>OZ025303.1:68181178-73015178 GCA_964019185.1 Maratus speculifer
TAGTCAAATTTCACTTCTTAGTGGTTTTAACTGTGAAAAGTTTTTTTTCTAGAAAATAATAAGGTGAAATTACAAAGATATGAATCATTATGCATTAATGCGGAACTTTTTATCGGAGAATCAATTCTAATAATACTATAGTCCAAGAGCCGACAGCGCAAAAACCTATGTTATCAAGCACAAGAAAAAAACATTTATTTTACGGAAGAGTAGTAATAGGGGAATCTAATGACCCATGTCTGCCGGAAGTGACGTGGTGCATAAGCCAGAAATTAATACCACTGTTCCCAGTTTTCCATGTTTTCATACTTATGATTGTGCGACAAACACAATGATAAATCTACGAGTGAGTCACTAGTGGTATTCATATTTGGCTTATTTACCACTTCACTTCCAGCAGGCAAGAATCATTATATTTCCCTATTTCTATTCTTCCATAAAAAAGGGTTTTTTTCTTGTTTCTCTTGTGCTGTCGGCTCTTGGACTACTAGGCCACAGAATATAGATGAAATTTATTTATTTATTGAAAGAAAGAAAGAGAGAGAAAGAAAAGATATAAATTCAAGATTTAACGAGTGATGTCAAGATGTCATCTTATGATCATGTTCAGGAAAGAGTCGTTTCATTGCAATTAAAATTTTTAAGAACAAAGGTTTTGAAAAAAAAAAATAATAATAATAATAAGTAAAAAAGACTTTGTTCTTTGAAACTTTAAAAGAAACGTAACAATTCTATCCTGAAGATGGTTACAGATGATGACCGAAACCTCGATTGTTATATACAGGGTGATTCCAAAATTTTTTTACAATAAAAGAAGGGTGATAGTACACATCAAGACAAACAATATTAAATAGGAGACCAAGGGTCCCAAACATTTTCCAAAAGAGATAGCCGCCATTAAAGTTTAGGGACCAAAATTTCAAATAAACATAAAAAACGGAAAAATCGGTCGATTGATTTGCGGTTTTCACTAAAATTATTCTTTATGTCGGCATTTTCTTGAAATTGAATTATAAAGATAAATTTCAGAAAATGCCGATAGAGGGCGCTTTAGACTTTGGAGTAACGAACAACTATATTTTGCCGGTATTTTTTGTATATCATTAAATGTTTTCGTAAGCTTAGACTCAAACTTAAATTTTGAGCTCAAAATCTGAAAGTGGGAGTGCTTAACCTCTTCAGATCTGGTGTATCCTATTGGATACACATCTTTATAATTTTGTTTTCACATATATAAATACTATTAAAAAAAGAGAAATTAGTGTGAATGGAGCCTAAGAGATAGAAGAAATAAAAAAAAAAAATAGCAATTTGTCTCTCGTAGTGCTTTTTCAGTGAATTGCATGATATACAAAAATGGCTTGCAACAGAAATGCACAAAATGTACAAAAAAAAGGAAACGTAGAAATTTTTACTGTGTGTTAAGATACCATTTATAGACTTCATTAGTAATACAAATTATTAATATATATTTGTTTGATCTTTTTCTATGTTTTTACAATGCAGAAAAGGTTATTTTAATTAGTTTTGTTAGGTTATTTTAATTTAAAATAACCTAAGAAATTGTTAAAATGCGTGTTTTACAAGTCCCCATATATCAAAAAAAATTATGTACAAAAAAAAAAAAAAAAAAATTTAATTATTTCGTTGTTCAATCTTTTAGTTATCAATTAATTAATGTAAATCCATAGCTGAA
The DNA here is from genome assembly GCA_964019185.1 of Maratus speculifer. NCBI lineage: Eukaryota > Metazoa > Arthropoda > Arachnida > Araneae > Salticidae > Maratus > Maratus speculifer. The sequence goes on from OZ025303.1 coordinate 68,182,875, forward strand.
ATTAATAAAAGTAGATCAATAAAACCTCGGGTCTGAAGAGGTTAAGTAGCACAAACTGAACTGTGTTCAGAAGGTTCAAATTTCAAATGATTATAAAAAACGGAAAAATTGGTTCATTGATTTACGGTTTTCACTAAAACTATTCTTTATGTCGGTATTTTCTTAAAAATAAATTATAAAGATAAATTTAAAAAAATGTCGATAGAGGGCGCTTTAGACTTAGGAGTAACGAACAACTATTTTTTGCTGGTATTTTTTGCATCTCATTAAATGTTTCCGTAAGCTTAGACTTAAACTTAAGTTTTGAGCTCAAAATCTGAATAGTAGGGAGTAGTTAAGTAGCACAAACTGAACTATGTTTAAGGGGGGGGGGGGTGTTCAAATTTAAAATAATTATAGAAAATGGAAAAAAATTGTCGATTCGTTTGCGGTTTAAAATAAAACTATTCTTTAAGTTAGTATCTTCTTGAAAATAAATTTTAAAGATAAATTTAAAAAAATTCCATTAGAGGGCGCCTTAAACTTCAAAGTAACCAAAAATTAATTTTAACCATTATTTTTTTGTTTTAATTAAATGCTTGCAAATAAATTTTTTAAACGGCAAATAAATTTTTTATGAATTTTTGCTCTTAAAACTGTACATTTAAAAAAGCGAGCAATAATTTTTAAGTATTACAAAAACTGAAGATATAATAATTTTTTATAGTCTTAAAAAAAATAATAAAATTAAAGTAGAATTAAAGTTAAAAATAAAATTTCTTAAAAGAAAAATATTTTAACTCCTTCAAATCCAATTTTTTTTTTTTTTTTTTTTTTTTTTTTTTTTTTTTAGTTTTTTGAAAAAATTACTTTTAGCGTTTTAGTGTTTTACTCTTAGCTATCCAAACAGATTAATTAGTGTTTAACGAATATTTAAATGTCTGAAACATAACGAGTGTTGCTGTTTTGCGAACTATTCAGTTAATATTCATATGACAATAGGCTAAGGAAGAATTTTTGGAGATGTTTAGAAAATATTGTATTGCAATAAGATTTAACTTATATTATAACTTTCTAATACTTTTTTTACTTTATTACACATGATTCTTTCAGGACAGTACTTTATTTTAAATCTAAAGAGTGAAATTTGTGTTTAAAATAAAAGAATCGCAAACGGCGCAAAGAAGATTAACAAATATTAATAATTCTTATTATTACTAAATGCCTAAACATAAATGAAGTCGTATAGTAAATGCATAGGCATATACTAACATTACTATATGTAAATAGTAGCAAAAACATTTCTTAAAATAAAATAATATTCCATTAAAAGATATGTACTTTTAATAGTACACCACAGACCCGAAAGGTTTAAATGATAAAAAGTTAAAGTGAACTGGAATATCATTAATTAAAATTTTGAATTGTTCTTTTAAAAAAAAAACGCTCATTTTTGCGTTATAAATGTCAAATTATAAATTTGAATTCAGAAAAAAAATCTGTGTTTTAAAAATCATCTTTTTTTATCGAATTGCCTTGTAAGAATAGTGTACCATCGAAAAGATAAGAAAATTTTATTTTACAAAAGTGAAATATTTTATATGTAAATATTTTTAAAAAATAGAATCAAATAAAGGCTTTTTTACAAACCAGACTATTTTAGCACGAGCGCATTTGTTAACGTAGGAGCAGATCGCGATTATTTCTGAAACAAGGAATGTAATGTATAATTTCTGAGACTCCTTTCATTTGGAAAAAGTTTTCTAAATTATACACGCATAGAAAATCATCATTCAACAAATATTATTTCCGGGATGGGATAACTTAATCAGGGATGTAGTGGAGGGTATACGGAGGTATACGCCGTATGCCTTCTGGATTTTTTTAAGGAACACCGTATACCTTCTGTTTCTCAAGAAAGCTAATAGTATCTACACTCTAAAGTATACCCTCTGCTCAGAGGGTATACCTTCTGTATTTTTTATGACTACATCACTGGACTTAAGTGAATAAAATGTCGAATTAAGACAGATTTCATAAAACTGCCCATTTTTATATTCCCTGTAAGATAGCCGTATATGTAATTGTTTTTCATAATCAGCACATCAGATCATATAAATTAGAGTTATTTCTATACATCCGATACCATATGATTAGTTAACGCCTGGATTTATTACGATTTTCCGTTTAAATAAATTTCCTGAAGTAGTTTCGATATTCTCTTGCATTAGGCAAACTTTTTTCCCCAACAAAATTAAAACATCAATCATCAATGTATAAACATTATAATAGGAAACAAAAAACCCATTTTACAGTCATTTTGGGATCGGTCTCCTGTTAAATTTTGGTGATGAAGGACGTTTCAAGTGCCTTTTGGGTTAACAAGCCATGTGCGCAGATGAACAAATCATTCCGAAACCATCTCAAATAAAACTGAAATAAAAAATAGCGAAACAATACAGGTCTTAGTTCGCTAATAAATGTATTCTGCTATAGCTAAAAACGAATTAAAGGCAGATATTTCTGCAGCTGTACGCTAATTCACGTGATCATCACGTGTTTGATGCGTGGCACTTTTCGTTTCGCAATTTAATTTCTTTTACTGAGCTTTTCGGTGTTAGATATTAAATATTACGTCATAAATATTACGTATATGTGAAGACACGACTGCTTTGCGCATTTGTTTAGTTTGATAGGCATATCATTATCTCATTTTATTTTATTTTATTTTTATCTTTTTGCCCGCAGGCGACGTAATAAAAATCCACAACAGTGAACACCACAGTTAGATTTGTCAAACCGCGCTGACGCCAGCCCAGCGCTGCTGCTGCTCGTGCTCATTTTACTACTGAATTTGCGCACTTCAGTTATCAACAGTGGGAGACGGTGGTGAGAGCTCTGAAAGAGGTTCGTTCGGCGAAAGCTTGCGTTGTATGGGTAAGAAATTTAAAACCAATTTCCTAAATTATATTTAAATAAATTTTTCATTCACTGATATTTTTTCACTTTATGAATATACTGAAAATATTTTTTCTGCGTTAAATTATCCTAGATTCTTTCAGAGGATCAAGTTAAATTGATTTTATACGTTCGCAGTTCTCTTTTTAGGCTTGGGTATAATCATTGTAATAGTTCGCAATTATTCCTGTTTTTACATGTTTAATGAACCTGATTTATAGTAATATTAACATTTAAGATAGAAGCATTGTATTATTTTACTAAGTTTTTCAATGTTTTACTTCAGAGTAACGTTACTTTTCATCCTTTTCTTTATTTGCAAGTTTTACAGATGTGTTAATCCCATTACCGAATATTTAAAGTTTTGAGGTGTTTTTATTAAAATCAAATCAAAAGCCTTTTGCTAAATCATTTGCGAGAGTGAAAAATTGTTTAGTTTCATGATCTCGTGATTATTCAGAGACGTTATATTCGCATTAATTTTAAGTTTTATATTATTTAAGTTAAAATAAGCTCAATTAACTATTATAAATATAAGTTATTTATATGATTATAAACTTCAAAGAAGTTAGTTATTAAGTCAGCCGTCTGTGCGTTCAGATGAACTTAGATTTGAGATAGACTTTTGTGAAGCATATGTTTCAGCTTGTACTATATTTCAGATTTCAAAAGTTCAATAATGCTTAAAATTAATGTATTTGAAAATTAAACTAGCAGCAATCGTCTCATTTTATAATGTATTATAGATTTATTAAACTAAGTTACATCCATATGTTATATCATTAAAAATATTTTAAAAATTCTTAGGTAAATAAGCTGTAATCATAGCTAAAAATCTCATTGTAAAACCAAATGTTACCCATTTTTATTAAACTTGAAGCCTTAATGTTAGAAATTTTAACTATTACGATTTGCATTACCTTGCTTTACTCTGTTAAATATAAATAAAGCTTAGGTTAAATATAAATACGTTTTTAAATCATTGATAGTTGAATTGGTTAAGATTGAATGTTGTAAACATTTGATTTCTTGAAATCACCTGTTTTATGATGTGTAATGAGAATGATTATCACATAATTTACAATTTTTTCTTTGCTATAATTACTTGCGTGTAGAAATAACTCTAGATTTTGATGACCTTTCTAAAATAAAATTAAAAAATGATTGATCCTTTTATTTGAATGATTGGTAATCTGAATGTCTAGCACTTATATATTTTTTTATTAAAATTTATCCAATCAATTTTCAATATTGTTTTAAATGTACTAAAGTTTGCTCCATCAATCTATTTAAGCCAAGGTTTCAAAAAAATTGTTTGATTTTGAAACTATCGCTACTACAGTAACAGTAGGCTTCAATTTCTGATTACTTTATCATTTTTATGTTGGCTAGCTGGATGCAAATTTTACAAATAACATTTTTGGAACAGGTGCTTCACATTTTTTCTTTTTACCAAAGATAACAGCTTTTATTTTTTGTGTAATAGTTAGAAACAATGCTTTATAGTATTTCATATTTTTTTTTTCTTATTTAAGGATGTAATAAATAAAAAATTAAATGTTATGTCAAATGAAATGAATGATAGTGATTGCTTGTACCTTGGCAAAAAAAAGTGCAATTACTTCATATTAAAAAGAGAATGAGCTAATAAAATCTAATAACATGAAATCTTTGTAGACTCCCTCATCCGCACAGCTTGGGACCAGAGGTTGTGCGAATTTTATGGATTTCTGGTCATTATTTTGTTTACATTTTTAAAGTTATTTGAATGTAAGTAATAATGCAATCTAAACTATAATGAACACATACAATATAGTAAAATATTGAAATAAGTTATAAACTAAAATAATAAAAATTCAGATTTTTAAAGTGATTTAAATATTTATTATAAAGATGAAATGTATTTTTCCTAAATTATTCAGTGAAACTTACCTCATAAAGGTACACTGCTAATTCATATCAAAATCATAAAGTAAGGAAAATTTACTTTAGGTTTAACCAGATTTAATAATAAAAAATGCTTGATTAGTACATAAATATATTTGGTAAGATGGTGATTACTAGTGATATCAGAAATATCTTTATTTTATTTTTTTATTTTTTTTCAGAAATATATTTATTTTTCCCTCATTAAAAAACACAAATTCAGTAATATTAACAAAAATTACTTATTAAAATATATATGTATTTATAAAACTAAACAGGTCAAATTTTGTCCTCATATCTGAACTGAATGTTTCATTGTTTACATCTGTAAAGTGCAGATTTTAAAGAGTTGCAGATTTAAGTATGTTGTATAATAATTATGCAACACTTTGTGAAATCATTATGTGCTTTCAACGGCATTTTAAATAGTTAATAGTGTTTAATACTAAAGCTAATAAATAATTCACATTCATTGGAGACTGATAGAGAATAAATGGTTAAGTGTGATTGCAGATGCAGATCGCATTGAAAATTTCATTTGCCTTTTAAAACACTGAGTAAAAATTGCAAATTTATAATTACATAAGACTCCCTCAAATCTGCACTCCTAAAATCCGCCACTCTAAAATCTGCACATATTTTACGGATGTAAACAATGAAACATTCAATTCAGATATAGGTTCAAAAATTGATTTTTTCAGTTTTATATCGATTCCATACATTTTTGATTTTTTAATTTATAATTTTTGTTAAGGTTATTGAATTCATGTTTTTTCATGAAGAAAGAATAATTTATTTCTGAAAAAATAAAGGTATTGTTCATATCATTGGTAATCACAATCTTACCAAATATATTTGTATTAATCAAGCTTTTTTAGTTATTAAGTCTGGCTAAACCTGAAATAAAGTTTCATTATGCTATGATCCTGATGTGAATTAGTAATGTACCTTTATGAGGCAAGTTTCATTGAATAATTTAGGAAAAACATTACATCTTTATAATGAATATGTGATTGTACATTATTGATTATTAACTTGGCCTTTCCTTTTAGTATTTTAATCATTTAAAAAAATATCTAAATTTTTATTAGTTTAGTTTATTACTTTTTTTAATATTTTAGTCTATTGTATGCATTCATTATACCTTTGATTTCAATATTAATTACATTAAAAAAAAAAAAATTTTTTTAATATAAAAAAAGCAATGACCAGAAATCCACAAAATTCTAAAATCTGCAAAACCTCTGGTCCCAAGCTGTGCGGATTTGAGGGAGTCTACTGTATTAAAATCATACGTGAATGAAATCGCCCTTATACTAAAATTTCATTAAGTCTCTTTACGTATAACTTGTCTCTTTTCTCCAATAGATGCAGCATCAAAAAAAAAATAGTGTTTTATTTTGAAATACCTAAATAATAAGAATCTTTTAAACTATTGAAGATTTAGACTATCATTTAATAAATTTCAACAGGATTTTACCAATCAAAATTAAATCTGAATTTAGATTGATTTTGTGCAATATTTATAAATCCACCCAACTCTTTTATATAAAATATTTTTTGTTTTTGATATTTTGTAATGTTTAGAAATGTAAGATGATAATACTCTTGCCATAGAAATAATTCTGAACTGAATTCCCCCTCCCCCTCCCCCCCCCCAAACAATCTTTTAATGTCAAGAAAGCTGAAGATATGAAAATGAAGAAATTCTTTTTAAAGATATTTTTTGTTTTGTGCAATCAATGCTTTTGGAACAAGATAAAACATCAAACTCATTCTAAACTGTATTCCTACTAATTTATTTATTAAATGAATTTTATAACAAATTATTTTAATGGTACTTAAGTACCATCGGGGGTTAAGGGAAAATTCATATGATCAGAAAACTAAGATGCATCTTGCATTTGGAAATGCTTCAGAATAAATATAACTCCAATGACTTTATAATATTATGCAGGGCTCAAAATGGAAAAATTCACAAACTATTTCAAAATTAACTAAACATTTTTTTTCTTATGTTATAGAAAATTTGTCTTGGCCACACAATGTGCCAATACCATTTTCTTTTATCTCATTAATCTTAATACAGTAGACTCCCTCAAATCTGCATCCCTAAAATCCGCCATTCTCTAAAATCTGTACATGTTTTACGGATGTAAACAATGAAACATTCAATTCAGATTTAGGGGCAAATTTTGACTTTTTTAGTTTATATCAATTCCATAGATATTTTAAATAGTAATTTTTGTTAATATTACTGAATTCATGTTTTTACATGAAGGAAGGATAAATTTATTTCTAAAAAAATTCAAGATATTGCTGATATTACTGGTAATCACAATCTTCTTACCATATATACTTATGTATTAACCTTTTTTGGTTATTAAGGTTGGCTAAACCTGAAATAAAATTTCCTTATTTTATGATTTTGATGTGAATTAGTAATGTACTAAGAGGCAAGTTTCATTAAATAATTTAGGAAAAATACATTTTTATCATTAAGAAACATTCAATCGTACATTACTCATTATTAACTTGACCTTTGCTTTTAATATTTTAATCATTTTAAAATTTATCTATGTTTTTATTATTTAAGTTTATTACTTATTTTAATAGTTTATTATATTAAAAGCATTCATTTTAGTTTCGATTGCATGATTTAATTACATTCAAATTACTGTTTAAAAAATGTAGATATAGCTATGATCAAAAATCTGTAAAATTCTAAAATCCGCACAATCTCTGGTCCTAAGCTGTGCGGATTTGAGGGCGTCTACTGTATTTCAAAAAGTAGTTACAAATATTAATATTTAATAAGAAATTGAGTGTTTTTGGGAAGAACAATATTCTGAATATATGCCTCTTTGTTTTGAAAGAAAGGTATTTAATTCAATGTTATAACAGTTTAAATTCTCCTTAAATTTCTACTTCTGTCAAATCTGAATAAAAAAGTTTATCGATCATGATATTTATTAAAATGAATTTTTCATTCTTCTATTGTACATCAAAATAAGCTACATACTACATAGAACTGTAATGTTTAAAAAATTTCATGAACTGGAACAATATTTATCATAATTTCATGAACCAACACATCACTCCAGTTCATTTTGAATCCTAGTATTATGTCAGATTTAATAAGATGATTTCCTTTGTAGTTTTTAAATAGTTAAGTGTTTTTTTTTTTTTAATTTCAGATACAGTAGACAAAAATTCTGATGATGACTCGTTTGTGCAGCATTTGAAAAGTTGTACATTCAGTATAGCTGAGAAGTTTGCCGCAGAATGGCCATCTTGACTCGAGGATCCAACTTCTCTCGTACCCCTTCTCAGGTAAGATAGTTTCAAGATTTTGGATATTTTGATATTTTATCTATGTAGTAGTGTTCATATTTTTTAATTTTGTATCAAGCTGTTGTTAAATTCAACTATTTTAGTTGCCCGATCAGCCAGGCAAAAAGTTTTAAAAAATGTATGTTTAAAACAAAAGCCATTGCATGTTAAAATAAAAGCCAAAGCATTTTTACTTTTTAAAATAAAATTTTAGCCAGCCTTTTTTTTTTTTTTTTTTTTTTTTTTGGGCAATACTCCTTGATGGATTTTAAAGTTTAAGCCATATTGCTTGAAAGTTTTTATTTCGGCTTTGTAGCTGAAACTTTTGGCTAAGATTCAATATTTAGTTTTTCATACTTTGAGGTCAAATAAATTTGAAATTCTAGTTTTATACAAAACTTACTTAGAAATTTTAAATTCTAAAAAATCTGAGCTGATTGCAATATGGTTAAATTTTCAGTTGTTTTTTAATCTGTCAACTTTTAAAAATTATTTCAATAGCAAGACCATTTTTTCCAGTAATTTGGGATTTTATCAACATAATATTCTAAATACTAATTAAAAGTAATGATTAATGAGAATCTATAACTGTTCATTTTTGTTAGAAATCTATTGATCTGTTATTTTAAGCTGTAATTATAAAGATTTATTTAACTAACATTTATTTTGATTAGATTAAATCTGATATATCATTTTTAAATATCTTTAAAATTTTAAATTAGCAATATTTTGAATATTTATATGAATTTCAACTGTATACTTTCTTTTCTTTAGCCCCGCCAGTCTGGATCATGGCATAAATTTGATCCTACCTGACACTATCTGGAACCTCCAAAATGACGAGGTAAGTTCTGTTTTTGTTAGTTACTTAATTACTGTTTTATTGTTATAAAACAGTGGTTTTCCTTTGCTTTTCATCACAATTTTTTTCATTTCTTATAAATTAGTCTTTGGAGAAATTTTTTTAAAATCTTTTTTTGATTCTCATTTCAAAAAAAGATTTCTAGCATTTTAGAAGTACCGTGCAATCTTGATTGAGTTAATTGAACTACTAGTACCTCTGATATTGGAAATCTCAGTTTAAAAATAAAACAAATCTCAAGAAAATATCTTCTAAATTTAATTATTGATTTTTAAAATTTTCATTATATTTTTTAAATGTGTTGCCTTTCTTTGGAAAAACCCAGGTTTTCTATTGAATTTCTGCCTGCTTGCATTATTTTTGAGCAACATAAAATCTATCAGCGTAACATTGTTTCTTTGCTGCAAATATTTTAGCTAAACTAGCATGAACTAAAGTGTGGTCTTTTTAAAGACTTAAAAAAAAAAAAAAAAATCAGATCTAGTTATTGGTTTATAACAGAAATCTTGATTAATAAAAGCTGTACTTTATAACTTTTTATTCATATCTATTATGTATTTTATACTAAAGATATATTATTTTTGAGGGAAAAACTTCCTTTCAATAAAAACATACAAGTATTGGTGTCGCGTATTTAAAATGTTTTTAATATGGTAAGCATTTTTATATGTAGAATTACTGCATTTGAGCTTTTTAGTCTAATATAGTCTAATTTTTCTTATGAAGACAAAATCCTCCAGCTTTTCTTCTCATAAATGTTTGATTAGATATTTTTAAAGGAACTCCCAGTTATCCCTTCTGTTATAAGTTTAGTACCAAAGATTGAAAAAAGTAATTGTAAAACTTTAAGCACATGTTTAGATTTTGGCTTTTTGATAAACTAAGTATGTTAAATTATTGTGAACAATGCAAAATTTTTAAGCATTGCAATTAATTAGTCTTAAGTCTTATTTATTCTCTCTTTATGGATGGGATGTATCTTGAGAAAGCTTAGCTTGTTTTCTGATCATGTGTGCAAGACCTTCAGTCTCAGGACTGATTTCAGTCTTGAAGAGATTTTTGACTAACTCTAGTTTCTATTTTATATACTTAAATAATAGCAGTTTTACCATCAAGAACATTTAATCACTTTCTTTTATTGTAAGAGAGCAATTTTTAGCCATAATGTAAGGCTTAGAAATCTTCTAAATCCCTTTTCACTTGGTTATTTCTAATATCCAGAAAAGATTTGTCTCGACTTGGACAGACTTCTTGCACCCATGTTTCTGATGTGCTCCTTTTCCAGATTTCTGCATTCTAAGAATTTGTTTAAAATGTTTACTTGGCATAATTTTCTAAAATAATAATTGGCCTGTAATTGATATTGAATGCATTTATTCAATTTCTTGTTATCTGAATAAAATTTAAACAAAACTAAGATTTATTAATTTACATATAAAAATAAATTCATGAATATCTGGAAATATCCAGTAGCAATTTGAGACTACTTTTGATGACATCATCTTAAACTGTAAATTTTAATGAATTATTTTGTAAACATAAACTAGGAATTTTGTTGTAAGGAAACTTTAAATTTTGGGATTTATTAAAATGTTATATTTTTAGTATGAAATGGTAAATAGTTTAAATTTGTTAATGGATTTTATCAGTTTGGTGAATCTGACATTTTGATGTTAAATTTGGAAATAATACATTTTAGTTAAAATTTGGTTCAAAAGTTTTTAATATAGATATAAAATTTTTATTATTAATATTTAATATACAGTAGACTCTCTCAAATCCGCACAGCTTGGGACCAGAGGTTTTGCAGATTTTAGAATTTTGCGGATTTCTGGTCATTTTATTGTTTACATTTTTTTAAAAGTAATTTGAGTGTAATTAATAATGAAATCAAAAGTATAATGAATGCTTACAATATACTAAAATATTAAAATAAGTAACAAACTAAAATAATAAAAATTTAGATATTTTTTAAAATGATTTAAATACTAAAAGCAAAGGCCAAGTTAATAATCAATAATGTACAATCACATATTCATTATAAAGATGTAATGTTTTTCCTAAATTATTCAATGAAACTTGCCTCATAAAGGTACATTACCAATTCACATCAGCATCATAAAATAATGAAGCTTTATTTCAAGTTAAGCCAGACTTAATAAGTAAAAAAGCTTGATTAATACATAAATATATTTGGTAGGATTGTGATGACCAATGATATCAGCAATGATGTCTTTATTTTTTTTATTTACCAATGATATCTTTATTTTTTTCCGAAATAAATCATTCTTTCTTTATGAAAAAACACGAATTCAGTAATCTTAACAAAAATTATAAATTAAAAAATATATGGAACTGATATAAAACTAAAAAAGTCAAAATTTTGCACCTACATTTGAACTGGGTGTTTCATTGTTTATATCCAAAAAATATGTGCGGATTTGAGGGAGTCTACTGTAGTTATAAAATAGCTGAATGCCAAAAAGCATACGATTGAACATTTTCTAGATATTTATTATTAAAATTATTTGTAAATGTAAGTTTCATTGGTAAGAATCTATTTTAAAAAAATCCATAATCTTAAACTGTATTAACTACATTGCTACATTAGAACTGACCTATAAGATGCCTAATTGCTAATATCTAAATAGTTAACTGTATGCAAAATAAAATTTTTATCTTGGTTTTATTGTCACTGATTTTTGATAAAATTAATATAAATTTTATTGAGTGTTTAAAGGTGAAAATTTCATGAACTTTGAATGCTATATCAATCTATATACAGTCACATGCACTTAATAAATGTAAGTGTTAGATGCTACTATTGTATACTTCAAGATTGCTTTCTTGAAAAATTATCTTATTCAACCTAGTTTTTTTAGATAAAGGGAGGTTTTGAAAGAAGATTCTATATATTTCATCTAAATTTTAATCTATAATCTGCAAATTACCTAATGTGTTAGATTAGGCCATAATAATTTTTTTTTTAAAGTTATGCAGTTTCTGAATATATATTTCAAAGTAATATTAAGTGCTTTAATTATGCTGTAAACTAAACAAATTTTGTGGGTTTAAATGATAAAGGAATACCACTGTTTTACATTATCTATTAAAGTGTCATCAATAGCTTTATAAAATGCAACTTTGAACTGCTTGCAGGTGAAAACAGATTTATCTGCTGGTTTCCAGCTATGTGACAGCTATCAACCTCTGCCGAAATCAGAGTGGGGAGATGAGCCTGAACACCTGGAGTTCTCATCACTTGTCACATTCCAGTTCTTTCTACAAGAGCTAAAGCTTATCCTTGCTAACGAGTTAGAGAGCCATCCTTACAACACATTTGGCAGTTTCATAGAGTTCTATGACGCATTTCTCAAGCAAGGCCGTTCTTTGGAGGAGTTCTACCAAAGCTACGAACCCACCATCATACCTGAAAGTTTATCATGTGTTGGTCTTGGTTGTTCTTTAGTTGATAGCATGAAGGAATCATTTGGCTATTGTTATCCTGGGTTAAAATGTGCTTTGTTCATTGCTTCGTGTGAAGAGGTTGTACTCGATGTTGATACTTACACTACTTTCTCGCCCCCTGCGGAAAACACTAGTGTTAAGGAGCATGTCTTGGTCATTTTGAAGGTCAAAATTGAAGGCAGGGAGGGTTACATTGTGCTAGATCCAGGCTATCATGTAAACATTCCAGTAATTGTAATGTCCGATGGTAAATATCCTAATACAGGATGGTTCCTATTGAGCGAAACTACAAAAGTTAAGAAAGAATATAATTATGTACTTGATGGAGATTACATTAAATGGCATGTTAAAGAAACAAGGGGTACTAATGTTAAAAATTGGATTAATCTTATTTTTGTGCGTAATAAATTCCTTAGTTACATTTCCGTTTCAGAAAAGAGAAATTTGGTTTTCAATTTCCGAACCCTTGTAGCCCGTGATCAAAAGCAACCTGTAGCAGGCATGTATTGCAACTTTGAGGGAGATCAAAAATTTACTTTTTTCTTCAATGACGAATCCTACAATCGCCAAGAAGTTAAAATTCCATTTGAATACTTCCAGAATTCCATGCAAAATAATAGATTCGAAAATGCAATCTCTTCCTGTGCTTCTCAAATTGGTTTTAACAAAACTTTAATTTTAGAAATGGTTAATCGTACTATCGAAGCATTTTTTAACCCAAATTTTATGCCTTTTGTTCGAATTTTAAATCAAGAAATAGATGAAGAATAATTTTGTTTGTTCTAATAAAATTATGCTTTATTTCAAAACTTTGTATTGTTTTCATATTTTTATTGTATTGACATGTCAGTTCTTATGATTTCATTAAATTCATTTCATTCAGCATTTGTGTGTATTTAATTTTTCAAAATTTGCAATTTTAATTATTTTTTTAAAGCTTTTCTATACAGGAGTAATTGTGATTCAGTGAAAAATCCTGAAAATTATCGATGCAAAATATACCAATATATTTTTAAATAACGGATCCTGTAACAGCATGACAATCAATTGACATATATCTGCTATTGTTTGAACTATATTACAATTGCAGAAAAAGACAATTTGATAAAATTACATTAATTTTACTGAAAGTTGTATGACTTCATTAGATTGCTTATTTAGCTAGAAAATTAGACTTTCAAAGTTCAAAAATTTAGCACTGCAGTGCCACCTATTGAACGATTTACACAGAAATGTAAACATCATGAATTCATATCACGTACTAGTTGAATGTGAAATTTGATAGAGATCTTTTCGTTATTGACATATAGCTGTAAAAAAAAAAAGGCAGCATAGCAGTGCCATGTGTTGAACGATTTATACCTAAAGTTAATCAGCATCAATTTATATCAAGGATTACTTTAATATAAATTTTTATTAAAGTCATGCATTGGTTTTTGAAATAGAGCACCCACAAAATTTTTAAAATTGAATTCATAATTTTAGTTTCAAACAAATTCCTAAACAATTAAAAAAATCAAGCTTTTTCTTTCTTTCTTTCAACAAGCGAATTCAAATCTCTTAAAATCTCAAAGTATTCAGGTGGCAATGAAAGTGAAAAATGCATGTAAAATGAAAGGGGATCATAAAACAAAGAAAAAATACTAGAGAGAAAGAGCTGGAAAAAGAAAATAAATCAAACTGAAAAAAGAAAATCAAAGAATTGAAAAGTTAAAAAATATCAACACATAATTGTAGAAGAAAGTAAAACCATGAAAATCGAACTTTTAAAAGCCCCTATTTATTTTGATTTTACTTTTTTATACATTCTAATGCAAAGAAACAAAATGGGGTTCATAATCATTTAACTGGAATCTCAGGTGATAGAGCAAAAAATTCTCAAAATCTGACAAAATGATCAGCTACTCTGGAAATTGAGGGCAATTGCTGCTACTCACTTGCTCTGTGATGTCTAATAAAATCAAACTAAGACACTCCTAAAATGTGAGATATAAAATTGGAAACTAGCCACTTCTTTATATAGACTAAATATGCATGCCATATTTAATCTGTGATCCTTCGAATGTCTTGATGACATCCATTCAATCACTAGACAAATCTTCTAATATCATGAAATTTGAAGGTCATTCTAGAGGTCTGCACGGGCCGATTTTCATTAACAGCATTCGGGCCGGTCCTTGCTTCTGAAGACTCGGGCCTTAATTTTTTTTTTTTTTTCCTGGAGTATCAGGCTGGGCCAAGTCTAACTTATTTTTTCCGTACGAAGCCGAGACTAATTTTGTTCTTCCTAGTCTTCACGGACCTAAATAATCAGTTTGTTGAATCTTCCTGTATGAAAATCCTTTTCTCGACATGGAAAAGTCTATTCATAAATCAGTAAAGTTTGTCTTGGTCCAAATTTTTTTTCAAAATAGACATACTTTTAAGTCATTATTCTACAATTAAACATTAGAATTTATTCTTTTTAAAGAATCGTAGATCACTAGGAGTCTTGAAATAGAATTTAATACATTTAAAAAAAAAAAAAAAAAAATTGACTGAATTTTTGTTTTAACTGAAAACTGCAAATTTCTTTTAAACTGTTCATTCATGCAAAATGAATAAACAATACTCGAAAAAAATATATACCGTATATACTCGCGTATAAGTCGAGAAATTTTGGACGAAAAAAGAACTTCAAAGTAGGGGGGGTCGACTTATACGCGAGACCTAAAAAAAATATAAATAAAATATCTGAAAATAGTTTGCTAGAATCGTGCTGCAGCAACCCATTGTTTGTAGATCATAAAATCCAAAACAGTTCCAACCTCGACGATTCTGTATTTAAGATCATTTTTAGTTTATTTTTCAAAAAAAAAAACAATCTACCCTACCCTGCTGCAAAACACAAAAAAAAATGTGTATGATTTATGTCAAGAACACCTTTCCAATACTAAAAAATGGAGATGGGCAAAATCGTCCATTTTAAAGAATCGTTCATCGAAAGGAACGAGTCATTCCGATTAAAGGCCGAATCTGAGAAAAATGAAACATAAGAAAAAAAGGAACAAATCCGAGAAAACGGAGCAAATTTGAGAAAAAAGGAACGAGTCCAAGAAAAAACGGAATGAATCCGATTTTTCTTCGCCATTCTCCGATTGCGATTTATGACATTAAGCAGACGATACATTTTGGAATGATTTCGAGGAATCGTTCCTTTTCGCAGTCGTTTCATTTCAGAATGATTCAGAGGAGTCGATCTCTTTTGGACGATTCCGAGGGATTGATTCTTTTCAGAGTCGTTTCATTTCAGAACGAGTCCTAGGAATCGCTCCTTTTTGGAGTATGAACGAATCCGAGGAATCTATCCTTTACGGGGAAAGTCAATTGGTTTTCCCTTTTGGAAAAGGGTCGACTTATACACGGGTTTTGAATTTTTTCTTATTTTTAACAAAAGTTAGGGGGTCGACTTATACGCAAGTATATACGGTATATTAAACATTTACATCTGCTAAGAAGGAAATGTATTTTTTTTTTTTTAGTGTCTTAGAAGATTTTACTTTTTTTTTTGTATTAATACTAATGATAACTGAAGCATTTATATACAACAAAGTTTCATTAAAAGCATAAATATCGCAGCCTATGGCATTTCTGCATAAATAGAGATTATAAACATGGAAGAAAATAAAAGACCAAGATAAGTTTTTTTTTTTTTGTCTGAACTCTTCCGTTAGAGTAAAGATCAATGTTCTGTAGAAATTTGCCGGGCCAAAATTTTAACTTTCGGGCCGGGCTGGGGCCTGGAAATTTCGGCCCGTGCAGACCTCTAGGTCTTTCAATAGGAGCTTAAGGGGGGGGGGGGGATATTTTAAAATTGAGATTGGTACTTGTAGCTTTCGTATTATGCTTTTCAAAGAGTTATTAGAATCAAAAGTGGAAATTAAATTCTTTTAACAATCAACCAATTTTTAAAAACAGTTTCAACAGGCATGCAGACTTCATCTCCAATGTGGACAAGTTAATGTTTTTCCTTTAAAGTTCTGTTTATATCTATACATATATTAAATAGGTTGTCCTGACTGATTAATGTGCAGCTCATACTACTGAATCTAAAAGCATGAAAAATGGGGAGAAAATACTTCTTATGATGTAAGTGTGCATTAACCCTTTACTCCCCAGTGGTTTAGGTCTTAAACCACCGATCTTTAATTCGTATATTTCAGTTCCCACCAGAAAATTAAAACAACAATATTTGCTTTAATCAATAACAGAACATTCCATATTTAAATAAAACGAAATTAGCCATTGAATTTTTCTGGTGTGAAATGAACTACATAATTTCTAGAACGTGTTCTGGCATGGGAATTAAAGGGTTAAGACTGGTTTTTTGAAAATTCTGTCGTAAGGAAGTCAAATGGAGGAAGGGGGGGGGGGTCATGAATTCTGGAACATCTTGCTGTCTCAGCACTCCTTTAAGGTATGAGCTTGAAATTCCAGAAAATAAATCAAGAAAAAAAGTAATTAAACATGTATTTCAATGATTTTAAAAATTTCTCCCCTTTTTCCTAAGGGGTTAATGGGAGGGGGGTGTCAAAACATTTAGCAAATCTCAGCAGTCGTTTTAAGTAGGAGTATGAAGTAGCAGACAATAAATCTATTAAAATGAGTAAGATGTTTCAGGAATTTTAAAATTTCCACTGCCGAGGGGATTAATGTGGAAGCGGTAAACTTCCTAATTTTTTTTTAATGATGTCGTGTGCCATAGCATCGAAAGCTCTCTGATCACTCTTTCATGCTATGAATCTTTCTTCCCATCCTCCAGTTGGGACAGTTTTCGAATTTTTTTTAAGCTGTAGCATTAATTATTTTAGATTGGATTTTTTTTTTTTTTTTAATAGGGCTGTCCAATAAATATTATTTATAACATAAAACTTTCAAAGAGAGGGGATGGGTCTCTTCTGGAGGGAGTAATAATTAAAACTCTTGAGGGGGAAAATTAATTCTAAACTAAGCCTATATCCTTTATGTGATATATCATTATGTGGTTTTTTTCTAAATTTAGCTGAAACATCTCATGTGATATATCATCGGAAAGCCATGTGACCACTTTCATGCTCTTCTCGGGAGTATGATTATTGTATTCTATGAAGAGGTCTTCTAATTACAGGAAAATTATAGAACTGATCTGAGTGATGTAGAAAAATCAATAAAAAGTGATCTCATTTACCATTCATTTAGTTTCTTCATTGAGTCTCAGAAAATGAGAGCCAATGAGTTGCTTTTAATTCTTATTTATTTTGCTGCTAATTGCCAAAAAATTCTAGTTTTTGATAAACTTTTTTATATCTTTTTATACTTTACTTGCACCTTTTCAACATTTTGCAACCAGGGGATGATATCGGATTGCTTTTCAACGATTGTGGCACCCTTTTAGCCTTTCTTCAAGGCCTGTGTTCAAGGTGTATTGTTTTTCAATTCCATCTATTTTACTATTTTTCATATTTACTAAAATTCTTTATAATCATGTAAAAACAATTATTTTAATGATCAACTGAAAGACAGCTTGATTAGTATAGATTTTCAGAAGTAATCGATAGCTATTTCAATTTCATTTTTTACGATAATGATTTTTTTCAATTGATAAATTTTCAAGAATAGCCCATCACTAACCATCTTAGCAGCCATTTTAGGTGGAAGCGTGAAATTCAAGATACAAGCAAATTAAAAGATATTAATCATTTATTTCAGTGAATTTAGAAATACCTCCCCCTCCCCTAGTCCAAAAAGATTAACAAGAGGTACGAAAATTTAAGTCATTCTGCCATATCTCAGAAACAGTTTTAGATAGAGGCATTGCATATTGCCTAATTTACTTACAAACTTAAACATGTACAGTCAGACCATTGATTTAACAAATGTCATTAATTGTTGAGAGGGAAAAATTATGCAGTATGGTATTTATCAGGGGATATTTTCTTCAAAATTAAGTATGAACCCTGAAAAGGATCAGAACAAATTTTGTCAATTTTCTGTTAAAAGCAAATGGGAAAGAAAAATTAAAATTTTAAGATTTTCATGTTTACATGTAATTATATTTTGATTTTGTATTTTACTTTTTGAACATATAGTTTAGAGAAAATATTGTAATCATGATTTATGTGCAGAATTTCCATTTCATGAGCAGGTTATAAATTGCTGTGACAAGAACGGTAAAGATTTTTGTACAAATCAACTGATAGATAAGATATTTAAGATGGTTCTCAAATTCCCTATTGCACAACACAAAACTTTGACATATTTTCTAACTCATTAACTTTCATTTAATATTAAATTTTTAATGCAACTTAATAATTATAAAACAATTAATTCTTATAATTAGGAACATAATATACATTTTTATTCTTTAATTACTAAAATCATAATTAATAACTCAGTATATATTCTCGAAAGAAAATGGGGCAAAATATTAGTTCCAAAAAAGGATGCTTTTTCAGGAGCAAAATATATTAGTAATGTGTTTAGCAATTATATAATAAGCTAAAAAAAGTATCATTAACTTTTGATAATTTTATGAATTATAAATTGAAAGATGCAATTAAATAACACCATGTTTTAATTTTTTTCTAAAGAAATAAAAGTTCTGTCATTTTTGTAAGGTCTTAGGCTGATGGATTTGGGAATACTGTGGAATTTGGAAGTTTTTTTAAAAGAAATCTGTCTATTGCAGGTGAATTTTATTATTATTTTTTTTAAAGGCAGGGTGCATTTTGCCAATTTTAAAAGGGGCAGATTGTAATTAGGGATAGGACGAATATTCGGCCACTATTCGGTATTCGGCCTATTCGGCCCTTTTGCCGAATATTCGGTTGGCCGAATATTGAAGGCTTGTTGACCGAATACTTCGGCCGAATACCTGTAGCCGAATATTTAGAGATATTTTGCCGAATACTGCTAAAATCTCACCGAATAGTGAAAAATATCTTGCCAAATAAATTTCGGATTTAAAGAATTTCATTCTTGCAATTTTTTTTTTCTCTAATCCAAATTGGCTATTTCATTTATGAAGTCATTCTTACTCTTACTTACAAAATATAGAGTTATTCAGATACTAAAAAATATACATACAGCCTTTCTGTATTTTCTATAAAAGTTAGTGATATTCTAGAAAATGCTGCCCAAGTTGGAGATTTAATTGTACAGGAAATGTCATCATTAGAGAATGATATATTACAATTCAAGATATAAAAACACTGCCTTATTCTAAAACGCTCGAATATTTATTAATGTCTGCAAATTCCATGCACATATAAAAAAGGCTCTTATGAAATTCATAACTTTTTTTCTATAAAGTAAGAAATGAAAAAAATTTATTCACAAGGTGTGTTAACGAAGATTCAATTTCAAAAATAAATATAATATATCACCATTCCAAATACAACGGTACATCTGAAAGCAGAACTGGTGTCAAACTCGATACACATTAGATGACAACTTGCTTTATGAAAATGGTTTTATAAATATTTTAATATAAATTCTAAATACTCAACAAAATAATTTTTTCATTCTATAGTTTTTACATTTAAATAATTATTTGCATAATTACTGACTTAAATATGTAACATTATGTATATATTTTTAATTTAATCTTCCTTCATGTTGTTATCAATTTCTGTTTATCCTTTTAATGCTTGTTGAATAAGTGGAATATTTAAATTGAATATTGTATGTGCTGATTCAAATGTCAAAGATTTTGTTAACATATGCATTCTACTTTAAGCATAATCTTTTGCTTTAACGTAATTTGTAATTTAAAGCTTGGCATCTGATTTTAGAACAATCTCATTCTTACAAATTTGCTTACCACTAGGGACACAAACTCTAAATGATCAAATTCATTAAAGGTTGTTTCAGAAAATATGTCCTTGTGAGTTCTGAGAGAGAGAAAGATTAAAAATATTATTGATTTTGGATGGATGCAAGAAGTATCAATTGATAGTAAAAGTGAATTACATTCTTCTTATTTTAATGGAAATATTTTCCCATCTTGACTTACTGAAAATCAATTTGATGTACATTAGAATAAAGGATATAATGCAATTTCATAATTTTTTTGTGTTAAAATAAGTTTTTTAAATTTAAAAATACATTTAAAAGCACATTTAAGAGTAATAATTATTAATGAGCTCCTATTTTTTTAATTATATATAATCAAAATTTATTTTCTTTATTGGAATTTTTTTTTTTTACTATTCGGCCGGCCGAATATTCGGTATTCGGCCAAATCACTATTCGTCCCATCCCTAATTGTAATGCCCTTAAAAATGGCCTAGAGAAAATAGTAAATAATTAGTGAATTGAAAAATTCCACATATAATTTCATTACTTAGTAGCACAAACAACAAATCTTATTTGCAGCAAATTTTGTATTTGTAACGTTAATCACCTAAATCCAAACTTAATGCTAGCATACACTAACTTTAAAAAATATGAAAATGTATTAATATATTCAAACATGCATACAGAGTAAATATAAGGAATATGCAGTTATTTGTTAAATCCACAAAACAGCAGCATTATTAGTACTTTCTGGGAATTCTCAGCATTCAGTGTTTCAAATAGTTTTGTCACCTAAAAATTATTATTTGGTGTATATAAGTTCAGAAATTAAAACATTTATTCAACCATTACAGAAGATCTTGCTGTATTTAACATTTTTTGCCAATTGATTATTTTTCTCTGATGCATTTTCTTACAATAGCATCTCAGCTGATATCATTCTACTGCACTCTAACTCCATTACTTGCTATAAATTATTGCAAGAGTAAAATGGGATTCTGGCTATTTTATTCTTTTACCTGCAAAAAATTACTACTTGCTATGGTTAATTTACATATAAAAATGGATAATTTGATAACTAAATGGAAATTGACATAGCAAGTTATGTTAGATTTAAATATCAATTTTAAATGAAATGCTTTTTACAGACTTACTATACTTAAATGTTTTACAGTACTTAGGAAATATGACTAACCATATTTTATTAGAAACACTTTTTTTTTTTTTTTTTTTTTTTTTTTTTTTTTTAAGTAAAAATATCCCAAGAAACTTTCCAAATTATGTTCATTTTAGATTTTAATATTTTTTTATGTCATTTTAAACGTTTAGAAAATTTATGATTTTAATCAGTGATTTTTTTTTAAGCAATTGATTTAAAAATATAATTTAAATCAACTGATTAAAATCACCGACACCCTACTCAGTTTGCTTTGTAAATCTATAAATCATTTGATACATTTACAATTTTTTTTAGATGCTTTATACATATTATATTTTGGGAAATTGTGAATCTGTTATATTTCCTGACGCGAAAGTGTTTTATGACTTATTTTTTATTTGTTAAAAAAAAGGGTATATTATTAGTTTTTGTTTACATTATTTCATTTAAAAACATAAGAAATATATGTATTCAATTCTAAATTTAATAAAGAATAATTTTATTTTAAATGGATTAATAATCTAGAATCAATAGATTTTAGATAAGCAATAAAGTAAATATGATTTTTTTCCCCATAATCCTACAAAGAAAACTAATTTTTAATACTACCACAAATTAAAAAAATACAGTTTAATTGAAAAAAGTTAGATGGCACAAAACACAATTGTGCATACTTTGTTAACTAAGGCTAGAAAATAATTAAATCTAACAAATTTTTGAGAATTAAAAAAAGAAAATTTATGAAAAAACAAACTAGTCACACAACTTTACAGAATACACCTCTTTATTACAGCAGAACAAAAACAATATTTACATAAAATCACATTTACTGTTCAGCACCTTCTGTTTCTTTGTAATGCCTATATTCTGGCTTTAGTTCCCACATACCTTTGTGTGGATTCTTGGCATTGTGGTTGCAGATTTCTTTCAAGATTTCCTTCAGATAAGGCTGTAAAAAAAAATATATATATATATAAACATTAGTAAAATTGTGGAAAAAACTGTTAGCATTAAATTAAATCTAATGAAGTGGACAGGCATTATCACTTAGAAATTTGACTCCCAAATTTGTGAAATTGAAACAAAATACAGTAACACATTCATTCAAATAAATCTCTAACAAAATGAATGAATAAATAAATAAAAGAAAAATAAATCAATGAGTCAAATCATTGTATTAATATGAGTGTCTTGATGCAATTTACACCTTGTCATTAATGTAAATCTTAAAATATACACATAATTACTTAAAAAGTGTTGAATAGATATTATTTATTTATTATATACCTTAGATCTTTCGGATGCACTAGCATCTATTTTCAAAAGACAAAAAAGATAATTGATTAGAATAGAAAACATAAAACAAAAACAGTCTGTATGTGCAAATAAAGTTACCGAGGATTCAAGATTATGAAAAAGCAGGTGTTTATATGATCCTATTACTTACAGAACATCAAAAAAGTTAGTTTATTCTATATTGGTCAGACTTCTAGCAAATTAAAAGTAAGACTAAAAGAGCATTTTTCTGATATACAATATAACAAGCCAAGTACAGCTTTATCCAGACTGCATCAAAACAAAAATATTATGATAAATTTCGACAAAGCTAAAATGATATTTTCAACATCAAACCATTACTCTTCAATTATATATGAATCCATTGAAATTTTGCTTAGGAGAGATAATGTTTATAATGACATCATTTCTTATAATATTCCTAGGGCCTGACTAATGAAGGGGCATGCGGGGCAATTGCCCCGGGCTCCCCAAGGACAGATGTAAGCTTATAAGTTTTTCGTTAAAAGAGTTTCAAATGATAAAAAATGGATAAAAGTGACCATAGTCTTTTTTTTTTTTTCAGTTTTAAGGAGCTTTCTTCTCCTATCCCCTCTGTTTCTGTGCCTCATGCCCCCTTAAGGTCTCACATTAATCCTTATACTTTTGAAACCAAAAAAAAAAAAAAAAAATGTGTTCTATAGTTTTTTAAAGTTATCTTTCTTCTGCTATTATATATATATATCGATGTGAATAGCACTTGAAATTTATGTACACATACCAATATGAATTTTAATTTTAGTCACTTCAGTATAATTTATGAAAAATTTAAAAATATAAGGAGGCCCCCCTAATAATGTTTGCCCCAGGGCCCCCCACTCTCTAAGTCGGGCCTTGAATATTCCCGAACTTTGGTATAATATACTTGTTTCAATGGTCTCCTCATGACTTTGTTTGCACACACGGAGTGCTTTTGTTTTTATTTTAGTTTTGTTTTTACATTTTCTATTCTAATCAAGTATTTTTTTCGTCCTTTGAAAATGGATGCGAGTACATCCAAAAGATCTAAGGTATAACAAATAATATCTATTTTTCAACATTTTTTAAGTAATTGTGTGCATATTTTAAGATTTACGATAAATAATTCTACAACAACATTTTCAAATATACTACATCAGGTCAAGTAACTTAATGTTATCCAAACATGACTGAAAACATTTTTCTTAAAGTAGTGGCGGTCTCAAAGTGGTGGTAGTCTCAAGTCTCTCCAAATGAAGAAGTGACCTTTTGATTTCGAGTTTTTTAAATATTATTGTTTTAAACTAAATCAACCAAGTTCTTCATGCAGTTAAAATTGGAAGACATATTCTGAAAGATCATACTCTTAATGTTTCAACTTCTGTAATGAATTTTAAAAAATTTACAATCCTTTGAATTTTTTTTTTTTTTTTTTTTTTTTTTAAGGGTCGCTTCAGAGATACCGACAAACCAAAAATATGCTCTTGAAGCTTTGAAACAATTCACTATCGACTGGATGAGGGTATTTTCAATAAATGGTGAATAGGTTTTTTTTTTTAAATATTTATAAATTTACCACTAAATATCAATATTTTTTCACTTAGGATATGAAAACATGTTTTTTATTTCTAAACATTTTAAAGAGTTTAGATAATAACGACAATATTTTTAAGCATTTAAAATACTGGAGGATCCCCACCTCTCCATTTTCTGGCATATTTTAAAATTAACAAACACTATAAAAATCAAATTATGTGTAAAAGAAAATATGAAGAAGCATATATTCTTAATATTTTTTTTTACATTTAAAAATATAAATTCGTACAGAGCTAAATATATAAAATCATACAAATTTGAGTTTCATTTAAGGTAATTATTGTGGGCTGGACAATGCCAGACAGTTTAGCTAGTTAAATAATTAAAATTTATCTAAGCTTGAAAACATGAAATATGAATAAACATTTCATTGATCTATTAAAAATGTATAAATCATAGAAATTTTAAATTCCATACCATTTAATTAATTAAAAGAGGAGAAAGTCTTATTTTTAAAAAAGATGCATGAATTTTTTCACACCCACACAAACATGAATTCTTTGTACGAACAAAAAAGCGAATCCATAAGAAAAATATAATCTTATAATTCCATTAGGTAAAAATATGCCCTTGTTATTAAGCAATCTAAAACTAAAATGTGACAAATAAAATTAATTTATACTTTATTTATGTGTGAAATTAAACAGGAAATGGAGTAATTCAATGTATTGTAAAATTTAAGATATTTATGAATGAAAGTTCTACTATCAAATTAACTAGACTCATAAGTACTATCAGAATACAATTACTCCTTAACAAAGAAAGATGTCATATTATACAATAAGAAATGGAACCAATAAAATTTTGACGAATGAAAATATTTAAGAAGGAACTGTTTCATTAATTTAAAGCATAGCACAGCAGTGCTATGCTTTATTTATTTCCAGTGCGAGTCCGTAATGTTATTTTAATATGGAACTTAACATTAAGCGAGTTATTTACTAGACATTTTCCCACATTTTGTACACGCTTCCACAAATTTTCTACGAAAATACTAATTGTGTAAAAATAAATTTCATCCAAGAAAAAATTATTAACGACAATATCACAAAAAATGCAAGCGTCATTCTGTTTTCGTTAATACACCTTAAAAAATTTGACCCTTTTGCTACATCTTCACTCCATTGCATTTATAGGAAACTATTACTTCGCTGTATTATGGAGTTTTCTCATTGGTTAAAACAGAGATATTCTATAAAAGCGATGGAGTGGCGATGCAGCAAAAGGGTCAAATTTTTTACAGTGTAGCACAAAATCTACTAGATCCCGCCCAAGTTTTCTTTTGCTGTTAGCAATATGATATTAGCCAATTAGATGCCTGTATTTTTGTGAATGTTTCGCTGTTTACTTTAAACCGAGGCTAAGGAAAAAGTCAGGCTACCGCTGTGCATCCCAAGTATCTTTTTTTAAAGACCACTAGAATGACGTAGTGCTCTATTCGTGCACCTGCATTGGTATATTTGAGCATCACGTGACTCCAGCGATCTGTAAAAAAAGATACCTGGAATGCACCGCGGTAGCCTGTCTTTCTCGTTAGCCTTGCTTCAAACAGTGAAAAGTTTGTAAAAATGCAGGCTTCTGAATGGTCAATCTCGTTTCGCTAAACAGTGAAAAAAATATGGATTATAGCCACTGTTGCAGAGATGCAAATTCTTTCCAAAGTGCGAAATCTTAACTGGATGAATTCTTGTGTACACTGTAAAAAATTTGACCCTTTTGCTGCATCGTCAATCCCCCGCTTTTTTAGAATATATCTCTCTTGACCCATGAGAATGCTCCATGATAGGCTGAAGTAATCGTTTTCTATAAAAGCTGTGGAGTGACGATGCAGCAAAAGGGTAAATTTTTTTACAGCGTACACCAAAATGGAAAATCTGCACCGATCACTGTAAAAAATTTGACCCTATTGCTGCATCGTCACTACCCACTTTTATAGAACATCTCTCTTTTGACCCTAGAGAATGCTCCATGATAGGCTGAAGTAATAGTTTTCTATAAAAGTGGTGGAGTGATGATGCAACAAAAGGGTCAAATTTTTTACAGTGATGCTTACCCACATCGAAAATAGGTGTCAAAAAGCTGAAAACCCACATTTAAAGTACCCTTATATGTCCCCTTATATGTACCCTATATATCAGGGTCCTTACTATGCCAGGTGCACAAAGAAATTAAAGTGCATTGCTATGTGCATCGCTACTGTCTTGAGATTCAGGCTCAGTTATCGAGTTAAATATACACCTTAAAAACTTACACTTGTTCTGCAAATTATGTTTTTGTTTAATTTCTTAATAAACCTACAAAATTAGTTACAATAAAAAATGAATTGAACATTTACGCACCCAGTAAAACATATTCAAAATAAGTAAATATGATGAAATTATCAATGGAGACTCTTATGCTAAGTATTACGAAATAAAAAATCAGCAAAAAATATTTCACCCTGACATAACCATAAGGTTTTTTTTTTTTTTTTTTTTTTTTTTTTTTTTTTCTCTGCATGAAATTTAAATTTTGCATCATTTTCACACTGTCAAAATTTGCCTATGGACTTCTCATTTCCATATTCATCATTTGAGAAATATTTTTACATGCAATAGGTTATTACTAAATATTTTTCCAAATCTGAAGTCACGTTTGTCAGCTACAACTTTTATTTAAACATCACATTTTTAATCTGAGTATCATCAAGTAAATATTCCAGAAATTCATATCTTTTTGGATTCATATGTCATAAAAAATTCAGTTTTATTGAAGAAGTCAGTTTTTTTTTAAAACATGACGTCAATTTCTCTCAGATTTCAAGGAAGTATTTCGCCTAGCATCTCATCAGTATGAACAGAATACAAAAGTATTAAAAGGAATTGATTTTGAGGTAAAGACATGTTTTTTTTTCTTTTTCTTTTTAAGCATAATATCATTTTCTATTCAAATTTTAAAAGTTATTTTTAGTTGTAATGAGAAAATGGCATCAATAAGGATATAATCATTAAAAAAAAAAAAAAAAAAAAAAAAAAAAAAAAAAACTGTTTTTTTTTTCATCTGCAACATAGGAAGTAAATTGTTTGCCAACATTTTAAAGAAACTTCGGAAAAAACTTTTAAAAATAAAATATAAAAATAGAAATAAAATAAAAAACTGCTAGAATGGGCACATCTACAAATGAACAGCTTTCATTAAAAAAATAATAACTATCAAAACTGATTCAGTAGAAAGTTCAGAGCTGATGACTAAAAAACAGCCTAGTCTTTTAAATATATAGATCTAACAAAATGAGAAAGAATTAAGATTTTTGTTCCATTTGATACAGACAGCTACAAAATTTTAAAAACCTAATCTTAAGATATCTAACATTTACTCATCAATAATAAAAACATTTTAACTTGGACTGAGTTCTAAAACTGCAAGGGTTAATTGACTGAGTTCATTACACAAGTAAAATTTAAAGCGGAGTTTATTCTTGCTTGGCAAAATTTATACATATTTCATTGTTACAATACTGTTTAGTAGCTTTTTTAAACATAGAGATCTGATCTCCTATCATCGAGTTGATAAGAAAACACATCAATTAACATAGATAATAAGTAAGATTATGTTATTATTAGAGCTGTTACAAACCGCACGTATTCGTTTTTGAGAAACGGGTATTCTTCCTAAAACGAAATACCGAATCGTTATGTTGGAATTTTACTCGTTAGTTGTTAGGCATCAATGTACTCAAAACTAGATGAAACAATCATCATACGTTCCAGTATTTCGGGATTCAAGAACGGCGCAGGTAGTCTGATTGGGAAAGAAGAGTTTGTATTCGGACTTTAGACTGGAAATCAGTTGTTCCCGCATACGGTTTTTTCAATTAGTCGTTTCATTACTTTAGCCCTCGTTTATTCGCTGAAAATGTGCGGATGAAATTGGAAGGAAGTTTTTGAAGTAATGCAGGAACGAAAATCAGGAAAGTTTTGTGATGCTGAGTGGGGAAAAATATGTTTTTGAGTGGTGCTTAATTTTAGTTTCCGTTATAGGGAGGTTTCGTTGTCTCATGTTTTACTGGTTTCAAAAGAATAGACATCTCTATTAAGATACTCAATTACTATTTTTCTTTTTAATATATACAATAATGTACTTATTGAAACGGAATCAAGAGAAAAACATTTCATTTTAGACAGATTTTCCGTCTTATCAGATGAAACTGCATTGTATAATTTTCATAGAAATTTATCTTGGAATTTTCCATTCAAAGTAGAATTCTACTTTCATAGGATGAATTTATTTATTCTTATATTGTAATTGTTTACATTTTTATTCAAATTTCTGTTACAAAAAGGTTTTAAACAAAATTTCATTACGGGCCTAGGTAATGGTAACTTATTGTAATCTCATGTACGGTATATAGCTTAGCTTGTATATGGTATAGCGATATGTAGATTTGCTGCAATCTTGTGACATTACATTTCATATGAATATTTTAAACGCCCAGGTTTATAATTTATAAAATTTTAAATCACTGCAAATATATAGATTTTATTTATATTTTAAAAAATAGTTAAAACTAACGAAGCTACTCTCTGAAAATTAGAGAAAACAATGAATGTATATGTACTAGTATTCAGCAGCGTGCGGAATTGCGTCCAGGACGAAGTTTTGTGTTTGGCGCACCCCCCCCCCCCCTCCTACACACACACACACACACCATACCACAACCATTTCTCTTTGCAATAGGTGTCAAGAAATTATAAAGTTTAAAAACACAAATAAATTCTATTAGATACATGTTTTGCATTTATTTTGGAATTTTAAAAGGATTAATTTTAACAACTAAGTAATATAAAAGAACATTGCATTTACATTTTGGCAAAGGGGATCTTAAAAACACATGTAGGGCTCCCCCTCTATATCTACGCCCGGGGCGACCACCCCCTTCCCCCTCCCCACTTCGCACGGCCCTGCTAGTATTTACGATTACTTTTGTTTTCTAAAAAATAACAAAAGCATTATATAAAAATATTATATGCAAAAGCGGATCCCGCCCTCAATTTAGATTGGAAGGGGGAATGGGTCATACACTTTTTCTTTGAGAGAGTGGGGGGTCACATCACTTCAAGACCAATTATTATATTGAAAGTTATTCTTAAAATGAAAGCGACTATTTTTCTGATACTTTATCTAATTCATTTTTATTTGTAAATAGAAGAATTTTCCATTAGTAATCCTAAAATTATATAATTTACAGATTCCATTCAGACATCAAGCAATTGAAACGTTTCTTATTTTTTTATAAATACAAAAAATGATTCATAAATGTTATTAAGATAGCATTTTACATGTTTTTTTACATATAGATGGCAGCGCATTACAAGCACTGTAGTAACCAATTCTTTCAAAAACTGCTGTGTACGGAATGTAATACGAGTTGTTGCATTTTGTAGTATGTACGATGGTCGTTAATACTTGGTTTCTGAACAGCTACGAAAATAGCGAGTAACGTAACGAATATTTTCTAACGGGTAGAGAGATCGAAAATAATGACACCATACGGGTATTCATTTTCTCGTTATTTTTACAGCACTAGTTATTATGTATAGTATTATTTATTATAAACAATGCAAAAACAATATGACTAGCATATAATTAGAGTAGCTCTTGATGCTGTTTTCTGATTGACATTCTCCCAATATCAGACAACAGACTGGACTTCAAAATGATTAACATCAAAGATAATTTCTTAGCGTGGCTTTTAGTAAGTTTCATTTTTCAAAAAAAGTTGTTCACAAATGTAAATACTATAGAACATTCATGCTTCCCCCCCCCCCTTTTTTTTTGCTGTTATTGTTATCTACCAAGTTGGGATACAAAAGGATTTCCAGATGTCGCCTGTAGAATTTTAGTAGAGATACATCTGTTAATATGAGATCCCCTTTTTAAGCAAGAGTTTAAAAGCTTCTGTTTTTGGTTGTTGTATGTGTGAATGTATGAATGGATTTCAATGTAAATTTTACACACTAATTCCAGTGCACTAGGAAATGTTTTTGAAAAGGACTGAATTTGAAGGATTCATTATATTGTGTACTTCTTAATAAGTAGAAAACTGGCAACAAACGAAAAATTAAATTTGATTGGGTGAGAGGATTCTGGTTAAATTGTGAGTAATAAACAAAATAAGTGTCGGCAAAAGAGCAAAACAGTAACTGAGAGGATTTTGGACAAAAACTTTTGATATTGCCAAACTAATATTTATTGATCTGTCTCATTCGCAGAGGTTTAGAGGAGGGTATATGGAAGTATACACTATATCAGGGTTGGAAAAAAAATCATGATTTAAAAAAAAAAAAAAAATAGTAAAAAAAATCAGATTTTTTTATTTAAATCAGATTTTTTTTATTTAAATCTGATTTATTTGATTTTTTTAGAATTTATTTTTAATTATTGTGTTTTTATGTTTTTACAATACATGGAGCAGTTTTTAATAATAAATAACTAAAAAAGAATAAATAATATTTATAATTTAATAATATAAGAAATAACTTAAAAACTTGACTTAAACTACTTACATAAACTGTAATTAAGTTTAATTACTGTAATTAAACATCAGTTACATAGTTACATAAACTTTAACATCATATTTTCCATGAGCAACCGCATGTAAACAGAGCAGCTCTCAACAACTACAAGTACAGTTAACTTAACAGTTAATATCTGGGCTACAGTGAATAAATAACAGGTGAATAAGATAACAGGTATTGATTTATATTTAACACTTCCCCTAAATCCATACCTACCATACAGCCACTTAAATTAAAATAAATGTCTTAAGCAAAAGTCTTAAGTTCATACATTCCAATTAATTTGCAAAGTTTCTGAAAACGAAATTTTGCCAAGGGCTTGGTGAAAATGTCTGCAGCTTGACATTCACTGTCACAATGTTGAATATCAAGTTCTCCATTTTGAAATTTTTCCCGGACAAACTTGTATCTAACATCTATGTGCTTTGTGCGGTTGTGAAATTCGGGATTTTTAATAAATCTTATCGCACTTTCGTTGTCAACTTGCAGAACAGGCACACATGCTTCAGTTGACAGATCTTGAAATAATCTGTAGAGCCAAACAGCTTCTTTTGAAGCTTGGCTAGCAGCCACAAATTCAGCTTCAGTAGTCGAAAGTGAAACACATTTTTGCCGCTTACTAGCCCAAGTTATAGCACCTTCACTGTATTTGAAGATCATCCCTGAAGTGGATCTCCTTGTCAAGGGGTCTCCAGCATAATCTGCATCACTGAAGGCTTCCAATTTGTTTTTTGTCCCAGATTTGTACAAAATACCCCATTTAGAAGTTCCTTTAAGGTACTTTAAAACCCTTTTTACCAAACTCCAATGTACTTTTAGAGGCTTGTCCAGAACTTGAGATAGCACACTAATTGCAGAAGCAATATCAGGTCTGGTAACTATGGCTAAGTACATCAAGCTTCCTACTGCTCTTCTATATGGTATACTTTCATTTAGCTTTTCGGAAGGCTCCTGTGACATCAATGATTTATCAATTGGAATACAGACAGGATTGCAATCAGACATGTTGAAACGATCCAAGATTTTCTTGATGTAGTTTTCTTGATGAATGAAAATAGAACCGTCATCCAAATATTTCAGCTGCATACCCAAGAAATAATTTGCAGAATATAATAAGTGCTGAATTCTTCTTTTAATTTTTCAAGAAATGTTTCCAACAAGTCTTCATTTCTGTCAGCAACAATTCCATCATCTACATACAGAAGTAAGAATAGAGACTTATCCTTGTTGACAAAAAGACATGGATCACTATCCATTTGCTTGAGATCACAGCTTTGAAGAAAAGTTTTGAACCTCCAGTTCCAACACCTGGGAGCTTGTTTCAAACCATATATACTTTTAAGCAATCGGCAAACACGTGGTGTACCATCTTCAAATCCTACTGGTTGCTTCATGTATATTTTTTCATTTAGTTCCCCATATAGAAATGCACTTTTAACATCAAATTGGGCTAACTTAAGATTTTCGCTAGCAGCTAAGCTAATTACAGATCTTATTGTATCCCAGCGAACTACAGGACTGAATGTATCATGAAAGTCAATTCCAGGTTTCTGCAAAAAACCTTTTGCAACCAGTCTTGCTTTGAAGCGTTCTATCTTGCCTTCAGAATTTCGCTTGATTTTATACACCCAGCGATTTTCAATAGCTTTTCTATTTTCTGGAAGATCCACCAATTCCCAAGTCATTTTCTGCCAATGAATTCAATTCTTCGGTCATTGCTTTTTGCCAACTTTTTGAGTCATCAGAAGTAATTGCTTGATGATATGTCATTGGTTCATCATCTTCAGCTAACATGACATAGCCTTCAAATCTAGATGGCTTCTGCATTTGAGACCTGTCTCTTAAATTCATTTTATTATCGCTGTCATTTTCAGTTCCTGTAATGCTCAAACTAGGAGTCTGAGAAGCTTCCCCTACGTTGCTACTCTCATCATCTTCACAACTATTTTCAGTTGAGAGTACAGGATTCTGTTTTACTAATGTCTTTGCTGAAGTAATTTCCTTCTTAAAGACAACATCTCTGCTTAAGATCACTTCATCCGAGTCTGGCAACCATATTCTATATCCATCTCTATCTCCACAGTATCCTACTAAATAACCTTTCACAGCCTTTTTGTCAAATTTTCTTCTTTTCTGTTTTGGAATATGTACAAAACACTCTGTACCAAAAACTTTTACATGATCAAATGCTGGTGCTTTCTTAAACCAAATTTCATAGGGTGATTTACCTTCTTCTGGAGTAGGACCTGTTCGATTGATGACATATGCAGCGGTGTTAACTGCTTCACCCCAAAGCCTTTCAGGCATTTCCTTGGCATGCAACATGGATCTTGCAGCTTCAACAAGGATTCTGTTTTCTCTTTCAATCGCTCCATTTTGTTCTGGAGTATAGGGCATGGAGTTCCTGTGATTTAGACCTACTTTTTGCACAATATGATTAACTTCTGAATTGTTAAATTCTTTACCTCCATCAGTTAAGAGTTCTTTGAGTGTATAGCCAGCAGTCTTAACTTCAGCCAAAAAACTAGAAAGCATTTCTTTCACTTGACTCTTTTCTTTTATCAAATAGACAGTTCTGTATTTTGAGTAGTCATCTTTAAACATTACAAAATAACGATTCCCACCGAGTGACTTCTCAGGCATTGGGCCACATACATCTGCATGAACAAGTTGACCAGGGCTTGTAGGACGATTTTGTCGAGAGCCAAAACTCAGCCGGTGCATTTTTCCATACATGCAGGCATCACAAAATTCATCATTAAGACTTACATCAATGCCTTTCTGTTTCAGGAATTTTTGTACATGGCATTTGTTTTGATGTCCCATTCGCTCATGCCACAACTGAAGATTATCATTTTCCACGACTACACAAGCAGATTCAGGAATTATCACACGCATATTAAGTCTGTAGACACTATTGTATCTTTCACCAACAGCAACAGTTTCACCTTTTTTATTTCTGAACTCACGTACTTTGTTATCAGCATATTCATACAAACCATTATCTAATGCTGCACCAGATGAGAAAAGGTTTTGATCGCTCCCAGGAACATACCAGACTTTAACAAGGGTACCAGGTTTCCATAACCCATTTACAAGCATTTCAATCTGGATTTCTCTAATACCTGTAGCATGCATATTTCTTCCATCACCTAATCTTAAGAGCTTGGGCATATCAAACTGTTTAAATGAAGAAAACCAGTCCAACTTATAACAGATATGATGAGAAGCACCAGAATCAATGAGCCAGTAATCTTGGCTTTTTAGTTCAGCAACTGTCACAAAAGCTTGTCCTGATTTCAGAGATTCAGCTCGCTCATTATTGTTATTCTTCAAACTATAACAGTTCTTTTTAATGTGACCGATCCGACCACAAGCATAACACTTCAGCTTTTTGCTTTTAGAGTTTCTCTGATCACATACAACAGTTTTATCCAAGGGCTTCTTAGGACAGCAATTATTTGGCTTGGCCACAAATGCCACACTCTTGTTTTCAACAGGCAGTTTTAACTCATCTAACCGCTGTTCATGTAAGCGTAGTCTTTCTGTAAGACTCTGTAATGATCTTTCATTATTTGGCACTGATTCCCATGCATTCTTAAATTCGAGATATTCATTTGGCAAAGTGTTCAAAATTCTGTTTAGCAGCATAGATTTCGGTAACTGAACATTTTCACTCTTCAATTCTTCTTGTAATTCCTGCCAAATTCTCCGCAATTTTGAAACATGAGTTGCAATATTGTCCATGGGATCTTTAGTGTAGTTGAATAATTGAGAATACAAAATATCTAACCTTCTTTCATTCTTCTGTTCATACACAGAATGCAAGGCATCCCACATCTCCTTTCCAGTTTCACAGGTGAGGATGTGCTGTTTGGGTTCAGGCCTAACACTAGATCCAATTGTATATCTAGCAATAGCATCTGCTTCTTCATAGGCCTACAAAGCTACAGCATATGCCTTTCTATCTGCCTCTGCAGCGCCTTCCGGAAGCTCATCAGGCTTAGTTGTTATTCCCAAAACAATGGGCATGGCTTTCTGTACTGTTAATTGAAGTTCAATATCAAACTTCCAGCTTATCCAGTTCCTTTCACCCTCTAATTTTTCAATAAAATTAAATTTTTCCATGTTACTCATATAACTGGAACACACAATTCGATGACAAGGAAACTAAGCCTAACTTAAGCCTAACAACATGCCGATCGGCGATGTTTCAAAGTTTAAAAACTACTAACTGGACTTGCTGGGCCCATAACCACTTAAAAACTTGACTTAAACTACTTACATAAACTGTAATTAAGTTTAATTACTGTAATTAAACATCAGTTACATAGTTACATAAACTTTAACATCATATTTTCCATGAGCAACCGCATGTAAACAGAGCAGCTCTCAACAACTACAAGTACAGTTAACAGTTAATATCTGGGCTACTGTGAATAAATAACAGGTGAATAAGATAACAGGTATTGATTTATATTTAACAAAATAATTATATAGTTAAGAAAATACTATATTCTAGTTATTAATTGGTACTAGAAATTAAACATCTAGGCTTTAATCTAAAGCCATTCTATTATTTTGTAATTGAATTGTGCACACTAAATATGAAATAAACTTAAATATATTGTAAATAAATAGAAAATAGTAAAATTTAAAAAACAAATTAAATATTCATTTAATGCAAACTATTTATTAAGGGATAAAAATCACAATTCAATATTTTTAAGCAAATAGAAATAAATCAGGGATTTAATTGTTTGAAGAAAAACACTAATTTAGATGCTTTGTCCACTCCTAATTTATTAAGAAGGCTTGAATAAACTAGTCCAAAAGAAGAAAATTGTCTTTCAACTCCAGCAGATGAAGCCATGGCAGTTGTTATTTGGTAAATAAATTCAATTTCAATTTCGCTGACTCTCTCTTTACTTCCTATTACATAAAAGGACTTCCACCAATCATTTGTCATAATGTCAAACTTTTTTCTCAAGCAATAGTAATTTTTGGAAAAGCTATTTTTTGCTTGAAAATGTGCTACAGTGGTAAGAATATTTGGACAATTTTCTTTAATGAATGCCAAACCTTCATCATTTTTTTCTCTCACTAAGTGAAATTTTATTTCGATTTAAAACAGACGGACTTAATAAAACTCCAGCAAGATAGATAATTCAATAAAGTGCTTCCAAATGGGATTTCTTTTCCTTCCAGAATTTGCCATTAAATTAAATTTAAAAAACAAACAAACATAGGTAAAACCAAAATAACCTGCACATTTGTTTTTCAAACAAACAATAAAAAAAAAAGAAGTTGGAACTATATTATGTCTACCAAATTACTGCACAGGCTCGGATTCTACCTGTAGGTGGCACTCAACATGTAAATTATTTTAAAAAAAAAAAAAAAATATATAGCATATTATTAATAATAAGATCAAAGTTAATATGTAAAACATTATATAAAAAATAAATGCTTAAAATTTTAGGTTTTAAATTAAAACATGCATTACTATGCCTGCGCCATTCATTTGCGATCTGTGATTACAGTAAACAAACTAGTTATTTTGATTTTGGAATGCTTTTTAAAAAATCGCAAGTTTTGATTGAAATTTGACAGTGTAATATGGCAAGTTTTAAAACTTGTTTCTTGTACGTAGTATCCAATTTTTTGGTGAACATTAATGAATTTATTTAATTATTAACTTGTGATACAAAAAAAAATTCAAATAATTTAGTTTCTAAGATTGACAAACGAAACATGATTTATAAAGTATTTCTGTGTTTTTTCTCATCTCTAAATTTTATTACAAAAGAACAAAGAATTAGGAGGGGGACACCTGGACTTAACCTGTACCTGCCATATTCTTTCTGATAGAAATCCTGGAAATTCCAGAAAAACACATGCTACTTATTTACACCTACATCTTATTTTTCTGCTAACTAATTTCTAACATTAAAAAATAAAAAGAAAAAAAAATGATTTTTTTTTAAAAAATCAGTTGATTTAAATCTAGATTTAAATCTTGATTTAAATCATGCCAACCCTGCACTATATACCTTCTACATTTATTTAATGAGCTTGGTATACCCTCTATTTCTCTCAAAAAAAAAAAAAAAAAAAGCTGTAATGTACACTCTAGCAGGGCTCGAAAAATAGCGTTCCCGGGATCCCGGGGAACCCAGAAATCATTTCTGGGAACGTATATTTTTTCACTCAGGTTCCCGTCTGGGAACCTAAAAATCGTCATGTTCGCCAACGATGCTGCGCACACGTTATATCGCGTAAATTACGCAAAAATATAGCTCTTGAGCGATCCTTGGGATGCGTAATTTCGTCAAAATATTACAGAAAAAGCCCAAATTTCGTCAAAAAATCGGAAAAAACGGCAAACTTCATTTTAAAAATGAAGCGAAAAAACGACAAATTTCGTCAAAAAATCGCGCTAAAACGGCAAATTTCGTCAAAAAATACCGAGAAACAATAGGTTTCGACAAAAGATCGCGAGAAGCACCGCAAATTTCATTTAAAAAAAAAAACGCGAAAAAACGGCAGATTTCGTTAAATTGCAAAAAAAAAAAAGGCAGGTTTCGTAATAAATCCGGAAAAAATGGCAAATGTCAATTTAAAAAAAAAAAAAAAATTGAAAAACGACAGGTTTTGTTAAAATATTGCGATAAATCGGTAGGTTTTGTTAAAACATAGTTATAAAACGGCAGATTTGGTCGAAAAACGGCAAATTACGTTAAAATACTCACACATAATTTTATTGGGAACCTACATTTTTTATCTGGCAACCTATACTTTTCATGTAGGTTCCCAGCTGGGAACCTCAACATTTTTTGAATTTTCGAGCCCTGCACTCTAGGCAGGACTTCAGTGAACACCTTCTGCCTCTAGTGTATATTCTCTATTTTTTAATGATTACAACACTGTTTGCTCATTTAACAAAGCTTGTCCAGATGAGTAAGGGTCAAGTACTGGAACGTAAGTTACAACTGTTTGGACAAAAACTTTCAATCTCAGAATTTCTCGAGCTGAACCACTCTTACTAAAATATGTCAAGTGACATTGAATAAGTAAATGAAAAAACAGGCAATGTGACCAAGGTTTTTTTAAAATTTATTTATTTTCCCCCCATGATTGCAAGCAAGTCATTGATTAAAATAAGAAACAATCATTTGATGTTGCATTATTATTATTATTTTCACATTATTAACTTACCAACTTGACACTAATGTTCATTTTAGATGAGCAATTATAAAAAGTCATTAAAATTCTTTCTATAAAATATTGAGCAGGAATTTTAAATTAAGAATTTTTTTTTAAAGAAAAAAATTGGTTTGCAGTCGAGACTGATATAAAAATGCTTCAAGAGATTGCTGGCTGAAGGTTGTTGACCCCTTGATTGTTAATATTTCTATAAAAACATATACAGTGATCTCTCATTTATGCACGCTCCCTTTTATGTGCAATTTTCACTTATGTGCGTTTTTTTTTTTTTTTTTTTTTTTTTGTCTCAGCAAGGGATGTAGGACTAGGATGTAGGAATAATAACTCTTATTCATTCATGAACTGCACTGAAAAAGCATCTCTCACTTATGTATGTCTCAAAAAAATTTTAGAATTTATCTTTAATAACTAAAAATAAAATATTACTGAAATAAAAAATAAATAAATAAATAAATAAAAATTGGCACAAATTTGATGGGCAACTTCAGTAGCGCAAATATAATGTTATCAACTTTTTGCTAATTTTGAAACTTTTTTGCTAATTTTTAACTTCAAAGTGATATACAAAACTGGATACATTTTTTTTTTTTTTTTTTTTTTTTTTTTTTTTTGCATACTTTATTGATTTAAATGAAGAGAAGTCAATAAAATATTGCTAAATGAAATATTGCTCAATAAAATACTGCAAATAACACTAAACAGAAATAGTTATATTTAAAAGTATTTTATAATAGCTCTGTTACATAATGCATTCAACAGTAATAAGGGACTGTTCAAGTATTACATAAGCATATTTTTAGTCATTTTGTACCCCCTCCCCCCTTGTAAGAAAATATAAGCAAATGCTACCCCCCCCCCTTTACTTATGTAAGATTTTATGGCAGTTTATACGTCAATACTTCTTGACTTATAAAAAGTTACCAATCAATTACATTAGTAATCCTACAAATTTATATAGGCATATAGGGATTGCGATATTAAATTATATAAAATGGTTTTAATATATTGTTGCTTATTGCGTTAAACAAACCACAGAATACAAAATGGTTTAAATATATTGTTATTTATCACTTTGAACAATAAAACAAGATATACAAGAAGTCTTAACTTACTTAGGTATCATAACTAAAATTTTTGACATGAATCATATAAATGTTTGAGTTCAATTTGGAGTTCATATTTTAATCTGATGTCCAGGATCCTTGAACCCATGTTTCAACATTGTCTATTATAAAGTTTTCAATGGAATAGTAGCCTGGGGTATTGCAGGTTTCCAGTCCTTGTTTGCTTGTTGAATTTGAACTGCAGTTGCTTCGTTGTTTAATGCTTACGTAAGAATTGTCGTGACCCCCCCCCCTCTCCCTTGTCAGAAAAAATAAGCAGACTCTGGACCCCTCCATCCCTCCCCCTTTAGTGCTTACGTAATACTTGAATGGTCCCTAAAGTCCTGTTGCATTTGTATAGAACAGAGAAGGGCAGATAGAAATTCTTATCAGCAAAAAAAGTGGCAACATTCTTTCTCTTTTACTTATACAGTAGACTCCCTCAAATCCGCAACTCTCTAAAATCCTCACATATTTTATGGATGTAAACAATGAAACTTTCAGTTTGGATATTGGGACAAAATTTGATTTTTTTAGTTTTAAATCAATTCTATGTATTTTTTTATTTGTAATTTTCTTAATAATACTCTATTCATGTTTTTTTCATGAAGGAAGAATAAATTTTTTTGGAAAAAATTCAAGATGTTGCTGATATCACTGGTAATCACAATCTTCTTATTAAATATATCTATGCATTAATCAAGAGTTTTTGATTATAAAGCCTGGCTAAACTTGAAAAAAAATTTCTTATTTTATGATTTTGATGTGAATTAGTAATGCACTTTTATGAGTCAAGTTTTGTTGAATAATTTTGGAAAAAAATTTAATCTTTATAATGAATATTTAATCATACACTATTGATTATTAACTTGACCTTTGCTATTAGTACTTTAATCATTTTAAAAAATATCTAAATTTTTATTATTTTAGTTTATTACTTACTTTAATATTTTATTATATTGTAAGCATTCATTATAGTTCTGATTGCACTATTAATTGCCCTTAAATTACTATTTAAAAAATGTAAACAAAGCAGTGACCGGAAATCGGCAAAATTCTAAAATCCTCACAACCTCTGGTCCTAAGCTGTGTGGATTTGAGGGAGTCTACTGTATTAGTAAATGCAAGCTTCATTTCAAAAATGTACTTCACCAATGATTTTTCGAACCCTTGTTATTCATGCATTCACATATGGAGAAGGTCTAAAAATGTCAAATGTTGGAGTATTCCATATTTTAGAATTAAATAATTTTATAATAATGTAATGTTTTTAATAATAATTTTATATTTTCAAAAAAGACAAAAAAGATAACAGGTTTAAAAACAACAACATGCTATTTTATACCAAAAAAACATGTTACAAACAAAAAGAGAAAATTTTGAGTGGATCAAAAAATGATATTGATATTAAAAGATACCCCCCAACCTCTAGAGATATCTTTGGATATCAAATGCCAGACTCCCTCTTCCTCACTAAAATGATAACTTTATATTTGCACAGTCCCTAAGGTTGTAAAAGGGCAAAAAGGAAATTTCAAACACTGCATTAATTTGGGTTTTTTTTTTTTTTTTTTTAATAGATTAGTCGAAAGTTTTCAATAGTAAAGTTGTATTCTTGATCATTAGTTTGCATCCTTTTAAAAATTGGCAGAATAAATTAGCACTCTCACTGAAAATTTCGTATAGAGAAACACAAGATATGTAATCCAATTAATATTTTTACAGATAGAATACAGCAGTTTTAGATTTATTGCAAGATTTTTTAACAACAAATTTCCTATACATTTTTGAAAATTTGATCCCTTCTGCTCAAATTTGCAGATACGGAACACTTACATAAGTGTTACAATTTACTAGGGATGTGGACAAGAAAACGCCAACAGTCTTCGTCTTTCTCATGTAAGATTGCAAACTTTTCAGTATTTCTTATTAGAATTTGGATATTATTAAGACACAAATATATGCAGCAAATAGTAAATTTTCAAAATAATTGCTCTGTATTTTAACTGAATTTTGCTTTTTAACTCCTTGTAAACTTACATAAGTCAGTACCAGTAGATTCTTTGTTATTTCACAATAAAAATCTTATCAATATACTATTACCAATTTTGAATTTTCTTTACCATTATTAATATACCTGAACACATTATGACATTTATTGATTTTTAAATTTTATAAACTTTCAAGTAATTGCTATGTGGAATAGTTAAGACTGTTCTTACATGAAAGGCTTACTTTGAGACACAATTACAAAATTCTGTTCATTTATGAATAAAATTCTCACATTATGACTCAATTTATAATAACAAAATTGTATCTGTGTACAAATCCAAACCATTAACTAGGCCCCAAATTAGCAGACTTGAACTCTTGTTACAGGTGACAGCCTGGAAGTATGACAAAAGACTTGGTCAGATCACCATATGGCAGTCACACTAGGCTTGAGAAGCATAAGGTATCTCAAAAAACAATAATGAACAGAACAAAGGCAAAACAGACTTATATAAAATATTCATCATTCGGTGGCAAGAAATCTATAGATAAAAAATTTACAATAAAGATACTCTAAAAGGAGGATAAAAACAAACACCCCAAAGAGCTTTTTTCTTTTTTTCAAAAATGAATTTAAGATTTCTTAAAGGAATTTTGGCATTTATCAGTTATCTTGATTGTATGAAACAGATTTTTTTCCCTCTTCTAACTAAGATGCTGTTTTAAAATTGGTTTATCTTTGCGATTATAATTTCACAGTACAAACAATTTGTTGAAATGTCTTGCCATAAACTTGTTAATGTTTTATTTGTTGATGCAGTACTATTGGTCATAAAATCACTTGCACTTTTGAAACAGATGAAAATAAAAATTACAGAAAACAAAGAATCAAATATATTGCATTAGATACACAGAACTGAATTGAAAGTTGATTTTAGAGATGATTATTAAATCAAAATTGCTACAATATAAGCAGATAGAGCAAATGAAAATCCAATTTCATTATTTCACATCCTAAAGATGCTTCATCTGAAAATCATACACAGCATTTTTTCAGAAATTTTCTTTTCTTTTAAAAGTAAGGTATGTAAAAATTATATTAATCTTTTTTGTTTTGATTGAACCTTCTTTCTCTAAATTAAGGAGGGGAGGGGGGGGGGGGGGAATTATACAGAAGCACAAAATTTGAGAGTAAATATAGTAATCTTATTTGTCTGTCATAAGTTTCAAGAAATTAGCTTATATATTTTTTAATGCATTACAAGAAATAAAACTGTTCACATAAATAGAATATTGTTGTACAGAGATACAGCAAGTAAACTAAAACAGTAAGTTTTTTTTTAAACAGGGAAAGTTTTTTAAACCCTTAATAATGATATGATCAAATATTCAGTAAAACATATAAATTCACACAATAAAATAAAATATAAACATACAATGGGTTGCCTAGTAATCCTCTCCAAGTCTTTCATGTTATAGTACTGATGTTTCTCAAATGCAGCAAACAGCATATCCATAACTTTATCTTTGTCATCTCTAGCTTTACGGCCTTCTGCTTTCTTCTTCTGTTCATATTCGATCTAGATAAAAAGAATATTTTTTGTAAATTTAGATTCTGAAATATACAACATTCTTTCAACTATGTTATATGTTGTAGAAATTTGATTAAGAAATTGAAAATTTGAAAACAAATTACATGTAAATGTTTTTATTAAAAAAAAAAAAACTAATGCTATTACAAGTACAAAATCAAAAACTTTCAGTTTAATTATTTTTTTAAATGGCAATAAGCTCTCAGTTAATTCTGAAATTCTGTGAAACATAAATTAATTCTGAGTTCAAAATGTTAATATTAATAAAGAGTAAAACACTGCACAGGTAGATTTTTGTAAACACAAAATAATTTGAGACACAGGAAGGGGGAAAAAAATAATGCACATACTCTCTCACACACACATATGCAATAGACTCCCTCAAATCCGCACTCCTAAAATCTGCAACTCTCTAAAATCCGCACATATTTTACGGATGTAAACAATGAAACATTCAATTCAGATGTAGGTGCAAAAATTGATTTTTTTCAGTTTTATATCAATTCCATGCATTTTTTAATTTATAATTTTTGCTAAGGTTATTGAATTCATGTTTTTTCAGGAAGAAAGAATAATTTATTTCTGAAAAAATAAAGATATTGCCAATATTATTGGTAATCACAATTTTACCAAATATATTTATGTATTAATCAAGCT
Source organism: Maratus speculifer (assembly GCA_964019185.1). Classification (NCBI taxonomy): domain Eukaryota; kingdom Metazoa; phylum Arthropoda; class Arachnida; order Araneae; family Salticidae; genus Maratus; species Maratus speculifer. Next base: position 68,226,392 of record OZ025303.1, read on the forward strand.
TTTTTGGTTATTAAGTCTGGCTAAACCTGAAATAAAGTTTCATTATTTTATGATCCTGATGTGAATTAGTAATGTACCTTTATAAGGCAAGTTGCATTGACTAATTTAGGAAAAACACATTTCCTCTTTTATAATGAATATTTAATTGTACATTATTGATTATTAACTTTACCTTTCCTTTTAGTATTTTAATCATTTTAAAAAATATTTAAATTTTCATTATTTTAGTTTGTTACTTTTTTTAATATTTTAGTATATTGTATGCACTCATTATACTTTTGATTTCATTATTAATTACATTCAAATTATTTTTAAAAAAATGTAAACAAAGTAATGACCAGAAATCTGCAAAATTCTAAAATCCGCAAAACCTCTGGTCCCAAGCTGTGCGGATTTGAGGGAGTCTACTGTATAAAGTAAAAAGCATGGTGTTACTTTCTAAGTAGCATAATTTGATTATGTATAAAAAATTACAAAAAAAAAATTAAATCAAATATTTACTCCAATAAAACTTCCAGTATAATTACAGAGTTTCCCCCAGGTTTAAACAAGTTGGAAATTGCACATGAAGCGTAGCAAATTAGGTGCGTTCGTACGATAGCGAAGTTTTAAAAATATTACTTTCATATATCAATCTCATAAAATTGTAAATAGTGAATTACAATTAAAACGCTCATCAAACAATGTTCTCCCTATACCATTATGTAATGGAATACTTTTGTGTGGCCTTGTAAATCAATAACAAATGTTCTTTGCACCACAAATTATGTATGATGTATATTATAATATGTACTTTATAATTGCATATAAATTTTATTAAGTCTGCATGAGTGTAACACGATTAAAATGTATTTGAAACATTTTTTCCCATTGACCGTAATGTAACGGAATACTTTTGATTGTCCCTGTAATTGATCTATGCATCCAATTTTCATAAAATTTGAAATAACTCGACAAAATTATGTAATAATTATGTATTTTAAATTTCAAACGTATAGAATTTATTTGAAACTTTTTCCCCATTGACCATAATGTAATTGAATACTTTTGATTGCCCCTGTAATTGATCTATGCACACGATTATCAAAATATTTGAAATGACTCGACAGAATTATGTAATAATTGCGTATTTTAAATTTCAAACGATTAAAATGCATTTGAAACTTTTTTCCCCATTGACCGTAATGTAACGGAATACTTTTGATTGTCCCTGTAATTGATCCATGCATCCGAGTTTCATAAAATTTGAAATAACTCGACAAAATTATGTAATAATTATGTATTTTAAATTTCAAACATATAGAATATATTTGAAACTTTTTCCTAATTGACCATAATGTAATTGAATAATTTTGGTTGCCCCTGTAATTGATCTATACACACGATTATCAAAATATTTGAAATAACTCGACAGAATTATGTAATAATTGCGTATTTTAAATTTAAAACGATTAAAATGCATTTGAAACTTTTTTCCCCATTGACCGTAATGTAATGGAATACTTTTGATTGCCCCTGTAAATGATCTATGCATCCGAGTTTCATAAAGTTTGAAATGACTCGACAAAATTATGTAATAATTATGTATTTTAAATTTCAAACGATTCGGTTGGGTAGTTTTTGCGTTGTTATATGTGGACGGACAGACGGACGGACTGAACGACCACTATAGGTGCTACGTATTATATAATTACGAACGCACCTAAAAAGGACAGGGCGTTACTGTTCTGAAAAATGCACTTTTTACATTTTTCAGGACACTTTTTACATTTTTAAGGTCACTTTTTCATTTTTAAGGGCATTTTTATAGAGTTGAATCTAGAATCTAGTGGCTCAAAAAATCGTGGAAAAAAAAAAAAAAAAAAAAAAAAAACAGAAATTTTATAAAAAAAAAAGGTAAATTTTGTAAAAAGATCGCGAAAAAACGGCAAATATTGTTAAAAGATAATGAAAAAACATCCTATTTTGTTCAAAGATCGCAAAAAACGGCATATTTCGCTGAAAAATCCCGTTTTATTGGGATTTTTAGACCATATTTGTCGTTTTTTCTGCAAATCTTTTGACAAAATCTGCCATTTTATCTTTTTTTTTTTTTTTTTTTTTTTTTTTTTTTTACGAAAGTTGCCGTTTATTGCGACTCATTTGACAAAATTTTCCGTTTTATCGCGATTTCTGGAAGAAATTTGTTGTTTTTCCACAATTTTTTATGGATATCTGCCATTTTGTGAAATTTTGTGACGAAATTAGCGATTTTATTGTGAATCTTGCTGGAAATTAGAAGTTATTTCGCAATTTTTAACGAAACTTGGCCTTATTTTTTAGCGATTGACAAAATTACCTGTTCCACTGGACGTGTACGAGGCTATTTTTTGCGTAATTTACGAACTATAGCATGTTCGGATCATCACTGAAGGGATGCGTTTTTTCAAATGTGGGGAAGAAAAGCACTATTTTTTTTTTCTTTTTTGAATGAATGACAAGAAGGGCGCTAGTTTTTGGATGAGAGGCAAGAAGGGCGCTATTTTTTAAACTAAAGGGCAGGAGGAGCGGAGCGCCCACTGAAACCCTCTGGGGGAAACTCTGATAATTAAATGGGATTCTATAAGGAAAAATTTGCATTATTAAAAGAAATAATAATAAAAAATACTAATAGTGTTTTTAGTGGATGTATTTATACACATAGTACACTGATTGTTTAAAAACAGGAAATATTAAGTATGTATAGTTTTGTAAAATAATGTAGCACATAAGTGTTAAAGTAACATTCTCAGGTGGAATTGTGTGTATCCAAAAATGTGAATTTACACCAGAAACATTGATGCAAGAAGTCCATCCAAGTCAAGACTGAAAAATTTTTCTTGGTATTAGAAATAACCAAATGAAAATGGGCTAGAAGATTTCTATGCCATGTATTTTGGCTAAAAATTGATCTTTTACAATAAAAGGATGTGATCAAAACTTCATTATATTAAAATTGCTATTATTCATATATATAAAGAAGAATTTACTATCAGCCAAAAATCTCTTCAAGACTGAAATCAGTCCTGAGACTGAAGATCTTGCACCCATAACCAGAAATCACAAATGTGTTAAAATATAAACATATTATTTAATTTCTGAAATATCACTTTTAAATGAACAAGAATATGTAGAAGAGTACCACCATGTTATACCATATTGTTACATCACATAATGTAAAAAAAGTTACAAATTAAATCACCTGGTATTATATATCTATTTTAACAATAAAACCACATTAAAAATAAATAAATAAACTTTTCATGATTCAATTAGTGAAAATTTCTGCTGTCAACCCTATTATGCAATCACAAATGTCATATATACACAGATCAGTCAAATTCCGAATACACATCATATATTACATGATGAGTATTTGACATGTTGAGCAAATGTCACTTGTACTTCAACTTTGTCAGTTAAGCCGCTGAAGCTACTCAATTTTGCCTTGTAATAATTTAAAGAGCATTTTGTTTACTTATATTTAAGTACTCTTTAGATACATTCCTTTTTTAGCAACCTGTAACATCCTGCTTTTATTAATGTATAAAATATTCATTAAACACAAAAAAATTGAATTACAAAAATCTGAGGCTCAGGTACAATTGAAACTGTCTTCATCTATCCAAAACAAAATTTGCAGATGACATGTGACAAATTTCACTACCCACCCACCCCTCTTCTCTCTCTCTCACACACACACAGATAGACAAATATATTTTTTTAATATATAGATAACTAGAATTTTCATGTTGGAAACAAAATATTTATTTTTCTAGTTCATAATAATTTTCCAGTTTGATATAGGACATGAGTTGTGGCTACATAGATTTAAGAGTAATTATAAAAGAATTTATCAAAGAAAAAATTACAGTCTTATGTAGGGAGAAGAAAGATATATGACAAAGAAATTCATTAAATTTATTTGTGGAGTGACATGATAGGTTTCTAAAATTGGAAAAATTCTAAATTAAACATAATAAATTTAAAACTGAATTATCTTCTGGATATAAAATTTTTTACTTTTAATTGCACCATATTTTTCCATGTATGCTGCACTCTTGTGTAACATTTACACCCAGATTTTTAATAACCAATTAAGGAAAAAAATGAAAATAAATGAAAAACATTCCTAACTGATTTTATTCTATTAAAATCTAACAGTCAATGCTAAAAATGAATCTTTGAATAGCACGTTGTAAATTCAAATACAACAAAAAAATAAAGTGAACAGATAATGTACAGGAAAACTTTAATTTATAATAACTAATATACATGATTTCCCCTTAAACCCAAGAGTATAATACTCACATTATGTTTATGATCAGAGACAGGCTTGTAATTTGTTACAACTTTTATCAGCTGAATTGTTTTGCGCTCAGGTTGACTTGCTTTTAATATAGACTCTCTAAAAATGAAAATAAAAATATAAACCAGGGTTGGCATTTTTGCCAGGACAGTGGCAAAAACTGGAAAAAACCAGGGGGAAATGGAAAAAACCGACAAAAATGGAAAAAACCTATTTGTCTTTAATGTGTAATAAAATCTGCATGCTAATAAGGATAATAATGGTATAAACAATTAAATTTAACAGTGTACTATTTAATATATTAATTTAATTTGCTAATTAATTAATATTAAATAATTTAAATCTTTAAAAAATAGGTGAGATTCACTCTTACTTAAGAATTTAAGAACAAAATAAAAAATTACATACCTAATTTTTTTTTTCTTAAGTCAGGGATATGTTTAAGAAAATTTTAGGTCCTTTAAAGGACCCTTCATAAAATAATTTATTTTAAAACAGGATCCTTTACAAAATTCTTTAACCTCAAACAGGATCCTTCATAAAATTATTTGTCTCTGAAATAGATGTTTCACCTTCAAATTGAACTTTTCACAAATTTAATCATTTAAAAATAAAATCTGCCCTGTTAATAAACAATTGAACTCACCAAAAAATATATTACTTAGTTTCTTTATGTGTGAAGGGTGAACCTGAAAACACTGATAATTTAAAATTCACAAAACTAAGTCTAGAATTTTCACAAAGACAAGAAAAACTTCCCAATTTAACAAAAGCAGGACCCTGTGAGAAAAGTCTAGACAGACCCCTGTAAGTAAAGTATTTTATCAGTCATTAATATGTATATATATTTTTTAATTATCAAAAGACTTTATACAATTTTGTTATTATTCTTTTATGTCATGAGACTTAAGAAATGTAAATATCTAAGTCTTTGGTACTATTTTATAACTATTTATCTGATGAAACTAGTTTGTTAAAGATAAAATAAGTAAATTAAATTGAAAAAAAATATATATTGAAAAAACTGTTATGGCTTATTAGGAAACTAGATTTTTTTCTGTCACTTTTACTCTCCAAGAAAGGAATAAAATGTTAAATTATTTAGATTTACTTTCAGTAAGTAGCCTGTTGTCACTTTATCTTTTTGTATTATATTCCCCCTTCCCCCACCATAGCAGATGCTTGTTATGTATGGCTAAATCTTTTGAAAAATGAAGAGTTAAAACCAAATTTTTCAAAACTAAAAAAGATATTTGAATAAGCGATTTTGCCATGTCATCTTGTAGCATATTTGTTACATCGAAAGTACAGAGATGAACTCGTAAATTATGAACAAAAAGAAAGCTGTAAAGCATGGTTATCTAAAATCAATAATGATTTTATATCTTATATTATTAATTTTAAGCTCAAAGAAAAACACTTTCCTAGCTCATATTTTGCAGAAGTGATTAATAGTGTCAGTGCATGTAATTGGTGGAGAAGTATTGAATATGCTTGTGCAATTTCAAAAAACTTCTGTTCATTAGTAGCACACCTTCAAATATGCCAGCAAGTAGTGCTGCTATTGAAAGTTTGTTTTTAAATTTTTCATTTGTACAAACTAAGATTCGAAATAAGCTATCAACAGATGCTCTTTCAAAACTTGTTTACTGCTATGCCATGCTAAAACAGCAAAATTTAGGTTGTGAGGAAGATATTGCTGAAAAATTTGAAATTTAATAGTTTTCTGCTTTAAATATAATTTTACATTAAACTAAATTTAGGTTACTATAACCATTTCTTCGAATTTCTAACATATATAAACTATAAACATAAATGCTTTACTCAGTCTCAACAGTTCTATTATGTGAATTATTAATAATTGTATAAACATGAATAAAGAAGTTTCTATTTATTTATATAAAATTGGAATTATTTTCATTTGTAATCTTGTTATAAAAGTTAGTATTCTTTCATAAAGTGCATAATTATACTTATTTAACTTAAAAGTTAAAATAAATTTAGAATAATATTGATTCTTTAATTAAGTATGCAGTTTATTTTTTCTTTTGTGAAATATTTTTTCTCTTTCTGGAGAAAAAAATTAAATGGACAGCCTATTTTTGCCACCTTTTTGGCAAAAACCTATTTTGGCTGGGACGGTTTTTACCAGGTTTTTTTCCACAGTTTTTTCCACCTTCGGCAAAAACTCGCCAACCCTGATATAAACTAATGAAACAAAAAATTTCAAACAAATACTGAGACATTTATAAAAATTTTAAGCAATGACCAAGATCTGAAAAACATTTTTTTAGATATATTTTCGTCATACTACGGAAAAAGTTATAATAAAGTTAATTTGTTGATGTGAAATAACGAAAACTTTATTTTGTTAATAAATTTATTTTATTTTAAACAAACTGTATTCCACTATTGTTTGTTCCTGCCCCAACTGTTAAACACAGTACAATTGTTTGAAAAGCAATGCTAATGAGAAACTGCTTTAAAAGTGATATCTGGCGATTGCAATTTCTAGAGATGTCCGAACTACACTTTAAATTATTGCAGCTATTTTAAAGTCTTTTGTATTACAGAGTTAAACAATATGTAATTTCAACTGACTTCTCAAGGTCCTTATCTTAATTCAGTGATGGTGGTAACACTGCCTCTTTTTTCAACAAACTTATTTAAGATCAGTAGAAAGTACTTTTGATTATAACATTGAGAAAATTAAGACCAAAGATTTGTGTTTTCAAGTACCATGTGAATGATGGATGGATGTTCTTGAGAAGCCAATTGAAATTGCAATGAGAAAAGTATAGTTTAGTTTAGGGGTGCACAACCTTTTCAAGTGAAGGGCCACATACAAATATGTCTGGGTGGTCGAGGGCCAGATCAATAACAAGGAGATAATTCGATTTAAAGTAGGTGATCCGTGGCCTGCTATAATCGGATAAAAAAAATGATTTCAGGGGGGAGGGGGATAGGGGTGTTACCCCTTTAAGTTTGCTTACTCAGTCAAAATATCCAATTCACATGGTAAGGATATATCAGCAGATTTTAGTTCATACATAACAGATGTAGCAAAGATCATTTAAGATGTAAATATATTCCTTGACTTTTTTCAGGAGAGTAAGTTTTGTTTTATTAAAAGTGCTTTAAAAAAGCATAAATTGCTGGTACCGTAAAAAATGTGAACTTTATGAACGAAAGAGAGAGAAGGAGCTGATCAACAAGAATTTTTGCACCTGATCAACAAAATTCCCGATTTTCTGTGCCCGATCAATGAAATTTGTAATTCTTCCACGCCTGGTTGACCAAATTTGCACATTTAACAAAACCAATAGACAAAATTTGCAATTTCTATGAAGCTGATCGAGAAAATTTGCATCATTTCTGTTGCGCATCTATACGTTTCTAAGTTTAATAAACATTAAATGTTTAAAAGAAAACGAGTTTAAAATAGAAATAAAACGTATTTACTTAGATAGATGCATGTATAGTTTTTCGTCATCTCCCGAGCACGTTTGTTTACAATATCCGAGAGCTGGCTTTTCTGATCTGCTTTTACTGAGTAATGTTACTACGTAACAGTGATTTTAGCGATCGCGTCACTTGCCGTGAACGGCAGATGTTTTGACGTCATACCGCGTGGCCAATAGCGTCTCGGATATGTGTTGCAGATAAATCTCGATGTATTGCTGATGAGAGTTTGTGCGTACAGTGGCAACAGATATATGCAAAACAAGTTCTTCAGAATCTTGTATAAATAGTTTGTATTGCGATGGCTTGTTGCTCTTCTCTCTAATTTTCTTTTCAAATGTCGCTTAAGCACATAATCATGTAACTTTAGTCATCTTTATTTTTAGTTCCTTTAAGTTTACGGCAAAGTAATGTCGTAGTGTTGTTTACATTTGTAAATATGTCATCTTAGTCAATAATAAAAGTTTTGGTCATGGAAAACTGTTGTTGTTAATTAAGCCTTCCACAAAACCACTGCAAATACTCTGCTCGGCCCATTTTAAATGGCCGTCAGGGTTATGGGCCCAGAGCCCTTGTGGAAGTGGAGATTTTTTTTGTCGATGTTTTGTTCAACGATGTTTGTTGACAAGTGACGCTGTGCTGATGTTTTTTCTGATCCTGGAAATTTTTGATGGAGTTTTCAAGTTTTGCCGTCTGCCCTGTTTTGATGTGATTTTTTTTGCTTCACCGGTGATAAATCTGCAAGGACTGTTTTCTTTTTGGACTTTTCCGATTTTTTGAAAGTTTCCCCGATTGCTGTGAAGGAGGCCGAGTTTTAGAAATGGAGCTGACGAATGTCACCCTTTTGACCTCTTCAAATTGGGAGAGTTGGAAAGTCGAAGTGAAAGTCCTTTTGCTCCATTATGGAGCGTGGCAGTTTATAGAAGGTCCGGATGCAGAAGCTGGTGAAAGTATAGAACCATCAAAGGAAAGCAAAGTTCCGGGAAAGGAGGATGAGGCGACAACAGTTCCTGTGACTGAACAACTGACTTGGAGGGAAAGAAATGACCTGAGTTTGCGAAAAGCCCGTGCATACACCATAATTTATCAGACCCTGAGCCCAGAGTTTAAGCCCCTGATCGCCGGTACTACAAATGGCGCTGTTGCATGGAAGATTCTAAAAGATCATTTTGAACCAACCACCCGAGCCCGAGTTATTCAACTTTTAGACGATTTTTTTAGCCTGAGATATGTGCAAGTTGAAAATCTGGGATTGTTTTTGTGTAAAGTGAAACAAGCAACCGAGCGGCTTCACGAAGTTGGTCATGATCTGCAACCACTCTACGTTGGTTATCAAATGATAAGAAGTCTTCCAGAAGAATTTCAGTCAACGGTGCAAGCAATCTACAGGTGGCCAGATGAAGATTTTGTCCCAGATAAGATAGAAGCCGAGCTGCTGCTGGAGGAGAACAGATTGAAGCTAGCCACTAGAGACTTTCAGAATGCTGCTTTTTCTGGAGAAGTGAAATGTAAATCAGGTAAATTTTCAAAGTTTGCTAATTGTAATGTAAATCAAAGTAAATTTTTAAAGTCTGACAATAGTAATGAAATTTAAGTAATCAAAGTAAATCTTTTAATTCTGATAATGTAAATTCAAGTAAATTTTCTAAAGCTAAAAATTTTAAACAGAATAAATCAATAGGTCCTTGTTATTTTTGTAAGTCTTATGGTCATTTAATTTCAAATTGTAAACTTAAGTCTAAAAATTCTCAATATAAAAGTAAATTTTCAGAATCTAGTAATGTTGAATTAAAGTGTAATAATGTAAAATGCACCTTCTCTGAACATGAAGCAAGTTTAATTGAAATTTCTCCAAACATTTTTGAAGCAAATACATCTGATTTTTGTAAAAGTAATAGCTGGGTTTTTGATACCGCAGCGACTGCTCATTTTTGTAATGACAAAAATTTATTTTTAGATTTTGAGCCAGTATCAAATATGCAGATGTCACTTGCTGTAGGAGAAAAGGAAAGCCCTGTTCAGGGAAGGGGTACAGTAAATTTTTTTGTAAAATGTAAAGATGGCAGCTTCAATCAAATTATCCTTAAAAATCTTTTGTATAATCCTAATTTACGTAGAAATTTGATGTCTGGCAGCAAGCTTGAAAAATTGGGTGTAAACTTTGTGGGCAGTAAGGGTAGGGTAATTGTTTATGACAAGGAATGGAATTTTTTATTTTATGCTGTTAAAAAAAATGATTTGTACTTTTTAAAACCTTTTAGCTACAAATGTAAAGGAGAAAGCAACTCGACTAACATTTCTGCAAATCAAGTTGAAAAATTAAATTTAAATGAACTTTGGCATGAAAGATATTGTCATGTAAACAATGAATATTTAATTAACACTTCTAAAAATGAAAGTGTTGTAGGTTTGCCTTTATTGTCTAAGTTAGCCGAGGATTGTATCTCCTGTAAACTCGCTAAGTCTAAAAGAACATCATTTAAAGCTATAGGTAAAATTAAATCAAAAACTGCTCTCGAACTTTTGCATATGGATCTCTGTGGCCCTTTACAGGTAACGTCGCATGGGGGAAGTCGATATTTTTTCACCATCATAGATGATTTTTCTCGTTTTGTTACAGTATACCCCATCAAGAACAAATCTGATGTTTTTCAAACTTTTTTTAAATTTCAAAGTAGGGCCGAAAGGTATCTAAACAAGAAAATAATTTCAATCAGAACAGATGGGGGTTTAGAATTTTGTAACAGAGAATTTGATTCTTTTTTAGAAAAGCAGGGTATTTTTCATGAAAAGACGAATCTGTACAGTCCTGAAATGAACGGGGTTGCGGAGCGTTTTAATTTAACTGCTTTGGATGGTGTAAAGACTCTTCTCAATTCTAGCGGCTTATCTCAAAAATTTTGGGCGGAAGCCTTAATGTGTTTTTCTTACGTATGGAATAGGGTGTTTCACAAACAGTCAAAAATCACCCCTTTTGAGATGTATTCTGGTAAAAAACCCTCGGTTTCTCATTTAAAGAAATTCGGATGTTTAGCGTACGTTGGAGTGCCCAAACAGATTAGAAGGAAGCTTTATATGCGAGCTAAACTGGGGATCATGTGCGGGTATGCTCAATCAACGAAGGGCTATAGAATCTGGTTAATTGATGAAAATAAAATTGTAGAAACCATTAATGTAAGATTTGATGAAACAAAAAGGGGGGTTGATGTAGTTTCAAAATTTAAAGAACAAAAATTTAATTTTTCACTTTTTGATCTTCCAGAAGATGGAGATATTTTTTATGAACCTGAGAATACATCTCAATTGGGGAGTGAGGCTGTTAAAGTAAAAGATCCAGAAGGTTCGGAGCAGGATAATTTAAAACCTTGTGCATCAATTCCATGGACCCGTAAAGCAGTACCCCGAAAAACCGGAAATCAAACAGACATTTACTATGGCATAGAAGGAACCAACACTAGAATTAGGTCTTTCAATGAATTAATAAAATATTGTAAAGAAAATAAAATAGAATGTGATAAAAATTTATTTGATTTTAGCTCTAAAAATAAAGAATCTGGTAAAGTTTTAAATTTAAATGTAAATGAAGCAAATTTAACTGAAATCAAAATTCCTCAAAGTTACAATCAAGCCATTAAAAGCCCAGAAGCATCAAATTGGAGGGACGCAATGAACCACGAAATCGACATCATGTATGAACGAAAAGTATGGGATCTTATGACACCACCAAAAGATGCTAAAGTTTTGGGAAACCGCTGGGTATTTACCGTTAAAAGAAACGAGAAAAATGAAATTGTAAGGTACAAGGCGAGATTGGTAGCGAAGGGGTTTAACCAAATAAAGGGGGAAAATTACGAAGAAGTTTTTAGTCCGGTTGTCAGTTTTACAATAATTAGGTTGTTCTTTGCCATATTTTCATGTCTGTTTAAATGGAGAAATGTCCAGGTAGATGTCAACAATGCTTATCTTTATGCTAATCTGGATGAGACTGTATACATGCACCAACCTGAGGGTTTTGTTAAGGATAAAGATAAAATTTGTAAGTTAAATAAAGCTATTTATGGTCTCCACCAGAGTGGTAGACAATGGTTTTTCGAGATGGATGATGTCTTATCCAAACTTGATTTTCAAAAACTAGATTGGTGCAATTGTGTATACATGTTTCAGACCAGTTTGGTTCTTTTACTTTATGTTGACGACATAGTTCTTTTTGGCAAAACTAAAGATGATTTAGATTTTGGGATAGAATTACTGCAAAAACATTTTAATTTAAAAATCTTGGGGTCAACTAAAAAACTATTGGGTATAGAGTTTGAAGAAATAGGAAATCGTCTTTTTATACACCAAACTTCATATATTGAAAAGTTTGTGAAATGTTTTCAGAATTTAAATTTCCTTTAAGCACTTTACCTATGCCCAAGGGTTTAGTTTTGTCGAAGCAAGACTCGCCTTCCACTAAGGAAGATATTGAAATGATGTCTAAGCTTCCTTACAGAAATCTTATAGGCTGCTTATCTTTTATAGCTGGAAGGACTAGATCGGATATCATGTATGCAGTTAATTTGTTATCCCAATTTCAATCAAATCCTGGAATTTCTCATTGGAATAGTTTATTAAAATTGTTAGGTTATCTTAAATATACTAAACATTATAAACTTGAGTTATCCAGAGTTAGTGAGTTAAATCTTTCATGCTATTCAGACTCAAACATTGCTGCAAACAGAGACGATCGAGTTTCCATAGGTGGCTATATTTTGTTTCTAGATGAAACGCCCATTTCGTGGAAGACTTTTAAACAGAAATGTATAAGTCTTTCAACTATGGAGGCCGAATACGTCAATCTAACTGAAGCTGCTAAAGAATTATTCTGGGTCAAAAATGTTTTACAAAATGAGATTCTAAATTTAAACTTGAAAGATTGCACACTATTCTGTGATAACCAAGCAGCAATAGCCTTTTCGAATTCTCCTTTTGAAAATCAGAAAACAAAACATATTCATATAAAATATCATTTTCTTAGAAATTTAGTATATGATCAGGTCTTTAAACTTAAATATATTGCTAGTAAATTTAACTTGGCTGACAGTTCACAAAACCCCAAATTAGAGAGCAGTTGTTGAAATTTTGTAAAAGGATTTTTGATATTTAAAAGTTTTAAGGGGGGTTATAATTTTTCTTACAATGTAATCACTCTAGTCAATGCCTTGCCAATAAAGTCTTATATGACCTGACATTGACCAGACTGTTGTTTTTGAATATTAAAATGTAATTTAATTTTTCTGAACTTTTGAAATTCTGAATTTTTAAAGTTTTTGAAATTTTTCATATTTGTAATTTTTTGCATTTTTATAACTTTTTTCAGACTTTTTGTAATACTCTGGAGATGACAAGAAAGGAGGCCGTTTGTTGCACATCTATACGTTTCTAAGTTTAATAAACATTAAATGTTTAAAAGAAAACGAGTTTAAAATAGAAATAAAACGTATTTACTTAGATAGATGCATGTATAGTTTTTCGTCATCTCCCGAGCACGTTTGTTTACAATATCTGAGAGCTGGCTTTTCTGATCTGCTTTTACTGAGTAATGTTACTACGTAACAGTGATTTTAGCGATCGCGTCACTTGCCGTGAACGGCAGATGTTTTGACGTCATACCGCGTGGCCAATAGCGTCTCGGATATGTGTTGCAGATAAATCTCGATGTATTGCTGATGAGAGTTTGTGCGTACAGTGGCAACAGATATATGCAAAACAAGTTCTTCAGAATCTTGTATAAATAGTTTGTATTGCGATGGCTTGTTGCTCTTCTCTCTAATTTTCTTTTCAAATGTCGCTTAAGCACATAATCATGTAACTTTAGTCATCTTTATTTTTAGTTCCTTTAAGTTTACGGCAAAGTAATGTCGTAGTGTTGTTTACATTTGTAAATATGTCATCTTAGTCAATAATAAAAGTTTTGGTCATGGAAAACTGTTGTTGTTAATTAAGCCTTCCACAAAACCACTGCAAATACTCTGCTCGGCCCATTTTAAATGGCCGTCAATTTCCTCACCTGATCAACAAAATTCGCAATTCTTATGAAATCGATCGAGAAAATGCAGGATTTTTCTGCACCTGATCAACAAAATTCACTATTTTTACAAAGATGATTGACGAAATTAGTGATTTTTCCATATATGATCAATGAAATTCGAGATTTTTTTCCCGCACATGATCGACAAGATTCGCGATTTTTCCGCAGCTGAACAACGAAGTTCACGATTTTTATGAGCTTGATCAACAAAAATCACAATTATTACTAAGCAAATCTATGAAATTCTCTATTTTTCTTCACATGATCAGCGAAATTCGCGATTTTTCCGAACCAATCGGCAAAATTCGTGATTTTTCCAAAACTGATCGACGAAATTCGTGATTTTTTCGAAACTGATCGGCGAAATTTGCCATTTTCCACACATGATCGACGAAATTCGCGATTTTCCGAACCTCGTCGACAAAATTCATGCTGTTTCTGAAGCCGATCGACGAAATTAGCCATTTTTCTGCGCCTGATCGACAAAATTAGCCATTTTTCAGAAACTGGTCGGAAAAATTTGCGATTTTTACGAAACCGATCGATGAAAATTGAAATTCACGATTTTTTTTCGCATAATGCAGAAAATTTGCAATTTTCCTTCGCAGGATCGACGAAATAGGCGACTTTTCTTCGTATGATCGGCAAAATTCGCAATTTTTACGTGGCCGATTGAAAAAATTCAGGACCTTTCCACTCCTGATCAACAAAATTCGAAAATTTTACGAAGCTGATTGAGATATTTTACAATTTTTCCTCGCCTGATCAACAAAATTCGTTCTTTACAAAGCTGATCAACGATATTCATGGTTTTTCAAAGCTGACTAACGATATTCGTGATTTTTTTCTCGCATGAGCAATGAAATTCACATTTTTTTCCGAGTCTAATCAACGAAATTCGTGAATGTTCCGTGCCTGCACCTGACCGACGAAATTCGCAATTTTTATGCAGACGATCGACGAAATTCGCAATTTTTATGCAGACGATCGACGAAATTCGCAATTTTTATGCAGACGATCGACGAAATTCGCAATTTTTTTGTTCCAGATCGGCAAAATTCCTGATTTTTCCGAACCTGAATGACAAAATTGATGATTTTTACAAATCCATTCGACGAAATTAGCGATTTTTCTCGCTTGATCGACAAATTTCGTGATTTTCCACACAGATCCAGGAAATTCCCGATTTTATTAGCTGCCTGATCGACGTAATTAGCGATTTTTTCTCTCCCGATCGAGGAATTTTGAGATTTTATTAGAACCTAATCAATGTAATTAGCAATTTTTAAGCGTGTGATCAACAAAATTCGCAGTATTCCCGTCTCCGATCAACGAAATTTGCAATTTTTTGGAATCCGATCTATAACACTCGTGATTTTTTAGTGTCCGATCGATGAAATGTGCACTTTTTCACCCTTAATTCACGAAATAAGCATTTTCCGCGCCAGATCAATGAAATTTGAGATTTTTGTACCTAACTGACGAAGTCTGCATTTTTTCCGCAGTAAGATGAAACTCGCAATATTTTTTTTCTCTGGATAAATAGATGAAATTCACGATTGTTTCGCAGCCGATTAACGAAATTTTATTTTCTTTCGTTGCATCATCAATAAATTTGTGATTTTTCCGCTCCTTATCAATGAAATTTGCAATTTTTTCGTACGTGCCCGATCAACGATATTTGCGGTTTTTTTTCTTGCAATAAACCGAGAAAACATGCATTTTTTTTCAACCGATGAATTTAATTTGCAATTTTTTCAAGCATCATCTACAAAATTGATGATTTTTTTTGCCTGATCAACGAAATGTGCAATTTTTCGCGTAAGACAGACAAAATTCACGATTTTTCTATGTTTGATCGACAAAACTCACGATTTTTCTGTGCCCGATCCGGAAAATTTGCTATTTTTTCATAACTTCATGGACAAAATTCGCGATTTTTCAATATCTGATGAATGAAAATTGTGATTTTTGAAAGCCTCATCGAGAAAATTCGCTTTTTTCCGCACTTAATCAATGAAATTCGCTATTTTCGGTGCCGATTAATGAAATTTGCGATTCTTAAGTGGCAAAATTTTATATTTTCCCACAGAAAATTGACGAAATTTACAATTTTTCCCGGTCATTTATGCACAAAAATTGCAATTTACAGTTGTAAATTGACAGAACTCGCGGGCCACACGTTAACCCATCGCGGGCCACAGGTTGTGCATCCCTAGTTTAGTTATTTATAATATAACTTTGCATTGATTGTTACTATAATAAAATTTACACAACTCTCACGTTATTTAGATTTTAAAAAAACTATAAAAGAATCTTTTACAATCCCAATTGTAGTTATCTGTATACATTGCTTTTTTTTCTTGAAAGCATTAACTAAAGAGATAGCAATACATTCTTCGTAAGGAAGACTTTGTTAATGGCATTTCTACAACAAAAGTGGCCAAAAATTCATGGAGAAACAGCCAAACATTTGCTAGTCAGTAAATCTTCATTATGAGTTTAAAACAAATATTTTATTCATTCCCTGTGCAGTGTTACACTCATTATCACTTTTAATTTAAACAGTTTTCAAAATAAAGTTTGTCTGAATTTTTTAAAATTTTGATTCTAAAAAAAAAAAAAAAAATCATAATTTTAAATGAAAAATGACAAAATTGAACATGCAATATTTATAAATACCATTACACTCAAAGATATAAAAGCTAGAAGTAGAATAAACCACTAACCTTTTAAGATTCATATAATTTTGATCTGGTAAAGGTCGGCATTCACCTTTCTGAAGAACATGCCCACCAAGGGATAATTTACCTAAAATGAAAATTCAAAAGTTCAGTAGAGAAAGCAGAGAAATTTATTTGCAGATGTTTAACAAAATTAGACTGCAATGAGATAATTTACATTTTAAATAACCATTAAATATTCATACATCTCTTAATATACTTAAGACAATTATAAATGTAGAATATTGTATGTATTTTATTATGACTCAGTTGTTTAAATAACTGCACTTAAATGCTACATCATGTATAATTTAAACTTTTCTTTTGTTATTTAGAAATAAACATTTTAAATACAGTATGGAACCAGTTATCTGGAATGGGTGGGACTAGAGATATTCCGGATAAGTGGTTTATCCGGATAACTGGTTGCTCATTGATATAACACCCATTGACATCCATATCTTCGTGGCGAACATGCGACAAAGTTAAAAATATACAGATTGAGCGTAACTGTTGCCAAAGTGTAGATTTAAATGTAGCAAAATATTCTTAATTTATTTTTTCTCATCCATGAAGATATTAAAAAATAATTAATATTACATAAATATTCAAAAAGTTCCTTCAAAGAATTAATAATCACTGAAAATCCACTGCGAAAGCATTTTTTTCCTTTTACGAACGTCATTTACATTCCCGAATTTGTCTAGCGCCATCTGCGATAGAAATAAGAAACGCGATTCATGTTAAACCGTAACTTTTACTGCTATTTTCTCCATATCTCCCCGTGGGTAATTAAATAGCGTTTCTTTCTACATTGTTTCTTCAGATTGGCAACAGCTTGGCTTTGTTGTTATTTGCGTACAGAGAAAGAAGTGAGAGCGCACACAACAAAGCGAAAGTTTTTTTAAGTACATAAAGCAAGTTCGATTATATATACATAAAAGTACAATAAATATATTACTTACTAGAAAAACATAAAATCCTCAATAAAAAAAACTACACTTTTTTTTTTCTTTTTCTAAGCACGGGTGAAATTTTTTCGATGAATTGCGCTTTTTTAGGAAAAAATTCGGCGATGATCGATCGAAAATACTATTCCGGTTAACTGGATTCCGGATAAACGGTTCCATACTGTAATTTAAAAGCCCTATTTTTAAAATATAAATTGAGTACTTTCAGTGCTGTAATTGTAAAAAAAATAAATAAATAAATAAATAAATAAATAAATAAAAAGTAAATGCAGGAATGTTTAACCTTTCAGTAAACAATAATGTACTTCAGATAGTGACAAACATTGAAGAGTACCATTAAATGATTCAAAACATGCAACAATATTATTTCACTGGGTGACACACTGGCATCTTATACCAGATCTGTCCAATCTATTATTATGTAAATACGCACATCAGTTGATAAATAATAAAGGGCATGACTGAAAATATGCAACAATATTATCTCACTGTATTAGTGGTAGAGATACATATATGTCTTCAAACAATCTACGTTATATCTCACAGTTGTAGCCAAAAGGCCTCTGTGATTTAAAAACTCAATGTAAAATTTGCAGAAAAAAAATAAAATAAAACATTTCTAGGGAGGAGATGGGGAAGGAGAACTTCCACAAACATTTTTCTAGAGGAAAGAATCAGAAACTGCATATAAATAGAAAATTGCATGTATAACATAAAATATAAAAAACTATTGATCTTAAAAAATGCATAAACTTTTTATTAAAAAAAAAATTAATAACATGAAATTTTTGAGACAATACCAGATTGGACAGCCCTATTGGACTAGAGACTATGTACAAGGTTTAAAAGAACAGTTGTTAGTTGTATTTTGTACCAATAAATTTCAAATTGATGACTGTGAGATTAATTTTAAGCACAGTTAATTAATTGGTAAATCAGTTGTAAATTTTCCAAGTGGGTGGAAAAAGTCTGGGGCAGAATTTGAATCCGGGATGTATTTGCTAAAGCTGCCAATGCTTTTCCAACTGAGCTATCGTGGACGAATGCTGGAAGACTATTTCACCCAAATGACCTCAATGACCACAGAATCTGATCTGATACTTTGGATCAGCTCAACAGAATAAACTGAATGTCAAGAAGGCCGCCAAGGCTTAAGCATTGGTGGCTTTAGCCAATACATCCTTGGTTCGAATCCTTGCCTGGACTTTTTTTCACCCACTTGCGTTATAATTTATGACTGTGATTTTAATCTCAGCTGTCATGTTTCTGTTTAACTTATGCTCCACTGCAGTGAAACTCTTCAATCGTAAAATCTCATGTTAGCCTATGGGAAAATTTTGAGTGATTACTCATTTAATTATTAAAATACAGTTTTCATCACCAAAAAGTAGACGTTAGATGCCAATGATGTGCACTTTTTAAAATTATCTATTTAAATGTTAAATACATAAAACTCTGAAATTCCTATTTGACTAAATTTTATCATCTTCTTAAGCATACTTGCAATTTCTGTAGACAATTTTTAAAAATGCACATCATCAACATTTGACATCTACTTTCTGGTGGTGAAAACAGTATTTTAATAATTATTTTAGGTAATAAGTCATTGCACTTCAAAGTTTTCCCATACATTAACATGGGATTTTGCAATTGGGGAGTTTCACTGCAGCTGCCTCTTAAGTTTTTCATTGCTTGTAGATGCAATTTTGTTTTTTCTGACCAAATATTAGTTTCATTTCCTAATAATGTGACCCAGGTGAGCATTGTCTTACTCTATTCAGTCTTATTCATTACCAGGATTCTCCCTGTTGTTCGCCATTGTACCAAATCACAACAAAATCCTCCATTTCGCGAGTAAAAGAACAATCAGATCACCAAATTGTGGCTCAATTTCTGCTCCTTTTTTAGGTGCGTTTGTAATTATGTAAACACGTAGCACCTATAGTTGTTCAGTCCGTCCGTCTGTCTGTCTGTCTGTCCGCATAAAACAACGCAAAAACTACCCAACCGAATCTTTTGAAATTTAAAATATATAATTATTACATAATTTTGTCAAGTCATTTCAAATTTTATGAGAATCGGATGGATAGATGAATTACAGGGACGATCAAAAGTATTCCGTTACATTATGGTTAATGGGAAAAAATGTTGCAAATGCATTTTAATCGTTTGAAATTTAAATTACATACTTACTACATAATTTTGTCAAGTCATTTCAATTTTTTTGAAAATACGATACCTAGATCAAATACAGGGATAATCAAAAGTACTCCATTACATTGCAGTCAATGGAAAAAAAAGTTTCAAATGCATTTTAATAATATTACACTCATTCGAACATAATAATATTGATATGTATCATAAAGTACATATTATAATATAGATTTTGCATAATCTTTTATGCAAAGAACTTTTGTTATATTGATTTACAAGGCCACACAAAAGTATTCCATTACATAATGAGTATAGAGAGAACATTGTTTGTTGCGCATTTTAATTGTAATTAACTATTTACAATTTTATGAGATTGATACATGAGAGTGATATTTTAAATTCATTCAATTATTGTACGAACACACCTCATTTGCTACGCTTCACGTGCAATTTCCAACTTGTTTTGTGTGTATGTGTGCCTATATAGTGTAGATTCTTATCCATGTCGCTGAACAATTAGATGTCACTTTACATTTTCAATCATTGTACCATTTACATTGTTCTATTTACAGATATACTTACTCAACACCAATTCTGTTTAGCAACAGTCAAAGACAGAAATGACTATGTAATATATTTTTATCGATTGTCTGTTAATCACTATCTGTGTGCTGACATCCTACCAGTAAAAACACAAACAAAATTACTCGCAACAAGCGCCAAACAGAGAAAAGTTTTGCTGTAATGCGGTGGTGAAATTAACCATTTAACATGCTATTTATTATTTGTATGGAAAATAATCATTGGCCAGTCAAACTTTTTCTATCGAGTCAAAATCGCACAGCAATTTTTAGCATATGTTTTCACAATGGTAAATCAACGATAGCTGTTTTTAATTTTTATTTAGGATGCAAGAAGATTGCCTGAAACATTTACACATTTAGGACTAGGAGATATTTAGAATGTACTCATCTGTAATAGTTTCTGTAGCAGATAGTCAAATTTCTATTTTATAAGCAATTACAAAAAATTAGGTTATTTTAGAACATTTGGAAAACAGAGATATAATAAGGGGTTAAAGATACATTTTTCAGTATGAAACACTGAATCTATTTTGCTAACATTTCTTTTCATTTGGTAACTGTTTTTTATTACTTATTCGCCAAATCGTTAACAGTTGCTGAAAAGCCAGAGAGAACCTGTTCATTGCTTTAATAAAGTAAAATATTTCAATCAGCTCAATAGGAAAGGAGGTTTAATTATTAAAGTTTAATTGAAAGATATAAGGCTTTGCTTCTCCCTTCTGTCATTGTTTTGTTAAGTTTTACGAATTAAGCTCAATTGATAATTCATTACAACTAAGCCTGCAGTTACTTTAAAATAGAAAAATGAACAATGCAATGGAACAAGGCACACTTTTAAAAAAATCTAATACATGTTGTTTATGAATTCCAAGATACCTTTATTTATAAGTCATTATAGTATATGTTTATGCATAAATAGTGTGTGTCAAAAGTTTAGCACAATAGCAAGTTTTTTTTTTTTTTTTTTTTTTTTTTTTTTAAATTAATTATTGACTGTAAGTTACATTCCTTTGCATATGAGCTACAAATTGCAGTTTTTAAAACATATTTATGGAATTATGCTTTAAAATTTATCTCAAATAATGGAATTTATCAACAGAACAAAAATGAGCAGAAGGTTTAAACACATTACTAACTATTTACTGTGTTTAAACCTTATCCTCACTTTAGTCTAAAAAAAAAAAAAAATCATACTTGATTATAAGTAAAAAATACTATAAAATTGCTACATACTTATTAAAAATTATAAATTTACTACATGATTATTAATAATTATAAGCTTAATTAAGTACACACTTCATAGACAACAAAAATGCTTTGAAATAAAGAAGACTCAGACAGTTCTAAGATCTATATTTATCAAACATAAAAAAAATAAAATAAAATAAAATAAAATAAAAAGAACTTAAAAAAAATCATAAAATTTTTAAAAGATGTGCTATCTTTATTCATCAGGTGCAGGGAACACATTCTACTTTGAAATCAGCAGCAAAATTCTAAAAGCCTTGCACAGTTATTTAAATTTTTATAGTGTTTTAAAAAAGTTTTTTTATATCTTATCAAACCAGCTTTAAGGTAGATTTCGTTTGAAATACTAGTTATTATGTTCTCTCCTATGTTAGAATTTTTGAAAACTTTTCTACAGATCTACAGTGATCATGGACCCTAACCCCAAAATTACCATCAGTAGAAAACTTTATATATGTATCTGTCTATCTATCTATCTATATATATATATATATATATCACTTTTTATGGACACAATAACTTCCATAATTCTGCTCAAATATCTTCCAAACTGATGCATAAAATCAAGAGGCATAAAATCTCGGTTAAGTTTGTTAATGGGCAAAAATCAGACCAAGGGAATGGAAATAGGGACAATTTTTGTTAAACCCAAAAAAAGCCCCATAAATTCTTAATAAAATAGATATTGAATCAATTTAAAGTTTTTATTACTTCTAAAAAATAGGCCAAAAATTTATGCATGATAATTTTTGCTAAAATAAAAAATGGGCTCAAAGGGTGAAAAAAATAGAGTTTTTGAGAGAAAAAAAGTTCATAATATCATCAATTTTCAAGATATCAAATTTATTATAAACTATCTAAATATTATCTAAAACTTTTGTATTGACAAGTTTTTGATAAAACCAACTCTTACTGAAAAAAATAAATAAATAAATAAATAAAAATAAAAACAAAAAAAGGATCCTATTGAATTACAATGGAGTTTATATTTAAGAGGAAAAAATTCATAATATCATCAATCCTCAAGATATCAAACAAAATTAAATTTATTATAAACTGTCTTAATATTATTTAAAACTTTTGATAAGACCAACTCGTACTGCAGAAAAAAAAAAAAATTAAAAACAAAAAGAGACCCTACTGAATTACAATGGAAGTCTTTGAGAATTTGGCAAAGTGCTATAAATAATGCCAAATTGGCGACAGAAGGATTTCCCTAACCCCCTGCGGTTTCAAAGTATCTACACAAAAAACATAAATGGACTTAAAATAAAATGTAATATGGAAAAATAATATTCAAATAACAAGTTGCTTATTTTCTGACACATTTTTAAATTAATTTTTGCTTTCAAATGCATGCAAATTGGCAGTTTCTCTTTTTATACAATGTGACCTATTGATCTATTTTTTTTTTTTTTTCATAAAGACAGAATATATTCAAAAAATTTTATAAAAGTGAGCATTTTGAATCGAATTTCTCTTAAGAGAATTCTGATAAAACTAGCTCTTACAGAAAAATAAAATTAAAAACTCTTCAAAAATGGCCAAATAAAATTATCAAACTAGGTTTATCTCAAATCATGTTTTACTTTCTGTTTGTAAAATTAACACGTAACATCAAAATCTACCTGTGCCTGTAGGCCGAACTACAGAGATTTTTATTATCATTATTTAATGTGGTATCAAAATGTTAGTTCAGACCAAAAAGTTCTTGGTACCTGTTTATATATCTGTGTTAACTGCATAGGATTACTACTCAACTTTTGTAAAAAAAAAAAATAAATAAATAAAAAATAAATAAATAAATAAAATAAAAAATGGAAAAAAGAGATTAAAATAAACACAGACAACCCTCTTCTTTTTTTTTTTTTTTTTTTTTTTTTTGTCACTTATTTATAAACATTTAAAGTATAATTTACAATAGAGAAAAGGCTTGTTGGTTACAAATTTTTTAATATTGATACTGTTTTAATTGATACTACTACTACCACTACATACTCATTTTATTTCAAAATCTTTTGATAAAATTCAATTTTTTTAAATTTTTTTATTGATGAAATTCACAAGTTTTTCACAATATTTTGATGAAATTCACATGTTTTTCACGATGCTTAATGAAATTTTAGGGGTTTTTTCCCCGATACTTTGATGAAATTCATATTTTTTTCCATGATCTTTTTGGGGGAAATTCATGTTTTTTCTGCTATCTTTCGGGAAATTTGTGTTTATTCAGATTTTTTTGAGGAAATTCACTTTCCTTTCTGTGATCAATTAAAGAAATTATTCACACTTTTTTGCAATCTTTGTACAAAATCAGTACTTAATTTCTATCTTTAAACGAAATTCACATTTCTTTTGCAATCTTTTGACAAAAATCGTTTGTTTTTTGAGATCTTTTCTGCAGCATATTTTGTGCTGCAGTTTTCACACCCACTACAGCACAAACTGAATAGTCTTCATAAGCACACAATCTTAAGATATAACATGAGGCAAAAACAATCGGTGAACACTCATACAATTTAATTAATTTTCCAATTAATTTTTAGCAATGAAATTATGACTGAAATTACAATAACTTGCTACAAGGACATTGTCCTCATAGCTTTAATGGTATAGCACTTAGAGCACTATTCCAAGAGTTCTAAGTTTGACCCTGGCTTGAACATTTTTCACCCTGTTGGTTTCGACACTTAGCTAGCAATTGATAAATCATGTATTAAATATTAAATAGTTTCAAGCTCAATATCATTGTTGAAATTGAATTGGAAAATTAATTCAATTGTATATGCTTCAAAATACTAAAAATTTAAGCAACATACCCTCAACTTATGAAAGTTACCGAATTTATATGCTCACACAGCATATACAGATAATTAATATATTTATATACTTAAACATATGACAGCTTACACAGATGAAGAGCAACAAACAAATAGAAATTTATGCCAACAAACAATAAATACAATGTACTTTTAGTTAAAATAATATTACCAGAGTCAGATGCTGTATCACCATTTTCAGATCCTATTTAAAAAATTAAACATAATTATTTTGTGTGTACAATGTATAAATATATTTGCACTAACTGGCCAAACTATTAGAAACACATCTCCCACAAACTCCTTGTAGAGCATCTATTGATACAATAAATTGAATTTTCTTTGCTTTATTATGGCATTGTTGAATGATATCAATGAAATAATGAAATATTTAAAGCTAACAGCTCAAAAAAACTTTTGAATGACTTTAAATGGGTAATGAACACATTCATCATAAACAGAAAATCAAGCAATTTAAAACCAGCAAAACACAAGGTTCTCAGAGCAAATTAAAATGTCTTTTTTAAAACAAAATTGTATTGAGATCGTATCATAGTTTTGATGACATTTGTAAGATGAATTGAAAACCAAAATTAATTTTGCAGCTTTTTTCAATGACACATCTCAGTGAAGTGCTAAATCAAAAGTTAGGATATCTTGAGTATTTTTATAAAGAATGGTGAATTTTTATAATATCTGTATTGAAGGTAATTAAAAATAAAATGAGTTATGATAAAAGTTTCAAAATATAATTTTGTTCTCAGGATAATGCACAACACTCCAGATTATATTTCCTTTTTGCACAGTATGCATCTAAAAAACATTAACTTCTAATACTGAGTATGGTAGGGTTAAAGGCAGGGTTCTCGCTGTCGCTTGCCATTGCACCAAACTGCGATTAAATTCTTCAATTGGCAAGTAAACAAACGATTAGATTCGCCAAATTGCTAGTGCTCAATTTTTGCTTTTTCTTTCTTTCCTTTTTCGTTTTTCATACATATGCATATATACATTTTTTTAATATATTTGTAGCGGATAGTTGAAATTAGATTGACAGTCGTTGTCGGAGTTATAAAAATTTAGATTATTTTAGAACATATTGAAAAAAAGGGAAGTACATTAAAAAAATAATTTTTTTTTCTTATACACAGTGAATCAATTTTGCTAATATTTTTTTCATTTGGGGAATGTTTTTTATTTTTAATTAGCCAAATTACTAACGCTGGTCGAATGTCAGCAAGAACACTGCTTAAAGGGCTCCATAACAGAACTTTAAAAAAGGTTCTGTAAATAAAAAAGATTGACAATCATTGTCCTAAAGCATATCCTTATATTCAATAAGACCCTTAAGTACAGTACAACAATGAGGTTCATCAAATTATCAGTTTAATGTATTAAGATGTTCCTAATATTATGGCCATTTAGTGCATTCATAAATAGACAAAGTTTTCTTCAATCACAAATACTTAAAATACTTACATTAATTTATAAATATCATAAAAAAAAAAAAAAAAAAAAAAAAAAAAAAAAAAAAAACAGTGAAACTACATTTATAAAAAACCAATAGAAGCACTATATCCCAGTACAACAGAATTTAGTTCAATGACTATTGATTTAAACTGAAATTATATTTGTCAAGGTCAATTTTCTCCCACTGACATAATGTTAAAATTGCAAAGCAAACAAATTTAATAAAAATTTTATGACTATATATAATATACAACAATCACATTCCACTATATTTAATCATCTAATGATAATGACTACATAGAACCTACATCTGCAATAAATATGATTATAATAAGAATATTAGTCATTATTTATAATTCATTATTTTTATGTACCATTTATAGGGGAAAAAAATCCATAATGAAATCTAATGAGATTTCTTTTTTTTCCTCTCACTCTTGTCTCCTGCTTATCCTAAAACTTGTGTTTTTTAACAATTAACTACACAGTCAACAAGTAACTATCAGTAATGGTTAACTCTAAATCATGAGCATTCCAACAATTATCTAGTTTCAAGCTGATTTTTCTTCCATATGCAACTTATTTAAGTAAGAGCATAACAGAATGATGATTTTCAGAATTTTTTTCAGCCTATTCAAAAGAAGCAAAGTTTTCTAAGAATCTCTTATAGTGCATTTAACTGTAAAAATATTATTTTTTAGCAGATGATATACATACAGGATAACATAAGTCAATCAGATGTAAGTTGGAATTAAGTCATCAATCAGGTAGTGTTAAATTAAGTTGGCTCGAAATCAATTGCACTGAGTCAAGTAAATTGATTTTATCCAAACCTAGCACAATCAGCAGTTCGGGTTGAATGGGTGGATTAACTAATTTTTTCATTGTGGGTTGGTTAATTTGAATTGTTTTGGATTCAAATTGGGATTTGACACATGCAAGCCAGATTAATATTAACCTCATTTTTCAAAAAAAGTCTAGAATATTTTTTCGGATGAAAAAAAAAAAAAAAAATTATATATTTCATTTTGGATGAATATGCTCATTTTAAAACAAGAAATATAACATCAATATTAAGAATACAATTGCTGACTATAATTTGATTAAAATATTAATTATTTTTTTTCCCTTCAGATTCTAGTCAGATTTTGAAGATTTTGAATTGATATTTGTGTGTCTTGTCAGGTTATGTAAGATATAAGCAGAACTATAGAGGACTCAGATTCAGATATTGGTGTGAACACATTAATAATAATAATAATAATAAACACTATGCTATTAATTTTTTTTTTTTTTTTTTTTTTTACACTAAACTAGTGTTTCTTCAATCATTTAAATTTTATCTAGTTATAAATATTGAATTATTTTTTTCTTCTCAGAGAAAGAGAACTAATTAATAACCAAAGAGAAATATGTAGTTTTGATATGTTACCATAAAATAATGCAAATTTATAAAGATCATTTCATAATTTTATCAGAAACAGTTTGGGGGGAAAAAAAAAAACTCCTTAAGGCACAGTTTATAAAAAACAACAGTTAAATGTCGATTTGGATCTATTAATGATACAGTACAAATATTATAAAAAGAAAAAGAATGATTATGCTGAATTTTAAAAAAGAAAGAAAAACAGTGCATGAAGCATAGATTACAGCTTAGTAAGCTGAAAGATAATATCTAAGCAAACAATTTGGAAAATGTGCAAGATATTTGAAAGCCAAATTTCAGCAATTACCATCTACACTTAGTATGCAACTGAATTTTTTTTCTATGGCACTGTATATGATATATGCATATGCATATTACAGAGAATATTAATATTTAATTCATTTAAAAATTTCCAAGAAACAAACTGAGATGTGTTCTCATTCTTTTGTGCAGCTCTGTATATGATCTATAGTATTTATGGTATATCTTAAAACCATGTCTATTCTACAAATGTACAGCTAGTTATAAAGAAATTATAGTAATAACCCCTTTGAAATGAATATCTTTTATAGAAATTTCAATCTTTTGTCACAATTATTGTTAAAAATAAAAATTCTTTTCTAAGTGAATCACAGAAATGCTTTGATTACACAAGCAAAATTTTTAATTAAAAATTAATAACAGAATTAATCAAGGATTCTAAGCACTTAATGCATCATGTATATGTGACACTCAATGCAAAAGGGTTTAAAGAACCTAACAGAATTTTATTTGGATAAACTGATGATTTATATAAAGGCACATTTAGAAGTAACTGTAAAAACTACCATTCATGCAGGGCTCCCAACACATTTTAGTCGTCAAAAAGGGGGAAAGGGGACCATTTTTATTTAAAAAGGGGACTTTGGGGGACCATTTTTGCTTAAAAAGGGGACTTTGGGGACCAATTTTATTAAAAACGGAAACCAAATAATGATCATATGTGTGCAAAAATATAGCATAAATTTTCCTAAATAAGAAAGTAAATTTTTAAAATTACCCCAGAAAATATGTTAGATGGTTATCTTTATAAGATTTCATTAAACAATCCACACAATTTTATTTAAGCACATTTAAATATCCTACTGAAAAAGTATATAAAGCATTCAATATTTTGGCATTCACATTGATAATTCTCGTTACAGGTAAAAAATAATAGTCATCAGTTAATAAAAACAAGTGGATAAGTATCATCACAGATCACTCAGAGAGCTTTATTTAATATTCCTTTTAAAACATTCTAAACTTTAATAAGCCAAAAGTGTTAATAATTAAATTTGTTAAAAATGAATAATTGTTATAATGATTAAATCCTTACATAAATGGTTATGATATAAGGCAGTGAGAATGGAGGTAGAGAGAGATTAAAGAATAACATTATTCATAACCTGGCTTTTCATTTAAGATATTACATGACATATTGTAGATTAAATTTTTTGAGAATTTATTTCAACAGCATCCCCTGGTGACAGAAAGGGATGAAAAGATGCTAACCATTGAGATATGTTAAGCAGATTTTTTTTCTTAATTTTTTTTAGAAAATTTATAGTGGTGATGAACGCAATTAAACATTAAACCATCTGCTAGTGGTGAAAAAATGAGTTAAGCCGATGGGAAATGGGTGCTTAGACCAAGAGTTTTAAAAGGATGTGGGAAAAAAATCAATTTTCTGATTCCCTATCCCACACACACATGAAGAAATGCACCTAAATGTCTGGGGTCAAAATAGATCCTAGCAAGATGTTGGGCTCGATGATATACCTCCTTTGGTCAACCCTTCAAATGAGATTGAATCTCGCTGTAGTTTAATTAGGGGTTCTGTTAGAAAATTGCTTAAAATACTTAAGTTAGAGCCTGGAGAAGTAAAAAAGAAACTTAGATTTAATCCCACTGCCCCCACACACACTTCTTAAAATTTTTTGTGTTATAAAAAATATCTGATACTTTAAAATCGATAACTTGATTACTTTTCTGAATTTCGTTCATTTTTTTTTTTTTGGGGGGGGGGGCTAAAATTAATATTTGGATTAGTGCTAACTAATACCACTCAAAAATAAAAGAGGCCAATAAGTACATTTTATGTACCCCCAGGAACAGCCCTTGTCAAACTAATCAGATGTGGCAATCCCGAAACTTTCTTCTACCTCATACATGTCAATACTTCAAAATTCGCTATAACAGTCCCAAAATTAAATTGCAATTTATCCCCATCATGAGAATTTTAAAGATATGAAATTTTGTGCATTAGTTCTTCAAATATGACTATCACTAAACTTGTGCAAAACTCACAAAATGCAGCTTAGGAGCACCATCTTTTGAAAGATTAACATCAAAACCTAATCAGTAACAACTTGTGTCAACGTCTAACTGAATCCTAAGTTAGACAAACAATTCGTGCATTAAATCAGATAGATCTACTGCGGAAATCCTATTAAAAAATGCATCATACCAGTGCTATCTGTTAATGAATTTGCATCAAAATGTAAAAAATGTCAATTCATCTTAAGGACTAACTGAATCTAAAGTTTGATGGAATTCCATGCATTAATTCTGGATATAGAACTATTGTGGAAATCACAACAAATGCAGATTAACAGTGCCACTTGTTGAGCGATTTATACCAAAATATAAAAAATGTCAATTCATGTCAAGGAGTAACTGAATCTGAAGTTTGATAAAAATCTGTGCATTGGTTCTGGAGATTGAGCGATTGTAGAAATCATAAAAAATGCTGCATAGAAGTGCCACATGCCGAGCGATTTACATCAAAAACTAATCAACACCAATTTATAGCGGCAGTAAAGTTTCTGTTATTTTGAAAATATACCCATATAAAGAGGAATCTCAAAGTGATGCTCATACATTTTATTGGCATAATAGTTAGGAACCTATTTATGGAATAACAAATGAATATCAATAAATACAAATGACAAAATTAATTGCTAAGAAAAACGCATGCTTTCAAAAGTTAATCAGCCATCTTGGAAAGTTTGGAAAAAAATTGTGTTAGTTATAATAGAAAACCACTGTGACCAACTATATTTACAATTAGTAAGTTGTCATACCTTTAGCAAAATGTACCAAGGACTTGGCATTGATACAATGAACAGTTGAAAATTGTCTGTGGAACGTCTTTCCACTCATCTTGAAATTTATGGGAAAATTCCAGCCATGCTGAATTGTACTTTTATTAATTTCAAACATGTTCCTAAAGTTCAATCCAAAGATTTTCTCTAGTATTCAGATTAGGTGCTTGGACGAGCAATTTCAAATGCGAAACATTTTTGTGCAAAAGCCATTTCTAGACAAGCTTTCATGTAAGCTTTTGTTTCATATTATACTGAAACTAATAGTTGTGACCAAAATTTTGCCTCCAAGAAGGCAGCAAATTGTCTTGCAAAATATCCTTATACAGGGTGTCCGAAAAGTCTGGAAACGGCCGAATAACTCGAGAAATACATATGAGATTGAAAAACGTAAATATACGTGTTAAATATTTTTAAATAAGCTACTCTGTGATACCAAATTTGACCTTCGAAACCGACCCCCTGGGGGTCAGAGGGGGTCCAACTTTGAAATCTTAAATTATAACCCCCATTTTTTGTTGCAAATTCGGATTCTACGGACAAAAATACGTAACTTTTGTATTTGATGTTTATTTCAAATCTTCGTTTATCACGGTGTAATCGAGCATATTAAATCGATCCATATTCCCGCTTTTCCAACGGGATTTTCCCTAATCGAAACTGATTGGGCAGAATTTTTGACGTCAAATTCCTCGTCTTTTGTAGGAATAGCGTTTCCTGAAAATCACCCATGGCGATTATTTCAATAGTGCTACACTGTTAAAAATTTGACCCATTTGCTGCAGCGTCACTCCACAGCTATTATAGAATATCTCTTTTGTGACCAATGAGAATGCTCCATAACACAGTAAAGTAATCGTTTTCTATAAAAGCGTTGGAGTGACGATGCAGCAAAAGGGTCAATTTTTTTACAGTGTACTTTACTGTGTTATGGAACATTCTCATTGGTCATGAAAGAGATATTCTATAAAAGCTGTGGAGTGACGCTACAGCAAATGGATCAAATTTTTAACTGTGTAGCACTACCGAAATAATCGGCACGGGTGATTTTCAGGAAATGCTATTCTTGCAAAAGACGAGGAATTTGATGTCATAAATTCTCCCCAATTAGTTTCGATTAGGGAAAATCCCGTTGGAAAAGCCGAAATATGTATCGATTTAATATGCTCAATTACACCGTGATAAACGAGGATTCGAAATAAACATAAAATACAAAAGTTACGTATTTTTGTCCGTAGAATCCGAATCTGCAATAAAAAATGGGGGTTATAATTTAAAATTTCAAAGTTGGACCCCCTCTGGACCGACCCCCAATCCCAGGGGGTCGGTTATGAAGGTCAAATTTGGTATCATTGAATAGCTTATTTAAAAATATTTAACACGTATATTTACATTTTTCAATCTCATTTGTATTTTTCAAGTTATTCGACCGTTTCCAGACTTTTCGGACACCCTGTATATTGCACCATTCATCTTACTACAGATTTTAACAGATGGGCTGGCATCTTTTCCATAAAATGCTCCCCATTATGTAAAGTATCTTCCACCATGCTTAGTTGTAAGAATAACACATCTGGAATCATGTCCTTTTTTTGTTGTTGTTGTTAAGTCAGCAGGCATACTGCCTACCATCACTCTTAAAAAGATTGAACTTCGATTCATCGGAAAATTCTACTTTATTCCAGTTTTGCAAGACCATTATATGTGTTCTTTGGCAAACGCCCATCGCACCCTATGGTTTTTTTTTTTTTTTTTACTTATGAAAGTTTTTTAACAGATTCTTCTATAAAGTCCTTCATCACATATGTGTTTTGACATGGTAGACCGAATTATTTCAGGTTTTTCACTGTGTCTATTGTAGATGATTGCAGCAGCATTTTTATGCGAGTCAACTGCTTTTCTCGTAACGATTTTTGCCACATACAGACATTTTCTAAAAACCACCAAATTGTGTTCAGAACCTTCTAAAATGTATAAATCCATCAAAACTGGAAATCAAAATTATTTCATGAATTCAATATTTTCTTTTTGTAAAGATAGAAAAAAGTAAAAATACGTAAAAGTGCATTTTACTCCAACGATTTTCTTTAATATGATTCAGACTTCTGAACTTTAAATTAATTTTTCTTAGTTTTAAACGTCTGTTTCCACACGATTCAATGATTCTTTCCATTCAAAAAAAACATCATTTTAGAGGGGGTGGGGGGGGGGTGAAGCATGCCAAGGCCTGTTATTGAAGACTGGTGAAGCTGTAGTAGCTTAATATAGGGTAGATGTGCCAGTAATGGACCCCCTTAAGGAATTTCTCTAGAAAATAATTTTTTATTAATAGTTATAATTATTGTATTCCAATTTTTTTCATATTATATTAATCTTTCAACAATATTTACCTAATCCCATAGTTACATTTCCCAATAGAAATAAAATTTTAATTTAAAATAATAGAAATATGTCTAAACACCCAAAAGCCCAGTAATGGACCACCTATGTTCCAGTAATGGACCGTCTATGTTCCAGTAATGGGCCACCCTACAAAAAATTAAAGATAATTGTTTTTAGGTGCGTTCGTAATTATGTAAATACGTAGCACCTATTGTTGTCGTTCAGTCCTTCCGTATGTCTGTCTGTCCGTCTATCTGTCTGTTTGTCCGTCCGCATATAACAATGCAAAAACTATCGAACCGAATCGTTTGTAATTTGAAATACATAATTATTACATAATTTCGTCAAGTCCTTTCAAATTTTATGAAAATCGGATGAATAGATCAATTACAGGGAAAATCAAAAGGATTCCGTCCGTTACATTACGGATAAGGGGGAAAAAAGTTTAAAATGCATTTTAATCGTTTGAAATTTAAAACATATAATTATTACATAATTTTGTCGAGTCATTTCAGATCTTATGATAATCAGATGCCTAGATCAATTACAGGGACTATCAAAAGTATTCCGTTGCATTACAGTCAATGGGGGAAAAAGTTGCAAATGCATTTTAATGGTGTTACACTCATTCGAACATAATAAAAGTGACATGAACTTATGACGTATATATATACTAAAATATAAGTTCTGTACAATCTGAGATACAAAGAATATTTATTATTAAATTACAGGGCCACACAAAAGTATTCCACTACATAATGCTATACAGGGAAACATTGTTTGGGACATGTTTTAATTATATTAAACTGTGCCACATTTTATGAATATGATATGCGTTGCTGAGGTGCAATGAAAATTACTTCCTGTATGTTTATAGGAACACAAAAAGTTCAACCACTGTACTGTATCCGAAGTATTGTCTACTATATCAGGAAGATCTGTATATTTTTAAAACTTCGTTTTCGTACGAACACACCTCATTTGCTACACTTTACCTGCAATTTCCAACTTGTTTCAATTGTATCTTGCTCCAGAATTTAATGAAAGCATACTAATAAAACAAAATATTAAAACTTAAGTTAGAAATTCATTACATTAAAGGATTTATAATGAAAAAACATAAAACAAAATATTTAAATTTAAGTTATGGATTTATTATAATCAAGGATATATAATGTGGATATAAAACAAAATATTAATGATATTATTAACTATTTATTATTAACTAACATTAAAGGATTTATATTGAAAAAGATATAAAACAAAATATTTAAATTTAAAGGCTTTATAAGATAAAGACAATGTTTTACTGAAATCAAGATTAGATAAAATAAGGCATAAAAAAAAAGTCTCCATCTTCATTCATATCATTATCTAAATGATGTACTGTGCAACTATGAAATATAAATAACAATCTTCAATTTTATCATCCCTTTCCGATAGTCCAAACTATTCAATATGGAATTCTAGAATGCATTTAAAATGATAATAATTCTTGCACTATCCAACCATTTTCAGATAATCATATAGCCCATCAATTTGGCACAGATTGATTCCACAATTTCCCTTCAGAGATGCTTATATGGATATATTATCACAAATGGAACAATCTCATTATTTGCTGAAAAACATCCCATAACAGTGATTTGTTCTTTTTCGTTATTTGGTACTACATAATACACATCTTTAACTGATTTTGGTACCAAAATTTTCCTTGTTTTAAGAGAACAAAAGAAACCTTGTTTTAACCTAAAATGAAAATTCTCTCTATATGCTTTAGAATTCGGAAGAAAATATTAATATCTTCTTCCAAATATGATTTTACATTTCTGAACCAACTTAAAACAACTTCTCTTGTAACGGCACATCTAGATTTTGCCAAACGTTCTGCTTGTTTTTTGTACCAATTTTGAATGACTTTTTAAAAACAACTATTTATAAAGAAATTGCCTTTATTAAATTCTAATAGGTAAAATTTAAGTATTAAATTTGATTATTTAGCTTTTCAGTTAAATCAAAAAATTTTATCTCTACTGAAATTAAACTTTTTGTATTGGTCACTTGGGTGGTTCATTACTGGAAAATCATGAAATAAGCAATCCAGTAATGGACCACCCCTCCTAAAATCTTAAAAATAAATAAAATTTTGTAAATGGCCATTGGTATATTAAATTCAGTGTTTTATATTGCTAACAAAACAAAAACATTCAATTTTTACGGAAAAATAAAAAAGATATAAATTAAGTAAGTAAAGTCAGCTCTTAGCATGTTCATTAAGATTTTCAGTGAAAAACAGAAAAACTGTGAAACTTTATTTTCTGCTTCCTAATTGTTTTGACGAAAAGTGTAAAAAATTAATCCAGCTTATAAAGCATGCAAGGTGGAGTTCAGAAAAAAATAATAAAAGCTTAACTATTATTTATTTTTTTTTTATGAACCATAAAGTGCGAGGTGGCCCATTACTGGAAGGTGGTCCATTACTGGCACATCTACCCTAGTAACTTTTGTGTTCTGCAATTTTGTAATTTTTAAGAATTTTAATGAGATTTTTAAAATTTGCCTGTATTCTGTGGTGATTTTTTAACATTTAGATTCATGAAAGAATTTCAGTTACAACGCTTTTTTATACCCATTATATTGCTTTTTTACGTACAATTTGATAAATTTTTTCTTCTTGGATCTTTAAACCTTTAATGATTTTCAGAGTTTTTTTTTTTTTTCTTTTGTGGCGATTCTTTTCAGACACAGAAAAGGGGACTTGGGGGACCAAAATACAAAAAAGGGGACTAAAAGGGACCTTTTTCTAAAAAGGGGACTTTTGGGGGAAAAGGGGGACCATTTGGGAGCCCTGTTCATGTGATATTTATGATAATGCCTATAATTAATATTGAATAATATAAAATACAGCCAAGGAATCTTGTTGGAAAAAAAAAATCAGTTTTGAAAGCAATAATTGTTTTTATTATTATAAATTACTCTAAATTTTTTAAGTGCACTTTGAGATGAGTCTAAATTTTGGTTGAAAATTATTAGTGAAATGTGGTATATATATATATATTTAAAAACTTATAATAGTAAATATTTTTTATGCTTCCTAGTTTTTTTAGTTAATAATATTATTAAACTAAATTAATAAGGCTGGAGATGTACATAATACATTATTAATAAAAACTACAAATTGGTATTTTGTATGAGTTGAAATTTTCAGGTTAGAGCCCATTCCATTTATTTTTTCATATTAATTCTTATCAATTACTTCATAGCCTGTCCAAGGCAAAAATCAACAAAATAAGACCTGATTCTTTTTTTTTTTTTTTTTTTTTTTTTATTATTAAGACTATATTTCTTAACTAACAATTATATTTTTCCTACAATTAAAATTCTTTTCAAAAACTACTTCATGTGTATCGCTTTATTCTAAAAAATAATTAACGCTGTCACCGCCGCAAAAACTTGTAACAAAACAATGATTTTTTTTTTGTGGCCTAGGGTATTACTTCGCTAATATTAAGAAAAGTAACATGTGAAAATTGGTGATATTATAGAGAAATGTTTGATAAGTATCCTGATGCAGACAGTTTTAAAATCAAATAATTATTTTAAAAAGAGATTTAATATTCAATAATAATTCATCAAAATCGTTCCATTAGAAAAGTTTTATAGAAGCAAAAATTATACATAAAAATTTAAACATTTTTTGATCAATTTATACAATAAAACTTCCCAGAGTGCAGACAGCATTCATTATTTTTTTTTATTTGACTCATTTTCTGAGGATTTATTTTAATTTTGAATTCAAATTTTCAGCATTTTGAGAGAGATTTTTTACATATTTGGAAAAGATTATTTTAAATTGTTGACAATTGATCAAAGAATAACATTTCCTTCAAAATTAAAAAAATTAGTTATATGCGAGTATCATAAACAGAAAAAAAACTTTCAAAACAGAATTAAATAATTACAAGTCAAAAGCAAGAAATATTAAAGATTATGTCATAAAACTATATTTACATGTGAATATTAAAAGAGAAAGAAAATATTAAATTAATGAATTCATTAAAATGAGTTAACTGTAATAAATGAAAAAAAAAATCATGCCATATTTAAAATAGCCAAACAATAATATTGCAAACAGTTTAAATTTAAAAATATATTTACATGAGATATTTCATATTTCTAAATGATCTATTGTTGCAAATTCTAAGGCAGTGGAAATAAAAAATATTTCTTTTCTAGCAATAAAGGTACCTTCATGTTAATATCAAAAAGAGAAAGAAAACTTTTAAATAATAAATAAATTCATTAATGTGCGTTAAAACGAGAAAGTAAAAAAAATTATGTCATATTTAAAATGACCAAGTAATATCACAAATCAACTACCAGAAAAAAAAAAATAGACAAGATAGTTATTTTATATTTTGATATCAATAAGATCTTTTTAACTACAGTTGTAAATTTTAAGATGGCACAAGTAATATTTCCTTTCAAAAAACAAAAGTATTTTCAAGTGAATATTAAAAAGAGAAAGAAAAATTTAGTGAAAATTACAATAGATTTAAATGATATATTTAAAATGCCTTATTTAAAAAATATTCTTATACTGCATTTCAAAATATAACAGGAGGCAAAGACTCTGTGTATTTCACTGATTAACTGATCTTGTCTAATAAAACAAGATAAATAACAGAATATTAAGTTTGATTAAATTGCGTCCATTGGTTTTGGAGATACAGATTTTGCAAAAATCTTGAATATGTTATGTTTTAGTATATACTAGTATATTTGATAAATAGCTAGTAGATGTTTAACAACAGCTGATCAGACCTTAAAATTCTCCAATCAAAAGGAAATTAATGGAAACCAGTTCACAAGAAGATCTCCACATATTAAAAGATACAAAAAAAAAAAAAAAAAAAAAACAATGTTTTGCAATTTTTTAAAAGCCAATCAAATTAGCATGTTTTTAGAGTTTGCAGCATTCCAATAAGGGTTTAAGAGCATAGCTCGAATGGGACAGAGCCCCCTAATAATTAAAATAATAAGCTTTGTAAATATCACCATAAAATAAAAATAATGCAGGACGTGTTATGAGCTACAAATAATAACAGCTCGCCGTCAGCTGAAGTAGACACATGTCCGTAAGGGGATAAGGTAAAAAATGAACTGAAAGATACAGGATAGAGATTACAAAGAATGCGATAGGTGGCACTAGTTGAAAGGAATACATGCAGAAGACAGAATGCCAAAATGATAGAAACAAAAAGAGTGAAAAAAAAATCTTATTTCGACTTCCTTCTAGCTTAAATTTTAACGAAGTTTATTTTATTTGTAAAAGTTTTGATAATCTTGTCAATGATCTCTCTTCATTTCTCTCTCTCTCCAACTTGAAAATTACTTTTAAATTCCTTTCCATCTTCTCTTTATTTTATTAAAAAAAAAAAAGAAAAGTTACTTTGTTTTGCTCCTTTTATTTATTTATTTTTTTGTTATTTCCATCTTTTTTTTCTTCTATCACTTTGGCAACACTTTCACTTCTCATCTTCTGGATGTGCTCCTTTCAACTAGTGTCACCTGTCGCACTCTTTGTATTCTCTACCCTCTATCTTTCAATTATTTTTTTTACCTTGTCCACTTACAGACATATGTCAGCTTCAGCTCATGACAAGCTGTCATTAATTTTAGCTTAAAACACATCTTGCATCTTTTTTATTTTATGGTGATTTTTACAATGTTTATTAATTTAATTATAACTTATCACCAGTTTATTTGAAGCTTTTTCACTTCATATATATTTTATGTAAAATGTACATTTTGCAGTTAAGTCCACAAACAACAAATTACCAAATAACAACATTGTTAGTTATTTAGAAAAATACACTCATAATTTAAGAATTATGGGATAAATTAATGTAGCTTTTGTACAAGTACTTACTTTTGAATTTCACTATTTCTGAATAGCATTACTTGCTTCATTTAATGGCAGAGTTCTGCAATTAAATAAGATGAATAATAATCTTCTGAAATAGTAGTATTCAAAAGAAAGCACAGTTTAAAATCAGAGAAAAAGTTTGAAAAAATAGAAATTTTGAAGTTCTTAAGGGGAAAAAAAAGCAAATGGGGGAAGAGAAATTTTATGTAGAAAAGAGGACTGAAATTTATTTGGATTAAAATTTTTAAAACGATGGAAATCTACTAAAATGTATAAGAGATTACTTCAATAAAGATTGCACATTGTTATAAAAAAAAAAAAAAAAAAAAAAAAAAAAAAAAAAATGTATTTTTTTATTTTCTCATTTTATTTTATTTTTTTTTTTTTAGAAAATTGATACTTTTAGTATTTTTTTACAAAATTCAAAGACAAATTTATTTAAGAATTTTAAGAAAAATGCAAGCTGTGAATTTAGGGAATTCATTAATAAAAGTGCGAAATGTCAGAAGTAATTTTTTGAAGATGCACATTTTAATGAAAAATTGGAAAATAAAATTTTGATCTTGAATTAGAATTTTTTTTTAATGAATTGACTATTTTGTGCTTTCTACAAAGCATAAATCAAAGTACTAAATTTTCTATAAGTGCACTCATGCGAAATATACAATTACTGCTTTTCAATGTCTTTATCTTAACTAATTTCCCTTTTAAATTTGTCCCTTTTATTTATTTATTTTTTTTTTTTTTTTTTTTTTTTTTTTTCTGGCTTTCACAAGGATATTGGAGATTTTTGGAATTAAATTTTTGAAATTTCAAAAATTTAATTCGCCAAAAAACTCATTTTCTGCAAGCAATCTAAAACAAGAAAAATATCAAGCGAAGCATTCTTTGTAATCAGAACACAATCTTTTCAAAATATTCACCATTCAAAACTTCTATATAAGACTTTTAAAGGTTACCTAATAAACAAACTGTTTGTCGCATAATTCTATTAATCTTTGTTTTTGAGAAATTTAATTTTGAAATCAAGGTCTTATTTGCTGGACACTTTGTATATTGTTCCCTTATATACAATATAACTTGTAAAGCTATTTTACAAATTATAAATTGTTTAAATATATGAATTTAAATATGGCATGTTTTTAACAATTTAGTTTTAATTTCAATATAAGATATAAAATTCTTAATTTGCTTTAAATCAAATAATGAATAGAATATTAAAATTT
This sequence comes from Maratus speculifer, assembly GCA_964019185.1. Classification (NCBI taxonomy): domain Eukaryota; kingdom Metazoa; phylum Arthropoda; class Arachnida; order Araneae; family Salticidae; genus Maratus; species Maratus speculifer. Next base: position 68,266,308 of record OZ025303.1, read on the forward strand.
AAAATGTGTAAACAGGAAGAATAAGAGGGGTAAACTAGCTGGATGTGCCAACAACAAAACTTTCTTTTATTTCATACACATTAATAATTCAAAATTTGTTATCACAGTGCCAAAATTGAAATGACAATCTATGCCCATCTTGAGGTTAGTAAAATACAAGTTTGTTGAATTGGATGCATTTAATAAAAAGATGTAAGTATCATACTATTTCAAATAAATCCTTCAATTTCAGAACCTACTTTCTTAGATGTGTGAAACCAAAATTTCCAACTTAAAGAGTATAATATTAACACCTTTTGTTAGTTCTATATACACCCAAATCTAATAAGGATTTATTTATGCAAAAAAGTAACAGAATATTAAGTTTGATTAAATTGTGTCCATTGGTTTTGGAGATACAGATTTTGCAAAAATCGTGAATAATTCAGCATACCAACACTAGCTGTTGTGCAATTTATACCAAAACCTTATCACTAACAGCTTATGCCAATACCTAACTGAATCTGAAATTTTATGAACATCCATGTATTTGTTCTTGAGATTGAGCCATTGTGGAGATTGTACAAAATGCAGCACAACTGTCGGGATTTGGAACTTATTTCATATTCCTTTTCATCCAAACCACCTGTCAGGCTAAAAACTATTGCGCAATATGAAAAATGAAACTCTGTTTTTCTCTCTTACGTAAAGGTGTGGCGCATGCGGCAAACTGTTTTTATTCCACTAAGAACATTTTTTGTTTATTGACTTTTTTTCTCTTGTTTGTTTTTGTAGTTCAGTTAGAAATGTTGTAGAACCAAGATGTAATATTGAAATTGTCACGGCCAACTCTGTAAATATTAATGTTGTGTGTGCCTTTTTTGTGATTCATGATGTACGTCGTCCTTATTAAAATATGAAAACTAAAGAAGAATTATTGTTTTTGAGTTAAAATAGTCTTCAATACTTATGCTGCCGAACAAGACTTAGGACTTTTGGAGACCCGATACCCCGAATTTCTCGAGAAATTGGAATTTTGGATGTAAGAATTTTTTATGTCTTACCTAATTTTCATAATATGAATTTTTTAGAATCAATGTGTAATGTTGATAATTCATTTTGAGGCAGTTCTGGCTGTGATTATCTAATTTAGGCAGTCAGAGTTGTCACATAAAAGTGGCATCCCTGCCGGGATCGGGTGCTCCGTAGTTTAGTGAATAAGAAATTAGAAATTTTTTTTATTTAGAATTATGGAAAAATTACGAAAGATAAGAACGCCAGTGTGTTCGAATTTCACGAAATTAACTAAAGAAATTGAAGACCTTATACAGGCTAATTGTAATGATTTAGATACCTTGTCTTCAATTTTATTTAGATTAGAAGCAAAACAAAACGAACTTGAGAATTTAGATAAACAAATTCTTGATAATTTGTCTGAAGACCCAACCTGTAAGCAAGATGCTTTTGATACTGAAAAGATTCTATTGATAAATATAACACGATTTTTTATGAAACAAAAAACAAATTATCGCGTTATATACAAAAATTAGAAAAAGGTCTTAATCCAGATAGTTCTTTAATATTAGATGGCATGGTGACAAGAAGAAAATTCAAGTTACCTAAATTAGAGCTCCAGCCTTTCAACGGTGAAATAAAAAACTGGTTAACTTTTTGGGGGCAATTTGAGAAAATTCACGAAAATAGGGACATAGCAAATGAACACAAAATGCAATACCTTATAATGGCTACACAGAAAGAATCGCGAGCCACAGAAATAGTGGATTCTTTTCCCCCCCCACAGCCGAGAGCTATCCAGAAGCGATACAATCGTTGAAGGCACGGTTCGGTAGAACAGATGTTTTAATTGAAGTATATATACGCAAAGTCTTAGGATTAGTTATTAATAATTCCTTGGGACAAGGGCAAAAACTGTCTCTTGTTAAATTATATGATAAAATCGAAACTTATCTTCGGTCATTAAAAATGTTAGGAGGATCGAGGGAAAATTATTTGTCGATTTTATATCCATTGGTCAAATCGGCATTGCCTTCAGATATTCTGAAATCATGGGAAAGACATCTTGGTACGTTAACTGTTAAGGATAAAGATAAAAATCAGGGAATTAACAAATTAGATGTATTAATGCAATTTTTACAGATTGAAATTGAGATGGAGCAAAAGGTTAAATTAGCTAAAAGTGGGTTTTCTTTCGATAAAGATGTTTCAATAAACAGAGAAACAAAATTCGATCGAAAAGATAAACATTTTTCTCTTCCTACGGCGGCTGAACTGTATAATGCGGATGATAAAAAATTCGAAGAACAGTGTGTTTTTTGCGAAAACAAACACCGTAGTCAAGATTGTAGAGCAGTATGGAAAATGACACTAGCGAAAAGAAAAGATGCTTTATTAAGAAAAGGAGCATGCTTTCGTTGCTTCAATGTCAACCACTTAGCAAAAGTTTGTAAAACTAAAATTAACTGTTCTCATTGCGGGAAAAATCACCACCAGTTCATGTGCATAGAAAAGAGTAAAATTAATTTATGCAAAAATTCTAAACAGGATTCAACTGCTAATAAAGATTGTATGCTTGCGAATACAACTTCTAGAAAACGAGTTTTGCTCCAAACATTGGTTGTACATATATACAATGGGGATATCGTACGAAATGTTAGAATTTTATATGATACAGGTTCGCAGCGATCGTACATATCGAAATTTGCTGCTAAAATATTAGGATATAGTAGCATAAGTAAAGAGAGAATAGTACATAGCTTATTTGGGGGGCGACAATGTGAAGAACTACACGATAGATATTTGATTAATTTGAGAAATATGGATAATAGTTTCTGATGTAAATTTGAGGTATTAGACCAACAAAATATTTGCTCTGAAATTTCACCTATACCGGAAGGACCCTTTATTAAGGAAATAAAGCGGTACGGAATAGTTTTGACTGATAGAGTCACTAAAGTTAATGATTTATTATATGAATTTTCTCCTGATGAGATACATGTGTTAATTGGTGCAGATGTCGCCGGGAAATTATTTATCGGACATTTAAAACAATTACAGGGCAGATTGGTTTGCATGGACACTCGTTTAGATTGGACAATTCTTGGGAAAACTGAAGATTATGAAATTAAGAATATGAACAATTTAATTTTTTTGCTGCATGTCAAAGAGGCAAAAATTACCGAGTTATGGCAACTTGACACTTTAGGAATTCGCGATCCTGGGGAGAAAAAGAGTAGAGAGGAAATAGAATTAGCCACTAAAGAACATTTTCTCAGTAACATTAGAGTAGACGACGAGGGTAGGTATGAAGTTAGTCTTCCATGGATACAGGGCCACCCTCGTTTACCCAGCTACGAAAATATCGCTAGACGTAGATTAAAAACATGCGTCGATTCGTTAAAAAGGGTAGGAAAATTGAGTGATTATAATCAAGTATTCGATGAATGGTTAGACAAGAAAATAATAGAAAAAGTTGATCAGAGAAAAACATTAGGTAGTGAGCATTTCCTTCCTCATAGAGCGGTGTTTAAAGAAAACTCCACTACAAAGGTGTGGCCAGTTTTTGATGGTTCAGCTCGGAAAAAGGATTTGCCATCTATAAATGACTGTATTGAAAAGGGGCCTAACCTCGTAGAATTGATTCCTTCTATATTAAATAGATTTAGATTAGGAAAAATTAGGGCAATTGTTGACATAAAAAAGGCTTTTTTGCAAATTGGCATTAGAGAAAAAGATCGCTCATTCTTGAAATTCCTGTGGTATGAAGAAGGGAACCCTCAAAAAATGATATCGCTTCAACATAGAAGAGTAGTATTTGGCATTTCTTGTAGCCCCTATCTTTTAGGTGCCACGTTAGAATATCATTTAAAAAACGCACCATAACAATTTAAAAACACTGCACTTAAATTGTTAGAATCATTTTATGTAGACAATTGTGTTACGAGTGTTGATAGTAAGGAACAACTGAACAGATTTATCGAAGAGTCAAAGACCCTTCTTAGCGATGCAAAATTCGAGCTTCGCGGGTGGGAGCATAGTTTTCGGGAAGTTTTGAATGGGGAAAAAGTCCCTGTTTTGGGTCTAATGTTGGATTTTAGTAGGGACACCTTAGCAGTTGATTTAAAGAAAATTTTCGAGGATGAACGCAAAGTAACCAAAAGAAACATTTTATCGGCTGTACACAAAATATTTTACTCTATTGTATACACGTGTCCTGTAACATTAGAACCTAAAATATTATTACAAGAGTGTTGGAAAGCTAAGATGACATGGGATGCGGAATTACCTATTTCTATCAAGAGAAAATTTGAAAAATGGAAAAAACAATTAAAAAAATTAGGGACTATTGAAATACCTAGGTGTTTTTCTCGAGATGCAGATAAACTGCATTCTTTGCACGTTTTTTGTGACGCTAGCAAAAAAGCATATGCTACGTGTATATTTATACAGTTTGAAAATGAGAATGACAATTTCTGTCAATTGGTTCAAGCAAGAAGCCGAGTTGCTCATATGAAAACAATTTCCATTCCGAGGTTGGAATTGTTGGCTTGCAATATTGGGGCTAGATTAGCAAATAGTGTCAAAACTGATTTAATATTAGATGATATTGACATTTTTTATTGGACTGATTCGGCCAATGCACTTTATTGGATAAAAAGAAATGAAAATTGGGCACCTTTTGTTTATAACCGTGTATCAGAAATCCGGTCTTTAAATAATTCTTCAAAATGGCATTTTATTACCGGCCATTTAAATCCTGCGGACCTGCCTTCAAGGGGTTGTACCGCTGAGGTTTTAGCATGAGATAAATGGTGGGAGGGACCACTGCGGCTAAAGAAACCAATTAACGAGTGGCCAAAATCAGAAATATTTCCAAATTTTGAAATTATAGATGCCGAAAGAAGAAAAACAATTATTAGCGCTAACAATTTAGATATTCACAATGAACAAATTTTTACAAAATTTTCATCGTATGAAAAATTAGTTAACGTAATCCGATGGATATACAGATTTTACCAAAACTGCAAGAAAGCTAAAGAAGATAGAGATTATAGCATTTTAACTGTAAAAGAGCAGAATGAAGCTGAAAATAAATTATTGAAATTAGTTCAAGAACAATCATTTAGTGCCCCCCTAGAAAATCTATTAAAGTCGTTCCAGATCATCACGGATTCCGCTGGAGTTCTAAGGCTGAAATCAAGTATACTATTGAGAGAAGATACGATGAATTTTCGATACCCTGTCATACTTCCCCATGACCATCCCGAAGTTGAAAAAATAATTAGATCTAGACACCTAAAACTAGGACATGCCAGGGTACAAATTTTAATGTCTAATTTGAGGGAAGATTTTTCGATCTTAAAATTTCGAAAAACTGTAAGAAAAATTATTAGAAGCTGTGTAATATGCAGAAGATATGATTTTAAGCCACAAAAAATATCCACTCCTCCCTTACCTGTAGATAGAGTTCGAGAAGCTGCCATTTTTGAAATCGTTGGTCTGGATTATGCCGGCCCGCTTATTCTTAAAGAAAATAGGAAAATATGGCTAGTAATTTACACATGTACAATTTTCAGAGCGGCTCATTTTGAGTTAGCCACCTCTTTATCAACCGAAAACTTTCTATTAGCTTTGAGAAGATTTATCGCCCGTAGAGGTAGGCCTTCTATTATCTACACCCACAATGGGTCGAATTTCGTAGGGGCCGAAAATTTGTTGAAAGAAATAGATTGGAATTCAGTACAAAATCATAGTATATCCAGAAAAATTACTTGGAAATTTATTCCACCTTCAGCTCCATGGTGGGGAGGGTGGTGGGAGCGATTAATTGGAATGACCAAAAGAATACTAAGAAAAGTTTTAGGAAAAAGTTCGTTAAATTATAAAGAAATGCACAACGTTATGTGTGACATCGAAAGCGTAATCAACAGCCGCCCCCTTACATATGTTTCTGAAGACAACAACGATCTTGTACCCCTCACTCCATCCATGTTTCTGCAAGAAGTAAAGGGTAGTGGAACACCTGATATGGATATTTTGGATGCCAAATCGTCGAATAAAAGGCATGCCTACCAACAAAAACTAAGAGAAGACCTTTGTAAAAGATTTCAATCAGAATATTTAGGTCAATTGCGTCAACCAAATAAAAGTAATAAAAAAGAGAAACCTTTTGCAATAGGCGACATCGTGATTGTAACTAGTGAGAAAAACAAAAGAATTGATTGGCCTCTGGCCAAAATAACTGAAATTTTCCCACCTCAGGATGGACAAGTACGCCTTGTAAAATTAAAAATGAAAAGTGGTGAATTCATCAGAACAACAAGTAGATTAATACCTTTAGAGGTATCACAAAATAATGAAATCATGAGAAGTCATTTCAACGACATGAAAAATTCACGTTCTTCGGATGAACAATCCAATGATCCTTCCAGTGGTTCGGTCATGAACCGAAATTCCGACTCTTTAGTTCATCGCTCAAGATATGGACGCATCATAAAACCGATAGTTAAATGGAAAACTTGAGTTCTAGCTGAACCCCTGAAACTCAAAGGTGGGAGGATGTCGGGATTTGGAACTTATTTCATATTCCTTTTCATCCAAACCACCTGTCAGGCTAAAAACTATTGCGCAATATGAAAAATGAAACTCTGTTTTTCTCTCTTACATAAAGGTGTGGCGCATGCGCCGAACTGTTTTTATTCCACTAAGAACATTTTTTGTTTATTGACTTTTTTTCTCTTTTTTGTATTTGTAGTTCAGTTAGAAATGTTGTAGAACCAAGATGTAATACTGAAATTGTCACGGCCAACTCTGTAAATATTAATATTGTGTGTGCCTTTTTTGTGAATCGTGATATACTTCGTCTTTATTTAAATATGAAAATTAAAGAAGAATTATTGAGTTAATTTATTTTATTAATTATTTTTGAGTATTATTTTGGTAATTATTTTTGAGTTAAAATAGTCTTCAATACTTATGCCGCCGAACAAGGCTTAGGACTTTTGGAGACCCGATACCCCGACTTTCTCGAGAAATTGGAATTTTGGAGGTAAGAATTTTTTATGTCTTACCTAATTTTCATAATATGAATTTTTTAGAATCAATGTGTAATCTTGATAATTCTTTTTGAGGCAGCTCTGGCTGTGATTATCTAATTTAGGCAGTCGGAGTTGTCACAACAACAGCCCACTGTTGGATGATACATACCAAAAACTAATTAGCACCAGTTTACATGAAGGTCTGACCAAATCTAAATTTTTATTAAATTCTAGACATTAGTTCTTGAGACAAGAGTAATTAGTGAAATTGCAAAACATGCAATATAGCAGCGTTTCCTGATGGGCAATATACATCAAAACTTAATAAACAACTTAAGTAACTTGTACTTGTAACTGAATCTAAAGCTTGATTTAAATCCAGCATTAGCTTTAAAAATAAAGTGATTGCAAAAATTGAGATAAATGCTGCATATCAGTACCACCGGTTGGGCAATATACACCAAAAACTAATCAGCACTACTTTATATAAAGGTCTAACTGGATCTAAAGTTTTGTGACATTTTAAAAATACATAAATACATTCTAAATTGGAAGTCAAAATTATTCATGAATCCAAAGTATGTTGTCTAGATGTCTACTATGTTCTAAGTTAGTAAAGTATTCCATTGTGCAAAAATACATTTTTATTTTACTTCAGGTGCTATGTAATAGCTTTTATATATATATATATATATTTCAAATGACAAATTCAATAAATATATAAGTTGTTTAAAATTTTAAATATTTTTGCAAATTGAAAAAACAAAACAAAAAACCCATATTATGGGTTTTTCAGTGGGCTTTTTCAAGTGGGCCCCCATCCTGAAAAAACCCACTGGGTTTTCAAACTGGGCCCATCTTTGTAAACAATAATTAAAATGTTGTTAATGTCACTAGAAAAAATTCTAATTTACAAAAAGCAAGTGAAAAATTGATAACAAAATTTTATCTTTACATTACATACATGAATTGAGTTAAGCAAAAGAATGTAAAATATATGACTATTTCCTTACCAAATACAGCAAGTGTTTGGTGAGATATTCGATATGACAAATCTGTGATCCTTGGGAATTTTCTCTTTGCTTTCAGAAGTCTTCAACATTTCATCAGCTAAGGAAAACTTGATATCTGTCTTGGGTCCATTCCTTTATTTAAGTAAAGATAAAATTAAAACCATTTGAAATGAAACATATATATATAAATATATATTTTTATGAATTTATTTAACATAAATCAACTTTTTAAATTTTCTATTGTTTACAGTATTTCATTTAGGTTTGTTTAATCTCTAAATGGTTTGCCTGTATTTTTCTGTTTCTCAAAAACAACTTAAATTAGTTATAGACAAAAATAATTTTAACTGAATTGTATTTAAAATGTATCTTAAAAAAAAAAAAAGTCACAAAGTGTATTTTAGAAACAATAAAAGGAAGGAAATTTAAATTAACATTAGTTTATAAATAATTTTGATAAAATATTTTATAAAGGACAGAAATTGAGCACTTTGAAGGTTGAAAAGCCCTCAAAATGATCAAAGGAATAAATTAATAAGTTAAAAATATATATGTTGCAACTTTCTTATTTCTTTTCTTACAGGTACAGTCAAAGGAAAAAATAATTTCAAATGCATTATTGCTATTATTTTCCTTCCCCAAGAATGGATGCATTATTACTTAAACACTTTTGGTAACAAGACAAGACTGCATATGTGCATCTCCTAAAGATGAAGACAATACTTGTTTTTGAACATCAGTAATTTTATATAGAAATATTTACCTTATTTAATTATAAATTTTCTGCAGTAAAATAGGTTAAGATTAAAAGTAAAGTGCTAGCATGCTGTTCGAAAAAAGTACAGCATAATTTTACACATTTTTTTAATTAAAAATCTAATTACTAAGTATTTTAATATGTTTAATATTTAGCTTTTAATTTAGTCTATGTAAAATCTTCCATCTGTGAATAACAGAATCGTGAATAAATGCTTATAATTTATTTTTAAAATAATAACTGTTGAATTTTGGTTTTGCTTAAAAAAGAAAAAAAACCATGCATACACAGACATGAGTGTCTTTATAGACAGGAATGTACATTTGTGAATAATTAATAATATCTTTGCATGTATGTATACATTAATAGCTTAAATTGAGTCTAAGTTCAGTTTCAGTTTAAAAGCTTGTTTTAGTCAATCGCTAGCTTAAATTGTATTTTTTGTATAGAATAAGAATGTTAAAACACTGCAATCAAAAATGATTGATGTAAGAGTCTAAAGGAAATATTCCAAATAAAATAATGTAGCGTAAAATATATAAAACTTCTAAGTTGGAGTAAAAAATTACATTCAATTGATATACTTCTACAGCTCATAAAACAAACAGATGAATTAAGTTAATATTTAACTATTTAAACACTATTTCATTTGACATTACCACACCATTTTCATATAAAATTGCTGCATACAGGTTTTATGTTAAGTGTACATTTGAAGTTTGTACAGATAAATATCTATAAAAAAGAGATTTATTTAATTAAACAAATTGCGACTGATAATGGTTTCCCTACTCGATCAAGCAAAACATGCAAGATAGAAGGATAGTTAAGTTTAGGTAAGGTTATTAGGATGAGCGAAGCGAATCCTCTACTAGTCCACTCAAATTACAATTTGTCGTACGCTTTACAAAAAAACTATTCAATATTTTAACTTCAAATTAAACACAAAAATAAATTATGATCTGTAGATTTGCAGAATATAATTTTTTTTACAGTAAAACGTTAAAAAAATTATTATTTTAATTAATTTATTTTACATGCATTTCCAATACGGACGCATTTTAGCAAATAAATAAAAAATGAAACGCGTATATTTTCAGAAAAAAAAAGTTTAAATCATGGAGTAAATAATTATAGATAGAATCATGATTAATTTATTAAATAAAACATGTTTTCATTTTCCCGCAAAATCGTTTGCACAGATGACACTTAAACATTTTAAAAGAATTGTATTATGGAATTTTTTTTTTTTTTTTTTTTTTTTGTAAACTGGCAACAAAATAATTGTAAACAAATAAAATTAATTCTTAAATTTGTTATATAAATGAAAAATTAAAAGATCTGCGTGAAGTTGTTGGTTCAAGCTCTTTATAAATATTTTTGCGACGGTCGTATTGTGGCTAAATAATATCGACTCATTAATCAGAAGGATTTTATAGAAAAATAAGACTTTAATAAGTTCGCAAACACAACAATAATTATTCGTGAAAACGTCACTGTGAGAATGAGAGAGCGTTTCGTTAAAAGGTAATTCCATTAATTGAGTTGCCATTCGCAGAAAGTAAAAAGTTCTCCCACGCGGAGAGAATTACAGCAATTCTCATACGCTAACATGTATAAAAACGAAGAAATTAAAATAAAATGTTTTACAATTAAAAATTCATAGTATCAACGAAAGCAGATTTCAAATGTTTTTTCCAGAAAATAGGATTTTGAAGAAGTAACTTTCTTCAAGCTTTCTTCAAATATATTATTCTAAAATAGCTATCAAAGATTATCGGATGTTGATTACAAAGATTGGAAACATGCATATTTCAAACAATTAAAAAACACCAGTTGCTACTTGAAATTGTAAAAACATCTTTAAAAGAGCTTTTAGTTGAAAATTTAAAAAAAATTTGTAAAAGTTTGCTTCGAAAACATCTTATTATGCCAGTTTTACATCATAAATAAAAAATTAAAATGCGCCAAAACATAAAATAACGTTTTTGTTTAATAAAGATGCAAAAATAATAATAAAAAAATATTGTTACTTTCAAATATCTGTTTTATAAAATAATGCTTCGCGAATCCAAACAAAGCATGGCTTTTGCTAGTTATATATTAAGTTTAGATAAGGTTTAGATAATGTGTGGACACAACACATTTAGTCCTCTTTCATTTTCAATGGAAAATATAAATAAATTAAAAAACATTCATGTCAAATTGAAAAAGTATTTCCGGCCAGATCCGGGAAGAAGTAGTAGTTTTCATATACCTTATTATTATTATTTTTTTAAATTAAGTTATATTATTCAAACGTTTGAAGCTCAAATTAGTAGAACCTGATTATAGAAAATTCAATACTAGTTTTTGTCAATGAGAATTTCACAAAATTAGTCAACTTTATATAAGCTCATTTTATTTAAAATCTTTTTCAATTTCAATTTTTTTATCTAATTTAAAATTTCAAAAATTAAAAATTAAATGTTTGTCATTTTGAAACAAGATAGTAGATAAAGCTGGTCAACAAACTCGGACAGGACATTAGTATGCTCTTGATAAACACCAGGTTACATCCATATCAGTTCATAAGTATGATAGTTACGTTACAGCATAACAAAGATCACACACGTATATATATACATATCAACATTTGGATGAAAGGTGGTGTTAGAGTCGGGGGGTCATGATTGGTAAAAATATGCCAAAATTTTCCAGAAATGTTTTCTTCTGGACTGCTGCAATAAGTAGCCTTTTACTTTTAGTAATGAAAGTTACCTAAAAGGCTTTGTGATTGGCATTGTACATTTTTTGGAGAGTGGCCATAATTTAAACACAGATAACATTACTGAAAACCAACAAAATAACTCTGAATGCAAACAAGGAATCTAATTGTAAATAAAACATTTCTAAAACAACAAACTCAGCATTAAAACATGAAACAAACTTATTTATTATTTTTTTTAACGAGACGTGTAAATTGAGAGGGTGCCAAAGCAGTTTTTTTGTAAAAAAAAAAAAAAAAAAAAAAAAAAAATTGTTAAAATAGCATATTTTGTTTTGGAATCCAAAGTGAGTTATACTGTACTATTAGATACATTTTTTCCACATCTCCTTTGCCAAAATAAGATCAATGTTTATTTTCAATGTTTCTTAAATTAAACCTTTTAAAGTTCCTAAATAAATACCAAACTTTATTCAGTAGAATTTATTTGGGGTTTTACTCTTTTCAATTTTGTGACATCCATCACAAAGAGAAATGGTGTTTGGGAAGAGGGGGTGCCAAACCAAAACATAGAAGCATTAATTAATCAAACAATGATTAACTTGCGGCAATTTTAGGTATTTTAAAAATTTTATTAATAATAATTATGACATTTAGTATTAAGTAATAAAGAGCTAAACATAATAGGAAGTAAAATAAAGGTTCGATGAAAAAGAATCTACAAAAGACAAAAGAAAATCTGTGACATCCATCTCAATGCTTGGAATTTTCTGCTATCAGGATGTAAATTACCATAATAAATACCAGAACTCAAAAAACAGTGTTACATTTAGGTAGTTTTCATCCAAGTTGAGTTTTGGGAATGCATAATTAAAAAATTACATCGACTATACATTAAAATTTATATATTCTTTTAATTATATCAATATTACTGTAGTATTTTTTTGCTAAATTTAATGTAAGTTACCATAGAAGAAACCTTTAAATGAAAAATAAATTGGTACTACTTAGTTATCCCGTCAACTAAAAACCTACCACCAAACTGCAAGATTAAATGCCAAAAATGGATCATCGTAAGTGTCACATTCACTTGACATTAAGCACAATATACATGATTATTATGTCATCAAGTGACTTTTAATTTTTCTTAATGTTCTTCTAATTTGTTTGTTTTTTCGTTATTTAAACAAAAAATTATACTAATTTGTATAATTCAGGGTTGCCGCGGACATGCTATAGCATGTAAAATACGCAAAAAATGGCGACGGGAAACAAAAAATCGAGCTTACGCGTCCTGCGTAATTTTTGTCAAAAAATTCACGAAAAAAGCCAAATTTTGTTAACAAATCGCAAAATAATGAATATTTTCTGCCAAATTCCGTTATAAATTTCACGAAAAAATGGCTAAATTTGTTACAAATTCTGAAAAAAAGGCCGATTTCCTACAAAAATCGCGAAAAAACAAAAAATTGTATCAAAAAGTTCGAAAAAAAAAAATGTCAATTTTCATCAAAAAAATCGAGATAAACGGTAACTTTCGTCAAAAGATCACAAAAACCTGGCACATTTCATCAAAAGATCCTGAAAAACCGGCACATTTCGTCAAAGAATCACGAAAAAATGGCAAATTTTGTCAAAAGATTAGCGAAAAACAGTAATTTTCACCAAAAAATCGTGATAAAATTATAACTTTCGTCAAAAGATCTCAAAAATCTGGCACATTTCGTCAAAAGATCGTGAAAAACCGGCACATTTCGTCAAAAAATCATGAGAAAACGGCAAATTTTGTCAAAAAAGTATTAAAGAAATACCAGCCAAATTTCATCAAAAGATCGCTTTAAAATGCAATTTTCGTCAAAGGGGCACAAAAAAATAATAATAAAAAAGTTAATGCCAGGATAGAATTTTTTTTGTTCCAAAAACTAACTTTCCTGCTTCCATTTTTTTTCTCTCCAAAAACAGATTTTCTTGATCCACAATCTGTTTTTGATTGTTCCAAATCTTTCTGAGTGAATGTAACTTTTGAAAACACCCATTCATTAAACAAAAAGTACCCCTTTACACAACAAAAGTATTTTTTTTTTTTTTTAAGAAAAATGTCTTTTCCAATAAATCAGTTATGCTCCTTTTTAAAAGAAATGCAAACAATAGTGATACTTGTTATCTTCTACAATCAAATAAGCATTATTTTATAATTCAATTTGCATCTTGCACATTTATTTTTAAAATAATAAAGAAAATTTCTTTTAATAGTTAAAAAAAAATTAATATTGGCTTTAATTATTTATACATTATGGCTAAAACAATAATTATTGGATTTAAATTTTCCTTTTGCAATTAGTGTGGACCCGGTTTTGTAAAAAAGGGACCCATAATTTTAGAAGTCCTGGGTCCCCGGGACCCAGGATTTCAAGTCTAGCGGCATCACTGTAATTTGGCTAACAGTTTGGCAATTTCTATAATTTGGAGATATTGGTCAATGGGATAACCAAGTAGTACCAATAAATTTTAATAAAAGTAAATAAATAAAATGATCCTTATGTTCTTACTTGATTATTTTAAGTCGTCCAGCTTCTGACAACGGTGGAGCTTTCTCCCATAAAGAAGATATATACTTTGGAACCTTTATAAAATTTTCAAATAGTTAGAACAAATGTTATCATTAAAACAGACTTTTTAAATGAGGCATTATAAAACATACAAAGACATTATACACAATACAAGATTTATTTTTAAAATAAAACAGATCAATTTAAAATTAAGTTTTTGAACTTTTTAATATCAGCAGGGCCTGATTACCACACAGGCCAACTAGGCCATGGCATTGGGCACACTGCTGCTGGGGGCCCCAAATTGAGCAAAATGATTTAGAAAAAAAAGCTTTAACATTACATTTTTTTCTAAATTATTTTCTCAAAAACCAAAACATATGTTGACTAACATTGCAATTGTATCATAATATCTAATAATATCCCTTTTCCTATGTCTCCCCCCCCCAAAAAAAAAATAAAAATAAAATAATAAAAAATTCCAGCAATTATTTTGTTGTGAGAGCCCCCTGAAAGGGTGCTAGGCCTTGGGCTATGCAAAAGCTTAATTGGGCTCTGAATGTCAGCTTTACATTTTAACTTGTGAAAATTTATTGCAGTAAAAAGCTAAAATTTCATGAGATTCTTTGCTCTCCTTCTTGGTGCGATTTTCAAAAGTCGCCAAATGGCACATTTTTGCGTACTAACTTCCAGAGCAGCAACATCTTTGAGAGAGAATACACAAAATTATTATTTGTTTTCTCTTCTCATATATTTTTAAACAAGTACCTATCTAGACAAATGCTTTAAACGTGAGAATAAATATTTGATCAGCTATTTTTCTCTTATTTTAACCTGTATTTTTGAGTAAAAATAAAAAATACATAACATTTCAAATTTTTTCGAAATACATTTTTAAAGATACATTTAATATATTTTAAAATACATTTTATCAAATATACCAAAAAACAAATTTTTTACTTACCCAAATTATTAAAAAAGAATGTTTGTTAACAATAAGAGGAGCAAAACAATGTTGTAGTCTTTTTATTCAGAGGGCCTTTTTTTTTTAATCAGGGGGGCTCCCCGTTTTTTTATTCATAATTTTATCTTCTACTTTAGAATGTCATTCGAAACGATCACTCAATCTATCAATTTTAGTCATTCATATCTTGAAACAATCAGCTTCTCTTTCATACATAATTCAATCAAAGCTCAAAAATACAGGTCAAAAAAAAAGAGAAAAATAAATGATCGAATATCTATTCTCATCTGTCAGGCATTTATCCATATTGGTACTTGTTCCAAAACATACAAGATGAGAAAACAAATAATAGAAATTTCGCTACGCAACTGCAATAGACAATTTTTCAACGTGTAATCCATTGCAACATTAACGTTTTTCCAAAAATTTAAACGTTCCTTCTCTCAGTTCTCTTCTTCCACCCAATGAGAAAACATGTAACAAAAAGGAGCGTCCAATCAGGAAACGGTAGGATACAGTTTAAAAGGCAAAGATTTTAAAACGGAGCACTCCTTAGGGTTGCCACATTGAAGATGCGAGAGAAAATTAAAATACAAGGGTTGCCATATTGAAGCATTTATCGCACCAAAAAAAAGCCGCCTTGGCGAAGGAGAGTAAACTGCATTTCACCCAAGAAATATTCTTTAAATAATAATAATAATAAAAACCTTCATTAAAAAATATATACATTAACATTATCATTTTTTATAGTATTAAAAATGAATTCTTGACATAAATCACACACTTTTTATTTATTTTATTTTAATTTTTTTGAGGGAGGAGGAAGGGGAATAGAACATCTTATTTATTTCTTTATTTTGACAAATAAATTAAAAATGATTTGAAACTTGAAATCACCGAGATTCAAAGGATTCTGGATTTTGTAAATGTACAAAAAAATTTTAACAAATCAAAAGAAGATAAATTTCATCAAACTAAGGATTTGGGTCAAAAGTGAAGCTTCTTAGTGATGTTTTGGCAATGTGTTCCTTTAATTTCATTCTTTTGTTTTTATAAATATAGCACATTTGGTTTTCTTTGCTGTTTGCAAATGTTGTTTTTTATTTTATTTTGATTTATATACCTTTTTACCTATTCTTTCAACCTGTGCATCTGGTATATTTCTTCAGGGCATTTATCTAAATACTTCATCAAATTATTTAAATTTGGTTTTATTATTTTTGTTCTTAAATTAACTTTCAATTTTCTTGGATGCTAACATCGTGTTCAAAGGTTACAAATATAAATATGTCGACCTGAAAAATTTAAAAACTGTTAATTTCATAACTTCATTTGTGACTTTCATAATTTCTGAGATTGACAGACATGCTGAAACCTGCATAGCGTTGAATTTAGGGAATAACTCGTGGTGACTTTCCCCTGAGCTTAAACATTGGATATATTATTTTGCAATTGACCATTTACCATAGAATCATTAAAAAAAAAAAAAAAAAAAAAAAAAAAAATGAAATTACAACATGAAATTAAATTTGCACTGTGCTCAATTGTAAAATGTCTAAATTTCCTCTTATGGACCTTCATCTCCAACTTATATGGTGCCAATGTAACATAGTATTTTATATTTAAAATCATATTAAGTCAGTAACTGTCTGTTAAAATTTCGAAAGTAATAGAATGCAGAATTCAATAAAATTTTAAAATAGAGGCCATCATACAATCATCATCACATAGAGCTATAAGTGCTTCACATATATATATTTACAGATCAACAATATTTAAAACATATTTAAAACAAGAACAACACAGTAAAAATATTATATTTCAATAACTAAAAGAATATGTCAAACCTTCACTAGCCATACTCCTCTTTTTGCATGAGTACAATCTAAATCTCTCTCTCCGCCCATGGTTTTTTGCCTTTTATGAGAGCTTCCTGATTCCGAATCCATTTTGAGATAATAAAATAAAGAATATCGTTGTTTATTAGAATCTAAAATCTTTACAAAGCAAAACAAAAACAGACGATGTTGCAAGATTGAATCATTCTCTTGGAACTTGTTCATTGATTCCAGAATCATTCACGAGTTGCGGGAGTCAATCACCCATTGGGCAATAAATAATTGAAAATAGTATCAATTTTTAAAAATGTGCCATGAAAATAATGGCGTCGAACACTACCGATCCTTAACTTTAAGATAGCGTTTTAGCTTTCCTTAAATCCTGGCGCTATTAACGCTAGAATCTTAATTTTAGGATCTCAGAACGGACACCAGAATAACGATTTTGAGATTTCACTCGGTTTTAAGCAATTTGGTTTGGCATGATCCTACACTGTTAAAAATCTGCTGCATTTTGCTCGATTTTGCTGCAACGCACTCCCCTGCTTGTATAGAAAACGGTTACTTGGCCGTGAAATGGCGCTTTCTCATTGGTTGGAATAGAGATATTATATACAAGTGGTGGAGGGCGTTGCAGCAAAATGCAGCAGATTTTTAACAGTGTAATACACCCGAGACACTTGGCATCGTTGAATTTGGCGAGACGATAAATGGCTTTTTCTTGTTACCGGATCGTTTTCTGAATTCTTTCCACGCCCACAGTTGTTAGTTCAGGAATTTTGATCGGTTTAACCGGATTGCACGGTTTCTTATCTTTCGTTTCATTGGCTTTTATGAAATGCCATTGTATGACTATATTTTCCCGGCTTTTTTTTCGTGTTATTTTAAAGATATTGCTTATTTTAATAAATAATACCATACATTTGGAAAAAAATATTGCTTATTTTAATAAATAATATACATTTGGAAACGAATATGCGATACGGCAGACGACTATATTGAGGATACGCTTTTCTCGAAATAAATATGATTTAAGTTATGATTTGTCAATTTCATTTAAAAAATTGAGATGACGTGTTAATGTTACTGAAAGCGAATTCCTATATCAGAAAAACTTTCTTTTTTACTTAAAAATTCGCGCAATATTTATGTACCATAAATACATAAAAAATATTTCGAAATTTTATCTCGTATTTTCGTAGAAATTTAGAAAGATTTTAATAGTTGGATATCTGCATTAATAACCGCAATTTTGCTCATTTTAGAAATTTCTTCAATGCGACTTTTGAGCTTCCAGACAATTTTACGGTTTTAGTGTCGATAGTTAAAGCAAGTTTGACGAGTTTTGTGCATTTTAGGGATTCTAACACAGCGAGTTTCGTGAATCCAGCGATTTTTTTGTCTTGTTTTAATGGGCGCGAAGCGCGCATACACACGTTAGTGACTGCGGCGTTGACGAGTTTCGTGCATTTTAGTGATTCCTGCACAGCGAGTTTCGTGAATCCACTGATGTCTTTTTAGTTTTAATGGGCGCGAAGCGCGCATACACACGTTAGTGACTGCGGTGTTGACGAGTTTCGTGCATTTTAGTGATTCCTGCACAGCGAGTTTCGTGGATCCACTGATGTTTTTTTAGTTTTAATGGGCGCGAAGCGCTCATACACACGTTAGTGACTGCGACGTTGACGAGTTTCGTGCATTTTAGTGATTCCTGTACAGCGAGTTTCGTGGATCCACTGATGTTTTTTTTAGTTTTTATGGGCGCGAAGCGCTCATACACACGTTAGTGACTGCGGCGTTGAAGAGTTTCGTGCATTTTAGTGATTCCTGCACAGCGAGTTTCGTGGAACCACTGATGTTTTTTTAGTTTTAATGGGCGCGAAGCGCGCATACACACGTTAGTGACTGCGACGTTGACGAGTTTCGTGCATTTTAGTGATTCCTGCACAGCGAGTTTCGTGGATCCACTGATGTTTTTTTTTAGTTTTGATGGGCGCGAAGCGCTCATACACACGTTAGTGACTGCGACGTTGACGAGTTTCGTGCATTTTAGTGATTCCTGCACAGCGAGTTTCGTGGATCCACTGATGTTTTTTTTAGTTTTGATGGGCGCGAAGCGCTCATACACACGTTAGTGACTGCGACGTTGATGAGTTTCGTGCATTTTAGTGATTCCTGCACAGCGAGTTTCGTGGATCCACTGATTTTTTTTTAGTTTTGATGGGCGCGAAGCGCTCATACACACGTTAGTGACTGCGACGTTGACGAGTTTCGTGCATTTTAGTGATTCCTGCACAGCGAGTTTCGTGGATCCACTGATTTTTTTTTAGTTTTGATGGGCGCGAAGCGCTCATACACACGTTAGTGACTGCGACGTTGACGAGTTTCGTGCATTTTAGTGATTCCTGCACAGCGAGTTTCGTGGATATACTGATGTTTTTTTTAGTTTTGATGGGCGCGAAGCGCTCATACACACGTTAGTGACTGCGACGTTGACGAGTTTCGTGCATTTTAGTGATTCCTGCACAGCGAGTTTCGTGGATCCACTGATGTTTTTTTTAGTTTTGATGGGCGCGAAGCGCTCATACACACGTTAGTGACTGCGACGTTGACGAGTTTCGTGCATTTTAGTGATTCCTGCACAGCGAGTTTCGTGTATCCACTGATGTTTTTTTTTAGTTTTGATGGGCGCGAAGCGCTCATACACACGTTAGTGACTGCGACGTTGACGAGTTTCGTGCATTTTAGTGATTCCTGCACAGCGAGTTTCGTGGATCCACTGATGTTTTTTTTAGTTTTGATGGGCGCGAAGCGCTCATACACACGTTAGTGACTGCGACGTTGATGAGTTTCGTGCATTTTAGTGATTCCTGCACAGCGAGTTTCGTGGATCCACTGATTTTTTTTTAGTTTTGATGGGCGCGAAGCGCTCATACACACGTTAGTGACTGCGACGTTGACGAGTTTCGTGAATTTTAGTGATTCCTGCTCAGCGAGTTTCGTGGATCCACTGATTTTTTTTAGTTTTGATGGGCGCGAAGCGCTCATACACACGTTAGTGACTGCGACGTTGACGAGTTTCGTGCATTTTAGTGATTCCTGCACAGCGAGTTTCGTGGATCCACTGATGTTTTTTTTAGTTTTAATGGGCGCGAAGCGAGCATAACACGTTAGTGACTGCGGCGTTGACGAGTTTCGTGCATTTTAGTGATTACTGCACAGCGAGTTTCGTGGGTCCACTGATGGTCTTTTCAGTTTTAATGGGCGCGAAGCGCTCATACACACGTTAGTGACTGCGGCGTCGACGAGTTTCGTTCATTTTAGTGATTCCTGTACAGCGAGTTTCATGCACTAAATTCGTATTTTTGGCTATTTTTTGACTAAATTGTAGCTTTTGTTGGAATTTTTGCCGAAATTTACATTTTTTATGTAAACTTTAGAGGAAATTTGCGTTTTTTACTTTATCCTTACAACTAATTGAGCTCTTTTTAATGATGTTATGACTAAATTATTTCTTATTTTTAATTGTTGTAAATGAAATATCTGATTAATTTTCGTAATAAATTTTAGAAATGAAGCGTATTTGTATTAATGCGTTAGTTGGTGTTTTAGTTTAATTTTTAAGTAAGAAAACAGTGTTGAATTGAGGTTCTTTTCTAATTGAGAGTTTTTGTGTCTCCCCCTGTAGTGGGGGATGCAACATCAGTGGTAAAGTCGTAAAAAAAGCAGAGGCCTCACATTCTAAGCAGAGGGTATGCGCTCAAGGCAGAGTGTATATCCTAGAGTGTATGTACTATAGCGTTCTTGAGAAACACAGGGTGATTTATTAAAAGTTCTAAAAAGTATATGCCGTATATCCTATATTACATCTCTGGGCAACATACAGTTTCAAGGAATAAATTTCACTTTTTGGACATTGCGAACAGAGAATCTGAAATCTGATGGAGGGGAGGAAACGTTCGTTTTGCCCCTCCGCCCCTCCCCCCTCTTAGTTCGAAGGATATATATTTCTTTTGTAGGTTTGAAATTTTAATATTTTTATAGCATTAGATGAAAATTTTCAAAGTTATTGCTAATACATACTTTGAATGAGTTGAATGTTTAATAATAGAAAATCGTTAAAACTCTATGCATTTGTTTGCCGTGGTGCAGAAATATTTTACGAAATTATTGTACCATTAATTTAATGAATTACATGCACTATTAATTTAAATGAAGAATTTCCGTAAAATATATGAATAAAAAAGTTTCTTAATTAAATTTGCAGAAATTAATGCTATGTGTTTCTGTAATTGATTTCTTGTAATTTTAAGAAACTCGAAATAGTTGTTTAGCGCCGATTTTTGAGCAACAAAATTTTTTTTTTTTTTTTTTTCCGTGTAGAAAGGCACTTTAAAAGATAAAAATGACGGATTGATATTAGTTAGCAAGTTGTGAAATTTTGCAATTTTGAAATCGTCTGCTGGATATTCCGGCATCTGCCAATTTTTTTTTTTTTTTTTTTTTTTTTTTTTTTTTTTTTGTCTATTTTTGCTTTGAAGGTTAGATTTCTTCAGAAAGGGTTTGCGTTGCGGATTGCATGAGCTTTTTAATTTTTAGTACTGAATTTTTGATTTTACTTAATATTTTTTTCGTGTTAATTTTGTTTGTATATTTTAGTTTAAGTTAATTTTTCAAAGGAATTTCGTTTTGTGGGTAAGTTCGAATTTCGTCCTCTTGTTTGAACAGTTTTTGTTCTTGTGTTCTTTTCTGTGAATTGTTAAGTATCCTTTCATAAACTTTTTATTTTAAAGTGTGAGAATGCCTCCAAAATCTGTCTCAAAGAGTGAAAGGAATGATTTGCGTAGTTTGATTGAAATGAGTTTTTTGGAGAGAAAATTTGTAAAACTGTAAATCGTAAACTTTGCAGTAGTAAAAAAATCCGAAAAGAAAATTAAATTAAATTCACATCGAAAAATTTGCGTACATTGAAATATTTGGAGCGATATAATTTATAAAAATATAAAGTTTCCAAGAAAAATTGGATAAAGTCGAAAAATCTAGACAGGAATTGTTGTAGAATTTGAAAAATTTGGAGTGACAATTTTTAACCCTTTGACGGTTAAAGCACTTCTATTCATAAAATACTAAAATGATTGAATGACACCGGAATTTAAAAACAAATTTATTTCATAATATATAAATGTTTTTTTTACGTTCTTTCTAAAATTAAAATTTTCATTTAAAAATTCCGGTGTCAGTATGGCATTTCGCAATTCAAATTAAGTGGTATTCTGGGCGCGTATACGCGCTTATAACCACGAAAGGGTTAAAAATCGACAAATTTGTAAAATTAGTTATTATAAACTTTGTAGAAATAGAAAAAAAAAATCCGAAACGAAAAAAATTGAGTGAAAATTTTGCGTTAATTAAATATTCTGAGCGATATATTTTGTAAAAATAAAAAATTTCCGAGTAAAATTGGATAAATCTTAAAAAAATCGGGGCAGGAATGTTTGTAAAATTCGTAAATACTGAAGTGGAAAATATTTAAAATTCGAAAAATCTGGACAGGAATTTTCGTAGAATTTGAAAAATTTGGAGTGACAATTTTTAAAAATCGAAAAATTTGTAAAATTAGTTATTATAAACTTTGTAGAAATAAAAAAAAAATCCGGAAAGAAAAAAAATTGAGTGAAAAATTTGCGTTAATTAAATATTCTGATCGATATATTTTGTAAAAATATAATTTCCGAGTAAAATTGGATAAATTAAAAAATCGGGGCAGGTATTTTTGTAAAATTCGTTATTTCTGAAGTGGAAAATATTTAAAATTCGAAATTGTTACTTCATAAAAATACAAAAATTCATAGCGAAATTTATGGAAAGATAGAAATATTTTTAGATATGCAATAGTGGAGAGTTAAATTCCTAGAATTAGCAAAAAAAGACATCGAAAAATGTATAAAGTTACAAAAAATTAAACGGGATATAAGAAAGTAAATAGTTTTACGTATACAAACAAATTCTGAAAGAAACGGAATAAACGCGCGTTGTGATTGGGTAGAATCTGTGGGTTGCTGAAAACTCGGTTGGCACTCGTGGGTGCTTGGCGCGTGTTAAAAAATCGCCAAAATCAAGTGTCTCGGGTGTTTTAGGAACATGCCATTTGGTTTTAAGCGGCCGTATTCTCCCCTTATCCCGTAGCGGAACGGGATCGGAATTCAGTTCACCCGGAATATGGACCGGAATATTTAGAATGGAAAGAGCTATGGACCTTATGCACACAAGCTGAGTTCGAGGCTAAAATTCGTCTGCTGGCGGTATTTACTGGCGGTGTTTAGCATACCAGTCTATGGAGTGCAACGAAAATTTTACTACAATATGATCAATTACATCATTATTTTCTAACAGAGTTTTTAAAACTTGGTAATGTTTTGTAAAATTAGCTCTAACTGGAGCTCTTTGTTTAATCAAAATGTCCATCTTTTATCTTTAACAGAATTCAAACTATATTCTATTATTTTTCAAATTTCAAAATAATAAATAAAAATGAAAACTGACCTTTAAAAACATTACGACGGTTTCACCAGATATTGTCGGGTTGCGTGTTGTTTATTTTAAACTATTAAAAAGGTCATTCGTTTATATAAAAATATTATATTTATTTACAGACGTAAAAATAGCCACCTCCCTCATGGATGACTTGTTGTTGTTGTTGTATTGACCAAAATATTGGCCCGGTGAGCAGCTTTACATTTCTATATAGCTGTCTTACTCCGCTAAGCTACTTAAAATACCAAGGTTCCTAAAATCAATTAATCACCATCCAGATACCTATACAGAAATCCGCAAAATTAACTCCTTCCAACACCACAAACAGATAAACACAAAAAATCACAAATCCAACCTACTATATTACACCAATCTCCTTACACCGACAATCACACAAAAAAAACGAAAACACAGACTAACTCACAATACAACACTTCTGCCCTCCAAAGAAAACCCCACCAAACGATCATCTCCTTCATTAAACGAGCACCAGCCTAAACATTACCGACCCACCTAGGGCAATGCATGTATATTTCATCCAGGAATTTAGAAAGCCACATTAGATATTCTCCCCCTTTTCTACCAGCTATCTCAAAAATATCTGTATATGACGCATTTCCCGAAATATGAAATTTTTTATACAAATTTGAACGAGCATCAGTGAATTTTTTACATCGTAATACTAAGTGTTCCTCTGTTTGATCTTCATCTCTACATAGATTGCAATTCGCATCACCACCTTTGAGAAATTTTTTTTTTCGATCCAGAGTAAACACAGTTTTAGTTAAAAACCTGATAAACACTACGCCATACTTCCTGATTAAATTGTGGTGAGGATAACCTATATCAACATAATTCCAACAACGCCTACTATTGTTCTTCTGATATTGTTCCCACTCCCAATCCATCTCTTTAAATTTATTATGTTTGACCTCCATTATCCAATCTTCTGGAGATATCCAAGGGATCCAAATATTACTGTAAGGCCCATTCCTAGCAAGATTATCCGCGATTTCATTAATTTCAATCTTTTTATATCCCGGAACCCAAATAAAGGTTATATCATAGTTTTCTAACTTTTTTTTATTAATTTCATCCCTCAAGCAGGTAATTATAGCTGCCGATTTACGATGTATATTTTTTAAAGCCACTAGAACACTTTTGGCATCGGTGAAATAAAAATAATTACCCCTTTCCCTGGTATAATATTTTATAGCCACCAGTAAAGCCATGGCTTCGGCAGTAAAAATCGAATTTATAGTAGGAATGCGAAAAGCCAATCGACTACCAGTATGATGGTTCACCATACTTATAGACGTGAAATGATTATCCTTCGAAGCATCAGTCCCAATAAAAATAGCCTTGTTCTTATAAGTTTGAAAAAAGTGATGAAAAGAATTCTTAATGACCTCGTCAGGGAAGTCTTTATTTTGAAAGGCCCATGTATTGATGAATATTTGAACACCTTTGTCCAGTTTATTTCCCCACTTATATATCACCATTTCATTGACATTAGTATTATAACTTTTAAGCCTATTAATTTCTTTGTACAATAAGTCTTTTGACAGGATATCAGTGTACTCTTTATGTTTGTATTCCGATATCGTCCGTTTAATCGCTAGAAACTCCCTACGTAAATCATTCCTCCATACCCTGCTCTCTTTTAATAAAATTGAAATAGGGCACCATTTAGATAATCCAGTAGCCCACCTGAGTCCCATATTTTGAATAACTTGAACCTGACTACTTTCTTTTTTAGTGCAGTGCATCAATATTCTTGGGTTACCGTCTAAAACAGAGCCAATGATACTCTTAGATATTTGTATTAACCACTTCACCGTCTGCCCCGAGATAAGTCGGGGGTAAAAGCACTGTTTTCCCATACCCGTCGCCAGTTAAGTGGTTAAGTATTTTGTTTCGGTCCCCCAACTAATGCCAGCTATTGCTTTGAACGTGTTCAGTCTTTTACTTGTTTTTTCTTTTAACATTACTATATGATCTTTTAAATTACCTTGTTTATTAAAATACACTCCTAATATTTTAATTTTTTCCAAAAACCCAACTTCTTGCCCCCGTATCATAAACTTATCTTCTTCAATTTCATTCCACTTTCCAATTTTCATGATTTGGCATTTGCTAGGGTTGACTTCAAGATTCCACGCCCGAAGCCAAGTAATAACTCTTAATATATTGTCCTGTAAAATCCTTTTTAACCAATGAATATCGTCATGAAACCCGTATAAGAAAATATCATCTGCGTAAATTACGCACTGAATCACAGAATCGAAAATATCAGCTAAATAAATAGCAAAAAGAAACGGTGACAACGGGCTACCCTGCAGAAGACCCCTATGATAGTTAAAAAACCTAGAAAAACTTCCCCTTCATTTAACCCGAATCCTCAATTCCTGTATCAGCTTCCGAATTATTATACAAAAATCAGCCCCCAAACCTAATTTTTTCAATTTAAACAACAATCCATCCCACCACACATTGTCGTAGGCACCTTTGATATCTAAAGCTATGAGATACCCCTTCATCTTAGATTGCCTGGCCCTCCTAATATCTCTGAAAATTTTATAAGAAGCTGCTTCACAATCTCTAAATGGAATAAAACCATAATGATTAGGGTGGAAAATCTTATTCTCTATACTCCAATTGAGTAATATATTTAAAATTAATTTTTCAAAAATTTTTTTGCTAGTGACAGTAAGAGCTATTGGTCTATATCCATTAATATCATTTTTATTTTTCCCAGGTTTTTTAATCAGAAGCATTATGACCTCTTTCCAAATTTCCGGTATAGTTTTTGTTATCAAAATCTGATTGTACGTACAATCAGAAATGTATACATTTCAAGAATCTGATTCAACACCCGTAAATTTAACTTTTTGTAAAAATTCATTTTTATCCCATCAGCTCCCGGAGTAGTAGAATTGCTTTTCTTTAAAATATCTTGTAATTGATCCAAAGTAAACTTTAAATCTATCCCATCCTCCCCAGAAAAATCAATGGGAATGCCCTCCCTCACATACGAGTTCTGATCATGGATGACTTTTTAGAACAACAAAAAATAAAAAGTCGGTTGCCATGCAACGAAAACAATTTAAATATTAAAAGAGAAGTGCGTGCCGATAAACAAACCATGGACGCAACATCAATTATGGGAATGAGAAAAAATCAGAAACTAGAAACATTTTCGTTTTTGACAGAATCGTCTCAAGCAATGAAATTTTGAATCCCGTATGTCGCTACTCTCTTATCTAAGTACCCTTGCAAAGAGAATGGGAAATTTCTATCCTCCTAGGTGGATTGACTCCCCGCAACTCGTGAATGATTCTGGAATCACCGAACAAGTTCCAAGAGAATGATTCAATCTTGCAACATCGTTTGTTTTTGTTTTGCTTTGTAAAGATTTTAGATTCTAATAAACAACGATATTCTTTATTTTATTATCTCAAAATGGATTCGGAATCAGGAAGCTCTCATAAAAGGCAAAAAACCATGGGCGGAGAGAGAGATTTAGATTGTACTCATGCAAAAAGAGGAGTATGGCTAGTGAAGGTTTGACATATTCTTTTAGTTATTGAAATATAATTTTTTACTGTGTTGTTCTTTTTTGAAATATGGCTGGTCTGTAAATATATAAATATGTGAAGCACTTATAGTTCTATGTGATGATAATTGTATGATGGCCTCTATTTTAAAATTTAATTGGATTCTGCATTCTATTAATTTTGAAATTTTAACAGACAGTTACTGACTTAATATGATTTTAAATATCAAGCGCTATGTTACATTAGCACCATATAAGTTGGAGATGAAGGTCCATAAGAGGAAATTTGGCCATTTTACGATTGAGCACAGTGCAAATTTAATTTCATGTTGTATTTTCATTTCTTTTTCTAATAATTCTATGGTAAATCGCAAATTAATATATCCAATGTTTAAGCTCAGAGGAAAGTCCCATCGAGTTACTCCCTAAATTACACGCTGTGCAGGTTTCAGCATGTCTGCCAATCTCAGAAATTATGAAAGTCACAAATGAAGTTATGAAATTAACAGTTTTGAAATTTTCATGTCGACATATTTATATTTGTAACCTTTGAACATGATGTTAGTATCCAAGAAAATTGAAAGATAATTTAAGAACAAAAATAAGGAAACCAAATTTAAATAATATGATGAAGATTTTAGAAAAATGTCCTGAAGAAATATACTAGATGCACAGGTTGAAAAAATAGGTAACAAGTTATATAAATCAAAATAAAATAAACGACAACATTTGCAAACAGCAAAGAAAACCAAATGTACTACATTTGTAAAAACAAAAGAATGAAATTAAAGGAACACATTGCCAAAACATCACTAAGAAGCTTCACTTTTGACCTAAATCCTTAGTTTGATAAAATTGATCTTTTGATTTGTTAATTTTTTTTGTACATTTACAAAATCCAGAATCCTTTGAATCTCGGTGATTTCAAGTTTCAAATCATTTTAATTTATTTGTCAAAATAAATAAATAAGATGTTCTATTAAAGGTTAAAATTCGCGGTCGCCACCGGCCACAGGGCGACTAAATGTAAAAAATTGGCGACTTTATGTTATGCACCTGATCGCCATTTTGGCGATCAATCATTTTGGAAAAAAAAAAAAAAAAGTCTGTCATAAATCCGAAAATTAGGACATAATCGCAAATTTTGTCAAAAGGTCGCTGAAAATAACCAATTTTGCCAATCGTTCGAAGAACAATAGCTAATTTGGTCAAAGGATTGCAAAAAAACACGAATTTAATCAAAAAATTTCGACAAATATCAGTAAAAAATCGCGGAATAAAAGTAAATTTCATCGAGAAATGATGAAAATACGACAAATTTTATCAAAATATCTCGAAAAAAAAGGTAGATTTTGTCAAAATATTGCGAAAAAATGACAGATTTCGTCATAAAATCGCATAAAAAGGCAATTTCGTCAAAAAATCCTGAATAATCGGCTTATTTCGCCAAAAGATCGCAAAAAAACGGCAGAATTCGTTAAAAATCGTGAAAAAACGCAGATTTGGTAAAAAAAAAAAAAAAATCACGAACAAACAGAATATTTCGGCAAAGAATCGCGAAAAAACGGCAGATTTTGTCAAAAAATCTCGAAAAAACGGTAGTCTTTATCAATAATTGCAAAAAAAAAAAAAATCACAAAAAAACGAAATATTTCATCAAAAAAGGCAGATTTCGTCAAAAAATCTTGAAAAAACAGTGTAATCCTTGCCAATAATTGCAAAAAAATGCTAATTTCATCAAAATATCACGAAAAAAACGGCAGATTTCGTCAAAAGATCGCAGAAAAAAGGTAGATCTAAAAAAATTGTGAAAAAACTCCGTCAAAAAAAGCAAATTTAGATTAAAAACGCAAAAAAACAATAAATTTTGTCCAAAAATCGTGAAGATATGATAAATTTCATCAAAAAATTGCGAAAAAACAGCAAATTTCTTCAAAAGGCTGCGAAATCCATTGCCCAATAGCAGAAAATATTACTAAATTCATCAAGTGGTCGAAAAAAAAATCCCCATTTTCATTATCTGTAACGGGGAAAAAATCTAAGTTTGAATGAAGTTATGGTTTTCTTTACATATAAAATAATTATTAACTATTTAATATTCTGATTAGAATTAATACGATACTTGGTGGCATCTATGATAGTAATTAGTGGCCACTAACTTGACAATAGTGGCTACTAAACATTCAGCCTCTACTGGCCACTGGCTACTAATACAAATATTGAATTTTAACCTTTATGTTCTATTCCCCTGCCTCCTCCCTCAAAAAAATTAAAATAAAATAAATAAAAAGTGTGTAATTTATGTCAAGTATTCATTTTTAATATAATAAAAAATGGTGCGAATGCAGTTTACTCTCCTTCTTGGTGCGATTTTCAAAAATTGCCAAATTGGCACGTTTTTGCGTCTTGTCTCCCGGAGCTTCTTGCTCCAAGGCCTGCCACACACCACAGAGACATGCGTCAAAAATCGTGCAACATGACGCAGTCAAACCAGTTTTTTCTTTGATATCAGGGTGAATTTGTCTCATGTCGCACGTTTTTTCGTTCAATGTTTCAGTGTGTGGCGGGCCCAAGAGACACTATACAAAAATGCACTTTCCAAGATGGCGGCAATCAAAATAAGCAAAAAGCACATAAAATACAAATCTAAAGACAAAAAAAAAAAGGAAAATTTTTACTTACCCGGAGCTGCTGTTTTGCTCCGGATTGACTGGTCAATCATATAACAGGGTGAAATTGTCTCATAAATAAACTCACTCGTTGAATGTAAGAAGCAACTCCCAAAAACAATGCTACAGGAAGCAATTTCAGAATTTCCAATCAGAAAACATTTAACAAAAAGTAGCGACGGAATCAGCGAGTGTAATCAGAAAAGTAGCGAGTGTAATCAGAAACGGCTTAGAAATTGGTAGAATACGTAATCCGAGCACTCCTTAGGATTGCCATATTGAAGATCCGAGAGGAGAAAATGAAAATGCAGGGTTGCCATATCGAAACATTGATCGCAAAAAAAAAAAAAAAAAAAAAAAAAATCGCCTTGGCGAAGGAGAGTAAACTACATTTCACCCTAAAAAATGATAATCTATATATTTTTTAATTGAGGTTTTATTATTATTTTTTAGCTTTTTACTGCAATAAATTTTCACAAGTTAAAATATAAAGTGGGCATTCAGAGAATGATTAAAGTTTTGCATAGCCCAAGGCCTAGCACCCTTTCGGAGGCCCTCACAGTAAAATAGTTGCTATATTTTTTTTTTTGGGGGGGGGGGGAGATACATAGGAAAAAGGCTATTATTAGATGTTATGCTGTAGAATTGCAATGTTAATCAACATATTTTTTGGTTTTTGAGAAAATAATTCAGAAAAAATGTAGATGTTGAGACTTTTTACTAAATCATTTTACTCAATTTGGGGCCTCCCCAGCACCAGTGTGCCCAATGCCATGGCCTAGTTGGCTTGTGTGGTAATCAGGCCCTGCTGATATTAAAAAGTTCAAAAACTTAATTTTAAATTGATCTGTTTTACTTTAAAAATAAATCTTGTATTGTGTATAATGTCTTTGTATGTTTTATAATGCCTCATTTAAAAAGTCTGTTTTAATGATAACATTTGTTCTAACCATTTGAAAATTTTATAAAGGTTCCAAAGTATATATCTTCTTTATGGGAGAAAGCTCCGCCGTTGTCAGAAGCTGGACGACTTAAAATAATCAAGTAAGAATATAAGGATCATTTTATTTATTTACTTTAATTAAAATTTATTGGTATTACTTGGTTATACCATTAACCAATTGTCCAAATTATAGAAATCGCCAAACTGTTAGCCAAATTACAGTGATGCCGCTGGACTTGAAATCCTGGGTCCCTTTTTTACAAAACCGGGTCCACACTAATTGCAAAAGGAAAATTTAAATCCAATAATTATTGTTTTAGCCATAATGTATAAATCATTTAAGCCAATATTAATTTTTTTAACTATTAAGAGAAAGTTTCTTTATTATTTTAAAAATAAATGTGCATGATGTAAATTGAATTATAAAACAATGCTTATTTGATTGTAGAAGATAACAAGTATCACTATTGTTTGCATTTCTTTCAAAAAGGAGCATAACTGATTTATTGAAAAAGACATTTTTCCTGAAAAAAGAATGCTTTTGTTGAGTAAAGGGGTACTTTTTGTTTAATGAATGGGTGTTTTCAAAAGTTACATTCACTCAGAAAGATTTGGAACAATCAAAAACAGATTGTGGATCAAGAAAATGTTTTTGGAGAGAAAAAAAAATGGAAGCAGGAAAGTTAGTTTTTGGAACAAAAAAATTCTATCCTGGCATTAACTTTATTTTTATTATTATTATTAAGCTATTGCATAGCTTTTATCGCGGGCTTTGAGCGCGGCGACCAAATCCAAAAATTCCGTAACGCGAAAAATCCTAACACATCCGTAACGAAAAAAACCTAACACTTGGCTAAAATTGTTTCAGCTCGGCAGACTTCGGCATGGTATCCTTCGGTAGACTTCGGCAGATATTGACGCGGTATTTTTCAGATATTTAGAGGATATCATGTCTCAAACTTATATTTCTTATTTCAGTTACTATAAATCTAAAGTTTCAATAATAAAAATTCCTGATAGAATGTGTATAGAAAAGAATCGTCTTAAGATAAAACAAGGTAGGATAATGTAGCTGTTGGTGATTGGAGACCCGCGCAATGGTGAGGATCGAAAAATTTAAAATGTTTATAACTCGCGATCTAATTTTCGTAGCACAGCCAAATTTTGTTTGGTAATTTATTATGAGACAGGGTTAATTTTTGGTGAGAGGAGACCCCCACGGTGAGAGTCAAAAATATTTAAAATGCTTATAACTCGCGATCTAATTTTCGTAGTGCGGCCAAATTTTGTTTGGTAATTTGTAATGAGACAGTGTTAATTTTTGGTGACAGGAGATGCCCCATGGTGAGGGTCGAAAAAAATTAAAGTGCTTATAACTCGCGATCTAATTTTCGTAGCGCGGCCAAATTTTGTTTGGTAATTTATTATGAGACAGTGTTACCTTTGGTGACAAGAGACCCCCCACGGTGAGGGTCAAAAATTTAAAATGCTTATAGTTCGCGATCTAATTTTCGTAGCGCGGCCATATTTTGTTTGGTAATTTATTATGAGACAGTGTTAATTTTTGGTGACAGGAGACCCCCCCCCCCCATGGTGAGGGTCGAAAAATTTAAAATGCTTATAACTCGCGATCTAATTTTCGTAGCGCGGGCAAATTTTTTTTGGTAATTTATTATGAGACAGTCTTAATTTTTGGTGACAGGAGACCCCCCATGATGAGGGTCGAAAAATTTAAAGTGCTTATAACTCGCGATCTAATTTTCGTAGCGCGGCCAAATTTTGTTTGGTAATTTATTATGAAACAGTGTTAATTTTTGGTGACAGGAGACCCCCACGGTGAGGGTCGAAAAATTTAAAATGCTTATAACTCGCGATCAATTTTCGTAGCGCGGCCAAATTTAGTTTGGTAATTTATTATGAGACAGTGTTAATTTTTAGTGACAGGAGATCTCCCATGGGGAGGGTCGAAAAATTTCAAATGCTTATAACTCGCGATCTAATTTTCGTAATGCGACCAAATTTTGTTTGGTAATTTACTATGAGACAGTGTTACCTTTGGTGACAGGAGATCCCCCACGGTGAGGGTCGAAAAATTTAAAATGCTTATAACTCGCAATCTAATTTTCGTAGTGCGGCCAAATTTTGTTTGGCAATTTATTATAAGACAGTGTTACTTTTGGTGACAGGAGATCCCCCACGGTGAGGGTCGAAAAATTTAAAATGCTTATAACTCGCAATCTAATTATCGTAGCGCGGCCAAATTTTGTTTGGTAATTTATTATGAGACAGTTTTAATTTTTGGTGACAGGAGACCCCCCCCCCATGGTGAGGGTCGAAAAAATTAAAATGCTTATAACTCGCGATCTAATTTTCGTAGCGCGGCCAAATTTTGTTTGGTAATTTATTATGAGACAGTGTTAATTTTTGGTGACAGGAGACCCACCACGGTGAGGGTCGAAAAATTTAAAATGCTTATGACTCGCGATCTAACTTTCATAGCACGGCCAAATTTTGTTTGGTAATTTACTATGAGACAGTTTTAACTTTTGGTGGCAGGAGACCCCCCCCCTCCCCACAGTGAGGGTCAAAAAATTTAAAATGCTTATAACTCGCGATCTAATTTTCGTAGCGCGGCCAAATTTTGTTTGGCTATTTATTATGAGACAGTGTTAATTTTTGGTGACATTAGATCCCCCATGGTGAGGGTCAAAAAATTTAAATTGCTTATAACTCGCGATCTAATTTTCGTAGTGCGGCCAAAATTTGTTTGGTAATTTATTATGAGACAGTGTTAATTTTTGGTGACAGAGACCCCCACAGTGAGGTTCGGGAAATTTAAAATGCTTATAACTCGCGATCTAATTTTCGTAGCGCGGCCAAATTTTTTTTGGTAATTTATTAAGGTATTGCATAGCTTTTATCGCGGGCTTTGAGCGCGGCGAAAGAATCTAGAAATTCCATAACGAGAAAAAAAAAAACCTGCACTCCGGCTAACGTCCCTTCAGTTTGGAACACTTCGGCACGGTATCCTTCGTTAGACTTCGGCAGACATTGACGCGCTATTTTTCAGATATTTTGAGAATATCAAGTCTCAAACTTATGTTTTATTTCAGCTACCATAAACGTATAGTTTCAATGATAAAAATTCCTGATTAACCTACATGTATTGTAAAATAATAAAAATATTTTAAACGATACTAACTTCTAATTTGTTCAATAAAAGAAAAAAAAATTTGTTATCGGTCATCACGCGCAAAAAGTGTAACTTAAATTAATATCAAAGACCAAAAAAAAAAAAAAAAAAAAAAAAAAAACTGCGTAAATAAAAAATAAGTAAATAATTATAATTGCATAAGTTGATAAAAAATGCTATGCAATAGCTTTACCGCGGCAGTCCCCGAGTGCCACACGTTTTTTTTTTAATTTATTTTTTGTGCCCCTTTGACAAAAATTGCGTTTTGAAGCGATCTTTTGGCGAAATTTGG
This sequence comes from Maratus speculifer, assembly GCA_964019185.1. Taxonomy (NCBI): domain Eukaryota; kingdom Metazoa; phylum Arthropoda; class Arachnida; order Araneae; family Salticidae; genus Maratus; species Maratus speculifer. The sequence goes on from OZ025303.1 coordinate 68,300,357, forward strand.
TGAGTATTTTTTAATACTTTTTTGACGAAATTTGTCGTTTTCTCGTGTTTTTTTGACGAAATGTGCCAGTTTTTCACGATCTTTTGACGAAATGCACCAGATTTTCGAGATCTTTTGACAAAAGTTACCGTTTTATCATGATTTTTTGATGAAAATTGCTGTTTTTCGCTAATCTTTTGACAAAATTTGCCATTTTTTCGTGTTCTTTTGACGAATTGTGCCGGTTTTTCAGGATCTTTTGACAAAATGTGCCAGGTTTTCGTGATCTTTTGACAAAAGTTACTGTTTATCTCGATTTTTTGTTGAAAAGTGCCGTTTTTTGCGCATTTTTTGACAAAATTTGTCGTTTTATCACGATTTTTTGAGGAAATCGGCCTTTTTTTCAGCATTTTGTAACAAATTTAGCCATTTTTTCATGAATTTTTTGACGGAATTTGCCAGAAAATATTCGTTACTTTGCGATTTTTTAACAAAATTTGGCTTTTTTTCACAAAAATTACGCGTCCCGTGGGACACGTAAACTCCATTTTTTGCATATTTTACGTGCTATAGCATGTCTGCGGCATCCCGTAATTATACAAATTAGTATAACTTTTTGTTTAAATAACAAAAAAACAAATAAATTAGAAGAACATTAAGAAAAATTAAAAGTCACTTGATGACATAATAATCATGTATATTGTGCTTAATGTCAAGTGAATGTGATACTTACAATGATCCATTTTTGGCATTTAATCTTGCAGTTTGGTGGTAGGTTTTTAGTCGATGGGATAACCAAGTAGTACTAATTTATTTTCAGGGCTTGAAATTCAATTTTTCGAAGGAGGGGAGTCTCCCTACCAACATTTACAAATGGAGGGGAGTTTAGCTGTTTGGGAGGGAGAAAAAAATTCTTAAAACCCGCTATTATTTTATGTTCTATTTAAAGAATTACCAGAATACAGACATGACAAAAATGACTGAAGCAATTTTTATCAACAATTCAGAATAATTATGTAAAATGCGCTAAAAACTTTTATACTGTCTAGTCTTTATTGGTGGTAAATTCTTTCCTGGTGCTAATTATTTTTGTTACAGGTCTAATTATTGTTTTGATAATAACCAATAAAACTTCTAATTAATTTGATATATTTATAATTTATAATTAATTGTTATAATTAAAACCAATGTTATTTTTCTGTATATTAAATGTACAAGATACAAATTTAATTATAAAATAATGCTTATTTGAATGTAGAAGATAAGAAGTATCACTATTGTTCGCATTTCTTTTAAAAAGGGGCAAGTCAAATTTATCGAAAAATATTTTTTCTTAAAGAACAAAAACTTTTGTTAAGTAAAAGGGTTCTTTTTGTTTAATGAACGGCTACTTTCAGGAATTGCATTAACTCAGAAAGATTTGGAGCTGTTGGAAACGGATTTTAGAGCAGCAAAGAAATAAATTTAAAAAATAATTGAAGCAAGAAAATTAGCTTGTTTAACAGGAATATGCACTTCCGGCAATATTATTTTGGGGGGGAGGCCGGGGTGAGAGGTTCCCTTTGACGAAATTTGCACTTTTTAGCTATCTTTTAAAGAAATTTGTCTTTTTTACGATCTTTTCAGGAAATCTGCCGTTTTTTGGGATTTTTTAACGAACTTTGTCGTTTTTTCGCGAATATTTCGAGGAAATTTGCCATTTTTTCGCGAATCTTTTGAGGAAATTTGCTGTTTTTTCGTGAATCTTTTGAGGAAATTTGCCGTTTTTTCGCAAATCTTTTGATGAAACCTGCGATTTTATCGTGATTTTTTGACGAAAGTTGACACTTTTCGCGATCTTTTGGAGAAATTTGTCGTTTATAGTGAATCTTTTGTCGAAATTAGTTGTTTTTCGCGATTTTTGGACGAAATTTGTTGTTTTCCCGCAACTTTTTTTGACGAAAACTGCCGTTCTATAGGACGAAATTAGCCATACTTTTGTGAATCTTTTGACGAAATGTGCGGGAAATTCGGCATTTTTTCGCAATTTTTTAACAATATTTGCCGTTTTTTACGAAATCACGCGTCCTGTGGGACGTGTTAGTCCGTGGATCCATAATAGCTATTTTTTGTGTGACATCTCCGACTTTTTGTGTAATTTACGAGCTATAACGTGTCCGTGGCATCACTGTTTCATAATTTATGAAATTAAATGCGTTAATTTTTTATTTATTTATTTATTTTTTAATTCGGGACAGAATCATCTTTTTTTTGCCGCGGAAAATAGAACGGCACTCGTCAATCGATTGCTGGAAAAAAAATTGCGAAATTTGTCGATTGGTCGTGGAAAAAATAGTGATTTTCAATGATCTTTCGTGGTAAAAAAACTCGCAAAATGTGTCGATCAGTCGTACGAAGATATCACAAAATTCGCAAAACGGTCGTGAGAGTTGATCATAGTTTCAAAATGTAAAATATTTTGGGCGGGAGCCTCCCGTCCATGTTATTCTTTTGTGCGGGATTTCAAAATTTTGGGCGCGAATCCCGCCATCCCGCCCTGAAATTCAAGCCCTGATTTTTCATTTAAAGGTTACTTCTATGGTAACTTACATTAAATTTAGAAAAAAATACTACAGTGATATTGATATAATTAAAAAAAATATATAAATTCTAATGTATAGTCAATGTAATTTTTTAATCATGCATTTCCAAAGGTCAACTTGGATGGAAACTACCTAAATGTAGCACTGTTTCTTGAGTTCTGGTATTTATTATGGTAATTTAGATCCTGATAGCAGAAAGTTCCTGGCATTGAGATGGATGTCACAGATTTTCTTTTGTCTTTTGTAGATTCTTTTTCATCGAACCTTTATTTTGCTTCCTATTATGTTTAGTTCTTTATTACTTAATACTAAATGTTATAATTATTATTAATAAAATTTGTAAAATATCTAAAAACACTGCAAGTTAATCATTGTTTGATTAATTAATGCTTCTATGTTTTGGTTTGGTACCCCACCTCTCCCCAAACACCATTTCTCTTTGTGATGGGTGTCACAAAATTGAAAAGAGTAAAACCCCAAATAAATTCTACTGAATATATGTTTGGTATTTATTTTGGGACTTTAAAAGGTTTAATTTAAAAAACATTGAAAATAAACATTGATCTTATTTTGGCAAAGGAGATGGGGAAAAAATGTATCTAATAGTTCAATAAAACTAATTTTGGATTTAAAAAAAAAAAAAAAAAAAAAAAAAAAAAAATCAAAATGCTATTTTTAATTTTTTTTTTTTTTTTTTTTTTACAAAAAACTTTTTTAATATATTTATATTTGTAATTTTTTTTACAAAATAACAATAATAATAATAATTAATAAAAGACAATAGTAGTTTAAATTTGGCACCCCCTCAATTTACACGGTGGGGTGACTATCCTCTTCGCACGGCCCTGTCAGTGTAATCAGATGTTAGAAGTAACAACTGTAGTTACTTTTTCCAATAGTTAGCATGCTACTTTTTTAACAAAATGCAATGTAACAAAAAGTCTCGTTAAAAAAAAAAGTTTGTTTTATGTTTTATTTACAATGTTATTTATACAATGTTTATATACAAATGTTTTATTTACAATTAGATTGCTTGTTTGCATTCAGAGTTATTTTGTTGGTTTTCAGTAATGTTATCTGTGTTTAAATTATGGCCACTCTCCAAAAAATGTACAATGCCAATCACAAAGCCTTTTAGGTAACTTTCATTACTAAAAGTAAAAAGCTACTTATTGCAGCAGTCCAGAAGAAAACATTTCTGGAAAATTTTGGCATATTTTTACCAATCATGACCCCCCTACTCTAACACCACCTTTCATCCAAATGTTGATATGTATATATATACGTGTGTGATCTTTGTTATGCTGTAACGTAACTATCATACTTATGAACTGATATGGATGTAACCTGGTGTTTATATAGAGCATACTAATGTCCTGTCCGAGTTTGTTGACCAGCTTTATCTGCTATCTTGTTTCAAAATGACAAACATTTAATTTTTGAAATTTTAAATTAGATAAAAAAATTGAAATTGAAAAAGATTTTAAATAAAACGAGCCTGTATAAAGCTGACTAATTTTGTGAAATTCTCATTGACAAAAACTAGTATTGAATTTTCTATAATCAGGTTCTACTAACTTGAGCTTCAAATGTTTGAATAATATAACTTGATTTTAAAAAAATAATAATAAGGTATATGAAAACTACTACTTCTTCCCGGATCTGGCCGGAAGGACTTTTTCAATTTGACATGAATATTTTTTAATTTATTTATATTTTCCATTGAAAATGAAAGAGGACTAAATGTGTTGTGTCCACACATTTTTTATAGTTATTTTATATTTTTTATTTCTCAGTTCATAGAATTTGAGATCTAGACTCTGTGTCATGTTACAAACCCAATGTTTCTAAGGAAAATGTTTGATTACAGCCCAGTAGCAGAAAGTTATGGTTGCGTCTGCGATAACAATGCAGCGGGATGAAAATTCTCTGCAAGAGTAGCATGTTACAATTTTCTTATGTACATTATAAATGTTTCCTACTGATTAATATTATAAAAATACAACTATATTTTAAGAATAACCTAAATAAGTAAATAGCAAATTAATATTTTTTGAAGAATTAGATAATAACAAATTTGTAAAGTGGTTCTTTAAGTTTGAATTTTAGGCTTAATCTATTTAAATTGAAATATAGTGTATATCTATTAAGAACAATGTATAGTTTCTATATTATTAAATAACTCAGTTAAATAATGTGCATGATATGGTATCTTTTATTACTAAATCAACAATATAAAATATATTAAAATGAACTGTAAAAATTATTTCAAAAACATATACAGGGGTCACATTCATTTAGAAAGATTTGGAGCAGGGAAAAAAAAAATTGGGATAGGAAATCAGTTTTTGAAGAAAACAAAGAAAAAAAAAAGTAGCAACAAAATCAGGTTTTGAGCAGCAAAAAAAGAATTTTTTAGCAGCAAAATCAGTTTTGGAACAGAAAAATACCCTACCTACAATAACTTCTTTTATTTCATCCTTTTGGCGGAATTGCCATCTTTTTGCAATCTTTTGACGAAACATACTGTTTGTTTTATGATTTTTTGACAAAAAATTGCCTTTTTTTGCGATTTTTGACGCAACGTGCCCTTTTTTTCACAATCTTTTGAAAAAAAACTTGCTACTCTTTTCGAGATTTTTTGACGAAACTTGCCACTTTTACATGATCTTTTAGTGAACTTGCCTCTATTACACTAACTTTTGACAAAGTTTGCCATTTTTTCGCGATCTTTTGACGAAACTTGTCGTTTTTCACGATCTTTTGACAAACGTGCCTTTTTTTGCAATTTTTTGACGGAATGTGTCATTTTTTCACGATTTTCCAACAAAATTTACCATTTCTTCGTGATATTTTGACAAAATCTGTCGTTTTTCACAATCTTTTGACAAAACCTGTCATTTTTTTCGCTTTCTTTTGGCAAAATTTGCTGTTTTTGCCAAATCCTGACTTTTTTCCGCTATCTTTCGACAAAATTTCCCCTTTTTTTAACGATCTTTCGATGAAACTTGTCGTTTTTTAACGATCTTTTAACGGAGCCTGCTGTTTATATATACATTTTTTTAATATATAACTTGCCGCTTTTTCGCAATTTTTCAATGAAACTTACCATTTCTTCGTCATTTTTTTGGATGAAATCTGTTGTTTTTTTGCGATCTTTTGACGAAATCTGTCGTTTTTTTGCGATCTTTTGACAAAATCTGCCATTTTTTCGCGATCTTTTGACCAAACTTGCCTTTTTTTCACGATTTTTCAATGAAATTTACCATTTTTTCATAATTTTTTGACAAAATCTCGTTTTTTTGCAATTGTTTAATGAAATAGTCTCTTTTTCGCAATCTTTGGACAAAATTTGCCGTTTTTTCGCATCCTGTTCACATATCTTTTTTTTTTTTTTTTTTTTTTTTTCAACTAATGAAATACTTTTTTTTTTTTTTTTTTTTTTTTTTTTTCCAAATTGGCAAATTTAATATGTAAGGGCAAAAATGAATCTGCGAATCCAGGAATTGCAGATTTAATTAAAAAAAATATTTAGATAATTATTTTTCTAGCTACTACTATCTCAATAGCAAAGCAGCATATTTAATTACTTTCTTTGTATTGTTGTCTGTTTTCTGAATATGGAAAGTTGTGTCACACAATAAATTTTCAGCTTCATGAACCTAACATTAAGTTTCATTTTCATGTTAAAACTAGTGTAGATGCCCATCCTAGGACGGTGAGTAAAAATTGTGTTTTTCATTTAAATTTGAAAAAAAAAAAAAAAAAAAAACTGATAAAAATAATTGACAAGTGTGTAAATGAGTAAAGTTCGGCTAGTTTATGTTCTAATAAACACACTATTAGCATTTACAATACTTCTGAGTAAACCAGGCATTGTGGTTAATATACCATAGCAAATTTAAGATTTCTTAATAAAATAAACTTTTAGCAAATATGCAATAAAGCTGCATGATTAAAAAAGTCGACTGCAACTATTGAAATAATACTAATAATTATTACTATTTTTATAGCACCTTGAAATTGTAGTTTTTTTTCGTTTACCCCCTCTGTAGAATGTTGATGTGGAATATTTTAGAATGCTTTTTGTGCATTTCTCCCTTTTAAATTTTTATTATTATGTTATGTATTTAAATTATGTGTTATTATTTTAACTGTGTGAGCTCTCAAAAGTAACAGCTTTATAAAATTTCAAGTATCTACTCTATCATTTCCATAGAAATTGTAATTTAAAACATTTTTTGCTTATTTTACTGTTTTAAATTTAGAATTTCGTTTTAGAAACCATTATTGTTGAGCATTTGTGTCTTAAAAGTAACAGCCATGTCAAATTTCAAGTTTATAATACCTTCAGCATTATAAAAAATGTAATTTAAATCATTTTCTTCTTCTGCACCCTTTTAAATTTCAACAACAACAATAATAATAATAATAATATGTTCTGTGTGTGCATTGGCATCATAAAAGTAACATCCATTCCGTTTATTTGATAAATGCTTTTTCTGAATTTCCGAGTCATCATATCAACATTGGATAAATCTTTTTAATCCTCCATGCTGAACTGAATTATACTTGCTTTACCACAATTTAAAATTGTATCAATTTTTCTGTAATCAAATCTTTTAATTTAACTGAAAATTTATCTATTAGATTGATTCTGTAATAATGTTTGTCTCAATCTCTCATAAAGTTGTGGGAATTAATCAAAAATACAATAAATAACCTTATCTAAACTTAACTATCCTTCTATCTTGCATGTTTTGCTTGATCGAGTAATCTATTAATATACTGAGTAGGGAAACCATTATCAGTCGCAATTTGTTTAATTAAATAAATCTCTTTTTTATAGGTATTTATCTGTACAAACTTCAAATGCACACTTAACATAAAACCTGTATGCAGCAATTTTATATGAAAATGGTGTGGTAATGTCAAATGAAATAGTGTTTAAATAGTTAAATATTAACTTAATTCATCTGTTTGTTTTATGAGCTGTAGAAGTATATCAATTGAATTTTACTCCAACTTAGAAATTTTATATATTTCATGCTACATTATTTTATTTGGAATATTTCCTTTAGACTCTTACATCAATCACAAATTTTGAAATAAACTATTTTAAATCAGAAAACTTATTAATCTAGAGTCTTGATTGCAGTATTTTATCATTCTTATTCTATACAAAAAATACAATTTAAGCTAGAGATTGACCAAAACAAGCTTTTAAACTGAAACTGAACTTAGACTCAATTTCGGTCCTTATTAAAATTTTCGCTGAAAATGAAAACTAACCTTTTTCAGATGAAAATTTTAAGCTATTAATGTATACATACATGCAAAGATAAAAACACTCATGTCTGTGTATACATGTTTTTTTTTTTCTTTTTTAAGCAAAACCAGTATTCAACAGTTATTATTTTAAAAATAAATTACAAGCATTTATTAACGATTCTGTTATTCACAGATGGAAGATTTTACATAGACTAAATTAAAAGCTAAATATTAAACATATTAAAATGCTTAATAATTAGATTTTTAATTTTAAAAAATGTGTAAAATTATGCTGTACTTTTTTCGAACAGCATGCTAGCACTTTACTTTTAATCTTAACTTATTTTACTGCAGAGAATTTATAATTAAATAAGGTAAATATTTCTATATAAAAATAATGATGTTCAAAAACAAGTATTGTCTTCACCTTTAGGAGATGCACATATGCAGTCTTGTCTTGTTACCAAAAGTGTTTAAGTAATAATGCATCCATTCTTGGGGAAGGAAAATAATAGCAGTTTTCAAATGTTATTACTTCAGTAGAAATTAAAGGATGTATCTACATCACCATAATGCATTTGAAATTATTTTTTCCTTTGACTGTACCTGTAAGAAAAGAAATAAGAAAGTTGCAACATATATATATATATATATATATATATAGATAGATATATTAACTTATTTATTTATCCCTTTGATCATTTTGAGGGCTTTTCAGCCTTCAAAGCACTCAATTTCTGTCCTTTATAAAATATTTTATCAAAAATATTTATAAACTAATGTTAATTTAAATTTCCTCCCCTTTACTGTTTCTAAAATACACTTTGTGATTTTTTTTTTTCTTTTAAGATATATTTTAAATACAATTAAGTTAAAATTATTTTTGTCTATAACTAATTTAAGTTGTTTTTGAGAAACAGAAAAATACAGGCAAACCATTTAGAGATTAAACAAACCTAAATGAAATACTGTAAAGAATGAAAAATTTAAAAAGTTGATTTATGTTAAATTCATAAAAATATATATATAATATGTATTATATATATATATATTTCATTTCAAATGGTTTTAATTTTATCTTTACTTGAATAAAGGAATGGACCCAAGACCGATATCAAGTTTTCCTTAGCTGATGAAATGTTGAAGACTTCTGAAAGCAAAGAGAAAATTCCCAAGGATCACAGATTTGTCATATCGAATATCACTCACCAAACACTTGCTGTATTTGGTAAGGAAATAGTCATATATTTTACATTCTTTTGCTTAACTCAATTCGTGTATGTAATGTAAAGATAAAATTTTGTAATCAATTTTTCACTTGCTTTTTGTAAATTAGAATTTTTTCTGGTGACATTAACAACATTTTAATTATTGTGTTACAAAGCTGGACCCAGTTTGAAAACCCAGTGGGTTTTTTCAGGATGGGGCCCACTTGAAAAAGTCCACTGAAAAACCCATAATATGGGTTTTTTTGTTTTGTTTTTTCAATTTGCAAAAATGTTTAAAATTTTAAACAGCTTATATATTTATTGAATTTGTCATTTGAAATATATATATATATATATATATATAAAGCCATTACATAGTGCCTGAAGTAAAATAAAAATGTATTTTAGCACAATGAAATACTTTACTAACATAGAACATAGTAGACATCTAGACAACATACTTTGGATTCATGAATAATTTTGACTTCCAATTTAGAATGTATTTATGCATTTTTAAAATGTCACAAAACTTTAGATCCAGTTAGACCTTGATATAAACTAGTGCTGATCAGTTTTTGGTGTATATCGCCCAACCGGTGGTACTGATATGCAGCATTTATCTCAATTTTTGCAATCACTTTATTTTTAAAGCTAATGCTGGATTTAAGTCAAACTTTAGATTCCGTTACAAGTTACTTAAGTTGTTGTTTATCAAGTTTTGATGTATATTGCCCATCAGGAAACGCTGCTATATTGCATGTTTTGCAATTTCACTAATTACTCTTATCTCAAGAACTAATGTCTAGAATTTAATAAAAATTTAGATTTGGTCAGACCTTCATGTAAACTGGTGCTAATTAGTTTTTGGTGTGTATCATCCAATAGTGGGCTGTTGTGCTGCATTTTGTACAATCTCTGTAATGGCTCAATCTCAAGAACAAGTACATGGATTTTCATCAAATTTCAGATTCAGTTAGGTATTGGCATAAGCTGTTAGTGATAAGGTTTTGGTATAAATTGCACAACAGCTAGTGTTAGTATGCTGAATTATTCACGATTTTTGCAAAATCTGTATCTCCAAAACCAATGGACACAATTTAATCAAACTTAATATTCTGTTACTTTTTTGCATAAATAAATCCTTATTAGATTTGGGTGTATATAGAACTAACAACAGGTGTTATTAATATTATACTCTTTAAGTTGGAAATTTTGGTTTCACACATCTAAGAAAGTAGGTTCTGAAATTGAAGGATTTATTTGAAATAGTATGATACTTACATCTTTTTGTTAAATGCATCCAATTCAACAAACTTGTATTTTACTAACCTCAAGATGGGCATAGATTGTCATATCAATTTTGGCACTGCGAAAACAAATTTTGAATTATTAATGTGTATGAGATAGAAGAAAGTTTTGTTGTTGGCACATCCACCTAGTTTACCCCTCTTATTCTTCCTGTTTACATATTTTAAAAAATAATATTTTATTCATTATTTGATTTAAAGCAAATTAAGAATTTTATATCTTATATTGAAATTAAAACTAATTTGTTAGAAACATGCCATATTTAAATTCATATATTTAAACAATTTATAATTTGTAAAATAGCTTTACAAATTATATTGTATATAAGGGAACAATATACAAAGTGGCCAGTGAATAAGACCTTGATTTCAAAATTAAATTTCTGAAAAACAAAGGTTAATAGAATTATGCGACAAACAGTTTGTTTATTAGGTAACCTTTAAAAATTGTGTTGTGTTCTGATTGCAAAGAATGCTTGGCTTGACATTTTTCTTGTTTTAGATTGCTTGCAGAAAATGAGTGTTTTGTTGAATTAAATTTTTGAAATTTTAAAAATTTAATTCCAAAAATCTCCAATGTTCTAGTAAAAGCCAGGAAAAAAAAAAAAAAAATGGACAAATTTAAAAAGGAAATTAGTTAAGATAAAGACATTGAAAAGCAGTAATTGTATATTTCGCATGAGTACACTTATAGAAAATTTAGTACTTTGATTTATGCTTTGTAGAAAGCACAAAACAGTCAATTCATAAAAATAAAAAAAAATTCTAATTCAAGATCAAAATTTTATTTTCGAATTTTTCATCAAAATGCGCATCTTCAAAAATTTTCAAAAAATTACATCTGACATTTCACACTTTTATTAATAGATTCCCTAAATTCACAGGTTGCATTTTTCTTAAAATTCTTAAATAAATTTGTCTTTGAATTTTGTAAAAATATACTAAAAGTTTTTTTCTAAAAAGAAAAAAAAAATTAAAAATTAAAAAAATACACTTTTTTTTTTTAAAAAAACAATGTGCAATCTTTATTGAAGTAATCTCTTATACATTTTAGTAGATTTCCATCATTTTAAAAATTTTATATAAATTTCAGTCCTCTTTTCTACATAAAATTGCTCTTCCTTCATTTGCTTCCCGCCCCCCTTAAGAACTTAATTTCTATTTTTTCAAACTTTTTCTCTCATTTTAAACTGTGCTTTCTTTTGAATACTACTATTTCAGAAGATTATTATTCCTCTTATTTAATTGCAGAATTCTGCCATTAAATGAAGCGAGTAATGCTATTCAGAAATAGTGAAATTCAAAAGTAAGTACTTGTACAAAAGTTACATTAATTTATCTCATAATTCTTAAATTATGAGTGTATTTTTCTAAATAACTAACAATGTTGTTATTTAGAATTCGTTGTTTGTGGACTTAACTGCAAAATGTACATTTTACATAAAATATATATGAAGTGAAAAAGCTTCAAATAAACTGGTGATAAGTTATAATTAAAATAATAAACTTTGTAAAAATCACCATAAAATAAAAAAGATGCAAGATGTGTTTTAAGCTAAAATTAATGACAGCTTGTCATGAGCTGAAGCTGACATATGTCTGTAAGTGGACAAGGTAAAAAAAATAATTGAAAGATAGAGGGTAGAGAATACAAAGAGTGCGACAGGTGGCACTAGTTGAAAGGAACACATCCAGAAGATGAGAAGTGAAAGTGTTGCCAAAGAGATAGAAGAAAAAAAAGATGGAAATAACAGAAATAAAAAAAATGAAATGGCAAATAAAGGAGCAAAAAAAATAACTTTTCTATTTTTTTTTTTTTTTTTTTTTAATAAAATGAAGAGAAGAAGAAGAAAAGGAATTTAAAAGTAATTTTCAAGCTGGAGAGAGAGGGAAATGAAGAGAAATCATTGACAAGATTATCAGAACTTTTACAAATGAAAAAACTTTGTGAAAATTTAAGCTAGAAGGAAGGTGGAGTAAGATTTTTTTTTTCACTCTTTTCATTTCTATCATTTTGGCATTCTGTCTTCTGCATGTATTTCTTTCAACTAGCGCCACCTATCGCATTCTTTGTGATCTCTATCCTGTATCTTTCAGTTCAAGTTTTACCTTATCTCCTTACGGACATGTGTCTACTTTAGCTGACGACGAGCTGTTATTATTTGTAGCTCAAAACACATCCTGTATTGTTTTTATTTTATGGTGATTTTTACAAAGCTTATTATTTTAATTATTAGGGGGCTCTGTCCCATTTGAGCTATGCTCGTAAACCCATATTGGAATGCTGCAAACTCTAAAACATGCTAATTTGATCGGCTTTTGCAAAATTGCAAAACATTGATTTTTTTTTTTTTTTTTTTCATATTTTTTAATATGTGGAGTTGTTCTTGTGAACCGGTTTCCATTAATTTCCTTTTGATTGGAGAATTTTAAGATGTCAGTCTGATCAGCTGTTGTTAAACATCTACTAGATATTTATCACATATACTAGTATATTCACATATACTAGTATATTCATGATTTTTTCAAAATATGTATCTCCAAAACCAATGGACAGAATTTAATCAAACTTAATATTCTGTTACTTATCTTGTTTTATTAGACAAGATTAGTTAAACAGTGAAATACACAGAGTCTTTTCTTCCTGTTATATTTTGAAATGATGTATAAGAATATTTTTTAAATAAGGCATTTTAAATGTATCATTTAAATCTATTGTAATTTTCACTAAATTTTTCTTTCTCTTTTTAATATTCCCTAGAAAATACTTTTGTTTTTTGAAAAGAAATATTACTTGTGCCATCTTAAAATTCACAACTGTAGTTAAAAAGATCTTATTGATATCAAAATATAAAATAACTATCTTGTCTATTTTTTTTTTTCTGATAGTTGATTTGTGATATTACTTGGTCATTTTAAATATGACATAATTTTTTTTGACTTTCTCGTTTTAACACGCATTAATGAATTTATTTATTATTTAAAAGTTTTTTTTCTCTTTTTGATATTAACATGAAGGTACCTTTATTGCTAGAAAAGAAATATTTTTTATTTCCACTGCCTTAGAATTTGCAACAATAGATCATTTAGAAATATGAAATATCTCATGTAAATATATTTTTAAATTTAAACTCTTTGCAATATTATTGTTTGGCTATTTTAAATATGGCATGATTTTTTTTTTTTTCATTTATTACAGTTAACTCATTTTAATGAATTCATTAATTTAATATTTTCTTTCTCTTTTAATATTCACATGTAAATATAGTTTTATGACATAATCTTTAATATTTCTTGCTTTTGACTTGTAATTATTTAATTCTCTTTTGAAAGTTTTTTTCTGTTTATGATACTCACATATAACTAATTTTTTTTAATTTTGAAGGAAATGTTATTCTTTGATCAGTTGTCAACAATTTAAAATAATCTTTTCCAAATATGTAAGAAAATCTCTCTCAAAATGCTGAAAATTTGAATTCAAAATGAAAATAAATCCTCAGAAAATGAGTAAAATTAAAAAAAAAAAAAATAAATGCTGTCTGCACCCTGGGAAGTTTTATTGTATAAATTGATCAAAAAATGTTTAAATTTTGTTATGTATAATTTTTGCTTCTATAAAACTTTTCTAATGGAACGATTTTGATGAATTATTATTGAATATTAAATATCTTTTTAAAATAATTATTTGATTAAACTGTCTGCATCAGGATATTTATCAAACATTTCTCTATAATATCACCAATTTTCACATGTTTGTAAGTAACACTTTTCTTAATATTAGCGAAGTAATACCCTAGGCCACAAAAAAAATCATTGTTTTGTCACAAGTTTTTGCAGCGGTGACAGCGTTAATTATTTTTTAGAATAAAGAGATACACATGAAGTATTTTTTGAAAAGAATTGTCTTATTTTGTTGATTTTTGCCTTGGACAGGCTATGAAGTAATTGATAAGAATTAATATGAAAAAATAAATGGAATGGGCTCTAACCTGAAAATTTCAACTCATACAAAATACCAATTTGTAGTTTATATTAATGATGTATTATGTGCATCATCAGCCTTATTAATTTAGTTTAATAATATTATTAACTAAAAAAAACTAGGAAGCATAAAAAATATTTACTGTTATAAGTTTTTAAATATATATATATATACCACATTTCACTAATAATTTCCAACCAAAATTTAGACTCATCTGAAAGTGCACTTAAAAAAATTAGAGTAATATATAATAATAAAAACAACTATTGCTTTCAAAACTGTTTTTTTTTTTCAACAATATTTCTTGGCTTTATTTTATATTATTCAATACTAGACGGTTGCCCGCCCTCAGTAGCCCGAAGACTATCTGAATTTCTTCTCGGTGTTCTGGGGTTTCGTTTGCATATCTTTTTTTATTGTTAATGAAGAGGTCTTCCATTTGTTCTTCCATCTGTTCTTCTTTCTGTTCTTCCATCTGTTCTTCCATTTGTTCTTCCATTTGTTCTTCCATTTGTTCTTCCATTTGTTCTTCCATTTGTTCTTCAATTAATGAAGAGGTCTTCCATTTGTTCTTCCATCTGTTCTTCTTTCTGTTCTTCCATCTGTTCTTCCATTTGTTCTTCCATTTGTTCTTCCATTTGTTCTTCCATTTGTTCTTCAATTATATTCGACGATTCACTGTTTGAGAGCCTATCTGTCCTTTTATTTATAGAAGTTCAAAATGAAAAAAGATTTTCTTAGCAGACGATTTTTTCTGTGCCTCAAATAATTATTCAATTATTCAATTAATTATCCTCAGAATTCCTTTTATTTATAGAGATTAATTATAGGCATTAACATAACTATCACATGAATGGTAGTTTTTACAGTTATTTCTAAATGTGCCTTTATATAAATCATCAGTTTATCCAAATAAAATTCTGTTAGATTCTTTAAACCCTTTTGCATTGAGTGTCACATATACATGATGCATTAAGTGCTTAGAATCCTTGATTAATTCTGTTATTAATTTTTAATTAAAAATTTTGCCTTGTGTAATCAAAGCATTTCTGTGATTCACTTAGAAAAGAATTTTTATTTTTAACAATAAGCGTGACAAAAGATTGAAATTTCTTTAAAAGACATTCATTTCAAAGAGGTTATTACTGTAATTTCTTTACAACTAGCTGTACATTTGTAGAATATCTAGACATGGTTTTAAGATATACCATAAATACTATAGATCATATACAGAGCTGCACAAAAAAATGAGAACACATTTCAGTTTGTTTCTTGGAAATTTTTAAATGAATTAAACATTAATATACTCTGTAATATGCATATACATATATCATATACAGTGGCCATAGAAAAAAATTCAGTTGCATACTAAGTGTAGATGACAATTGCTGAAAT
Source organism: Maratus speculifer (assembly GCA_964019185.1). Taxonomy (NCBI): domain Eukaryota; kingdom Metazoa; phylum Arthropoda; class Arachnida; order Araneae; family Salticidae; genus Maratus; species Maratus speculifer. Next base: position 68,316,081 of record OZ025303.1, read on the forward strand.
TTGGCTTTCAAATATCCTGCACATTTTCCAAAGTGTTTACTTAAGTATTATCTTTCAGCTTACTAAGCTGTAATCTATGCTTCACACACTGTTTTTCCTTCTTTTTTAAAATTCAGCATAATCATTCTTTTTCTTTTTATAATATTTGTACTGTATCATTAATAGATCCAAATCGACATTTAACTGTTGTTTTTTATAAACTGTGCCTTAAGTTTTTTTTTTTTTTTTTTTTTTTTTTTTCCCAAACTGTTTCTGATAAAATTATGAAATGATCTTTATAAATTTGCATTATTGTATGGTAACATATCAAAACTACATATTTTTCTTTGGTTGTTAATTATTTCTCTTTCTCTGAGGGGAAAAAAATAATTCAATATTTATAACTAGATAAAATTTAAATGATTGAAGGAACACTAGTTTAGTGTAAAAAAAAAAAAAAAGTAAAAGCATAGTTATCATTATTATTATTATTATTGTGTTCACACTAATATCTGAAACTGAGTCCTCTATAGTTCTGCTTATATATTACTCAAACCTGACAAGACACATACAAATATCAATTCAAAATCTGACTAGAATCTGAAGGAAAAAAAAATAATTAATTAATATTTTAACCAAATTACAGTCAGCAATTGTATTCTTAATATTGATGTTATATTTCTTGTTTTAAAATGAGCATATTCATCCAAAATGAAGTATATAATTTTTTTTTTCATCCGAAAAAATATTCTAGACTTTTTTTTGAAAAATGAGGTCAATATTAATCTGGCTTGCATGTGTCAAATCCCAATTTGAATCCAAAACAATTAAAGTGAACCAACCCACAGTGAAAAAATTAGTTAATCCACCCATTCAACCCGAACTGCAGATTGTGCTAGGTTTGGATAAAATCAATTTACTTGACTCAGCGCAATTGATTTAGAGCCAACTTAATTTAACACTACCTGATTGATGACTTAATTCCAACCAACATCTGATTGACTTATGTTATCCTGTATGTATATCATCTGCTAAAAAATAATATTTTTACAGTTAAATGCACTATTAGAGATTCTTAGAAAACTTTGCTTCTTTTGAATAGGCTGAAAAAATTCTGAAAATCATCATTCTGTTATGCTCTTATAGTAGAACCCCGATAATTCGGATTAATTGGGACCAGGCCCAATCCGGATTATCCAGAGAATGTGAACAAGTGAAATAAAATAAAACATACAGAAAATCACCTTTATACTGAACATATTCAATATTTACAGACAGTAAAAAATGTTTACTTTGTATTTATAAAATTTGTCATATTCTGTACCAGTTTTGCGGGCCGCATTTCACACATTCCCTTGAGCATATTTCATTGGATGTATCTCTACATGACGCTCAAAATAAATCATTAATTGTTCAAATTGGGAAGTTGCTACATTATAGTTTATAACTTCTGGTTGATCATCATTGATATTGGTTTTCGTCTGCAAAATCTTCATTTTTTTTTTTCAGTTGTGCACAAAGCAATTATAGTCATCTGTAAGCGAGGCATACTTTTCATTATTTTCTGCTTCCAACCAATTGCTAATGTCACGGATATCAACATCTGAGCAACCATCAATTTTTTAAAACAAGCTGGCAAAATCTTCAGGTGTAATTTTTCTTTCATTCTCATTTATTCCTTCTTCTATTTCGATTTACCGCAAGTGATTTTTTTAGAAGAGTTTTGGCACAAAGACAATGAAACAGTTAAGAGACCTATGGACTAGCTGACAAAAATCGGAAAGCGATCCTTATCAGACAATGTGTCTATAAGGACTATTTTACTTTGCTTTCTTGCAATGCTCTGAGTAAAACTTTATTAAGCAGTGAGCTTTTCATGACATTTCTAAATGGATTAAATAGAAAACTGTGAAAATTAGAATTGCCAAAACATAAATGATGCATAGTTGTTCCTTTTCATAGGTAACATTAAAGAGTTTAAATAAGAAAGCTTGAGGTATTCTTCCGAAAAGATTTCAGAAAATACTTTTTTATTCAGAATATGAGACTGAAATTAATTTATGTTATGGAAATTTGCCGTTCACTTCTCAAACTTGAAGAAAAAAATCGACCAAACCGATCCAAATTAGCGGGGTTCTACTGTACTTAAATAAGTTGCATATGGAAGAAAAATCAGCTTGAAACTAGATAATTGTTGGAATGTTCATGATTTTAGAGTTAATCATTACTGATAGTTACTTGTTGACTGTGTAATTAACAGTTAAAAAACACAAGTTTTAGGAAAAGCAGGAGACAAGAGTGAGAGAAAAAAAGAAATCTCATTAGATTTCATTATGGATTTTTTTCCCCTATAAATGATACATAAAAATAATGACTAATATTCTTATTATAATCATATTTATTGCAAATGTAGGTTCTATGTAGTCATTATCATTAGATGATTAAATATAGTGGAATATGATTGTTGTATATCATATATAGTCATAAAATTTGTATTAATTTTGTTTGCTTTGCAATTTTAACATTATGTCAGTGGGGAAAAATTGACCTTGACAAATATAATTTCAATTTAAATCAGTAGTCATTGAACTAAATTCTGTTGTATAGTGCTTCTATTGGTTTTTTATAAATGTAGTTTCACTGTTTTTTTTTATGATATTTATAAATTAATGTAAGTATTTTAAGTATTTGTGATTGAAGAAAACTTTGTCTATTTATGAATGCATTAAATGGCCATAATATTAGGAACATCTTAATACATTAAACTGATAATTTGATGAACCTCATTGTTGTACTATATTTAAGGGTCTTATTGAATATAAGGATATGCTTTAGGACAATGATTGTCAATCTTTTTTAATTTCAGGACCTTTTTTAAAGTTCTGTTATGGAGCCCTTTAACCCTCCCATACTCAGTATTAGAAGTTAATGTTTTTTAGATGCATACTGAGCAAAGAGGAAATATAATCTGGAATGTTGTGCATTATCCTGAGAACAAAATTATATTTTGAAACTTTTATCATAACTCAATTTATTTCTAATTACCTTCAATGCAGATATTATAAAAATTCACCATTCTTTATAAAAATACTCAAGATATCCTAACTTGATTTAGCATTTCACTGAGATGTGTCATTTAACCCCTTAACTGCCGACGAAATCTGATGCGATCTACAGTGCCTTATTTAATAACTTAATTCTACAATTAAATAAGGTGGCGATTAATTTTTTGAAATAACATCAAGAAAACGCACACGTTATACGTATGCAAAACAACACAGCTCTGTTGCTGAAAATTGTTCTGCTGTATGAAAATTTCCTATTTCTGTAATATGTGCAGGCATTCTCTAGAGACGTATATATACGCCCGGGGCAGTTAAGGGGTTAAAAAAGCTGCAAAATTAATTTTGGTTTTCAAATCACCTTACAAATGTCATCAAAACTATGATACGATCTCGATACAATTTTGTTTTGAAACAGACATTTTAATTTGCCCTGAGATGGCTGATTTAAGAGAACCTTGTGTTTTGCTGGTTTTAAATTGCTTGATTTTCTGTTTATGATGAATGTGTTCATTACCCATTTAAAGTCATTCAAAATTTTATCTGAGCTGTTAGCTTTAAATATTTCATTATTTCATTGATATCATTCAACAATGCCATAATAAAGCAAAGCAAATTCAATTTATTCTATCAATAGATGCTCTACAAGGAGTTTGTGGGAGATGTGTTTCTAATAGTTTGGCCAGTTAGTGCAAATATATTTATACATTGTATACACAAAGTAATTATGTTTAATTTTTTAAATAGGATCTGAAAATGGTGATACAGCATCTGACTCTGGTAATATTATTTTAACTAAAAGTACATTGTATTTATTGTTTGTTGGCATAAATTTCTATTTGTTTGTTGCTCTTCATCTGTATAAGCTGTCATATGTTTAAGTATATAAATATATTAATTATCTGTATATGCTGTGTGAGCATATAAATTCGATAACTTTCATAAGTTGAGTGTATGTTGCTTAAATTTTTAGTATTTTGAAGCATATACAATTGAATTAATTTTCCAATTCAATTTCAACAATGATATTGAGCTTGAAACTATTTAATATTTAATACATGATTTATCAATTGCTAACTAAGTGTAGAAACCGACAGGGTGAAAAATGTTCAAACCAGGGTCAAACTTGGAACTCTTGGAATAATGCTCTAAGTGCTATACCATTAAAGCTATGAGGACAATGTTCTTGTAGCAAGTAATTGTAATTTCAGTCATAATTTCACTGCTAAAAATTAATTGGAAAATTAATTAAATTGTATGAGTGTTCACCGATTGTTTTTGCCTCATGTTATATCTCAAGATTGTGTGCTTATGAAGACTATTCAGTTTTGTGCTATAGTGGGTGTGAAAACTGCAGCACAAAATATGCTGCAGAAACGATCTCAAAAAACACTATTTTTGTCAAAAGATTGCAAAAGAAATGTGAATTTTGTTTAAAGATAGAAATTAAATACTGATTTTGTACAAATACTGCAAAAAAGTGTGAATAATTTCTTTAATGGATCACAGAAAGGAGAGTGAATTTCCTCAAAAAAATCTGAATAAACACAAATTTCCCAAAAGATAGCAGAAAAAACATGAATTTCCCCCAAAAAGATCATAGGAAAAATATGAATTTCATCAAAGTATCGGGAAAAAACCCCATAAAATTTCATTAAGCATCGTGAAAAACATGTGAATTTCATCAAAATATTGTGAAAAACGTGTAAATTTCATCAATTAAAAATCGAATTTTATTAAAAGATTTTGAAATAAAATGAGTATGTAGTAGTATGAATTAAAGCAGTATCAATATTAGAAAGTTTGTAACCAACAAGCCTTTTCTCTATTGTAAATTATACTTTAAATGGTTATAAATAAGTGACAAAAAAAAAAAAAAAAAAAAAAAGAAGAAGAAGAGAGTTGTTTGTGTTTATTTTGGTCCCTTTTTTCCATTTTTTTTTTCCCTCCAAAAGTTGAGTAGTAATCCTATGCAGTTAACACAAAAACAGGTACCAAGAACTTTTTGGTCTGAACTAACATTTTGATACCATATTAAATAATAATAAAAATCTCTGTAGGCTCGGCCTACAGGCACAGATAGATTTTGAAGTTACATGTTAATTTTACAAACAGAAAGTAAAATATGATTTAAGATAAACCTAGTTTGATAATTTTATTTGGCCATTTTTGAATAGTTTTTAATTTTATTTTTCTGAAAGAGCTGGTTTTATCAGAATTCTCTTAAGAGAAATTCCGTTCAAAATGCTCATTTTTATAACATTTTTTGAATATATTCTGTCTTTATGAAAAAAAATAGATCAATAGGTCACATTGTATAAAAAGAGAAACTGCCAATTTGCATGTGTTTGAAAGCAAAAATTAATTTAAAAATGTGTCAGAAAATAAGCAACTTGTTATTTGAACATTATTTTTCCCTATTATATTTTATTTTAAATCCATTTATGTTTTTTGTGTAGATACTTTGAAACTGCAGGGGATTAGGGAAATCCTTCTGTCGCCAACTTGGCATTATTTCCAGCACTTTGCCGAATTCTCATAGACTTCCATTGTAATTCAGTAGGGTCTCTTTTTGTTTTTAATTTTTTTTTTCTGCAGTAAGAATTGGTCTTATCAAAAGTTTTAAATAATATTAAGACAGTTTATAATAAATTTAATTGGGTTTGATATCTTGAGGATTGATGATATTATGATTTTTTTCCCCTTAAATATAAACTCCATTGTAATTCAATAGGATCCTTTTTTTTTTATTTTTTTTTTATTTTTATTTTTTTTTTTTATTTTTTTTTTTTTAGTAAGAGCTGGTTTTATCAAAAACTTGTCAATACAAAAGTTTTAGATAATATTTAGATAGTTTATAATAGATATGATATCTTGAAAATTGATGATATTATGAACTTTTTTTCTCACAAAAACTCTATTTTTTTCATCCCTTGAGCCCATTTTTTTATTTTAGCAAAAATTATCATGCATAAATTTTTGGCCTATTTTTTAGAAGTAATAAAAACTTTAAATTGATTCAATATCTATTTTATTAAGAATTTATGGGGCTTTTTTGGGTTTAACAAAAATAATCCCTATTTCCATTCCCTTGGTCTGATTTTTGCCCATTAACAAACTTAACCGAGAATTTATGCCTCTTGATTTTATGTATCAGTTTGGAAGAGGTTTAAGTAGAATTATGGAAGTTATTGTGTCCATAAAAAGTGATATATATAGATAGATAGACTGATACATATACAGTGAAACCTCCAAATAAGGGACACTCTGAATAAGGGACACCTCTATTTAAGGGATAAAACTTACGGTCCCAGTCCCTTGGTATAGGACGTGTAATGTATTTACCTCTGAATAAGGGACACTCGATTTAAGGGACAGTTGAAGATGATATTAAAAGGACTGGCTTTTGAATTTCAGATAATCAAGTAGCCTGCGATGAAAATGAAAATACAGATTTTTGTGAACTGATCAAACTGACAGACAGTCATGTTGATACAGAAGTATACGACAGAATTGACAAACATTTATTTACCCACAATTTTGATTTGACTTCAGTTCATTTGTTCCCATTGAAAGTAATGCTGAAAATTATGAGGATAATTCTGAAAGTAGAGAATAAAAGAAAGTTGTGAAATAAAGAACTTTAAGGCTGTTCTCATATCCACAAGGGTAAATTTTATGACGAAAATTTTAATTTATGTTTATTCAGAAATGCCTGAAACTAGCAGGCATTGTTGTTCAGAAACTATGTAATCGAACTGCTTCTTCTGTTTTTTTTTTTTTTCTTTCAAACGCAATAGATCTTTCAGAAAACATTGTCAACATGGGCGTTTTGAACCGAATTTATATACGAAAGAAGAATGAGTACTCAAGAAAGGGTGAAAAAGGTCTGTCATGTGATCAAAATCGCTTAAATCAATAGATAATTTATTTGAAATTTGAAAACACAGTTTGATTCCAATTGTTTCCATAGTCAGGCATTCCAATTTTATACCTTTCCGTTAAAAAATGAATTTGCAAATGAGTTAAAATGTTTTCCGCTTACTGAGCAGAGCAGTTGAGAGATATGTTGCCTAAAAATATGCAAAGAAGCTGAATACTTTTTTTGTAAATACTGCTGATAATGAAGAATTAAAATTTATAAATATGGTAAATGAACACTTAAAAAGTTTATAGTGAAAAATTGAAATTTACAAACCAATCACTTTTGATTGATTACTTCCAGTATAATTCTTTTAAATGTTTTTTATACTTTTTGCATGTACATAGTTTGCATAGAAAATACAAGTCAATAATTCTACAATACATTTAATTATTTAGTAATCAATTAGAAATTTTAATGAATTAATTCTCTATTTCTTTTGTGTCTGATTAACGTAATTTATACACTTGGAATACATTTAAACTTCACCTTTAACGTTTCATTATTTTTATGTCCTTCATGACGATTAATTAAAATAATAATACTAAAAACTCTGAATAAGGGACACCTGTATTTAAAGGACAAAAGTTTCGGTTCCATAGGTGTCCCTTATTCGGAGGTTTCACTGTATAAAGTTTTCTACTGATGGTAATTTTGGGGTTAGGGTCCATAATCACTGTAGGTCTGCAGAAAAGTTTCCAAAAATTCTAACATAGGAGAGAACATAATAACTACTATTTCAAACGAAATCTACCTTAAAGCTGGTTTGATAAGATATAAAAAAACTTTTTTAAAACACTATAAAAATTTAAATAACTGTGCAAGGCCTTTAGAATTTTGCTGCTGATTTCAAAGTAGAATATGTTCTTTGCACCTGATGAATGAAGACTAGCACATCTTTTAAATTTTTTATGATTCTTTTAAAGTTCTTTTTATCTTTTTTCTGTTTGATAATTATCGATCTTAGAACTGTCTGAGTCTTCTTTATTTCAAAGCATTTTTGTTGTCTATGAAGGTACTTAATTAAGCTTATAATTATTAATAATCATGTAGTAAATTTATAATTTTTAATAAGCATGTAGTAATTTTATAGTATTTTTTACTTATAATCAAGGATGAATTTTTTAATTTTTTTTTTCATTCTAGACTAAAGTGAGCGTAAGGTTTAAACACAGTAAATAGTTAGTAATGCGTTTAAACTTTCTGCTCATTTTTGTTCTGTTGATAAATTCTATTATTTGAGATAAATTTTAAAGCATAATTCCATTAAATATGTTTTTAAAACTGCAATTTGTAGTTCATATGCAAAGGAATGTAACTTACAGTCAATAATTATTATTATTTTTTAACTTGCTATTGTGCTAAACTTTTGACACACACTACTTATGCATAAACATATACTATAATGACTTATAAATAAAGGTATCTTGGAATTCATAAACAACATGTATTAGATTTTTTTTTTAAGTGTGCCTTGTTCCATTGCATTGTTCATTTTTATATTTTAAAGTAACTGCAGGCTTAGTTGTCATGAATTATCAATTGAGCTTAATTCGTAAAACTTAACAAAACAATGATAGAAGGGAGAAGCAAAGCCTTATATCTTTCAATTAAACTTTAATAATTAAACCTCCTTTCCTATTGAGCTGATTGAAATATTTTACTTTATTAAAGCAATGAACAGGTTCTCGCTGGCTTTTCAGCAACAGTAACGATTTGGCGAATAAGAAATAAAAAACAGTTACCAAATGAAAAGAAATGTTAGCAAAATAGATTCAGTGTGAAACACTGAAAAATGTATCTCTAACCCCTTATTATATCCCTGTTTTCCAAATGTTCTAAAGTAACCTAATTTTTTGTAATTGCTTATGAAATAGAAATTTGACTATCCGCTACAGAAACTATTACAAATGAGTACATTCTAAATATCGCCTAGTCCTAAATGTGTAAATGTTTCAGGCAATCTTCTTGCATCCTAAATAAAAATTAAAAACAGCTATCGTTGATTTACCATTGTGAAAACATATGCTAAAAATTGCTATGCGATTTTGACTCGATAGAAAAAGTTTGACTGGCCAATGATTATTTTCCATACAACTAATAAATAGCATGTTAAATGGTTAATTTCACCACCGCATTACAGCAAAACTTTTCTCTGTTTGGGGCTTGTTGCGAGTAATTTTGTTTTTGTTTTTACTGGTAGGATGTCAGCATACAGATAGTGATTAACAGACAATCGATAAAAATATATTGCATATTCATTTCTGTCTTTGACTGTTGCTAAACAGAATTGGTGTTGAGTAAGTATCTCTGTAAATAGAACAATGTAAATGGTACAATGCGATTGAAAATGTAAAGTGACATCTAATTGTTCAGCAACATGGATAAGAATCTACACTATATAGGCACACATACACACAAAAATAAAAGGAGGAGAAATTGAGCCACAATTTGGTGATCTGATTGTTCTTTTACTCGCGAAATGGAGGATTTTGTTGTGATTTGGTACAATGGCGAACAACAGGGAGAATCCTGGTAATGAATAAGACTGAATAGAGTGAGACAATGCTCACCGGGGTTACATTATTAGGAAATGTAACTAATATTTGGTCAGAAAAAGCAAAATTGCATCTACAAGCAATGAAAAACTTAAGAGGCCGCTGCAGTGAAACTCCCCAATTGCAAAATCCCATGTTAATGTATGGGAAAACTTTGAAGTGCAATGACTTATTACCTAAAATAATTATTAAAATACTGTTTTCACCATCAGAAAGTAGATGTCAAATGTTGATGATGTGCATTTTTAAAAATTGTCTACAGAAATTGCAAGAATGCTTAAGAAGATGATAAAATTTAATCAAATAGGAATTTCAGAGTTTTATGTATTTAACATTTAAATAGATAATTTTAAAAAGTGCACATCATTGGCATCTGACGTCTACTTTTTGGTGGTGAAAATGGTATTTTAATAAATATATTAGGTAATGAGTAATCACTCAGAATTTTCCCATAGGCCAACATGAGATTTTACGATTGAAGAGTTTCATTGCAGTGGAGCATAAGTTAAACAGAAATATGACAGCTGGGATTAAAATCACAGTCATAAATTATAATGCAAGTGGGTGAAAAAAAGTCCAGGCAAGGATTCGAACCAAGGATGTATTGGCTAAAACCACCAATGCTTCAGCCTTGGCGGCCTTCTTGCCATTCAGTTTATTCTGTTGAGCTGATCCAAAGAATCAGATCAGATTCTGTGATCGTTGAGGTCATTTGGGTGAAATAGTCTTCCAGCATTCGTCCACGGTAGCTCAGTTGGAAAAGCATTGGCGGCTTTAGCAAATACATCCCTGATTCAAATTCTGCCCCAGACTTTTTTTCACCCACTTGGTAAATTTACATCATTATAACTGATTTACCAATTAATTAATTGTGCTTGAAATTAATCTCACAGTCATCAATTTGAAATTTATTGGTACAAAATACAACTAACAGCTGTTCTTTTAAACCTTGTATATAGTCTCTAGTCCAATAGGGCTGTCCAACCTGATATTGTCTCAAAAATTTCATGTTATTAATTTTTTTTAATAAAACGTTTATGCATTTTTTAAGATCAATAATTTTTTATATTTTGTTATACATGCAATTTTCTATTAATATGCAGTTTCTGATTCTTTCCTCTAGAAAAATGTTTGTGGAAGTTCTCCTCCCCCATCTCCTCCCTAGAAATGTTTTATTTTATTTTTTTCTGCAAATTTTACATTGAGTTTTTAAATCACAGAGGCCTTTTGGCTACAACTGTGAGATATAACGTAGATTGTTTGAAGACATATATGTATCTCTTTGTTGCATATTTTCAGTCATGCTCTTTATTATTTATCAACTGATGTGCATATTTACATAATAAAAGGTTGGACAGGTCTGGTATAAGATGCCAGTGTATCACTCAGTAAAATAATATTGTTGCATGTTTTAAATCATTTAATGGTACTCTTCAATGTTTGTCACTATCTGAAGTACATTATTGTTTACTGAAAAATTAAACATCCCTGCATTTTTTTTTTTTTTTTTTTTTTTTTTTTTTTTTATAATTACAGCACTGAAAGTACTCAATTTATATTTTAAAAATAGGGCTTTTAAATTATTTAAAATGTTTATTTCTATATAACAAAAGAAAAGTTTAAATTATACATGATGTAGCATTTAAGTGCAGTTATTTAAACAACTGAGTCATAATAAAATACATACAATATTCTACATTTATAATTGTCTTAAGTATATTAAGAGATGTATGAATATTTTATGGTTATTTAAAATGTAAATTATCTCATTGCAGTCTAATTTTGTTAAACATCTGCAAATAAATTTCTCTGCTTTCTCTACTGAACTTTTGAATTTTCATTTTAGGTAAATTATCCCTTGGTGGACATGTTCTTCAGAAAGGTGAATGTCGACCTTTACCAGATCAAAATTATATGAATCTTAAAAGGTTAGTGGTTTATTCTACTTCTAGCTTTTATATCTTTGAGTGTAATGGTATTTATAAATATTGCATGCTCAATTTTGTCATTTTTCATGTAAAATAATGATTTTTTTTGAATTAAAAGTTAAAAAAAAATTCAGACAAACTTTATTTTGAAAACTGTTTAAATTAAAAGTGATAATGAGTGTAACACTGCACAGGGAATGAATAAAATATTTTTTTTAAACTCATAATGAAGATTTACTGACTAGCAAATGTTTGGCTGTTTCTCCATGAATTTTTGGCCACTTTTGCTGTAGAAATGCCATTAACAAAGTCTCCCTTACGAAGAATGTATTGCTATCTCTTTAGTTAATGCTTTCAAGAAAAAAAAGCAATGTATACAGATAACTATAATCGGGATTGTAAAAGATTCTTTTATAGTTTTTTTAAAATCTAAATAATTTGAGAGTTGTGTAAATTTTATTATAGTAACAATCAATGCAAAGTTATATTATAAATAACTAAACTTTTCTCATTGCAGTTTCAATTGGCTTCTCAAGAACATCCATCCATCATTCGCATGGTACTTGAAAACGCAAATCTTTAGTCCCAATTTTCTCAATGTACAATCAAAAGTACTTTCTACTGATCTTAAATAAGTTTGTTGAAAAAAGAGGAAGTGTTACCACTATCACTGAATTAAGATAAGGACCTTGAGAAGCCAGTTGGAATTACTTGTAGTTTAACTCTGTAATACAAAAGACTTTTGAATAGCTGCAATACTTTAAAGTGTAGTTTGGACGTCTCTAGAAATTGCAACCGCCAGACATCCCTTTTACAGCAGTTTCTCATTAGCATTGCTTTTCAAACAATTGTACTGTGTTTAACAGTTGGGGCAGGAACAAACAATAGTGGAATACAGTTTGTTTAAAGTAAAATAAATTTATTAACAAAATAAAGTTTTTGTTATTTCACATCTACAAATTAACTTTATTATAACTTTTTCTGTAGTATGGCGAAAATATATCTAAAAAAATGTTTTTCAGATCTTGGTCATTGCTTAAAATTTTTATAAATGTCTCAGTATTTGTTTGAAATTTTTTGTTTCATTAGTTTATATTTTTATTTTCATTTTTAGAGAATCTATATTAAAAGCAAGTCAACCTGAGCGCAAAGCAATTCAGCTGATGAAAGTTGTAACAAATTACAAGCCTGTGTCTGATCATAAACATAATGTGAGTATCATACTCTTGGGTTTAAGGGGAAATCATATATATTAGTTATTATAAATTAAAGTTTTTCTGTACATTATCTGTTCACTTTATTTTCTTGTTGTATTTGAATTTACAACGTACTATTCAAAGATTCATTTTTAGTATTAACTGTTAGATTTTAATAGAATAAAATCAGTTGGGAATGTTTTTCAGTTACTTTCATTTTTTTCCTTAATTGGTTATTAAAAATCTGGGTGTAAATGTTACACAAGAGTGCAGCATACATGGAAAAATATGGTGCTATTAAAAGTAAAAATTTTATATCCAGAGGATAATTCAGTTTTAAATTTATTATGTTTAATTTAGAATTTTTCCAATTTTAGAAACCTATCATGTCACTCCACAAATAAATTTAATGAATTTCTTTGTCATTTATCTTTCTTCTCGCTACATACAGACTGTAATTTTTTCTTTGATAAATTCTTTTATAATTTCTCTTAAATCTATGTAGCCACAACTCATGTCCTATATCAAACTGGAAAATTATTATGAACTAGAAAAATAAATATTTTGTTTCCAACATGAAAATTCTAGTTATCTATATATTAAAAAAATATATTTGTATATCTGTGTGTGTGAGAGAGAGAGAAGAGAGATGGGTGGGTAGCAAAATTTGTCACATATCATCTCCAAATAAAGACAATTTCAATTGTACCTGAGGCTCAGATTTTTGTAATTCAATTTTTTTTTGTGTTTAATGAAAATTTTATACATTAATAAAAGCAGGATGTTACAGGCTGCTTAATAAAGGAATGTATCTAAAGAATACTTAAATATAAGTAAACAAAATGCTCTTTAAATTATTACAAGGCAAAATTGAGCAGCTTCAGCGGCTTAACTGACAAAGTTGAAGTACAAGTGACATTTGCTCAACATGTCAAATACTCATCATGTAATATATGATGTGTATTTGGAAATTGACTGATCTGTGTATATATGACATTTGTGATTGCATAAAAGGGTTGACAGCAGAAATTTTCACTAATTGAATTGTGAAAAGTTTATTTACAGTCAAGGATCTACAATCCGCGGATCCATAATCCGCAATTTTCCATAATCCGTGTTACTTTACGAATGTAAACAATGAAATAAACAGTTAAGAAAATGTACAAATCCGTGATCCAAAAATGATTTTTTTAAAACAAATAATAAAAAATTAATAAAAATCATAATAAAACATCTATTTTTTTTTAAATTTACTCTTTTTTTTAATTAACAGTAAAAAAACTAAACTGTATTATGGAACGCACCTAAGCTTACTGAATGTTCGAAATGCCGACTTTTCATTCATAACTATTTCAGTTTGTGTAAGTTCAGAAGAGTAAATAACCAATGAAAACGCTCTATTTTGTGTGCGTCGCACGTCCTAGCAGTAACACAGCACCAACTGAGAACTAGATATTATGGTTTGGGAAGGTCAAATTAATGTAATCAATCATAGTGATAGATTGCCGAGGTTTCGCGAACGTCACGAAATGCAAATGGGAACTTTCAACTACAGGCGAACTCTGATTGATTTCTCAAGATCCGATCTTTCTGGAAACTAAACTTTAGCTGGGGAGCTCTTTTTTTCATTCTATTTACGTTCTTAATTTAGCAACAAGCACAGTTAATGAGTTGATGTTAATGAATTACGACTCACATGTCGTCTAGTATTGATTTTACTTTTTACTCTAATGCATATGCAAGGTGCAAAATGAATAACGTAGAGCGTAGTAATGATGCTTCAAGTTCTTCAGCAGCTAAAAGATCCCACGTATCGCTCATCTACTTTTCTAATATAGCTCTTTTATTTATTAACAGAAACAACAAACTATATTACGGAACATATGTAATTATTTTTATTTAAGTGCACATGTATAGCATTTTATAAAAGTAAAATAACTTTAAAATGCATTTTTTGAGATTACTTATTAAATTAATTACTAGATTTCATATTTATCTTTCCATATTATACTGATCATAAAATTAAAATGCTGTCTAAGAATAATAAAATGACGCATAATCCTATTTACTCTATAATCCACAAAATTCCATAATCCGCACAACCTTTGACCTCAGCTTGTGCGGATTATAGATCTTTGACTGTATTTATTTTTAATGTGGTTTTATTGTTAAAATAGATATATAATACCAGGTGATTTAATTTGTAACTTTTTTTACATTATGTGATGTAACAATATGGTATAATATGGTGGTACTCTTGTACATATTCTTGTTCATTTAAAAGTGATATTTCAGAAATTAAATAATATGTTTATGTTTTAACACATTTGTGATTTCTGGTCATGGGTGCAAGATCTTCAGTCTCAGGACTGATTTCAGTCTTGAAGAGATTTTTGGCTGATAGTAAATTCTTCTTTATATACAGGGTGTCCCAAAAATGACTGATGGATTTTAAAATTCAATAACTTGCAAACGGTGACAGCTATTTAAAATTTTTTTGCAGGAGGGTTATGTATAATGTCAGGAGTTTTTTACCGTAATTTTTTATTTTAGTTTGCATCTCAAACAATAGGTGGTGCTGATGGCGATTGAAGGCCAGGTCGACGCTTCACTCAGCACTGATCACCTGGCCTTCAATCCTTGTCAGCACCACCTATTGTTTGAGATGCAAACTAAAATAAAAAATTACGGTAAAAAAACTCCTGACATTATACATAACCCTCCTGCAAAAATTTTTTAAATAGCTGTCACTGTTTGTAAGTTATTGAATTTTAAAATCCATCAGTCATTTTTGGGACACCCGGTAGCAATTTTATTATAAAGAAGTTTTGATCACATTCTTTTATTGTAAAAGATCAATTTTTAGTCACAATACAAGGCATAGAAATCTTCTAGCCTATTTTCATTTGGTTATTTCTAATACCAAGAAAAATTTTCAGTCTTGACTTGGATGGACTTCTTGCATCAATGTTTCTGGTGTAAATTCACATTTTTGGATACACACAATTCCACCTGAGAATGTTACTTTGACACTTATGTGCTACATTATTTTACAAAACTATACATACTTAATATTTCCTGTTTTTAAACAATCAGTGTACTATGTGTATAAATACATCCACTAAAAACACTATCAGTATTTTTTATTATTATTTCTTTTAATAATGCAAAGTTTTCCTTATAGAATCCCATTTAATTATACTGGAAGTTTTATTAGAGTAAATATTTGATTTAAAATTATTTTGTAAATTTTTATACATAATCAAATTATACAACTTAGAAAGTAACACCATGCTTTTTACTTTATATGTGTGTGTGTGCGTGAGTGTGCATTATTATTATTATTATTTTTTTTTTTTTCCTTCCTGTGTCTCAAATAATTTTGTGTTTACATGCATCTGCAAAAATCTACCTGTGCAGTGTTTTACTCTTTATTAATATTAACATTTTGAATTCAGAATTAACTGAGAGTTTACTGCCATTTAAAAAAATAATTAAACTGAAAGTTTTTGATTTTTTTTCAATTTCTTAATCAAATTTCTACAACATATAACATAGTTGAAAGAATGTTGTATATTTCCGAATCGAAATTTACTAAAAATATTCTTTTTATCTAGATCGAATATGAACAGAAGAAGAAAGCAGAAGGCCGTAAAGCTAGAGATGACAAAGATAAAGTTATGGATATGCTGTTTGCTGCATTTGAGAAACATCAGTACTATAACATCAAAGACTTGGAGAGGATTACTAGGCAACCCATTGTATGTTTATATTTTATTTTATTGTGTGAATTTATATGTTTTACTGAATATTTGATAATATCATTATTAAGGGTTCAAA
This sequence comes from Maratus speculifer, assembly GCA_964019185.1. Classification (NCBI taxonomy): domain Eukaryota; kingdom Metazoa; phylum Arthropoda; class Arachnida; order Araneae; family Salticidae; genus Maratus; species Maratus speculifer. Next base: position 68,332,566 of record OZ025303.1, read on the forward strand.
AAACTTTCCCTGTAAAAAAAAAAAAAAAAAAAAAAAAAAAAAAAAAAAAAAAAAAAAATTATTGTTTTAGTTTACTTGTTGTATCTCTGTACAACAATATTCTGTCTATGTGAACAGTTTTATTTCTTGTAATGCATTAAAAAATATATAAGCTAATTTCTTGAAACTTATGACAGATAAATAAGATTACTGTATTTACTCTCATATTTTGTGCTTGTGTATAATTCCCCCCCCCCCCCTCCTCCTTAATTTAAAGAAAGTTTCAATCAAAACAAAAAAGATTTATATAATTTTTACACACCTTACTTTTAAAAGGAAAGGAAATTTCTTAAAAAATGCTGTGTATGATTTTCAGACAAACCATCTTTAGGATGTGAAATAACGAAATTGGATTTTCTTTGCTCTATCCACTTATATTGTAGCAATTTTGATTTAATAATCATCTCTAAAATCTACTTTCAATTCAGTTCTGTGTATCCAATGCAATATATTTGGTTCTTTGTTTTCTATAATTTTTATTTTCATCTGTTTCAAAAGTGCAAGTGATTTTATAACCAATAATACTGCATCAACAAATAAAACATTAACAAGTTTATGGCAAGACGTTTCAACAAATTGTTTGTACTGTGAAATTATAATTGCAAAGATAAACCAATTTTAAAAACAGCATCTTAGTTAGAAGAGGAAAAAAAATCTGTTCCATACAATCAAGATAACTGATAAATGCCTAAGTTCCTTTAAGAAATCTTAAATTCATTTTTGAAAAGAAAAAAGCTCTTTTGGGTGTTTGTTTTTATCCTCCTTTTAGAGTATCTTTTTTGTAAATTTTTTATCTATAGAATAATATTTCTTGTCACAGAATGATGAATATTTAAAAAAAGTCTGTTTTGCCTTTGTTCTGTTCATTATTGTTTTTTGAGATACCTTATACTTCTCAAGCCTAGTGTGACTGCCATATAGTGATTTGACCCAGTCTTTTGTCCCACTTCCAGGCTGTCACCTGTAACAAGAGTTCAAGTCTGCTAATTTGGGGCCTAGTTAATGGTTTGGATTTGTACACAGATACAATTTTGTTATTATAACTTGAGTCATAATGTGAGAATTTTATTGATAAATGAACAGAATTTTGTAATTGTGTCTCAAAGTAAGCCTTTCATGTAAGAACAGTCTTAAATATTTCACATAGCAATTACTTGAAAATTTATAAAATTTAAAAATCAATAAATATCATAATGTGTCCAGTTATATTATTAATGGTAAAGAAAATTGAAAATTGGTAATAGTATATTGATAAGATTTTTATTATGAAATAACAAAGAATCTACTGGTACTGACTAGAGATGTAAATTTTCCGGAAAAATATAAGTGGCAGAAAAAAACTGGTTTTTTACCGGTTTTTTTTGGAAAAAAAAGGAAAAATTGATTTTTTATGACTGTTTTTCCCAAATAAATTATATTTTCTTAGAGAATATTAAATAATAAACATTATTTCCCATTTATATGTATTAAATGAAAATTATTTTCACTTTATATTACAAAATAAAAAGAAAGTAGCAAAGCCCGCTTTTAAAAGTTTAGTTTTTTTTTTTTTTTCCACAGCCTAAGAATTTTTATTAAACGCTATTGTTTGTTATATCATATCTCTGTTGAAATGGTTTTTCAGTTACATGTTTAACTACCAATTGACCTAGTGTAAAAACCTGAACCAATATGTCTGCAGTTTGGAATGAAATAAATTATGCATTCCATTTACATAAGTATAGTTTTTAAGTAAATGATACTAGTTTAAAGAAATTATTGCAGTTTTGTCATTATTATGAATATCAGTATTCAAAAATTCCATTGTTTGTTTAAAAAATGTATATTTTTACATTATTACTTTTTTTTTCTTAGAATTATAATTTTATTTCCTTTATAAAATATGTTTAGTTTTGGTATAGCTTTCCAATCTCAACTCAAAAAAGTTTTGATTTAGTCTTATAATCTAAATTCAAACAAAACTAAGTTTTACTTTGGCTTACTCAGGTCTGCAACTAAAAAATAACGTTGGATTTATTGACTGTTAGATTTTTACTCACTAAAACCAGATTTATTTTTTTTTTTTAATTTAATTAAATGTATTTTTTTTTTTTTTTTTTTTACCCTGAAATCTAATATTCTATTCTTGAGTAAGAAACCATATTCAATAATGTTTCCCATGGTAATTTTATATTTCTAAGAGTGGAACTCAAAAGTTATGAAAACAGAACACTACAAATAGAAAATGCTCACTATTTTATTTGAGGAATTAACAAAAGCAGTTACATGCAGAGATAAACTTCTACTGTGCTTTAGAAAACTACAAAAATTCAAAGTCTAATCAAGAGGGAAAGTATAATTTGGAACATAGTTACTTGTAATAAAATATTTTTTTTTTTTTTTTTTTTTTTAATCACAGTTGTACTTTTCTAATGCAAACTGCCCATGTTTTTGCAACATTATTGTACATTATGGAGGTCAATTTTAGATTCAACACCTTGAAAAAACATTCAATTAATCAGCTATAACGAAATCTTGAAAAATGCAGTATAGTAGTGCCACCTATAGGGCAATTTGCGCCAAAAACTAAACAACATTAATATATATCAGAAACTGTCTGAAGCTGTAGTTTGATTTAAAAAAAAAAAAAAATCGTCCTTGAGGTAAAGTTATTGCGATAATCATGAATAATGCAGCATAGCAGCGTCATCTGTTGAGCAATTTACACCAAAAAGCAATGAGCACGGAGTTATGTCAAAGATTAACTTAATTTGAAATTTTATAAAAATACATACATTAGTTTGAGATAGAACTATTGTGGAAATTATGAATAATGCAGCATAGCAGCGCCATCGGTTCGGCGATATACACTAATAATTAAACATCTCGAGTTTATATCAAGGTGTAGCTGAATCTAAAGTTTTGTGAAATTATGTGTATCAGTTCTTGAGATAAAGTGCCCATAAAATTTGTCACATACAGACTCACAGAGTGACAGATATTTTCCAAAAACCATCAAAACGTGTTCAGGACCTTCTAAAATGTTTAAATACACCAAAAACTGGAAGTCAAATTTTTCACGAATTTAATACTTACTTCTTGAAAACATAGATTAAAGTAATAAATGCATACTTCAAAATTTTATGTTGAATTTTTAATTTTATCATTTCCATTAATCGGCATATTATTGCAATAATTTTACACATGAATTAATTTTTAAAAAGGGAAGTTGCATACATATATAGATTTTTTTCATGTAATCAAGTTTTTGTGAAATTGTGAACTTTTTGTATATAGTTGTACAAAATATATTCAAAATTTTTTAATAAGAAATTATTACTATATTTAGGTTTCTATTTAGACATTTTTAATAAAGTTATTTACATACATATATGCAACTTAATAAGATTCAGCTGCTGTATGGCATGAGATTTTTTTTTCTTCAATCACTGCACTTCCGAAAGATTCAATTTGTTGATTAAACTTTTTCTGAAATGTCTATTTTCAAGAGAAATTTTGCAAAGGGTCTTGTGTTTCAAACAAGAAAAAAATGTGAAGGATCCTTTCAAGTCTTCTCAAACAGATTTCTGCTCAGAGATCAGATTACCCACATTAAAATTTTCATGTGAGACACTCAACATAAAAATAAATAAAATAAAAAGTATGAGAATGAAGCTATTACAAAATTTTCACTATATTATTTCAGAAATGAAATTTCAATTTTTCTAGTTCGGAAAAATTGAAAAATAAGACTTCGGAAAAAAACCGTTTTTTTTTTTTCGAGCGTTCCCATCTCTAGTACTGACTTATGTAAATTTACAAGGAGTTAAAAAGCAAAATTCGGTTAAAATACAGAGCAATTATTTTGAAAATTTACTATTTGCTGCTTATATTTTTGCCTTTAATAATATGCAAATTCCAGTAAGAAATACTGAAAAGTTTGCAATCTTACATGAGAAAGACAAAGACTATTGGCGTTTTCTTGTTCACATCCCTAGTAAATTGTAATACTTATGTAAGTGTTCCGTATCTGCAAATTAGAGCAGAAGGGATCATTTTTCAAAAATGTTAAAATTAAAAAAAAGGCACAAATTTGATGGGCACCAATTTCAGTAGCCAATAAGGGGCTGTGCAAATATAATGTTATCAACTTTTTGCTAATTTTGGAACTTTTTTGCTAATTTTTAACCTTAAAGTTATATACAAAACTGGATACTTTTTTATTACACTCACTCCATACATAAGTGAGAGATGCTTTTCCAGTACAGCTCATGAATGAATAAGAGTTATTATCATTTTCCTACATCCCTAGCTAAATCTGAAAAAAAAAAAAAAAAAAAAAAAAAAAAAAAAACGCACATAAGTGCAAATTGCACATAAAAGGGAGCGTGCATAAATAAGAGATCACTGTATATGTTTTTGTATAAATATTAACAATCAAGGGGTACACAACCTTCAGCCAGCAATCTCTTAAAGCAGTTTTATATCAGTCTCACCTGCAAACCATTTTTTCTCTTTTTAAAAAAATTCTTAAATTTAAATTCCTGCCCAATATTTAAAAAAAAGAATTTTAATGGCTTTTTATAATTGCTCATCTAAAATGAACATTAGTGTCAAATTGGTAAGTTAATAATGTGAAAATAATAATAATAATGCAGCTTCAAGTGATTGTTTCTTATTTTAATCAATGACTTGCTTGCAATCATGGGGGGGGGGGGGGGGAATAAATATATTTAAAAAAAACTTGGTCACATTGCCTGTTTTTCATTTTCTTATTGAATGTCACTTGACATATTTTAGTAAGAGTGGTTCAGCTCGAGAAATTCTGAGATTGAAAGTTTTTGTCCAAACAGTTGCAATTTATGTTCCAGTACTTGACCCTTACTCATCTGGACAAGCTTTGTTAAACGAGCAAACAGTGTTGTAATCATTAAAAAACAGAGAATATACACTAGAGGCAGAAGGTGTACACTGAAATCCTGCCTAGAGTATACATTACAGCTGTTTTTTGAGAAATGGAGGGTACACCAAGCTCATTAAATAAATGTAAAAGGTATATAGTGCATATTTCCTATACCCTCCTTTAAACCCCTGCAAATGAGACAGATCAATAAACATTAGCTTGGCAATATCAAAAGTTTTTTTCCAAAATCCTCTCAACTATTTTTTTGCTCTTTTGCCGACACTTATTTTGTTTATTACTCACAATTTAACCATAATCCCCTCACCCAATCAAATTTAATTTTTCATTTGTTGCCAGTTTTCTACTTATTAAGAAGTACACATTATAATGAATCCTTCAATTTCAGTCCTTTTCAAAAACATTTCCTCGTGCACTGGAATTAGTGTGTAAAATTTACATTGAAATCCTTTCAAACATTCTCACATATAACAACCAAAAACAGAAGTTTTTTTAACTCTTGCTTAAAAAGGAGAGCTCTTATTAACAGGTGTATCTCTACTAAAATTCTTCAGGCGACATCTGGAAATCCTTTTGTATCCCAACTTGGTAGATAACAATAACAGCAAAAAGAAAGGGGGGGGGGTATGAATGCTCTAGGTACAACTAGAATACTACTATAGTATTTACGTATGTGAACAACTTTTTTTGAAAAATGAAACATACTAAAAGCCAAGGTAAGAATTATCTTTGATATTAATCATTCCAGTCCAGTCTGTTGCCCGATATTGGGAGAAGTCAATTAACAAACAGCATCAAGAGCTACTCTAATTATATTCTAGTCATATTGTTTTTGTGTTGTTTATAATAAATAATACTATACATAATAATATAATCTTACTTATTAGCTATGTTAATTGATGTGTTTTCTTATCAACTCGATGATAGGAGATCAGATCTCTATGTTTAAAAAAGCTACTAAACAGTATTGTAACAATGAAATATGTATAAATTTTGCCAAGCAAGAATAAACTCCGCTTTAAATTTTACTTGTGTAATGAACTTAGTCAATTAACCCTTGCAGTTTTAGAACTCAGTCCAAGTTAAAATGTTTTTATTATTGATGAGTAAATGTTAGATATCTTAAGATTAGGTTTTTAAATTTTTGTAGCTGTCTGTATCAAGGAGGAACAAAAATCTTAATTCTTTCTCATTTTGTTAGATCTATATATTTAAAAGACTAGGCTGTTTTTTAGTCATCAGCTCTGAACTTTGTACTGAATCAGTTTTGATAGTTATTATTTTTTTAATGAAAGCTGTTCATTTGTAGATGTGCCCATTCTAGCAGTTTTTTATTTTATTTCTATTTTTATATTTTATTTTTAAAAGTTTTTTTCCGAAGTTTCTTTAAAATGTTGGCAATCAGTTTACTTCCTATGTTGCAGATGAAAGAGAAAACAGGTTTTTTTTAATTTTTATTGATTATATCCTTATTGATGCTATTTTCTCATTACAATTAAAAATAACTTTTAAAATTTGAATAGAAAATGACATTATGCTTAAAAAGAAAAAAATAAACATGTCTTTACCTCATAAATCAATTCCTTTTAATACTTTTGTATTCTGTTGATACTGATGAGACGCTAGGCGAAATACTTCCTTGAAATGTGAGAGAAATTGACGTCATATTTTAAAAAAAAACTGACTTCTTTAATAGAACTAAATTTTTTATGACATATGAATCCAAAAAGATATAAATCTCTGGAATATTTACTTGGTGATACTCAGATTAAAAGTATGTGAATGTTTAAATAAAAGTTGTAACTGACAAACCTGACTTCAGATTTGGAAAAATATTTAGTAATAACCTATTGCTTGTAAAAATGTTTCTCAAATGATGAATATGGAAATGAGAAGTGCATATGCAAAATTTTGACAGTGTGAAAATGACCCAAGATTTAGATTTCATGCAGAAAAAAAAACTTACGGTTATGTCAGGGTGAAATATTTTTTTGCTGATTTTTTATTTCGTAATACTTAGCATAAGAGTTTCCATTGATAATTTCATCATATTTACTTATTTTGAATATGTTTTACTGGGTGCATAAATGTTCAATTAATTTTTTATTGTAACTAATTTTGTAGGTTTATTAAGAAATTAAACAAAAACATAATTTGCAGAACAAATTAAAAAAACAAAATTTTTTTCCTATACTATTTAAGCCCGAGGGGCAGATATTAAGATAATTTATTTATTTATTTCGACATTTAATATTAAATTTTGGTAACAAATAAGTTAAACCAAGTGAACATTAAAAAATAAAAATGAAATTCAAACAATATGATACTTAACCACCCTAAATCTTAGATTACGTTCAAATGAAATCGAAATAAATCTCAGACTTTTTCTGTACATTTGCTTTTTAGATTGCCTATTCATTTTGTTCACACCTACGGTAAACATAATATAAAATCTGCAATACAAATATTTGCAAGTTGAGTTTGGAAAAAAAGTCTTAGATTTATTTTGATTTCATTTGAACGGAATCTAAGATTTAGGGTGGTTAAGTATCATATTGTTTGAATTTTATTTTTATTTTTTAATGTTCACTTGGTTTAACTTTTTTGTTATCAAAATTTAATATTAAATGTCGAAATAAATAAATAAATTATCTTAATATCTGCCACTTCTCAGGCTTAAATAGTGTAGGAAATAAATTTTGTTTCTTTAATTTGTTCTGCAAATTATGTTTTTGTTTAATATCTCAAGTTTTTAAATAACTATTGCATTCAGGCGAACTCATTTCAAAATTAACTGAAGGTATCATCTTTAGGATTTCCTTTATGTGATATCGTATCACAATTACTGATGCAATTTACCCAGTGACATCAGAAATGAGCACTGGTACTTGTATATTGTTTTCGAATCTGATAACAGGAACTTGGCTGTCTCCATATGAGAGTGGCAATATTCTATACTGTTAAAAATTTGGAACTTTTGCTGCATCGACACTCCATAGTTTTTATAAAATATATCTATTTTGACCAATGAGAATGCTCAATAATACAGTGAAATAATCATTTTTTATATAAGTGGTGGAGTGACGATGCAATAAAAGTTTCAGATTTTTAAAAGTGTATGTTCAGACTGTAATTTGACAGACACGATTTTCCAAACTGCACAAAATGTAGAAAATTTCTGTTCCAAAACTTGACGATAATCACCTGAACGAGTACTATTATGCAAATGCAAGAAATTAATTAGCTTCACTTTAATGGCAAGCTCATAAAAAATATTTCGCCATTTTCTTTTCTCTAGACTCGTCTTAACCTATGAAATATCCCCACATACTACCAATTTGATATCGAGGAGTTCTGTCAGAAGAAAATTGAAAGCATTCCTACACTGTAAAAAATTTGACCCTCTTGCTGCATCATCACTGCCCCACTATTATAGAATATCTCTCTTTTGACCCATGAGAATGCTCCATAACAGACTGAAGTAATCGTTATCTATAAAAGCGATGGAGTGACGATGCAGCAAAAGGGTCAATTTTTTTACAGTGTATATTTAACTCGATAACTGAGCCTGTATCTCAAGACAGTATCGATACACATAGCAATGCACTTTAATTTCTTTGTGCACCCAGCATAGAAAGGACCCTGATACACAGGCACTTGTGCTCTGACATGTATGGGTACTTTAAATGTGGGTTTTCAGCTTTTTGATACCTGTTTTCAATGTGGGTAAGCATCACTGTAAAAAATTTGACCCTTTAGCTGCATCGTCACTCCATCGCTTTAGTGGTAAAATTATAAATATTTAAAAGAAAAAACTATTCGCCATCTATTAAAAATACCCTCATCCAGTCCATGGTGAATTGTTTCAAAGTTTCAAGAGCATATTTTTGGTTTGTCAGTACCTCTGAAATTGCACCCTGGGACAAGGGACAAAAGCGACCCTTAAAAAAAAATAAAATTCAAAGGGTTGTAATTTTTTTAAAAATTTATTACAGAAGTTGAAACATTAAGAGTATGATTTTTCAGAATATGTCTTCCAATTTTAACTATATGAAACAACTTGGTTAATTTAGTTTAAAACAGGGTTGGCACGATTTAAACCAATTGGTTTTAACCATGGTTTAAACCACGGTTTAAAAACCGATTGGTTTTTTTAAAAAAGAAATTAATAACATTTGCTCTTTTTTCTACACAATTTAAGCGTTTGAAATTATTGGATATAAATAATTTCTACTTTTAACACTTTATTTCAGCAATAAACATTAAATATAATGGGCCCAAGCATGTTTATATTCATAGGATGGAAATTAGAAATGTTGATGAACATATCTACTGTTCTAAAGAAATTTTTTAAAACATGAATTTTTCAAAGATAAAATAGGTTTAAAATAATCATTTATTTAGTATAAAATATTTTAATTTTAGAAAAATGCAGATCATTTAAAACAATCTGTCATAACATACATGGTGATTTTTAATATGGAGCCACAGAACTGCATACAACATGATTTTAATATTTTGGTTAAGCTGTAAAAGAAATTTTTCTTGACTGAGGAGATTATCTTTAAGAATTAAAATCAAAATATGAAGTTGGATAAGAGAGAATTAAAAAATTAAGCGCTAGTTGTAGCATTTTAATTGTACTGATTTATTTTTTCCCTATTATCTGCTGAATCTAAAGACAAAAAACATTTACTTTGAATTATCATTTAATTAAAAAAGAATATTGCCCAGTTAAACTGATGGCATTGAGCTCACAGGCTACGCATACTAATTGTACATTACAGCCTTGTATTTTCGTTAATTCCGTTCAAAAAAAAAAAAAAAAAAAAAAAAAAAAAAAAAAAAAAAAAATTAAGAAGGGGAAACAGCTCTCCCCTTTCTCCTTTTTTATACTTAATCATTGAACCACCTAAACTATCAAATACATGCTTTATCATATTAAAAAACCTATATCCAAAATTCAGAGCAAATCGGATAATTCTTAATAATAAAAACCCATTTAGCATTTATATAATTTAAGAGGAGTTATTCTCCTCTTTTATATTTAACCATTAAACTTCCAAAACTGTTCAGAGATTTGAACGAAATCTGACAATTCTGATTGAAAAATCCATTTATACAAGTTAAGGGGAGGGGCATTAGAACCCCCGTTCCCCATGTTTATACTTATTCAATGAACACCTTATAACAGCCACGGACTCGCCTCATCAGAATGATCCTATATCTAAATTTTGAACGAAAACTGTTAATTCTGCATGAAAATCCTGTTTATATCAATTAAGGGGGGGCATGAGCCCCCCGTTCTCCCTGTTTATACTTATTCAATGAACACCTAATGACAGTCACGGAATCGCCTCATCAGAATGATCCTATATCTAAACTTTGAACGAAAACTGCTAATTCTGCATGAAAATCCCGTTTATATCAATTAGGGGGGGGGGGGGCATGAGCCCCCCGTTCCCCCTGTTTATATTTATTCAATGAATACCTAATGACAGTCACGGAATCGCCTCATCAGAATGATCCTATATCTAAATTTTGAACGAAAACTGTTAATTCTGCATGAAAATCTCGTTTATATCAATTAAGGGGAAGGGCATGAGCCCCCCGTTCCCCCTCTTATACGTATCGAATGAACTCCAAAAACTAATAAGGGAAGCACCTTATCAGGATATACCTATATACAAAATTTCAAGTGGATCCGATATTTTTATCATGAGTTATCGCGTTACGCACGAACGAACGTACATACAGAACGGACGGGCACATAAGCTCTCAGGCTATAATAGCCTGTGAGCTAAAAACAAAACCTCAAGAAGTATTTCAATTTTTTTTTTTTTTAAATAATTGTGGAAAAGAATATTCATACTACCTCAAATGTGTATTATTAGTAAACAAAAAATTGTTTATAAAGATTTTCAGGTTATCACTGTTTCACTGTGTATTAGAAATTTATTCTTTGAACGTAAGACTATTTGCTAATACTGTTTAAATTAAAATATGATTGTTTTTAATTTTCTAGATAAATTAACTGTAATTATTTAATTCAAATTATTTTCAAATGAAGTTATACTACTTATGCGTCAAATAATGTCTATTTTGATCAATAATTTATATGTATATGTAATAAAAAAAGATGCTTTAAAAAAACCCGGTTTAAACCAAAAAAAACAAGTTGGAAATTGCACGTAAAGCGTAGCAAATGAGGTGCGTTCGTTGATAACGAAGTTTTAAAATATTCAGATCTTGCTGATATAGTAGAGCGTACTTTGAATATAGTATAGTGGTCGAAATCTTTGTGTTCCTGTAAATATGCAGGGAGTAATTTTTATTATACTTCATTAACGTATATCTTATTCATAAAATGTGAAGTACTTTAATATAATTAAAACACCCCCCCCCCCCCCAAACAATGTTTCCCCGTATAACATTATTTAGTGGAATACATTTGTGTGGCCCTGTAATTTAATAACAAAAATTCTTCGCATCACAGATTGTACAAAATGTATTTTTAGTACATATTTCATAGATTCACGTCAATTCTGTTATATTCAAATGAGTGTAACACCATTAAAATGCATTTGAAATTTTTTTTACCATTGACCGTAATGTAACGGAATATTTTTGATTGTCCCTGTAATTGATCAATGCACCCGATTTTCATAACATTTGAAATGACTCGACAAAATTATGTAATAAATATACGTTTTAAATTTCAAACGATTAAAATGCATTTGAAACTTTTTTCCCCATTGACCGTAATGTAACAGAATCCTTTTGATTGTCCCTGTAACTGATCTATCCATCCGATTTTCATAAAATTTGAAATGACTCGACAAAATTATGTAATAAATATACGTTTTAAATTTCAAACGATTAAAATGCAATTGAAACTTTTTTCCTCATTGACCGTAATGTAACGGAATCCTTTTGATTGTCCCTGTAACTGATCTATCCATCCGATTTTCATAAAATTTGAAATGACTCGACAAAATTATGTAATAAATATACGTTTTAAATTTCAAACGATTAAAATGCAATTGAAACTTTTTTCCTCATTGACCGTAATGTAACGGAATCCTTTTGATTGTCCCTGTAATTGATCTATCCATCCGATTTTCATAAAATTTGAAATGACTCGACAAAATTATGTAATAATTATGTATTTTAAATTTCAAACGATTCGGTTGGGTAGTTTTTGCGTTGTTATATGCGGACGGACAGACAGACAGACAGACGGACGGACAGACAGACAGACGGACGGACTGAGCGACAACAATAGGTGCTACGTATTTACATAATTACGAACGCACCTAAAAACCTGGTTTAAACCAAATAAACCAGGTTTTTTTTTGTTTTATTCGAAAAAAAACCTGGTTTTTTTCCAACCCTGGTTTAAAACAATAATATTTAAAAAACTCGAAATCAAAAGGTCACTTTTTCACTTCTTTCCGATACATAGAAGTATTTCTAAGCATTCATGGATTCTTTTGTGAAACACAATGAAAAAAGGTGAGTTTTTTATGAGAGTTTGTCATTTTTTAATACTGCCTTGATTTAATTAACAACACATTAAAATTCTGAGTCTAAGATGCATTGAGAGAGACTTTGGACTACCACCACTCAAACTTAGTCAGACCGACACTACTTTAAGAAAAATGTTTTCAGTCATGTTTGGATAACATTAAGTTACTTGACCTGATGTAGTATATTTGTAAATGTTGTTGTAGAACTATTTTTCGTAAATCTTAAAATATGCAAACAATTACTTAAAAGGCATTGAAAAATAGATATTATTTGTTTATTATACCTTAGATCTTTTGGATGCACTCGCATCCATTTTCAAAAGGACGAAAAAAAATACTTGATTAGAACAGAAAATGTAAAAACAAAATTAAAATAAAAACAAAAACAGTCCGTGTGTGCAAACAAAGTCACAAGGAGTCCATTGAAACAAGGATATTATACCAAATTTCGGAATATTATAAGAAATGATGTCATTATGAACATTATCTCTCCTAAGCAAAATTTCAATGGATTCATATATAATTGAAGAGTAATGGTTTGATGTTGAAAATATCACTTTAGCTTTGTCGAAATTTATCATCATATTTTCGTTTTGATGCAGTCTGGATAAAGCTGTACTTGGCTTGTTATATTGTATATCAGAAAAATGCTCTTTTAGTCTTACTTTTAATTTGCTAGAAGTCTGACCAATATAGAATAAACTAACTTTTTTGATGTTCTATAATGAATAGGATCATATAAACACCTGCTTTTTTATAATCTAATCTGGAATCCCCGGTGTTTAGATGGACTCCTCGTAACTTTATTTGCGCATACGGACTGTTTTTGTTTTAGTTTTGTTTTATGTTTTCTATTCTAATCAATTATCTTATTCGTCCTTTGAAAATAGATGCTAGTGCATCTGAAAGATCTGAGGTACATAATAAATAAATAATATCTAAACACTTTTTAAGTAATTATGTGTATAATTTAAGATTTACATTAATGACAAGGTGTAAATTCCATCAAGACACTGGTATTAATACAATGATTTGACTCATTGAATTATTTTTCTTTCTTTTTATTTTTAATTTATTCATTTTGTTAGAGATTTATTTGAATGAATGTGCTACTGTATTTTGTTTGAATTTCACAAATTTGGGAGTCAAATTTCTAAGTGATATTAGATTTAATTTAATACTAAGTTTTTTTCCACAATTTTACTAATGTTTCTTTATAATTTTTTTTTTCAGCCTTATCTGAAGGAAATCTTGAAAGAAATCTGCAACTACAATGCCAAGAATCCACACAAAAGTATGTGGGAACTAAAGCCAGAATATAGGCATTACAAAGCAACAGAAGGTGCTGAACAGTAATTGTGATTTTATGTAAATATTGTTTTTGTTCTGCTGTAATAAAGAGGTGTATTCTGTAAAGTTGTGTGACTAGTTTGTTTTTTCATAAATTTTCTTTTTTTAATTCTCAAAAATTTGTTAGATTTAATTATTTTCTAGCCTTAGTTAACAAAATATGCACAATTATGTTTTGTGCCATCTAACTTTTTTCAATTAAACTGTATTTTTTTAATTTGTGGTAGTATTAAAAATTAGTTTTCTTTGTAGGATTATGGGGAAAAAATTATATTTACTTATTGCTTATCTAAAATCTGTTGATTATAGATTATTAATCCATTTAGAATTGAATACATATATTTCTTATGTTTTTAAATGAAATAATGTAAACAAAGACTAATAATATACCCTTTTTTTTTAACAAATAAAAAATAAGTCACAAAACATTTTCACATCAGGAAATATATAACAGATTCACAATTTCCCAAAACATAATATGTATGAAGCATCTAAAAAAATTGTAAATGTATCAAATGATTTATAGATTTACAAAGCAACTTGAGTAGGGTGTCAGTGATTTTAATCAGTTAATTTAAATTATATTTTTAAATCAATTGCTTAAAAAAAATCACCCATTAAAATCATAAATTTTCTAAATGTTTAAAATGACATAAAAAATATTAAAATCTAAAATGAATAAAATTTGGAAAGTTTCTTGAAATATTTTTACTTATAAAAAAAAAAAAAAAAATAAAAATAAAAATTAAATTGTTTTTAATAAAGTATGGTTAACCATATTTCCTAAGTACTGTAAAACATTTAAGTATAGTAAGTTTGTAAAAAGCATTTCATTTAAAATTGATATTTAAATCTAACATAACTTGCTTTGTCAATTTCCATTTAGTTATCGAATTATCCATTTTTATATGTAAATTAGCCATAGCAAGTAGTAAATTTTTGCAGATAAAAGAATAAAATAGCCAGAATCTCATTTTACTTTTGCAATAATTTATAGCAAATATTGCAGTAAGAGAGCAGTAGAATGATATCAGCTGAAACGCTATTGTAAGAAAATGCATAAGAGAAAAATAATCAATTGGCAAAAAAATGTTAAATACAGCAAGATCTTCTGTAATGGTTGAATAAACGTTTTTCTGAACTTATATACACCAAATAATAATTTTTAGGCAGCAAAACTATTTGAAACAATGAATGCTGAGAATCCCCAGAAAGTACAAATAATGCTGCTGTTTTGTGGATTTAAGAAATAACTGCATATTCCTTATATTTACTCTGTATGCATGTTTGAATATATTAATACATTTTCATATTTTTTTAAGGTTAGCATATGCTAGCATTAAGTTTAAATTTAGGTGACTAACATTACAAATACAAAATTTGCTGCAAATAAGATTTCTTGTTTGTGCTACTAAGTAATGAATTATATGTAGAATTTTTCAATTCAGTAATTATTTACTATTTTCTCTAGGCCATTTTTAAGGGCATTACAACCTGCCCCTTTTAAAATTGGCAAAATGCACCCTGCCTTTTAAAAAAATAATAATAAAATTCACCTGCAGTAGACAGAGATTTCTTGTAAAAAACTTCCAAATTCCACAGTATTCCTAAATCTATCAGCCTAAGACCTTACAAAAATGACAGAACTTTATTTCTTTAGAAAAAATTTAAACATGGTGTTATTTAATTGCATCTTTCAATTTATAATTCATAAAATTATCAAAAATTAATGATACTTTATTTATTATGCTATGAAACTATATACTTTTTTTACCTTATTATATAATTACTAACCACATAACAGTAGAACCCCGATAATCCGGATCGGTTTTTTCATTTTTTTTTTCAACTTTGAGAAGCGATTGGCGAAAAAGTTTTTGTTTTATTATTCAGAATACGACGCTGCAACAAGTTAATGTTAAAGAAATTAGCCAATCGCTTCTCAAACTTGAAAAAAAAAGCGAAAAACCCGATCCGGATTATCGGGGTTCTACTGTACCAACATATTTCCTCCTGAAAAAGCATCCTTTTTTGGAACTAATATTTTGCCCCATTTTCTTTCTAGAATATATACTGAATTATTAATTATCATTTTAGTAATTAAAGCATAAAAATGTATATTATGTTCCTAATTATAAGAATTAATTGTTTTATAATTACACTGATAAACTAGGTTTCTGTTTCTAAGTAAGTATGTGGTGACTTTTATATTTTAGGTGGTGCTGTGAAAGAATATGCCATTAAAAAGTTTCCATCACCCACAGATTTTTAAAAAATTCAAAATCCTGAATATCTCAATTTTGTAGTGTTTATTCAACACATACACCTTATGAAATTTATCATTTGGTATTTTAGAAATGACAAACTTTTAAATAAACATTTATAAAGCTTAAAATTAATATTTAAAACACTGAAAGTATGCATTGTTTATAAAGTTCCAGAAAAATATAGATTTTTTCTAAAAAGAAATGATATTAATAAGAAATTTCATACTTTAAGTAGCTGGAAATGTCTTATCTGTGAATGCTGTCTTATAGGTCATTGTTCCGAGTTATATTGTTAATTTAAAGCAGACATTAAGCCACTTATATCATTACAATAGCGTAAATCATCTTTTCTTTTAAAAATTGTTGAATATTTCTTACATCAATCTCGATAAATAGATATCTTTGTATAGTTTTTCAGGAGATTCCGACCTTGCAATCTTGATCAAGTAATTCTGAGTTTTTCTTTGATAAATTTAAGTCTCACACAAAATCATTTAATTCTTTTTGAGTTGTTAGGTGTGGTTCTTCATTTATGCCAGGAGGATTAGTTCACATCAGATGTTGAGGAAGTTTAAGTTTCATAGATTTCCATTTCTACTGCTGCATCATCATATGTGAAATTCTCTGGAGGTTTCGGTATTTTTAAATCATCATTATGTAATGCTGGTCACATTGCTGAATCTAAGTTCGTGTACTTAATTTTATGTTTACTTCTTGCAAAGAATCCTTTAATTTTTGTAATATATTAGTAACAGTCAGTTATTTGATCCTTCGGCACGTGTCACATCATGGGTATAGCAAAGGACATACACTTTTTTGTACTTTTCATCCACGTCCGGAGGTTTGTAGCATGTTGTGTATAACAAGAATGAGGTGCTTATTTCTTATCTCGTTCAACTTCTTTATATCCAAAGTACATATGATAGGCGTATCGATGCTTTTTCAAAGTTAGCTCCCCGCACACACAGCAAAAAGAATCGGGTTCATTAACGCATCCTCTAGACATGTTTTACATATTGTAGAGGAAGATATGAAAATTATAATCAAAATTCAATTAAAAAGTCTTATAGAACAAAGAAATAGTAGTATATTCGCCCCGAAAGATAAGTTTCCAGTGTCAGGGATTTGCGTTAAAGTCAAATACTGTGGGGGTGGCTAGAGCTGTCTGTTCAAGGTTGTTAACATAAAATTTATTAGGAGGACATCGGTTTTTACTCTCTTGCTGTATCTTCTATCATTGTAATAAGAAAAAGGAATGTTTGTGTGAATCAAATACATGAAAGAGAACAAACAATATAATATAATTATAACGCCTATACGATGCCTACATACTCCAAAACGTATAAATGAAATTTCTCAAAAATGGAGGGTGATAGAAAATTTTTACAAACATATTCTTTTTCAGCAGCTTGAAATCTATAAGAAACACCCAACGTATATAGAGAAATCGAAAATTCGTTAAAATTTGTTTATCAGTGTTATTAAGTTGTGTTAAAAATTTAATATTAAATGAAAGTGAATGAGTTAGAAAATATGTCAGAAAGTTTTGTGTTGTGCAATAGGGAATTTGAGAACCATCTTAAATATCTTATCTGTCAGTTGATTTGTACAAAAATCTTTACTGTTCTTGTCACAACAATTTATAACCTGCTCATGAAATGGAAATTCTGCTCATAAATCATGATTACAATATTTTCTCTAGACTATATGTTCAAAAAGTAAAATACAAAATCAAAGTATAATTACATGTAAAGATGATAAAATCTTAAAATTTTAATTTTTCTTTCCCATTTGCTTTTAACAGAAAATTGACAAAATTTGTTCTGATCCTGTTTCAGGGTTCATACTTAATTTTGAAGAAAATATCCCTTGATAAATACCATACTGCATAATTTTTCTCTCTCAACAATTAATGACATTTATTAAATCAATGGTCCGACTGTACATGTTTAAGTTTGTTTTAGTAAATTAGGCAATCTGAAATTCATGCCTCTATCTAAAACTGCTTCTGATATACGGCAGAATGACTTAAAATTTCGTAACTCTTGTTAATCTTTTTGGACTAGGGGAGGGGGAGGTATTTCTAAATTCACTGAAATAAATGATTAATATCTTTTAATTTGCTTGTATCTTGAATTTCACGCTTTTACCTAAAATGGCTGCTAAGATGGTTAGTGATGGGCTATTCTTGAAAATTTATCAATTGAAAAAAATCATCATCGTAAAAAATGAAATTGAAATAGCTATCGATTACTTCTGAAAATTTATACTAATCAAGCTGTCTTTCAATCGATCATTAAAATAATTGTATTTACATGATTATAAAGAATTTTAGTAAATATGAAAAATAGTAAAATAGATGGAATTAAAAAACAACATACCGAAGAAAGGCTAAAAAGGTGCCATAATAGTTGAAAATAGGGATGGGCATTATTTAACGTATCAGGATAAAAAACACTGTTACTATGCTGGAACCTAATAATATTGCGTTAACATGTTACCGAAAAGTCCCTGTTAATTAAATAACATATGGTTTTTAATGGCGGCGTGTTCATTCATTTGCCTTAATCAAAAACTCAATTTCACATCTCTAAAATAGAACAATATTCACTAAAAATGTCCTGAAACGTTTTTTTTTAAATGAGCGCAACTAATTGGCACTATATTCACTCTCTAGCCAAAGGCAACTCTATTAGGCATGTGGTGCTTAAAATTTGTTTTGTATTTCATCAATCCCTAACGCATGAATAGAAACAATTTGCAGCCCTAATTAAATGCTTTTTCGACTTGGTGCCTGGTGCTAGGTCACCACCATCACATACTTTTTCTGATTCTGGTGGCACAAATATGAGATAAATAAAACACTGAAATAAATAGTAGATCCGAAAAACATCTGAATATTTGTAAGAAAAAAGGTCATGCTTCACTTGATTTGTAACAAAACTATTTTCAACCAAAGACCATGTTACAACTAAAAAGATAAAAATTTGATTGGATCAATAAATTATATCGATATCGAAAGACAAACACTTCCTTTCCCAAGAGATATCTTACGACATCATGTGCCAGACCCCCCCCCCTCCCCCGCCCCCCTAAAATTATAACGTTATATTTGCACAGCCCCAAAGTGAACACGCTATAGATTATTAAATCTAAATATTTTCCCTTTGTACACCTACATTACAAATGCATTTTAATTTCAGTGTAGTCTTTGAATTTTGCAATATATTTGTCGTTTGTGTTACCTAAATGAGGAAAGCATTGATTTCTAATCCCCCCCCCTCCCCCCAACCAAGAAAAAACAGCGAAACTCGAGCTCAGAATCATTAAATTTATAAAAAGTACATTTTTGCAATATTTAAGTGAAATGCATTTATTTATAGTTCTATGCCCTAATATATTAAAATTAATTCTCAATTTTAGATAAAAAATCTCTTTTTTTTTTTAAACTGAACATTATTTTCTACATTCAAATAAAATGCACAAATTTATAATTCTTTAATTGATTAAATCGTCCAAAACGTGTACATTGGAACTTCAAATAGAATTCCGCAATTGAAACCAACCACAGATAATTTCTAAATATTCCTAATTCATTCTGAGATATTTACTTGTTGCCGCAATAAATCTAGTTTTTAAAATAGATAATGATCATTTATCGTTTGGGTAACTTTGAATAAAAACAGATAATTTAACATGATTTCAATTATTTATCTGTAAATATTTTCTGCTGAGATTGTAACATTTGGTGCAAAGTGTTTTAAATTAAAAAAATATGTTGATAATAAATATAACAGAATTAACAATTTTATCTGAGTCAATGACATTTGATTAAAAGTGTTTGTGTATTCCTTATGGTTTTCGGAAGTAATGAAAGAGGAAGTATTAAATGATTTTCAATAGGGAAAGATTCTGTGTTGATATTGGAAGGGTGATGGAAGATACGGAGGGTTTACTCTTTTTAGAGAGGGGATGGGAGATTTTGGCATTATAGATTTTGTTTTCCTGCCAAATATTTTTATTATTTTTGTTTTGAATTTGTGTTAAAAGATTTTTACTTCTGTGATTTTATTTATTTCGCTAAAAAGAAAAGAAAGAAAGAAAGGAAAAGAAAGAAAATAGTCTTCCATAATTTGTGAAATAACTTAATTTTAGTACAGTTGTAATTAATTTGAAAAGTATATTTGTATAAACAAAATTTGTTTGTATGAATTGCATTCGATTAAAAGAATATAAATAATATTTTTGTGTTCTTGTGAAATTAACTTTGAATAGGTGTTGATAGATGTGTGGCCGCTATTAAGTCGCGGATCAATATTTCTTTTATAATATTTTACAATGTAGTTGAAAAGTGTTCATGATTTTGGTTTGTCTGTCCTTACTCTAACTCATGTAAATATAGTCTGATTGCCATGAAATGGATATATGTCTTATTAGAATTTAGTATATCATGTTCGGTTTTGAGAAGGAAGTTTGCAGGACCGCTCAGAAGAATTCCATTACTTTACGGTGTATGTTGAAAAATCACTTGCTGTGTATTTTAATGATATTACAGTATTTAAAACATACTAAAATTGATATACATCACTGTCGTGTACTACAAGGTTCTTACTAAAGAATATGGTGCGCATAGAATCTATCGCTTATTTATAAGAACATACAAAAGTATTTGGGTATAGAAGAAAATTAAAATTAATTGAATTATTGAAACCTATGAACAAAAATTGCTGGAAGTGCGTTTTCAATAATGGTATGCGTTTTAAACTACTTTTTAAATGTTACTTGGTTTGTACAAATTTTATATCATATGCAAGGTCGAACAAATGTTCTCAATAATATTCGTCTATTGGCTGAAATTGCTGAATAGAAATTTTCAACTGTGCTATGGCGTTTAACAGAGCTAACTTTTAGCATATTATATGTAGTAAACACCTGTAGATCATACACAGTGCTGAAAAAAAAATATATATTTTAACGATTATTCATGGTAATAACAGAAATCGTGTTTTCAAATGCTTTATGTTTTTTTTTTTTTTCCCTCCAAATTGTTCACTAAGACGCCATCTTCTATCTTTGTAAATTGTCAAGTTTTGTTATAGCATTCTAAATGTGTTGGAAGGTGTTTCATAATCTACACTGTATAAATTTATTTATTTATTTATTTATTTATTGTTAGAAATCGTGTTTAAACTCTATTACTATGCAGGGTGTCTTTTCATTTACTAAAAGCTAATTTCTAAACCGTTAGTTTTAGCACTATAGTTCAAATTTTCTTTTCCTTTGCATCATATAAAAATCAATTTACATTATTTTTAAATAGATAAGAAATTACAAACTTTATCCAATGCGCGAGTCCCATAAGCTTTATTTTTTCATGTTCTAACAAGTAAAACAGTAAAAATTTATTCTTGTATGCTCAAAACTTACTGAATTATGATACTTAGAATTTTATGAATTTCTAATGTTTTTATCACCATAACTGGAAAAATCTGTTTAAGTGTCAGAAAATGTGAAAAATGTATGAAATTCAAAGTATCATAATTAATTAAGTTTAATCTTGTCTTGCAAAAATTAAGTGTTTAATCAGTTTGTGATTTTGAATATAGCATTTATAATTATGTCAAAAAGTTATTTAAAACGTTTTGTTTGAAAGACCTTCTAATTAAAATATCCGTTAGTTACATGTTATAAAAATAACAGGTTGTTGGAACCTGTTACCTGTAAAAGAATGGAACGATGTAATATGTTAACGAAAAATAACTATATTTCCCATCTCTACTTGGTATTTCTTTAATGAATTTTGGTTTTATGTGTGTTGGTAGTCCCAAATTCGTATTGTTTTGCTTTTTCATGGCAAATACGAAGATGAAACCACACACTTCACTTGTAGTTCCAAAGTATTTGGAAGCTGAAGATTCTGCTTTGGCTCTACAAATTCCATTTGTATTCATATTAATTTTTTATTTTTTCCTTCCATGTTCAATGTGCTATAAGTTATTAAATTCAATGGTTCATATATTGTAATATTAATGGTTATATATATATTTATATATATATATTTATATACAGGGTGTCTGAAAAGTCTGGAAACGGTCGAATAACTCGAAAAATACATATGAGATTGAAAAACGTAAATATACGTGTTAAATATTTTTAAATAAGCTACTCAGTGATACCAAATTTGACCTTCGTAACCGACCCCCTGGGGGTCAGAGGGGGTCCAACTTTGAAATCTTAAATTATAACCCCCATTTTTTATTGCAGATTCGGATTCTACGGACAAAAATACGTAACTTTTGTATTTGATGTTTATTTCGAATCCTCGTTTATCACGGTGTAATTGAGCATATTAAATCGATACATATTTCGGCTTTTCCAACGGGATTTTCCCTAATCGAAACTAATTGGGGAGAATTTATGACATCAAATTCCTCGTCTTTTGCAATAATAGCGTTTCCTGAAAATCACCCGTGCCGATTATTTCGGTAGTGCTACACAGTTAAAAATTTGATCCATTTGCTGTAGCGTCACTCCACAGCTTTTTATAGAATATCTCTTTCATGACCAATGAGAATGTTCCATAACACAGTAAAGTACACTGTAAAAAAATTGACCCTTTTGCTGCATCGTCACTCCACCACTTTTATAGAAAACGATTACTTTACTGTGTTATGGAGCATTCTCATTGGTCACAAAAGAGATATTCTATAATAGCTGTGGAGTGACGCTGCAGCAAATGGGTCAAATTTTTAACAGTGTAGCACTATTGAAATAATCGCCACGGGTGATTTTCAGGAAACTCTATTCCTACAAAAGACGAGGAATTTGACGTCAAAAATTCTGCCCAATCACTTTCGATTAGGGAAAATCCCGTTGGAAAAGCGGGAATATGTATCGATTTAATATGCTCGATTACACCGTGATAAACGAAGATTTGAAATAAACATCAAATACAAAAGTTACATATTTTTGACCGTAGAATCCGAATCTGCAATAAAAAATGAGGGTTATAATTTAAGATTTCAAAGTTGGACCCCCCTCTGACCCCCAGGGGGTCGGTTTCGAAGGTCAAATTTGGTATCACAGAGTAGCTTATTTAAAAATATTTAACACGTATATTTACGTTTTTCAATCTCATATGTATTTCTCGAGTTATTCGGCCATTTCCAGACTTTTCGGACACCCTGTATATATAAATACTTTTATAAATACATCCAAAGTTATTCAAACAATACCATTAAATAAACCAATCAAACCAGTATTTTTACAATCATATTATTAAAAACAGTTGATATATATATATATATATATATATATATAGCGGCCAAAACCCGAAGCCTGGCCAATTCGAAAGTTTTTCGAAAGAGAAATTTTTCACTAAGGTCAGATTGGAGTCAGGAAAGGAATCTTGAAAAAAAGTGGCCATATCGACGAGTGACAAAGGAGGCGTCGAATGAGGCAAGTCTGATGCGCGGACTGATACTTATACCCTAAAAAAAAAAAAAAAAAAAAAAAAAAATTTTAAATATAGTTAGATTAAATATTTTATAATGTGGATATATATTTTATGAAGCACATTTAAGAAATAAATACTTAAAAAAAAAAATGATAAAAATATAGCGTGATTAAATATTTTATAATGTGGATATATATTGATGTACATTTAAGAAATAAATAATTATATACATATAAAAAAAAAAAAAAAAAAAAAAAAATTAATATAGCTTGATTAAATATTTTATAATGTGGATATATATTTAATGATGCACATTTAAGAAATAAATACTTATTAAAAAAAAAAATTTTATTTTATTTTATATATATACTTTCTTAAATCATGTCACTTGCACGCTATCTGTTTATTTTGAGTTATGCCGTCATGGAATCTAAAATGGCATCTTTTGATTCGCTTTTTTGACTCCACCCCTTTTTGTGACAACAACCCATAAACCGAGTCATAGATTTTTTTTTTTTTTTTTTTTTTTTTTTTTTTTTTTTGTACACACTATAAATTTTGGGTGAGGATAAAGATTTACAGAAACTTTTAAAAGAAAATAACAGTCTTTTTAAAACCGTATGCCTTGGGCACCTTTTGTGTGGGAGGGATGGAGAATGGACAAAGAGAGACCTGATTCTAAAAAAACACATCGCTTTCAATGAATCTTAACATTTTTCAACATTGGATTGTATCTCTTGACTGGATCCGTTTCAAAATGTCCAAGATTGGCAAAGCCCTTTTCGCAAAAAAAAGGGGTTGAAGGAGGTTGACAGAGCAACTTCCTTCAACCCCCTTTTTTTGCTGGGAAAAGAAACACACCGTTTACAACAGAAAACATTTATTGAGGAACTCTTCTCATTACATACCATTTAAAAAAAACGACAACATCGACGCATCCATTGCGGTCGTCTCATGGAGCCTATAAACCCCTTTTTCTTGGGAAACGGTGACTCAAGACTGCGATTCCAATATGTGGATGAGATCTTTGACCGAAAAATGGTCCAGCAGGGCGATCAGGTGGAGATGCAGGATCACTTTACGCCACAGCCAGATCAATGGGTACTGTTCCAGGGCCTCGTCGTCTGCCAACTCCTTGACCAGGGCTTGGCCCTCCACACCTTCAAACCTTCCTAAAAGCTGGGTGGCGGAGGTGTCGAGCCAAAATAGCTGGCCGTTTATCCCCATAAAGCGGGCTGAGCGGTGAGTTGCAGCTGGAGCATCATAATGAGACTGAACCAGGGTGGGAGAAAGAAAGACATTTTATAAGAGAGTGTGTCACCGCCTCCCACTCGTTTCCAATCCAAAATCACATGGGTGGTGGTTTTGTTTCACAAGGACATCATGCCAATTATACAATAGACGAAAAAAAATTTTTTTTTTACAGTCTCTAATTTTTATGGTTTATTGTTTCTTTTCAGTTTATCTATGATCTTCATCAAAGGTTTTTCTAAAATCAAATCAGTTTTTCTCATTCTCGGTCTTGCATAGCTGTGCGGATGCTACAGTATCGTATATATGGCGCGCAGCTCGCGCCAATGGAGGGGAGTGGAGCGGGCGTAGCACGTCAACATAGGCTCGGGTGTTTTCAAATCTTCTTTCATTTTGTAGATGATACATCCAGCATGGAATTCGTGGCCTTAGTATAATTCCGGACCCTCCTCTCAGCTCTCTGTAGTACACGCAGCATAATCTTCGAGATGACCACTGGCTAGCGGCATCGGGCACTGGGGCACGCTTATCAACAGCAACCAGTTTTGTCTCCGCCATCTCTGAGCAAAAAGTGACTGCAAATTAAAATTTAAAAATTAGATTAAAATTTAAAAATTCTGAGAACTCGAAATTTTTTTTTTTTTACTAATTTGGAAATAAGAATTTGAAACCTATTTAGTATTCAGGAATTTGAGTTATATTATGTATTTCCCCCGATACTTTGATGAAATTCATATTTTTTCCATGATCTTTTGGGGGGGAAATTCATATTTTTTCTGCTATTTTTTGGGAAATTTGTGTTTATTCAGTTTTTTTTGAGGAAATTCACTTTCTTTTCTGTGATCCATTAAAGAACTTATTCACACTTTTTTGCAATCTTTGTACAAAATCAGTACTTAATTTCTATCTTTAAACGAAATTCACATTTCTTTTGCAATCTTTTGACAAAAATCGTTTGTTTTTTGAGATCTTTTCTGCAGCATATTTTGTGCTGCAGTTTTCACACCCACTACAGCACAAAGCTGAATAGTCTTCATAAGCACACAATCTTGAGATATAACATGAGGCAAAAACAATCGGTGAACACTCATACAATTTAATTAATTTTCCAATTAATTTTTAGCAATGAAATTATGACTGAAATTACAATTACTTGCTACAAAGACATTGTCCTCATAGCTTTAATGGTATAGCACTTAGAGCACTATTCCAAGAGTTCCAAGTTTGACCCTGGCTTGAACATTTTTCACCCAGTTGGTTTCTACACTTAGTTAGCAATTGATAAATCATGTATTAAATATTAAATAATTTCAAGCTCAATATCATTATTGAAATTGAATTGGAAAATTAAAATTGTATATGCTTCAAAATATTAAAAATTTAAGAATAATACCCTTAACTTAACTTATGAAAATTATCGAATTTATATGCTCATACAGCATATACAGATAATTAATATATTTATATACTTAAACATGTAACAGCTTACACAGATGAAGAGCAACAAACTGGGGTGGGGAAATGCATCATTTTGCTTGCCAGTGGCAAGTGGATTTTCTCACAAGGCGAGTGCATTTATAGTTTTTTAAAAACTGTAAGGCAATAGGCACATTATCAGAAACACTTTTTTAATCTAGATATTTTATCTTTCCAAATTATTACGGTGTAAATATGGTACTAAGTTCTATCTAATATTAATCTTACCTCTGTTATATATATATTTCTTAATACTATAAAAAAAAGAATTATGAAAATGTATTGTCGTAATAGGAATTTTCTATGTAATCGCGTGCGATTTTGTCATAACTATTTTCAACTGCGTGTGTATTGCATCTTGCGGGCTGGTGAAATAAATCCTTGGCTGGTAAAAATTTGGAAAAATTCCCCACCCCTGGCAACAAACAAATAGAAATTTATGCCAACAAACAATAAATATAATGTACTTTTACTTAAAACAATATTACCAGAATCAGATGCTGTGTCACCATTTTCAGATCCTATTTAAAAAATTAAACATAATTATTTTGTGTGTACAATGTATAAATATATTTGCACTAA
Organism: Maratus speculifer; assembly: GCA_964019185.1. Classification (NCBI taxonomy): domain Eukaryota; kingdom Metazoa; phylum Arthropoda; class Arachnida; order Araneae; family Salticidae; genus Maratus; species Maratus speculifer. The sequence goes on from OZ025303.1 coordinate 68,359,416, forward strand.
CTGGCCAAACTGTTAGAAACACATCTCCCACAAACTCCTTGTAGAGCATCTATTGATACAATAAATTGAATTTGCTTTGCTTTATTATGGCATTGTTGAATGATATCAATGAAATAACGAAATATTTAAAGCTAACAGCTCAAATAAAATTTTCAATGACTTTAAATGGGTAATGAACACATTCATTTATAAACAGAAAATCAAGCAATTTAAAACCAGCAAAACACAAGGTTCTCTTAAATCAGCCATCTCAGAGCAAATTAAAATTTCTTTTTTAAAACAAAATTGTATCGAGATCGTATCATAGCTTAGATGACATTTGTAAGATGAATTGAAAACCAAAATTAATTTTGCAGCTTTTTTCAATGACACATCTCAGTGAAGTGCTAAATCAAAAGTTAGGATATCTTAAGTATTTTTTTATAAAGAATGGTGAATTTTTATAATATCTGTATTGAAGGTAATTAAAAATAAAATGAGTTATGATAAAAGTTTCAAAATATAATTTTGTTCTCAGGATAATGCACAACACTCCAGATTATATTTCCCCTTTGCTCAGTATGCATCTAAAAAACATTAACTTCTAATACTGAGTATGGTAGGATTAAAGGGCTCCATAACCGAACTTTAAAAAAGGTTCTGTAAATAAAAAAAGATTGACAATCATTGTCCTAAAGCATATCCTTACATTCAATAAGACCCTTAAATACAGTACAACAATGAGGTTCATCAAATTATCAGTTTAATGCATTAAGATGTTCCTAACATTATGGCCATTTAGTGCATTCATAAATAGATAAAGTTTTCTTCAATCACAAATACTTAAAATACTTCCATTATTTATAAATATCATTAAAAAAAACAGTGAAACTACATTTATAAAAAACCAATAGAAGCACTATATCCCAGTACAACAGAATTTAGTTCAATGACTACTGATTTAAACTGAAATTATATTTGTCAAGGTCAATTTTACCCCACTGACATAATGTTAAAATTGCAAAGCAAACAAATTTAATAAAAATTTCATGACTATATATGATATACAACAATCATATTCCACTATATTTTATCATCTAATGATAACGACTACATAGAACCTAAATTTACAATAAATATGATTATAATAAGAATATTATAGGTGTAAATTAACGGTCGCCACTCGCCACGTGGCGATTAAAGATGTAAAAGTGGCGATTAAAAATCGGCCATCGATCGCCACCCTAGTCGCCACTCGGCGATTAAAAAATCTTATTAATTTGCTTTGTGAAATACAACATTTTTCATGGATATATGCATGCCTACTTTGTTTGCATCTAATTAGTGAATTGGTTAATTCTTTAAATTAAAAATCGGCCATCGGTCGCCAACCTAGTCGCCATTCGGCGATTGAAAAATCTTATTTATTTGCTTTGTGAAATACACATTTTTTTCATGGATATATTCATCTCTACTTTGTTTGCACCTAATTAGTGAATTGGTTAATTCTTTAAATTAAAAATCGGCCATCGATCGCCAGCCTAGTCGCCACTCGGCGATTAAAAAATCTTATTAATTTGCTTTGTGAAATACAACATTTTTCATGGATATATGCATGCCTACTTTGTTTGCATCTAATTAGTGAATTGGTTAATTCTTTAAATTAAAAATCGTCCATCGATCGCCAACCTAGTCGCCATTCGGCGATTGAAAAATCTTATTTATTTGTTTTGTGAAATACAGCTTTTTTCATGAATATATGCATCTCTACTATGTTTGCATCTAATTAGTGAATTGGTTAATTCTTTCTTTCTATCGGATGCAAGCATATTTAGCAACTTTGTTGTATTTTCTATATTTTGGCTTTTTACCATGAACTCTTTATTTCGATTATGTTTTCAAGAAATAGTTTTTTTCCTACAAAATATAGTCATCAATTTTAATTCCACATGCATTTCAAATAAATTATACCATTTTTACCTTGGATGCAAGAAGATTTTAAGGACATTGCTGTATTTTTGCTCACTAATTGTACCAATAATAGTTGGCTAGTACAATTTTTTTTTTATTTATGATTAAAGTTTATGTAGGTGTCAAGAAAGATTAAAACAGTATAGCCAATTACTTTAAAAATATAGGACAAAATTAGCACTCGCCCCTTAGGCGAGTAATACTGCAAATTTAGCATCTGACTTTACTGCTACCAAGCAGACTTCCTCCACCTCACCAACACATTGGCACTCTCTGATTTTGCCTTTAATAAGGCATCTGGAGTTTTGAAATCTCAGCCAAAGCAAAGAATATTTATATTTATCTGTATACTCGCCAAACTTAATAATTACCACTAATTTTAAGTAAGAATAAAATATCCAAGAAAGATGTGAAATTATTTTTAAATTTAAAATTTAAAAATACAATTTCCTTGTTTGTTTTATACAATGCATTAATATATATTTAAATATAGTTTATCCTTTACAATTTTATCTGTAGTATTAATCACCAATTTTTTCCCCATTCAGTGGAATGACAGTTTTATTTTTAACCAAATATGTGTAACTTTGTAACTCACTAGCCGCTAAATAAATAAAAAAAAAAGCCTTTGATCTATTTTTAAAAAGTGGCTACTAACTTTTAAAAAGTGGCCACTAATGAAAATGGGTCTACCGGCCACTGGCTACTAATCAAATTTCCCAGTTTTCACCTATAAAGAATATTAGTCATTATTTACAATTCATTATTTTTATGTACCATTTATAGGGGAAAAAATCCATAATGAAATCTAATGAGATTTCTTTTTTTCTCTCACTCTTGTCTCCTGCTTTTCCTAAAACTTATGTTTTTTAACTGTTAACTACACAGTCAACAAGTAACTATCAGTAATGGTTAACTCTAAATCATGAACATTCCAACAATTATCTAGTTTCAAGCTGATTTTTCTTCCATATGCAACTTATTTAAGTAAGAGCATAACAGAATGATGATTTTCAGATTTTTTTTCAGCCTATTCAAAAGAAGCAAAGTTTTCTAAGAATCTCTTATAGTGCATTTAACTGTAAAAATATTATTTTTTAGCAGATGATATACATACAGGATAACATAAGTCAATCAGATGTAGGTTGGAATTAAGTCATCAATCAGGTAGTGTTAAATTAAGTTGGCTCTAAATCAATTGCACTGAGTCAAGTAAATTGATTTTATCCAAACCTAGCACAATCTGCAGTTCGGATTGAATGGGTGGATTAACTAATTTTTTCACTGTGGGTTGGTTCACTTTAATTGTTTTGGATTCAATTGGGATTTGACACATGCAAGCCAGATTAATATGGACCTCATTTTTCAATAAAAAGTCTAGAATATTTTTTCGGGTGAAAAAAAAATATATATTTTATTTTGGATGAATATGCTCATTTTAAAACAAGAAATATAACATCAATATTAAGAATACAATTGCTGACTATAATTTGGTTAAAATATTAATTAATTTTTTTTTTCCTTCAGATTCTAGTCAGTTTTTGAATTGATATTTGTGTGTCTTGTCAAGTTTGGGTAAGATATAAGCAGAACTATAGAGGACTCAGATTCAGATATTAGTGTGAACACAATAATAATAATAATAATAATAACTATGCTTTTACTTTTTTTTTTTCTTTTTTTACACTAAACTAGTGTTCTTTCAATCATTTAAATTTTATCTAGTTATAAATATGGAATTATTTTTCCCCCTCAGAAAAAGAGAAATAATTAATAACCAAAGAAAAATATGTAGTTTTGATATGTTACCATACAATAATGCAAATTTATGAAGATCATTTCATAATTTTATCAGAAACAGTTTGGGAAAAAAAAAAAAAAAAAAAAAAAACTTAAGGCACAGTTTATAAAAAACAACAGTTAAATGTCGATTTGGATCTATTAATGATACAGTACAAATATTATAAAAAGAAAAAGAATGATTATGCTGAATTTTAAAAAAGAAGGAAAAACAGTGTGTGAAGCATAGATTACAGCTTAGTAAGCTGAAAGATAATATCTAAGTAAACAATTTGGAAAATGTGCAGGATATTTGAAAGCCAAATTTCAGCAATTACCATCAACACTTAGTATGCAACTGAATTTCTTTTCTATGGCACTATATATGATATATGCATATGCATATTACAGAGTATATTAACGCTTAATTCATTAAAAAATTTCCAAGAAACAAACTGAAATGTGTTCTCATTCTTTTGTGCAGCTCTGTATATGATCTATAGTATTTATGGTATATCTTAAAACCATGTCTAGATATTCTACAAATGTACAGCTAGTTGTAAAGAAATTACAGTAATAACCTCTTTGAAATGAATGTCTTTTAAAGAAATTTCAATCTTTTGTCACGCTTATTGTTAAAAATAAAAATTCTTTTCTAAGTGAACCACAGAAATGCTTTGATTACACAAGGCAAAATTTTTAATTAAAAATTAATAACAGAATTAATCAAGGATTCTTCTAAGCACTTAATGCATCATGTATATGTGACACTCAATGCAAAAGGGTTTAAAGAATCTAACAGAATTTTATTTGGATAAACTTATGATTTATATAAAGGCACATTTAGAAATAACTATAAAAACTATCATTCATGTGATAGTTATGTTAATGCCTATAATTAATATTGAATAATATAAAATACAGCCAAGAAATATTGTTGGAAAAAAAAATCAGTTTTGAAAGCAACAGTTGTTTTTATTATTATATATTACTCTAAATTTTTTAAGTGCACTTTGAGATGAGTCTAAATTTTGGTTGAAAATTATTAGTGAAATGTGGTGTATATATATATTTAAAAACTTATAGTAAATATTTTTTATGCTTCGTAGTTTTTTTTTTAGTTAATATAAACTACAAACTGGTATTTTGTATGAGTTGAAATTTTCAGGTTAGAACCCATTCCATTTATTTTTTCATATTAATTCTTATCAATAACTTCATAGTCTGTCCAAGGCAAAAATCAACAAAATAGGTCCTGATTCATTTTTTTTTTTTTTTTTTTTTTTTTAAGACTATATTTCTTAACTAACAATTATATTTTTCCTACAATTAAAATTCTTTTCAAAAAATACTTCTTGTGTATCTCTTTATTCTAAAAAATAATTAGTGCTGTCACCGCTGCAAGAACTTGTGACAAAACAATGATTTTTTTTGTGGCCTAGGGTATTACTTCGCTAATAGTAAGAAAAAGTGTTACTTACAAACATGTGAAAATGGGTGATATTATAGAGAAATGTCTGATAAATATCCTGATGCAGAGAGTTTTAAAATCAAATAATTATTTTTAAAAGATATTTAATATTCAATAATAATTCATCAAAATCGTTCCATTAAAAAAGTTTTATAGAAGCAAAAATTATACATAAAAATTTAAACATTTTTTTATCAATATATACAATAAAACTTCCCTGGGTGCAGACAGCATTTATTTTTTTTTATTTGACTGATTTTCTGAGGATTTATTTTCATTTTGAATTCAAATTTTCAGCATTTTGAGAGAGATTTTTTACATATTTGGAAAAGATTATTTTAAATTGTTGACAATTGATCAAAGTATAACATTTCCTTCAATATTAAAAAAATTAGTTATATGCAAGTATCATAAACAGAAAAAAAAACTTTCAAAAGAGAATTAAATAATTACAAGTCAAAAGCAAGAAATATTAAAGATTATGTCATAAAACTATATTTACATGTGAATATTAAAAGAGAAAGAAAATATTAAATTAATGAATTCATTAAAATGAGTTAACTGTAATAAAGGAAAAAAAAAAAAAACATGCCATATTTAAAATAGCCAAACAATAATATTGCAAACAGTTTAAAATTTAAAAATATATTTACATGAGATATTTCATATTTCTAAATGATCTTTTAAACTATTGTTGCTAATTCTAAGGCAGTGGAAATAAAAAATATTTCCTTTCTAGAAATAAAGGTATCTTCATGTTAATATCAAAAAGAGAAAGAAAACTTTTAAATAATAAATAAATTCATTAATGTGCATTAAAACGAGCAAGTCAAAAAAATTATGTCATATTTAAAATAACCAAGTAATATCACAAACCAACTACCAGAAAAAAAAAAAAAAAAAAAAAAAAAGACAGTTATTTTATATTTTGATGTCAATAAAGATCTTTTTAACTACAGTTGTGAATTTTAAGATGGCACAAGTAATATTTCTTTTCTAAAAACAAAAGTATTTTCAAGTGAATATCAAAAAGAGAAAGAAAAATTTAGTGAAAATTACAATAGATTTAAATGATACATTTAAAATGCCTTATTTAAACAATATTCTTATACTGCATTTCAAAATATAACAGGAGGCAAAGACTCTGTGTATTTCACAGTTTAACTAATCTTGTCTAATAAAACAAGATAAATAACAGAATATTAAGTTTGATTAAATTCTGTCCATTGGTTTTGGAGATACATATTTTGAAAAAATCATGAATATGTTATAGTATATACTAGTATATGTGATAAATAGCTAGTAGATGTTTAACAACAGTTGATCAGACCTTAAAATTCTCCAATCAAAAGGAAATTAATGGAAACCAGTTTACATGAAGATCTCCACATATTAAAAAATACGAAAAAGAAATCAATGTTTTGCAATTTTGTAAAAGCCGATCAAATTAGCATGTTTTTAGAGTTTGCAGCATTCCAATATGGGTTTACGAGCATAGCTCGAATGAGACAGAGCCCCCTAATAATTAAAATAATAAGCTTTGTAAAAATCACCATAAAATAAAAACAATGCAGGACGTGTTTTGAGCTACAAATAATAACAGCTCGTTGTCAACTAAAGTAGACACATGTCCGTAAGGGGATAAGGTAAAAAATGAACTGGAAGATACAGGATAGAGATCACAAAGAATGCGATAGGTGGCGCTAGTTGAAAGAAATACATGCAGAAGACAGAATGCCAAAATGATAGAAATGAAAAGAGTGAAAAAAAAATTCTTACTCCGCCTTCCTTCTAGCTTAAATTTTCACAAAGTTTATTTCATTTGTAAAAGTTCTGATAATCTTGTCAATGATCTCTCTTCATTTCCCTCTCTCTCCAGCTTAAAAATTACTTTTAAATTCCTTTCCTTCTTCTTCTCTTCATTTCTTAAAAAAAAAAAAAAAAAAAAAAAAAAAAAAAGTTATTTTGTTTTGCTCCTTAATTTGCCATTTCATTTTTTTTCTGTTATTTCCATCTTTTTTTTCTTCTATCTCTTTGGCAACACTTTCACTTCTCATCTTCTGGATGTGTTCCTTTCAACTAGTGCCACCTGTCACACTCTTTGTATTCTCTACCCTCTATCTTTCAATTATTTTTTTTACCTTGTCCACTTACAGACATATGTCAGCTTCAGCTCATGACAAGCTGTCATTAATTTTAGCTTAAAACACACCTTGCATTGTTTGTATTTTATGGTGATTTTTACAAAGTTTATTATTTTAATTATAACTTATCACCAGTTTATTTGAAGCTTTTTCACTTCATATATATTTTATGTAAAATGTACATTTTGCAGTTAAGTCCACAAACAACGAATTCTAAATACAGTAAAACCCCGATAATTCGGATTAATTGGGACCAGACCCAATCCGGATTATCGAAAATCCGGATTATCCGGAGAATAAGAAAAAAATGAAATAAAATAAAGCATACGTACAGAAAATCACCTTTATGTTTAACTTATTGATTATTTAGAGACAGTAAAAATGTTTACTTTGTAATAAAAAAGTTTGTAATTTATTGCTGTGCCAGTTTTCTATACCTTTTGTGAGCCGTACGGTCACGCATCCGCTTGAGCATAAGTAGTTCGTTGGGTGTAGTTTAAATAAGCGTTTAAATAAGAAAGCATAAGGTATTCTTCCGAAAAGATTTCATAAAAAAGTTTTTTTTTATTCAGAATGCGACGATGAAACAAGTTTATGCTATGGAAATTAACCAAATCGTTTCTCAATCGCTTGACCAAACCGATCCGGATTTACGGGGTCCAGATTTGCGGGGTTCTACTGTAACAACATTGTTAGTTATTTAGAAAAATACACTCATAATTTAAGAATTATGAGATAAATTAATCTAACTTTTGTACAAGTACTTACTTTTGAATTTCACTATTTCTGAATAGCATTACTCTCTTCATTTAATGGCAGAATTCTGCAATTAAATAAGAGGAATAATAATCTTCTGAAATAGTAGTATTCAAAAGAAAGCGCAGTTTAAAATGAGAGAAAAAGTTTGAAAAAATAGAAATTTTGAAGTTCTTAAGGGGGGGCGGGAAGCAAATGAAGGAAGAGCAATTTTATGTAGAAAAGAGGACTGAAATTTATATAAAATTTTTAAAATGATGGAAATCTACTAAAATGTATAAGAGATTACTTTAATAAAGATTGCACATTGTTTAAAAAAAAAAAAAGTGTATTTTATTAATTTTTCATTTTTTTTTTTTTTTTTTTTTTTTTTTTTTTTTTTAGAAAACAAACTTTTAGTATTTTTTTACAAAATTCAAAGACAAATTTATTTAAGAATGTTAAGAAAAATGCAAGCTGTGAATTTAGGGAATCCATTAATAAAAGTGTGAAATGTCAGATGTAATTCTTTGAAAATTTTTGAAGATGCGCATTTTGATGAAAAATTCGAAAATAAAATTTTGATCTTGAATTAGAATTTTTGGAATTAAATTTTTGAAATTTCAAAAATTTAATTCGCCAAAAAACTCACTTTCTGCAAGCAATTTAAAAGAAGAAAAATGTGAAGCCAAGCATTCTTTGCAAACAGAACACAATCTTTTCAAAATATTCACAGTTCAAAACTTCTATATAAGATTTTTAAAGGTTACCTAATAAACAAACTGTTTGTCGCATAATTCTATTAATCTTTGTTTTTGAGAAATTTAATTTTGAAATCAAGGTCTTATTCACTGGCCACTTTGTATATTGTTCCCCTATATACAATATAATCTGTAAAGCTATTTTACAAATTATAAATTATTTAAATACATGAATTTAAATATGGCATGTTTCTAACAAATTAGTTTTAATTTCAATATAAGATATAAAATTCTTAATTTACTTTAAATCAAATAATGAATAGAATATTAAAATTTAAAATATGTAAACAGGAAGAATAAGAGGGGTAAACTAGCTGGATGTGGCAACAACAAAACTTTCTTCTACCTCATACACATTAGTAATTCAAAATTTGTTATCACAGTGCCAAAATTGAAATGACAATCTATGTCCATCTTGAGGTTAGTAAAATACAAGTTTGTTGAATTGGATGCATTTAACAAAAAGATGTAAGTATCATACTATTTCAAATAAATCCTTCAATTTCAGAACCTACTTTCTTAGATGTGTGAAACCAAAATTTCCAACTTAAAGAGTATAATATTAATAACACCTGTTGTTAGTTCTATATGCACCCAAAACTAATAAGGATTTGTATATGCAAAAAAGTAACAGAATATTAAGTTTGATTAAATTGTGTCCATTGGTTTTGGAGATACAGATTTTACAAAAATCATGAATAATTCAGCATACTAACACTAGCTGTTGTGCAATTTATACCAAAACCTTATCACTAACAGCTTATGCCAATACCTAACTGAATCTGAAATTTGATGAACATCCATGTATTTGTTCTTGAGATTGAGCCATTACAGAGATTGTACAAAATGCAGCACAACAGCCCACTGTTGGATGATACACACCAAAAACTAATTAGCACCAGTTTACATGAAGGTCTGACCAAATCTAAATTTTTATTAAATTCTAGACATTAGTTCTAGAGATAAGAGTAATTAGTGAAATTGCAAAACATGCAATATAGCAGTGTTTCCTGATGGGCAATATACATCAAAACTTGATAAACAACAACTTAAGTAACTTGTAACTGAATCTAAAGTTTGATTTAAATCCAGCATTAGCTTTAAAAATAAAGTGATTGCAAAAATTGAGATAAATGCTGCATATCAGTACCACTGCTTGGGCAATATACACCAAAAACTAATCAGCACTAGTTTATATCAAGGTCTAACTGGATCTAAAGTTTTGTGACATTTTAAAAATGCATAAATACATTCTAAATTGGAAGTCAAAATTATTCATGAATCCAAAGTATGTTGCCCAGATGTCTACTATGTTATATGTTAGTAAAGTATTTCATTATGCTAAAATACATTTTTATTTTACTTCAGGCACTATGCAATATATATATATATATATATACACATATATATATATTTCAAATGACAAATTCAATAAATATATAAGCTGTTTAAAATTTTAAACATTTTTGCAAATTGAAAAAACAAAACAAAAAACCCATAATATGGGTTTTTCAGTGGGCTTTTTCAAGTGGACCCCATCCTGAAAAAACCCACTGGGTTTTCAAACTGGATCCAGCTTTGTAACACAATAATTAAAATGTTGTTAATGTCACCAGAAAAAATTCTAATTTACAAAAAGCAAGTGAAAAATTGATTACAAAATTTTATCTTTATATTACATATATGAATTGAGTTAAACAAAAGAATGTAAAATATATGACTATTTCCTTACCAAATACAGCAAGTGTTTGGTGAGTGATATTCGATATGACAAATCTGTGATCCTTGGGAATTTTCTCTTTGCTTTCAGAAGTCTTCAACATTTCATCAGCTAAGGATAACTTGATATCTGTCTTGGGTCCATTCCTTTATTCAAGTAAATATAAAATTAAAACCATTTGAAATGAAATATATATATATATATAATATATATTGAATATATTTTTTTCTGAATTTAACATAAATCAACTTTTTAAATTTTTTATTGTTTACAGTATTTCATTTAGATTTGTTTAATCTCTAAATGGTTTGCCTGTATTTTTCCGTTTCTCAAAAACAACTTAAATTAGTTATAGACAAAAATAATTTTAACTTAACTGTATTTAAAACATATCTTAAAATAATAATAATAATAATAATTTAAAAAAAAAAGAGGTCACAAAGTGTATTTTTGAAACAGTAAAGGGAAGGAAATTTAAATTAACATTAGTTTATAAATATTTTTGATAAAATATTTTATAAAGTACAGGAATTGAGTGCTTTGAAGGTTGAAAAGCCCTCAAAATGATCAAAGGGATAAATTAATAAGTTAATATATATATATGTATATATATATATATATATATTGCAACTTTCTTATTTCTTTTCTTGCAGGTACAGTCAAAGGAAAAAATAATTTCAAATGCATTATGGTGATGTAGATACATCCTTTAATTTCTACTGAAGTAATAACATTTGAAAACAGCTATTATTTTCCTTCCCCAAGAATGGATGCATTATTACTTAAACACTTTTGGTAGCAAGACAAGACTGCATATGTGCATCTCCTAAAGGTGAAGACAATACTTGTTTTTGAACATCAGTAATTTTATATAGAAATATTTATCTTATTTAATTATAAATTCTCTGCAGTAAAATAAGTTACAATTAAAAGTAAAGTGCTAGCATGCTGTTCGAAAAAAGGTACAGCATAATTTTACACATTTTTTTTTAATTAAAAATCTAATTACTAAGCATTTTAATATGTTTAATATTTAGCTTTTAATTTAGTCTATGTAAAATCTTCCATCTGTGAATAACAGAATCGTTAATAAATGCTTGTAATTTATTTTTAAAATAATAACTGTTGAATACTGGTTTTGCTTTAAAAAAACATGCATACACAGACATGAGTGTCTTTATAAACAGGAATGTACATTTGTGAATAATTAATAATGTCTTTGCATGTATGTATACATTAATGGCTTAAAATTTTCATCTGAAAAAGGTTAATTTTCATTTTCAGCGAAAATTTTAATAAGGACCAAAACTGAGTCTAAGTTCAGTTTCAGTTTAAAAGCTTGTTTTGGTCAATCTCTAGCTTAAATTGTATTTTTTTTGTATAGAATAAGAATTATAAAATACTGCAATCAAAACTCTATATTAATAAGTTTTCTGATTTAAAATAGTTTATTTCAAAATTTGTGATTGATGTAAGAGTCTAAAGGAAATATTCCAAATAAAATAATGTAGCATGAAATATATAAAATTTCTAAGTTGGAGTAAAATTCAATTGATATACTTCTACAGCTCATAAAACAAACAGATGAATTAAGTTAATATTTAACTATTTAAACACTATTTCATTTGACATTACCACACCATTTTCATATAAAATTGCTGCATACAGGTTTTATGTTAAGTGTGCATTTGAAGTTTGTACAGATAAATACCTATAAAAAAGAGATTTATTTAATTAAACAAATTGCAACTGATAATGGTTTCCCTACTCAGTATATTAATAGATTACTCGATCAAGCAAAACATGCAAGATAGAAGGATAGTTAAGTTTAGATAAGGTTATTTATTGTATTTTTGATTAATTCCCACAACTTTATGAGAGATTGAGACAAACATTATTACAGAATCAATCTAATAGATAAATTTTCAGTTAAATTAAAAGATTTGATTACAGAAAAATTGATACAATTTTAAATTGTGGTAAAGCAAGTATAATTCAGTTCAGCATGGAGGATTAAAAAGATTTATCCAATGTTGATATGATGATTCGGAAATTCAGAAAAAGCATTTATCAAATAAACGGAATGGGTGTTACTTTTATGATGCCAATACACACACAGAACATATTATTATTATTATTATTATTATTATTATTGTTGAAATTTAAAAAGGTGCGGAAGAAGAAAATGATTTAAATTACATTTTTTATAATGCTGAAGGTACTATAAACTTGAAATTTGACATGGCTGTTACTTTTAAGACACAAATGCTCAACAATAATGGTTTCTAAAACGAAATTCTAAATTTAAAACAGTAAAATAAGCAAAAAATGTTTTAAATTACAATTTCTATGGAAATGATAGAGTAGATACTTGAAATTTTATAAAGCTGTTACTTTTGAGAGCTCACACAGTTAAAATAATAACACATAATTTAAATACATAACATAATAATAAAAATTTAAAAGGGAGAAATGCACAAAATGCATTCTAAAATATTCCACATCAACATTCTACAGAGGGGGTAAACAAAAAAACTACAATTTCAAGGTGCTATAAAAATAGTAATAATTATTAGTATTTTTTAATCATGCAGCTTTATTGCATATTTGCTAAAAGTTTATTTTATTAAGAAATCTTAAATTCTATGGTATATTAACCACAACGCCTGGTTTACTCAGAAGTATTGTAAATGCTAATACTGTGTTCATTAGAACATAAACTAGCTGAACTTTACACATTTATACACTTGTCAATTATTTTTATCAGTTTTTTTTTTTCAAATTTAAGTGAAAAACACAATTTTTACTCACCGTCCTAGGATGGGCATCTACACTAGTTTTAACATGAGAATGAAAATTAATGTTAGGTTCATGAAGCTGAAAATTTATTGTGTGACACAACTTTCCATATTCAGAAAACAGACAACAATACAAAGAAAGTAATTAAATATGCTGCTTTGCTATTGAGATAGTAGTAGCTAGAAAAATAATTATCTAACTATTTTTTTTTTAATTAAATCTGCAATCCCTGGTAGTAGAAAGTGCGTGATGCGCAATGTACGTCGCAGATTCATTTTTGCACTTACATATTAAATTTGCCAATTTGGGGAAAAAAAAAAAAAAGGATTTCCTTAGTTTGAAAAAAAAAAAAAAAAAAAGTTTGGTCAAAAGATCGCGAAAAAACGGCAGATTTTGTCAAAAGATCACAAAAAACGAGACTTTGTCAAAAGATTGCAAAAAAAAAAAACAGATTTCGTCCAAAAAAATGACGAAGAAATGGTAAGTTTCATTGAAAAATTGCGAAAAAACGGCAAGTTATATATTAAAAAAATATATATATAAACGGCAGGCTCCGTTAAAAGATCTTTAAAAAACGACAAGTTTCATTGAACGATCGTTAAAAAAAAAGGGAAATTTCGTTGAAAGATAGCAAAAAAAAGTCAGGATTTGGCAAAAACAGCAAATTTTGCCAAAAGAACGTGAAAAAACAGCAAGTCTCGTCAAAAGATCGTGAAAAAAATGAGATTTTGTCAAAAGATTGTGAAAAACGACAGATTTCGTCAAAATATCACGAAGAAATGGTAAATTTCGTTGGAAAATCGTGAAAAAAAACGACACATTCCGTCAAAAAATTGCAAAAAAAGGCACGTTTGCCAAAAGATCGCAAAAAACGACAAGTTTCATCAAAAGATCGCGAAAAAATGGCAAATTTCGTCAAAAGTTTATGTAATAGAGGCAAGTTCACTAAAAGATCACAAAAAAGTGGCAAGTTTCGTCAAAAAATCTCGAAAAGAGTAGCAAGTTTTTTTCAAAAGATTGTGAAAGGAAAAGGGCACGTTGTGTCAAAAATCACAAAAAAAGGCAATTTTTTGTAAAAAAATCATACAACAAACAGTATGTTTCGTCAAAAGATTGCAAAAAGACGGCAATTCCGCCAAAAGGATGAAATAAAAGAAGTTATTGTAGGGAGGGTATTTTTCTGTTCCAAAACTGATTTTGTTGCTAAAAAATTCTTTTTTTGCTGCTCCAAAACCTGATTTTGTTGCTAATTTTTTTTTTCTTTATTTTCTCCAGAAACTGATTTCCTATCCCAATTTTTATTTATTTTTTTTTTTTTTTCCCCTGCTCCAAATCTTTCTGAATGAATGTGACCCCTGTATATGTTTTTGAAATAATTTTTATAGTTCATTTTAATGTATTTTACATTGTTGATTTAGTAATAAAAGATACCATATCATGCACATTGTTTAACTGAGTTATTTAATAATATAGAAACTATACATTGTTCTTAATAGATATACACTATATTTCAATTTAAATAGATTAAGCCTAAAATTCAAACTTAAAGAACCACTTCACAAATTTGTTATTATCTAATTCTTCAAAAAATATTAATTTGCTATTTACTTATTTAGGTTATTCTTAAAATATAGTTGTATTTTTATAATATTAATCAGTAGGAAACATATTTATAATGTACATAAGAAAATTGTAACATGCTACTCCTGCAGAGAATTTTCATCCCGCTGTATTGTTATCACAGACGCAACCATAACTTTCTGCTACTGGGCTGTAATCAAACATTTTCCTTAGAAACATTGGGTTTGTAACATGATACAGAGTCTAGATCTCAAATCCTATGAATTGAGAAATAAAAAATATAAAATAACTATAAAAAATGTGTGGACACAAACACAACACATTTAGTCCTCTTTCATTTTCAATGGAAAATATAAATAAATTAAAAAATATTCATGCCAAATTGAAAAAGTCCTTCCAGCCAGATCCGGGAAGAAGTAGTAGTTTTCATATACCTAATTATTATTTTTTTAAAATCAAGTTATGTTATTCAAACATTTGAAGCTCAAATTAGTAGAACCTGATTATAGAAAATTCAATACTTACTAGTTTTTGTCAATGAGAATTTCACAAAATTAGTCAGCTTTATACAAGCTCGTTTTATTTAAAATCTTTTTCAATTTCAATTTTTTTATCTAATTTAAAATTTCAAAAATAAAAAATTAAATGTTTGTCATTTTGAAACAAGATAGCAGATAAAGTTGGTCAGCAAACTCGGACAGGACATTAGTATGCTCTATATAAACACCAGGTTACATCCATATCAGTTCATAAGTATGATAGTTACAGCATAACAAAGATCACACACGTATATATATATACATATCAACATTTGGATGAAAGGTGGTGTTAGAGTCGGGGGGGGGGGGGGGGTCATGATTGATAAAAATATGCCAAAACTTTCCAGAAATGTTTTCTTCTGGACTGCTGTAATAAGTTGCCTTTTACTTTTAGTAATGAAAGTTACCTAAAAGACTTTGTGATTGGCATTGTACATTTTTTGGAGAGTGGCCCATAATTTAAACACAGATAACATTACTGAAAAACAACAAAACAACTCTGAATGCAAACAAACAATCTAATTTGTAAATAAAACATTTCTAAAACAACAAACTCAGCATTAAACAAAAAACAAACTTTTTTTTTTTTTTTTTTTTTTTTTTAACGAGACTTTTTGTTACATTGCATTTTGTTAAAAAAGTAGCATGCTAACTATTAGAAAAAGTAACTACAGTTGTTACTTCTGACAACTGATTACACTGGCAGAGCCGTGCGAAGAGGGTAGTCACCCCACCGTGTAAATTGAGGGGGTGCCAAATTTAAACTACTATTGCCTTTTATTTATTTATTATTATTATTATTATTATTATTATTATTTTTTTTTGTAAAAAAATTACAAATATAAATATATTAAAGAAGTTTTTTTGTAAAAAAAAAAAAAAAAAAAAATTTTAAAATAGCATATTGATTCTTTTTTGGAATCCAATATGAGTTATACTGTACTATTAGATACATTTTTTCCACATCTCCTTTGCCAAAATAAGATCAATTGTTTATTTTCAATGTTTTTTAAATTAAACCTTTTAAAGTCCCAAAATAAATACCAAACATATATTCAGTAGAATTTATTTGGGGTTTTACTCTTTTCAATTTTGTGACACCCATCACAAAGAGAAATGGTGTTAGGGGAGAGGTGGGGTACCAAACCAAAACATAGAAGCATTAATTAATCAAACAATGATTAACTTGCAGCGTTTTTAGATATTTTATAAATTTTATTAATAATAATTATAAAATTTAGAATTAAGTAATAAAGAGCTAAACATAATAGGAAGCAAAATAAAGGTTCAATGAAAAAGAATTTACAAAAGACAAAAGAAAATCTGTGACATCCATCTCAATGCCAGGAACTTTCTGCTATCAGGATCTAAATTACCATAATAAATACCAGAACTCAAGAAACAGTGCTACATTTAGGTAGTTTCCATCCAAGTTGACCTTTGGAAATGCATGATTAAAAAATTACATTGACTATACATTAGAATTTATATATTTTTTTTAATTATATCAATATCACTGTAGTATTTTTTTCTAAATTTAATGTAAGTTACCATAGAAGAAACCTTTAAATGAAAAATTAATTGGTACTACTTGGTTATCCCGTCGACTAAAAACCTACTACCAAACTGCAAGATTAAATGCCAAAAATGGATCATCGTAAATGTCACATTCATTTGACATTAAGCACAATATACATGATTATTATGTCATCAAGTGACTTTTAATTTGACTTTTAATTTTTCTTAATGTTCTTCTAATTTATTTGTTTTTTTGTTATTTAAACAAAAAGTATACTAATTTGTATAATTCAGGGATGCCGCAGACGTGCTATAACGCGTAAAATATGCAAAAAATGGAGCTTACGCGTCCCACGGGACACGTAATTTTTGTGAAAAAAGCCAAATTTTGTTAAAAAATCACAAAGTAACGAATATTTTCTGGCAAATTCCGTCAAAAAATTCATGAAAAAATGGCTAAATTTGTTACAAAATGGTGAAAAATGCCGATTTCCTCAAAAAATCGTGAAAAAATGACAAATTTTGTCAAAAAATGCACAAAAAACGGCACTTTTCAACAAAAAATCGAGATAAACAGTAACTTTTGTCAAAAGATCATGAAAACCCGGCACATTTTGTCAAAAGATCCTGAAAAACCTGCACATTTCGTCAAAATAACACAAAAAATGGCGAATTTTGTCAAAAGATTAGCGAAAAACAGCAATTTTCATCAAAAAATCGTGATAAAACGGTAACTTTCGTCAAAAGATCTCAAAAATCTGGTACATTTTGTCAAAAGATCATGAAAAACTGGCACATTTGGTCGAAAAATGCGAGAAAACGACAAATTTCGTCAAAAAAGTATAAAAAAAACCCCACCAAATTTCGTCAAAAGATCGCTTTAAAACGCAATTTTCGTCAGAGGGGCACAAAAAAAAAATAAATAAATAAATAAATAAATAATAATAATAATAAAAATAAAGTTAATGCCAGGAGAGAATTTTTTTGTTCCAAAAACTAACTTTCCTGCTTCCATTTTTTTTTCTCTCCAAAAACAGATTTTCTTGATCCACAATCTGTTTTTGATTGTTCCAAATCTTTCTGAGTGAATGTAACTTCTGAAAACACCTATTCATTAAACAAAAAGTACCCCTTTACTCAACAAAAGTATTTTTTTTTTCAGGAAAAATGTCTTTTTCAATAAATCATTTAAGCTCCTTTTTAAAAGAAATGCAAACAATAGTGATACTTGTTATCTTCTACAATCAAATAAGCATTATTTTATAATTCAATTTGCATCTTGTACAGTTACTTTTAAAATATTAAAGAAAATTTCTCTTAATAGTTAAAAAAAAAAATTAATATTGACTTTAATTATTTATACATTATGGCTAAAACAATAATTATTGGATTTGAATTTTCCTTTAGCCAGGAGTGCACAATCTTTTTTAACCCGCGGGCCAAAAAAAAAGGAAAAGTAGCTTACCTTGGGCCAATGTGGCTTTGCATTGATAAACACATTTTTTTCCCTAATCGAATATAAAAAGTCAATACACCACTTTGATGAAAACATACTCAATTCTCAATATATATACATTTATAAATTAATTTTAATAACCAAATAAACATACATAATTCACAGACAAGACAATTAATGTAATGGTTGGGATTGTATTTTTGTTATATTCGGTTCTAAAGTTGCAGTAGCAATATGCAAAACGGCTGAAATATTTTCATCAGTTAGTCTGTTTCTGGTCTTTGATTTGTTGATAGTCATCATAGAAAAAGCTTGTTCACATAGATATGTGCTTCCGAACATAGTTGCATACATAGATGCATTGCGCTTTAAATAAGAAAATTCTTCAGGCAAATTCTTATAAAATTCAAGCAGTGACTTTTCTTTGAATTCATTTTTTTTTAAAGCTTGAGCTTTGTAAGTCAATGAGCTCTAATTGAGCATTTTCAGGTGCCAAATTGACATCCACTGTAAATGGATTTGAAAATAACTAAATTTGAAAATGGCATTTTTCAAAATCTAAAAATCTATCATGGAATGAATCAATTAAAATTTTCACCTGATCTTCGTATTCCAATTTCATCTTTGGAAATTTTTCTTTCATTTTTCTGCAATATGGGAAATGAGCAAAATTTTTTTCACGTAACTGTTGTTGAAATAACACCAACTTTCTTTTAAAAGCATTTACATTGTTAACCAACTGAAATATGAATTGGTTCTTTCCTTGTAGTTTGATGTTCAATTAATTTAAATGGCTTGTAATATCAGTTAAAAATGCTAAATCACACTGAAAACTGGCTTCTTCCAAGCGCCTGGTTTCCTTTCCATGCTCCTTGAGAAACATAATAATTTTATCAAATAATTCAATAAAATGCTTAAGTGCTTTTCCACGACTGAGCCACCTTACTTCTGTGTAGCACACAACATCACTAGGAATATCCTCAAATTCAGCCAAAAATTCTTTAAATTCTCTGTGACGTAATGCACTACTGCGAATAAAATTGATTGCTTCACAAACACGCTTCATTAGTGGTTCATAACCTAATTCTTTGGCGCACAAATTTTGTTGGTGTATGATGCAGTGATATTGAAGTAACTCCATTTCACGTTCTCCCAGATGTTCTTTTAGCAGAGTTATCATTCCAATAATTCCACCAGTCATTGATCGTGCTCCATCTGTTGTATTGCTAACAATTTTGTCCATATTCAAAGCAGCTCCATTACATAATTCTAATAAACTGTGAAAAAGTTCTTTGCCAGTTGTTTGACCTTTCATAGAGTACATTCCAAGAAGTTCTTCTGTAATGCAGAAATCCTTGTTTATACCTCGAATGAAAACAAGGAGTTGAGCTGTTGAGGTAATGTCTGTAGATTCGTCAGCAGCAAGTGAAAAATATTCAAATTGTTAAGCAGCAAGCTTGCCTTGATCTACAATGTCTTCACTTAATTGATGAATTCTTCTCTGAACAGTCATTCTATTCAAACTTAAATTTTTAAATTTATTTGTTGTTTCGGGACAAAGTTTCTCTGAAGCAATTAACAAGCAATCTTTCACAAAATCACCATCAGTAAACGGTTTTCCGCGTTTAGCGATCAGCTGGGCAATATTCAGGGATACCTCAACGCAGGAATCCAATTCAGATGTCTTTTTTTCAAAATAACTGGTCTGGTTTATCAAAGATTTCTTCAGGTGTTTAATTTTTACTGATCGTTCATATCCTTGAATAGATGAGAACGCCCTGTGTTTCGTTTCATAATGCCGTTTCACATTATATTCTTTGGCTACAGTTACAGTAGAATTGCACAAAAGACAAATAATCATGTCATTATGATTAATAAAACAGTACTTATCCGTCCATGAATCAACAAATTTTCGATTTTGAAAATTGCCTTTTCTTTTTTCCCCTGCTCATTTTTCCATCTACTAGTAATAAACATCAACCGACCGCCGACCACGCCGACAAGCATTCCATTCAAAGGCAAACATTGAATTGAGAAGATACATTCCCTTCAGCCACTAGACACTTCGTTCGTTACATGCTATCAGCCAAACAGAGCTCAGTTTTAGTCTCATTGTAGATGCGATGCGCTCGCATTGAATCTCTCTCTGTCAATCTTAAAGAAGTGAAGATATACCGCAACTTAACATTTGAATGTCTGCAAGTTACAAATAGCATGCTTTTATCGCGTCATCCAACCAGTCAATCAGGATAGCGATTGTTTTTGATTAAAAAAACGCAAGCCGTTCTCAGTTGAAAAATTAAGTAAAAACATGTAAACTTTCAAATAACAACAACAAAAAAAAAATCGCTATTTTGTTATTATCATTTTGGGATTGGCGGGCCAACGAAATAGGCATCGCGGGCCACTTTTGGTCCACGGGCCATAGGTTGTGCATCCCTGCTTTAGCAATTAGTGTGGACCCGGTTTTGTAAAAAAGGGACCCATAATTTTAGAAGTCTTGGATCCCCGGGACCCAGGATTTCAAGTCCAGCAGCATCACTGTAATTTGGCTAACAGTTTGGTGATTTCTATAATTTGATGAAATTGGTCAATGGGATAACCAAGTAGTATCAATAAATTTTAATAAAAGTAAATAAATAAAATGATCCTTATGTTCTTACTTGATTATTTTAAGTCGTCCAGCTTCTGACAATGGCGGAACTTTCTCCCATAAAGAAGATATATACTTTGGAACCTTTATAAAATTTTCAAATAGTTAGAACAAATGTTATCATTAAAACAGACTTTTTAAATGAGACATTATAAAACATACAAAGACATTATACACAATACAAGATTTATTAAAGTAAAACAGATCAATTTAAAATTAAGTTTTTGAACCTTTTAATATCAGCAGGGCCTGATTACCACACAGGCCAAGGCATTGGGCACACTGTTGCTGGGGGCCCCAAATTGAGTAAAATGATTTAGAAAAAAAAAGTCTTAACATTACATTATTTCTGAATTATTTTCTCAAAAACCAAAAAATATGTTGACTAACATTGCAATTCTACAGCATAACATCTAATAATAGCCCTTTTCCTATGTATCTTCCCCCCCCCCCCCAAAAAAAAAAAATATATATATAACTATTTTGCTGTGAGAGCCTCCGAAAGGGTGCTAGGCCTTGGGCTATGCAAAACCTTAATCGTGCTCTGAATGCCCGCTTTATATTTTAACATGTGAAAATTTATTGCAGTAAAAAGCTAAAAAAAAAAAAATAATAAAAAAACCTCAATTAAAAAATATATAGATTAACATTATCATTTTTTATAATATTAAAAATGAATTCTTGACATAAATCACACACTTTTTATTTATTTTATTTTAATTTTTTTGAGGGAGGAGGCAGGGGAATAGAACATCTTATTTATTTATTTTGACAAATAAATTAAAATGATTTGAAACTTGAAATCACCGAGATTCAAAGGATTCTGGATTTTGTAAATGTACAAAAAAAAAAAAAAAAACAAATCAAAAGATCAATTTTATCAAACTAAGGATTTAGGTCAAAAGTGAAGCTTCTTAGTGATGTTTTGGCAATGTGTTCCTTTAACTTCATTCTTTTGTTTTTACAAATGTAGTACATCTGGTTTTCTTTGCTGTTTGCAAATGCTGTTGTTTATTTTATTTTGATTTATATAACTTGTTACCTATTTTTTCAACCTGTGCATCTAGTATTTTCTTCAGAACATATGTCTAAAATCTTCATCATATTATTTAAATTTGTTTTCCTTACTTTTGTTCTTAAATTAGCTTACAATTTTCTTGGATGCTAACATCATGTTCAAAGGTTACAAATATAAATATGTCGACCAGAAAATTTTCAAAACTGTTAATTTCATAACTTCATTTGTGACTTTCATAATTTCTGAGATTGACAGACATGCTGAAACCTGCACAGTGTTGAATTTAGGAAGTAACTCGTGGGGACTTTCCTCTGAGCTTAAACATTGGATATATTATTTTGGAATTTCCCAAAGAATCATTAGAAAAAAGAAATGAAATTACAACATGTAATTAAATTTGCACTGTGCTCAATCGTAAAATGGCCAAATTTCCTCTTATGGACCTTCATCTCCAACTTATATGGTGCTAATTAGGGATGCACCGAATAGTGATTTTAGCCGAATACCGAATATTCGGCCAACAGGTGAACCGAATACCGAATATTCGGCTAGCCGAATAGTAATTGTTGCGCCGAATACCGAATATTCGGCCAGCCGAATAGTTAACTATTCGGCCGAATACCGAATATTCGGCTTTCCAAATTCTTTTTATATTTTAAAATTTAACGGTATTAAAATGTTACTTTTTAAAATAGTTTTACATAATATTTAATAAAAGAAACTTGGGCGATTCTCAGAAAATTGAGCCTGAGAAGGCAATTTTTAATTTAATAAAATATAATTTTTTACATATTTTTTTAAAAAGTAGACATTCTAAGGCATATGAAAACAATCTTTTATAATTTTCATTGCCAAATTAATACCTTCTATTACGAAAATAATATAAGACTCCTCATAACATTAAAAATAAGTAAGTTTTCAGATCAAATTTCATATTTATTATTTGAATTTCTTACCATACCTGATGAAGATTTTTATTCAAATTTAGAAGGTGATGGTATGTGCTACTTAAACACACAAAAAAAATTCCTTTTGAAAAATAATTATCATTGGAAAAAATTCTTAACAAAATATCACTTTCAAAATGTCCCGTGTGTTACTTTTGAAGGTATTTTTTAGTATATAAAACTTATATAAATGAAATAAACAAAACACATCCTGCTACAAAATACATTCATATAATACTTTAATATTTGATATGTTTAGGGTATACAGATTAATTAACAAATATGTAGGAACTAAAAAGTTTTTGTCCCGTGCATTACTTGTCCCGTGCGTTACTATTATCTTATAGTTCACTGAAGATAAATTGTCCTCTACTTCCTGCAACTACAAGTGGATTAATGGCTTTGACCACACTTTCTCGTACATACCACAACTTGTCCTCTTTTTCTGGCCATTTCCAGGTATTTGGACCAGCTTTGACCATAACATTTACTTCAAACTCATCACCATTTGCATTTATATCAACAATTTCTCCTGGAAAGGTGTT
Organism: Maratus speculifer; assembly: GCA_964019185.1. Lineage (NCBI taxonomy): Eukaryota > Metazoa > Arthropoda > Arachnida > Araneae > Salticidae > Maratus > Maratus speculifer. The sequence goes on from OZ025303.1 coordinate 68,383,032, forward strand.
AGAGTCATAAATCACTAGCACGAATTCTTTACAATGATATCAAAGGTTGATTTCTGGAAGTTATTTTCTATCAATTCGACTTCTTGTAAAGCATTGTAGTATAAGCGAAGGCTTTGATTTGGAACTGATTTGATCGCATGACTTTTTTAATGCCTGGAATTGAAACAGCTTCTTCCCATGCACTCTCATTTCTTTGAATTTCGTTATCTTCAATGAAAATTACAGTAATACTTGGCATCAGACCCCTTACAACATCTGCAAAATCCTTGGCATTTTGAACTATGACTGCAGAACTACACTTACTCATCACAAGTTCTCACCAGTGACTTTGCACACCCACCAATCCCGTCAACAATTCCTTTGCCATGTGATGTGGCTGTGTATTTCCACAAAAAAGTCTTTTTATACTTTTTATTTAACTGTGACAAGAATAGGGCCATGAATCTGTTTTTGAACTCCGATGATGGACTATCTGTCCAAATAACTTCTTCAACATCAATCATCTCAGGAGAATTTGGCTTCAGCTCATGTTCACATAGACATTCTATGAATGCCTTGATTGTGTTTTTCTCCTTTTCTTTAGTATCTGAGCATATAAGGTATGTTTTACATTCACCGCAATGTATTGAAGCACCTGAGAATAAAGTCACACTGTTACGAGTCCAAAGTGCACTTTGAACCTCATTCTGGTATTAACAGCTATAATCTGCAACCTGAATTCGTTTAACATTTATGTGTGAGCTGGATTTATTGAATGTATTCTTGAGATGATCAAGGAGTTCTCCAATAGACCCACTTTTGATTGAACATATCAATCTTTTGTTTTCTGACTTCTCCCACTCTTTCCATGTAACTTCTTTAGCCAACTCAATGTCTGGAAGTGTAATCTTTTGGCCATGCTTGCATTCATCACACACTCCATTCCAACAATCAGAATTTACTGTATCATCACAAAGGTTAGCATTCCAAAATTCAGAACTGTATGGAATTTTCAATGCTGACAGTTTCAGGAAAAAATTCTCACACACTATACATTTGCACTGATCTGCTGGTGTCTCATGTAGAAGCAGTACATTTTCTGGCCGCATCTTACAAAATGTCGAAAATCCAATGGCATTTCAGGATTCAACTCTCTAAATAAACAAAAGGCTTTCTTCATGAACATGGTTAAATAATATTTTCTTAGTTTAATTTTCTTTCCATCTTTCCACACAATCATTTCATCCTTAATGCCTGGGGCAAGTGTAAACAATGTCTGGTCATTGAAAAAACTCTTCCACAGCTGTTTCTTTAACTGTTACCTTTCCCGCTCCATATTTTCTTTAGGAACATTAATATCAAAACCTACCTGCTTGGCTAATTTTGCAATTACAGCCTGTTTCTTTCTTGGTGATTTTGACAGGGATGTAGCAGCTGTCTTAACAGCTTTTCTAAATGTTTGTGGGGAAGTGTATGATCCTAATCCTTTTGATAAATGTACAGAAGAAGTTGGCTTTGATTCATTTCGTTTCTTTTGTCTGTATATATGTTTGCATTCTCATCTTTTTTACGGTATTCCTCTTGCAATCTTTTATCTCCTTTGAACTTTTCTTTTTCTAATGCTCTTACTATATGCATCCTGTTCTTATTTTTTTCTCTTACCCTATCCTTGTGCTTTTCCCTATACCTCTTCATTTTCTCAGCATTACTCATTTTAACTTTTTTTTTGTTTATTTTCATCCATCAATAAATCTTATCTGACCACTTTCTGCCTCACAAATAACTTGCATACAGTAAACAAAGGATTCCCACCTTTTTTGGTGTTGCCAATTATAAACTATGTATATTTTAAATTATTTATATATTATGTATTTAAATCAATGAATTATTATTAAAATCATTATTAAATAATAAATTATTCTTATATTACATGAATTCATTTCAATGATTATAGCATTAATTTGATTTAATTATTAATTTAGTATTAAATATAATTGTTCTTAATATTAAATTACTAAATTAATTATTAAATCAAATTGTTACAATGGTCATTGGAGTAAATTCATAATAATATTTTCTGTTATACTGCAAGTTTACTTATATAATTTCATGTCCCGTGCGTTATGTCCCGTGTGTTACTTTACACAATAATGAAACATCATTCCATGTTATAGCATAAGAGATTGTTTGAAACAGTTAACTCATTTAACATGTACAAAACTGTCCCTTCTAAGATATAATTGCTCAGTAATTAAATTATTTGCACATACTTCACAGAAATATTGTTCAAAAGTTTAATTTAATTTTATTCTATTCCGTGTGATGTCCCGTGCGTTACACACAATTTTTTATTGCTTCCAGCTAACCAGGGTCTTTAGAAAATAATGCTGCTGGGGAATAATACATGCCTTGAAGTACTACCAAAACATAATAGTTTTTCACATTTTCTATGAATATTAACTTGGACAAATAACAAAATTAACTTATAATTGTCCTGTGCGTTACCCAGAGAATCATCCACTTACATTTTGATAAACAAGAGCTTTTTATATAAGAACATTTAGTATTGAAAAAAAATCTGCCTTGACTTATTTAAGCACAGTTATGAACTTTAATTAATAAAATTTTCTATGAATCAAAACAAACATTTTAAAATCAAATGATGAAAAAATGGCCAAAGAAAAATTTTACAGTCTGATAATTGTCCTTTTTAAATAACTCAAGGCAAATTTTTTTCAATATTAAGTACAAATATTTTCAAATTAATTTTGAATAAAGGCATGTTTGGCTTATAGTTCTTTTCTTATGAATGGTGGTATTTTCCACCCTTCCCATCATATCATATTTTACAGAAATCAAAGCATGTGAGTTGAAAATATGTTATCTTATTTATTGTTAATATAATAAACAAACACACAAGTTTTGACCTAGAGTGAGATGAAATACAACGTACTTATGACTCAATAAGTTTATTATGATTATGGTTTCATGAACAAAAATTGTCTGCCTTGATAGCTATTACTAATCTCAAAAGTTGTTGTTTTTTCTTTTAAAGGACTTTTATTTGGGGGAAAGCAAGAAACAGATTATTTACTAAACAAAATTTAGAAACTTGTATCTGCACATAATTTATTCCTAAGGAGAATCCTAATAAATCACCATTTTAATCCTTCTCATGTTTAATTTTCTTAAGTTATACTTTACACACAGCAAATAAATAATGTAAAAACATTCTATTTTATTTAAAAATGATTTTTTTTCTAATTATTTTAAATATAAATTAAAAAATTGACAGTTAAAAGTAGAAATAGTAAAAAGTTTGTAAAAGTTTTTATTAAGTATTGAATGGCCGAATACTTTGATATTCGGCCATACCGAATATTCGGCAGGCCGAATAATTTCATATTCGGCCAAGCCGAATATTCGGCTCAACCGAATAGTTTAATATTCGGCCTAACCGAATATTCGGTAACATGGCCGAATAGATACCGAATATTCGGTGCATCCCTAGTGCTAATGTAATATATCACTTTATATTTAAAATCATATTAAGTCAGTAACTGTATGTTAAAATTTCGAAATTAATAGAATGCAGAAACCAATTAAATTTTAAAATAGAGGCCATCATACAATCATCATCACATAGAACTTAAGTGCTTCACATACATATATTTACAGATCAACCATATTTAAAACATATTTCAAACAAGAACAACACAGTAAAAATATTATATTTCAATAACTATATGAATATGTCAAACCTTCACTAGCCATACTCCTCTTTTTGCATGAGTACAATCTAAATCTCTCTCTCCGCCCATAGTTTTTTGCCTTTTATGAGAGCTTCCTGATTCTGAATCCATTTTGAGATAGTAAAATACAGAATATCGTTGTTTATTATAATCAAATCTTTTCAAAGCAAAACAAAAACAGACGCTGTTGCAAGTGCAAGATTAAATCATTCTCTTGGAACTTGTTCGGTGATTCCAGAATCATTCACGAATTGCGGGGAGTCAATCCACCTAGGAGGTTAGAAATTTCCCATTCTCTTTGCAAGGGTGCTTAGATAAGAGAGTAGCGACATACGGAATTCAAAATTTCATTGCTTGAGACGATTCTGTCAAAAACGAAAATGTTTCTGATTTTTTCTAATTCCCATAATTAAACTCGTCCAGAAAAATATAATAATGGCCGGAATACAGATAGATTTTTCATTGTTAACGAAATGATATTGATCAATCTGAAATTTGCATTTTTGCTGTTTACTTCAAACAATGAAGAGCTCGCAAAACTGCAGGCTTCTAATTAGTCAATCTCATCTCGCTAACCGTGAAAAATCTATCTAAATCCCGGCCCAAATCAGGAATGTAGGTTGTCATAGTTTGGACAAAAACAACATCTGTGCATGCACTTGTGCAGATCTCTCCACTCTGATACAGAGCTATTTTACTCCTAGGCAGGTTCAAAACACTATGGACTACACAAAGGTCAAGTTTCAATTTTTCAAAAATTTCTATAATAGAAAAATATTAGAATGGAAGAAAAAATAATGTATCATATTTTATGAAAGTAAACCACAGTCTACAGATTCCAGTTTTGTTGTTAAACTACACTGTTATAAAATCTGCAAATTTTGTTGCATCGTCACACCACCGCTTTTATAGTAGACATCTTTTCTGATCATTGACGCAGCATGTCCCAAAAGGCACTTTGCATTATAAAACACTATTTAACCAACCAACTATTCTGACTAACGAGAATGCTTCTTATAATATCGTCAAGTAATCTTTTTCTATAAAAGCAGTGCAGTGTCTATGCAACAAAAATTGCAGATTTTTAACAGTGTACACAATTAAAAATCTGTAGTTTTTGCTGCGTAGTCATTATAGAATATCTCTATTCAGACCAATGAAAATGCTCCATAATATACTCAACTGTGCAGCAAAAACTGCAAATTTTTAACAGATTAGAAGTTTCTATCCATAAAACTAAAGATTGCTTCTGGGTCTGGACGTCCCAATGTGCTACAACGTCATAGTCGAAAAGCCGACAGCACAAAAACCTAATGTATCGACCACAAGAAAAAAAATCTTTATTTTATGGAAGAGTAAAAATAAGGGAATCTAATGATCTATGTCTGCCGGAAGTGAAGTGGTGCGTAAGCTAAAAATTAATACCACTAGTGGTTACTCGTAGGTTTAACATCGTGTTTGCCATACAATCAAAGGCAGGAAAGGATTGTATGGCAAACACAATGATAAACTTACGAATAAACCACTGGTAGTATTAATTTTCGGCTTATGTACCACTTCATTTCAGGCAGACATGGATAGATTCCCCTATCACTTCTCTTCTATATAATAAAGTTTTTTTCTTGTGCTCGATACCTTAGATTTTTGTGCTGTCAACTCTTGGACTATCAGATCCTATATAAAGCATTGTAGTGATCTCATCTCATTTGATCAGTTTAAAGCGAGATTCTAGCTTAGAGTAACTGGCTCTACCTTTTACTCGACGCTAACGTTCTCGCCTCCTGATTATGAGATCCTTGGTTCAAATACAACCGGCACCAATCCACTCCCGTTCCTCATTGGTAATCCGGTCAAACACACAACTTCAACAACATAAAACAGCATTTATTTCATCTCATAACAAACAGATGACTGCACTAAAAAATCATCCATTGCACCCAAAGCCTATGAAATTATCACAGCACAAAGCCTGTCATCCCACTAGCGTCATTCACAAGTGTATAGCGCTCGTCGGACGTCAGCAGTACGTCTTTCTTTCTTTGGGTGAAGTGTGTAGCGATCAATTTAAAGCGAGTTACTACATTGTTAAAAATTTTAAACTTTTGCTCCATCGTCCCTCCATTGCTTTTATAGAAAACGATTACTTCACTGCATTATGGCGAATTCTCATTGCTCAAAATAGCGATATTCTATACAAGCGGTGGAGTGACGATGCAGCAAAAGTTTCAGATTTTTTACAGTGTAGTTCAGAGTGACAGACTTGACTTTTGCTCGACGGTAACGTTTTCGCCTCCTGATCACGAGATCTTTGGTTTGAATGCAATCGACGCCAATCCACCCCCACTCCTCAGCATAATCCGGATGTTCAGGGAATGTCAAAACCGGGACAAACCACCCATGTTCGTTCAGAAAACATCCTTGTCAGCGAATACGCAAAAACTCACGTTTTAGAAAATCTGAAAAAAAGTAAATTCAAACTCCTTTGTTGTCGTTCCATTTTTTGCTTATTCCACGTTCTTGTTTCTCATTCCCTTAAAAAAAAAAAATAGCTTTGGTTAGGGGTGCCACATTAAGCCATTAAAGACGCAACACCCTGCCCTTTTTAAAAGCAACAAAATGCTCCCTAACTTTTTTTAATGTAGTGAAATGTAATGTGTGTCCAAATACCTGTTAAAACTTGTCATCGAACTGCAGTATTTCAATATGTGCCAAAGCTCGAAAGCTTGCAAATATTATAGAATTCCTTATTTTTTTAGGAAAGCAAGTTTTTCAATCATATTGTAATTAAATGTATTTTTTTTCTTTTTTTAGCAATCATTACTAAACATGTCAATGCAATTTTCTCTTGAAAGAGTAGTCCTCTTCCCTCTATACTTTTTCTGTCCTGGATAAACACTCGTTTTGAAAGCAGGTTTTGTGAAATTCTTGCTTTTTCTATGCAGATTGCGCGTCAGATGCACAGACATCACTTCATCGGGTTGACGGCTGATGTACCAGGATTACACAACGGAACTCGTTTTGCATACTAAAATGCAATTGGCCATTAGCACTGGGCGGTCTTAACAATGTTTCCAACAAGCATTGCGGTTTTTGATTGGATTTTGGGGGACGCTTGTGGGATAAATCGAGAAGCTGATTAGCTATAACCCATCGTGACATTCTTTGACGTCAGAAATGCTTGTGGTCCATTGGTCAATCAAGTCATATTTTGATGGAAACTATCCGCAGAAATGATTTCAGTGGTTGATCGGTAGGCTTATCATTGTGTTTTACTGTAAACTCAAAGGTATGAAATATGAAGGACTGAGTGCAGGAAAATACAAAGGTAAAAAAACCAGTAAACTATTAAAATCGTTTTTTTCCAGGGGTTTTTCAGCAAAATATGACTTGGTGGACCAACTAAATTTTAGTATGTGAATCGAGTTTAATCTAATCCTGGAATTTCAGCCATTAGTTTGATGAAGTGATGGGTGATGGTTTGGATATTCGTTTCTCGGTTAATATAGTTTGTTAATTCTGAAAGTACGCGTGATATTAAAATAAATAAAACAATACAATATATCGGACATATCAGTTTTATTTTGTAATTTTTATAATCATTATTATTATTCGTCGCATTAGAAAATAAATGATTAACTCCTCAATTGCAGAAGCTTTAAAAAAAGAATCTTCAATTTTTTTGCTAAAAAAAAATTGCCACCACAAATTTTGGAAAATAATCTTTCGTTTATTTAATGGTAAAAGTTTTTTTTTGTTAATAAAGCAAAATTTTTAACTAAAAAAGGCGGTTGTTCGATAGTTAATTTCAGAAATATGCATTTATTTGAGCGAGACGTATATATACGCTCTGGGCAGTTAAGGGGTTAACCCTTTCGCGACGAGAGTCTTTTATGAAATTTTGGTACTACTAGGTTATCCCGTTGACCAAAAAGTTATCGCCAAACTATAAGATTAAATGCCAATAATGGATGATCGTGAGTGTCACCATCAATGACATTAAATACGATTCACGTGTTTAAAATGCCATTAAGTGATTTTTTTTCGACTTTTTATTAATATTTGTATCAATATTCTACTAATTATTTGTTTTATTGTTATTTAAAATAAAAATTATGTCAATATGCATAATTTGACAATTAGTTTGGCGATTTGTTTAATTTGGCGAAATTGGTCGACGGGATAACAAAGTAGTACCGAAATTTTTAATGTTTTGCCACCGGCTTTTAAGAACAGAAATTTGTGCCTTGTTAAATCAAGAAAATGCTCCGATTAAATAAGGCAAATTTTTTCTGTAAAATTTTACTCGTGAAGACGAACATGGATTCTTAAGCCTGTTTGCGGCACGTATACGTGTCGCTCGTTTCCAAAGGATTAAATTCATTATTAATTTCAGTACTTCTCTATTATGCAGCTTTTTTTTTTAATTTTAAATCCACACCATAAAATATATTAGGTAATTTTCTTTTGTTTTATTTAGAGAAAATCAGTCATTTTGCGAAGCAAAAATAAGAGTTGAAACTTTCTGATGAGAATTCAGAATGTCTAATTAAAATTCCGCCAGCTATCAAGACATACCAGGGTTAGTACGGGTATCGTTATTTTTCAGGTGAAATACCAGTATCCTTCTATAGTAAAAAAAAACTAGCCTTAAAAGGAATGACTTCTAGAATGATGCTGATGTGTAAAATTTCCGGAAATAACGAATCCGGGCGGACCACTCCTTCCATGAGTCGAATAGACCAATCAGGAAAGGGCTCCGTCTATGCATCGCCGTATGGGTTACCATAAAGAGGGAAAGGTTACCATCGCCAACAATCGCCAAGTTTTTCGCCAACTTGGCGGTATATCGTCAAATTTGGGGACCAAAATTATTCGTCAAAAGTGACGCCAATTTGGCGATAACTGTAATATTTCGCCAAATTTTTAGTTTCTTTACAACACCAGTCGTGTGACACATCATTTGAGAGGTCTGCAACTACTTATTCATATTGTCTTATGTGTCACCCCCACACTCTGCCCCCCCCCAGGGGGGCACATTTTAAACTTCTTTACAACACCAGCCGTGTGACACATGATTTGAAAGGTCTGCAACTACTTATTCATATTATGGATGTCTTCTGTGTCCTCCCCCCACATTCTGCTCCCCCCAGGGGAGGCACATTTTTAATTTCTTTACAACACCAGTTGTGTGACACATCATTTGAAAGGTCTGCAACTGCTTATTCATATTATGGATGTCTTGTGTGTCAACCCCCCACTCTGCCCCCCAGGGGGGCACATTTTTAATTTCTTTACAACCCCAGTTGTGTGTCACATCATTTGAGAGGTCTGCAACTGCTTATTCATACCATGGGTTATTGGCGAGCGCAGCAAGCAGGGGTAGCCTACAACTTGGAATCGCGAAGCGATTACGCGGGGGGTTGGCGAGAGTAGCGAGCAGGGGGGTGGAGCCCCCCTAGTTTCTTTTATAAAAAAAAAAATAAATAAATCTAGTTCAAACACGCGGAGCTGATTCTTATTGAAGGATTTTCTATTAAAAAGTGTTGGTGTGGAAAAATTGAACTGAGATCGAAATTCCAGGAGCCGTACGGATCCTGCGTACATTGTCGCAGGGTACATCAACGGTACTTACATTGTATTTACTTATCTTAAGTTTAAATGAAGGTTAATAAAAATTATAGTTAGACCGACGGTACTATGATGTAAACTGCATACGTCACAGAGCACGAGAAGTTAAAGGTACAGATAAAGGCCGAATTAAAAATCACTTAATACTAGCATAACAAACTTGTTTAAAACACCTGACGTGAAATAAATATGTAACCATGATCATAGTTCAGTCAAATTAGGCAGATTTTGGGTCATTTTGCGACATAATTCCGAAAGTTTTGAAAATTGATAATATTGTTTGGGAGAGCCTACTAATGAAAACACTAAAATTCCTGATGAATAGGGGGTGAGTGCGAGGAGGGGGAGGTAAAAGAAGGTATCTTTTATTGTTTTTTTGTAAATATATCGTAATTCATAGGTTCTACGGGAAAATTTCAAATACAAAAATAAAGAGAGTTAAATTCTCTACAAAAGCTGTTATATACATTCTTCTCTAGAGTTCATAGTTAACCAAATAATTACATTCGAATATGAAGAAATTTGATAAAAGTCACACCATCGCCAGAGAACGGATCAACGGCACTTACATTGTATCTATTTAACTTAAGTTTAAATGAAGGTTAATAAAAATTATGGTTAGGAGAATGTAAGCCTGGACATTAACTTCAACAAATGACTTTTTTTTTACATAAAACATACAAAAATGAAAAATGCGTAGAATACAATGATATAGGAATAAACAGTATATTCAACTTCGTGATCATTTTACAGAACCCAAGTTCATCAATGGGAAATTTCAAAAAATGTTGATTTGTGCTCCATTTCTATTAAGATATCCTTGTTAACAGGCAGCGGACTATTTGACCAGTCTCCATGACAGTAGTAACAGTACATCCACAATTGTGCCTATAACCAGTTATGCACTGGCAGAAGATGTGGTTTAGTACTGCCTCAGGGGCAACAAGATCAATAGTTGTGATAGGCACTAATGTATGACAAAACTTGCGCTTCCAACCCCAAATCTCAGGAGGCAGTTAATCTCCCTGCCACAGCTGTATTTGTACATATATATTTTTATCTGAAGGGACTAAGCTGTAAGAAGAACAAATATATTCACATTCTGAGCAACAATTGTAACTTTCACTAAGTGCATCTATAGCAAACTGAACAATCAGAGTGTCAGCGTCATTAGCACTTTGCTGGCAATAGATTTTTTTTGTCATCTAAATTACAGGACAGAATGGGAATCAATATTGCCTTATTGGTCTTATTTGAGAGAAACTGACTTTGGGGCACACCGATTGTGGTATGTCCTTCAAAATGTATGTCAACTGACGATTTCACTAAGCACCTTCTATTTTATTAATCTGCTTTGATACTGTTTACAAGGTCAGTGTATCCATCGAAAACAATTCTGATGCTTTCGATCATCAGAATCGAAAACATTCTGATGATCGAAATCATCGAATGTTTGATTCGATGCTTTCGAATGAATCGCTGATTCTGCACATCTCTCCACAATAGTGTTTCTAAACGTACTGTATGTAAGTGTTGCAAATATCTCGTATCGTTGATTCCTTCTTCCATACCACTTTATGTAACAGAAAGCCACCATCTACAGATATTGTGTTGTTGTTGTTGTTGGAGACCTATTATCTTATCTGATTGTTCAAATATTTGATATAAAGCACTTTTCTGTGCCTTACGTATTTCGCAATCATTGAAAAGTGAGAGAAGATAAAGAGCCAATTCATTCTGTAGGTAATTTGTTAAATCACTATCACTATGTTTGCATAAGGAAATCCGTTGGAATATAATTAGAGGATCGACATTTATAGTGGTATCAGGAAATTTTATTAAATTGTGTATACTGTGAGGGATTGTAATATACCTATTCAAATTAATTTCACATCTGAGTTGAATTTGCCAGATACCCGAATCAACTTTTTTCTCCGGATTTCCAAAGCTTTTGATGTAGGTGACAGTTTCATGTTCAATAACTCCAGAAAAAAATGATGTAATTTTACCTATCTGAGGAAAAATCGAATGATTTTCAAACCAAGTGTGAAAATTTGAAGATATCTGCAGCATCTCTATTCAACAAGTTACATAAACATACTCATTTTGTTCACCAAAGAAAGAGTCGAACCACAGAATTCTTCCAGAGTAGTAGAAATATGGAAAGTAGCTGTGGTGTCACGAATTCACCTACCCAAAAAGCCGTCACTTAACGCCCTTGTCCATGTGCGAGTCCGCCAGAGCATTTCATAGATCGCATTAGTGATGTTCATATCAAACCAAAATCTTGTCCAAAACTTGTCGCTTCGTCGAATTGTAAAATAACTCTGTCGAACAAATTTGTCGTATTTCTATTCGGTTATTAAGGATTGAAGGCTCAATATGTCTATAATCTATGTAAAAATATATACCAAAAGAAAGTTGCATAAGGAAATTAAATTGGGGGTTAAACCACTCTTTCTAAAATAACAGAAAGCCCGATTACGGAACATATAATCTACACAGGGTGAGTCATAAATCGAAATAATAGGCTATCTCCTTAAATATTGCCCCTAGGCCCATACTTCTAATTGCAAAAATTCATAAAAAGAGGTGAAATTTCTGGTAAGATAAGTTGCAACTCCACGGGGAGTCTATTTGAAAAAATACGAAAATTAAGTTTTTATACGACCATCGTTGGGCAAAATTCCCAATTAGGAAATTATTTCTTATTCATTTCTAAATTGAACAAAATAAAATTCATCTGCATATCTAAAAACCTGACAGAGATATTAAAATCCAAAATTTTCCAAAATTCGTGACTTACATTACTTAACCATGCCTGTAAACGAAGAGATTTTAACTCATTTTGAAAGCAAATGAGGGATCATCCTCAAATTGCTGTTATTATATGTCGATTTAAGACAGTGCCTCTTATTTGGACATAATAAAGCAGTGTAGACCAGTGGCGCAGCCAGAATTCGGTTCTAAGGGGGGTTTTGAGTTTCTGATAAAGGTGACTGCCGGTTATTTGAATCGCCGGTTAATATAATCAGTACTAATTAGAATATTTATTGTATAATACTTAAACTCAAAAAGCGTCTGTGTGGCCGGAAATCATCATTTTTTTTTTTTTTTTTTTTTTTTTTTAGCATGAAGCATCCAAGAAAGGTAATTAACTTTAAATAACCAATTTTTACTTAACTGATTCATGTAATATGCACTTTCACAATTTTAAGTAGAATTTTCGCCATTTAATTGAATCCCTATGAAATCTGATTCGATAAAGTGCTGGATTCCGAAATGCGCCAAAACATTTAAATATTAAGTTTGGATTTCATTCATATAAGCAGCAATTATAGCGATCTTTCTCAGCTCTGGGAGGGGTTTTAACCCTAAAACCACCCCCTTGGCTGCGCCACTGGTGTAGACCTAAATCTAAACTCGTTTTCAAAATATATTGGTAGTCTGCATTGGAGGTCTGCAAGGATCGAAATATTTAGGTCCGCTCCCAAACCGACCCATAGGGAAAAAAGTTTGACCCGGCCTGGAAAAATGTTAAAATCATAGCCCGGACCGGCCTGGAAAAATGTTAAAATCATAGCCCGGACCGGCCTGGGAAAAAGTTTAAATCATAACCCTGCTCAGCAACGAATTTCTACATAGTTTTTTACTTCGATGTAATTAAAAATTGTTTCGTATGGAGGAGTTCTGACTAAAAAAACTTATTAAAGTTTTTAATTTATTATATTTATACTTTTTATTATTAAAAAAGCGTCAAAGGCAGTGATATATTTATTTTATCAATGAATCTGTATTTATATTTAAATGTTTTATTTATATTTTAATATCATTAATCCATATCCCATGCGTTGGAGACTTTGAAAAAGGTTATACAGTAAAATTTTGTAAGACGGAATCACATAGAAAAAAAAAAAAAAAAAAACACGTTATAGACAAATGCCCTTTCTAGGAGGTGTAAGTGGAGTTTATTTTTTTCTCAGATATTATTGTAATTATTTTGCATGGATCAACACATTTTCTGTTTAATACAGAATTCCGTCATAAGCAGATTTTTTAAACTGGTTTTATTGCATTTAATATTTTAGCCTTTAAATATACTATTATTTTTAAAAAAATAAATTTTAAAGTTTTTTTTTTTAAATAAAAGCGATTTTAAAATGTATGTGGTTTTTGTAAAAGTTTGGATTGAACCAAATTATACTTATCTTATGCACATATTAGATCAGTCAGAGACAGTAATTTTAATACGGATTGTTCGATACCGGGATTGAAAATTTCGCCCAGTGCAGGCCTAGGAAGAAGGAAGCAGTCTCCTCCGGTATGAAAAATATGTTAGACCCGGCCAGGCGAGTCGTCAGAAAAAAGTGACATCTCGGTCCTGACCTGGTCTGAGCCCAGAATACAGATTTTTAACAGCCTATCCAGGACGATAAAAAGCCTGAAATTGTAAGGGTTAAAATTAAAAAAAAAAAAAAAAACTTAATCTGCACCTTAGAAACACAGACATTTAAACAGAACACTTAGTTCTTCCGCATAATGAACCCCCCCCCCCTCACTATTTCTTGTCTTTAAATTATTAAATTTAAGAATTGTTAAAGGAAAAAAGTACAAACTTGAAATATGACATTTTTGATTATCTTACATTAGTTTTGTTTCGGCAAATTTGAAAAAATATTTACTTTTGAAAAAATTATTTTTTTAAAGCTATAATTTTTTTTCAATAAATATTTTTAATAGTTCTAAAATTAATATCAAAAATCAAAAACCCTGGAAAAAAATTAAAATCAGATTTTCATCTTTAATTAAATGGAAATAAACTGAAATACGATAAATAATGTTTTGAGTTATAACGATTTTTAATTATCCTATTTAAACCAGTACTAACCATATTATATAAATTTTTTATAAATTTTATGAGAAATTTTAGGGTGTGATTTTCTTAGCAAATTATAAGGCTAATCATCACAAAAAAAGAAAACAAAATCAAAATTTTAACTCAAAAGATACTTTTTTACATGTTTCCTAGAACTGTTAATGTAACATTGTTTCTTGCATTGCGCACATTTCAATTTGCGTCTAATCCCTTAAAACCTGATGAATTATTTAAACGGCTATAACTTCGCGAGTTTTGGAGATATGAAGATGCAACTTTTTGTGTCTTATTCAGGACTGGATAAGGAAAGTTTCCTAATTGGAATTTTTATTCTACGGGGACCGTATAAAAATTAATTTTTTTATTTTTTAGCTCACAGGCTATCAGAGCTTATGTGCCCGTCCGTTCTGTATGTATGTTCGTATGTACGTAACGCGATAACTCATGATAAAAATATCCGATCCACTTGAAATTTTGTATGTAGGTATATCCTGACAAGGCGCTTCCCTGATTAGTTTTTGGAGTTCATTCGATATGTATAAGAGGGGGAACGGGGGGCTCATGCCCCCCGTTAGTTGATATAGATGGGATTTTCATGCAGAATTAAGTTTTCAAAATTTAGATTAGGATCATTCTGATGAGGCGATTCCGTGACTGTTATTAGGTGCTCATTGATTAAGTATAAATAGGGGGAACAGGGGTTCTAATGCCCCCCCCCCTCGTTAGTTGATATAAATGGGATTTTAATGCAGAATTAAGTTTTCGTTCAAAATTTAGATTAGGATCATTCTGATGAGGCGATTCCGTGACTGTTATTAGGTGTTCATTGAATAAGTATAAATAGGGGGAACAGGGGTTCTAATGCCCCCCCCCCCGTTAGTTGATATAAATGGGATTTTCATGCAGAATTAAGTTTTCGTTCAAAATTTAGATTAGGATCATTCTGATGAGGCGATTCCGTGACTGTTATTAGGTGTTCATTGAATAAGTATAAATAGGGGGAACAGGGGCTCTAATGCCCCCCCCCGTTAGTTGATATAAATGGGATTTTCATGCAGAATTAATTTTCGTTCAAAATTTAGATTAGGATCATTCTGATGAGGCGATTCCGTGACTGTTATTAGGTGTTCATTGAATAAGTATAAATAAGGGGAACAGGGGTTCTAATGTCCCCCCCCCTTAATTTATACAAATGGGTTTTTCAAGCAGAATTTTCAGATTTCGTTCAAATCTCTGAATAGTTTTGGAAGTTTAATGGTTAAGTATAAAAGAGGGGGATAACTCTTTTTAAATTATATAAATGCTAAATGGGTTTTTATTAAGAATTATCTAATTTGCTCTGAATTTTGGATATAGATTTTTTATATGATAAAGCATGTCTTTGATAGTATAGGAGGTTCAATGATTAAGTATAAAAAAAGAGAAAAGGGGAGAGCTGTTTCCCCTTCTTAATTTTTTTTTTTCGAACGGAATTAACCCTTGAAAATATAAAGCTTTAATGTGCAATTAGTATTTGTAGCCTGTGAGCTCAATGCCTTCAGTTTAACTGGGCAGTATTCTTTTTTATTCAAATAGAGCCCCCATAGAGTTGCAACTTATCAAAAATTTCACCTTTTTTTTAAATGAATTTTTGCAATTGGAAGCATGGGTCTAGGAATAATATTTAAGTAAATAGTCTATTGTTTCGATATTTATGACTCACCCTGTATAACATAATTTGTAGTTAAGAAAAGTGTGATTTGTTGAGGTTATTGTTCAGGATTTCATTCACCTGACCACAACATTTACTAGCATTCATTTAAAATTTAGTTAAGTACTAGGTACAATATAGGTGTCGTTGACTCGTTTTCTGGCGCAGATGTAACTTTTGGCAAATTTTTTCATTTTTGAATGCAGTTATCGCGCAAACTATAGACTCTATGGGAAAATGTATGCATCATTTTTTGTAGAGAATTTAATTATTTTTAGTTCTTGTATTCGAAATTTTTCTGTAGGATTTATTAATTACGAGATATTAACAAAAAACCGAAAAAAAGGTATTTTCTTTTACTTCCCCTTATTCTCGCTCACCCCCTATTAATCAGGACTTTTAATATGTTTATTAGTAGACCCTTTTAATCAATATTGCAAAGTTTCAAAATTTTCGGAATTATGTCCAGAAAAAAAAAAAAAAAATCTAATTTGACTGGACTACATACAATTTTGTTTGTATATAGTTTGGCGAGATTTATTTATAGTAAGTAATCGATGGAATAATGTATCGTAATTTCATTGAATTTTGTATGATCAAATAAAGAGATAATAGAAGCTCCCTAATAGACCGAGAAGCGGCAGCACAGACAATCCCCTCATCGCGTTCATGGCTGAAATTCCACCGTTAGTTAAAACTCAATTCACATATTAAAGCGTAATTGATCTGCCAAATCATACCTTTGTGAAAAATACCGGAAAATCCGATTTTAGCGGTTAACTCGTAGGTTTACCAATGTATTTTTCTGCATCAAAAGGTATAAAAATATGGAGGCCTTGGAGTAAGAAAACACAATGGCAAACCTATGAGAAAACCTCTAAAATCATTTTTTGGTGTTTTCCATCAAGATATGACCTGGCAGACCGATTGCGTTTTAATATGCGAATCGAGTTTTTATTTATTCTGGCATTTCAGCTGTGAACTCGATGAGGTGATTCTCTGTGCAACCGCCTCTCGGTCTATAATGCTACATGCGAAAATTCATATTAAATTTCATTTTGAAAAAAAAAGATTTGTTAATAAACATAAAAAAGTATATAATATATCAATTTTTATTTCTAGTTTATCAATCTGTATTTTGGAATTTTTTGGTGCGTTCGTAATTATGTAAATACGTAGCACCTATTGTTGTCGTTCAGTCCGTCCGTCTGTCAGTCCGTCCGTCTGTCCGTCCGTCTGTCTGTCCGTCTGTCTGTCCGTCCGTCCGTCTGTCCGTCCGTCCGCATATAACAACGCAAAAAGTACCCAACCGAATCGTTTGAAATTTTAAATATATTATTATTACATAATTTCGTCGAGTCATTTCAAATTTTAAGAAAATCGGACGCATAGATCAATTACAGGGACAATCAAAAGGATTTCGTTACATTACGGTCAATGGGGAAAAAATTTCAAATGCATTTTATTCGTTTGAAATTTTTAATACATAATTATTACATAATTTTGTCGAGTTATTTCAAATTTTAAGAAAATCGGATGCACAGATCAATTACAGGGACCATCAAAAGTATTCCGTTACATTACGGTTAATGGGGAAAAATGTTTCAAATGCATTTTAATGATGTTACACTTATTCGAACGTAATACAATTGATATACATCTATAAAGTAGATATTATAATATACATTTTGCATAATCTGTGATGCGAAGAATATTTGTTACTGATTTACAAGGCCACACAAAAGTATTCCATTGCATAATGGTATAGGGAGAACATTGTTTGGTGTGCATTCTAATTATAATTATTTACAGTTTTATGAGATTGATATATGAGAGTGATATTTTTAAAACTACGTTATCGTACGAACGCACCACATTTGCTACGCTTCACGTGCAATTTCCAACTTGTTTTAATATAAAATTTCACAAGCCTTGAATTTAGTATTTTAAAAATTTTAATTGCTTAAAAGATGTAAAGCCAACGGAAGTGAAAAAGTGTCTAATCCTGGAATCGAACCAGGATCCTTTGACTATACACAACAATACTTTCCCACTAAACTATTTGGAAGAAAGCGAAAGAACTTTTTCGTTTCGTGTTTGCCTCAGGGTGGTTGTCCATGAACATTATTTCATTCTGTACTGCGGTTGATGCCTTATAACCAGGGGCTTGCGAAGAAAAACTGCGGCCGAGGCTAAATTTCAATTTGTCGTCCCCTTCCCAACTTTTTCCTCTGACAGGCCAAAAAATGACGTTGGTAGTATAAATTTGTCGCCCGCTAAATTTCCGCGTTTGGGGCGACCGCCCCCTTCGCCCCCCCCCCCCCCCTCCTTTCGCACAGCGTTGCTTATAACAGATAACAGTGAGAAATGCTAGTCTTTGGTATAATTCAAGTAACTTAGAGAAAAAGTATTGACGGGCGTGTTTAGTCAATGACCATGATTCGATTCCAAGCTTTGACATTTTTTTACTCTGTTTACTTCTATACCTTATAAACAATAATTGGTTTGTTTTTTGTATTTTCGATAAAATGACAAGTTTTCTATAGTTTTAGGTAGCTTTCATTACAAAAAGTAAAATGCTATCTATTGCAGCCGTCCGGAGGAAAGCACTTCCAAAACATTTTGGTATATTTTCACCGATTATGACCCCCAGACCCCAAAACCACCCTCCGTTCAAATGTTGACATGTATATATATATATATACAGGGTGGTCATAAAAAAAACTTTGCCAATATATGGAGCTCTAGCGGCCAGTTCGCTCAACCGATCGAGGTGAAATTTCAGATATAGCTATTCAGAGGTATGAGCTCGAGATTCTGTGAACGGCAATAAAATGGCGCTCACGGTTACGGTTATAGTTACAGAAACTCGAAAATTTCCAATGGCGACACCCATTTTTTTCATCGCAAAATGCTCAGCGCATGCGAAAACCCTAAATAGCGTTAGAACCGTACGTGTATCGCAAGAAACGGACATGTTATGCACGCACAAAAAACTGTTCTGCGAATCCTCTCCCCCATAGAAAAAACTCGATTGGGGCGCAAGGAGGAAATTTGCATATGACACAGAGTCAGTACACTAATCTCTGATTACAATACAGATCGGAGAAATTAAAACTTTTATTTTGATTACACATTTTTCCACATGGGTGCCATTACCATGCAATGTGTAATTGCCTGTGATGGTTGAGCGGACTGGCCGCTAGAGCTCCGTATATCGGCAAAGTTTTTTTATGACCAGCCTGTATATATATATATATATATATATATCTTTATATATAAAAATCTTCTGTGCGTGTGTATGTAACTGAACTCCTCCTAAACGACTGGACCGATTTTAATGAAATTTTATGTGTGCGTTCCAGTGGATTCGAGAATGGTTTAGATTCACATTTCATCGAAATTGATTCAGTACTTTTTCAGTAATTAGGCAAAAACTAATAGTTAGTGATTTTTCGCTAATTAAAAATGTTATAAATATAAAAGAAAGTCTGGATTTCGTATTAAACACAAAAATCAACCGAACCAAAAATCTTGAAAATTGGGGTAAAATTATATCTTATAACATCGAGTGCCTCTAAGAATTGATTTTCGAAAATTCCCCCACCCCCCCCTAAGGAGGGTAAAAAAAGAACGAACTTAAAAAAAAATCCTTTAAAATCGGCTTTTGTAGATATTTTTCAACTGATAACATATTTTAGTGTATTTTTTCATTCTGAATCGAATGGTACTAAGCAAATTCGTTTAAATCCAGTAGTTCATGAGATAATTCACATTTTCCTAATTTGGCGATGTCTTCGGCGCAAAAACCTGAAATTTCCAATGCTTATCTATATACAGGGTGATTCATAAAAGATGGGCAGAACTTTAAGGGGTTATAGTACACTTAAAGACAAATAATATTAAATAGGAGACTAAGGGTCCCAGACGTATTCCCAAGGAGATAGGGGGCATTAAAGTTTAGGGTCCGAAATTTCAAATGATTATAAAAAAGGGAAAAATTGGTCGATTCGTTTGCGGTTTTTGCAAAAAAATTTCTTTATGCCAGTATTTTCTTGAAATAAAATTTTAAAGTTCAATTTCAAAAAATACCGATAGGGGGCGCTTTAGACTTTGGAGTAACAAACAACTATTTTTTAACGTTAGTTTTTGTATTTCTTTAAATGATTTCGAAAGCTTAGACTTAAACTTAAATTTTGATCTAAAAATCTGAGTCCTAACGAGTAGTTAAGTAGCGTAAACTGAAATTTGAAATTTGAAACCCTTCTCCCCCCAGAACAAAAATCAGTTATTCCCGATCTTTGTGTCGTAGATTAGGCTCTAACTACTGCCGCGTTTTGCTAAAATTATTCTTTATGTCAGTATTTTCTTGAAAATAAATTTTAAAGAAAATTTTCAAAAAATTCCGATAGAGGGCGCTTTAGACTTTGGAGTAACGAACAACTATTTTATACCGTTATTTTTTGTGTCTCATTAAATGCTTTCTAAAGCTTAGACTTAAATTTTCAGCCCAAAATCTGAATCGTTAGACGTGGTTAAGTTTCTGGGGAGAGGGGTTTGAAATTTCTACTCCTGAGCACAGTTCAGTTTACCATGTCCACACATTGTGTGCTGTGATACTAGGTAAAAAGACACAAATTAGGATTATGTTACCAAAGTGCTGGACAGAACTGAGCTCCTGTAACGGAAATCTTTATTTCGACATGTTAGCATAACCCAAATCCTAGAATGAATTATGTTAGTCACTCCTAATCACTTTAATTCAGAGTATTCATAGTGTAAACTCATGCATTTTTTTTACATCTAATACAAAAATAACAGTGATCGTTCGTTTCAATCCTGGTTAATCCCTTCGATATGAGTGAGGCAACTGCCTTCATTACCAAATTGCGTTGTGAATATTTTTGAAGACGGAATTAACTTATGGATCGTAAATAAAACATAACTCTAAATTAGATCATAATAGAATTAAATAAAGTAAGACTCATGTTCGAAAAGATACTAACAATTCTTTAACAACTAACATATAAATTTATTTACAATTATCTTACAAATTGTTGGTGCGTCATAAGACACATTATTTTCAATATAGATAACACAAAAAAACAAAAAACAAAATAAAACACTATTAATTCTACTTGTGTAATTATTGTTTTTAATACTATGATTGAATACCAATTGGAGCGTGCAGAACCCCCTACTTGGCATTTTGCCGTACACATTTTGGGAAACGATATAAATTATAAGAAAACCGTACCTTCATATTCTTTTGTGCCCCGCACTCAGTTAAGGCTCGCATTCGAAAACATCACAGGCGGTCACACATCAATCCTGGCGGACATCACATTCGGATCCTCGGCTATCACACATCATTACTGGCGGACATCATTTTCGGATCACAGGCTATCACACATCATTACTGGCGGACATCATTTTCGGATCACAGGCTATCACACATCATTACTGGCGGACATCATTTTCGGATCACAGGCTATCACACATCATTACTGGCAGACATCATTTTCGGATCATCGGCGATGTTGGTAGGTCTTCCTTGGAATTAATCACGTTTTTCTTTTAACACATCTTCGCCTCTCGGAGCGAACTTTTCATCTCAACTTTTTTGAGGAAAAAAAAAAAGTCTATATTCTTTTTTTCTTTTTTTTATGGCGGGCGTGGCTAATCAATCTGCCCGAAAAAATGACCATTCAGTCTCTCGCCCGGCCTGTTCCTGAAAAAAGTTTCGTTGGCTCCTTCTTCGAGCGTGGGGGGCTGGCCCCTCTTGTCTGCAACGCACTCCCAGCCGGAAAAATGACCGGTAGCCTCAACTAGAGAAACGTGTGGGGTCTCGCTTAATTGGCTTGTAAATCTACCAATAAACCATTCTTGACGTAAATGTCAAGCGATTGTTACGCGAGAGCCCAACTGGTGCCTTCTAGATACCATCTGAGATAGGGGTCTGCCTTGCTCCTGACATGAATAGCGTTAAACATACACTAGTATTTACAACCACTATACAAAAACATCAAAGGATACAATATGTATAATATACCATTTATATATATGTATCTATAAATCACGGAAGATTGCTGGATGCTTATGTTTCCAGCATCTCCCCCCCCCCAACTAAATGAAAAAAAAAGAAATAAACAGACAAAAGAGTACTTTTTCTTTTCTTTTTTTCTTTCTTTTTTTTTTTTTTTTAATAAGTGTTCGGCGATCCTGAAAGATCAATCACTGTTTCAAAGTCTGTTTGTGATTGAACACTTGCAACGCCATCAGTTGTCTACTTCTGTACATCACAATCTAAAATGATCATCGTAGAATGCCTAGATTTTTTTTTTTTTTTTTTTTTTTTTTTGTCCATGTCTGTAAAGAAAGTTCAGGTTACGTACACAATGATTCGCAGTCTCTGATTGTATCGCTCCTGGTTTATCTCCCCTGCTGGGAGGTTGTTGATGTGTGAGGATTCTTCTTCTGCGTTATGCATCCATACTTATATTGTTCCCATAATTTTGCCTAAAATCGCGAGTTTCCGAAATAATAAAGCAATGAGAATATATATACATATATATATATATATGTATTTTATTTATTTATTTATTTAAAAGCTGTTATTATGTCCAAAACTAGTTACTGAAATAGTTTAAGAACACATTTCTGACTCATTTTTCCATTTACAAGTATGGCTGTTATCATAACGTACAAACCAATGCATCACCATATTTATATGCTACACTATAATCTTTTTTTATATATGATACACATTTTATACCATTCACATTATCTCAATATAAAATCAATACACACAATTATTTATATTTACAATTTTGTTGTGCAGGCTGATTTTCACCCTTAGCACTATTCCAAAACTTATAGTAAGTGCTGTTGTTTCTGTTTCATTCCTTATACATATTGAAAAATTAATCTTACAAGACCAATTTTACCCTTTTTCTTTATATAACATTTTTACATATAATATAACCTGTCCACTCAAAAAAAGGTCCCAATTTCTAAAATTTTATGTCATTCTGATGACCGCGGAAACCATATACTTCAATAAAATTTTGTTAGTAGTCAAACTCTCCAAGTAATCCATTGTGTAAGCCTTATAAGCATTTTGTTATGTGCTGATATAAAGAAATTTTTTATTTATTTATTTATCTATTTATTTCATTTTATTTTATTTTATTTTATTTTATTTTATTTTTTATTTATTTATTATTATTATTATTATTTTTTTTTTTTAACTAATTTGAAACTGAAACAGGGAGGGAAAAACAAAAAGCTACCACATTTATTGATTTATTTATTTATTTTATCCTACCAATGCTACCTTATGTCTCCTTATTACTTATATAATCCTTATTATTATACCCCTTTTATTATATATCCGTTTTATTTTTTTTTTTTTATCGCTATTATTAATGTATTTACTTCCAAACCCTTTTACCCAATTTCGAAATCTATCCTTCTCGGAGCAAATAAAAACAATGATAGTTCACGACCCTGCATGCCTTGGCCAAGTAAATCAAAATCTTCTGCCCGCAAAAGAATTTATTACATGCAAAGTCCCAAAACCCCCAATGTTGGTTGCCCCGCCAAAGATAAAGTTATGCAAAAGTTTTTTTTTTTTTTTTTTTTTTTTTTGTATGGCTCTGAAAAGGGCCTTTTTTTTTTTTTTTTTTTTTTTTTAAACTAAGTTCCCTTTTCGTCTTTAAATATAAAGAGGTATTATCTCCCTGTGTCGCCCAAACAAAACTACTTTTGAAAGAAGTAATTATTAATATTATTGTTATAATTTTATTTCAAAATGTTCAATGAATCTGACTATCTAAGCTATCTATACATTCACTCAATAATTAATCTTAAGAGGAAATGCGTTCATCCACCTTATCTTATATAAATTTGCCTATCCGCCGTAATACTTATTTATTTTCTTTTCTTTTCTTTTATTTTTTTTCCATGTATGGCTCTGAAAGGAGCCTTTTTTTTTTTTTTTTTTTTTTAAATTAAGTCTTTGTGACAGTCTTGTACAAGCCAATCCTCCGTAACCTATATATCTAAGTAAGAGTGCCCTTACCTAATCCTCAATATTCTGTTCCGAGTCTGATTCATTTAACTCGCCCTTAGTTTTTCTGGCATTCCTCGTCGTAGCCTTGGGTGCAAAAAGAAATTGTATGTGTCGACGTATTGTTGGCCCATTTATTTTGTCTTTCAGACGGAGCACATAATTATTGTGTCGAACAACTTTTACTACCACAAAAGGCCCTTCAAAACGAGGGTGTAAAGCCCTAGGCTTGCCAATTACTTTTGCGTACACTTCTTGACCCACGTCTAACTTTTTAACTTCCTGAAGATCATTTTCTTTGATATATTCCGCCATAATTTTTTGTTGGTTAGCTATGGCTTGCCGGTGAACTGCCCTCATATGTTCTATCCTATTTTTAACGAACGCTTGAGTGCACGTTAAATCCGGAGCACTTAATACCGTAAATTGATTTTTAATTTCTCTACCAAAGAATAATTTTGAAGGAGAATAACCTAGTGCTCGATGGATCGTGGTATTATAATTAAGTTTAAAATATTCGAGTCTGGTGTCCCACTCAAGAGTGGAATTGGACATTGCCACCAAGGATGCCTTAATCGATTTATTAATGATTTCAGCCAGACCGTTCCCACAAGGTTTGTAGACGCTTGTCGGGTGTAGATCTATATTTAGTGTCTTCAAATATTCTTTAAAAAGCGCACTGCGAAAATATTGTGCGTTGTCTGTAACTATTTCGGAACACAAGCCGTAGGCTCCGAAGTACCTATTTAAAACGTTCAAGATAGTTTGGGACTCCACATTTCGTAAAGGGACTGCTTCTAAAAATCTAGAGCCTGCGTCTATGATAGTCAGAATGAAGCAATTTTTCCTGAGGGTCATGGGTAATTTACCTATTATATCCATTTGTAGACTTGCTCCGATTTGTAAATTTCTTTCCATTTTTTCAAGTGGTACTTTAATCGTCTGGTGCTGCTTACTGCAATTACATCTTACGCAATTCGTGCAATAATTTTTTATATCTTGGTACATTCCGTACCAGAATAAACGAGTTTTGACAGTTTCGTATGTTTTTCTAAAACCAAAGTGGGGTCCATGTGCCTCCGCCATAACCGTAAACTTAAGCTCGTCCGGTACGATTATTAATTCTGGATATTTCCCGTTTTGTTTTAATACCAGCGTTTTATTCTCGTTTAAATTATACTTTTTTGTTATTCTGTTGTTTTTCTTTGACTCAACCTTTTTTATAATTGTGATTAATTTTTCATCCTCATATTGCTTGGCTCTAATGTTCTCTTCACTCAAGTTAAGATTTACTTTGAATAAGTTATTCTGTAACTCGTTGCTACTAGTAATATTATTTACTAAGTTTCTAGACAAAAAATCCGAAGGATTAATTTTCCCTTCGATGTACTCAATATTGTAGTCATAGTCGCTGAGATTTAAAATCCATCTAGCCACTATATCCGACTGCATTTCAATTTTCAGCGGATATGTGAGAGCTTTGTTATCCGTTAAAATAGTAAATTTCCGCCCTAACATCATGTGTTTAAAATGCATAACTGCGTCATGAATAGCCAATAATTCGAACTTCATGCTTGGGTAAGCCGTTTCTGACTGCTTAAGTTTTCTACCATAAAATTCAATAGGGACTAAGTATCCATTATCTTCCTGCGCAAGGACACCTGATATTGCTTTCTTTGAACCATCAGTTATTAAAAAGAACTCCCTATCAAATTTTGGCGGTTTAAGGGTAGGGTTGCTCACGATTGCCTCTTGTATATTTAAAAATGCTTGTTCCGTCTCCTCAGTCCATTTAAATTTTACATTTTGTTTCGTCAATTCGACTAGAGGATTGACAATATCGGCATAATTTTGAATAAGAGTTCTGAAATAATTTGCCAAACCTAAAAGTGACTTGACCCCCTTTTTATTTTTACGTCTAGTTAATCGTTGTACCTTCCCCACGTTTTTTTCTGATGGGGCATATCTGTTTTTATTAACTTTGAAACCCAAAAATTCAATTTCCGGTTTACATATTTGCACCTTAGAGGGTTCAACTGTTAAATTGTGATCAATTAGAGTTTCCAAAACTTCCTTTAACAACTGTGCCATTCCCTCCTGGCTGTCTTCGGCCAAAACCACATCATCTATAAAATATCCTACTTTGTCCTTAGGAAAGTGTCCCAGGACCCTATCCATAAGTTCAGCGAATTTTGTACTACTTAATTTAAGCCCAAAATTTAGGCGGCACGGGGCGTACTTCCCACACTCCGTCACAAATGCTAATTTGTGACGATCCTCCGGGCGTAACATAATTTGGAAAAAAGCCGAATGCAAATCTAATGTTGTATAAAATTTTTTTCCACTAATTGCCTGTAAAACATCTTTTACGTCCGGTACCGGATATGGAAACCCCTCTAAAATCTCGTTTAACGTCCTGTAATCCACCGCCATTCTATAGCGAACCAAGTTTTTTTCCGTACCTTTTTTTTTTTACAAATAATACCGGAAATGCATAATCTGAATCTGATTTTTCGATTATTTTCGCTTCTAACAGTTTTCGTAGTTCCTCCTGCGCATACTGCTTAACTGCCTGGGGCGTCTTATATGGTTTATGCTGAATGGGAAAATTGTGGTTTAATTGTATTTTGGGCACTACCAATGAAGATTGTCCCAAAGATTTGTAAGACTTCGAAAAAGCATGTGTATGACTCATCAATAAGTCTTCTATCATTTGCTTAAAATCCCCTGTTAAATGATCTAAATTAAAATCCGATCTATCAAGCTCCGCTTCTCTCAAAGCCCTAACTTCTTGCAAATCCAGGTTATTAATTTGATAGATTTCTCCATCTTCAATCTCATTAGGCTTTAAATTATTCTTACTCACAAAATCCGAACTGATAAGTGCGATCCTAGTATCCGTTCTAATTATAATCTTATCTTCTGTATTGTTTGTTACAATTAAATTAATTTTATTAGTGACTGGTACTTCATGAATTGAACATTCCGTAATTAAATTTTTAAATTCCTCTGTTGGTTCAATTAAAATCAGCTGATTAGGCTGGACTGCCTCAGGACATCTCAATGATATTATTTTCGTTTGTCCTGGGTGTAAATGTGTTTCTTTCTCTATACACGCAAATATTTCATTTCCTTTAAAATGACATTTAATTTTATTTGTGCGCACTGCCTTGGTGATATTTTTCATTTCCGACCCCCTTTTATTTACACTATTTACACTAACTATTTCCTTATTCATAACCTGCGGTTCCAGGGCAATTTCCGTATTTTTTAATTTTAGTGTTTTCTTATCAAAATTTAAAATCATTTTATTTTTTTTCAAGAAATCAAAACCTAGCAACATTTTATAGTCCCCTTGAAAATTATGAGATGTAATATAAAATGTTCCTGTCACAAACTCATTGTTAATTTTAAATGTAATTTTTATACATTGCCGAAAAGGTATGACTGAGTTATCGAATGTGTGGATTGTTACCCTATTCGCCAAGTATTTAATTTTTGCATCCGTTTGTTTGAGCGCCTCTAAAACCTCCGGTGATAAAAGCGAAACTGCGGCCCCGCTATCCAGCAACGTGTCAACTTTTAACCCAAAAATCTGTAATGCAATGATGGGAAGTTTATCCTTTTCCGCTGAATTCACACTAGCAATCACGAACTTATTCCCCCTTATCGGGAATCTACCGGGGTCTTTCTTATGACTATTATTTACAACTGCAGATTCCCTTAAAAGTTTCCCGAATTCGACTTTCTTTTCCCTTTGTGTCTGTCCGAAACATCTCTCTTATTTTCTTTTTCCTGAATTGAATTTCTATTTCTGTCATGCTGCGGTTCATCCCTGGAATAGTCATTTCGCCCTCTCCTATGTTCATCCGATTGTTTACGATTTCCATAATATGCATCGTAGCGTGCAACCCCTGATCTGTCCTCTCTGTTATTATAGCTTCTATCCGAAAAATCCCTATTCCATGGAGAACTATGATTGAAATTTTCATAAAAATTTTCAAATCTATTACAATCCTGATAATTTCTATCCCTGTGAAATCTGTCATAATTAAAATCACTATACATTTGTGCACTGGGAAAACAATTTTGTGATACTGGCGCTGCAAATCCATAGCCTTCCATCGCCCTGTAATTATTCGCACCAAAACTCTTATTTGCAAAATTTCTCTGTCCCTGGTTCCGAAATTTAGTATTTGAATTTTTCAAATTGTACCAACATTCGGAAATGTCATGCCGATTCGTATTACAGATTTCACATCGTTTTTCTTTCAAATTATCTTCCCTAACTTGGGTTTTCGTTTTTAATTTCAACTCGTTGACCTGAGCAGTTAATTCTGCTATGGCCGTAGCCTGCTCTTTATTTAATTGTAATAAATTCGTACAAAAATCCTCATTTTCTTTGCTTGTATTGGCTGTTACCGCATTAATCTGATCTAAAACTGTCGATTTATACGCGGCTTCGATCGTCTGAGCTTTTTCGCACAATTTCCCAAAATCTTTAATGTCTAATTTTCGCAATTCCAACGCAATATTTGGCGATATTGCCTCCAAAAATTTATTGGCTTTTATTAAATCGAATAGTTTATTAGCTCCCACCTCCGTTGCCTGGCCAGAAGCACCTAAATACATTGATGCGGCCTTGTTAAAAATTTCTATGAAATCTTTCATGTTTTGATTTGGGAGTTGCTTAATTGAGTTAAAATTTATCTGTGCTTCGATAAAAGAATCTTTTTTCTGAAACAATTCCACGATTTTTCTTTTAAACTCTGTATAATTCTTTTCCTCATTTAGCGTCTGGTCAGATACTAATTTCTCACGGGCCGTACCCACAAATTTAGCTTTTAATATCTGTAATTTAAAATCCTCTTCTACGTGGACCCGATCCAATAATTCATCGAATTCTTTCAAATAAAATAACACATTGCTAATCTTTTTTACGTCAAAGGGAACAATCAATGATAACATTTGCGACAAATTCGGTTTTAACGGGTCGTCCATTTTAATCTCTAACGTTTTAGATTTCAATTTTGATTTATTTCTTGTTACTACCCCTGGCTTAGATTGATTTTGTAAACTTTTCCTTCCTCTTCTCCTCGGCATATATTGTCCTAATTGACATTCATTACCCTTATATTATATATTTTTACACAAATAACTTTGCAATACTTAACTCCTGAATAAAATTTACTATCACACACACAAGAAAATATAAATATATATATATACACTGTCCCTCAATACCAAAATACAATCAAATTCAAAATTAATGTATAAAGTACACATAGAAAATCAGTACCAAATTATTAATTTTCTAAACTGCCCTTTCTTCGTCTTATTATTATTATTTTATTTCATTTGTAATACTACTCCCGCTGTTTTCTTTTGCGGCATAAAATTGGCCTTATAAATTCACATAAAATACTTCTTTTTTTGTTCAATAACATAGAAAATGCCATGTACCCCCAAAATATAATCCTTGCAATAAAATACCACACATAAATTCAATGAGATGCAAAATCTATTTTAAAATTCTTTCAAATTTTTCAAATATGTCATATAATTTGAAATCTTATTTCATAATATTACTCTTAAAACCTTTCCACACACAATTATAAGATTGATTGTTTCCAATTTAAAACACAATATCATCAGTATAATCATACTTAAACATATGTATTTATTTTTAGTATAACACATCAAAAAATAGTCATTTTGGACGAATGAGTCAGAAACGTTGTAGCACACTCCATTGGCACCAAGTTTTACTTTTAAAATTTAATTTAACATTAAAAACCATGAATAGCGCGTAGAATTTTGAGTAAAACTAACTCTATGAATTACTATTAACTTTTTATACCAAAAACAATATTATTAACCTCCGGAACTGATCCGAAAAGGTCACGGCACCAGATAGGATTCTAGGGGCCTATGCTGGACAGAACTGAGCTCCTGTAACGGAAATCTTTATTTCGACATGTTAGCATAACCCAAATCCTAGAATGAATTATGTTAGTCACTCCTAATCACTTTAATTCAGAGTATTCATAGTGTAAACTCATGCATTTTTTTTACATCTAATACAAAAATAACAGTGATCGTTCGTTTCAATCCTGGTTAATCCCTTCGATATGAGTGAGGCAACTGCCTTCATTACCAAATTGCGTTGTGAATATTTTTGAAGACGGAATTAACTTATGGATCGTAAATAAAACATAACTCTAAATTAGATCATAATAGAATTAAATAAAGTAAGACTCATGTTCGAAAAGATACTAACAATTCTTTAACAACTAACATATAAATTTATTTACAATTATCTTACAAATTGTTGGTGCGTCATAAGACACATTATTTTCAATATAGATAACACAAAAAAAAAAAAATAAAACACTATTAATTCTACTTGTGTAATTATTGTTTTTAATACTATGATTGAATACCAATTGGAGCGTGCAGAACCCCCTACTTGGCATTTTGCCGTACACATTTTGGGAAACAATATAAATTATAAGAAAACCGTACCTTCATATTCTTTTGTGCCCCGCACTCAGTTAAGGCTCGCATTCGAAAACATCACAGGCGGTCACACATCAATCCTGGCGGACATCACATTCGGATCCTCGGCTATCACACATCATTACTGGCGGACATCATTTTCGGATCACAGGCTATCACACATCATTACTGGCGGACATCATTTTCGGATCACAGGCTATCACACATCATTACTGGCGGACATCATTTTCGGATCACAGGCTATCACACATCATTACTGGCAGACATCATTTTCGGATCATCGGCGATGTTGGTAGGTCTTCCTTGGAATTAATCACGTTTTTCTTCTAACACATCTTCGCCTCTCGGAGCGAACTTTTCATCTCAACTTTTTTGAGGAAAAAAAAAAGTCTATATTCTTTTTTTCTTTTTTTTTATGGCGGGCGTGGCTAATCAATCTGCCCGAAAAAAATGACCATTCAGTCTCTCGCCCGGCCTGTTCCTGAAAAAAGATTCGTTGGCTCCTTCTTCGAGCGTGGGGGGCTGGCCCCTCTTGTCTGCAACGCACTCCCAGCCGGAAAAATGACCGGTAGCCTCAACTAGAGAAACGTGTGGGGTCTCGCTTAATTGGCTTGTAAATCTACCAATAAACCATTCTTGACGTAAATGTCAAGCGATTGTTACGCGAGAGCCCAACTGGTGCCTTCTAGATACCATCTGAGATAGGGGTCTGCCTTGCTCCTGACATGAATAGCGTTAAACATACACTAGTATTTACAACCACTATACAAAAACATCAAAGGATACAATATGTATAATATACCATTTATATATATGTATCTATAAATCACGGAAGATTGCTGGATGCTTATGTTTCCAGCACAAAGCATATTTATTAACATGTAATTACAATAAATGTTCAAAATTGTGACCACCAGAGGTTATGCACGCAGAACAACGGCGAAGAATGGAACGGCGAACATTCGCGAAAACATCAGGCTTTTCGAGCACTTCCCCTACAGCGGCGGAAAGTCTGGCGACCAGTTCCTCGGGGGATTCAATGGGTGTCTCATACATAAGAGCCTTGAATTGTCCCCAAAAAAAGAAATCGAGGGGTGAAAGATCTGGCGAGCGAGCAGGCCAAGCAACAGGACCACCTCGACCAATCCATCTGTTCGGAAATGTGATGTCCAGATAGTTGCGGACGTCTCGTACGTAATGGGCTGGCGCTCCATCATGCTGGAATCACATGACCCGCCGGATGCGTGGAGGAACAACGTTTAACAGGTCTGGCAGCACATGTTGCAGAAATGTGAGGTATGTTTTACCGTTGAGGCGTTCAGGAAGAAGGTACGGTCCGATTAGGTGGTCTCCGAGGATTCCTGCCCAAACATTGATGGAAAAGCGTCTCTGATGAGCATGTGGATACGTAGCATGGGGATTGACATCCGCCCATACATGTGAATTGTGTGTGTTAAATGTACCTTCACGTGTGAAGGTACATTCATCGGTGAAAAGCACAGTTCGTCCAAAATGTGGATTTAGCGCGTTCTGCTGCAGAAACCAGCGGGCGAATTCAATACGATTTGGATAATCCCCTGGAGACAGTTTCTGGACTCGTTGCACATGAAACGGGAGCAAATGTTCATCCTTCAGTACCCTCCAAGTCATGGACTGTGAGGTATCCACCTGCCTAGCCACTGTTCGTGTACTTGTACTTGGCTGCGCCGCTACTACATCCAGAATGTCTTCTGCAACAACTACTGATTCGTCCTTTTTTGCACGACCTGCATTCGATCGGGAAGCGAGAAATGATCCCGTCTCACACAACTGTCTGTGCAAGCGCTCGAAAGTTTTGCGGTTAGGCAACCGCCTGTTGGGAAATCGCTCTCCGTACATTCGTTGTGCCTCTGCACCATTTCCATCTGCCGCTCCGTAAATTAAATGCATCTCAGCCTTTTCCTTATTCGTGAAGGGCACCATCTTCCGATTCATTACTACAGCGACTTACACTTGACTCACGGTTCAGTGGTTTTTATGCCTGAATCGTGTCGAAATTTTGCATACGTGTTCTTCTTCTTCCCCATTTGACATTTGCATACTTTCTGTCTCCTTCTTCACCCGGTGACTAGCATCAGGAATGGAGCTTTAACGTTTGCATGAGCGACGTTTCCAACTGTGCCAGTGCCTTTATCAGTGAATTCCGACTATGCAGTCCTTGACGAAAGTTGTATTTTTGCCTCGTATCACAGCACAGAATCGTTGGGCATGGTTAAGTAGTGCAAACTGAACTATGTTCAGAAGTTGAAATTTGAACTCCCTCCCCTCGCTACTGAACCACGCTCAGCGATTCAGATTTTGAGCTGAAAATTTAAGTTTAAGTCTAAGCTTTAGAAAGCATTTAATGAGACACAAAAAATAACGGTATAAAATAGTTGTTCGTTACTCCAAAGTCTAAAGCGCCCTCTATCGGAATTCTTTGAAACTTTTCTTTAAAATTTATTTTCAAGAAAATACTGACATAAAGAATAATTTTAGCAAAACGCGGCAGTAGTTAGAGCCTAATCTACGACACAAAGATCGGGAATAACTGATTTTTGTTCTGGGGGGAGAAGGGTTTCAAATTTCAAATTTCAGTTTACGCTACTTAACTACTCTTTAGGATTCAGATTTTTAGATCAAAATTTAAGTTTAAGTCTAAGCTTTCGAAATCATTTAAAGAAATACAAAAAATAACGTTAAAAAATAGTTGTTTGTTATTCCAAAGTCTAAAGCGCCCCCTATCGGCATTTTTTGAAATTGAACTTTAAAATTTTATTTCAAGAAAATATTGGCATAAAGAAATTTTTTTGCAAAAACCGCAAACGAATCGACCAATTTTTCCATTTTTTATAATCATTTGAAATTTCGGACCCTAAACTTTAATGCCCCCTATCTCCTTGGGAATACGTCTAGGACCCTTAGTCTCCTATTTAATATTATTTGTCTTTAAGTGTACTATAACCCCTTAAAGTTCTGCCCATCTTTTATGAATAACCCTGTATATAAAAGAAAGTCAGGATTACGTAATATATTAATCACAGCACAAAAAAATTTACCGAACCAAAAATCTTGAAAATTGGGGTAGAAATACTTCTTATAACATGTGCCGCTAAGAAGGGATTTTCGAAAATTCCATCCCTAAGAGGAGTAGAAAAAAGAGCGAACTTTTAAAAAATTCTTTTAAAATCGGCTTTTGTAGATATTTTTCAACTGATAACATATTTTAGTGCATTTTTTCATTCTGAATCGAATGGTACTAAGCAAATTCGTTTAAATCCAGTAGTTCGTGAGATAATTCACATTTTCCTAATTTGGCGATTTCTTCGGCGCAAAAACCTGAAATTTTCAATGCTTACCTTTATATATAAAAA
This sequence comes from Maratus speculifer, assembly GCA_964019185.1. Lineage (NCBI taxonomy): Eukaryota > Metazoa > Arthropoda > Arachnida > Araneae > Salticidae > Maratus > Maratus speculifer. Next base: position 68,416,939 of record OZ025303.1, read on the forward strand.
TCTTCTGTGCGTGTGTATGTAACTGAACTCCTCCTAAACGACTGGACCCATTTTAATGAAATTTTGTGTGTGCGGTCCAGTGGATTCGAGAATGGTTTAGATTCACATTTCATCGAAATTGATTCAGTACTTTTTTAGTAATTAGGCAAAAACTAATAGTTAGTGATTTTTTGCTAATTAAAAGTTCTATAAATATAAAAGAAAGTCTGGATTTCGTATTAATTACAGCAATAAAAAAATCTACTGAACCAAAAATCTTGAAAATTGGCGTAAAAATACTTCTTATAACATCGAGTGCCGCTAAAAAGGGATTTTCGAAAATTCCACCCCTAAGATGAGTACGAAAAAGAACGAACTTTTAAAAAATTCCTTAAAAATCGGCTTTTGTAGTTATCTTTCAACTGATAACATATTTTAGTGCATTTTTTCATTCTAAATCGAATGGTACTAAGCAAATTCGTTTAAATCCAATAGTTTGTGAGATAATTCACATTTTCCTAATTTGGCAATGTCTTCGGCGCAAAAACCTGAAATTTTGAATTTTTATCTTTATATATATAAATCTTCTGTGCGTGTGTATGTCACTGAACTCCTCCTAAACGACTGGACCAGTTTTAATGGAATTTTGTGTGTGCGTTCCAGTGGATTCGAGAATGGTTTAGATTCGCATTTCATCGAAATTGATTCAGTACTTTTTTAGTAACTAGGCAAAAACTAAAAGTTAGTGATTTTTAGCTAATTAAAAGCGTTGAATAAGTTCGATGAATAGAGTGCGGACGGAATGCCCGAGCGGTCTAAAGCGCCAGATATAAGCTCTGCTTCTCGAAGAAAGAGATCGCGTGTTCGAACCCCGCTCCTGTCAAACGTGTATGCTTTACAGTAATATAGCCTGTATTATAATTTTGATTAACTGACTTCAGAAAATCGTTAACTTTTAACAAAAAAGAGAAAAATAAACTTTTCTATCAGAACCGACTTCAATAAAATACTGCAGAGTGAAAAATAATTTTCTTACATAATTGTAATAAGAAATTAAATTAAGAGCGTAGTGTTTATCGTGCGTATTACTATATTTAAGTACATTTATTTGATTTTCTGGTGTCGGTGCCAGGAAGGACAACGTCTGTCGGGTCCTCTAGTATATATATATATATATGATTTTTGTCATGCTGTAACTAATGTATTTATGAATCGATTTGAATGAAACTTGGTATGTACATAGTATACACAAATGTCTGGACCGAGTTCGTTGGCCAGCATCATCTGCCATTTTGCATCAAAATGGCGGTCATTTAAAAAATTAAAAAAAATTAAAATTTAAAATTAAATGCAAAAAAATTAAAAGTTAAAAAATATTTTTCTTTTATGTGTTAGAACTTAAAACAACGATTCCAGAACACTTTTTATTTTGTTTAAATCTTAAAAATCGATTGAGTTATATCATTTTGAATTTTTCTTATGGTTGACATTTAAAACGCACTGTAAAAAAAAATCAACCATTATCTTCTTCCTAAAGGAAAAGTTTCCATTACGATACGGAAAACGAACGATCAGAAAAAGAATCCAAACGGTTATGGAAAAATTTCTTAACATCAGAAAGATAAACTATTTGAATCAGATACTTTTCCGAATTACGGAATCTAGTATTCTTTGAATGTTCTGCGCAGGCCCAGCGACGTGTGATTAAAGAAGGTATCACGTGATTTAACAGAAAATAGAACAGAAGAAGGTTGTTTTTAATTGTGCTTGCATGAACCGTCTCCATTTTGTTGAAGATGGAAGTTTTTATTTTCTAAATCCAGATGCTTTTCTTCTGAATTGGTAAGTACTAATATTTATGTACTTTAATTACTTTGTATATTATTAATGCCATGTTTATATTTGGGTATATGTAGAAATTCTTGTTTATATTCTTAGTATTGGGGGTTTGTTTGCAAAATTAAAAAAAAAGATAGAAAGCGAGAACGGTTTAGCGAGGAACGAGATAAAGATAGAAATGGACATGACAAGGCGGCATGCAAGTATAATGTTATCATTTTAGGGAACGGGGGGGAGGCTGACATATGATATCCTAAGATATTTTTAGGGGGAGAGAGGGGTTGTCTTTTGATATCGATATCATTTTTGATTAACTCAGAATTATCTCTTTTTATTTGTACAAATTGATTTTTGGTACAAAATAATATGTTTATCTTTTACTTACCCATCATGCGTAGTATAGGGTAAATCTTGCAATAGTTTTGAAAAGCGATTTTTTTTGACGAATTTACCCGTTTTAGACGCTGAAGATTCCGAAAAACAAATTTTTAGAAAAAAAAATTGTCCTACGTCTGTCTGTCTATCTTTAAACGCTCCATCTCTCGAACAAATCGAGACAGAGACTTGGAATTTTGTATGTAGTTAGTATGTAAGAATGGGGCAAAGCCTATTTAATATCAGTGACCTCGATTATCTAGAACTATTTTTTTCGGACCAGGGCCGTAGCTAAGGGTTTGCTATGGGCGGTTCAGGCCCCCTAAAATATTTTGTCCCCCCCCCTGGAAAAGATTCCATGGCCATTAAATGAATTTCTGTACCGAAAATTCCAAGGAAGTGCTGTTCGAAAATCTTATTTACTTTTGAGGACCTTTCCACAGTTTTGCAAAATTGCTAAATTGTATCTAAAATAAGTATTTCAACACTCATTTATCGTATTTGCACATACGAAGCGAACATGATGTTTAATATACTAGATACACACTCAAATTTTTCATCATCATATGTTTTTCTTAGCATAAAATGAAGTTATTACAAACAGTTTAATAATAAACATAGCACCTACATTGTGAATATGCACTGATTTATCTTTCTGGGGCAGAGGGAGAGAAAAAAAATTATGAGACTCCACTACATTCTCTTGAGCCCCCCCCCCCCATTGTTCACTTCTGGCTACAGCCCTGTTTCGGACTCTCGAAATATTCGCTCTGATGAAAGGTATATAAAATTTTTCGAAGTTTGTTATTTTAAGAAGTGGACATAAAAGGAAATAATAAAGTCTATCGGATAATTAGTTGTCGAGATATTTGTAATCCTGTTTTCCACGTTCTTTGATTTTTCATGACCTTGTATTTTATTCAAATTTCAATTTAAAGATAGATTTTAATTGGGAATTAATATGATTAAAATTTTTGGAGTTATAAGGATGTTTCTTTTATGCAATTCGTACTACTTGAGTAAGTTGGCGTTTTATATAATTTATCGAAATTGGTTCATCAGCAATTAGTTAATAGAGCATTACTATGTATATTAAAAATATTTAAATATACGTTTAAATTTGTTTTTTGGAATTGCAATACATTTTATAAATAATTTACACATGTTTTATTTTCATATACAGTGAAACTTGTTTAAGATACGATTCAAGGGACCGAGAATATTTCGTATCTTAAGCGGGATCGTATCTTATCCGGATTTCACAGATTCTCAAATAATAATGCACATAAAAACAGTGCACATTGTTATTAACGTATTTTAGCCATTTATGACTTTTATTTTACCCATTTCTAACACTTTTTAGATATTCTAGAAAATTTGAGTTTAAGGTGTTAAAAATTTTTTTTTCTTTTACTCCCAAATTTTATTGAATATCTGTTTATACAGTAAAAAAATTAAAATGTCTTTATATAGTATTTCTCTGCCAAATTTAAAAATAAGACAATAAAACGAAAATTTTGTTAATTTTTAGAAAACAGTAACTGAAATACTTTAATACTCAAAGGGGAAAAATAATAAATTTTCATAATAATTTTTTGAAAGACAAACTAAATGTATGCAAGGAACAATAATTATTCGATACATTATGAAAATCATGATGTAGTTTCAGTTTCTTGAGAAAAAGTCGTATAACTTGGTTTTGTGCAACTTAAGGCAAGATTTTAATAGGAAGTTTTCTGCATTGTTGATGTGGTAGAAAAAATCTTCAACGGAAGGACCAGCATCCATCGAAGAGACAGTCAAAGTAAGCTGAACAAGCTCATTACAGATATGAATGATAGTACGGTTGGTACATCTGTTTCTTCATCCGTGTCGTCTTCGTATTGCTTCTACTCCATCTGAAGACCTAAGTTCATCGGAAAATTTGACGTCCGCGATTATATCAGCGATAGAGCGTATTTCACTTATCACAACATGATCGTTAATTTCAACAAATAAGTCCCAATCTTTGCTTTCCTCTTGATACTGTTCTTATTCTATGATCTTAACGTTTTGTAAAGTGCCGCGCAAAAGCTAATGATAAAAAGAAATTTATAAAAAGGCATTCCTGAGGACGATTTATAATATTAAAAATGATAATGAAAAGCAGCTAGATAAGCGACACAAAAAATAAAAAGCATAAAAATATAGACGGATTTCACCAACAACATTCTCATCCAATCAGGAGAGAGAGCAACCAATGAAATTTCGGATCCATCCACTGCTCCGTAAGAAGTGCGATGGTAAAAAAATAAAAATAAAAGCGGTAATTGTTTTTGCATTTTGTTGAAAAACAGGAAGCCAATCAGAATTCAGCGTACAAAATCAGTGGAAAAGAATATATTTTAGAGAGAAAAAAGGTAAAAAGATAGTATCTTATGAAAAATAAATAAGATTTTACATATTCTGTCCTAAAGACACGTGATAAATGGATTACATAAGCACCATTTCGTATATTAAGCGGGTTTTTTGACATCAAGGGACCAATTTTTCTTCGTATATTAAGCGGGATCGTATCTTATGCGTACGTATATTAAGCGGGTAATTTTACACAGGTTTAATAGGCAGTTTTCAAGGGACCGAAGATAATTCGTATATTAAGCGGGATCGTATTTTAAGCGGGCGTATCTTAAACGAGTTTCACTGTATTATATTATGTACTAGCTGAGCCACCCGGCGTTGTCCGGGCCGGTAATAATATTCTTAATTAAGCCTAAAATTTGTAGTACAAAAATTAAAACAAAAAAAAATCGCGAAACGAATGCTGGCTGCCTACGGTACCGTTTAGCAGAAGTGCTTCGCACACACGGCAAAAAAAAAAGGGGGGGGAGGTCTGGAATCTTTTAGTTTCATATTCCAGAACCAGGGGGCGAAGTCTTTTCTTAACAAAACTGTTAGTAAACTTAAGAAAGATATTTGATGAAATTATTATTAGAAAATAGGAGTAAGTACACTTTTAAAATTTCATAAAGTATTATTTATCCTAGAGCTCTGAAAAATTCACATCTAAAACGGTACGGTTTTAAATATTTGATCACGCTCTCCCTAAATTAATAATCCCCCACCCCTCCTGCACATAATTTGACGTCCCTTACTCTTTAAAATCTATATTATATGTTTTAAACTATCTGCAAGTTTTGTATTTAATAAGTAATATTTATCTCAGTGCTTAGTGAAAAGTCCGCATTTTAAATAGTAGAAAACGATATCATTTTAAATATTTGACCGCTCCCTCTAAAAAATCCTCTCGCCCTATATTTGATGTTCGATACTCTTTAAAATATTTAGTTTATGTTATAATATTTATCTGAAAGCTCCAAAAGGTTTTGTCAGGTTTTTTGTTTTTAATTTTAATTTTTTTTAAATCGACTTTTTTATTTAAAAAAAAAATTGTATTCTTATAAATTTAGATATTATTAAACAGCGTTTAAAGATATTGCTCTATGCATATCTTTAAAATCTCTAAATGGTGCAGTTTTAAAAATTCGGCAGCATAACAAAAAATCATTATTTAAAAATCATTTTTGGTTTCGAAAAACTTATTTTAAATAGAGCAAGTCATCCAAGTAACGAATTAATAATTAATATATAAGGTTGTAATTAAGCGACTGCGAAGAAATTTACATATTTAAAATCAGCGAAAAATTCTTCATCTGAATTGATAAAAATTTAATTTATAAATTTAACATTCGAAAATATTTACAGGTCGTCTAAAAATGCTACTACTATCTGACGCCCAGCTGTCTGCATTCCAAAACACCTGCTCTCGTTCAAAAAGATTTATGGAGATTCTGTTTCTTTGAATGGAAATAAAATGAAATTTTATAAATGGATTTTTACGGATTTTCAACTATTTACAGGAATATGAAAATAATTTTTAGAATTTCTGAAAGGGAAATTTTTTCTGCATGTAGCTGTTTAATTTTTGAGTTTTTAAGCCCAGAAGAACTTAAAATACAGCCCTTTATTAAAAAGCCTAGTACATTCATCGCCATGGCAACCCTGTATTTACATTAACCCTTTTCCTTTTCTTTGAGTTTTCGAAGAAATATTCTGTGATTTGATAAAAATCAATGCTCTTATTGAATTATGAGTACTTTTCTTTTCTTCTAATTTCGGGATTTTAATTAATTTCTCATCTAATTATTAGAATTTTAAAATTCTGAGGGTCAGGTACATTAGGAAAGGATTTGGAGAATCTTTACAAAAAAACTGAACCTCGTACGTGCCGTAGTTAGACAGAGCGATTTGTTATTTTATTAGTATAGATATCCATGATGAGTAAGTATTACGGTGGCCCCCAACGACTTGTTTTTACTTTCTTCCATCTTTACAAGAGGAAAGTATTGAATTAGTGAAAATTTCCGAAATCCGGTTTTCGACTGATTTATACGTTTTAGTGATCAGAGAATCCCAAAAACATGTTTTTACAAAATATCTGTCTGTGAGAAAAATTATTATGGTGTGAGAAAAATTTTGTGTACGCTCTATCTCAAGAATTAATGCACAAAATTTCACAAAACTTTGGATTCTGTTCAGAGCCGTAGGTAGATGTGAACAATAGGGGGGGGGGGGAAATAATTTTTTTCTCTCTCTCTGACGCAGAAAGATAAATTAATGCATATTCACACTGTAGGCACTATGTTTCTTATTAAACTGTTGTAATAACATCATTTTATATTAAGAAAAGTATATGATGATGAAAATTTTGAGTATATAACTGGTGCAAAATTAAACATAATGTCAGCTTCATATGTACAAATAGGATGAGGGAATGCTAAAACACTTATTTTAGATACCATTTTGTAATTCTGCAAAACTGTGAAAAGGTCTCAAAACTAAATTAGATTTTTAAACAGAATTTCATTTGAATTTTCGGAACAGAGATTCATTTAGTGACCTTGTAATCTTTTCCAGGGGGGCTGAGCCGCCCATAGCACCCCCTTAGCTACGGCCCTAATTATGTTAGACCTTGATATAAACTAGATCTGATTAGTTTTTGGTGCATATCGCTCAACAAGTAGCGCTGATATTCTGCTTTATTCACAATTTCCACAGTAATCATATCTCAAGAACTAGAGCATGGATTTTCATAAAACATTAGATTTAGTTAGAACTTGATATAACATGGTCTTGATTACGTTTTGGTGCAAATCGTTCAATAGGTGGCGTTGCCATGGAGCTTTATTCGTATTTATTGCATTAGCACTATCTCAAGAACTAATGCACGGAATTTCACAAAACTTTAGATTATGTCAAACGTTGATATAAACTAGATTTGATTAGTTTTTTGAGTGTATCTCTCAACAATTGGCACTGTTATGCTGCATTACTTACAATTTCTACAATAGCCGTATCTCAAAAACCAGTGCATGTATTTTCACAAAACTTTATATTTAATTAGTACTTGATATACAATGGAGCTGATGACGTTTTGGTGCAAATCGCTCAACAGGTGGAGCTGCCGTGATGCATTATTTCTGATCATCACAATAGCTCTATCTCAAGAACAAATGCACGAAATTTTCAAATACTTCAGATTCAGTTACTCCCTGGCAATGTTGTTTAGTTTTTGGTGTAAATCGCCCTACAGATAGTGCTGCTATGCTACATTTTTTCAAGATTTCACAATAAATGTATCTCAAAAACTAATGCATGGATTTTCATCAAACTTCAGATTCAATTAGTAACTGAAAAAAAATTATCCTGATTAGTTTTGGTGAACATTACCCAACACGTGGCGCTGTTTTGCAGATTTATTTTTTAGATTTTGCAATAGCTCTATCTCAAAAACTAATGTCCAGATTTTCAGCAAACTTCAGATTCAGTAATAAGTTGACATACGTTGTTACTGAGTAGATTTTTGTTTAAACCACCTAATCGGTGGCGTTGCTATGCTGCATTTTTCAGTAAGTGTTAATATGCATAAGACAGAAGAAACTTTTGGGATTGCACAGCTGACTACAATTTTTTAAATACCTGCTGTTTATTTTTATGAAAATACTATGTTATAATTAAAATCACTTAATTATTATAAAATTATTTAATTCTAAAATATGGAATACCCAACGTTTCACATTCCTATTCTTCTTCATATGTGTATGTATATATACACTATATGGTCAAAGATGACCGGCCACTTGCAATTTTTGACGTTTTGTTAACTATCTAGAAAAATGCACAAGAAATTAGTGTAAAATTTCAGATACGAAAAAAGAAAATCGGTACAGGTCATATTTACGCGAAGATTTTTTCTTGAAATCCATAAGGGACCGTCAACTAATTGAAAGAGAACGGAGGAAAAAGAACTTTGGGATCCCTGTCAAAACTAAGGTGGCAAAAGTGTTTGAACTACAGCTTATCATTAAGTAGCTTATTGTAATAAACTGTATTCATTTTTTCTGAGGATAGCAAGTATACTCGAAGAGAAATTAAGTTTTTTATGAAAACAGCCCCAAATTTTGCCAACGTTTAATTTATTAATTTATTATTTAAGTTTTAAGATTTGTAAAGTTCTTAATGTAAAAAAAAAATGTTCTTTTCAGAACATATGAGAAATAATATTGTACATAATATTCTGTAATCCGAATTAAATATCTGTAATCAGAGAAAAATGAGTAGTTTTACTAAATAATGTTTCACTGCGAATGCGTAAATGTAATCAAAAAGTAATTTTCATAATGTGTTAGCTAAATGCATAGAGCAACTTTTGTGAATGTCTCAAAAACATAGCTTAAAAAGTCTGAAAATTACGGTCGATAAAATAAGCTCAAAATCCCTTATTTCCAAAATGAAACAAAAAGATGAGGAGTTGTGTCCAAAGAGTACGTGCAATATTGTGTATGCTATATTGGCATTAATCTATAGATATATGGATAGAGCCCCAAATCTCTTTTGATATATTTTGGGAATAACGGATTTTGAGCTTATTCTATCGATGATAATTTTTAGAATTTCCTAACTATGTTTTCAAGACTTTTCAAAAAGTTGCTACATACATTTAGCTAACATATTATGCAAATTTATATTTTGATTGCGTTCACACATGAGTAGTGAAACATTATTTAATAAACCTATTCATTTTTCATACAACTTTAATTATTTTTTAATTTTAAATACAGGGTTCTAAATACACTGTGTTTAATTTTATTTGTCATATTTTCTGAAAAGAGCAATTTTTTATATTAAGAACTCTGTAAAGTATAAGGAAAAAAGTTGTAGAAATTTGGGACTGTTTTTATAAAAATCTTAATTTCTCTTCCAATATACTTGCTGTCCTCATAAAAATGAAAACAGTTTATTAAAGTACGCCCCTTAATCATAATCTGCAGTGTGAACGCTTTAGTTACGTTAGTTTTGACAAGGTTATCCAAAAAATCCTCGTTCTTTTATAATTTGTTGGCGATCCCTTAAAGGATTTCGAGAAAAAACCTTCACGGAAATACATGACCTGTACCTGTTTACATACCTGGAGTTTCAGAATATTTCCTCCTGTTTTTTTTCTAGATATTTAACAAACGTCAAAAATCGCAAGTGGCCGGTCATCTTTGGTCATATAGTGTATTCACGATTCGAGAAACCATAGGTGAAGCGCATTTGAAATGAAGCTTGTGTTTACAAATAAACAAAAGGAAAAGAGAAGGAATGTTGCTCACTTGTTTTGCTGATAAGAATTTCTATCTGCCCCTCACCCCTCCTCCGGTTTGGGCAAGTGCAGCAGGCCTTATTGTTGAATTATTGTTACTCATTATTGTTGAATGTATTATATAACAGAAAGCTATTATAAAATACTTTTAAATAATAACTATTTCCTTTAAGTATTATATAATATGAAGCTTTTTCATATGCAAAATGATATTTTACTATCTGATCTTCATTTGAATCATAAAAGTATGCAAAATTTAAATGTAACCAGTTTTGTATATCATTTCTAATAAAAGAAAAATTCTAGAAATCAAAAAAATTTTACACTTTGATAACGATGTTATTAGCGGGGGAGAGAGGTTTTCGAGGGATGATACCATGATTTCGAAGGCGGGGAGTGGGTCCAAAGATACCAAAAAGTTGATAACGTTATATTTGCACAGCCCCCAATGATCTGTGAAATGTAGCCCTAATTTTCAAAGTTTCTCGTATTGTAGCCCTATCAAGCTGTCACATATTGGGCACAACCCGATAAATTTTATTTAGCAAAAAATTTTCCAAAGAGAGGGTGGAGAGGGGACGAACACATTTTTAAAACCGTAGCAATTTGTACAATACATATAATTTTAGGCGTGTGTTTTTGATTGGGCCCTCCGGTAAATACTATTTATCAAAATAAATAACGGCCCATATTTTACAGGTATAGTTTACCAATATTTTACCTTATAAATAGAAATATTATCTTATGACAAATAAAGGGTTATAAATATTTATATAAATTCAACATTTTAACTGGATGTAGTTTTGGTATCTAAGAATCATGATCCGTGCAAACGTATCGAAATTTGCAGGAATTGCTTCCCTCCGAATGGCTGCAATAGGTAACTTCTTATTTTCTTTATTAAGTGGAAATTATATGTCTTTCTATATAACTATGTATCTATGAATACCTGTAACTAGAAAATTATTAATAAATTACCCCTTTTATTTTGATCCTCTTTGTTTTTTAGGTGCTTTCTCCATTTATTTTATTTCCCAGTTAAGTCCTGACCTCCGTAAGAGCCAGGTGATATTTCACTGGCGACGGACAGCCCTTTGGCCACTTTCCCATTGCCACAATTTATCCCCCACCCCCGGGAAAACTTTTTCCGACTCCTTCATGAAACATATTATTCGATAACTATTTCATCACAATTTTATGTTATGAGCCTCCTGTTCTCCTAAATTTACCTTTCCCTCAAAGGATACTTTTGTAACTTACTAAAAATAAAACTATGTACTACAAAGGTTCGATACGATTTCATTAAAATTTTCCCATTATATGATTAACTGTTGGTCTTTAAAACTTTAAAACCAAGAGATGTTAATTATTTGTAAAAACAGGAAAAAGCCCCTGAGATCTTTAGCTTTAAAATATGCGTTAGCGATTGAAAGATTTTGGAGCGTTTCCTATTTTTACAAATGATTTTTAACATCTTTTGGTTTTTAAGTTTTAAAAACCAGTTAATTTTATAACGGGAAAATTTCAATAAAATCGTATTGCAGATTTTAAGTAAATAGTTTTATTCTTCGTAAATGAAACGCAAGGTGATAAGTGTCATTCCACTCGGAACTCGATTTGAGTTTTATATTTTTCAAGTACACATTTATAACTTTCTGATCTCTAGATCTAATATATCATTGTTCCGATCATTTGACCACTCTTTCTATGTACTTCCTTTCTGTTTTTCTTGTATATTATGTACTTCCTTTCACCACTAATTTAACAATGCAGTTTGTATTCAGTTTTGAGCATATATTTTCATTTTTCCTGGTGTTTCATGAAAAAAAAAATTAATGGTTAAAAAAATATACTATTTTGTTATATAAAGAACATGGTATTGCACTGCAATTTAAAATTATCTTTTTATTGTTTTTTTTAGATGTTGCTGTACGGAAGCCTTATTCACAGGATTGTTCTATGCATACTCCAGCGAATGATTTTATAAAAATTTTAATTTTATAATTCTTAAAATTATTGATGGAAGAGAATTTTCCCCAAAACCTCTTTACTGATTGAAAATGTTTAACCATTTCTGTATGTACATATTTCTTAATCTGTTGAGGCATTTTAATAAAAATTTCAATTTCTGCTATTAATCTTAACCTTTTTTTATCATGAATAATTAATAAAACTGAAAATTCAAAAATAAAAAACTGACTAGAAAATGAACAATACTTATTATTATTGTGGAGAATATGTTTTCTCCTAATAAGGACTATGCTGCTTTAATAAAATGAAAAACATAATTGAATGCAAGATTAAACTGAGTCTTTCGAAAGTTGTTCTACACAACAATTTTAGCAATCTTTAACATAGTAAAAAAAGATTAACATTTTTCCTTGCTATTAATTTTTTTTTTGGTTTATTTAGAAATAAACATGTATATATTTTTATACAAACAAAATTCTGCTTTTAAAAGAAAAGCTGTTTAAAGTTTGTTTGAAATTAACAATGATGTATTTTAACTTTCTACCCTCTGTAAAATTATCCATATTCTAAAATGAAATTGTGTGCATTTTAAGGATAAAATGCAGTAGATATTAGCATGGAAGAAATTAATGTGATCCTAATAGATTCAAAAGAGGGTAGAAAAATCATATATTCATATATTCTTACATTTCACAGGGAAAAGAAAAATAATTTAGATGACGTATGGTGGCTAGATGTGACATCAAGAAAGTAACCCTAAAATTCTTCACATTTGGCTGAATGCATCTATGTGTTTTGATGCGTCTATCAATTCGAACTCGTAATTCTTTGTTTTTGTTTTTATCGTTAGGAATTATTATCGTTTAAAATGTTTAAGCATAATAAGGACACTTGAATTTAGAGAGATGCACAAATCAAGGAATCCAGTGCCTTTTCAAAATGTCTGTTTTGTTTGGACCAAATGAGGGCATTAAAATTTGAGCGATAATCTACTTCGCATGGCAAACTGTTTTTACGGCATTCTGAATATCTATTCTTTCTCTTAATTCTGTGTTCCACTCATTATTTTTAATATTGCAATTATATTTAACCCTTTCCGGCACAGCGTGCCCGGTCCCGGGCACCTAATTTTAATTCCAAACTTGCAAACGGCACCAATAATATTTGAACAAAATTTTGCTTTTGCAATGAAAGATTAAGTTAAGGAATTCTTAATTTCTAAAAGAAAGAAAAAAATCGTTTTTAAATTTGGGTGACAGTTGATAATTTCTCATTTTAATCCGTGCCGGAAAGTGCTAATCCGATGCAAGAATTTGCAAAGAAAAAATGGTGTAAAAATTAATTGCTCATCTTTGCAATTCTGCTCATTACGGAATTTTTTAATTTGAAATGGTATAGCATTTTGATAAATTTGCAAAGGACTCTATATAAATATTGGATTTAGGAAAAGTTTAATGTATATCCTCATTTACATAACTGGATGTATAAATTTTATAAATAATTAAGTCTTATTTTAGAACATTAGTGATAAAAAAGCTTCAATGATGAAATTTTTTGTGAATTTCAAAGTATTATAATTTCTATAATCAGTATTTTTCTATACTTAGGAAATATGATTTTTTTAAACTAAAAAATCGCACAGATTTAAAAAAGAAATGTGTGAAGCATGTTTTGAAAAAAAAAAATAATAATAATATTCGTATATGTTTTGATGAAGACATGTAAGCGTTTAACTTAGATTTACCGTGCAGCAAATAAATTTTAATCTTAATTCTTGCATATAAGTTAATTGGTTATGCATAGATTTTTAATTAATTTTCATACAAAAAAGCATTTTTTGTGTTCAGTTTTTTAAATTAAATTATAATCAAGTGCATTTACGTTCATTTTAAAGGTTAGTTAATTAAAAATTAACAATTGAAGATTTGTTTCTTTCAACTGCATCAGTGTTATTCCATTTTAATGACATTTGTATTTGTATGTTTAACATGTGTAATTAAATTTCACTTTATTACATGAAAAAATTCTCATCTAAAACAGATATGTATTAAAATTATGATGCAAATTCAGAAAATATAAGTTAAGATGATTTATAGAACTGAAATGAAAAAGTTCAGAATTTTATTTAAATCATTTTCATTAACGAAAATGTTTGTTACCACAAAATAATTTACTCCATAAAATGACTTCTTTGTCTGCTAAAATACAAACAACTGGAGGCAAGTACACAAAAAGAGCGAATATGTATGTCAGACATCTAAAGTTCTAAACATCCTCTCCTTTGACATTATCATTCTTTAGGGCATTAAAAATTATTTAAATCCAAGGTGACTGTATTAAAAAAATTCTCAAAATTTAAAAACCAAAGGTTTTATAATAAGATTTCAATTTTACCATTTATAACCTAACTTGTTTCAGTAAGCTGAAAATTAAATTAAAAAATGCACCGATTTGAAATTTCAATAAAGCATGACAGTACAAGAACCGACCGCAAAAAACCGTATGTTGTCGAGTACAAGTAAAAATCCTTTATTTTATAGAAGAGTAATAATAGAGGAATCTAATCATCCGTGTCTCCCGGTTGCGAAGTGGTGTATAAGTCGAAAATTAATACCAATAGTGCTAGACTCGTAGACTTAGCATTGTGTTTTCCTGCACTCAGTTTTCTATGTTTTTATCTTTTGGATTGTAGGACAAACACAATGCTGAACCTACGAGTCAACCACTAGTGGTATCAATTTTTGGCTTATGCACCACTTCACGTCCGGCAGACATGGATCATTAGATTCCTCTATGACTACTCTACCGTAAACTAAAGGATCTTTTCTGGTGCTTGATGACGTAGGGTTTTGTGTGGTCGGCTCTTGGAATATGAGGGAGAAAAATTGAAATTCCCATTCTTCCAGGAATTGTCTTTTTTCATTCAATGGTGAAAAAGAAAGTCATATTTATTCTGAAATTGTAACAAACGTCAAAATTTTCGATATATACACCTAACTATGCCATCATATTTGGCCTTCTACATAAATGCTCTCTACGATATCACAGAAGCAGGAAGTCACTCTGTTTAGTAGCTTAGGAACTATGCACATTTGCAATTACTAATGTTACATTTATCTGTAATCAATGTAAAAGAACTGCAATTTGAATAATTATACGAGGGGGAGTCTGAAAATAAGTTTGCCATGTGGACTGTGGTCAAAGTTGTGTATGAAAGTAAAAAAAAAATAGAATGTGACATTAAATATAATACATATTTATTTTTTTCATAATTACCAAGTACATTCAGACATTTGTCATACCGTTTGATAAGCTTCAAAAAGCCCTCGAGGAAAAACTCTGGGTTTCATATACGGAAGAAACGTTTAATGGCTTGTCTGTTTGCAAAGCCCTGATGTTATTCTGGTGGGTATTTTGCAGCTTATCAAGCGGTACGACAAATGTCTCAACGTGCTTGGTACTTATGTTAACAAATAAAGTTGCATCGTATCTTTCATGTCTATCTATATTGTTTGACTTTCATGCACATCTCTGTCCACAGACACCAGGGGAAACTTATTTGCGGACTCCCCCTCGTATAAGCATAACTCATACACTACTTACTTGGAATATGCATATTTCAAGTTTCTAGAAATCTATTTCTGTTACAAACTTGCAGGTTTAAATTCTTCATATTACTATTTTTTTCCGCGATTTATTTAAAAAATGCGGGGTTTTTTTTCCTCTAAAAATAGAACTAACAATGAGATTTTATATATATATATATATATATATATATATATATGTATATTAACTGTAATCTATCTTTTATAAATCCTGAGTTACTAATTATTCTGTCAAGTGGTTTTTGAATTGCACTGAAAAAACTATCCAAATTGCAATCTATTTAGAATCAATTACAAATTAATTTAACATTTGGAGTTCTAAATTTTCTCCATAATCTTTAAAATACTTGGGATCAAGTGATTTCTCATTTGGAATGTTGGAGTAAAATTTACCAAAAAAAGTGAAAAAATATCGATAGGTGCACAAAACTTATTTTCTATTTTTAGGCAAGTAAGAACATGCCAGAGATGAAAAGGTTTGTTTTGCCTTTTTTCGTATTTCAATATATATATATATATATATATATATATATATATATATATTCATGATACATATACACTCATTCAGAATTACAAAAAGAAAAAAAAAATGCAGATTATGCGTTTTACGAACATAAAATCCGTTTCACTAATGTATTTGTAATTATGTTTGTAAACTTTATTAGAAAATTGTTTAATGTATCACTTGAATTAATTATTCTTTTTTATATAATTACTTATAATCATAAATCAAAATACATTTTAGCATAAATATATTTTTTTAAAAACAAATTAAAAAAGCACTAACAATTTATGTATAAAAATCCTTATGTCCTAAATAAAATAGTTATATTTAAATTAAACTGATTCTTCTTATACTTGTATTATCATATTGAAATTTTATTTTGTCACATTGACAAATTGGACCTTTCTAATGCAAAATGTACCAATATTTTATTGTCTCAAAAGATTTAAAATATTAGATTTTGTTTGTCATTTATTTGTAATTACGATTGTGTGTATATGTATTAAAAATACAGGTTGATTATAAATGAATATCCAAACTTTGCAAGTTTGTCAAAAAAAGAAAGTACAATCTTTTATTCTTCAACCGAAATAAAAGATAACAGTTGGAAGTTTAAATTCAACACAATTATAAGTGTTCGATACCCTCCAGAAACACGAATGGTATCGAGACCGTACAATCTCATCCCACACATTTTCAGCCTATTAGGTGTGACTTGTGTTTAAATTGGAAATTTCAAGTCAATTAAATTTAAACTTTCAACTACTATTTTTTATTTCCGATGAAAAACGTGCACTATTTTCTGTTATATCAATGTAAAATTGAGATGGGGTATTTATTTTTAATCACCTTGTATTTCATAGCATTAAAAGTGAGATAAAAGGAAATCAAAAGAAACGAATCGAGTGAAAATTTCTTCTGTACAATGTTTTTACACTGTTGAAAGCTTGTAATAAACTACTCATGAAATTTGACCGTTTTTACAAAAGACAATTAAAAAACAGTAATTAAATTCTATTTTGATCATATTGTGATAAGTATAAAGTTAAATTACGGTTATGGAACTTTTTTCTGTAAAAAGGGTCAAATTACTGGACTGCTTGTTGCAAATTTCTAACAGAGTTAATCCTTCTCGGATTATATAAGACTGCATAAAAATCGTTTTCTCTTTTAGATGCACAAAAAACTTTATGCTTTTTAAGAATCTAAATTTTTACTGAACATATTCTGAAACCTTTTATGAGTCTGGTAACTTTTAGTGTATTAAAGATTTAAAATTATTCGACATTTAACTTAATAAGAAATATTTATTAAGCATAATTTTAAATCTTTAATACACTAAAAGTTACCAGACTCATAAAAGGTTTCAGAATATGTTCAGTAAAAATTTAGATTCTTAAAAAGCATTAAGTTTTTTTGTGCATCTAAAAGAGAAAACGATTTTTATGCAGTCTTATATAATCCACTCCTCATAAAAAAAGTTTCTTTATTATACTGGAATATTTTCCGATTAAAAAAAAATACATTTCCGTAAAGAAAAGAAAAAGTTTTTGCTCTACAGGGGAATTTTTACTTTTTTCAAGATTAGTTTAATGAACGATGAGGAAAAGTTTCCATTTTAATAAAGAAAGATTTCCATCTATACTTCCGTTCTACCGAAACTATTCCTAGTGTAACGGGAAAGTTTCCCTTAATTTATAGGAATATATTCTATCATGAGAGAAAAGTTTACGTATTGATTCGGAAAAGTTTCCAATTTAAAAAGGAATACTTTCTATATATTCTACCGATCTACCGAGAAATTTCTTTGTACGAATGGAAAGTATTCCTTATTTTACAGGAATATATTCTGATTATTACAGATTATTACAGATAAGTTTACTGATTGATCCGAAAAACTTTCCGTTTTGAAAAGGAATTCTTTCTGTCTCCACAGAAACTTTTATTTATAGACAAGGAAAGATTTTCATAAGAAACTGGAATTAATTCTGTGTTTAAATAATAGTTTCCGAATCAAGTAGGAAAACTTTCCTGGCAGAAAGGGAAAACTTCCTTTTTCTTCGGATTTTATACCGTATTGATTCGGAAAAGTTTCCTTACCGTAAAGGGCAACTAATTTCCCGTTTCCTACCGGAAACTTTTTCAGATATTTTTTTACAGTGCGATCTGATTATTGTCACGTGATAACACGCGTCTTTATGAATCGATTTGGATGTAACTTGGTGTGTACATAGTACATAATAAAGCCTGGACCGAATTCGTTAGCCAATTCCATCCGCCATCTTGTTTCAAAATGGCGGCCATTTAAATTTTTTTTAAAAATTTAAAATTTAAAATTAGGCACAAGAAAGTGAGAAATTGAAAAAGATTTTTCTTTTATGCCTTTGACCTTGATACAAAGATTCCAGAACATTTTTTGTTTTGTCTGTATCTTAAAAAATGGCTGAGTTATAGTACTTTTAATTTCTAGTGTTGTTCACATTTTGAAATGACCTGATTTTCGTCACGTGATAACATGCGTATTTATAAACCGATTTGGATGAAACTTGGTGCGTACATAGTACATACCGATGTCTGGACCAAGTTTGTTGGCCAGTTCCATCCGCCATCTTGTTTCTAAATGGCGGAATATTAAATTTAAAAAAAATTAAATTTTAAAATTAGGAGCAAAAAAGTTAGAAATTAAAAAAGATTTTTCTTCTGTTTGTTTGACCTTGATACAAAGATTCCAGAGCATTTTTTGTTTCATCTATATCTTGAAAAATGGCTGAGTTATAGCACTTTTAGGTAGCCTTCATTACAAAAAGTAAAAAGCTACCTATTGCAGCCGTCCGGAGGAAAGCACTTCCGGAAACTTTTGGTATATTTTCACCGATCATGACCCCTAGACCCCAAAACCACCTTCCGTTCAAATGTTGACATATATATACAGGGTGATTCTAATTTTTTTTTTTTTTTTTACAATAAAAGAGGGGTGATGGTACACATCAAGACAAACAATATTAAATAGGAGACCAAGGGTCCAAAACATTTTCCAAATGAGATAGCCGCCATTAAAGTTTAGGGACCAAAATTTCAAATAAACATAAAAAACGGAAAAATCGGTCGATTGATTTGCGGTTTCACTAAAATTATTCTTTATGCCGGCATTTTCTTGAAATTAAATTATAAAGATAAATTTCAAAAAATGCCGATAGAGAGCGCTTTAGACTTTGGAGTAACGGACAACTATTTTTTGCATCTCATTAAATGTTTTCGTAAGCATAAACTCAAACTTAAATTTTGAGCTCAAAATCTGAATAGTAGGGAGTGGTTAAGTAGCACAAACTGAACTGTGTTTAAGGGGGAAAGGGAGGTTCAAATTTAAAATAATATTTGTCACGTGATAACAAGCGTATTTATTAATCGATTTGGATGTAACTTGGTGTGCACATAGTACACAATGAGGCCTGCACCGAGTTTGTTAGCCAGTTCCATCCGCCATCTTGTTTCATAATGGCAGCCATTTAATTTTTTTTTAAATTTAAGTTTTAAAATTAGGTACAAAAAAGTGGGAAATTGAAAAAGATTTTTTTTTTTATGCATTTGACCTTGATACTAAGATTCCAGAGCATTTTTTGTTTCGTTTGTATCTTAAAAAATGGCTGAGTTATAGCACTTTTAATTTCCTGTTTTGCTCATATTTTAAAATGATCTGATTTTCGTCACGTGATAACACGCGTATTTATAAACCGATTTGGATGTAACTTTGTGCATACATAGTACATACCAATTTTTGGATCGAGTTCGTCAGCCAGTTCCATCCGCCATCTTGTTTCAAAATTGCGGAATACAAAATTTTTTAAAAAAAATTTAAATTTTAAAATTAGGTGCAAAAAACTTAGAAATTGAAAAAGATTTTTATTTTGTGTGTTTTTTCTTGATACAAAGATTCCAGAGCATTTTTTGTTTTATTTATATCTTAAAAAATGGCTGAGTTATAGCACTTTCAATTTCCAATGTGGTTGACATTTTGAAACAGTCTGAAATTTGTCACGCGATAATACGCATATCTATTAACTGATTTGGAAATATTGTGTACATAGTACATGCCAATGCCTTTATCGAGTTCACTGGCCAACTTCATCCGCCATCTTGTTTCAAAATGACGGGCATTTAAGTTTCTGAAAAATATTTTAAATGGATAATAATAATAAAAAAAAAAAAAAAGAAATTGAAAAGAAGCTGTTTCTAAAGAGTTTGATGTTAATAATGAATTCCGAAGTATTGTTTGCTTTGTCTTAACTATAAAAAACATCTGAGATATAGCAGTTTGAATTTCTAATGTGGGTGACATTAAAAAAAAATCTATTTGCCGCGACAGCACTTGTAAATATTAATCGATTTCGATGTGAGTGGGCATGTGCACATGAATTACCGTAAAATGGGGTGAATCGGAACACTTTTCAACTTTAACGTTAAAAAAAAGCAACAACTGATTTTTTTATTTTTTTATTTTTCGACTAGAAACTTCGGTCTTGTTTTGTTCTTTACAGTTTAAGCAAAAACGAAACATTTTTACTGTTTGTATATATATTATTTATATTTTTAATGGTGTTCCGATTCACCCCGCAGATAGGGGTGAATCGGAACAAATGTTATAATCTTTATTTATTCCGATTCAAACTTCAGTAGGGTTAATAAAAACAGGTAATAATGAGAAGAGGGGATAGGAACGCGTAGTTATTCTGAAACCAAGCCTTTATTTCATATACAAGTAAAAATATGCCTTTTTAAAAATTAGAAAACTACTTTGAAATCAAGAAAAATTAAAATTTATTTTAAGAAATTATATTCGAATTGCAGAAGTAGAATTTAATACAAATTCAGTCCTGTTCTGTGTTATCCTTTACTAGTAGTCATTGGATAAGTGAATCAACTGAGTAGACCCAACCTGTGCATGTATTAATACAATCTACTAATACGCCCTCATACCCAGCCCTTAGTACTGTTTGCATCCCTCTTTTTTTAATTGGTTTTTCATTTTGAGATGTTTGTGTAACGTTGTGGATGTCAGAGAATAATTCTGTGCAGTTTTTCTATCTAATTTGCTATTTTTAAATTCTTTTATTGTGTGTTTCATGTCTGTTGGATTAGGCGTTGACTTTTTTGTTTAACCAAGTAATTTCTTGGCTCCTTTAAACTCTTCAAGTAATTAGAACAAACAAAATATTGTTACAATACATATTCACACAAATGTTTTCGTATATTGCATGAAACTATTACTGTATAGAAAAATAAATCATGAGAGAAAGCGTGATCCGATTCACCCCGTAAATCTTAAGCCTTTGATGTTACAAGCCATTTTTCATTTTTTCATTATGTAGTTTAGAAATAAGTAGAATTTAATACAGCATATCGTTTACAGGTCTATCATTAATTAAAAATCCTTTCTTTTAGATTTAGAATACGAAAAATACTGTAGTTACATACAAAGTTTTGAAGACGTTGAAAAAATGAGGTTTTTTGAGGATCCTCTCGAAGTTTTTTTATATACCCCAGCAGTGGTGCAAACATGTCAAAACTGAATTTCCCAACTCTTAATGTTATTACCTTCTTATAAAAAAATTGGCAACTAAAAATATCATCACACATATTTATAATAAATTTATTTGTATGACCAGAAAGTTTCGTTTCTATTCACCCCGCTGTTCCTATTCACCCCATTTTACGGTAAGATTTCGACCAAGCTCGTTGGTTTCTTTTATCCATCATGTTGTTTTAAAATCGCATACACTTCATGATATCGTAGAATTTGGAGACCCTATAAATCGCTTAAAATAAAACCAGCTTGAATAAAAGATGACTAATTTCTAAAAATTCCCTTGCGCAGGATTAGAAAATAAATGTTGCAACTAGAATGAAAATTTTGGTGTCTACTTATACTTCCGATTATAATAATTACCCTGAACCTAAATAAATTTGCATTTTTTTAAAAATACAATGTTGTACTTGCTAATGCAAAATTTAGAAAATTTCAGCAGTATAATCACCTAAAAAATAATTTTTTGGACAATAAAAAGCAAATTTAGGTTCAATTTATACAGGGCAACGTCCAACATACGTTTGAAAAATTTCAGAAAAAAATATTCAAAAGTTTTTGAGATATCGTGCGCTTTATGCCCAAAAACTTCATTTGGAGAAAAATGATTTCAAAATTTTGGAAACGCCGCTTTAGTTATTGAGATGGTATTATTCTGAAAACCATAACTTCCGTCGTAATGGGACTTTCAAGGTAAAAATTATGTCAAAATGTTCAGAAAAAATACAACTTTAACATCTAAAAAAATTAATCGAAAATTTTAAAGTTTTAAGAATCCTGAGACTTTTTAATATACTTTTCTGCAGCAAAATTATCTATACTAATAAAATAACAAATCGCTCTGTCTGCGTGTGTGTGTGTGTGTGTGTGTGTGTGTGTGTGTGTGTCTGCGATGGCTAGCAAAATCTATGAGACGTACGAAGCTCAAAATTTTTATGAGAGTAGCCCAATATCTCTCCTGATGCACCTGAGCTTCAGAATTTCGAAATTCTATTTATTAACTGAGTAATTAATTAAATTCCAAAGATCACTCTCATAAAAAATCGCCTTTTTTCTTCTTTTTTTCCCTTCATTTAGTTATGGTTGGTTGGTTGCATAAAATTTTGGCATAAATAATTAAAAAAGCTGGAACCGACCTTTAAAATTTATAGACTGGCAAGCTGTCAGTTTAAAAGATGATTTTTTATCACAGCGGTTGTAAACCATGGAGGAAAAAGATAGGTGGTGGTGAAGTAAACCGAAAAAAGGGTTGCAATATTAAACCATTTATCGCTCAAATTTTAATGTCCCAAACAAAAGCATGTAGAAGAGATTTTGTATTAATAAGACGAATTGAAAGAAATGAATTACAGCTGAAGCGTATTTTGCGAAGAAATAGTAATTTTTTAAAATGGTCTTTTTTCCATTATATTATTTATTTTTAAAAAAATGTTTGCTTTTAAAATAATTGGAATTGATAAATTCGAAATAATTAAATATCAAAATAAAATAAAAAAGAATATTGAAAACATTTGATTTGAACTAAAAATTGTATTACTAAAAGTTTTCTTTTTTTTTCAGAACTTTTTAATACTTTATAACGTAGATGAAAAAATGTTTTTAATTTAACAACATATTAATAACTCTATGTCAATATATAAAATATATTTATGAAAACAATCTTTTAAAATCATGCGCGAAAACTTAAATAACAAATATTAATCTAAAATCTAGATTTCAGAGTGCAGACGATTTTAAGACATTAACGAAAGAATGTTAACTTTTCAAGCAAAATCTTAAATGATGCTTCTATATTGGTATTTCAAAGTGACGGCTAGGTTACATTTATGTTATATTTAAGTTACGGTAGGGTAATGTTAAGTCGCAGTTAGGTTACAGACAGATTATGGTTATGGTACAAAAGTTTACGGTTAGGAATTTGTCCACAGTGTATACATTACGCATGCTTTGATTAAAAATATACACTTTTGTTAAATGGTTCTGAAATTATAATACTATATACCAATCTTTTATCATCGCGTATCGATTTCATTCACGGTATAGACGGAATTAAGAGTGATATAATTAGTTTGAAATTCAAAATATTTCACTTGGGATTTCTATGCGAAAAAAATAATTAGTTACGTGATTTAACAGTGATTTTTACGGGTAAATATCAACACTTTAACACGAAACTAACGCAATCGTTGGATACATGTTCCCTCCCGTGTTTCTCATTGCTCATTTTAAGTATTTTTAGAGCTCAATATTAGTTGTTCTTTTTAAAACCGATTTTTCACAAAGTCAGCTGCGACGTATTTCAGACAATGTATTTCTGCATGCTTCCAGTTAATGATAAAATCATACAAATTTCAAGTTCGTTTAATATTGTTAATACGGACCCGGGCAACGCCGGGCGGGTCAGCTAGTGTTTTATATATTGGATATTAATTAATAATATTCTTTAATGTATCAAAGAGCAAAGATAATTAAAAGCAAGTTTGCTTGTTGTCAACTTCTCTGTTAAGATAAGCAGCATCCATCAAGCCGAAATGTCCGAGCTTTTTTATGAAATAAATAGGAGCGTATTTATGAAATAACATTTTAAATAACAAAAATGTTTCAGTTTCATGTTTACTGTTTAATAGTATGAAAGTAAATTTGAAAAAACAGTTGCTGAGTCTTTATTTTAAAGTGTTTAATGTTTAATTCAGTTGTCACTTGCCCCAGGTAATTCTCAAATTCTAATCTTTCAGAAAGTGCTCCCATCCTTCTAAGTTGGTGAAATCCATCCTTAGAAAAAATGCTTTATCGAGTACTTCATTTGAATGACAAACCGTACTAAATGTGACATAAGTTGCTTTGTTTGACAACTCCTTTAGGCCAATGTCAATGTTTTTGACAAAGTTAAAGTCTGGAATTTGCTTGAGGGTATGTAACAGTTAAAGGTTTCGTGAGCATGAGGCCTTATCTTCTTTCAAATATGTACAAATAAATTTCAAAAGGAAAAATGGTCCATCATAATCATCAAAATGCATCATTACAGGTAATGACAAGTTTGGAGACAGAAATCTTGGGCCCAGCGGAGTGCGAAGAGAAAACTGCGCCCGGAGCAAAGTTTCAGTTTGGAGTCTTCCCCCCACCCTCCCCACTTCTCTTTGTGACAGATGTCACAAAATTGAAAACTGTGGAAATAAAATAAATTCTGTTGAATACATATTTCACGTTTATTTTACAATCTTAAAAAGTTTAATTTTAACAACTAAATAATATAAGATAAAATTTCACTTATGTTTTGCAAAAGGTATCTAGAAAATAGATGTGGAGTAATTGTATTTACAGTACAGTATAACAGTTTGTAACCCCTTTTCGATTTCAAGGAAGAAGTAACATGTCAACTTTGAAAATGTATGTTTTTGTCACACACACACACACACACACACACACAAAAAAAAAAAAAAAAAAAAAAAAAAAAATCCCAATATGCATACATATAGATATTTTTTTTTACGAGAAAAGAAGAAACAAACCAGGTTTGTAACATAAATTTGGCGCCCTTTCACTTTCCACGCCCGGGGCAACTGTCCCCTTCGCTCCCCGCTTTGCCCGGCCCTGCTTGGGCCATAGACAGTGTCTTTTACAATACTCAATCCATCGTTCACCAATCCTCACTCCGTTCATATATTGATATGTATCGTAACTCTACATCGAATTGCTGGGAAAATTCCATTCTGAAGCCCAGATGCATGAACATCTTCTCTTTACCTTTCTATTTAATTATCCTGATTTGTTAATTAAAATATTAAGTATAACAAATATTTAACAGCGAAATTTAATCATACTTAAAAACTCAAATGTCAGTATTCCCAAACTTTTTAAAGTTGAATAATATGTTTATATATATTTTCCAAAGTTTTTTTAAAACTTTTGAAGGGAAAGGTGGGTGGAGAAGGGAAGTATAAACGATAATTAATTAAATTAAAATCACTTTTAACGCTTATTTCATTCCCGTTACTAAAAAAAAGCCTATCTTTTTTTCATCTATAAAAAATGTAAATCAAAGAGTGTATTGGAAGCACAAGGTTCAATAGGGGTTGGAGAGCGTAGCTCGCAGGGGAGAGAGCCTCCGAATAAATAGAAAAAAAAGAAGGAGAAAGGGAGAAACGAAATATGAATATGTGAAATATTTTCGATGAATTGTTAGGTGAATAGGTACCTACATTTTACCTGATGGGCTGCCGCTGACATTTATGTGTTCAAACCTAGAGTAAGGAGATTCAGTGTCCTTATTTGGCGAAAAATAACGAAATTATCGATTTTCTAATATTTTGCTTAAATTATATTTCATTATCCCTAATACATTCTGATGGTAGTTTTGTAAAGATTCGAATATTATAAATACAGTATTAAATGGTTTTATTTTGTCCCTGTCTTTTAAGTGCCACGATCCACTTCATTTAAAAGTGATTTCTCTCAGTTAGTGTTTTTTTCCGACGAATTCCGACGAATTTTCCGCATATTCAGGGACTGACAAATGTTGAAAATTCTTTGGCGCCGGGAAAAATTCTTAGGAGCCAGCTTAAAGAATCGTTTCTCTGACATTAACGCATTCACTATAAAATGAAATACTGACTACTCATAATCGTATTCTGCTATTTTTGAGTGATACGTGTCATTTTGCAGTAAAAAAAAAAAAAAAAAAAAAAAATGTATATATATCAAACTAAGCAAAAAAAAAAAAAAAAAAAAAAAAAAGATAATACCATTTTTACCATTTTTACTTTGTAAATATAAAATAGGAACAAACTATGAAACTAAACATTAAAACAGTAGACAAAATTTATACCATTATTATCTTTAGCTATCAACAAGAAATTATGCATATAAATTAATAATGCGTTTGAGATTTTCATTTGAAATACACTGCTCAAAACAATTAAAGGATATTTGAAGTTTTATATAAAATAAAGATATAAACGAAATTTTTTTGCCGAAAATAGAAGAAGAGAATAACAAATGCAAATTTTTCTGGTTTTCAAACTGTGGAGTATGCAAATTTTGAGTTCGACGTCAAAAACGTCGCTTCAGCGGCAGCGAATGAAATTTGACTTTCAACTGGATAAAAGAGAATGAAGACAAGGATGATCGGCATTCAGTGATTGCTTTGTTTCGATGAGTACGATGTCTCAGCGAAGTCATTTGACAGATTCAGAAGCTTGGAGAATTGTTGGGAGGTTAGAAGGGGGCCAAACTCAAGCCGAAGTAGCGCAAGTCATTGGAGTGTCACAAAATGTCATTTCCAGGATCTGGAACCGTTTTCTGGAGAGTAGATGTGCAGGCCGAAGACCGGGGCAAGGTCGTAGACGGGCAACAACGCCCAATGAAGATCGGTATTTAGCGTTAACAGCTCGGAGACACCGAAACATGAACGCTACTCTTCTCCAACAACACTTTCGCTCGGCTACAGGCACCACGATTTCAACTCAGACTGTCCGAAACCGGCTCCATGCTGTAGGTCTGTATGCTCGCCGACCGATGGTATGTGTTAGCATGGTATGTGTGTGCATCGTCGCGACCGCAGGGAGTGGGTAACCGAGCATGTCAACTGGAGGAGAAATGAATGGAGCAATATTCTGTTTCTTGACGAGTCCCGTTTTTCTGTGCATCCGGATAATAGGCGTATTTTCATCTGGAGGGACCGTGGCAGTAGGAATAATCTTGCGTTCGTGCACGAAAGTGTCAGATTTGGCGGTGGAGGAGTGTTGGTGTATGGTGGCATCTTCATTGACGGGCGCACTGACCTCTACATCATTCGAAATGGAGCTCTGACTGGTCACCGATATAGGGATGAGATCCTCAGACCTATTGTAGTCCCTTACGCTGCAGCAATTGGAGATAACTTCATTTTAATGGACGATAACTGCAGGCCACATCGTGCAAACCTGGTGGAGGATTTCCTTTTCGAGGAAGGAATCGTTCGAATGGAATGGCCAGCGTGTTCTCCAGACATGAATCCAATCGAGCACGTTTGGGACGCTCTAGGAAGACGAGTTTCTGGCCGCTAACAACCCCCACAAACTCTCCAAGAACTGGAAAGAGCTCTTCTGGAAGAGTGGGGCAGAATACCCCAACTCGTCATTAATAGCCTCATTGAGTCCATGCCTCAAAGGGGTTCAACGTTGCTGGCCTCCCGTGGAAACCATACCCCCTACTGAAAATGATTTTCTTTGAAGAAAACACCTTTTCTTATTCTTTTTTTCTCATATGCACAAATTGTATTTTTTTTCCTTTTGTACACAAATGCGCAATAAAATGCATTTTTTTTCTGCAAACATGTGTAATTTATTCTCATATAATCTACTATGTCTGTCGACCATGTATCAATCAGCTAAAAGGTTTCCCAGATACAAAATCCACCTAAAACTGCAATATCCTTTAATTGTTTTGAGCAGTGTACCATTTATCAATTGATTTTTCAGGATTGAAATCCTTTAAATATGGTCCATTTAATTTTATAAACAATGAATATATGATAAAATGAGGAATTTTTTAGTCGTCTGGGGTTTGTTGGACCCTGGGCATATTTAAAGTGATAAAACTTTCATGTATAATTTTGAATTGACACGATTTTTTTTTATTGTTCCTTATGGTCTATTTGATAAAACTAAATATCAGATTTAGAAAAAAATAAAAAGGTCCTTTTTTTTCCCACATAAAAGTGTAAAATAAATTCAAATTTTACTACAATTTTACACGTATTTGCACATTTTGCTTATTTTCTGCCAAACTAATTAACTTATGATAAATCCAATACTTAAAATTATACAGCATAGTTTTACAAATAGTTTCAGAAATAAAAAATAGCTTCTGAATATTCAAAATTGTACGGGAAAATACATTTTAATATTTACTTAAATTTAAAAAAAATTAAAATTTTCGAATTTCGATAGGAAAATTGAAAAATTTCTTGATAGAATCATTTTTTTTCATTGAGTTTTTTATTATTATGATAAAAATGCACCTTAAAATGCTTTAAAAAATGTTCAAAGGATACTGAGTCCTTTTAACTTGGCAATAAAAATGGGTTTTACAAAAAAGAGTTATCAAATAAAAATTATATCAAGGAACATCCGGTTTAAAAAAAAAATCTTTTGGTTGTCAGTACAATTTTCGGGTCCTCCCCTCCATTCCCAGTTAAGGGGGCTCAGGAATTGAAAACTTTTCAAAAAATCGATATTTTTTTTATGATCTAGTTTGATTATTCAATTAATTCTTAACTCAATGCAAAAAACCGCATAAAAATATTAGCATTTTTAACGGAGTTATAAGCATTTATGTATCAATATTTACATAACCGCATCCGTATAATTTCAACTTTAAGTCGTGCTTTCTCAAAACTTGATTTTTGACGACTAACACCAAGATTTAAAAAAAAAAAAAAAAAAAAAAACTATTTGATGGAATGACTTATTTTTTTTTTTTTTTTATGCATGCATATAACATCATTATCTAGATCAGAGGTTCCCAAAGTGTGCTCCGCGGAGCCCTTGGGGCTCCGCCTGAACTTTCCAGGGGCTCCGGGACACTCCAAGAAAATAAGCAAAACATGAAAGGAATTAACATAATGCAAGATTTTCAAAAGTATGTAGGAATTTGTGTGCGTGTGTCAAAAATAAATGTATTTGTAACTTAGTTGAAAAATACAATAATATACTTCAAAAGCGTTTTAACATTTGCATTATATATATCTACTTTCTGTATAATATTTTTGGTTTGAATTGCTTTATTTTATATTTTTATCCTAATTGTGTTTTAAAAATTATACATTTTAAATAGGCTACAAGAAATAGTATTCTGAGTCGAATGCGTTTCAAACAGAACATGCGTTTCAAATCGAAACAGAAAAGGCCAGGCAGTGCGGTTAACTCTGCTTGCCGAACAAAAAAGGAACTAGTTTAGTACTTTGGAACTTGGCCTATTTATATGTTAATACTTAATTCTTACTAAATACCTAACTCTTATAAAAATATTTTTAAATGACCATGACATTAAGTTTGAAAATAAAATGTTAGAAAGTATTGAAGTTCATCTTGAAGGTCTGATAAATTCATTTGAGCATTTTCTTCCCAACTGCTCAGAATAAGATGCTGGACGATTTTAAATGGATACTAAATCTTTCAGTGTAAAAACAATACCACACAGCTTAAGTCTGAGGAATACGAAAATCTCATTGATTTAACATCTCAAGGCGATTTAGAAATCTCTTTTCAAAGCAAGCGTGCCACTGAATTTTCGTTTCATTTGACAGATGAATTCAAAATCTTGTCAGACAGAGCAAAATTAATTTTACTTTTATTTTCAAAGACGTATCTGTGTGAAGCTGGAGTCTCTACTTACACTAGTATCAAAACAAAATACAGAAACCGATTAAATGCAGAACCAGATATTTGCTTGCTTATTGTTGAAAATCGCACCAGATAATAAAATAACTGTCCAAAAT
Source organism: Maratus speculifer (assembly GCA_964019185.1). Lineage (NCBI taxonomy): Eukaryota > Metazoa > Arthropoda > Arachnida > Araneae > Salticidae > Maratus > Maratus speculifer. The sequence goes on from OZ025303.1 coordinate 68,446,957, forward strand.
TATTCAAGCACATTTTTGCACATTAAATTTTTATATATTATTATTCGTCAAACTTAAGCAGAAAAAAATACAGGCATTTAGTATTTGTACATGTTGCATATTGCATTATTTTTATTTTTGGGGATTTTGATTTCCTTAAATGTTTATTTTTATCAAATTTTTCTTATTTAAATCTTCTATCCTAGTTTTCAAAATTGTATTTAATTTTTAAAACAATATCTGTTGCTTAAAAGGTCTTAAAGATTTTGTATCATTTAATGTTCCTCACAAGATTCATTTGTGAGTAATGTCTGCATATAGTATTTATTTTTATTTGTTTGATTTTTTAAAAATCTGTTTATTTTATTTATATTAATTTTCAATTATTTAAAATTTTACACTGTTTTTTTATAATAAATTAATGTTTGTCATTGAAAAGATATTTTTATTGTATCTTCTATAATTTATTAGATCCATATCAAGACCTTTATTAGATCCATATTACATTTGTGTATATTGTATACATATATTTATTTTCTTATATAAAAATTTGAATTCTTTAATTTGTTTATTTTAGTTATATATTTAAATTTTCTTTACTGTTTATCTCTGTACAACAATGTTTGTCGATTATAACGCCCCTTTTATGTAATATTTTGTATTACTTAAGGAACCCCTCATTAGATTTATTAATATTTACGGACGTTGTGTACATAATTTTTTTTTTCTTAACTTTAATTGCTTTAATCTGTTTATTATATTTTTATAATTTCTTAGTTATTTAAATTTTCTATGCTGTTTTTCATAATTATACATAATTTTATAAGCAATGTAAATTGCTCAAAGTGATTTTTTTAGCATTTTGTATCTTTTTACAACCCCCTTTAAAATTTTCTTTTAATTGGTCTCTGCCACATTTCCCAAATAAATTTGTAGCAATCTAAAAATATATATTGGTACTTTACATTTGTCATCACAATAATAATTTAAAATTTTGCTCAGTTCCAACCATTACTTAGAATTTTTGTCAATGAGTACACACCCTGATATAAATTTAATCTCACCCATGTATCCCATTTTGTTGGAAAAAATTTTCTACATAGTTGCAATACGTTTAACATGCGTAGTTTTTAACTGCATGTCTGTTTTGAGGGAAAAAAAACAATGACGAAAGAAATGTTCTTTCAAAACTGTAATTAATGGCCAAATATTTTAAATAAAATACCCCAAAAAATTAATATGCTGCATCAAACAATACAGCTCATACATTTTGCCGCCCCACCCACTTAAACACTAAAGCGATGACCTAATTCTAAATGCATTTTTTTGATTGGCTCAAAAAAAGAAAAAAGCTGATAGACGATTTATTTTTTTGCCTGTTTAGAAGTACTTGAAACTTAAAGAAGAACGAAAAAGTATTCCTTAATAGTTTGATTCTATTACGAGTAGGCGGGATTAACGAAAGTGTGTTACATAATTACTCATGGGTGCTTAAAACTAGATTTTTTTAATTTTTTCGCGAGTAGCCTATTGGAATTATACTGAAGTACCCCTCTGTAAACGAAAACTGTAAAACTTACCTTTTTTTTCCTCTGTCTGTTGTTTTTCGCCATTAATTATAATAGTTTTACTTAAGCCCGAATGCAATGCATAATCCAAACATAGTTACCATTTTGATCTTTAATTCCGAGTTCATACTGAAAATCCCAAAAGAATATCTCTTATTTTAAAATTGGGTGTCATTAACTCCTTAACAGTATTGTTTGAACATATCTCGAGTAAAAAAGAATTTGTTTTCATTGTTACAAAGCGCTTTCAGAAATCACAAATTTTTAACTATACTTTTTGCTGTGTATAAAAAAAAATCTCGATTATACAAAGTGGATGTTTTACAACAACAACAACAACAATAAAAAAAAAAAAAAAAAAAAAAAAAAGAAAAAGAAAAAGAAAGATTTTTAGTCCTTATTTTTATTTTATTGTATCCGATAATAGAAATATTAAATAAAACGTTTAAATGGTTGTACAATAGAAAATTTTTGATTTTAAAAATTTCTAGTATGAATTCAAAATTTCTGTATCAGCAAAGGGCCAAACTGAGAACAAACTCTAATGTTAGAAATTACTGGCTCGGATTTTTATTTAACAGACTTTTCTCTGCTCCATAGGCATAAAAAACAGTAATTGTAAATCACAGAGTAAAGTTGTGTTTAGGGGCTCCGCCTTAAAAATTCTTCCCAAAAAGGGCTCCGCGAGCCCAAAAGTTTGGGAACCGCTGATCTAGATTATGAATTAAGGATATAACTATCACTTAAAAAAAAAAAAAAAAACAATTATTAAAAAATCTCTCAAAGTTGAAAATTTAAAAAAAACCCTAAAAAAATACAACTTTTTTTCCATTAAAAATACTCAAAATATTAAACTATCTAAAATATATTAATTCATAATCTAGATAATGATGTTATATGCAAGAAAAAAAAAAAATTAAGCCATTCCATCAAATAGTTTTTTTTTAAATCTTGGTGTTAGTCATCAAAAATCAAGTTTTGAGAAAACGCGACTTAAAGTTGAAATTATGTGGGTGCGGCTATGAAAGTGTTGATACATAAATGCTTATAACTCCGTTAAAAATGCAAACATTTTTATGCGGTTTTTTGCATTGAGTTAAGAATTAAATGAATAATCAAATTAGATCATTAAAAAAATCGATTTTTTGAAAAGTTTTCAACCCCTGAGCCCCCTTAAATTGATTTCTTGAATGTATCAGAAAGCATGAAATTCAGTATATCCTTGTCAAGTAATGTAATATTTTCATTTTCTCTAAATCTGTGGGATTTGTATTTATAATTACACTCTAAAAGAAATAAATCTGTAAAAATGCTGAATTTCTGTTGGCAAAATACAGAAATTATGTTTTAAGGTGTAAAAACCTAAAAAAGTTGCGAAGCCATAACGAAATCGATAAATGTACGAGACTTTTAAAAGTATTTTCTACTAATGATTCTTAAATTTACATTCACTACTTTCTGTCACATTCAAAAAATAATTTCATTGGAGAAAAGGTAAGTGGAAATACAAAAATAATAACTTTTATATATATTTTTTTACAGAGCAAATTTTGCAATCTTTAATTAAATTACTTTTACAAAAAAAAAAAAAAAAAAAAAAATTGATAATATAACTATAATAAATTTACTATCGCTACTATGCATTACTTATGATAACATTGGGGGTTTAAAAACTCTTATGATCGTATTCAATAGCTACCTCAAACTACACCGTTAAAAATATCGTGAAAAATTACCTCTGTTTTAAAAGAATATCTATTTTCTGACCAATGAGAACGGTGCATAAGCGCTATGGAGAAATCTCATTGGTTAGAAAATAGATAACCGTAAAAAACAGTTGTAATTTTTCACGACATTCTTAACAATGTGGGTTTTCAAAATTGAAGCTAATGGTGAATAAGAGCATAAGTGAGGTTACTGCAAAAAGATAAATAAACATAATTTGTTGTTTCAAAAACTTCAACCGGAATGTCAAAGAGTTTGATCAATGAAATGTGCTAAGAACAAATTTCTCATTTTTATATCCTGGTTCCCAATGCTAGGGTGCTTCTATATGTAAATGACGATGTACAAATTTCAATTCGTTAAGAGGATTTGGGAGAAAAATTAATCGCCAAGCAGTTGTCTACATTCGACAATGATCATCCGATAATTATTTATACAGTGCTTGCACTTATGTGAGATCTACATTAATAAACTCTTCTTAATCCCTTGGAGTCGACTGACCGACCGGTATACGCATCATTTAAGGTGCTCAGAATTTGCCATTATTCACACCAGTTATTTTTTATTGTAAAATTTAACTTATTTAATCAGAGCATTTTAGTGATTCAATTACAGAAATTTTTCTGTTTTTGACAGACTGGTGGTAAAAGATTAAAAATTAAGTCAAGTGCTCTCGTGCAAAGGTGTTAAACAGTGTTTAAGATACTGGTCTCGAGTTGTTCGTTCTTAGTTCTTGCCACGAAAGGACTTTAGTTGTACTACTGGATGAAAAAAAGAGAGAGAGAGAAAGAAAGAAAATACCTCATAAATTTTAATTTCAAATTGTCTGAGAAAAAAATAAAAATAAAAAGAGAGAGGGAGGAAACACATCATAAATTTTAATCTCCAAATTTTTCCAAAAAAATAAAATAAAATAAAAAAGAGTGAAAACACCTCATAAATTTTAATCTGCAAATTATCCCCCCTCCCCCCCCCCAAAAAAAAAGAGAACAAATAACTCATAATTTTTAATCTGCAATTTATCCCACATAAAAGAGCGAGGGAAAACATCGCGTAAACTTCAATCTCCAAACTATCCCCCCCCCCCCCAAAAAAAAAAAAAAAAAAAAAAAAAAGAGAAAGAGAACACCTCATAAATTTTAATTTTCAAATTATCCTAGAAAAAAAGTGAGAACAACTTATAACCTTTAATCTCTAAATTGACTCAGAAAAAAAAGAGAGAAAAAATCATAAATTTTAATCTCCAAACTGTCCCCCCTCTCCCACACACATATAAATAAATAAATAATAAAGTAAAAAAGGGAGAGAGAGAACACATCATAAATTTTAATCTTCAAATTATCCTAGATTTGTCCTAGAAAAAAAAAGTATATAATAAGTATTAAATTAAATATATAATATAATTAATATAAGTTTTAATTCTCCAAACTACCCCCCCCCCCACACACACAAAATAATAGAAATAAATAAATAAAAAGAGAGAGAAAATACCTAATAAATTTTAATCTTCAAATTATCCCAGAAAAAAAGAGAGAACAACACATAAATTTTAATCCGCAAACTGTCCCAGAAAAAAATAAAATAAATAAATAAAATAAAAATAAAAAAATAAAAAGAGAGAGTTAGTACCTCATAAAGTTTAATCTCAAATTATCCCAGAAAAAAAAAAGAGAAAACTTATAAATTTGAATCTCCAAATTGTCTCAGGAAAAAAGAAAAAAAAAAAAAAAAAAAAAAAAAAATGAAAGAAAGGGAGAAAATACCTCACAAATTTTTATTTCAAACTATCACGAAAGAGAGAGAGAGAAAACACTTCATAAATTTTAATCTCCAAATTGTCTCAAAAAGAAAATAGAGCGAGAGAACAATTACTAAATTTTAATCCCCCAAAATGTTACTAGAAAAAAAAAATAATGAAAATAAATAAATAAAGAGAGAGAGAAAGAACAGCAGCTCATAAATTTTAATCTTCGAACAGTCTCAGGAAAAAAATAGAACTTTTTTTAAACATACATAAATTTCAAATACTTTTTTTTTTTTTTTTTTTTTTTTTTTTTTTTTTTTTTTTTTTAACATAAATCGCTTTTTAGAAGCTTCAAGTATACGAATATAAAATTACAGCTCTTTCAGCCAAATGTTTTTTGAGTTATGTTAAAAAAAATTGCCTACATTTTTTAATATATTTTTAATGATTACAATTGAATTTAACATTGTGAGTTCAAAACTTTAAATTTTTATAAATAGTAAACTAAGCAAAAAAAAAAAAAAAAAAAAAAAAAAAAAAATAATAATAATAATAATAATAATAATAATAAAAAAAGATTTTCGATTTGATATTCTAAGGTAAAATCTACGAAACAAGAATAAATATACTGTCAAAACTAGGTGTTCGCATAGAAGAATTTCAAAGAATTGCTTTACGAGCACGACCCTCTAAGCCTCTTTTTTAAATTCATAATTTGAAAAAAGCATAATATTCAATTAAATGGCTATTTCCGCTATATAGTAATTTTTCTGAGACAATATGGCGATTAAAATGTATATGGTTATATTCTCTCTCTCTCTTTTTCATTTATTTATTTATTGACCGATTTTATATGAGGACGCCGGAAGCCAAGGGGTATAAGTGGAAAAAAAAAAAAAAAAAAAAAAAAAAAAAAAAAAAAAAAAAAAAAAGTGCACATTTGACCTGAAAATATGTTTTTTCTTTTCAGGTAAAAAGTGATTTTCTAATTATGTGCTGCGTTCTAGAGATAAACCACTTTTGATGAATAATAATCATTATTGATTAATTATAAATTTACAGTAAATTGTAATCTGCTTTTTTTACAGTTATTGAAATAAGAATTCAAATTCCACAATGAAACCAGCTGCAGTTTTCTATTTCAATTCAGTCAATTATTATCGATGTTTAAATTTAATGTCAATTATCTTTAAACTCAATTTACTCAAAATCACTTTTTTTTCCACTTATATCCCTTGGATTTTGAGGTCGTCATATAGATTTGCCATTAAGCCATTAATCATGGTTATTAATTAATATATATCAATCACGATTTTTTAAACTTTTATTAATCCAAATGAAAACATAATATAAAATAGCCTTATCATCTTCCACTTTAAAAGCAGTTCAGTAAATTTTGTTATAAATTTACGTTATATCGATAATAAGAAAAAGTTTGTTTTACAGCTTAATATTATGCTCAAATTTATTACACTTCTGTAATTTAATTCTTCTTTAACAATATCACTCATGCTCTTCATTTTTCCCAGAAAGGGTTAATATGCAAATATATTGTCATTCCCACTTAGTGGTTTGAGTGCCTATTTCTAAATCATCCCCAAACGGGGTCCCTTCATCGAATGCAAAAACTGCGCCGCCGTATATTTTCGGTCCCCCATACCCCTTTCCTTTCCAAGTCAACCCCTTAAATTCAAACTTAATAACTTGATAATTACATCCGCTCCTAATTTTGGATTAAGTTTCCGAATTCTGGACAAAACTTAATGAAATTATTTACCACTTTGCCGTTTTTAATGCGGCGATGCCGATGACTTAGTAGACAATCTTTTGTTAATGAATTAATTTACGAGTGATACGGTTACTCGGGAAAGGGGTATTATCTTACTTGATTTGTTGCCAACTTCGACTGCTAAAAAAACTGTTTAATTATAAATTTTCGTATTTGATTTCGCGGATTATTTAATGTTAGAGATAATATTAGCTTTCAAGAAAGTTAAATTAATTATATTTTGTGTCGTGCGGCAGTGGATCTACTTGTTTGCTTTAGTGATTTGGGTTATCAATTTTCATATTTGTAGGTAGATATATGTATAAAAGACAATAAGTAAAATTAAAAGAATTATTTTTATTATTATTTTTTTTTTAATATTGCTCTTTGGTGTTGAATTTTATTTACAAAATAAAAGGAAAAGTTTTTATCTACTTCTACCATTAAATTCTTTTTTCCCAAGAATTAAAAGAATCGCTTTTTATTTTTTTTTTAAATGCTACTCCATAGACTTGAATTTTAATTACCAAAATAAAGGGATAATTTTTTATCTACTACTTCTTCTGCCATTAAATACCTTTTTAATTAGAATTAGCTTTATTTTGCATTTTTATTTTCAATTCATTATTGGCTTAAATGAAATATGGACAATTTGTTTAGATCGAATTACTTTTTAAGTGAATGACTGTTAAATAAAATTATGGTTTTTTAACTTCCTTACATTTGTTGAGTTAATAATTTCAGATTATAAAGGTTCAACTGGTTTTTCAACGAGATATTAATTTTAAATTATTTTCTTCTGCGTAACATTTTATGTAAAATGAACATACAAAAATTTTGAAAAGAAAATTAAATACAGTTCTGAATTCTTATAGATATGACTGTTAAATTTAAAATCATATCTTTGTAATAATCTCAATATTCTTTTTTCCCTTAAAGTTTTTTATGGTATCGCAATATTCTAAATAAATAAATAAATAATAATAAACTGACGATGCCGTAATTGAATGTATTGTGTCCTTTTCCCTTTAAAGGCTTATAATACAAAATTTATAGCATATAAAAAGCATGAAAATGACTAATTTTAAAGACAAATGTATAATAAACAATCTAATTAGAACATTTTTATATCAGAAACCTTGTATACTCGTGTATAAGTTGCCTCCCCTTCCATTTCTAAAGCAAAATTTTGTAAAAAAAAAAAAAAAAAAAAAAAAAAAAATTGAATTATTATTATATAATCGAACTAAATTTCTGGTAATATGTTAAAAAATGATTTGTAATCGAGAATTAAAAAAAAAAAAAAAATCATTAAATTAGTAACAAGTTTTTTCTACGTTTCTAATCAAACATAAATAAATAAATAAATAAAAATAAATAAAAACAGCGTTCTAAAACTATATAATTATATAAAATTGCAGAAACTTAAACTATTTTGAAACATATTCGCATCAATTTAGTAATACTTGAGAAAAAAAAACTTTCAAAAATTTATTTAAGTTTTAATTACATGTGTAAATTTCTTAGGCTGCTAAAGCTCAGTACTTCTTTGTAATGTAGGACTTTTAGAAGATACTTCTAGAAGCATTCTCAAATTGAAAATTTTTTAAAACGAGAATTAAAATGCTGAAAGGAATGCTCCTGTATTGAAAAAAATTTTAGCCCAAGAGAAAATGGATGCGGAAAAATTACAGGAATATTATTGTCGAGCTTTTTATTGTCAGAAACAGGGAAATAATCATTGTCCGCATTTATATCTCTCTACAATCTAGACCTTTAAAAGACTTGTTCACTCGCTGATTATCTGCGATTTATTTATTTATTTTTGTTTTTTACTATGTATGAGTCGACTCTCCATTTTCGACTCCCAAATTTTGTCTGAAATTCTTCAACTTACACTGTAAAAAAAAGGGTCGATCTACTAAAAAAAAATTACTGATCCTTGTAATTACTAAAAAATTTTTAGTAACCTGACTCGGTTACAAGGAATCTGTAAGAATTACTAGAAAAAAGCTAGCAACGAATTGAGTTAATAGTTTTAAATTTTTAATAGCTATTACTAAAACTCACTTGGTGTGGCCGTGACAGCCTAGTGGTCATAACACCGAACTCCAGGCTGAAAATACCCGGGTTCGATGCTGGACGTCATCAAATATGCACCGAATGTATGCAATGTAAGTACGCGTTAAATAAAGGGATTATGAAAATCCTGTCGTAGCAGTTACCATGGGTAATGATCTCTGGACTTTCCCTCCACTTTAGACACATGTCAAAATAGAGCAGATAGCAATGTTTGGTGCTGCTATCTATTGTGGTTTTGCCGAAAATCTTCCGTTTCAAAGTCTAAATATAATTTTTAATTAACTAAAAATAATTTTGGAGCTCTTACTAAAATTTGCTTGGTGGCTCATACTAAAAAGTTTTAAGTTAGTTATACTCTTTTGTTCAGTTTACAAAAAAAAAAAAAAAAAAAGTTTGTTTCACTTGCAAAAAAGAAAAAAAAAATGCTTGTAATGGTTACTAAAAAAATTCTGTGGAATACAAATTTACTAAAAAATTTTTAGTAACCTCTTGAATTATTTTTTACAGTGTATATACGAGTATATAGGTAACTATTCTTGAAATCGGTCGAGATAGTTTAGTTACATAAAGGTTTGTCAAAAACTATTAATTAATAGTTCTTTTCCCCAGATTTTCTTTCGCTTTTTTCTTTCGGGATTTGGGAGAGGTTATGTATAGAACCTCACTTAAAACATAAAAATATTTTTTTTTAAAATTATTATTCGTAATTATCGTTTAATTTAAAAAAAATGTAGCTTCATAAATATCCTAGCTATGATATTTAATAAGTACTTCATATAATAAATTGTTTTGTTTATCAGTGATAACGTCTGGATTATCATTAATTTTTTCTACACTTAAACGTCGATAACTTTATTTATTCTTCGTAAATTATCTTTTAAAATTGTTTTCGATTGAACTTTATTTAGAAACTGTTATTTCAGCTTTTAATTACTATTTAGATAAAAACCGAGATATCTTTTCTGGCTTATCTTTCGGGATCTAAATATACGGTAGTACTTTAGGTTGCATAAAGATGTCAACCAATCTTCTGATAATATTGGAAAAGATTTCGAAAATATTTCAGTATTCTAAAAAATAAAATGTAATAAGTTTGACTTTTTTTAAAAACATTTTTTGTGTCTTATTTTGTGTCTTTTTGTCGTAAAAACGACATTATTTTTACAATATTCAGGGATATCTATCGAAATTCTTAAAAGCAATGTCATTTTTCAGATATTTTAAGATATCGATCGATATTTAGCATATTTGAAGATGTTTCTAATCTTGATCAAACGAAGTATATGAACAGTTCTGAAGGTCTGTCCATTTCTGTAATTTATAAGAGGGAGTGAGATGGAAAAATTGTCTGTGATTTCTACTAAAAGAAAATGTCTACATAGATAATTTTCTATAAGGTTCTATAGTTATTTACACAGAATGATATATATTCATGTTAAATTCATTTACATCAAAAAAGAAAATTGTCTACAAGAGTACTGAAATTAAAGAAGTGCAAAAGTATGTGTACTTTGGAAAGGAAATATCATCGGATAATAGCATCATGAATGAAATCAATAGAAGAATAAGAAATGGAAGGAGTGCTTTTGGGAAGAACAATATTATTCTGAAGAGTAATATGCTTAAAAGATTAAATAATATTAACTAAGACGGATTTGAATACATTTTTTTAAAAAAAATAAAATTTATACACAAGTTGAATGTAGATTCTGCCATTGCAGAATTCAGTTCCGCCTCCGATTAGGGGGGAAAAAAATCGATAGGGTCTTTTAGAAGGGCGACTCCGTTTAGAATGCAAAGAACTAACTTCATTTTTCTTGTGTTTATCAATGTAATAGCAAACAGAACGGCGTGAAATACCCAATTGATTAGCAATTTCTCTCTGAATCATTGGAATCGCGGAATAATAAAGAGATACAATTTGACGTGCTACTTCTTCATTGACTAGATTCATCAAAAACGGGTTTTTTCTTTAGTTTAAACGCTTTTTTATAGACGCTGAGAAAAAGGAAATGCATTTTAACAATAAAATGAGTGGAATCCCGTCGAATTCGACGAATGAAATATTTAAAAGACCCGATCGATTTGGTTTAAAAAAAGCAAAAGTAATTACATTATTGAATCAATATATAATAAATATATTTCCAAACTTAATGTCAAGTTTGCCAGTTACAATTTTGCATGCAAATGGTCGCACATCTTCAGTTAAAATGTAATCTGAGTGCCGGCGAAATCCAGAAATTTTATTTTATATGCACTCAAAGAAAAATAGTTTTAATATATATATATATATATATATATATATATATATATATATATATATATATATATATATATATATATAAATACTAATTACATTCTTACTGTGACATTATTTTCACTAACTGAAGTCATCTGAAAGTAAAATCTTAATCTCAGTGTCCATAATGAAAAGAAATATTGAAATGTAATATCACTATGAGTAAAAATGCGATGTTTTAAATAGTGACGTCATTTTCTCTTCAAATGTTTTTTAAAAGTTACTGTTATTAGTAATATGAAAAAGCCATCCGTAATAATATTGTGATTCCCATTTATCTGGTTGCTGAATGACATCATTTTCCTTATTTGAAATTTTTCTTTAGACATTAATTTTTACCATAAATTATTTTCTGTTATTTTATTTACATTATTAATATTATTTCTCAGTAAATATATATTTTTTTTACCTCAATTAGTGCATAATTATACGCAATCATTTTATTGTGGTTAAATTTTACGAAAACAATTGACTTTTTTCTTTTAAATGCAAGGACATGTTCACTGATGAAATAAAGCTTCTGACTCGTGGAAAGTGATAATGGAAAATAAATTTTTATTATCGAGAGAAAAGCTAAACTGAGTTGCCACCATATTCAAGAAATATCGTAAAAAGCATTTAAAATTAAAAATGAAATATAAAAATGGAAATAAATTAAAAAAAATAGCTAAAATGGGCACAACTACAAATAAATAGCTTTCATTTAAAAAAATAATTATCAAAATCGGTTGAGTAGAAAATCCAGGGCTGACGACACGACATTTTTTAGCTTGTCTGAAAGAAATAGTATCAGAGGCTAACAAAAAATAATACATTTAAAAATACAAGAGTAAACGTTCCGTTAAGCTACGCGCAAGACTTTATCAGTACAAATATTAACACATTGCATAGCAAACATTGGAACAAATCAAGACAGTTGCAGTTAGTTATTATTTTTTTTAGAAAAAGACAATATTCATTTGGACAGCATGAGCAGCATTCTGAGTTGGCGATCGTAATGCGATCTGTCGTAGTTTATATTATTCCATCTTTTAATAAATTTTTTTTAATTCAGGCGTTAAATGTATGTATACTGCAAAGTAATATGCTTTTTTGTTTGAAAAGAAAGTGTTTAATCAATGTGTTTTGTCTGCACTAACTTACAGAGCAGAAACATGGACATTAACAAAACGGATGATATAAAGACTACAAACAACACAGAGAAATATGGAAAGATGTATGGTAGGCATAACTAGACAGAAAGATAATGACACAGAAAGAGGATAACCTGGATAAGAAATCACACAAAAGTTTAGATATCATTGAAAGAATTAAACAGCTAAAATGGAAATTGGCTGGGCACATTGCAAGAAGACAAGACAATAAATGGAGCACGAATATCCTACAGTGGTATCCCAGAGATTTAAAACGACCAAGAATACGATCCCAAGTAAGAAAGAGTGACGAAATCTGAAGAGTGGCTGGTGTAAATTGGATGACGAAAGCACTAGACAGGAAATATAGGAAAAATCTGAGGGAGATCTACACCCAGCAGTGGATTGAAAACGGTTAATTATAATGATGGTGATATGTATATATGTATGTGTGTGTGTGTAATAATAAAATATTTTTCACCCTTAATATTTCAAAATTCTTATAATAATATTTAAAGTTTCCCTGTCTTTTAATATTATTATATTTTAATTCCATACCTTTAATGTACGCTTTTCTTATTTCATTTCATTTCTAAATCTCAATCTGTTAAGGCAATACTTTCTTTAAAACCCCTTTACTTAATTTTATTCTTTTATTTATTTCATAATATCATTTTTTATTTACGTTCTAAAAAAAATCATTCGATTACCCACAGTTCCAGTCAAGCGACGCCAGGGAAGGATTACGTAATTTCAGCCTTCGATGGACTGAAAGAACTTATTTCTTTTTGCAGGTTTTAAAATTTCGCAGTGGTTAAAGATGTATTTTCTAGTAAAATAACTGGCAATTTAGAACGAACCTGTAAAATCCTGTATCTGTGCGCATGTTAGCACAAAATGAGATTGACTAGAGAGCCAGATTTCTACATTTTCCCTCTGTAAACAGAACTTTGTCACTTAATGGATAAATGTCTTTTAATGGGGGAGCTTCTCATACAAAAACATCGTTCTGTTTTATTATGACGGAATCTTAAGGTGGAACGAAGTTTAAATTAGAGCATTAGTGGAATTATTTACACTGCTATGAACAAGAATAAATGTGGCTTTTTTAAAATTATTTATTTTTTTAAAGATTTCATCTGATGTCTGTGTTAGATGTATTCCTCTGTCTTCGTCTATATCTGATTTAAGTGGGAAATCTCTAAGGATCTTCATTCTTTACCTTGACACCATATGTCACCCGACTGCTGATACAGCGATCGAGTGTTCCTAATAAATGACTGGTCTGTAGGTCATACGGTCAACGTATTTTTGCCAATCATGATTTATTATTCTCACCAGTAAATTTTTATTGCAAATTTTGCATTATTTAATCCGAGCATTTCCCTGATTCAATTAGGCAAAAATTTCTGTTTTGGAAAACCGGTGATAAAAGATTAAAAATTCTGTAAAACACACAAAAACCTGTCATTTTTTTTTTCAAAATATTGATCAGTTAAATGGTTAAAGCAACATTTTGCACACACGCACGCACACACACACACACACACATACACACACACACACACACATATATATATATATTGCTTTAGAAAATTTTCTTTGAAAATTTATAGAGATTGTTGTAGGAAAATTCATTTAGAAACATTTTATATCAAGATCTATAGATATTGGTAGATAAAAATTTCATAAGAAGTCTGCAATTATTGCTTTAGAATTACTTGAATTCATATTTTTCTAAAACTTCGTAATTTTAGATACGTGTAATAGTTCCGTCTTAGATTAGAGAGATAAGAATGCTGGTAATATTGTGCGATAATTTTTTTTTTTTTTTTTTTTTTTTTTTCAGAATAATAAGCGAAATTTTGTTGAAGATATAAAAGTTCTTCGGTCTGCGGCAGAGTTTACTTTATTTTTTATTCTATAATGATACGATCATTTTAATATACCGCGTATTTCAAAAGTTCGGGGCAAAAATAAAACGATACAAAAAAAAAAAAAAAAAAAAAAAAAAAAATCTAAGGGTTAGAGAGACTTACAGTTCGCAGAAAAATATTCAGCGCGATGTGAGATTTTGTTTGACACTATCAAAAAATTAGTTCAAAATACCGATAACAGAAGGCGCTTCTGTATATTATTCAACAGAATAATTCCATATTGCTTACACAACGCAATATTTGGATACAAAAAAGTGTACATGTCGTATTCTCTCTCTCTCTCTCTTTTTTTTTGTATCGATATTTTGCATTGTTTAAGTAATATTATTCCATGGAACTATCTACAATAGCGCCCTCTATCATTGACATTTTGAGCTAATTTTTTTGGTTGGTGCCAAAAAGCACCCACTCCTCAAATCTTATTTTCTGTGCCCATTTTAGCAATAAGAACAATTCCGCGCAAAAAGAGAAAAGATTCTGTGTTCGAAAAATTGAGATCGTTGCAAAACATTGCATATTTAACGAAATTGTCATTTACACTTAACCCTTCGGAAGGACACTGCGGGATTTTGACCCGCAGAACTTCATTCACTTTTTAAAGTACTTTTAAATCTTTTGTAATTAAAATACTTAGGACTCATCATTCAATTCTTTTAACAGTGTTTTAGTATAATAATTGAATTATGAAATTCAGTTTGAGATTTTGACCTATCAAAAAATTGAATTTTTAGCACAACTTAAATAAAAAAAATTGTCGTATTTGAAAAAACAGTTTTTTTTTTCTTTTTGTAACAATTATTCAATGAAGTTAAATTAATGAAACGATCTTAAAATACAGTTCATGAGATATTAACAAGCTATAATAATATCTAAACGGTGTAAATTGGCGGAAATATAGCTTGACAAAATTAGCTAGGGTAAAATTTATCCGCCCTAATATTATAAAGTTTATTTGTTTAGAATATAAATAAATACAAATAGCTCGGTTGCATTTATTTATTTATTTATTTATTTATTTATTTATTTATTTATTTATTTATTATTATTATTATTATTATTATTATTATTATTATTATTATTATTGTTATTATTATTATTATTATTATTATTATTATTATTATTATTATTATTATTATTATTATTATTATTATTATTATTATTATTATTATTATTATTATTATTTGCTTTGGATAGTTGAGATTGATCTGAATGCAGGCTGTTTTTTTACTTTTTCGATTTTGGTTGTAACACATTTTTTATAAAGGTGCTTTCACTTCCCAAACCGATTCCAAAAATGAAAGCGTGCTCATAAAAATATCTGTAAACTAAATCAGAAAAGTAAAAATCGGCTTGCATTCTGATCACTCTCAGCTATCCAATGCAGAAAAAAAAAATCATTTAAAACTATTGAAATGCAGTCGAGATATTTTTATAAATTTATTCCATAGGATTATCATTAGTGAACGCAGGGTCGTACTGGCATAACAGAGAGGGCGGTGGCAAAATGGATAACAAGGGCACAAATCTTTACACACACATATATAGATATATATAGTAAATATATACTATATAAATTATGCATATGTATGTATACAGAGTTTCCCCTGGAAGGTTTCAGGGGGCGCTCCGCCCCTCCTGCCCTTTAGTTTGATAAATAGCGCCCCTCTTGTCGTTCATTAAAAAAACGCCCTTCTTGCCCCACATATAAAAAAACGCAGCCCTTTAGCGATGATGCGGACACGTAAATTGTGCAAAATATCGGCTACGGAACACAAAAAAGTAGCTCTTAAGCGTCCCACAGGGTGCGTAATATCTTCAAAAATCGCAAAATAACGACTAATTTTTGACAAGATACAAGAAAAAATGGCAAACTTCGTCACAAAATCACAAAAAATGGCAGATTTCTTCAAAAGATCGTGAAAAAACGACAAATTTTGTCAAAAAACCTATTAAAACGGAAAATTTTGTCAGACGATTCACGAAAAACGACAAATTTCGCCAAAAGATTACGAAAAACGGCAACTTTCGTCAAAAAATAGCGATAAAACGGTAGATTTCGTCAAAAAATATTTGCTAAAAACGCCAAAATCGCAATAAAATGGAAAAATCTGTCAAAAAATTACCAAAAACGGCAAATTTCGTCAAAAATTCGCGAAAAAACGCAAAATTCGTCAAAATATCTCAAAAAACGGCAGATTTCGTCAAAAGATCGCGAAAAAATACAAATTTCGTAAAAGGGACGCACACACAAAAAAGTTAATGCCAGAAGTGAATTTTTCTGTTCTAAAAACTTATTTTCCTGCTTCAAAATTGTGTTTTTATTGCTCCAAAAGCCAATTTTTCTGCTTCACATTTAGGGGCATTCGAGGAGAAAATTGCACAGGCGCATAATTAGAATTTACGCCCCCCCCCTCCCAAGTTTTTCTTGTGACAGCCCAAAAATGACGTTTGTAGTATAAATTTGGCGCCCCCTAAATTTCCGCGCCCGGGCCGCTAAAGGGACGCGAATTTCATCAAAATACAGGAAAAAAAAGCACGGATTTCATGAAAGGACGGCGAAAAAATGCAGTTTTTAGCGATCTTTTGACGAAATTTGTCAATTTTTGCGGTTTTTTGATGAAATCTTTCTTTTTTTTTTCGAGATTTTTTTTGTCGAAATTCATTTTTTTCCCCCCATGATTTCTGAACGAAATTTGCATCGTTTTACGATTCTCTGGCAAAATTCGCGTTTTTGCTGCAATCCTATAATGAAACAGGCGATTTTTTTTTCACTAATTTACGAAAATGATTTTTTTTGACTATTTGTCAAAATTTGCATTATTTTTTTATTATATTTTATTTAAGATTTTTAGAGTTACGACCGACTTTATTTTAATTTTCGGTAATGACTGCCTTAATTTTTCTTAATTTTGGTAAAAATCAGACAGAATCACAGACGTGATCCTAAGTAAAAAAAAAAAAAAAAAAATCACGGCAAATTTTCTGAAAGGTTATAACGGAGGTGGGCCCAAAAAAAGGGGGGGGGGAGGATTCCACTCCCGTTATGAAAACTATGTGCTTTTTTTCGCGACCCTTTTTTCGAAATTTGCGTTTTTTCGTGTTAAACTTGACAAAATTGGCGGTTTTTTGCAATCTTTTGACGAAATTTGAAACTTTTATGATCTATTAACAAAATTTGCCATTTTTCGCAATCTTTCACGAAATTTGTCGTTTTTTCGCAATTTTTTTAAGCAAAATCTGATGTTTTTGCGATCTTTTAACAAAATCGGCCGTTTTTTTGCAATCTTTTAACAATATTTGCCGTTTTCTTGTGATCTTTTAACAAAATTTACCTTTTTTTTTTTCAATTTTTTGACTAAATTTTTGGATTTTTTTCTCGATTCTTTGATGAAATTTCTGCTTTTCCACAATTTTTTGAACCGCTAGATTCTAGATTCAACTCTATAAAAGTGTCCTTAAAAATAAAAAAAAGTTCCCTTTTAATAACATCAGCGCCCTGCCCCATTTTAAACCTGGGGGAAACTATAATATATATATATACACACAAACAAAAATAGCTCTCCGCAGAACATTGCACTTAAAAAAATCTTGATATTAGACAAGGGTTGACAATTTAGAGGGTTTTTTTTCAGAGTGTTTATATGTAATACAATCTATAAAATACAAATAATTATGGTGTAACAATATTCCAAATCGTGGTAAGAAGGATGTATATTTTATGTGAATTATTTTTTTTTTAAAAGGATCTTTTTTTCCCTTCTTCTCTTTAATAATATATAAAATAGTTTCAAATTAAATACAAACTATACACACATTCAAAAAAAAAAAAAAAAAAAAAAAAAAAAAAAAATCTTTATCATGAAATTAGTTAATAAAATGACAATGTGACTTAAAAAGTTTATTTTTTCTCATAAACTATTAAAATCAAAAAAGAAAAAAAAATACTTTGTTCCAAACACGCTATATAGAAATTTTTCGCAGTACAAATCCCAAAAAATGTAAAATATCATGAATATTTAATAGATTAATATTCATTTTAAACTATTTGAATAATAAGAAGTAATATTTATTGAAAATTATTTAACTAGTAAGAAATAAAATTTGATTTTAACTAAATATTAAATTTATTTAGATAATTCAAACATTATTCCGAATATCTGAATATCAGGCTCTATACAATATTATTTCCAAATAAAAAATGAATAAATAAATAAAACGAATTAAAACAATTTCATTGGCCAAAAATTGAAAAGTTCAAAAATTATTTTATACAATTAAATAATATTTTATATACTGCAATCACTAGAATACAAATACTAATTATGGTGTAAAATTTTTCCAAATCATTATGAAAATGACGTCTATTTTAAGTGAATTATTTTTTAGAAAAAGGGATCTTTGTTTCTTCTTTCTTTCTTTAATAATATGTAAATTAGTTTCAAATTAAATTTAGGCTATATATATACACATAAAAACATTTTTTCCTTATTATGAAATCAGTTAATAAAATGACATTACGACTTAAGAAATTTCCCTTAAAAAAAAAAAAAATAATAATAATTAAAAAAGAAAAGAAATTACTTTCTTTCAGAAGCGCCTTATAGAAAAATTTTCATAGAATCTCAAGAAAAATGCGATACTATGAATATGGAATGGATTAATATTTATTGAAAATTATTTAACTAATAAAAAGTAAAATTTGATTTCAACTATATAATACATTCAGTTATTTAATTCAAACCTTATCCCGAATATCTGAATAACAATATGCAGCATACATAACAACATAATTTTATTTCCAAATAAAAAATTAAAATAATTTAATCGGCTCAAAACTCAAAATTTCAAAACATTACTTCACAAAATTCAATTATATTTTGTATAACACATTTTCTTGGATACAAATAAGTAATTACTAATTAAGGTGAAAATTTTCTAAATCGTGGTAAGAAAGGCGTCTATTTTACAGGAATTATTTTAAAATGGGATTTCCTTTTTTTAAATAAATCAATTTCAAATTAATAAAAAAAAATCTCTATTTTGTAAAAAGTTGACAAAATGATAATATGACTCACAAAGTTTTTTTTTTTTTTCTTGTAAAAAAATAAATTTTTAAAATTTAAAATAATCTGACATTAAAATATTATGAATATTAACGAATTAGTATTATTTATTAAACATTTTTTAACTAATAAGGAGTAAAATTTGATTTTAGGTTACTTTACTTAGTTAATTCAAACATTATCCCGAATATCTGAATAACAATCTCCATACATTTGTTTCCAAATGGAAAATAAATATTAAAATAAAACAATTTCATTGAATCAAAACTCAAAATTGCGAGTCATGCCAGGGGGGGGGGGGGGGCTCTGAATTTTTTCTGGAGGGCTAACATCTTTTAACAATCTATATATTGAGTAAACTAAATATAGCATAAACTGATAAAATGGACGTGCCCATAGAGTAACCTGTCTAAAGTGAAATCTCTCTATAACGGAACGTTTTTATAAGGAAATTATTAAATGCAAAATACTTCATGATAATCGAAAAATAAATATATATATTTCTTTTTTATCAAAAATAAAACCTTTTTACAAAACTATTGCAAAATAAAAAATATTATTTTTACATAATAATTAATAAGTAATTAAATTAAGAACATGCGTATTATTATATATATTTTTATGTACTTTAATTTGACTTTAGTATCTAGTGTCCTAAAATTAGTCCAATGTCATTTGAAAAAAATAAAATGAAATAAAAATAAAAAACACGGACATAAATGTTTATTTTTGAAACATGCGAACGACTTTCATTAAATGTAAGGTGACTTTATTATTAAGTGTTTTCCCGTTTCAATTGATCTTAAAAAATACTTTGCTTTCACTCAATAACGAGAATATTGATGATGCATTCAAGAAATGATTTTCTTTCCATTTGTTTAAAAATTTTATTTTCTCACATTCAGACGCCTAAGAATTGAATATTGTTTTCCGTTTTCTTAAAAATGCCATACATCATGAGTTGTAGTCAATTACTACTCGACGACTAGTATTTCGTCATTAAATGCCATGAAAATCAACCGACGTCAAATCTGCCATCATATTTTGACAAATTATTTTTCTGTTACAAAAAAACGTAAAATGCTGTTTGATTTCTTACAGTCTAAATACTTTCAAATATCTTCATAAATAAAATTATTTCACAAATATGTCAAAAAAATACCTTATTTAGATTGAAAAACAAGCTTATAAAACACAATTACACAGTTTTATTCTTGAAGACAGAATAACCATATCTGCTAATTTTATTTCTTTATCAATATAAATTATTCTGCAAATGTGTGAAAATGCAACAGATTTACACTTGAAAATGAATTTAATGCACCATACACCAAATAAACGAAGATATTTTTGTCGTAATCTTATAAAAAACTTAACCTTAATGATTTTTTTTACTTAAATTTGTAAAGTTATATGACAAATCGAAAAAAAATGTTTTCATTGAACAAAAGAAAAAAATTAGACGAAAATTTAAAATCCAAACAAACAAACAAAACCCCCCCTTTTTTTTACATTCTTAATACATTCTTGCCAACCCCTAAAAACACGAAACAATACTGGCTTTCAAACAATTATTTTTCTTATTCCACTGTTTAAATTGACATTTTTTATTTTTCTAATTTTCAAACATTCTAGTTTCCATTTGATATTATCACCATTAACTAAATCCACTGACAAGTACGTATTGTCAACAGGCAAACCATTAACATTTAGAAATATAGGTTTTTAATGACTATGTTAGTCATTAAAAACATTAAATGTATGTAACTTTGACCAAAGTTTGATTAATTACCGGTCAACCTCGAGTAACATGTGTCCATTTCCATTCATCCTGTGTAAGAGAGTTGCTTTGAAAATATAAAGATATACAAACACATGTGGTGGGCACTTAGTACATCTGGACTTAATTTTTTTCAGGGGAAAGAAATGTTCCTTTAAAATGCGTTCCGAGAATTGTATTATACCACTAGCAAGTTAACAGAAAAGGAGTAATCCAATAGAGTTTCGAATACAAAATTTTTGGTGTATTCCTATTTTATTTAAGACAATTAAAAAATCTAAAAAAAAATTCTTGCTTTTTTTTTAAGGAAAGTTAAAATATGCATTTTGTTAAAGAAAATAGTAAAGAAATCATTAGACGGGCCTGAGTAGATCAGATTTTAGATTTTGGCATTTTTTTCACCCTAAAAATTATCGAATTTTCAAAGATATATAAGAAAATACGTATTTTTCGTAAGAATAAGTAAGATATTTTTCGTACAAAAGCAAACTTTACATAAGTTTCCATTGCAAACTGTGCTGAAAATTTATTTCTCTGTAATCAGATCCATATTATCATTTAAGAAATTAATGATAATATAGTTCATTAAGACCCATATTATCATTAAAACATAATAGATTCAGTTTATTAGAAGTAAGAGGACCAATTTATGTGTATGTATGGGGCGGTGTTATTAAAAAAAAATAGTTTTCTAAAGTTCATTTTACAGACGAGCTGAAAAAAAAAACCTGATCAAGGGCGCCAGAATTACAAAAATATGTCATTAATTTTTTGAAAGTTATTTTTCTATGGCACTGAAAAAAAAATCTGACCAACGGCTCCATGATTACAAAAATGACGATATTGGTTTTTTAAAAGTTGCTTTTATATAAACACGGAAAAAAAATCCGACCAAGAGCGGTGTGATTATAAAAACATGATATTTGTTTTTTGAAAATAATTTTTAAAGAAACACTGAAAAAAAATCTGACTACGGGCGCCATGATTACGAACACACGATATTAATATTTTGAAAGTTATTTTTACAAGAGGCTCTGAAAAAAAGTTGACGAAGGGCGCAATGATTGCAAAAAGCGATATTAGTTTTTTAAAAGTTATTTTTAAAGAGGCGCTGTAAAGATCTAATTAAGGGCGCCATGATTACAAAAACATAATATTAGTATTCTTTTTTTTTTTTTTTTTTTTTTTTTTTTTTTTTTTTTTACAGAGGTGTTGAAAAAGTCTGACCAAGGGCGCCATATTTCCCAAAACACGATATTAGTTTTTTCAGAGTTATTTTTACAAGAGGCGCTAAAAAAGTTGACGAAGGACGCCATGATTAAAAAAACCGATATTAGTTTTTTTTAAGTTATTTTTGTAGAGGCGCAGATAAAAAATCTGACCAAGGACGCCACAATTCCAAAAACAGGCTATTATTACTTTTTTTTAAGTTATGTTTAAAGAGGCGGTGAAAAAGATCTAAACAAGGGCGACATGATAATAAAGATATGATAATAGTTTTTTTTTTTTTTTACAGAGGTGTTGAAAAAGTCTTACCAAGGGCGCCATGTTTCCCAAAACACGATATTAGTTTTTTGAAAGTTATTTTTACAAGAGGCGCTAAAAAAAGCTGCCCAAGGGCGCCATATTTACAAAAACCGATATCAATTTTTTAAAATGGATTTTTGTAGATGCGCCGAAAAAAAATCTGACCAGGGACGCCACGATTCCAAAAACAAGATTTTAGTTTTTTAAAATATGTTTTTAAAGGGGCGCTGAAAAAGATCTAAACAAAGGCGCCATGATTACAAAAATATGATATTATTATTATTATTATTATTATTATTATTATTATTATTATTATTATTATTATTATTATTATTATTATTATTATTATTATTATCATGATTTTTTTTCAGAAATGTTGAAAAAGTCTGACTAAGGGCGCCATGTTTCCCAAAACACGATATTAGTTTTTTCAAAGTTATTTTTACAAGAGGCGCTGAAAAGAAGTTGACGAAGGGCGCATCTCTGATTACAATCTGACACAATCTGACATAATCTGATTACAAAAACCGATATTACTTTTTTTTAAGTTATTTTTGTAGAGGCGCCGATAAAAAATCTGACTAAGGACGCCACAATTCCAAAAACAGGCTATTAATTTTTTTAAAGTTATGTTTAAAGAGGCGTTGAAAAAGATCTAAACAAGGGGGCGCCATAATAACAAAAATATAAAAATAGGTTTTTTTTTTTTTTTACAGAGGTGTTGAAAAAGTCTGACCAAGGGCGCCATGTTTCCCAAAACGCGATATTAGTTTTTTGAAAGTTATTTTTAAAAGAGGCGCTGAAAAAAGCTGACTAAAGGCACTATAATTACAAAAACCTATATTAGTTTTTCAATAGTTATATTTGTAGAGGCGCCGAAAAAAATCTGACCAGGGGCATGACGATTCCAATAACATGATATTAATTTTTTGAAAGTTATTTTTAAAGAGGCGCTGAAAAAGATCTAAACAAGGGCGCAATGATTACAAAAACATGATATTAGTTTTTTAGGTTATTTTTACAGGGATGTTGAAAAAGACTGACCAAGGGCGCCATGTTTCCCAAAACATGATATTAGTTATTTGAAAGCTATTTTTACAAGAGGCGTCGAAGAAAGCTGACCAAGGGCGCCATAATTACAAAAACCGATATTAGTTTTTTTTAAGTTATTTTTGTAGAGGCGCCGGAAAAAAATCTGAACAGGGGCGCCATGATTCCAAAAACACGATATTAGTTTTTTTAAAGTTATTTGCTGAAGAAGATCTAAACAAGGGCGCCATGATTACAAAAACATGATATTAGTTTTTTTTTCAGAGGTGTTGAAAAAATCTGACCAACGGCGCCATGTTTCCCAAACACGATATTAGATTTTTGAAAGTTATTTTTACAAGATGCGCTGAAAAAAAGCTGACTAAGGGCACCACAATTACAAAAACCGATATTAGTTTTTTAAAAGTTATTTTTGTAGAGGCGCCGAAAAAAAACTGACCAGGGGCGCCATGTTTCCCAAAACACGATATTAGTTTTTTTTTCATAAAGTTGTTTTTACATAAACACTGAAAAAAAATCTGACGAAGAGCGCTATGATTATATAAACTCGATATTAGTTTTTTGAAAGTTATTTTTACAAAAAGACTAAAAAAAAACCTGACCATGGGCGCCATGACTACAAAAACCGATACTAGTTTTTTAAATGTTATTTTTGTAGAGGCGCTGAAAAAAATCTGACTATGGGCGCCACAATTCCAAAAACACGATAATATTTTTGTGTAAAGTTATTTTTAAAAAGGCGCTGAAAAAAATCTGAACAAAGGCACCATGATTACAAAAACACGATGTTATTTCTTTATAGTTATTTGTAAAAAGTCGCTAAAAAAATCTGAACAAGGGCGCCTCTGACAATGGGAACAATTAAAATGAAAATCTATTCTTTTAAATTGGCATTCCACCTCTTGTATTTCCACAAAAAGCAGAATAAATATAAAACTACAGCGCTTCCACCTATGCCCTAAATGTTTGACAGAAAATATGCTGAATACGTCATTACTTTTAATTTGCCAAATGAAAATATTAGAAATTTTATGCTTTTCGTTATGCACAACTTAAAATGCTTCCATCGAAAAAAAAAAAAAAAAAAAAAAAAAAAAAAACTGTGACGGGGGCGCACCGGGCATTTGCCTCGTTGCCCGGTGGGCCAGTACGACCCTGAGTGAACGGGTCTTTTCATCGCACCAAAAGACAAAAGACACCATGTTCGAAAGATTTGGACCGTCGTAAAGTAGCGCTGCCCGTTTAGTGTGAACTGGTGGAAATATAGGTTAATGAAAGTTAGCTCGGGTCGGTCAAATTGATCCAACGCACTTTGCTACGGATGATCGAAAAATGATGTGTGGTGTACAACTAAAAGATTTTAGATATGAATAAATATAGGATGTCCAGCGAATAATACCCTGATTTCAAAATTAAATTTCACAAAAACAAAAATTGATAGAATTTTGAGGTAAATAGTTTATTAGGTAAACTGTAAAAATATTATGCGGAAGTTTCGATCGGTGAATATTTTGAAAAGATTGTGTTCTGATTGCAAAGAATTTTTGATTTGATATTTTTCTTGTTTTAGAAAGCATGCAGAGAACGAGTTTTTTGGGCTTACAGTGCCACATTTTAACTATTTTTGGACGAAAAATTTAGTTCGAAAAATTGTTAAAATACTTCACTGTATGCCGAAAAACTCGTTCTTTGCAAGCAATCTAAAACAAGAAAAAATCGCTGGACACCCTGTGCATATGTATATATACACTCAAAAATCCACATATACAAACGGCCAAACGCAAGTATAGGCTCATACGGGAAAATGAAATAGTTTTATTTTGGGACCTTTTTGGAACATGCATTAAAATTAAATTCTGTGTTTAAAACATTTTCAGTTCAGTTTTTGAAGTCTTGCAATAATTTGTCCTTACTTGGAGTTAAAAGCGCATTATAACAGTTTTCTATAATTCGAATTTTTTATAGCTCTAAATATCCACCCTCTTACAATTTCGAGACAACAAAGTTTCAAAACTTCATAATATATATATATATATATAAGCTGTAATTGAATTTCAAGATTACTGGCAAAATAGAAACGATTTTATTGAAAGAAAATAAAGACTTTACTCTGAAATCAAAACAAGTAAATTCCCATCTCTTAAAGACAAAAATCAGTCAGCGGAACCAACGGCATTTCAATATTAGCATCCACTCTTCAACTTTTATCTTCCGTGTCCACTCTAGCATTAAAGCGTGTCCGAAAGATTTGGACCGTCGTAAAGTAGCGCTGACCGCTGGCACCCGTCGACTCGTAAACATCAATTTAGGAGATCGTAAAGACAGCTTATGGACGTCCCCAGTCTTGCTCCGCAGATAGGAGAGCTGAATGTGTGATGGAAACTTGTTAGAGGGGGTTGCTGGATTTGGCGACAAACATGTTGCTGTGAAGTCGTTGGCGAAAGTGAAATATTCGCGCAACAAGGTGATCACATTTGAACAGCCCAAGAAATAAAAGTATAGTGAAACCTCCAAAAAAGGGACACTTAGGGGACGGAACTTTTGTCCCTCAAATAGAGGTGTCCCTTATTCGAAGTTTTTTATATTATTTTTAATTAATCGTTCCGAAGGATATTAAATTTACAAAGCTATAAAGGTGAAATTCAAATGTACCCGAAGTGTATAAAGTACATTAATCAGACAAAAGGAAGAAAAGAGAATTAATTAATTAAACTTTTCAATTGATTACTAAAATGTTAAATGATTTGTAGAATTATAGATTTGTATTTTTATGCTAACTGTGTCCATGCAAAAAGTATGGAAACATTTAAAAGAATTTTACTTGAAGTTATCAGTCAAAAGGGATTGTTTTGCAAATTTCAATTTTTAAGTATAAACCTTTCAAGCGTTCATTTACCATATTTATAAATTTAGTTTTTCATTACTAGAAATATTTACAAAAAAAAAAAAAAAAAAAAAAAAAGTATTCAATTGCTTTCTGTATTTTAAGGAAACATATCTCTCAACTGCTCTACTCAGCAAGTGGAAAATATTTTGAAACTTTTACAAATTCACTTTTAAACGTAGAGGTATAAAATTGGAACGCTTGACTACGGAAGTGAGATGAAATTGAATGTTTTCATTTTTTATAAACAAATTATCTATTGAGTTCGAGGCGATTTTGATCACGTGACAAAGGAGTTTTTTACCCTTTCTTGAATAGTTATTTTTCTTTCGCGTGGGAATTTGGTTCAAAACGCTCACTTTACAATATTTTCTGAAAGATCTATTGCATTTGCAAAGAAATAGAAAAAATTGGTCGATTACATATTTTTTTGAACAATAATGCTTTATAGTTTCAGGCATTTCTGAATAAAAATAAATTAAAACTTATGTCTTAAAAGTTGCCGTTTTGGATTTTAGAACAGCCTTAAAGCATCTGTAAAGTTCTTTATTTCACAATTGTCTTTTATTCTCTATTTTTAGAATCATCGTCACAATTTTCAGAATTACTTTCAATGGGGACAAACGTACTGATATCGAATCAGAATCGTAGGTAAATAACGTAAGGTTGCGTCGTATGTCTCTGTATCAACATGATCGTCGATCTGTTTGATAAGTTCACAAAAGTTCACTGCATTTTCATCACAAACTACTTCACTATCTGAAATGCAAGAACCAGGTTCTTTAATCTCATTTTCAAGTGTCCCTTAAATCGAGTGTCCCTTATTCAAAGGTAAATGCATTATACACGTCCTATACCAAGGGACTGGAACCAGAAATTTTGTCCCTTTTTCGGAATGTCGCTTATTTGGAGATTTCACTTTATTTGTAACAAAAGAAAAGGAGGCAATCATATGGTTGAAGATAATTAATTGTCCTTTCCTACCTATTAAACTATTATTTGAAAAAAAAAAAAAAAAAAAAAAAAAAAAGCCTGATATTTACAGAGATTTTAGTTTTAAAGCTTCCATCTTTTACCTGACAGGCTAAGATACTAGCAAACTTATGTTAAATATCTATGAGAAGTTTCTTTTCAAATATCTCATTTAAATTTTAAAAAATGTAGGGGGAACTGGGGCACATTGATACATGGGGCACATTGATACACCCCCTCTACTGCTCACAGGGTCATTGCAGGAAGTTTCAAAACAGTTCCAAAAGGTGATACTACTCTCTTAAAACGAAAGAGTGGATTTGGCTGCTCAAGAAAGAGTTCTAATTTACTGGATTGTGAATGAGCTGATTTTTAAGTGGTCCACTCTTCTTGACTTGCTTTTTTCTATTTCTAATGCACTCATTGAGATCGGAAACTAAGCAAGTGAACTCGAGAAGAAAACAGATCATTCCCGCGTTATTTTCATCCACCGCTGGCGCTGCTGTCGACCTGACCTTGCAAAATACAAGATGGAGGATTTCCGAATGCACTGCACGCTGATTTTCGATGCATCTTAAAAGTTCGTGGTTTCCTCAAGATTATTTGCTAAAGAAGCCGATATTTTACGAAGTAAGTACTATGAAAGTATTTTATTTACATTATACTATCCTTTTAATAGATTTCTCTTCTCTTTTTTTAATAAACAATTAATGTTAATACTCATACGTACCGTACATAACAACCTTGAAATAAAATGGTGTATCAAGCGAAGTAAAAATTGTCTTATAATGTAAATACTTAGTTCATTTAACAGTCTTGTAGTATAAAAGTTTTGAAGAATTAAGTTATGCAATTATTACATCTGTATTTATAGAAATTTATTTATAGATGTTCAGGCTGGTTAGAAGTGCTTATTTTTTAGTGTACTCCTATTTCTCAATTTTGCTAATATTTTGTAAGGGTTGGAAAACCCTATATAAACACGAAAAACAAAGTCCTCTTGTATTTTGATCTACATGTTGCTGCATATAAGGAAAAAAAATAGTGTGTATATAAACACATTTCTAAGACTCTTGTATTCTTAACGTTTGAACATGTGTGTACTTTGTTACTGTTTTGTTTGGCAATGCTTTACATTGCTATTGAGCAAAATTATTGCATGCATGGTCTGTATTATTATAGTTTGTTTAATATTTAAAAGTATTTAGCTACATTGTTACATAAAAATTGCTTTAAAAGTAATATTGTTTTCTTGCACTTGCTTTCAGGTAGGTTTAAATGAGGATTTATTAACAAAACGTAGACAAATATATTTTTTTTTCTTTCTATACTGGTAAATACAAGTATCATTTCCCAAATATTATGTTCCTGATTTTTTTAACAATGAATTATATGGCCGGTGAATGTGAACGGTGGGAGAATTTCAAATTTTGGAATGAAATGATTTTATAAACTTTTAATGACTTCAATAATAGTATTTTCACAAAAAATATAATCGTAATAAATGTAAGACTATTTAGATGTTATAAAATGTTACTGAAAAAAAGAAAAGTTTGGTAAATCTAAAATTACTATTGAAGCAAATCCCTTTCCTTTCAGAAATGTTTTGTGATATCATTGCCTTCCCCTAAATTGGTAATGTTAAGATGCACCGCCCCTTAGCAATATCATGATCTCTTTTGATAATTTGCACAGCACATAAATGTAGGAAGTATTCAAGTTGATGCGTGATCACGAGACACTGAATTTAGTTTTAAGCTTTCTTTACATTCTAAATTTATCTTAAGTGAGGCACTGTAATCCCAGCCCAAATGTTTTAATAAC
This sequence comes from Maratus speculifer, assembly GCA_964019185.1. Classification (NCBI taxonomy): domain Eukaryota; kingdom Metazoa; phylum Arthropoda; class Arachnida; order Araneae; family Salticidae; genus Maratus; species Maratus speculifer. The sequence goes on from OZ025303.1 coordinate 68,476,292, forward strand.
ATGAGTAAAAAAAAAAAAAAAAAAAAAAAAAAAAATTGTGCTTTTTAGCTTATTATAGGTGGCCCTTTAAACCAGCATTTTGTACTTTTTAAGAGTAACTTTAAAAACTATTTGAAAGAAAAAATTGAAGTTTTGGATATTTACATAAGGCAGGACATAATAAATATAAATTAATCAATAAAATTGTAGGTTGTGCAATTCATATCATAATTTTTTTCAATAATACATTTATGTTTTGATATTAGTATTAGTACTATAACCACACAAAAAATATTCACAATTATAATTTCAGGAGATAATTATAGCAATATGAAAATATAAATTAACATCAGAAGCTCAAAGTTTTAAGTGTTTGTTTCAAAACTTATTATCCAAATGACATTTCCTTTTTAGGCATAGTTTGAACCAAGATTATATCTTGTGAAAATTGGGTGTTGCCATTAAAAGACAAATTTTGGACTGGTTTTGATTTGCAGGTTGGCCTACTAAAAAATTTATGTACATTATTTAAAAATAGTTAATTTCCTATTGTTTGGTACTAGTAACTTTCTTTTACGATTCTTACTGTAGAGTTAGGAGTGTTTACTTTTTTCCCCCTGCGACTGTATACAGCGTTCGAAATTCTTAGTGGACTGCTGGTATAAGACCACCAAAAACTCAATCGAACCACCAACATTGTTGTTTTGCAAGACTGGTAACTTTTTTTCAATCTGTCTGTTATGTAAATTTTCCCGTTTCTGAAAAAAAAAAAGAATTATTTGAAAAAATATGTATAAAAAAGGAAAGGAAAAGTATATACCAATTATTAATAAATAGTATATATATTTTTTGAAACACCCTGCATGTATAATACTGCATTTTTTACAGAATAATCAAGTAAGCCTGGCTGATAACAAGTTCTACTGATTACTTATTGTGTAGATTTGAATAAAAAGTGTTCCAGAATCTGACTGAGGTGCTCCTATAAGTGATACATTGCCGTCAACAAGGTCGGTTCTAGTGAAAACCTAAGAAATGTAAGTGGTTTTACTTTTATTTATTTAATTAATAATTATGTTTGTATGCGACAGTCATCTTATTTTTTTCATTCACTTCCTGTTCACGTATATTTAAAACTTGGAACTGGGGCAGATGTAAACGTCACAACTTTTCACTAGTTGTATTTTATTATTATTTTGAAAAAAAAAAAATAAGTTCTTGACATTTTGTTTGTCCTCTGCAGCCGAAACCACTGTTTATAGATTTTAAAAGTAAAGTCCCAGTTCCAACTTTCTAGGCAAATAACTTTTCTTCATTTATTTAAATTTTAATGTTCTAGCATATATTATGAATGAGTAATTTTGATAAATAAATTCTTCTAAAATTGAGAAATGTTAATAATTTGTCAATTTAACTCTAGTGGAAATGTAAGGTGCTTGTTAATAGTCTAGTTGGGCACATATAAACAGTTCATAAGAGTGGGTCTCAAAAATCATTCTGCAATTCTGTTTCTTTAAGTTAACTTCACGAAAAATAACTTAATCTCCAATATCTATTGTTTTGCTGAAATAGATTTTGAAAGTAACAACAAAGGTGAATTTTCAACAATATTTTATAATGTTGCTTTAAGAACTTTCATTTTAAATTTGTTTTTAAAATGGTGATTTATTTTAAGATTGTATCAGAAGTAACACCATGATTTAAACAAGCGGATAAGTGTAATCGCACAGGATTTATTTATTCTATTTCCATTTTATTCATGATTGGCTGATTTTTGAGTAGTGTAATATTTATAAAGTTAAAATTTTTAATGTATGGTTCATTTTTTGTTTAGACTATGGATGGGAAATTTTATAAAACATTTAATCTGAAAGCTGCAAAATATTTTAATATGTTCATAATCATTCCTTAACATTATATTTATTGCTATTTAACTTAATTTCAATATTTTCTTTTAACACAAGAAGATGGTGATTTCATGGAGGAGTAAAATTCTACTGTGAGGAGTCAAATTCAACAATCTTATTTAATCTCAAGGATCCTCAACAAAGTGTCTATTTTGCCTAAGATTTTAAAAGTTGGACAAACCAGTGGACAGATTACAATATGCTCTTTATGTCTTTAATGTTTAATGCAAATGGACTGTTATATTTATAAAGGTCTTGTTAAAGATGTTATTGAAACTTGTTTATCTGATGTTGGAAAGAATTGTTATCAATTAATGTTAGGTTTATTTTGTTCTTGCTAAATAAAATGTTTTTGTTGTTAAATAAAATTAGTTTTTTTTTCTTTCTTGCAACATTTTAAATTGCACATTTGGCTCTAACTTTTGACACAAAATGCTGCAGTCTTATGCTTTTATATTTATTTAAAAGTTAGTTGATTTAAGAAACATTAAATAAAATCAAAAATTAAAAGATTAATTAAGAAGAAATAAGTTATTCTTGAATATAAATTCAAGTTTTAACAAATGTTTTAAATGATATAAAGAATAATTGCACATGGTCAATAAATCCATTTCTCAGTTATTTCTGCATTTAACTTTTGTACTACAATATTTAGTGGAAGGTTTTTCATACAATAAAATAATTGTCCATTATCAAAATTTTAGCTATACAAGTTTTTTAATGGCATTCCTCCACATTTCCCAATTGCAATGTGCTTATATAAATGCTATGGGTAACAATTATTTTATCTAAGATTTCAAAGCCATTTCAGATTTCAAACTAAACAATTAAAATATATTTTTTAATTTAGTCAGTTTAAGAAATATAAGATTTTGATTGAGATTTAAATCTAGGAATAATTACAAGGTATCATGGGTTGATGTTTATCCATTTAAAATATTTTCAATTTCATTTATTTAAACCCTGCGCTGGCCATGTGTGTGTGTGGGGGGGAATACTTTTTTAAATTTAGGTTTTATGTTTTTTAATATTTTCTTTTTCAAAACTGGTTCTGAAACTCGTATTAATATTTAAAAAAAAACTAACCAAAATTGCAAAAGTAAAAACTAACCCACTTACAGATCATCCTCAAATATTCTAGGCCCCCCCCCCCCCCCCACAAAAAAGGTAAAAATTTTAAAATCCAAGCAAGATATTTGAAAATAACTTCTGCATAGGATTATCTAAACTTTTAAGGGGAACAATCAGCTTCTGACATTGTGGTGCTGAAGTTGAGTCGTTGGGCTGATATCAAGTTTATTTTTTTAATATTTTTTTAGTAAGATGCCTAAGATTGGTTTATTTGATTGAAATCATAAATTTTTAATAAAAAAATAGTTATTTACAGTTAAATCAGAAGCTAATAAAAAAATTAAAATTGTATATAAGCATATCTGAAGCTATAAGTATCAATGGAAAATATGTAAACTTGAAATTGCCCAAGAAATGAAAGGAAAAATCCCATTAGCACCACAACATCAGAAGCTGATATTCTGTTTAATGTTGTTCGGGTGCTGTTGTACAGTTATGCAAATTTAGACAGTTTGCATGAATAAGTGTTTTCAAATTTACAATTTTGAGATCACCAGTATTTTTAATTTAATGAATATATCTACTTTTAAATTTAACATAAGAAAATACTGATGTTAAAAATTTCTGATTTGACAGAATAATAAAAAATTCATGTAAGCTCTATTTAATTTTGTATAACGATTCAATTGCCTTTTCCCCTAAATTGACATAGGAAACAGTTTCATTCAATTAGAAAGAAAAAAAATGTTTTTATGATTCATTAGAGAACTTTCAGTCATGTAAATTAGAATGTTTTAAGTCTTGTTAATTAAAGACTTGGAAGAAATATTGGAGAATCCATGTTACAGTTTTCCAATCTCTCTCTCTCTCTCTCTCTCTCTCTCTCTCTCTCTATATATATATATATATATATATATATATATACATATATATACAAATACATATATAAACCTTTGTAATGTCAATAAACAGAAATTTAAATCCGAAATGAGAATTTAATTGCAACACTTGAAACTGTGGCAATAATTCCATGTTATATTGAATTTCATTGATAAAAATTAATCGAGGATTACTGAATTTAGTTTTAAATGATGTGATTTTATTTAAACTATTTAGAAATCACTTGAAGATTTTTGTAATTTTAAGCAATTTTGCTTTTCTTAAGAGTGAATTTATTCAATTCTACAAATTCAAGGAGTTTTGGATTAACTCTTAAATGAGTTGATTTCATTCATGTATGAATTGGTTACAAATCGCCTAAGTGCTACTGGATTAAATCAAAAATAACAACATTTCACTCCAACTTGAAGTGATAACAAATCTCTCAAGTGCTACTGGATTTGCCTTAAATTAGTTCACTTCACTCAAATACGAGTTGGCTGCAGCTAACTCAAGTGCTACTCGATTTAATCCTAAAGACTTCATTTCACTCAAGTATGATTTGGTTACAAATCGCTCAAGTGCTACGAGATTCAGTCTTAAATGACTTCATTTCACTCAAGTATGACTTGATTACAAATCACTCAAGTACTACTGGATTTAACCTTTATTGATTTGATTTCACTCAAGTATGAGTAAAATGGAGATCACTCAATCATGAGTTGATTAAAAACAACTCATTCACTTGAGTTGTTTCAGCTCTTCTTGAGAAGGTTCCTTTCAACATGGGAAAAGAGTGGATTTCAGCTCAACTTGAGTTATTTCAGCTTTTTCGTTTTAAGAGTATGATTCATAAAATAAATAAACTGAAAATTAAGATTTGAATGATGGGCGCAATTTTAAAAATTTTTAATTTTTAATTTACGATTTGGGAAACATCCTGATATGATATTTGAAAATAAAGGTTATTTTCAGGCCTTAAAAAATTGATTTGAATGATTTTCGCTATTTTTTTTTACTTTTCAACTTAGGATTTACGATTTAAGAAACATCTTGAGATTATGGTTCAAAATAAAGGTCATTTTCAGATCTTAAAAAATTAATTTGAAATAATATCTCTATTTTTTGACTTTTTAATTTTTAATTTACATACGAAAACTGCCACGAAAACAGAAAATTTTAGTATTTTAAAATCGACAATCGGTTTTAAATTTTGCCCTTTTATTTATTTATTTTTTTATCTATTAGAAAAATTGACAAAATATAATAGTAAGAATAACAACAACAACAGTAAAAATTAAATACACACAAATCTATATACTACATAGATATATTCTATAAGTAAAAACAATTTTCCCATATTTGAACTCTTGAATGTACGCCAAAACTTGGTTCCTTCTTTATTTTGATGAAGGATGGTCGTATTATTAATGATAATAGAAAGTACAACATATGCGCTTTAGACAGAATTCGAAAAAAAAAAAATTTTTTTTTGATCACAATTTAAAATAATAATAATAATAATAATAGTAATAATAATAAAAGAGTAAGAATTAAAATGCATTTAAAACGAAAAATTTGCATATAACTATTAAAAAACTGTCAGTATATTTTTAGAAGGTTATTGTTAACTTATAAAAAAGATCGTGAATTTTATTTTATTTCGAAAAAATTATGTAAGATTCTCAGAAAGGTTTATTACAGAAAAAAATAATGAAAAAAAAGAGAGATATTTTTATTCTTTTCTTATGTTGCACATCTTGTAATATATATAAAAATTACTGTCATAACTAAAGTATTGCAAATTAGTAAATATTTTAATAACTATAAATCTAAATATCTTATTTTATATACAATTTTATTTTGTAAAACTTAATCTTTAAATGCATTTATTCTTTTAGGGTTGTGTTTTTACTCATATACTAAGGATTATACGCCAGAAATTTCAAGATTGATATTTAAATTTAGTTAGTAGCCTTTTTTTTGTAATTTTTACAGGATTAATATTATTATTACAGGATTAATTATTTTCTATATAGGTATAATAGTTGCTATGAGTTAAAGGTACTTACATATTAACGCCACCACAGCTACAGATTTGCCGGTTTTTAAGTACCTCCTATTTACACCTAAAATTTTTGCTACAAATCATAAAATAAAGTACTTTATTTAAAATCAAAACATTTTCAAAATTCAAAACACTTTATTTAAAAACAAAGTAGTTAATCGGATTTTGGTGCAAAATGGGCCGATATAGAATTTAACATAGATTCAGAACAATCACTATTTTCTTTCACCTGATGCTGCCGCCATATGAACTCTGATAAATAAGATTCCAAATGATGTCTCGCTGTCCCCCTAAATCTCTTGTTCCTCCATTTAGCACTGCCCCACATTCTCTCAACTGTTTGTGTATGAAAAATCAGCATGAAAATGTATAAAATGTATGTTGTGTATGAAAATGGAGTTTGTGCGTGAAAAATTTGCAAACAACGAGGGAAAAAGCAATCCATAACATAACTGCGTGCGCGTACGAACAAGATTACTTTTTTTTATTGGCGCGTTAGCGCAACTTCTGCTGCGGTGGCTTTAATACGTAAGTACCGAGTTAAATTAAAAATGATGCAGATATGTATTACTATGCATTTAAGGATTAAATCTAACGTGAAAATGTATTGACAAATGTAAAACTACATATTTTTACAGTTAATTTTAAAGGTATTTCTTTCTTTACAGAGAAAATTTTTTAAACAACATGAAAGCTATTCATATACCTTTGCATTAATTCAATTGATTACATGAAAAAAAAGAAGAAAATGAAATAAATAAAAAAGAAAATAAACCCAAAAAATTTATGATTTTTTAAAAGTCAAGTTGTAAATACTCGATATGTTTCGAGTAAAATTTATTAATATTTCAATTTAAACAAATGATTAAATTAGAGGTTAAAAGCATTCCAGGGAAAAAATATTAAAACTGTCAGAGATTTTTAATTCCCTAAGGCTGAGTATTAATAACATAAAAATTGGATAACAATTAAAAGAAAGCCTAGAACAGTAACATAAGTTTTAAAAATGTACACATTATGTATAAAAATAGCTCCCAGATGCATTAATACTTTCAAATTTTTAAACTAGGATTGAAAAAAAAATTAACTTGATAAATTCACCCATTTATATGAGTAAATAAGCTTAAAGTAAAAAAAAAATGTATATAATAAATTAATAATAAATAGATAATGGAAAACAAAGTAAGACTTGAATAAGAAAATGATGTATAAAACCGGTAGAAGAAGTTTGCATTTGGAAAATATGTTTTATACATATTTTAAAGTAAAAATGTTTACACTAAGGTAAAAACACACTGCCAAATGTAAAACTATACATTTCTTTCCTTATTTTTTTTATTTAATCTATACATTTTTATGTACATATATAACATAGAAAGGTCTTTAAAGAGTCAGGTAAAATAAATAATTACACAGGATTATTTATGCTTATACTCTTACGCCAATTCAATTAACTTTATGGAGAGAGAGAGAAAAAAAAGAATTATTTGTTTCATAAATATACAAATGGAAGTCTTCTTCTTTTTCTTTTTTTTTTTTAATTAAGTAAGATGTAAATACATAACATTTGACTTCTAAAACCGATTAATGTAACATTTAAAAATAATGAATTAATTAGAAAAAGAATATTTCTTCAAAAGCTGATAAAAAAGGGATACAAATATTTTTTCTTGAGGCTGTTAGTCAGCGAATTCCACAAATTCTTTGCTAATGTAAAATCTATAGGCGTAGAATGCATTCTTTTTTTTTTCTTTTTAATATCTTCTTTAAAAAATTGATATTTTAACTTCTTTTTTCTATGTACACTTCTTAAAGGATATCTCTGTTTTCTTAGTTGTCAAAACATATTTTTAATAATAAAATATTAATATGAAATAAATAATAGCATAAAATATTAACTAAATATTTTATGCGTTATAATCTGACTAGCTATGAGTAAGATTTTAAAACTACAAATACAATTAAGTACAACAAAACCCGGTTAAGACGCATTTTAAGAAAGTGGACAAAAGTGACGTATTAAATGTTATAGTAATAATAAAAATATTATTATTTAATAATAATAATAATAATAATAATAATAATAATAATAATAATAATAATAATAATAATAGATAAATAAATAAATAATAACAGCAATAATATTTTATTTCTTTTGGTCTGACGTACCATTTTTATCCGTTATACACTTTTTTATATAAATAAGTTTTGAAATCAATATCAAATTTCTGCAGAATGCGAAATGATCTAAGTGTGCTAACACAATATTTTTTTCTTAAAATTTAATGTAAAGCAAGCAGATAAAATTTCGACTCCCATCTATAAAATAAATACTGAATGACGCCTTTCTTTACCTGTAAAAGTTGTTTTTCTTTCACAACACTTCTTTCACCGCAAAACAAACTTTAATTCTTCTCTATACAAGCAATGCGATAAACGCCGTTGTAGACGCAGAGATTTTGTAACCTCAGAGTAACTGCATAGTAGTATGCTGTGAAAACTTTAGTCATATTTTATTTAAAGATTTTATGAATTAAATCCATTTTAAATCCAATTAAGCATAGTCGAACAAGATTGAGACACATTTTAAGGGAGTGGATAAAAGTCGCGTATTAAGTATAATAATAATAGATAAATAAATAAATAATAACAATAATAATATAGGTAATAATTTATTTCTTTTGTTTTTATGTACTATTTTCATCCGTTATTCACCTTTTTACACAAATAATTTTTTGAAATAGATATCAAATTTCTGTAAATTATGAGATAAACAACGTGTGCTAACACTGAAAGTATTAAAAAAATTGCCAGCACATTTTTTAAAGTTTGTTGTTAACCCTTAAACGGCATGATTTTTTTAATTTTCTTTCGGAAAAAAAAAAAACCATGTAAGATTCTCAGCAAGATTTATTACGAAAGAAAAAAAAAAGTCTGAGATACGTTTTTGTTCTTTTCTTATGTTTCACGTTTGTAATACAAGGAAAAACTACTGACATAACTAAAGCATTGCAAATTAGTAAACATTTTAATAAATATGAATCTAAATACTTTATTTTACATAACTTTTTTTTTTTTTTTTTTTTTTTTTTTTGTAAAACTTAACTTTTAAATGCATGAATTATTGTTTTAGTATAGTGTTTTTTATTCTTATATGAAGAGTTAGACAACAGAAATTTTAAAATACATTTTTATTTTTATTCAGTGTCATATTTTTGTAATTTTTGCATGATTACTATATCTATATAAATATAAAGGTTGCTATAAGTTCAATATAAAATGAAGATATGTATCACTGGGCATTTAAGGGTTAAATCTAACGTAAAAATATTTTAAAGAATGTAAAATTACATATTTTTACAGTTAATTTTAAAAATACTTCTTTCTTTACGGAGAAAATTTTTTAAACAACAGGAAAACTATTCATCTACCCTTGCATTAACTAAATTAATTATATGGAAAAAAGAATTAAAAAAAGAGAAAAAGAAAAGAAACCCAAAAATTTTATGAATTTTTTAAAAGTTCAGTTGTTAAATACTCGATATGTTTTGAGTAAAGTTTATTAATATTTAAATTGATATAAATTAATAAATTAGAGGATAAAAGCATTCCTCCAGCGAGAGGGAAAAACATTATTAAAACTCTAGCAGAGATTTTTAATTCCCTTAAGCTGCTTGTTAATAACAGAAAAACTGGATAACAATTAAAAGAAAGTCTAGAATCGTAAAATAAGTTTAAACATACACACACATATATATAAATAGCTCCTAGACTCGTTAATACTTTCAAATTCAAAGACTCGGCCCGGAAAAAAATATTTATCGTGATAAATGTATTCGTTTGTATGCGTAAATAAACTTAAAGTAAAACACCACATAATAAGTTAATAATAAATAGATAATGGAAAATAAAGCAAAAATTGAATAAAAAAAAATGAAGTGTAAAACTCGTAGCAGAAGTTTGCAGTTCGAAAATATGTTTTATGATACTTTAAAGAAAATTTTTTTTACACTAAGTTAAAAACACACTGACAAATGTAAAACTATACATCTTTTTCATTTTTTTCATTTCATTTTTACATTTTCGTTCACATATGTAATATAGAAAGATTTTTAAGAAGTTAGGTAAAATAAATAATTACACAGGATTTTTTATGCTTATACTCTTACACCAATTCAATTAACTCTAAGGGAAAAAAAAGAATTATTTGTTTCATAAATACACAAATGGAAAACTTCTGATTTTTCTTTTATTATTAGGTAAGATAATAAAAGATACATAACATTTGACTTACAAAACCGATTAATGTATCATTTAAAAATAATGAATTTATTAGTTATTATAGAATATTTCTGCAAAAGCTGATAAAAAAGGGATACAAATATTTTTTATTAAGGTTGTTAGTTTGCGAATTTCACTAATTCCTTGCAAATGTAAAAGCATTAGGCATAGAATGTATTTTTTTTTCTTTTTAATATCTTTTCAAGAAATTGATATTTAAATAACTTCTTTTTTGTATGTACTCTTCTTAAAGGATCTTTTTTTTTCTTAGTTGTCAGAATATATTATTAATAATATAATATTAATATAACATAAATCATAGTATAAAATATTAATTAAATATTTAATGTTTGATAATCTGAAGAGCTATGAGTAAAATTTTAAAACTATAAACACAATTAAGTACAGTCGAACCCTTTTAAGCGGCATTTTAAAGGAATGGACAAAAGTCGCGTACTAAATATAATAATAATATTAGCAATAATAATATTATTTACTAAATAATAGTAGTAATAATAATAATAATAATTTATTTCTTTTGGTCTGAAGTATTATTTTTATCCGTTATTTACCTTTTTACATAAATAACCTTTTGAAATCAATATAAAATTTCTCTAAAAGGCGAAATAAGTCACGTGTGCTAACGCAGTATTTTTTCTTAAAATGTAATGTAAAGCAAGCAGATAAAATTCCGATACCCATCTATAAAATAAATATTGAATGACGCCTTTCTTTACCCGTAAAAGTTGTTTTACTTTTACAACAGTTCTTTTACAGCAAAACAAACTTTAATTGTTTTCAACACAACCAATGCGATGAGCGTCGGTGTAGATGCAGGGAATTTAAAACCTCAGAGTAGCAGCATACTAGTGTGCTGTGAAAACTTTAGTCATATTTTATTTAAAGATTTCATGAATTAAATCCATTTTAAATCCAACTAAGTACAGTTGAACTCGGTTAAGACGCATTTCAAAGGAGCCGCATACTAAGTATAATAATAATAATAATAATAATAATAATAATAATAATAATAATAATAATAATAATAATAATAATAATAATGGATAAATAAATAAATAATAACAATAATAATATTAATGATAATTTATTTGTTTTAGTCTGAAATACCATTTTTATCCGTTATTCATCTTTTTAATAAAATAACTTTTTGAAATCGTTATAAAATTTCTCTAAAATGCGAAATAAACCACGTGTGCTAACATATTATTGTTTCTTAAAATCTAATGCAAAGCAAGTAGATAAAAATAAAATTCTCGATACCCATCTAAAAGAAAAAAAAAAAAATTAAATGATGCCTTTCTTTACCTGTAAAAGTAGTTTTTCTTTTACAACACTTCCTTCACCGCAAAACAAACTTTAATTCTTCTCGATACAACCAATGTCATGTTCGCCACGGTAGAGCGCAGGGATTTTATAACTTCGGAATAGTGACATACACTATATGGCCATTGATTATTGGACACTTGCGATTTTAGACATTTTGTTAAATATCTAGAAAACTACATGAGGAATCATCTCGAAACTCTTAGTGTATAAATATAATAGCATAAGTCATACACCTCCGTGAAAATTTTTTCCCGAAACTCCATAGAGGACCGCCAACAAATTAAAAAAGAATGAATATCTTTTGAATAACCCTGTCAAAACTAATGTAGCAAAAGCGCTCAAACTCTAGATTATGATTGAATACCTTATTGTAATACACTGTGTTCATTTTTATGCAAATAGCATGCATACTCGCAGAGTAATTAAGGTTTTTATAAAAAATGTCCCAAATTTTTCCAAGTTTTTTCCTTATAATTTTCAGAGTTCTTAATATAAAATAATATTTTTTTCAGAAAATATGACAAACAACATTGCACACAGTACTCTGTAATCAGAATTAAAAAATAATGAAAATTGTATACAAAATGAGTTGGTTTACTAAATAATGTTTTACTGCGCATGCGTCCACGCTATCAAAATTTCATTTGCATATTATGTTAGCTAAATGTATAGAGAAACTTTTGTGAAAGTCACAAAATCATAACTTGAAAATTCTGAAAATAATCGTCAATTGAATAAGTTGAAAATTCGTTATTCTCAAAATGAAGCAAAAACAAGAGGGGTTGTATCCATGTATTCATTGATTAGTGTCAATATAGAATACACAATACGTGATGTACTACTACATTTGGTTAAAATCCCTCATTTTTTTTTGCTTCATTTAGGAAACAATGGATTTTGTCTTTCTTCTATAGACAATTACTTTACGAATTTTCCAGCTATGATTTTGAGACTTTTACAAAAGTTGCTCTATATATTTAGCTAACATAATATGCAAATGAAATTTTGATATCTTTGACGCATGCGCAGTAAAAAAATTATTTAGTAAACCTACTCATTTTTCATACAATTTTTATTATTTTTTAATTCTGATTACAGGGTACTGTGTGCAATGCTGTTTGTCATATTTTCTGAAAAAAAATATTATTTTATATTAAGAACTCTGAAAATTATAAGGAAAAAACTTGGAAAAATTTGGGACATTTTTTATAAAAACCTTAATTACTCTGCGAATATGCATGCTATTTGCATAAAAATGAACACAGTGTATTACAATAAGGCATTCAATCATAATCTAGAGTTTGAGCGCTTTTGCTACATTAGTTTTGACAGGGTTATTCAAAAGATATTCATTCTTTTTTAATTTGTTGACGGTCCCCTATGGAGTTTCGGGAAAAAATCTTCACGGAGATGTATGACGTATACTATTATATTTATACAGTAAGAGTTTCGAGATGATGCCTTATGTATTTTTCTAGATATTTAGTAAAATGTCTAAAATCGCAAGTGTCCAATATTCAATGGCCATATAGTGTATTAGCGTGCTGTGAAAACTTTAGCTATGTTTTATTAAATTATTTTATGAATGAAAAACATTTTAAATAAAATTTTCTGAATGCGCGATTTATTTTATGGTGAATTATAGTGTAACATTGAGTGTAATACTTGATTAAATATTACTGGAAAATAAAAATAATGGTAAAAAAAATATATTTTCAAGAAAATTATTTATGATATTTCTTTTGAAAATTATAATAAATAGTTAAAAAGAAACATTTTAGAACACAATTAAAAAGTGTTTATGACATTTGTATGACCATCCGCCTGTCTGGCCGTTCGTGCTCTAACTCGCGTAAATTTACCAGAATTGTCATTTATTTATACATATTATTGAAGTTTACTATGGTATGTTTGGTATTTAAAATGCGGGGCATAGAATTTATAGTTTCTTTACAGTGACACTCAAAAGTATTCCATTACATTAAGATCTATGGGAGAAAAGTCGTTCGGAATGTATTTTAATGATTTCTCGCAATTTCAGAAGCTTTGAAATTGGTATACAGCACTGATTGGAATTACAAGAAGAATACTGTGGCATATGTTGCGCATAGTATCTATCGTATCTTTACAAGGACACACAAAAGATTCGGCTATTCTTCGGTCGTATAGTCTATAAGTGATAATTGCTGGAAATGCATTTTAAGCTATAGTATGTATTTTTAAATTTAACTGATTTTTTGCACATTACTTAGTATCTCTAAATCAAATTCCCTAGATCATACAAAAATTTTTAGACCATATACAGGGGTTGCACAAAAGGATTTTTTCTGAAATGGAATTTTCCTGTATTATGCATTTCCGAACAGAATAATATTTTAATATACTATAACAAGGATGTATGCAAATATATAGATTATATACAGGGCTTCACAAAAAATTCGAATACTTTTCTAGCTATAGATGGTATTTGCAGAAATTAGATCTTCAAATGTGTTATATGTTTTCAAATTGTTTACTGAGATATACATCATCTTTCAACTTATTAAACGGGAAATTTCGCTGCACTATTCTGAATCCATTGGAAAGTGTTTCATAAACAGTACTTGACGAATGATGCATATTTATTGTTTTCAAAATTAATATATATGTATTTCTATGTTTCAATCACCTTAATTTAATTGTGCGGTTCAAAGCTTAATTATAGTCTGGAGTGTTTTGAGAAAACTTAGCTGTAAGTTCGAATATGCCACGAGGTTTTATTCTTTTCTTTTCTTTTTTTTTAAGTTAAAAAAAAATGCCATGAAGGATAGTTGTATTTAAATTAATTTTTGTGTAATTGAGTTATGTGCGTGCTATAGGAATAAAATTAATTGCTTTTTCCTTCAACAAAGAAAAAAAAAAGCTTCAGAGTATTGATATATGTTGATTTTTAAATTTAGAATGTAAATAAATAACATTTTATCCATAAAACCGATTAACATATCAATTAAAAATAATGAATAAATTACAGGTTAATTAACATTCATTCAGAAAATGAATATAATTATATTCACCAAATTTTCGATTTTTTCTTCTTCTTGCAAATGCTTTTAAATAATACGTAAAAAATATTAATTAAAACCTATACTAATAAAATTTCTTTTAAAAATGAGAAATAAATAACAACTTAAGAGTAAATTTTTTATCAGTTGTATCTGATGCAAAATTAGTTTGATTTATAATTCCATCTGTTTAAATAAATAAAATAGAAATTAAAACATATTTTGTTCCCCCAAAAAAACTATTTTTACCATTTTTTTTACCATTATAAGTATTTTTATTTTCTTGAAAAATGGTATAAATATATGAAATAAAGAAACCCTCTGGCATAATAATTATCACTTTACATTCAATATAGTTGAAATAAATAATATTTCTGAAATCCGCCTGCAAGTTACATATTGATTTACGTTTTCCTTTGCTGATAAATCTATTTTCCTCTCAAAAAAGTTCTTTCACTACAAACAAACATTAACTCTCCATATAACAAACTGGTGCTACACTAAAGAAAATTGGGATTTAAGAATTTTTTTATATTGCTGAAAAGAAAAAAAAAGTCTATTTATAACGTCAAAATATTAGTCTTTTCTCTTTTTTAGTGAATTTATACGAAAACCTTTATTTGTTAATGCAGAACAATTTTTTGTTTTAATAAGAAAAAGTATGTACATTATTATATATTAATTCTTGCATCAAATAAGATAAATCAAAATTAATATAATAAAAAACGAATTTTTTACTTCGGAGATAAAAGAATATAAATATTCAAAAATTCGTTGAAATTTTTAATTTTAAAATTAAATAACAAGTGATACAATTTTACATGTAAAATGAAGAATGTGTTTAAAAAATATTAAATAAATTAGCGAAAAATAATTAATTGCACAAAATTATATTTATTTAAATTCGGCAAACAGAAAAAAAAAATCAAATTTTGACCTTGAGAACTGTAGGTTCGTTTGGATAGGTTTTAAGTTACAGATATAAAATCAAACATATTATAAAATTTTGGCGAACCCCAACATTAGGTTCATTTGAAAAGATATTTGTTTAAAAATAAGAAATATAAAATGATTTTAACTCTGATTTCAGGTATATGTTAAGTTGTCATCACGGATCCGAGTAACACTTGCCGGACATGTCAGTTAATTATAAATGAACAAGGAAAAAAATATTAGTCTCGTAAGTTTAAAAAAATTAGTCATTGGAACTTTGTTGATTTTTAATATATTAAAGAAGAGAATTGAATTATAAAATTAAAGTGCAACCTATTGTAAAGTCATTTAAAACTTTAAAGAAAAAAATACAAAAGCTATTTGTGAATTTAGTTTTTAAAAATATGGTTGGCAACAAATTATCTAGAATTGATAATCCATATGTTTAAATAAACTAAGATAAAAAATAAAATAGATAAATAAATAAACAAACAAATAAATAAATAAAAGAACTAAGAAAACACGCAATCAAAAAATAAATGAAAAATAGGAAATCTAATGAAAATTAAGCAATGAAATAAATAAGAAAATGTATTAAACTCATAAAGAAAAAAATCTAAATTTTAAGATTTTTTCAAATCAGTTATATAGAATTAAAATGCAATTATACATGCAATTTAAAAACAATATTTAACAATATCAGCAATTCGTATAGCATTTATTTCTTTAAAAAATCAAACTTTTAAAATGTATTTCATTATAGATAATAATAATAAAATAACTGATCTAATATGCTATCACTTGAACAAAAAGAAGTCACCTTTTCAAATTACAAAGCCTTTTTGATATCGATGTAAATATCTGAAAACTTGAGAAAGAAACGCCAGATCCTACTAAAATAATTTACACTTCAAATTTAATATAAAGGCAGTAAAAAAAAAAAAAAAACGTCTCACATCCATCTGCAAGTTAAATATTGAATAACGTCTTTCTTTGCGTGTAAATGTAATTCTTTTTCTTTTTCTTGCCGCAAAACAAACACAAATTCTCTTTATAATCGATACGCACCGTGAAAGAGAAAGCTTGAATTTCAGAAATTTTATTTTTATATCATACTTTTAAAAAAGAATGTTTTTGAGGGTGTACTCAAAAAAATATTTTTCTACCTTCCCTCAACAGCTCGAAAATTTTCTGATACATTTTCTGACTCATTCTTAAAAGTTAAACCATGAAACTTGCTGGCGTGATTTTTGAAGAGATATGTAAGTGGCCGTGTGTTTTCATTCTTCGCTCAATTAATTAGCACTTGATTCACAAACAATTATTTTCTAAGTATCACCATTCTTTCCGTTCCCAAATCTCTCGCTTCGGGAAATTTAATTTTAAACACCAACTTTGATAGCGTATTTCTAAACTATTTTCTTCTTTTATCGAACAATGGACAAGCACGGCACCTTATATAGTTTCTGAATAAGATAATATGCTTATTTGATGCGTTTTAGAACAAAAATTTATTTTAAAATGAATCAGAAAATTATCAGTTTGAATTTGGATACACTTTTTAAACAAACTAATTTTAAAAAACTTTTAAAATATTGAAACACATAAAACTTTTCCCATATTTTTATGGAATACTTCTCTAAGATTAAAACTTCTCTCCTTGAATACAATAATGAAAATACTTCTCTATTTATGTTGCACAAATTTTTAAACACGCACACACACACACACACATATATATATATATATATATATGTATATATATAGTGTATTTTTTATTCTACCATAAATTCAAATAAATATATGGGAAAAGAATTTAAAAGAAAATCACCCAATTCATAAATAAATAAAAAGAAATCCTGAAAACTTTTTTGAAATTCTTCTTTTATGTTTATTTTTACTTTTATTATTATAATAAATATTTATGCAAATACACAATACTTTTACCATAAAGTTCATAAATTTGTCAATTAAAAAGCACATTTGTTAAAAAATAAAGTATTTTTATAAAAAAAAAAAGTTTTTTTATTCTTAAAAGAATGATTCTTTTTTTACACTTTTTTTTTTATTTAACTTCGTTTTTACATGCATAGATGGTATTTCGTAATTGATTTTTCAATCACGTAATGATAGGCTAGGATTATAAAAAAATCCCTGCTGGCTCGACCTACAGGCGGAAATAGATTTTGAAATTAAATACTAATCTATCAAAATTAAAATAAATAAATAAATAAATAAAGCCAATTTTAACAGTTTTATCTGGCCATTTCTGTCGAATCGTTAATTTGATTTTTCTGTAATAGTTGGTTTTATCAAAATCATGATAAAATTAACATGATTCCCGTTAATACACCCTCTCCTAACTACACACATACCCTTTTTTTTATTAAAAAAATATTATTATAGTTTGGCTGTAAGAGTTAGACCTATCGAATACTTGTTAGTATAAAACTTGCAGATAATATTAAGATTTATAATGAATTCAAGCAGATTTGACACCGTTGCACTTGACGTAGATATAATTTTTTTTTCTTAAAACCCATTTTTTTTTCGTTCAAAGATGCTATTTTTAATTATATGAAAGATTGGTCATACATAAATTTTTGGATAATTTCTTAGAAGTAATAATAACTTTAAATTGATTCCATATGTATCATAATTGAGAAGTTTGGGGATTTTCTTTGTTGTCACAAAAACGCTCCCCATTTTCACCTCCTTCGTCCGATTTTGTTCATAAACGAATTTGACCGAGATTTTCGGCCCCTTGATTTTATTTATAAGTTTGGAAGAGATGTATTCAAATTTATGGAAGTTATAGTGTCTATAAAAGATGTTACACACATACACGTATATATAAATAGAACCTTCTCTTAATCCTCTCCCTGAGCATTTCACGGTTTCTGAGGGCAATGTACAAGTAGAAAAATTTGCACTATCAATGGTTTTTGTGACTTTTTTTAATGATCTTGAAAAAAAAAATGTTTTTACATATTTTAATTTTAAAATATGCGTGGATATAAAATATGCAATAAAATAAGTGCGCAATATTTTAACCTAATTTATTAGGGGGAAAAAACGCAGCGAGAGGGGTAAGTTTAATTTATATTCGAGTTTTTTTAATGAGAAATCACGCCTCCTTCTAATTATTCGATAAATTTATTTTTACCATTCTGAAATTTTACTTTAACACTTTCGATTTAGCCAACTGTGCGCTAAAGCCTCTTTTCCTGGCACCTTCTCCGAACACTTCTTTCGTCTCACTTAAAACATAAAGATAGGGCGGCCGAAGAATTTCGTCGTGTCCGGTCATTTGAGCAGTTTAGTTACGACCAGAACCTGAGTGAGTAGCCGACGCTGGAATTTCGGTCCAAAGTGGTCGCCGTACCCACACACGAAATAGCCGCGATAAGATTTGCAAGTACTCAATAGGATTTCCTTAACGAAGCCGAAACGTATTTATCGGAAGCGACCAGAGTCTTCAGATAATAAAAGGATTTAGGGCCTCCGTCGTATCGGACTGGTCTGAGAGCTGTTAATTCCGCTATTGGAAGTTTTATTCGGAAATGGGGAAGGGATTAGGTAGTAAAATATTTCGCTGAGTCCTGCATAAATTAAGAAAAATTAAGCTTTGTAAAGTTTAGGATGTTTTAATTTTTAATTTTAATTTTTATAGCTGTTTTAATTTTTATAGCATTCAAACAGTTGGTTAATAAATTAAACTTTATGGCAATATGCAGTTGAAGTGGCAACTTTCAATGTTTACAATTAATATTAAGAAAACAAGTAAGAAAAATCATGCGTTAAGCATAGATTTAATAGAAGCACTTTCCAACCCTTCATGAGATCTTTAACAAAACTTTGTTATTTAGATAAATAAGGGTATATAGTCAAATATACCGAAATATGTATTCCAGTACTTTTGAACAGCCCTGTATTTCATCTGTCAGTTGATATAATGAGAAAATTTAGTTTAACAAAGAAATGCCCAGTATCTTGAAATTCCTTTTTCAGCAATTTATACTAATAGATGGAAACATACTTGAATACTTTTGTCCAGCCTTTTTTTAATTTACCTTGTAACCTTGTTACACGTCAGTATTAAGCTAAAATGTATTGTAATCTAAAACACTTTTTAAAACAACTGAAATCACATTCTCATAAATTGTCATTCATACACTGTAAAAAAAGTCAGATGTTTCTGAATGTATAAAAATGTACTGTAATCAAAAACGAAAATATACAGTAACCTCTTCTAACTCACCCAAGGTTTCGAAAAACGTTCCTTTACCTTTAAAAATCCCAAAAAACTATTTATTTTAGAAATTTAAATAAAAAATTATAAAAATTAATTTTTATTAGCTGCCCGTCCTTTTCGGAAACTTTTCAGCAGTAGTAGCTAAGCAGTTTCTAAGTAGCTTTTACAGTACAATAATCACTTTTCTCAAATCAAAATATCACTTTTTTAGATTCTATCAATTCTCAAATTAACATTTTCAGCTGCGTAACTGATTTTTTCATGCAATTGTAGCAGAACAATGTTAATTTTCATATTAATGTTAATACTGTTAAAATTGTATGTTTGTCTATTAAACATGTTCTCTGAATATCAAAATATTTTTGTATGAATTGGTAGCATCCGAAAAAGTGATATTTTGATTTAAGAAAAGTGATTATTGTATTGTAAAAGCTACTTAGAAACGTTTCCGAAAAGGACGGGCAGCTAATAAAAATTAATTTTTATAAATTTTTATTTAAATTTCTAAAATAAATAGTTTTTGGGGATTTTTAAAGATGAAGGAACGGTTTTCGGAACCTTAGGTGAGTTAGAAGAGGTTACTGTATATTTAATTTTTTGATTACAGTACATTTTTATATATTCAGAAACATCTGACATTTTTTACAGTGTAGGCGTCCATGTACCCAATTCTCTGCGTGGCCCAGTATATCATTTTATCGATATTCTGCAAACATTTCTCAGTAAATTGAATTCAGTTCAGCGTAAAAATGCATAACTTATTTAAAAACCACATTTAAGTAATTTACACTCATATTCAGTAATGTTGGAGAGCTCTTTTGGGTAGCCCTGTATATCAACTATAACATTCATACAAACCATATAATGTGCATACATTTAGTGAAACTTAAACACACATGTTATAATTAAAATGCATTTCATCCATCCATCAGCCATCATCGGATACATATACAGTACTTCGGAAGGAATATATTATTTTAAATATTTTAAGTGGCCCTGTAAATGCTATGTACTTCATATTATGCAAGACAGTATCGTATAATTTATATTAAGCTTCAGGGACATACATCACTTTTATTATACATGAAACAGCTTAATATATTTAAAATACGTCGCGCACAATTCCCCTCTTTACCATTATCTAATGAAATTCTTTTGTGCGGCCCTGTAAATGAATAATAACTATATTATCATTGCATATTTTAGTGCACTTTGCGAATCCATATAAATTTGAATATGTTTGACAAGGTGTAACACCTTAAAAATTCATTTTAACAATTTTTTTTCATAGGCCAATGTATCGAAAAACTTATGACAAACCCTGTAAATAAACTAATCATGGTAGAAACTTCATTTTCAATAGGGTTCGTGCGATATGTATAGATTTTTTTCGCTAGAATTTAAAATTGATTCAATATACATGCAACAATTGATATATTGCGAAAACTAAAAAGTATTTTTGTGAAATTTATTACATTTTGGGGAAATTTATTGCATTTTTGGGAAATTTATCTTACGTTTGTGAAAAGGAAAATTTTGTAACAATGTGAAATCCAATAACTAAAATTTAAAACAGGCATTTTTTTAATAATAACTTTTTAAATCCCTCTACTAATTGTTTTTTTCCCCCTTATTTCTGAGGAACTTGTTCTATTTGCAAATTACAAAATTTTAAGCCTCAAACTTCGAATAATTAATGAGTATGTTTGACTATGTTCAGAGCCTGATTAATGCACGGGCCCCCAAAGCTTTGGCCCTGGGCCCACCAATTTCAGGTATCCATAAGTTATGTGGCTGATATTTTGTTCCTTAATCAAATACGTTTCAAAGTAAGTTTGATTAGTATATATGTAATTTTTTTTTCTTTTCTGATAACTGCAATTTAGTATTTTGAAATATTGATAAATATTGTGAGTTTCGATTATATGTTCTTGGAATTTGCGTTTACCTGCATGTAAATTTTCTTACAATTTAAATTTTCCCACTGTTTGCGTTTTATATTTTGAACCCTGACATAAAAACAAAGATTTACTGTAATAAAAAACATCCATAATAAATTTTTTTGTAAAAGTCCTTTTCAATTTGAGAATATACTGCATTCAGAAAATTCAATTTGGGGAAGATGCCAAAAACTGCTTGCTATGTCTATTGGTTTCAATATAAACGAAGATTTTACAATGCCATAATTAAAGTTTAAAATGATTACTAAACTGTTAGGGAAAACACAATTTTTATGATTTTGAATAAGGCGAGTTTTGAAAAAGACGTCCTCATTTATTCTGCAACATAAACTGTGTATCATAGATGTTTGTGAATTATACAAATGATTATTAAAGAAAGTGGACGATAATTCATTTTCTTAATTATTCTTGTTTGTTAATTTTTTTTTTTTTTTTTTTTTTTTTTTTGTAAACTTGAAACTTTCACCCTAACAACTTTGTCAACTCATCAAATAAACCTATTTTTTCTGAAAGTGTCGCCGGGAATAGGTAGGTAGAGGGGGGGGGGGGGCAACTTTTTAACAGGCCCTGGGCCCAACTTCAGCTTGATCGGACTATGTTAATGAATTTGTAATGAATGCGTTTTTAGGAATACAGTTTTGTGAAAGGATCTGTTTTATTATTACATATTTTGAGAAGGAGCCTGTTTTATTAAATGGATTTGTGCAAAGAGGCCCTAATTAGAACGCAAATTTTTCCTGGAGCGACCTCTGTTGACATTTTTTAAAAAATTGTGTTTTGCTATTTGAATGAGTTTCTTGCTTGATCCTACCGTAAACTGCGTTAAAATTAATTATCTGGGTTACATCTTGGACAAACTTTAATCTTTTTTATACTTGAGCTGAAAATTGTGGTCCCTATAAACTTTTATAAATTTACTATTTTATGCTAAACGTACAAATAGAATTTTTTAAAAATAAATATCTTATAGAGATAGTATTAATGAAACCCAGTTAAAAGAAAAAATAGCTTATTCATTTATATTTTTGAAGCAAATAAAATTATGTTTGGTAAAATAAGTGGCGTTTTTCTTTTTTTCTATTATTATTATTATTTTGTAAAAATTTTGTGTTGCAAGAATTCTCTGGTAAAATATTATATGGCTGTTTGCATATGGCGATAAATTTGGAAATGTTTAATTTTTCAATATTATCAATATATGATTTTTGAACATTTTTTCTCGTAAATACCATGGAAAGAACTTTCTTATTGAATTTAATTTTTAATATTGAATGTTTCACCAGCCTTTACGAGGCTTCAACTATGTTATTAACAATTATATTTATTAAATATTTAAATCCATTTTAAAATTTAAAGAAGAATTGAAAACATGAAACATTTTTCGTTAGACTAACACGCGCATTATTACTGGAAAAGCAGAAGCAGCGCTCATTATTGTAGGGGAGGGGGAGTCTGGCATTTGATATCGATATACAGTGGCGGTCATATGTTTCCGGCCAGCAAAAATTTTTCAGTTAATTTGTAAATATACCCATATGACGAGGAATCTCAAAGCGATACTTATACATTTTATTGACATATTAGTTAGGAACTTCTTTATAGAAGAACGTGTAAATATCAATAAATTTAATTGACAAAATTAAGTATAAAAGAAAACGTATGTTCTCAAAAGTTTCCGGCCACTTATCATTCTTTAGATTTTTACTATCCGTAAAGTGTTTTTTGGTTGTGTTTATGAATGAATCAACGTGTATAGCATAGTTTTAAGTCAAATTCGAAAAGTTCAACAATTATTCTTCATAAATGAGCGATTAGTTTGTCGTTAAAAGGCCAATCTTCTCGAGATATTGCGGCTAAGTTATCGATCGGTAAAATCGACTGTAAACGATATTTAAAAATTATATAAATGGCCATGTTTTTCAGGACTTTCAGAGGTCCGGGACACCCCAGAAAATTACTATTCCTGTGGACAGAATTAGCAGGAGAAAAACCATTGATAATCAGCATGAAAATTCCGTTGCAATATACTGCCATTTACGGAATGAAAATATTGCTGAAATAAGTTAGTCTACCGTGTTATAATGCTGACATGATACAGAACTTTATCGAAGAGTCGGTGTTAAAAAATTTTCAAAAGTAAAAAAAAATACCGACGTACCCTACTTTCATTTTCCTAGGAACACAAAGTCTGGTCAAGTGAAAACTGGACAAAATTCTACTTTTCCGTTAATCGAATTTGAATTTTTTTTTGGTAGTGATGGAAGACAGTACATACGATGACCTAACAACAAAAGGTTATGATTCGACCTATGTTATTCCTACAATGAAGCATGGCGGAGGACACGTTATGCCGTGGGGAGTATTTTCTTAAAAAAGTGTCGGTCCGTTATTTGAAATCCACAGCCAGATGAATGATACAATGTATAAGGATATCTTGCAAGACCATTTTTTGCCTTAGTAG
Source organism: Maratus speculifer (assembly GCA_964019185.1). Classification (NCBI taxonomy): domain Eukaryota; kingdom Metazoa; phylum Arthropoda; class Arachnida; order Araneae; family Salticidae; genus Maratus; species Maratus speculifer. The sequence continues at coordinate 68,500,475 of OZ025303.1, forward strand.
AGAAAAAAAATTTGGTCGCAACTATTTTTCGTAACATGATAACGACATAAATAATGTATGCAAGCCTCGATAAGCAATAGCTTTCGCACAAAAAATTTCGTTTTTGAAATGGTCAGCGCAAACGCCCAACATGAATCCAATAGAAAATCTTTGGAAACAAGTTGGCAAAAGTTTGCGAAACTATACATATTCCAACTCAGTCGAAATTTCGCCAAAATTGCCAGAAATGTGGAAAAAATGTACCATAGACGATCTTTAACCGTTGATTATATGAATGTCACGTTGCTGCGCCGCAGTACTTATTACTAAAGCTAATAAAATAGAATACGATAAAATAGTACTTGTAAATGTTGTTGATCACTGTAATTTTCTATTACAATACCACTTTTTTACGAACTTGCGAAAGTGGCCGGGAACTTTTGAGAACATGCGTTTTCTTTTATACTTAATTTTGTCAATTAAATTTATTGATATTTACACGTTCTTCTATAAGTAAGTTCCTAACTAATATGTCAATAAAATATATAAGTATCGCTTTGAGATTCCTCTTCATATGGGTATATTTACAAATTAACTGAAAAATTTTTGCTGGCCGGAAACATATGACTGCCACTGTATATCTTTAAGGGGATGGGGGAGTTATCTTTTGATGTCGTTATCATTTTTGATCCAATAAAAATTCTCTCTCTTTTTTTTGTAAATTAATATTTATATCAAAATAGTATGCTATCATTTTCAAGTCTGTTATCTATTTTTATGCAAATGCAACGCTGTTATTAAAATGATTAAATGATTATGAAATTATTTAATTCCAAAATATGGAATGCTCCATCGTTTGACATTACTATTTTACTGTCATACGTGTATGTATATATTAATTCGCTGTCCGACAAATACATGCGAAGTTATATTTGGAACGATACTTGTGTTTACTGGTAAATAAAAAAGAAAGAATTTGTCCGAATTGTTGATAAAAAGTCCTGTCTTGCCCCGCCCCGTGAGGGACCGATTGCAATAAGATATTTTTACTGTTGAAAGTATTATGTAACAATAAAAAAGAAAAGTGCCTAGTGTAACTGATGGTATTGAGCACAAAAGCTTTCACCTTAATTGTATATTATATTCTTATTTCAAAAATTAATGCCGGTCAAAAAGTTAAATTAAGGGAGATTAGCCCCCATCCCCCCCCCTTTATATTTAACCGATGGATCTCCAAATCCAATTAGGGAACAGCCTTATCAGAAAAAACCCGTACTCCCAATTTGAAGCAAATCAGATAATTCTGCATGAAAGACCCATATCGCTAAATTAAGGGGTATATTAACTCCCCCATCCTCTTTATACAAATGAACTTTTAAATCTTATAATGGAAGATCCTTATCTTAATGAAGCTAAGAAACAAATTGAAGCAAATTGGGTAATTCTGAATGAAAACCTATTTATCTGAAAAAAGGGGGCTTAACTCATCTTTTCCCCCTCCATTACCTCCCTTTATACTTAATCAATGAACTTCAACAACTAATGAAGAAAGCATCTTATCAGAATGAACCTAGACAATTTTTAAAGCAAATCGGATATTTGTATGAAGATTTATTGAGGTACGTACATACATACATACATACATTCAGACCCGGAGAGCACATTAGGTCTCCGGCTTTGATAATCTGTAAGCTAAAAATCTGTTTTAAAATACTTTTAAATAATATCTATTTCTGTTAAATGATCATTGATATAAAGCTATTTCATATACAAAGTGATATTTTATTGACTTCTCTTCATTTGAAACAATAAAGTATGCGAAAAATAAATGTAACCATATTTGTATATCACTCCAACAAAAGAAAAAAAATTTCCAAAACTCAAAGGTATTTTTAGACATTGATAACGATATTATCACTGGGTGAGGAATAATCGAGGATTGATAACGTGTGATATCGTAAGAGTAGAGGGAACTTCAAAATTACCAAGAAGTGTATAACGTTATGTATATGTGCACACCTCCCATGAGAGTAAAAATCTTGCTTTTGCTGATACGGCGCGGCGGTAGCACATGCTTCCTGACTAATGTAACGAAAATTTCACACTTTGAAAATTTGTCATTTCTATTTTTCATTTATGTAGCTAAGATGTTTGTTTTGCTATGTTCTTGTGTAGCAACTTATTAAAAAAAATCAATTTAGTTCTTTTTATTTCATAATAATAATAATAATAATAATAATAATAATAAAGAAATATTATCTAAATTAAAGCTGAATAACAATTATCATCATTTTAATAACATCTGCACTCATTTGCATTTCCTAAATATGGTGGATTTTTCATTTAACATCAGCTATATTAAAAATAAAAGGCTAATATGAATTTAAAAGGAACTTTTTATATATTTTGGGTGTTTTAAATAGAAATGTTCGGTAAATAATCTGTCAGTGTTCATAGAATGAACCCACTACCGTCTCTGTATAGTTCTTTTTTCTAATTTCTTGTATAACTCATATAAAGTTACAGAATCGTTTATTTCCTGCAGAATATACACTTAGCTTAAATAAAAAAATTGAATTGAATCTGTAACTTCGATAAATATCGCCTGAAAACGGGACTTAAAACGCTCGTCTGACCGGAGTAGAACAGGTTTTTTTTATTTTTTTATTTATTATTATTTTTTTATTCATGTTGAAAAAACAAACGTCAAAGTTGTCGGTCGTCTGACATTAGCCTTAGGATCTCCATGGTATCGAACTGGACCTAACATTTGTTAATTCCGCTATTGGAAGTTTTATTGAGAAATGGGGAAGTGATTTTATATAAAATATTTCGCTGGGATCATCTGTATAAGTTGAGAAATGTAACTTTTAAAATTAATGTTAGTTCGATTTTTAAAGCATACAGACAGTAGATTATTAAATTAAACATTTAGATACTGCGCAGTAAATTATGAAATAGGTAAAATAAAAATTCCTATCATTGACCTATTAAATTTCCTAGCTAAAATGATTAAGGTCAATATAAATGTATATATTTTTTAATTTTAACTTAAAAAGGTTAACGTATGCTACATGTAACTGATAGTAATCTTCAGTTTTTAATATGATTAATTCTTATTAACAAAAAATAGCGGAAAAAAGAAAGAGGAAGAGAAGAAAGAGAGAAGAAAAGAAACTGATAAAAGAAGAAACTGATAATACATAAAATGATAATATGTAAGTAGCGATAAAGACAGAGAATGGTAGAATCAAATAAGATGTTAAAAGCAAGGTATTCGTATTGAAAACTTTTGAAAGTGGAAATATTTAAACATGAAGATGATTTTCTAAGATTATTTTAAAACATAAATTGAAAAGTGACACAGTTTTAGTAAAATGGATATTTTTTCTTCCCCCCCCCCTCTAAAAATTTGTAGATTATAATACATACAATTTTATATCTCTCTTTATTTTTAGCACTTTCCAACAAAGCTGAAAAGTGCTTATACATTCCATTTATCCGTCTGTCCACGCTCTAACTTCCGTAAATATACTCGGATTTTCATAAAGTTGATGAAAGTTATTTAAGATCAACAAAGCCTGTTTGGTATTGCATATGAAGAATGTACGACTAATGGTTCATTTACAAGGACACTCAAAAGAATTAGATTACGTTATGGTATATTGGGAAAAAAATTTTGAAGGTTATTTTAATGGCACTGTTTCAAATGTATTTAAACTGACATAAATCGTTGAATTTTCCTAAAATCATGTTAATAGAGAGCATTCAAGGCATTTTTTTATTAATTTAGAGGGACACACAAAAGAAATCGCTAACGATACTAGCTTTGCGTAATAGTTACTGGAGTGTACGTTTTAAACTTCGGCGTGTACTTTTAAATTTAATTAGTTTTTGGCATATTGCTTTTATATATAAATTCTATACCTGATATACAGGACTGCACAAAAATATTCGCATAAAATTTTCTTATTAAAGGAAATTGCTGAAGGGGAATTTTCAACTGAAATGTACTTATCTCTTAAATTCAGCAAATTTTGGAATGAATTAAATTTTGTAATTGATATATATCTCTTTATCATGTACAGGGCTGCAAAAAATTTCGTATAATTTTCCGATTGTAGATAAGAACATCTGAAATTCGGTTTTGAAACGTATTATGCATTCCCGTATGGTGCAATGAACCGTAATATTTTAATTTTTTAAATGGTGCAGTTTTGTTATATTATTCTGATTGTGTTGGAAAGTGCTTCATAGTCTATGCTTGACTCATGATTTTTTTTTCTGGCCGACTGTACCTCTTCCATGCATTAATTCGAAACTTCTTAAAACCCAAAATATGATTGTCTTTTTCTTTGGTATTATTATTTCTTTAAAAGATTTTGAGATATTTTAAAATACGGAAGCCTGTTTTTCTTTCTAATCTGTTATTTTAATATGAATTTTCTATTTACTTATATGCATCAAAAGGCGGAAAAACTGGTACTTTGCCAAAAATAAGGCGGCCATTCTCAACTATTGTTGCCACTCTCAAATGTATTAAAAAGTAAAACATTAATCTTTTTCATCTTAACAGTTTTCATTCCCACATTGTATAAATTAATTTTAAAACATTTCTAAATTATATCTTAGGAAAAAAAAAAAAAAAAAGACTTAAAATTTTGAAGGGCGCAAAAACTTTTCCACGTACTTCTATTTCCACTTTGAATCATCATATGTGGGTGAATTTAAAGAAATATAATCTATTTAAAAGCCTCGAGTCGTGATATTTTCGACATCTTTTTTTCCTTGTTGCTTAGATGTGGGAACACAAAAAAGCATTAAATACGAATGAATCTGTGGTGCAAGTTCTACGATTAAAAAAAAGAAATATAGCTTTGGCTGAAAAGAATATTTGTGCAAAAATATTTGTGATATTTAATACGACTGAAAATGACATATTATATTTTTACGACAGACAAAGGAATATATATTTTTTAATCGCATCGTCTTTCATATTTCAGCTTATGCCATTTAGAAAATTTCTCGTAATTTCTTTATTAACCCCTTCGCAATGAAAGCCTTTTGCAAAATTTTTAATGTTTTGTCATCGGTATTTAAAAACAGAAATTTGTGGCTTATGAAATCGAGGAAATGCTCGGATTAAATAAAACAAATTTCACAGTAAAATTTTACTGGTGGACAAAAACAAAAAATCTTAAGTCTTTTTGCGGCACATATACGTGTCGTTCGTCGCCAAGGAGTTGAAATCAAAGGATCGAGTCCGTGTTTCAGGTTTTACAGAACATACTGCCATGTGTACGCAGCATAGGCTCCAACATAGCTAATGACGACTGACAAGCTGCGGAAATGATTACCGTAAAATTTTGAAAATAAACTGCCCCCCCCCCTCAACCCTTCCTTGACAACATTAAATATTGGCAAAACTAAGAAGGGGACTTAGAAACGAAATTTTCCTGATAAGAAATCAATAATCTTCACATTAATGTATATTAACAGAAAATAATTGATGCACGATAAGGTATATTCAGTAAATATTTAAAAAAATGTTTATTAAATGTTAAAAATAAACACATATACACACACTCACACACACACACACACACAAAAAAAAAAGGAATTTTTAAGTGTCATATACATTTTGTAATTGAATTAAATTTTAACATACTATGATAAATCTTCAGTATTACAGGGTGAGTCATAAATATCGAAACAATAGGCTATCTCCTTAAATATTGCCCTTAGATCCATACTTCCAATTGCAAAAATTCATAAAAAGGTGAAATTTTTGATAAGATAAATTGCGACTCCATGGGGGGCATAATTGAAAAAAAAAATACGAAAATTAAAATTTTTATGGCCCCCGTAGGATAAAAATTCCAATTAGAAAACTTACTTTATTCAGTTCTGAATAAGACACAAAAACTTGCATCTTCATATCTTCAAAACGCGGAAAATTATAGCCGTTTAAAAAATTCATCAGGTTTTTAGGGATTAGACACAAATTGAAATGTGCGCAATTCAAAAAACAATGTTACTTTAACAGTTCTAGGAAACGCGTAAAATGTATATTTTTTAAGTTAAAATTTTGATTTTTTTTTCTTTTTTTTTGTGATGGTTAGCTTTATAATTTGCTAAGAAAACATCCTAAGCTCACATCCTAAAATTTCTCATACAATTTATAAAAGTTTCAAGTGGTTAGTACTGGTTTAAATGGGATGATTAAAAATCGTTATAATTCGTAACATTAATTATCGGATTTCCATTTCTTTCCATTTAATTAAAGAGGAAAATCTGATTTTAGTTTTGTTCGAGGGTTTTTGTTTTTTAATACTAATTTTAAAACTATTTAAAATATTTATTGGAAAAATAATACAACTTTAAAAAAATCATATTTTCAAAAGTAAATATTTTTTCAAATTTGCCGAGCAAAACTAATGTAAAAAAATAAAAAATGACGTGTTTCAAGTTCTTTTCTTCTTTAAAAATTCTTAACATTTAAAATTTAAAGGCAAGAAATAGTGGGGAAAAAATTCATTACGCAGAAAAACCAAGTGCACTGTTTAAATGTCCGTCAGTTATTTAAAAGAATGCTTTTTCTAAGATGCAGATTAAGTCTCCTTTTTTAAATTTAGCTCTGACAAATTTATCCTTTTTTATCGTCCTGGAGAGGATGCTAAAAAATCTGTATTCTGGGCTCAGGCCGGGCCAGGACAGAGACGTTACTTTTTTCTGAAGACTCACCAGGCCGGACTTAATTTTCATGAAGGAGGGGACTGCTTCCTTCTTGTTAGATGCACACTGGATAAAATTTTCAATCCCGGTCTCGACAAAACCCGTATTAAAATCACTGTCTCTGGCTGACTTAATACGTACATAAAATAAATAAAATTCGGTTGAATCGAAATTTTTACGAACACATAGATTTTGAAATATTTATTTTACAAAGAAAAATATGATTATTTTAAAGAATAGTATTTTCAAAGGCTAAAAAATTAAATACAATAAAACCAGTGGAAAAAAATTCTGCCTATGACAGAATTCTGTCTTAAATGGAAAATATGTTGTTCCATGCAAAATAAATACAATATTACCTGAAAAAACCCCCTCCAATTACACCTCCTACAGAGGGGATCTGTCTATAACGTATATTTCTTTCCTATGTGATTCCGTCTTAAAAGGTTTTACTGTATAACATTTTTCAAAGTCTGCAACACATGGAATATGGATTAACGATATATAAGCGAAACATTTACATAAAAAGATTCATTAATAAAATAAATGTATTATAGCCTTTGGCGCTCCTTTAATAATAAAAAGTATAAATATAAAAAACGAAAAGCTATAAAAGGAATTTTCGGTCAGAACTTCTCCGTACAAAACAATTTTTTCCCACAGCGAAAAAAACTTTGTAGAAATTTACGGCTGAACCGGGTTATGATTTAAACTATTTTCCAGACCGGCCCGGGTTATGATTTTAACATTTTTATCGGGTCGTTCCGAACTTTTTTCTCTATGGATCGGTTTGGAACCTGACCTAGATATTTCGATCCATGCAGATCTGCTATGAAGACTACCAACATATTTTGAAAACAAATTTAGATTTAATTCAATACGCTGCTTTGTTATGTCCAAATGAGAGACACTGTCTTAAATCTACATTTAATAATGGATAATTTATGGACGATCCCTCACTTGCTTTGAAAATGAACTAAAAACTCTTCGTTTCCAGGCATGTGGGTAAAGTGGTGTAAGTCACGACTTTTTTAGAATTTCGGATTTTAATATCTCTGTCAGGTTTTTAGATATTTAGATGAATTTTTTTTTTGTTAAATTTTAGGAATGGATAAGGAATAATTTCTTAATTGGGAATTTATACGGGGGACATATAAAAAATTAATTTTCGTATTTTTTCAAATAGACTCCCATGTGGAGTTGCAACTTATCTTATCAGAAATTTCACCTTTTTTAATGATTTTTTGCAATTGGAAGTATGGGTCTAGGGGCAATATTTATGAAGATAGCCTACTGTTTCGATATTTATGATTCACTATGTATATCCAGCAATGCAGAATAAATTCAATTTTTTTTTTTTTTTTTTTTTCGTGAGTTTATGTTTTCAAATATGTTATGTGTTTTACAAATTGTCTATTTAGATAATCTTAATTTTATTATAGTATTCTAAACGTATTGGAAAAGTTTCACAATCCATGCTTAACGCATAATCTTGCGTTCTTGTTTATATTTAAATCGAGTTGAGAAATTAAAAAAAAATCGTTGAACTTACTCTTAGGCTCTTTGAAATCACCCGTTTCCAAATGAACAAAACATTTATATTTTGTTGACACGGGTAGAAACAGGAATTTCAGCATAATGCATACATTTGTATATAAATAAAGAAAATAAATCAAATACTTTTAAATTTGTTCCAAGGTGCAAGAAAAAAAAACCCAAGTTTATTATTGAAGAACATATAGGATATCCCTAAAAAGCGTGACGAATTTAAAAATTCAGTAGCAATCAAACGGTGACACAGCTATTGGTTTTTTTTCGGTTCGACAGTATTGTGTAAAATCGGGTATTTCTTTTCTAAGTTTATTTATTCTGGTCGTTTTATTTGTTTACGTGAAAAACGAAGAAAATTCTTGTTGGAATACTCTTGTAGTAATAAAATCTTTCAATTCTGAAAGAATGACATGTCTCTTTCTTGTATAGTATTTGGAATCCAATATTCCAAACACTGGACAAAGCAACAACAATAACAACAACAAACAAGTTGGAAATTGCACGGGAAATGTAGCAAATGAACGTTCGTACTGTAACAAAGTTTTAAAGCTTTTCAGATCTTTACAGTATATCGGATACAGTATCTTTTGTTGCCAATGTCTTTTGTGTGTCCCTGTAAATACTATCTGCTTTACATGAAGTAAATTATAGTAAACATCAGCAACGCTTATCAATTTCATAAAATGAGAAATGATATTAAAACGCGTTTCGAATAGTGTTTCCCTATACACCATTGTGTAATGGAATATTTTTGTGTGGCCTTTTAAATTAATTACAATTGCTTTTTGCACTACAGATTGTGCAGAATGTATTTCTACTATATGGGTGATTCTCCAATAAGTGGGTAATTTCACCCATTGATTTGGTGAAAAATAAAAATAAAATTTTAAGTAATATTTTTTAATAATTAGATACAGCATATGCTACTGAGTAATAAACAACACTCCGGCATAAACTTTAAGCTTTATATATTTTTGTAAAAATTATTTTATAAATTATTGGATTGTTCGGAAAGTCCTTTCCGTTTGGGAAATTCAATTCGCACCGGACAATTCTGTTATTTAATTATTGGATATTGTTTCCGATATCAAATACAGTAAAACCTCCATAACGGACACTCCCGAATAACGGACACCTCTATTTAGCGGACAGTTTTCTAATCCCCACTCCCAAAATCTAAATTTTTGTATGTTTAACCTCTGAATAACGGACATTTCGAATAGCGGACAGTAATTTTGACGGTAAATGATGAAAAAAAAGTTTTTAACGAGGAAAAAAAAAATGAAGAAAAAGTAAAACACCTCTAAATTTATGAGGGTAATGTGTCACAAATTTTGTGATCACAGATAAATGTAGAGTAGACTGGAAATGAAAGTTCTCATCCAAAGCAATTGAAATTCAATAATGTTAAAATTGTGTTTTTCCCCCAACATAACCCCAAACATAACGTAAAATGTATGCAAGCCGCTTGATCAATACACAATTTTAAATCCTGGTGTAGAAAGCTTTTGTTACGTTACATTCTTTTAAAGTTAGATTGTATGAATACACTTGAGAGCAGTCTAAAATTAGTAAATGCTGTCGAAGATATAATTTGGATTTCTTCAGCTGTAAAAAACATAAAACCGAAAAGCACATGACAATGTTCCATAAAAGCAGGCTTTACATTAAAATAAAATGAAACATACATTTCCGATACAAATGAAGAATTAAGCGAAATAAGTGAATGGATAAAATATATCAGGAGTGAAGAAACTTCCAAAATTTTTATTAATATTGATGATGAGTTACTGAAGAAGAATCAGTTGCTATATACAATTAAGCTACTTCAGAATTTTCGACAAAAGTACTTTTAGTGATGATTGAAGAGATACTGAAAATAAAGGTGTTTCCTGCAATATCGAGAATTTCCAAGAAGCGGCAAAATACAGGTAGCAGTTTCGCAGTTTTTTATTTATTTATTTTTGCAAATAAAAGATAGTTCAGAAGGATTAAAATTACTGACAGAGTTAAAACTTTACATTGAAAAACAAATAACACGTAATCGCAAGCAAAAAACAAACTTTTATAACATATTTTTTTCATATAAACAGTGGATAAAGGTATGCACCGTTTTATTTCAGTTTTATAGTTTGGAAAAATAAATTTAAATTCTTTAATATAGAACAGAGATTTTAGGATATATAAAAGTCTTTTAATGAAACATTAAGAATTTCTTAGCAATTTTTTAATACCTCATGTTTTCCCAATAGCGGACACCTCCGAATAGCGGACAATTTCCGCTTTCCCGAGGTGTCCGTTATTTAGAGGTTTTACTGTACTTAGATATAAATGAACAAAATTTTCCGGTGCGAATTGATTTTCCAAAACGGAAAGGACTTTCCGAACGACCCAATAATTTGGTAATCAATGTTACTATACTGTCCCTAAGATAGTTGTTTACTTTATAAACCAGGATTTTAGTAAAATTTAGATTAATAGATTTGGAATAGATGGTATCACTGTATCCTTTGTCTTCAAGTCATATATGGCATTAATATCTGCTTCGGAGATTAAATATTCCTCAAATAAATAATTTGAAAGGCGACAGAAGTGACAAGGACAGTAGTGACAAAATTAAGAAAATTGCTTCTGTGTACATAGTAAGTTAGGCTTAGTAAGACTGTAATATGATATTTTGTATTATGCAAAAGTATGTTATATCATGACAAAATAATAAATAAATAAAAACAATAACAAGGACAGTTTAAGTAGGGGACGGAAGTGACAAGTAATAAACATATTCTTATCTTTCTATCCATTTTGTAGCTTGTAACTATTGTTGAAGTCCTTAGAATTGTGACATGTGTTTTTCTGGGCAATTAAGATGGCTCCTTCTACTAATTGCACCTGTTCACCAAATTTTATCTGGCGACCTGGTGGTCATTTTCGATGTTTTATACAAAGGGACATTAGTGACATTAAAATTAGGGGACAGAGTTTTTCTGACTCAGAACAAATGTAAAACTATTTTTAATTTACAATAAAAATACTTTATTATGTACTTTGGAGTATAGATTTTTATTTTTGGTGGTAAAATTGTTAAAAATAGTCTGTCATTACACTTGAAATTGTTCCAGAAGATCAGTACATGAGGTGAGGGACAAGGAACAGAAGTGACAATTTGAATGTTTAAAATAATATTGCAGTAAAATTTACAGTTATTTTCTCGAAAATACTTATTGAAATTGTAGAAATACATTACAAAATACATTTTATGCTAAAAATCAACTATATGAATGACAAAAAACAGCATGTAACACTAAGGGACAGAAATTACCCACTTATCGGAGAATCACCCATATGCTTCATAGATGCATATCAGTTATATTATGCTCGAAAGTATATAACATCATTTTAATTAACTTTAAACTTTTTTTCCCATTGACGAATTAATGTAACCGATTGCTTTTGATTGTCCCTGTAATTAAACTATACATCCGATTTTCATAAAATTTGAAATAAGTCGACAAAATTATGCAACAGCTAGCTATTCTAAAATTCAGATAATTCTATTGGGTAGTTTTTGCTCTGGTATATACGGACAGGCGGACGGACTGAACGACGACTGTAGGCGCTACGTATTTATATAATTACGAACACACCCAAAAACCTTTCAAATTAATGTTAAAAAACACTGTAATTTTTGCCTTGTGGAAAACTGCTTATTTTACAGATAATGTCTGTAATCTAATCATTAAAACACTTTTTCCGTAAAAATTGTGAAATCCTTACTTTTATTTCAGTTTTAATGAAAAAATAAGTTTTCTGTAAGAAAAAGAAAGAAAAAAAATATGGATTTTGCAATTTTTGTAGAAAAAAAATCTATTTTTTCCCGAACGTAGTCGGATATCTTAACTTGTCATTTTACCTAAGTCTATGAGATTTGTGATATTTTTACATTCTAAAAAAATCTATTGATTGTCAATATAATTTGTATAATATTTTTTTTTGTTTATACAGTATTGATAAGACTAAATTCCGTAATTTTAGTGAAAATTAAAGTATAGAATTATCCATAAAAAATAATCGCAAACACATACTATTTAATAAATTCATAAAATATTTGTAAAAAAAAATGTAATAACAATCAGCGATTTTTTTCTTTTTTCTTTTTCTTTTCTTTCTTTTCTTTTCTTTTTTCTTTTCTTCTTTTTTTTTCTTTTCTTTTTTTCTTTTCTTTCTTTCTTTTTTTTCTTTCTTTTTTCTTTTTTTTTTTTTTTGTCTATACATTACTTTTAATCTGAGCATCTTTAAAACGCAACGTTGCGCTAAAAAGAAAAAAAAATCTATATGATTTACAACAATGGGTGCTGGTTGCCAACACAGTTGTTGTAAAATTTACAAGCTGCTATCTTAACACATTGATGCCGAGTGACACGAATACGTGCCGCAAAAAGGCTTAAGGGAGACTCGTAAAAAAAAACCCAAAATTTTTATTATTGATTTTAAAGTAATGAATTTTGGTGTTCTATTTAAGAATCTTCTTGTAAGTAATAATTAGCAAAAAAATTCACTTTTTATTAAAAAGTAAATTTTTTATAGGGATTTTTATGATTTTTTTTGTCGAAAAATACACTTTTTAAAATTACTACTCCTCATTCAATTTTCAATATTTTGGTATTACTAAAATTTCTTAAATAGTGTTATAGTATATAGGAAATAACTAAGGAGAGATATTTTTAATTTTCTATTTTAAACGGCTAAAAATAAATAAATAAAAATACGCATGGTAAATTTCCTTAAATTCGTTACAATTTTCAGGTTTACCAATTTATGTACAATTTTCAGAAATAGTTAAAAAAAAATATCTCTCCTTACTTTTGTTGCAATTTTTTTTAAGATTCTAAAAACATAAACACTTTGTTTCTAAATCCTTTTACCACTGAGCCTTAGTACTTTGAACTTAGGCAAAATATGAAAAAAGTCATTTTCAGGAAAACACGTTTTAAATGGCCGCTAGTCCTTTAAACTCTATAGTGAGTACAATTTAAAAAGTTCATTTTCTGCCTGTTCCAAGTGTCCCCGAGTTCTGAAATTTTGCATGGATATTCGCAAATATGTATTTTATCGTTTTCTGAGAAAAAAAAAAAAAAAAAAAAATTGAACTTTTGATGATTTTTGGCTGAAAATGGGATACGGGTCTCCCTTAAGAATCCTTCTTTATCCCCACCAGTAAAAGTTAACTGTAAAACTTTCCTTATTCAATCGGAGTATTTTCTCGATTTAATAAGATACAAATTACTGTTTTTTAAAATTGGTGACAAAACATAAAAAATTTCGTTAAAGATTCCCGTTGCGAAGGGGTTAAGAATGCTGTAAAGTTGTTTAAAAGTAGCATAGCTTTTGGCTGCGTTCGATTTTTACCACATTTCTTGCTTGAATTTGCTTTGACTCATGTATGATTGAATTCAATTTCATAACATCTGTACTTAAAAAAATACAACACAAAGAGCAATTAAAATCGCTGTGTTTTACAACAAAAATTGCTGTTACTTAAGCTGCCCACACAGTTTCTGTAAAATTTACAAACTGCATTCTTTAAGAGAGCTGTTAAGTTTTTCATGTCTGTTAAAGTCATAGAGTAAAGAGAAATTAATAGAGTGGAAGTACAATGTTTGGAGGTGACGCCAAAAATGTAACCCTAAAATCCGCTACATTGAATCCAATTAAGTCCCAACAAAACCACATGCTTTGACTCGCCTTTCAATTCAAACCAGTTTAAACCCGTATTTCTTTGCTCTTATTTTTTAAAAGGAACTAATCTATCGCTTCACAGGTAAGTATTTTTTTATTATTTTATCATATGTGTTTTAAATATCAGTATAAAAAATTCTTTTAAGATTTTGCTTGAAAAGATAGCATTATTTTGTCAATGTCTCAAAATCGTTTGTACCCGAAAATCTAGATTTTAGATCAATATTTATTACTTACGTTTTCATACATGATTTTAAAAGAATGTTTTTATTACTATATCTTCTTAAAATATACTTCGGCTGTAATTCATTTCTTTCAATTTGTCTTATTAATACAAAATCCCTTCCACGTGTTTTTGTTTGGGGCATTGAAATTTGAACGATAAATGGTTTCATATTGCAAACCTTTTATGCGGCTCTCTTCACCTCCACCTATCTCATTCCTCCAAGGGTAAAAGTAGCATTGCTGTTGGCAGCATATACGATTTTTACTTAACTCATTGCTTGAATTCGTATACACAGCATGTATATTTGAATTCGATTTCACATCAATTGTGCTTGAAATATTTACAGAGGTGTGGAAATTATTAGAATAATTGTGGTTTTTTTCAGTTTTTCTTGATTAATATTGCATATGCTTGCAATTTTTCAAGAAAGGTAATTTGTTTTGTTGGTCTAGTCAATTTTGAACTCCTAAATTACTTTTGGGGATAAAAAAATTTTAAATGTTGCCATATTTTAAAAAGAAAGGTATTTTATCCAAAGTAATCAAATTGTATCCATTGCATAAAGAGTTAGTTTGATTAGCAAACAAATGTAATATTCAATTAAAATTTTGTCTGCTTGCTGTGTTAGTATTTTTTTCCCTTTCTTGAGTTAGTATTAGTTTCTTTTTAAAACAAATCTTTTCGTTATTTTGATTAGCTTATGCTAACTGACAACTTTTTCTTGTTTGTCAAAGGATTGTTCCATGATTGTTAAGCAAGTGATATTTCTGTTAGAAGACTAGCTGTGATAAAGTGTCTCATTCAAGAAATAACGATACAGTGCACGAAATCGCTAAAACAGAAATTTTGCAAGCATCTGTGTATAGAATATAAAGATTTTTGAGCTCCAAATGTGAATATGAAACTTTTAGAATAAGGCTATGTGTAAGGATAGGTAAATTTACTGCAAAAATAGAAGAGAAATTAATTAAAATTGTTAAGGCTAACAGAAGAGCAACTAGTCATAAACTAAAAATCTTTTTGCAAGCGTATGGAATAAATGTATGTGATTCTTATATTCGTAGAAAGCTTAGCTCAGCTGGAGTCAGCGCTCGTCATCTTCGAAAAAGGTTAAAATCACATCCTCTAAGGCAAAGAAGAGATTTGCTTGGGCAAAAGTTGTGCAATAACGATTCAGAAATTACTGAAGCAAGTTGAGAAACATTAATTTTCCCTTAATTAATCAATTAAACTTCAGTTGTTCATTTCCTTGAAAATTTCTTTATAAGAATATTTCTCAACAAATTACATATTTTAAGGAATTGTTTATTTTTTAGGTATGTTTTTCTGCTGAACCAATGTTTGCCATATCAGAAAAAGCACTCAGTATCTCGGGAGAAGTACCAGTGAAGAATTTTTCCGAAATTGCATAGTACATATAGTTAAACATCCTACTAAATTAATGGTTTAGATTATGATGCTTTCTTAGGGTACTGGACTTTTATATGTTGTAGAATGCAATATGAAGCAGTAACAGTATGAAAAAATGCTTGAACAAAGTCTAATTCCACAATAAAAAGACTGGTTTCCAAATGGAGACTTCATATTCATTCATAATGGAGCTCCGTGCCATAAAGCTTCATTTGTAACCAAATTTTTCGATGAAAAAAATGTAAAAAACTTTCCATGGTCTAGAAATAGCCCAGATATGAATCCCATAGAGAATCTTTGGGGCATTGTAATTAAAAATTTAAAGAATTGCAGCATCACAAACAAAAATGATCTGATAGAAAGACTCATCCGAATTTGGCACTATGACAATGAAATGCAAATTAATAGCTACAAATTCATACAAAGTATGCCAAAACGTATATACGAAGTATGCCAATAAAAAGTGTGGAATGCACACTAAATAATAAATATATGAATATTTAAAAGATAATGTGTTATATTTTTAATATAACAAGATTTTATTAAAAATTTCGCAATTATTCTAATAATTTTCACACCTCTGTAAATGTAAAGTCAAGGCAAAATCACAACATTTTTTTTTACCGTGTGCTGTGATCAATTTAGCTCAGTTCATAAACAAGACTGTTATTTTTTAAATTATAGAAAACATAAAATATTTTACTTATCATACAAGCCTCAGAATCATTTAAAAACAACTATTTGCCTATCATTACCTTACATTCAGATATAAACCATGTAATCTGTAAACTAAATTATTTGCTTCACGCATTAATCTTTAATGTTTTCTAAAATGTATACAATAATCTCGAACAGATGAAGCAATAATTTTTATGTTTTCTTCTATTTTGATAATAAGCTGTTATATAACAAGATAAGATAAGTTCCATTTAGTTTTTCGCGCCCTCAGAAATTTCACGGTAGCAAAAAATACCATAGTGAAAATTTCACTTATCATACATGATAACCTGATATTAGAATGTGTTGAAAGCTGAAACTTCGATAATTATGATTGTTTTATTTTTATTCCTTCATCATATTAAAGTGGAATTTCTTATAAAAAGGGGAAAAAAAACTTTTATGTATATCATTGGTGTTTGATAATTTATTGGTAAATTATCAGCCAACATAGCAAATAAACTTTTATGCAAAGATAAAAGTTTTTTTTTTTGCTATATTATTAAAAATTTCTTACATCAAGTAAAGAAATAACATTATTGTTGTTTGTTCTGAAATTTGATTGGTTAATAGCGTAATACGTGAACAGGTTGTTCTGCGTGAACGAGGAAAATTGTTTGACTCATGGTTCTTATTTCATTGAATCACAGAGGAATAAATAACTCCTTTTTGAATCGCTAATCGTATGCAAGGATTCTCATCATAATTTTTTATGTATGGTCATGCATGTATGAATATATGTAACGAGGCCTTAACCGTGTGATTAGCAGAATTCTGGAAGAAACAGCAGACAAAATAAATATATTACGTTGAGTGAAAAATTTTCCACAAAAAAAAAAATCTTATTGATATATGTTATATTTACGAGGGCATTTCGGAAACATAATTGCCGCATTAATTAAAACACTTATCATAACGGTAAATCAGCTTTGAAATTCCTTCGTCACAGACTTCTGCCGCCGAGCTATTCAACTGGGATTATTTTTAAATTCAACTCGCACCACTCTTTTAATCCAAAGAATTTCAACATATTTTTCTATATAATTTGATGCTAAATGTATGAATATGAATGAAAGTGTATGAAATATTACTCTCGTAATATTTTACTTGACCCACTATTTTTTTTAAACATTTTTAGTAGTGCATTTATCAGCAAATTATATAGAAAAATATGTTAAAATACTTTGGATTGGAAGAGTGGTGCGAGTTGAATTTAAAAATAATTGCAGTTGAATAGGCCGGCGGCAGAAGTCTGTGAGGATGGAATTTCAAAGCTGATTTACCGTTATGATAATTGTTTTAATTAATACGGCAATTATGTTGAGAAGTAGCTCAAGAACGTGTCTTTCATACATAAGTAATAAAACATGCTTCCTTTCATTTGTTATTTTTTAATTCATAAACGGAGGTTACTTTCCGAATTGCCCTCGTATATTAAAATGTTATATTTATATTAAAATGTCAAAGCTAATGAGAATAGTAATCTCTGATCAAATCTACAATTGTTTAATAACGTTTTGGAAACTTTGGAGGGTCCAGATAAAAGATCGAACTCATTTATGACCTCCTAATTTGAATTGAAGATTTTGTCATCAAGATGCAGCTGTAGATGTGAGAAGAGAGTAAAATCCGAAAGAGCCATGTCGGGGCTGTATGGTGGATGTTGCATCAAATACCACTCCAGCTTGTAGAGTGTCCACTCGGTCATCAAACTAACATGTGGCAGGGTGCTATCTTGAAGAAAGAGAACCACCTTCCTTCTGAACTCGTTTCTTTATTTCTCGAGAATGACATCACGAACTTTGATTAGCATGTTGTGATACATTGCAGTGTAGATAGTCTGTTTGCTTTTCAGGTACTTCTTGTACAGAATTTGATGACAATCCCATCAGATACAGAGAAGCACCTTCTTGTTAATATGGGCATTTCTCGCAACTCCTCAAATTATAGTTTAATCGAATTGTCAACTGAAAAAAACATATGTAGGCAAAATTTCAGCACAATCAAATGTTTGAAAATGGTTTGAAATTGTCTTACAAATTTTGAACTAATATTTTATATAGCCCTATTAAAAAAAAAAAGGCTTAACTGCTACGTTACATAAATAATAATAATATTGCATTCGCTTCAGAACTAGCTTAATCAGATAACTGGAACGGGTTTAAAATTAACTTGTGTTATAAACAAGCATTTAGAAAAGATAAATTTATAATAAATGTTAAACTTACCCTTTCTGTCTAATAAATTGCTACTTTTTTTTTTCGTACTGCCGATGAAATTAATCTTAATTTTATTAACCAGTCACACAGACAATAAATCGATATGTTGCTCGTTAATCTTAATAACCAATCATTTATAATAATAACCAATCATATCAACCAATCATCTATAATAACTAATCATCAATTTTAACTTCTCAAAATTTATATACGAGACTCTTAATTCGAATGCACTATTTTATTTTTAATTGGTATTTTATGGGATCATTAAAAAATAATTTTAACTAAAGATTTGAATTCACGATTGTCAGCAACATCTTTGTGTGTGAATAGTCACACTCCTAATTTTAGATTCAAATTTCAGTATCGGAGAGTAAAAATTGCCGTAGTTTATACTTTTTAGACGCATTTGTGTTAAAATGTTTAGTTTTATCTGGAAAAAAGATAATTTTCTGTTAAATATGGCGTCATATTCACTTACTTAAGCATTTCGCTTAGTGCCTCAAAGATAGTATCAGTACACATGCAGGAAAGAAAAAAAAATGTGGAAACTGTATCAGGAAAAATACGCGTTTTCAAAAGCAGTACACTATTTTCCGTTCAAAATATTTTGGCTTAACTACTTGACTTACTTTTGCTCTCTAAAAGTATTTTGTGGCACTAAACAGAATAAAACAAAATTTAAACCATGTAAATTTATTTATTTTTTTTTTTTAATTTTATCTGGAGATGGCATGAATACTGATTAGTAAAATTCATTATTTCTCTCTTCTCTTATATGATGAAAGCTATTCAATTATCTTTATTTGAAGAAAATTTCGCGAAATTCTTTTAAAATTAAACTGTAAAAATAGGTATATTTAAGATAAAATAGCTCGTGCGGACAGATCAACAAATGAACAGCTTTCAGTTCTAAAAAATGTATTATCAAAATTGGTTCAGTAGAAAGATCAGGCCAGATGACCAGAAAAACGCCTTGTATTTTAAATCTAGAGATTATGTAAAATCATAAAGAATTAAATTAATTATGTTATTTTAATAAAATTATAGTAGAATGTCTTAAAGAATTGCAATAAAATTTTATTACAGTGTAGAAAAAAAAAAACTGTGAAATTGCTAAACTTTTTCTAGAAAACTGGGATTTCTAGAAAATTTTATGTAACATTAACAGCAAAAATTCATGTAACAGAATCAGTTACATGCCTTTTTGCTGTTACCGGTACATGAAAAGTTCTCGAAGTCTCAGTTTCCTAGGAAAAATGTAGTAATTTTACAGTTTTTTTTTTTTTTTTTTTTTTTTTTTTACAGCGTAGTCGAGAAAATTTTGGACAAAAACTTGGGAAACCTGATATTATTTTAAATTCCAAATTATTGCTAAAATTTTTGTTTACTTGACTCACACCTTATTCACTAACGCCAATTAACTCTTGAGTCCGTGTTAAATGCTGGGCATGAAGGACTTCTCAGGAAATAGCCTTTCGAAGAAGAAAACCGTTCCGTGAAATAAATTTGAAACCTTTGTAGAACGGTTCCTCAGTTCGTGCATGCAATGAACAATTATTTTATTTTTCTGAATTACTTTCTAAATATTTAGCAATAACTCAAATTATAACGAAAAGTATTTATATTTATTTATTTATTTTATTTTATTTTATTTTATTTATTTATTTATTTTTTGAAATATTCTCCACATTACGATAGTAGCCGTTTTCAGTTTGTTTATAGGTGGTGCTACTTTAGAACGGTTGACCTACGCCTGTTGCCATTTTGTCATGTTCCAAAATCATGACTCAGTATTAATGCATTGCGAGAGAAGTTCTTCTCTGTATCTATGTTCATGTTCAGCATTTAACACTGACTCAAGAGTTAACCCGCGTTGGTGAATATGGGTGTCACTCGGCGAAATGAATTCATCCAGTCAAAAATCATTAAGTTCTGTAACATAAATCGCTACTTTTTTTTTTGGGGGGGGGGGACAAATACTTCCTATTAAAGCATGCACGCTGCATGTCAGGGCTCTTATATAAAGGCACTCTAATTTTTTTGGAAAACATTCCTTTTCATCAGTGTGCGATTTCCATTATAGTAGGGTTTGAAATGTCGTAAAATGTGGTTCCAGCTGCATTGACGTGCTAAGTTTGATATTTTTGCTTTATTCTACACGTTTTGACGTGTAGATTCCAAATATCGTAGGTGCCATTTTTTTCTTATATATTTCTGAGGTGATTTTCAAGATGGCGTCCAAGATGGCTGCCATTTACTGACATTAATATTTGTGGCATATTATTGACCAGTATGTTAAATTATATGTTTTCGGAGTCAAGAAATACAAATCTGTAATAAAATTAGGAGTAAATTGAGTTTTTAAAAAGTTTTAAGAGTTAAGATGCAAAACAAGAACAAAAATATGAAAAACATCAGATATATTAGCCTTTTATTAACCAATTATACCCAACCAAAATATTTAAATGAAATAGCACAAATAACTGAAGATATTTAACTGAATTATTAAAAAAACACCATATATATATACATACAGTACTGGGATGTAGCGCGTTTACTTCTGATTCGCTACCATCGCTGTCATAATATTGTTGCAGTCACTGCATTTGCAAAGTGCAATACAAATAAGAAAATTATTTAAACAAGAACATTTCCCAGCTGGAAACATTCTCTTACACTCACATTTCCCAAGTTCAATAACTCGTTTGGATGCAGGTAACTCCAAGCATTTGAGTGGAGGTATTGGAAGTCGAGGATTTTTCTAGCTCTCCTTTCCACTGATGCAAATTAAGTTCAATCGTAGAATATGTGGCTTCAGTTCTACAAGGGTGGGGGTAACCACTACCACTCGATACTTTTAATTCTGTAAAGGTGCCATCTTAACTTTGAAATGATTGAAAAATTACTATTTTTTAAATACGCCAAGTTTGCGAATTTTTCAAACAATGACCGATTGGATAACGGATGAATATTAGGTCCCTCAAGTTATTCAAAAGTTGTTTGAATACCATCATCACACTGAATATCCATATTCCATATACCTTTTAATCTACTTCTGTTTTGAAATGCCTACAAAATTTCCTCCCCAGCCTTCATTAGTATATCATGTAAACATAGTAAATCTCTCTTTTATGAGCTTCTAGTGCTCGACGCCCTTCACTAATTTTCATTTTTCTTTGTTTGTTGCGTTTGACAGTTATTACGTTATTTTCAAAAGTAAAATATTTTCACCTGTAAGGAATTTCAAAGTATCCGGGGTAAAAATGGCGTATTTCAACAAAGCTGTATTATTTCAGTTTTAAGAATTAATATACACGTTTTATATGTCTGTAAAAAATAGCGTCATTTGAGTCTGCTAATGGATTTACATTTCACTCTTAAATGACATTTATTCAAAAGTACGCATATGATGTCATTATCTCAAAATAATAGACAAACTCGGCAAAAATCGATGTCGTCATTCAAGAAGGAAATCAGGTACTTAATAATTCATATGAATTCATTTGTTTGATCAGAATATAGCTCAATGTTTTAACGAAAATAATTCTTTTTTTTTTTTTTTTTTTTTGAAAATTTGGAAAAGGACTTTACATATTTATTAATAAATTTGCATTTTTTTAACTATTTGATACTAATTATGTAAAAGCAGAGAAAGTAAATTACACAAATATTCTTTAAAATAAATTTTTGTAAAGAAAAAGTATGTATCACATGTATCATATATACATATGTATTGTATCATGAGTAAAGTAAGTTTGCAGCAAACTAAGAATCATTTAATTGGATAAATAAAAACAAAATAAAATCATAATTCACTGGGTTTTATAACATACGCTATTCTTGACTTAGCACGTAGTTTACTTTCAGTTTTTATAATAAAATATGGCAACAAAAAGCTACAGTAATCAATTTTATCCCCCTTTATTAAAAAAAAAAAAAAAAAAAAAAAGAAAAGAAATACTTCTATTGCCATAATTACAAAATTGGTATTAAAAACAAACAAAAAAATTAATGTCTCAAAAATAAATTGAAATACAGCTTTTAAACGAATTGCATTTAAAAGTAATTTTTTTTTCCGATACGACAGTGTAAAAATTGAAAATGTGCGATATTTAGATGTTTAAAAATTTTCAAGGGCGAAAATTTCAAAATTTAAATTTGAAATAACATTTCAAATTTCAAAATTTTGCCATTTGCAAAATGACTTATGCGTTACGCACAGATTTTTTTGTTCTTTATAATATAAAAAAGAATTTTTCTCGCTAAAAAACTCCTCAATTAAATTTTTCGTTAATCTGAAAATAATGCAGATACGAATTCTATTTTTAATTTTCAGAAAGATTTTCTGTCTTTAATAAAAAATGGAATTTTTCGTTAATCTGAAAATAACGCAGATACGAATTCTATTTTTAATTTTCAGAAAGATTTTCTGTCTTTAATAAAAAATGGAAAACTATATTCGATAACATGGTTTCTGAAAAAGAACACCAACGAATTTCATGCATTTCTGAGCAAGAATGAACTCATAATGCTGTCCTTTAGATTTAAGAACACCCTTACAAGGTTGCCACTGGCGACTATTTTTGAATTCCATCTCGCACCAGTTTCTCAAAACATGACTTTTCTGCTGACATTGACAATATCTGTTAAAGAAATATACTACTAAATTTATTTTTAAAAAATAGTGGTGTGGATAGAATAAAACTAATCGCCAGTAGCAAATCTATTCTTAGCTCAATTTTTTATTAGTATCGAGATTTTTTTTGCCTCTTATAAATATGTGAGTACATGACTTTTTAGCAATTGTAAGTAATACGAAACATTCTCGCTAAAAACTCCCCAAGTAAGTTGTTCGTTAATCCGAAAATAACAAAGACATAAATGAGATTATTACACTCGATGGGGGGGAATGAAATATTTCCCATCATTCCCCACTCCCCGCGTTTTCTCAATCAGTACCACTCTGTTGGTCTCTCATTCCCAAGTAAGAGAATGACGTACTTAATTTCATTACACGCCGCTGGACACCGGACACGGTCAAGAGACCGGACATGATATCAGGATGCCGGAGCAGGAAGATGAGAAACGGGAGTTTTACGACTGGACCGGCGGAGGAATAATTTTTGACCCCCGAGGATTTGTTTCTGTATTAGGAGGACATTATGCAGTCCTCGATAACTGAATGGCTGTTGTTACAAAGGACGTACGGCGTAATATCTTTGTATGGTTTCTATTTTAGGATCATAAATGTTTATTGAAATATAGACAGTTTCTCGTAAATATTCTTAATTAATTTTCGCCAAGAGAAGGAAAACATATGGGTATTTGTTTATTTTTATAGCGATACTATCACAGTTGTTAAACTTTGATCTAGAGAATTAAGGGGCTATTTAGTCCTCGGGAAAGACTCGCTGTCTAATGCTTATCCTGTGCGGAAGAAATTAATAAAGATATTCCCAGTAGCCAAACAATATTGGACCAATATTGGCTACATCTTGGAGCAATATTGGCTTATTGGCGCAATATTGGCATGAAATATTGCTCCAATATTGGCGTGTTTACATTTTGCCCTTATTTAGACAATGTTAGCAGCCAATATTATGCCAATATTGGGGTTTCATTGGAAATATTTCCAATAAAACCCCACTATTGGTTAAATATTGGAATTTCATTGGAAATATTTCCAATGTAACGCCAACATTTGTAAAATATTGGTGTTTTATTGGCAATATTTCCAATGAGTCCCCAATATTGGCATAATATTGGCTGCAAATATTGGGTAAATAAGGATAAAATGTAAACATCCCAATATTGGAGAAATATTGACGTTTTATTGGCAATATTTCCAATTAATGAAATACTGGCGCTACGTTGGACCAATATTGGTATCTCGCTTGCATTTTAATGTTTTTAAATGATTTTTTTGCATCTGATATCTGAGATTGATTTCTAGATCTGCCTTTTTTTATTTTTTCGATTTTGTTGCCAGATTTTCTTTCAAGAGGATACTTTTACCTTCAAAACCGCTTCTGAAAATAAAAACGTCTTAGTAAAAAATACCAAACGAAAAAGGTAAAAATTGCCTTTTGTACTGGTCGATCTCGGCTAGCTAACGTAAAAGTAAAAAAAAAAAAAAAAAAAAAAAAAAAAAAAAAAAAAAAAATTGCTTAAAAATATTGAAATGCAAATTTTCCATAGAATTAGCATTAGAGAGCGCGTCTTTTCAATTGACTGAAGTAGCCTCTTAATTTGTATTTTCTGTTGATGTAATAGTGGAGTTGTCGTGACATATACCCTTCGTGGCTGTCAATTGAAAAATGGGTGATCGCACACATTTTATTAAAAATACAACAGTTTATTTATAAAAGTATTCAGAGAATTGGCAGTGAATCGGATGTATTTAATCCAGGGGGCCAGAAATAAATCCACCTTAAAAAAGATTAAGAGAAAAAGGGAAATCCTTTCTCAAAATGTATTCAATTTAATTAATAGAATTCGCCTTCAAATAGTTTCTCGTTCTATAAGAATCTAAGAAATTCACTTTAACAGATAACACTATAAATGTAATCCCGTGAATTCAGCATGAATGTTCAGCATGTTCAGCATGAATGTGAAAACAAACACATTTATTTAAAATCTCTAATGCAACGGGAGGATAAACTAGTAGAATAAAAAATTCAATTAAAATCATTAGAATTACTTTATAGATAAAATTTGGATACAAATATTTGCTCAGATTAGAACATAACAGCAAGAAAGACCAAACGCAGCTCGGTCAAAATTGGCCTTTAGTTCAATTCAATGAAACAATTCATTACACTTTTGGCAGAACAAAAATTATATATCAATGTCAAATTCAGCGACATTATTTCATCTGACTCAGCAAGACACAAATTTTGGACATTTTCATATAATTAGTAGGAAATAAGAGTTTGGGCTCAGCAAGGAGGGACCGTCCCTTCTGTCCCGCCTGCTCCCAACGTCCCGCCGCCGCCCCCTCCCCTGCGGTCCCGCCTGCGCCCACCGTGCATCCCCCTCCACGAACGCCCCCTAGTGGAAAAAAAGAACATTCTATTGTAACAGGAGATGTGAACGACCTTCTCTATTCAAAAATATTATCAATCGCATCTCATAAAGGAATCATACTATAAGATGAGGATTAAATTTATATTTGAATTTTGAACAACTATAATTTTAATGAGTATTATTAATTAAGCGGAAAAATGGAAAATCTCAGTTTTTAACCATTTTTTTAGATTTCTTCAACTACAAGATGAGATTATCAATTTAACAGAAGAAAGTTAAACATATATTTGAATTTTGATTGATAGACATCTTAATGAGTATTATTAATTAAGTAAAAACAATAGAAAATATCAAGTTTTACAGAAAAAGACTAATTTCAAACCACCACCTCATCTAGTCAATGGATGGAATTCCAGGATTAATTAAAGTTCGATTGGCATATTAAAATGCAACTGATCTGTCAAATCATATCTTGGTAGAAAACCCGATTTTATTGGTTGACTGGCAGATTTACTACTGTGTTTTCTTGCTCCCAGTTTTTCATAATTCATATCTTTGGGTGCAGGAAAACACAATGATAAAAGTATAACTCAATTACTAAAATCGGATCTACAGATTTTTTTCACTAAGATATGACTTAACCGATGCTAATCGAGTTCAGTCTAATCCTGGAATTTCAGCCTTTAACTCCATGAATTTATGTCTGTACAGTTGGCTCCCACTCTATAAAGAATGTGACTTGAAGCGAAGCGGGCGAAAATTAATTATGATGCTCTAATTCAGATACAACTAACACTATAACTAAAAACTAACTAAAAGCAAATATACTAAAGTAATAAAAATTGCTGCTCAAAATTGCATCCCCAGATAACTTCTAATATCGAAGAGTCCTTTTTTAAAAACATGTTAAACAATGGCCTTTCAAAGTTATGTTAAACGCGTCTAAATTGAATCAGGTGGACTCCGAAATGTACTTTATCCTAGTACGTATATTTAATCATTTAGAATGTTAAGTGTTAGTACATTTTTACTAAAAGTTAAAATTTTCAGATAGCATGAGACGTCAGTATTCTGAGCAGGTGCAGTAATGCGAACTTCAAATTTAAAACAGGGAAAGCACCAGCGTTGTTCCTCTCGGAAGGCAGAACTCAGTTCATATCCTTTCTGTTCAACTCCAACCAGGCTTATTTATACTGCGTATTTTTCTTTCCCAACCACCTTCGTCGTTCCAAGCCCAAGCTCGCACTCTGATTGGTTGTTGCTCTCGGCACTGTTTTCATGTAACTTGGCGATGATCATACTTGGCGTAGCGATAGATGCTTCCGTCGAGTTTGATTTCCTTCGGAGCCGAGTACAAAGTAAACCGAGTACAAATTAAAATTTGTGTTTAAAAACTTTTAAAGAGTACAGCTTTCAGTAAGACACGTTCCATCCAATCCAATGCTGCAAGAGAAAAGTTACTTTGTACTCGGTTCGGAAGGAAACCAAACTCTTCTACGGAAGCATCTATCGCTACGCTAAGTATGATTATCGCCAAGTTACATGAAAACAGTGCCGAGAGCAACAACCAATCAGAGTGCGAGCTTGCGCTCGGAACGACGAAGGTGGTTGGAAAAAAAAATTACGCATTTATACTTAACTAGCTGACCACAGCAAGATAATTAAAATATTACCACACAAAAGTAATTACGAAGCTCATATTCAGAAAGGGACAGTCATACATCCGAAAATCAAACGAGTGATAGAGAGAGAATTGCTTTTATTCCCAAATGTTATGTGTTGGACAACTAGTTCACAAAGTAGATTATTTTCATAACTGAGCAGCCAGATACTGTATAGAATTTATAGTTGGAATAACATACTCAAGAAAGACTATTTTTAACCATCTGATACCCGTTTAACGTTTAAATTAAATTAAATTAATTAATTAAAGATAATATGTACTAAATAATCATAAAATCTAATTTATTCTAGTGAAAGCCAGTCACTGTATAGAATTTATAGTTGGAATAACATATACAAAAAAGACTATTTTAACCACCTGATAACCATTTAACGTTTAAATTAAATTTAATTAATTAATTAAAGATAATAAGTACTAAATAATCATAAAATCTAATTTACTCTGGTGAAAATTAAGAATTATTTTTGAATAATTTCTTCGGATTTCCTTTTCCATTTCATAGGTGGCCCATTCCATAGTATTTTTCTGTTTAGAACCCGTCATGTGGGACGCATTCAGAATAAGAATAGCTTGTACGAAGCCTGAATTTTCGCTCTTTTCTGTTGTGCGCTTAATACTTTCTCCTTACATTAAATCACAAGTAACACACAGTTTAATGTGTATGAGAATGTGCTTTAAATGACACTTTTATCGTGATGTAGTGTTATGAAGAAACTTGAAAAGCACATTTTAATAAAGACAGGAAGTAAAACGTGCTTGCGCTGCGAATAGAATATACTCTAGGAAAAGTATTAATGCCCGGTATAGTGGAATGTTTAATGTGAGTTTGTTATTGTTGCACACACTTCTTTTGTTGTAAGAAGTAATTTAAAAGCACTTAAGCATAGCTGGCAAATTTTACGCCTTTTTTTCATTGTTACTACCAATAAAAAAATTTGCTTTGTTTAATTGCGGATTTAAGCAATTAAATAATGTAAAATTTAATTTTAGTGGTAAGACAAAATCCCAAAAGAACCAACACAGTATAAAGAGACAAATTTTTTTAACGAAAAGATAATCTAACTTCAAAAAATATATTCAATAAGTTTTAGTATCAGTTTAGTTCATCAGGTTTAATATTGTATAATGTAAACATTGTGGCGCTTGGTTTTGTCTCTTAATGTTTCCCTGATGATGAACAAGTTTTACTGTTCGAAATTGTAGGAAAATAATTCTACTTTTTATTCTAAATAGTACATAACTTTAATTAAAGTTTTTAATATCTATTATGCACTGATGAGCCGAATTTATTGCGTATGTATTCAATAACTTTTTACGAATTACCCGCGATTTTTTTTTTTATCATTACGGATTTCAGAAATCAATATATTTTCGAGGTTTAACGTCGTCGTGATGAGAGTCTTTAATTTAATTTTTACATTTTTACTATCAATCTTTTGAAATAAAAACATTTCTGTAATTGAAGCCTGAAAATGGTCTTATTAAATATGGTAAACTTTGCAATTAAAACTAACTGATGAGAATAATA
This sequence comes from Maratus speculifer, assembly GCA_964019185.1. NCBI lineage: Eukaryota > Metazoa > Arthropoda > Arachnida > Araneae > Salticidae > Maratus > Maratus speculifer. The sequence continues at coordinate 68,529,289 of OZ025303.1, forward strand.
AAGAATTCTGAATACTTTAAGTTACATGCATACCGAACGTTCGTCCCCAAAAGTTTAAAGAAGCATTTATAAAAACAATGTTTCGAAGCGTTTTACCTTCAAAATTGGGGTCTGAGATACCTTAAGTACCCGGAGTGAACGTGATATGATGCTGACAAGGAAGGTCTCCATACTGGGCATTCTCAGATTTTTTTGAAAAAAAAAATACTAATTAAACTATTCATGTATGTAATAAAGGATCAGTGAAAATTAACGGCAGAATTACATTAGAAAACATTTAAAAAAATAAAATACTTTCGAATAGTTGGCGTGAAAAGACGAAAGCGTCACACGATTTAGCGAGCAGCACTTTTCCCCGCCAAAAGCAAACGATTTTAACCTCTTCAGACCTGAGGTACACAAATGTGTACCTCCATTCTTTTCCTCATAAAAATTGAACCGTTCGAATATTTTGCATTTTTACTTTACTTCTATACAGCTGAATGTATTTTGCTTTAGAAAAAAACCAATAAATGTCAGCATTGATGAATATTACCTCATAAAATAAATATTATTTCCATCCGAGTTTCGAAAACACCTTCAAGACATTGTGGCCTAGAAAGTAAGAAATATTCATGATCATTTAACTTAAATGCTTTGCAATAGAAAAATTTGAGGATTTGCTGATCATTTACTTGTTTAAAGACCTTAATTGTGTTATTGCGTAAATTTTTATTATTGATAGTAAAAGTGATGTTTTAAGAGGATTACTACTTTTATATCCATCTTTGAAAACCTAAATTACCAGTCCCTTGAAGTGCTGATTTCATAAAAGTGACTCTTTCTGTCATCTATGGTGTCATTTCGATTATGCAAAAGCAATAAATATACATTTGTAGAGTTATTTTATGCTCAGGTCTGAAGAGGTTAAAGCAACTGAAAACTGTTGGATTTTTAGAATCCGTGTAAATTGTATTTAATGAATTTAAACATAAACAATGAGAGAGTTTAATATATTATGTACATATATATGTATTAAATTGCATATATATATCTTATTTGTTGCTGTAGTTATTTAATTTACCCCTGGAAAAAAATATTTTCATATATAAAAAACTCTTATTCAGTAAAATTATTTTCATCATTTAAGCGTATTCAAAAATAAAGTCTAGATGCTTCCATAGCAACAAAATTGAACTGACAATGCTCAACTGAACTTTGAACTTGAAACAATTTTAATAAATTTAATAAATGCGGAGTTTCCGAAAAAAAAAAAAAGTTTATATTCTCATGAGAAGAACATTCTGTAATTTTTTCAGATTTTTCGGAGTATGCCCGTATGGAGACCTTCCTTGTGAGTGAAGAAATCAGAGTCCAAGTAGTTATTTAATAGTAAAAGAAAATTAATCCATATTTTAATACAACCGAGGAAAAGTAATCTACAATACTTCTAATATCATTCTTTCGAATAAAACTAAACACATATACACTATTGAAATATATAATATTACTATATAATATATCAAATATATAGTTAACATTCAAATATACAGTGCTTTCAGAACGTAAATATTGTCAAACATATTGTCATGCAGTGCAACATAAACTGTTCAGACAGGATATTTCAGATATCTCATACCACGGAACTAACTCATTGAGAGATTCCTACAAATTCTCTTGGAAAGTTTCAACGTTCTCTGGCCTAATACTGACACTATCACTCATTCTGATTGGTTATGGAGCTTTCTTTTAACTGATTGGCTGTTGAGGCTGGATACTAATCTTTATCTAATGAAATGCCTTTATCTAATGAATTATGAATTCATGAAAATTTTACATTCTAAAACATTTTACGTAAATTGTTTAAACAAAATTAAAAGATTTGCATAATCATTTAACAAATTTTTAAAGGATTTTAGAAGGATTGAACGATTTAGAAGGATTAATTAAATTTGATTTTACAGGGATTTTGTGCAACATTTATAACCCCATTCTAATCTTTTATTTTAAATTGTTTTCTTAGTATTTTTTAAAATTATAAAATGTACAAATATGATGTTCTTACAATATAAATAAAAAAGTATTTTCGAATTGAAAAATCTACATCCCCCTCCCTCAGCGCCAAAAAAGCTGAAAAGATACAAAAGCAAAATAAATCATCCTTTTAAAAATATTTTTGTTTTGTGTAACCAATATTGCTTTCCGAACAAAATAAAGTAATGTATCTGTAACTCATTCTAAATAGTATTACAACTAATTGGCGTATTAATAGAATTTTATAATAAGTAATTTTAATGGTACTCATAAGCATCGTCGGTAGATAAAGGGTTAATGCACACAACATACTTCTAACTTATTCAGATCTCAGACACAGTCGCTTAGATGAGTTTTGCAATGTGGAACAGTGCTTCAATTCCAGGATGCGGAACTCGTGGTTTAAAACCACAAAAACTACGTTTAAAAAACGTGGTTTAAGATATCTTAAACTTATCTGGCTATTACAAAAAATAGTGAAGTAGTGTCATGTGCAAAGTGGAGTCCTCACGTGAGAATTTTACTTAAAATGAACCTGAAATCTAATCCGAACACATCATAAAAAAATTGTCAATCCGAAATCCGACCCCAACCCGAAATATTTAATTACAAATCCAAAGTGAAAGAAAAGGAATTCATATTGTAATGCAATTAAGGGAAAGTGATCTAAAACTATCTTCTATATTACAAAGGCCAAACGTATCTGTGCGTAACGCATACGTCATTTTGCGAATGGCAACACTTTCTGAAGAAATTTCGCTTTTGCAGTTTTCGCTACTGTAAATTTTTAAACTTATAGATATCGCACATTTTTTATCTTTACACCGTTGTATAGAGAAAAAAATGTACTTTTAAATGCAATTTGTTTGAAAGCTGTATTTATATTTGTTTTTGAGACATTAATTTTTTTGTAGTTTTTAATTCAATTTTTCTGGAGGTGGCAACTTTAGTACTATATTTCTATGCAAAGTAAAGAGAAAATAGCCATAAAGTAAAAAGAAAGCGAGACAGAAAGTGTAGACAGGACTTACAGTAGCTGGGAGTGATGCAAAAAATGTAAACCTGAAATCCTCTACAAAAAGCCCAAACGCAACCGCGTGCTTTCCAAAAAAGAAGAAAACTTTTAGTACTACGGTTTTTAGTTTATAATTTACGGTTAGTTACAGTTATAGTTTATAATAAAATGCAATGCTACTTTAGAATACTTTAATATAAACAAATCGTTTTCATTTAGTGAAAAAAAATCACAGTTGATATTAAAGAATTCGGTATCTGTTTCATGCGATTGTTTTGTTTGGGCCGAATAACTGCATTTAAATTTAGTGATAACGCGCGTCATATTGCAAACTGTTTTTACGTTATACTGCACCTCCATAGAAAATATCAGACTACCATACATTTTTGTTCCAATTTTCTCATTTTAACATAAAAAAAAATTAATTAAAATATCTCTGTTTCAAGAGTATCGTCTGCTATAAAACTCGGTGTGTTTTGGTTTTATTTCGTTCTTATACATCAATTAAATGATTTTTAGTTTATTGCAAACATACTTTACGAAAAAAATATAAATTTCTCTTTACAAAAATATATTTTAATGAATACTTTTGTGGATTATTTGCTCAGCATTTGTTTAATTGACATCAAAAATCTGAAGGAATACAGTTCCATTAATTTCTGTGAAATAACATTTTTCGAATTTTGGAAAAAAAAAATAATAATGGCATCTGATAACACATAGAACTATTAAAAGAAAAAAAATGAAGGCATATGAATCATTTTACTATCGATATGTTTTGCTGAATTTTTTTAAATGATGAAATCGCTTTTTTGTTGGATGTCTGACGTCTGATGTATATTTTTCTGTATATGTTTTATAAGACTTGACAGTAAAATGCTTTAACGGATGCAAATGACGTCATTATATGTTTATATAAACGTGTGTTTAAAGTCTTAAAACTAAAATACATTTTGTAGAATTATATCACTTTCACTCCAGTGACTTTAAAATTCATCACAGGTGGAAATGCCTTATTTTTGAAAATAACATAATTGAAATCATACACTGATTAAACGCAATGTTTTAAAAAAATTAGCCCGTGTTTATGGAAAAGCTGTAACATGCAGTGTGCGTCATCAGATTAGAGGTCTATCCAAATTACAGCAATTCATATTACAGAACTTGGCGATACTCTCCAAGTTGAATTTTCGCTGCCGAATTAGACAAGCAAACAAAGATGATATTGGCAGTAATTAGAGGCTTAAAAAAATATCAGGGTCTCTAAATTTTTGTCCAAAAGCTTCTCAACTGCAATAAAAAATATTGCTATTCTTTAAACATTCTACTGTAATTTTATCAAAATAACGTAATTTGAATAATGTAACATTTTATAATTTTCAATTAAACTTACTAGAACAGACGAGTTTTGTCGTTCGTTCTTGTTATCTGTCATTTTATCAAAAGGAAAATGCAAATCAAAATTCTTTCTTTCTTTCTTTTTTGGATTTTTTTTTATGTATTTGTTTATTTATTTTTTTACTTTAACTGTAGAACATTTTTTTTTCAAATATGTTTTCAAAAACGGAAAAAAAAGCGTACATTTTTCAAATAGGAAATTGATCCGAAATGGAAAAAGACAGATGTAAATGATGAAATGAGAGTTTATAACTCCCCATTATCTGAGGTTTTAATTGCAATTGAATATTTGTTTTGTCATCATATATAAAAATCAATGTACGCGTGTTGCACGGAAAATATGGCATCTGATTTACACATTGAATTATACGTCAGGCAGTGTTTGTGTGTTTAATTTACAAAACGAATTTTAAATTTGTCATAGAGTTAACTTTGGAGAAAACTTTCTTTGAAAAAGTGCATGTGCTGTTGTTTCTTTACTTTTGCATTTTACTATGCGCATAAGATTTTTCATATGCGCAACATATCTAAGAGTATTATAACTAACAAACGTGTCCGTGGGTAATACTGACGTCATTTTGGCAACATTTCACGATGAAATGATTTTTTTGCAATTTCCGTTTCTGCAATTTTTTAATCTTTAAATCATTGCACATTTTCAATTTTTATTTAGTCGTATAGGAAAATAAATCTTCTTTCAAATGCGATTTGATTAAAAACTGATTAAAAACTCACTTATTACGACTTTATATTTTTCAAGTTTTTCATTTTAATCTCTATTCAAAGTTTTCAAAAAAGCTAAATTCAAAGCTTTATTTGATACCATAATTAATATTTCCCGTTTAATCCTTTAAGCAGCCTAGCCGTGTTTTTCCATCGTGCAATGTTTCAAAAGCTTATTTAGCACAAGTTCGACATTAATGTTAACTTTTTAAATTGTATAAGATAAAAGATACCCAAAGTTATCAAATACAATTCTTCATAACAATACTTTTCACAGTTATTATTTTATGAGTTAAACTTGAATGAAAATATCTGCAAGACGCTTAAACTATTAAAAATGCTTTTTCATTGTTAATTAGTAATTTAAAAAGCATATTACATGTAGAAAATTCATTAGAATTTTCAATTTTAATTTTAAAAACATAGTTTTTATCTTCACTATGTAACCCGGGAAGTCCGGGTTCGATCTACTAGTATCTCTAATATCAGTTTTAGGTTTTTTGTATAAAAATGAACATTTATATGCCCATTAATGTTCAAATAAATAGTTTATTTTATTCCAAAAATGTTTACGACTTTCTTTTAAAAAAATTGGGTAAATCCGAACCCGAAAAAAAAAAGAATTAAAATTATATCCAAAACCAACCCAAACCCGAAATATTAAAGTTAACCCGACTCGTATCGAAAACAATTAGCATCCACCCCATTTGAACTGTATCGAATGGATCGAGTTCTGTGAAAGACGGAACTTTCAAAATTAAAAAAAGCGTATTTTCTAAATCAATCTTTTTTTTGGTAAATCTACACTGAAAAAACACAACAGCATAAAAAAAAACTAGTTTTATCCTGTATTTCAGGCATTTTAGAGTCTTAACTTACAATGAAAACCAATGGACGCAGTAATAAATTTTTCGTGATTTTCCAAAATTTGATTTTTTCGATTGGCTGAATTTTGAAACTCAGGTCTTCACATGTATTACTATATAGAAATGAGCACATATATACTAAATAAATATTGGACTACATAACTTTTTTTTCATTAAAAAAAAAAAAAAAAAAAAAAAAAAAAAAAAAAAAAAAAACACTTAATCTTTTTGGATATGGTGTACTATTAATAGTACATGCCTTTTCATCGAGTATTATTTTGTCTTAACAATTAATTAGTTACTTTCGACTTATAGAAATGATAGTTCATTGCTAGGCCTTTTTTATGATGACTTAATTTATGTTTTGATTATAGTAATAATAATAAAAGTTTATTGATTCTCTTTGGAGCGTTGGCGATTTCTTTATTTTATACACGTATTTAACTTTTTAAATTAAAAATATAAGTTTACTTTTATGAACCAATCATGTATAATAAAATGCAAAAATCCTTAGAAAGTTGTATTACCCTTTCAAGTGCTGTTCTAATGCTTCACTTTCCCAAACGCCTTCAAAAAATCTTCCTTAGCCCATTATCATATAAATATGAATTGAATAGTTTACAAAATAAATACATTCGTTACATTTCAGACTATGAGATAATCTTTAAACTTCAGTAAGTCTATTTGGATAGCTATGTTATTAAAATAAAATGAATTTAGTTCTCAAAATGGAAAAAAACATTTGCACCCGAAAGGGTTATATTTAACCCGACCTGCACTGCACGCATATTCACAGTATCCGCAAAGAAACTCTTCGAGAGGGTTGAATTCTGATAAGGATTGGCCGACGCGTTTTCACGTAACTTGGCGATAATTATACTTGGCGAGCGATAGATGCTTCCGCCGAGGAGTTTGATTTCCTCCCGAACCGAGTACAAAGTAACTTTTCTCTTGCAGCATTGCATTGGATGGAACGTGTATTACTGAAAGCTGTACTCTTTAAAAGTTTTTAAACACAAATTTTTACTTTGTACTCGGCTCCGAAGGAAATCAAACTCGACGGAAACGACTATCGCTACGCCAAGTATAATTATCGCCAAGTTACGTGAAAACTCGACGGCCAATCCCTATCAGAATTCAACCCTCCCGAAGAGTTTCTTTGCGGATACTGTGAATATGCGACCTGCACAGATAAAAATGCATCCAAATTGAACCATACTATTGGTTACCTGCTAAAATAAGGTAACCAGTCTGCAGGATTCTAATACAAAGGAGCATTTATATACAGGAAAATACAATACTTTTGATAAGCGTAATACACATACATGTTTCGTTTCATAGGCATCTTATTTCAAACTATTTTCTGCTTACAACTGGCCAAGAGGGACATATTCAGAAAGAACTTACACCTGAATTTGTTTTCTTTTCTAATTCCTGCTGCCATAACCATCTCATATATTAATTCAGAAAGACAGAAAATCTGCAATGTCTGTGAGAAAGGTATCTTAAATGATACTTTTACTGTAATATACTGCTAGGAAAATCATGAAAAGCGTATTGTAATGAAGACGCCGAGTAAAACGTGTCTGAAATGCCAAATTAAATACCCCCCAAGGAGTATTATTATCTGATATAGAAATGTAGTCAAAGAGAGTTTGTTAACAGTATATTTGCTTCTCTTGTTGCAATTTTCATTTTCACAGAAAGCTCGGAAACAGCTTAGAAGTGCTTTAAGAATAATCTTTTGACAAAGTTAAAAATATAATGCCGATGGACTTAGAAGGATTTATGAATAACTTTCATTTATGTTATCATAATAATTTGTATTTGGGAAACGTTTCTGGTCATGAATTAAAAGCTGTATAGGGCAAGCACATATTTTTATAGTTTTTTATGATATAATGCACCGACGCACAATGGAACGAAATTCATAAAAACCTGGGCATTGATAAAAATTGTAATTTTTATTACAAAAAATGTTAATGTATATTTTTATTTTTACAGAGTGTCACAAAATTTTTCAGGCATTTTAAAATTTAATATAAAATCAAGTAATTGGTCGTACAGGAGCGCGGTTTGTGTTAAAATGTTTCTCATGAAAAATTTTTCTTCAGGCGAATAAAAAAGTAGTTCCAAACTTCAAGTATAGATGGCGCAACTTATCTTTATATTTCTTTTCAAACATGCGTTTTTTTCTTCTATTTTTCAGATTAGTTTCGATTTAGTTTCGAAGTACCAACCTACCTTTTTCGTTGGGAGAAGTTAATTTTGTATCACAATATCAATATTAATCTAAAAAAAAAAAAATGCATGTATGAAATTAAACATAGGTACAATTGACGCCATCTATGATCGAAGTTTGGAATTAATTATTGTCATTAGCTTCAAGGAAACTTTTCGTCGTAAGAAACATTTTAGTCCAAACGCACGGCTGTACGACAATTATTCGATTTTACATTAAATTTTAAAATGTGTAAGGGACTTGTGGAATACTTTGTATTATTATTGAAGGTTGTTCTTAAGCACACAATGCACACACACACAAACTTACACGCACACAAAGAAAACACATATAAAAAAAAAAACAATATACATTTGCCAAAACTTTTTGCCTCGAATTTTCTGCCAAATGGAATAATGTCAGGAATGGAATAATGGAATAATTCATAGAGGTTTTTATGCAATACTTATTAAATCATTAAACATTACTTTTAACAATTATTACTCATTTGCAATCCCATAATAATATCGAGAAAGCAATTAGAGAACATTCTGGTAAAAATAAAATTATATACTTCAACATTTCCTGGTAAAGTAAACTTGGAACAATTTTCTGATTAATTCAAGAAATAAGATGACTAAGTGTTCGTCACTTGCTTAAAATGTTCAAATGAGCCTTTTTCGCCTTTGGCACTTTTATCCTCAAATATTACATTTTGAATCGTTATAATTGCAATTTTTCTCTTCAACGCAAATGGTCACTGCTAATATCTTTTTGAGTTAGAATACAAAAGGCATTTTTACAGACTTTTTGTTGATTTAAATATTACTGTTACTTATTGGGTGATTGCAAAAGTTCGTGGCCTATTTCATAGATGGCAGTAGCTTGCAATTTTGACTATATTGAAGTTTCTCATATAACCATATTATAAACTGGCAGTTATCTATATGTGTTGTGAGTGAACATAACGTTAAAAAAAAGTTTTTTAAATTAATTTGTGTACAAGGTTAATATTCAAAATGGAAAATGAAAAGTTACATTATCGTCATGTTGTGTAACATGTGTTAAAAAAGGAGTGAGAATTAGACGTGTTACAAATATATTCAAGACGCTTATTTGGCAGAGGCATCGCGATAGTGGGTTATGAGGGAGGACCCCCCAAACACACCAGATTTTGTACATAGCAACTATTCTCTTTTTCCTAAATTGAAAGAACGTTTATTGGGGAAAAATTAATCCCCAGACAGTGATCTGAAAACAGCTGCCGAGAATTGGTTCGATGGGCAAAGACGTGATTTCTACTAAGCCGTGTTAAAATAGTTCGTTCTGCATTGAAATAAATGCTTAAATAGATTTGGTGATCATGAGGAAAAGTGAATGTAAAATATGCTTCTTAATTCCCTTTTGTGTTTTCGGTCTGTTAATAAATAATTTTTAACATTATTATTATTATTATTATTATTATTATTATTATTATTATTATTATTATTATTTGTAGTTTTGCATTTTATATTTTTATAACCATATCTAAAACAGCGATGCCTCTTTAAATGACATTTTAAAAATTGCATATGAAATTAAAATATCTCTATTTTAGGAAAATACTTTTTTTACAATGAATTTCTTCTTTTCAACGATTTCCCATTTTTACATGTCATATCTAAAATTGATTCTCTCTTAAAATTAACATTAAATTATTTTTGTTACACAGATTTTTCACATTATCGCGTAGAAGTTTATGTCAGCCAATTCTTAATATGATGAATGTATTTTTATCATTTCATCCTGTTTATCATCTAGTGGCAATTTATCTCAATGTATGTACCGTAATTTGAGGCGTCTATTAATCTACAATTTAATGAGTGTTATTTTTAATCACACCATCCTGCTTGCCATAAAAAATGTTGGTGACAGTTTATCTGTCAGTCTATAGTATAATTTGAAGTTGTGTCTTATCTCCGTTTATTTATATGATTTTATCTAGATGGATTTTAATTGAAGTTACATTCCATTATCGAAATAGAAATTTATATCGATAAAAATGAGTGCTTGAAAACCAGCAAAATATAATCAGTTTTTGCATTGTTTTGAATAATATGAGAGACAAACGCAAAATGATAATTTTCAACCATGAAAGTAACTTGTAAGCGTTCAGAAGAGCCTAATATAAGCGTCAACTGTAGCAAATAGCTGATGTCCAATGTGACGTCACTGAGGCACAAAAAATGGTCAAAAGATTTAGAGTCACTACGATGAACTAAAATGTAGTATTTTTTATTCTTCTCATTTGACATTTAAGTCCCCACAATAGTCACTAAAAAAAACCCCGGATGATAATGTAAAGTCTATGGGAGCGTTCTTTTTAAATGTCTCGCTTAAATTTTAATATTTTTACATGATTTTTTTTTTTGCATAGGATAGCTGAAGACGATCTACAACCGGCCTAGTTTTTACTTTTTCGATTTTCCTTATATATTTTTTATATTATCATAGTTTCAATTTCAGAACCAGTTTAAACCGGTTTTGATATTTAAAATTTTTTTTTTCCTGAAACCAAAATTGAAAGAGTAAAAATTACACCGGTTGTGGATCGTCCTCAGCTATCCTATGAAAAAAAATCATGTAAAAATATTAAAATTTGAGAGAGATATTTGCAAAAAACGCCCTCATAGATTTTACATCATCATCCGGGTCTTTTTTGTGAATAGTGTTGAGCCTTAAGCGATAGTAAGTTGGTGATTCCAGTGTGATTTTTCAATACTGTTTGTGCTGTTGTTTTGTGACGAATTACCAGTTGATGTTACGATGAGGTCAGCTTGTTTTCATATACCCTCGTTTGGAAATTATTGTGAAGGCATTGTGACTGATAGTAACTGCACAATGGAGGTCCAAAAAAAGGGACACGAGACTCTCCAGATGACTTTATTATGATGTGACTTAGTAACTCCTCATAATGCAGCTGTCATGATCACTTCTCATCCGACGCTCCAAATGAGAGATGAGATGAGAACTGACTTTATTGTAACATCACCTAGGGACTCGCCCCAAAGACATCGGTCCAGTGATTTCAATGTGAAGTCTTCAGGTTGAAATCTACCCATAAGTAATGATGAGACGAATTAAAGGTATCAAGTTGTAACTGCGACTGTGTGTTCTAGTGACTCTGTTACTTTTGATCATTTGTACACATTTGTTTTGCATCACATTTTGACGTCACATCGATCGTCTTGTTATTAGCGTAGTACTTGGGACTGGCAAAAAATATTTCGATCAAATGACAACTATTCGCAAGTAATATCAGGTTTAAGTTTATTCTTATGACTGCAACACTTTTGATCACTTGTGAAGCTATAGTGACGGCAATCGACTGACTGTGTTGTTAGGTTGGTATCTGAACTTGACAAAAATATTTTCTACCAAATGACGTTTACTCATAAGTCATAATGCGAAGAATAAAACATAAAACATTTTGGTTCAATCTAGTAAGATACTAGTTTATTTACCAAATGACGGTTACTCGCAGTTAATAATGAGATTATTAAAAGAAACGAGATTTTGGTTCATTCTAGACACTTTTGATCATCTGTGACTTCATGTCAATGGGCTGTGCTATTAGGAAACTATGTGAATTCGGCAAAAATATTTTCTACCAGTTGACGGTTACTCGATAGTAATAATGAGAATAATAAAATATAATATTTTTTGGTTAATTCTAGTGGTGTACTAGAATGATGGTTACTCGCAAGTCATAGTGAGACGATTAAAAGAGATCAGATTTTGATACGTTCTAGTTTCTGCATCACTTTTGATCATTTGTGACGTTTTATCGACTGGCTGTATTATTAGGCTAGTATATGAACTCCACAAAAATATTTTCTATCAAATGACAGTTACTTGGAAGTAGGAATGACTCGAATAAAATATAACATATTTTGGTACATTCTAGTGACATTCTAGTTTATTTACCGGATGACGGTTACTCGCAAAAAATAATGAGCAGTTAAAAAAAATCAGATTTTGGTTCGTTGAGTTCTAGTTACTGCGTCATTTTGGTCATTTCTGATGTCACACTGACTGGCTGTACTGTTAGGGTATAGTATCAGAACTCGACAAAAATATTTTCACCAAATGATGATTACTCGCAAGTAACGATCAGTCGAATAAAAGATAACATATTTTAGTTCTTTCTAGGAACTTTCTAGTTTATTTATCGAATGGCGGTTACTCGCAAGAAATAATGAGACGATTAAAAGAAATTAGATCTTGATTCATTCTAGTTACTGTGCGACTTTTGATCTTTTGTGACGTCACATTGACTGTCTGTACCATTAGGTTAGTATCTGAACTCGAAAAAATATTTTCACTAAATGACCGTTACTCACAAGAAAAAATGAGTCGAATAAAAGGTAATATATTTTGGTTCATTCTAGGGTTTTTCTAGTTTATTTACCGAATGACGGTTACTCACAATAAACAATGAGATGAAAAAAAGATAACATATATTTCTTTTCAATCTAATGATATTCTAGTTTATTTATCAAATAACAGTTACTCGCAAGTAATAATGACACAATTAAAAGAAATCATACTTTGGTTAATAACAGTTACTGTGACTCTTTTGATTATTTGTGATATTACACAAAAACATTACATCGTCTGGCTGTGTCTGAATCCAACAAAAAATTCTGCTGGCCGTCTCTGATCTCAACCTGAGATCATCCTTTACTCGAACCCGACCTAAAACACGAAATCTAAGAAAATTAATTTATAATGTAATTGTAATACAATTATGAATAACTTGCTCAAGAAAGATGATTTATACATTAATGGGTATTTAATGTTAAACAATTTCGAAAAAAATAATACTCATTTCACCAAAAAATTGAATTTTCGCAAGCAAATATTTTGTAAGAACTAAAATAGTTTATAAAAATAGTGTTTAAATAAATTTGTATTAAACGCAGAAAATCCAAAATAACAGTGACACATTTTTACTTTTTCACATAAATAATAGATGCAAATCAAGAGAATTATTTACAACTTTTACAAATCATTATTAAATTCATTCTTTTACACTGCGATTGCATGAAGATATTTCATAATAAAGTAACGAAATTATGCTAAAAGAAAAACAGGAATTAAATTGAAATTCATACTTGATATTAAAAAGAGTTGTTTCATTAATTAAAAAAAAAGAATACTGCCCAGTTAAACTGATGGCATTGAGCTCACAGGCTACAAATACTAATTGTACATTAAAGGCTTATATTTTCAAGGGTTAATTCCATTCAAAAAAAAAAATTAAGAAGGGGAAACAGCTCTCCCCTTTCCTCTTTTTTTATACTTAATCATTGAACCTCCTATACTATCAAAGACATGCTTTATCATATGAAAAATCTATATCCAAAATTCAGAGCAAATGAGATAATTTTTAATAAAAACTATTCAGAGATTTGAACGAAATCTGAAAATTCTGCTTGAAAAACCCATTTATATAAATTGGAGGCATTAGAACCCCTGTTCCCCCTATTTATACTTATTCAATGAACACCTAATAACAGTCACGGAATCGCCTCATCAGAATGATCCTACATCTAAATTTTGAACGAAAACTGTTAATTCTGCATGAAAATCCCCTTTATATCAATTAAGGGGAGGGGCATGAGCCCCCGTCCCCCCTCTTATACATATCGAATGAACTCCAAAAACTAATCAGGGAAGCGCCTTATCAGGATATACTTATATACAAAATTTCAAGTGGATCCGATATTTTTATCATGAGTTATCGCGTTACGCACGAACGAACATACAGAACGGATGGGCACATAAGCTCTCCGGCTACAATAGCCTGTGAGCTAAAAATTAATCCACTATTATATTTTCTAATTTTTTTTAAATTTTTTTATTAAGAAAAACTAATACATAGGCACTTGAAATACATACATTGAAATACATACTTTTTCTTCTGAAATGATATTTTGTACCCACCCAAACCTTAAACAAATAGAGTCAATAACACCGGATGCAAGACTGTAATCTAAAATCGTTACATAAGTAAATCTACAGCGTAAACAAGTTCTTACATGCAAGTCATTGTTACATATTTAAACTGGCGTTGTTTTTTTTCTCCAAAAGTGCGCATTTTCTTATAAGATAATTTCACATATGATAAATATATTATCACTTTTTAATCACCAATGAATTAATTCTTTAACAAAGTTCCTTCTTTAATCAAAACAACGTATCTTCACTAATTGCACCACTTTCGAAAAATTTTGTTTTATCTTTTTATCTTAAAACAATTATATGCGCATTGTGTTATCTACTAATTAAATGTGATTACAATTATTTGTTGCAAGATTAAGAAATTCAATATTTGTAATGCATTTACAACGTGATATTTTTAAATTGAAAAGTGCGTATTTCCTTATAAGATAGTCTACATATGACAAACATGTCCAATATCCAGTCATTAGTTAAATTGTTAGAACGTTGAAATTAGATACGAACCACACTATATTTTTTCAATGAGTTATGTGAGTCACATTTGCTTCGTCATAAAATTTGTCTTCTTAACTCCATATGTTGCGTATACATTATAGCGTTATCACCCTTCTAAAAGTTTAGACGAGTTCTAAAATGCCTGGAAAATGGGGATTCTAATATCCATTTTTATTTTTTTACATTACATTAAAAAAATTTTTGGAAGGAAAAGTTTGCCTAACCCAAAAGAAAATTCACACTATTTCATGTAAATAATCTAAAGAAAAGATCTCTATGGACCAATAGGATATTAATGCATTATATGCATCCAGATGTGTGCTTGTTAGAAATCATCCAGGTAACTGAACATACAGAAACCATGTATACTAGAAATATATCTAAAGGAAGGGGGAAAAACACAGGGATCTACAGGGGACATAAAAAATATTTAATGAAATATTTCTGAACTCGGATGAGTGACATCCTGGAATGTTATTTGTAATATTGGTGATTTCCCATGCATGTAAAATTTAGAACATTTTGTTTTTGAACGAAATGGAGCCCCAGAATGATATAGAACTTCCTCTAGGTTCAGTAGTTAAACGAGCCCTGGAATTAAAAGTCTCTCTACGACTACAAGGTCTCAGAGGTACATTTTTTCCTAACCAATTGGCTTCCTCATTGATTGCTTTCTTCACCGCTGATAAGCTGGGTCTTATGATTTAACAACCGGAACATAATACCAAATACGATAACGCATTAATACACATGATACCTATAGCTCATTCGAGATTCCTTCTAAACGAAATGCTTATGGATAATATAAGGGCCAGTTAAATAGGTTTTAGTAATTAAACCTATTTATTATTAAACCCTTTAGTAATTAAAGAATTTCCACAATATACACAGCATCCCCCAAACACTTAATACTTATCCTAACATGTAAAGTTTGTAGTACCTTACATAAAGGCAATAATTCTATGTAAAATATTACATACTGAATGTCCACAATTTGAGAATGTGGCATATAAAAGGTGTTTTACTCGATTTAAGCTAATTTTAAATGTACAGTAGCTGTCAAAATTAGTGAATTAGTTTTTTCAAAGTAATTATGATGTTAAATGGCTCATAGCAACACTTCCTATTCAAGTAATACCATAAAATTATACATCAATGTAAATACAATTTAATCACTAATCTAATAAAATAAATGTTGTTCAATTGTACTAGTATTTATCAAAATATATAGACAAATAATTAATTAAAAAATAAGCATAATTTGCTTAGATTAACATGAAGTAGCTTTCCTCTATTTGAATACAATCAATGAACATGAGTGTTTATAATGTCAATCAGGGGTCATCCTGATTTGAACGTGAGCAAGTCAGATAACAGTTAGGGTTTACTTTTTGTTGTTATGTTTTGGTAGGCATTTAAAGACTGTAAGTAAAACATTTGTCAGTGCTTTATGTCATTGATATATAAACAAAGGTGACATTTCTAAATTTTTCATTGATGAAAGTAGACTAAGTCACTACACAAGTGAATTGGTAAAAGACAAGAAAAGGTATACAACAGCAAGTGATAAAAAAAGACTGTGCATAGGCAACTGAAGAAAATTATCTAGATATAGACAAAGTGAAAAGGAGCAAGCCAGTGTGTTGTTGAGTTAAAGAAATATTCAGTGCAGACTGCAAGAATTAGGTTTAAATACTGTAGAACGGTTAGAATTCTTCAGAAAAATCTATTTTTATCTCTTTAACAAAGGCTGAAAACACTAAACTGAGCTATAACATATGTTAACTAGACAACGGAATAATGGCATAGCGTTTTTTGTATGACGAGATCGAAATATCCAAGTTTTGAAGTGATAGGCATAAATTACGTAACGAGAGAATCGGAGATGATTTACATCCTATTTGCATTACATACACTATAAAAATCCAATCATGATAAATTTAAAGTGTTATGATATAGGAATGTTTGTCACCAAAAGATGTGGTCAGAGTTTGTGTGATTAACGGGAATATGAAAGCCCGAAAATTTGACAACGAAATAATTTCAACTTGTCTAAAGAGCAAATCATGTGTACAAAGCGAAAAATTCTTCTCCGGCTGGGAGATGCGCATGTGATTTTTAGTTGATCAGTTTATTTATATGCATAAAACAGATGAAAAAAATATATATGAATTATGATTATTTTATTCATTTTACTTTCAGCTAATTGGAAAACAAATAAAAATGTCTGTGTTATCACAAATGTTTTTTTAACATTACGGTGGTCAAGTTCAACATGCTAATGAAATTCTTTCTTTAATTAAAATAATTTATCTCTACTAATTACACCATTTTCAGAAATTATGTTTTATCGTTTTTTATCGCTAAACATTTAAATGCGCATTGTGTTTATCAATTAGTTAAGCTTGATTGCAATTATTTGTTGCAAGATTAAGAAGCTTCAATATTTTAATGTATTTGCAACATGCTATTTTAAAGTCGAAAGCAGCCTGTTACGTATTATAATATTAAATTATGTCGAACTCTTTGTTAATTCAAATGGTCATGACATGCATTAAAATGAAATAGTATTCATATTGTTTCAGTTTACATTGAATCCCAAAATTAAAATAACCAAAAGATCTACCGAAAACAACAGTTTTTAAACGTTTGGTTACTGGAACCAAGGTATGAATAATGAAGGGGCATCTGAGACAGTTGCCCCAGGTCTAGATCTGCACGGGCCGGCCGGGCTGGGCTCGGGCCTTAATTTTTTTTCCTGGAATATCGGGCCGGGCCGAGCCTAACTTATTTTTTCCGTACGAAGCCGAGACTGATTTCGTTCTTCCCAGTCTTCACGGACCAAAATAATCAGTTCCTGTTGAATCTTTCCGTATGAAAATCATTTTCTCGACGTGGAAAAGTCTGTTCATAAATCAGTAAAGTTTGGTTTGGTCCAAAAATTTTTGCAAAATAGGCATATACTTTTAAGTCGTCATTACTCTACAATTAAAAATTTGAATTTATTCTTTTTTAAAGAATCGTATATCACTAGGTATCTTAAAATAGAATTAAACACATAAAATAAAACATGATTATGACGGAATTTTCGTTTAAACTGAAATCTGCAAATTTCTTTTAATCTGTTCATTCATGCAAAGTGAATACAACAATACGCGAGAAAAAAATACGTTAAACATTTACATCTGCTAAGAAGGAAACGTATTTCTTTCTTTCCAATGTCTTAAAAGATTTTACTTTTACCATATACCATTTTTTAGATTTTTTTTTTTTAGTATTAATAATACTAATGATAACTGACACATTTACATACAAAAAACAAAGGCTCATTAAAAGCGTAAATATCGCAGCCTATTGGCACTTCTGCATAAACAGAGATTATAAACATGAAAAAAAAATGACTAAGATAAGTTTTTTTGTTCTGAACTCTTTCGTTAGAGTAAAGATCAATATGTTCTGTAGAAATTCAACCAAGCCGGGCCGGGATCGAACCGAATTTTTAACTTTTTTTCTGGCCGGGCCGGACTCGGGCCTGGAAATTTCGGCCCGTGCAGACCTCTAGCCCCAGGTTTCCACATTTTAGGGGACCTCCTATGTCCATAATTAGGAACTTTGTTAAATTGGTGCCAAATGATAAAACTGGCCAAAAATAACTAATTTTTTTACATTTGCAACGATTTACGAAGGAAACACAGCTCTCCCTGGCTCAAAGAGTGATTGAAAGATCTAATATTTACATTTCAAAGATTCACACGAGCTCTTATGTTCTTATAAAAAATTAGTATATTTTATCATCTCTTAAACTTGTGATCATCTTTCTAACAATACCCCGTATAAGGATATGAATGATACCTGGTAAGAAATTTATGCATTGGTTCAATAGGTATGAAGTTTAGTAGCCATTTCATCATGATTCATAAACAAACTATGTATGGATAAATAAAAGAGGTGGGGGAGGGCTTAAAAAGATGCTTAACAAGAGGCCTTAGATAGTTTAGTCTGGCCATGGTGCGGACACCTTTTCGTATTTCAAGTGTCTTCTCGGACCCATATGATCTGTAACAGAAATTAGTTACATTCTGTAGTATACGCAGACTGCATATAAATTTGAGAGTACCTCTATTTCTTAATAATAATCTTCGTTTCACTTATTCACAGAATTTATAATACTTAACGATGAAATATCAGACGAAAATGATTGTTAGGGAATAAAAGAAAGGAAAAAAAATATATGCATTTTGAATATGAATCAAATATAGAACACATAAACTAATCATACAATGTGTAAAATATTATACTAATGCGACAAATAATTGCTTTAAAAAAATATTCCAAGTTGTTCCTTTCATTTCACTAGCAAGATTTCTTTCAATGTTTCTATGCTTCTTGAATATCGAATACAAGATATATAAACTAATCATACAATGGGTAAAATAACATAATAATACAAAAAATAATCAGATATTACTTTTAAAGAATATTCCAAGTTATTCTTTTCATTTCCTTAGTAAGATTTCTTTCAAACTGAGTAAAAAAGTGAATCATTTTCTATTGAACACAGGACCTTCGAGGATCCCAGCGCACTGCGGACAACTTAGGGTATATGGACCGCTGTTGTAGAACCACTGACCTTTAATAATGAAGACTCCATCTTTAGAAAAATGTACCTAAATAGCATAAAAAATGATTTTTTATTTAACTAATATAAAACAAATACACGTTTTTCACGTGATTTATTTAACCCCTTAATTTATGTTAGATACATAATAATTTTTATACATATTTAAACTTTGGCAACAAT
This sequence comes from Maratus speculifer, assembly GCA_964019185.1. Taxonomy (NCBI): domain Eukaryota; kingdom Metazoa; phylum Arthropoda; class Arachnida; order Araneae; family Salticidae; genus Maratus; species Maratus speculifer. The sequence continues at coordinate 68,548,827 of OZ025303.1, forward strand.
TAGAAGAGAAAACAACAATAAAAAATGAGCTGGTGATATTAAAAAAATATTTTAATTAAAATAATAGTTTTTTTCAAACTTTTAAGATTTGTTGCGTGACAAGAGGTATTCAGCGGTAAGTACAAAATTTGAACGCTCTGACTTGTATAGTTTTTGTGTATGGACTCTGTGACAGACAGAGGACAAAGACGAATAGGGTTTCGTCGCATAAACAAAACACTAAAAAAAAAAAAAATAAAAAAAATAAATAAATAAATAAAAAAATAAAAAATAAAGAAAGAAAAAAAAGACAAAAATCATCTTTTGCGCAAAAGTGATTTCTCTATACTAATATTTAAAATCGGAATGACTGTCTGGGCTTTTTAGAAAAACAGCTATTACTAAGTTCATTATGCTATTCAGATAACGTGTAGTAAAACAAAAAGAGGAGATTTTGTCTGTCTGTCTGTTTGTCCGAAATAAACAGACCCAGAAACATTTGTTTAATGAACACAAAGTTATCAGAGATGGATGGAGAATATTTCTGATCTGCAGTTTATCTTATTTTGATACTTAAAATAGTATTTGAGAAAATGGGGGAAAAGCAGTACTATTAATCAATCAACCAACCTCTCAGTATTTAAAAACATGAGAACTAATTGATCCTGTTAAGGACTACGGTGATTTAAAGGCCTAGTTAAAATTTCCAAATTATATTAAAATACATTTTTTTGCTTATAACTTATTATTCATTTTAATTTAAAAACTGGACTAATCAGTATTTTTTCACTAAAGATTCAAAAGGTTTAACATACAAATACAACAAAACAATTGCTATACGACTAACGCGCATTAAAAATATTGAAAGAAGGAAAAGAAAGAATGTTGATTTAATTAAAAATTTATACAAGTTAAAGTCACATATTTAGGACATATTATCTTTCCTTTAAACCATTATTATCATCTGTTTAAAACAGTTAAAAATAACTAATGAAGGGGGTTCGAAAACACTCATTGTAAATGATATAAGCAGATATCTGGAAAGTTATCATCTAATTCTTGTTGAAAAGTTTTGATATATTTTTATCATTTTCATTCTTTTGAAAAAATACAATGCCTTTTTCATTTTTTGGTTGATTTATTTCACCGAGAACTGACGTGAAATTTTTATGCGCAGATAAATACATGCTACTACTTTCACCACAGTTAAAATAAAATATTTTTTTTTCTCAACAATCCAGAACTTAATTCAATCTCATAGTTATTAATACTTAAAAATTCGCTATCACAGAGCAAAATTAAATGCACATCTATGCCCATCACGAGGATTCCAAAAGTATAGGTTCGTTGAATTGGATACATTATAATAATGCTCAAATTAGCAGGTAAAATTACATAAAAATCTCAAGCTGTATTATTTATTCTATTTAGCGATTGGAACATAAAAAAGAAAACTGATTTTTAAAAATTTATTTGAGTATTATTGATTGTTTGAGGCGATGCAATGCCATCTATTGACGGAAATTTGAGCTATTTTTATAATTACATTACACGAATTACAGTTACAATTTAAGATTCACCCGATGTAAATGTCCCTCATTTCATATTCACATTTATCATAGCTAATGAATTACTGAATTTTCAGATTCGGGTGTTTTTCTCTGATCAGCCTGTATAAATATTACGTACTTCATTTTCAATACCAAACTTGCACTATAATCTAATAATAAATAACGGTACTACTCTATTATCCCGTCGACCAATTTCGCCAAATTATACAAATAGCCAAACTAATAGCCAAATTATACATATTGACGTAATTTTAATTTTAAATAGCGAAAAAACAAATAATTAGTAAAATATTAATAAAAATACAAATCAAGAGTCGAAATAAAAATCCCTTAATGATGTTTTAAATGCGTTTATCGTATTCAATGTCATTGAATGTGACATTCACGATCATCCATTATTGGCTTTTTAATCTTATAGTTTGGCGATAATTTTTTTGGTCGACGGGATAACCTAGTAGTACCTAAATAACGGTACTACTCTGTTATCCTATCGACCAATTTCGCCAAATTATACAAATCGCCAAACTAATAGCCAAATTATACATATTGACGTAATTTTAATTTTAAATAGCGAAAAAACAAATAATTAGTAAAATATTAATAAAAATACAAATCAAGAGTCGAAATAAAAATTCCTTAATGATGTTTTCAATGCGTTTATCGTATTCAATGTCATTGAATGTGACATTCACGATCATCCATTATTGGCTTTTTAATCTTATAGTTTGGCGATAATTTTTTGGTCGACGGGATAACCTAGTAGTACCTAAATAACATATTCTAATAATAATAACTGTATTGCAATATTTATTATAATTATCGTGTAAATTCCAATAACATATATCAATCCGGATTCTTTATGCAAATTGAGCATGGACAGATTGACGGACAGACAGTCATACAAATTGAATTCATAAACATTTTTCAATTATATTAGATATTGTTAATAAGACTAGAATATTTAGTTAGAAAGACTTTTTTGATCTGAATGTAAGACTTGTTTACTTTACTAAAGAGTCAGCTATATTATTTCGTTATCGAATCTAATGTTTACATAAGAATACCCAACTGCCTTTTCTCGTTTTATATATGCGTTATTTCAAAGCTTTTCTCAGCTCAAAACTTGCCCTGTGGGACAGATTGCGAGAGTTAGCTCCCTTTTCTGATTTGCTCCGGTATATTTTAAGTCAAAACATATGGCTGTATCATCCCCAATATGTGTATTCTAATGTTACTATTACAGTGATATACTGTAAATAAAATCTTAAAAGGATTTATTATTATTATTATTATCAACAGAAGTATTTGATTAAACGTGCTCTGAATTCATGTAATGCATGTTACAAAGAATTCATAATTTTTTTAATTATTTACTTAGAATTACGTAATTTTTAAAACTTAGATTGATTAAATTTGTTTCGTCTATTTCTTAACTCTGAAAATATAATACCTAAAATTAAAAGAAATATATTTTAAAGTTCAGCGTAACACAAGATGATATACAAAGAAAAGTTTTTTTTCTTCAAGTAATTTAATTAGCTCCCCTAACCCCCTCCTAAATAGATTCGTAAATATTTAATAATCTGTAATATATGTGGGTCAATAGTCATTATTACTTTCCCCAATTTGAGCTTTCCACGTTTCATAGTTTATGAGTAAAATGGCAGTGACAGACAGACACTGGAATGATCTAATAATCTATCTAATATTCACGTGAAAATACTTTTGTTGCTTGAAAAGATATATTATTTGTGCCGTTTTAGAAATCACAACAATAGCTAAAAAGATAATATTAAAATATGAAGTAAATGTCTTGTCTAAATATTTTTCAACTTTTTTGCAATATTACTTGGTTTTTTTAAAAAATGACGTAATTTCTTTTACTTGGTACTTTTAATGGACATTAAGGAATTTATTATTCAAAAGCTTTTCTTCACTTTTTAGAATTTCGTTCACCTGATGAAACCATATTCATTTCTGCCCTCTGTCTGTCTGTCACAGAGTTTATGTACACAAAAACTGTGTAAGTCGTTGTCCGTACACAAAATCCGTGTCAGTCAAAATTATATGTACTTACAGCTGAACACTTGGTGTGACACGACAAATCATAAAAATTTGAAAAAGTCTATTGTTTTAATTAAATTACTTTTTTTCAATGCCATTTTTTCATTTTTGCGATTTAAAAAGCGATATATTGCTTACATCTTTGTTTATCTTATTAAGTAAGCAATATATAACGAAAAATGGTCAAATCGTGCAGTATAGGTTGAAAGCAAAATTAAAATCTGGCATTTTGAAGCGCCTTGATAAGTTTAAAACCATCTAAACTTTATGCTGTTTATACAATGTTGCATTGGCACAAAAGAAGCTCATTTGACATGTAATATTTCTATAAAAAATTGACAGATCTGTCCCGTTCTTATCATTTTGCTCCCAGTTCATATCTTCTAAAAATGCAACACATTATATTATATTTATAACAATTATTTCACAATGATTTCTTTATGTTTTTATTGACTATGTAGTTTCATAAAATAAATTTATATGGTTTATATTTGGATGTATATGATTATGCTTACAATTTAGACAATTGCATGATTACCCCTATCATTTTGCACACCGGTATATACATTAACAGCTTCCTCTTAATGTGTTACTTTTTTTCCGGTGAGAAAATGAATATGTTGGATTTTATCACCATTTTGAAGAAATTTTAAATCAAATGTAAAACAATTTTGCCTTTTTGTTCCAAAGTAAAAGATACACCTGGAAAAGTTTCATTTGCTGATAAGATGCATTGTTTTATGTTACTCATCTTCCATATCATTTGTGACCTCTAAAACATACATTAACAGTTTCATCTCAACAGGTTATTTCATTTTGTTTTTGTGAGCAATATTGTTTCGGAGTTACTTGAAAACAATTGCATAACTGTTTTGTTTTCAAGAAATACATATTAACTTTTGCTCGAATATCTCAGCAACTGATAAAATATTCGTTATTAGACAATTAGTTATACGAGGGGGGCTAAAAAATTCCTTGCTTTGATTATTTGTTGTTGAAATAGATAAACAAAATTAGACTCATTGGAAAGTTTAAAATCTTATTATGTAACTCTAATAATATCATGTGTTTAGGATTATTAGAATTTTTTTCATTGCGAGTGAAATATGCGATGGTAGCAGCACAACAAAATTTCACGTCTTTAGAGTTATGAGGGGTCATAAAAGTTTTGTTACGACAGGAAAAGTCAGCAAAGTCATTTTGTGTATTTTTTAAACAGAATAAGACTTTTTTAATAAAATTGGAGACTGAGAAGAAAACCTGGCTTTATATCTATGATTCGAAAAATAAGGAACAATAAAAAAGAATGACATCGCTGTCGGTCTCCGAGGCAGAAGAAAATTCACCAAAGAAATCGACCGAAATGATCATGGTGACAGTTTTTTGGAACAAAGACATCATTACACGTCATACATGTAGGTGGTCTACCTATCTCAGGGATGCAGTATAACTGGACAATATTATGCTAACCTATTGGACCAGTTGAAGGAGTACATGAAGGATAAATGCCGAGAAAGTTGACCAAAAGGATCTATTTGTTGCATGACAATGCACCTCCACACACGCTCAATTTTGCGGCAGCCAAATTGAAGACCCGAGGTTTCCATTTCGTTAAAACCTTCCCACTCACTAGACTTAGATGTCTCAGGCTAATTTATGTCTCCAAGGTCATCATTTTAAGAACATTGGAGATATGAAAGAGGCTGCTGTTGAGAGCTGTTTTCGGGACAAAACAAAGAACTGTTATTTGAGGAGACTAGAAAAGCTGCAACAACAATGTAACAAGAGCATCTGTCTCATGGGATAATATGTTGACTAAATACTTGATTTCTTAAATCTAGCTGTTTTCTTTCTAGTTTAAACCAGGAGCTTTTCAGCACCCCCTCGTATTTCATGAATTTATCCTTTTATACATAACTTTTGAACATAGTTCAAAGTTTTTAATTTTTGAATTCGATTATCTGCGTTCCAACATTTTTTTTCTTTTTTTTTAAATCTTGCCAAATTATTGATATGTTATGTTTAAGAACCCAACAGATATAACTTATTGAATTTTATTAAAAAGTGATCACTGTTTGTAATGGAGAAAGTAATATTTATAGTTAACTCATAAAACGATGTGTTGCTGTGACTTCAGGCTGCTTCAAACAGAATGGAACTAGTACACGTCATTGATGTGTGCTATAAAACGACTTCTATAAAAAATATAGAGTATATTTATTTAGTATTAATTTATTTAGACAAAGAAAATAATTCGGTTAGTGTATTGCCTATGATTGATAGTTGCTAAAAATGCGTTTTCAATTGTTGTACGTGATTCTAAACTAAACTAAATTTCAGTTTATTCGCATTCAGTTTGTTTCAGTATTATGTGCTTAAAGTCATATAACTTCTCATATGCAGAGTTTAACAAAATAAATTTTAAGCGCTACTGTTAGATAAGAAGGTGGGAGCACAGACAATCACCTCATCGAATTCACGGATATTCACTTATTTAGGATTCGTTGAATCTCGATTCGCATATTCAAACGCCGAGTCATATATTGGTGGAAAACACCTAAAACACAAATTTTAGCGAATGACTCATAGGTTTACCATTATGTTTTTCTGTTTCCAGTCCTCATTGTTTTCATACTTTTGGGTACAGGAAAGCACAATGGTAAACCTATGAGTTAAAATTGGGTTTTCAGGTGTTTTCCATCAATATATTATACAGGGTGAGTCATAAATATCGAAACAATAGGCTATCTCCTCAAATATTGCCCCTAGACCCATACTTCCAATTGCAAAAATTCAAAAAAAAAAAAAAAAAAAAAGTGAAATTTCTGATAAGCTAAGTCGCAACTCCATGGGGGTCTATTTGAAAAAATACGAAAATTAAATTTTTATACGGCCCCCGTAGGTCAAAATTCCCAATTAGGAAATTATTCCTTATCCATTCCTGAATTGAACAAAACAAATTTCATCTCCGTATCTAAAAATCCCACAGAGATATTGAATCCCAAAATCCTCAAAAATTCCTGACTTACACCATTTTTCCCTGCCTCTAAACTGTAATTTCTTCTTTGTGATTCAACGCTTGTTACGGAACATTCACAAATTGCAAATTGATAAAAATCGGTTTAAGATAGCGCTTTTTCTTTGGATATAAAATAGCAGCGTATAGTTTTTACGCTAAATTGGTATACCAGACGTCTGCCCGGGTCAAAATATCTAGGTCAAGTCTCAAACCGACCCATAGGGGAAAAAGTTCGGCGTGGCCTGAAAAAATGCCAACATCATAACCCGGACCGGTATGGAAAATAGTTTAAATCATAGCCCGATTCAGTCGCAAATTTCTACGTAGTTTTTTAATTCGACGTGGGAAAAAAATGTTTCATATGGAGGAGTTCTGACCAAAAAATTCTTTTATAGCTTTTCGTTTTTTATATTTATACTTTTTATTATTAAAGAAGCGCCAAAGGCTGTAATATATTTATTTTATCAATGAATCTCTATTTATATGTAAATGTTTCACTTATATTTTAATATCGTTAAGCCATATCCCATGCGTTGGAGACTCTGAAAAATGTTATACACTAAAACTTTTTAAGACGGAATCACATAGGAAAGAAAAAGTACGTTATAGACAGATGCTCTCTCTAGAAGATGTAATTGGAGCTTATTTTCTTTTCAGGTACTATTGCATTTATTTTGCATGGATCAACATATTTTCCGTTTAAGACAGAATTCCGTCATAGGCAGATTTTTTTTCACTGGTTTTATTGTATTTAATTTTTTTAGCCTTTGAATAATCTATTTTAAAAAAATAAATTTTAAAGGTTTTTTTTTTTTTTTTTTTTTTTTTTTGTAAAATACAAGTTTTAAAATCTGTATATTTTTCGTAAGAAAATTCGATTAAGCCGAATTATTTTTATTTTATGTAAGGTACCCTGGAGTAATAACGCCACGTAAAGGTTCTACCAATTTTCACGGCTTAGTTTTAGATTGTATTTTTCAAACAAATATAGGATCTGATACAGCAACTCATTGACTATCTATATAAAATAAAATAATTTAACAGATATGTATTCATAAACTGTAATGGCGTTTTTTCTTGACCAATGCTATTTGGCGTTAATACCCACCTATATGGGTAATAACGCCATGCAAACAAAACTATAAATTAAGATGGAATAATGGCATGTAGATTGCCCAATTCTAAAAATACAAACTCTACAGCTCTAGAAATTGACAAATTGCAATCTAAGCTATTGAAAATGTAAAAATTTTTTGTGATTCTGAAAGAAAAAGAAAGCTGTGGTGGTGGCGGGGGGAGGAGGCAAAATAATATCAGATTCTAAGCTACGTTTTGCTTAAAAATGACCATTTAAATAGAATTATTAGAAACATTGCACGGATTATTTGAATCAGTATTTATATTCCCATGTATGCATTCTATGTGATAGAAAATATTGATTTTTTTGTGAAAGTGAAAGAAAAAAGAGTGAGGGGAGCTTCAACAGAATATAACACCCTGTGTCTCTCTTTTCTCAAAAAGTCCAGCTTAAATATGATTATAAGAAGCATTTCATGGTTTTAACCATTCATAATGTAATATTTTAATCATGTGAAGTTTTATAATAACTAGAGTTATATGTAATAAATATTTATGTTAAACCTTAACTGCTGTTAGCGTCTCACATACCGCTGAGTTTTTCAAGTTTCAGAGTTTAACTTGCAATTTTTAGTTTAACTATAGATACCGGGAAAATTTTGTTTCATTTGGAGTCCTATTACTATCTCTAGAAACTTTTGAATAGCTGAATTTTATTTATAATAGTCCTGTATATAAGGTTCAATATAAAAATAATATTCTAAAAGTTAATTTAACATTTTATTCATCCTTAGATTAAGCGGTCTGACAGGCCGCTCACAGTAAGTTATGCGACAATTTTTGTCACAGCAGTTAAGGGTTAATACTATTATAGTAATTTAGTAAATAGTTTTTAACCCATAACTCCACACTAATGCGGATTCGCCAAACTTACAGCTAAATTGTCGACGTTTTAAAGAGCATGCTTTAATAAATTTTTAATAAATTGAATAAAATTTTTGATTAAAAAACATTATCCCAAAGAGATCTCTTATTTAATTTTATACATAATTCATATGGTTATATATCATTATATCTATATTAGCAACAAAATTAACCTTTAATTGCTGTTAGCAATCTGACTGAACACTGTACACCCTCCCCCCCCCCCCCTAAAAAATACCGTTTAACTTGTATTTTCCAGTTTAACTATAGTTACAACTGAAATTCTCCTTCGTTTGGCGTTCTCGTAATATTGTTAGAAATATTTGAATAGATTAAATTTAATTAGAATTAATTCTGTACAAAAAGTTTAGCGCAGGAATGATCTATGATTTTTAATCATGGATCGCATTTTAACCTTTAACTAATGTTACCGATCTCGTAGACCACTATTTTTCTTTTAATTTTTTAGTTTAACTTGTAATTTTCAGTTTAACTGCAAACACTACCGAAATTTTGTTTCATTTGGAATTTTAGTACTATCACCAGAGACTAAATAGGTGAATATTAAGTATAATACTCTTGTATAAAAAGTTTAGTACAAAAACACAATCCTATGAGTTATTCTCGCCTTTTATTCATCTTTCAATTTTGTGGTCTCACAAACCGCATCACATTCATACGTTACAATTTCTGTCACATCAGTTAAAGGTTAAATTTATAAAGTTTTGGAAAACCGAACGCTGAGAAAGCGGACAGTTAAAATTTCGAACTCAATTGAACAATCCAGTGGAAATTTAATCGAAACCTGATTTTGAAGATGTTCGAATTTGAATCTCGAAAACATTTTGATATAGTTTTATTTACAAGAGTTAAAAATTATTTTTTACATTAGTAAAAAAAAAATAATATAATAAAAAATAAAATAGAGAGATTATTTTTAAGTATTGGGCACCCCCCCCCCCCCTTAATCTTACCATTTCAACAATGATGATAATTCTGTCCCATATTAATATATAAACCCCCTTCGGATATATTTCGGCCACTGTTGGGAATTAACCGGGGTAATAACGCCAATCCCTGGCGTTATTACCCCGGGATACTTACTGCGCAATAAATCCTAAACTACAAATTATCTCGAGAAGATATCCAAAATCTTCTACAACAATTTGAAAGAACATGAAATACACTACAAATTTATGTAATAAACAAAGTATTTCTGGATAAAAAATATAGCCTTCAAATCGAAAACCTTATCTCGCAAATTTTAGATCAAGCGTTAATTTTAGTTGCTTGTAAAAACAATAAGACCTAAAAATGAAACAAATTAACTTGAAGCTGTTTTTTGCAATTTATATGACTCAAAACCCTTCTGCGCAGAGCACATGAGTGTCATTTATCCGATTATTTCATAATTATGCAAAATATAAGCACATGGCGTTATTACCCCGCCAGGCGTTATTACCCCAGGGTACCTTACGTATTAAGTCAGTCAGATACAGTGATTTTAATACGGGTTTTGTCGAGACCGGGTTTGAAATTTTCATCAAGAGTGCACCTAAGTTGAAGGAAGTAGTTCCCTCCTTTATGAAAGTATGCTAGGTCCGGCCTGGCGGGTCTTCCGAAAAAAGTAACATCTCGGTCCTGGCTTTACCTGGGCCCAGAATACAGATTTTTTAACATCCTCTGGAGGACGATAAAAAGCCTGAAGTTGTCAGAGGTAAATTTAAAAAGACAAAAAATGACTTAATCTGCATCTTAGAAAAAGCATTTTTTAAAATAATTGACGGACATTTAAACAATGCACTTCGTTTTTCTGCATAATGAATTTTTTATCCTCTATTTCTTGTCTTTAAATTATTAAATGTTAAGAATTTTTAAAAGAAAAAAGAACTTGAAACACGTCATTTTTTATTTTTTTTACATTAGTTTTGTTTCGGCAAATTTGAAAAAATGTTTACTTTTGAAAAAAATGTTTGTTTTTGAAAATATGATTTTTTTTAAAGTTATATTATTTTTTCAATAAATATTTTTAATAGTTTTAAAATTAATATAAATAAAAACCTTGGAACAAAACTAAAGTAAGATTTTCATCTTTAATTAAATGGAAAGAAATTGAAATCCGATAAATAATGTTACGAGTTATAACGATTTTTGATTGTCCCATTTAAACCAGTACTAACCACATAAAACTTTTATAAATTGTATGAGAAATTTTAGAATGTGATTTTCTTAGCAAATTATAATGCTAACCATCACAAAAAAAGGAAAAAATCAAAATTCTAACTCAAGAAATATATTTTTTACGCGTTTTCTAGAACTGTTAAAGTAACATTGTTTTTTGAATTGCGCGCTTTTCAATTTGTGTCTAATCCCTTAAAACCTGATGAATTTTTTAAACGGCTACAACTTTGCGAATTTTGGAGATATGAAGATGCAACTTTTTGTATCTTATTCAGGACTGAATAAGAAAAGTTTTCCTAACTGGAATTTTTGTCCTACGGGGGCCGTATAAAAATTTAATTTTCGTAACTTTTCAACTAGACCTCCCCATGGAATCGCAATTTATCTTATCAAAAATTTCACATTTTTTATGAATTTTTGCAATTGGAAGTATGGGTCTAAGGGCAATATTTAAGGAGATAGCCTATTGTTTCGATATTTATGACTCACCCTGTATACAAATTATTCGGAAAATTTCCGAAAATCAATTTTAACATTTTTTTTCTCTTTATTGATGAACCTATAAATCTTTTACGCATATTTCTCTTTGCAATTTCAAACAATAAAGAACATTTTTTTTTTTTTGAGTCATAGATAATTTGTAAAATATAACTGTGTAGTGTATTTTCCTTCGTATTATATTTTCATAAATTAAAAAAAAAAAAAACATTTTTTTTAAAATTTCTCGCTGAAAATTATCAAAATAGGTATTTACATTCATGTATTTTTGCACGAACTATAAATCCTTGTTATTTTGTTAAAAATTCGCCAATATTATCCTCACTGAATCTCTTTGCTTCAAGGTTCTGTTCCTGCTAGCTAATGCAACACTCGCTATCTAATGCTATTTCTATGGGGAGGTTTTTTTCTAATAATTTGTTTGTACTTCGACGTTTTTAAATAATTGCATTTGATGGAATTTTTGTGTTGGATAGCTAAGGACTCGAAGAAATGTGCATTTTTTTAAAAACAAGCTTTAGTACTCATCATACAACTAAACTAATAAGTCCAATATAATTTATTGTTAAAGAATTTTTTGCAAGCATTTGCAAGTTTTGATATTCACAACATGAAATAAATTAATTTTCTACCTATTTCTCTGTTTTAAGTGCAAGCCTACCTGAACAAATCTGGTATTAACTCGTTCGCTGCCAAAGCTAAAATAGTGCATATGTTCAAAGATGCCAAAGTCATGCTCCGCAATTATGCTTTAAAGTTAAAGTGCTTTTAAAGTTCCGACATAATGATTTAATTTTTTTTTTTAATTTATCATACATAATTTTGTTTCAATATACCTTTAAAATTTCAACATAATCTAAATCAAATAATTTTTATTCATAGTATTTTCTAAAACATATCGCGCAAAGATAAGTTTTACTGTTGTAAAAATTTAGCTATTGTATCTAGGTTTTGAGAAATAAATGATCCATTTCAGTATGGCCAAATGTATTATTTAGTCTCTTTCTGTGTGCGAAACACCTAAACAATGCATGTGTTTTCTACGGCAATACTCGTAATCGGCGATTTTAGATAGTGATATCAATAACGAGCTAGGAAAGGAAGGCCTGGCAAAGCTGGCAAGGAAACCAGCTATTAATTTAATTATTAGATATTAATTGAATTATGATTATACGTCGAGGGGAAAAAAATTAGAAATCCTAAATAGATGGCTCGAATATTTATTTTTTAATTTTGCCAGTTTAAAATAAAATAAAATGGACGAAAGTATAATTTTTTAATAAATTCACCAGTTAGCGCTTTCTATTAAGAGCAAATCAAAGTGGTTTAACTTTTTATAATCGGGACCCAAGACAAGTAAATGTATGGTAGTATAATCTTTTTTTTTTTTTTTTTTTTTTTTTTTCGGCTGTATGAATTGTAGTATAAAATAAACTTTTCTACCAAAAATTAAACCGACTTCAAAAACTACTGCAAAGTGAAAAATAACTTTTGTACATAATAGTAATAAGAAATTAAATTTAGAGCGTAGTATTTACCATGCGTATTATGCCCCACCAGTGGCCGAGAGGTTCTGACCTCAAACTGGTAGACGGTAGGTGCTGGGTTCGAACCCAATCGCGACCGTCGGCCAAACCGTTCGAAGTTTTCCGTGGTTTTCTTCGAACCTTATGTAAATACGGGTTAGGTTCCCTTAGAAAGAGCCCCACGGAGGGCAACCCACCCCATAGGGCCTATATCCCATACCGTAGATAATCGGCCGACAAAAATACACCAACACCATGCGTATTATTATATTTATGTACATTAATTTGAATTTTTGGAGTCAGTGCCAACCAAGCCAAGTTACATGTAATTTTCCAATACACACATCCAAGTATTTACGAATTTTTTACGATTTAATATTTAGTTTAAAATGTAACTTTATTCTTTTACGATTTGCATTGGATGTTTAATTTTAATTTTGAAATTGGCTTGGCTGGCACCGACTCCAAAAAATCAAATTAATGTACATAAATATAATAATACGCATGGTAAATACTACGCTCTAAATTTAATTTCTTATTACTAGTATGTACAAAAATTATTTTTCACTTTGCAGTAGTTTTCGAAGTCGGTTCAATTTTTAGTAGAAAAGTTTATTTTTCTCTTTTTAATTAAAAATTAACAATTCTTTAAGTCGGTTAATGAAAATTATAATATGGAAAAAAATATTGTAAATTGTACATGGATGTAAATTTTGTCAGGAGAGGGGTTCAAACGCACGCTCTCTTTCCCGAACCAAAGCTTAAATCTGGATCCTTAGACTGCTCGGTCATCCTGACTGCGCTGCAATCGACGAGCTTGTTTGTTTGTATTTATGTCGGCCAATGATCTACACTGTGGAATATAGGTCCTAAGGGGTGGGATGTCCTCCATGGGGGTCTTTCTAAGGGAGCCTAACTCGTATTTACGCAAGGGAGTCCAAGATCGAAGAAAACTACGGAAACTCCGTACGGTTAGACCGGCCGTCACTATTGGGTTCGAACCCAGCATATACCGTCTACCAGTTTGGAGGTCAGAACCTCGCGGCCATCGGCGAGCTTATTCAAAGCCCACGTTACTTTTAATTTGCGAAAAATCACCAATTTTATTAGTTTTTGCCTAATTACTAAAAATGTATTTAACTAATTTCAATGAAATGGAAGTGGTACCAATTAGAGAGTAGTCTCTTCTATTTAACAGAAAAACCAAAAATAAGCGGTTGGATAGTTTCGGAATAATCGGTGAAAATACATAGAAAAAAACGAGTCAAATTGATAACTTTCTCTTCCTTTTCTGAAGTCGGTTAATTAAAAAAAACTATAAGACGGAAAAATATTGTAAAATATATCAGGAGTGGGGTTCCAACCCACGCTCTCTTTCGAGAACCAGAGCTTAAATCTAACGCCTTAGACCGCTCGGCCATTCTGACTGCGCTCCAATCGGTGAACTTATTCAAAGCCTATGTTACTTTTAATTTGTGAAAAATCACCAATTTTATTAGTTTTTGCCTAATTACTAAAAATGTACTTAGCTAATTTCAATGAAATGGAAGTGGTACCAATTAGAGAGTAGCATCTTTTATTTAACACAAAAACCAAATTAATCGGTTGGATAGTTTCGGAATAATCGGTGAACATACATAGAAAAAAAATACACACACGTCAAATTCATAACTTTCTCTTCCTTTTCTGAAGTAGGTTAATAAAAAAAATTATAATACGGAAAAAATATTGTAAATTATGCATGGACATAAATTATGTCAGGAGTGGAGTTCGAACCCACGCTCTCTTTCGAGAACCAGAGTTTAAATCTGGCGCCTTAGACCGTTCGGCCATTCTATCTGCAATCCGTTCGTCGAACTTATTCAACAGTTTTAATTTGTGAAAAATCACTAATTTTATTAGTTTTTGCTAATTACTAAAAAAATACTGAACCAATTTCGATTAAACGGAAGTGGTACCAATTCGAGAGAATTCTCTTTCATTTAAAACAAAAATTACAGAAATTGGGTGCATAGTTTCGGAGCAATCGGTGAACATACATTAAAAAAAATTATATACGTGTTGAATTGATAACCTCCTCTCCTTTTTGGAAGTCGGTTAATTAGGCCTGCATTTTAATAAAATTATTGTATATTTTATAAAAGCTATTTTCCGAATATCAGTACTTTTTAAAGAAAAATTTCTTAATAAGTTTATACAATATTTGATACAAAAATGACCTTTGAAATAAGCTTCTAAAATCTTAAAAAAAAAAAAAAAAAAAAAAAAAAAAAAAAAAAAAAAATCTTTTGAAAAAAATGGTATTAAAAAAACACACCACAACTTTTAGAAGCCTTGTATCAGGGAACATAACAGGATGTAATATAATATGGTATTCAAAATTTATAAATCCTTATACAGGATTTTATATTAGCAAGTTTTCATCGAAAATGTCATATTATTTAATTATTTCTTACACGAAAAAAAAATCTAGTTTCCTAAATTCTCAAATTCTCAAATTCTAAAAAATGAAGTGCACTGCAAGATTTTTACTGTTGAATATGGAGCGCATTGAATTTATATTTCATGTATAGAAACACTATAAAGAATTCCCTCATTGTACTTTTCTCTCTTTCTCTCTCTCTCTTTTAAATTTCCATGTGTTATACTAATGCGTTTTTGTTTGGAGATACCTTATTTCGCAGTTACTTCTTCACGAGAAAATTATCTTAAATTCACGAGAAAATTATCAAATTTCCTAAATTCCTTACATAGATTAAATGCGTGGTTTCATAACTAAGTGCAATGATTCCAGAATTATTTTTTCGTCGAGAAATACGCATTTTCTTTAGCTATTGTTTCTCAGCGGATTAATTTATTTATTATCTAATTAGTTGTTATATTTGATCTACCTTTGATTACCTTTTCGCATTTTCTTAACAGATAAAATATACTTATCATCTGAGTATGTGTTATTTTTGATATGCTTATCTTTGTTTTGATTAATCAGCATTAGGTTATTATCCATTATAAACATCGCTTTATGAAACATTAGAATACATAGAACAAATATATTATTTTTTTTTTAAAGTTATGTAAAACAATGAACTTATGAAATTAGAACATATGAATGTGACTTATTTTTCATAATCAAAATTCGTATAGTCAAAACTTGCAGATAAACTACAGAGAAGCTCATATGTTTAAAATCATATATTATCAGGGTTTGTATCAGTTCTGGAATTTCCAGATCAAAAATTGTTCGATACCAGTACTTTCTTACAGGAAATCTTTTCTTAACCCTTCACTGCACATTTTTTTTTACAAATTTATGATTTTTTTTTTTTAATTTATATATTGGTTTAATATTGGGAAAAATAGTAAAAAAAATTAAATTTCAAATTTTCAACTAAAATTTCATATTTTATATCGTGTACCCTAAATACACAATTAGAGTTTTTAAATATTGTAATGCTATATTTTGCAACTAAACGGGTTTAAATTAATTAATTTTATTTGCTTAACATTTTGCAACTTTCATTATATTAACGTTTTTTAACATTTAGTAAAAATTATAAAAGTAAATTTTGGCGTAATAGCTTGATCGAAATTTTTTTGTTTCCTTAACCCCTTGGGGACGAGCGACACGTGCAATACATGCCGCAAAAAGGCTTAAGAATCCTTGTTTATACCCACCAGTAAAATTTTACTATAAAATTCAGCTTATTTAATCGGACCATTTACTGGATTTAATAAGGGACAAATTTCTGTTTTTAAAAACCGGTCACAGATCATTAAAAATTTCGTAAAAGACTCCCGTCGTGAAGGGGTTAAAAACAAATTCTAATTTTTTGTCAAATGTAGCCATCGAACATGGACAAATTAAGTGTTATTCCATACTTTTGGACTGTTTTTGATCAGTTACAGTGATCATATGTGCCAAATTCATGGCACAGAATGAGAATTATATGTGTTTTTGGTATGTGCCAGATATGGCACACGGTCCAGTGAAGAGTTAAATAAGGTAAAATCTCACGCATTTATTAGCCCCCGATGCTATTTCTTTCAGACAAGCTAAAAAGTGTCATGTCAAAAATTGTTGCCCACTTTTACTTATTTATCATACGTAGTATACGGTAAATCTTGCAATCGCTTTGAAAATCGAAAAAAAAAAAATTGACGGTTTTACACGTTCAGATATTGGAGATTCCGAAAAACATTTTTAGAAAAAAAAAATTGCCATCCGGCTGTCTGTCTGTAAATGCTCTATCTCACGAACAAATCGAGATAGAGACTTAAAATTTTGTATTTACTTAGTAAGTAAGAATTGGACGAAGCCTATTTAATATCAATAACCTCGATTATCCGGAATTATTTTTTTTTCGAACTCTCGAAAAATTCGTTCTGATGAAATGTACATAAAATTTTTCGATTTTTTTTTATTTTAAGGAAGGGACGTAAAAGTCAATAAAATAACACAAATTTTGCATCGAGAACGAAGTTGGTCGGATTAATAGTTGCAGAGATATTTGTAATCCTGTTTTCCACATTCTTCGATTTTTTATGGCCCTGTATTTTCTTCAAATTTCAATTCAAAGATATGTTTTAATTGGAAATGAGACGCTTAATCTGACGCAGTAAACTGTTAGTTAATATGATTATTGTTTTTTGGAGTTATAAGGATGTTTCTTTGTCCCCTGTCTCTTTTACTTGTGTAGTTTGGTATTTTACATAATTTGTCGAAATGGGTTCATCAGCAATTCATTAATGGAGCATTACTATGTATATTAAGAATATTTAAATATACATTTAAATTTTGTTTTGGAATTGCAATGCATTTTATAAATAGTTTTCACATATTTTATTTTCACATATTATGTAATGCATATCCATGATGGGTAAGTATTACGGCGAACCCCAACGACTAGTTTCGTAATCTGGCCGTTAAAACGAGACATTCATACAATTTTATTGTTAAAATGCATTTCCATTTTCTCAGAGTCTATAAAAAAGCATTTAAACTAAAGAAAAAATCCGTTTTTGATGAATCTAGTCAATGAAGAAGTAGCACGTCAAATTGTATCTCTTTATTATTCCGCAATTCCAATGTCTCAGAGAAAAATTGCTAATCAATTGGGTATTTCATGCCGTTCTGTTTGCTATTATATTGATAAACACAAGAAAAATGAAGTTAGTTCATTGCATTCTAAACGGGGTTGCCATTCTAAAAGACCTCTATCCATTTTTTTTTTTTTTTTTTTTTTTTTTTTTTTTTTTTTTTTTTTTAATCGGAGGCGAAACTGAATTCTGCATTGGCAGAATCTACATTTAACTTGTATTAATGCTTGATATTGTGTTCTCATATAATTTAATAATAGTATGCAGGGCTGCCACAATCAACTATTTTTATATTATGTTCGCACCAGAATTTTTCTAGTATAAGTTTCAAAGCATATTTCTGTTGCAAATATAATCGAAGTATGTGTAAAGGATTTCTGTTTTAAAAATGTGATGCAAATTTCAATTTTAAAAAAAGGTCGCTTGTGACAGCCATGACTCTACTATTATTATACACAAGGACAAAAAATAACGAAATGTGGAAGGCACCTACGCTCACTTGCAAGATAACGCTGTATCCACAACGCCTTCTAAGAAACTACATTTGGAAGGATGCCAAAAATTCTCTTTCTTTCTCTTAAAATGTGATAAATGATAGAAAGCTTTGATTCTATCCTGTGTGGTTCGTGTGACCCTATTCGTAATTTCTTCAAATAAACAAAAAATAGTTTACTGTGCGAACTTACACTAGCAAAAGCCATGCTTTGTTTGGATTCGCGAAGCATTATTTCATTTGTTATTTATTGGAAAAAAACCTTTTTTTTATATTATTTGGTACTACTTGATTATCCTGTCGACCAAATAGGTACGGCCAAACTAAAAGATTAAATGCTAATGATGATGGTAATAAATATCACATTCACATAACATTAAACTCGTATCAGTTGTTCGTTATGCCATCAAGTTATTTTTATTATGAAGTTTTATTTGTATTCTTAGTAATGTTTCATTAATTTATTTGTTCTTTCGTTATTTAAAATAAAAATTATGTCAATTTGTTTAATATGGCCAATTGTTTGGCGATTTGTATAATTTGGCAAAATTGTTTGACGGGATAATCAAGTAGTACCTTAATTCGACTTTTTATTTGGATTTTTATTAATGTTTTACTAATTTATTTGATTTTTCGATATTTAAAAAAAAGCGTCAATTTGTGCAATTGTGCTAATAGTTTGGCTATTTGTATTATTTGACGAAATTGGTCGACGAGATAACCAAATAGTACCCGAATTAAAAGTCACTTGATGACATAACAATCACGTGTATTATGTTTAATGTCATGCAATGTGACATTTATGATAATCCATTATTGGCATTTAATCCTGAAATTTGGCATTATATTTTTGGTCGACGGGATAATCAAGTAGTACCCAAAAATGTATTGTGTTATAGTGTCTATGGAATGAGGTGATAAAGAACAAAATCCTATAATATCTTGATGAAAATTAATTATTTGCCCATTATATTCAAGCTGACCACGTTTAATGCGATAAACAGTAATAACTGGACGAACTTGGGCAATTCATTTCTCCTCGAAGAAAGTTAAGCCCTTTAATATTTAGGGATGTGGACCAGGATCCATATTATTAGCTAAAGAAAAAATATTTAGTTCATTATTTACTGTACATTTATGGCAAGTCTTTTGAGATCCGTCAGAGTGAATGCCAAGCCAACGATCATGAAAAATTTTACAAAAATTTTATTTAAAATTTTTTTGTGCATCTTCGAAATTTAAAGCATTTTTCCGAGCACATGCATTCTCTTTCAGAAGAGATTCGTCATGTCGTCCTTTTGGCACAGATATCATATTACGCACTACATTGGAGCTATTTTTTTCAGACTCCAGTGTCATATATGCACCGGAGTACTTAATTGGTGACAAAGTGTAGTTATTTTGCTTGACATGGTAACCCGGATATTGTTTATTTATTAATAAATTGTTTATTTACTTTTATTTACTTTTTTTTAATTATATAAATTGTTTTGTTCCACAGGTATTAATTAAACTTTTTAAAATTTATTGTTATTCCCTTTTTAAAATATATATATGGTAACTGGTATTCGAAAACCAGGTTTTTGCCAAATTGGCGTCGGAAAAATCGGGCCGATATGGTGTGTATATGACATCTATGCCGTCTTTTTTTACGCTGGAATCTAACCTCTTGCCTTAAAGCTATATCATATTCGCATTCTTTTTATCCAGTAAGTATATGTTTCCTTGGCATTTTTTATAATAGAACTACTACATTCTGTAAATTGTTTTTAAACGGCAAACTATTTAAAAATAGTACTACATATACCAAAATAATAATATATGTTTCATTTGGTTTAATTTTCAATCTTCGAATTCAAATAACTCTTTACATAATGAATTTAGCAATTAATTTTATTTGTTTAAAATTTTTTTGTTGCCACTTTACGAAAAAATAAATAAATAAATAAAACAATATAATTTTAATATGCGTAAGTGACATCAGCGTAAATGATTTTGTCGGAATAAAGAAAATACATTTTATTTATTTAATTAATCATGATTCTATCTACAATTGTTAACTCCATGAATTATTTATTGTTCTGAAAATATGCATGCTTTATTTCTTATTTCTAAAAATGCGTCCGTAATGGAAAAACATGTAAAATAAATTAATTAAAATAGTAATTTTTTAAAAAGTTATTCTGTAAAAAAAAAATATATTGTGCAAATCTACCGATCATAATTTATATATGTGTTTAATTTCAAATCAAAATACTGAATAGTTTTTTTGTAAAGCGTACGACAAAATGTAATTTGAGTGGGCTAGTAGAGGATTCGCTTCGCTCATCCTAATTATTAGACAAAATGATGAAAGAAATATTTATAGGATAATTCCTTGAAAACAATTTTGACATTCATATTTTAATTTAAAAAAGAACTAAAAATGTCCAAATGGAGTCAAACTGATCCATTCTTAGTTCTGCAACACTTAATCTTTTATGTAGTATTCAATATTTGTAACCTAAAGAATGGATTTTTAATAAAGATTGCGGAGAAAAATTCCTATGATCTCTTTCTCTAGTCTAACTCTCTTTGAGAGTTATTCATTATTTCATTTCATTTGACAATTTTCACATAATCTTTCACTATATTATTATACTGCCAAGTTTTGTTGCAGTATTCTGAATGTATTGGAAAATGTTTCATAATCCATGCTTGACGCATAATTTCTCGTTCTTGTTTATAATTGACGTAGATTATTGCATATAATATGTTGAAATATCCATTGGATGTTATACTTTGATTTCTATTTGTAAAAATCTGACTATGCATAGCATATATACAGTAAAACATCTAAATAACGGACACCTCGGAAAGCAGAAATTGTCCGCTATTCGGAGGTGTCCGCTATTGGAAAAACTTCAGAGATACAAAAATCGCTAAAAAATGCTTAATATTTCATTAATTGACATTTATATGTTCTAAATCATCTATTATATGATCAATGAGAAATTAAAATTATTTTTTAAGCAATAAAACTTAAAATTGTGCACACATTTAACTGCTGTTTATTACATTCTTATTAAAAAAATATCTGTTACAAAAGTTTACTTTTACTTTACATGTAATTTGTTTTTCAATGAGATGTTATTGGTCATTAGAGAGTTCCAAGCGGGGATAGGGATTACACTTTTTGATCATTAAAAACATAAAATCATAAAATCTTCCAGGGGGACATAACACATTTGAATGCTATGGGAGATGTCTATCCCAGGCAACTCCCTGATTTCAACAATAAACGCGAAGGAGAAATTTCCTCAGCCCATCCTCTACATTTATTTGTGATCACAAAATTTGTGATACATTACCCTGATAAATTTAGAGACCTTTTTACTCTTTTTATTATTATTTTTTTTTCTTTTTAAAAAATACTTTTTCATCCTTTATCGCCGAAAATAGTGTCAGCTATTTGGAATGTCCGTTATTCAGAGGTTAAACATGCAAAAATTTAGGTTTTGAGAGTGGGGATTGCAAAACTGTCCGTTAAATAGAGGTGTCCGCTATTCGGGAGTGTCCGTTATGGAGGTTTTACTGTATTAACTTATCCATTTAAATCCATCGATTTCGTCATTTTATATTATTTTTCAATGCGACATAATAAACGATGGCTGTAAATGGGTCTCGCTGGGATTTGATAGAAGTCACGTGTATGATGTATATCCAGTTTTACTCCGCATCATCACCCCCACCCTTCAACTAAAAGCATGGGGATAAAGCATACTTTATACGAAAGAATGAGCATTTTAATGTGGTGTATGAAATTGAAAAGAATGTAAAATTAAAGGTATAAGATATTTTCATAAATTGGACGCTGACGGTTTCTTTGAAAAAAGTGTCTCATAGCACGCTGTTTTTGCGGGATGTCCAAAAAACATTGATTTTTTTTTTTTTTTTTTTTACTTTAAAGGCGCAGTTTACTTTTTCAACAATTTTGTTTCTTTTTAAAAATATAATTCAAATGGTGAACTCGTTAAAATCCAGTGTTCAATTAACAGTGAATTAAAAAATAACAAGTTGGAAATTGCACGTGAAGCGTAGCAAATTAGGTGCGTTCGTACGATAACGAAGTTTTAAAAATATTACTTTCATGTATCAATCTCATAGAATTGTAAATAGTGAATTACAATTAAAACGCTCATCAAACAATGTTCTCCCTATACCATTATGTAATGGAATACTTTTGTGTGGCCTTGTAAATCAATAACAAATTTTCTTTGCACCACAAATTATGTAAGATGTATATTATTAGGATGAGCGAAGCGAATCCTCTACTAGGCCACTCAAGTTACATTTTGTCGTACGCTTTATAAAAAATCTATTCAGTATTTTGACTTGAAATTAAACACAAGAATAAATTATGATATGTAGATTTGCAGAATGTTATTTTTTTACAGAATAACCTTTAAAAAATATTATTTTAATAATTAATTTATTCTACATGTTTTTCTATTATGGACGCATTTTTGCAAATAAAAAAATTAAACGCGTGTCTTTTTATTTTCAGAATGAGAATAAACCATGGGGTTAGTAATTATAGATAGAATCCTGATTAATTAATTAAATAAAATATATTTTCATTATTGCGCCAAAATCGTTTGCAAATAAAAAATTGAACTCGTATCTTTTTATTTTAAGAAGGAAAATAAACTATGGGGTTAGTAATTATAGATAGAATCGTGATTAATACATTAAATAAAATATATTTTCATTATTCTGCCAAAATTATTTACGCAGTTTATACTTACGGATTTTAAAAGAATTACATTAAGATTTATTTATATAGGTATTTACTTTGGTAAAGTGGCAACAAAAAGAATCGTAAACAAGTAAAATTAATTCTTATATTTGGTATTTAAAGTGAATATTTTGTTAAATTTGGTAAGTTTCTTAAGTCTGGTATTCGAAATGAAAGATTAAAGAATAATTTAAGAATATTTTAATTGATTGAAGAATAATTTAATTCAACCAAATTAAATATATTAATTACGTTTATATATAATTTTTGGAATGTATTAGCAATTTAAAAATGTCGAGAAAAAGAACACTTATTGGCCAGAACGAACGTCGTTACTGGCCATTGGAAAATGTAAAAACATCTTTAAAACTTTTAGTTAAAAGAAAAAAAAATATTTTGTAAAATTCTGCTTCGAAAATATTTTCATTTATACCAGCCTTATATCATAAATAAAAAATTCCGAGGAAATTCTTAGTTATTTTGCTGAATTTACATTTCTAAAATTTAAATGCGTTAAAACATGAGATAACTTTTTTGCTTAATAAAGATGCGAGAATAATATAAAAAAGTAATGTTCCTTTCAAATATTTATCTTATGAAATAATGCTTCGCGAATCCAAACAAAGCACGGCTTATGCTAGTAATATGTACTTTATAGTTGCATATAAATTTTATTAAGTTCGCATAGGTATAACACGATTAAAATGCATTTGAAACATTTTTTCCCATTGACCGTAATGTAACGGAATACTTTTGATTGTGCCTGTAATTGACGTGCATCCGATTTTCATAAAATTTGAAATAACTCGACAAAATTGTGTAATAATTATGTATTTTAAATTTCAAACGTATAGAATATATTTGAAACTTTTTTCCCATTGACCATAATGTAATTGAATACTTTTGATTGCCCCTGTAATTGATCTATGCACACGATTATCAAAAAATTTGAAATAACTCGACAGAATTATGTAATAATTGCGTATTTTAAATTTCAAACGATTAAAATGCATTTGAAATTTTTTCCCCCATTGACCGTAATGTAATGGAATACTTTTGATTGCCCCTGTAATTGATCTATGCATCCGAGTTTCATACAATTTGAAATGACTCGACAAAATTATGTAATAATTATGTATTTTAAATTTCAAACGATTCGGTTGGGTAGTTTTTGCGTTGTTATATGCGGACAGACAGACGGACGGACTGAACGACCACTATAGGTGCTACGTATTATATAATTACGAACGCACCTAAAAAAAATAAATAAATAAAAAAAAAAAAAACAGTACATGGGTCATTCCATGTCAAGTGTCCTAAATTTTGGCATGGTTCCCGCTCGACTCCCTTCGATTTTTATGAAATTGATACAGAATATACATGTAGGTATATGATGAACATTTGGAAACTGTTTAGTGCAAAAAGTTGTATAGTTGGAGAACCAGGGGTCCATTTGTACCAATCACTATTTCATGCTTGTAAAAGAAACGGCCAAATCATGAAGTTTGGCATCATATTGCTCATGATATATGAAACCTTACTTATTAAAAATAGGTGATCTAGTACAACTTTTTGCGCTAAAAAATGTAATTGCAGTATTAAAAATCACAAATCAAAACTATCGTAAATACTAGGCCTCAAAGTAGGCCGTACGGCCAATCTGGTTGAAATTTACCCTTATTTAACATGCTGTAACTACTGCAAAAAATTATTTTAAAAATTTGTCGCTTTACAAACTAATTACCTATGAATATATCGTAAAGTTGCTGTAGTCGTTTTTTGATTGCTTAAATATTCATTAAATCATTGATGTTCAAAATCTATTAAAAAATTAAAATCGTCGATTTTGCCCCATATTCAAAAGCGTATATCTTAAAAGGGACACTTCTGATTTGGTTACAATTAGTACCACTGGAAAGAGCATATCTTAATTTATAAAAAAAACTTTATTTCATTTTGGGCCTCTTTGATACAGAAGTAAAATAATAAAATTCAAAAACCTGTTGTACGAGATAATCCAGATACATACAAGAAAGGTATATATTACGACAGGGTCTTTCAACATATTTTGAACCATTCTTTTTTATTACAACGGTTAATGCATATAATAATTATCACTTTTCCTGGTCACAGTTACTTCTCCTTTACCATTATGAGTGATTTGTAACCGCATTGCCAATGAGGTTTATCCAATAACCAGGCAAGACTACCTCCTGGTTGGGTATTGCATGTTTAACAAGATTTATACAAAAATATTCCTTTTCTCTTTCAGTTTATGCTTTTAATTACTGTTAAAACATTCTGTATCAAGATTTTAGCTCTATGGATTCTCATGATTATGATCAGAGTCAATGCAGCATTGGCTGTGCTGATAATTCTCAGTGCCATTTGACGACTTATTGTGCACATAAAGGTTTTAAGCTTTTTAAAGAATTTTCCTCTGAAGAACAGGAGTTAATTAATCGCCGAAGTTTTTTGCATCTTGAACAAAATTCTCAAATATGCTTTCATCACGAAACATTGCTTTTGCATAAATTTGAGTTTCTTCAGCCAACATGCTGTAATCCTTTCACTAAAGACAATCATTGCGTACGAAAATCTTTGCAGTCCATCAATTTAGAAAGTTCTAATCATTTGACAGACAAAAAAACTAAGAAACTAAGAAAAATGTCAAACCAGATCAAAAAAAAAAAAAAAAAAAAAAAAAAATGTAGATCATGCAGAAAAGAATTCGAAGAAACAAGAGCAACATGATCCTCTTCTTCAAGCGAATTTGAGCAAAATGAAATAGATGCAACAGAAACGTTGAACAAAAGTCCAACAGGTATTGATTTATCTCCTTTAAAATTTCAACGAACATAAACAAGAGATATTAAAATCTATGCAAAGCGAAAGATAAGTGAAACTGAAGATGCGATTCCGAAGAAAATAGCTATTGTTGCTGGTATAGATCCATGTAAATTAAGACAACCTACTACATGCAACCAATGCCTAGACTGTTTAGATTACAATCAGCTAATTAAAGAATTGAAGGAGAAATTACAGTTGTCAAAACGTCCAGAACAAATACAAATATTAACAATGGCATCTCAAAGTTGGACAACGAAAGAAGTTATGGAACAGTTTGAAGTTTCAGAAAGAATGGTAAAAGCAGCGCGAAAATTAAAAGCAGACATCGGGATATTGGCTTTACCTAGAGCAAGTTGGTTTGATAAGAAGTTGCCAGAAAACATAAAAGAAAGAGTTTTACTAAATTTTTTTCAAGATGAAGAATTTAACCCTTTCCGGAGCAGACAAATTCTGTTCGTAAAATGGGAAATTGTTGACTGACACCGGAATTTACAAAAGACTTTTTTAGAAATTAAGAATTCCCTGATTTAATATGTCATTGTAAAACTAAAATTTTACTAAAATATTATTGGTGTCGTTTGTAAGCTTGGAATTAAAATTAGGTTTTGCCGGAGTGGCAACACTGCGCCGGAAAGGGTTAGTTTAATATGTCCAGGAATAAAAGATTTCATTTCTGCTGGGATAGATGGAAGGAAAGTTCAGATGCAGAAGCATCTATTACTAAGCAATTTGAAAGAAATGTTTGCAGTCTATCGAAGTAGTAATGGACCGGAAATCGGATTCTCCAAATTTTGCGAGTTAAAACCAAAATGGTGTGTGATTGTCGTTATAGCAGGTTCACGTTCCCAATCTGTGTGTAAAATGCATCAAAATGTGAAGTTAATGCTAGCAAGCTGCCCAACTGATGTAGATTATAAATTCCTTATAAGTAAAACTGCTTGTGACTTGAATTCTAAAAATTGTCTTCATCTCTGCGAAGAATGTCCTGGAACAGATGATTTAAAAAAAATTTTTTTGGAAAGTATTTTCGAAGATAGTGATCCAGAAAACGCCATTGAATTTAAACAATTGGTTCACACAGATCATGACTCGTTAGAAACGAAACAGATGACAATTGAAGGTTTCATTAAAGAATTAATATTGAAAATCTCAGCAACGATGTCTTAATAAATTTTATGCACCCGCATGGACCTTCGAAAACATTTTATTAGCCCACTAGACAAGACCTCTGTTGGATTCCGGAAGAGCATATAATTATTGTTCCATTTCCAATAAAAACAAAAATTAGTCAGCAATAAAATTTACCGAAAGCTGTTTCAATCGCAATCAATAAGAAATTTTACAAACTGAACCAATGAGTAATGTTTTTATATATTGGGGATCAGGAATCAACATAATGGGAACTTGAAATAATCAAAACATTTAGTCTATAAAAATCTATGGATCCCGTTAGGTACCCGCATTCAAAATTTAAAACATGCAATACCCAACCAGGAGCTAGTCTTGCCTGGTTATTGGATATAACTCATTGGCAAAGCGGTTACAAATCATTCATAATGGTAAAGGGGAAGTAACTGTGACCAGGAAAAGTGATTATTATTATATGCATTAATCGTTGTAATAAAAAAGAATGGTGAGAAATATGTTGAAAGACTCTGTCGTAATATATACCTTTCTTGTATGTATCTGGATTATCTCGTATAACAGGTTTTTGAATTTTATTATTTTACTTCAGTATCAAAGAGGCCCAAAATGAAATAAAGTTTTTTTTATAAATTAAGATATGCTCTTTCCAGTGGTGCTAATTGTAACCAAATTAGAAGTGTCTCTTTTAAGATATACGCTTTTGAATATGGGACAAAATCGACGATTTTAATTTTTTATTAGATTTTGAACATCAATAATTTATTGAATATTTAAGCAATCAAAAAACAACTATAGCGGCTTTACGATATATCCATAGGTAATTAGTTTGTAAAGCGAAAATTTTTTTAAATAATATTTGCAGTAGTTACAGCATGTTAAAGTAAGGATAAAATTCAACCAGATTGGCTGTACGGCCTACTTTGAGGCCTAGTAATCACGATAGTTTTGATTTGTGATTTTTAATACTGCAATTACATTTTTTAGCACAAAAAGTTGTACTAGATCACCTATTTTCAATAAGTAAGGTTTCATATATCAAGAGCAATATGATTCCAAACTTCGTGATTTGGCCGTTTTTTCTACAACCATGAAATAGTGATTGGTACAAATGGACCCCTGATGCTCCAACTATACAATTTTTTGCACTAAACAGTTTCCAAATGTTCATCATATACCCACATGTATATTCTGTATGAATTTCATAAAAATCGAAGGGGGTCGAGTGGGAGCCTCTAGGTCAGTTGACATGGAATGACCCACATTTATTTTGAAAATTTTTTAGTTAAAAAAGGCATTTTTTAAAAATCACTACTATTTTTTAAAATATTGTTACTTTTGCCCAATGTTTTTTTAAATAGATTTTTAAATGTATATCACACAAAATTGTGCATAGATTTTTAGATACATTGTACATCTAATCATTGTGCGCGCGGCAGCGCGCTACAATAATATGATTGAGCGATGGTGCACACGGATTTTTCAATTTTTCTTTTTGCAATAACTAACTAAATACTTATCCAATTTTGATGATTTTTTTTTTAAATGTTCGTCTGACCAAGACGCACAACATAGCACAAAAATTATTTTTTTTTTATGGCATACTGTAGGTGTACTGTAGAGTATTCTGAAAATATGACAAAAATTTTGTGTCCCAGCACTTTTCTCGAAAACTACTAAAGATAAAAACTTAATTTTTTTTTTAAACAAAAGACAAACTTTTTATCCCGAGGTAGTCATCGAGAAAACGTTATTTCGCTGGGCGGTTTTTCTGAAATTGCGTATTTTCCAAACTTGGTCATAAATTGGTATATCTAACGTTCTATTGCAGATAGAATGTTGCGGTAAAGTTTATTTTAAAGATTTTGCGATGCTAATTAATCCTGCAAAAAATCATAGCTTTACGTTAAAAAGTTTTTTTACAAGAGGAAATAAAAGAATGGCAGTCATCAATCTAAGGTACTTGTGATCATCGGAGAGAAAAACCAGTTACACCATTCGATTAAGCATAAAAAAATACAGAATGATTTTTTTTCTCTTATTTTTAACTTAATTTTTTAACGAATTATGAATTTTTTTGAAATTTTTGACATGCTGATTTTTGTCATTTTTTAACATAAGGTATTTGTGATCACCGGAGAGAAAAACCAGTTACACCATTCGATTAAGCATAAAAAAATACAGAATGCCTTTTTTTTCTCTTATTTTTAACTTAATTTTTTAACGAATTATGAATTTTTTTGAAATTTTTGACATGCTGATTTTTGTCATTTTTTAACACTAGAACGCCCGGATGGAGTCGATTCGACTCCAATCATGTAACTAAATTTCAATTCGAACCAGAAAAATTTTCTTGAAATAATTTAAATCTAATCCACGCAAATTTACGTTTAATAAATCAATTAAATAATTTTGAATAAAAATTCTGGTGAGAAATATTATTTTCAAACTTGAGTAGAATTTCCGGGCGTTCTAGTGTTAATGAATCATTTACTGAATAATTATGCACGGTGTCTAGCCCTGGTGGCTGTCAAATTTGATTTTTAATTTTAAATTAGGCAATTTTTTGCACCATGCCAAATATATATTTTATCCATTTTTTTCATTTATTTATATTTTGTTTTTAGCACAATGGCAAAAATGCCTGGCATACCTGTCAAATATTGGGGCCCTGTACTTTAACAAAGTGTATTTATTATAAGTATATACCGTATTTATTCTAATAGAATGCGCCGTCTAATAGAGCGCGTCTTCTAATAAAGTGCGCACCTTGGTGATGATTGAAAAAATAAATATACGGAAACGATATATTAGATAAGTAGAAAACGATTACTTAAATGCATTATCGAGGATTCTCATCGATCAAAATAGAGATATTCTATCAAAGCGATGGAGTGGCGATGCAGCAAAAGTTTCAAATTTTGAACAATGTACCACTCCTGTAAACTATAGCGCCAAGGATATGCACACTGTTAAAAATCTACTGCATTTTGCTGCAACGCATTCCCCTGCTTGTATAGAAAACGGTTACTTGGCCGTGAAATGGCGCTTTCTCATTGGTTGGAATAGAGATATTATATACAAGTGGTGGAGGGCGTTGCAGCATAATGCAGCAGATTTTTAACAGTGCACTGTTAAAAATTTGACCCATTTGTTGCAGAGTCACTCCACAGCTTTTATAGAATGTCTCTTTATGGCCAATGAGAATGCTCCATAACACAGTAAAGCAATCGTTTCCTATAAAAGCGGTGGAGTATGTTTTTAATAAGTCCGTAATAAATACGGATTAAGAAAAAGAAGAAGGATGGTTTTTGTATCAAACTTTACTCTTGCATAAAAAAAGTTCCTGTTTTTGGCAAAAATAATGGATATTTGAATGAAAAATCTATTCTTTGAAAGGATTTATTATTTTATTCACTTTAGTAAAAAACTGATTTTTTTTTTTTTTTTTTTTTTTTTTTTGAAAACCACCGTAGAATTTTGGTATAGAAAAACCTGTTTAAATTTTTTTTTTTAATTTGTAATACCAGAGTATTAGAGTATGTAGCATTTTTTAATTTCAATACAAATAAGATTTTGTTTTCCATATATAAAATACAAAACAAGTTGTGCAGTATCCCTAAGGAATATGGAAAAATAGAAGGACTAGTGAAAAATGCTCCAAGGAGCAGTGCAAAAGCAGAATATGATTTTAATTGAGCATTAAAAAGTAATGGACAAGTGCTTCTGTTAATTACTGAGCATGAGGAAGGATAAGGGATCCCTTCTTGGCTACAACTCACTTCAATGCCAACTTTGAAAAAATCATATTTGCGCTTTTTCCGTGAAAACAAATCAGTCGCAGTTACTATAAAAATGTATAGTGTAAAGACGTAACCAGTAAAGATGCAGCTTAATTAGACATAAATGTAAAGGAAAGCGACATAATGCCAGATACCTAGTTCCTGCAGGTATCACATTCATGCACTGCCACCAAGCATACCCTAAGTGTATAATTGCACAGAAAATTGATTTGTAGTATAGTGCAGAGTGAACAGTGCAGTTAACATCAGAGATGTAGTACAGGCTATACGCCGTACACCTTCTGGACTTTTTAATAGAACACCATATACCCTCTGTTTTTCAAGAAAGCTTATAGTATACACATTCTAGAATATCCCTCTGCTTAGAGCATATATCTTATGTTATTTTTATGACTACACCCCTGGTTAACATCTAAAGCACGGTGGAAAATTCTACTAAAGAACCGCAAATTTCTTTTGTATGGAAAAAGCGCAAATATGATTTTTTCAAAGTTGGCATTGAAGTGAGTTGTAGCCAAGAAGGGATCCCTTATCCTTCCTCATGCTCAGTAATTAACAGAAGCACTTGTCCATTACTTTTTAATGCTCAATTAAAATCATATTCTGCTTTTGCACTGCTCCTTGGAGCATTTTTCACTAGTCCTACATATTATATTTAAGATATTTTTTAAGGTTTGTTGCTTAAAAAAGGAAAATGGAACCATTATAAAATCATTTTTGTGTCTGTCACATAGCCATTTTACTCGTAAACTATGAAGCATAGAAAGTTTGAATTGGGGGAAGTAATAAAGACTATTGATCCACATATTTACAGATTATTAAACATATACAAATATATTTAGGGGAAGAGTAAGGGGCTAATTAAATTTCTTAAAGAAAAAAAATCTTTTCTGTGTATATTATGTGAGGAATTGTTCGAAAGATTTCGTTACGAATAAAACTAACTAAATAAATTCGTAGCTCAAAAATACATTTATTTTAATTTTATTTATTATGTTTCCAGAAATATTGTCAAAAATGTAGTGCAAAAGTATGCCCCCCCCCCCCTCTATCTCCAAATCTACTAAAGCTAATATTATGAAAAACTTAGAGGTGATAGACATTAACTTAAATCTTGCAGGAAAACTATAGCGACTACCCTAGGTCACGTAGTTTTCGAGAAAAGCGCTTTTTTTCCGTTACACACAAATCTCGATTTGCGGACATCCAGCAAAGGTATTGAGGAACGATGGAGGTACCTATCGTAGCAGAAGTATGAAAGAATTGTGCATAATGATTTTTGAAAAAAAAAAAAAAAAATCTTCGAAAATTAGCCGAGTTATTAACCCTTAATATAACGACGGTTTGGAAATACACAATGTCATCGGTGGCGTACTATGTGCTCCATACACTTTTAAAATGTAGATTAGGGACTCTGCAATATAAAGTTAATTTTTTGGTAATTTTAGACCCTCCCCCCTCTTTCGATATCAAACGTTATCAAACCTCTAACTCCCCCCTCCCCTTCCACTCTAATGTTTGAAAATGAAATTTACATTTTTGAATTTCTTTGTTTGTTTGGAGTGATATACAGATATTGTTATGCATTTATTTTTCGCAAACTTTATTGTTTCAAATAAAAATAAATGAATAAAATATGATTTTGTATATGAATATGTATCAAATAACTCTTAGATATTCTTAGCTATTTTTAGCTACTTAAATAGCTACTTTTTAAAAACGTTTAGTAATAGCTTTTTGTTACATAATGTGTTCAACACTAACAATGTCTTCTTCAACTTTCCCGCTGACTGCGGTAAAGGGCAGCAGGTGGACAACTTTCTTTCTCAAATATTTATTAATAATCAAAACAAGTATAATTTCACATGTACTTCACACGTGGTTTATTGAACTGCAGTTTATATATGCATACAAATATGACAGAAGAATATTAAATGCCAAACGTTGGAGTATTACATATTTTGGAATTAAATAATTTTATAATCATTTAATGATTTAATGATTTAGCAATAACTTTGTATTTCCACAAAATTAAGTAACAGATTAAAATTTGTAACAAAGTATTAATCTGTAAACTACAAGATACAAATAAAAAAAGAAATTTTTTATTGAATCAAAAATGATAACGATGTCAAAAGATACCCACCCAACCCAAAAAGATATATTTCGATATCATGTGCCAGACATCCATTCCCCCCCCCCTCCCTAAAGTATTAACTTTATATATGTACAGCCCTAACTATTTTCAATGATATATTTGTGCACTGCAATGCCCAGTAGCAGCATAAAAGCGATGAACGTCAAATTGTTAAAAACTGACCAATTTAATGTAAAAGCGCCCCAATTGGGGGGGCCGTGTATAGTGGTTATTAAAGAAGTAGAGAAATTTGGACTAAATTGGTTTATTAATTAAACGTATACTAATAAAATAAAACATCTACAATTTACAATAAAAGAGAGAGATGGAGATATATCAGTATGGACTTACCCAGGAGTATGTTGACCGTAGACTTTGGGGCCGATTCAATAGGCATCTTGGTCCTTTTAATGATGCACAACACTCACGCACTACTCTCTCCTTTACTTAGTAATGTTATATTATATTCATCGATTCATTATCTTTTGCTCTCGTGTCTATCTGTATATATATCCGAGTATATCAATCGCATCTCAAATGAACTCTGCTATTTGTTTCTAGATTAAAAGCGCGCGTGATTATGGTTAATTAGAATTTACGCGTATTTTTCTTATCGAGTGATTAAGATGTAGCTTTTTCTTTCTTAAGGGTGAGATGAACTTTATACTTAATTCTGATATCTGGATACT
This sequence comes from Maratus speculifer, assembly GCA_964019185.1. Lineage (NCBI taxonomy): Eukaryota > Metazoa > Arthropoda > Arachnida > Araneae > Salticidae > Maratus > Maratus speculifer. The sequence continues at coordinate 68,582,655 of OZ025303.1, forward strand.
AGATTAAAGACTTCACGTGCCTAGAAACCTTATATAATTTATCGTATGAATGTTTATTTCGAAAACAGTTGATTACTTATATTTCTGAGTCCAAGATAATGTGACTGCGTCACATCTCTATTCACACGCGAAAAAAAAAACAATAAAAAAAAATAATTTAAGGCTTAGGGTTCTCTACCGAAATCTCCATCTCTCTGAAAGGAATACATATAACAGTACAAGAGTAGTTTCGCAGAACTACTTAATGGGTAAAAAAAAAGAAAAATATATATATATATAAGTTATACATCCATTAGTAATCTATAAATGCAAGAACATACAAACTCGTAAATATCCAATTTGTAGAGTATAACTACTAGGGAAAAAAAAATTGAAATTCTAAATAAAAAGTGAAAAAAAAGGATTTTTTTTTTTTTTTTTTTTTTTTGATTATATATTTTACAAATAAAAATATAAAAAAGGAAAAAAAATTTAAACAGTGAATAACGAATAAATCATGTTGAATAGTTAGGGAAAAAAATGATAACTAGTGAAACTAGCAGTAGTGGTTTTAAGGGTAAGACATTTAAGAGTTTGTTATGAGGAAAACAAAAAACAGTTATAATAAAAACAGTAATAATATATATAAGTACATTCGTAGAACTTATCTTCTACAACAGGTGACACAAGTAGAAAAAATCGTGATGGTGAGACAGACAATCAACAAAATCGCTCCCAACATTTTTAATGACATAAAAACATTATTGAAAGTGGGGAGGGAGAAAAAACTAAAGAAGCCTGAGCCCGAGGAATCACTTTTAGAAAATGATTTAGTGTATGAAGTATTTAACTGAATTAAGTGCAGGCTGGGTTCAGAGAGACAAAAGGAAATTTTTTGGCACTGTCTCATATTTCTCGAAACCAAACAAATCTTTTCATCGTAGCATTTCTCATCAGCTAAAAATTTTATAGAATATTCCTGTGGCTCAGTTCCTAAATTAATACTACGTGTATAAATTGAAATTTTTTGAAATTCTAGAGAAATAGTCCCTGCATGACATGATGAAAAAGCGAAAAAAAGTCATTTCGGAAAGAATCTGACAAGCATAGCATCCTTTCGTTTTAAAAACAGCATCAGTTAGACGTGGGCAGATATCAATGCTCTGTACTGTTATTTTATAGTCCTGAAAATGAAGTTGCAGGCGAACCGGAGCTGAAGATAGGAGTTGGGATTTTAAAGTCCCTTTTTCCATAGAAAGAAGATGTAAATCATGTGTAAGAGGCAGTGCCCGCTCATTTGTGGCATAAAGTGCTTCCAACGCATCTGGCGTTTGCATACATCGAAGAGTAGTTTCGAAAAAAGTACATTGTACCATATTTCGGTCAAATAAAAAGTTTGTAGTATAACTAGTGTTTGCTTGAACCTGGCCCACTAATCCAGCTATAGGACGATTAGAAGGACTTGATGGGACTAGGTAAGCTTCAGAAGCATCTCCCACTCGTAATAAGAGCGAATCCGAAATATGTATAGGAGCTTGATTATATGCTCCTAGGATGTCTATGTTAATACCGTCAGCTGTTATTGTAGAAGAATGAAATGTCATAGTCTCAACAGTATTGTTAAGAGAACGTTCCACTGAAATGGTATATGTGCATTGGTGACCTGATAATTGTCGTACTTCATAGGAATGCAGCAAGTCTGGAATAAAGTATACCCTATAAAATAAACATCCCATACGGGAAATAATTGTGCATCCACTACCCACGCTAGACGGCTGGCAGCTCGTGAAGCCTGGATATTCTAAACTTTCTTCCGTGAGTGCCTCAAAATGTTTATCATTTTTACAATGTTCGCCCCAGGCGCAATAATAATTTTGAGGGCACGCGAGTTGCGAAATGGTATAATGCTTCACAGGAAATGTGAAATATTTTCTCTTCGAAGAAAACGAACATTGGGCTGACACAAGTTTCAGTTTCATGTGAAAAATATCATTATCATTTTTATCTTGGAACCAAATGCATGATTCGTAACCTAATCCTTTTAACGTTATCTCTGCCGTTGTGAATAATTGACAAGTTTGATGGTCAGTTTGTTTTTGACAATTTTTTATGTCTGAGCTCAAAAGTGCATGAGTTGAACAGTCAGCCTGAGTTAAAGCTAGAAGGCTTAAAAATAAAAGTATAGAATGCATCATAGCTGGTCGACGCTGGGGGTTGCGATTTTCCAAAAATTGGTGAAATGAGAGAATATAATTTCTTATTGTCGTACCTAGCAAAGCTCCGACTAGAAGAAAAAATCGAAGTAAAGATTTAATAAATGCTAGGGTAGTAAGAATTAAGAGGATCACTGACCGTAGGGAGATCAAAATTCCTTTGCAGGCCCATTTTAGAAGGCACAATATACTTAGCACGAAAATTGTAACAGTACCATAAAACAAATAAGTAATATATGCAGGCCAGCATTTGATATAAAACAAAAAGTCTCTGCAAAGGATGCAGCTTGATAATCGACAAACAGTCTTTCCTTCAAGGGAAATGTCGCCATGGACTGCCTTCCCTGAATTTGAAATAAAAATTAATGTAAGGGTGTCTCTAAATGCTACGAACTCAGGTGGCAAAACAACCTGTAATTCTGACTGGATAGATAAAATTAGTTCATTTCCAGACACTCGTGCTATGAGTTTTCCTGGTTCTGGAAGTGTAACGATTGGATCTTGAAACGAAATGGATAAATTATGATTAGAAAATGTAGCCCCTTCATATTCCTGAAGTTGACGTGATCGCCGGGTTTTCTTGGGTATTTTGAAGAGACACACCTGTAAAGATATCAAGGTAGGATTGACGATGATACCGGTAGAAGAGAGATGAGACATCTCGTATAGTACTTTCCGAACCTTACATCGGCATGGGGCTTCATCGACACAGGGAAAATTTGAACAAAAATCTGCTGTACCTGAACAGTTCGTTGAACACTCGCATGGGAGAGGAATCATGTCACCTCTGGTATCGGCTGTTGAACATAGGAAAGTGTCCAGAATACCGTCGGCATTGGTGGGTTTCTCAAAGAAGGCAGCTGGGTGTAGGAGAGAATTTTGATGTAGGATGTATGTCCTCGTTCCTGTGATGCAAAATTCACAGTTAATGGCCTGGCAGGAATCCACTGGTAGGTCCAAAAGTTCCAAGGTGCTAGCCGTAATGTTTCCGCAGTCATAACTAGCTGATGTTGCATTTCTGTGGCAAATCTGGATGGCTAGAACCTGAGGGACCATCATAAAAATGAAGAGGAATCCTCCTGGGAAGAATATGATAATACTCCATCTCACATTTAAATATGTTATTTATTTATTTATTTTATCTATCCTAGCAAAATAAAACTTAAACATGTATTAAGATTAAATTCCATAAACTATTAATTGATTTTTTTTTTTTTTTTTTTTTTTGAACAAAGTGAGAAAATATTTATTATTATTATTATTAATAATGCTACTGATGATAGTGTTAATTAGCCTTATCTCTCGAAAAATTATTATTATTATTACTATTATTATTATTATTTTAATTATCGGTTTATAATTAAGGTTAGTATATTGTGTTATAAAATTTATCTCTTACTTGAAAGAAAATTTTAGCACAAAGATTATCTGAATGAGATAAGCAAGAAATGATTTCCCATATTACGCAAGGGAAAATGAAAGGAAAAAAAATAAAAAATGCAAAACTTAAAGGCTGAAAATTCTAATAAAAATCACAAGTTCATTTTATTGGGGGGAAAAGAGAGAAGATAAAAAAAATATTGTAAAAAAAAATGTTTAAACAAAGTTAATCTGTTTATTAATTTATACATGAAAGAATTGTCAATAGTTGATAATCTGAACATATCGCTTCGGAGTAGCAAGAAGACGAAAATAAAGGAGAAAAACGAAAGTTATCTTCGATAAATTTGTTTACACTGCCTCTGCATGATAGTTGGCGATAACAAACCGTAACTGTTTAACTAAGAAGATGAAAAAGAAAAAAAATAACACAAGGAAACTGAAAAAAAAATTGTGGGGGGGGGGGTAAATAATCTATATACATATGAATTTATAATTATGTTAATTGAATAACATCAAACTTCTTTTTTTTTTTTTTTTTTTTTTTTTTTTTTTTTTTTCAGGATAATTTACTGGAACACTGTTGAATGCTTTATTATTATTATTATTATTATTATTATATATTTTGGATATGTTAAATTATAAGAATATTTAGTCTTCCTTACCTAACTGAATAATCACATAAGGAATTGATTTTACGCCAGCACAAAATATAATTCCAAATGTAAAAAAAAACAATTAGTAATCCAATGACAGGTCGCGCGCATCTGACAAAGGATACCGGAAAACTAAAACTATAGTACACTAAAATATAAGGATTTAGTAAATGATAATATTTAATAGCGAACCAAGTAAGAACGGCTGTATATTATTAAAATCAGTACTATTTGTTGTTGAGAATATTCGAGAATATTGTTGAACTAATAATCTATTAGAGAGTATAGTTAAATAAATGAAATATTGGGCTGTTGGAACGAAAAAGAGGCAGAAAAAAAAACGAATAAAGAAAATTTCTTTCATAACTGTGATATTTAATTCCGTCGATAAAAATATCTAGTCTTTTGAGGTTTTATCCATTTTTTCTGAATATTACCCACTGTATCTAGTTTGTCCGCTAGGACATCGGAAATTTTATCAATTATGTTTTTATTTTCTTGTGTGCCCGTGCCTGAACCAATCGCCCAATTTATCAGTCTGTCAGAAAAAGAGTTAGTGTTTATCTCCGAACTAGAAGCACGATTTCGCCCGCGAGCTCTTTCGCAATTCCAAGTCCCATCGTCAACCTTACGTAACCTTAAAGGAGTAACTGATTGCTGATCAGACAGGGGAGGCGTATTATCTGCCGGTGTGTCAAGGGGAACTTCCGGTAAGGGATCTGTGGAGGTTTGACTGGTTTCGGGCCCATCTTGGTTTCTATTTGCATTAGAGGATGCGATAAAAGGTGGAATATACTCATCAATTTCCGTATCACTATCATAAAGAGAAAAGTCATTCTTAGGTTGAGGCGGTGCGAGATTATCATTTTGGGAGGATGGAAATGATGATTTATGTTCAGTGCTACCTGGAGTCGTGGGAATTTGCAGATCAGGCCGTCTTTCGACATATGAAAACATTCTGTCAACGTGAACTTTGACTGGTTTGGCGAAAGGCTTATTTACGTGAATTATCGTATAATTTAGGTTAGAATGCTTCTCGATTACACGATATGGTCCACTAAAATGTTTTGAAAAAGCTCTTCCCGTTAATTGTGTAGTAGCAGGGGTATATAGATAAATCTTTTGACCTATATGAAATACTTTAGACGTTGCAATCTTTTCGCGAAACTGAGATTGTTTCTCAGAAGCTTGTTCCAAATTTTTATATACATTACGATATACATAGTGTAATTTGGAAAGGTTCTCTTCGACATAATTTTCACATGGGAAGTAATGATGACGTGGTGGTTTTTCAAATAAATGAAATGGTAAATTTAAGTCTCTATTAAACATGAGGAAGGATGGCTTCTCATGTGTAGTGTCATGATAAGAATTATTATAAATAAAATTATAATAATCTAAATAAGTGTCCCAATCGGTAATTGTTTCTGAAAGGCATGTTAAGCTGTTTTTAATGCTGGAGTTGAGGCGTTCTGCTGCTGAGTTCGTTTGGGCGTGATACGGGGAAGTTCGAAGTTTGCGAATATTAAGTTTTTTGGCTAGGCTAGAAAATAATTGACTTTGAAAATTTCTTCCAAGGTCCGTCAAAATCGCTTGAGGTACTCCAAAAACAGTTATAACCTGCAGTAATTTTGCCGAAATTGTATCTGCTGTAATGTCAGAGAGGGCAAAAAATACAGAATACTTTGTGAAGTGATCTATCACTGTAAGTACATATTTATTCCCGGATTCAGACATACTTAAGGGTCCCAGGATATCGAGGCTTAACCGCTCCATAGGTTGGGTTGGTGTATCGAATTTCATCAAGGGAGATTTGGTAATATTAAAGCCTTTTTTTTCAATACACTTAGTGCAAGAATAGGAAAAGTTTTTAATGTCGCGATACATATTTTTCCAATAGAATTTTTCCTTAATAGTTCGATAATTCTTGAAAAAACCAAAATGCACTGTTTCTGAACCTTCCAAGACATAAGGAATTAATTTTTTTGGAATTACGATTTGTTCAAAATAATCATTCCGGGCCGCATGACTATTCCTATGAGACAAATGTTTAAGAATACCCTTTTCGAGGAAATAGTCATCCGTTCTCTCTGGACATGTTTGCGAATTATTTTCCAAATAATCGATGATAAGTTTCAAAGATGGATCTGCACGTTGCTCGAATCGTATTTTTTCGAGATCTGGAATATCTGCCTTAACAACGTTGACGGAGTGACATACATCTCTGGATAACAAATCGCCTAAATAATTAGTCGAACCTTTAATGTGTTCGAATTGATAATCATAATTCGACAATTCAAGTAACCAACGGGATAATCTATTAGCAGGTGAATCAAGAGTTTTTAAATATTTAAGTGATTTACAATCAGAAAGTAAAATAAATTTTCGACCATATAAGTAAACTTTAAAATGTCGAATCGCCAATAAAATAGCATATGCCTCGAGCTCAATAGCGGGCCATTTCTTCTCATGTGGTTTCAACTTACAAGAAAAATAGTTAATGGGTCTCAAAATTCCATTCTCATCTTTCTGTAATAAGGCTGCACCCACAGCCTCTAAAGAAGCGTCCGTATTTAGATAAAAGACATCATTAAAATTCGGATGTTTCAACATGACGTCAGATAGTAATTTTTGTTTAATTGTGTCAAAGGCAGTTTGAGCTTCGTCCGTCCACCGAAACTTAGAATATTTTTTCGTTAAATTTGTTAGTGGAATAACAATATCAGAAAAATTTTCTACAAACGATCTATAATAATTTGCCAAACCTAAGAACCGTTTTAATTTGCGTACCGTGGTAGGTACTGGGAAATGATTGATTGATGTGAGAGTCTCAGGTAAGGGTTTCAGTCCATTTTTGTCAACAACATGTCCTAAATATTTTATGCTAGGTTGGAGAAATTGACATTTCGAGGGATTTAAAGTTAAACCGTATTGCCGAAAACGGTCAAAAACTAATCTTAATTTTCTTATTGAATCATCAATGGTGTTCGCAGGAACAATAATATCATCGATATATGTAGCAATATTTTCTGGTTGAAGACCATTTAGTACTGTATCTGCTGTTTCTTGAAAGACCTGTGCTGAGTTTTTTAATCCAAAACAGAGGAATTTATAATGAAAATTTCCGTAAGGACTTGAAAACGCGGTTAACTGTTTGTCTTCGTCGCGTAATTTTATTTGGTGAAAGGAGGAATTTGCATCCAAAGTACTATAATAGTTAGCACCTCTTAAAGAATTTAGAATATCAGAAATAAGTGGTAATTTATAATTTGAAGAAATTGTTACTTCATTTAATTTGCGAAAGTCAATTACAAGTCTAAATTTACCTTCAGTTTTTTTTTTTACTAAAATAAGAGGAAAAGAATAGCGGCTGTTAGATTTTTCTATAATGCCGGCCTCCGATAACTCTTTTATCTCATTTCGAAGAGTATCGCGTAACGCAACTGGTACAGGAAATGATCGGCATTGAATAGGTGAAGTATCAGTTAGTTCAATAGGGGGGGCTTCCAAAGTGCATTTTCCAATAGTTTTTAAGGAAGTACTGAAAATGTCGGCATATTCAAAAATGAGCGCCTCTAATTTTGATTTTGCTTCAATTGGAATATTAGATAAATTAAAGTCGGAAATTTTTAAATCTCGCCTCCGTTTGTCTGCTATAGAGGTACTTGAAGCAATATCGATATGTGAATCAATATGCGCTATCTTGGTATTTTTATTCAAATGAAGGGTAGAATTATGCGATAAATTATTAATAATGAGCGGAATTGTTCCTTCTTTAGTGATAGTAGAAACAGAGTGATGTAATTCTAAGTCGTGACGAGAAGGTAGGGGGTCTAATAATACAGGCGTACCAATAGGCAATTTTTGGCTAGATTTAATTTGAACAACTGCGGATTGCAGTGGAGGAATTTTAAGTTTGCGAATTAATTTTGCATAAGATTTTACATGTATGACATTAATTTTCTGCTGTCCAAATTTACATATAGGAATCTGATCACCCCGAAATGAAACCGTCTTATTATCAAAATTGATGTGACATTTAAATAAAGACATGAAATCGAATCCCAAAATAAAGTCATATTCGGGACTGAAATTTGAATGTGTGATTAAAAAATTAAAATTTAAACGTTTATTTCCGATAGTTAAGGGCATGTTTGCAGTAGAATGTAGTTTTATTTCATTGCCAGTCAGAGTTGAAATTTTAATGGAGGGATTTGTATTATTATTTTGTATGAGATATGGAGTTATTTGCTTAAAAGCGGAAAAACTACACAAAGAGGCACTTGCTCCAGAATCTAATAACCCATTAAAAATTTTATTTCCAATTCTAATTTCAATGATAGGCAAGGGACTGTATTTGCCTATAGTATATTCCGCTGTTCCTGATAAACAAGATGTGTTTGTTTTAACCTGAGGTGATAGGGGCCCTTTTGATGTTATCGACCCCGATTGGAGTTTAAAGGCTTGTTTCTATTATATTGGGTAGTTTGTGGCTGGCGAGGGGTAAATGACCTGGACTGATAAGGTGTATTACCAACGTAGTCTGTTGATCTCGCATTCTGCTGCGGATTGCGAATCCTGGGTTGATTGAAATGTGAATTTCGATTTCGCGAATAGCATTGATGGGATAGGTGGTTATTGCGATTACATAAAACACAGTGCAACGATGATGGTTGCGTATGTCTGGGTGCGAATGTAAAATTTCGCGGAGCACGGGGGGTATATTGGACACGTAAGTTTTGCATTTGCTCTGAAAGCGAATGAACTAGACTTTTCCGTCATTTTATTTTGGTTCTCAACTATTTTATTTAATTTGTCTTCTATGTTGCTCTGTTGAGTTGAATTAAATGTATTAATTGGAACGATCTCAGACGCTGAAAACTGTGAATTAATTTCATCCAATTGAGCCTGTTCGACCGCTTCATCGAATGATTTAGGATTGCGATTAATAGCCAAATTTTTGAGGGAAGGTTGCAACCCTTCTAAAAACTTCGCGAGTTTTGTCTGGTCAACTATGGGAAGTACGTCTGGTTTAGAAATATTACCTGCGCCAAAGTATTTTGCGGTTAGATTTGCAACCTTAGTAGCGAAAGATCGGACAGATTCTCCAGGCGCTTGCCTACAATTTGAAAACAACTGCTGACGTTGACTTAAAGTGGTCTTTTGATCGAAATATTTTAGGAACTTTTCCTTAACATTTTTAAAGACTTTCTCCTGATTTAATTCTGGGTCATCAATGAAAAATTGCAATGCGGGGCCGCGGAGTTTGCTTTTAAAAACTACAATAAGTTCAGCATCATCCCACTGAGCCAGGGTCCCGATAGATTCGATATTATTTATAAAGAATGTTACATTCGAAAACAAATCCCCATCGAAATTATTAACAAGATTCTGATAGCCAGCGATTTTATTCGGTGTTTCTGACATTGTATATTTATCTATAAATTCCCTTTATAATAATAATAATTGTTTAATTATAATAATTCAAGAAACTTAATTGCACATATATACACAAGAAAAAAAAAGTATAATTATGCATCACACTTGACAATACATATAAAATTAATGAGAAAGGATGTGTATGTAGCCCAATAATCCATCATGATAAGCAAAACGGAAAAAAGAGAAAAAGACAGAAAAAAGAAGGAATAATTATGTTATATACGGATACATATATAATTAATAGGATATAATATTTCGGAACAGTGATTAAGTTTATATTTTTGAAAGAATCCACTAATTATATAAAACAGCAGGATAAAAAAAAATATGTTTACACAAGAAGGGAAATCATTTCTTTTACTTTCCGCACATTGCACATGCTATATTCTTTATTGGAGAGAATGAGACCTTCCCGGTCAAAGTAGGAAACCATATATACATATATAATTATAACCCCGGCTAAAAATTCTGATTACAGGAAAAAAAAATCCTGATAAAAGGCACCAAATGTAAAAGCGCCCCAATTGGGGGGGCCGTGTATAGTGGTTATTAAAGAAGTAGAGAAATTTGGACTAAATTGGTTTATTAATTAAACGTATACTAATAAAATAAAACATCTACAATTTACAATAAAAGAGAGAGATGGAGATATATCAGTATGGACTTACCCAGGAGTATGTTGACCGTAGACTTTGGGGCCGATTCAATAGGCATCTTGGTCCTTTTAATGATGCACAACACTCACGCACTACTCTCTCCTTTACTTAGTAATGTTATATTATATTCATCGATTCATTATCTTTTGCTCTCGTGTCTATCTGTATATATATCCGAGTATATCAATCGCATCTCAAATGAACTCTGCTATTTGTTTCTAGATTAAAAGCGCGCGTGATTATGGTTAATTAGAATTTACGCGTATTTTTAACCGACTTCAAGGAGGAGGTTATGATTTCGACCTGTATGTATTTGTTGTTCACGCATAACTTTCGTAAATATGAACCGATTTTGATAATTCTTTTTTTGTTTGAAAGCGTATGGGGCCCATGTGGTCCCATTCAAATTTCATAAAAATCTGTTGATTAGAACTTTTTAAAAAATTAAAACATTAAAATTCAATATCTTTTCGAAGCAATCGACCAATTAGAAACGTTCATTTTTCATGTTTTTAAGTTACACATACATAGACACACGATCTTTTCAAAGTGTGAAATCCTAACAGAACAAGGTTCACATTTATTAACAGTGTACACTGTAAAAAAAATGACCCTATTGCTGCATAATCACTCCCCCGATTTTATAGCATATCACTCTCTTGACCCATGAGAATTCTCCACGATAGGCTGAAGTAATCGTTTTCTATAAAAGCGGTGGATTGACGATGCAGCAAAAGGGCCAATTTTTTTACAGTATACAATGTAAAAATTTTGATCCTTTTGTTGTATCGTCACTCCCCCGCTTTTATAGAATATCTCTCCTTTGACCCATGAGAATGCTCCATGACACAATGTTAAAAATTTGGCCCATTTGCTGCAGCGTCACACCACAGCTTTTATAGAATATGTTTTTTATAACCAATGAGAATGCTCCATAACACAGTAAAGTAATAGTTTTCTATAAAAGCGGTGGACTGATGATGCAGCAAAAGGCTCAAAGTTTTTGTAGTATAATTGGGGCAAAAGCGTCTGTAAAATAAATATTTGGGAATCAAATGCTGTCACTCTCTTATAAAGGCAGCCAGGTATAGGTAATGAGTTTAAGATTCCTCATCAAATACGCCACCGCTCATTTCCGATTGCGAAATTTTAAAATGGGGGGCCAAAATCACAGTCAGGTGTGATCCAGCGACCTCATTGGTCGTGTGGTATAGGTGGAAATCACTAACGCGTTTCTCCATTAGAAAAAGAGTAAGGGGTAAAGTTATTTTGAAGCAATTGTTACAGTCTGTTCTTATTTACGATAAACCATCGAAATTAACTCAATTATGATATTTTGATGACATTATATAAAATGTGAGTGAAAAATAGATTATAAATGAAAACAGATAAGATTTACATCAAATTGACGCTACATCAAAATGCATTTACATAAAATTTACATCAAAATGCCTGGCAATGCAATGCACTGTTAAAAATTTGCTACTTTTGATGCATCGTCACTCCATCGCTTTTATAGAATATCTTTATTTTTATCAATGAGAATCCTTCATAATGCATTTAACTAATCGTTTTCTATATAAGCGGTGAAGTGATGATACACTGCTAAAAATCTGCTGCATTTTGTTGCAACGCACTCCGCCGCTTGTATATAATGTCTCTACTGCGACCTATGAGAATGCTCTTTAATACAGTCAAGTAACCGTTTTCTAAAAAAGCGCTGGAGTGCGTAGCAAAAAAATGCAGCAGATTTTTAACAGTGTACAGCAAAAGTTTCAAATTTTTAACAGTGTAGTTAGGACAAAAGCGTCTGTAAAAGAAATATTTGGGAATCAAACGCTGTCACTCTCTTATAGAGGCAGCCAGCTATTGGTTATGAGTTTCAGATTCCTCGACGAATCGCCACTGCTCATTTCCGATGCCATTACTGCCTGTATAGGTATTAGATTGTTGCTGTTTATCGATTGAAGCATAGTGCGATTTTTGCTAAAATCTTTCTTTTTCCTTTTTCTGAGTGAAGGGGGAGTACTTTTGACTGACTACACTAGAAAAGCATTTTACTATACATTAATATATGAAGTCATTTTGCTGCGTGCTCATATATGGAAGCACTATGTCGCGCTCTCATGTGTAAGGACACTTTAATTGATGGATTGTCACCTTTTGATACCCACTTTCGATGACCGTAGGATTCGATGCAGACTAAGATTTCATAAATGCGGTAGCTTTTTGAAGTGGCAGATCTTGTCTGAAGAAGTTACCATACAAAGAAATTCTTAGGATTCACAACGATACTAACCGATATTGTAAGTGGTTTCAGAAAAGTTGACAATCAAACAGTGACAAGTAAACTGAATACATCAGAACTTAGCAAAGTGCGTACATTAGTAATGCATTACATAGAGCTATCGTATGCCAGTACACATAATTATGTATTACGGTATGCATAACTAAAAAGTAGGAAATAAAATAAGCTTTTTAAGAAAAAAATATCAACCGACTTCAAAAAAGCGCTAAAAAGAATTAAATAATTCTTTAAAATTCTCTAATGACAAAACGTTATCCAATAAGCACGCATCGGATATCAGGTACCGGCATAAAAAACGGTTAAATTTAATATGTATAATTTAATATCCACCAAACATAGATTTTAGAAATAATATTATTTTACAAGAGATGAATTGACATATTTATGATTTAATTTATGAATATATACATATAAAAAGTAATCAATTACTTTTTGAAGTTGGTGCCAAACTATTTGATGTATATTAAGAATTGTAGCTAAATTATGCCTAGTACCATAATTAAATTGGGGATAATCATTATCGATTGTGATTTTTTGGCACCAACTTCAAAAAGTAATTCATTACTTTTTATATGTATATATTCATAAATTAAATCATAAATATGTCAATTCATCTCTTGTAAAATAATATTATCTCTAAAATCTATGTTTGGTGGATATTAAATTATACATATTAAATTTAACCGTTTTTTATGCCGGTACCTGATATCCGATGCGTGCTTATTGGATAACGTTTTGTCATTAGAGAATTTTAAAGAATTATTTAATTCTTTTTAGCGCTTTTTTGAAGTCGGTTGATATTTTTTTCTTAAAAAGCTTATTTTTTCTTATCGAGTGATTAAGATGTAGCTTTTTCTTTCTTAAGGGTGAGATGAACTTTATACTTAATTCTGATATCTGGATACTAGATTAAAGACTTCACGTGCCTAGAAACCTTATATAATTTATCGTATGAATGTTTATTTCGAAAACAGTTGATTACTTATATTTCTGAGTCCAAGATAATGTGACTGCGTCACATTAATTAGAATTGATGACATAAATACTATCGAATCCCCTTTGAGACTCCTATGATACTTTGTGACCTTCTTTTGAAGCACGCTGAGTGGTTCAAGTTTAAACTTTGAAGAAGGCTTTTGCTTTAGTTACGCTGTAACAAGAAATGATTATTACAACGCTGATTTTAGTTTTCTGACATGCCAAATGAAGTTTAAATATGCACTACTTTTATTGTTTGTACCGAATTAAATTAATATTAAACAATTCCTATTCATAAGATCAAAGAAATGAGTTATACAGAATAGCAATATTTGTACCGAAATGTCGTGTGCCTGGTTTGGGTATAGCTGTAGATAATACAAAAGTATAAATGAGAATTCTATTAAAGTTCAAAGAGATATGAAGCCTAAATTACATCAAATATTGCTATTCTAAACGTTGTTTATCTATCTTTATACATTTTTGCACAAAGGCTTTGTTTGCTATTTTAAAGAAAATCGATTTTTTGATCAGTTTTGAAGTAAACTGTTCCCTTAATCGCATAAATTCGAGTTAATATTTTTACATGGAGATGTTGTAGATTCAAATCTCAATGACTCCATTGCACAAACACAGTGCGGAATTTCCGACTGTCTTTTTATCGTTCTGTTGATTACCTGTCATAAAGGATGTCTCCTTCTACATGGAAATTAATAAGAAGATAGATGTTAAAATAAGGGGGAAGAAATTTGTGTAAAATCTTGTTTACACGTTTTAAGATTATGTAAATAAAAAATCATTCAAAACAAAACCATAACAGCTAAAAGGTCTCAAAGCAACCTCCTATAAATGTCAAGAAAGGTTTCATGCAATTCTTTGCTTATAAAAATAAATTATCTGGAACTATCAATAAATTTGCTTTTGCATGTCACTGGAAAATAAATCCCAACAAAACTCCATTTTTTATACCCCTTCGCAAAATGCTTTCTCTGCTATGCAAATCGAATTACAGCAAGAGCTTCAAAAGTCACGTGAACCAACTACCCCCTTCATCAATTAGCCACGAGATCATTCAACAACGTACACTTCACCTTATACTTCACCCTTCGTTGCCAATCTACCGTTAAAAAAAATGAAGAGAAATCCTTTTTAAAAAATAAACTGACTAATATTTATTGTCAACGAGGTAAAGTTTCACTTATTCAGAAGCGCAAAGCGGAAAGGGTTGCAGAGTGAATACCATGGGGGAATTTTGAAATTGAATTGGATATTAAACGTTGGCAACAGACCAGATACATTACGTATTTACGAGGTCATATCCGTAACCGAAAACGTGACCCGGATTTCAAGAATTATGGGAAAATTCGCAGCTACCTAAGTTGTTCCCTGCACTATCTAGGGAGTTTAGGGGATCTTTTAACGATCAAGTCTGGGGAAAGAGATGTTAACTGCCTTTGAAAAGAGAAATTTTGGAGTATATTTATGGCAATACTCGAGTTTCGACATTTTTTTTTATTTATTTAATATGCACAGTTGCTTCTAAGGAATAGAGAGATATGCATGTTTTCATAAAACATTTCCGATAAGTCGCGTTCCAGCTCAAATCTTATCAGTATTAGAGTTTAAAATGTGTTCGATGACTTGTGTAGGTTGTTTCAAATGTTTTAAAAACAATATAGCTGATAAGTCTAAACTGATGCAATTTAAAACTGTATATAAAAATCCCTTAAAAACATCAAAATAACTCAATATTTGCTGAAAATGATAAAAATACATTTAAAAAGCAAAAAGCAACTTTATTTGTTCATATTCGGCATTTTTCATTGCTCTGACTGCAACATTTTCAAGAACTAAAATGATATAAATATTTTCGCAAAAAAAAAAAAAAAAAAAATTAATTGCAAAATTGATAAATAAAAATCACGCCCAAATATGTAACAAATATGTACATACTTTTTTACCACAATCGCACAGCTCGCTTTGTCTTTTCCCCCAATTCTGTGCAGATAATAGAGATGATACGGGCTCGAGTTCTATTTTTATTCTAGTCTACGGGCTTGGGCTCATTTTTTTCTGAAGCCTGAAAATTTTATTTATTCATGTGTAGAAAAGACTAAAAAAACTTTTTCCATTTAAAACTGCGTACTTGTTTCTTTTCAAATCATTTTAATGCTATTTTGATCAAAATGAAGGGAAACTGAAATAGTGTTTATTTATTTTAGTATTTCATTGCTATTTCAAATTAAAATTTGTGATAATTACAAATTTATGTCTACGGAATTTTCTGCGACGATCTATTGAATAACGCCAATCAAAATAAACACAGCAATGAATTTCCTTTTAGTTGGCTTTTATTTAGCAGAAGATATTTTTTAATAGGCTTGTTTATTTTTTTATTTTTTAGTTACATAACGTGAAGAGAATATTTTTTCTTTTATTGGTAGACAAGAATTAGCTGGAGATTTACAAATTATTTAATCTTCTTTTATACACGAGTCATAGTCGTTTTTCATATGAAAATAAATTTAGTGGCTGTTCTATCAATTTGTCAACATGAACTCTGCTCATGCTGAGGACGCTGTATATTTTCAAAGTCACTTTCCTGCATAAGTAAATATAATTACAGTAGAACCCCGCTATTTCTGACCCCATTAATCCGGATCTCCAGATAATCCGGATCGGTTTGGTAATTTTTTTTCGAGTTTGAGAAGCGATTGGCTAATTTCCATAACATTAACTTGTTTCATCTTCTTATTCTGAATAAAAAAAACTTTTTCTGAAATCTTTTCGGAAGAATCAAACAAAATAAACCTTTTTACCTGCTCTAAATACTCAATGAGTTTAACATACTGGTGATTTTCTGTAAATATGTTTTATTTTATTTCATTTTTTTCTAATTTTCCGGATAATCCGGATTTTTGATAATCCGGATTGGGTCTGGTCCCAATTAATCCGAATTATCGGGGTTTTACTTACCATCCATAACAAGCAATTGAACAGTTTTTCCTCTTTTCCTATAAAAGCAATAGACCTTTAAGATAATAATGCCAATATTTTTAATTTATGTTGATTTTCAGGTATCTGTTCATCACGGAACATTGTTATTAAAAAGGAATCGATTATAATTAAATGTGTACATTTTTTACAGAAAATTGAAAAATGTTGTTCGATTCACCAGATTACAAATAGTAGTTTCTGTAAATTCAAAAATAAAAAAAAATCAAATTCAAAAAATCATGTGAAATCATTAAACACAAACTTGTCCATGAAATTTACTTGTTAAATTAGGGAAAATTCTGAGAGTAATTTTAAATATCAAGTATATTTTTATTTCATACGGATTTTGATAAGATTGAATTTAAATTTTCATTTAACAATTATATCTGGGTAGGAAGTTTTAAAAAATGTGACATTACTTTTGAAACAATTTTTGAACATCAAACAGTTTTGTTTTGTATATTTTTGGTATTGGTCTAGAACGGGTTCGAGCTGCGGAGACAATTTTTTTTTAAAACTCGGATTTAAAATCGTCGACCCTTGGGTGGGCTTGAATCCCCAAAAAAGAGCCCAAACCAGGCCGTAGCTAGAAGTGAACAATAGTGTGTGTGTGTGGGGGGGGGGGGGAGGGGCAACAGAATTTAGGAAGGACTCATAATTTTTTTTTTTTTTTTGGCCCCACTAGTGGCCGAGAGGTACAGACCTCTCAACTGGTAGACCCCAGGTGCTGGGTTCAAACCCAATCGCGGCTGTAGGCCTAACCGTTCGGAGCTTTCGTGGTTTTCTTCGAACCTTGCGTAAATACGAGTTAGGTTCCCTTAGAAAGACCCCCACAAAGGGCACTCCCCCTCTGGTCCTATATCCCTAGCGCAGATAATCGGACGACAAAAATAAACCAAACCAAACCATAATTTTTTTTGTCTCTCTCTGACGCAGAAAAAAAAAATGAATGAATATTCACATTGTAGGTACTATATGTTTTTTATTAAACAGTTGTATAAACTTTGTTTTATGCTAAGATAAGTATATGATGATGAAAATTTTGAGTGTATAACTGGTACAAAATTAAACATCAAGCTAGCTTCAAATGTACAAATAGGATGAGGGATGTGTTGAAATACTTATTTTAGATGTAATTTTGTAAAACACTGAAAGGGTCTCAAAACTAAATTAGTTTTTTGAACAGAATTTCATTTGAATTTTCGGAACCGAAATTCATTGAATGACTTTGGAATCTTTTCCAGGAGGGGGGGGGGGGCTCAAAATATTTTAGGAGGGAGCTGAGCCGCCCATAGCACCCCCTTAGCTACGGCCCTGGCCCCAACCCATCTCTATGGAAATGAACTTCCGTATATAGAACTTCTGTATTAGAATATAAAAATTCTCGTAAAGCATTGTTTATCTCTTTAAAAGTGTCTCTACCCTTATCTGAAAAGTTCCATGCTGTTTGCCAGAAATTATCTCTTTCTTTTGTAAATTAATTTTCAATCATTTTTTCAAACTTAGATTTCAAAGAATTTTTTCCACAGAAGACTTTGTTTGAACATAGTTTTCATGACATAAAAGAATCTTATAACGCACTGTCGATGCAGAGACTTTATCTCCCATGTTACGTGTTAACCAAACCTAGTCGAATGTACCGATTCTAAAATATATTTCTATCTCATATATGTTAAGGGTGTTCTCAACTACTCCGCTCAACAAGCGCAAAACGTTTTGGCACATTTACAAATTCATTTCTGAACAATAAGATATAAAATTGGAATGCCTGACTATGGAAGCGATTTTGAAGCGAACTTATTTTTCCATTTTATCATAATTAAATTACCTATCGAGCTGTAAGCTATTTCGATCACTCGATCACCCGTTTTTCTCCTGCTTTTCGAACGGTTTTTCAGCTTTCGTTCGTAAATGTGCTCAAAAGTGTCAACTTTGAAGGCTTGTTATGAAAAATCTATTGCGTTTTTTAAAAAACAGAAAATTGAGTGCAATTAGACAGTTTCTGAATAATAACACCTGCTATTTTCATGCATTTCCGAACAAAAATAAATTAAAGCATATGTCACAAAGTTGCTCTTTTTGATTTAAGAACATCCTTAACATTTCAAAAAGTTGTTACACATTCAATGTTCTTTCTATATTATTACACTTAAATGTTATTACTTCAACGCCACACAACACTGCAAAAAACTCAAAACACAAAAATAAACACATTTCGGAACACTTTTGTCCTCAAATTCACAACACATTATTGTATTGTGAAATGTGTTTTGTGTTGTGATTATGTTCTTAATACCCTGCAAAAGTGTAGAAATATCTTCTTAATATGTTGCAAAAGTATTGTTATCCATAAATGTGTTGTTATTGAATATTTTCAACTGAGCGAAAAATTGCCCTGGCCGGGAATCGAACCCAGATACTTAGCTTAAAGGACCAATGCTTTACCTGTTAAGCTAACTGGTTTATCTGAGCGAATAAGGTTAATAAAGTTATTTGAGGTTAATAAGGTTATCTGAGCGAAAAATTCCAGCCGGCTATCACCCAGTTAGCTTAACAGGTAGATCATTGGCCTTGTAAGCCAAGTACCTGGGTTCGATTCCTGGCTAGGGCAAGTTTTCTCTCAGTTGGAAATATCCAATTCGTTTGATAAATTTACCAATCAGTTTGATTGTGCTGAAAATAATAGTACAGTGCTGTTAATTGTGTTGTAAATAGTGATGATAAAAAAAATTGCTTCTTAAATTAGTGTTGCGAGGCACAACACTTTGTCTCCAAATTAACAGCACACTGTAAGCTTTTGCAATTTAGAACACTTATAAACCAACACATGTAAAGCATTTTCAAAATATTTTCAAGATGATGCCTTTAAAATGACACAATTTTAAAAATGAATACAACTATTCATAATCAAAAAAGTACAATTGAAAGCGATTTTAGTTAGAAGTTTTGATTTTTATGTTCAGTTAATTTTGCAAAAGTTTTCCGTGCGTTTGGCAGTGTAACATTCATATTCATCCTAAATTTCTGCTTCATTTTCTTAATCAGAGTAAAAACCAGTCAATCTCGATCATATTCATAATATTTAATAAAATCAATAATTTTCATTGTTCTGTTATGGTTTCAAAAGGTATTCTCCTGTTCTTCGCAACCACTTACTTATGCGAAATAGGATTCTTCTCATACGACGTTATTAAAACAAAATACAGATCACATCTCAATGCAGAGTAATATCAGTTGCAACTACCCTGAAAAAAATCTGCAGCAGAGTTTCCAGACAATGTCCGTAAAAAAACGGACTTTATACCTATATCAACGGACTTTGCCATTGCATTAACGGTTTTTGCCCGTAAAACACAAAAAATTACGGAAGTTGACCGTTCATGTAAAAACTAGTCGTTGGGGGCCACCGTAATACTTACCCATCATGGATATGTATATGAAAATAAAACATGTCAAACTATTTATACAATGCATTGCAATTCATAAACAAAATTTAAATATTGTTAATATACATAGTAATGCTATATTAAAGAACTGCTGATGTACCAATTTCGACAAATTATATAAAACGCCAAACTACTCATGTAGTACCGAACTGCGTAAAAGAAACATCCTTATAACTCCAAAAATAATAACTCTATTAACTAAAAATTAACTGCGTCGGATTAAGCGTCTCATTTCCAATTAAAATATACTTCTGAATTGAAATTTGAATGAAATACAGAGTCATGAAAAATCGAAGAATGTGGAAAACAAGATTACAAATATCTCGGCAACTAATAATCCGATCGACTTCGTTCTATATGCAAAATGTGTGTTATTTTATTGCCTTTTACGTCCATTCCTTCGAACAAAAAAATTCGAAAATTTTTATATACCTTTCATCAGAACGAATTTTTCGAGAGTCCGAAAAATAGTTCCGGATAATCGAGGTTGCTGATATTCAATAGGGTTCGTCCCATTCTTACATACTAACTAAAT
Organism: Maratus speculifer; assembly: GCA_964019185.1. Classification (NCBI taxonomy): domain Eukaryota; kingdom Metazoa; phylum Arthropoda; class Arachnida; order Araneae; family Salticidae; genus Maratus; species Maratus speculifer. The sequence goes on from OZ025303.1 coordinate 68,603,245, forward strand.
ACAAAATTTCAAGTCTCTATCTCAATTTGTTCGAGAGATAGAGCTTTTACAGACAGACAGACAGACAGACGGACGGCAATTTTTTTTTTCTAAAAATATGTTTTTCGGAATCTCCACTATCTAAAACGTGTAAATCCGTCAAAAAAAATTTTCGATTTTCAAAACGATTGCAAGACTTACCCTATACTACGTATGATGGGTAAGTAAAAGTGACATATTCCGCAAATTTACTGGATAATTCAAGGTAAAGTACCGTAAATTTTCGATTTTTTTCTCAGTGTATTTCCGAAATTCAGTCAGATATAATGTCATTGTACAAATCAAAACAGTCTCATCTTTCTCATTAAATTTCTTTTTCATGAAACCAAGTAAAAATTTATAACTAATGTACTAATGTCAAATTAATAAAACAGCTAATTTTGGGTCGGCAATGGCAAATTAGTCCAGAAAAACAATGTACTTTTAAATGCTGTTTGTTTGAAAGCTGCATCTTAATTTGTTTTTGAGTTATTAATTATTTTTTTTTTTTACTTTTTCCTGTCATTGTGGCAGAAAAGGTATTTTATTTCTGAAAGTTAAACATGGATTAATCAGAAAACGAATAAAATTCGGACATCACTTCCCTCATAGCATGCATGGTCACAGTGACGTCACAATGACATCACTGTGAGTCACTTTGGTCACATCACATCTGTGACCAAAATACCACCACTCAGTGACGTCACATTGTGACTGAGATGTGACTTTCTTAAAAATCTTTAGAAAATTACAAAAATTCTTCAAAACATATTATTTACTTTAAAAAAATATGTTTCTGGCAATTTAAATATCGTCGCTTTTGTCACAGTTTCGTCACAATGTTAATGTCAAAGTAGTGACGAATGACACATTTTTCACAAATTTGTCACACCGTGACTTCACAAAGTGGTCACAATGTGACATCACAAACAAGCTTTAAAACAGCCATAACGACTTCATACTTTAGTCACTGTGACTTCACATCGACGTCACGTGACGTCCCATCGACAATCGGTGGTCACATAGTCACAGTGTGACTTCACAACGACGTCGCAGAGACGTCACCATGCCTTACGGGTTCAGATATGCTTGAGATATCTCTATTCTCGATTGATAGAATCAACCATTCTCCAAATGGTTAAAAAAGATGAAATCTAATATCCTGCAAACTTAAAAAGACAAAAAAATATCAAAATGCCAATTATTTTAAAAATTAAATAAAAGCTTGTTTAATTGTGAATGTTTTGATATATAATTACGTAATTACATCCAGCGCAGTTATTCATGCAAATGAAAACTTTAACACGTTCGCTGCCGCTTACATGAAGATGTGATGATAGTTAATGCCGCACTGTAGAAGTGGGTTTTTCCCAGAAGCCGATTCACTTTTTATAACAAAGAATCAGTGAAAGATTTTCCCACTCCAGCGCCTGACTGTCTATTGGACATCACCCCACATCACGCGCCGATGCGTGAGTGGCCCCTTAACGTTGGTGCCATATCACGCGCTTTCGCGTGAGCGGCAGCGAACGTCTTAAAGGCTTCTTCTCTATGTTCTTATTTTCTTCACTTTTATGTTTTAAAAGTGCTAAGGCTATTTTGGTATTTGAGATAGAAATTTAAATTTTTTTGTGAGTTTTCTTTAATATATATGTGTATGTGATAAATCCGCGCATTAAATTATCTTCAGTTTTTTTCTTTTCTTTTTTTATTGTTATTAAAAAATAATAAAAGCATATGAAGATATGTTAGATTTCATCGTTTTTGGCTCACAGGCTATCACAGCCTGAGAGCTTATGTGCTCGTCCGTTCTGTATGTACGTGCGTTCGTGCGTAACGCGATAACTCATGATAAAAATATCGGATCCACTTGAAATTTTGTATATAGGTATATCCTGATAAGGCGCTTCCCTGATTAGTTTTTGGAGTTCACTCGATATGTATAAGAGGGGGAATGGGGGGGGCTCATGCCCCTCCCCTTAATGGATATATAAATGGGTTTTTCATGCAGAATTAACAGTTTTTGTCCAAAATTTAGATATAGGATCATTCTGATGAGGCAATTCCGTGGCTGTTATTAGGTGTTCATTGAATAAGTATAAACAGGGGGAACGGGGGGCCCATGCCCCCCCCCCCTTAATTGATATAAACAAGATTTTCATGCAGAATTAACAGTTTTCGTTCAAAATTTAGATATAGGATCATTCGGATGAGGCGATACCGTGGCTGTTATTAGGTGTTCATTGAATAAGTATAAACAGGGGGAACGGGGGGCTCATGCCCCTCCCCTTAATTGATATAAACGGGATTTTCATGCAGAATTAACAGTTTTCGTTCAAAATTTAGATATAGGATCATTCTGATGAGGCGAGTCCGTGGCTGTTATTAGGTGTTCATTGAATAAGTATAAACAGGGGGAACGGGGGTTCTAATGCCTCTCCCCTTAACTTGCATAAATGGATTTTTCAATCAGAATTGTCAGATTTCGTTCAAATCTCTGAATAGTTTTGGAAGTTTAATGGTTAAGTATAAAAGAGGGGAATAACTCCTCTTAAATTATATAAATGCTAAATGGGTTTTTATTAAGAATTATCCGATTTGCTCTGAATTTTGGATATAGATTTTTTAATATGATAAAGCATGTACTTGATAGTTTAGGAAGTTCAATGATTAAGTATAAAAAAGGAGAAAGGGGAGAGCTGTTTCCCCTTCTTAACTTTCTTTTTCGAACGGAATTAACGAAAATACAAGGCTGTAATGTACAATTAGTATGCGTAGCCTGTGAGCTCAATGCCATCAGTTTAACTGGGCAATATTCTTTTTATTCACTGTATATATCAGCAAAAAAAAAAAAAAAAAAAAAAAAAAAAAAATGTAATTTTAGATGTATCTAAAGTATCTATATGCACAGTCTTGTGTAATATACACGTTTATTTTATTTTAATTTTAATTTTAAACATTGGTCAAAAATATTAATATTTAAAAATAATAAGAATTTTTGAAAATGCAATTTTTGAAAAAAATTAATTAAATAAGCAGTTTAATTTTCTTTTCAATGTTAGTTGAACGTTTAAACACAGTAAATATAGCATTCGAATCACTTTTTAAAAACGATGCATTTTTATGTTTTAAAAATGCTAATTCTCCTTCAATGACGAAACTATCTTGCATCATCAATGCTATTTTGTCATTCTAATTACTAAGTATAGTATATAGCTACGAGATAAAATTTAGTATTCTGTTTTTAATTTCTAATTTCAAAATCCCCTGTGAATGATAAGTTTGACAACTTCTGCTTTAGTGTAACCACATAATTTTAGGAATTTCCCAAGTGCACAAATTTTAAAACCCATTTTACTATTCGGAAATACTGTTATACGAATTCCCTGACCCATAGTATCTCTGTTAATAGGAACAACATTAAAATTAACTTTATTTCATTAGTTTACTATTGCTATACTTAATGTTAATTCAATTTTTAGGTGCGTTCGTAATTACGTAAATACGTAGCACCTATCGATGTCGCTCAGTCCGTCCGTCCGTCTGTCTGTCCGTCTGTCCGTCCGCATATAACAACGCAAAAACTATCCAACCGAATCGTTTGAAATTTAAAATATATAATTATTATATAATTTTGTCGAGTCATTTCAAATTTTATGAAAATCGGATGGATAGATCAATTACAGGGACAATCAAAAGGATTTCGTTACATTACGTCAATGGGGAAAAAAGTTTCAAATGCATTTTAATCGTTTGAAATTTAAAATGTATATTTATTACATAATTTTGTCGAGTCATTTCAAATGTTATGAAAATCGGATGCATGGATCAATTGCAGGGACAATCAAAAGTATTCCGTTACATTACGATCAATGGGAAAAAATGTTTCAAATGCATTTTAATGGTGTTACACTCATTTGAACATAATATAATTGACATGAATCTACGATGTATGTACTAAAATCTACATTCTGTACAATCTGGGATGCAGGGAATATTTATTATTAAATTACAGGGCCAGACAAATGTATTCCACTAAATAATGTTTTACGGGGAAATATTGTTTGGGGCGTGTTTTAATTATATTAACCTACTTCACATTTTATGAATAAGATATACGTTAATGAAGTATAATAAAAATTACTCCCTGCATATTTACAGGAACACAAAGATTTCGACCACTGTACTGTATCCAAAGTACGCTCTACTATATCAGCAAGATCTGAATATTTTAAAACTTATAGTACGAACTCACCTCATTTGCTAAGCTCCACGTGCAATTTCCAACTTGTTTAAATTTATATCGCACCACCCCTTGCTTTCAGCTATAAAGCGGCCGAAATGCGGCTGCATAGACCACCACCTGATCGAGTTGGCGGATGGTATTCTACGATTAGACTTAGCACGATTCGCGTATTAAAATGCAATTGGTCTACGAAGTTATTTCTTTAGGAAACGTCCTGCAGACAAGATTTTAGGTGTTCATCGGTAGGTTTATCGTTGTATTTTGCTACACCCAAAGGTATGAAAACATGGAAGACTGGAAGCAGGAAAACACAATAGTAAACCTACCACTAAATACTAAAATCGGGTTGCAGGTGTTTTCCATCAAGTTATGATTTGGCAAACCAGCTGCATTTTAATATGCTAATCGAGTTCTATCTAATCTTGAATTTCAACCGTCAGTTCGATGAGGTGATGCTTTCTGAAGCTACCTCCTGGTCATACGCTTCCTGATCTGCAAACATTGTATGGCCACTGGCATGGCAATGAACTCTCCAATCTTTATTTAACTAAAATAAAATTAAATGAGTTTTTTAAAAAAAGAACGGGGATGAATTAAAGTGAAGAGAGTACTCAAACACTAAGATTAGCCATACTCGATCTGCCATACTCAATTTTATTTGCTGCCCTATAAGTACATAACACTAGGCAACAAAAAAATATTTTTGTCAGTTTCCTGGTTCTAAATAGTCAATTCCTACTAATTTTGGGTTGAAAAAAACGAATATGTAAATGAAAATTTTTTATTGGCTCTTGTTTTCAAAATACAATACAGCCCACTTGAGAAAGATACACAACATCCAATACATTGATTTAAAAGCAAATTGAAGAAGAAAAAAATTCCTATGTAATAAATACAATACAAAAGGCATGTTTCACTAAACAATGTTCATTTTTCAGAAAGCAGTTGTTGTTTTAGCCTATTCTTGCAAACGTTGCCTTTTGAATTGCCTCTTGTATGTCAACGCCGGAGCATCTCTTGTATTAGTTCAATAGTGGTCGGCCAGCATTGACTCATCCCAACGACACTGATATCAGCGTTCTATTACAGAGATATCTTTGTGAAACCTTTTACCGTGCTCATAGCTTACAACTCCACAGTTTTTAGGGAGAAAATCAAGATGGGAGTGGAGGAAATGACGTTTCAGTGACATTTCGTATCCAAAGTCACGGCATTTTAGTAGGAGTTCTTTCACCAACTGTTGGTACTTCTAGGCTTTTCTGTTGCCTAAAAATCCTCAATACCACATTTTTGAAGGCTTCCCAGGGTGCTTTCTCATTCCCTTCCAAAACTTTATCAAAAGCAGGGTCCTTCATTATTGTGCAAATTTGAGGGCCCACAAAGATTCCCTCTTTAACCCTTGATTCACTCATTCTTGGAAATTTTGCTCCAAGGTACTGGAAAGCCTCTCCATCCTTGTTCATGGCTTTCACGAAGTTCATTAATCCCAGCTTAATGTGCAGTGGTGGAAACAGAATGATTTTTTGGATTAACTAGAGGCTCTTTCTGGACATTTCTCTCATCGGGATTTAGATTGATTGAAGGCCATTTGTCTTTTATGTAGTGAAAGTTTCTATCTCGACTGTTCCACAAACGCAGAAAACAGCAGTACTTGGTATACCCTAATTGCATTCCCGGAGTAAAGAAATTATTTTCAAGTCACCACAAACCTGTCATTTATGATCCTCATATTTGATTGACTCGAGAAGTAATTTCACATTCATTTAAGTTTCCTGTGTGCGAACGGAATGTCCAGTGGGAATGGAAGGAATAATGTTGGCGCTGTGTAGTAAGACTGCTTTCAAACTAAGTTTGGAAGCGTCTATAAATAACCTCCATTTCCGTGGATCATGAGTTGAAGTTCATTGAATTCATCAAATCATTTACATCAGTGCAAGCAACAACATGCTCTTTCTTCTCAAAGAAATGAAGAAAATTCTTGTGACGAACCCTGTATTATGTGATCTTGATTTCTGGTTGGATTCTACACAGAGAATTCAGTTGAGGGAAATTACAGCTATTAAGAGTACCAATTTCCGAACATTCGATTTCCTATAAAACAGCCATAGTGAGATTTCTCAAATTGGTTCCTACCTCGAAAACAAGAGTTAACCTCAACTTTTTATGTTGATTTTCTTGTTTAGCGAGACAAAATACTTCGGAAATAACTATTTTTGAGCCCGAAACATTTTTGATGTTGGGTAGTGTAATCATTATTCCACATTTAAGGGAGACTGGGGCACATGTGAACATGGAGCAGGTGTGATCATCGTAATTTTTCACTAGTTATTGGATTTTTTTTTTTATTAAAAAAATTACCAACGATGACAGCACCTCTAGATATATGCTAAATATTTTTGGAAGCTCTCAGACATTTTATTTGTATTCAGTAGCCAAAACACTGTTTATAGGTCTCAAAAGTAAAATTTCATTTCCAACTTGCTAAGCGAATAACTTTATTTATTTATTCCTTTTCTTCTTTTAATATTTTAACACATACTATGAATACAAATTAATGTTTTTATAAAAATAAATTTATTATAAAATTGAGAAATGTTTATGATTTTATCAATTTAACTTTATTGGCCATGCTTGGGCACTTGTGAACAGACTAGTTGGGGTAGATATGAACGGTTCATAAATGCCCCAATAATCATTCTGTGATTCTGTTCTTTCCAATTAATTTTATGACAAATAATGTCCGTTCCAATATGTATAAATTTCCTGAAATAAAAATCTTTCGTCATACAACATTTCATTTTGTGTTGAAACTCCCATAAAAATATCTGTCAACATGTACATAAAGAGAAACAAGTTCATTTAAGTTCAGTTGTAATTTTAATGAAATGAATGGTTTTTAGAATGCAATAATACTATCAGTATCTTACTAAACGGTTTAAAACAATATTTTTATGCATTGTTAATACAAACAGTATTACTTTAAACAACTTTGCAAATTTTCTTATTGCAATTTTTCCAAATTTGGAGTGATGATTTACTTTCATCCTTAAAATAGCTATATATTTGATGCTTACTGGAGATAGATATCAGTAATATCTTAAGAAAGTAAAATTTTTAAACCGATAACTATCATAAAATCCCGACTATATGTACTTCCCCTCTTTAAAAGCAAAAAAGTTAAAATTGGTAAGTGTGGTCTTATAATCGAGATATTTTTAGAAATATTTAAAAAACTCGTATTTATCATTAATTTGGAAATAAATAAGACTAATACAAGGGTAACAATCTTTCGTATTTTGGCACATTTCTGATAAATATTATCAAAATGCACCCCCCCCCCTCCTCTTAAAATCTTCTCGAATCAAAAATTTCTAAGCAAAATGTAAAAGCTTTATTTATTTATTTATTTATTTATTTACAAATTTACTTATCTTTTTTGCCCTTTTATTTCTGTTTAATCAGTTATCTAATCCTCTCTCTCTCCCAATCTACATTTTTTCATTTTGTAATCTTGTGCTTAAACATTTCACACAGAAACTAGAGAAATTTATACATATTAATTTTTTTAAAGTGAATTTAACCCATAATATAACTAATGATTACGACGACAAATAAGTAATAGAATAATAACCTTTGACGTCCATAGCATGTCAAAGGATATTTTCCCCTGCGTTCACATGTGCCCCAAGGGTGTTCACAACTACCCCACAAATGAAGCACAGGTGAACGATTTTTTGAAACTACAGTCGAGTCTCTCTATAACGAAACTCCATCCAACGAATTTCTCTTAACGAATTTTTTATAGGAACGGTTAATTTTTTCATGATTACATTAAAAATAATCTCCATATAGCTAACGATTTTTTTCGAAAATGTTCCATCATAAGTTCAGAAAACACTTCAAATTATTTGTAGAATTATTTGTTTCGTTGATTTCTGGTTTATATTTCATAGCTACATTCCTCTACCTTATTCCTCATGTCCAAAAAAAGCATTCAACTCCCCCCCCCCCCACCCCCACCCCAAGAAAAACATCTTTTTGCATGGTTACACTTGACTTTGTTTTAGCCAAGATGAGCATGCGTTCTTGTAAAAAAGTGAAACATTTGTTTTCTAGTGGGGCGATTTGCAACTATCACAAAGCATCCTAAAAGATAAAACTATTCTATTATTATCTCGAAAATGGTGTTTGTTTCTTGGTTTGAATAGTAAGGCAGGAATAAGGAAGGGATAAGGGGGAATTTTAGAAAAGGTCGTTTTTCAGCAGGTTTTCGTCTAATTAAATTAACTTTCATTACTTTTAACCTTCCTACCCTGAATGGGTCTAATCGACCAATAACTATGATTGGTTTTATACGATTCGAACCAGAATTTTTTTTCTTAAAGAAAGTTAAATAGCAGATTCAGAAAAAAAAGTCAATTAAATATATTAAAATGTTTTAAATAACAATTCTGGGGAAAAATGTTTTTATCAAGATTGAGTAAAATTTAAACAGGGTAGGAAGGCTAAAGTTTAGAGAGGATTGTTTATGGCGACTCGGAGCATTTTTTGTTGTAAGAGATCATTTGAATGAGGAATTGTTAAATGTCATCTTTGATGGTGTTATCCTCTACTGCATGTGCATAAAATTGCTTCTAGTTTAAACATAACTCTCTCTGATAAAGTAATAATTTTGAAAATAATCAATAAGACACTGGGGAAAAAAAAAGGAAGTGGCAAAAATGTTTGAGATTCTGAAAAAAATTCCGTTAAATATTTCAAAAACTTAATTAAACACCTAAAAAACAATTCTGTTTCAAAATTTAAACATTAAAAGAATTTTTTTTCGCCGTTCTCTATTCAACAAATTTTTCTATACAACGATTTTTTTTGTCTGAACCATGGATTTCGTTATATAGAGACTCGACTGTATTTGGTTTTTTAAAACTATTAAAAAAGTAAGAAGAACTATAAAGGTTATTTTAAAAAAAATTACTATATGTGAAAGAAAGTTCCGTTTACTATATTCAGTAGTTTTTGTTTATAGAAATTAACCCATCTTATGAGAAAAAGTTCAATTTATGTGAACTGTTCACATGTGCCCTAGTCTCCCCTAACTGTTTTCGAGTCTGAGATAGGTTATTCAACAGTACAAGTTTCAAGGGAATTGGAATCCTATGTTCATTCCTACATCTCCAACCAAAAACTATGCAATTAGTTTTCTTTCTTAACCCCTTGCGGCGCGATGGTATATCTATGAAACCACTTAATTTTAATTACGAAACGCCACATTGAAAAAAATTCACGGTTGATTGAATACGGGAAATATAGCTAATTTCACATTTACAAATGAAGCCGTTTTCAAATTTCGGTGTCAATCATTAATTTCAACACTTAAACAAAAAAATTGCCCTGCGCCGCAAAGGTTTAAAAAAAAAATAGTTGCAGTCATAAACGATTACAGTCAATCAGGGTAACTTTGACTTATCAGCATAGCTTTGGGCAAAGAGAGAAAAAAGATTAAATCTGCTAGTTATACTTTATTTAGCCGCATAGTTTTGGTCTCAAAATATAAATAACAGCATTAGTATGAGTTTGGCAGGTTATTGGAAATAATTCGTCAAAACTGCGCCATGGCAGAATGGATAAAAGTTTCGTAAAGCTTAAACAAAGTTACCCTGATTTGGCACAAAGTTACCATGATTGACTGTACTGAAATTCTTAGTTTAATCATCAATTATAAGAACTAATGATAGTTTAATTGCTAGTTATAATCTAAAATATAATTAAATAATTTAATTAATTAGTTTTTTTAATGAATCTATTTTAAATGAAATTCTATTCATCATTCTTTTCCGAATCATTCACAGAACAAAGTCATTGCAATAAGGGTAAAATCATTTTATTTTACATATAAATTACATTATACAAATACACGCAATACAAATTTACAAAATTGTACAAAATTTACAAACATAATTAAATAAAAAATTTTGGCTTGAAATTGGCACCACAGTCACAAGTTGACTAGAAAAATAATTAGTTCATTTATACACAAATAATGTAAATCAAAATAAAAGAGAGCATTTTATATAAATGATTCTAGTTGCAATGACTGGCAGTATTTTGATTGTATTTAAATCACTAAAAATAATTATTTACAAAATATCACACATAATTAGGTTGTTTTATTCAAACGTAATTATACAAATCTCGCAGCCATGAGTAGATTTATATAGTCTACATACATTCAAGTATCTCTCGATTTTTCACAAACTAGTCCAGTGTTTTCAGATTATACAAATGGTATTTTAGTTGGAAATGATGATTATTTTAAAGGAACCGTTCTTTTTAGTGAAATAATAACTTATGCATTAAGAGAATCTTAAAATTGAATAAAGAAAAGAAAGACAGAAATTGTTGTTGTTAAATTTAAAAGTTTTATGTGTATTTTTTGTCTAAAGAATCTTGGGATTTTGAAATTTTATTTGAAAATATATATATATATATATATATATTTGGTTTAAATAAATATGGAGAATTTTTCTTAATGACTCAAAATTAAATGTTTATTTTCATATGTAAGCATCTTTAAATCTCGAAAATCTTTTATTTGAGGTTTCTAAAGATAAAGGGACATTTTTAGCAATTGTGGAGAGACCGAAGGAGGTTACATTATGTATATGTACTTGATTATGTTGCATTTTCGTAAATTAAGAAAGAAATATTTTCTAAACAGATTTTTTTTTCTGTGTACGCATTTTTAATATGTTTTAAAAGTAAAAAAATTAAGGATAGTAATTATGTATTAATAATATGTATTACATTAATAATGTAAGAGGCAGTTTAATAGGGATAGGTATTCACTAAAAAAAGTTGCATAGTTCCATTTTGAAAACGAAAACTAGTTGCCTTTTCTGAAACGAATGGATTTATTTTGAGAATGAAATGTTTTAATTTAATAATGATAATAGCTAAAACTACGGATAGTAGCAAAAAGATTTCCGATCGTTTTTGAGTTGATCTGTATTCAAAACGGTATAAAATGAAACCTAAAATTTATTTTCAGAAATTAAACGTTTCGCTTCAGATGTGAAACTTTTTTTTTCTTTTTTTACAGTGTAGTTGCAGAAAATGGTTTATTGACGGTTTTGTGCACAGCATATCAAATAAATTTATTTTTAAAAATGACGCACTTCTTCCTCCGTTTGAATATTTTTTTCAATCTATAAACATGGCTTAGTAAAGACAACACATAAACATATCTGCCAACTTTTACACTTTTTTTCAATTAAAATTTAATAGCAAGCACTGTTTTTTTAAACTTCAAAAACTGTGATTAAATAACCAAAAAAATTCTATTAAATTTCAGTGGCAATAAAGCATAAAAGTTGGTAGCTATGCATAAGTTTTTACGTTTTTGAAAATGTCGCATTTCGAAACAGTACAAAAGCTTTTTTTTATACAGCTATTCAAAACCTTTTACGGAACACAAATGTGTTTGTTTTTATAGTCCACTTTACTTTGAAAGAATACTGTACATTCAAATGCATACGACATTTATCTAACAACATTATATAGCTTGTGCGTCGTTTATAAAACATCGTGGAATGTCTTACAATATCACATGAAAAAACTCATAAAAAGTCATAAAATGACTAGAAACTTATATGGGCCCATGGGGCGTGAGTCCACCCAATAGTTTGATATCTCTATCCACCCATTATTAATTGAGCCCATCCAATATTTATGTATTTGTTCAAATTTTTTTTGAGCCCACCCGATATTTTTCAAATGTTAGCACCACTGACTAGAAATATATATAGGCTTAAAATCACTCCTCATTTTCTTGTTAAAAGATCTTCACAAATAATATATGTTACAATATATTATATGTGATATAATAATTGTGCATAATGCATTTTACAAGTATAATTTTTATTAATGTAATCGAATTCCGATCAGATAAACTTCATGGAAATTTTGATCTAAATATTTAATCTTATTGTAATGTTTGATCTAAATATTTAATTTTACCGTTTATTTTGAATGCAAATAGCTTTTAATTAAGGCTATCAAATAAATATTCACTGTTTTGATTTAACCATTCCATATTTTTTTTCCCCACCGCAGCTGAAAATGATCTACAATCTACAGAGCTAGTTTTAATTTTTCAATTTTCGTTTTAGCATTTGGAACCAGTTGTAACCGGTTCTAAAATTAAAACTTTCCTTAGAAAAAAAAGTATAACCAAAATCGTAAAAATAAAACCTAACTCGGTTGTCCTCTACTATGCTATGAAGAAAAAAAAATCAAAAATATTAAATTTTGAGCGAGAAATTTCTATTGGACAATAACTCCCCTATAAACTTTACATTAGCGTTTGAATTTTTCGATTGACTAGTGTGGCTCTCTTTCTTATACCTAAGGTTAACTTTCAACCATTTCTCAAATGAATATTTTTTAGACAAAGATAAAATTCTTTTTTGTTTTGACCTTTTATGCCCCAGCAGTATTTTAAAGTACTACTAAAATAATTTCTTATAAAATTAATTTAATAAATGGATTAGAAATAATACAGTTTAGAATGAGTTATAGTTTACTTTATCTTGTTCCAAAAGTAATATTGATTACACAATACAAAAATAATTTTAAAAAGATGATTTCTTTCAGATGTTTTCTTTTTGAAACATCCCTATATTTCTATTGTAAGGACGTGATATTTGTGCATTTCATAATACTATAAAATACTAAAAATAAATAAATGAATGAATAAAAATTTTGAATGGTATTACAAATATTGCACATAATACCTTTAAATTCGAATTGAAGTAATTTTAAATTGGTAAAATCCTTCTAAAATTTATTAAATGACTCTGTAAATCTTTCAATATCATTTAAAAAATTCACGAAAATTGTTTTAGAGGAGGCTATATTCATGAACTCATAATTTGGGACACAAAGGTTTAAAGGAAATTTCAATTCAATTTCAAAATACTTTTTATGATATAAAGTAATGCCTTGAATAGGTACACAAACAAAAAAGTTAATAAAAGTAATTTGCTTTTGAATTAAGTACATTTTCTATTTTATGACTTTTTTTCATATCTATAATTTCATTATTTTAAATTACATTTTATAGAAAACATTTTAGGTTTTAAATATGAAATGTTAGTACGGTAATATACATTTTGATTAGTACTTCATGCTTTTGGTATCAAACTGTACAACTCGTCATGTTCTATACATTTTTTAATAATTTACAAACTGTCTTCTTCACACTTGCTGTGAAATACACCACTCAGCAAATTGAAGCTATATAAAAGAAAGTGAAATTTAGCAATTTCACTAACAGTACTGAGCACGGAACCTCATCTGGTATGGCAGTAATTAATAGCACTGGAACTAGACTACTTTTGAGGCTTTCTGCGAGAACTTGGTTTAATCTGGAAAGAGAAGAAAAAAACATGGAAAAAATATATAAATAAAAATAGAATACATAAACAAAAACAAGCAAGCAAGAAACAAAATCACTCGTCAAGCACAAAGTATAAAACATTTTCCAACACATTCAGAATAAAGTAACAAAACTTCACCGGTTAAGGTATCCGAAAACTTTAAAAAAAGTAATTTTCAATCAAAACATCGATTTTTCATCTATTCAATTATATTAAAATCTATTGTCTGTCAAATCTTGCTTAAATTGTGTCCGTATCTTAATTATAACCAAAGTTACAGCCGTTAAAAGTTAAAGCTATTACAGTTTTTGAAATGTGTTTAAAAGTTATTTTCAGCTTTTTCTCAAAATGAAGTTTTTAAGATTTTTACTATATACTCAAAATTTCCTTTAAAAAATGCATGAAATGTTTTGAAATTTACCGTACTTCTTTTACAAATATATTTTGACGAAATAGGCTACACTCATGATAACATACTAAATAGTTTTATATTTATACTGGTACTGGTATAAATTGGTATAAATGACAAATTTGAGACGAATTTTGCAAGTTTTTCATTGCATTAGTACTTTGCCTGCCGTATCATCTGAGACAGAGATGCGATGATAATAGGTTGTCTAAGTCCTAAATAAAGTTATTCTGTTTCTGTTTACTAAGCAATTTACAAAATGCCAATGCATTGTTTTCTTTTTGAATTATCTTGTTTTGCGGAAATGTCAATTTTGTAATTTATCTTGTTAAAAAATTTATTACTGGGTAATTGCTAAAATTTTTATACAGGGTGTCTATAAAAGAACTCCGGGGTTTTAAAAATTCGTATCTCACTAACTATAAAATATAGCAAAATTTAGTTGATTTCTCTGAAAAGAGTAGCTCAAAAAGTTTGACTCTTACGAATTGGTAATGTTTGTATCAACTGTTGGCGGCGCTGCAGGGCGTTGACCTTGAAATGATGGCGACTCCGCAACAAAACGCTCAATGTGTTATTTGGCTCATAGAAACGATAGAAATTTCTTCTGGGGGCATATCAAGAATCTTGTGTATGCAGAGAAAATTCGTGATGTTCAACATCTCAGGGAACGAATCGTCAATTGTGTGGCAACCGTCCCTTTAGACATGCTCGCCAGGACATGGGAAGAGGTAGAATACCGTTTAGACGTCTGCAGTGCCACTAACGGGGCTCATATAGAACTTTACTAAGTGTTAAAAAAAACTTGAAAATGTAAGCTTTTCAGTCATGTATAAAACATGTATGTATGTTTTTTATTTCATTAAAATATTTTGCCTCAAAACCCTGTATTTTATTCAAAACTTTAAGGTATATGTCATTGCAAAAAATGGTTAACAAGGGAAAATTTCAAAAAATTCAAAAAATCACTTCCGAAGGTAAGTGGAAACTTTAATAAGTTGAAAAAGGATGTCTCATTAAACCATTTGAAAACTCGTAACATATTTGAAAACCCAATTTCAGCAATTCCCATCCACAGTTCGAAAAATTATCTGAATTCTTTTATTTGCCTTGTATATGACATACAGATTTGTATACATTAACTGTATGTATGAAAAATTTAGTCCCGTAAGGAAGTTGATATCACAGTTGAAAATTCTCTTCAGCAATTTGCTCTAATAAAGGAGAATGTTCATGAATTCTTTTGTGCAACCCTGCATACGAGGAATAGACCTTATATTACAGCGAATGACATGCAAAAAATTAGTTCAATTTAAAATTGCATACCAAAACTGAAAACGAACTTCCAGCCATTATTACTCAAAAAAACTACTGTATAAACACGATTTCTTTTGCATGTCCTGTAAATGAACGATAAATGTGATAAATGTCCTATTCTACAGTAATCATTTCGTAGTAATTCAGTGATTTATATCATTTACAAAGAATTTGAAATTGCGTAATGTCATTAAAATACTCTGGAAGCAGTTTTTCACCATTGACATGTGTGTGGGGGGAGAGGGAAGATCGTGGCATATGTGAAAAAGCGATACTAAATAATGTAGGTATATCATATGTACATTTTAAAAATACTGCATTAAATATAATAATAGGCTAAATAATCAACCACCAAATAGCAAATGAACCTCGCGTAGAACTTCCAATGCCTCTCAAACGTTGTTACAATGATATCCATTATTAGCGATAACAAATTATTATAAAACATACTAACAATTTATAAGCAGTTTATGCTTTTAAACTCATATAATACATTCATAATCAGGGATCATATATTGCAAATAAAAGACGCAGAATACTTATTCATTTCGTCATCAAATTCGACACTATACGAAATTGAACAATAAACTCCTAGTTCCAGTGGATTTCCTTCATTTTCCAAATGGCTATTTTATTAACAATTTTATGGTTTAATTCTGGAAATGAAATCCCAATCTCTTATCTTTCCGTTTATCAGTGTTTTCGTTTAGAAGGAGTTGTGCTGGTTACCGCAGGGTCTTCGGCCGTAACCCGCAGTAATTCAAGTTTTAATGATAGTTTCATCAGGAGGATTAATTAATGCTATCTAAAATTTAGAACCCGTCTGGGAGTTAGGCCGGGCCTGTTTTATAGAACTCCGAACCTTGCTTACGGTCCAAATGGGAATAACTCATCCAAAAGTTTACTTTACGGCTTACACTGTTGTTATCTCTACATTTTATGGAAATCGGGTGATTTGACATTGCTTTTATGGAGCAATGAAAGAAATGAGAAAAAATGAACACGCTATCTTAAGCAGGATTGCCTAAATTGCGATCAACTAACAGATGTAATTATTAACAACTGTTTTTATATTGCAAAAACCTATTTCTTTTTGTGTAATATTCAATAGTAGTGGGCAATAACAAATTATTTACAAACAGACTAAGAATTCATAAGCAGTTTATGCTTTCAAACTAATATTACAAGTTCTTAATCAGGGATAATTTTAAAGAGATAAAATAAACGTAAAACCTTTTTTAAATTATGTTTTCTATGGAATATTAGGAAATACCAAACCGATTTTCAAATTCTTGTTGGAAGTTTGATATTGGCAGTATTTGTTCCAATATAGGCATTTTATGTTGGTGCCACTCCCACCAAGCCCCACCAGTGGCCGGGAGGTTCTGCCCCCGAAACTGGTAGACGACAGGAACTGGGTTCGAGCCCAATCGCGGCCGTCGGCCTAACCTTTCAGAGTTTTCCATGGTTTTCTTCGAACCTTGGATTTCCTTGCGTAAATACGGGTTAGGCTCCCTTAGAAAGACCCCCACGGAGCCCCCCCTTTAGGGCATATATCGCAAGTGTAGATAATTGGCCGAGTTAAAAACAAAGCCACCCCCACCACACTCTAAAAAAAAAATGTGTAAATTTACACACAAAAATGTGTAAATCGATGATACAAAAACGACATGTCTGTGTGTGTAAATTTGTGTGTAAATTGCGTCAAATGTGTAAATTTCAGAATACACATTTTAATGTGTAATTTGATGATAAGTCCAAATGTGTAAAAGTTATCTGATAACACTTAAAATACACACTTTAATGTGTGAATTGCACTAAAATACACATATTTCTGAGTACTATTTTTACACATATATCTGTGTAATATTCTGTTTTTACATATGTTTTTGCGTAATAAGAAAATACACATAATGCTGTGTAATATGCAAATTACACATATTTTTGTGTTTATACAGAATACACAGATTTGTATGTAATATTCTGTTTTTACACATATGTATGCGCAACATGCAAATCACGTATTTTTGTGTAATATTTAAAATGCACAGTTTTGTGTACATAGCTTTATGTTATGCGTTTACGTATAAATTGAAAAAAAAAATGCTTTCATGATCGCGAAATAAAATTGTATTAAGAACAAACTCATATGCTTGACATGTCTTTTCTTTCTACCAGATTTGTAGACTTAAAGCAAGACCACAAATCATTATACGCTTAATTTACAAGAAACAGGGTCGTCTCAAATTATAATCTATTTCCTTTATGTTAGAGATGTTTTGTAATCCGAATTGTAATTTATGAACAGGGATGTATAATTTGAAAAAGACAGCGTGGAGACTGTCTTCTAAATTAAGTTAAAAATTAAACTTTTTTCACTCTATCTTACAATTGTAACAGCTTGTGTTGTTTTTAATAAATTCATAATATTCTCTTTTAGAAATACATGTACATTTTTTTCTCCATATTCTGAAAATGGTATAACTTTAATTGTATTTATAACGGACGGAATACTATTTTCTTCTTTTCACTTGTTGCCATGTAAAATAAAATTATACATTTTATTTCTTTTTTAATAAATTATTACAATTTTTTTGTATGTGTTAAATGTATTTTTGTACTCTCTTTAAAAACTTTTGCTCACTTTAACTTCCGAAGTTATCATCACACATGTAAAGTACTACAGATAGTTACTATTTCTAACCGATGACGTTCAAGAAAATTTTTTTCTTTAATGTAATTTTACCAAATGAGTGAAAAAGCGTCCAGGGCAGGATTCGAATCACGGATCTTTAATTTAAGTTGTCAGTCTGACATTGGTTAACTATACTTAGTATGTAACTCTAGTTCTTTGACTGATTTGTGTCTGCCAGATTTATCCAGGATAGTAGCTCATCTGGCAGAGCATCGGCAACTCTCACAAAAGTACCCGGTTCAAACCCACACCTATACACTTTTTAATTCTGCTGGAAAAATTCACAAGGCATTTGATTTATTTACCAATTATAATAACTGTGTTAAAAGTAATAAATGTATAGATATATATATTTTTTAAATCAAATTACGTAAATTTCAAGAGCAATATTTGTAACAGTATTTTTTAAGAGTTAAAATTACTAAAGAAATATTTCTGCTTAAATGTGCAAAGTATTATCAGAGTAAAATTTATATAAAAATATAATCCACTGAATTATACATAATACTTTTTGTATTATTTAAATAATAAAGATTATTGATTGCCTGAATTTAAAGATTATTAATTTACTATTGACAAAAATGAAATTAATTTAGCAATTTAATGTGCATTTTGAACCTTAAGTCACTAGTTATCCTTTATTACACAACAGCTATAAAAAATATTAAAAGATAAAAAGTAAAACCGATATTAAGTAATTATATTTTATCTACATCAATTGCATGATACTAATTACTATGAATGAAATGTACGATTATAATGCAATGCATCTAAAAAAATTCAAACCATTTGGATTCTAAAATGTACAATAATTTTTCATACTATTAAAATAAAAAATGGAAACTAGCAAATCTTTCTGTTTCTGTAATTTGATATTTTGAAACTTTTGACTTTTTCTGTCTACTCGTGTATTGTACTATTTCTACGGATATCAAATTACACATTTAAATTTTTTTTTTTAATTTTTTTTTTTTTTTTTTTTTTTTTGTTTTTGCTATCAATAGTTTTTGAATGTAATACGCATAAAAAAAGTCTTCAATGTATTAAAAAATAATTTTTAATTATCTCCCTAATAAAAATCACAAAAAAAAAAAAAAAAAAAAAAAAAAAAAAAAACACGAATAAAAACTTTTAAAAGGTGTCATTTGGATTAATTCATTTTACGTCAGAATTTACAAGCAGTAAAATAATACTTAAAAACTTTTTATTATTATTAAAAAATAAGTTTAATAACAGGTTGCAAAAATTACATAAATATTTATGAAATTACACATTTAAAACAATAAATTTGAACATTATACATTTAAGCTAATAATATATCTTAATATACAATTTAAAAGAAAAAAATTTATCATTAATTGTATATATTACACAGCACCGCATCTACTCTAGTTTCCCTATAATGTGATATTTTTATGTTCTTTTTTTAGCACTCTCCAAAAATGTTGAAAAGTGCTTCGGTTTGCCAGTCCGTCTGTCGATGCTGTAACTCCTATAATTTTCACGCAATTGATAAAGCTTATTTAAGGTCACCAAAGCATGTTTCGTATTGCATATTAAGTATGTATGATTAATATTTCATTTACAGGGACACTCAAAAGAATACGATTACATTATAGTACATGTGGAAAATCGTTTTGAGAGTATTTTAATGACATTTTGCTATTTCAAATATATTGAAGCTGATATAACTCAGATCACGTTAAAACAGGGTATTCATAGCATTTTCCACTAATTTACAGGGACAAACAAAAGGAATTAATTACAGTATTTTGCATTATTGTATAGATTACAGTTATCTTTGCTTAATAAATACTAGAGAGTACGTTTTAAAATTCAGTATGCACTTTTAAATTTTATTAGTTTTTTGCATATTACTCTGTATATATATATATATATATATATATATATATATATATATATATATATATATATATATATATTATACTTCATAATTAGGGCTGCACAAAAAGTATTCGCCTACCATTCTCCTTATTATTAAAAAATTGCTGAAGGAGAATTTTCTGAAATGGGTGATTCTCAAAATAGGGGACAATTTATGTCTTTCGGCATACAAAAAAAATTGAGAGGTTTTCTGTTATGTTTTTATATTTAGATATGTTTGTCTTAATATTATTCATAATTTGCACTCAAGAATTACTCACTTTTTAGTTAAAAACACCTTAAAATAACAGAATAAAGGTTCAAAATGTCATTAGCATGGATGTCCACAGCAGCTGTGCTTAGTGTATACTAGCATTTTTCAAGAGTTAATATCATGTTTATAAAATAAAACAAATGTTATTCTTTCTTTAAATTAATCAAGGAGAGGATTTATCCAATAAATTTATTTTTAAAAATAAAATTATAATATATAAAAAAAGAATTAAAGTTTGTCCTCCATATTCTATTTTCAAAACAAGGTCATACTATAACAGCTAGTTATTAATCAAAATTTCATTTTCACATATGACAATAGTTTGAAAATATAAAGTTTCCCCATGGCAACAAATATCCATTTTATCCCAGCCTGAAAATAGAAGCATATATTGTATTTTAAGAATAGAAGTTGAATATTAGGGGAGTACATCAATTGCATGTCATTAGAATGGATAATAATTTTCATGTTTATTTAAAATTTTTATTTTACTTATTTGAATAAAACTTTTGTGTTTTAAAAAGCCCCAGAAAGGACTACTGCATTGTGATTATATTATGGCTCATAATCTTATTTAAATTAAAATTTGTCATTAGCATGGACAAATATCAGTGTCATTAGCATGGTTTTTCTGTCCATGCTAAAGACTTCTATGTGCATAAATGTAACCAGTGCTTATATTGTATCCTTTATAAAGTTTAATTTTACATATAAATTTACGTATTGCATTTATTATCCCTAAAATATGCATTAAATCTGTCAGAAAATCAATAAGACAGCTTCTTACGTTGTTAGTGTCAGAATGTTGCTCATGTAAACAAAGTTTGCTCTTTGGTAATGTTTTTATTCTCCTTGTATGTATATATGTAAAAATGGAAACCATTTGCTGAAAAGGAAGGCTAATAAATATAGAAAAAAATATTTAAACAGGAAGAAAATAAATTTCTTAATATATTTATTCCATGCAATTTTTTCTGTCATTAGCATGGCTCAAAAAATACTAATTATTTTTTTAAAGTTAATTTTTAAATATTTAGCTCTGCTGACTACATGTAAAGTATACCTAATACTATATTAACAGCACCTATTTTTTTTCAGAAATTTTGCTAACAGTAATTGATTAAAGATTTAAATTTTGAAAAAGTCTCCTATTTTGAGAATCACCCAAATATATGTATCTCTTTAATAAACTAAATTTTGAAATGCATGCTATTATTAGATATAAATCTCTATATCATATAGAGGGCTGCTAAAAAATTCGGATAATTTTTCCATTGTGAATAGGAACAGCTGAAATTCTATTTTAAAATGTGTTATACATTTCCATATGGTGGACCTAGACATAATATTATATTTATTTTTCTTAAGTGCAGTTTTGTTGCATTATTCTGAATGTATTGGAAAGTGCTTTATAATCTATGTTTGACGCATGATTTTTTGCTTTCTTGTATCAAGTATGTATGTGGCTGGTTAGATGTGTATTGCCAGGTCCATTATAACTCTGATAATATCATAAATATTAAAAGGGAGAAAGCTCCGATTAAGGCTTCAAGTGCTCTTGGAGCTGAGAGCACTTGGAGCGCTATTCCAGAGGTTCCGGGTTTGATCCCAGGTTTGACATTTTTCATTATTTTGGTTCTACGCTTTATTAGTAATCTGGAAATCACATATTAAATATTCAATTATTTCAAGCGTAATTTCACTGCTGATAAATAATTAAAAAATTATTATAATTAAATATGTATTCACTGATGCTGGGCTTATCTGTGTCTCATGTTATGCCACAAGTTTGTGTGCTGATGTAGACGTTATTTTGTGCTGCAGTTGCAGGCTTTCCAACAAAATGTGAGTGAGAATTGAAAATCTGGCCATCTTCCTCGTAACTTAAATGGTAGAGCACTCGGAGAGCTATTTCAAGGATTACGTGTTCGATCCCCGACTTGGATAATTTTCACTATGTTGGTTCTACGCTTTGTTAGCAATGTTATAGTCACATATTACATACCCTTGCTTTTGTTCAATTTGGCATCCAAATTTATCACCAGGAGCTCTAAGAAGCTCTAAAGATAACTACTAGTTCTAAATAATAACGTTCAAAAAGAATTATAATGTAATTTTACCAAATAGGTGAAAAAGCATCTAGGGCAGGACAGGAACTAGGGACCTTTGGAGTAAGCTGCCAGTCTAGTATTATTTATTATATATCTGTAGTTCTTTGGCTGAATTGTGTCTTCCAGATTTATCCTGGATAGCTCAATTGGCAGAACATTGCAAGCTCTCACAAAGCTCTCCGATTCAAATTCAGGCCTATACGCTTTTGGACTATGTTGAAAAATGGCAATCTGTGTGATTTATTTACCAATTATAATAATTGTGTTAAATTTGATAAAGGATTATTTTTTATTAATCTACGTGAAAATTAGGTGCAATATTTGTAATAGATTTTTTTAAGGTTTAAAATTATATAAGAAACATTGCTGCTTAAATGTTCAAAGCATTATCAAAATTAATTTTACATAAAAATCTAATCTCTTGTATTATACAGTATTTTTTGTATTCTTTAAACTATAAACAGGGTAATGAAATTAATTTAATTAAAATTTTTATTTTTGTTTATTTTGTTTGTAGTTTATGAATGTTTTCAATGAATTAAAAACAATTTTTAATTGCTTCAATCTAAAAATCGTAAATGAAAAACCATGAATCAAAATCCGTTAATTTTCATTTGACATCAGTAGAAATAGAATTGAGAAATCTATAGCATGTAAAACTATGAAAACTGGTTAACTTTATAGCAAACATTATGATAAGCATGCTGAAACAGACAATTTTTAAATCAAAGAATTATTTCAAATGCTATTAGATGTTTAAATTTCAAATATTTATTCGGATGCTAGAAAGGCATCATTTTAAGAATATATACAAAAATAAATAAATAAAAGAATAAATAGCAAATAGTAATAATTTTTCATATTTAAAATAAGCAGAAAAGTATATGCTTCACATCAATATTATAAATTTACAAATTTAAAACTGGAAAGAATACCAACTTTCTCTTATAAAAGTATTTTCATGTCATTACTTAATGCAAAATTTAAAAATTAAATTTGCAAACAATTTTATTTTAAAAGAAAGTTTTTTATTCAGTAATTTAAATACCTTTAAATATTTGCTAATTATGATAAACTGTGGTTACAATATTTTTCCACATAATTTTAAAATTTCAGAAAATATGCGATTTTAACGATTGATATTCTACAGGTAAACAAATCTTATTTTTAAAAGAAGTAATTTAAATAATTGATTTTTATCATCTGATTTTAATTGTCGAAAGACAGTTATTTATTTTAATAAAATAGTTATAATTCAAAGAAAAGAAACAGGGAAAATATTTCTTCATACCTATTTTTCAATGACTTCGTTTTTCCTTTTCTGATGTAATCCTTGATGTTTGTAGATCTAATAAATGTTCCGATAATAAGTACAATAACACTGGCATAAATATTTTTAACCATGCCCAGAGCAATTGTACATTTCTCGGATACATATTTCATCAAAAGTACGCATGGAATGACTTCAACGAATTTTTTGGTAAGATTTTTAAATCCAGACTGAGGCTATACGCGCATAAAATGGCTATTTTTGTTCTCTGCAAATGTTCTCCGCGTATTCCAAAGACTAAATAAACGATGTTTTTTTTATTCATTTATTTATATTTGATAATCGTCTGCAGTTTTCGAGTTCTTTATCTAGGCACATGGCAGATGTTTTCTTCTGTTCTTTATGTGGTGAATTATTTTTGTTTCTTTATGTGGTGAAGACTTTTTAATTTAAAATTTCTTATATTAAGACATTTTTTATGCCTTTTTTCGATTTATTTCAAAAAAGTTTAAGCTTTTTGTCAATTGTAACGATAACTATACTGATATAGATCGCATACCAAATTAAACAATGTTCAAATTTAGAATAGTTAAAAATGATTTTAATAGACAATAATGCAAAATATTTCTAAATTAGAAAAGTACGCTTTGTATCTTCCATCGCAAATGCAAAATTTGTTCCTAAAATAAGCTGGGAATCATACCAAGAGGCAATAGTTGAGAAATCATAGATTTTGCTGGCTGCAAATTTTTTTAATTCTAATATTTTAGTAATTTATGCGCTTAGTTCAATTACATGTCTATTAAATTTTTATTTTATATAGGTACGTGTTTTTACTGAAGTTTTTTTTTTTATTATTTCATTGTGGAATATTAGCCAACAAACACTAAATTATGTTTGTTGCTTGAAGTGAAAAAAAAAAATGTTTTGTTTCGTGTTCGGTTTATTTCGTTTCAGTTTTTTTTTTTCAGATTTATATACTTATAAAAAGGATCGACCGAAACAGGTCTGTAAGACCGAAAATGAAACCGAAATCGAATTTCGATAATCTTTCAATTTTCGGCCGAAAACGAAAATGTTCATTTTTTAAGTTATTAATACATACATAAATACACATAATTATTAATTAATTATGTGTGTATTAGACGCACATTTTTAACAAACATACATAAACATGTATAAATGTGCGCAAGTTCAAGCAAAAGCAAAATATAAATAATAATATAACTTTTATATTTGCTTTTGCTATTGACAATCAATACTCATATATATTTATTAATAATTAATTAATAATGCAATTAATAATCAAGAACAAATCAATAGTGAATATTTAATTTTTGAATATACACATTTTTTCAGTTATTTAATATTTCTCATTAAAAGTAGTTAAAATAAATTGCTTAAAAGTTTTTTTAGAAAACTAACTATAAGTAAGTTGTTATTTAAAAAAAATAACCATTTGATAATTTATTATTAGTTTAATGGAGATTTAAATATAGATAAGCCGTATGCTTAAATAAATAAGTGCTACTTCCTCCCGAAAAAACTTTGCCACTCCCTCGCCTCTATACGAATGCTTTGAAATAGCGTCCTTGTTTGAAAAATCTATCTTTTGTGCCCAAGTTGGCGGAATCTCTGTGTCTTTAACCTAAAAGTCTGCAAGGGCCGGAATTTTCAGGCCCTGGATACAGCTCAGTACGGTGTAAAAATGATATAAATTCGACTCGAACCCGGCCCGGCCCGGCCCGGCCCATTCAGATTTTCACAGTTAATGGCCCAACTCAATTTCTACAAAAAATTCAGATTTTTCTTAACATACAATTAAGATTCTTTTAAAGAATACTGCATACATATCTATGGGATAAATTTAACGTATATTTTAAAATTACGATGGAAAATACACAATACAACAGTAACGATTACTCAGATTTCTTGGACGTTTCAACATTCAAATAAAAATTCATAAAAAAATTAATATTGCTTTGAATAAAAGAAAAAAATGAATGCTAAAAACATAATTTTTAAAACTCTTTTATAAAAAGAAGATTTGTGAAAATATTTATCTTTCTTTTACTAAGGCTATTTTTAAACCCCAAAGAGCTACTTTCTGACACATTTATGAACTCATATTTTTTTTGGAACCCATAAGACAGGTGTTTTCATAAATAAATAATGTAATCGAATGGCGTTATCCATTTTTTGATAAAGGCATTGTAGCTTTGAAAAAATCGTGCAAAAGATAACGTTTGAATTGAATTTCCGAAAGCAACATCACGAAAAGGAGAAAAACCTGAAGCCACTATAAGGAACTCTTATTTGTCGAAAAATAATTTATCTATCAAAAATAGAAAACGCTATCGATTCCAAATTCCTTTAATAGTCAAGCTTGTCAATTTTAAGTCTTTACTGTTAAATAATATTAGTCAGAATATGTGTCAAAGTTTCACGTTGAGCAGGGAATTAATAAAGAATACTGCCCAGCTAAACTGATGGCATTGAGCTCACAGGCAACAAATACTAATTGTACATTAAAGCCTTATATTTTCAAGGGTTAATTCCGTTCGAAAAAAAATTAAGAAGGGGAAACAGCTCTCCCCTTTCCTCTTTTTTTATACTTAATCATTGAACCTCCTATACTATCAAAGACATGCTTTATCATATAAAAAATCTATATCCAAAATTCAGAGCAAATTAGATAATTCTTAATAAAAACCCATTTAGCATTTATATAATATAAAAGGAGTTATCCCCCTCTTTTATACTTAACCTTTAAACTTCCAAAACTATTCAGAGATTTGAACGAAATCTGAAACTTCTGCTTGAAAAACCCATTTATATAAATTAAGGGGGGGGGGGCATTAGAACCCCTGTTCCCCCTATTTATACTTATTCAATGAACACCTAATAACAGTCACGGAATCGCCTCATCAGAATGATCCTAATCTAAATTTTGAACGAAAACTTAATTCTGCATGAAAATCCCATTTATATCAACTAACGGGGGGGGGGGGGCATTAGAACCCTTGTTCCTCCGATTTATACTTATTCAATGAACACCTAATAACAGTCACGGAATCGCCTCATCAGAATGATCCTAATCTCAATTTTGAACGAAAAATTAATTCTGCATGAAAATCCCATTTATATCAACTAACGGGGGAGGGGCATTAGAACCCCTGTTCCCCCTATTTATACTTATCCAATGAACACCTAATAACAGTCACGGAATCGCCTCATCAGAATGATCCTAATCTAAATTTTGAACGAAAACTTAATTCTGCATGAAAATCCCATTTATATCAACTAACGGGGGGGGGGGCATTAGAACCCCTGTTCCCCCTATTTATACTTATTCAATGAACACCTAATAACAGTCACGGAATCGCCTCATCAGAATGATCCTAATCTAAATTTTGAACGAAAACTTAATTCTGCATGAAAATCCCATTTATATCAACTAACGGGGGGGGGGGCATTAGAGCCACTGTTCCCCCTATTTATACTTATTCAATGAACACCTAATAACAGTCACGGAATCGCCTCATCAGAATGATCCTAATCTAAATTTTGAACGAAAACTTAATTCTGCATGAAAATTCCATTTATATCAACTAACGGGGGGGGGGATTAGAACCCTTGTTCCCCCGATTTATACTTATTCAATGAACACCTAATAACAGTCACGGAATCGCCTCATCAGAATGATCCTAATCTAAATTTTGAACGAAAAATTAATTCTGCATGAAAATCCCATTTATATCAACTAACGGGGGGGGGCATTAGAACCCCAGTTCCCCCTATTTATACTTATTCAATGAACACCTAATAACAGTCACGGAATCGCCTCATCAGAATGATCCTAATCTAAATTTTGAACGAAAACTTAATTCTGCATGAAAATCCCATTTATATCAACTAACGGGGGGCATGAGCCCCCCGTTCCCCCTCTTATACATATCGAATGAACTCCAAAAACTAACCAGGGAAGCGCCTCGTCAGGATATACCTATATACAAAATTTCAAGTGGATCGGATATTTTTATCATGAGTTATCGCGTTACGCACGAACGCACATACACACAGAACGGACGGGCACATAAGCTCTCAGGCTATGATAGCCTGTGAGCTAAAAAACATTTTAAGGTACATTTCCAAAGATTCCGTGAGCAGAAGTTCATTATCACTACTAATATTTTTACAAAACATATTGCTTGCCCCACACATCCTGGGAACAGCTACGTTCAGTTCCGGCCCAGCTCCACTATGTAATAAAAAAATGCAAATCTGATCTTAATACCGCACAAGTGTGCTGAAAAAATCTAAACAGACACCATGTCCGATGCCAGTCTCTTCGGTGGATATGTTACATTTCTTCATTAATGTTATTTATCAAGCATCAGCTCGTGACGCAGGTTTATATTTATTCTGATGAAAAACAAATTCTTTGAAAGAAGCTAATATTTTTTCGGCTTGGTTTAAATTTTTATGTCGGCCGGTAGGACCGCTAAATATTTTATTTTATCGGCCCAAACCCGTTTATTTTGTTTACCGGCCCATTTGAAAATTCTGATTCATATCGTCAGCCAAGCTCGGATGCGTGCACATCTCTACTTTGAACAAAACTTTTTATTTGCATGTAAAATAAAATGTAATTAATTCATCAACAACATAGAATGTTAGAACTTTTAGAAATAGCAATCGAAACATCTGCGGTTTTAAACTAAACATTTTCTATTACTGTTAAGCGTGCAGCTTTTAAGGAGCAGGTGAAGAGCGCCGTATGTAGGAGGATGTTTAATTTGATTTCACGTCATGAATCAGCTGTGGTCGATAATTATAAACAATAAACTTTATTCATAACATTAAATAAAGAGTTTCTCATCTGAGCGGAAACAGCTCAATCAACAAGTCATGTCAAAAATTTCCAACGGAAGAAAGAAGATTTCTAGAATTCAGATAGTTTTGGCCGAGTTTCGGTCCAGCCGAATTTCCAACAGCATTTCCGCCGATAACGAGTTTTCGGAGAAACTCAAATTTTGGGCCAAAAACGAAACCGAAACCGAATTTTCGGTGAATTTCAGATTTTGGGCCGAAAACGAAATCGAATTTTCGGCAAAATACGAATATTGGACCGAAAACGAAAACGAAACCGAATTTTCAGCAGAACTCAGATTTTGGGCCGAAAACGAAAACAAAACGGATTTTTCGAATATTCTCTGCTTGTAATTATGTCTAACACGCTATTTGTGTAATTTCAGGCATTTTTCAACATTTACACATTTGTTTGAGTTTATAAAGCGATAACATATTGCACATTTGATTTCTCAAGTTAGGTGCACATAAAAACAGGTAATTTTTTTCCTCAAAATGTGTAAATTTTAAGTCAAGTATGTATTTTAAAAAAATTACACACTTATCTGTGTACATATAATTATGTTTAAATTAGAATAAATCACAAATTCGTGTAAATAATGGCATTTTTCAACATTTACACACTTGTCTGAGTTTTTCAAGTGATAATAAATTACACACTTACTTTCATAAGATAAATACACATAAAAATAGGTAAATTTCCGAGAAAAAATGTGTAAATTTTACGACAGGTGTGTAAATTTACAAATTTACACATATCCATGGGTAAAATTGGCCAATTTACACATTTATTTTTTAGAGTGCAGAGATGTGATAGACCGTCAGACAAGAAGATCGGAATTTGATGAATGAATACGGGTAAAGAACAGTTTCAAGAAAATTCTAAACTTCAAATGAAACTATCCTATAAAATGAACATAAAATCTTCAAAATACTGTATAAATTATCATTTATTTAGAATAATTTTTAGTACTTATTAATGCGTCTCATTTTCGCCTATTGCTGTGTAATAATGAAATTCAGTCAAACTGTGGCTTAGTTGATATTTTTTAAATTATTCCTTGAAGTATAATTACTCCTAATAAAAATCAGACATACAAATACAACTTGGCTCATTTCAACTATTACGCGATCAAAGCCGCAAGTTTTACTAGTAATTAATCAGCAGTTTATGCTTTTAAACTCATACAATACACTCATAATAAGGGATCATATAATGCAAATAAAAGACGCAGAATACTTATTCATTTTGTCATCAAATTCGACACTATACGAAATTGAACAATAAACTCCCAGTTCCAGTGGATTTCCTTCATTTTCCAAATGGCTGTTTTATTAACAATTTTATGGTTTAATTCTGGAAATGAAATCCCAATCTTTTATCTTTTCCGTTTATCAGTGTTTTCGTTTAGAAGGAGTTGTGCTGGTTACCGCAGGGTCTTCGGCCGTAACCCGCAGTAATTCAAGTTTTAATGATAGTTTCATCAGGAGGATTAATTAATGCTATCTAAAATTTAGAACCCGTCTGGGAGTTAGGCCGGGCCTGTTTTATAGAACTCCGAACCTTGCTTACGGTCCAAATGGGAATAACTCATCCAAAAGTTTACTTTACGGCTTACACTGTTGTTATCTCTACATTTTATGGAAATTGGGTGATTTGACATTGCTTTTATGGAGCAATGAAAGAAATGAGAAAAAATGAACACGCTATCTTAAGCAGGATTGCCTAAATTGCGATCAACTAACAGATGTAATTATTAACAACTGTTTTTATATTACAAAAACCTATTTCTTTTTGTGTAATATTCAATAGTAGTGGGCAATAACAAATTATTTACAAACAGACTAAGAATTCATAAGCAGTTTATGCTTTCAAACTAGTATTACAAGTTCTTAATCAGGGATAATTTTAAAGAGGTAAAATAAACGTAAAACCTTTTTTAAATTATGTTTTCTATGGAATATTAGGAAATACCAAACCGATTTTCAAATTCTTGTTGGAAGTTTGATATTGGCAGTATTTGTTCCAATATAGGCATTTTATGTTGGTGCCACTCCCACCTGGCCCCACCGGTGGCCGAGAGTTTCTGCCCCCGAAACTGGTAGACGGCAGGAGCTGGGTTCGAGCCCAATCGTGGCCGTCGGCGAGTTTTCCATGGTTTTCTTCGAACCTTGGATTTCCTTGCGTAAATACGGGTTGGATTCCCTTAGAAAGACCCCCACGGAGGGCCACCCCCCTTTAGGGCTTATATCTCAAGTGTAGGTAGTTGGCCGACATAAAAACAAATAAAGCCACTCCCACCAGAGATGTGATAGACCGTCAGACAAGAAGATCGGAATTTGATGCATAAATACGGGCAAAGAACAGTTTGAAGAAAATTTATAACTTCAAATGAAACTATGGTATGAAATGAACATAAAATCTTCAAAATACTTTGTAAATTGTCATTTATTTAGAATAATTTTTAGTACTTATTAATGCGTCTCATTTTCGCCTATTGCTGTGTAATAATGAAATTCAGTCAAACTGTGGCTTAGCTGCTATTTTTTAAATTATTCCTTGAAGTATAATTACTTCTAATAAAAATTAGACACACAAATACAACTTGGCCCTTTTTAACTATTACGCGATCAAAGCCGCAAGTTTTACTAGTAATTAATCAGCAATTTATGCTTTTAAACTCATATAATACATTCATAATCAGGGATCATATAATGTAAATAAACGACGCAGAATACTTATTCATTTCGTCATCAAATTCGACACTATACGAAATTGAACAATAAACTCCTAGTTCCAGTGGATTTCCTTCATTTTCCAAATGGCTGTTTTATTAACAATTTTATGGTTTAATTCTGGAAATGAAATCCCAATCTCTTATCTTTCCGTTTATCAGTGTTTTCGTTTAGAAGGAGTTGTGCTGGTTACCGCAGGGTCTTCGGCCGTAACCCGCAGTAATTCAAGTTTTAATAATAGTTTCATCAGGAGGATTAATTAATGCTATCTAAAATTTAGAACCCGTCTGGGAGTTAGGCCGGGCCTGTTTTATAGAACTCCGAACCTTGCTTACGGTCCAAATGGGAATAACTCATCCAAAAGTTTACTTTACGGCTTACACTGTTGTTATCTCTACATTTTATGGAAATTGGGTGATTTGACATTGCTTTTATGGAGCAATGAAAGAAATGAGAAAAAATGAACACGCTCTTAAGCAGGATTTGCTTGAGACTTACCTAAATAGTGATCAACTGATAAAGAAATTATTAACAATAGTTTTTAGCCCACAAGCTATCAAAGCATGTGGGTTTGTGTGCACGCCTGTTCTGTAAGTACGTAGGTATGTACGTAAGTCATGATAAAATATCCGATTTGCTTCAAATTTTGGATATACATTCATTATGATAAGGCACTTCAATGATTTGTTTCAGGAATACATTGGATAGTTATAAAGGGGAGACTAGTCCTCTTAATTTCGGTAAAAAATTGTTCATGCAGAATTAACCCATTTGCTTCAATTTTTGAATATAGGTTCATAGTTATAAGACGCTTCCCTGATTAGTTTTGGGGTTCATTTGTTGAGTAAAAGGGGGGTACAGGCAATTACCCCCCTTAAATTAGATAAATGGTTTTTTATGCAGAATTATCCGATTTACATTAAATTTTGGATGTAGGTTCATTCTGATAAGGTGAATCTCTGAATAGTTTTGAAGTTTTAATGGTTTTGTATAAAAGGGGGAACGTGGGATAATTCCTCTTAAATTATATAAATGTGTTTGTATGAAAAAATATCCGACTTGCTTCAAATTTTGGATATAGGTTTATTATATGACAAGGCGTATCCTGATTTGTTTTATGGATTCAAAGATCAATTATAAGGAGGGAAAATGGGAGGGGTTATTTCCCCCTAAATTTGTTTTTCTAAGATCATTTTTCCTTGATAATATAAGGCTGTAATATACCTGTTAGTGTGAATAGCCTGTGAGCTCAGTGCCTCAGGTTTAACTGACCAATATTCTTTTATTAAATTGTTAAACCTATTACTTTCAGTATGCAAGCACCGAGCGGAGCATATTTTAAGTATATATACAACTTATAGAAGATTTAGTTTATGATAATTTATGGCTAAAAATTAATTTAATATATCTATGCATGCAACGTTTGCTGCAAATTCATATAAAAAACAACTGCAATTTATTCTGCTGGGCTAATTGAGATATCAGGCCAGATATTGTGATCGTTAAAATTTAGCTGAATGATTTAATCCTCCAGATTCGCCCGGGAGGGCTCAGTTATTAGAGCATTGGCGGCTTCAGCCCAGACATCTTTCGTTTGAATCCTGGTCCGTACTGTTTTCACCCATTTTCGGAAATTTACAACAGTTAAGATTTATTTACCAATTGAATAATTGCGTTAAAAATTAATGTAACATAACTAAAGTGTTTAAAGGGCTCTACAGGCTAAGTTATTTAAAACATTTTTAAAAGATTTGACTTTTATGCTGTTTAGAGAATCAGAAATAAGTTCTGTAAAAACAAAAGAAGCTTATATAAAATTTTACCGATAGATAACGATGTATATAATTAAATAGGGGACCGTCAACAAATTAAAAAAGAATGAATATCTTTTGGGTAACCCTCTCAAAACTATTGTAGCAAAAGCGCTCAAACTGTAGATTATGATTAAGTGGCTTATTGTAATGTACTGTGTTTATTTTTATGTCGCTAGCATGTATACTTGTAGAAAAATTAAGGTTTTTATAAAATCAGTCCCAAATTTTTCCAAGATTTTTGCTTATAATTTTCAGAGTACTTAACATAAAATAATATTCTTTACTGAAAATATGACAAACAGACATTGCACATAATACCCTGTAATCAGAATTAAAAAATAATAATAATTGTATGAAAAATGAGTAGGTTTAGTAAATAATTTTTCATTGCGAATGCGTCAACGATATCAAAATTTCATTTGCATATTATGTTAGCTAAATGTATGGAGCAACTTTTGTGAAAGTCGCAAAATCATAGCTTGAAAATTCTGAAAATAATCGTAAAATAGAATAAGTTGAAAATCCGTTATTCCCAAAATGAAGCAAAAACAGGAGGGGTTGTATCCATATATTCATTTATTAATATCAATATAGAATACACAATATGGGACGTACTACTACATTTGGATAAAATCCCTCATTTTTTCCCTTCATTTTGGGAACAACGAATTTCGTGCTTATTCTATAGACGATTACTTTCATAATTTTCAAGCTATGATTTTGAGACTTTCACAAAAGTTGCTCTATACATTTAGCTAACACAATTTCCAACTGAAATTTTGATATTGTTGACGCGTGCGCAGTGAAAAATTAATTAGTAAACCTACTTATTTATCATACAATTTTTATTATTTTTTAATTTTGATTACAGAGTGTTGTGTGCAATATTATTTGTCATATTTTCAGCAAAGAATGTTATTTTATTTTAAGAACGCTGCAAATTATAAGCAAAGACTTGGCAAAATTTGGGACCATTTTTATAAAAACCTTAATTTCTCTACGAGTATACATGCTATTCGCATAAAAATGAACACAGTTTATTACAATAAGACACTTAATTATAATCTACAGTTTGAGCGCTTTTGCTACATTAGTTTTGACAGGGTTATCCAAAAGATATTCATTCTTTTTTAATTTGTTGACGGTCCCCTATGGAGTTTCGGGAAAAAATCGTCACGGAAATGTATGACTTGTACTATTATATTTATACACTAAGAGTTTCGGGATAATTTCTCGTGTATTTTTATAGATATTTAACAAAATGCCTAAAATCGCAAGTGAAAGGTCATCAATGGCCATGTAGTGTATCATGGATTACGTGAATATAAATTTGTATTACATTCCGTGCATTAGTTCTTGAGATAGAGCGCCTACAAAATTTATGTTACATTACAGATAGACGGACAAACAGTCACAGACTCACAGACAGACACTTTGTAAAAATATGTTTTTCAGATTCTCTGCCCCTTAAATGTGTAAATCCATCGAAAACCGGATTTCAAAATATTTCACGATTTCAACACTTTCTTCTTGTAAAGGTAAAAAAAAAAAAAAAAAAAAAAAGACGAAAAGGAAAATACAAATTTTCTATGAAATAAATTTTAAAATGCACACAATATGTCAATATGCAACCATAAAAATGAGTTAAATTTTCAAATAAAAATTTTAGTCTTCTACAAGTTAAATATTTTAGTTTAAAGAATAATCAGAAATTACAGAGTAAGTAAGAATAATTACACAATTATCATATGAATTTTTTTTTATGTTTTCCTCCACGCTCTGAATTTTCCATTTTAGAAATATCGATTAGTTTGATCTTACATACTTTTAATTTTATGGTTTTCAGACAAGTAAAATGTTTACATGATTTGCATATGAACTTCATTTGCATGTAAACAAATATATTTAAGGGCGATAAACTGAATGTGACGTGAACTTTTGTCGTGAATCTTGCTTAAACAGATATTAATCCAAAACTTCTTCGCCATTATAGCTTGATTTAAGATTAAATTTAATATTCAAGGGATGCTGAAAATTAAGTTCGTGAGTTGAATTATATTGTTAAATATTTTGAATTTCGGTTTATGTAAAATAAACAGTATGTTCTGTTTGTTGCCGTAAATTATTCTTTTAAAGCTATTTTACATGGAAAGTTAGACTACTAAATTAAAATATAGCTTTATACGCTTTGACGATACTTTAAAGTACCCATAAATTAACTTGTTATAAAATTAATTTAATAAATCGATTAATAGTAATATCATTTAGAATGAGTTATAGATACTTTACTTTATCTTGTTCCAAGAGCATTGGTTGAGCAAAACAAAAGTATTTCTAAACGATTTCTTTCTCCGTTGCAATTCTAAACGATTTCTTTTTCCGTTGCATCTATTGAGCTTTGTTAAAGTTGAAACATTGTGAGTGAAGATTTTCAATTCGGAATTATTTCTATATTGTCAAACCTCGTTAATACGAACCCGCTTAAGACTGTTTGTCACTTTTGCGAATTCCCCTACGTAATGTTAAGTCTAGGGGCGTTTGATGCAGTTTTATATTCAAAATATCTCCTCAGGAAATTAATATTTTTACTTTCTTCTATCTTCAATAGAAGAAAATATTGTAATCGAAATTTTTTTCGACTTCCGGTTTTCGACGGATTTACACGTTTTAGGGGTCAGAGATTCCAAAAAACATGTTTTTACAAAATGTCTGTCTGTCCGTGTGTCTGAGTGTATGTCGCCATTCTACCATCAGAAAGTGTATGAAGTTATGCATAGAATTGAACGAAATTTTTTGTGAATGTTTTTGGCTGTGGCAAGCAGGTCCTACTTCATTTTTGAAATATTCCGCCGGAAGGGGGCGCTGCAATAGCGATTTTTGTGCCATTTTTGATATTGTACTGACCAAAATATATAAAGTTATGCATCGAATCGAACCAAATTTTTTGTGTAAGTGGATGGTTATGGCTAGTTGGTCCTCCCTGAATTTGAAAAAAAATCCGCCGGAATGGGGCGCTGCAATTGCGATTTTTGTGCCATTTTTAATATTGTACCGACCAAAATATATAAAGTTATGCATCGAATTGAACCAAATTTTTTGTGTAAGTGGATGGCTATGGCTAGTTGGTCCTCCCTGAATTTGAAAAAAAATCCGCCGGAAGGGTGCGCTGCAATAGCCAATTTTATGCCATTTTCAATATTGCACCACCTAAAAGTGTATGAATTTAGTCCTAGAACTGAACTAAAATTTTTGTATATAATTATTTTTTGGTAAGGCAAATAGGTCCTCCCTCAATTAAAAAAAAAAAAAAAAAAAAAAAAAAAAAAAAAAAAAAAAAATCTGTTTATCATTCTATTGTTCATCGGCTCGTGTAGAGACGGAAATTTGTTTTTACTCCGATTAATTGATTGAAGCAGAAATTTAAGGTGAAAATTAAAGTTCGTATGGTATTGAATTAAAATTATTAAAACATTAAAATGAGTAACGATTTTTTAAAAATATTTAAATGTACGTATGAGATAGAAGAAAGTTTTGGGATTGGCACACAGTAGCGTAACTATGTTTTTTGGCGCCCGGGGCCAGCAAGAAATTTTGCGCCCCCACTTCAATATAGATATAAACAATTTCTCTCAATTTGGCGCCCCTAGGCCTCGGTGCCCGAGGCGGACGCCCCCGCTTGTTGGCACATCCAACTAGTTTACATCTTCTTTCAGTGTTCTCTTCTTAAAAGATATCATTTTTATTTCTTAGTTCTCAAAATATTTCTAAAAATTATGCTCAATTTAATATTTTATGTTTTATAAATTGACGAACTGGAAGTAAAATTTTAACACTTCATATAAAACTATGCATAGAAATATTTTGAAAAAAAAAAAAAAAAAATAAAAAAGATGCATCTTTTAAGCAGAGAACACTGAAAACAGAAGTTAAAAATATTAATTTCCTTCCCGAGGAGATATTTTAAACATAAAAATAAATCAAATACTTATAGACATAACATTACGAAGGGGAATTCGGTCGCTGCGTGACCAGCCGCCTTAACGAGAACCAGGAACTGTTTCCGATTGGCTTGTCAGTTGTAAGTACAGTAGAACCCCACTAATTCGGATAATCCGGATAATATCTCCGCATAATCCGGATCGGTTTGGTTATTATTATTATTATTATTATTATTATTATTATTATTTTTTTTTTTTTTTTTTTTTTTTTTTTTTTTTTTTTTTCACATTTGAGAAGCGATTAGCCAATCTCCATAACATTAAATTGTTTCATCGTCATATTCTGAATAAAAAAACTCTTCTTCTGAAAGCTTTTCGGAAGAATGCCTTAAGCTTTCTTATTTAAACTCTTATTTAAACTACACCCAACGAAATACTTAAGCTCAAACGGATGCGCAAGCGTACGGCTCGTAAAAGGTATACAAAAGGTATAGAAAACTGGCACAGCAGAAAATTACAAACTTTTTTATTACAAAGTAAACGTTTTTACTGTCTGTAAATATTCAATAAGTTTAACATAAAAGTGATTTTCTATAAGTATGTTTTATTTTATTTCATTTTTTCTTATTCTCCGGATAATCCGGATTCGGTCTGGTCTCAATTAATCCTAATTATCGGGGTTTTACTGTAATGTATTTAAGTTCGAATAACATGATATATTATACACGAACAAAAAAAATGTTTCCCCTGTTCGTGTTAACGAAGTCGACTACATTTTTGTTGCAAGATATTTGCATATTTTTTAATTACATACAGTAAAAAAAAAAAAAAAAAAAAAAAAAAAAAAAAAAAAGAATAAATGAAAGATGCAAGTTAAGTTACATATGTTGCACAAAATACTATAAATTCAAATTTAATTAATGAATTTTAATAGGCTAATTCCTTTTAAAATTTATTGAATTACTGTACAAATCTTCTAATTTAAATTCATAAATTCGCAAAAAATGCTGTAGAACCTGAAATTTTCACGAATTCATAACTGAGACATAAAAGGTTAAAATTATAAATAATATTGTTTGCATTTATCACTATAGAGACAAACAATTTCAGTAATGTAAATATTAAATTAACTAGCCGCCATTGGCGACCAGTTTGATCTCCCTTAAATTTATGCTAAGCACTGCATCATATTACTTTTATTCTTAATTTAATTTACTTGGTCAGTCCTTCATGAAAGGATTCGTCAAATCAAGAATTATGTTTATTTTTTATTTTTTATGTTAGTCAGGCGCAAGTAATAATTCGCTAAAGATTATTCTCCATGAATTTTCTCGTATTTCATTAATTTTATTTAAATTGTACTACTTTCACTCATTTTATTTAAAATAGACAACTTCAAAATGAAACATTTAAAATTCACAACTCCTACTTATTTCTTGAAAAAATAAAGACAGAAAAAATAAAATAAAATAAAATAATAATATCATAAACCATAACATTTAATTTTAAAATAAAAGCATTGTTTAAATTCACCACGCGAAAAATATAAAATGCTAAGTGCCGGGTTAAAAATTGCTATTGGCGACATTTGCGCCCGATTAACATAAAAATAACAAGAATTCTTTGCGATCATGGCAACTTTTCACGTAGCTTTCTTACAAGGAAGGTCTCCATTGGGGGCATACTCAGAATCTTTTGAAAAAAATACGAATTAAACTACTCATGTAGGTAATAAAGGATCAGTGAAAATTAGCGGCGGAATTACATTATTAGATATGTAAAAAAATAAAATAGTTTGGAATAATTGGCGTGAAAAGCTGAATGCGACGCGGAATTTGGCGAGCAGTGCATTTCCTCGCCAAAAGCAGACGATTTTAACGAATCTGAAAATTGATTTTAATTGACTTCACTGTTAAAAATCTGCAGCATTTACTGCAACGTCACTCCACTACTTTTATAGAATATCTCTCTTCTGACCAATGAGAATGCTCGATAGCAAGGTGAATTGACCGTGTCATACACTGTTAAAAATCTGCTGCATTTTGTTGCAAAGTACTCCACCGCTTGTATATAATATCTCTATTCCAACCAATGAGAAAGCTCCATTTCACGGCCAAGTAACCGTTTTCTATACAAGCAAGGGAGTGCGTTGCAACAAAATGCAGCAGATTCTTAACAATGTATTTTTCATTTTGGAACAATTTTAATCAATTTAAATTGCGTTTTAAATGATAAAATATATTAATTTCATTTTGTTATAAGTACATATAAACGTATATGACAAAATTACATTTAAAGTAAAAATGCAAAACTAAAATTACTTAAACTAAACTTATTTAAATAAATTGAACATAGAAAGTTTTTTCTTTAAAAAGTATTCGAAGCATAAAAGCGTATTTTTCAAAATTTCGTTTTTTCGCCAACCGGAGATAAATCGCCTAATAAACGAAATTTTTATTATTTTTTTACGGACGTTATAAGGAGATTCCGCCGAAATTTTTTTAATAAACATATATAACTATATGAGAAGAACATTCTGTAATTTTTTCAGATTTTTCTGAGTATGCCCGTATGGAGACCTTCCTTGTTAGACAAATTAATTTAGATTAAAAATGGTTGCCTTGCATACATGGTAAGCAAAGGGGTTAGCAAGTAATTGTTTACGACACTCATATAACTTGGATTATTATAATGTAGATGAAATGATTTCGATGGACCCTATTTGGCAGTTTATCATCTGAGCCTGGCTATAAAAGTACCCAAATGCCGCCTGGCATTAAAAAAAAAAAAAAAAAAAAGAAGCGGTCAACCCAGAATTGTTGATGATAATCGTATGACTAAGGCTTTAATTATATAGATGTTACTTTAAAAAATAACTTTTAAGGACACTTGAAACGTAAAATGTTTCAAATTTTTGAGTTTTTAATTACAGGCCAAAAATAAAATAAAAAAAAATAAAATAAAAAAAATAAAATAAAATAAAATAAAATAAAATAAAATAAAGTTAAAAAATTATGGTGCTAAATTATTATGAATTAAAGGATTGTGGTACTAGAAGGTTTTAAAATAATATATTTTAAGCACTTCGGGTGTGTATACATTTTTTGCCTTATTTCTCAAAATGCATTTTTTTATGCTTTGGTACATTTTTCTAAAATTTTATTTTACGTAAACTGTTGAAACTCTTCAAAATTGTGAAACTAACTTGTTTCTTTAAAAATATCTACATTACAGCTCTGAAAAAAAAAAAAATTAAAATTATGCAAAAATGTGTTTTAAAAGTTTTAGAATTTTAAAGTTTTTAAGTAAAATATTTTTAATTTAATTTCTTGTAAGCTAAAATGACAATTGTTTTTTTTTATTATTCTCAAATAGTATGTTTTCTTATTCCTCAACAAGTGATTTATTCAACAACTCGTTAGAAAAGTGCACCGAACAGACATATAGTTCAAAAAATTTGTAAAAAGATACTGAAAACTAATTTATGCATGAAATTAATTTCTGTTGATTTATACAGGATGATTCAAAATTATGTGGCCAAACTGATATGACAAATCAGGCATACGACAAGGATAAAAAAACACATAGGAACATAGGGCCGCGAACCCACTTATTGAGTCACAAATACAGGGTGTTTCATTCTAACTAAACCCGGTTTGAAAGTAATAATTTCGGAGAAATTAAAAATATTGTAATGAAAATGCAACATTATGTACCTTATTTTGTGTGAAATGTGATAACGTTACGAAAAGATCAGGAAAAACATATTGCTCAAGCAATCGATGATATCATATAAACTGATCATCACAGTCCATA
This sequence comes from Maratus speculifer, assembly GCA_964019185.1. Classification (NCBI taxonomy): domain Eukaryota; kingdom Metazoa; phylum Arthropoda; class Arachnida; order Araneae; family Salticidae; genus Maratus; species Maratus speculifer. The sequence continues at coordinate 68,644,082 of OZ025303.1, forward strand.
ATGTGAGGTGCCAAGTACATATTGCTGGCGCGCATAATGCAAACTTCTACCACATTTGTTTGTTGTAATCACATTTAAAACAAAGGTGAGAATGTCTGTTAAATGTTTTATTAAAATAGACTTCAGTTTTCTGAAACTTATTACCGTCAACCCAAATTGAGTTAGGATGAAACACCCTGTATTTGTGACTCAATAAGTGGTTTGCGGCCCTATGTTCCCATGTGTTTTTTTATCTTTGTCGTATGCCTGATTTGTCAAATCAGTTTGTCCACATAATTTTGAATCAACCTGTATATGGGCTATAATGTGTATGTTTACTGCTGAAAAAAAAAAAAATCATTTCTCTCTCTATTTTTGAATAAAATACATGATGTAAAATATCTTGCAAAAACTGCTTCATTTTACTTGTCGAGATTCCATATGCTCTTAAAATAAGTTGTTTAAAAAAAAAAAAAAGTCGGAAATTGCACGTAGCAAATGAGGTGCGTTCATTTTATAACGAAGTTTTAAAAATATTTAGATCTTGGTGTAACAGTATAGTATGCAGTACATCGGATACCGTATATAGCAGTCGAAATCTTATGTGCGTCCCTGTAACTATCTGCTTTCTATTATCCAGAACGCAACTTGTAGCAAACCTCAGAATGTATATATCCATTTCGTAAAATGTGAAATAGTTTAATATACCTAAAATTAACCCCAAGTAATGTTTCTCCCTACATCATTATGCGATGCTTCTGTGTGACCCTGTAAATTAATAACAAATATTCTTTGTGCCACACGCTATACAGAATATATAGTTTAGTACAGGGCTGTCCAACCTTTGACTAAGCAGGGGCGCATCTCAGCTTTTGGCAAGCAATGAAGGGCGCCATTATTAAAATGGCTCAAAACATGCAAGAAAATCATCTTTTTAATATTAGCAGCAGTACATATAGACAAATGCATAATGCTGTAGAGACATAATGTATGGATCTAAAGTGCCATGCAAAAAAAAAGAAGAAAAAATTCAAAATTACTGTAAATTGTAATAAATTTCGAATAATACATTTTTCTGTGAGGGATTATATTATAATTTTTTGAATTGGAAGGAGTCAGAAAATGAAATATCACCTATTATTAAAATAAAATATAATTAGATATATTGTCACTCTGTAATAATTAAATACTGTGTAATAACTGCATTTTTTTTTCTTTTTGAGGTATAAATTTCCCATTATAAAAAGTACAGTAACAAAGTCGTGGTTGAATCGAAAGAGAGAGCCTGAAAGAGTTTTAATTTGTGGAAATATTTTCGTATGATTTTATAGAATTTTTTTTTTTTTTTAAACAAAGTCATCAAAATTACCTCAAGTATCAAAGATCTGGGACAGAAAAAGACAGCCTTTATCTGTCTTATAAAACAGCCAAATGGCCAATGAAACAACATCAATAACGATTACAAACATGCTTAATTTCCATTCATGAAGGAGTGGGAACATTTTATTTCTTAACACATGAAAAAATATATTGCCGACATTTATTAATTTCTATTGGCATAATTTCCATAAAGATACACAAAAAGTGTAACTAGAAATTAGTGAAAAAACACGATAGCACATGATTTGTTTCTTGAAAAACTAATTATGTGCTATTGACTTCATTTTAATACATTGCGTACTTTATAATTGTTGAGGCGTGAAATGCACCTGTACAAATTTTTAAAACATCTTGCAAGAGAATATCAAGAATTTAAAATAAAGAATCCTTTATTAGGGAATTTTAAATAAAAAAAAAAGATTAGTAACTGGAAACCTTTAAAAGGGCGCCAAGAAAACCTGCAAAGGGCGCCATGGCGCCCGCGGGCGCCGCGTTGGACAGCCCTGGTTTAGTATATATAGATGCATATCAATTGTAATATGTTAAAGAGTGTAACATCCCTAAAATGCTTTTGAAACTATTTTTTCTCATTGGCCGTCATGTAACGGAAAAATTTTATTGCCCATGTTATTAAACTATATACCCGATTTTCATGAAATTTGAAATGACACGTCAAAATTATGTGCAAAAATTACATTTTTTAAAATTTCAAACGATTTGTTTGAGTATTTTTTGCTCTGTTATATGCGGACTGACGGACAGATGGACAGACAGACGGACAGATTGAACGACGACTATAGGTGCTATATATTTACATAATTACGAACGCGCCTAAAAATTAAAAATTCATTGATACATTACAAATTTCAATTAAAAAAAAAAAAAAAAAAAAAAAAAAAAAAGATTTTTAAAATACAGAAGTGTTACAATTTACGAAAGTATATTATAACCACGTACAATGGACAATAACCACTTTCGAGTTACCCAACAGCGTTATTTCTCTCTAGAATCCGATATATTTTCGAGATTTAAAATATAATTTATAAAAACGAAGTTTCTTTTACTGTCGTTGATTTTCGGAAACGTTTCTCAATGAGTTTTATAGTGTATTAATTAGTTTTATTAACCTAGAAAATAGGTTTAACAGATGACATTAATAGAATTTTTTTTTTCGATTCTCAATCTTACTAATATAGGGCTTTAAAGTACACCAAATCTCAATACTAGGTCTGAGCAGCACCAAAAGTGGTTTCCTTGTTATAGAGTGTTCTACTAAAAGGAACTTTTCTTTTTGGGAGTAACGAAAAAGAGTAATGGATCCAAATCAAAGATATATCTGGGAGCTGTATAAAAATGCTGTATAAGAATGCCATAAAATGGCGAAATGGGGGGATGTCTAATAACAGATTTAAATTATATTCATACCTGATATCTCTTCAGTTCGAAATCATCTGCGCATTTCTTGAGGATGTTTCCCCATTTCTTTTCTTTTCCAATCGATTCCGGTTTAGGCCTTTCTAGATAGAAGGCCTTGCGTACGGTAGCTGCCATCTTGACCTAAAAAAATAAAAGGGAAAATTACATTAATGTTCAGGGGTTTTTGTAACTAAGGAATCAATGAAACTGAAATAAAAAAATATATCTGAAGAACAGAATGCATACAGTCTTAAAACCTTTTTTTAACGGAATTGTTTGCTTTATTTAAGAGCAGGAAAATGTGACAAAATCTACTAAGCCGGGAGGCGGCAGCACAGATAATCATTTCATCGATTTCATGGGTGAAAATCTTGGATTAGCTAAATGTCGATTAACATATTAAAACACAATCGGCCTGACAGGTCATATCTTGGTAGAAACTATTTAAAAAACCGATTTTAGCCGTTGTCTTGCAGGTTTACCATTGTGTTTTCATGCTTCCAATCCTTCTTGTTTTCATACTTTTGGTTGCAAGAAAGCACAATGGTAAACATGTGGGACAACCGCTAAAATCGGGATTTTAAGTGGTTTCCACAAAGATATGGCCTGTCAGATCGATTGTGTTTTAATATGCTAATCGATATTTAGCTAATCCGAGATTTTCATCCGTGAACTCGATGAGGTGAGTGCCATCTCCCGGTCTATACGATTAACCCTTAATTCCCAGACGATACTTTAAAGTGCCATCAAAATAATTTCTTATAGAAGTCATTTAATGCATTGATTGGTAGTAAATTAATTTAGAATAAGTTAAGACAGAAGATAATAGTCTTTAAACCAACTCATGTAACTTAAAAATAGTCTTCATTTGGAGGAGAGATCAAGCATACCGGCAAAACAAAATCCAGAAACTAAAAAGATTTCGAAACAGGTTTCCAGAGAAGGCGATATAGAAATTTAACAATTATTATTAATCTCCTGATATATCTCTTTTATTTCTCCTGATACAATGTGAGGAAGTAGAACTCTGATAAACGCATTACGTTGGAATTTTCTTTGTTTTATGCTCATATGTTTAAAATTTACCTCATGCGTGGAAAGTTATCCTTAATGAGAAGGCAAACCTTTTGGACGAAAAATTCTTAGTTAATTTTTCTGATGTTTTATTATTATTATTTCAAGTTACTTGGGATGAATATATATAAAGAGGTCAGATAACAAGGACGGTATGTAACAAAATAAAAAAATAAAAATATGAAATCAAATCTTTTGAGATAATTGAATTCTTCTCTATCATCTGTAAAATTACTATTTGGAAAATTCTAAGATTCATAGAGATTTTAATTGATAGAGGAGGCATTTGACAATTTGGGATGAATATATATGATGAACTCAGACGATAAAGATAAGTATGTAATAAAATAAAATGATGTTATCATTTGATTGGAGATAATCAAAGGTCCTCTACTATCTATTAAGTTGCCGTTCGAAAACAACCTAATCCTCATAGAAATTTTAATTGATAAAGAAGGCATTTGAGAATAAAAAATTCTGATTTCAGTTGATAAATGTGGTTTAAAATGTACTTTCTCAAAAATGATGAAATCTTAATTACTACTTTTATCATCTGAGCTCTTTATGTTTTAAGTCAACAGTGAGAAAGAAATTTTAATTAACTAAACTTCAAAATCTAGAAGGGTCGGTAGCTTTTCTCTGCCCCCTCTTCTCGTCGTCTATGTACCCCTCTTTCTTACGCCCCTGGATCGAAACCGCAAATCTCGAAATAAAACGCACTCTCCAACACACAATAAAAGTACAAGGCACTTATTTGACCCGTGACCACTCATGCTAAATCAAGACCCGCATGCAAGTCGACAGCGGACCTTCCAGCAATCGCCGTTTACTGCGTTAATAAGTTTGCGAATTCCACGTTTCTTGATGCTCGGGGGTCTGGAAGCAAAGCAAGCACTCTCAATTTACGATCGAGAGAAGTTTTAAGGGCCGATTCGATGCTCTTTAAAAACCGTCTTTATGTGTTCGTTAATGCGGGCAACTGCGGCCAGGATTCCATTAAGAGTGCTGGCAACGGTGTGCCATTAAAAATTAAAACCGCTCTCTGTTTCCAAGCTGAGTGGAGCAGAGTCGACCCGTTAAATCAAAAGCGCGCGGAGCGTTTCCCGCTTTTATGACGTACGGGTTTTGGCGTGTGCTTTTATTTTCAAGAGATAGCACGGGTTTTTTGGCGGGCAGATAGAAATGGTCGTAAAAGGGCAGTTTACCTACGAATGGTATATATGACGAGCGATGAATGCCATTAAGTGACTCTTTTTTTTTACATTTTTTATTTCAAGATTGTCGTTACTTGCTTCTGTGATTTATATTATAAAGAAGGTTTATACATCAAATGCAGTCCACATTATTTAGATGGCTGTAGTATCATAATAGCTTTTAATTATATTTTTTTACTATATGTATAAACAAAAGAAAATTTTAATTAGGTACTTTAAAAAATTTTCAAAAGAATTCTTCCTTAAATTTACTTATTCTGTAACTCTACTGGAAAAAAAAAAAAAAAAAAAAAAAAAGATTTAATGTAGGAAAATATAATATCCACCACTAATACTATGTTTGGGCTGAGATAGTTGAGCCATTAAACTTTTAGACAATTAAATATTTTGAAGCGGGAAATCTGAAATTAGACATCACGTGTTCACATTGCAAAAAGTTTTAAGTGACTTAACTTATGTTAAATTTGTAACTACAATTTATAACTATACATAGTTTATTGTTGATTTTATTCTTTGCAGCATGTTAATTAAATAAACGATTCAAAAAATCATTCGAAAATGCCGAATAATTATTTCTAGGGTTCAAATATAAGTTTAATAACTGTTTTAAATAAGAAAAAGAGTTAGACAGATAGATTTCCATTCAACTCATAGTTTAAAAAAGCCATAACCAACCTTTTTTTTTTCACGGGCTGCAAACATAAGTTTGAGACTTTGGGTGGACCGCAAGTAGAAATTTTCGACTATAAGCGGGCTGCAATACACTTATAAAAAGTTTTAGAAAAATTAAAATAACATAAGTTGTCTAACAATGAAATATAACAAATTTAACATTACCGCTAGGTTAGAATATTTGTTGCGGAAGAAATATCATCAAAAAACTTAACACCACTTTTTCCAAATAATAAACTTTGCGGTTTGAAATTAGAACTATAAAATATTTTCAGTCTCAGTTTTCTTCCGCGACAAAAATTCAACCCTAAAAAGTAGTATTGGTTATATAATAGAAATGAAGCATTTATAACAATGTAGTATTTCCAAGGAGATTTTCTCAAATAAATCCATATTTTGTTCAATGAAAAAAAAACGTAGAAATATATAGTGCAAATTTAATTTGGAATGATGTTTTATTATTATTGTATAAGATTAAGAAATGTGTACATCACCGTGGGACAAATAGCATTACGTGGAAAAAGAATTTTTGACTAAGGAATGGCATTCAACACAATTTTCAGTTAAAATCTATCCTGTTATATATAATTATCTTCCCACGAAAATATATGAATCGACGCTGAAAACCATTAATACTTTTTTAATGTGCATCTCAATTAATTATATAAATATGAATTAATGATTATGCAACTCGAACCGCACATAAAATATCGCCGGACCGCATGCAGCCCACTTGCCGCAGGTTGAGTATAGTTATATTAGATAGTTTCTGAACAGCATCATCTAATAATTTCATGCATTTTGAAAACAAAAATAAACTCATATTTATGTCATAAAGTTGCCCTTTTACATTTCAGAATAGCAGGGCCGTAGCTAGAAGTGAATGATGGGGGGGAGGGGGGGTCATATTTCTCTCTCTCTCTCTCTCTCTCTCTAACGCAGAAAGATAAATTAATGCATATTCACATTGTAGATACTATATGTTTCTTATTAAACCGTTGTAATAACTTCATTTTATGCTAAGAAAAGTATACGATGATGAAAATTTTGAGTGTATAACTGGTGCAAAATTAAACATCATGTTAGCTTCATATGTATAAATAGGATGAGGAAGTTTTGAAACACTTATTTTAGATACAATTTAGTAACTCTGTAAAACTGTGAAAGGGTCTCAAAACTAAATTAGATTTTTGAACAGAATTTCATTTGAATTTTCGGAACATTTAGTGACCTTGGAACTTTTTCCAGGTGGGGCTCAAAATGTTTTAGGGGGGGGGGGGCTGAGCCGCCCATAGCGCCCCCTCAGCTACGGCCCTGGAGAATAGCCTCAAATAAAAATTGTCTAGTCATCTCAAGAAAACAAATTCTTTATGCGAAAATATGCAGCATGCATCGATAAGATATCGCAAAATCAACCGTTTGACTAATCAGACTTAAAGAAAGAAGCACGATAACATTCAATTCTTTTTTTTTTTTTTCTCAAAAACTTCCGTTTTTTCGATATCGAATTCACAAATCGCCACTATTGGTTCGGGTTTCTAATCTTGTTTTTGTTTCGGTGTTTTTTGCGCCACAGATGATAATTTTCACGTGCTGTTTCAGTACCATAAATGCGGAGATTCTATTTTATCTGACATGACTAAGAAGTCTCGATATTTCATTCACACAAACATAAATTATCAGGAAAGTAATTTTAAAAGAATTGTCTTACTGATTTTCTGGCAGTAACGTTGTGCAATAAGTATAAATGTTATTTAATTTACGATACGGTTTCTTCTTGTATTTAAAACTCTTCTTATAAAGATAATTTTCATTCTTTATACGAAATGCATGACTTTTCTTTCTTGTTTAAACCATAGCTTAGAATGTATTCCTTAAAAAAATATAAATGTCTCTTAATATGGGAGGACAGATGCAAGAGTCCATAGATGCGAGAGTCCAACCAAACCAAGATTGAAAAGCATGTGTTGCGTTATAAACGATTTTGATCACGTGACTATGACGTTTTCACCTTTCCTTAAATAGTTATTCTTCTTTCACGTGGAAATTCGTTTCAAAATGCCCACTTTGACATTATTTTCAGAACGATCTATTGAGTTTTTTAAAAATCGGAAAAAAAACAGTTCGATTAGATAGTTTCTGACTTTATCGTTTCAAGCATTTCCGAATAGAAAATAAATTAATATTTATGTCATAAAATTGAACTTTTGAATTTATAATCTGCTTTACATTAAAATTGTCTAGTCATCTCAAGAGAAGAAATTCTTTATGCGAAAATATGTAGCCGTAGATGCATCGATAAGGTACCTCAAAGTCAATCATTTGACTTACTCAGACTTAAAGAAAAAAGCACGATAACGATCAATTCTTTTTTCTCAAAAACTTCCGTTTTTTCGATATCGAATACACCGATCGCAACTATTGGTTCGGGTTTTTAATCTTGTTTCACGATAAATGCGACGCTTCTGTTTTATCTGACATGATTAAGAAATCTCGATGTCTAATTCATAGAAATATAAATTATCAGGAAATTAATTAAATATATATATATATATATATATATATTCCTTATTTTCTGACAGTAACGTTGTGCAATAACTAGAAATATCTAATTTACTATACGGTTTCTTCTTATATTTAAAACTTTTATAAAGATAATTTTTATTGTTTATACCAAATGCATGACTCTCTTTCTTGTTTAAACCATAGTTTAGAATATATTCCTTTTAAAAAAAAAAAAAAGACAAATATTTCTTAATATGGGAGAATGTAGTCATGGATGCAAGTGTCCATTCAAACCAAGACTGACAATTTTTTTTTGTCTTAGGTCAGTATTAAATTCAGACATTTCTCTCCTGAAGGGATTTTCGTTGCTTCGGGGAGGGGGGGGGGACTCACTGAGATATCTCTCTGAACCACCCCCTTGAATTTAACATCAGGGTAGTGAGTGGTCAAAGTAAAACACACACACACAAAAAAAAAAAAAAAAAAAAAAAAAAAAAAAAAGGAAGCTACCAATTTCTTATAGAAAATACTCCCAGTAATATAAAGGGGTTAAAAAAAAGCGAATTTCTCTTTCATAAAATACTGGTACTTAACAATTTTTTTTTACTTTATCTTTCCCAGATCAGTCGCCACTCTGAGCGCTGTATCAGGTACTAGCAGGAGTCGAGCATATAGGACCAATTTTATTGTCGATACCAGTATATTTTAACAATAATCTTAAAGAGACATTTTTTTAATAAGATATGCAGTAGGACTATATCATGAAGATTATTGGCAAAATACTGGTAGGAACAATAAAATTGGTCCTATATGCTCCGATCTCCGGGTACTAGAAAAAACCCGCGGCTTTGGTTGAATAACCGACGAAATGTGTATAAAGCTGCTTATGTGCCTAATGTTATTAGGGAAAAAAATCACACTGTTAAGAATCTGTCTATTCTATGAAAAAAAAGTAATTAACGCGATCACCATTGCTGTGAATGAATTTTTTGTGACCTAGGGTATTTCTTCGTTAATATTGCGAAAGCTACTCCACAAAAATAGTATTAAAATTGGTGGTATTATAGAGAAATGTCTGATAAACACACTGATGCAGACAGTTTTTGAATCGAATAGTTATTTTAAGTGATATTTAGTGTTAAAATTGGTCAAAATCGTTCCATTAAAAAAAAAATTTAAGAGAGCAAAAACTATCCATAGGAATTTAAACACTTTTAGATCATTTTATACATTTGAAATTTCATGTGTGCAGACTGCGTTTATTTTTTTAATTTTACTTACTTTTTGAGGATTTATTTCCATTTTAAATTCAAATTTTTGAGCATTTTGAGTAACTTTGTTTACATATTTTAGAAAAGTTTATTATTTTAAATTGTTACCAAATGATCAAAGAATAATGTTTCTTACAAACTAAAAAATTATTTATATGCAAATATCAGAAACGAAAAAAAAAAAAAAAAAGTTCAAATGAGAATTAAATATGTACGAGTTATTAGAGAGAAAATATTCATAACTGCGTCATAAAATTACATTTACATGTGAATATTAAAGGAGAAAGAAAATATTAAAATAATGGATTCATTAAAATGCATTAAATGGAAAAAATTACATCGTATTTAAAATAGCCAAACAATAATATTGCTAACAGTTTAAATTAAAAAATATATTTACGTGAGGCATTTCTAATTTCTAAATGATCTTTTTAACTATTGTTTCCAATTCTAAGGCAGCGGAAATCAAGATATTTTCTTCCTAGCAATAAAAGTATCTTTACGTGAATATCAAAAAGAGAAAAAGATCTTTTAAATTATAAATTCCCTAATGGGTCATTCCATGGTAACTTATGTTACATTTAGAAAAAAAAAATACTGCAGTAATTTTTTTAATGTAACACTAAACATATTCGAATGTAAAATTAACATTATTTGTCAATGAAACCTATCTGAGGATCAATTTGGATGAAAATTACCTAAAAAAAAGATAATGAAAATTACACTTTATATGATAACTCATATTCCTTTTTCAGAAATGGCAGTTACCTTAGTAAATAAAACTACCTAAATTTAAGAAATAACTATTAAAATTAGGTAATTTGCAACTAAACGGGGCTTTGAATAAGTTCAATTAGCAAACCATGTCAAATTTACATTTTGAATAATTTTTGTGTGCCTGTTATAACACTAAAGTTACTGAAAATAGTTCAAAATGTAACGTAAGTTACCATAAAATGACCCTAATGTGCGTTAAAAAACAGAAAGTAAAAGAAATTACCTCATATTTTAAATGACCAAGTAAGATTGCAAAACAGGTAAAATTTAAAAATATATTTACATGAGACATTTACTTCATATTTTGATATGATCTTTTTAAAAATTGTTGCGAATTCTAAGATAGCACAAAAAATATTGTCCTTTCAAACAACAAAAGTATTTTCACGTGAATATGAAAAAGAAAAAGAAAAATGTAGAGAAAATTACATCCGATTTAAATGATAAATTTAAAATGTCTTACTTAAAAATTGTTCTTATATCGCAGTTCAAAAAATACCTGTGGCGTAAAGACTCTGTGTATTACACTCTTTAAATGATTTTGTTTAATCAAACATGTAAATAGCCAGTAAACGTTTAACAGCAACTAATTTAAATTTAAAATTCCCCGGAAAAGAAATGGAAACCTGTTTACAGAAATATCGCCACTTTATATATGTGTATATATATATATATATATGTATATGTATAGAACCATTAGATAATACTACAAATCAATATCAAAATATGGAATAACTCGTTAAATAACAAACAATATCAAACATGGCAAAAATTGGAACAATATTGGAAATGCGGTATTTAGCTCGTTCTCAAGGGCAATGCTAAATAAACACATTACTTGCGATTAATTTCTGATTAAAAATCAGGAAAAACCTAAAAATGATTTCTAAGTTGCTCGATTAATCGCAATGAAAAACTTAGTTCAAAGAAAAATATTAGAAAAATAATAAGACAATAATTGAATTATCAAAAGATTAATTGCAATGGAAAACATAGTTCGAAGAAAAATATTAGAAAAATAATAATACAATAATTGAATTATCAAAAAGATAAACTTACACGATCAATCGCCACCATGTGAGATAATTGCAAATTTGCAATCTCACTTTGCCAGCAGTTATAGTTGACAGTTAACAAAGAAAGTTATATCAGAAACCAAAAAGATATAATTAATAATATATAATTAAAATAACTATTATTAAAAATAATTAATTACAAAACATTAGTAAACAAAAATGTTATGAACGTAATGAAAATAGTTAAATTATTTTATGCTAATAACAAGTTTTAATTAATATCGATGAAAATTTATTTTAAGACTATTAAATATCAATGAATATTTACTCTAAGTAAAATAAATACGAATATACTATACAGAGCGCCACCTATTGTCACTATATATATATATAAAGTTAAAAAATTTCACAATCTTTTAAAAGCAGATAAAATTAGCATGTTTTTAGAGTTTGTGGTGTCTCAACGGTGGTTGACGAGCGTAGCTCTTAGGAGGCAGAGCCCCTTAGTAATTAAAAATTACTAATAATGCAACAGTTTGACTAAACTTCATTATTTTACTGCATTAGCCGATAATAATGAAATTTAATAAGGACTTATTTAATAAAAACTAACTCTAAATAAATGATAATTTAAAATGTATTTTGAAGCCTCATTATATCCTCATTTCAGTTTTCGTTTGAAGTTTTTAATTTTTTAGAAATCGTTCTTGCCAGTTATTTACATCTTAAAAGTAACTATCCTACCTTTATCCCCAGCTTTTAATCTAATAGACTAGCATCGCACAGGTACCAACATAAAATACAGATTACTTTAGAAAGGGGACTGCCACCATCAATTTTTTAACATTAGTTCTGAAATCGGTTTGATATTTCCTGGGATCCCATAGAATTTATAATTTAGAAATTCTTTAAAAGGCTTTTCGGCCATTTGCACTTTTTTAAATTTCGGATATTTTTTCGACTGTTTTTAAAGAGCATTTAAATCTAAGAAACTACAATGCCAAATTTTAAGTTGCAAGCTGCTCCAGTATCACAAATATTGCAGTTTAGAAAGTTTTTCTTTTCTGTAAACTCCAGATGGTTGTGACCCCGGCATAAAATGAAACCTATGTTAGAGCATGGACTGTCACTATCAATTTACAATCATTACTTTTAAAATCCACTCGCTATTTCTAAAGAATAAATAGAAATAATTCTCATTACGATTAGAAATCGTAATTTATGACCTTTTTCGAACACTTTCATCCATTATAAATTTGGATTTAAAACGGATGCCAATAAAACTGCATCTAATAACAGAAAATAGAAATCATTTTTTATAAATTCTTCTTTAAAACTCAAAAATTGTTTCTGGGGGTTGCTACAGATAACGAAACGCTTTTTGGAATACTGAATAGCTTGGAAGCGGTTGTCGAATATTTTCGTCCGTGATTATAGTAAATTTTCGTAATTTAAAACAACATGTTTTTTTTTTTTTTTTTTTTTTTTTTTTTTACGGTGTAAGTACTAAACCCATTAAATAGTGACCGACTTCAGAAAGCACCAGTAAATTTTAATACTGTTTGAAAATGGTTCTTGTTTATCCAAATACACATTTCACTAACAACAATATCCACCAAGAGCGATTAAATCCATCAACTAACAATTTCTGAAATCGACTGTAATTCTAAGATTGTTAGACAGTATAATATAAATTATGCTAAACACATGAATTTCCATTCTTAAGTTCTGTATGAGAATATAAAAAAATTGAATTTCTCCAGTCTCTATGACTAGAAATTGCGCCACCCTCCAAATACTAGACTTATTAAGCACAAACTGACTTCTGCAAATATCAGGTAACTGTGATATTATTAGAAATTAATTTATAATTTATTCATAACACATTTCACCAACAACATTACATACCAAAAGCCAATCACTATAACTATTAAAGAATAGATGTAAATTTTAACAGATGTCAATTTTCCAAGTGGGAGAAAAAAAATCAGGGTTAGGATTCGAACCAGGGACGTATTGGCTAAAACCGCCAATGTTCTTCCGAGGGAACCATCCCGGACGAATACTGGAGGACTCATTCACTCAACATTAATCCAACATTAAGAATAATTTCTGAAACTGACGGGTAATTTCAACATTATTAAAAATAATACCATGAGCTATGCTTAAAGCTGGAATTTATATTCTTAAGTTCCATATGAGAATAAAGGACATTGAATTTCACTAGTAGTTACACTGTTAAAAAAAAAATAACGGACGGTTTTACGAAAATTGTACTAGTAATCGGCATGCCAGTACAATGTACTTTTTTTAACGAAAAGAAATTCTGTAAATTCCAACCCCCTCCCACCCCCCACCTCCCCAAAAAAATGGTATTTACGGAAATTTTTACGTTAAAAAACAGTAAACTGTCCCGATTACCAGTAAAATTTCCGTAAAATCGTCTGGTTTTTTTTTTTTTTTCTAGTATATGTTTATACAATGCGCCACCACTAAACAACAAATCCAATAAACAGTGACTGATATCTGGGAGCAACCGATATTTTAATATATTTGAAAGTGTAACAGATGTAAATTTTCCATTTTTTGGGTGAAAAAATTCCGGGCCAGGATTCGAACCAGGGATGTATTGGCTGAAGCTGCCAATGCTCTTCCAACTGAGCCATCCCGGACACGATCGATTTATTCTGTTGAGCTGATCCAGAGTATCGGACCAGGTTAAGTGATCGTTGAGGTTAATTGGGTGAAATAGTCCTCCAGTATTCGTGTCCGGGATGGCTCAGTTGGAAGAGCATTGGCGGCTTCAGCCAATACATCCCTGGTTCGAATCCTGGCCCGGAATTTTTTTCACCCAAAAAAACGGAAAATTTACATCTGTTACAATTAATTTACCGATTGAATAACCGTGTTTAAAATTAATCTAATATTTGAAAGTGGTTTGTAAGTTTCCATAATACATCTGGCCAGAAACCAGATTAACCAAAAGCGCAAACACCAAACCCATTAAAGAATAATTTTTGAAACTGACTAGCCATTTTAGCACTATTAGAAAGAGTAGCGTAATCTATGTTTAAAGCAGGATTTTTTAAAATTATTATTATTATTATTTACTTTATTTTATTATTATTATTTTTTTTCACTATGCCTATGTAAAAATACATAGGAAATATAATTTAGGCAGTAGCTATATCAAGAAAATTCTCCGCCGCTAAGCATTAAACCAATTAAACAGTGACCGACATCTATAAGTAACGGCATTTTAATAGTATTAAAATGCTTATATATAATATTATAATATAATATTTTATGTATAACACATTTCGCCAGCAACAATAGTCATCAAAAACATAAGTACAAAATCTATTAAGAAAATTTCTGTAATTGACTGGTAATTTTAATATTAAAAGAAAGAGTACCATAATCTAAGCTTGATTTTGAATTTTCTTTTTTAAACTCTATGTGAAAATACAAGGAAATCGAATTTAGTTAGTCGCGTGCTATGTCCTATATGGCTAGTATAATATTATATAATATTTTATGCCATAACACATTTCGCCAGCAACAACCTTCACTTACAAAATCTATTAAGAAAATTTATCAAATTGCCTGGTAATTTTAACAGTAAAAGAAAGCGTATCGTAATCTTTGCTTAAAGTATGAATTTCCTTTCTGAATCTTTGTGTGAAAATACAAGGAAATCGAATTCAGTTAGTCGCGTGCTATGTCCTATTGATAACATAATATATACTATTTTACGCATTACACATTTCGTCAGTAACATATTTACCAAAAACGCAAGTTAAAAAAATCTATTAACAAATTTTTTTGTAATTGATTGATAATTTTAGCATTAAAAGAAAGAGTACCATGATCTATACTTAACGTGTGATTTTCCTTGCTTTAGTTCTACGTGAAAGTACAAGGAAATTGAATTTTGTCAGTCGCTATGTCCAGAAAATTTCTCCGCCACTAAGCACTAAACCCATTAAACACTGTCTTGACTTCTGGAAGCGCCCGGTAATTTTGGACCGGCAAATACTTTGATCCTGGAGTCATCAAGTGAGGAGTCATAAATGGATGCCAGTGTTCTGTTTTATGAGGCTTTCAACCCTTTCTTCACCATATGCCAATTGTCTCGTGTAGTGGCAATTACTTTTATGGGGCTTCCTCCATATCCTCGGTGTTTAAGGCTCACAAAACAGTTTTATGGTGGATTTTCGTATAGCTTCGCTTCGTAAAGCAGTCAGGTGTAGATTTTATTTTTGTCATCTTCCAAGCATTTGCTTGTCATTGCGTGACTATAAAATTAAAAAAAAAATGCATATCTTCTCATATATTGCTATAAATATTAAATTGTAATGACCCCAAATATAATAAAACAGTAATTAGAGTATAGAAATATTTATCAAGAATAGTCGAGACCAGATGTATTCTGATTCTTCGGAATTTTGGGAATACGAGAGTCAACATTTTATTTTCTTTACTTACAATATTTTTTAATGAATCTGTATTTCTATTAAAATAACTTTTTAGATTCAAAGAAAATCTTGAAAACTTTGAAACTAATAATAAAAATAATAATAATTTTATTTTAAATTTTCCCAAGAAACGTGAAACAGCTAAGAACGCTATCAATGATAGAATTTTTTTCTATATCTCTACCCATCTTGAAGAATTTACAAGTTAACCTCATCAGTCAAGCTTTTCTTTACAGAATTTTTAATTTTTTTTACCATTTTTGGAACCAGAAATTTTTTCCAATGTCAATCTGGAAAATGTCCTGATTAAATTAGACAAAAATTATGGTAAAAAATTACTGATGGGAATAATAAAAAACGTGAGTACTTCATGCGGCATGTAATACATGGCGCTCGTCTTCAAGGTGTTTATACAGGTTTATGTACAAGAGTCATAAAAGCGAAACGTGGAGACAAAAAAAAAAAAAAAAAACAGGGTAGCGGCTTTTCAATCGAGACACAAAATACAGTAAACCATATGAAAAAAGAAACCGTCTATAACGGAATCCCTTTTTAAATGTAAAAATTTCATTGTGTCTATGATAAGATTACCATATATTCATGCCTGTTAAAATGAAAGTCTGTTTAAAACAAAATTTTTCCTACTTTCTTTACAATACCTTCTTAAGCTTTGATATACTAAGTAAGCACAATAATATTATATAGTAAAATCGGTGAACGCTGAATGGTTAGGGACTGAAATAAAATTGCCAATTTAGCAGGTAATTGTATAGCATTCCTACCACACCAACAATGGAATTTTTACATCTAAAACAGAACTTCGTTATAAGCGAGTTCCGTTTACACAAACACGGTTTACTGAACCGAGTACGGTTAAAACTTGGGAAAACAAAATTTCTAAAAACCGCAAAAAAACTGTTTTAGACAGGTTTTTATCTAAGCAGTTAAGTTTATATGTATACTTTTAAAAGGGGCCGCAATTTTTTTTTCCATAATTGAAACATTCTGTCTGCAAAGATTTGTCGTATTTTCATGTTTTTCACTCCTATCAGGCTAACGAACAGCATATTTTTTTTTCCAACATAAAAAATCGTGAAAAACACTGGGCAGGAGTGTAATGGAAATCTTGGGTAATTACGGTATCTTGCAGATTTAATATTTGACTATTACAAGTTATCATCAATGCCGTGAAAAGTAGATCGATAAAAAGAGAAGTATGCAGCCAGGTTCTTTAAAGTAAAGTTTTATTTTCACCCTTTCGAGAAAGTAGGACGCTCAGCGTAAATTACTGGTGGTTACAGCAGAGCCGGGGCAAGAGAAAAAGTGAAAGTGGCCGTTCTTTTAGTCAGAACCAAGATAACATCAGTTGTCAGATATCGCCAAAGGTTACAATGTTTGGCATGTATATGATATTTGGCCAAAATATACGTGCAATATTTTTCTTCTGAGAGAGAGATTTTTGTACTTAGCATATTAACAAGATAATCGCTAATTGGCGAAAAAAGAGTTTAAACCTTGATATTGGAATTTGAAAAAGCAAAGGAATTTTGTGGGATAGGCTTTGGGGCTCATGAAGCGGTCTAACATTTGCGAATGTATACCAAATAAGGAACGGTAGCATGAGAAGGAAATATATGTACGACGCGCAAAACATCTTATGCAGCATTTTTATTGTAGAGCAGCTGGTATAAGAAAACCACATTCGGTTTTCTATGACCATATAAGGTATGGACAAAGTGAAATACATGTGCTGGGATTTCGGTGACCGTTACATTAAGGGATTGGTTTAAGTATTACTAAAATGAGAAAAGGGGCGATATATTTATAACTTCAACTGTAATGTAGATCCTGTTGTGATGATGATTTTTTTAGTTACTTTAAAAGAAAGGATTTTTTTTTCTTTTTTTTTTTTTTTTTTTTTTTTTTTTTTTTTAATAGAGGAAAAGATAAGTTTATCAATTTGTTACCTAACATCGTCATATTCAATGATATATGATATATTGATATCATATATCTCCCCCGCTGGTTTGGGTTTGAAAAAATTTTGGACCCGGTACGAAAATGTTTCTCTCAGAATTACATACAAAAGTGTAGGATTATGCTGGTTAAATATAATGAATTGATTACATATATTTGAATTTATGCAGTTATACATTATGTCGACATATGCTTATATATCTTCAGAGTCTCTCTTTCTTTTTTTTTTTTTTAAATGTTCATTTATTTTGATGTTGTTGTTGTTCCGGAACACATTGGCCTTTTATTGCTTAGAGTTCAGGCCTATTTGTGCTTTTTCTAGCACTTTGCACACAACAAGACATTCTTCCTGTTTTTTTTTTCTAGGTATACCATATATTGTTCCTTTATAAAGGTTATCTTTTTTTTTAATCAAAGATAAGGCGCCAAATGCAAGGAAGATGTTTAATATGTAAAATAGTCATGAAGTTCGTACCATCAATTGTTTATAATACATATGTTTATGAAGAATGTTAGCTATAGGTCACGAATAATATAAAAACATAGGTTATGGATAAAATGAAATCTTGAATAAAATATGAAGAATATGAAGTATATAATAAAAGTATGAATTATGTGGTACAAATATGAAAATCTATACTAAAAGAATACGAAATAGATAGTAAAAATATGAAATGTAGGTTAAAAATATGAAATGGAGGTTAAAAATATGAAATGGAGGTTGCAACCATGTAAGTGTATCATAATATGAAAAATAATGAAATGTTATGGATGAAGTGTATTTTGTGACAAATGAGTATGTTTAAAAAAAAATAAGAAAAAAAAACAAAAATTCGTGTATCCACACAGGACAAGCAAAAAAAAGGAAAGCGACACGCGATCCATAAAAAAGGTGCTGCCCTAAATCTTGTCAAATGACAAGGTGATGGCATCGGCTTATGGCCTAGCCCTATGGGAAGTGGGAATATTGGCGAGAGCCCACATTACATGGACCCTCTGCTCCTCCCGAAATCTTTTGCTTTCTCAGAGGAGCGCACGTCGCATTACATAGAAAAACAGGGAGTTTAGGTAAAATTGGTGTGAACTGCACCAATCCGAAATTTTGTTTCTCACCACAATGAAGTTACAGGTCCTTTGGGCGACTTTTGAACGGGCCTTCACTTCGAAGGGGCATAATTAAAAATACAAAAAAATAAAACTCTGATACATATGGTATATATATATATCTGAAAGGGAATGTCAATCCTAGAGTAGTGAGAAACAGCTTTGTCATAATCGGTTAGAGATTTATTGTGCATCATGATTATGTTTGATATGACTAAAATTTAATGTATGTGCAATGTGATATGTTATTTTTATTATTACTATTATTATTATTATTATGTATGAACAATAAAACTACTGAAAGGGAAAAGTAAAAATCTTGGCGACAACCCAGCAAATAAGAGACAACTGTTATGTGGAAGCCCCCTGTGATGGAGAACGTGGACCAGCCATGAACTCCCTCAAAGGAAACTCCAACACAACATGTGTATCAGTGTGATGTACTGCATTTACTGTAAATCTATGTTAACCTAATATTGTGATGGGCTGTGTTAAAAACGAGATCTTAGGTTGTATTTTATGGAGCTGTTTCCTGGGTGACTTATATTTTCCTCATGACGCACAAATAAATGATCATTTCTAGGGGGGGCTATAATTAGCCTGTCAATGTGTACTCTGAATGCCGATTCATCGGGTGAGTGTAAACGCTTAATGGAAACAGAAACTGGCGAATATTTATGTACCACAATAAAAGGTCCGGTGTATTTTGGTTTAAACTTATCAACGGATTTGAGGTACACTATATCCTTTTCTAAGATTACTCTTAGTTTCGCTCGTTTCTGGAAGTGTTGATTTCTCTTTTCTTGTGAATTTTTGATGTTAGTGTATGCTTTTTTGTAAATTGAATTCAAATCATTTAGCAACTGGTAAGTTTCTATCCCCTTATCAAGGATTGGCTGATTAATAGTTTGATCAAAAGTATCAAATAATAAAGATAGTTCTCTTCCAAAGTGTAATAAGTTGGGGGAATATTTAGTGGAAGAATGTGTGGAACCATTGTATAGTGATTTATGTATACGTAGTGCATTTTCAAAAGAATGGCCTTCTTCAAGTAAAGTGGTAATTGAATATTTTATTGATTTATTTACTCTCTCTGAAATTGCATTACTTTGGGGGTGACCTACTGAGGAATGGAGTATTTTTATGCCCAATGTATCGTTGAATCTGTTGTACATGTCAGAAGTCAGTTGCTTACCTAAATCGCTGAGAATAGTGGCAGGTCTGCCAAAGGTAGTTATGTAATCAAATAAACATTTAGCAATTTTGTCAGTTGTTGTTGTATGCAAAGCAAATAGTTCGAGGTGCCGTGAAAAATGATCTGTTACCGTTAAAACTGATTGTCCGTTTTTAAATGGTCCTAGTAAGTCAATCCCAATGGTATGTCCTGGGAGGGTTGGTGTGTAAGTGGGCTGAAGTGGAGCAGGTGGTGTTATGTGATGTTTTGTTTGAATACACTTAGTACAAGATGCTACAAAATTTAACGTGTCGGTATACATTCCTTTCCAAAAATATCTAGCTATTACAAATGCATATGTTTTAGTTAACCCAAAGTGTGACAGATGACAAATTGTTAAAACTTTAGCCTTAAGTGAGTCTGGTACAATAATATGGTACGAAAATGTGTTATTATATACGTTTTCTTTTTTTGTCATGAGAACCTTACTGTCAGGATGTATGAAGTACATCGGAAATTTTTTTGATGATCCATTTCTTAAAATCTCATTGTAAACTTCGGCCAAATTTGGGTCCTTTCTTTGCTCACTGACAAATGTGTCGTTTGATATTTCAAGTAATGGATCCTTGTTTGCATCTCTGCCTGAAATTAAATAATTTACTGAGTTGGGTTTATTTTTATTGGATTCTTCGATATTGTCCGAAATATCATTATCTACAATTGGTAAAGCATGAGGGTCATTAAGGAGTTCAGGATTTGATTTAAGATCTTGGGTATTTTTTTCAAATGTACACCTTGATAGATAATCAGCAAGTACATTGGATGATCCCGGTACATGTTCGAAGGAAAAGGTGTATTCAGAAAGTTCAGTTAGCCAACGTGTAGTTAAATCCGCAGGGTTACATGTATTCTTGTATTTTTTTAAGGGAGCACTATCTGACAAAATTACAAATTTCCTGTTGTATAAATAGTACTTAAATGCGATTACTGATTTATAAATGGCCATTAATTCAAGTTTTAAAGCTGGGTAACGTTTTTCTGCATGTTTAAGAGATTTAGAAAAATATGCAATAGGAAGTAATTGTCCTTCATGTTCCTGTAATAATGCACCAGCTATCGCTACCTTAGATGCGTCAGTGTTAACGTAAAAGGTTTTTGACCAATCTGGTAAGCGAACCATAGGTGAACTAAAGAACACTTGTTGCATTTTTTTGAATAATTCTTGGTGTTTTTGTGTCCATTTAAATGTAGCTTTAGGAGTAGTCAAATCAATGAGAGGTTGAATGATTTCCGAAAATGATGGCACCAATGATTTATAAAATGTTACTAAACCAATAAATTTTTTTAATTGTCTCTTAGTTTTTGGTGTGGGAAACGAGTTAATTTTAACAATGTTTGCCTGAATCGGTGCAATAGAGTGGTTTTCAATATGGAACCCTAAGTAGTCAACTGCTGATGTATGAAATGTACATTTGTTTGGAGTCAATGTTAAATTATACTTAGTTAAGATTTTAAGTATTTTATCTAACTTTGAACAAGTTTCCTCAAATGAGTTTGACCCAAATATTAGATCATCTTGATATGAATATACTCCATCAATTTGCAATTCATCAATTAAAGAATCCATTAAATGTTGGAAGAATCCACTTGATGACTTTAGACCAAATACTAGGCGTTTATATTTAAAAGTCCCATAGATACATGTAAAGGTTAGTGGGTCTTGAAATTGTTCCGGAAGGTCTATTTGATGATACGCCATTTTGAAGTCTAGTGAAGTGAAAAATTTGTATGCGGATAAATTTGAAATTATGGTTTGTATTTTTGGTAGGGGGTATGATGAGCCTTGTAACACGGAATTTAACATACGTAAGTCTAGAGCGAGTCTGTATTTCTGTTTTCCAGACTGATCAGTCTTCTTTTTTACAAGCAAAATGGGACATGCCCACTCAGAACAATTTCGTTCTATAATATCTGCTTCAAGAAGTTGATGAATTTGCTCTTTCATTTCGTTATGTAATGATTGTGGGAGGGGAAATGGTAATGTTTTTATGGGATAGTCATTTATAAACTTTAAATTTGGGACTACCTTGTCTGTGTGGCCTAGTGTTTTTATGGATTTGGAAAATGATGCATAATTATCAAGCAATAATTTTCCTAACCTTTTTGCATTCTCTTCCTGTAAATGATTTAAATTAAAGTCACTAATTTTTAGTTCTTCTTTACGTTGATTTAATGTTTCATTTGATGCCTGAATATAATTACAAATGTAATCCTTTAAGTTATCCTGAGATTTAAGATTAAAATTCGAAACATTTTCACATGAATTCATAATTTGATGAAAATTTGTGTTTTGTGACGGGTCCATAATGTCCATTGTTTTAAATAAAGTTCCTATTCGTGCATTTTTGTTTATGTGTACAGGTTTAGTAGATGAATTTTGTATAAAAACATAAAACTGGAATTTTTGTGGGGATCTAGTTGTGTTTTGAGTTCCTTCCATGTCTGATTCATAACTTTGACCACCTACAATACTATCGTAAGAAATTATATTCTTTTTTGTTTCACATTGAAAATAGTAATGTTTTCTTGGGTCAATTGAATCAGTTTTTATGGAGATCCACCTCTTTTCCTGTGGTTCTAGTTTAAGTTTATTCTCCAATCGAATTTCTTTTGGGAATTTTTCCGATTGATGTATTTCATGTGTTTCAAGATGATGTGTTTCATTCTCACATAAGGCAGAATCAAGTAGTGGTATGCTAAATTCATTTGTTGACATTTTATTCTTATGAATATCTATCACAATTCTATTTTTGTGAATAAAATCAAAGCCTAAAATTCCCTGGAAGTTAGCGGAATTCGATATGTCAACAATGTAGAAATTATGCGAGAATGACTTTTGGTGTATGCGAATAGAAGTTTTAATGCATGCAGTGAACTGAACATCTGAATTAACTGTTTTAATAGTGACGCCTGTTCCTAATCTTTTATATTTTAGTTTGTCTTTAATTTTTTCAAACAAATCTTGTGATATAATTGAAATGGATGAACCAGTATCGAGCAAAAAGTTAGTTTTATGTCTTGCAATGGAGGCCTTTATGAGGGGGAGTGTTGGGGATGAATTATTTACATTGCAAATAACTGCAACTTTGTCATCACATATGTTAACAGTTTGTGAAGCTACTTCATTATTGTTTTCGACTGTTTGTGATGCAGAATTTTTGGACCATTTAACTTCACATTTTGTTTGCGAAGCAACGGATTTAACCCTTCTGTCTGGACAGAGTGTAGGCAGTGTTGGGTCATGAGTCCATGGAAATTCGTCTGAAGTTGCTGATGTGTTAGACTTCTTTTGAGATGTAAAGCCATCAGCTGAAGTACATCTCATTAGTAGTTTAAATTACCATTTCTGTTATCATTTCTTCTATAGTTATTGTCGTATTTATAACTATGTTTATTTCTATTTGAATTTGCTCTACGCCATTTAAAACAATGTTTTGCTGTGTGGCCACGCTTCGCACATAGCTGGCAAGCGGGTGGTGATGTAGATTTATTTTTACGTGTGTTATGTTTAGGTGAAATTGTATGCTTCCTTTTAAAGTCCTTGTTCGCATACTGTTCACGCTGTTTTGAATTTTGTGGGGTTATACTGTGAATTGCGTCTATGTTTTGTTCATTTGGAATGCTTGTTAATGTTAATGCATTGACTCTTTCAGTTAAAATTTTTAACTGATTAGCAATAGAGTCTGCTACAGGATTTGTTGTGTTACATGTTTGTAGCACATTCTCATTTTGCATTATATCCTGCAACATTTGTGCCCTGTCAACAGCAGTGTCATAATCGAGAATGTTTTCCTCTTGCAATTTAATTCTCAGTGGGGGTGGAATGCACGAGATTAGTTTTGTGTATTTAATATTGTCTAAGGCTTCTTTATCTTTTATGTTATCATGTACTCGAGTAGTTAGAATATTTATTCTGTGTGCAAGGTTTCTAATCGTTTCTTGAGGCAGCATTATTAAATTGTTAAATTCCACGAGCGCTGTTGTTTTACTAGGGGGGGCAAAGAATTTTTTGAATTCTTTTTCTACAAATTTTAATTTGTCATCTTTATAAATAGATGGGTTCTGAGTAAAGAAAGTAAGCGCAGGTCCGGATAACTTACTACCTAGAAACTGGATGGTGTCCTGATCCTTCCATCCGTGTGCTTTGGCTAATGTTTTGATTTGGTTGAAGAAAAAGTCAACCAAATTAGCATCGCCATCAAAAGTGATGGTTTTGAAAGTAATCTTAGAATTAGCCATATCAGTTAAATATGTAGCTGATCTACTGCAACAAATACTAAAAAAAAAGGTTTAAAACTATTTGTAAATGTTAATTGGTAGGTGTAGGGCTACTATTTAATTGCACACGTATTCCTTTGACTAAATTCTAAAGATTTCAAAGGTACTCACAATCATTTAAAGTCAAATAAAATAATAATAAAAACACAAAATATCACTTAAATAATAAAAATAGATACCATAATAAAAATTGTTAAAGCACTTAGTTAAAAATATCTAGCTCGTAAATGAGATAGTATTAGAAATGTCTTACTCTTATATTTTTTTTATCTATTACTGAAAACATCTATTTGTTCTCTCATGACTCTGAACAAAATATCACATTGAAAATTACTTACTTTGTATCAAAAAAAAATTTTATGAAAAAAAATCACCTTTTTTTTTTGATTAAAGAGTAAGAAAATGTATGTATGCATAATCAAAATATAAAGGGTATCTTATTAATGCTTGGATACAGGATTATAATTGAGATGTTTTAATACCGTAAGATAAAGTTTAATCAAATAAGTATTAAAAAGCATTATTACTATTTTTTTTTTTTTGAAATGCTCTGAACAAAAAAATGTTATTTAAATAATCATGTATCCAAATAAAACAATAACAATAATAATAGCAAAACATAAATCTAAGTGTTGTGGCATTATTGATGTAATAAAATTTCGCTTGAGCACAAATTCAAAAAAAAATTTTTTTTTTGTGTGTATATTGTTTTAGCATCCCTGTCAACAGGGATCACAAGCATATTTCACGTTCAAAACTTATGTGTGTACCATTGATAATCATTTCGGAAAGCACTCAAGGAATAAAGATAATTGGCACACACTTTTTTTAATATTTTTGCGTATTTCTCAATGAAAAATTCTGTATGTGAGATTGATGACTTATTTATCACAAACACCTCATTGCATATATTTCACTAATTCTTTTTTTGTGCTCGACTAATTGCCACATTAATCGCTACTAATTTTTTTGGATTTATTATTTTTTTTGTGTATGTTGAAAATTCTGATGAGAAAAGAAAACAAAACTTTCGTTGATATCACATTTTTTTGGGGTATCTTTCTTCACACACACTTATGACACGCATTGCAGCTGATAGACGCCACTGAAAGCACGGAGATGACCGGAGCACATATCACACATGATGAATTCACAAACAATTATGACGAGCACTGCAGCCGAAATCGAAAAGAAAAAAAAAACTGCCGAAGACACTGAGTTGACCGCAGCACGTCGAGATACGAACGCGATGATGAATGTTGACAACGGACGGAGCCACGCAGGTCGATCAATCAGGGTCGAAGAAAAAAAACTTTTGATTTTGACATCACTTTTCCAGCTGGCTAAGGCTTGAGTAACTGTTATACTGGGAGGGACGAGCCTCTTTTGCCGCATCCAACACCATGCGACCCACAGAAGAAGGAATAAGTCTCGAATCCTGTGATGCACCGACGGAGCAATAAATCTTGAGTTGTTCGAAAACACCGCATGCCATGCAGAGAAGATGCGAAACCGCTATAGACAGCAGCGATTTCTCCGGATTCTATGAGCGTCCATACTCCTCTAGTCGGGCTAAGTACGGTCTTATAGCACCAAAGTTTGTAATGGAAATCTTGGGTAATTACGGTATCTTGCAGATTTAATATTTGACTATTACAAGTTATCATCAATGCCGTGAAAAGTAGATCGATAAAAAGAGAAGTATGCAGCCAGGTTCTTTAAAGTAAAGTTTTATTTTCACCCTTTCGAGAAAGTAGGACGCTCAGCGTAAATTACTGGTGGTTACAGCAGAGCCGGGGCAAGAGAAAAAGTGAAAGTGGCCGTTCTTTTAGTCAGAACCAAGATAACATCAGTTGTCAGATATCGCCAAAGGTTACAATGTTTGGCATGTATATGATATTTGGCCAAAATATACGTGCAATATTTTTCTTCTGAGAGAGAGATTTTTGTACTTAGCATATTAACAAGATAATCGCTAATTGGCGAAAAAAGAGTTTAAACCTTGATATTGGAATTTGAAAAAGCAAAGGAATTTTGTGGGATAGGCTTTGGGGCTCATGAAGCGGTCTAACATTTGCGAATGTATACCAAATAAGGAACGGTAGCATGAGAAGGAAATATATGTACGACGCGCAAAACATCTTATGCAGCATTTTTATTGTAGAGCAGCTGGTATAAGAAAACCACATTCGGTTTTCTATGACCATATAAGGTATGGACAAAGTGAAATACATGTGCTGGGATTTCGGTGACCGTTACATTAAGGGATTGGTTTAAGTATTACTAAAATGAGAAAAGGGGCGATATATTTATAACTTCAACTGTAATGTAGATCCTGTTGTGATGATGATTTTTTTAGTTACTTTAAAAAAAAGGATTTTTTTTTCTTTTTTTTTTTTTTTTTTTTTTTTTTTTTTTTTTTTTTTTAATAGAGGAAAAGATAAGTTTATCAATTTGTTACCTAACATCGTCATATTCAATGATATATGATATATTGATATCATAAGGAGGCTAAAAGATTTCGCGGAACAAGTCTTGGAGCCGTTGAAAATCAGGAAATTGCGTGAAAATCGGGACCATTTTGCAAAACCACACTTAAAGTCCTGATTTTTCATGTTGCACAATTTTTTTAAATTACTTTTACAGAGTTTATTAAACAAAGTACTGAAAAACATTTGAATCGCTTGAAACTGCTAAAAATTCTTTTTATACAGGTTCCTCTCTATGAATATAAATTTCTTAAGTTATTGCTTTGATAAGGATTATAAAAAATTTCCCGTTATAGACAAGTTCAGTCTTCACAGATTTTACGGCATTAAGTTCCACTCGATTAATAAATTGTATGATGTGAAAATATTTTTAAAAATTGTGCATCATGAACAAATCGGAACTTTTTTTGTTCCGCGCAATAGTTCCAAGGGACAGGTCTTGTAAATACTGAAAAACGAGACGTCGCAAATAAATCCGGATACCTGGACTAACTGCAATAGAATATTTTTCCACATCTGAACTCATCTTGAAAAATTTACTGGATTATGTGCCATCTAGGTCCTATATCACAAGACTTTCTGATGGGTGAAAACGCTAATTACATTTGCTCACAAAACCAGCTAATTTGCATTCGAATAGCATAAAAGCTTTCTTCCGTACAATTCAATGTTTTTATTTACAACGCCATCAAAAGAAGCATCCAATCAATGCGATATCTCATTTCATCTATTAAATCCCTTCTGATAAATACCCCCAACATGATTACGCCCTTAATTGGAAGCAGTAGCCGTGTCCGTCTCTTTACGGGCATCTCTTTGTTGTCGGCTCTTACATATGATCGCCATATTTGCCTCCATTGAATTAAACATCCATAAAAATAAATTCCTCGCCGGGGAACACACTCGACAAAAACAGACCAATAAAAGCCCCTGCAGTGTCAAGGGCACGAGGCCAA
Source organism: Maratus speculifer (assembly GCA_964019185.1). NCBI lineage: Eukaryota > Metazoa > Arthropoda > Arachnida > Araneae > Salticidae > Maratus > Maratus speculifer. The sequence goes on from OZ025303.1 coordinate 68,671,902, forward strand.
TAATTTAGTGACATCTCTTTGATGCGAGGCACCCTAGCCACGGCATACAAACGACCGCATTAAGACGGGGAGAGCGAGGCAATTGGAGTCGGAATAGAAATGGACCCTGAACGACTTTACTCGTCTTGTGGAGTGCGTGTGGCATCTTTATGGGAATTGGCGGTGGTATTAATAGTTACTGAAGTAGAAATAGAAGTAAATCACAAGTCATGAGCCTATTCTGACGCGAAGTGTCTTTTAACCAGTTTTATTTCACTTCATATTTATTTTAGTTTAGTTTAACACCAAAGTGCGATATCTTATGGTTATACTTGCATGCATTACTTTTTAACCGACTTCAAGGAGGAGATTATGATTTCAACCTGTATGTATTTCTTGTTCACTCATAAATTCTTTAAATATGAGCCGATTTTGATAATTCTTTTTCTGTTTGAAAGTATGAGATACTCATGTTGTCCCATTTTAATTTCATTAAATTCTGATGATTAGAATTTTTTAATGAAAATATAAGAATTTGATAAAAAAAAAAAATAATCATTTGTCGCAAATCATCTTTCATTGATGCAACCGTTTTCAAATCATAAGCGTATTAACCCGGGAGAACTCGCTATGAGAATTTCTCTCGCGGTGCCCCATTCTTTTCTTTTACTTTACAGTCACTTAATATCAAAATTTTTGTTTGGCTTAGTATTTTATTCAGAAAAGAGGTAAAGTAATCGAAATCACATTTTGAAATTTTATTAAAATAAAAAATAGTCTTAAAAATAATCTTAAAAAGGGTACGATGGAAAAAGAAAATCTCATGCGCGAGTTCTCGCGGGCATTCATATGCGTTAGCGCCAAGTAGTCGCCAAGCTTGATTCTTTTTTTTTTTTTTTTTTTTTTTTTTTTTTTTTTTTTTTTTTTTTTTTTAAGTCGGTTAGTATTTTTTTAAGCATATTTCATTAACTAAATCAAAATGATGGAAACATTGTCACACAAACAACTTTTTTCCAACTGACTGGGAAAAAATGCAAAAACCGCCAATCGAACCTTATACTAGGGATTTGATCTAATAGCTGAGTTCAAAGAGATCCGAAGTGAATGAAAATTAATGTATATTTTAATACAAATATGAACAAATGATCAACAATAATATATCTAATATTGATTATATCATATTTGGATAAAAATAAAGAAATCTTCACTATTCAAAGGGACAGTTTACATTAAAATCGGTTAAAAAAAAAAAAAAATCGAGTTTTTTTTTTTAAATATTGAATGCCTGTTTAATTGTGAATATGTTGATACACCATTTTTACCCATACGCTAATTATGTCGCGAAATGTAAATTTTATTAATAGAACCAGCGGAATGACTTCCGCAAATTAAAACTTTAAATGACTTTTTTTTTTATGTTCCTATTTTCTTCACTTTTATGTTAAAAAAACTGAGTTTCTTTCTTTTTTTTTTCCCCTTTTCCTTTTTATTTTATTTTATTTTATTTTATTTTATTTTATTTTTTTTCAGATAGAGATTCAAACTTTATCAAACTGTTATTTATTATATATATGATAAATCTGAACATGGAAACCTTAGGGTTGTTGTTATTAAAAAAAATAAGTAAATAAATAAATAAATAGATAAAAGTATATGAAGATGTGTTAGATTTCATCGTTTTACATTGTATGTATCAGTAAAAAAATACATTAAATGTAGTACTAGATATACCTAAAAATTTATGTGCAGTTTTGTGTAATTTAAAAATCTTAAAAAATACATCAGTTTAAAAAAAATAGTAGCGATTTAAAAAAAAATCGATTTTTTTTTATAAAATTTATCGTGCAATTGATTTTTTTTTTCAACATGTACTTTTAGTTGAACATTGGAATGCAGTGGTTCATCATTTGAACCACATTTTTAAAAATAAACAAAATTGTTGGAAAGGTAAAGTGTCCCCTTAATATTCAAATATATGTGGGAAAAAAATGAATTGTTCAACAATAAAATATAATAAACTCAATGATTTAATGAACGTGATATCCCAAGCGAGACTCATGTGATGATGCGAGGAAAGAACGAGGTGTTCAGCGATGAGAGTTCTGTCGATTTTTAATGAAAAGCTCAGGGAAGCTTGTTTATGCTATCTATTATTTGGTTTTACTGTTATATTTGAATGTTACGTATATGTTTTATGTCTATTAAACCTTTTTTTATATTTTGAAGAATATTAGTTTTGCTTAAATCATAAGTTATTCACTTAAAATCCCACATATATGGCATTTTTACATTTAATATATAGTTAAAACTTTTTTTTTCGACATTTACTTTTACTTGAATATTAAAATGCAGTGTTTCACCATTTGAACCTTATTTAAAAAAAAAAAAAAAAAAAAAAAAAAAAAAAAAAAAAACATTGTTGAAAATAAAAACGATCCTCTTAATATCTTAATATTCAAATATGTAACATTTTTCATTTAAAAAATATACAGGACTTTCTTTTGTAAATTCGGGTCAATCCAAATCGACTCGAAAGTGTCAAAAATAAACCCGAAACCGAAACATTTAAAGTAATTCGAATTTGCAAAAAAAATGTAGTGTCAGCCCTACATGTTCCGAACCGCAGGTCGATTTCGAATAAAATCGGATTACCTGATCCGATGCAAGCCCAGAACGAAACAGACGTGGAAGCAGGGCCGTAGCAAGAAGTGAACAATAGGGGGGGGGGGGGCTCAAGAGAATGTAGGGGGGGGGTCATAATTTTTTTTCTGTTTCTCTCTGACGCAGAAAGATAAATTTGTGCTTATTCACACTGTAGGCACTATGTTTCTTATTAAATGTTGTAATAACTTGCTAAGAAAAGTACATGATGATGAAAATTTTGAGTGTATAACTGGAGCAAAATTAAACACCATATTAGCTTCATATGTACAAATAGGATAATGGAGTGCTGAAACACTTATTTTAGATAAAATTTAGTAATTCTGCAAAACTGTGAAAGGATCTCAAAACTAAATTAGACTTTTGAACAAAATTTCATTTGAGTTTTCGGAGCAGAAATTCATTTAGTGACCCTGGAATCTTTTTCAGGGGGGGGGGGGGGGCTCAAAATATTTTAGGGGAACCGAGCCGCCCATACCGCCCCCTTAGCTACGGCCCTGCGTGGAAAAAAATATAAGTTACTGAATTTAACCGTTAAATGTATAGTGATGCATATCTGCGTCGTTTAAAATTAAATTCTTACACTCTTAAAACGAAAGAGTGGATTTGTCTTCTAAGGAAAGAGCTGCAATTTATTAAATCGTGAATGAGTTGTTTTTTAAATGCTTCACTCATCTTGATTTAAATTGCTTATTTAAATTAGTCATCTTGATTTAAATTGCTTAAAAACAACCTACCCACTTAAATTGTTTCAACTCTTTATGAGATGCTGCCTTTCAAAACTTGAGATGAGCGAATTTCGGCTCAACTTGAGTTGTTTTTCGGCTGACATTTTAAGACAGTAGCAAACACTATATTTATATAAAAATATTAATCCTGTAAAAATTACAGAAATGTGCTACTAATTAAAATTTAAAATCTGTCTTAAAATTTCTGGTTTCTAATCCTTAATATAGGAATAAAAATTACAGTTCTAAAAAAATAATTCATACATTTAAAGGTTAAATTTTATGAAATAAAAATTTGTATTAAATAAGGTATTTAGATTTACACTTATTGTATTTACTAATTTGCAATATTTTAGTAGTCTTTACTTGTAGTGCAAGTGTGCAACATAAAAAAAAGGTTGACGTATTATGAAACAGTCGTTGGGGGGAGGGGAGCGGCACCGTAATGCTTACCCTTCATGGATATGCATAATGTAAAATATGGAAATAAAACGTTGAACTATTTATAAAATGCATCGCAATTCTAAAATAAAATTTAAACGTATCGTTAAATATTTTTAACACATAGTAATGATCTACTAATGAATTGCTGATGAACCAATTTCGACAATTTATATAAAACTCAAAAACCACTCAAGTAGTACTGTATTGTGTATAAGAAATAGCCTTACAATTTCAGAAATGATAATCACATTAACTAACAGTTTACAGCGTCGGATTAAGCGTCTCATTTCCAATTAAAGTATATGTTTGAATTGAAATTTGAATGAAATACAGGGTCATGAAAAATCGAAGATTTTGGAAATCTGATTACAAATATCTTGGCAATTAATTATCACAATAATATTAAACATCCACTCCTTAAAATAAAAATAAAAAAATCGAAAATTTTCATATACCTTTCATCAGAACAAATATTTCGAGAGTCCGAAAAAAATAGTTCCGGATAATCGAGGTTACTGATATTCAATAGGCTTTTTTCCATTTATATATACTAAGTACACACCAAATTTCAAATCTTTATATCAATTTCTTTGGGAGATAGAGCGTTTGCAGACACGAAGACAGGCGGGCGGCAATTATTTTTTTCTAAAAATATGCTTTTAGGAACCTCCGGTATCCAAAATGCGTAAAGCCGTAAAAAAATAAATAAATAAATAAATAAATAAATAAAAATAAAAAAAATCCGATTTTAAAACGATCATTTTGAAAATCGAACCCAACGTACGTAATTGAAATTTTGCGTAGATTTATTTAGTAATTAGATTTTACGTAGTTTGAATCGTTTTGAAAATCGAAAAAAAAAATTTCACAGATTTTACGTTTCAGATCTTGGAGAGTTCGAAAAACATATTTTTAGAAAAGAAAATTGTCGTCTGTGTGTCTGTAAAAGATCTATCTCCCGAACAAATTCAGATAGAGATTTGAAATTTTTCTGTGTACTTAATATATATTAATGAAAAGAAGCCTTATCCGACACAGTAAATTGTTAGTTAACAGGATCATCATTTCTGGAATCATAAGGATGTTTCTTTGACACAATTCAGTACTACTTGAGTAGTTTGGCGTTTTATATAACTTGTCGAAATTGGTTCATCAGCAATTTATTACCCTATACTACGTATGATGGGTAAGTAAAATGTCCTCTGATTTATTTTTTCATTATCTTTTTCAGGTAGTAAAACTTCCTGAGAATCATACATAATTTTTTTCGAAACAAAATAAAAAATCATGCATTTAAGAATTAGTATGAAACAGAAGAGCATAAAAAAGAACCACCCGACCCGAACAGGACCCACATCAAAAAATTATAGACATAGCAACCCACGAATCAGGTCAGGCTCCGGCTGTAGGACCCTATATCGAACTATTAGGCCGACACAACTTGTACAAAGGTGGTGCTTAGGTACTTCAAACTTGATAACAGAGGAGGGTTATTTGATTAGATTGGCGGATCATTTGATGCTGCCGCAAATGTTCGGCTCATCGAATTTATAAAATCTCCCCTCGCCGATCACAATAGATCTGGTTCTTTTCTCTTTTCTGCCATGGCCCAATGGGCTATTACGCATGCACTTGATGACTGCCTTTTTTGGGTTGGAATAGCCCGTTAAAGATATTTTATGTCTCCAACCTAATTTGTGAAACGCGGTATTATTTGATTAAATTTACATAAGTTTGGAACTGTATCTAATTCTAGTGTTTAGTCTTTTATGAACGTTGTGTGATAATGGTTAATAAAACTGAACAAAGAAACTTTTTACATATGAACTGGGAACGTGTATTGTTGAAATAGCCAGAAGTACTTAGTAGTATAAAATAATTATATTAAAGTATTTTAAAGCGATAGACGCTTTAAATTTTACTTTTATTAATTTATTTATTTTACTTACTTGCATACAAATCCTTTAATCATGCCCGCGCGCGCGTATGTGTGTGTGTATGTGTGTGCGGGGGAGGGGCGGCTTCTAAACGAAGTGTAAAATAATAATATATTTATTTTTTTTTCAGTCTTTTTCTAATTAGAATTATAAAACTTTACTGTTGAAAGATGCTTCTTGGAACAAACTTACAAAAATCTTCTCAAATCTTCAAATGATTTAAAGATTTTTTTTTTTTTTTTTTTTTTTTTTTTTTTCTTAAGGAGGGGGTTGGAATCGTGGGTAAATTTTATGATAATATTGTATATTTTCGTCGATTAAGAAAAAAAATTTAAACAGTGTATGTGAAACGTTAATTTGTTCAGATGAATTTGGAATGGTTATATCTTCAATATTTATATTGCATGGAATTTATGAGATAATGAGTAAAGAAAAAATAGTATGATTTTTTTTTCATGTAAAATGGGGAACGAGCACTTATAAACTATCCATTTTTGCATAACATAAAATAATTGTATTACAGTATTTTAAACGGACAGACGTCTTACATTTCAGAAACGAATTGGCCTTCCATTTTTTTAATTCGCCCAAAAATTATTTATTTGTTTGTTTTTGACAAAACATAAAAATACCCATAAAAATATTCAAAGAATTTAAGCCTCTCATAACAATAATTGGCCCGTTGGTATTAAGTATGTGGCAAGTCCGTTTTGCTGAAAAAAAATTAGTCAAAACTAAATCGAATTTCAAATTAACATAACGTTCGTGTTCTTAATCCATTCCCAAATATAAATACCTTTTAATATAAGCTGTAATCGAATTATTTTGTATGTCCATGAAAATGAACTATGAATGATGTACACACTTCATTCTACAGTAAACTTTAAGTAGTACACCTCAGTGATATAGATATTTTTCAATATGTTTGAAATAGAGTAAAACCGTTAAAACACATTAGAATTGATTTTTGTCTCAAAAACCACAATGTAACAAAAAAATTTCAATGCCCTGTAAACGAACTATAAAACCTACACACTTCATTTTCAACAGAGAATATGCCGTGGGAATCCTGAGTAACATATATTGATTGCATGACAAACCGTATATATTTACGCAAAGCAGAGCTCGCACAGACATTCAGTCGGTCTGACAAATTTTATTCATGAGCACTTTTCAACTATGATGTAAAATGTTTTACAAAAAAATGGAAACACTAAAAAAGACTTTTTGCGTATATATTTCTTTCCAAACCAGGAAGAGTTCCGTATTCTGTTCTGATTGACGCGATTGGCAAAGTAATCTAAAATGACGCCTTGAAGTCTGATTTAGCATCTTACCAAATGTTTCAAGATGGCAGAAAAGCATGGTTTTTAATTTTTTATAAACCTATGTTTTTATACTATTAATGTTGTATTTTTATTATTTATATACATATTATGTATGTAATTATACAGAGTGAGTCATAAATATCGAAACAATAGGCTATCTCCTTAAATATTGCCTCTAGACCCATACTTCCAATTGCAAAAATTCATAAAAAAAAGGTGAAATTTCTGATAAGTTGCAACTCCATGGGGGGGTCTATTTGAAAAAATACGAAAATTAAATTTTTATACGGCCCCCGTAGAGCTAAATTCCCAATTAGAAAATTATTCCTTATCCATTCCTAAATTGAACAAAAAAAAAAAAAAAAAAAAAAAAAATAATAATAATAATAATAATAATAATAATAATAATCTCCGTATCTGAAAATCTGACAGAGATATTAAAATGAAAAATTTTCCGAAATTCGTGACTTACCCCACTTTACCATGCCTGTAAACGATGAATTGTTGACTGATTTTCAAAGGAAATGAGGGATCGTCCATAAATTGTCTTTATTAAATGTCGAATAGGAAGACAGTGCCTCCTATTTGGACGTAATAAAGTAGCGTATTGATTTAAATCAAAATTTGTTTTCAAAATATGTTGATCGTAAGCTCTGGAAGTCCATGGATCGCTTCCCGGCATGGAAAAATGTTAAAATCATAATCCGGACCAGCCTGGAAAAAAAATTTAAATCATAGCTTGGCTCAGCCTTGAATTTCTACACAGTTTTTTACTTCAGTATAGTTAAAAATTGTTTCGCGGGGAAGAGTTCTGACCATTAATACTTAGTATAGCTTTTCGTTTTTTATATTTATACTTTGTATTATTAAAGATGCGCCAAAAGCTGTGATATATTTATTTTATCAATAAATCTCTGTTTATATCTAAATGTTTCACAGATATTTTAATATCGCTAATCCATATCCCGTGCATTGGAGACTTTGAAAAATATTATACAGAAAAACCTTTTAAGACGAAATCACATACGAAAGAAAAAAATACGTAATAGACAAATGCCCTTCCTAGGAAGGTTAAATAGAGTTTATTTTTTCTCAGGTATTATTGTATTCATTTTGCACGGATCAACACATTTTCTGTTTAAGACGGAATACCGTCATAGGTAGATTTTTTTCTGGTTTTATTGTGTTTAATTTTTTAGCATTTAAATATACTATTCTTAAAAATATATAAATTTTAAAGTTTTTTTTAAATTTATTTTATTTTATTTATTTATTTTATTTTATGTATTTATTTTATTTTATTTTATTTTATTTTTGTAAAATAAAAGTGATTTTAAAATCTATGTGGTTTTTGCAAAAATTTTGATTGAACCAAATTTTACTTATTTCATGCATGTATTAGGTCAGTCAGAGACAGCGGTTTTAATACGGATTGTTGGAGACCGGGCCTGAAAATTTCGTCCAGTGCAGACCTTATTAAAAGTTAAGAATTGTTAAAGAAAAAAAGCACAAACTTGAAACATGTCATTTTTAATTATTTTACATTAGTTTTGTTTCGGGAAAAATTGAAAGATTATTTACTTTTGAAAATAGGATTTTTTTAAAGTTATGTAATTTTTTCAATAAATATTTTTAATAGTTCTAAAATTAATATTCAAAAACAAAAACCCCGAAAAAAAAACTAAAATCAGATTTTCATCTTTAATTAAATGGAAAAAAAATTGAAATCTGATAAATAATGTTTTGAGTTATAACGATTTTTAACTATCCCATTTAAACCAGTACTGAACATATGAAATTATTAGAAATTTTATGATAAATTTTAAGATGTGATTTCCTTAGCAAATTATATGGCTAACCACTACAAAAAAAAAAAAAGAAAAATAATCAAAATTCAACTCAATTTTTTACACGTTTCCCAGAACTGTTAAAGAAACATTGTCTTTTGAATTGTGCACATTTCAATTTTTGTCTAATCCCTTAAAACCTGATGAATTATTGAAACGGCTATAACTCTTCGAGTTTTGAAGATATGAAGATGCAACTTTTAGTGTATTATTCAGGACTGGATAAGGAAAGTTTTTCTAATTAGAATTTTTGTCCTACGGGGGCCGTATAAAAAGTTAATTTTCGTAATTTTTCAAATAGACCCCTTATGGAGTTGCAACTTATTTTATCAAAAAGTTTACCTTTTTTTAATGAATTTTCGCAATTGGAAGTATGGGTCTAAGGCCAATATTTAAGTAGATAGCCTATTGTTTCGATATTTATGACCCACCCTGTATGTATATAGATATACAAATAAAAATAGTGCATACTACATATATATATATTTAAATACTATACACTTATATATATTTTTATACTTTATATGTTTCATAATTTTTATGTTTATTAAACACGTGAAATTGCAACATAATGTTATATTATAAACGTTAATATTATATGCGTCATAAAACATATAAAAATACACAAAAATATATTTACACAGTATTACGTCTACAAACTAATATAATTTAAAAAAATCTTAAAATTATAAATAAATAAAAAATAATTATAAAACTAATTGGCTAACACTAACCAATCCCAAAACTTTCTTCTATCTGATACGTACATTTTAATATTTTTTAAAAATAGTTACACATGTTAGTGCTATAATAATTTTAATTCAATATTATGTCAACTTTTCATCTTAAAATTCTGCTTCAGTCAAATAATCGGAATAAAAACGAGTTTCCGTCTCTGCACGAGCCGATGGACAGTAGAATAATAGACAGATTTTGTTTTCAAATTCAGGAAGGACCTAGTAGCCATACCCAAAAATAATCATACAAAAAAATTTTAGTTCAATTCTATGCATAACTTCATACACTTTTTGATGATAAAATAATGAAAATGGAACAGACATCGTAATTATAGCGCCCTCTTCTAGCGGATTTTTTTCAAATTCAGCAGGCCTACCAGCTATAGTCAAATACTTGCACAAAAATCTTCGTTCAATTCAATACATAACTTCATACACTTTTAGGTGGTACAATAATGAAAATGGCACAGAAATCGCTATTACAGCGTCCCCTTCCAGCGGATTTTTTTTTAATTCAGGGAGGACCAATTAGCCATAGCCATACACTTATACAAAAAATTTGGTTTAATTCTATGCATAACTTCATACACTTTTAGGTAGTGAAATATTGAAAAGGGCACAAAAATCGCTATTACAGCGCCCCCTTCCAGCGGATTTTTTTCAAATTCAGGGAGGACCAATTAGCCATAGCCATACACTTATACAAAAAATTTGGTTTAATTCTATGCATAACTTCATACACTTTTAGGTGGTGCAATATTGAAAAGGGCACGAAAATTGATATTACAGCACTCCCTTCCGGAGGATTTTTTTCAAATTGAGGGAGGACCTGCTTGCCGCAGCCAAAAACATTCACAAAAAATTTGGTTCAATTCTACGTATATCTTCATGCGCTTTTTGATGGTTGAATGGCGACATATGGACAGACAGACACCGGATAGACAGACGTTTTGTAAAAAACATGTTTTTTGGGATCTCTGACCCCTAAAACATGTAAATCCCTCGAAAACCGGAAGTAAAAAAAATTCGATTACATTATTTTCTTCTATTGAAGATAGAAAAAAGTAAAAATATGTATGCAAAATTATTAATTATCCTGTTATTATATCTGTGTCATTTTCATTGTTGTACCATCAAAAAGTGTATGAAGTCACATAGAACTAAACTAATTTTTTTTAGTATGATTATTTTTGTCTATGGCAAACAGATCCTCTCTGAATTGAAAAATATAACTCGATCTATATAACGAAATCCATGGTTCGGTCAAAAAATTCGTTATATAGGAAAATTCGTTGAATAGAGAATGGCGAAAAAATTTACACTTCATTAGTAAAGTTTTTAAAATATGTTTAAGTCGTTTAAATAAGGTTTTGAAATGTTTAACGCTAAACATAAATTTGATACTTTATTTTTTTTATTTATTTAAGCAGTTTCGAAACAGAAAATTAATGCTTATTCAGCGTTTGTACGGGTACCGTTATTTTCTAGGTAAAATATCAACTTTTTTTTTTTTTTTTTTTTTTTTTTTTTTTTTTTTTTTTAATAAAAAAAGTAAATCTAGTTCAAACGCGCGAAAATTTGTCTTATTTCAGGGAGCAACAAAAATTTCCAAAACGCATACTCATCTTTGAAACAAAGTCAGGCGAGACCATGAAAGAATCCGATAGACATTTTGTTAAAACGTGGGTTTTTAGAATAGTGGGATGAAATGCCTGTTTTGGACATATATGAGGCAGCAGATATGCAGCTATGAAACACATACCAGGAATCATCGCAGGAAAATGAATTTCATAAATAAATTGAAGCATTTTCAGAAAAAAAAAGAAGGAACATTTCTGAAAAAATTCGTTGTAGGGAGATATATACTTCGCTATATGGAGATTATTTGTAATGTAATCGACGAAAAATTCGCCGTTTCTAGTAAAAATTCGTTATATAGAGAAATTCGCTGAATGGAGTTTTGTTATAGAGAGACTCGACTGTATATCCACCTGAAGGGGACGCTGTAAAAGCGATTTTCTTGCTATTTTCTGTATAGTACCATCGAAAAGAGACTATGGCCAGCAGATCTTCCTTGAAGAATTCCGTGGGAAAGTGTAGTATTGTGATAGTGCTTTTAGTATCATTTACTCGATTCTTTGTCGTTCTATTGTCCATCGGCTCGTGCAAAAACGAGGAACTCACGTCCTGTTAAGCCGGCTATTTGCAAACAGCTGAAGACAACAGAATAAGAGGAAACTATTAATTTTAATAAATATCACGATCCACATTAACTCGTTTTTACTTCGATTAATTGATTGGAGCAGAAATTTAAGATAAAAATCAGAGTTGGTATAGTATTGAATTAATAATATTAAAGTATTAACATAAGTAATTAATTTTTGAAATATTAAAATGTGCGTATGAGATAAAAGAAAGTTTTTTGATTGGCACATCCAACTAGTTGTAATTTATTATATAAGTAATATATTTTTTTAAAAAGCAGTGAAAAAAAAATTATAAAAAGCAAATAAATTGCACATCCAGTATAAAACAACGAAGAATAATTAGAGAAATGAAATTGATAATTTAAAATTTTCTTTTAAATCCTTTTTTTTTTAATATGAATTTTTTTTTTCGATTTATCCAATTTTCGACGTAACAAGCATGTTTACAACCAGAAATCTAAATTAATAAAATATAACTTATCTTTACGTGGTATAGATTAGGTAAATTTTTAAAACAAAATTTTTGTTTTGTCGGACATATTTATTTAATTAGCTGATAATACACCTTGAATTATCGTAATTTGTCAACAAAATATAAATTTGATACAATGTTATTGGGGAAAAATATTGAATTAATACATTCTGCAAATAAACAAAGAATAATCAATAATGTAAGTGAAAAACAATAAATAAAAATTTAGACTTTCCAGACAAGCATTTCTTTGTAATTATTATTTTTTAAATTTAATATGTTAAAATAATAAATAAATTTAGTGAATAAATTTAAAATAAAAGCACAACAGGTGTGAAATAAAGAAGGATGCTCATTATTGCAAATTAAACAAATTTAAAATGAATTTTTAAAACTTTTCTTTGTAATTATAGTTTTCTCTAATTAGATATGCGAACAAAAAATATTTACTTAAACAAATATGACGGTTTAAAAAAAAATATCCAGCAATATAGCAAAGAATGATCACTGGTGTAAATAAATAGAATAATCTTAAAATTTGCAATGTGATCAAACTTTTTTTTTTTTTTTTTTTTTTTTTTTTGTCTAATTTAACAATAATACGCGAAGTGCATAAATTTAATAATTAAGTTTCTTTAATATATATATTAATTTGTATATTTTGTAGAATTATCACTAGTATAAATAAAATCCATAAATTAAATTCAGTCTTTTGAGCCAAATGTTTTTCTAATTTTCAAACGTTGTTAATGTTTAATTTAATGTATAAACAGTAAACAATAATAATAATAATAAACATATTAATTTGAAAAAAAATACAGTTCAGAACCACGTAAAATAATGCCTGATATAAATAAAACTAAAAAGCCAAACAACTTATTTTTAATCGGTAAACGATTTCTACTTTAGCTTATAAACAATAAGTAAATAAATTTTACCAAAAGAAATATCCATTAAAAAAGAACTTTATGTGAGACATTTTGTAAAATACAAAAACTTATTGTTAATATAAATAAAACCATTAATTTTAAACTTAGATTTTGAATTATATTGATCCATCTATATTATAAAGGCAAAACGTATCTGTGCGTAACGCATACGTCATTTTGTGAATGGCAACAGTTTCCCATACAATTTCGATTTTGCAATTTTTGCTACTGCAAATTTTACATTGCTAGATTGCACATTTTAAATTTTTGCACCGTTGTATAGAGAAAAAAATACTTTTAAATTCAATTTGTTTAAAAGCTGTATTTCAGTAAACTTTAAATGTGTGTATATATATATATATATAATACCATTAAAAGTAGACAAGATTCACCAATGGATTTTATCAACAAAACAATAAACCAAAACGAAGAATTAAATTGAATTATAGTAAACAATATTAACCATTTGAAATTAACCATTGAATTTAATAACTTATAGCACATTGAACATGGAAGGAAAAAAGAATAATATGAATACAAATGAAATTTGTAGAACCAAAGCAGAATCTTCAGGTCCCAAATACTTTGTAACTACAAATGGAGTGTGTGGTTTCATCTTCGTATTTGCCATGAAAAAGCAAAACAATACGAATTTCGGACTACCATCACACAAAAACCAAATTATTAAACAAGGAACAAAGATATTTTACAAAAAGGAGTTGAAAGTAAGTAAAAATAATAGTTATCCATAACAAACAAAAAAGATAAAGCTGAATGGAAATATAATTGAACCGGAAAAATAATTAATAATCGATATTAACATAAAATTAAATTAATAAAATGATTAAAATTAGAATTAAGAGATAACATTCATATTAACATATAACTTAAAATACATTATTGTTACTTTAATCAGTAACATTTATTGTGACTTTACATGGTAAAAACTCATTATCTTAATATAGGATAATAAAAATTAAAAAATTAAATAAAAGAAAAATAAAAAAATAATAATAGTAATAATATTATTAATAATAATACCAAAAATTATATCAATAACATTAAAAATAATTTGATAATTAAAATATAGCTATTTAACTATAGATATAACTAGACAAATACACTATCTACCAAAAAGTATTTGTACACTTTCAGTTTTTGACATTTTGTCAAATATTTAAAAATATACTGGTCGGATTCTTCTGGAACTTCAGAAATATAAAGATTATGTTTCACTTTATATTTATTTACATTCATTTGTTAAGCGGGTAATTAGGGGGCCGGCAAAAAAACAAAGAATAATAGAAATATTTGGGATCGCCCTGTACATGAAAATGCACGAAACGACTTATCGCTTTAGAATACAAATATATGAATACAGTAGAATATGTACACTAATTTTTGTGAGAATAGCATATATATTTATGGCGATAGAGCGATTTTTTTGAAAAATTCAAAAAATTCTGGTATGTTTTTTGTTTATATCATGCTGGGTTTTTGACCAAATTTAACGCAAATTTCAGAAAAATTGGCAAAATGCAGTAGAAAAAATGTAGCGCAATTGGAATATAAATATATTAAATATTTTATGAAATATGAGTAGTTTTATGAAATAATTTTTATCTGCGCATGCGCGAACGATAAAAACAATTCTTTTACATCATTTAATAGTCAATTCTATGGAGTAACTTATAAAAAAAATCCAATGAAATATCGTGAAAATTCAAAAAGATATCATTATTATAAGTAAGCTGTTTTTACATTGCTCTCTAAAAACGGATGAATGATAAGGGATTCTCCACAAATTGACATTTTTTATTGACTGACTTTTAGGAAAAAATTAGTATTTAATGTATACAATATCTAATACAATATTTCTGTTAATAAGTATCTTGACATCTGTGATGGAAAAGAATAAAAGCCCTTTTCCTTTTCTATCACAGGTGTCAAGATACTTATTAGCAGCAATATTGTATTCATTAAATAGTACTAATTTTTTCCTAAAAGTCAGTTAATAAAAAATGTCAATTTGTGGAGAATCCCTTATCATTCAGCCGTTTTTAGAGAGCAATGTAAAAACAGCTTACTTATAATAATGATATCTTTTTGAATTTTCACGATATTTCATTGGATTTTTTTTATAAGTTACTCCATAGAATTGACTATTAAATGATGTAAAAGAATTGTTTTTATCGTTCGCGCATGCGCAGATAAAAAGTATTTCATAAAACTACTCATATTTTATAAAATATTTAATATATTTATATTCCAATTGCGCTACATTTTTTCTACTGCATTTTGCCAATTTTTCTGAAATTTGCGTTAAATTTGGTCAAAAACCCAGCATGATATAAACAAAAAACATACCAGAATTTTTTGAATTTTTCAAAAAAAATCGCTCTATCGCCATAAATATACATGCTATTCTCACAAAAATTAGTGTACATATTCTACTGTATTCATATATTTGTATTCTAAAGCGATAAGTCGTTTCGTGCATTTTCATGTACAGGGCGATCCCAAATATTTCTATTATTCTTTGTTTTTTTGCCGGCCCCCT
Organism: Maratus speculifer; assembly: GCA_964019185.1. NCBI lineage: Eukaryota > Metazoa > Arthropoda > Arachnida > Araneae > Salticidae > Maratus > Maratus speculifer. Next base: position 68,687,731 of record OZ025303.1, read on the forward strand.
AATTACCCGCTTAACAAATGAATGTAAATAAATATAAAGTGAAACATAATCTTTATATTTCTGAAGTTCCAGAAGAATCCGACCAGTATATTTTTAAATATTTGACAAAATGTCAAAAACTGAAAGTGTACAAATACTTTTTGGTAGATAGTGTATCCCTATATTGGTGTAAATTAAACAGTTTAAAAATTATGTTAAAATAAATAACCCACTCTCATTTTTTTTTATAAATAATTAACCTTTGCGTTTTTATCCAGACAACACCACCCTCCTCCGTACTCTAACATCTACCCACCCAACCAACCTATATATATATTTTTTTATTACTTTTTAACATTTTTAATTTTTTATTATTATTTTTATGTTTTATAATTTTTTTATACATTTTTTACGCAAAGAATTAATTATAAGATCATGTAATATCTAATTATAAATTAAAGAATATATGAATTTTTTAGGATAACCATTATTTATAGCATCATATACAAGCTTTTTAATATTAGTATTAATTAAATAGGAAGAACATAGACATTTTATTCTATATAAATGGTTAAGTATTATATTACGATATACAGAATTATGAAGACATGATTTAAAATTAGTAAAGGTATTAACTTTAAAATTAAATTCTTTCCTTTTGTCATAAATATCAGTGATAAATTTGTTCTCTTTTAATATAATTTTAATATCTAAGAAATTGATTGTATTATTAAAAAGTAGGTTTTTTGAAAGTTCTAGATTAGAAGGATAATCAACAGGGAATTGAGATATACAGGTGTTATCAGTATCAATTAAAATTACATCATCTATATATCGATATAAATGTTTTGTATTATTTAATATATATATATATATATATATATATATATATATATATATATATATATATATTAATTTTTAGTACAAATTTTGTGATTGTGGCAACAGAACCACTTCATTTTCTTTTAAAATTGAAAATAAAATAAAATAAAATAAAATGCGTACACTATGTCAAATATATCGTCTGTGATCGTGTCAATTTGGAATATTTTTTATTTTAATTTGCATTTATACCAAACACAAGAGCCTCAATTGATAACTTCATCAAAATAACTGAACTTTATTATATTTTACTTATTACATATGCGATTAAAGTTTAATTTTAATAATTTGCACAACTGATTTGCATAGAAATATTATTTTGTTAATTTTAGCTTAAAATAACATTGGTTTGAAAGTTAGACTGACCGATATAAATGCATTTTTTACTGTAACTAATTTTGTAGATTTATTATAAATTAATGAAAGAGTTCTTTCTCAAATCTTTTCTTTTGTCGAATTTCGATGGGTTCCACCTCGTATATATTAATTTCAAATCAATAAAAAATGGTAGCTCATATAAGTAAAATCCTATTTTTTTTTTTTCTCTTATAATGAACTTTTAAAATATCTGACATTTTCTAATTAAATATAACGTATGGACAATAAACAAAATTAATCAAGAAAATATTGATAAAAATTTATTATGGTTAAATTACCATAAAAATGATGAATTACCATTATAAAACCCGAAAAATCAAATTTAGATTTGTTATTGTCTTGATAATTACGAAACTTTTTCTGTAATAAATAAACAATAATTAAAAATGTATTGAAAAAATTCATTTCAATATAATGAGATATATCAAAACAATAAAAATGTTAAGTCGATATAAAAAAAAAAAAAAAAAAAAAAAAGGAAAAAAATCGAAATCAGCTTTAAAATAAAATAGTACAAAGCGTTTTCTAATTAACCATATTAACCATAACATATGATCATTCAGTTACCAGAAAAAACATTTATAAAATAACTTTAAGTGATGTATTTTGCTAAAGAATAAATAAGTTTCGTAATGTAAATAAAACCCTTAATTTTCAATTTAGAAGTTTCGGAAAATTATTTTGATAATTATTAAACATTTCTACATAGTATTCTAATTATAAATAAAAAGAATTAATTATGTATTGTAAATGTCTTGATAATTACGAAACTTTTTCTGTAATAAATAAACAATAATTAAAAATGTATTAAAAATTAATTTCAATATAATGAGATATATCAAAACAATAAAAAATGTTAAGTCAATATAAGTAAAAAAAAAAAAAAAAAAAAAAAAAAAAAAAAAAAAAAATCGAAATCAAATTTAAAATAAAATAGTACAAAGCGTTTTCTAATTAACCATAACATATGATCATTCAGTTACCAGAAAAAACATTTATAAAATAACTTTAAGTGATGTATTTTGCTAAACAATAAATAGGTTTTGTAATGTAAATAAAACTCTTAATTTTCAATTTAGAAGTTTCGGAAAATTATTTTGATAATTATTAAACATTTCTACATAGTATTCTAATTATAAATAAAAAGAATTAATTATGTATTGTAAATTTTATTATATTCTTCATTTAAATAAAATTTTAAAATTAAACTTTTCAAACAAACTTTTTTTAGCAGAAACATTTTACGTCTGAATTACTAAATATAACTATAAAAATATTTAATCAAACTTTAATTTAACTGAACTAAAACAACATTAAAATACATTAAAATTGAAATTAGATGTTTCTTGTTATAAAAATAGACACTTCATCAATAGAAATCACTATCATAAACAATTGCTAAAAAATCCGTCACTCAGAATTCATAATGACATAAGGATTCATCAGTCATACTCAGTGACTGAATATTAGTAGAGCAGACCCAAAAAAATTAAAGTACATTAAAATAAAAATAAAAATAAAAACAGGTGTTTCGTGCTATATACACAGCACTTCATCAATCAAAATCAATATCATAAACAATTACTAAAGAATGTGTCATTCAGAATTCATAACATAAAGAGTCATCAGTCATTCTGGATGACTAAATCTTTAGCAAATTATTGATGGTATTGATGTTTTTATTGATGAGGTACTGTGTTTATAGCACAAAACGTCTATTTTTATTTTTTTTAATTAAAGTTAATTTATTTTTACAGCGAACTTCCTTTTAATCATCAAAAGCTTTTTTATTTTACCTATGAATATTAAGTAAAGTAATTTAATGGAGAAAATATAAGTAAACAATTTTATTCAATATCTTCCGTTGTAAACAAAAGCTAAAGAATCAGTCACTCAGAATTCATAATGACATAAGGATTCATCAGTCATACTCAGTGACTGAATATTAGTAGAGCAGACCCAAAAAAATTAAAGTACATTAAAATAAAAATAAAAATAAAAACAGGTGTTTCGTGCTATATACACAGCACTTCATCAATCAAAATCAATATCATAAGCAATTACTAAAGAATGTGTCATTCAGAATTCATAACATAAAGAGTCATCAGTCATTCTGGATGACTAAATCTTTAGCAAATTATTGATGGTATTGATGTTTTTATTGATGAGGTACTGTGTTTATAGCACAAAACGTCTATTTTTATTTTTTTTAATTAAAGTTAATTTATTTTTACAGCGAACTTCCTTTTAATCATCAAAAGCTTTTTTATTTTACCTATGAATATTAAGTAAAGTAATTTAATGGAGAAAATATAAGTAAACAATTTTATTCAATATCTTCCGTTGTAAACAAAAACTAAAGAATCAGTCACTCAGAATTCATAATGACATAAGGATTCATCAGTCATACTCAGTGACTGAATATTAGTAGAGCAGACCCCAAAAAATTAAAGTACATTAAAATAAAAATAAAAATAAAAACAGGTGTTTCGTGCTAAATACACAGCACTTCATCAATCAAAATCAATATCATAAGCAATTACTAAAGAATGTGTCATTCAGAATTCATAACATAAAGAGTCATCAGTCATTCTGAATGACTAAATCTTTAGCAAATTATTGATGGTATTGATGTTTTTATTGATGAGGTACTGTGTTTATAGCACAAAACGTCTATTTTTATTTTTTTTAATTAAAGTTAATTTATTTTTACAGCGAACTTCCTTTTAATCATCAAAAGCTTTTTTATTTTACCTATGAATATTAAGTAAAGTAATTTAATGGAGAAAATATAAGTAAACAATTTTATTCAATATCTTCCGTTGTAAACAAAAGCTAAAGAATCAGTCACTCAGAATTCATAATGACATAAGGATTCATCAGTCATACTCAGTGACTGAATATTAGTAGAGCAGACCCCAAAAAATAAAAGTACATTAAAATAAAAATAAAAATAAAAACAGGTGTTTCGTGCTATATACACAGCACTTCATCAATCAAAATCAATATCATAAGCAGGGGCGGATTTAAGGGGTCGCGATGGTCGCAATCGCGAGGGGCCCCGCATTCCAAGGGCCCCCAAATCTTCTTTTGAGTTCAAAGAAAAATGTGACGTTTCAAAAAAGAATTTTTCTCTTTTAATTTTTCAGTTTATATTGAACCAATTTCACGTAATAAATAAAACTCTTTTTTTAATCATTTGCTACTACTAGAGGATTTTAGCTTCCTCCCCCCCCCCCCCCCACTGATAAGAATTATGAAGACAATGATCGGTTGTTCAAGGAAAAGGTAAAATTCAAAGGAAATTTGGGTCTGAGTCGAAAGGAATATGTTAGAGACCTTCTTATGACGATTTATTCATATAGATTGAAGGTCTGGCTAAATCTTGAGACGTCACCATGGGGCCCCTGACTTTTTGAGGCCTCACACATGGAAAGCAATTTTCATAAAACCGATATTTTAATGTGCTTTTACTTTGTTACTGATTATCTATGCTCAGGGCCCGACTTAGACAGTGGAGGGCCCTGGGGCAAACATTATTAGGGGGCCCCCCTTCTATCTTAAAATTTTTCATAAATTGTACTAAAGTGACTAAAACTAAAATTCATAACTATTGTACGTGTACATAAATTTCGTACCAAGTACTATTCACATCTATACACATAATAGCAGAAGAAAGAAAACTTTAAGAAATTATAGAATACAGTTTTTTTTTCGATTACAGTATATGAGGGCAAATGTGAGGCCTTAAGGAGGCATTGGGTGCGGAAACAGATGGGGTAGGAGAAGAAAGACCCTTAAAATTGAAAAGAAAAAAAAGAATTTTGGTCATTTGACCATTTTTTATCATTTGACACTTCTTTAACGAAAAACTTATATCCATTCTTGGGGGGCCCCCTTAAATCGGGGGGCCCGGGGCAATTGCCCCGCATGCCCCTACCTTAGTCAGGCCCTGTCTATGCTAATAAAATAAACTTTCGTTCTGTGTGTCTGTGGGCGATGGTTAGCAAACTTTACTGCATGTCGAAGTCTGAAAATTTGAGTGAGGATAGCCTAAGCCAGTTCCTAGTGCACTTGGGGATCAGATTTTTAATTTTTTTAGAACCGGGGCCCTTGGATTCTTTCAAATATTATGCTCTAAATTTTTAATAACTTGCCTCTTTTCTATCCTATCTTCTTCGTTTTTGGGAGCCTTTCTTCATTTCGTTATCCTCTTTTGTATATTTTAGTTAAGATCTTGGCGCTTTGCACAAGTTCTTGTGCTCAAAATCTGTACTAGTAAAACAAAGTTTCGCTCTATCTGTGTGGGACTACTAGCGAAATATATCACACATAGAAGTCTGAAAATTAAGGTGAGGATAGTCCAAGACAAATCATGATGCACACTAGGCTCAGCTGTTTAAGGGTCGGGGTCCCTTTAAGCTTTTATGCACAAAATTGTTAATAACTTGTAACCTTTATATCCAGTATTCTTTTTTTGAGGGACCTTTCTGCATTTAGTTATTCTCGCCTTTTTAACCTCCAGTTAAGATCCTGGCTCCTTGGAGCCCGATAGAGGGCACATTGAAACAGTTCTGCAAATAAATTGTTAATAAATTGCTTTTTTTTTTAACCCGATTTTTATTTTTGGTATCCTTTTTCATTTTAGTTATTCTTACGTTTCTACATTTCAGTTTAGATATTGGGGCCTCCTAGGATGCTGAATTGCCTGGTCCAGGGCTCTTTGAACTTTTTGTGCTCCAAGCGTTTTTCACCCCTTAATTCCCTCACCATCTCAGTACATAATTTAAGTTGATTCTTTTAGTTTATTAAAGATGATTCTCGAACTCCTCTTCTCAGACCAACACCCTCATATTTTAAATGGTGCCTAGAGCCCTTTTTTAAACATTTACCCATTTTTTGAGCATTTCTTTAAAATATCATTTAAACCAATAATTCATACTCTGTGTTAATTTTGACTAATTGAAGATCTTATGCACAAAGTACTAAGACTGTTTAACATATTTTCATGTTAGATCGCAAATTTTTAACCATCAGTTTGTAACTTTCGGGTCCACTATTATAACTTCCTTTAAAATGATCCGATATAATGTTTTTTTTTTTTTTTCCTAACAACATCTTGGGTCTTTTAGTTACATGAAAAAAAAAATATATATCAGACTTTAGCTACCACCAATTTTGAATATTAATAGCTTTCTTATGGTCCTTTGTTATAACTTATTTAAAAATGATAAGACTTCCATGCATTTTTTTAAAATATAGTTATAGCTTTCTCCAAATAATATAACTTTGACTAATTTTAGATCTAAATCTTTAAGTACTAAGCCTTTTTAATATGTTTTTCATGTTAGGACCCTGCTTTTAATTATCAGATGGCCCCTTTTGTGCCCCCTATTATATCTCACTTAGAAATGGTCCAATTCACTAGCTTTTTTTAACAACTTCTTTGGTCCTTCAACTACTTTATGAATGACAAGAACATTTTTTAGACTTTAGCTAACACCAATTTTGAATATTAATCGCTTTTATAAGGTCGTTGGAACAACAAAAAAAGATCTAAATTGCATGCAATTTTCTTTAAGACACTTCTATCATGTTCCAATTAATTTAAAAACTATTAAAAAACCTTTATATCAAACGGCGTGCCAATTAAGTCTCTGGTAACTTCGGGCCCGGTACCAGACCCCTTGAAGTGGTTGCACCATAAATTGTCAAAAATGCTCCCACTTAATCCGAACTTAATTTTTGGAACCATTAACTATTTATATTCTGCCGTTTCTACATTCCATTTAAAATCCTGGGCACTCTAGGATCATGAAGGGAATGACTCAGGGCCCCATGAACTTTTTGTGTGGCATGCATTTTTCACCTCTTAATTTTCTCGCATTCTCAATGCAAAATTTTAAAATTGAGTCTTAGACTTCTCTTTCTGGACCAACACCCTCCTATATTTATTGGTGCCCTAGGGGCCTATTTTAAGCTTCCCTCTTTTTTTTGCTCATTTCTTCAAAATTTTACTTTTATGATTAATTCCTGACTGTGGTTAATTTTTATTTATTGAAGATCTAAAGTGCGAAGAACTAAGACCATTTAACAAGTTTTTATGTTAGGGATCTGCTTTTTACTATAAGTTGCCCCCCTTTGAGCCTTTTTTTTATAGCTCCCTTAAAAATGGTCCTATTCAACAGTTTTTTCACTAAAAATTTCACATATTCTCCAGCTACTATATCAACAACAAAAATATTTGCCAGACTTTAGTTACCATCAGTTTCGAATATTAAGAGCCTGCTTGGAGTCCTTAATGCAGCTTTTTTTTTTTCTTTTTTTAATGATCCGAATTGCATGCAACTTTCTTTAATATAATTCTTGCATCCTTCAATTGTTATAAAAAATACTAAAAATATCTTTATACGGAACAACATGCTAGTTAAAAATCCAGGCACTTTGTGGCCCGGTACCAGACCTTGAATTTTTTTTACACCATAAATTTTTAATAAATTGCTCCTTCTTAATCCGATTTAAAATTAGGTGGTACCAATGCTGGACCATTGTACCGTAAAAGGTTAACGTAGTTCTAGGGTCCTCCGGTTATTTTATAAATTACTAAAAATTACCTTATGCCCTTAATACCACTATTTTTAAATATTAATATTATGTTTAGGCATCAACTTGCTGTCACTCACTACAGCCGTAAATTAAATTAACACTATTCTTAAAGGTGTTAAAGGCTGTCCCCTTAACTCTATAAGGGGAGGAGAATTTCGTTCATAATATATATATATATATTCCTGTTAATGTTAAATTCTGCTAATGTTAATGTTCTGAAAATTTATTGGAGAAGGGCACCATAGCTTTTTTTCTAAGATTTTTTTTTTCATAAGCTTTTTTTCTAACAGCTTCTTTGGACCTTCAGCTACCCCTCATATTTTTATTGGTGCCCTAGAGGCATTTTTTAAAGATTTTTTCACGATATTTTACACATTTCTTTAAAATTTTATGCTAATGATTAATTTATACTCTATGCTTAATTTCGTTTAATTGAAGATGTAAAGCGCTAAATACAAGGAACTTTTAGCATGTTTTTATTTTTGAACTCCGCTCCCAACTGTCATCTTGCTTCTTTTGGGTTCCTAATATAGATCCTTAAAATTGGTTCTAGTCACTATTTTTTTTTAACAACTTCTTATGTCCTCCTGCCCACCAGCATGATATCAAAATAAATAAATAAACAAAAATAAATAAATAAAAAATTATCGGAAATCATCTATTACCAATTTTGAACATTATTCGTCTTCTTGGGACCCTTGGTGGAACTTCTTTGAAAATAATTCAATTCTCATACTATTTTTTTTTTCTTAGTTCTTGGTTCACCCGGCTACTTTATAAATTAGAAAGATTTTCTCATACCAAACTGCATCCAAGTTCAGACTCTCGCCCACTAGAGCCTTGGTATAGGGCCTCTTGAAGTTTTTGTGTCTTAATTTATTAATAAATTGACCACCTTTTAATCCAATATCTGTTTTGGGGAAACGTTTCCATTTAGTTATTCATCCGTTTTTACATTCCGGTTAACACTAGAAAAGCGGAATCTTTACTCAATTTTTATAAAAATATTTTTACACCATACTTTTTATTTAAAACTATTTAACTTTCTTTTTCTTTATTTCTTTTAAACTTATTTTACAATGGGACTTCTGGTACGAACAGAAATATATTCATTTGGTACGGGCCAAAATGGCTCCTCTCCATCTTTATAGTGTTAAGGCCTTGCCTAGTTCGGAGCTCTTTAAATTTTTGTGTAGAATGTATTTTTCAATCCCTAATTGTGTCACATTCTCAATTAATAACTTTAAAGTTGAGTCATAGATTCCTCTCCTCAGATCAACACCCTCATATTTTAAATGAGGCACTAGGAAATATTTTTAATGCATTTTCTTCATCTTTTTGCGCATTTCTTTAATTTTTTTCCAGATGAATAATTCATACCCTGTGCTTAATTTCAACTAGTTAAAGATCTAAAGTGCTAAGTACTAGAACCTTTTAACATGTTTTTAACTTAGAGCTCTACTCTCAACTATCAGATTTTCCTTTCGGGCCTCTTATTATTACTCATTAAAAAATGGTCTAATCCACTAGCCTTTTTTTTTTTTTTTTCTTAACAACTTTCTAAAACCTCCATCTACCTTACATACTTTTATTGGTGCCCTAGGGCTCTTTTTCAGAATTTTCCACTATTTATTACACATTTCTTTAAAATTTGATCCTGTTGATTAATTCATACCTTATTTCTTATTTCGACTAATTGAAGATCTAAAGAGCAAAGTACTAGGACCTTTTAAGATGTTTTCATCTTACGGCCATGATCTCAACTGCCAGTTAATACCTTTTGGTCCCCCTATTATATCTCCCTTAAAAATAACCGGATTCACTAACTTCTTATTTTCTAACAATTTCTTATATCCTTCAGCTACTGCATGAACGACAAAAATTTTCTCTGACTTCAGCTGCTATCAATTTTGAATATAAATCCCCTCCTTGTGCATCTCTTAGTGTAGCTATTTTAAAATGATCCTATTCTCTTGCAATTTTCTTTAACAGACTCTAGGGTCCTTTGGCCTTATGCTCTTGCTACCATCTTTTTCGAATATTAATATTTTTTCGGCATAAACTTACGTTTACTCACTACAGACGTAAATTAAAAATAACGCGTCTGTTAAAGGTACGTCATTGACTTTATAGAGAGGAGATTTCATCCATAAAATAAATATTTGTTTAATGTTAAAAGTACTGCGGCAAATTTATTAGGGAGGGACACCTACCATCGATTGGATATTCTTTCCTTAAGTTCTATCGTTCCCATTTCAACGGGAATTGGCTCGTTCAACGTAGATAACGATTTAAATTTTTCTGCAACTTTCAGAACAACACATTTCAACACATTCAGAATAAATTAACAAAACTGCATCGTTTACAAAATTAAAATATTATTATTGTCTCATTTTACCATATGGAAATGTATAACACATTTCAAAACTGAATTTCAGCTATTCCATCTACAATCGGAAAATTACCCGATTATTTTAACAGCCCTGTATATGATATAGAGATTTTTATCTATTAACGCCATTCATTCCAAAATTCAATTCACTTAAGAGATATATGTACTTCAGTTGAAAATTCCCCTTCGTCAATTTCTTCTGATAAAGAAAATGGTACGTAAATATACTTTTGTCCATCCCTCTATATGACATATAGAATTCATATATAAAAAAAAATAAAAAAAAATTACATTTAAAAACGCATACCGAATTTTAAAATGAATTCTCCAGTAATTATTACGAAAAGACATTACTGTAACCGATTTCTTTTAAGTGTCCCTCTAAATGGAAAAAATGCTAAGAATGCTGTGTTTTAACGTAATCATAGTGAAATTCAGTAATTTATATCAATAATATTCAGTAATTTATTCATTTGAAATAGCGTAATGTCATTAAAATACTCTGCAAACGATTTTTTCTTATGTAATGTAATCGAATTCTTTTGAGTGCCCCTGTAAATGAATTATTCATTGAACATACTTCATAAGCAATACCAAACATGATTTGGTGATCAGCTTTATCAATTGCATAAAAATCTGAGTTTTTTTATGGGAGTTAGAGCGTGGACAGACGGCTAGAGGACGAACAAACAAACAGAATGCATAATAACTTGTCTACTTTCTTGGAAAGTGATAAAGATGAAAAGAAAAACGAGATACATAATTTTAGCACATTTATCCGCCATAGTATCTAAGTTCCTGTAAGATAATCTGATTAAATTAGAACATTAAGTTAATTTTGTGCATCTAATCTTTAACGATTTGAATACATTTTAATAAATTTGTAAGTAATTATTGTAATTAAGTTTTTTATATCTCTTATTTTTAAATTATAAATGTACCCAATTTTTCAATTTGGAAGGGCCCCAAAAAGTTCCAGTGAGAGGGGCCCCTCACTTCATAAATCCGCCGCTGATCATAAGCAATTACTAAAGAATGTGTCATTCAGAATTCATAACATAAAGAGTCATCAGTCATTCTGGATGACTAAATCTTTAGCAAATTATTGATGGTATTGATGTTTTTATTGATGAGGTACTGTGTTTATAGCACAAAACGTCTATTTTTATTTTTTTTAATTAAAGTTAATTTATTTTTACAGCGAACTTCCTTTTAATCATCAAAAGCTTTTTTATTTTACATATGAATATTAAGTAAAGTAATTTAATGGAGAAAATATAAGTAAACAATTTTATTCAATATCTTCCGTTGTAAACAAAAGCTAAAGAATCAGTCACTCAGAATTCATAATGACATAAGGATTCACCAGTCATACTCAGTGACTGAATATTAGTAGAGCAGACCCAAAAAAATTAAAGTACATTAAAATAAAAATAAAAATAAAAACAGGTGTTTCGTGCTATATACACAGCACTTCCTCAATCAAAATCAATATCATAAGCAATTACTAAAGAATGTGTCATTCAGAATTCATAACATAAAGAGTCATCAGTCATTCTGGATGACTAAATCTTTAGCAAATTATTGATGGTATTGATGTTTTTATTGATGAGGTACTGTGTTTATAGCACAAAACGTCTATTTTTATTTTTTTTAATTAAAGTTAATTTATTTTTACAGCGAACTTCCTTTTAATCATCAAAAGCATTTTTATTTTACCTATGAATATTAAGTAAAGTAATTTAATGGAGAAAATATAAGTAAACAATTTTATTCAATATCTTCCGTTGTAAACAAAAGCTAAAGAATCAGTCACTCAGAATTCATAATGACATAAGGATTCATCAGTCATACTCAGTGACTGAATATTAGTAGAGCAGACCCCAAAAAATAAAAGTACATTAAAATAAAAATAAAAATAAAAACAGGTGTTTCGTGCTAAATACGCAGCACTTCATCAATCAAAATCAATATCATAAGCAATTACTAAAGAATGTGTCATTCAGAATTCATAACATAAAGAGTCATCAGTCATTCTGAATGACTAAATCTTTAGCAAATTATTGATGGTATTGATGTTTTTATTGATGAGGTACTGTGTTTATAGCACAAAACGTCTATTTTTATTTTTTTTAATTAAAGTTAATTTATTTTTACAGCGAACTTCCTTTTAATCATCAAAAGCTTTTTTATTTTACCTATGAATATTAAGTAAAGTAATTTAATGGAGAAAATATAAGTAAACAATTTTATTCAATATCTTCCGTTGTAAACAAAAGCTAAAGAATCAGTCACTCAGAATTCATAATGACATAAGGATTCATCAGTCATACTCAGTGACTGAATATTAGTAGAGCAGACCCCAAAAAATTAAAGTACATTAAAATAAAAATAAAAATAAAAACAGGTGTTTCGTGCTAAATACACAGCACTTCATCAATCAAAATCAATATCATAAGCAATTACTAAAGAATGTGTCATTCAGAATTCATAACATAAAGAGTCATCAGTCATTCTGAATGACTAAATCTTTAGCAAATTATTGATGGTATTGATGTTTTTATTGATGAGGTACTGTGATTATAGCACAAGACGTCTATTTTTACTTTTATTTTAATTTTTTAAAATTAAAGTTTATTTATTTTTACAGCGAACTTCCTTTTAATCATCAAAAGCTTTTTTATTTTACCTATGAATATTAAATAAAGTAATTTAATGTAGAAAATATAAGTAAACAATTTTATTCAATATCTTCCGTTGTAAACAAAAGCTAAAGAATCAGTCACTCAGAATTCATAATGACATAAGGATTCATCAGTCATACTCAGTGACTGAATATTAGTAGAGCAGACCCCAAAAAATTAAAGTACATTAAAATAAAAATAAAAATAAAAACAGGTGTTTCGTGCTAAATACACAGCACTTCATCAATCAAAATCAATATCATAAGCAATTACTAAAGAATGTGTCATTCAGAATTCATAACATAAAGAGTCATCAGTCATTCTGAATGACTAAATCTTTAGCAAATTATTGATGGTATTGATGTTTTTATTGATGAGGTACTGTGTTTATAGCACAAAACGTCTATTTTTATTTTTTTTAATTAAAGTTAATTTATTTTTACAGCGAACTTCCTTTTAATAATCAAAAGCTTTTTTATTTTACCTATGAATATTAAGTAAAGTAATTTAATGGAGAAAATATAAGTAAACAATTTTATTCAATATCTTCCGTTGTAAACAAAAGCTAAAGAATCAGTCACTCAGAATTCATAATGACATAAGGATTCATCAGTCATACTCAGTGACTGAATATTAGTAGAGCAGACCCAAAAAAATTAAAGTACATTAAAATAAAAATAAAAATAAAAACAGGTGTTTCGTGCTATATACACAGCACTTCATCAATCAAAATCAATATCATAAGCAATTACTAAAGAATGTGTCATTCAGAATTCATAACATAAAGAGTCATCAGTCATTCTGGATGACTAAATCTTTAGCAAATTATTGATGGTATTGATGTTTTTATTGATGAGGTACTGTGTTTATAGCACAAAACGTCTATTTTTATTTTTTTTAATTAAAGTTAATTTATTTTTACAGCGAACTTCCTTTTAATCATCAAAAGCTTTTTTATTTTACATATGAATATTAAGTAAAGTAATTTAATGGAGAAAATATAAGTAAACAATTTTATTCAATATCTTCCGTTGTAAACAAAAGCTAAAGAATCAGTCACTCAGAATTCATAATGACATAAGGATTCACCAGTCATACTCAGTGACTGAATATTAGTAGAGCAGACCCCAAAAAAATTAAAGTACATTAAAATAAAAATAAAAATAAAAACAGGTGTTTCGTGCTATATACACAGCACTTCATCAATCAAAATCAATATCATAAGCAATTACTAAAGAATGTGTCATTCAGAATTCATAACATAAAGAGTCATCAGTCATTCTGGATGACTAAATCTTTAGCAAATTATTGATGGTATTGATGTTTTTATTGATGAGGTACTGTGTTTATAGCACAAAACGTCTATTTTTATTTTTTTTAATTAAAGTTAATTTATTTTTACAGCGAACTTCCTTTTAATCATCAAAAGCTTTTTTATTTTACCTATGAATATTAAGTAAAGTAATTTAATGGAGAAAATATAAGTAAACAATTTTATTCAATATCTTCCGTTGTAAACAAAAACTAAAGAATCAGTCACTCAGAATTCATAATGACATAAGGATTCATCAGTCATACTCAGTGACTGAATATTAGTAGAGCAGACCCCAAAAAATTAAAGTACATTAAAATAAAAATAAAAATAAAAACAGGTGTTTCGTGCTAAATACACAGCACTTCATCAATCAAAATCAATATCATAAGCAATTACTAAAGAATGTGTCATTCAGAATTCATAACATAAAGAGTCATCAGTCATTCTGGATGACTAAATCTTTAGCAAATTATTGATGGTATTGATGTTTTTATTGATGAGGTACTGTGTTTATAGCACAAAACGTCTATTTTTATTTTTTTTAATTAAAGTTAATTTATTTTTACAGCGAACTTCCTTTTAATCATCAAAAGCTTTTTTATTTTACATATGAATATTAAGTAAAGTAATTTAATGGAGAAAATATAAGTAAACAATTTTATTCAATATCTTCCGTTGTAAACAAAAGCTAAAGAATCAGTCACTCAGAATTCATAATGACATAAGGATTCACCAGTCATACTCAGTGACTGAATATTAGTAGAGCAGACCCCAAAAAAATTAAAGTACATTAAAATAAAAATAAAAATAAAAACAGGTGTTTCGTGCTATATACACAGCACTTCATCAATCAAAATCAATATCATAAGCAATTACTAAAGAATGTGTCATTCAGAATTCATAACATAAAGAGTCATCAGTCATTCTGGATGACTAAATCTTTAGCAAATTATTGATGGTATTGATGTTTTTATTGATGAGGTACTGTGTTTATAGCACAAAACGTCTATTTTTATTTTTTTTAATTAAAGTTAATTTATTTTTACAGCGAACTTCCTTTTAATCATCAAAAATCTTTTTTATTTTACCTATGAATATTAAGTAAAGTAATTTAATGGAGAAAATATAAGTAAACAATTTTATTCAATATCTTCCGTTGTAAACAAAAGCTAAAGAATCAGTCACTCAGAATTCATAATGACATAAGGATTCATCAGTCATACTCAGTGACTGAATATTAGTAGAGCAGACCCAAAAAAATTAAAGTACATTAAAATAAAAATAAAAATAAAAACAGGTGTTTCGTGCTATATACACAGCACTTCATCAATCAAAATCAATATCATAAGCAATTACTAAAGAATGTGTCATTCAGAATTCATAACATAAAGAGTCATCAGTCATTCTGGATGACTAAGTCTTTAGCAAATTATTGATGGTATTGATGTTTTTATTGATGAGGTACTGTGTTTATAGCACAAAACGTCTATTTTTATTTTTTTTAATTAAAGTTAATTTATTTTTACAGCGAACTTCCTTTTAATCATCAAAAGCTTTTTTATTTTACATATGAATATTAAGTAAAGTAATTTAATGGAGAAAATATAAGTAAACAATTTTATTCAATATCTTCCGTTGTAAACAAAAGCTAAAGAATCAGTCACTCAGAATTCATAATGACATAAGGATTCACCAGACATACTCAGTGACTGAATATTAGTAGAGCAGACCCCAAAAAAATTAAAGTACATTAAAATAAAAATAAAAATAAAAACAGGTGTTTCGTGCTATATACACAGCACTTCATCAATCAAAATCAATATCATAAGCAATTACTAAAGAATGTGTCATTCAGAATTCATAACATAAAGAGTCATCAGTCATTCTGGATGACTAAATCTTTAGCAAATTATTGATGGTATTGATGTTTTTATTGATGAGGTACTGTGTTTATAGCACAAAACGTCTATTTTTATTTTTTTTTTAATTAAAGTTAATTTATTTTTACAGCGAACTTCCTTTTAATCATCAAAAGCTTTTTTATTTTACCTATGAATATTAAGTAAAGTAATTTAATGGAGAAAATATAAGTAAACAATTTTATTCAATATCTTCCGTTGTAAACAAAAGCTAAAGAATCAGTCACTCAGAATTCATAATGACATAAGGATTCATCAGTCATACTCAGTGACTGAATATTAGTAGAGCAGACCCAAAAAAATTAAAGTACATTAAAATAAAAATAAAAATAAAAACAGGTGTTTCGTGCTATATACACAGCACTTCATCAATCAAAATCAATATCATAAGCAATTACTAAAGAATGTGTCATTCAGAATTCATAACATAAAGAGTCATCAGTCATTCTGGATGACTAAATCTTTAGCAAATTATTGATGGTATTGATGTTTTTATTGATGAGGTACTGTGTTTATAGCACAAAACGTCTATTTTTATTTTTTTTAATTAAAGTTAATTTATTTTTACAGCGAACTTCCTTTTAATCATCAAAAGCTTTTTTATTTTACCTATGAATATTAAGTAAAGTAATTTAATGGAGAAAATATAAGTAAACAATTTTATTCAATATCTTCCGTTGTAAACAAAAGCTAAAGAATCAGTCACTCAGAATTCATAATGACATAAGGATTCATCAGTCATACTCAGTGACTGAATATTAGTAGAGCAGACCCCAAAAAATAAAAGTACATTAAAATAAAAATAAAAATAAAAACAGGTGTTTCGTGCTAAATACACAGCACTTCATCAATCAAAATCAATATCATAAGCAATTACTAAAGAATGTGTCATTCAGAATTCATAACATAAAGAGTCATCAGTCATTCTGAATGACTAAATCTTTAGCAAATTATTGATGGTATTGATGTTTTTATTGATGAGGTACTGTGTTTATAGCACAAAACGTCTATTTTTATTTTTTTTAATTAAAGTTAATTTATTTTTACAGCGAACTTCCTTTTAATCATCAAAAGCTTTTTTATTTTACCTATGAATATTAAGTAAAGTAATTTAATGGAGAAAATATAAGTAAACAATTTTATTCAATATCTTCCGTTGTAAACAAAAGCTAAAGAATCAGTCACTCAGAATTCATAATGACATAAGGATTCATCAGTCATACTCAGTGACTGAATATTAGTAGAGCAGACCCCAAAAAATTAAAGTACATTAAAATAAAAATAAAAATAAAAACAGGTGTTTCGTGCTAAATACACAGCACTTCATCAATCAAAATCAATATCATAAGCAATCACTAAAGAATATGTCATTCAGAATTCATAACATAAAGAGTCATCAGTCATTCTGAATGACTAAATCTTTAGCAAATTATTGATGGTATTGATGTTTTTATTGATGAGGTACTGTGTTTATAGCACAAAACGTCTATTTTTATTTTTTTTTAATTAAAGTTAATTTATTTTTACAGCGAACTTCCTTTTAATCATCAAAAGCTTTTTTATTTTACCTATGAATATTAAGTAAAGTAATTTAATGGAGAAAATATAAGTAAACAATTTTATTCAATATCTTCCGTTGTAAACAAAAGCTAAAGAATCAGTCACTCAGAATTCATAATGACATGAGGAGTCATCAGTTATATTGAATGACTGATTTTAGAACTATTTATGATACTGATGTTTTTACTGGTGAGGTGCTATGATTATTTTTATTTTAATGTCATATTAGAGTTTTAAAATTAAAATATTGTTATTTATTTTTATAGTGAACTTTCTTTTTTTAATCATCAAAAGTTTTCTAATTTCACTTACAAGCAATAAGTAAAGAAATTTAAAGGACAAAACATAACTAAACAATTTTATTTGATATCACCTGTTATAAACAAAAGCTATAAAATCAGGCATTCAGAACTCACAGTCATCCAGTCTCTTTGAATGATTGATTTTTTTTAGCAATTGTTGATGATATTATTGTTTTTACTGATGAGGTGCTATGATTATAGCACAAAACATCTATTTTAATTTCAGTGTTGTTTTAATGCTTTTAAATTAAAGTCTGGTTATTTATTTTTATTATAAATTTCGTTTCAATCATCAAAATTTTTCTAATTTTATTTATAAACACACTGTAAAAAAAAGTGTCGATCTACTAAAAAAACTTTAGTGATCCTTGTAATTACTAAAAAAATTTTAGTAATCTTAGTCGGTTACAAGGAAATCTGTAAGAATTACTAGAAAAAAGTTAGCAACGAATAGAGTTGATAATTTTATATTTTTAATAGCTATTAGTAAAACTCACTTGGTGTGGCCTTTATAGCATAGTGGCTATAGTAACGGACTCCAGGCTAAAAGGTCCCGGGTTCGATACTGGCCGCTGCCAAATACGCCCCGAATACATGCAGTGTAAGTACTCGTTAATAAAGGGATTATGAATATACTGTCGGAGCAGTAGCAATGTCTGGTGCAACCATCTATTGAGGTTTTGCCGAAAATCTTCCGCTTCAGAAGACTGGATGCAGCTCGAAGGAAACTCCTGCCCTTCGGGCCCACGTAATGATTATTAAAAATAATTTTGGAGCTATTACTAAAATTTACTTGGTGGCTCATACTAAAAATTTTTAAGTTAGTTATACAAAAAATTCTTTTGTTTAGTTTACAAAAGAAATGCTTGTTTCGCTTGCAAAAAAAGTTTGTAATGGTTACTAAAAAATTCTGTGGAATACAAGTTTACTAAAAATTTTTTAGTAACCTCTTGAATTTTTTTTTTACAGTGCAATATGTAAAGACATTTAATGAAGAAAACATAAATAAAAAAATTATTTAACATCTTCTCTATCAAAACGAAAGATTACATTAGAAATATATAAAAAACATCGCTGATAGAAATCTAAATTTTATTTTATTTTTTGAATTTTAACTAATAAATTTAAATTTAAATATTTGTAAAAGAAATTATCTCAAAAACATATTTTATAAATTTAATATATAAATAATAAATGCTAAATTGAGGATGAAAGTATTCATGCAAACAAAATTTTAAATCGATTCGTTGCAAGACTGTTGTTGTAGCGAACAACATTAATGATTGATGATCGGTGTTATAAGTTAGACAAATGCTTAGGACTACTCAATCAAAGCTTCTTTATTTTTATTGGCAGTTATTTTCTAATTTATTAAGTATACAATTAATAATTATGTGCAATCAACGAAATATTAATGTATTGACAATTTTTCTTCGTAAACATTATTTTTTTAATTTAGCATTTAGACAATAAATAAATAAAATTAGAAGAGAAAATATTACCACAAACAAAATTTAAAATTATATACTATGCAAAATTGTTTTCTTATTGTCTTCATAAATTAAAAAATAATTAAAACAAATAAACAAAAATTAATTATTGCTAATGATATGAATGATTTAGTCTTTTCAAAAAACTTTTCATTATTTTTTTACGTACACACACACACAAAAAAAAAATTTAATTAAATATAAACTTACAAAAAAGATTTATCATATTTCTTTAATATCAATATGCAAACAATCGGTAAAAAAAGTAATTAAAAACTATTAATATTTGTAAAACTTTAAACTACATACAGATGTAGAATGTTACACTTATAGGCACGAAATAATTTTAAAATTTTAAATAATTTTAATTTTTTTAATTATTTTGAAATAATTTTAATTTTTCAAACATTTTTTATAACTATTAAACTTTTTCTATTTTTTTTAACCTAAGCATGACATACATGAATTTAATTTAGCGCAATAAAATTAAAGAAATTTATTGCATTAAATTTAATTAAAAAATAAGAAAATAAAAAAATTAAATTATGCGCTCTAAAATAACGAATAAGCTTCACTCTTATAAATTAAACAAATATTTTTTATTAAAATTTTCGTATAATACTTTTTTCTGATTATTAGACTTTTTTACGTTTGATAGATAAACAATGATTACATAAATTTAATTAAAAATATATTAATATAAAGACTCTAAATGAAACTTTTAATATTTAAATTACATTCTTCAAACAAACTTTATTGTATAATTATTAGACTTTTTTTAATTCGATTTCTAAACAATAGACACATAAATTCAATTTTCAAAATATTAATAGAAAATATGTAATCTGTACAATTCCAAAAAGAACGAAACATAATCACTGATATAAGCAAAACCATAATTTTAAGTTTATACTTTTCAAATAGAATTTACTTCGTAATTAATGAATCTTTCCTAAGTTGACATATAAAGGATGCATATAAAAATTAAATTAAGACTATTAAAAAAAAGTATAAACTTTAAACTACACAATACATAGCAGTGAAAATTTATTAATAATATAAACAAACCTAAAATGTTTTCAGTTATACTTTTAAAACAAAGTTTCTTTTGTAAATGCTAAATTTTTACCAATTTGACGTCTAAATAAATATATCTATTATATTTTATTGAGAAAATGTTAATAAAAAATATCCTTAAATTATACAATTCAAATCTACAAAGAAAGATCACCGTGTTAATACATCCAATATAATTAAAAAAAAAAAAAAAAAAATCAACAGATTTTTTTTTGTAATCCAAAATTAACACAAAATATAACCCAAAATATAACACAAAATAACCAATAACACAAAATATTAAACTTACATACCTTTAATCGATAAAACTTATGATCTCTTTGTGCTAAATATCGATACTAATATACAAATCAATGTTTCTTTTATGAGTAACAGGTAGTTTTCGGAGCAATCCTGTTTACAATCGAACTGTACAGAGCACACTACTTGGAACTCGTATTCCCGATCGCAACTGAATAAAGAATGAAGCAAAGAGTGTTTTGTCGAACACTCGGGCCGCTCCGTGATGATGCAAGACCAAATACGCATGCTCTGAACTCTCCGCCAAGTTTGGATCATTTAGTAACTTCCCCGCTAATCATTTGGATGTGTGATAAAGTTCAAGCAACTTGAGATAATTTCCGTGATAATGTTTCGTAGTAATTACTAATAACTTCTAAGCTTAATGAAGTTTCCCACGTGATATTCAAAATAAAATGAAAGTCAAAAAATTTTAAATAAAAGTGAATTAGTAGATTTAATTTAAGCGCGATTTAATGTTGAAATAGGTCAAAATAATTTAGTTGAAAAGGTTTAATGCAATCAAAAAATATGAATAAAAATTTAACCATTTTTTGTAGCTACATACTTGACTATGTGCGGAATATCTATTTTTTTTTTCTTTCAATTTTTTATTCAAATTTTCATTTTTCTGAATAGAAATTTAATTCACAGTTTAAAATAGCATTTTAAAAGATAATTTGAAATAATTTTTGCCATATTTTAAACAGCCCAAATAACAATAGTTCTAAACAAATTTTAATTGAAAAACGTTTTTAACACTTGAATATTAAAAAAAGAAAAGAAAATTTACAATAATTAATCTATTCCATGCGAAAAACAAGAACGATGTATTTAATACGCCAAATTTATGTCACATAAGCGATTTTATTTTGGCATATATATATATATATATATATACAGTCGAGCCTCTATATAACGAAATCCATCGTTCCAGTAAAAAATTCGTTATATAGAGAAATTCGATGTATAGAGTATGATGTTAAAAATAGTATTTAATGTGTAAATTTTGAACAAATATTATTTTTGATCTTTTTAATTAAGAATTTGAAATGTTTAAAAGTATATATTAACCTAACATTTTATTTCTTACTTATTTAAGCAGTTTCAAAAAAGAGAAAAGACATTTATTTGAAAGCTTAATGAAAATCAAATGAGGAAGACTTACATAAATTTCAGAGGAAGAAATCTGTAATTTTTTGTTGTTTTGATTTTAAAATTACAATTGTTACGCTCTCAAAAAAAATTCTCAAATTTTAGCAAGGAATGAAAAATTGTAGTTGATATTTTCCTCCATTTGAAGGTCTCTCTTATGTGCTCTCATTGATTCCTCTCTTATATGTGTAACAATTCAATTGACTGTGTTTTGAGAAGGATGTTGAAAGGTGTGTGGGAGGTGGGATGAACTTGTTAGATTTAAAGAATAAGGAGAGAAGTAATATTTATTAAAAAAAAAAAAAAAAAAAAAAAAAAAAAAAAAAAAAAAAAAAACCTTTCTACTGAACGATAAATCAAAAATAAGTGATGGAAAATTGATTCCATATGATTTCAAAGCTTTTTTAAAACTGAATAAATTAAGAACAATTTATGAAAAAATTCGTTATATGGAGATAGATATTTCGCTATATAGAGTCTGTTTTTAATGTAATCATGCGAAAAGGGGACCGTTCTTACTAAAAATTCGTTATATGGAGAAATTCGATGTATGGAGTTTCGTTATATAGAGGTTCGACTGTATATACATACAATCTAAATTCCATGAAAATATTTATTAAGCACTAGGTGCATAATGTATAAACAATTTTTAAAAAAACAGTAACCATTAAAAACAACATAAAAAGGCAACAACAACATAAAAAAGGCACCCGCAGAATAATAAAAACCATCACTCTTCAGCAGGCGGAATGGCTTTAACATTCCCCCTCTATAGTAAGATAAAGCTTCATCAGCAGGTTTCGTATAATGTGACAAAATCTTGCATTAAATATGAAATGACATATTCAAAAGCCATTTTAAAGATTATTTTAAAGAAATATGCTTTACTTATAAAACGATGTAACACAATCAAATATTTACACTGAGTGTAAATATTTACTGAGTGTAAACACAACATTTTTACTAAATTTATTCCTTTGTTTTCCTTTTGCATCATTAGCAGGATTTATACGCGCTGTAATATATATATATATTTCATCTGATTATTTTATAAAACTTTTTCGGCATATTAATAAACGAATGGTTTTATGGAAGAAATTTTTTAAAACAATAAAAATAGAAAACAATTTTTTTAATTGATTTTTTTTAATTAATTTCTTAAGAAAATTTTCAAAATATCCTTTTTTTAGAATTTAGAAATTTAAAAAGAAGTATTTCATTTTTTTTAATTACACTTCTTTAGCGTGTTTCCAAAACAAATTAATTTAATAAAGTATAAATAAAATGTTATGTCACATGGATAAAATCGCTACTTACTTAACATTTTTAGGTGCATTCATAATTATAAATACGTAAATACGTAGCATCTGGCAGGCGCCATCTGATCTATGTGTCTGTCCGTCTGCATACATCCACTGATTATTATTATTTTTCTTTCTTCAGCTGATCTAATGGACTCATAAAAAATCCGACGCTTAGATTTATAGAAAAATTACTCTTAATAATGGATTAAATATATATATATATATATATATATGCTAATAAATTAAAAACATGCTATTTTTCTACGTTTTTTCCATATACATTCTAGATTATTATTACTTTTCTTTCTTATACTGATCTAATAAACACATAAAAAATCCAACACTTAGATTTATAGAAATATTACTCTGAATAACTGATAAAAAATTCTATTTCCAAATATGAAAAAAAAAAAAAAAGAAAAGGGAATTTTTAAACTGTTAATTAAAAGAAAAATCATTTTTTTTTAATCAAATTATTCTTTTATTGAAAATTTATGATTAACAGGAATTAATTGAGATACGAGTTATAATTTTTATTTATTTTATTTATTTATTTATTTATTTATTTTTTTTTTTTTGAGACTACTTAATGTAAAATCAATTTAAATTTGTATGTACTTCAAAAAAAAAATTTTTTTTTTAATCATCACACATTAAAATGAATTGACACAAGATTATTACTTACCATTAGTCGGTATAATTTCTGAATTATCTCAACTAAATAATAGTTATGAAGCAAAGATTTTATTTTTTCCAAAGTAACAAGTAGGCATCTAAGGAATGCTTTTAATAACCGAAAAATCCACTTTACGAACATAGCTTTTCCTTTAATCCACACTGAGTGAAGTGATCACACGATAAATGAGTTTTAATGCGGCTGTATTCATGAAGTAGATAATGTGCCTTATTTATATATTTCTCCGCTGTAAAGACTGCATCCAATGAAAAATGATAACAACCTGAATCCTGATAAGAAAGAAATCATTCACATCTTTCAACCTTTTGTGATTTGATGAAGCAAAAATACATATACGTCCATTTTGTTGCTTCCAAAAAAACGTCCACCGCCATAATGAAAAAACTGCGTATGGTAAAATTTTGTTTCAAGCTTAGATATTAACCTCAGAATGTATTTTTCATTTTAAATATTCTTTATCAATAGTCTAAAGCATTTTTGATATTAAAAAAAAAAAAAAAAAAAAAAAAAATATTTTAACGAAGTCTACCAAAGTTTTTGATAAACGGATTTGTCCATTTTGGGGTTCTAATGGTCTAATTTACCCCAAGCAAATGCGTGTAGGCTGTTAAAAAAAAAAAAAAAAAAAAAAAAAAAAAAATCTGTAAAGGTACTAAACATTTTCTAGGAAACTGGGATTCCAAGAACTTTTCATGTAACGATAGCAGGAAAAATCCATGTAACCGATTCTAAAACTTGAGTTTTTGTTGTTACCGTTACAGGAAAAGTTCTTGGAATCCCAGTTTCCTAGATAAAGTATAGTACCTTTACAGATTTTTTTTTTTTTTTTTTACAGTGTATAACGAAAAAATATAGTGGTCATAATTTCCCACCTAGTGGTCTAAACTACCCCAAACTTTAGTGGTTATAAGTTTTTGATGGAGTCATTATAACCATCGTTTTAATTTAATAAAAGGGGGGGGCTATGAGAATTAAAACTTATAAGAAGTGTTCTTAAAGGGTCAAAGTTACTTCCTATTAATAAAAACATTATTTTTCCAAATAAAAAAGTAAAAAAAAAATAACAATGTTGAAAATGTATAAAGTAATCATAATCACCCCTCGTAACCCTACCTGCTATCAGATTCACCAATTTTACAAGCAATTTTTGAGCCAACTCCTGATTCCAGCCGATTTTCTGTAAGAAATCGAATCAACCACCTGGATGATAGCAAACAAACTATGATAAACAGCGACATCTCCATTTTTTTTACTGCTTCTCAAAAAAAGTCTACGTTAGACGCAACTTTTTATCGAACTTCCTGCGTTTCAGTCCATTATTCGTTTTCCCTCATTTTAAGGTATGTTTGTAATTATATAAATGCGTAGCACCTACCCCAGTAGCGAAACAATATTGGACCAATTATGGCTACATCTTGGAGCAATATTGGCACATTGGCGCAATAAAATATTGGCGCATAAAATATTGTTCCAATATTGGGATGTTTACATTTGGCCCTTATTTATCCAATATTTGCTGCCAATATTATGCCAATATTTGGGTTTCATTAGAAATATTGCCAAAAAACGCTCATATTGGTTAAATATTGGGGTTCAATTGGAAATATTTCCAATTTAACGCCAACATTTGTACAATATTGGGAATTCATTGGAAATATTTCCAATCAAATGCCAATATATAATCAATATTGGCGTTTTATTAGCAATACTTCCAATCAATGAAATATTGGCGCAACGTTAGACCAATATTGGTTTACAACTAGGGTACAGTCGTCGTTTAGTCCGCCCGTCTGTCTGATTATAATACAGCAAAATCTACCCAACCGAATCGTTTGAAATTTGAAATATATAACTGCTGCATAATTTGTCAATTCGTTTCAAATTTAATGAAAATCGGATGCATAGTTATACTACAGTGAAAATCAAAAGTATTCCGTTGCATTACGGCCAGTGGGAAAAAATAGTTATTTAAGTGAATTTTAATAATGGTATAATGATGGTCGAACATAATAGAATTGGTACGCAACTGTGAAGTATATACTAAAATATACATTCTGTACAATGTGTGATACAAACAAGAAATGTTTCTTATTAATTTACAAGGTCACATAAAAGTATTCCATTACACCGTGGTATAAAATGGGAAACACTAGTTGGGGCGCGTTATAGTTACATTAACACACTCGCTGCCGCTCACGCGCTGGTGCGTGAAGTTCCCATTCATTTAACACAGAGGGCAGAGTTATCGGCAGCGAACGTATTAAATTATTTCATATTTTATGAAATTGATATACGTTGGTGAGATTTAGTACAAATTAATTCCTATATAACAAAAAGCAGATAGTATTTACATGAACACACAAAAGATATCGGGCTATATGCTGTATCCGATGTAATGTATGGTATTACACCAAGATCTGAAAATTTTTAAAACTTCCTCATAGTACGAACGTACCTCATTTGCTACGTTTGTCGTGCAATTTCCAATGTTTCGTTTTTCCGCCGAATAGTGTGACTTTAAATTCGGCTTTCTTTCTCTCTCTTTCTCTATTTTATTGGCGAGGTGGGCTTTGCAGATGTCGATATTCAATTTGACTAGCTGACCCACCCGGCGTTGTCCAAAACCGCGATAACAAGACGGATGGAATTTATTTATTTTTCTTTTAACATAGATGATGTGAGATTTTGTGGAAGTATATATTTCATCGTGTCCCTGTAAAAATTATGCACTTTTTATTATACAGGAAGTAACTTGTAGCAAACCTCAGCAACCTATATCAATTTCATTATATTTCAAATAGTTGAACCTAATTAAAATACGCTGCAAACAATGTTTCTCCCTGCAACATTGTTTATTTAACGGAATTCTTTTGTGTGACCATGTAAATTATTAATAAATATTCTTTGCACCGCATATTCTACAGAATGTATATTTTACTATGCTCCATTAATGCATATCGATTTCATTTTGTTTGAAAGTGCGTAACATCATTAAAATGCACTTGAAATAATTTTTTCCCATTGGCCGTAATGTAACGGAAAACTTAACTGTCTTTGCACAGTCAATCAGGGTAAATTTGACTTATCAGGGCAACTTTTGCTCTAGAGAGAAAAAGATTAAATCTGCTACATCACTCAAGTTAACGGCAAAGTTTTGGTCTCAAAATATAGATGGCAGCACTAGTGTGAGAAGCTGTGTGTAGTTGGCGGGCAGCTCACTGGAAATAATTCGCCAAGGTACCATAGATCAAAGTTTCAAAAAGGTTTTTTTTTTTTTTTTTTTTTTTTTTTTTTTTTTTTTTTTCATTGAAATGAGAAATGGCAACAAAAATATAGATAGATCTGCTATTTTCTCTATAAAGTAAAAAGAAAGACTAGAGATGAAGTATAATGGCTGGGGGTACGCCAAAAATTAACTCTAAACTCTGAACCCTAACTCTAAACTCTAAACTCTTTAATTCATAATACAATAAAATGTTACTTTAGAATGCTGTTCCACGTGATCATTTTCTTTGAATGAGGGCATTAAAATTTGAGTGATAACGCTCAATATATTGCAAACCAATTTTACGGCATACTGCACTTCCATCTATTTCATTCCTCCATGGACAAACATGTCTGTGCGTAACGCTGATGTCATTTTGCTGTTTTCCATGTATTTTCCCTTTACTTCCCAACAAAAATGAAGTACTCAAGTTGCCACCATTACAGAAACACAACTAAAAACTACAAAAGAAAAGAAACTCAAAAACAAATTGAGATACAGTTTTTTAATAAATTATATTTAAAAAAGCATTTTTTCCCTGTACGAGGGGACAAAGATTGAAAACGTGCGATGTCTGGAAGTTAAAAATTTGCAGGAGCGAAAATTGCAAAGCAGAAATTTCATGGGAAAGTGTTGCAATTCAAAAAATGACGTATGTGTTACGCACAGATATGTTATATATATGTTATATATATGTGACATTTTTAAAGTGAGAAGCTCGAAACATCTTCACCGGGTTCATCTTTTTTAAAACACAGAGTCGTAGCAAGCGAGGGGGAAAAATTAATAAAATAAAATAAAATAAATCTAGACGCTTCATTAAACTCACATTTTCTGCTCCAAAAAAGTTTATTCAAGTGCAGGCATTTATAGAGGTAAATGCTCCCTTGCAAGCCGTCTTGAACAGAATCCTCGAAAGTAGAAAAAAATATTCCCTCATGAAAACATTATTCCACATTTCGTTCTAAAAAATCATCGGAAGAAAAAGAAAGAATATCCATCATCATCTCTTAGATTCCTTCTTAAATCTAAAAACAAAACTTCTGGAATATTCCATAGTCTCTAACCATGATTTTCACATGTCCAGTATCCAGATTAATTTCATTCAGACAATAAACTTTATTTTAAAAAATTATTATTTAACTAATTTATAATCGAACTCAGACTTCGAATATCCTGCAGACAATATTTAAAAAAAAAAAAAAAAAAAAAAAAAGAAGAAGAAGAAGAAGAAGAAAAGAAAAGAAAAGAAATGAATTTATTGATACGCAACAAATATCAAATGTTGAAGGCGAAGAAGTAAATAAATAGATATACAAAAAGAATGATATTTTTTTAATGGTATAGTTTTGGAATAAATTTAATAAGACTTTCTTAAAAAGGGTTGATAAAAACAGGTAAAAAATGAGTTTTATTTGGAATATTAAGAAATAAAGTTTAATTAAGAATATTTTTAATTTAGAGCCATTTTTTTTTTAATTTACGCATATTGAAATAAATGTTTTTAAAAGGCGAATTAAGAATTTATATCGTTTCTATAAAGATTAATAGATTAGATCTAGTAACAGGATTTTAATTTAATAAGTTGAAATAAGTACGGAGTATTGTTAAAAGGAAATTAATATAGTATAAGGTTGATTTTGGCGAGAAAAAAAATTAAATTTGTAATGTATATGTATATATACAAATATACATATAACATAGTTAAATAGAACAAAATTCGACAAGCACGAATCACCATAGTTTAAATGAGAAAAAAAAAAAAGAGAGAGAGAGAGAGATTTATTCTGTTGAGTTCTAAAATTCTTTGAATTGTGGTTTAAAATGGCGTATTTTTTATTTGGCTTTTTTCGGAGACATTAGCTGCTTTTTTAATTTTTATCTTTTATCAGGACCAGGAGTGAGAGCAAATTCATATCTTATCCGCACCTTTCTATCTTTGTTCGTATTGCTCTAAATTAAGCCTTCCCTCTAAATAAAGTTATTTAATTTAGAAAACTTGAAATAAAAAAAAATAAGAATAAAGTAGAATAAACATTTCTCTGAAAGAATATTTTATATCTTGAAATCTGGAGGATATTTTAAACTTATTATTCGGTACACAGGTAAATTAAAAGACTAATTGCGATTGCCAAAATCGCTTTTGCGCCGGCGGGGAGTCGAACCCGGCTCAACTGGCAGCTATGCTAACCGTTATACCACCGACCCTACACCGAACACTTATATGTGAAATACTAGAATTCGTATATGAAACGTAAGTGGGGTAAATTTAAAATGATTTGTCTTATTGCCTACACTTTAACAAGTGCCTTTTTTACCTATAAATGGTATTCTAATTGTTTACATTTATTTCTATTACAGATGTGTTCTATTCGCCATAAACACTTTTTAAATAAATGGAATTTAACAAAACATACAAATATCCATACAGGTGAAAAACCTTGTACTTGGGAAGATTAACAAATGCTGTTTTCAAGAAAACATGAATCAAATTCAAAAATGCGTACATCATCAAATAAAGCATCGTCAATTATATGTAAACTTAGTGAAGATATTCAAAAATAGTCAGACGTTTGAAGAATTTAGAAATAAAGGAAGGTATTTAGACTATTTATCCATCATAATTTCATAACAGTTACTACAATATATCAGAATTAAAATTTGGAAGACATACGCACAGCTGAAAAGAAATTTTGTTACCCATGATTCTTCTAACCAGCATGAATGTAGATATTATTTACAATGTAATTCTTCAAATGCTTATATTAAATATTCTTTTATATACATATAGTGATGTGTTGATTTATCTAAAACCTATTTCATTAATGGAATATGTCTCATAACATTTTAAACGAAAATACGTTTTCACAACATAAAAAAATGCATAAGAACATACAAAAATTAACCGATAAATGAAAAAATACGCAAGTTTACTAAATAATTTTAAAGTTTTCTAGAAATATTTACAAAAAATATTTACATGAAAAATCTCAAAAAGAAAAAGAAAAAAGATAATGTAAAACAAAAAAAAAAAAACAAAAAAAAAAAAAAATCACAAAATAAAAAACTTACAACAAATTGTTTTGAAAAAAAAAAAAAAAAGCAACAAATTTTTTTTTACAAAAACAAAAATTAAAAAATATTTTTTGCAAATTTTTTTTTTTCAAAAACATTTTTTTTTTTTTTACAAAAGTTAAAAAAAAAATTACAACGTTAAAAAAGGGAGGAAAAAAATCTGAAAAAAAAATTGTTAAAAAGTGTTTTACTTTTCCACTTTTTAAGAAATTTTTTTCAGTATTTTTATAATTTAATTTTTATTTTTTTTAACGTTGTAATTTTTTTTTTTTTTTTTTTTTTTTTTTTTTTTTTTTTTTTTTTTACTTTTGTAAAAAAAAACTTTTTGTAAAAATATTTTTTTGAATTTTTGTTATTGTAAATTTTTTTTTAATTATTTTTGTAAAAATAATAATAATAATAATAAAATAAAATTGTAATTTTTTTTTGTAAGTTTTTTTACTTTCTGATTCAGAAAGCTTCGAAGTACAAGATGAAACATATGATAAATTGTTTTATAATATGAGAAGATTAGTTTTAATTGATTAGATGATTATAGCAGTAATAAATATCGTGCTGGATCAATACGTATAAGGTACGTATAATCCTTTTTCTGATAAATGGTTAAAAGTATGATAAATGGTTAGCTATAAGTATGTAATGTTAAAATACATATATATTAGTAAGAGTCGAGTTTGATGTAGATAAGTATTGCTGTAATAGTCAATTCTTTCTTAAATTTCAAGAAATTGCCTGAAAATGGGACTTTCTGTAAATCAGTTGATATAATTTCAGTTACAATTATAGAAAAATCAGCCCAAAAGGTGATATCTACTCATTTTAAAAGGAATGGTGAACAGATTTGGGTAATATTAATGATAAAAAATTAGTCTATCATTCGTACTTATGTGATGAAAATTTCAAATAAATTAATTTGAAATGTGAAATGATTAGAAAATTCAAATTTGTATTCATGTATCTTTCTCATTATTAAAACTGTTAAGATATCATTAATATTGGAAACATGTTTATGCGTGATAATTCAGATATTTGCGAACTGTAAGGTGAAACATAATTTAATTAATATTTAGTGGTTAAATGTTAATTTTCAATATGTAAAATGATCGTAGCATTTAGAAAATGTACTTCTGAGGAATATATAATTGGAAAATCTTACAAAATCTTACAATTTTTGTGTCAAAAATTTTAAATATAGTTGCTTCAATTATTTCAAACATAAATTCTGTTAAAAAGTTCTGTATGATTTCCAGTGAAAATAATCTGAAAGTGAATACATGATATTTAAACTACAAAATTCCCAATTTTTCTCCTTTAAAAATATACCTCTGAAGATGACTCATTAGATTGATTCGAAACGTTAGGAATTTTTAATCTATAATAAATTGTTTTTTACGCTGATAAGTAATAATTTTTGTTTTCATCTTACAAAATTCCCGTTTATGAACTAACATTGAAAACATGGGTTATGTTAAAAATATATCTAATATTTACTTATTGAAAAGTAAATTTTTAAAATCCGTCTAAATATATGAAATATATTTGTATTACATAATTAATACAATATACATAATTAAATATGTAATTAAATATATTTGTAAGTGCTAAAATACAGGTATGGTTAATTCATCTGTTAATAAATTAGGTAATTAATAATAAATAAATGAATACTTTACTAAAGTTTAAAAATTATACTTGTAATAATGTTAAAATATTATTTTTTAAAGATGATTCTCCGTTCAGATCAACAGTGTAACACTTCATGTAACTCCGTAAACAAGTGACGTAAGGCTATTGTATTCAAATCCTTTGAAAGGTGAGAGAGATGAAGGGATTTACCTGAGCGTAAATAGGGAAGAATGTGCATTATGATGTATAAAGGAAAAAAATACTGGTCATGTCATACTTTTACAAGAACGTGATTTTCAATGTTAAATATATTGCTTAACCGTATAAATTCTGCAAAAACATGGTAAAATCATTAAGTTGGTGTAAAAAAGTTAATGCAATGGGTCTTCTTTCTTTAAAAAATCAGCATTTTTCTTTGTTATATGCTGAATTATTAAAATTCATTAAGGCAATGGATGTTCGAATGTTAAAAATAAATGTTTAAATTTCGTTTTTAAGTTGATACTCGTAGTCGGATATTACAAATGAATTGAATCAAAAAATCAACCTTTTCCCTTGAAAATTTATATTATTCATTATTTTGCATATTAATAATACTCATTAAGGTGATAACCACACAAAAACTGAAACGTACATTTAATTTTCCACTTTTAGGTCGATTTTCTGAAGTTTCAGTTGAAATAAATATTAAGAAATCAGTTTTTTCTATAATATCTTTTTTTATCAATCTTTTTCTATTTTGATATATTACATTGTTTTGTTTAATTAGTAATATTCAATAAGATGTTGATCAATCAAAAATTTAAATATGTGTTTAATTTTCTTCTTTTAAATCAATAATCGTATAAATGAAAAAATCTAATGAAATCGATATTTCCGTTGATTTGCTAAATTAATAGTATAGTACTCATTAAGATAATTGCTGTTCAAAAACTGGGATGTATGTTTAAGTTTCCTTTTTTTAAGTTAACTTTAGTTTAAGTTTAGTTTTAGTTTAGTTTTTAAGTTAATCTTTAGAAATCCGTCTTTTTCCTTAAAAATCGATATTTATTATTGTTTTGATTAATTAATAATACTCATTAAGATGATAGCTGTTCAAAAATTAGAATGTATGCTTAAGTTTCTTTTTTTTTAAGTTGATATTTTGATATTAAAGTTAAAAAAATCTAATGAAATTTATACCTTTTTTTATAAAACTTCTTATTTTCATTATTTTTGTTTAATTAATAATACTCATTAAGAGGCTCATTAATCAAAATTCAAATATATGTTTAACTTTCTCCTTTTAATTTAATAATCAGACTGTATAGTTGAAAAAATCTAAATAAAGCGACTTAAAGCTGAGATTTTCCATTGTTTTGCTTAATCAATAATACTTATTAAGGTTATGGTAGTTCAAAATTCAAATGTAAATTTAATCTTCATGTCATAGTATGATTATCTAGTCAATGTAACGTTCATTTCTCATGTTATAGTAGAAAATTAACTCAAAAATGCTATTTTTCCCGCTAGGAGGCGATGTTGTGCTGACGGAGGGGGCACTGGAGGTGATGGCGCATGCAGTGATGGCCCAGGCAGTGTTGCGTGCTGCGGCTCCAGTAGGCGATTGTCATCCGCCCTACCGCCTGCGGCTGATGTTGAACTCTCCTTTTCCAACTACTTCCGGTGTGAACATAAGCAGTAATTTCGATGAAGTGGGGCTGGTTGTTTGTTTACCCGATAGGAATCTTGGATAAATGCTGGACTATTGCCCTAGGAGCTAGCAGGTGCTATTTTGCGAAATAAATCACCTAGGGTGATTTCAACTTCAAACCGGATTGTACGTTGGAAATGGGTTCGCAAATCTAATGATGGAATCGATGTGAATTGATCGGGATTCGACTGGACATTCTAAACGGCGCTTAGCTGGCCAAAAGTGACCGGTCACTTACGAATTTACCCTCTGACAGTCTTGCAAAAGGGCAAAATTGTAATTTTGTTTTCTCAGCATTTTGTTTTAATTGCTAAAAAAAAATATGATTCTTTCAAAATTATAGAAAAATCTTATTTACGAATATGAATGTTATCCTTGAGTGTGTTAATCATTGCACAATGTATTAAAAATCCATTAAATCAACTGAGTTATATCATTTTTAGGTGCGTTCGTAATTATACGTAGCACCTATTGTTGTCGTTCAGTCCGTCCGTCCGTCCATCCGCATATAACAACGCAAGAACTACCCAACTGAATCGTTTGAAATTTAAAATGCATAATTATTACATAATTTTGTCGAGTCATTTCAAATTTTATGAAAATCGGATGCATAGATCAATTACAGGAACAATCAAAAGGATTCCGTTACATTACGGTCAATGGAGAAAAAAGTTTCAAATGCATTTTAATCGTTTGAAAATTTAAATACATAATTATTACATAATTTTGTCAAGTTATTTCAAATTTTATCAAAATTGGATGTATAGTTTAATTACAGGGACAATCAAAAGTAGTCCGTTACATTACGGTTAATGGGAAAAAATGTTTCAAGTGCATTTTAATGGTGTTACACTCATTCGAACGTAATAAAATTGATATGCATCTATAAAGTACATATTATAATATACATTTTGCATAATCTGTGGTCCAAAGAATATTTGTTATTGATTTACAAGGCCACACAAAAGTATTCTTGCATAATGGTATAGGGAGAACATTGTTTGGTGCGCATTTTAATTGTAATTATTTACAGTTTTATGAGATTGATATATGCGAGTGATATTTTTAAAACTTCGTTATCGTACGAACGCATCTCATTTGCTACGCTTCACGTGCAATTTCCAACTTGTAATTGTTGCTTTCATTGCAGTGAAACCTGGAGCTTAGGGAACGTCTATAGACGGGCGTGTCAGTGAGAGATATCTAAAAAATACATGATACAAATTATCTTGAAATTCCAGATGTGAAAACAAAATAGTATCGGTCATATATTTCCATGAAGATTTTTTTCCTAAACCCCATATAGGGAGCCGTCAACAAATTGAAAAAGAAAAACTATCTTTTGGATAATCCCATCAAAACTAATGCAGAAAAGTGTTGATTAAGTCGGTTATTGTTATAAACTGTTTTCATTTTTATGAGGATAGCATATATATTGGTAGAAAAATTAAGGTTTTTATAAAAACGCTTCCAAATTTTGCCAAGTTTTTTGTTTATATTTTGCAGAATTCTTACTATAAAAAAATGTTCTTTTCAGAAAACATGACAAAGAACGTTACACACAATAGCTTGTAATTAGAATTAAACATTAATAAAAAAATGTATGAAAATGAGCAGGTTTATTAAATAATGTTTCACTGTGCATGCGTGTATGCAATCAAAATATAATATGCATAATGTGTTAGTCAAATGTACAGAGCAACTTTTGTGAAAGTCTTAAAATCATAGGTTGAAAATTCTGAAAGTTATTGTCTATAGATAAGCTCAAAATCTGACGCTCCCAAATTTAAGAAAAGTTGTAAGGTGTAGTAAACAAAGGTGTAGTAAACAAAGGTGTAGTTTAACTGTAGTTATAAAAATTACTATATAAATGTAAAAACAAAAACAGTTAAGTTTAAAGTTAATAAAATAATGTTAGTACAAGTTCAACGAAAAAATCCCTGTCGGCTGGGCCTATAGGCGGAGGTAGATTTCGAAGAGTGCTCATTTCAACAAATATATATATATTATATATATATAATCATATATATATATATATATATATATATATATATATATATATGATTAGAGTTAACCCAGTTTAATAACTTCATTTGGCCGTTTATGAAAAATTTTTAATTTCATTTTTCTACAAAAACTGGTTTTATCAGAATCATCTTAAGAAAAATTCAGCTCAAATGCCCATTTTGACTACATATTTTGAAATAAATTCTGAATTTATTAAAAAAATCGACCAAAACAGCACATTATACAGTTCCCAAATAACAAAAAACTGTCAGTTGAATGCATTTGAGAAAAAAAATTGAATTTAAAAATGAGTCATAAAATAACCAATTTGTTGTTTGAATACATCCTTAATTCTTTAATTATGATTGCTTCGGAAAAATTTGTGCGAAATACTCACTTTGACAGAATTTTTAAAAATATATTCTATCTTTATCAAAACACTGGCCAATGCGTCACAGTATATAGTTCCTAAATAAGAGGATCTGTAAATTGGATGCGTTTGAGAGCGAAAATGGATTTTAAAACGAGTCATAAAAAACGCAATTTGCTATGTGAAAACTTCCTTAAATTTTCAAATCACGAAGACTTCGGGAAATTCTGTTCAAAATACCATTTTTGGTAGCCTTTTTCGAAATATATTCTGTCTTTATCAAAAAACCGATCAATGCATCACATTAAATAGTTCCTAAATAAGAGGATCTGTAAATTGGATGCGTTTGAGAGCAAAAATGGATTTAAAAACGAATCAGAAAAAATGCAGTTTCTTATTTGAACACTTCCTTAAATTTTCAGTCACGATGATTTCGGAAAATTCTGTTCAAAATACCCTTTTTGGTAGCCTTTTTTGAAATATTTTCCGTCTTTATCAAAAAACTGACCAACGCATCACGTTATATAGTTCCTAAATAAAAGGATCTGTAAATTGGATGCGTTTGAGAACAAAAATGAATTTAAAAACGAGTCAGAAAAAAACGCAATTTCTTATTTGAATACTTCCTTAAATTTTCGAGTCCCGATGACTTTGGGAAATTCTATTCAAAATACCCTTTTTGGTAGCCTTTTTTGAAATATATTCTGTCTTTATCAGAAAATTGACCAATGCGTCACTTTATACAGTTTCTAAATAAGAGGATCTACCATTTGGATGCGTTTAAAATCAAAAATGAATTTAAAAATGAGCCAGAATATAAGCAGTTTGGATTTGAGGTTTTTTCTCCAACTCCTATTTTTGTTTAATTTCTTTTTGCTATACGAATTGGTCCTATGAAAAACTTGCCGATATAAAAGTTGTAAAATAAATTTAATCAGATTTGATACCTTAAAAATTGACGGAGTTATGGATTTTTCTCTTTTTTCACCGCCCTTTTTCTTTTCGTTTTAAATTTTTTTCATGGGTAAAAGTTGATTCTATCAAAAACTTGAAAATACAAAAGTTTTAGATAATTTTAAGACCATTTACAAAAAATTTAGTTGGACTTCATATCTTGAAAATTGACGAAGTTATGAATTTTTTTTCTCTCAAAACCCCTGTTTTTTTTCGCCCCTTGAGCCCACTTCTAAATTTATCAAAAATCTGTCATGCATAAACTTTTGGCCCATTTTTAAGAAGTAATATAAACTTTAAACCGATTCGATATCTACTTTAATAAAGACGTTATGGCGTTTTTTCGGTTTTCACAAAAACGCCCCCTATTCCGACCCCCTTGGTCCGATTTTGCCCATCAACGAACATGGCCGAGATTTTATCCCCTTTGATTTTATGTACCAGTTTGGTGAAGATTGGTGAAGAATTATAGAAGTTATCGTGTCCATAAAAAAGTGAGATATATATATATATATATAGATAGATAGATATTTAGATAAACTGGTGCGATTGGAATAGGTATAGTATTTCATACGAAATCTACCTAAAACATATCAGATCAGGGTAAAAAGCTTTCAGTCTAATCAAATGAGGTGGGAACAGCTAGAGGGCCAAAAATGCCCTTTTCAGAGCCGTTTTTTCTATAAAAATTTTTTTTAACTTAATTTGAATTATTGCTATTTTTGGTATAAAAATGTTTATGAGTATTGCTAGGGGGATATTTAAAAAAAATATATTAAATGTAAAAAAATCTGTTCGAGTTTTCAACTATAATTTCCATTATTTTTACTGTGCCCTGGTAAGTACAGTGGCCTCTATTTTCTGGAAGACAAATACCACAGTCTACAGAAAAGTTTTTCTTCTTAACCCTGGCGTCTGATAGAATTTTTCATTTGTTGTTTATGGGAATTTGTATTTGATACATTTTACACATTTATATATCTTACCCAGTGGAAAAAATTAACAGTTTTTTGCGTTCATGTTGCTTTTTGGTCGAACGTGAGCCGAGGTCGTTCACAGGTCTAATGGTCGAGTATGAGTTGTGGTTTTGAAGTTCTCAAAACACACTCATGCCAGCAACAAGATATATCAACAAATTACTCCAGAATATCTAGTGACATAAAGCCCAACCCGACAAGTATTTTCTAAGGCATAACTTTTAAAAATCTGGACTGGGGACGATTTGAGACGACAGTGTAAAGATATTTTTTTTTTACTCTTGAATGGGAAGGATTTCCTTTTCAAGTCTCTAAACAAAAAAAGCAGCAGCGTCGCTGGTGTTTGTTATCTCCCCGAATCCCCCTTATTTTTAAAGTGTAAATATTGCATTTATCTTAGATAATCTAGATTTATTAAACTATAATTTACCATAAATCCTTTATTTGTTTTCTAACATTAATAGCTTGGGCTTGGAACGACGAAGGTGCTTGGGAAAAAAAATTTCGCCCTAAACATATCATGGCTCAATATCCCTTTCCTAACTGCAAGCATTTTTGCCGATCCCACCGAAGCTGGCATAAGGGAGAAAATACAGGCTACTGATTGGTTGAATAATTTAAAGAGCATTTTATCTTGGTTCCGAATTGAGTTTACATTTATTTAATCTTTAATTTCAGTTTGAAAATATTTTGAAAGATAGATATTAATAAACTTTCTTCTGATTTTACATATTTATTAATAGATAAAGAAATATTTTTTAGAATTCAGAAATAATGAAATTAATGATGATGCTTCTGTGCTTTCTAATGATAATTGTTCTGTATTACTTTTAAATAATAATAATAATAGGATCGACAATCCTTCTTCTAATTATTTTAACATGATATGCACATATATACTCCTAATATGTTCATCCACATTCAGAACAATTTATTTAGAAACAAAAATCATTTTTCCTTTTTACGGCGTTAATTACGCTACATTTACAGACCTAATTGTTCTATATTACTTTTTAAAAATGCAATTTCTTCTTCGTATCATTAATACTTTAACATTATATCCTATATACGCTCGTAATACGTACATCTGCATTCAGAACGATTTATTTACAAACAACAATTGCTCTTTAAATTATTCAACCAATCAGAAGCCTTATTTACTTTCTTATACTAGCTACGGTGAGACCGGCAAAAATGCTAACTGCAAGACCAAAAATTCCCGTAAGAGCTGGAGAACATTCCACTCTAAGGATTTTGCATACCAATTTGTGACATTAGGCACATAATGTTCTTTCTCACTCAGGGCCATAGCTAAGGTGCGCTTTGGGCGGCTTAGCCCTCCCCCTCCCCCCCAAAAAATAAATAAATAAAAAATATTTTGAGCCCCGGCTGCAAAATATTCCAAGGTCACAAAATGAATTTCTGTTCCGGAAATTCAAATGAAATTCTGTTCAAAAATCTAATTTAGTTTTGAGACCTTTTCACAGTTTTGCAGAATTACTAAATTGTATCGAAAATAAGTGTTTTAACACTCCCTCATCCTATTTGTACATATGAAGCTAACATGATGTTTAATTTTGCACAGTTATATACTCAAAATTTTCATCATCCTATTCTTATCTTAACATAAAATGAAGTTATTACAACAGTTTAATAAGAAACATAGTACCAGGGATGTAGTGGAAGGTATACGCAGGTATACGCCGTATACCTTCTGGATTTTTTTAAGGAACACCGTATACCCTCTGTTTCTCAAGAAATCTATGGTATATACAATCTAAGGTATACTTTCTGCCTTGAGCGTATACTCTCTGCTTCGAGCGAATGCCGTCTTCTTGTTTTGCGACTACATCACTGCATAGTACCTACAATGTGAATATGCATTACTTTATCTTTCTGCTTCAGAGAAAAAGAAAAAAAATTATGTCCTTTCCCCCCCCCCCCTACATTCTCTTGAGCCCCCTCTATTGTTCACTTCTAGCTACGGCCCTGCTCTCACTATCACTTTGTAAAGCACTGACCAGTGTTGGGCACGTTCACAAAATAAGCGAACTAACTCAAACTCATGTTCAATTTCTGAAAAGTGATTTAAGTTCACGTTCAAATTCAAAAAATTTCAAACGAACTCGTTCAAATCAAACTCATTTGTAAAAGTAAACGGAGTTCACTAAAAAGTTCACTTATTTATTTATTTTTTCTTATGTTTGGATATTATTGTCCAAATTTACAAAATTTTGTGAACTAATCATTTGATCATTCGATATGTAAGATATCACGGTTGTAAGATTCGGTATGCACGGACGGAAATTTCCAGGCCCGATCCATAGAAAAAAAATGTCCGGCCCGATATTGAAATAAAAATTTCGGACCGAGCTCAGCCCGGCTCGTAGAGAAAATTTAGCGGCCCGACCCGGTCCGATATAATAGCTAAAATCAAGGCTCGACCCGGCCCGATATAATAGCTAAAAACAAGGCCCGAGCTTGGCCCGGCCCGAAAAAAAAGTTGAAATTTCGTATCGAACCCGGCCCGACCCCGAGTACATTTCTACAGGACATTGATATTTACCCTTACGGAAGAATTCTGGCCAAAAAAACTTACCTTAGTCTGTTTATAATCTTCATTTATGCAGAAGTGCCGTAGACTGCGATGTTTATGCTTTCTTTTAAAATCTTTCCGATTTAGACATATTTCCGCCTTACACAGTCCGCCTTGTACAGAGAGTTTACTGTATATATCTATTTTCGACGAAATTGTATACAGCCCAGGTCCGGTTCGGCGCGACCCGAGTCTGCAGAAGAAGTAAGACTAGGATACTACCCAAAGAAGTGATATCCAGACTTAACCAGTCCTGAGGCTCGTGTAGGCCTCTAATTGGCATTTGAAAGAGGGAAAATGTGTACTAAGGTCTGGAAAAATTTTAAATAAATTATGAAAAAAAATTGAACGTAATTTGAACGTAAAATTCGTTCAAAACTCGTCTATTTTTTGAGTTTCCGTTCAGTTCAAACTCGTTTATAAAATAGTGAGCGAAGTTCAGTTCAAAGTTCACAAATAGTGAGCGAAACTCGTGAGTTTTCGTTCAGTGAGCGCGTTCATACCCAACACTGGCACTGACCATGTCCTATATTGCTTAAATTTGGCTATTCAATTGAAACTAGTGCTCTACCATATCGTATGCAGTTGGCAGCATAATTTTGGTACATCTAAGAAAGAATAAATAATCACGAATAAAGAAAATCATGTTTGAAAAATCGTACATTTTTGTTTAAGCGTTGTAAAATGTTATATTCTCATCTATATATCGTATGACATGCATTTTATGAGCCATGAAAAAAGAAAAATTGAGAAAAGACTAAAGCAAGTTCAATGACTCGAGTTATATTATAAATCAGTACAAAAGTCACTTAGCAGAGACAGAATCCGCGGCTACTTTTTGCTTTTTCCGACTTAGATCTTATGTAAAAACCTAAGATGTTGAGACAACATTAATCGAACGTATGTCCTTTAAGATGGACATTAGACTCACTTCCTGACATCATAAAACTCAG
The DNA here is from genome assembly GCA_964019185.1 of Maratus speculifer. Lineage (NCBI taxonomy): Eukaryota > Metazoa > Arthropoda > Arachnida > Araneae > Salticidae > Maratus > Maratus speculifer. Next base: position 68,729,266 of record OZ025303.1, read on the forward strand.
CATCTCCATCAAAAAGCTCGATATGATAACGATGAAACCAATGAAAGAACATTCGGACGCTGCATTGCGGCCAGCAATAAAAAAGAAATTAAGTTCTTGACGAGAATCAGGGAAAAAAATAATAAAAAGATCAGAGAATAACTTGCAACAGTAGGGAACAAAAAAAAAGAGTAGAGGAAGGAAAACGGTCGTTTCTCCCTCAGTTGTAGCTTCCGGGGTCCGAAACCGGAAATCGGTAGTGCTCCTTCAGCGACATCTAGATGTAAAAGAAATATTCACTGTCAGACGATTTCGAAAGAAAAAAGTTAAAATTCTTTTTTCCCAACTCCCGGTGCCTGAAATTGACGAATGAGCTATTTTTTTCAGCTTTTTTCGGCGCCCGTGTTTTCCTTCCTTTGTAAACTCAAAATTTGATTTCTTTATAATATGATTGCATTTTTATTCCGCATCATTTCTTTTGTACACTTAAAAAAAAGAAAATCTTTTCGACTTATTTTTTGAATGCAAGATTTTTATCACATCAGTATTAAGTCTGTTTTTTTTTTTTTTTTTTTTTTTTTTTTTTTTTTAGCAATAATACAGTTGCCTTAATTTATTATTTTATTTATTTTCATCTTAAAGTTCTTATTCTGTAATCTTCGATTTGCAAGGCGAAAAAGAAAATTCTAAAATCATCATTAATCATACATGACAAGCATCTTTATGATACCTTACTTTAAAAAATCCATTATAATTTATTATCACTCGTCATATAAAAACAAAAATAAAATCAGATCAATATTTTTTTATTTTTTTATTTATTTACAGAAACTATCAAGTTGGGTAAACGCCATGATCGGCAGGAAAAAGATATTCTGTGGTGTAGTAAAAAATACAGGGATATACGCTCATGGCAAAGACCCTAGAACGTATATACTATAGCTTTTTGAGAAACAGAGGGTATACAGTGTTCCTTTAAAAAAATCCAGAGGATATACGGCGTATACAACCGTATACCCTCCATTGCATCCCTGCAGATGTTAGTTTAATTCGAGGTATTTTTTAATACAGAAGAGCTTCTTTTTTATGTTTTTAATATAAAAAAATAAGATATCGGGCAGTCAAGAAATGACAGTTGAAAATGGAAAATACTATAGACCGGGAGACGGCAGCACAGACAATCACCTCGTCGAATTCATCGCTAAAATTCTATAATTAGCTAAACCTGGATTCGCATACTAAAAGCAATCAGTCTGCCAAGTCATATTTTAGTGGAAAACACTTGAAACTAGTTGTTGGGGGGGGGGGGGGGGGCACCGTAAAACTTACCCATCATGGATATGAATACTATAATATATGAAAATAAAACATGTTTAAATTATTTATAAAATGCATTGCAATTCCAAAACATAATTTAAACGTATATTTAAATATTTTTAATATACATAGTAATGCTCTATTAATGAATTGCTGAAATTGTTTTCTTCGGAGCTGATCCATTGACCGGTACTCCTTCCTTATCTTTCTTAGGGCGTGTTCAGCACAACTTACCGGTAAATTACCGATTGTAGACAAATACGAAATGAAAATCAAGGCGAAGTGTGACGTCAACTACAATTCAACAGGATAGTTTTCATTGGTGCCACAATTCGCTTTCGTACTGCCCCTCAATTGGTCGGTAACATTGGTTACTTTGGTAAGTTGTGCTGAATACGCTTTTATACCCTGTTCGCACTACAAACATAAGATATCTTAAGATTGCCGTGTTTGAAGTGGTACCCTCCCGGAATTGGATGCCTGTTCACATTGAAAATCTTACCTAAGATATCTCAACGAGTGTCACTGTATCTCTGAAATGCACAAATGTGACGCATGCGCATGTGCTTGAAAGACGGCCGCAACAGCCAATCAGTAAAAGCGAAGATTTATAGCCAATGAGAGTGAGTGGTTATTCCTGTATCTAGACCGGCCAGGTTGAAACTCTCTGAGAGAGTTTGTGGAACTCTCTGAGAGAGTTCTAGGCTTGAGATATCTTAACCACTTAGCCGGCGACAGGTATGGGGCAACAGTGCTTTAACCCCCGACTTATCCCGGGGCAGCCGTTAAAGTGGTTGTGAACAGGTTATTAGTTCCATGGTTCGCACTGAGAAAGTTAAGTCACTTAACTTGAAGTTTTTTTGAAGTGGTTGTACCCGGAATCAAGATTCTCATTTAAGCAAGTTTTTGAAACTTTTGATACTCTCTTGAGTCGAGTAGAAATATGCCTTCTGAATATTTAATTATTATTTCTGAATTTTAGAATATTTAATTCTGATTATTAAATTACTGGAGTTAAGTCCTACAAATAATTATAAACTATTTCAAGTTGTTATTTTTAATCTCAGTCGCTTAACACGTGTGTTCGTGTTTGTGTTTTTTTTTTTTTTTTTTTTTTTTTTTTTTTTCTTGTAATCAAAGGCCGAAAATGGAAAATGTTGAATCTGTTATTTCCTACCACAAAAGAAATTGGGAGCATGAAGAAATTAATTTTTTAATTGAAAAATGGCAAGATAATTGCTGTGTAAACAAAAAAGAAGCTAGAAGTTGCAGTTACAAATTTCAGAACTTATGCGCATGCCCAGATGTCAGTTTGGCCAAGTTAAGTCACAATGTTTAGTTTAATGCAAACAGGTTAAGCCTAATTCCGGGGTCCCGCTTAAAAAAACAAAAATTAAGTGACTTGAATTTAAGTGACTCAACTATCTCAGTGAGAATAGGGTATTAGAAAGCATTTTCACTGGTTAGAATAGAGATATTCAAAAGCGGTGGAGTTGCTTTGCAACAAAAGCTGCAGATTTTTAACAATGTGGGTGACTGGGAACAGGAAAACAAAAAGGTAAGCCTATAAGTCAACCGCTGAAATCGAGTTTTCAAGTGTTTTTCACCAAGTTATAGCTTGGCAGACAGATTGCGTTTTAATATGCGAATCCGAGTTTTAATTAATTCTGTAATTTCAGCTATGAACTCGTTGAGGTGATTGTTTGTGCTGCCACCTCCCAGTTTATTACAGAGAATTTTATGGTGCATGCACTTTTTGTGTGTGTGTGTGTGTTAATTTGCTAGAAAACGCAAACTTAGGAAAAAACAATTAAACTTCTTATATTGTTTTTATACTTCAGTATTTGTTATTCATTTACAATTTTATTTTTCAAGACACTGTAAATGCAACCCTATTATGTCAAAAATTAATTATTTTGTTTTTAAATAGCGTTGCGAAGACTAGAAAAAACCCGGGTTAAACCTGACGACAAACCGGATTTTTAAAAAAATAAACTCGCGATTATATCGGTTTTTTATAACTCTCTTTTTTAAATCACATTGAAGTCAAATTAACTTCAGAAACGTATTATTTATACTCCTGTTTCTTAAACCTTCTCAAAAACAACTTAAAAAAGTTATTAAAACATTCCAAGCTTGACTTCTAAAACAGCTACTTGCATCTGAAATCTCTTCCTTTTCTTTACTTAAATGAATTCAATAACAACGCAAACTTTCTCGAGATTATACGAGCCATATATTCTCCGAATAAAAAGAGTTGAGTTAACATTAACTGGAACATTACCGTTTCAAACGGCCATTCAAACTCATAATCGTCTGCATTTTCCATTACACAATTACTATCTTCTATTCTTTTCCCAACCTGGTGGAAAATTTAAGAAACACTAAGGGAAATAAGAACGCCCCTTTTATCTTTATACAAACATGGTATTACAATCTCTTTTCTTTTGCATCTTTCTCCCAGTTTTATTTAGCAGTAAAAATCTGAATTATATGTCTTTCTTCACGAAATTACTGCTGTATAGAATAGATATTCAGAACAGCAAATAGATTAAAAGTGATTTAGAGCACCCTTTTCACAATGATATGAAGGAATTGGTGTTTTTATTTCTTTTGAAATGATTATTTAGGCTTTTAGCTCTTAATTGTAATTGTTTAATATAATAACTATGTTTAACAAGAAGAACATTGAAATTTGCTTTTGAAAAAAATTACACAAATTTTACATTTTGTATTCAAAGTTTTTTAAAAAAATATGCTTAATATAAAATGTTTCTACTTCTGTAAATGATTTATGCCGAGCAAGTTGATGAATAAATTGACATAGATAAATAGATAAAAATACAGTAGGAGATTTTTATAATGCAATTTAACCCTTTCCGGCAGAGAAATGAGTTCGATTTCGATAACTGAAAAATAAGATTTACGCTTTCGCAATCATATTTCGACGGCTTTTAAATGTTTCTCCGCAAACACGATAAAAATCTAGTTCGCTACATTTCTTGTTATAAAATTATTAAATTATTCAAAGAAACATTTCTTTCGAAATGATAATAAATGAAATATTAAGAATTAACTCAGTTAACCTGGTGAAACATACTACGTTTTACGAGTGGGAAAATAATTTTTTTTTTTTAATTGAGAATTTTTTGGTACATCAGAATTGAAAGCAAGGAGTCATCTCTGACAATAAAGTTCGGTGAATAGTCCTGTAGCATTAATGTAGATGAAATATTAACGAAAGTTACCATACAATCCTTCAAAATAGTCAACTCATATAACTATGCACTGCTGAGATCTGCTATACATGTCCTGGGAAATTCGCAAGAAGTCTTCTTTTGGGATGAAGTTCAAAAGCTTCGTCACGTTTCGTTGGATGTCAGCAATAGGGTCAAATCCGTTTCAAAGAGAGTTTGAATCGTGAAAATAGGAAGAAGTCTGGAGGATTGAGATCTGGCGAGTATGGTAAGTGTTCAATTTGCACCATCCCTCATGAATATGTTTCGGTATTTTGCAAAGCTTAAAACCAAACTTTAAACTGATCTTTCATTTGTTCATTTTTCTGTTCTCAGTTAAGAACCAACACACTGAACAAGCACTTAGTAAAGCACGTCTTAAACGACGCTCATATTACGTACAACATAAACATAAACGACGCTCAATTGAACAATGCTGGGGGAAGATGGTCAACACTTGCCTCTATGCAGGTGCAGAGTTTTGTTTCCCCAGTGTTGCCAGATCGGTCATTCTGAATTCATTCACCGAACTTTATTGTCAGAGGTAGTATTTGAAACGAAAAGTTTCATAATATAAAAGAAAACAAATGATGTAATATAAAAAATTCAACTATCCTGGAAAAATTTATTACATTTAACAAATGAAAAGTAATTTTTTTTTAATTGAATATTTCTAGAATTGAAAGTATTGTGTGGTCATTTTTGAAAAAATAGTTTTATAATAACAACATGAAAAGATCGATTTACTCAGATTTGAAAGTGTAATTTTTCTCTGTGCAATTATGACACCCTTGCCTTTTTAACATCGGTCTTATTAAAAAAAATATATATAGTAATATTTTTTTTTCCAAAAAACTTATTCCCTGAATACCGATTTCATATTTTTCATTTTTTTCTGCACCTTTAAAATTTTACAGATTTCCAAATCGAAATCATAAACAAGTAACAAAAATCATGCATTAAGCATAGATTATGAAGCACTTTCCGACCCTTGAAATCTTTAACAAAACTTCGTTATTTAGGGGAATAAAGAGGGAATAAATTTTCCATAGCCAAATACGTATTCCAATGCTTTCGAACAGCCCTGTATTTGATTTATCAGTTGATATGTATATATATTACACTATATGGCCAAAGGTGACCGACCACTTGCGATTTTAAACATATTTTGATAAATATTTTAAAAAATACATGAAGAATTACTTGATGAAACACCAGGTGTGTAAACATCCCAGCATTCCAAATGTGTGTAGAGGTCATATATTACCGTGAAGATTTTTTTTCCCCGAAACTCCATAAGGGATTGTCAACAAATTAAAAAATAACGAATATCTTTTGGATAAACCTGTCAAAAATAATGTAGCAAAAGCATTTAAACTGTAGATTTTGATTAAGTGGCCTATTGTAAGAAACTGTGCTAATTTTTCTGCGGCTAGCATGTATACTCGTAGAGAAATTAAGGTTTTTTTCTAAAAAAACAGTCCCAAATTTTTCAAAGTTTTTTGCTTATAATTTGCAGAGTTCTTAATATAAAATAATGTTCTTTTACGATGGCAAACAACATTGTACATAATACCTTGTAATCAGAATTTAAAAATAATAAAAATTGTATGAAAAATGAGCAGGTTTACTAAATAGTTTTTCGCTGTGTATGCGTGAAGACTATCAAAATTTCATTTGCACATCGTGTTAGCTAAATGTATAGAGCAACTATTGTAAAAATCTCAAAAACATAGCTTGAAAATTCTGAAAGTCTTTCCGGCAATGCCGAGAGGAAGAGGTAGCTTTCATATACTTATATATTTATTTATTTATTTTAAGGTAAGTTACATTGTTCAAAAATACTAAGCTCAAATTAGTGGAAATAATCTTATAAAATTAGTGATTTTATAAGAGTGAATACTAGTTTTTGTCAAGACTGAATATTAATAGGAATTTTTAGAAATTAGTCATTTTTTATTCAACCTGGTTTTATTTTAAGCGATTTAGAGAGTCACCAAATTCCACGATATCATAAAGTGTATGCCATTTTAAAGCAACATTGTGGATCGTTCAGATCAGACCGTTTCAAAATATCAGCCATAAGCAAAATTCAAAGTGCTATAACTCAATCATTTTGTAAGATATAGACAAAATAAAAAGTGTTCTGGAATCGTTGTTTTATGTTCTAACACGTAAAAGAAAAATATTTTTCAAATTTTGATTTTTTCGTATTTAATTTTAAATTTTTAAATTTTTAAAAAATTTAAAATGGCCACCATTTTGAAACAAAATGGCGGATGATGCTGGCCAACAAACTCGGTCGAGACATTTGTATGTAATATGTACATACGAAGTTTCATTGAAATCGGTTCATAAATACGCGTGGTATCACGTGACAAAAATCAGATCGTTTCAAAATGTCAGACATAAGAAAAATTCAAAGTGCTATAACTCAATCATTTTGTAAGATAGAGACAAAATAAAAAGTGTTCTGGAATCGTTGTTTTACGTTCTAACACGTAAAAGAAAAATAGTTTTCAAATTTTGATTTTTTCGCATTTAATTTTAATTTTTAAAAATTTTTAAAAATTTAAAATGACCACCATTTTGAAACAAAATGGCGGATGATGCTGACCAACAAACTCGGTCGAGACATTTGTATGTACTATGTACATACCAAGTTTCATTGAAATCGGTTCATAAATACGCGTGTTATCACGTGACAAAAATCATATCGTTTCAAAATGTCAGCCATAAGAAAAATTCAAAGTGCTATAACTCAATCATTTTTTAAGATATAGACAAAATAAAAAGTGTTCTGGAATCTTTGTTTTAAGTTCTAACACGTAAAAGAAAAATATTTTTCAACTTTTAATTTTTTCGCATTTAATTTTAAATTTTAAATTAAAAAAAAATTTTAAATGGCCGCCATTTTGAAACAAAATGGCGGATGATGCTGACCAACGAACTCGGTCGAGACATTTGTATGTACTATGTACATACCAAGTTTCATTCAAATCGGTTTATAAATACGTTAGTTATCGCATGACAAAAATCAGATATATATATATATATATATATATATGTCAACATTTGAACGGAGGATGGTTTTGGGGTCTGGGGATCATGATCGGTGAAAATATACCAAAGTTTTCCTGAAGTGCTTTCCTCCGGACGGCTGCAATAGGTAGCTTTTTACTTTTTGTAATGAAAGCTACCTAAAAGTGATCGCCAACAGAATAAGCTCAAAATCCGTTGTTCCCAAAATGAAGTAAAAAAAAATGAATGGTTGTAACCAAATATAATAGTATGTGTCTTATTGTGTATTCTATATTGACACTAATCAATGTACATATGGATACAGCCCCTTATATTAGGTAGCTTTCATTACAAAAAGTAAAAAGCTACATATTGCAGCCGTCCGGAGGAAAGCATTTCCGGAAAATTTTGGTATATTTTCACCGATCATGACCCCCAGACCCCAAAACCACCCTCCGTTCAAATGTTGACATATATATATATATATATATATAACCATATATATATATATATATCTGATTTTTGTCATGCGATACCTAACGTATTTATGAACCGATTTGAATGAAACTTGGTATGTACATAGTACATACAAATGTCTCGACCGAGTTCGTTGGTCAGCATCATCCGCCATTTTGTTTCAAAATGGCGGTCATTTTAAATTTTTTTAAAAATTTAAAATTTAAAATTAAATGCGAAAAAATTAAAAGTTGAAAAATATTCTCCTTTTACGTGTTAGAACGTAAAACAAAGATTCCAGAACACTTTTTATTTTGTCTATATCTTAAAAAATGATTGAGTTATAGCACTTTGAATTTTTCTTATGGCTGACATTTTGAAACGATCTGATTTTTGTTACGTGATAACTCGCGTATTTATGAACCGATTTCAATGAAACTTGGTATGTACATAGTACATACAAATGTCTCGACCGAGTTCGTTGGCCAGCATCATCCGCCATTTTGTTTCAAAATGGTGGCCATTTTAAAATTTTTAAAAATTTTAAAATTTAAAATTAAATGCGAAAAAATCAAAATTTGAAAAATATTTTTCTTTTACGTGTTAGAAAGTAAAACAACGATTCCAGAACACTTTTTATTTTGTCTATATCTTACAAAATGATTGAGTTATAGCACTTTGAATTTTTCTTATATCTGACATTTTGAAACGGTACGGTCTGATTTTTGTCACGTGATAACACGCGTATTTATGAACCGATTTCAATGAAACTTGGGATGTACATAGTACATACAAATGTCTCGACCGAGTTAGTTGGCCAGCATCATCCACCATTTTGTTTCAAAATGGTGGCCATTTTAAATTTTTAAAAAAATTTAAAATTTAAAATTAAATGCGAAAATTTAAAAATTGAAAAATATTTTTCTTTTACGTGTTAGAACTTAAAACAACAATTCCAGAACACTTTTTATTTTGTCTATATCTTAAAAAATGACTGAGTTATAGCACTTTGAATTTTGCTTATGGCTGACTTTTTGAAACGGTCTGATCAGAACGATCCACAATGTTGCTTTAAAATGGCATACACTTTATGATATCGTGGAATTTGGTGACTCTCTAAATCGCTTAAAATAAAACCAGGTTGAATAAAAGATGACTAATTTCTAAAAATTCCTATTAATATTCAGTCTTGACAAAAACTAGTTTCAATCTTATAAAATCACTAATTTTATAGGATTATTTCCACTAATTTCAGCTTAGTATTTTTGAACAATATAACTTACCTTAAAATAAATAAATAAATATATGAGTATATGAAAGCTACCTCTTCCTCCCGGCATTGCCGGAAGGACTTTTTTTGCTTCATTTTGGGAATTACAGATTTTGAGTTTATTCTATAGAGGATAATTTTCAGAATTTTCAAGCTGTTTTTGAGACTTTCACAAAAGTTTCTTGATACATTTAGCTAGCACACTATGCAAATGAAATTTTGATAGCATTCACGCATGCGCAGTGAAAAATTATTTAGTAAATCTGCTGATTTTTCAAAAAATTTTATTATGTTTTTAATTCTGATTAAAAAGTATTGTGTGCAATATTGTTTGTCATATTTTTGAAAATAACATTGTTTTATATTAAGAACTCTTCAAATTATAAGAAAAAAAACGTGGAAAAATTTGGGATTGTTTTTATAAATATCTTAATTTTTCTACGAGTATACATGCTTTCCGCATAAAAATGAACACAGTTTATTACAATAAAACACTTAATCATAATCTACATTTTGGGCACTTTTGCTACATTAGTTTTGACAAGGTTATTCAAAAGATATTCGTTCATTTTGAATTTGTTGACGGTCCCCTATTGGAGTTTTTGGGGAAAAAATGTATAGAAATGTATGACCTGAACTATTATGTTTACACACTTAGAGTTTCAGGGTGATTTCTCACGTATTTTTCTAGATATTTAACAAAATGTCACCTTTGGCCGTAAACACGTTTTAACTTTGTTAGAAAATGTTAAAAAGGAAAAATTACCCATTTATTCAAGGTATCTATGCATTTCTTTTCAATAATGGTACATTATCAACATTACTTTTAAGGCAACTCTGTTAGCTTTGGCACAGAAAAATCTCAATCATGCACTAAATCAGTGACAAGTTTTTCTATTAATTGACACCTACTGCCTTACTAATAAGTCAACCTAACTTTCAGACTGTCTTGCTAAAAAACAGGACAGTAGTGGGAGGTACAGTCGAGTCTCTATATAACGAAATCCACCGTTGCAGTAAAAAATTTGTTATATAGAGAAGTTCGATGCATAGAGAATGATTTTAAAAATCTTATTTAATGCGTGAAATTTGAACAAATATTATTTTTGATCTTTTGAATTAAGAATTTGAAATGTTTAAAAGTAAATATTAACCTAACATTTTATTTCTTAATTATTTAAGCTGTTTTAAAAAAGAGAACAGACATGCATTTGAAAGCTTAATAAAATCAAATAAGGAAGACTTACATTAATTTCAGACGTAGAAATCTGTAATTTTTTGTTGTTTTGATTTTAAAGTTGTTACGCTCTCAAAAAAAAAGCTCAAATTTTAGCAAGGAATGAAAAATTGTAGTTAACATTTCCCTCAATTTGAAGGGAAAGCCTTCTCTCTTATATGCCTCTTATTGATTCATCTCTTACATGTGTATCAATCCAATTGACACTGTTTTGAGAAGGATGTGGAAAGGTGTGTGAGAGGTGGGATGAATTATTGGATTTAAAGAATAAGGAGAGAAGTAATAAAAAAAAAAAACACTCAGCACTGACAATAAATCAAAAATAAGTGATGGAAAATTGATTCCGTATGATTTCGAAGCTTTTTAAAACTGATTAAATTAAGACCAATTTATGAAAAAATTCGCTATATGGAGATAGATATTTCGCTATATAGAGACTATTTTTAATGTAATCATGCGAAAAGGGCACCGTTCCTATTAAAAATTCGTTATATAGAGAAATTCTATGTATGGAGTTTCGTTATAGAGAGACTCGACTGTATATGCTGTGTAAGCTGTATACTTTCTAGACATATTAAGACGAGCTGTATACTTTCTGCTGCTCAAATGAAACTATAGCTTATGATACTCACTAGCATGTACTCTCGGCCTATAGCCTAACAATCTGCATTTTATTAACTATTTAAAAAATAGTTGATGTCCTCGGTAGAGAGCTGGGGAATCTGAAGTATATCTGGCTCTTTTTATTGGTTGAATTCCGAAACTTTTTATTTTATTAGTTTTCTGGTTGGAACTTGTTTAATGTCCAAAAATGGAATAAGGTACCTGTGTCTAATATGGATACCCTAAGGAAAAAATATTTTTTTCGCCCCCATGTGCACGTGATAGGACTTCAAAAATATATGAGCATGATCCCTGGACTGTTGACAATCATTATTAAAATTAGCGACCTTGTAACTATTCCGGTTTAATTTAAATGATAAAAACAAAAAATGTTTACAAATGTCCATATAAGGAACTACCAGTCCCTAATATGGACAGGTGGCTCCTTATTGATCTACTATACAGGGTGTTTGGAAAAATCACTCTCCTATGGAATTCTAGAGGAGAGGGGATAAAAAATATATATCTTAAGTATTGCAGGGGAAGGGAGGGTACAATAAATATCTTCAGAACATGCACTTTAGAACGGGGGGGGGGGGGGGGGTTCATATGCGGTTGTGACTCTTTGAAGGCCGAGCAAAACACCTCAGTTACTACGAAATATTATGAAATAATGTAGTTAGTTTTACTTATCTTTCTATTTTTGTGAATCTGAAGATTCACCTGCTGTACTTCTAATATGGACATAAGGTGTCCATATAGGGAATTGGGAGTAGTTTTATTAAATCTTGTAATAAATAAATAAAGTGAACTTCTTAAGCAATATATGCAATAATAATCGAAAATATGTTTTAAAAGCTTTGTAAAACATTCCACTTTTCAATATTTAAAGTAATTTTACAATATCTAATAAAAATTTAAACTTACTTGTATTTACGATTAGCACACCATGAAATAACAAGTTTCCTTCTAAATTGCGAACAGCGCGATTTTTTGTACTTTTCTGGCTTAATTATCTTTTCAAATGCTTTTCTTCACAGATATGTAGCGCAATTTCTCCATCAAAATTGTTACTTTTAAAAATATTAGGGATGTCCATATTGGGTACAAGTACCTCACTTCTGTTTTTCATTTTATTCGTTTTTTAATTGGTCCATGTTCAATGTCCAAAAATGGAATACTTGTGTTGCCACGATGACAAAAAAAGTAATAACAACTTAAAAATAATAATAATTTGAAAACAAATTGTGATAAAGATTTCAATCTAATTTCATTTAAAAGTGCATTTTTTTCTCTACGCAATGGTGTAAAAATTTTAAATGTACGATGTTTAAAAGTTCAAAAATTTGCAGCTCCGAAAATTCTAAAACAGAAATTTCATTTAAAATTTGTTTATGATGTGTCCAGGAATATTAATGTTTAATCCATGTCGTACGTAATAGGAAGCGTTCAGAAATCAGTCTGATTAACTCCATCAAATAAAAATGCACATTTTAAACAGTTAAAAAGGTATATCTATGAACTACTGTTTTTTTATCATTGATCTAGGAATATTAATGTTTAATGCATGGCGTATGTAATATATGACTCGTTATGATCATAATAAAAACTATGTTTATTATTATTATTAATTTAAGTATAGAATTTATTTATAAGTCTTTAAAATTTTAGTCTTTGAAAATATCATTTTTTAAATAGTCGTTGTAATTTTTTAAATTGCAATTTTGTTATTTTTTTTTTAACTGTTTGGAATATAGTTGTTGTCCTCGGTAGAGAACTGAGAAATCTGAAGTATATCTGAATCTTTTTATTGGTTGAATTCCGTAACTTTTTTATTTTATTTTCATTTTTTTATGATTACAACCGTGCTAATAAATAAATTACCATACTAATAAATGCAAGTCGACAATTTTACATGAATTTTAATAATGCGAATAATTTAAAGCAAATTTAAATGTCGATTTTTTTTAATTTATTTTTTTTAACTTTGAATTTGAACGTGTATAATTTTCATTTAGAAAACTTAAACGTTTTATTATATTTAGATCAAAATCATACAACTTGAAAAAGTTAATTTTCGAAGCTTTCAATGTACCTACATTATAATGGTTATACTTAATGTATTATTTATAGAGAATTTAATAAAATAAATATAATTTTCCAAATGCATATAGAAATTAAATTTCTCTTTTAAGAATCCAATTTAGTCACTAGAAGAAAGGAAAAATCTAACATTAAGTTTATAGGAGAGTCTCCATATGAGCATACTCAGAAATATCTGAAAAAATTACAGAATGTTCTTCTCATGTCGATTTATAAAAAGAAAATTCGGCGGAATCCTGATAAATCGTCCGTAAAATTTAAAAAAAAAAAAAAAAAAAAAAAAATTATTTATTTGGCTATTTATCCCGATTGGCGACGAAATAAAATATAAAAAAAAAATGCTTTTTTATATCAAATACTTTTTAAGGACCTACATCAAATTGGCTGTTTTGGTGAAAATTTTTGATTTTTTTATTATTATTATTTTACATGAAAGAACTATCTTTTACGATTCCAAATCTATTTTAATATTTTTCCTACTATTTTTAGAAGAGGAGTTGTGGCAATTTTAATAAACATCAAAATGGCCATTTTTGTGATAATTTTTGATTTTTTTATTGTTTTATATGAAATTTTAATAATTTTATATGAAACATTTATAATTCAGGATATTTAAGACTTTTACCTGTATTAGAACAATTAGGAGTATCAGTTGAACAAAATATGATCACCAATTATTTTAAAATTGATTATCAGTGAATAAAAAATTCAAAACACTCGCTATCGTCTACAAAACTTACCAGAAAACGAAAAGAGCTATTAAAAAGTTAAAAATGGTTAAATATGAAGTTACGAATGGATTAGAATATAAATGTGGTGCATTTTAAGTGTATAAATCAAATATATTAGATTTTTACACGAAAATAAATGTATGGGATTTTTGGAAAATTATTTTTTCTTTATTACTATGTTCGTTAAGCTTCATTACATAAAAAGTTCTAAAGATATTTCAGTGAAATTTGGTAAGTATGCTTTAAATAGCATTCACTATGCTCTGAAATAGGATCTAAGCTATATGTGATAATTTAATTATTTTATAGGCACTCAAATATGAAAAAATGGTAATTTTTACTTAAATAAAAGTATGTTATATATTGTTTGAAATTTTTCTGTTATTTTTCAAGATATTGAAAACTTTTCGTTCAGTGCACAGATAAGTTTAATAGAAGTGTGTAGCATAATGGAAATTGTAATGTATTTATTTAAATTGAGTGTACGGTGTCTGGCTTAAGCATGATATTTTGCTAGGAATAAAAAATTCAAATCGTCCCTCGCTATACACATCAAAACTTACCAGGAAAACAAAAAAGAGCTACTAAGAAATTAAATATGGTTAAAAATAAAGTTAAGGAAGGGTTAGAATATAAATGTGGTGCAATTTAAGCGTAACAATTAAATATTGTAGTTTTTTACCTAAAAAGAAATCTTTAAATGCGATTTCTGGAAAATCAATTTTTTCGTTATTTCCATGTGTGCGATATACTTCATTACATGAAAAGTTCTAAAGATATTTCAGTGAAACTTTGTAAGCATGCTTTAAATATCATTCACTGTGCTCTGAACTAGGATTTAAGCTATATGTGATAATTTAATTGTTTTATAAGCACTCAAATATGAAATAAAAAGAATATTGCCCAGTTAAAATGATGGCATTGAGCTCACAGGCTACGCATACTAATTGTACATTACAGCCTTGTATTTTCGTTAATTCCGTTCGAAAAAAAAAAAAAAAAAAAAAAATTAAGAAGGGGAAACAGCTCTCCCCTTTCTCCTTTTTTATACTTAATCATTGAACTTCCTAAACTATCAAGTACATGCTTTATCATATTAAAAAATCTATATCCAAAATTCAGAGCAAATCGGATAATTCTTAATAAAAACCCATTTAGCATTTATATAATTTAAGAGGAGTTATTCCCCTCTTTTATACTTAACCATTAAACTTCCAAAACTATTCAGAGATTTGAACGAAATCTGACAATTCTGATTGAAAAATCCATTTATGCAAGTTAAGGTGAGGGGCATTAGAACCCCCGTTCCCCCTGTTTATACTTATTCAATGAACACCTAATAACAGCCACGGACTCGCCTCATCAGAATGATCCTATATCTAAATTTTGAACGAAAACTGTTAATTCTGCATAAAAATCCCGTTTATATCAATTAACGGGAGGGGCATGAGCCCCCCGTTCTCCCTGTTTATACTTATTCAATGAACACCTAATAACAGCCACGGTATCGCCTCATCCGAATGATCCTATATCTAAATTTTGAACGAAAACTGTTAATTCTGCATGAAAATCCCGTTTATATCAATTAAGGGGGGGGGGGCATGAGCCCCCCGTTCCCCCTGTTTATACTTATTCAATGAACACATAATAACAGGGACGGAATCGCCTCATCAGAATGATCCTATATCTAAATTTTGGACAAAAACTGTTAATTCTGCATGAAAATCCCGTTTATATCAATTAAGGGGAGGGGCATGAGCCCCCCGTTCCCCCTGTTTATACTTATTCAATGAACACCTAATAACAGCCACGGTATCGCCTCATCCGAATGATCCTATATCTAAATTTTGAACGAAAACTGTTAATTCTGCATGAAAATCCCATTTATATCAATTAAGGGGAGGGGCATGAGCCCCCCGTTCCCCCTCTTTATACTTATTCAATGAACATCTAATAACAGCCACGGTATCGCCTGATCCGAATGATCCTATATCTAAATTTTGAACGAAAACTGTTAATTCTGCATGTAAATCCCGTTTATATCAATTAAGAGGGGGGGCATGAGCCCCCCGTTCCCCCTGTTTATACTTATTCAATGAACACATAATAACAGTCACGGAATCGCCTCATCAGAATGATCCTATATCTAAATTTTGGACAAAAACTGTTAATTCTGCATGAAAAACCCATTTATATCCATTAAGGGAAGGGGCATGAGCCCCCCGTTCCACCTCTTATACATATCGAATGAACTCCAAAAACTAATCAGGGAAGCGCCTTATCAGGATATACCTATATACAAAATTTCAAATGGATCCGATATTTTTATCATGAGTTATCGCGTTACGCACGAACGCACGTACATACAGAACGGACGGGCACATAAGCTCTTAGGCTATGATAGCCTGTGAGCTAAAAAAGAAATAATTCTGCATGAAAATTCCGCTTATATCAATTAAGGGGAGGGGCATGAGCCCCCCGTTCCCCCTGTTTATACTTATTCAATGAACACCTAATAACAGCCACGGTATCGCCTGATCCGAATGATCCTATATCTAAATTTTGAACGAAAACTGTTAATTCTGCATGAAAATCCCGTTTATATCAATTAGGGGGGGGGGGCATGAGCCCCCCGTTCCCTCTGTTTATACTTATTCAATGAACACATAATAACAGTCACGGAACTCGCCTCATCAGAATGATCCTATATCTAAATTTTGGACAAAAACTGTTAATTCTGCATGAAAAACCCATTTATATGCATTAAGGGGAGTGGCATGAGCCCCCCGTTCCCCCTCTTATACATATCGAATGAACTCCAAAAACTAATCAGGGAAGCGCCGTATCAGGATATACCTATATACAAAATTTCAAGCGGATCCGATATTTCTATCATGAGTTATCGTGTTACGCACGAACGCACGTACTACATACAGAACGGACGGGCACATAAGCTCTCAGGCTATGATAGCCTGTGAGCTAAAAATGGTAATTTTTACTTTAAAAAATCTACTTTTTTACATATTTTGCAATTTTTCGGTTATTTTTGAAGATATTCTAAAACTCCTAGTTCAGTGCACAGATAAGTGTAATAGAAGTGTGCAGCATAAAGGAAATTGAAATATATTTATTTGAATTGAGTATACGCTGTCTGGCGTAAGAATGAAATTTTGCTAAAAAAAACAGTAAAAAACCTCAATATTTAAAAATATTAAAAAGATATTGCGAGATTTTAAGTTTTCTTATCATTCTGTAATACAATATAACTAAAAATTATTATATTTTTTCAAAACTGTCCTCTTTTTTAAACAAGTTGGAAATTGCACGTGAACGTATCAAATGAGGTGCGTTCGTACGATAACGAAGTTTTAAAAATATTCAGATCTTGCTGATATAGTAGAGCGTACTCCGGATACAGTATAGTAGTCGAAATCTTTACGTTTCTGTAAATATGCAGGAAGTAATTTTTATTACACCTCAGAAACGTATATCTTATTCTTAAAACGTGAAATAGTTTAACATAATTAAAACACGATCCAAACAATGTTTCCCCGTATAGCATTATGTAGTGGAATACTTTTGTGTGGCCCTGTAATTTAATAATAAAAATTCTTTGCATCACAGATTGTACAGAATGCATATTTTAGTATATATTTCATAGATTCATGCCAATTCTATTATGTTCGAATGAATGTAACATCATTAAAATGCATTTGAAACTTTTTCCCAAATGACCGTAATGTAATGGATTACTTTTGATTGTCCCTGTAAATGATTTATGCATCCGACTTTCATAACATTTAAAATGACTCGACAAAATTACGTAATAATTATATTTTTAAATTTCAAACGATTAAAATGCATTTGAATTTTTTTTTCCCATTGACCGCAATGTAACGAATCCTTTTGATTGTCCCTGTAATTGATCTATGCATCCGATTTTCATATTATTTGAAATGACTCAACAAAATTACGCAATAGTTATATGTTTTAAATTTCTAACGATTAAAATGCATTTGAAACTTTTTTCCCTATTGACCGTAATGTAACGGAATCCTTTTGATTGTCCCTGTAATTAATCTATCCATCCGATTTTCATAAAATTTGAAATGACTCGACAAAATTATGTTATAATTATGTATTTTAAATTTCAAACGATTCGGTTGGGTAGTTTTTGCGTTGTTATATGCGGACAGACGGACAGACAGACGGACGGACGGACTGAGCGACAACAATAGGTGCTACGTATTTACATAATTACGAACGCACCTAAAAAGTGCTCCGCACGTAGGCAGATACCTTAAGGTAAAAATATTTCATGTTGAACTTATTAAAACAGTTTTTTGTTTAAATAACCTTAGTTTTGTCAGTTTTAATTTGTTTTAAGAATAGTTTTGTCATATAAATATTTTTTATGAAAGTTAAGTATGAAATTTTATGAATTAAAACGAAATGTAAATTAATTAAAATTGTTTCAGTTCCAAAATTGTCTAATTGAACACATGCAATTCAATTTTGTTGCTATGGAAATAAAAACTTTATACTGCAGTATTCTTCATTTGGTTTTTATTTTGGAATACGCTTAAGTATATGAAAATATATTTTTCAAGATGAAAATATTTTTTATGTATGAAAATATTTTTAAAGTGATAAAATTAAATACCAACTGCAGCAAAAATCAGCATAAATATGTAATACAAAAACAATATATATATACTAACTCTCTCACTCTTTAAGTTTAAATTCATTAAAACCATTTGGACGCATTTTAAAAATCTATTAAGAAACAATTTTCAGATACATTAAAATCGTTTGCTTTTGACGAGGAAAAATGCTGCTCGCCAAATGGCGTGACGCTTTTTTCTTTTCACGCCAAATATTCGAAAGTATTTTTATGTTTTTACATACTTTCCACTGTAATCCCGCAGTTAATTTTGACTGATCCTTTATTACATACATAAGTAGTTTATTTAATTAGTATTTTTTTTTTTCCAAAAAATTCTGAGTATGCCCAGTATAGAGACCTTCCTTAGACTATGGGGCAAGAATCATTCTGGAGCCACCCTTCTATGTATCTATAGAAATTTCTTGTGAATGATGTGGACGTGGCTAGTGTTAGGAATTGATAAATGAATATTTCATTTTATTTCACAGCTTTTGCAAATTTGCCAATGTGATATTTAATTTATCTATGAAACGCGATCCGTTGCTATCGCAGCGAACTATTTTTTATTTACTTTTCTTTTACATTTTTTTATCTTACGAGGTGAAGTAAAAGTTTAGGGGAAAAAGTTGGCATCAATTTTTGATGGAAGAAAAAAAAGAATTTTTTAAAAGAATGTTTATGGGTTTTTTTTTTTTTTTTTTTTTTTTTTTTTTTTTTTTTTTTTTTTTTTTTTTTGTGTGTGTGTGTGTGTGTCGTGTGTTTTAAGTATTTTTGTAGAATTCTGTTATTTTCTGCAAAAGCATTAGTAGAATTTTCAAGATAGGCAAGGCACACACATATGAATATAGGATCATCTTTTCCGGTTTTTAGTACGATGATCCGAAATTTCCAAGGTAAAATGAACTTATATTTTGTATATATGTAAATACTTTGAATTCACTATTTCTTCATACGTCCCAGTCATACTATTATTCTATGTATATAATAAAATTTATTAAAAAGAAAATCCAAGTAAGGTACCCTGGGGTAATAACGCCAGGCGGGGTAATAACGCCAAGTGCTAATATTTTGCATAATTATGAAATAATCTGGTAAATGACACCCATGTGCTCTGCGCAGAAGGGTTTTGAGTCATATAAATCGCAAAAAACAGCTTCAAGTTAATTTGTTTCGTTTTTAGGTCTTATTGTTTTTACAAGCAACAAAAATTAACGCTTTATCTAAAATTTGCGAGATACGTTTTGTGATGTGGAGACTATTTTTTTTATCCGGAAATACTTTGTTAATTACATAAATTTGTAGTACATTTCATGGACTTTCAAAATGTTGTTGGAGATTTTGAATGTCTTCTCGAGATAATTTGTAATTTAAAATGTACAGCGCAATAACTACAATCCTTGGCATTAATATCCCGGTTGATTCCCTACAGTGGCCGAGCTACATCCTAAATACTGATTCAAATAAACACAGTTAAAACTGTGCAATGTTTCTAATAATTCTATTTAAGCGGTCCTTTTTAAGAAAAAAGAAGCTCATTGTCTGGTATTCTTTTGCCCCCCACCCCCCGCACCACAACTTTATTTTTTTTACATTTTCACAAAAAATTGAACATTTTCAATATCTTAGAATGCAGTTTGTCAATTTCTAAGTTTGTAGAGTGTGTATTTTTAGAATTGGGCAATCTACATGCAATTATTCCATCTTATTTCATAGTTTTGTTTACATGGCGTTATTACCCATATAGGTGGGTAATAACGCCGAATAGCATTGGTCAAGAAATCACGCCATTACATTTTATGAATACATATCTGTTAAATTATTTTTTTTTATATAGATAGTCAATGAGTTGCTGTATCAAATTATGTATTTGTTTGAAAAATACAAACTAAAACTGAGCCGTGAAAATTGGTAGAACCTTAACGTGGCGTTATTACCCCAGGGTACCTTATAAAGTATTTTGAATTATAGAATATTTTGAACCGAATTATTCAGTTTTGATTGATACAGCTAGTACTAAACTTCATACATATTGTATATATGCATAATTTTGCACCCAGTACTACTCACACCTGCATATAGAGTATCACAAAAATGGCCACAACATTAAGCAAAAATACTAATGCAGAAAGTAATAGATTGATTGACACTAGTACTTTTACTTTATCTACTATGTTATAAGATGTTTAAAAGAAAATATCCCAAATTGGTCACAATTAAATGTTTTAACTTGCTGTGTTACAAAGAAAATGTTAATAAAGAATTTCTTTTGAAAACAGTAGAATACTAACTTGTCATGTAAAATTTTAATTATTAGTTTTCTAATGATATAGTTTGTTTTTTGCATGGATATAGGAGAGGGGTGGTATTGGAAGCAGAGAAGGCAAGGTGAAAATCAATCCCTTCCTAAATGTTAGAAAATATATGAATTTTGATCATTTTTGCTCATTTTAATTATTTGTTAAAATCCTGATTACTGTCATGAGAAGGCCTTTAAGAAAGAGGGCCCGGGGCAGTTGCCCCGCATGCCCCAGCATATGTCGGGTCCTGTCTATGGGTGGCATTATTTTCAAATTTTTCGCTTTGCCTTTAATAGTTTTGAATGCATTTTTTTTCTTAGAATAGCTAAGGACAATCTACAACAAAACTAAGTTTTACCCCCTTTTTTTTTTTTTTTTTTTTTTTTTTTTTTTTTTTTTTTTTTTTGTAAGGATAATTTTAATTTTAGAAACGGTTCCAACCTGTTCCGAAAGTGAAAGTATTTTTTTTTTTTTAAATCTTCAATAAGAAGTCGGAAAAGTAAAAATTAGTCCACACGTAGATCGTCCTCAGCTGTCCTCAGTAAATTAATAGTAACATTAATAATAATAATAAAATTTTAAAATATACAAATTCAAAGTAGATATATGCAAACGACATCATAGACTTAACATTAGCATTTTTTTTCTTATTGTGACTAGTGTGGACTCTTAAACCTAAAATCGATTAAACAGCTCAATGCAGAGGAGAAAAAAGCATAATACGTCAGAAAAAAATTAAATAACTTAAAATTTATGAAATATGGACATTTAGCGTCTCGCACATTGGTCCCGCGAGAGGAGTCTTCCCTACTAAAAATAATCTTGAGATTATTTGAAAAAAACGCCACTTTCTTCAGAAATTTCAAAAAAAGTTTGCAGATTTAGCTTTACCTAAAAAATATCTGCAGAATTTTTAAAGATATTCTTAAAAATATCTGCATAAAGGGCCAAATACCAACGGAATTTCCACAGATTTTTGGGCCAAATACCTGTAGATTTTCTACAGATTTTTTTTAGTGGGGTTGTAACCCTCAAAAATCAGTAAGTCTCTCATGATAAAATCTCAAGATACCTGGCAAAATTAGAGTGTCTGTACATGACAGTTAGCGACATACGCACAGGGCGCATGCTCAGATTATGCTCACACAGAAGATTTTGTCAAACTATGGCAAACTTACATTATCGAGCTTAGCGGCTGGATGATTGGACGAGATAGAAAAGTTAACAACATTAGTTTGGCGGCAGTAGCAAGCTTGGTTATTATAGTCCAAGAGCCGACTGTACAAAACCCTAAGTCAGCGAGCACAAGAAAAACAGCCTTTATTTTATGGAAGAGTAGTAATAGAGGAATCTAATGATCCATGTCTGCCGGAAGTTGAAGTGGTGCGTAAGCCGAAAATTGATACCACGAGTGGTTGACTCGTAGGTTTTGCATTGTGTTTTTCCTACAATCATAAGTATAAAAACACGGAAAACTGGGTGCAGGAAAACACAATGCTAAGCCTACGAGTCAACCACTAGTGGGTATTAATTTTTAGCTTATGCACCATTTCGCTTCCGGCAGACATGGATCATTAGATTCCCTTATTACTACTTTTCGATAAAATGAAGGATTTTTTCCTTGTGCTCGATGACATAGGGTTTTGTGCTGTCGGCTCTTGGACTGTTAGTTTTTGTCCAAAATCGTGTCAACCAAACAAATTTTAGAACCTACATGTCTCCAGTCTGATAGGCACCCTTAGCAACAGTAATCAGAACATTCTCTAAAGGCTTCGCAATCATAATATTTTATCTACTCGCAGTAAGTCGATGTCAAGACAATTCACTTAATCTTCTCTTTCGGCATCAGTTGTTTCTCTTTTAGCCACCAAATACCTTCATTAACTACAATAGACCCCGAAGTGAAGTGAATTAGTTCCGTTCGTGGCATCAGAAAGAGCGTTTTAATTTCGAGAAGAGGTTTTCTCCGGAATGAATTCGGTGTTTGTATTCCGAATCCTTTCTTCCGTGGAACGGTTTGAAACTGATTCATGGAAAATCGTTCTGTGCTATCTGTTATTTATTTTGATTATTTTGAAAGTTTCAGTGAATTGTTTTAACTTTAGTAAAGCAGGTTCTTTTTATTATTTTCTATGTGTTGTTTTCGAAAACATTTATTTAAACAAGGCCAGAAAGATTTAAAAATTATGAAAAAAAATGTAATTTTTTGTTATTATTATTAATAATTGAATCTTTAAGAATATCGTACAGTTGATCCGAAATGAAAATTTCGAAAGTTATAGCCGTACGAGCCTCGTAAGCTGACAGTACTTGACAAAGCAAAAACTTTAAACTTAATTATCTAAAAAATACTGATTTTCAACAGTTCTCCCACTACAACTTTTGAACAAATTGCAGAATTTGCATACTTCTTTTTTCGACAATTTTGTTTATTTAAAATATATATATATAGTTCAAATAGTGAACTCACTGTATTTCAAAGTTCAACTAACAATGGATTTCGTAAAAAAATATTAACTGCATATTTAATTAAACTTTTTAAAAAGTTTTTCGGGTGAATTTTTAGATGGATGTAATAATACATTTAATGTAATTTTTTGGCTGTTATATATAGTGAAAAACGATGACATTTAATTCATCTTATTTCTTATATTTAAAAAATTAACAAAAAACCCATATATGATAAAGAACAAGCACAAAAAAGTTTAAACCTCTACCTCAAATACAAAACAGCTGAGTAAGTGTGATCGCAGATCGCACAAAGAGTTTCGTTTTATATTTCTTTCAAAACAAATGATCTCTTAATTAATAAATCCAAACTGTTAATTTATAATTATCAAATTCTTACATAGATGGTAGCACCAATAAATTTAATTTTAAAATAATTATAAAAGAAAATTATTAATTTTAATAAAATGAAAAATGTTCAGATCAAATTATTTAGATAAAATACAAAATTCCAAAT
Source organism: Maratus speculifer (assembly GCA_964019185.1). Classification (NCBI taxonomy): domain Eukaryota; kingdom Metazoa; phylum Arthropoda; class Arachnida; order Araneae; family Salticidae; genus Maratus; species Maratus speculifer. The sequence continues at coordinate 68,753,147 of OZ025303.1, forward strand.
ATTTTTGAAAATCCGAATTTAAAAAAAATAGCGGAGATATAACGTCACCTGAGAATAATAAAGTTCTAATTGTGATTTTGAAAAAAAAAATGACTTGTCGATATAGATAGGCTCCATTTGTATCTATGAAGTAATTTTTGCATAAAAATGATGTTATATATAATTTACATATGGCCTTACAATCATAATATGACATTATTTTAATCCAGAAATGCCTTCATGGATACAAATAGAGCCTTTCTATATAAATAAGTAATTTTTTTTTTTCAAAAACACAGATAGAACCTTATTATTCTCAGATGACGCTAAATAAAATTTTAAATTTCTAAAAACTTAAAAAATCGTTTAAACGAAATTTAAAATGCTGAATCGTTGATAAATTACAATAGTTTTTAAAATAGAAAGAAAATTGAATTTCAAAAAATATTATGAATGTCAGATGAACGAAAAACTAGTAATATAAATCCTTAAAATGGCAAAACATACGAAATTTCTTTTAATTTCATACATCTTAAAGCCCCACACTAGGCACAGGAAAAGACCCGGATGATAATGCAAAGTCTATGGGAGCGTTCTTTTCAAATATCTCGCTCAAATTTTAATATTTTTAGTAATTTTTTTTAGGTGAGTTCGTAATTATGTAAATACGTAGCACCTATTGTTGCCGTTCAGTCCGTCCGTCTGTCCGTCTGTCTGTCCGTCTGTCTGTCCGCATATAATAGCGCAAAAACTACCCAACCGAATCGTTTGAAATTTAAAAGATGTAATTATTACATAATTTTGTCGAGTCATTTCAAATATTATGAAAATCGGATGCATAGATCAATTACAGGGACAATCAAAAGGATTCCGTTACATTACGCTCAATGAGGAAAAAAGTTTCAAATGCATTTTAATCGTTTGAAATTTAAAATATATAATTGTTACATAATTTTGTCGTGTCATTTCAAATTTTATGAAAATCGGATGCATAGATCAATTACAGAAACAATCAAAAGTATTCCGTTAATTACGGTCAATGGGAAAAAATGTTTCAAATGTATTTTAATGGTTCTACACTCATTCGAACATAATAAAATGGGTATACATCTATAAAGTACATATAATCATATACATTTTGCATACTCTGTGGTGCAAAGAACATTTGTTATTGATTTACAAAGACCCACAAAAGTATTCATTATACATAATGGTTTAGGGAGTACATTGTTTGATGCCCATTAAATTGTAATAAACTATTTACAATTTTATGAGATTGATATATGAGAGTCATATTTTTAAAACTTCGTTATCGTACGAACACACCTCATTTGCTACGCTTCACGTGCAATTTTCAACTTCTTTTTTTGCATAGGATAGCTGAGGACTATCCACAACCGGCCTAGTTTTTACTTTTTCGATTTTGCTTATGTATTTTTTATATTACGACATTTTCAATTTCAGAACCGGTTTAAACCGGTTTTGAAATTTAGAGTATTTTTAAAAAAAAAATCTGAAACCAAAACTGAAAAAGTAAAAACTAGGCCGGTTGTGGATTATCCTCAACTATCTTGTGCAAAAAAAATCACGTAAAAATATTAAAATTTGAGCGAGATATCTGAAAAAAAAAGCTCCCATAGACTTTACATTATCATCCGGGTCTTTTTCTGTGCCTGGTGTTTCGCCTTAAGATGAAAATTTCAAGTTCCAGCACCGGGGCTTGAACTAAAAATAATCTGTTTACTAACTAGCGCGATGCTTTCATTCCAAGTTAGAATGTCTACATGCAAAACGTTCAAATTAGGGTTCTCTTTTGAAATTCAAATCGCAAAAACGAACGGATGATATTGAAGAAATTAATTTAATTAAAATAGTAAACTTTTTTCAGAATTTCATGATTTGTCGTCTGACACGAGGTATTCAGCTGTACGTATAGACAAAACTAGTCGTTGGGGGACCACCGTAATACTTACCCATCATGGATATGCATAATATACAATATGAAAATAAAACGCATGTAAACGATTTATAAAATGCATCGCAATTACAAAATAAAATTTAAACGCATATTTAAATAGTTTTAATATACATAGTAATGTTCTATCAGTGAATTGCTGATGAGCCGATTTCGACAAATTATATAAAACGCCAAAATACTCAAGTAGTACCGGATTGCGTAAAAGAAACATCCTTATAACTCCAAAAACAATAATCATATTAACTAACAATTTACTGCGTCGGATTAAGCGTCTCATTTCCAATTAAACTATATCTTTGAATTGGAATTTGAATGAAATATAGGGTCATAAAAAATCGAAGACTGGGGAAAACAGGATTACAAATATCTCAGTAACTAATGAACCGATCGACTTCGTTCTTGATGCAAAATTTGTGTTATTTTATTGTCTTTTACATCCATTCCTTAAAATAAAAAAAAATCGAAAACTTTTATGTACCTTCCATCAGAACAAATTTTTCGACAGTCCGAAAAAATAGTTCCGGATAATCGAGGTGACTGATATTCAATAGTTTCGTCTCATTCTTACATACTAAGTACATACAAAATTTCAAGTCTCTATCTCAATTTTTTCGGGAGATAGAGCGGTTACAGACAGACAGACGGATGGCAATTTTTTTTTTTTTCCTAAAAATATGTTTTTAGGAATCTTCAGTGTCTGAAACATGTAAATCCGTCAAAAAAAAAAAAAAAAAAAAAAAAAAAAAAAAAAAAATCGATTTTTAAAACGATTGCAAGACTTACCTTATACTACGTATGATGGGTAAGTAAAATGAAGTCTCTCACTTATACAATTTTTGTGTACGGACTTTCTGACAGACAGACAGATGAACGAAGTATTTAAAACAGGAAAGTAACGAAACTGGGAACATGGAGCTAAAGCCATTTAAAGTTTTAATTTGTATGGGGATAATTACGGTAGAAGTATTTAAAAAATTACAATGTCGCGCGACATAATTGACGTACGGCTAAAAATCAGGTATCAAAACATTCACTATTAATCGAGTCTGGGATATTTTAAAATAATTTTAACTTTTAATAATTATTTTAGAAGTAATACAAGTAAAGTTTTTCACATTTTAAAATAATTTTTGTTTATTGAGTTAAAATTGAGTTAAAATTTTGGTTTTTTTGTGTGATTATTAACCATATTATTTGTAAAAAGAAAAAAAATCACATGACGAAACTTCTCGTATTTTTTTAAAGGTTTTAAATTTAAAATTTATTTTTAAAAAATGGTGTAGTTTAAAATCGTTATAATTCGAAATATTACTTGTAGAAATACCCTTTTTTTCATTTATATAACCAGAAATATGTAAGTTATAATTTTGATTCACTATTTTCTAAAAAAAATAGTTAAAAATTTTAAAGTGTTTAAAGTAAAAATTTAAAAAAAATGAAACTTTAAAAAAAAAATCATATTTTCAAAAGTAAACATTTTTTCCCAATTTTCTCAATCACAATTAATGTAAAACAATCAAAAAGGACATATGCTAAGTTTGAACTCTTCCTTTAGCGGTTTTTGACTTATAACAATTTAATTTCGAGAAATGGTATGGAAACGCATTATGAAGAAAAACGCATTTTCACAAGAAATTGTTTCCATGAAAACTACTGCTTGAAAGCGAGATTTTGAAAATAAACCAAAAGAAAAAAATAATACTCCCCGTTTTAATTCACTCTTTCGGGGTCTGAATTTTTTTCAATTTTGAGAACAAAATTAATTTTACTGTAATAACGTTGATCGTAGTTATCCAACCAGACTTACTGAACTTTAAAGATTATTTCATTGTCTGAAGCCTTACGAATGTACTTATTTTGTATACTATTCAATTCATATTTATATGATAATAGGCTAAGGAAGAGTTTTTGAAGACGTTTGGAAAATAACATATTATAACAGGATTTGAGAGGGTACTACAACTTTCTGATGTTTCTTGCGTTTTATCATATATGATTTGTGCAGAAAAGTGACTTATATTTTCAATTTAAAGAGTAAAATACAGTCGAGTTTCTCTATAACGAAACCCCATTCAGCGAATTTCTCTATGTAACGAATTTTTACTAGGAACGGTCAATTTTTCATTGATTACATTAGAAATAAAATCTCCATATAGCGAAGTATATATCTCGATATAACGAATTTTTTCAGAAATGTTCTTTCTTTTTTTCTGGAAATGCTTCAATTTATTTGTGAAATTCATTTTCCTGCGATGATTCCTGGAATGTGTTTCATATCTGCATATCTGCTACCTTATCCATGTCCAAAACAGGCATTCATCCCCCCCCCCCCTAAAAACCCATTTCTTAACAAAATGTCTATCGGATTCTTTCATGGTCTCGCCTGACTTTGTTTCAAAGATGAGTATGCGTTTTTGGAAAATTGTGTTGCTCGCCTGAAATAAGGCAAATTTTCGCGCATTTGAACAAAATTTACTTTTTTATTTAAAAAAAAAAAGTTGATATTTTTTTTAGAAAATAACAGTACCCGTACAAATGCTGAATGAGCGTTATTTTTCTGTTTCGAAACGGTTTAAATAAATAAAAAAAAAATATCAAATTTATGTTTAGCGTTAAACATTTCAAAATCTTAATTAAACAACTCAAACATTTTTTTGAAAACATTACTAATAAAATGTAAATTTTTTTTGCTATTCTCTATTCAACGAATTTTTCTATGTAGCGAATTTTTTGACTGAACCATGGATTTCGTTATATAGAGATTCTACTGTATATGAATAAAATAAAGAAATCACCAAACGTGCAAAGAGAATAAAGCAAACTTTTATTATTATTATTATTACCAAATGTCAAAACACAAATGAAGTCATAATGAGAAAGACATAGCCATACACTATCATTTCTGTATGTCGAAAGTAACTAACAAGGAAGGTCTCCATACGGGCATACTCAGAAAAATCTGAAAAAAATACAGAATGTTCATCTCATATAGTTATATATGTTTATAAAAAAAATTCGGCGGAACCTCTTTATAACGTCCGTAAAAAAAATAATAAAAATTTCGTTTACTTGGCGATTTATCTCCGGTTGGCGAAAAAACGAAATTTTGAAAAATACGCTTTTACGCTTCGAATACTTTTTAAAGAAAGAACTTTCTATGTTCAATTTATTTAAATAAGTTTAGTTTAAGTAATTTTAATTTTGCATTTTTACTTTACTTTAAGTGTAATTTTGTCATATACGTTTATATGTACTTATAACAAAATGAAATTAATATATTTTATTATTTAAAACACAATTTAAATTGATTAAAATTGTTCCAAATTGAAAAATACACTGTTAAAAATCTGCTGCATTTTGTTGCAACGCACTCTCTTGCTTGTATAGAAAACGGTTACTTGGGCATGAAATGAAGCTTTCTCATTGGTTGGAATAGAGATATTATATACAAGCGGTGGAGTGCGTTGCAACAAAATGCAGCAGTTTTTTAACAGTGTATGACACGGTCAATTCACCATGCTATGGAGCATTCTCATTGGTCAGAAGAGAGATATTCTATAAAAGTAGTGGAGTGACGTTGCAGTAAATGCTGCAGATTTTTAACAGTGAAGTCAATTAAAATCAGTTTTCAGATTTGTTAAAATCGTCTGCTTTTCGCGAGGAAATGCACTGCTCGCCAAATCCCGCGTCGCTTTCAGCTTTTCACGCCAATTATTCCAAACTATTTTATTTTTTTACATATCTAATAATGTAATTCCGCCGCTAATTTTCACTGATCCTTTATTACCTACATGAGTAGTTTAATTCGTACTTTTTTCAAAAAATTCTGAGTATGCCCCCAATAGAGACCTTCCTTGTAAGTAATTGTTAAGGTAAAATAATACTCGTTGAAAAGACATGTACTATTAGTAATACACCAGACTCAAAAGGGTTAAGATAGGAATAATATTTAAATGTTTTTTTTTTTTTTTTTTTTTCTTTTCAGTAAAAGAGAAATTTTTAATGCAATACATTTTTTTAGAAAATACGAAAATTTTTTGTGTCCCGGACCTCATTGAACAAGCTTTTATCTATACATTTAAAAGACCTGGCTGTTTTTTTTAGTCATCAGCCCTGAATTTTCTACTCAACCAATTTTGATAATTATTTTTTTAAATGAAAGCTATTTATTTGTAGTTGTACCCATTTTAGCTATTTTTTAATTTATTTCCATTTTTCTGTATTATTTTTAATTTTAAATGCTTTTTACGATATTTCTTTAAAATGGTGGCAACTCAGTTTAGCTTTTCTCTCGATAATAAAAATTTATTTTCCATTATCACATTCCACCAGTCAGAAGCTTTATTTCATCAGTGAACATGTCCTGGCATTTAAAAGAAAAAAGTTAATTGTTTTCGTAAAATTTAACCACAATAAAATGATTGCGTATAATTATGCACTAATTGAAGTAAAAAAATTATATTTCCTGAGAAATAATATTGATAATGTAAATAAAATAACAGAAAATAATTTATGATAAAAATTAATGTCTAAAGCAAAATAAGAAAAATTTCAAATGAGGAAAATGATGTCATTCAGCAACCAGATAAATGGGAATTACAATATTATTACAGATGCCTTTTTCATACTACTAATAGCAGTAACTTTTAAAAAACATTTGAAGAGAAAATGACGTCACTATTTAAAACATCGCATTTTTACTCATAACGATATTACATTTCAATATTTCTTTTCATTATGGACACTGAGATTGAGATTTTACTTTCAGATGATTTCAGTTAGTGAAAACAATGTCATAGTAAAAATGAAATTAGTTTTTTTTAAATAAAACTATTTTTCTGTGAGTGCATATAAAATTTCTGGATTTCGCCGGCACTCGGATTACAATTTTAACTGAAGATGTGCGAATATTTGCATGCAAAATTGTAACTGGCAAACTTGACATTAAGTTTGGAAATATATTTATTATATATTGGATTCATTAATGTTATTACTTTTGCTTTTTTTAAAAAACTAAATCGATCGGGTTTTTTAAACATTTCATTCGTCGAATTCGACGGGATTCCACTCGTTTAGTATCAAAAAAAAAAAGGAAAAAAAAAAAAGAAAAAGAAAAAGAAAATCGACGTTTTGACAAACTTAGGAGTAGACCGCCCCCTTAATACTATTTATTTTTACTTATATAAGTAAAATACATATCTTTTTTCTAACATTAGTTTTTTTCTGCAAATAGATATAGAAACGAGTTTTTTAAAGAAATTAATAACTTTTGATTTTTTAATTTTGCTGCATAGCACATCCATTTAAATGAGTGTTCAGGTCACAACTCACTTTAAAATAATTTAAAAATTACAAAAAGCATGGAAAAAAGAATTAATATTATAAAGAACATAATGCAAGTATTAACATCTGCTATTAAAGTTGAAAAAAAAAATTAAAATATTATAAAAAATGAAATTTATCAGTGTGTCGAATTACAGCTTGACTCGATCATTGCGCCATTTTGTGAACAAAGTAGCCACTGTTGCCAAAATTCAAAAGCTGAAAGTCGATTTTTGATTCATACATTACAATTCCAAATTGGTTTTAGATTGTTACAATGAAATTTAAAGCAACAAAAAGAGCAAGAAAAACATCCATTTTAATGAATGCCAAGTCGCAGGAGGATATGCATGCAATTTTAAATAACATAAAACATAGACATGCAATTATGAACGCCTTTATTTATATTTATATATATATATATATATATATATATATATAAAAAAAAAAAATTGGGAAATGTGTGATAAATGAAAGACTTTTTTTTTCTTGTTTGTTCTCATCACCACTAAACCGATCTTCCCAACCGCAGGCGGGCGTAGTATCGGGCCATAAAAATAAATCGACACCGCGTCTCTGCGTCAAACTGACCATCTCCTTTCTCTCTTTACACACTGTCCCAACTCATAAAAATCCGGGACACGGTAACCTAATCGGCTTACCGGATTGAATGTCCGGGTGATATTCTCCGCGGCTTCTTTGCCTGACAAGTTGAACTTCCCCTACACTCCCTGTACAACCCCCCGCTGATTATAAAAATTGTTCTTTAGATGTGGATATGTGAGGTAGTTTTATTCACTTTCACTTATCTCTTTTTATTAAATAATATTACATAACTGTTAGCTTTAGCTATCTCAGATGGATGATTTTTTTTTATTATTATTATTATTTTTTTTTAATGCCGTAATGTGAACAAAAGATTTTGTGTAATGGGCTAGAGAAATATTCAAATTATTTTCGTGGGAAAGTTCCTGAGAGTTTGAAAGTTTTACAGAGGATTAAGCGATTTTGTGTTTAGGGAGTAGATGGGGTATTAAAGTAAAAAAAAAAAAAAAAAAAAAATCTACGGTCTGCGGTGTTTTTGTTTTGATCACATAATACTTTTCATGTTTTATAACTTTCGTGGAATCAGAATCGATCCGACGAAACCAGATCCACGTCTTTCCATTGTTGAGACTCCCTTCTCTTTCGTTGGTGACCACATAACGGTTGGAAAAGAATGTCCACGGGAGGGGCTTAGAAGTTTTCGCCGAGTAAAGCAAATAAGGGCAACCTAAAGATCGGTTTATTTGTTTTACACGACAAAAAAAAAAAAAAAAAGTCAACTTTTTTTTTAGGCGTTCTGTGGTCATCAACTGTCGAAAGAAGTAGAGATGGACATGTCAACGACATTCGCTTGCGATATCTGACTCTAGACATCTGACGAAAGCCAAAAAATAATTGAAGGAAGCGCCTGACCACAAGAAAAGTTACATGGTGAAGAAAATTAGTCTGTTTGGACCTTTAAAAGTTCATACAGACAAATCTTATGGATAGCGGCGTCTTTGTTCTGGTCATGGGTTGCTTTTCATGTTGTATTACTTTCCTAGTATCGGAATAGGTCTGACAAAGAGATCTCCGCCTCCTTCTATAGAGATTCCTATTTCTTTTTTGATGGGCACAGAACGGTTGGAAAAAGGAAACAATGGGCATTTTTATTGCTTTCATCGTAGAGGTTTCGAAAAAAAGGCCTGAACTTAATCTTAGACCAGGGCTGTCCAATGCGGTACCCACCGGCGTCATGGCGCCCTTTGAAAGTTTTTTTTTTTTTTTTTTTTTTTTGCGTTTTTAAAATTTTATTTAAAAAAAAAAAAAATTCTGGTTAAAAGGATACTTTATTTGAAATCCTTGATATTTGTTTCAAAGATATTTTTAAATTTTTTGTAAGTATATTTGAAGCATCAAAAATGAAAACTTATTTTAAAAATTTAATCATGTATTATTACGTTCTCTTACTAATTTGTAATCAATCTTTATGAAAAATGTTATGGAAATTATGACGATAAAAATTAATAAAAATTAGCAATAACTTTTTTAAAATGTTAGTAAGCGAATTGCAGAAAAATAAGTGCACCACTTCTCTTTCCTTTCTGCATAAAAATTTAGCTTTTTGTTGTTATTGTTGCCATTGATGTTGTTACACTGGCTCATATTTGTTTTAAAATACAAGTAAACAGATGTCTCAGACCTTTAAAATTTTAATTATTTTTCTCATTTTGTTTAAAAAAAATCTATAAAATCGTTCGAAATTGTTTCTATCAATGAAAGCTTTTGCAGGCTATCTTTTTGAAATCACTCATAGATTGGTCACTATGCTTGTCTTTGTTTTTGTATTTTTTATAGCGGTGTTTTTCGCACCTCTAAAATAAATCAAGACAATATCTCTGATTACCATATTATTTCAATTAAAAGCCAGATTACAGTTTCCAATTCCTTCCACCACAAAAAATGTTGAGAAAGCACCTCTCAGAAAAATGTATAATTCGGAATTTGCTACGATTTATAGTTATTTTGATTTTGATTTGTTATTTACATAGAGCTCCAGATCTACACATGGGCCTTATGTCTTCTACTGCGATATTCATTTCCGGTATATATCGCTAGTAATACTGTGTGAAAATTCTTTGTATCCTTGTTAATGGTGGCGCCCTTCATTTTTGTCAAGAGGTGAAATGCGCCCCTGCTTAGAGAAAGGTTGGACAGGGCTGCCTTAGACCTTCGGACCAGGGGTGTCTGAACTTTTAGCTTCCCCGGACCTTATTTCAAGATGAAAATTTGGTTCAAACCGCATTTGAAGGGATTTTTTTTTCTCTCGGGGGGCAAGTACATAGTGAAAAAACTAACAATCAGAGTTGACATTTGGGGGAAGATGGGAGTGAGGTTTTCTCCTTAACGAATTTGATACTTCAAAGTGTACAAATCATCACGCGCCAGATTCAAACAAAATTTCAGAAAATGCATAAAATCTGAAATAGTTTGTCATATTCTATTAAAACGGAAACAATAGTATTAAGTAAACCTATTAAGCACAGAAATTAGTAATTTATCTATTTTATAAAGCAAAAACATATCTGTAAGCATTGCTGGAATCACATTAAAAGTAGTAACACCTGACTCATAAATTTCCCTTTTACTGCATTTTTTTTTCTTCTAAAAATCTTACATTCTTACAGCATCGTATTAGTCTAAGAACCGACAGCACAAAAACTTACATTAGCAAGCACAATGATTGGGTGGCGGCAATACCGACAATCACCTCATCGAGTTCTCGGATGAAAAGTTAGGATTAGTCAAATCTGGATTCGCATATTAAAACACAATCGGTCTGCCAGGTTCCATCTTGGCGGAAAGTACCTAAAAACCCGATTTTAGCGGTTGACTCATAAGTTTCCCATCATGTTTTCTTTCCCCCTATGCTCCATGTTTTCACATTTTTGGGTGCAGGATGGCATAATTGTAAACCTACGAGTCAAGCTCTTAAATCGGGTTTTAACCCGGGAGAACTCGCTATGAGAATTTCTCTCAGGGTGCCCCATTCTTTTCTTTTACTTTACAGCAGTCACTTAATATAAAATTTTTTGTTTGACTTAGTATATTTATTCACAAAAGAGGTAAAGTAATCGAAATCACATTTTGAAATTTTATTAAAATGAAAAATAGTCTTAAAAATAGTCTTAAAAAGGGTACGATGGAAAAAGAAAATCTCATGCGCGAGTTCTCGCGGGTTAAAGTATCTTCCACCAAGATAATGATTGCGTTTTAATATGCGAAACGAAATTTAACTAATCCTAGTTTTTCATCCGGGAACTTGATGAGGTAATTGTATGCGCTGCCGCCTCCCGGTCTAAAAAAAAAAAAAAAAAAAAAAAAAAAAAAAAGGAAAAGTAGAAATAGCGGAATCTAAATGACCCATGTTTGCTGAAAGTGAAGTGGCGCATAAGCCAAAAATTAATACCACCATTGATTGACTCGCAAGTTTATCATGGTGTTTTCCTGCTCCCAGTCCTCCATGTTTTCATACCTTTCATTGTAGGGCAAATACAATGATAAACCTACGAGACAACTACTGAAGATATATTAATTTGACTTTTGCACCATTTCACTTCCGGCAGAAGCAACATGGAAAAATTATAAAACTAGTCGGAAAATATCGAAAACTATTTATTTTTTGCTTCTCATTGATTTGGAAATTTGACTTGGCAATTTATGGTCTCCCCCTCCCCCCCTCTTCAATGAGAAGTTTTAGCAGTGACCCTGACTGTTTTATTTTTTTAATTTTTATACTTTCATTTAACGGTTATCAGAATGCACTCTGGATGTTTCTAGAAAATCTTTATCCATAAAATTTTACTTTCCATGCTATCTAAAATATGCAAATCCGTGAAAAATTATAAAACTTAATTTCATTATTCTTTTGAACTTAAAAAAAAATGTGAAAAAGAAGGGAGAATTTCACTTACTTACAAACAACGAATGACAAATTACTCAGTCTCATAACTCACTCCTAAAACTAACTTTAAAATAAATTTTTAATGCTTCAAAAACTGGGGCGTGTCAGGCGCTAAAAATGCCCTTCATAAATTAGCCCATCCTAAACACGGACGTATAATTTGATTATACGAAGCAACACGTTCCCCTTTCGGTCTAATTCAATTTAAATTCAAAATTCTCTCGCTTAACTCCATACGTAACTCATCTATACCCCCCGCTCCCTCACTCCCCTGATCTCGTTCTGCCCACTTATTCACCCTTTTATGTTCTGGGGAACTTGACGCTTTTGCGACATCTATTATTTAAATTCGACTTTTACCCTTGCGCGTCTAGTGGAATAATGCGCGTTGAAAAATGGGGCGTATTGGAAATGAAGTGAAAAGATTTATATAAAAAATTGTTTCCGTGAATTTTGACAACAGTGTATATTCGAATCGGATTTCGCATTAGAAATCATTGATATTTATTGTAATTGTTTTCGAAGCTAAATATGCAAAATTTTATGATTTTTCGAGAATTCGGTAGAAGAAAATGTAATCGTCTGTGAAATTAATGCATTGTATTTATACTTATTTACGAGAAAAGCATTACTGGAAACGAAGTGAAAAGATTTAAATAAAATATTAACATTTTCATATATTTTAGCAATTGTGTATATTACGATCGTATTTCACGTAGCTTGCATAGTTTATATTTATTGTAATTGTTTTAGAAGCTAAATGTGCTCTTTTATAATTTTCTGAGAATTCGGAGAGAAGAAAATGTAAATGATTATCAAATTAATGCAATGTATTTTTTATTATTTCCCTGATAAGCAGTATAGAAAATGAAACGAACAGATTTATATAAAATGCTATTTTCATATATTTTGATAACTGTATCAGAATTATACATTTTGAATCGCGGCCATTGACATTTGTTGTTATTGTTTTTGAAACTGTGTATTTATAATATATTGAAAATTCATACAGAGTGAAATGCAATCAGTTGTCAGATTAATGTTGCTTATTTATCATTATTTAAGTAAGATGTGTTATAGGAAATGAAGTGAAAAAAATAAAGTAAAATTTCATCGTTGATATTCATTACAATTATTTTCGAAGTTAAATGTATGAGAATCCTAATAGGGTGCTTGTCGATAAAATGTTATGTATTTATTTTTATTGATGTGGGAAGCATTACTGGAAATTAAGTGAAAGATTTTAATGAGAATATATTCCTATAATTTGATAATGATGTGTATACAAATCTTATTTCACATTACAGTTATAGGTACTAACTGTAAATGTTTTGGAAAACTTAACCTCCTCATTTCCAAAACAAATATAACGAAGGATTACAAAAACTAGCTTAAAATTATTATGAAATATTTCCAAGGATATAGAAGGTTATATATCGATGCTTATGACATGAACGCAGGGTGCTAAAAAATTCTTCATTTGGCGAATAAATGAACAATCAGATTCGGCAAATTGGGAATGCTCAATTTCTTTCTTTCTTTTTTTTTTTTTTTTTTTTTTTTTTTGTGTGTGTGTGTGTGTGTGGTTGCAGTTGAGATTCTTACGTTATTTTTTTACGTTATTAATGTCGCTTTTCATCTTCAATCGCACCGTGCCATTTAAATAATTATATTTAGAGATACTGACTCAACATCGATTCAGTTTAACAAAAGCTAAAAACATAGAAATACCTCAAGTATTTCTCCGCTATCAGTTTATCACTTTCTGTTCTCCGGCAAATTCACAAACAAAATTACTCCTCCCAATAATCGCCAAATCAAGAAAAATTTTTGCTGAAATGTGACGCTGAATTTGCCATTTACCATACTGTTTGTTAAGTAGTTGTATGCAAAGTATGACTGGTCAATCATCAATTTTAGGTAGCTTTCATTGCAAAAAGTAAAAAGCTACCTAATGCAGCCGTCCGGAGGAAAACACTTCCGAAAAATTTTGATATATTTTCACCGATCATGACCTCCAGAACCCGAAACCATCCTCCGTTCAAATATTGACATATATATATATCATTCTTATATATAAATATATCTGATTTTGTCATGCTGTAACTATCGTATTTATGAACCGATTTGAATGAAACTTGGTATGTACATAGTACATACAAATATCTCGACCGAGTTCGTTAGCCAGCATCACCCGCCATCTTGTTTCAAAATGGCAGCCATTTAATTTTTTTTATTTAAAATTTAAAGTTGAAAAATATTTTTCTTTTTTGTGTTAGAACTTAAAACAAAGATTCCAGAACATTTTTGGTTTCATCTATATCTTAAAAAATGACTGAGTTATAGCACTTTGAATTTCTAGTGTGGCTGACATTTTGAAATGATTTGACTTTTGTCACATGATAACACGCGTATATATGAACCGATTTGGATTTAACTTGGTATGTACATAGTACATACTGAGGCCTTGGCCGAGTTCGTTGACCAGTTCCATCCGCTATCTTATTTCAAAATAGCGGAACATTAATTTTTTTAAATTAAATTTTAAAATTGGGTACAAAAAAGTAAGAAACTGAAAAAGATTTTTCATTTGTGTGTCTGACCTTGATACAAAGATTCCAGAACACTTTTTGCTTCATCTATATCTCTAAAAATGATTGAGTTATAGCACTTTCAATTTACAGTGTGGTTGACATTTTGAAACGGTCTGAAATTTGTCACGCGATAATACGCATATTTACAAACTGATTTGGATATAACTCTGTGTACATAGTACGTACCAATGTCTTGACCGAGTTCACTGCTCAATTGCATCCGCCATCTTTTTCAAAAGGGTGGCCATTTAAATTTGTCAAAAATCTTTTAAATGTATAATGATGTACAAACAAAAAATTAGAAATTGAAAAAAAAAATCTTTCCGAATGTTTGATCTTAATACATGAATTCCGAAGTATTTTTTGTTTTGTCTTTATCTTAAAAAACGCCTGAGATATAGCAGTTTAAATTTCTTATGTGGGTGACATTTTTTTAAAAAATCAATTTGCCTGCTACAGCACTCGTATATTCGCGTTTGAAATGAAATAGACGCCCTCTCGCGGACAAAGTCTGAAACGAAATAGAACTGATACCGTGAGCATCTTCCGCTGAAATCAGTGTTTAAAAGGCCGATAAATAAATAAACAGTTCTATAATAAATAAATAAATAAACAGTTCTATAACGCATGCAACGTTGGGTTCTTTGTATTAAAATTATCTAAAATCAAAATTTTATACACAAAGTTTAGATCTATAATATAAAAAAGTACATTTGACTTACTCATGGCAAAATAACATGACAGCAACACAATGCTTGCATGATTCGCTTGCTCCAGCTTTGCAAGAGCAAGAAAAAAATTTTATTTTCAAATTTTTGATTTCCTTTACTAGCAAACCTGAAATAATATGGGGATTTCCTTTTGTTTGGCTTGTTTGTAAACACGAGCCTACAATCTCTATTTCTTCTTCTTCGCATTCTTTAATTCCGCACATTACTAATCTCTTTGAATCAATAATTGCTTCAGCTTCTCTAAAGCAATTACTAGATTTTCCAGCATCTAGAAATTCTAAAATTATCGATATTTGTAATTTATCTCCCATAATTAAATAAAAAAGATAAAAAAACTGCACTTTAAATAGCTCTTTAAACGGGTTTCGCTTCGCTATTCTACAGCATGGGACAAACAGCATTACGTAAACAAACGATTATCAGTTCTATACAACGCCACCTTTCGGTCATTACAAACGCGAATATTAATCAATTTCGATGTGAGTGTGCATGTGCACAAGAATTAAGATTTCAACCAAGCTCACTGGTTTGTTTTATCCATCATGTTGTTTTAAAATGGCATACATTTCATGATATCGTGGAATTTAGCGACCCTATAAATCTCTTAAAATAAAACCAGCTTGAATAAAAAATTCCCATTAGTGATTAATGGGTCTACATAATCTAAAAATTCTCAGTATTGACAAAAACTAGTATTCAATCTTATATAATCGGATACCACTAATTTGAGTTTCGTATGTTTGAATAATATAACTTAGTTTAAAATAAATAAATAAATTAGATATATGAAAGCTACGTCTTCCTCCTGGTACTGCCGGAAGGACTTTTTTCTATCGGTTACAGTCGAAATCTGATAGCAATTTCCGCTAAAAGAATGTTTGAAACATTTATACATTTAGAATGTACTTATTTATAATAGTTTCTGTAGCGTATACTAAAATTTCTATCTTATAAGGAATGATAAAAAAAATATATTTTGGTTTAGAACACATTGAAATACAAAACAGGTACAATAAGGGGTGAAAGATAGATTTTCCAGCGTTTCACGCCGAATCCATTTTGCTAACATTTTTTTACTTACCCATCATGCGTAGTAAAGGGCAAGACTTGCAATCGTTTTGAAAATCGAAAAAAAAAATTTGATGGATTTACACGTTTCAGACACTGGAGATTCCAAAAAACATATTTTTACAAAAAAAAAAAAAAAATTGCTGTCCGTCCGTCTGTGTGTGTGTCTGTCTGTCTGTCTGTAACCGCTCTATCTCCCGAACAAATTGAGATAGAGACTTGAAATTTTGTATGTACTTAGTATGTAAGAATGGGACGAAGCCTATTTAATATCAATAACCTCTATTATCCGGAACTATTTTTTTCGGACTCTCGAAAAATACCTTTTGATGAAGGGTACGTAAAAAATTTCGAAATTTTTTATTTTAAGGAATGCACGTAAAAGGCAATAAAATAACACACATTTTGCATAAAAGATGAAGTCGATCAGATTATTAGTTGCCGAGATATATGTAATCCTGTTTTCCAAACTCTTCCATTTTTCATGACCCTGTATTTCATTCAAATTTCAATTCAATGATATATTTTAATTGGAAATGAGACGCTTAATCTAAAGCAATAAGTTTCTAGTTAATATGATTATTATTTTTTGAATTATAAGGATGTTTCTTTTAGGCAAACCGGTACTACTCGAGTATTTTGGCGTTTTATATAATTTGTCGAAATTGGCTCATCAGCTATTCATTAATGGAGCATTATTATGTATGTTATAATTATTTATTTATGCATTTAAATTTTATTTTGGAATTGCCATAGATAGTTTACCCGCGTTTTATTTTCATATTTTATATTGTGATGGGTAAGTATTACGGTGCCCCCCCCCCCCCCCCAACGACTAGTTAATTTGGCTACTGTCTTTTATTTCTTTTTCGCCAAATCGCTAATATTGGTCAAAAGCCAGTGAGAACCTTGCATGAAAGCATCTATTATAAAGATCTAGGAATAAATGTAACAATTTTGGAGATATTTAAATTCTTTAGTGTCTCCTACAGACGACATCAGGACTGAGGAGGTTAACACTGAAAATTTCATCAAATTTTGAAAATTAGGTGAGCAGACAATGTAATTGTTTGCCATATATTTATTATTATTTAAGTGAGGAATAATATTGGAAATGAAGTGAAATAATTATGTATATCCGCGTGTAAGTGAAATCCCATCATAAATAAAATAAAAACCCTTCAGCACACGCGCCTGTTTTTATAACGTTAGAGAACGCATGGGATAAATATCACCAGATTTTGTCTCCCACTATATTTTTGGCTAAATATATTTAAAAAAATCGAATTACAGTTCTGCATTGTAAGATGCATTAATTATACTTATTTTTAAGGAAAAAATCATATCTTGTGAGGGAGTGACCTTTGTCATAAAGGCACTCTAGTATTTCTGAGATCGTGACGTCAATAATTTAACATGTGTAAGCGTAAAAGCGACATCTATCCTCTCTTTTACTTTAACTTTCTAGAGTGTGTGTGTCTCTTTCGGATTCTGCAGTTAGGCTCGCGGTTAGTAGTAATATGTAAATTTGAAGTATCTCAGTTTGCAACATATAAAAGCTTGGAGTTTGAGTGTGTGTAGTGTGTCTCTGGCGATAGCCAGCAGAGCGTGACAAGCGATATTAGCCAGTGAAGTGTGTCTCGAGCGGTGATTTCCCACTGGTGGTGAGCAGAGAGCGTCTAGCGGCGTTGATTGATCCAGAGAGAGTAGTATCAAGTAGCATAGAGCCCCCAGTAAGCTGATAAGGAGTTTGAGAATTCGACTAGAGAAGTTGGCCAGTGGTAAGGATTTAATAGTAATTGTGTTGATTATCTCAGAGTCAATAAAAGATATCTACAGCCACGGGCTGTCTAATAAGTTTTATCTAGCAGCTTAGCCGAAAGATAGTTGAGAAGTAATCAGAGGTGCCCCGATTGAGCTAGTTCCGGAGCTGTGAGTATGAGTTTAATCTTTTAGTAGTATTCTCAGTTGTGAAAATTAAGAACTGCTCCACTGTCCTTGGGCCCTTATAGTTTTTAATAAACTATGTTTTTATCTTAATTCCTGAGTATGTCTGCATTTAACTCCCAGCACGAGCAGCCAACCGTTACAATCATTCATATTTATTTTCAGATTTTGTAGAAGTTTTTGTAAAATTCCCGTTTTTTTCTTCTTTTTTTTCATTGAAAACGATTTGATTTACCGCTTAAAACATGAATTATTTCACAAAATGGATACTGATTACATTTAATAACCAAAAATAAAAATCTATTTACTAAAAAAGATGCATAAAAATTTACTAAATATTCCGTTACAAAATGTACTGGTCTTTAAAACTTAAAACTATTACTATTAAAAATCTTATATAAAGAAACAGAAAAGATGACTCCCGCGTTTCGATCACAAACGTGATCATTTTCAAGAAATAGTTTCACTGGAATGTCTTGTTCACTGTGCTATTTATATGCCAGTTTGAAAAAAAAAAAAAAAAAAAAAAAAAAAAAGATCAATTTATTATTTCTAGGAGAGGGGAGGGGCATACGCAGCGAATGCGATATTGAGTATATTGAATCTCTTTGAAATTAGAAATTTATTTACCTGTGACTGTTACAAACAAAAAAAAAAACTTTAAAATTAAATGATTACATATATAAAGCAGGATGATATTGAAAATTATACCATAAGAACTATTTTTACACATGAATTTCAAAAGAGGAAGGAAACTTTAAAACAATGAATTCATTAATACATGTTAAAAGCGTTAAATAGGAAAAAATTACATCATGTCTAAAATTTTCAAAGAGTAACACTGCAAAACAGCTTAAATTAAAAAATGTATTTACACAAGATATTTGTTTCATATTTTAAGGTGCGAGCTTTTAAACTATTATTATGAATTCTAAGAAAGCACAAATAAAAATACTTCCTTTCCAACAACAAAAGTATTTTCATCTGAATATTAAAAAGAGAAAAAAACTTTGATGAAAATTACACCAGATTTAAAACTATACATTTTAAAAGCTTCATTTAAAACAAGTTTCTTATGTTAAAAATACCGTTCTTAAAAAATACCGAGAGGTAAATACTCTGTTGACTGGGTTCATTTTATATTAGCTTATTTTCAAATGTTTAACAGATCTTATTCAATCAAAGACGAAAGCAGACTTTGAATCGCTTAACAGCAGTTGATTCGGCCTTAAAATTCCCCAATCAAAGAAAAGTGAATAGAAACCCGCTTACACGGAGATGGCTATTTGTTGTTTTAATTATAATGCAATCTTTTAAAATCTCTTTTTAAGCTGATCAAATTAGCGTGTTTTTAGAGTTTGTAATTTATGTACGAGGTTTGGTGAGGGCAGCTGGTAGGGGACAGATGCACCTAGTAATATAAAAAGAAATTGTCGTAATACTTTCAAGTTATTTACAATATTAAGGCACTTTGCGTTGAGATTATGGTAAACCTTAACTCCTAAAAAATTTCTTAAATAATACTAAACAAGCATTGTTTCAACTTTTCAAGTTATCGTTTGTGGAATGTTACTTTTCTCTCCATTAATGTTAGTAATTAACTAAAAAATTTTCATTAACTTCAACTACCACTGCGTTGTTTAACTACAAATTGAAACATACCCAAAAGTCAGTGTTACTTATACGATGGGCTTTAAAAGGCAAATTTTATTGATTGCTACTATCTTTCAGCGCAGCAATTTGTATAAATTGTTCATAAAATTCTCAACAGACGGCGCAATACTGAGTTCATTTTTCGTGCCCCAGTTGTTTTTATCATTTGATCTGCTTCGCATTCTGTAAAGAAATAATGTAAAGTTACTCCACATACTTGGTCGCAGCGTGCTAACTCCAATTTTATGGCGTATTTTAACTTGCATAATGGTCTAACTCAAAATGATATAACTGGTATAACGTTACGCATTAGAGTACGTAATACAAGTTATATCGATTAAATAATTCCATAGGATGGAGGCAGCAAGGTTGCCACCAATTTTATGAAGTAACGTTACATAAATTTTTACAGAGTATCATTTTTTCTAAGAAAGACTTCGTAAATTTTGCCGAGTTATAAAGGTTGAAGACTTTTAGAAATGAATTTTTTACCGGGGTAAGTTATTTTAGATGTGAAAATGTACTTTTTATAGTTAATTTGTTTTTATTTTTATGCTTACTTGCTTAATGTGTATTATTCCAACCATATGAACCTGAAAAATTCAATAAAAATATTCGATATTTTTGTCATTTTTAGAGTACTGTGTACTGGGTAGCTTTAAAGAAGTGTAATTAATTATATGTCTAAAATACACTATCTCAAAAAGACCTAATGTTCGTTTCATCGGGACACTGAAACTCTTCTGTTTAAGACATGATTCTGTTATAAAAAGATGCCGCTTTCAGAGATTTTACTGTGTTTCACTAAACAGAGGTGAAAAATCTCGTTTCAGACAGGTTTTTAGCGAATTTAGTTGGATGACAATTCATATTAAGGTACTACCATGTAACGCTTCCGTTTAAGGCAGGATTCTGTTATAGATAATTACTATTTTGACAGGTTTTAAAAACTTGTAAAAAATGAATCCTGTTTATAACAGAATTTCTGTCAGAAAGGGAAATGCTCCACAATGCTATCAAAAAGAATACTATAAAATTAAATCTTCTAACACAAAATCTGTGTAAAACGGATCTTTTCACAAACATTTGAGATTTTATCTTGACGGGTATTTTTATATATAGGGTAAGTGTATCAGTAGTAGGCCACGTACCAATAGTGGTCCACCAGTTTTCAAAGTTGAAAAACAAGTTTTCTAATCATCCCTGTCAGATAACAAACTAATTGCTGATTGGCTGGAACCATTATCTGTTATCAGGCAAAGAGACAACTTCAGTATTCTCATAGTTTTTGAGATGGAATGACGTTTTTATAGACTATACAAAAAACTAAAGAGAAGCTAAAATTATTTTACGTAATCATCAAAACTTCTAAATATGTTTTCATTATTGTGATATTTAAGTGTAGAAAAGTAAAAAAAATTATAACTTCTGTACAGTATGTATTAAACTCAGGAATGGAGTGGCCCACTTCTAGGGGGGGGGGGGGCCCTACTGGAGCATCAGAAAGTTACTATGCCCACTACTGGAGCGTATAGGAGGGTAACATTTTTTATTTATTTATTTATTTTTTTTATTTTTTTTTTATTTTTTTTTTATTTTTTTTTTTTTTAGAGAATATATTTTAAAAATTTGAATGTTTATTCTTATACATAAAGGTAAGGATTAGGTTAAAAAATATATTTAAAAAAAAAACTCACTTTAAAAAACTTATATATTATATTTAACACCCTTTTAATACTTTAATAATAATTAGATGAATGTCCTTAAGTAGCTCACTACTGGTGCAATTACCTTATATAACCTGAAGTAAAAATTCTGGACGCCCCTCAAAACTAAATCCTGGCTACGTTAAAGTGCTATTACACGTGTCGTGCTACAGGCGTCAAATTGCAGGCGTCTCCATGTTATCCTATGGGACCAGGAGAGTCGCTTGGTTAGCGGGCGATTCTCTTGTGTCGGAGCGTCTTTGACGCCTGGAACGAAGCGAGTTGCTAGTAAGAGTCAATCAAATGCTCGGGGGTCAGTCCACATCAAACCAACCAATGGACAAAATTTCAGGTGTTTGGAGTTTGTTAATTTTTGGCTCAGATGATGTACAAGAATAGTAGATAAAAAATACAAATTTGCAATTTTTTTTAACCATTTGTTTTTGAGTTATTAATTTTTGAAAATTAAAAAAATTAATGAAATTTGTATTGTTTGGCAAACTTTAATTTGCTGTAACTTGAGAACTATTTAACCTAAAGAGTTGAAATTTAAATCATTGTTTTCAGTTTTTTATGCTGTTTCATAGGATATATAACATAAAAAAATATTTTTAAAAATAATTTGGTTATGTAAAAAATTTATATAAAATTTTTAAAAATTCAAAATCGGAATTTTTGATTTTGTTTTAAAAAATATATTATATTTAACACCCTTTTAGCAACTTTTGTGCCAAATTTCATGATGGAACTCTTATGGTATCACAAAGAAAAAAATTATTTTCTATATCAATGATCGGAAAATTTCTGTAAAAAAATCTCATTATATTTTGTTAAAAAGCAAATGGACTATAAAAGGTAGTCTATTTTTGTTTCCAATGTTCATATTTTCCATTCATGCAAGTCAAGTTCAATTATCAAATAAAATTTTAGTATATAATTCGCTAGGTTTTATTATTGTGTTAAACACATAACAGTAAAAATTAAAAGTAATAAAGATAATTAGTATTTTGTGTAATTGCGATAACTATCGCATTTATGAGCCGATTTGAATGAAACTTGGTATGTGAATAGTGCATACAAATATCTCGACCGAGTTCGTTGGCCAGCATCATCCGCTATCTTGTTTCAAAATGGCGGCCATTTAAATTTTTTTTAATTTAAAATTTAAAATTAAATGCGAAAAAAATAAAAGTTGAAAATATTTTTATTTTATGTGTTAGATCCTAAAACACTAATTCTAGAACACTTTTTACTTTGTCTATTTCTTAAAAAATGATTGAGTTATAGAACTTTGAATTTTTCTTATGGCTGACATTTTAAAAAGATCAATTTTTTGCCATACTATAACTAACGTATATATGAACCGATTTGAATGAAACTTGGTATGTACATAATACATACAAATATCTCGACCGAGTTCATTGGCCAACATCATCCGCCATCTTGTTTCAAAATGGCGGCCATTTAAAATTTTTAAAAAAAATTAAAATTTAAAAATAGATGCGAAAAAGTTAAAAGTTGGAAAATATTTTTTTTTTATGTATTAGATCCTAAAATACCGATTCTAGAACACTTTTTACTTTGTCTATATCTTAAAAAATGATTGAGTTATAGCACTTTGAATTTTTCTTATAGCTGACATTTTGAAACGATCTGATTTTTGTCACGTGATAACACTCGCATTTATAAATCGATTTGGATGTAACTTGGTGTGTACTTAATAAAGCCTGGACTGAGTTCGTTAACCAGTTCCATCCGCCATCTTGTTTCAAAATGTCGGTCATTTAATTTTTTTTTTTTTTTTTTTTTTTTTTTTTTTTTTTTTTTTAATTTAAGATTTGAAATTAGGTACAAAAAAGTGAGAAATTGAAAAAAAAATTCTTTGATGCATTTGACCTTGATACAAAGATTCCAAAGCATTTTTTGTTTCGTCTGTATATTTAAAAAGTCTGAGTTATAGTACTTTTAATTTCTAGTGTTGCCCACATTTTTAAATGATCTGGTTTTCTTCACCATGATAACACGGTATTTATACACCGATTTGGATGAAACTTGGTGCGTAGATAGGACATACTGATGCCTGGACCGAGTTCGTTGGCCAGTTTCAACCGCCTTCTTGTTTCAAAATGGCGGAATATTATTATTTTTTTAATTTAAATTTTAAAATTAGGTGCAAAAAAGTAAGAAATTGAAAAAGATTTTTCTTTTGTGTGTTTGACCTTAATACAAAGATTCCAGAGCATTTTTTGTTTCATCTGTATCTTGAAAAATGGCTGAGTTTTAGCACTTTCAATTTCCAGTGAGGTTGACATTTTGAAACGGTCTGAAATTTGTCACGCGTTAATACGCATATTTATAAACTGATTTCGGTAAAACTCCGTATGTTCATGTTACATACCAATGTCCTGACCGAGTTCAGGGCCAACTTTATCCGCCATCTTGTTTCAAAATGGCGGCCATTTAAATTTGTCAAAAATCTTTTAAAAGTATAATGATGTATAAACAAAAAATTAGAAATTGAAAAAAGGTTCTTTCTAAACTATTTATCTTAATAATGAATTCCGGAGTATATTTTGCTCTGTCTTTACCTTGAAAAACGCCTGGGATAAAGCAGTTTGAATTTTTGATGTGGGTGACATTTTTTTTTTTTTTTTTTTTTTTTAAGTCAATTTTTCGCGACAGCACTCGTATGTATTAATCGATTTCGATGTGAGTGTGCATGTTCACATGAATTAAGATTTCGATCAAGCTCATTGGGTTTTTTTATCCATCATGCTGCTTTAAAATGGATATCGTGGAATTTGGCGACCATATAAATCGCTTAAAATAAAACCAGGTTGAATAAAAGATGACTAATTTCTAAAAATTCCTATTAATGTTCAGTATTGACAAAAACTAGTATTCAGTCTTATATAATCGTGTTCCACTATTTTGAGCTTCGTATATTTGATTTACATAACTTAATTTAAAATAAAAGAATAAGTATATAAAATCTACCTCTTCCTCCCGGCATTGCCGGAAGGACTTTTTTAATTTATTTTTTTGGAATTTAAATATAATGATTTTTTAATTATTCTTTATTTAATGTTACTTTTAATTAAATTTTATGTTTAAAAATGAATAAATTGGTAATAAATGAGTTAATGAAAGAAAATCTCAAAGTAGAGTTCAATAAAACAAATTATGCTCCTGAAGTTGAATGCTTTCACAATCACAATGAGTCACACTCAAACAGTAACATGTTTGCTTTCTGGTGAAACCTGCATGCCTTTCTTACAAGGCTTTTGAAATCGCCAGTGTTCTCTAAGATCTTCTGTAGTGGCACACTATCTGAAGTCTATTGCTGTCTGTTTATAACTTGTATTGTACAATTTAGGATTTTTTTTTCTTTTTATTATTGTTTCTTTGAGGTGAATGCGGATTTGTGTTATAAAATATTAAGAGAAAAGTTGCTTTAAACTGAAAATGGATAAAAAATAGAATAAATTTTGTTGTAATTCATTCAAAAAGCAAGAACACTAGGTAAGTAAAAATTTAAGAAATGTTACAATGTGGATGACAACATTAAAATATGGCATTGAAAAAGGCTTGAAAATCTGCACTCATTGCCGCTTACAATTAGGCAAGGAAAAACATCCTCAAATTGTGAAAATGACATTGATACTAATTTTTCAGACATTCCAAATGATGACAATCCAAAACCAGGTTGTAGTAAAGATGACCCTGAATTCATGGATGTTGAATCTGGTTTTGATAATTTGAATGCATCATTAACATCTATTGGATAGTCACATATTATTAAAAGTAAATGTGAAAGTAGTAAAAGGTATTTCTTTGAAGATATTGTGGGGTACGTTGCTTGTGCCTATGAGAATGAGTGGTGGGTGGCATGTGTTCTCACAAAAGATCAGGTCGAAGAAGATGTTAAAGTTTCTTTCCTTTATCTAAGCGGACCATCTCCGTCATTCACTTATCCTAGAAAATCAGACATTACCAAAATACTTTATTTTATGCAAACTACATCCAATCAATGCAACAGGCAGAACATACACAGTACCCAAAGAGCAAATAAAAAGAGCAGGTCAAATTTTACATAAGAAGAAAAAAAACTTGTACTAAGATCTAAAAATTGAGCTCTACTGTGCCAAACTGAATATGTAATTTTTAAGGCCCCTGTCGCTCGCGAGGTAATGCTATTCCTACGGGGAAGCATTTTTCTAACTCTTTCGCATTTTGACATTTTTGATTTTATTTTATTTTTTATTTTATTTTATTATTATTATTATTATTATTATTTTATTTTATTTTTATTTTATTTTATTTTTTTTTTTTTTTTTTGCATTGGATAGTTGAGGTGCATGCCGACAGCGCACCTTTCTTACTTTTTCGATTTTGGTTGCAGATATTTTTTACAAAGTTAGTTTCACTTTCAAAACCGGTTTCGAAAATGAAAGTGCTTTTTAAAAAAATATCCTCAACCAAAATTGAAAAAGTAAAAAAGGTGCGCTGTCGGCACCTCAGCTATGCAATGCAAAAAAAAATTATTCAAAAATGTCAAAATGCGAAGGCGTTATTAGAAAAATGCTTCCCCATAGGAATAGCATTAGCTCGCGAGCGTTTCCTCGAGAGAGGACGGGGGCCTTAAGGAAAAAGATTTGTTTATTAAATATCTAAAATTTACTATTTGTCTTTTAATAAAACAGGCTATTCTTAAAGTTTTCCAATTTGTGTTTGTTTCCATGTATGTAACACTTTGGGCTAAACTGTGCAGCATACCTTAAAGTATTTTTTTTATTACAGATTTACATGAACATTGATAAAAAAAATATTTTTTTTCTGCATGACACCATAGGAGTTCCATCATAAAGTTTGGCATAAAAGTTGTTAAAAGGATGTTAAACATAACATAATTTTTTCAAGAAAATCAAAAATTCCGATTTTGAATTTTTTAAAAATTTATATAAATTCTTTACAATAATAATAATAATAATAATAATAATAATAAGTAATTTGGCCATGATATATATCTTATAAAACACCATAAAAAACTGAAAAAAATGATGCAAATTTTAATTTTCTAGATCAAATATTTTGGAAGTTATAACCGATTAAATATTACAAAACTATACAAATTTTGTAAAATTTTCAAAATTTCAAAAATTTGTAACTTTAAAACGAATTGTCGAAAAAAAAATTAAACTTCACAATTTTAATATCACAAGAAAGTACGATAAACTGGTAAAAAACCAGTACAATCTAAAACATTAACATAAAAAAATATTTTTTTATTGGTTGATTTCATATCGAATTACCCTAGGAAATCCAAATGATGGTAAAGCCTCTTCTCGAACAGCCAATGACATGCTTAGAAAACGAAAAAACGCAGGCGATTTTTGTCGCTTGCTACTTTTACGTGTAATAGCACTTTTACTCTCCACCATGCACCCTCCTCTCCCCACCCCCTCCACACACTCACGACATGCACACTTTCCGGATCTGCAAGAAATCCTTTCAGAAGAAAAATGTCTAAAATCAGCACAACCAGTCAACGAGTGGCGTAGCTAGGATGGGTGACACCTGGGCCGGATGTAAATCGTGTCACCCGTAGCCACTATGGTGTCACCTACCCCGCTGATCCGTGATATTTTTTCATTCAGAATTCTTCGTTATTATAATAAATGACCATACAATTCTTTATTTAATTTCTCTCCTCCTGCATTATATATATATATATAAAAAACAGAAGCGACTTATTAGTATTTAACTCATAGTGCGCATAAGTCAATGTGCTGTTTACATGTAGAAGAAAATGCTTTAAAAGTTTGCTTTTGGTACCCACTCACTGGATAGGTTGGTTTTAGTTCCCTTGTGCTTATCTTATTTAGATGCACCATTCTGTATAAAATTTCACATTCTCATAGAAAAGAAAATTAACTTTATTGCGTAGAGCACTAAAAACTTACTTTTATTTCGGTAATATTTTCCAAAATCTTATGAGACCAATACATGTATATACCCGTAAAGCATGGTGACATCACTGCAACGTCGTTGTGAAGTCACATTGTGACTTTGTGGCCATCGATTGTCGATGTGACGTCACGTGACGTCGATGTGAAGTCAAAATGACTAAAATGTGAAGTCGTTATGGCCGTTTTAGAGCTCTTTTGTGACGTTTCACAAAGTGGTCACAATGTGACAAATTTGAGAAAAATGTGTCATTTGTGACTAATTTGACATTAACATTCTGACGAAACTGTGAAAAAAGCGACAATATTTAAATTGCTAGAAGCATGTTTTTTAAAGTAAATAACATGTTTTGAAGAATATTTATAAATTTCTAAAGATTTTTTAAGAGAGTCACATCTCAGTCACAATGTGACGTCACTGAGTGGTGGCATTTTAGTCACAGATGTGATGTGACCAAAGTGACTCACGGTGACGTGACTGTGACCATGCATGCTATTAGGGTACTTGCAAATAAAGATTGGGTGTCACCCCTTAGAGGGTGACACTCGGGGCGGACCATCCCCTACGCCCAAGGGAGCCCATATGATTAATTTTAGGGGGGGGGGGGCTGAGGAAAATCTCAACTTTCCCCAAAGCTATCACATATTTTTGCAAATTTTTAAGGTACTTTGCGTTTTTTCGCGACTTTTGAGTCCCCCCCCCCCCGATTTTTTGACGAAATATGCGTTTTTCGCGATCCTTTTAAGAAATATGTGCTTTTTTTTTACGAATTTTCGATGAAATTTGCTTCTTTCCCAATATTTTGACAATTTTTTGGTGAAATTTGTTTTTTTATGTGTGTGTGTGTGTGTGTGATTTTTGAACAAAATTAGCATTTTTTTGCGATACTTTGACGAAATTTGTGTTTTTCCACGATTTTTGGTTTTTTCTATGCTTTTTGAACGAAATCAGAGATTTTTTTTTTGCGATTCTTTGACAAAATTAGAGATCTTTTCGCAATTTCTTGACGAAATTTGTGTTTTTTCCGCAATTTTTTCATCAAATTTGCGTTTCTCTTGCTCTTATTTAACAACATTTGCGTTTATCTGCATTTCTTTGGCAAAATTTGCACTTTTTCTGTGATCCTTGATTAAAATTCGCGTTTTTTTTTTATGATCGTCACTGGCATTGGTGTACTATATGACCTTTCTGCAGCGAAATATTTTGGCGGAAATGGGGAAAGTAGCTTCTGCGATTAGATCCTTTACCATGATATTCTAACCAGTTCTTGCTTTTCCACAAATCAAGCCATATTCTTGCTTCCAACGCCAAATTCCCAATTTTATAAAACTGAGATAATTCCTTGATTTCTTTTAGAAATCTTATTTCTTTCTTTTTTCCAAAATTTTGCATCAGATAGGAATGAAGTAAAATTGCTTTGAATGCCGTTTCATTTCGATTTATAAATATTGACTCAAGGGATATAATTAAAGAGTCTAAATATGGATAAAAAATGATGCTCTTTAATATTCTAGAGGAGTGGCCATGACAGTTCCAACGGTGAGATTATCTAGTAAACGGTCTGCACATTTTGATATTGATTCCTTAAAATTGCAATTTTTTATTAGCTCCGTGAAAAATACTGAAAAATTCTTCTGATTTTATTTGTGCAAAAAAAAAAAAAAAAATTCAAGAAGATTCTGTCGCTTCTAATAAACCGAATGCAAATGTTAATCTACAGAATGCAATTTATTTTCAACTGGCTCCAGATAAAAAGTATATGTAGAAACTATTTTGAGACATACAATAATCACTACGTTGCAGCATCTATGTTAAAGACTTGTGAGCATATTTCTTGTTTTATATTCGTACCATTGTTTAGAGAGAGATTACAGAGATTTTCTTTGAAAATGGCAAAATGATTAGAAAAATGTAATATGGACTTATTACTTTTCTGACCACACTGTTTCACATACACCAGGAATATTTGAAAAACAAATTTCAAAGAGTGCTCCCCCTAAAAATCTTATCACTCGTTTTATTGCTTTGTGCTTCTTATCTCCAGAACTTGATGCAGATCATTTATAAGCGAAAACTAAATTCAAACAATGGTATGCCCAATATTTATTTTATTTATGAAAAGCAAAAATTATTTAATGATATTTATCAGAATTATTAGATTTTAGGTCAACCAAAATTATTTTGTCTTGTTCTGCTTGACTTCAGATAAAATTTTCGATTTTGGATTGTGTTACAATCAGAACCCGACTAAGGCTATGGGGAGAGGGAAGCCTGGGCAAGCATCATTCGGGAAGGCCCCCTTCTGTCTATCGATAGATTTTTTTTTTAATAATGTGGAAGTGGCTAATAGTAAACTTCATACGTATTGTATGTATATGTAAATTTTGTTCTCGGTGTAGTTCACATTTGTATACAGGGTATCACAAAAAGATAGTCACAACTTTAAGAAAAAGTACTAGCAAGATAATTGTAAAAAAAGAAATGATAGATTGGTTGACAGAAGTATTATTTTCCAAACTTTTTCTTTGATTATCTACGTACGTAACATAAAATGGCTAAAAGATACTGTCCCAAATGGGTCATAATTAATCATTGTAACTTGCCATTCTACAATGAAAATGTTAATAAAGAATTTCTTTTGATAACAATAGAATACTAAGAAGTTATAATAAAACATTTTATTATTATTTTTCTAATGTAGTTTGTTTTTCGCATAGATGAATGAGGCACTGGAAGTAAAGAGAGGAAGGAGAACCACTCTTACCTTCCTAAATGTTTGAAAATATATCAAATTTGTTCCTCATTTGGCTAATTTTAATCATTTGGCCCTTTTTAGTGAAAATCCTAATTACTCTCATTCGGGGGGCCCTAATGAGGTGGCCCCTGGGGCAGCTGTACCGTATGCCCCTGCATAAGTTTGGCCCTGGTTAAAATCTGACACATTCAGGGTTCTAATCTTTATTAGATTGGAGAAAAGGAGTTTTCCAATTAAAAAATAGCACTGCTAATTCACATCTCATTGTTAAATCTGTGTCTAATTTCTCAGCGGTTTGTTCACTCAAAATCAGTTTTACCTTTGAAAATGGGTCGTGTCTGTAACGGAATCCTTCCTTATGCAGAAAATGTATTACACTCTAGTAGGAAAAAAAGCACACAGTAACACCTGCTATATAAAAAAAAAAAAAAAAAAAAAAAAAAACTGTATAAAATATAATGTATTTCCTATCTCATTTTTTTTCCTCTTTGTAAACAGCAAATTATTCGAGAGGGCTAATTCAAATCTAACCAAAACCGAATCTGTTTAAATCAGAATCTAACTTTAAAAGAAATAAAATTCATGGTTATGAGAAAATAAATTCCACACAATTATACCTCCTTAAACGGAAAATTGTTTAAAACGGAAATTTCTTACAATGCCTTCGTTACAGGATTTCGTATCTTGCAACTGATTTATATTTTAAAAAAGTATGACAAAACCAAAATCTAGGGGGGGGGGGGCTCAAGCCCCACCTTGCCCTCCCCATATGGCGCCCATGCCTCCGCCCCCTGCTAGCTACGCCACTGAACAAAACTTGGCAAAAATCGAGAATAGAAGCAAAGTCTTCGGTAACAATAACGCAGGCACACTCTTTATTTGTACGCTGTTTATTTGTACACTTGTAAATAAAGTTGGTGTAGAGAACTGAATTATAATAAGAAAATTATTTATTGATTTAACTTTGGCTCAACAAAGAGGTTGCAGACGCGTAATAGGACCGATACAGATGTCCCTCTTTGTAGAATGTTTGGTGCTGCCATCTGTTTACTATAATCTGAACAAATTGTCTATTATTCCTTCGATTGATTAATATTAGAATCAAAGATAATTCTTCTTTGATTAAATAAGATATAGTACATTCAACATAATAGCACAAGAATACTAGAACGTGATACATGTTCTGCATTTATCGTTACGTCGAGCCGAATATTCAAAACTGATGCATTGTGTTTTTTTTCTTAAATATAACAAAACGATCCTGGGGAATGTTTGGTGCTGCTATCTATTGTTTTAGAAATATAAATTTTTGAATTAATCTTTCCAAAGGCTGGTTGTAGGTAGTGAAGGATTGAGAAGATGAACCATTGCAAAGGGTTTGGTTTGGTTTGGTTTATTTTATGGCGGCCAATTATCAACACGTGGGATATAGGCCCGAAAGCGGTGAGGTGCCCTCCGTGGAGGACTTTCTAAAGGCGAAATCTAACCCGTATTTAAGCAAGGAAATCGAAGGTTCGAGGAAGACCACGGAAAACTCCGAACGGTTAGGCCGACGGCCGCGATTGAGTTCGAACCCAGCACCTGCCGTTTACCAGTTAACAGGTCAGAACCTCTCGGCAATCCATTGCAAAAGGGATTGCCATCTTAAAACTGAAGAATTGATATTTTCTATTTGGCCTGTAAACCACATCTCTACGGAACTCCATACTGTTCATTTAAGAGCTCTAAAATTCCTCTCGGATAAAAACATCTGAATTCAACATCGGTACCTTCAAAAGTGAACTCTTAATTCAACTATGTCTACTAACACACATGCTACTATTTTTGAACTGGTTGGATGGTTGAGTTAAACATTTAAACTAGAGCAATGTTTTTATTTATTTTACTTTACTTTTTTTTTTTCTAGGAGGTGGGGGCATCCACATGAAGTTAATTATTTTTATACAAAATTTTGTGAAAACAAAAAACAAAAGATGTAAGAAAATTTGTTTTCATCTGTGTTATTCGTGCCCTACTGTACTGAGGGGATGTGAAAAATAATTGCAGAAAAAAGCATGAATCATAGTCAATTTAGAATCGTTATTTCTGAGAAAGAGGCTTATTAAAGCATTTTGTAGAGAAATGAGTAAAAAATTTAACGCCACCTAGAATATAAAATCATGTGGAGCATGATGATTTTAAAGAAGTGTCTTTTAAAATAGATTTTCATTTTTAAAAACTTTCAATCATTCAATAAAGACCATGAAAATCTTCAAATGGATCCATGGCGCCCGTGAACAGCCCTGCTCTAGAGCAATGTTCACCAACTTTTTGGGTACCAGAGACCACTAAATTTATAATTTGAAATCCTTCGAATCATTCACTATTATAATTAAAAGAAAACAGGATGGAAATTGCACGTGAAGCGTAGCAAATGAGGTGCGTTCGTACTATAAGTTTTAAAATATTCAGATCTTGCTGATATAGTAGAGCGTACTTTGGATACAGTATAGTGGTCGAAATCTTTGTGTTCCTCTAAATATGCAGGGAGTAATTTTTATTAAACTTCATTAACGTATATCTTATTCATAAAATGTGAAGTAGGTTAATATAATTAAAACACGCCCCAAACAATGTTTCCCCGTATAACATTATTTAGTGGAATACATTTGTGTGGCCCTGTAATTTAATAATAAATATTCTCTGCATCCCAGATTGTACAGAATGTAGATTTTAGTACATACATCATAGATTCATGTCAATTATATTATGTTCAAATGAGTGTAACACCATTAAAATGCATTTGAAACATTTTTTCCCATTGATCGTAATGTAACTGAATACTTTTGATTGTCCCTGTAACTGATCTATCCATCTGATTTTCATAAAATTTGAAATGACTCGACAAAATTATGTAATAATTAAACGTTTTAAATTTCAAACGATTAAAATGCATTTGAAACTTTTTTCCCCATTGATTGTAATGTAACGGAATCCTTTTGATTGTCCCCGTAATTGATCTATCCATCCGATTTTCATAACATTTGAAATGACTCGACAAAATTATGTAATAATTATATATTTTAAATTTCAAACGATTCGGTTGGATAGTTTTTGCGTTGTTATATGCAGACGGACAGACGGACGGACTGAGCGACAACAATAGGTGCTACGTATTTACATAATTACGAACGCACCTAAAAAAGGAAAGAAAAGGGGGGGAAATACAGGGGGTAGACAAAAATATGTAAGCACCTTTCACAACTTTGAGTTTGGAAGATGTTTCTATATTTCTGTCTATCTCCTGTACTTTAGTACAATAGTGATAAGTTAACCTCTATTTTATTAATATGAAATGAATCTGTTTGCAAAATTATAATGTTTATACGATGGAATAATTTTTTTCATAAAATAGTGAAGTAATTGTGGTACACAGAACTGAACATAGGAACGAAGAAATAACAAAATGATGGAGGGGGCTACACTCGCTTGCATTCTAAAATTCTAATCTAATACAATGATCTAAAAATGATTAAATTCCTATGTACAGTTTTTGTTCCTATAAAACTTTTTTAATGTGAAGATTTTGACCAACTTTAACATTAACTATCTCTTAAAATAATTATTTTATTTTAAAACTGTCTGCACTAGTGGATTTATCAAACATTTTTCTATAACATCACCGATTTTCATATTTTTGCATTCTACAGGTATCTTAATATTAAAGGAGAACGACTTTCGGTCATAAAAAAAATCTTTGTCAGTGGTGGTGACGGTGTTAGTTACTTTTTTAGCTCACAGGCTATCATAGCCTGAGAGCTTATGTGCCCGTCCGTTCTGTATGTATGTTCGTACGTAACGCGATAACTCATGATAAAAATATCGGATCCACTTGAAATTTTGTATATAGGTATATCCTGATAAGGCGCTTCCCTGATTAGTTTTTGGAGTTCATTCGATATGTATAAGAGAGGGAACGGGGGGCTCATGCCCCCCCCCCCCATTGATATAAAAGAGATTTCCATGCAGAATTAACAGTTTTCGTTCAAAATTTAGATATAGGATCATTCTGATGAGGCGATTCCGTGACTGTTATTAGGTATTCATTGAATAAGTATAAACAGGGAGAACGGGGTCTCATGCCCCCCCCCCCTTAATTGATATAAACGGGATTTTCATGCAGAATTAACAGTTTTCGTTCAAAATTTAGATGTAGGATCATTCTGATGAGGCGATTCCGTGACTGTTATTAGGTGTACATTGAATAAGTATAAACAGGGGGAACGGGGGGGGCTCATGCCCCCCCCCTTAATTGATATAAACGGGATTTTCATGCAGAATTAACAGTTTTCGTTCAAAATTTAGATATAGGATCATTCTGATGAGGCGATTCCGTGACTGTTATTAGGTGTTCATTGAATAAGTATAAACAGGGGGAACGGGGGGCTCATGCCCCTCCCCTTAATTGATATAAACGGGATTTTCATGCAAAATTAACAGTTTTCGTTGAAAATTTAGATATAGGATCATTCTGATGAGGCGAGTCCGTGGCTGTTATTAGGTGTTCATTGAATAAGTATAAACAGGGGGAACGTGGGTTCTAATGCCCCTCCCCTTAATTTGTATAAATGGATTTTTCAATCAGAATTGTCAGATTTCGTTCAATTCTCTGAATAGTTTTGGAAGTTTAATGGATAAGAATAAAAGAGGGGAATAACTCCTCTTAAATTATATAAATGCTAAATGGGTTTTTATTAAGAATTATCCGATTTGCTCTGAATTTTGGATATAGATTTTTTTTAATATGATAAAGCATGTACTTGATAGTTTAGGAGGTTTAATGATTAAGTATAAAAAAGGAGAAAGGGGAGAGCTGTTTTCTCTTCTTAATTTTTTTTCGAACGGAATTAACCCTTGAAAACATAAAACTGTAATGTACAATTAGTATGCGTAGCCTGTGAGCTCAATGCCATCAGTTTAACTGGGCAATATTCTTTTTATTTAGGGTTTTGTTCATCTGACGAAACCCTATTCGTGTCTGTCCTCTGTCTGTCTGTCACAGAGCCCGTACGCAAAAACTACATAAGTCAGAGAGTTCAAATTTTGTGTGCTTACAGCTGAATACCTCTGGTCACACAACAAATCATAAAATTTTGAAAAGGACTATTATTTTAACTAAAATATTTTTTATATCATTAGTTCATTTTTTTCTTCTAATTATTGCACGCAAGTTTAAATATATATATATTTTCTTTTTTAACCTTTACTTTTAAATGAAATGGAGTACTTCTGTTGCCACAATTACAAAATGGATTTTAAAGCCTAAAAAAAATTAATATCTCAAAAATAAATTGAAATACAGTTTTTAAACAAACGAGTGCAATACCGTCGAATTCGACGAATGAAATGTTTAAAAGACCCGATCGATTTGATCTTAAAAAAAGCAAAAATAATTGAATTATTGAATCAATATATAATAAATATATTTCCAAACTTAATGTCAAGTTTGCCAGTTACAATTTTGCATGCAAATATTCACACATCTTCAGTTAAAATTGTAATCTGAGTGCCGGCGAAATCTAGAAATTTTATTTTATATGCACTCACAGAAAAATAGTTTTCTAAAAAAAAAAAAAAAAAAAACTAATTTTATTTTTACTATGACATTATTTTCACTAACTGAAGTCATCTGAAAGTAAAATCTCAATCTCACTGTCCATAATGAAAAGAAATATTAAAATGTAATATCGTTATGAGTAAAAATGCGATGTTTTAAATAGTGACGTCATTTTCTCTTCAAATGTTTTTTAAAAGTTAATGTTATTAGTAATATGAAAAAGGCATCGGTAATAATATTGTAATTCCCATTTATCTGGTTGCTGAATGACATCATTTTCCTCATTTGAAATTTTTCTTATTTTGCTTTAGACATTAATTTTTATCATAAATTATTTTCTGTTATTTTATTTACATTATTAATATTATTTCTCAGTAAATATATATTTTTTTTACCTCAATTAGTGCTTAATTATACGCAATCATTTTATTGTGGTTAAATTTTACGAAAACAATTAACTTTTTTCTTTTAAATGCGAGGACATGTTCACTGATGAAATAAAGCTTCTGACTGGTGGACAGTGATAATGGAAAATAAATTTTTACTATCGAGAGAAAAGCTAAATTGGGTTGCCACCATTTTGAAGAAATATCGTAAAAAGCATTTAAAATTAAAAATAAAATATAAGAATGATAATAAATTATAAAATAGCTAAAATGGGCATAACTACAAATAAATAGCTTTCATTAAAAAAAATAATTATCAAAATCGGTTGAGTAGAAAACTCAGGGCTGATGACTAAAAAAACAGCCAGGTCTTTTAAATATATAGATTGCGCTTAAAAGTACATATTTTTTCCTATACGATGGGTTGTTTTTATTTTAATTGTTGCCCGCAATCTTAAATAGATATAGAAATTATTATGTGTGTAGCATAAATTAATGGATTAAATAAATCACATGAAAATTTGTTTTTATTTCATCGTATGTATTGACGTATTTGTTTTTATTTCATCCTATTACATCATATTTATCATCTATTTTGACATGCGAAGTGAAATATTTTTTTATTTATTAAATTTCTATTCATTTTATGCAGCAGTTTTTGTCTTTTTAAATGCGGTTTTTGACGAAATTCTACTATAAATATTAATTAGTTAAATATAAGAATTTGAAATAGGATAATGTATAATTTCCAAGAGGCGCATTCCTAAATATAATGGTGCTGCCATTTATGCAAGAAATGATTAATTTTCTATTGACAATTTTCGTTTGTTAGTTTAATCATAAAGTGTTTGAATGAGATATTAAACGAAACCATCTGTACGAACTGCGATCGCACTTACCCACTTGTTTTAAACAAGGAGATATAAATGTGAAAAGATTTAGTGTAAAAACATCAGTCTATTTCCCGTAGCTTGCTTTATGACATCACGAAGTTATTACTGTTAAGATATTACTCAAGTGTTTTCGATAGTATATATTTTAAATGATTGGTTCCAGTCATGACATAAGAATTTGCAGATGGCCCTAGAAATATGTTCTTTTTCTAAATTAAAGTTCTGTCTATTGTTGCGGGGAAACTTCCTCTTTCAGCAGAATCGATAATGGCGTAACGAAAATGAAGCAGCTAAACCGAAACTAAAACTTTTTGCATCTTGAGTTGATCGGTGATTTGAAGGCGGTGTTTGATTGAAGTAGATTTTATCAGTTTTTTTCCGCAATAATTAATTGTGCTTTCGAGGATTATAGTGAGGTTTAAAAGAATATCTAAGAAGTAAGTGTTTTATTTTAGTTATTTATTTTATTTTATTTTTATATTCACGCTCTCAACATAGTCAAAAGGAAAAGTGCTTATTAATTCAGTTTGTCTGTCTGATTCTGTCTTCCATCTGTCCATGCGCTAATCCACTTAGTTGATGTAGTGGAGGATATACGGGGTTATACGCCGTATAATTTCTAGATTTTTTTAGGGAACACCGTGTACCTTCTGTTTCTCTAAAAAGCCATAATATATACTTCCTAGAGTATAATCTTTGCTTTGAGAGCATACCCTGTGACTTTTTTACGTCTACACCTAAGCTAAAGGCCGCTCATAACTGATGTCACGCTTGGAGGGGAGAAGGTCGTGAAATTGTGACAGTTTGTAACAAGGGAGAGGATGGGGGTGAGAAGAAATGTGACATCACACATTTTGGTTAAAATAAAAGCATTAAAAATTAGTAGGTAATTAAATTTTGAAGTTATTATGAAATTAATGTATTTGCTGTTTTTAAAGTAAAGATAAAATTTAAAGCCAAATATACTATTAAATTCCAATCGAAATGGCAATCGATTACTACTGTTTCAAATTGTTCTTTCATATAAATATTGTATTAATATTATATTTTAATTATATTCTTTGTTCTAAACCTTAATCTTATTTCATACAAAATAACCACAAAAATCGCTTTTATTGTTATTTTCACAAAAGTCATTAAAACACAAAATTTAAATTAAAAAAGTTCAGTTATAAAATTTGAAATATGATCTAGTACTTTGTTTCTGAGCTGCAAGTATATACAGCTCATATTCAAAATATTAGAATAATTGAGAAAAAGTAATAAGAAAAAATTATTTGTGATTTATTTATTTTTTATACTAAGTAAATGCAATTAAATTTCTTATAAATTAAATCTGGAATGTTTAGATAAGATTTTAACATTTATAAAATATAAAATACAGCACAATAAATTAGGTATACAGCTTCCTTAAACACACCAGAATATTAGAATAAAATTTAGATTGGTTCAAAATATTAGAATATTTTATTTTACGCAACAATATTACCTTATGAATATGAAGTAAATGGTAGTTAATATTTTGTAGCATCCCTTTAGCTTTCATAACAACGTACAATCGATCTTGCATACTATATACAAGGTGTTTACAAACATTTCTATCAGTATTAGCCCAAATAGACTTTATACGTGCCACTAACTCAGTTTTACTTGAAGGAGGATTTTCTTGAAGTTTTTTCTTCATTATACACCATAAGTTTTCGATGGGATTAAGATCTGGGGAATTTGGTGGCCAAGGAAGTACCTTAATGTTGCGTTGGCGGAACCAATTCTTAGTTGACACCGAGGTATGCGGGGACGCTAAATCTTGTTGAAAGATGAAATTATCTTCAAATAAATCTTCTGATGATGGAATCATGTAATATTCTAAAATTTCTTGATATATCAGAGAGTTAACCTTTTCGTAGACGATGCATAACTTTCCAGGTCCTTCTGCACTCATACAACCCCAAACCATGACACTAGCAGCAAATTTTACGGAACGTTTAAGGCATTCTTTATCAAATGCTTCTTGCTTCATTCTCCAAACTCGAATACTTTGATTACCATATGAAACACAAAACATACTTTCACCACTAAATAATATATTTTTCCAATCTTCATTGCTCCATAAACGTCTTGATTTACACCAATTCAATCTTATACGCTTTTGTCTTGCAGTCATGAGAGGTTTTGTTTTCGGTACACGAGATTCAAATTTAAATTTATGGAGACGTCTTAATGTTGTCGATATAGAAACTTCAACTCCTTCTTCTTTCCATTTTCGGTGCAAGAATCGCACACTTTTAAAACTGTTTTTCTTAACTATACGCTTCAGTTTCCTGTCATCTCTAGCAGATGTTTTTGGTTTTCGGCCACCATTTCGGCGATTATTTTGAAATTTTCCAATTTTTGAATATTGTGTTAGTATTTTGCTAACGCTCGATTGCGAACAATGTAAATAATTCGCTATAAAACATTGATTTTTACCGTGCCGATACAAATCAACCATACGAAGTTTAGTAGATTCAGGAATATCACTCACACGGCCCATTTTAAGACGAAAAAGAAACAAACTGCAAAAAAGAATACTGATTTTAAATAAAATAGTCTGAATTTAATCAATGATGCCACCAGTTAAGAATTGGTAATAATTAAAGGAGAATTAATGTGAAATATTCTAATATTTTGAACCACTTGAATAAATATTCTAATATTTTGACTTTTCAAAATAATTTTTTTTGCAATTAATCTTTTTAAAAATGATATTAAATTTAAGATAACAAGTAAGTTTAATCAACAATAAGTTCTTAATAAAAATATCGTTTGCATATTTTCATTAAAAGACATTAAATTACCAAACGATATTTTCAATTTCTAAAAAAAGGTAATTATTCTAATATTTTGAATATGAGCTGTAGATATGTAATATAGCATGACATAATACAAGAGGGGGGGGGGGGAGTACAGTGAAGTGTGACACTTTGTGACAAAGAGAGGAAGGGGCGAAAAAATGTGCGACTTCATTTATGGACAGCCCCTAACTCGCGTAAATACAGATAGATTATCATGAAATGAATACATGTTATTGATATTTATTATGGCTAGTTCAGTACTGAAATTGAAGTGTGTAGCAATCACGGTTCATTTACAGGAAAACTTTAAAAAAAAAGGCCTATAGGGAAGGGACGAGAGAGAATCGTTTTGAATGTATTTTAATGGTACTAAACTATTTTAAATATGTTGAAATTGATATATATCACATGACCTGTACTACAATTCGCCTACTGCGGAGTCTGGTGTGCATGTAATTTATGGTTTATTTACAGGGACACGCAAAAGAATTTGGCTACAGTACAGCCTATGAACTAAATGCTGGAAGAGAGTTTTCAGATACGCGTTTTTAAATTGAAGTCTATTTTCTTTACGTATTATTTGATATACGTATTAGTAATAAATCATATACACGGCTATACAAAAGTTCTCAAGTACATTTCTGGTTTTTTTGTGGATTTTTATTTTGAATGGGATTTTTTGTTTAAGCTATGTGTTCAATTGAATTAACTTTTAATATGCTATGTAGTAAGAATATAAATCTGGTCGTATAAAAAGTTGGAAAAAAAATGTGTGTGTGTTTTCGACTGCTGAAGGTAATTGCATAACTAAGGTTTTCGAATGCGTTATAAATTTTCTAAATTGTTTATTTAGATCAGCCATACCTCAGCCAGAGGGCCGCATGTGGCCCGGCGACCTTTTATGTGCGGCCAAGATATCTAATCATTGATCCGTATTTATAAAATTAATTGAGATGTGCGTAAAAAGTATTTAAACTCTTCATTGTTGTTTTATATATTTTCACAGAGAGACAAAAGCTACCCAGTTGTTTATAATTAATTTAATACATGTACTCTTTTTTGTACTACAGTTCTGTAATAAGTTCTTTGTTTTCAACACTCTTTCAAATATTATTCCAATTTAATTAAATCAATAATATATTTCTACAATTAAAAAAAAAAGAAAGAAATTCAAAGAAAATATTTCGCTCTGTGCAAAAGATTATTAGAGAAAATTTTCCTGATTTTTTTTTTTTTTTTCTTCTTTAGAACTTTGAAATTATGTATTGTTACATTTGACGTTTTAGATAATGTATAATACCGCTTTTCAGAGTCTAACATTTATCTCAGAAAAAAATATCACCAAAATTTACTACACACTAATTTAAAACAATAAACTTCGCGGCATATTTTTACATCATTTGGAACAGAAATGTACGGCAAAATTTATAGTTCAAAAATAGCGGTATTATTATTATTATTATTTTATTATTGTCAACATTTCCTCCGCAACAAATGTTCACACCTATTGTTAATATTAACTTTGTTTCATTGCTTTGACATATTACCTCTGACAAAAAAGTTAGGTGAATGAATTCAGAAAGACCGATCTGACAACACTGGGGAAACAAAATGCTGCACCTGCATAAAGGCAAGTGTTGACCATCTTCTCCCATCGTTGTTCAGTTGAGTGTCGTTTATGTTCTGTTTAAAACGTGCTTTATTAAGTGCTTGTTCAGTGTGTTGGTTCTTAACTGAGAACAGGAAAATGAACGAAAAAAAGATCAATTTTTAAAGTTTAATTTTAAGCTTTGCAAGACAGTAAAAGAAATTTATGAGGGGTGTTGCTAATTGAATATCCACCATACTCGCCGGATCTCAATCCTCCAGACTTCTTCTTATTTTCACGACTCAAACTCTCTTTGAAAGAGATTTCACCATATTGCTGACATCTAACGAAACGTGACGAAGCTTTTGAACTCCATCCCAAAAGAAAACTTCTTGCGAATTTCCCAGGACATGTATAGCAGGTCTCAGCGGTGCATAATTATGGGATATGACTATTTTAAAGGATGGTATGGTAACTTTCTTTAATATTTCATCTACATTAATGTTACAGACAGCACTATTCACCGAACTTTATTGTCAGAGGTAGTATTACTTTGTTAATATGTTTTGATATGTTATCTTACTAATTTAATTACTCTATTTTTTTTACCATTTTATAGGTGTATTAGTGCCCGCCAAACTTCGCAAATATATATTTGCGGCCCGCAAGAAAAAAAGTTTTAGTATGACTGATTTAGACTATCTTTTGAGACAGGGAGGATAATTTCTTTTCTATATTTTAAAGTTGTATAATTTATAACAAATTTAATTGAAGATTACATATTTAGAATTATCTAATACTAATATTTCTTTGTATAAACAACTCTTATCATTTACGGTATGTAAGTACACGTATCTAAATCAAACCTTCAATTCTTAAGCAAAATTTCGAAAAAAAAAAAAAAAAAAAAAAAAAAGAACCACATTTCAGGTTGTTTATTGAGAATGATTTGTAATTGAGAATAATAATAAAAAAATAATAATAAATTTTTATTAAATTTGAAAACATTTTTTCTTCTACGTTTCAAAGAATACTTTTTAGTTCACAGGCTATCAAAGCCTGAGAGCTTGTGTGCCCGGCCGTTCTGTATATATGTATGTGCGTAACGCGATAACTCGCGATAAAAACATCCGATTCACTTGAATTTTGGATATAGATATATTCTGATAAAACTCTTCCCTGATTAGTTTTGAGAGTTCATTTGATAAGTATAAGAGGGGGAACGGGGGCTAATGCTCCTCCCCTTGATTTATGTAATGGATTTTTCATGCAGAATTATAAATTTTTGTTCAAAATTTAGACATAAGATCATTCTGACGAGACGCCTCCGTGATTAGCATTAGGTGTTCATTGGATAAGTATAAAGAGGGGGAAAGGGGGACTAATTCCCCACCCTTAATTTCGATAAATGGGTTTTTCCTGCAAAATTCTCAGATTTCATTCAAATTTTCGGCATAGGATCATTCTGATGAGGCACATCCATGATTAGTTTAATTCTAAGAGGAGAAAAATGGATGGTAACCCCACCCCCCTTAACTTAGGTTAATGGGTTTTTCACGCAGAATTTACCGATTTGCTTCAAATTTTGGATATAGGTTCATTTTGATAAAGCGCTTCTCTGACTTGTTTTGGGAATTCATTGGATAAGTATAAATGGGAGATCGGTGAGACTACCTCCTCTTAATTTAAATAAAAGGTGTTTTTCTTGCATAATTAACAGATTTGATTCAATTTTTGGATACAGGCTCATGGTGATAAGATGTTTCCCTAATTAGCTGTGGGGTTCTTTTGTTAAGTATAAAGGATTTTTTCTTTTGTTAGATAGTTTGAAGAGAGTTAAACCAATTACATTTAATTTTAAATCTATAAAAGAAATTATTATTGGTATTTTTTAATTATATCAGGCTACACAAGTTAAGGCTACACAAGCTCAACATATTGCCCAGCATACATTGTAGATGAAAACTGCTTTTAATTAAAAACTCTAGTGTCTAGTAGATCCCGAATTATTTCCGAACTAGTAAAATTTTCATCTTTATTTTTCTCCTTTCCCTCGAAATTTTTCTACTCTGGAGAACACAGATTAACATCAAAATTGCTACAACTTCCACTTTCCAAGTCCATGCATTCGAAATAGTAAAATTTCTTTTTTTTTTTTTCTTTTGATAGTTCAATTTTTCGGGTTTGTGGGATGTAAAATTGAAAAATTAGTAAAACGAAAAAAAAAAATTTTTTTTATAATTTTATCCAACAGCAACAATAGTATTTTAGCCAACCAGGAGTCGGAGTCGGTGACAAAGTC
Organism: Maratus speculifer; assembly: GCA_964019185.1. Classification (NCBI taxonomy): domain Eukaryota; kingdom Metazoa; phylum Arthropoda; class Arachnida; order Araneae; family Salticidae; genus Maratus; species Maratus speculifer. The sequence continues at coordinate 68,796,935 of OZ025303.1, forward strand.
GTTAAAATTTCCGAAGTCGGAGTCGGCCATTTTCCCCGCTGACTCCGCAGCCCTGCTGAAATATTGATTTAGCGAAAGATAATTTTGATGTCATTCTTGTAACTGAAAGCTTTTAATTTTAGGTCTGTTTTTACAAACGTTGTGATAACTTCACTTTTATCAGTATACTTTTTTAAATCTTAGCTGCATGATAAGAAGAAAAACCTTTTTTAAATATACAGACGGGCGTAAACGCTATCTCTGTGCATTATGTATTCCTAGAAAAGTTTCTCTTTTGACGTATGCAGTTTGTCAGTTAAAATGTTGTTTTCAATAACTTGATACATTTAGTTTGTAAAGCATTTGATATGAGTGAAATCATTTTCAACAATAATCCATCGAGTAAGTTACTATAAATTATTTCTTTAGATTTATAACTCTTTTACCAGGACGGCAAAATTTGGAAAAAAAATCATTATTTATGCTAATCCAATATGAACTTCTTAAAAAATGATCTTATAGTATAAATAATTTTTTTTTTTTTTTACATACCCATCATACGTAGTATATGGTAAATCTTGCAATCGATTTATTTATTTATTTTTATTTATTTATTTATTATTATTATTATTATTATTATTATTATTATTTTTCTGAGGGATTTACATGTTTCAGACTCTGGAGATTAAGAAAAACATATTTTTAGACAAAAAATTTTGCCGTCCGTCTGTATGTGTGCCTGTCTGTTTGTGTGTCTGTAAACGTTCTATCTCCCGAACAAATTATACATAGACTTAAAATTTTGTATGTATTTAGTATGTAAGAATGAAGAAAAGCCTATTTAATATCAGCAACCTCCATTATTCGGAACTACTTTTTTAAACTCTCAAAATATTCGTTCTGATGAAAAGGCCAAAAAAATTTGCGAATTTTTCCATTTCAAGGAGTAAATATAAAAGGCAGTAAAAAAATTAAAAAGAATGAAATGAATCGGATAACTAGTTGCCAAGATACCTGTAATCATATTTTCTACATGCTTCAACTTTTCATGGCCCTATATTTCATTCAAATTTCATTTCTTAATTGGAAATAAGACTCTTATTTCAATACAATAAATACTTAGTTAACATAATTATTATTTTTGGACTTATAGTCCAGTCATTTTAGCACCTTTTTTTTTGCAAATAGCGGAAAAAATTAGAACAAAGCTGGATTTTTGCATAGGTGCTAGTTAGGGTATGTAGTTTAACATACTAAAAGTCCCCATCGATCCGATGTGAGCTTTCGCCTCCAGGGGGCGCTAAAGAGCTTGAAAATCGGTTTTCTGTGAATATCTCACGAACAATGGTATCTAGACAAAAAAGTTCAATTACAAAAATGTAGATAATTTAATTTCCTACAAAAAGTATCATTAACATTTTTTTGTCATACCAACCCTTCCCTGCCAAAAATTAAGATAAAATAAACATTATTGAAAAATAATATGCAAGCACAATCATAACGCGGCGAAGAGGCAGAACAAATACTAAACAACTTTTGGTCCCCCCCCCCCCTCATCTCTCCCCCATTGTTTGTATAGCGTTTTTACGAGCTTGTGCAATACGTCACCTGAGAATAATAAGGTTCTATCTGTGTTTTTGAAAAAAATCGACTTATCGATGTAGAAATGTTCTATTTGTATCTATGAAGGCATTTCTGGATTAAAATAATGTCGTAATATAATTGTAATATTATATGTAAATTATACATAACATCATTTTGATGCAAAAATGCCTTCATAGATACAAATAGAGTCTTTCTATATAGATAAGTCAATATTTTCAAAAACACAGATAGAACTTTATTATTCTCAGGTGACTAATAGTCATTGCCCAACACCCTATCTTCCTTTGCATTTGTCGAAATGTACCACGTGCAAGTACTTTTCAATATTTTATTTTTATTTAGTGCTCATTTCGCTAGTATTAAATGACCCTAATTTATTGAACGAAGTATTTATTCTTTTTTAAGATTTTAGGAAGGGAATAATTTTATTTCAACGCATGTTGTAGAAAGTTTTAAATTATTTATGACAGTTTAAAATGACTCTTTCTTAATAGCTGATTCTGAACAAAAAATGGAGATTGCAAAATAGTTTATCTTGCATGAGATGAGGCCTGGGTTTCGAAAGATTTTTTAAAAACAGAAAAAAAGGTCTGAAGTCGCTTGTGAAGGCAAGTTCGGAAAGAGATGACCATAAGTGGAAAATATTTGAAGAAATGGCTAAAAACAATAATGAATTTACAGTTCATTCAAAGAGTAAGAAAAATTACTCACGAAAGAATTCTATTAAATCATACAATAAATCTATTGCCGAAAAACGATCAACATCCGCACAAATTAATCATCCATTGAAGGAAAAATTGAGAAATGACAGTCTGTTGTTTGAATTTAAGGGGAAATGTTTGTTATTTCTGATACATTAGACGAAGATTTTTTACAGAAGAAAAAAAAGAAAACTCTAAAGTATCGCGGAAAAGAATTTTTTAAATCTAATCATTAAAATAAGACACGTCTCATATCTATGCTTATGGAGAAATTTATGGAGAATGGTTTTGAAGCGAAACAAGCAGAAGATGATGCAGACACACTAATTGTTAACACAGTTATTGAAGTAGCAAAGTTTGGTGCGCTTACTGCTGTTGTTGGCGATGATGTTGACTTGCTCGTATTGTTGACAGTTTTAGCACCTCCAGAGATAGAGATATTTTTTATTAAGTCTGGAAGAGAACGAATTGTTAACACCCTGTATTCATCGCACAGTTTTAACAATGATGCTGTTCTGAAAGATCATATATTGTTTCTTCACGCTTTTTCAGGTTGTGACTCGACATCAGCAATGTTTGGGAAAGGTAAAATGTCGTTAGTAAATTTTTGAAGAAGGAAGGAGATCATAACATACAAGCTGCCATCATTTTTAAAAGTGATCAAGTATCTTAATTTGAAGTTTCCGAGGCTGGAAAAACTATTTTTCTTGCTTTATACGGTAGTAAAGCAGAAATTTCTCTAAAAAAGTACCGTTATGTATGTTTCAAGAAAAGAGTTGCTGTTAGATTAAAAAAAAAAAAGCTTTTTATTGTTGCTGCCTGCCGAAGATGCAGCTAGATTGTACAGTTTACGTATTTATCATCAAGTACAATACTGATTGAGCAATAAACTACTTCATGAGAACTGGAGCTGGCAAAATGCACCTAATTTGTTTCCAATTCTTGCTACCTTACCGCCCGCACCAAAAGATATTATTGAATCTATTTTTTATACTCGCTCCAAAGGATGTGGAAAAGCATGTGGATGCCGAAAAATTGGATTGAAATGTTCTGATATTTCATAAATTGCTGCGGAGTTTCATTTCATAATGCAAGTAAAATTGAATTTGAAGACGAGGAAAATATTGACAGTATCCTGCCCACTGCAAGGGAGGAGGGAAGCGCTACTTCTGTATTCAATGATGATATCGAAAGGCAAACAAAAAATACTGAAAGCAATACAGCAACGAAAGAAATAAATACAGATAATTACGAATCTGAATCGAGTGTAAAAATTGAAGCTGTGCAAAGAACTACTAAAGCACTTAAACGACTTAAATTGGATTAAGCCAGTTACTATAAGTGGAATATGCCTACGGGGGAAAACCACAAAAACGCATTAAGTGTTCTACCTCAAGGGTGGTGTGTAAATAAGCATAAATGTATATTATATATTCACTTTCCCCATTCTAAAGTGGGAATTATAGATCTGTTTATAATTGTTTTTTTAAAGTAGCAGCAGATTTTTTGAATTTTTATAATTTTACTTTCAAATATGGTCACGTTTTTATATTTTTGACAGGGAAGGGTTAATGTGACAAACAAATGTTAATGACACTTTTTATAGAAAATTAAATTATCTACAACTTTGTAATTCACCTTTTTTCTCTAAATGCGATTGTTCGTGAGATATTCACAAAAAACTGATTTTCAAGCTCTTTAGCGCCCCCTGGTGGCGAAAGCTCACATCGGATCGATGGGGACTTTTAGTATGTTTAACTACATAACCTAACTAGCACCTATGCAAAAATCCAGCTTTGTTCTAATTTTTTCTCCTATTTCTGCTAAAATGACTGGGCTATTATAAGAATGCTTTTTTTTATGCAATTCGGTTATTTGATTATCCCGTTGATCAAAACACTATCGCCAAACTGTAAGATTAAATGCCAATAATGGCTTATCGTAAATATCACATTCACTTGATATTAAACACGTTACTTGCGTCTGTTACATCATCAAATGATTTTTAATTCGATGTTTTATTTGTAGTATTATTAATCTTTTACTAATTTTTTTATCTCATTATTTAAAATAAAAATTATGCCAATTTGTATAATTTACCAATAGTTTGGCAATTTATATTATGTGTCGAAATGGGTCGACGGGATAATCAAGTAGTACCTGCAATTCCGTAATAGAGCATTACTATGTATTAAAAATATTGAAATACACGTTTAAATTTTACTTTTTAATTACTATGCATTTTATAAATAGTTTGCACGTGTTTTATTTTCATATTTTATAGTATGCATATCCATGATGGTTAAGTATTACGGTGGCCCCAACGACTAGTTGTAAATAGTCAGCAATTTTTTCCGCAAAGTCGGAGTTGCTTTTTTGCAGACATTGAAAAAATAATTATCAATGTTTGACGGTTCACAATTCGTAATCAGAATAATTTTCGTTAGTTTTCTACAAAATGTTAATTTTTTTTGCATTTTTAAAACAAAAATCTTAAATTTTAGTTATTTAAAAAGTATTTTGTTTCTCTCTGGATTTGTATGACAGATATCTGCACTGGCCGAGCTCGGGCCTATTTTGGTTTTCGGCACTAGGGTCGAGCCCATGCCATACTTTTTCCTGAAAATTTGGATAACAATGTACCACTTATTCGATACAATAATGCCTGCTGAGAATTAATGAGTTTAGATGCATAGTGATACATTACTATTTATTTGAATACTCATAAAATGTTCGGAAAATCCGGTGAAGTTACTCCAGATTTTTTGTTATAGGTATCACTCTAAATATCGCCAATTTTGGCAACCAAAATAAATTGCCATAAACATGTTCAAATCGGAAATAAGTGGCTAATTTTGCGAAATTCTTATTCAAATCTGATTTTGACCATAACTAATCGAATCATTTCCAACTGACGCATTTTGGATGTCGTATTTTGCACAAAATTAACTGCATTCTTGCTACCAAGAGTGAATTTCGGAACAGATATCAGTTGCTCTTTCATTAGTTTCATATTGGTGAAAAACAGTTGTATTGGCTTCAAATAGGTTGCCATGACAAAAGGGGCTATAGATTTAAATCGTAGGATTGAAATATAGGAGCAACTCGTCGTAAAATAATCCGAGATGTACATTGTTAGAATTCGAAAATAGGGTTAGTTTAAAATATACTTACTAACCATGCATGTCTTCATTTGTTGGATTGCATCTACGCGATGCTTAGAGCTCTTGAATTAAAATCAAACTCATCTGTTAAGATAAACTTATTCTAAGTTCAAATTCATCTAAAAGTCCATATATTATAAAAAATGTCGTTTAATTCCATATGAAAGCCACATCTAGCATTACAGCAAGAGAACTCAATCGTTCTCATTCATTCATCAAAGTTCTTCGAATAATAACAATAAAATCAGACGATATTTTCATTTTCTTAATTTACGCACAGCGTGTTCTATTAGTTTCACTTCATTTCATTTTACAACAACATAATATTAGGCATTTCCGTGATCCCTATAATATATTTTTGAGCCCTTCTTGCCGACGAAATAAAATTTTAAATACAGGGAGTGGTTGTCACCAATGTAATGTTATTCTTAAACACCCTCTCTACATATTTAGCCTCCTTCTTATGAATCAATACTGAGAGAAGAGAGAGAGCAAAAAATCGTGCCTAGATTTAGTATTGCTCTCGTCGAAATATTTCGCTGTTATTTTAAACTAAAATCGGCAATCGCAATAACAACTTCTCTACATATTCCATAGTCCTCCTGCAAGACTTTTTTAAAAATAGCTATCACCATTCGCAAATTTTTTAATTTTAAAATTAGTCCAATGTAGGACACTCGGCATATGCGATTGCTCATGAAATACTAAAACTAAAAAAAAAAAAAAACCTCATTGGATTCAGCAACCACGTTGCGCAGGAATTTTAAAAACATATGAAATATTACAATGCCGTAGCCACTAAAATGAATGTATGTGCACTTTACGACCATTAATTCCCCTTCCCCTCAACCCCAAAAATCACTAGATATCTTGTTGTATAGGAATTTTAAAGTACATGAAATTGGAGTATGCCGAAATCACTATAACGTTAACTTTTCCTAATTTTAAGCTTCTAGTAGTAAAAAAGGCTTGTTTTCACGGCCTACTCCGTGATATCACTTATATTGCAGCAGTGTTGATTTAATTCAGACATTTTTCTCTGGGAGGGACCCCCCCACGGAACTCTAGTGTCTCTCCGGGGGAAGGGGGCGCACTAGAGTTCCGGTGGGGAAATTGCACTTTTTTACAATTAAAAACACAAAATCTCAAATTTTCTTCGGGGGACATTTGATAGAACCGGGGATATATGTCCCCCCGGGCCACCCCCAGAATTCAACACCACCCGGAGCAACAAAATGTCCCCCTCGGAAAAATTGAGATTTTGTGTTTTCAATGATACAAAGTGCAATTTCCCGCCCCCGGAACTCTATAATGTCCCCCATGGAGCCACAGAATTCCCTCCCGGAGAAACGTGTCTGAACTTAACACGGAATTGCGAGCAGCGAGAAATCGATCAGGGCGACTTGCCTATTTTTGTCTACGAAATCCCAGAGCAACTGACTCTTTTTTTCTGAATTCCTTGTTTACAAAACCAAAGTATTTGTTCTTTCTCACAACTGCAAGTATCTTATTTAGTACAATCACTGTACTTTTTTCAATCTACCTTTTTTACAAGCTGTATTTATCAATTAAAATTTGGCTACATGTTTATTGTAGAAGTTGTTTGCATAAAATATGTTGTTCTAAAGTGCTTTATTTTATGATTAATTTTTAGCTTGATTCAATCGTCATAAGAATATTGTAAAAAATAATAATAATGGATCCACACTTTGGTAATATTTAATTTTGTTTTCGATTTTCTCGCTGAAAATACTTTCTTTATCAAAATATTTAATGAAAAATATGTTTCATAGGTACTACTTAGTTATCCCATCAATCCATTTCGCCAAACTATACAAATTGCCAAACTATTAGCCAGATTTTGCAAATTGGCATAATTTTTATTTTAAATAACGAAAGAACAAATAAATATGGATATATATTTATACCAATAAAAATCACTTGGTGGCGTTTTAAACACATATTTCGTGCTAATACCATTGAATGTGACACTCACGGTCAACCATTATTGGCATTTAATCTTGTAATTTGGCGATAGTTTTTTGGTCGACAGCATAACCAAGTAGTACCGATAAATTTTATGTTTCCAGTCCCTTAACATACAGACATCGCCTTTTAGGAATGTTTTTTGCACTTTTACCCCCGTTGGGTTAGTGGCATCAACTTAAGATATAGCCTATATTGGAGCAAGGGCTGTCATCATCATTTTGATATCATTACTTTTAAGATCAATTCGTTACTAGCTGAGATTGTTTTAAATCGCTATTTAGAACATTTTTAGAACGCTCTTCGCAAATTTCCACCCCTTTTAATTTTTTTTTTTTAGCAAATGTTATTAGTGATCATTTATATTTTATAAATAATTAATATGCCGAATTTTGTGCTTCTAGACTCTTCAGTAAAATAAAAATCACATTTTTAGAATGTTTTTTGCTTCTGGACCTTTTTCTGGTTAGTGGCACAGACATAAGATATAGTCTATATTTGAACCGGGGCGAATACCATTATTCTGGTACCATTACTTTTGAAATCGGTTCGGTAGTTTCAGAGTTCCGCTCCGATACTCGCCAAAAGTTATACCAATTTGGCACAATTTCTTGTATTTTGTGAAATTCTCATAACTCCCATTATAATCCAATAATTTATCTTCTAACCAACCATTAATGTTTAATTAATAGTGATTTCTGATTTTTTTTCCTATTTATAGATCCAATAACCTACCTCCACACCAAATTTCAACTTCCTAAATCCCCTGGAAATAGTTAAACATTTTAATGAGTGAGTCAGTCAGTCATAAAAATAGTGATTTTCAGACGTCAATTTCTCGTGAACGGTAAAAGATTTTTTTTTAAGTTTATAAGATTCGGAAATTAGAAGATGATTCACGAGAAATGATGATCACGAAAAATTTCAAGTGTGTAGGTCAAATAGAATTTAAGTTATTGAGGGGTCAAAAGTGGCCCGAAATGGTTCGTGTAAAATAACCCACGGCCAGTGTGTCGCCTTTTACTTTGTAAATTTGGATGACACACTGCCGTGTGTCTAGATAGAAGCACATATAAAAAATAAAGGTACTACTTGGTTATCCGTCGACCAAAAAATTATCGCCAAACCATAAGATTAAATGCCAATAATGGATGACCGTGAATGTCACATTCAATGACATTAAATTATTAAGTACGACTAGCAAAAGCCGTGCTTTGTTTGGATTCGCGAAGTGTTATTTCATAAGATAAATACTTGAATGTAACAAAATTTTTCATATTATTTTTGCATCTTTATTAAGTAAAAACGTTAGCTCATGTTTTGGCACATTTAAATTTTAGAAATGTAAATTCAGCCAAATAACTAAGAATTTCTTCGGAATTTTTTATTTATGATATAAGGCTGGTTTAAATAATGGAATGGGGTAATAAAGTACAAAATTCCATAATGTCTTGTGGGAAATTAATAACTTGCCCACTGTATCCAAGTTGACCACCTTTAACCTGATAAACAGTAATAATTTGATTCAATTAAATTATTCTTCAATCAATTAAAATATTCTTAAATTATTCTTCAATCTTTTGATTCGGATACCAAACTTAAGAAACTTAACAAAATATTCACTTTAAATACCAAATATAAGAATTAATTTTACTTGTTTACGATTCTTTTGCTGCCAGTTTACCAAAGTAAATACCTTAATAAATAAATCATAATGTAATTCTTTTAAAATCCGTAAGTATAAACTGCGTGAATAATTTTGGCAGAATAATGAAAATATATTTTATTTAATATATTAATCATGATTCTATCTATAATTACTTACCCCATGGTTTATTTTCCTTCTTAAAATAAAAAGATACGGGTTCAATTTTTTATTTGCAAACGATTTTGGCGGAATAATGAAAATATATTTAATTTAATTAATTAATCATGATTCTACCTATAATTACTAACCCCATGGTTTATTTTCCTTCTGAAAATAAAAAGATACGCGTTCAGTTTTTTATTTGCAAAAATGCGTCTATAATAGAAAAACATGTAGAATAAATTAATTATTAAAATAATATTTTTTTAAGGTTTATTCTGTAAAAAAATAACATTGTGCAAATCTACAAATCATAATTTATTCTTATGTTTAATTTCAAATCAAAATACTGAATAGTTTTTTTATAACGTGTACGACAAAGTGTAACTTGAGTGGCCTAGTAGAGGATTCGCTTCGCTCATCCTAATAAAGGTGTTTGAAACATCAATAAGTGATTTATTTCGATTTTTTATTTGTATTTTTATTAATATTCTACTAATTATTTGTTTTTTCGTTTTTTAAAATAAAAATTATGTAAACATAAAATTTGGCATATTAGAGTTTATGGGAATTTCGCGAAATATCAGAAATAGTGCCAAGTTGGTGTCATTTTTGGCGAGTATCGGGACTATTCTCTGAACCTACCGAACCGATTTCAAAATTAATGGTACCAAAATGATGGTATTCGCCCCGGTTCAAACATAGGCCATATTTTATGTGTATACCATTAACCAAAAGAGGATGAATAAGCAAAAAACATTCTAAAAATGCAGCTTTTATCTTACTGAAGGACCTAGAAATATAAAATTTGGCATGTTAATTATTTATAAGATATAAATTATCTCTAAGGGCATATGCTAAAAAATACGGAATTCAAAAGGAGTGAAAATGCACGAAAAACGTTCTAAAAATGCTCTAAATTGGGATTTTTAAGCAATATCAGCAAACAACAAACCGATCTTAAAAGTAATGATATCAAAATGATGGTGACAGTCCTAGCTCTAACATAGGCTATATCGGTACTTACGTATTAACGCCACCGCAGCAGAAGTTGCGCCAATAAAGAGCAATCTTGGTGTTCGCACGTCCAAGGAGTTACCGTTTGAATTCCTAGTTGCCTTGCTATTTGCTGATTTTTAACGCCATTTTTTTTTTTTTTTTTTTTTTTTTTTTTTTTTTATGCTACGAAAATGCGTATATGGGATTTGCCAAAAAGAGACTGTTTTGAAGCTATGTTAAACTCTATATCGCACCATTTTCCACTGAAATCCGATTGACTACTTTGTTTTTCAATAAAGTGTTTTGATTTTAAACAAAGTGTTTTATTTTATGATTGTCGCAAAAATTTTAGAGGAGGATTGGTGGTACTACTTAAAAACCACCAAATCTGTACTGCGGTGGCGTTAATACGTAAGCACCGCTATATCTTATGTCGATGCCACTAATCCAAAGAGGGTAAATGAGCAAAAAACGTTCTAAAAATACGATGTCTGTATGTTAAGGGCTTGGAAACATAAAATTTGACATGTTCATTACTTATAAATGATCACTAAGAACATTTCTTAACAAATACAGAATTTAAAAGGGGTAAAACTGCGCGAAAAGCGTTCTAAAAACTTTCTAAATAGCAATATTTAATCAATTATGGGAAGTTCGCGAACCGATTTTTTAAAAAAAGTTGTCAAAATGATGGTGACAGTCCTTGCTCTAACAAAAGTATTGGATAAATTACCAGATTACAATGGGAGTCTATGGGAATTTGGCGAAATACCAGAAATAGCGCCAAGTTAGCATCACTTATGGCGCATAATTTTTATCGTCAATTTGGCGATATATCGCAAAGTTGGCGACCAACTTTTTTGATCGAAGGGATAATCAATTAATACCCAATTACGTAAAAGATAATCCTTATTAGTGGAATTTAAAGGAACATAAGCAGACCTAATGCTAAAAATTTTAAATTTGACTGAAAAAAACAGTGAATAAACGCAGCAAAAAGTTGTAAGATTAATTAATATTAAATAAAGTTAATTTAATATTAAGCCTATTTATTTCAAAAAGGAAACACATAACTAATTATTGACAAAAAAAAAAATGATATCCTATCAAAAACATGAATGTGAAAGAATGCCAAGTTCGTTAAAGGTTTCGCTAATAAAAGAAGTGAGATCTAACAGCAAACCAAGTTCTTTCGAAGCTCCTTAAATCATAGCTCCTGTCGTGCATAATGTTCTTCAATTGCTTAAAATGATTTGTTATGTTACTTGTTATTCAATAGAGCGACTTGGCAAGTTTTGTAAATACTTTATATATATAACGGTATTTACGTTTAATTCTGATTGACCGTCTCCTTGATAATATCCAATCAAATGCTATCATGAATTTCATTTTAATGTTCGACCGAGGTGTTCTAGGTTTAGGTTAGTGGTGAATACGAGCATTAGACTATTAGACTGTATACATGATTTTTCTCTTGCTAAATAAATAATCCTATTCGTTTCTCCCGTTTAGAAATGGATTCTTCTGAAGTTACTTTCGACCTGGACGAAGGTTCCGAACGTCTGATGGACCTGACAAATTTCTTGAATTTGGAAGACTCTGATAAGAGTTCCAACCCTATCTGTCAACAGTATCCGTTTGTCGACGACTTCTTGCGGTTGCGGGAGCATATCTGCCGGCAAAAGAAGACCCTCTGCATTTATGGTCTGGACAATTCGTTATTCGATGATGTGCTTTTCAAAAAGATGCAGATTCTGGCTTCAAAGTTGGTGTTTCACAGTTATTCTGCCATAGCTTACTGTAATCTGAGGTCTTGTTTGTTTTTGGAAGCCATCGAGTTTTTTGACGAAGTCTTTGCGGAAGTAGAAATTCGATTGATGTCTTGCACAAGCGACGATGAAATCGAACGTATTGTCGCGTTAGCCGGCAAACTGAGGAATATTTATAATATATACATGTAACAGTGAATGTGACTTCATTTTCGTATGTGTTTTAATAAGTCTTGTCATTTTTAACATCAATATTGTTTAAGGTTAATCACAAGGGGGGGAAAAGATCTATGTATACCTTAAATGTGTAATCTTAAACGGATAATGCTTTTAAGGTTCAGCTTTATCTAGTACTTAAATTTTAAGTTGCTAAAAAAAAAAAAAAAAAAAAAAAATAGAATTGAAAAGATGCTCTATTTATATTTGCCAATTTTTCACATACTGAACTATTTCCAAACTATTTCCAAACTATTCCAAACTATTTCCAAATTTTCAAAATTCTTCGATTTTTTTTTAGTATTAAGTTGACTAAATATGTTTTTTCTTTTGTATTCTCACCAGTTACCTGTGCCTACGTTAAACTGCATATTTAATAAATATTTTAAAGATAATCATGAGATTTTAATCAAAGCATCTTAATCTTAGATCAGAATATTTATTTGAACATCCTTAAACAATTTTATAACACTTTTCATTTCAAAACATAAAAAGAAGTACATTTTGTATGGAAGAAAGTAGGCAAGTGTTATATATCGAGAATTCTTTGTTGTAAAATTTTTATTCTAATTCACCTGCGATATATCATTGAAAATGCCAAAGAAAATTTTATATGATATTTGTTGTTTCTATAATAAATTATTCTATATGATATGAATTGTGAATTATTCGACTTGTCATTACACTATTAACAGTAATACAGTCAAACCTCGTTAACATGAATTACTTTTAACATGAATTGTTTTCATAGTCCCCTATAAAAACGAGTACAAAGAATTGATATTGATATGAATTACTGTTAACATAAACAAGCTTAACATGAATTACTTTTAACATGAATTGTTTCACAATCTCCTATAAAAACGAATACAAAGAATTGATATTGATATGAATTACTGTTAACATCAGGGTTGGTAAAAAACCGGGTTTTTTTGGTTTAAACCAGGTTTTTTTTGGTTTAAACCGGGTTTTTTTTAATATGTTTTCCTGTTACATATACATGCAAATTTATGAACAAAAGTAAACATTTTTGAATATATAAGTAATAATTTGATTTAAAGGTAATTCTAATCAATATAATTATTTAATATACAATCAATTATGTAGAAAATTGAAATTCTTTAAAATCTAAACATTTTTAGAAAAAGCTGTGTCTTATATTTCATAAATAAAATGTGCTACATAATGAAACATTGATACCCTGAAAATCTTAATGAACAATCTTTTGATTACTAGCACTATAAATAAATATATGATATAGATTCATATATAAAACTTCATATATATTATTTTCAAATGGTTATTCAAAATAATTAATTTGAAATACTTGTTATATGTGATGTCTGATTTTTTCTGTTAGAAAACTGCATGAGTTAATTATCTTTTATTGAAAAATAAAGCTTTTTATAAAGAATTTTTGGAAGGATTTGAATTTAGCAGTAGAGTCTTTACACACTCCAAGCATTGTGTTTTCTAAAACTACCAGTTAAAAGATAACTGTTAAATAAACAAAAACATATATTTAACAGCTTTTTAGAATATTGAAAAACATTGATGTTAAAATATACAGTAGCTTTATAAATGCTGTCATCTACCAAAGAATTTAAACAGCCATCGGACTTCATGCTCTAATATAACACTTAGTATTTTTAAACATCTAAACTAAAAATTGCATTTTTTAGGCATTTTTATGACTTTTTTTCTATTACGTCTCAAGCAAACCTTATCTTGCCCCCCCCCCCTCCCCCTTTTTTTTCCAATTTTCTTAACTGACCTAAGTAATGGGTTTGGTTATGGAATAGAAGATTTAAATATATCTTTTGCATATTTTAGTTAAATGTAAACAGGTGCTTTACTAGTGCCTAATTTTTCAATGTCTTCTTATTCGATTTCATATCTTGAGATTTTTTTATTCTTAAAAAATAATCCCTCCAATCAAGAAAAATTTCTTTTAGAGCTTGACTGAAATTTTAAAGATCATTTATGTCATTATCTGTACATCTGCGTTTCTCAAAGGAAAATATTTTTTAAATCTAAATATTGCATATTTTTCATCTATTTTATTTTTGCTAAATTTACATGATTTAAGTGTTTCCCGTAGAGTTTCAGATATATTCATCAGTGCATGAAATATGCATTCTACATGTATACTAACATGACCTTGACTAGACTCACTATATCTTATGGTGACTATTGAGATAAGACTTAAAAATAGAAATTACTTTCATCCAATAATTTGAAACACTTAAATTACAAAAATGAGAAAATATTATATTAGATTTGTTCTAAAAAACCAATTGGTTTGAACTGTGCCAACCTAGCTGGCAAAAGAATAAAATTATAATGCAAAAATCCCTTTCGGCATGGCCTATAGGCGGAGGTAGATTTCGAAAAGTTTTCATCTCAAAAAAAAAAAAAAAAAAAAAAAAAAAAAAAAAAAATTAAATGATTAGAGATAAACCCAGTTTAACTACTTTATTCAACCACTTTTAAATTTTTTTTAATTTCATTTTTCTGTAAGAACTGGTTTTATCGAAATCCTCTTAAACGAAATTCTACTCAAATGCCCATTTTGGCAACATATTTTGAATTATATTCTTACTTTATTAAAAAAATTGACCAATATGCTCATTATATAGTTTTAAATAACAAAAAACTGTTAATTAAATTCGTTTGACAGCAAAATTGAATTTAAAAATGAGTAATAAAATAACCAATTTATTATTTTAATACATCCACAATTCTTTAATCAAGATTGCTTTGAGAAATTTTGTACGAAGTGCCCACTTTGACAGATTTTTTAAAATATATATTTAGCCTTTATCAAAAATCTGACCAATACGGCACATTACACAGTTCCTAAATAACGAAAAACTGTCAATTGAATGCGTTTGAGAGCAAAATTGAATTTAAAAATGAGTCATAAAATAAAAAAATTGTTATTTGAATACAACCACAATTCTTTTATCATAATCGCTTTGGGAAATTTTTTTGCGAAGTGCTTACTTTGACAGCTTTTAAAAATATGTATATTCACCCTTTTTCAAAAAATCAAAGAATACGCACATTATATAGTTCCTAAGTAACAAAAAACTGTCATTTGAATGCGTTTCAGAGCAAAATTGGATTTAAAAATGAGTCATAAAATAAACAATTTGTTATTTGAATACCCACAGTTCATTAATCATGGTCGCTTTGGGAAATTTTGTGCGAAGTGCTCATTTTGGCAGCCTTTTTTTGAAATATATTCTGCCTTTATCAAAAAACTGGCCACTCCGTCACATAATATAGTTCCTAAGTAAGAGAACCTGTAAATTGGATGCGTTTGAGAACAAAAAAAGATTTAAAAATGACTCGGTAAAAACGCAATTTTTTTAATTTCCTCAAATTTCAATCATGATAATTTCGTGAAATTCTGTTCAAAATACCCTATTTGGCAGCTTTTTAAAAAATATATTCTGCCTTTATCAAAAAACTGGCCAATACGTCGCATTATATAGTTCCTAAATAATAGGACCTGTAAATTGGATGGGTTTGAGAACAAAAATGAATTTAAAAATGACTCAGAAAAAACGCAATTTGTTATACTTAATCAATTTTTAATGACGATAATTTCGGGAAATCTGTTCAAAATACCTTTTTTGGCAGCCTTTTTAGGTAGATTTCGTATGAAATACTACCTATTGCATTGTCTCCCATGTTGGAATTTCTGAAAAATTTTTGCGGATCTACACGAATCATGACTCCTAGACCCCAAAACTACCATCAGTAAAAAAGTTTATATATCTATCTATCTATCTATCTATCTATCTATCTATCTATCTATCTATCGGTGTATATCACTTTCTTCTAGACACGATAACTTCCATAATTATGCTCAGATCTTCATCAAACTTTTACATAAAATCAAGGGGCATAAAATCTCGGTTAAGTTCGTTAATGGGCAAAATCGGACCAAGGGGGTGGAAGTTAGGAGGGTTTTTGTGAAAACAGAAAAAACGCGATAACTTTTTAATTAAAATAGATATCGAATCGGTTTAAAGTTTATATTACTTCTAAAAAATGAGGAAAAAGTTTATGCGTGGCAGATTTTTGATAAAGTTAAAAATGGGCTCAAGGGGCGAAAAAAACATGGTTTTTGGGAGAAAAAAATTCATAACTTCGTCAATTCTCAAGATATCAAATCCAACTAAATTTTATATAAATGTACTCAATATTATCTAAAACTTTTGTATTTACAAGTTTTTGATAGGACCAATTTTTACCGATGAAAAAAATTAAAAACGAAAAGAAAAAGGGGGGAGGAAAAAGAAAAAATCCCATAACTTACTCAATTCTTAAGCAATTAAATCTAATTAAATTTATTTTACATCTTCACAATAATATCTACAACTTTTATATTGACAAGTTTTTCATAGAACCAATTCTTATAGCAAAAATAAATTAAACAAAAATAGGAGTTGGAGAAAAAACCTCAAATCCAAACTGCTTATATTCTGACTCATTTTAAAATTCATTTTTGATTTTAAACGCATCCAAATGACAGATCCTCTTATTTAGTAACTATATAATGCGACTTATTGGCCAATTTTTTGATAAAGGCAGAATATATTTTTAAAAAGGCTGCCAAAAAAGGTATTTTGAACAGATTTCCCGAAGTTTTCATCATTAAAAAATTCATTAAGTATAACAAATTGCGTTTTTCATGAGTCATTTTTAAATTCATTTTTGTTCTCAAACCCATCCAATTTACAGGTCCTATTATTTAGGAACTATAATACTTGACGTATTGGCCAGTTTTTTGATAAAGGCAGAATATATTTTTTAAAAGGCTGCCAAAAAGGGTATTTTGAACAGAATTTCACGAAGTTGTGATTAAAATTTGAGGAAATTTAAGAAATTGCGTTTTTACCGAGTCATTTTTAAATCTTTTTTTGTTCTCAAACGCATCCAATTTACAGGTTCTCTTATTTAGGAACTATATAATGTGACGGAGTGGCCAGTTTTGTAATAAAGGCAGAATATATTTCAAAAAAGGCTGCCAAAATGGGCACTTCGCACAAAATTTCCCAAAGCGAGATGATTAATGAACTGTGGGTATTCAAATAACAAATTGGTTATTTTATGACTCATTTTTAAATCCAATTTTGCTCTGACACACATTCAATTGACAGTTTTTTGTTACTTAGGAACTATATAATGTGCGTATTCGTCGATTTTTTGATAAAGGGTGAATATATATATTTTAAAATCTGTCAAAGTGGGCACGTCGCACAAAATTTCTCAAAGCGATCTTGATTAAAGAATTGTGGATGTATTAAAATAATAAATTGGTTATTTTATGACTCATTTTTAAATTCAATTTTGCTGTCAAACGAATTTAATTAACAGTTTTTTGTTATTTAGGAACTATATAATGAGCATATTGGTCAATTTTTTAAATAAAGTAAGAATATAATTCAAAATATATTGCCAAAATGGGCATTTAAGTAAAGATAGGCATTTTTTTTTTTTTTTTTTTTTTTTTTTTTTTTGAGATGAAAACTTTTTGAAATCTACCTCCGCCTATAGGCCATGCCGAAAGGGATTTTTAAAAATATATTCTGCCTTTATCAAAAAATTGGCCAAAACGTCGCATTATATAGCTCCTAAATAAGAGGATCTGTCATTTGGATGTGTTTAAAATCAAAAATGAATTTTAAAATGAGTCAGAATATAAGCAGTTTGGATTTAAGGTTTTTACTCCAACTCCTATTTTTGTTTAATTTATTTTTGCTAAGAATGGGTTCTATGAAAAACTTGTCAATATAAAAGTTGTAGATCTTATTGTGAAGATGTAAAATAAATTTAATTAGATTTGATTGCTTAAGAATTGAGTAAGTTATGGGTTTTTTTCTTTTTCCTCCCCCCTTTTTCTTTTCGTTTTTAATTTTTCTCCTCGGTAAAAATTGGTCCTATCAAAAACTTGTAAATACAAAAGTTTTAGATAATATTGAGTACATTTATATAAAATTTAGTTGGATTTAATATCTTGAGAATTGACGAAGTTATGAATTTTTTTCTCCCAAAAACCATGTTTTTTTCGCCCCTTGAGCCCATTTTTAACTTTATCAAAAATCTGTCATGCATAAACTTTTTGCCCATTTTTTAGAAGTAATATAAACTTTAAACTGATTCGATATCTATTTTAATTAAGAAGTTTTCGCGTTTTTTCTGTTTTCACAAAAACCCTCCCTATTTCCACCCCCTTGGTCCGATTTTGCCCATTAACGAACTCGACCGAGATTTTAGGCTCCTTGATTTTATGTAAAAGTTTGAAGAAGATCTGAGCATAATTATGGAAGTTATCGTGTCTAGAAGAAAGTGATATACACCGATAGATAGATAGATAGATAGATAGATAGATAGATAGATAGATAGATAGATAGATATATAAACTTTTTTACTGATGGTGGTTTTGGGGTCTAGGAGTCATGATTCGTGTAGATCCGCAAAAAATTTTCAGAAATTCCAACATGGGAGACAATGCAATAGGTAGTATTTCATACGAAATCTACCTAAAAAAACCCAATCCCAATGTAAGAATGCAAGAAAAACAAAGGCTTGTTAAAATCACTAATCACAGAGCAAATAAAAAGCTCATTGCCAATTATTCAATAGCATACATAACAAAAAGAATTTCTGAAATGATGAAATCCTTAGTAAATCTTAACTAATCAAGCAATTTAAATAATAAAAGTGTATTTATAACTCGAGTCTGCCCTTCTGGCTATATATATATATATGTTTTACAAATAATGGTTATATATATATATATAAATATAGGCCTTAAAAAAGAAAAAGAAAGAAAGAAAACTGATTAGTTTTTTGTAACCAGCTAATTTTAGAAAAAATAGTTATTCTGCCATATAGATTTACAGCTTACAAGAAAAGTTGAGTTGATTAAAATTTTTTGTCCTTTTAGAAACTTATTAATTCATCATTTTTCTACAGCTTTGCTTGTAGCTTCTTCATAATTTGGATTTTGCATTTTTCAATAATGTGTAAAATAAAACATTTGGGTAAAAGAATAAAAAAAACCAGCATGGTTTTTTTTTTAAAAACACTTGGTTTAAACCAAACAACCCTGGTTAACATGAACAAAATTTTGATTCCTCTCGAGGTTCAAATTAACGAGGTAGTTGTAACTATAAGACTGTAGTTGTAACTATTTCTATTTCAATATGAGGTGTCATTGTAATTGGCAAATGTAACTAACAAACAAAATTTTTAAATAGAGAAAAGCGTGGCACATGCGATTCGCTGTAAAACAACTAGCACCATCTTTCTCCACTCTAGAAAAACAATATTCACTTTACAATGATTGCTTTCCAAATGCTATTCTTTGAAATCTTTATTTATTTATTTATCGTTGTGCATCTCATCTCTTTAATTTCAAATAAATATCTTCCAAACAATACGAATAGCTTGAAGCAATACTATCGCATCTTTACCGAACTTGTAAAACAATCAACCATTTTGTTTTGCAATTACAGCTAATTATTTGTTTTAAAAGCTCTATAGTAACTAGTGTTACCAGGTCTATGTCTGAAGAGAACAACCTGTTCTAAATAAGTGCTTCTTTCAGTTTCGGAAACAGGAAATAGGCACTGGGTGCCAAATTTGAGCTTTTTGGGAGGAAATGTGAGACTCAATACTTCTCACTTGAACTTTTGCAGCAATTTTTGAGTCCATCAAGCAACATGGAGATGATATGGTCATGAAATAGGATGACACCATAACTCAACATGCCAGGATGTTTTCGTTGGATGTTTTCACATAAGGGGTCGTTCACAAATGATGTCACGCTTGGAAGGTGGAAGAAAGTTTGTGAAATTGTGACAAGGGGGTGAGAGGGAATAAGAAGAAATGTGACATCACACATTTTGCTTCAAATAAAAGCATTAAAAATCAGCAAATTTAAAATGCATCAATCAATCAATGCATCAAATCAATTTAAAATGCATTTGCAACATAAGATTGCATTGAAAGTAATTTTTAGGATATGTCGAATATACATTTCTGCACACATTTTTCCTTCATATTTTTACTAAAGAGAAATGATTCATGAAAAGCAATGATTTATGATTTAGACTTCCGACTTTTAATCGGATTTACATGTTTTGGGATGCTTTAAATAGAATTTAATTATTTTTGAATCATTAATCTATGTGTTATATATAATATATTGTTTATCGAGGAAAAAATTCAAGCATGAGGTTTTCTAATAAATTTTCAAATATTTTCCTGTTCTAAAAATTTGTGTTTTGTGTTCTAGATATTGTGCTGTAGTATTTTGTGCTATTAAAATAGGAGAAAGTGTGTTATGATGGTGACCTATCATCAGGCACCAAGCAGAAAAAGTGTTTAATTAACGGTGTAAGTTATTACTATTAATGCATGTATTCACTACTAGTCATAGTGATTGATGAACTGCAAAAAAATTAGCATCACATACCTAAGAGAGCAGGTCATAACTAGGGGTGAAGATAGGGTCATGCTGAGTGCTAGTGTTGAATTCAGGGGATGGTCCGGGGGAGAGGTGTGCGTGTACCGGTGAGCAATGAGATGTTTCCTCGGAAGATTCGAGATTTTGGGTTTTCAATGGTCAGAAAAAGCAATGCTTCTCCCCTATCTCCCGGAACGCTATAATGTTCCTCTTCCAGAGCACAGAAATCCCTCTTGAGAAAAGTATCCGAATTCAACATTGTTCGGCAAACGTCTCAAAAGAAACGATTAAGGACGTTTTTAATGAATATTATTCTTATTTTAGAGGTACAAATAATGAAATCTTGATTAAAACAAGTGAAGGAAGATGCTGTCATTAAGAACCATATGTTATTTATTTAACAGGGGCTTTTCAGTAACATATCAATGCAATATTAGGTTTCAGCGTAGTAACACTGTTATTTATCCTAATACGACAAATAATGCTCATCCCTAATAGTTTTTGAACAAAGCACATTTTTCTGTTATACGCACAAATTTCAATTTGTGGGTATTGAGCAAAGGTGTTGAGGAACGTTGGAGGAACCAGAACGTAGGAGAAATATAAAAGGATTATTGATAGTGATTTTTGAAAATATTTGTCGGTAATTAGCCGAGATATTAACCCTTAAAGACAGACATAAATAATGACGGGGGCGGCGTACTCTGCATACTACGGCTTTTAAAGTCTAGATAACATCTTTTAATAATATGTTTGTGTAATGCAATACCTATTAGCAGTATAAAAGCAGTAAACTTCATACTGTTGCAAACAGACTAATTTAATTAGAACTAATCACATAAATCAGAATTCCTAAGCATAAGAAATCAAACAAATTACACATGTTAATACCAAGAATTTTTTTAAGTATTATTTGACTTATTTAATGCAAAACGTTCCTCATTTCGGATATAGCAGCCGTTATGTTACGAAATTTCTGGTATTGAAATGTCTAGTTTTTTAAAAATTCTTTATGCAAGCGAACCCTTTATAAATACTATGAGGTTCGCGACTACTTTGCATTAAGTAGGTCTCTCATTAAATTATCATAATTAATCATCATAATTAATTAAAAACCTATCTGGAAAAACACGTCTCAGACCAAAGCGGCTTTGCAAATTTTCAAGTTTCTTTCGACACAAGCTCTTTTAGTACAATGGCAAATTTAAACGTGTAACAAGGGTTTTGTGTTAGCGGCACTGGAAAAAAGAAAAGGTTATTACTATGCTGAATTTAGTTCTGTGAAATGCCAAATAAAGTTTATTCTCAGTGCCGAATTAAGTTCTTTATAAACATATAAGGATAAGATTTAAAATAAAAAATAATAAAAATAAAAGAGTTGTACTGAATAGCAATATTTGATATTATTTAGGTTTCGTAATTTTTTGAATTTTTATAGTATACCCATTCATACTTTTTTGTATAGATAGCTACAGTCACAGCAAAAAAAAATCTTGACATTTGTGATTTCAGACGTTTTGTTAAATATCTAGAAATATACATAAGTAATTACTCTGAAACTCCAGATGAATAATAAAAAAAAAAAATTGTACAGGTTATATATTTTCGAAAAGATTTTTTTCCAAAATCCTATAGGGGACCATCAACAAATTGAAAAAGAACGAACATCTTTTGAATAACCCTGTCAAAACTAGTGTAGCAAAAGCGTTCAAACTGCAAATTATAATTAAGTGGATTATGGTAATAAACTGTGTTCATTTTTATGTAGATAAGCATGCATACTCGTAGAGAAATTAAAGATTTTATAAAAACAGTCCAAATTTTGCCAAGTTTTTTTGCTTATAATTTGCAAAGTTTTTAATAAAAAGCAATGTTCTTTTCAGAAAATATGAGAAACGACATTGTGCATAATACCCTGTAATCAAAATTTAAGAATATTAATAATTGTTTGAAAAATAAGCAGGCTTATTAAATAAAGTTTCACTGCGCATGCATCAATTCCATAAAAAAATCATTTGCGTTTTGTGTTAGCTAAATGTATAGAGCAACTTTTGTTAAAGTTTCAAAATCATATCTTGAAAATTCTGAAAATTATAGTCGAATGAATAAGATCAAAATCCGATATTCCCAAAATGAAACAAAAAGTAGTTGGATGTGTCAATCCCAAAACTTTCTTCTATCTCATAAGAACATTTTAATATTTAAAAAAAGAAAAAAAAAAAAAAAAAAAAAAAAAAAAAACGTGGTGACCCCAAAGTTACCCACTATCGAATTTCCTCGAACATTCGACCTAGCCTAATGACAGGCGTAGCGTGACCAAAACTTTTGGGGGGGCACCAGCGAAGTAAAAACTGCGCCCCTTGGCAAATTTTAAATTTGGCGCCCCCCCCCCCCCACCGCTCCTAGGCCCAAAAAAGTAACAAAAAATCTTTTTCTTTCGGTAGGCGCCATAAAACTAACAAACATAAATTAATTCTATTAAATAATTATTTCGCATTTAATTTAGAACTTTAAAAGGTTTAATTTTAATTTAGAAATTCAGAACTAAATAACATACAGAAATTTGCATTTTTTTTTTTATCAAAGAGTTCACAATGTTTTAAAACAGGGGGGGGGGGGGAATTATCAAGAGAGATAAAGAAATTCGCTAAAAATGATTTTCGGTCAAAAAATGAATAAAATCGTGGCTCGCAAAGTAAATTTTGCGCATGTGGTGACCGTCTCTTTAGCATGTCCCCCCAGTGGAATATACTAGAGGTCTACATGGACAGGAATTTCCATACATGGGCTCAGCACGGCCCGGAGTGGGTATTAAAAGTTTCACCCGAGCCCGGCCCGTTTATATTTTCATAGTTTACGGCCAGGTCCTGCTCGTATGAAAAGTCAGTGATAAAACAAAAGTATTAATTGGGGAATTTTACAGTATACTTTAAATTACTATGCGTCCACAAGCCAGAAAATACTCAATAGCAGTGTCAAAACTCAAAATAATCTAACATAAAATAAAGACACAGAAATGTGCCGCTAAACTGCAATGGCGTGCTTGCAGGGCGGCTAAAAAACTCACCAAAAGAATAATAAATAAACAAAACTAAACTTCAAATTGAAAACCAAAAACAACTTATTAAATCTTAATTTTATGATATATTTAATTATAAAACTTACTCTTAAAAAATTACACAGAGATTTAATTTGGAATATAATCCGAAATTTTGAAATATTTACAAAAATTGAATTTAGATGGACACTGAATTATATTTACATTATTTACAAAAAAACATATATATACATACAGAATAAATGAGAAATAATCATACTAGAACTCAAAATAAAACTCACTTAAAATATGTGAAGCCAAATATTCTTTTTTCTCAACTCTTTTGACTAACGAAATACCTGTTGGCACAGCGAATCTCAGAATATATACCTTCAAAGTGTTGAAGAACAAAACACAAAACTTTAGATCGTAAACGCAGCTGGACACTTTGTTTTGTATTCCTAACTCAAACTCATCATATATAAATTTAATATATAATTAAGGATAAAATTATCCTCATCTCAGCTAAAGATGGCCCAGAAATTTAAAATCTGAGCCTATTTCTTTTTTCTCAAAATTTAATACGCAAAAAAATTACCAAAGAACTTCTTTCACCTCCCATGTCGCTGAAAAACCAACAATCGTCTGCTCCCGCTCCAACATCTACTCTCTGACGTCACAACGTCAGGTGACAAAAGGCAGAGAGCGATTTTCATAGCGTCAGCAGAAAAAAAGCGCGAATTCTTAAAAGCCCCGTTTTCTAACATCCTCCCACCTTGATTTTCTTAAAATCAATTATTTCTCATTTAACACTAAACAAGTTTGATACTAAAAAATAAAGTTAAATTGAACATTGCTAGATCAAATAAACATGAAAAACAAATAGTAGGAACTAAATTGAAACACAGTACATAAATTATATAAAAATTAGAATTAGAGTTCTTATTAACAAAATAAATCAAATAAAAGTCATTATTTACAGTCTTAAATATTACTTCTTACGTGG
This sequence comes from Maratus speculifer, assembly GCA_964019185.1. Lineage (NCBI taxonomy): Eukaryota > Metazoa > Arthropoda > Arachnida > Araneae > Salticidae > Maratus > Maratus speculifer. Next base: position 68,821,692 of record OZ025303.1, read on the forward strand.
TTTAATCAACCTTCCATATCTGGATCTATTTTCCGGTGCCAAGGTAAGCACAGGATCTCCAGTTGACACTTCTAGTGGGTAAAGTTTTTGAATTGGTCGTGTCAAACATCCGCTGTTAGTTTTTACCTGTACTATTCTGGAAGCACCATCCCTACTGTTGTATATTTTCACAATTTTGCCCATGGGCCACAATACACGTTTTTTTTTCTCAAGTTCAATGAGGACAATGTCCCCCACTTTAAGTTCTTGGCATTTAATATTGGCTTTCTGGACAAGTTGTCCCAAATATTCTTTGCGAAAACGATTTCTCAGTTCTTGTCGCAAACTGTTGACATACCTCACACGTACGTTCAATTTATCGGAATCGATAATATCTAAATCAGGCACTCCCACTTGTCTGATATCTTGCAGAAACAAGGAGGGTGTCAAAGGTATGAGCTCATCAGAATCATCCGAAATATATGTCAGTGGACGACTGTTTATTATGGCTTCAACATCGCACAGGACTGTTAAAAGCTCTTCAAAATTCACTGAGGATTTACCTAAAATTCGTACGAGTAAAGTTTTAATTGAGCGAATAAGTCGCTCCCACCATCCCCCCCACCAGGCTGCAGTAGGGGGATTGAACTTCCACTTAATTGGATAGCATTCAGTGATTTTCTTCCAATCCAGACTTTTCAATGCATTGTCCGTTCCTCTGAAATTGGTCCCGTTGTCCGAGTACACAACTGACGGACGTCCTCGTCTGGCGATGAATCTCCGAAAAGCCTGGAGGAAGGATTCTGTGCTAAGTGCCGTTAGAAGTTCAAGGTGAATTGCTCTGTACACTGCACAGGTGAACAACACAATCCAGGCTTTTCCCTTTGACCTTAAAAGCAGAGGACCACACAGGTCAGTTCCGGTGACTTCAAAGACAGCAGCATCCCTTACTCTGTCAAGGGGTAAATGTATCGGGGGCGTTGTTAAAGGTTTGGAAGTGAATCTTTTGCATACTACACAACGGTTTATGCTAGATTTTATATTTCTCTTTGATGAAATAATCCAGTATTTCTGTCTTAATTTAGCAGCCAATATCTGCACACCAGCATGACAGTACTTTATATGATATTGTCTAATTAGGCATTCAGTTAAGTAATGCTTGGACGGAAGAAGAATTGGATATAAAAAGGAAAGTTCATCATCTCTTTCGATTATTTTAGTTTTCACCCGAAGAATATCGTCATCGCCACGCACAACCACCAAACCATGAAAGGAATTTTCCTTCTCATGAAAATACTTTTTTTGCTCTATACCCCATAGAATTATCTCAGCTTTAGTTTTTTCTTCCAATGTTAGGGTATTAGTATCATAGGAAGGCTTCTTTCTCAGTTTATTCACAAATCGCAACATCCAGCAGAAAATTCTGACAATTTTGGAAAAACTGGAAAAATGCTCGTACCACTCAGTGCTTTCTATTTTCACGTTTAAGTTAACAATTTTTGTTTTCTTTAATTCTGAAGCGACTAATTCTTCATCTGGGGAAAAATTAAATTTAGGCCACTCCTCGGGAGTTGCTTTCAGAAAATCAGGCCCCTCCCACCAACCGCAACGCAACAACTGTTGGGGAGTACAGCCACGAGAAGCTATATCAGCTGGATTAATTTTTCCTGGGATGTGTCTCCAGCATTCTTTCTTAGACAAACTTCGAATCTCCTTTACTCTGTTATTCACAAAGAGACCCCAGTTTTCTTCTCGTTGAATCCAGCAAAGAGCTACAGTTGCATCCGTCCAGTAGTAGATTGGAACTTCCTCAAACAACAAAACATTAGAAACGTATTTGGCTAAACGAGCTCCTAAAACACAAGCTAGTAACTCTAATCTCGGAATGGTCACTTTCTTCAATGGAGATACACGAGATTTGGCTGCCACAAACCTCACATAAACATCTTCATCTTCTTCACTTCTTAAAAATATAACGGTGGCATAGGCGCTTCTACTGGCGTCGCAAAAGACATGAAGGGACCAAGTATCTATTTTTCCATAACCTATGCGACGAGGAAATTTAAGTTGGGAAATACAAGCTAAATCTTGGTACCACATTAAAAACCGATTCTTTAATTCATCTGGCAAAGGTAAGTCCCAATTTGCCTTTGTGGCCCAAGCTTCTTGAAGAATTAATTTGGCAGGTATCATTACTGGCACAATGAACCCCAGAGGGTCAAAAATAGAATGAACTATAGAAAGTAATTTTCTTTTTGAAAAATCTGATGATATTTGCTCAGTTTTAAATGGAATGGAAAAATTGTCATTTATCCGGTCCCACTGAAGACCTAAAACAGGACAGACCGGATCAGTGTTCTGTGAAGAGAACGTTTCACTTTCAGGACCAAATGTCCACATACGCAGTTCCATTTGGGCATCTGCCATAATGTCGGTTGCTTGCTTCCTAAATATTTCAAGTTCTGCGCTCGTATCCACTGAGGTTACGCAGTTATCAACGTAGAATGACTTTGAGAGCTTCAGGGCCACATCTTCGAATTTTGAAGGTACATTTTTAAGGTGGAATGAGATCACTGCTGCCAACAGGTATGGGCTACTGGTAACCCCAAAAACAACCCTTTTATGTCGGAATTCAGAAATTTTGTTATTTTCCCACCAAAGAAATTTTAGATAATTTTGGTCTTCCCGCTTTATGCCAATTTGTAAAAACGCTCGCCTAATATCAGAAGTTACGCCAATCGCCTTTTCTCTAAACCTCATTAGAATCGCCGGAATTTCTTCTACGAGATTCGGACCTTTAATCAAACAATCGTTTAGCGACAGCGAGTTATCCGATTTGCATGAAGCATCGAAAACGGGCCTAATTTTACTAGTTAAACTATCTAATTTAATAACTGGATGATGTGGCAAATAATGTCCCTTTTCACTCTTTTCAGATTCTGGGATTTTTTCTATTACGTCTTCAGACAGCCATTCCTTAAATATCTTATCGTATTCTTCAAAATTATTCAATTTTTCTAATTTACGAGTAGTAGCAAAAAGCCTTTTTTCTGCAATATGCCGATTAGAGGCAATGTTAGGTGGAAATTTTTGAACCCAAGGCAGGCTTACGCAATATCTCCCATCTTCGTTTCTATGAAGCCCCTTCAAAAACTGTTCCTCAGCTAATTGATCTTCCACCATTTTGGAAAACGTTTGCGCTTCATCTGCTATGCCAATTGTTTCTAAACTCCACATATCAGAAACTTTCATGTTTTGAACATGTAGATTAGTTACTAACATGGATTGGGCACCCTCAAAATTCTGAACATTTAATCCTGTTGGTTCTCCACATAAAGTCCAACCCAATTTAGTATTAATAGCTGTTAAACCCTCATTAAGTTGAATTACATCACCCGTAAGAATTTGTCCATAAATATCACTACCTATCAAAATTTCTGTTTCCGGGTAACCATCGCCCACATCTGAAATCCAAATTCTATGCATTTTTAATTCCTTTAATAAAGGACCTTTAGAGACGCGTGGTATCCCTCCGCAAATTTTTTCCTGATCTAGAAAGCAGAATTGATATTCAGTACGTCTTCCTACAGGACATAATCTCATAGAATATCGTTTATGATCTTTAGACTCAGTTCTTGTCCCGCCAAACAGAGAATGAGTTAAATTCTCAGAGGAAAGGCATTCTAATTTTAAAGCTTTGGCTGTAGATTTCAGCACATACGACCTTTGAGATCCGCAATCCAGGAGACACCTGACCTTTTTCCGTATGCCACCTGACACTACCTCCACCATTAATGTCATAAGGAGGACTTCTTTCATACATGAAGGTGTAGACATAGTAGCTTGTACTGTAGTCGAACCTTTTGCGCTAGCCGTACTCTCATTTTTTTTCTCTTGAATCTCGGGACACAAAATTATGGGGTGCGATCGCTTGCACAGGTGGCATTGTATGAATAATTTACAATCCTTAGCAAAATGGCCAGGCTTAAGACAGCGTAGGCAGCACTTTAATTCTCTTAATTTATCTAACCTTTCCTTCAGGGGCAAAGACCGAGCCGAAAAACATTCTTTACTTTCATGATTTTTCCCGCAAAATACGCATTTTTGTTCCTTAGTTGCTACCAAACTTGCAGCACTCACGGGCGGTTTTTTATTTTTAAATTTGATCTCTTTAGGGCGTTCATCACGAAGGAGGAGAAATTTCAAACCCTGACCGTGCAAGTTTGACTCTCTGTTCCCCCTCAACTTCTTTTCGCAGAAACTGTAAAAAATTCGAGAGACGTGGTCCCTTGTCACTAAATAGAACGCTTCTCTGCCATACCCTAATCATTTCAGCCGATAAACATGATTCAACCATGGGATATAGCCAAGCAGTATTGGAGTCTTGGTGTACACCTAAAGACTCGAGAGCTCTGAGATGAGACTCAATTTTATCAAACAATGACACCAGGGGTAACTTATCTTTACCTTGTGAACGTACATTTTGGATAATTAATTTTAACAACTCTCTGACATATATCTCAGTTAAAATTTCTTTGTTACCAAAACGTTCCTCAAACGCAGAAATGACTTTCGGATAATTTTCCGCAGTTAAGGGGTAACTCTCAATTAACTCATAAGCTCGAGTCCCCGGTAACATTGATTGGGCAAAATAATGAAATTTGTCAACATCATCCAGACTCTTATCCTCGTGGATTTTTTTAAATTGACCCCAGAACGAAAGATAACTTAATAGTTGACCATCAAATTTTTTAATTTGGATTTTCGGCAATTTGTACCTTTTTTCATTACACGCATTTGCATTACTATCAACATTAGAACTCACACTAATTTTAATGTCCGAATTATCCGTTTTTTCTTTTATTCGGCGACTCAGCGTTATAAATTCATCGGTATATTCCTCGCAACTTATAGCTTCAGTTTCTAGATTTTGCTCAGTAACATTAGCTGCTATCATTAAATCTAACATTTCCGAATCATAAGATTTTAATTCCTCAATTATAGATTTTAATTTCACAAATTTATCGTCTAAAACGGATTTATCCGGTTGTTCCTTTTCTAATTCGTCCTTTAAAACGTTAGCTGTTCTCGTAAAAGCGCTACGTGCCGTCGCACGTTTTTTCTTTAAAGTATCAATATTCATTTTTATATAAATGAAAATAAACTCAAAAACTCAATTTATAAACTTATCAGTATTTGTAAATATTACTCATAAATTTTAATAAATTCTAAACTCAACAATCACAATATTATAATTCTAAATAAAAACAATAAATAAAATTAACCGCACTCATGACATATAAAAACAAAAGTATACTCAAAATTTAAATATTACATATCCGGCATAAATTATTTTTTCCAAATACGACTATCAAATGGTATGATTATTTCTCAAAAAACAAAATCAAAAGTCTTAATTAAACTCAAAAATCCTGTCGCGGACGCCACTTTTCTATGTCAAAACTCAAAATAATCTAACATAAAATAAAGACACAGAAATGTGCCGCTAAACTGCAATGGCGTGCTTGCAGGGCGGCTAAAAAACTCACCAAAAGAATAATAAATAAACAAAACTAAACTTCAAATTGAAAACCAAAAACAACTTATTAAATCTTAATTTTATGATATATTTAATTATAAAACTTACTCTTAAAAAATTACACAGAGATTTAATTTGGAATATAATCCGAAATTTTGAAATATTTACAAAAATTGAATTTAGATGGACACTGAATTATATTTACATTATTTACAAAAAAACATATATATACATACAGAATAAATGAGAAATAATCATACTAGAACTCAAAATAAAACTCACTTAAAATATGTGAAGCCAAATATTCTTTTTTCTCAACTCTTTTGACTAACGAAATACCTGTTGGCACAGCGAATCTCAGAATATATACCTTCAAAGTGTTGAAGAACAAAACACAAAACTTTAGATCGTAAACGCAGCTGGACACTTTGTTTTGTATTCCTAACTCAAACTCATCATATATAAATTTAATATATAATTAAGGATAAAATTATCCTCATCTCAGCTAAAGATGGCCCAGAAATTTAAAATCTGAGCCTATTTCTTTTTTCTCAAAATTTAATACGCAAAAAAATTACCAAAGAACTTCTTTCACCTCCCATGTCGCTGAAAAACCAACAATCGTCTGCTCCCGCTCCAACATCTACTCTCTGACGTCACAACGTCAGGTGACAAAAGGCAGAGAGCGATTTTCATAGCGTCAGCAGAAAAAAAGCGCGAATTCTTAAAAGCCCCGTTTTCTAACAAGCAGCATTAATAATTTCTTTGACATTTAAAACTTTTCATCATTTAAATAAAGATTCATAAAACTTGATGTAGTTTAGAATTTTTAAAACAGAGCGCTAAAAAAATCCTAACTTTTGAAACTATAAAAAAAAGTAGATTTTGAAATACGAGGTTCATCGAAAAACGAGTTTTCCATGGAATTAAAAAAGAAACAAAACATAATTACCCAAAAAGTTGGATCCAATTGAACTGGATCCTGTTGAAGTACTCGTTGCCCTCATCGTGGTATCGCTATAAAACAGCACGAAAAAGATTCTCAATGCAGGAAACCACCTCGAAACACCTGTTTATCTGGAAACTGTGCGCCAGGTGAGTGCCTAATCAACTTACACCTTAACACAAAAACAAACGTGGGAAAGTAGCATTGATGTTTCTGTAGCGATATCACGATGAAGGAAATGAATACCTCAACAAGATTTTTAAGGTTGATGAGACGTGAGTTGACAACTGTAACAAGTTCCTGGCTCCATTCCCAGGTGGCAGACTTGTATGACACTGGACTCAAAAACTTATCCCACGTTGTGACAAGCGTTTTAATTCCGTTGGTTCTAATGTGGAGATGTAGTTAAAACATTGCTGTATCTTTTGTAATAATTCTTTTTGGGTAATTATATTTTGTTTCTTTCTAGCCACGAAAAGCTTATTTTACGGATAATCCCCGTATTTTTCAGTAAATTATTATTCTGATCCAATTTAGTTACTTTCTGACACATTTCTGAATTCATTTCTTTTCGAAACACATAAAATTGGCAGACGTTCTTATTCAGAAACTATGTAATCGAATGGAATTTTTCATTTTTCATAAAAGACAAAAAATCTTTGAGAAGATACTGCCCAAGTTGTCATTTTGAATCGAAATTCAAGACGCAATAGTACTGGGGAGAAGAAAAACTTGTCATCAAGTGATTAGAATAGCTTATAAATCAAAAAGTTATTTATTTATTTTAAAAAAATGGAAAATGCTGCTCGATTCCAAATTACTTCAATCATCAGGCCTGTCAATTTTATGCCTTTATAAAGAAAAATTAATCAGAAAGTGTGTCAAATTTCACGTTGTTGAGCTGGGAATTCGAGAATAACCTTAAGTTGCACTTACAAAGATTATGTTAATGTACGTTCATTATCGCTATTATTATTTTTACTGAACATATTCCTTGCCCTCCACATCCTGAGAAAAATTAAACCTAGTTTTGTCCTTGAACTAGTTTTCGACTGTGTAAAAAAATGCAAGTCTGATCTTGGCCCGGTACAAGTCTGCTGAAAAAATTAAGCCCGGATTCCGATGCCATATAACTGTCCGATGCCGATATATATGCTGGACACTTCGTATATTTTTTTATTGATATTGTCAAACTATCATCGGCTCGCGATGCACATTTATACATATTCTAGCGAAAGTCGCATTTTATCGGCCCAGTAGAGATTTTTATATCAGGCCGGTAGGCCTGCTTAATTTTTTTTTATAGATCCGGAACGGCAGGTTCGTTCAATTTTTTTGTTGGCCAGGTCCTTTAAATTTGTTTGGAGACCCGATTAATCTATAAATATTTCTCCAAAACATATTGCTTGTCCCACTGTAAACAACTAGATCCAATTTCTCTCTAACTCGACCATGCTGAAAAAAAAAAAATAATCTCTATAAATAAAAGGAATTCCGAGGATAATTGAGGCACAGGGGAAAGCAAATCTTGGCAATGCGCCAACTCGGTCCAGAGGAAGCAAATCTTGGCAATGCGCCAACTCGGTCCAGAGGTATAAAAGCAAGATAGAAAAAAACGCGCAGGTCTGTGCATTCAAGTACAACCACCCATATGTATATGCTGAAAGTTTGTTCTGACGCTCACCCGACGCACGTGGAGTGCCGATGGTCCGGGAAGCGTACCATACACATAAATTATTAAATAAACCTTCAAATTAAGCCCGGCGAAGCGGGCTGGGTATGCTAGTAATAATAATAATAATAATAATAAAACGGTCCAGCACGAGTCTGCTTATGAAATTGAGTTGTGCTCAGGTACGATATGATTGTCCGATTATCTTATCTCTAATCTGGGCATATTATAAATTCTATTGTGATTTTGTCAAACTAGTATCGGTTCGTAAAATGTTGTTGTCAAAATGACACGTAAAAAGTTGTCATTTATAATTGTTATTCTCGCGAAAGTCATAACCAATAAAAATGGTTTATATTTTATAGGCTTCGCTTAATTTTTTATTTAGAGTCGTTAATGAATGAATAAATGTGAAATGAATGAATAAATAAAATGATTAACAACTAGTTCATTGGGGGCCACCGTAATATTTACCCATCATGGATATGCATAATATAATATATGGAAATAAAATATGTGTGAAATATTTATAAAATTCATTGCAATTCCAAAACAAAATTTAATCGTACATTTAAATTTTTTAACATAGTAATGCTCTATAGTAACATATATAAACATCATATATAAACATAATAATGCTCTATTAATCCCTTGGGAACAAGCAATACGTATACGTGCCGCAAAAAGGCTTAAGAATCCTTGTTTATCTCCACCAGCAAAATTTTACTGTAAAATTTGCATTATTTAATTCGAGCATTTTCCCGATTTAATAAGGCACAAATTCCTGTTTTAAAAAATTGTTGACAAACATTAAAAATTTCGTAAAAGGCTCCCGTCGCAAAGGAGTTAATAGATTGCTGATGAACCAACTTCGACAAATTATATAAAACGCCAAGCTACTGAAGTAGTACCGAATTGTGTAAAAGAAACCTCCTTATAACTCCAAAAATAATAATAATAATAATATTAGCTAACAGTTAATTGCGACGGATTAAGGGTCTCATCTCCAATTAAAATATACCTTTGAATTGAAATTTGAATGAAATACAGGGTCATGAAAAATCGAAAAATGTGGAAAAGAGGATTACATATATCTCGGCAACTAATAATCCGATCGACTTCGCTCTTTATGCAAAATTTTTGTTATTTTATTGCCTTTTACGATCACTCCTTAAAATAAAAAAATTCAAAAATTTTTATGTACCTTTCATCAGAACGAATTTTTCGAGAGTCCGAAAAAAAGAGTTCCGGCTAATCGAGGTTACTGATATTAAATAGTCTTCGTCCCATTCTTACATACTAAGTGCATACAAAATTTCAAGTCTCTATCTCAATTTGTTCGGGAGATAGAGCGTTTACAGACACACAGACAGACGGACGACAAAAAAAAATTTCTAAAAATATGTTTTTCGAAATCCCCAGTGTCTAAAACGTGTAAATCCGTCAAAAAAATTTCGATTTTTAAAACGATTGCAAGACTTACCCGATAGTACGTATGATGGGTAAGTAAAATGTAACAAATATGCTACAAGGAAATTATTCCTAGAAAAGATGACACACATAAACTTATCACTAGATAAAACAGACTGAGATAGTGTCTCGATTAATCATATTTATTTACAAGTTATTAAATAAAGAAAACCATATTTACAAAATTAATTAAATTAAGAAACAAGCAGACTTAAGCTGCAATTTTATACTTCCACAACATGAAAGATTACTTAGACATTATAATACAGGCGAGTCTCTATATAACGAAATCCACCGTTCCAGTAAAAAATTCATTATATAGAGAAATTCGATGTATAGAGAATGATGTTAAAAATCGTATTTAATGTGTTAAATTTGAACAAACATTATTTTTGATCTTTTGAATTAAGAATTTGAAATGTTTAAAAGTAAATAGTAACCTAACATATTATTTCTTAATTATTTAAGCTGTTTCATAAACGAGAACAGACATTTATTTGAAAGCTTAATGAAAATCAAATAAGGAAGACTTGCATTAATTTCAGACGAAGAAATATGTAATTTTTTGTTGTTTTGATTTTTAAATTGTTACGCTCTCAAAAAATGCTCAAATTTTAGCAAGGAATGAAAAATTGTAGTTAACATTTTCCTCCATTTGAAGGCGTCTCTTACGTGCCTATCATTGATTCCTTTCTTACATGTGTATCAATCCAATTGACTCTGTTTCGAAAAGGATGTGGAAAGGTGTGTGGGAGGTGGGATGAATTCATTGGATTTAAAGAACAAGGAGAGAAGTAATATAAAAAAAAACTCAGCACTGACGATAAATCAAAAATAAGTGATGGAAAATTGATTCCATATGATTTTGAAGTTTTTTAAAACTGAATAAATTAAGACCAATTTATGAAAAAATTCGTTATATGGAGATAGATATTTCGCTATATAGAGACTGTTTTTAATGTAATCATGCTAAAAGGGGACCGTTCCTGCTAAAAATTCGTTAGAGAAATTCGATGTATGGAGTTTCGTTATAGAGAGACTCGACTGTAGTTTCTTTCTAACTTTTGCTTCAACATCTTAATACATAACATACACTGATTTTAATCATTATTTTAGATTTTATCAAATTGATATACAAAATCAATTTACTTATTTTATTCTCTCCTTCATTACATTGATAGAATGAAATTCTGTAAAAATTCTAGTTTAACTTATATTTTTAATAATTATTAATAGTTACAAAAGCTAAATATATATGGATCCGGCACGACATCGTACACTTAATTTCAAATTCTTTTTTTATAGTATATATAAAAACAAACAACATTTTAATTGGCGCCCCCTTTGCCTTACGTTCTGGCGTCCGAGGCACATGTCCCCTTGGGAAATTGGTTGCCATTTGCAATTATCGGTGAGGGTACTTTAAATTTTCAAGTTGTGAGACATTTTTATGCAAATTCACTATATATTCTACATATAAAATTTTATATGCAATGACAAACAAAATCTTCATTGGCGCCCCCTTCGCTTTTCGTTTTGGCGTCCGAGACACATGCCCCCTCTTCAGCCAATATGAAAATCACTTGGATTTTGGTAATTATCGGTGAGGTACAGTTTCACTCAGAAGAGGGTTTTTGAGTTGCGCCTAACCCATTTTAAATTTAATAGGGCATACAGATGCATTTGGTGAAGTTTTCCCTTTGGATTTTCCGGCTGTGAAGACATTTTTATGAAAATTAATTACATACACATATACATTTTTGTATGTTAAGACAATCAAAATCGTCTATTGGCGTCCCTTTCGCCTTTGTTTTGACGTCCGAGACACATGCCCCCTCTGCAACCCCTAGGGAAATCGCTAGGTTTCAGGCTGTGAGACATTTTTATGCAAATTCCATTCATATACATTTTTGTATGTAAAGACAAACAAAATCTTCATTTGGCGCCCCATCTGCAACCCCTAGGTAAATCGCTTGGTTTCAGGCTGTGAGACATTTTTATGCAAATTCCATACATATACATTTTTGTATCTGCAGGCAAATAAAATCTTTATCTGGCGCCCCCTCTGCAACCCCTAGGGAAATCGCTTGGTTTCAGGTTGTGAGACATTTTTATGCAAATTCCATACATATACATTTTTGAATGTAAAGACAAACAAAATCTTCACTTGGCGCCCCCTCTGCAACTCCTAGGGAAATCGCTTGGTTTCAGGTTGTGAGACATTTTCATGCAAATTCCATACATATACATTATTGTATGTTAAGACAAACAACATCTTTGTTTGGCGCCCCCTCTGCAACACCTAGTGAAATCGCTTGGTTTCAGGCTGTGAAACATTTTCATGCAAATTCCATGCATATACATTTTTGTATGTTAAGACAAACTAAATTTTCATTTGGCGCCCCCTCTGCAACCCCTAAGGAAATCGCTTGACTTCAGGCTGTGGGACATTTTAAAGCAAATTCCATACATATACATTATTGTATGTTAAGACAAACAACATCTTTATTTGGCGCCCCCTCTGCAACCCCTAGGGAAATCGCTTCGTTTCAGGTTGTGAGGCATTTTCATGCAAATTCCATACATATACATTATTGTATGTTAAGACAAACAAAATCTTCATTTGGCGCCCCCTCTGCAACCCCTAGAGAGATCGCTTGGTTTCAGGCTGTGAGACATTCTTATGCAAATTCCATATATATACATTATTGTATGTTAAAGACAAACAAAATCTTCATTTGGCGCCCCCTCTGCAACCCCTAGGGAAATCGCTTGGTTTCAGGCTGTGAGACATTTTCATGCAAATTCGATTCATATACATTTTTGTATGTTAAGACAAACAAAATCTTCATTTGGCGCCCCCTCTGCAACCCCTAAGGAAATCGCTTGACTTCAGGCTGTGGGACATTTTCATGCAAATTCCATACATATACATTAATGTATGTTAAGACAAACAACATTTTTATTTGGCGTCCCCTCTGCAACCCCTAGGGAAATCGCTTGGTTTCAGGCTGTGAGATATTTTCATGCAAATTCCATACATATACATTTTTGTATGTTAAGACAAACAAAATCTTCATTTGGCGCCCCCTCTGCAACCCCTAGGAAAATCGCTTGGTTTCAGGCTGTGAGACATTTTTATGCAAATTCCATACATATACATTTTTGTATCTGCAGGCAAATAAAATCTTTATCTGACTCCCTCTCTGCAACCCCTAGGCAAATCGCTTGGTTTCAGGTTGTGAGACATTTTTATGCAAATTCCATACATATATATTTTTGTATGTTAAGACAAACAAAATCTTCATTTGGCGCCTCCTCTGCAACCCCTAGGTATATCGCTTGGTTTCAGGCTGTGAGACATTTTTATGCAAATTCCATACATATATATTTTTGTATGTTAAGACAAACAAAATCTTCATTTGGCGCCCCTCTGCAACCCCTAGGTATATCGCTTGGTTTCAGGCTGTGAGACATTTTTATGCAAATTCCATACATATACATTTTTGTATGTTAAGACAAACAAAATCTTCATTTGGCGCCCCCTCTGCAACCCCTAGGAAAATCGCTTGGTTTCAGGCTGTGAGACAATCTTATGCAAATTCCATACATATACATTTTTGTATGTTTAGACAAACAAAATCTTCATTTGGCGCCCCTCTGCAACCCCTAGGTATATCGCTTGGTTTCAGGCTGTGAGACATTTTCATGCAAATTCCATACATATACGTTTTTGTATGTTAAGACAAACAAAATCTTCATTTGGCGCCCCATCTGCAACCCCTAGGTAAATCGCTTGGTTTCAGGCTGTGAGACATTTTTATGCAAATTCCATACATATACATTTTTGTATCTGCAGGCAAATAAAATCTTTATCTGGCGCCCTCTCTGCAACCCCTAGGGAAATCGCTTGGTTTCAGGTTGTGAGACATTTTGTTAAGACAAACAAAATCTTCATTTGGCACCCCCTCTGCAACCCCTAAGGAAATCGCTTGGTTTCAGGCTGTGAGACAATCTTATGCAAATTCCATATATATACATTTTTGTATGTTAAGACAAACAAAATCTTCATTTGGCTCCCCCTCTGCAACCCCTAGGGAAATCGTTTGGTTTCAGGTTGTGAGACATTTTTATGCAAATTACATACATACAGTGAAACTCGTTTAAGATACGCCCGCTTAAAATACGATCCCGCTTAATATACGAATTATCTTCGGTCCCTTGAAAACTGCCTATTAAACCTGTGTAAAATTACCCGCTTAATATACGTACGCATAAGATACGATCCCGCTTAATATACGAACAAAAATTGGTCCCTTGATGTCAAAAAACCCGCTTAATATACGAAATGGTGTTTATGCAATACATTTATCATGGGTCTTTAGGACAGAATATGTAAAATCTTATTTATATTTCATAAGATGTTATCTTTTTACCTATTTTCTCTCTAAAATATGTTCTTTTCCACTGATTTTGCACGCTGAATTCTGATTGGCTTCCTGTTTTTCAACAAAATGCAAAAACAACTACCGCTTTTATTTCTTTTACCATCACACTTCTCCTTACGGAGTAGTGGATGGATCCGAAATGTCATTGCTAGCTTTCTCTCATGACTGGATGAGAAAGTTGTTGGTGAAATCCGTCTGTATTTTTATGTTTTTTATTTTTTGTGCCGCATATCTAGTTGCTTTTCATTATTATATCATTTGCTTTTGCGCAGCGCTTTACAGAACGTTAAGATCACAGAATAAGAACAGTATTAAGAGGAATGCAAAGATTGGGACTTATTTGTTAAAATTAACGATCATGTTGTGATAAGTGAAATTCGTTCTTTCGCGGATATAATTGCGGACGTCAAATGTTCCGATGAACTTAGATCTTCAGATGAAGTAGAAAACGACGCGGATGAAGAAACAGATGTACCAACCATGCTATCATTTGTATCTGTAATGAGCTTGTTCAGCTTATTTTGACTGTCTCTTCGATGGATGCTGGTCCATTCGTCGAAGATTTTTTCTACCACATCAACAAGGCCGAAAATTTCCAATTAAAATCTCGCCTTAAGGGTGTTTTAAAATAAAAAAAGAGCAACTTTGTGACACGTGCTTTAATTTATTTTTGTTCGAAAATGCATGAAAATAGCAAGTGTTGTCATTCAGAAACGGTTTAATTGCACTCAGTTTTTGGTTTTTTTAAAAACACAATAGATTTTTCATAACAAGCCTTCAAAGTTGACCCTTTTGAGCATACTTCCCGATGAAAGCAGAAAAGCTGGTCGAAAAGCAGAAGAAAATCGGGTGATCATGTGATCGAAATAGCTTAGAACTGAATAGCTAATTTAATTATTATAAAATAGAAAAATAAGTTTGATTCGAAATCGCTTCCACAGTCAGGCATTCAAATTTTATATATTTCTGTTAAAAAATGAATTTGTAACTGTGTCAAAACGTTTTGCGCTTATTGAGCAGAGCAGTTAAGTTGCACTAAACCAAGTTAAACGACTTTTTCTCAAGAAACTTAAATTACATCATGATTTTCATAATGTATCGAATAATAATTGTTCCTTGCATACATTTAGTTTGTCTTTCAAAAAAATATTATGAAAATTTATTGTTCTTCCCCTTTAAGTATGTAAAGTATTTTAGTTACTTTTTTCTCAAAATTAACAAAATTTTCGTTTTATTGTCTTATTTTTAAATTTGGCAGGGAATACTATATAAAGACATTTTAATTTTTTTACTGTATTAGCAGATATTCAATAAAATTTTGAAATAAAAGAAAATTATTCTTACTTAACACATTAAACTCAAATTTTCTAGAATATTTAAAAAGGTGTTAGAAATGGGTAAAATAAAAGTCATAAATGGCTAAAATACGTTAATAACAATGTGCACTGTTTTCATGTGCATTATTATTCGAGAATCTGTGAAATCCGGATAAGATACGATCCCGCTTAAAATACGAAATGCTCTCGGTCCCTTGATTCGTATCTTAAACGAGTTTCACTGTATATATTTTTGAATGTAAACACAAACAAAATCTTCATTTGGCTCCCCCTCTGCAAACCTTAAGGAAATCGCTTGACTTCAGGCTGTGGGACATTTTCATGCAAATTCCATACATATACATTATTGTATGTTAAGACAAACAACATCTTTATTTGGCGCCCCCTCTGCAAGTGCAACCCCTAGGGAAATCGCTTGGTTTCACGCTGTGAGACTGTGGTGGTTACTCGATAACCCCCCATATGTTTAGTTTAATTCAATTTTATTAGCCATTTTATTTCATATCACCTTCCTTTTTATTAATGTTCTCAATTTAAATTTAATTTCGGTTTCGCTTATTTTCATTTCGTCGCCTGTAACGTTTTCTTTCTTACTTAGCTTTCGAATGTTCCAAGCCGGTAAAATTCTGTTTGAAATCATTCCTTCCGGTTTTAAATTTGTTCGAGAACATTCTCGCTAGTTCTTTTGGGTGGAACTTCCGTTTATTCGGACACACCCCTAACCTATCAAATTAAATTTCACAGGTGACGTATTTCAAGCCGTTAAGTACAATGCCACCGGCTTTGGCCTCCCCTCTTAAGATGGTTATCAATTTTATTCTTATTAGTTACATATCTTTTCATACTGTATATTGTAATTTGGCTTATTTTTTCCTCACCCCCTCTTTTGCTCTCTGCCAAATTGGCGTATTTTGCATTTACAATAACCCTTTCTCTTTTTCCCCTGGGCTCGCGGCCACCTGCGTCAGTTGCGCTACGAAACACCAGCTGTGATGGATGCGGTCCGATGACTGCAGGTTTTGGGTGGAAGTTCGGGCCATGTGCGCGCCCCTTTGAAGCCGTTTTATACGGGCTCCGTTCTATGCTGCTGTGATCCCCGCATGGTTTTAGAATAGGCTGATTTTTTAAGGCTGCGAGGAGCAAAGCCCCTTCGTGCTGCGAGGAGCAATGAAGTGGTTTAATACATTTTGGTTTCAGGCTGTGAGACATTCTTATGTGAATTCCATACATATACATTTGTGTATGTAAAGACACACAAAATCTTCATTTGGCGCCCCCTCTGCAACCCCTAGAGAAATCACTTGGTTTCAGGCGGTGAGACATTCTTATGCAAATTCCATACATATACATTTTTGTATGTAAAGACAAACTCAATCTTCATTTGGCGCCCCCTCTGCAACCCCTAGGGAAATCGTTTGGTTTCAGGTTGTGAGACATTTTTATGCAAATTCCATGCATATATATTTTTGAATGTAAACACAAACAAAATCTTCATTTGGCTCCCCCTCTGCAAACCTTAAGGAAATCGCTTGACTTCAGGCTGTGGGACATTTTCATGCAAATTCCATACATATACATTTTTGTATGTAAAGACAAACAAAATCTCCATTTGGCGCCCCATCTGCAACCCCTAGGTAAATCGCTTGGTTTCAGGCTGTGAGACATTTTTATGCAAATTCCATACATATACATTTTTGTATCTGCAGGCAAATAAAATCTTTATCTGGCGCCCCCTCTGCAACCCCTAGGGAAATCGCTTGGTTTCAGGTTGTGAGACATTTTCATGCAAATTCCATACATATACATTATTGTATGTTAAGACAAACAACATCTTTGTTTGGCGCCCCCTCTGCAACCCCTAGGTAAATCGCTTGGTTTCAGGCTGTGAGACATTTTTATGCAAATTCCATACATATACATTCTTGTATCTGCAGGCAAATAAAATCTTTATCTGGCGCCCCCTCTGCAACCCCTAGGTATATCGCTTGGTTTCAGGCTGTGAGACATTTTTATGCAAATTCCATACATATATATTTTTGTATCTTAAGACAAACAAAATCTTCATTTGGCGCCCCTCTGCAACCCCTAGGTATATCGCTTGGTTTCAGGCTGTGAGACATTTTCATGCAAATTCCATACATATACATTTTTGTATGTTAAGACAAACAAAATCTTCATTTGGCGCCCCATCTGCAACCCCTAGGTAAATCGCTCGGTTTCAGGCTGTGAGACATTTTTATGCAAATTCCATACATATACATTTTTGTATCTGCAGGCAAATAAAATCTTTATCTGACTCCCTCTCTGCAACCCCTAGGCAAATCGCTTGGTTTCAGGTTGTGAGACATTTTTATGCAAATTCCATACATATACATTATTGTATGTTAAGACAAACAAAATCTTTGTTTGGCACCCCCTCTGCAACCCCTAAGGAAATCGCTTGGTTTCAGGCTGTGAGACAATCTTATGCAAATTCCATATATATACATTTTTGTATGTTAAGACAAACAAAATCTTCATTTGGCTCCCCCTCTGCAACCCCTAGGTAAATCGTTTGGTTTCAGGTTGTGAGACATTTTTATGCAAATTCCATACATATATATTTTTGAATGTAAACACAAACAAAATCTTCATTTGGCTCCCCCTCTGCAAACCTTAAGGAAATCGCTTGACTTCAGGCTGTGGGACATTTTCATGCTAATTCCATACATATACATTATTGTATGTTAAGACAAACAACATCTTTATTTGGCGCCCCCTCTGCAACCCCTAGGGAAATCGCTTGGTTTCAGGCTGTGAGACATTTTCATGCAAATTCCATACATATACATTTTTGTATGTTAAGGCAAACAAAATCTTCATTTGGCGCCCCCTCTGCAATCCCTAGGAAAATAGCTTGGTTTCAGGCTGTGAGACATTCTTATGTGAATTCCATACATATACATTTGTGTATGTAAAGAGACACAAAATCTTCATTTGGCGCCCCCTCTGCAACCCCTAGAGAAATCACTTGGTTTCAGGCGGTGAGACATTCTTATGCAAATTCCATACATATACATTTTTGTATGTAAAGACAAACTCAATCTTCATTTGGCGCCCCCTCTGCAACCCCTAGGGAAATCGTTTGGTTTCAGGTTGTGAGACATTTTTATGCAAATTCCATACATATATATTTTTGAATGTAAACACAAACAAAATCTTCATTTGGCTCCCCCTCTGCAAACCTTAAGGAAATCGCTTGACTTCAGGCTGTGGGACATTTTCATGCAAATTCCATACATATACATTTTTGTATATTAAGGCAAACAAAATCTTCATTTGGCGCCCCCTCTGCAATCCCTAGGAAAATAGCTTGGTTTCAGACTGTGAGACATTCTTATGTGAATTCCATACATATACATTTGTGTATGTAAAGACACACAAAATCTTCATTTGGCGCCCCCTCTGCAACCCCTAGAGAAATCACTTGGTTTCAGGCGGTGAGACATTCTTATGCAAATTCCATACATATACATTTTTGTATGTAAAGACAAACTCAATCTTCATTTGGCGCCCCCTCTGCAACTCCTAGGGAAATAACTTTGTTTCAGTCTGTGAGACATTCTTATGCAAATTCCATACAAATACACTTTTGTATTTAAAGATTATCAAAATCTTCATTTGGCGCCCCTTTCGCGTTTCGTTTTGACTTTCGAGACACATACCCCCTCTGCAACCTCTAGGGGAATCGCTTGGTTTTGGGCAATTGTCGGTGAGGTACTGTTTCACACAGAAGTGGGTTTTTGAGTATTGACTGATTTATTTAAAGGATATAATACATTAAGATATACTTGGTTCAGTTTTGATTTTGAATTTTCCATTTGTGAGATCTTTTTATTAAAATTGAAGATATAAATATATATATATATATACATCTTTGCATGTAAAGACAAAAAAAGCCTTCATTTGGCGCCCTACCCTTTCTGTTTTGGCGCCCGGGTACAGATGATTGGGGGGGGGCACGTGCCCCCCCGACGCTACGCCTATGCTAATGAGATTCGGGTATCCGAAAAGCCTAAAACGCAAAATTTAATTAATATTCTGAGAAAATGAGCTTAGTAGTGCCTCATGTTGGGTAATTTATACTAAAACCTAATAAGCATCTATTTATGTCAAGACCTAACAGAATCTGAAATTTGATGGAATTTCGTCCATTAGTTCTTGAGATATAGTTATAACAAAAAATTTGCAAAACGTAGCACAGCAACACCATATCTTGGACAATTTATGCCGAAACGTTAAAAAGCGTCTAATTATGTTATGGTGTAAAAGAATCTGAAGTTTGATGAAATTCTGTGCATTAGTTTTTGAGCTATAGCTAGTTTTAAAAAAACGTGTAAAATATAGCACAGCAGCACCATCAGTTGAAGGATTTATAACAAAACGTAATCATCGTGTAATTATGTTATATGCCATTTTGTAACAAAATCTCAAGCTTGATGAAATTCTGTGCGTTGGTTGTTGAGATATAGCTTTCGGAAAAATCGTGCAAAATGCAGCATAGCTGCACCACCTGTTGCAAGGTTAATACCAAAATATAATCAGCGTCTAATTATGTTATATATTCTAATGTAACAGAATCTAAAATTTGATGAAGTTCTCTGCATTAGTTCTTGAGATATAGCTATCACAAAAATCGTGCAAAATGTAGCATAGCAGCGCCACCTATAGGGCAGTTCACACCAAAACCTTATCAGCGGCTATGTATCTCAAGGTATCGCGGAATCTGAAGTTTGGTGAAATTCTATGCATTAGTTCTTGAGATATAGCTATCATGAAAATCATGAAAAACGTGGCATAGCAGCGCCATCTGCTGGCCAATTTACACCAAAACTTAATCAGCGTCTATGTATATCAATGGGTCACAGAATCTGAAGTTTGGTGAGATTCTGTGCATTAGTTCTTGAGATATAGCAATCTTGAAAATCATGAAAAACGTAGTATAGCAGCGCCACCTGCAGACCAATTTTCACCAAAAACCAATAGGCACTAATTCATATCAAGGTCTAACTGAATATAAAATTTTATTAAATTTCGAACATTAGTCCTTGAGATACAGCGCCCACAAATTTTTTGTCACATGCAGACAGACAGATAGACAGACGGACAGACAGACTCACACAGACATTTTCTAAAAATAGTCAAAACGTGTTCGGGACCTTCTAAAACGTATAAATCCGTCGAAAACCGGAAGTCGAAAATTTTCATGAATCCAATACTTTCTTCTTGTAAAGATAGAAGAAAGTAAAAATGAGAGGCTGTATCCATATTCCATTGATTAGTGTCAACACAATACTGAATGTACTACTATATTTGGATACAGCTCCTCATCTTTTTGCTTTATTTTGAGAATAATTTTTTTTATCTTATTCTATCGACGATAATTTTCAGAATTTTCAAGGTATGATTTTGAAACTTTAACAAAAGTTGCTCTATACATTTAACTAATACAATATGCAAATGAAATTTTTATAGAGTTTACGCATGCGCAGTGAAAATGTATTTTTCATACAATTATTAATATTTTTGCATTTTTATTACAGAGTATTTTTTATGGAATTGATGCATACGCAGTGAAACTTTATTTAATAAGCCTGCTTATTTTTCAAACTATTAATATTCTTAAATTTTGATTACAGGGTATTATGTACAATGTTGTTTCTCATATTTTCTGAAAAGAACATTGATTTTTATTAAGAACTCTGGAAATTATAAGCAAAAAAACTTGGCAAAATTTGGAGCCGTTTATATAAAAACCTTAATTTCTCTACGAGAATACATGCTATCTGCATAAAAATGAACACATTTTATTACCATAAGCCACTTAATCATAATCTGCAGTTTGAATGCTTTTGCTACATTAGTTTTGACAGGGTTATTCAAAAGATATTCGTTCTTTTTGAATTTGTTGACAGTCCCCTATTGGATTTTGGAAAAAAATCGTCTGGAAAATATATGACCTGTACTATTTTGTTTATACATCTGGAGATTCCGATTCATTCTGCATGTATATTTCTTGATATTTGACAAAACGTCTGAAATCGCAAATGTCAAGATTTTTTTCGCCGTGACTGTACAACCAAGCCTACTTTGAATAGATATTTTACAAAGTTTTATTATTCTTTCAGCAACAATTTTCTTTTAATAATACAGTTAACTTCTTCGCAATGAGAACACTTTACTTAATTTTTAATCTTTAACCTCCGCTTTTTTTAAACCAAAAATTTTTTGTATTTGAATCTCAAAAATGCTCCAATTAAATAAGTTAAACTTTAAAATAAAAAATAACTGGTGGGAATAATGAAGGATTCTGTGTAACCCTTTCACATTTTGACTTTTTTTTTTTTTTTGCATTGTATATCTGAGGTATCTCTCACAATCACTCCTAGATTACTTTTTCAATTTTGGTCATAGATATTTTTTGTAAAGTATCACTTATTCTCAAAGAAGGTCTGTCTAAATAAATCTTGCCCATACTTTAATATGCAGTTAACTACTAAAAGAATAATTTTAAAAGTTTCGTCACTTTATCTACGAAGATGTCATAGAGTTGCTAAAGTTGTTTATCTCTTACTAAAATATTCATTAAATTCATCAAATTTCTTAAAAAATTAAAATAATCGACCTCCCCCTATTTTCTTTTTAAATGCTGATTAAGCTTGTAAATGTCGTATGCTAATGAGTGGAAATTTAAGAACATAAAATTTATTTTAATTTGAAGAAATAATTGTGAATTCTGACAATTAATTATGAATGTACAACCTTTTTTGCAATCTCATAATGTATATGTTCAGAGATATAAAAACAAACTTTGAAGATTTGATTTTGTACCTATAAAATGTAAGGAATTAATGCAGTATGGAACCATTTATCCAGAGCAATATTTTCAATTAAGTTACTCCAGAAAAATGAACTATATAGTTCCAACTTGATTTGTATATTGCTTTAAACATTATAACTTGCATGATATAACTTTATTCACACAGTTAAGAATTGCAAAACTCAGCAAGTTTTTTTCTTGGTAACATTTGTAGAGTTATAATTACAAAATTTATATAAAAAGGAAATGTAAAAAGGTACAAATTATTTGCATACATATACATATATGGTTATTATTCTTATGTATGACCATTTGTAACTTGAATGAACAATTTATGTTGAATGTCTTTTGGGGCATTTGTTTTAGAAATTTGAAATTCCAATAACATAACTTTGATAGTTATCATTATATTCATATCGTATTTTCTTTTACTCAAACACTGAATCTTTCTACATTTTTTATGTAAAACATTTGGTGCATGCAATTTTAAATTTACTCATTAGTGCATTAGCTTCTTATCTGTATGGTATTTAAAAAAATAGTGATTGAGCACAAGTTAAATTTTACTCCAATAAAGACTTGTTCTAAAATTTATTGTAATGTCACTTTTCAGGAATTTCAGTCGAATTTTATCACTATTTACTAAATAGAATAAAAGCTACTTGCAGCATGTCAGCAGAATTCATTAATTAGAACTTCAAAGTAATGGAAGCAATTTTTCAATTCTCATTCTTAATCTTTTTTAACTAAAAGTGAAATGTAAAATTTGCAAACACCAATGACAAGAAAAACAAAAATTGTTTATTCTATTTGTTTTTACACTTGTTAATTGCAGAGTCAGAAATCACCATTATATTCTAGCTTTGCTGAGAGAGTTCAAGCTAAAAGTAATTTGCTCTTATAGGTGAAAGAATTAGAAAGAGTAAAACAAGAACAGAGTCAGGTGCCTCATTTGCTGATCTAGTATACCAAGGAATTTATATTCATGTGAAAACATCTTGCAGCTCTTTTTAAATTTTTTTAAATTAATGTTTTTAATTTTTTATACTATGTTTAGTTCTAATAAAACAGAACTCTTATATTTTAAAGTTTTAGATATTAAAACATACATAAGTATATTTTTATTTTATTTTCATGGAAATTTCTAAAAATATAAAGAAACTAGTTCAACATCTATTCAGCAGAAAAAAAAAAAATAAAATAAAACCTTGCAAAAGTGTTGATGACCCCTTTATATTTAATTATGCATGAGTAATATTTTTACTTTTGAAATTCAAAACTTTATAAAAATCTTTTTTTTTTTTTTTTTTAATACCCTGTTTTTATGTCACTCCGCTTATCACATCAGCTTTTCAAAGTCCCAATTTTCTCTATATGATTTTAATGTAAATAAACTCTGAATATTACATCATTGAATAATATTAAACTCCAGATATCCCGACAGTTTAGTAAAATTGTAAATTTTTCATAATCCATTTTACAAGCACAGAAATTAAACAGTAAGAAATTTTTTTTACAAAACTTTTCTTAAAAGTGTCTAAGATACCAAATGACATAAAGGAAAAACTTTTTTCCAATGATTTATCTGATTAAAAAACCACACACACTATAAAATGACAGAATCAGTGGAGGAGAGTTTTTTTTTCCTGCACATTCTCAATTCACCAATCCATAATTACTCACCTACTGTGTTTTACACTGAAAATGTAACACTTATTCACTTAAGGAATGTTAGACATTTCATTTCAACACTTTATTCTTAGTGTTTTAAACTGTTTATGGCAAAGTGTCAAGAAAGTCTAAGACAGTTCATAACTTTTCCAAACATGCTGGTGTCACCCAAGTTCATCAGATTTTGAGTGTATTTCTATGAAGAATACATCCTTCTTCCAATATTGTTTAAAGCAGCGGTTCCCAATCTATGGGTCGCGACCCACTGTTGGGCTGCGGCAGTTGTTTTAGTGGGTCGCGGAGAAATCGAGATTTGTCATCAAAATATATCTTTTATTTCATCTGTCCAAATGTATGTGACAATTTCAACAGGAAATAATATTTCAAGGAAAAATCCTTAATTCCCTTCAAGATTATTATAGATAAGAACAGAATATCCAGAAATATTTAAATCCCTTTTGAAGACCTTTATTCAACACTTTGTGCTTATAAGAACACATTTTTTCTAATTTGCTGCTTTTGAAAGACAAGTATGAGACAAACTAAGAATTAATATATGTTTCACACGTTGAAAAACACCAATACCAGAAATCTCATTGATCATAAAGTTATGTTTTCATAATAATTAAGCATATTTTTAGCTTTCTTTGTAGTTGCTGCCTTACATACACACAGAGAGATTACCAATTCTTGTTTTTGTTGATAATGTACAAAAATTTGCGGAAGGAAATCCTATGAAAATTTTTCATAGGATAGGATGCCGAGTGTATAGAGATCGTAAAAAAAATAGCTAAACGGATATACAACTTTATCTTGGGAGGGTCGCAAAATTTTTTTAATTGAAAGGCGGGTCAAGAAAATTTTCTTCACTGAAAGGTGGGTCACGTACCGAGAAAGTTTGGGAACCGCTGGTTTAAAGAGTTATTACATCGTGAAATAGAAATAACAGAGGATGTCCAGATTAACATCGATTTTAATAAGGATGTCACCATATCATTAGATGCAATTATTTCTGAAATTGCAAAATAAAAAAAGGCAGACATTTTTTCAGACTCGGGGATTGAAAAGGATATGGAGATAGAATAAAATAAATTTCCAACTCCAACCAAAGCATTTCATTACACTGAAATGATCAGAAATTATCTAACATCCATTTCTGAAACAACGGATATTGTTCAAAATTCATTGTATAATATAGAAAAAAAAAAAAAATTGTAGGAAGCACATGTAGGGATACGCTAACCTTAATTCATCAGCATTTCATGTAACAATAGAAAGGAATTATCAAAAATCTGATTTTTATTCTTTTCAATTTCTTTTTTGTGTTTGTTTTGTTTAATAACAATAT
The DNA here is from genome assembly GCA_964019185.1 of Maratus speculifer. Taxonomy (NCBI): domain Eukaryota; kingdom Metazoa; phylum Arthropoda; class Arachnida; order Araneae; family Salticidae; genus Maratus; species Maratus speculifer. The sequence continues at coordinate 68,846,961 of OZ025303.1, forward strand.
TTTATTGCTTAAAAATACAAGAATAGTTGTGAATTTAAAATTGTCTTAGATTAATTAAAAATACAGCTTCTTATAAATACATTTTTCTTCAATTTCAGTTACCACAACACTCTGCTTATGATGACATTTTTTTTTGTGGTCCTGAGAGTGTCGGGATAACGAGGTTTTATTATATTAAACATTCACAGTTATTATACAAAATGATCCATACTCAGTATTTTTTTTTTTTTTTTTTTCTTTTTTTTTTTAATAGCTTCTGAACTAATGTTCAGTATAGAATGTAGTGAAAAAGCAGAAAAAAAAAAAAAAATAATATACATAAAAACACAAACATGCTTCTTTGAAAGTAATAACTAAATTTTTAATGCAAATTTTTCAAATATTCAAGTTACAATGCTTTGCATAAATTTAGCAAGAATCACAAAGTTTCAGAATAACAAATACAGTCTTGGCCATCATACTTTAACAATTCTTCAAATTATCATACAAACCTTTGAGCTTTCAATAAAATCAACAAATAAAATTTTATTAGAGATTTAAAAACAGAACAAACACAAATTAATGTCTTAGAGTTCCCACTTAAAATAAGAAATAGGAAATCACATTTTTTTTCCTTTCACTGAAATGTGTGAATTGAAAATACAGTAGACTCCCTCAAATTTGCACAACTTGAGACCAGAGATTTAGAATTTTGTGGATTTCTGGTCATTCCTCTGTTAACATTTTTTAAACAGTAGTCTGAATGTAATTAATAATGCAATAGAAAGTATAATGGATGCTTATAATATAAAAATATAAAATATTAAAATAAGTAATAAACTAAAATAATAAAAATTTGGATATTTTTTAAATGATTAAAATATTAAAAGCAAAAGTCAAGTTAATAATCAATAATGCATGATTAAATATTCATTATAAAGATAAAATGTATTTTTCCTAAATTATTCAATGAAACTTGCCTCATAAAGGCACATTACTAATTCACATCAAAATCATAAAACAAAGTTTTATTTCATGTTTAGCCAGACTTAATAACCAAAAAAGCATGATTAATACATGAACATATTTCATAAGAAGGTTGTTATTACCAATAATTTCAGCAATATCTTGAATTTTTTCAGAAATAAATTTATACTTCCTTCATAAAAAAACATGGATTCAGTAATATTAATGAAAATTACAAATTAAATGTATATGGAATTTAAATAAAACTACAATAGACAAATTTTGTTCCTTTATCTGATCTGAATGTTTCATTGTTTACATCTGTAAATTATGTGTGGATTTTAGAGAGTTTCGGATTTGAGAGAGTTTACTGTATAAAATAAAAATATTTAAGAATAATTTGGGATACCTGAGATAATGTGAAAAACATTAGAACTACAATGATCATTAAGGGATTGCTTTAGGGATCAACTATCTCAAGTGTGAAATCCCAAATTAACCTATGAAGAAGTTTAAAAAAAGGGATTACTGATTAACTAATGTATTTTCTAAAATTAGATTTTTTTTTTACTATAAAAAACAGACATTTAAAAATTTGCATAAGTAAATCTAATTATATAATGTAACTTTTAAATTTTGGTCACTACTATAAGACCATAGACATTCAATATTGATGTACTCTGTTAAAAAATTGTTTTCCTAAGTCTAATTTTAAGTATTTTAACAAACAGAATAAATATAAAAATTTGGACTTACACTGACAAATTTAATATTTAAAACACACTAGATACTTATCACTGTACAAACATCTAGAATCAACATGAAAATGAAAAACACTGAAAATACACCTAATGTCTCAGATTTTATAAAATCTTGTGACATTTTCACTTTTGTTTCAGAGCTTTTTCTGAAAACAACACAAAGTGAATTACTTGAATAAAAAATGTTTGTGCAAGTGACTGACTTTGTGCTGTGTCCACAGTGAGCTCAGAAATAAAGGTCAAAACCCCTGAAGATAACTTTAGAGACAAAGTCCAAAACAATAGGTATATTTTAAATATGTTTTTAAAATTTCATATATTTGCATGCTGATGAGTTTCTAGTGTATTTTAAATATGACAGTAAATATAATTTGAAAATTTTGCTTAGGTAAAAATTTTTCATTCATTTTTGAAAAATAATTTCAAAATGCCATATGTTACTTTCACAAGTCTATATTTTGTAAATGAAAATTAAATTTTGATAATTGTATTAGATAATGATTCATTCTGTTTTAAAACTTTTACATGCTTTACCATAGATCTTTATGATCTATGATGAGCATTCCCTTAAGATCATTTAATTCCAAAGCTTAAAAAAATTGGCCTTTATAAATACTTCATCATAGTTTGTTTTGTGATATATATCTAACAATATATGTAAAAAGAACCACGTCCATAATTTATTTTTAAAGTAAATTCATTTTCTGAACCCCCCCCCCCCACACACACACAAACTCATCTTTTGCCGATTTGTGACATCCTTACAAGGCAACAAACAGTCAGGCATTTGCATGAAATATTTTCAGTATGTTGCAGTTGAAGAGTTTACATTTATAAAAGTAATGTTTTATATATATTTTTTTAAATATTAGAAAAAATTATTATACAGTTTAAGTTAGAAGTTGTTTTTCGAAGAACATTCATATAAATTTATTTTAAATATCTACTGAAAAAAATAGTACTGAGAATAGAGATGAAAGAAAAGACAATGAAGAAATTTCATACAATTATAATTTTTTTAAAAAAAATATGCAGAATCCATGTGGATAAGAGAAGGCATAAATTTTTTACATCCAAATCAGTTTGCTTCTAAAATAGTTTAGTGTTCAAACTTTTATATTAAATATTTTTACACTTAACCAACATATACTTACCTTAAAACAGCATTAATTTTTAAAAACATTATTTTTACATTAAAAATAATAGCCTACATTATGCAGGTGTAAAAAAATCTCTATTGCTATATTAAGGTAAATAAATATTAGTTAAGTGTACAAATATTTAAAATAAAAGTTTGAGCAGCAAATTCTAAAGTTTCATACACTTTTTTTTAATCCAACAGAGTTGGAAAGTCTTTAAGCCAGGAGTTGAACCCAGAAACACTGGCTTAAATCACTAATGCATTTCCAATAGATCTACCTGGAATGACAATTGGCTGACAAAATTCACTCAGACATTCTTTTGGCCGTAACATGCTTAGGTCTGTTACATAATCAGTTCAAAAATATGCCACAGGAAAAGGAAAACTTTTAAACAATGTAATTACAGATACATTTTATTATTTTCTAAAACAATCATACTGATTGATAAAGATATCATACAAGTTGAGATTTCTTTTTCTAACTGACAGTGTCCAAAGTGTGATTCGAACTCAGAATCTATAGCTTAGATTGTGAAAAGTCTGGGTTGTCAACTACAAAGCTAATTTAGGCAGGAAAGTATCAGAAATGCTCTCATGGATTGAATAATTAACAAAAATATATTCAATGAACATTTACAGTTAAATCATGACTAGTGACACACAAATATTTTAAATTGATAAAAAAAAAAATCTTAAGAAATATTTTTGCATTTTAAGCATTCAACTATTGAAGAACCCTATAATGAATTACCTGTTGGATTCTTTAGACCCATATGTAAGTAATATTATCAAAATACAGTGTTGTAATTACATTACGATAGCTATTTACTTTTAGATTTAAAATAAATAAAAGTAATTAACCAAATGACAAAAATTTATTGAATATATAATTTTGCTAAATATGACTATTTTGAAAGCTGCTAATATGACAATAGACCATGAAAGAATTTTCAAAGGTATTTGGAAAATGTATCACTACAGCATTAAATAGATAAACTTTCCAGATTATAATTATTAATAATCAAATCACTGGTTCTGACATGTAGCCCCTATTTTTAAATTTAAAGAATGAAACACATATTTGAAATAAAAATTCCAGCAATAATGTATAGAGTTCAAGAGCTTTATTTTTTTAAATTCTTAAATTTTTCTGAAACATAAATGAAAATGCATATACTATCATTATTGTACGAAGACTAATAACAAAAGTAATTGCTAAGATAAAATACTGGTAACTCTAAAGGAATTCCATTATTAGAATCCCACATCTAAAAGGATTAAATTCTGTGTAAAGAATTTTACATAATGTGCCCTTAACTAAACTGCCAGAATAGATTTAACATAAGTAAGTATTATGCATTTTAAAGCTAAAATTGAACAGTTCATGCATTATTTTGACACTTCAGCAGTTTTTTTTTTTTTTAACATTTTCTAAGTTTTCAATTGGAGATTATTATTGCTGAATTTGAAGACATAATAATTTTTAGTTACATAACAAAAATATGAATGTAATTTAGGTCAACTGTGTCAAAAAACTTCAAAAATCTATTAATTTTTAAAATCAAAATGTGCAAAGTCATTGCTTTAAAAAAAAATTTTAAAAATTAATTTCTGAAAAGTGCAAAATCTTCTATAAATGCACTGCAAATAAAATAAGAAAGGTAATATGATCTAAAGGAGCAATTCGAGAGTCTTTTAAAAGAATATTCTTTATAAAAGAAAATGCACACTTTCATAATTAAAATAGTTTTTAATGCTCAATATTATGGTGATTATGAATAAATATATGTATTTTTTACTACGCTAGTATGTTATTGTCGATTATTTATATAAACAGGCAAATATTGCAGGATTTCTACTTTTTCACAGGTTGCAGGTTTGGTTGCAATGCAACTGTTTTCTACAAATCTAATAAACTTTTGTTAAAGATATATATAGAAAAAAGTGCAAGCTAAGAGAAAGTGACATCCCCTTCCTCAGAGTTATAGTTAAAAATCAAATTAACAGGACATAAGCAGTTGGAGAACTATTGAAGCTTATGGCATCATTTAAAAATTGCCTTATAATTTCACAAGTACAATGTTATTAATTAATGATAGTTTTTTTCTTGGGGGGGGGGAGGGGGTCAAAAAAGGAACAATCTATATTAGTTACAGCTATTCACAATATTTGTGTACATTGTTATGCATTATCCACTAAAAAACAACTTTTCATAAGTTTAAAAAAAAAAAAAAAAAAAAAAAGCCAAGTTTTTTTCTCAAAAATTAATTTTATTTGAAAACTACTTTTAAAAAATAACTTTTACACTGATTTATTAAAAAAAATAATCTCGAGGGAAAATATCTGATCAGCATATTAAACTTGAAGTGGAAATACCTATAATGAGTTACGCTATTATAATGTAGATAGTACAAGATCATTCGCAGGTTTATTGCAGTTTGGCATAATTTGTTAATTAACAGTTTTTTGCATATTAAGGATATTTTTTTTAAACTGAATTTTACAAAAGCACATAGATTGAATAATTACATATCCGAAAATGCACTCTATACTTTTTTCTGTCCCTTATTTAAGTCTGTACCTTGATTGAAATAAAATATGTTTGACGAAGGAAAAAGTGATCATTTTCAGTATCTTGAACGGTTTTTTAAAAATTTTGAATCTCTGTTATTAATTACTTTATAAAGATGAACTTTATTTCAAATTGAAGCTTTCCTTCATTAGATTCTTTTAGTTTTCATTTTATTAGTCTGTGATTTTTGATTTCTTAAATATCGGAAATTTTAAAATGCTTTGTTTGGTCGATTTAACATAGAGAAGTTGTCTCGAGTATATTTATCAGTTAAGTGGCCATTATGTTCTTGGTGTTTGTTCATTTGGCAACATTTTTTTTTTTTAATTGGCTTGGCAGAATGACCGTCCTGCTTGATTAAAGTTAAAACATAGAGGGAGGGAGAAAAGAAATGAGCTATCAATTATTTGCCTATGTAGTACAAAATTTTACAAAGGATTTTTTTTACACATGAGATGAAAGGGGAAAGACATGTCTTTGACAATTTAAAATTTACACTTTATTAGGAAAATCAACATAAATATTTTTTCACAGTATTACATAAAAGTAATATTTACAGCATCGATAATATATACTAAAATTCCAGACTTGTAGCATTTAAGGTTACTTATAGTCAGCGTTTTAAATTTTACACAAACTTTTTGGTATTTGCTTTAATCTTATTTTTATGTACCTCTATACATTCAGCGGCAAGTTGCATCTTATCTTTCATAATATTTAACCAATATACTTACAGCTGATATTAGGAATGTAAATTCCTAAAAGTAATTCTGCTTTAAACATTAAAATCAAGTCCATTCAAAAATTCTGGGTAGTTTTAATTGATTAGATATAAAATTTAAAAGATTATTAAATATTTACAGCACCATATAAAATATTAAAAAAATAAGTATAGTTTTTTTAAACACTCCTTTATACATTCATTTTACTCAAATATCAAAATCATAAAATTCAAAATACTACGTGGGAACTCTGTACATTTCCTAGTAATAGGAAGGGAATGTGTTTACAACATTCTAATACTCCATGCTTTGGTACTTAACTTTAAAAAAAAGGGCAAAGACAAACATAACATAATAAAAATAACATAGTATAACAGAAACCATCATACATGACAATAAATATCAAAATTCTTAAAATTAGCTCCAAAAAAGTAGGAATAAGAACAAATATAATTACAAAGAGTGATAAAACACACAAGATCTAGAAGGCTATACAAAAGAATTTCTTTTCCTCGGATGATCTTCAAGTAATATTCACATCCCTGCAAATTTATACACATTACTATTTATTTTTACCGATGCAAGGTCCAGAATTGCTTGGAACTCTATGCTGCCTAAGTAGGACACTTGAAAATGTTGTGGCACTTAGGATAAGAGTTCCCCATGCTTTTCATGACATTGGTTGCTGCTGAAGTTGTAAAGGAGCAGAGCTAGGTGGCATAGAAGGTACAACCATGTCACTATAGTACATGCCATTTTGATCTCTAGATGGAAGTGGTGCGGTGAAGCTACCAGTTGGCATAGGCATCGACGTTTGCGTGTGTGGAATGCTGAAAAAGAAAGTTCAATACATTAAAATATAACAAAATAATATCTATCACACTTCCACAGTTGATACATACTTGAGAAAAAAAATAAAATGTCAGCACTTTTCAAGGATTTGTTTAAATATTTTCAAGGACAGTGTAGATATAAGCAACACTACACGTATTAAAATGCTTCTAATTTAATACTTAAGTTACAGAATCGCCATCTAGATTAACTACTTCAAACAATTCTTATCAGTTCTTTTTAAAAAATTATAGATATTTTCAAGCCAATATAATTTTTAAAGAATTGGGGGGTTCTGTTCCTTACAAGTTAAGCTTGTCAACTCCATTGAAAGATTGTAGACACTAAAATTATGCTAATTTAATCTGCTTCAAAAAGATTACGGAAGATTGAATTATAATTAAACAATTAGTAGTAATCACTCTGTTACCTGGTTTGTATTCATTTCACTTTGACTAGGGAGGTTTTAGGGCTGAATCAACTGCTATTGAGACAGCTAATGGCTATTTTTGTGACAGATTTTTTAAGATCATTTAAACATTTCAAAATCAGTTCATTTAAAATGAACTAAGCAAACAATACTGCAAGCTCATAGAATTATTTTAAAATGCTATAGGAAAATCATTTTAAATAAAGCAATTAAAATCTGACATAATTTTCGTCAAAGTTTTCTTTCTCTTTTTACTATTAACATGAAAATACTTTTTTTTTTATTTGAAAGGAAATATTATTTGTTCTTTTTTATAACTGTCAATAATAGTTAAAAATATCCTCTTGAAAACTGGAATAAATCTCTTGTATAAACATATATTTTTAAATTAGAAATGTTTATCAATATTATTATTTGGCAATTTTATGTGTAATTTTTCCCATTTTCTTCTTTTAACATGTGTTCATTTAAATATTATTTCAAAGATTTCTTTCTATTTTCAAAAGTCACATGTAAATATATCTTTTAATTGGAAGGAAATGTTATTTTTGTGATGTTTTACAATTCTGCAACAAATTAAAATAATGTTCTTTTCTAAATATGAAATAAATTAGTAATATTTTCTGGTCAAATTTATAATTTTAAAACAAATATAAACATGAAAGTCAAAAAGAGATTTTTAAATGTGTGGTTATATTTGAGATTGCCAGATAGAACAAAACTATGGAAGCTTTAAAAATGGTTGCATTAATAAACAGAATCAACAACCATTCAAAAAAAAGCAAGAGGGTGGGTGGGTGAGATTGATATCCAATGACTAAACAAGGACAAAAAAAACCTAAGAATAGCGAAAAAGCACAGAGCTACCATTTGCAACTAAAAGCGACTATTTACTGCATCTGGTTATTATGGTTACTAATTCAGCCCAAAATTATTTAAAAATTGGCTATTCTAAATCAGAAAAAAAGGAGACTACATTTCAATTCCAGTTATTAATTTTTGTAAAAAACAGATTTTTTCCTTTATACTACAGCAGTCAAATGTTTCTATCTTTTATTTTTTCCTTATGAATTAATTTTTAATTCTGCCTTCTCTACATTGCATTTCGATTTCTTAAGTATTTTTAATAAATTTTTAAAATTATAAAAACTTCCATTTGAAATGAAGAAAGTCTTTTTATTAAATGTAACATAAAAATGCCAATCATCTAAATTTTAATGAGAAATTACAGATTTTTTATTTGACTGCTACTTATTTTCTTTACAGTATTTTTATTTATTTTGTTTTGTTTTTTAACCGTGTCGTCATTTTAGCCTTGTTCTTATTAGATGAGGCCCTAAAGGTAATTTCTAACATTTCTATTCATCGACTCCAAAGCAAAATTTAATACACAGACCACCATAATACAATAAACAGATTAAATTGATTGATGCAGTAGAACTTAACAAGAACAAGTACAAATTACAGTTCAAACCAGTAAATTAAAATTCAATATTTTGAGCAAACTTACAAGAGTTGAAAGAGATAAACAAAAGAATAATGAACATTACTGGCAACACAGAACAAAATTTAGCTACAAAATATTCTATAAATATATTTAAATAGTATCTTTAAAAAGATACTTACTCAGTTATTGTTATTTACAGAAAACAAAATCTGTTGCCAACAATGTAATTTAGCATCAATAAAGCATAACATCGCATTTATTATTGTCCACTGCAACATGAGATATCATAATACATGTAATGTACAAATTAATTTATTTTTTATTTTGTAGTTTACCCTTAATTTTTGTAATGAAGGATATAATTTAACTGCTATTTCTTCAATATCATCGTCTCACAAAAAACTAATAAAGAAAATCCATAGATTATGTTTGTGGAGTCCGATTTTTCTGATCAATGAAAAAGTAAATACATGTTTGTTACATAGGCTAAGGTCTTGCACAGGCTGGATACAATTTGATTTGAACTACCAAGTTCCTAGTCAACATAAAAATCGTTAACCTAAAACCTAAAACTGGAAGAAAATTATTAATCTAACTTTAAGTAGAATTACAGAAATGATATCTTCAATTATAATTTTAATATCAATCTTTTTTTTTTTTTTTTATTATAAAAAGAACTCCAAACTGTAAATATGAGTCCAAGTGATTAATACTAGGACACTTTTTTAACAAGCAATTTAAGAAAGATTCATCACTTAAATTATATTAAGATTTTAATGCTTATTACAAGCTACAAATGTGAGATAGGAGCTAATATAAGCAAAATATTGTTCTTGACAGTTTGAGTTCTGGCAGAAAGTAGGGTATAAAATTAACAAAAGAATCCTCTTAAGTCTAAGATCTACAGTAAACAACAATGTTCACTGAATTTCTGTTTCACAATTCTATCTTTATTGCTTTTTATCACAATGAAAACAAAATGCCCAAAAAAAGCAATCATCACCAAAAAAGATGAACTTTTGCATAATTATGCTAACATCATTTTATCTTTTGTTGAACAATGAAATCTACCTTCTAAACTTATGATTTCTGCTTTATGATTGATTGCATTAGTATCTTTTGTTCATATCCTATTAAACATTAGTAGCTGAGAAACTTGGTTAGCAAGCAAGCAAACAAAGACCATCAACAGTAGTACTTTGAAAATGGAAACTTTAATATGTTTTAATTAGCAAAGAACCTTATGATGTTACATTAGTTTTAACATTTAAATAATTAAGGCAATTAATACCCGATGTCACCAATGCAAAGCATTGCTTTAAATTGTTTTAATGCATAAAAGGAATCTAAGTGCATAAGAGAAAAGAACAAGATTGAATTTGGTGAGATAAGAAAAGTTTTAAAGCATTTTCTGGCAATCTTGATTCACACTTGAAAACATTATTAGATTGTTATATCTATGTGAAATAAGAATAACATTGCTGTAACAGATGAACAAACATTTTTTTAAAACATTTACAGCAATTAATCATCAAGAAGCAACTTAACTTATACACAAATATGTTATATGATAATGTAATACTAAATAAGCCATATAAGATTAGAAATCTTTTTGATGTTTCATTTTCATGGAATTATTTCATTCATAATATGTAGCATGAAATCACACTTTCTTAAGGCTGAGTTATGTTAAAAACTTTATACTAAACTATTAAATAAAAGAGTACCAAAAAGTTAACAATTCAGGTTTAGACTATGAGTATTTGGTATTTTACATGAATTTTTAAAAAATATGTAAGAAATATATTTTATTTTATTTTATTTTATTTTTTATCGGCTTTAAACTGTTCTTATTAATAATAAAATAACTGTTTAAATATACTAAAAATTAATATTTAATGAGAAATTATTTAAAAAAGCATGTTTTAACATAAAGTTTAAAAATAATTGAGTAAAAACTTAACTCAGATGTACAAATATCTGAAAATAGATTTTATTTGTATATAAATATTTTGTTTTTGTATGGAACATTTCTAAATGTAGATTTGCACAAAGAGATAAACCACAAGCTTCACAGTAAGTTCAAGTTAAGCTCTGATTCTAGATAATTTCATATATTTACTTGTGTTTAGTGCTTCCATCTATATACATTTTTTATAAGTTCATAAATAATAATCTGAAAGACCACAAACATATATAGTCGATACTTTTATGGCTTAGAGAGTTAAAAGTTGACTCTGACAGACTCTGAGGCTCAGTTTGCTTCACTGAAAACGGCAACCTGAGACACAACTGAGACTTAGACCTCAAGATGTTAAAATACTTAACATGTTAAATATTAAAACCTACATTACCTAGCATAAGAATTCTGATTAGTTGTACCATAGGGAATATGTGGATGAGTTGCTGCATGTATCACCCGAGGAGGCATTGTTGTTGGAAGAGCTCCTGCACAGAATATAAAATAAATATAATCTATAATAATAAAAATGTAAAAAGTTTTGAGCATCATATATGTAGCAAAATTTTACACATTTTACCTGATGGAGGCATAGGAGCAGAAAAATGTTCCGCGGGAGGTGGTGCAGTCATTTGTGGGTATGGTTCTGTAGGCATATAATTTGCTGGTAAAGGTGCATTGTACATCTAAAATAGAATATAGTAACATGAAATTTCGTACAAAGTGCATAAATGTAGAATATTATAAAGTTAAAGCATAACTTTAAAATTTCAGAGACTAAATTAAATGTTTGAAATTAATAATCACGATATTTTAATGCTAATATATATATTAAAAAAAAAAAAAAAAAAAAAAAAATGTTAGATGTCACATAATTTGTGTACCCTCTGCTGCATTTAACATACTATACACAAACTTTCAAGCTGTTATTTTGCTTCCACAAACATAAGCATAAGAATATTTAAGTACACATTAGGTGAATTAAGAAAAAAATAAATAAAACCTGAACTTGAAAAGAAATTTTGAAAGTCTTTGAAAGATGAAATATATAACATAGATTAAATATATACACGACAATTAAACCATAAGTGAACTAAATGATTTGTAATCAAATCTAATGTCTGTTGAAACTCAGTGGTATATATCAGAAATGTTTACTTATAATGTCTTCATGTGAATTTGCTTCTTTGCACTCTAGCATTATTTTTAATATTTAAATAGCACATAAATGCAAAATTTTCAATTATTAATATAGAAATGTTACAGAAGACATTAACGACCAAGTCACAGGAAACAATTTTCAATCAAATATTTGGGATACTTGGCTTTTAACTTGTGCAAATTTCAGATATTGTGTTCTGTGGCTGAAAAATTAAATAAAACTTGATTTGATTTCCCCCCCCCCCCCCACAGGAAACTATTTGTTGGGATATACATATATATTAGTCCAAAATATTCTCCTATAATAGTGTTTCATGATTTTCATGTTGCTGAAAATATGTTTAAAATAGCCATTTTTAGGTGTATTTGTAATTATGTAAATATATAGCTCCTATAATAGTGTTTCATGATTTTCATGTCGCTGAAAATATGTTTAAAATAGCCATTTTTAGGTGTATTTGTAACTATGTAAATATATAGCACCTATAATCGTCATTCAGTCTGTCTGTCTATCAGTATATAACAGGGCAAAAACTACCCAACTGAATAATTTGAAATTTAAAATGTACAATTCTTGCATAATTTTGTCAAGTCATTTCAAGTTTTATGAAAATTGAATGCACAATTTAATTACAAGGACAATCATAAGTATTCCGTTACACTACGCTCAATGGGAAAAAACAGTTTCAAGAACATTTTAATGATGTTACACTCTTTCAAACATAATAAAATTGATATGCGTCTATGAAGTATGTACTAAAACCAGGGTGGTATCAGTTTTAACCATAAGAGTTTAAATCAGTGGTTTAAACAGGTTTTAACCGTCCTGGTCAAAATAAATTTTGACTATTTTGGTCACTGATATTCACTATTCAATTTATTTATTACTAATCAAATACAAGCATAAATTAAAACTAAATTAACATTTGTTATAAACATCAAACAGACATCAAAAAGAACAAAAAAACTTGTGATTCTGCAGTTACAGTTAAAAATAAAAGTTTAGTTGGCCAGTAGCAGAAAGTTTGAGGCAGGAAATGGACATCACCGATTTTCTTTTATCTTTTGCAGATTCTTTTTCATTAAACCTTTATTTTGCTTTATATTATGTTTAGTTCTTTATTACTTAATACAAAAACTTAAGATTATTATTAATGAAAATTTATAAAATGTATAAAAATGCTACAGGTAAAAGGGAGTGATTATTTGATTAATCAATGTTACAATTGTAAAAATATTTTACTAGTAGATTATTTCTTATCGTTGAAATATCTGTAGCAGATACTTGGGGGACTTTCTGTTACTGGGATGAGTTGCAGTTAAAAAATATAAAAGTTTGGCATGGTTACACTAATAACTTTAATTACAAAGCATTATATTATTTGTTTTAATTTTAAGATTCATGTTTTTAACTGCAACTTATATTTGATGCTTTTTAACTGCAACACATGCTTTGTATTTTTAACTACAATTTATGCTTTGTATTTTTAATTGCAACTCATGTTTTATGCAACTAGCTTAATCGTGCCACATACAAAGTGAAACATTTAACAAAAAAGCATGAATCATGAAACAATTTTCCCCTGTTTACAAAGGAAAAATTGGTTTGAACAAGAGAATGTGTCTCCTGTCTCATGATTTTTGCCATATATTTTCCTGGTGTGTCGCACGTTATATTTTTACAATTGCATGGTGCATTTTTAAAAGCGCACCCCAACACAACGCAAACATTTTATGAAATCGACATATGTTGCTCATTTTTATTACATGTTACTTCCTCTATAATAGAAAGCAGATAGTATTTACAGGGACACACAAAAGGTTTTGAGTGCTATAATTCTAAGTACTGTATATCATTACATTAAAATCTGAATATTTTTAAAACTGTTATAGTACGAAAGCACCACATTTACTACACTTGATGTGCAATTTCTGACTTGTCTTTTATTTATACCCAAATCTTATTGTTTTAAACTACCTTACAATTAAACAAAAAGATACAAAGTAAAATAAAAAAGAGACGGGTCCTTAAACACAATTACTAAAGTTGTTCTGCTTTATGTTTATAATAGCAATAATAAGAAAAAAAAAATAGGAGTACAGTAGAAGATCTATATAACGCAAACCTAAAAACGCAAGGTTGTGCGTTATATAGAATTTTGCGTTATATGGATCACATATCACGCATCATCAAATTTACCTCATAAATATAGACAAATATGTCTGAAACACATCAAAATACATTGGAATTACCTTTATACTGCATTCCTTATCCAGATTATAAATTTTTCTATTATTGCGATCATTCAACATTTTGTTAAATATACGTTTTAAAAATGGTCCAGATACACCTGGACCCAATTTATTCATTATATTGCTCATTTTCAAAAACATTTATTGTAATAATAATTTTTTTCCTTTAAAAGTTCTAAATTAAGGAGGTAAAATTGTATTAATGCATTAAATTTAGTTTTCAGACAGTAGCAGTTTTTTACAGTCTTAAAATTCAGGTGCTTCTTCATGGCAAAATTCATTGTTTACATCTGAAAGGTTGTGCGTTATATGAAGAATTGCGTTATTTGGAATTGCGTTATAAAGATCTTCTACTGTATATAAGTAAAAGGAGTGTATGATATGAATATTATACCTGAGGTTGAGCAACAGACTGTGGATAACGCATAACATCTGGTACTGGGTAAGAATTATAGGGCATAGTTGAGTAGTCTTTCATCAGAGTTTGGTAGAAATTTAATGCATCCACAAGTTGCCTATTAGCTGCAGTCAAAGACGCATGCCGCCGATCAATTTCTTCTAATTCTTGATCAATAAGTGGTCCCATAGCTAAACAGCTTTCTAAAAAATACAATTACTATCAGAAAAATGCAGAAAACAGATAAAAAATATAAAGGTAAAGAAAAAAAAAATATATATTTTTTAAAAATCTGAGATTTTTTTTTATCATTAGTGGCTAAGATACAAAGGGTGCTTGATCTGAAGTTTGTGCAAAATTAATAGATAATGATAGGAGGACCACGAACAGCTACATTTGCAGCATTCAGAAAGCCTAGCAAATGGGCATATGGAGCTTCACTCAGAAACAGCCATTATTTCTTATGGAAAATCATTTTTAAATACCAATTACAGCATTCTGTGAAAAACTAGTTAATAAAGAATTCTGTGTCATGCAACACTTTGTGAAATGCAAAATGGCACAAGGAACTGAAAGCAAAATTGAAGAACATTATGAAAGTCCACTCTATCAATCAGAAAAAAATTACAAGTGATTTGAAAATCATCCAAGTGGCCATAGGAGAACAAATGATACTGACAATCTTGTTCAAAATGTTGAGATCAGGAGAAAGAAATCATGGAAAAAAATTCATAATGGACCACACCAAATTAAAGTGAATGAGATTGCTAATGCATAAGGCATCTGAAATGAATGAGTTCAGAATATTTCACATGAACATTTCAGAACGAAAAAAATGCCACAAGACAATTTGTTGGCAAATGATCACAATAATCAGTAAGTTAACCTTTTCAAGGATGGATTGGAAATATTTCAACAAAATCCAAGGAAATTTTTACATTGGTTCCATAACAGTGAAAACAGAGTGAAAAAAAATCAAAACAATGGGTTCCATTTTTAGAATCTGCTATATCAGCTGCAAATGTGAGGCCACATCTTCGGGGGTTCTCCTGATATAATTTTCAGTGGCAAGACATATATTGAACCATATTATGCATCGTTGCTGGAATGTTTGCATGATAATAAAAAAAAAAACTGTATTTGGCAAAAAAAAAGGTCCTTTTTCACCAAGACAATGCCTTAAACAATTTTTCTTAACATGTCTCAACAAAACTGTTTGACTCGTGATATGAAATCCATACACATTCACCCCATTCACCAAATTTGTCATCCTCAAATTATTTTCTATTTCTGAACTTAAAGAAATAGCTTGTGCAAGAAAAATAAACATCAAATGAAGAAATAATTGCTGAAACAACTGACTACCAACCTCCTTGGATAATAATGGGACAAAAAAATATTCTGTATCTTCTAAACAAATGAACCAGTATAAATAAGCCATATATACAGCTAAATTTGAAAACTTCATCAATGTGCCAACTGGATGCTTTTTGCAGCAATTGTGAAATGAGCAGATGGAAGCAAAAATAAATTCTATACAATAAATCTCCACTGACCTTTCAGCAATTATTTATAAACACATAGAATCAATATTTTTTCCAATGACAAAATTAAATTTGTTTTGATTTGTATACATATGTCTGATAGCAAAGTTGAAAGCTTAGTATATAAAAATTATATCGAATTTAACATTAAAATTTCATTATCTTTTAAACATACATAATTATTTATATTGCACTGTGTATTTTGTATTAATGCTCCTAGATTATAATTAGCAGATTAACCTATTACCTGTATCATTGAAACTCAATTCATAGAATTCAAATGTCATATGTGCAATTAATAATTTTGATAGAAATTAAATAGATTATCAATTTAATACTAAAATAAACACCTTTATCCTTAGTTTTATAATTTTTGTTAAAAAGCAAGTTAACAACAATTTGTTAGTACAAAAAAGTAAATTACTGAGGACAAATGAAATATAGAAAGAAATTGCTATAGTTACACAATTTAAATAAAGTAATTTCGCGTTTTTTTTTTTTTTTTTTTTTTTTTTTTTCATTACTTGAACAAATGATATTTTCTCAAAATTATTTTCAGGTTTAAAACACACTTGAAAATTCGGTCAGTTGTATCATGTTTTGATTGGTAATGTCAGTAAACAACCATTAACACGTTTCTCTCATTATTAATACTAAAAATTCTTCATCTCGCAATAACCAAGTTTACATCAAAGCTGTTTTTCAAAGAACAATGTACAAAAACAGCTGAGATTCTGATCAGTCAGTATATGGAAAATTTGAATTGTCTCATATGTAGTACAATTTAAGTAATGGCTTTAACATTAATTGCAAATAGAAAATAGTGTGATAAATGAAATTGTCTTACTTACCAGAAGATGCATCTTAAGCAGACACACATATTAAAGAAAGCCCCCATTGTATATTTTTACAAGGACGTGCAAAAGAAATTTCGATTATTTTAAACTAACAGAAAATCAATTAAAAAACAATTGTTGCAATTTTAAATAAATTTATCTACTTCTTAAAAAAAGTCAAACAGTTAGCAATATTGCAAAGTACATGCACAAAGAAATCAATTAAAAAAAAAAAAAAAGACTTCAGTATTAGTTGATACATAAATCAACAATAAAATGTTGAAACAAACCTTCTAAACTTAGTAATTCTTCTCCGTCCGGCCTTTCACCTGTGGGGTCTGCTTCGTGTAACAAATGTATTGTTCTATCAATTTTATTTTCATCTATTTCTGGCTCAACTTCAGCAGTAAGAGTTTTCACTTTTACTTCTTCATCAAACTGGACACTTTTTTTCTCAGCCTTAAATGCTGAAGTAAGGTTAAAAATACATAAATTAAGGAACTTTTTTTTACCAGATACTTAATTAAAACAAAACTATATAAACAATTAGTAAAAAAGATGAAAGGGAGGAAAATGCAATTAAGCAGGCATGATATATACATATATATATATATATATATATATGCCAACATTTGCAAACAGCTGTCAATATTGCCACTTGGCAAAATTTAACATAAAAAAATATCTGCAACACATGCTGCTTATACAAAATTTTACTAAATAAAATTAATCATTATCACACATTAAATAATTAAAAATTAAAATTCAATATTTTTACATACTGTAACCAGCTATTATATTTAATGAAAATTTGATCAGGAAATATCCATTTAAATGGCATAGATTTTTTTTTTTTTTTTGGGGGGGGGGGGGGAGGGGGGATATTAAAGCATAACTTTTGTAAATGTGAACCAAAACTGATAAGTTTTATTAATTTTTTATTTAAGTATAAGACAAGACCTGGTAGTTCAATTTGAATTTCAAACAAATTTGTGTTTATAAGACTTTAAAATTCAAAGTTTTTACTCAATGTGAGATGGATATAACTCCCATAAATACACAATTTTTTAAAAATATTTATTTAAAAACTCAAAATAAATAAGTTTCATTTTCAAACAGTTTCATGAAGTCACGTGACACTAGCTGTTGGGCAGGAAAGCTGCTACCTAGCGAGTTTCCTCCCTCTTTTTACAGCTTTTATTACATCGTTGTAGGGAGAGAAAAATGATTTTGATAAATCAGAGCTGCTTAAACATGGCCATAAATGGCATGCCAAGGCATCCTTTGAAGTCTTTTTACTGACACTCTGAATTTTTAAATTTAAAATTATTGTTTCTATTTGTTTTTATTATAAGTGGGGTCTAGGGTTTTCTGGTCCTTCATTTGCAGACATGTTTTGAGGCAAGCCATTTTCAATAAAATGTTATTCTAAATTTAGTGTTATTTGTGTGCATATTTTTTTTAAACTAACATTTATTTAAATTAATTTGTTATTGAGCTATATTTATTAAACAAAAACATAATTTGCTGAACAAATTAAAAATAAAATAAAATTATTGCCTATTTTTTTTAAGCCCAAGAAAGGACAGATATTAAGATAACTGATTTAGTTATTTCTACATTTAATATTAATTTTTTGAAAAAAAAATAAATTAAACCAAGTGAACATTAAAAAATAAAAATGAAATTCAAACAATATGATACTTAAACACCCTAGATCTTAGAGTCCGCTCAAATGATTATTGAAAGACTTTTTCAGAACATTTGCTTTTTAGATTGCCAATTCATTTTGTTTACACTTGCTATAAACATAATACAAAATCTACAATACAATTATTTGCAAGTTGAGTTTGGAAAAACAGTCTTAGATTTATTTCGATATCATTTGAGCGGACTCTAAGATCTAGGGTGTTTAAGTATCATATTGTTTGAATTTCATTTTTATTTTTTTATGTTCACTTGGTTTAACTTATTTTTTTCAAAAAATTAATATTAAATGTAGAAATAACTAAATCAATTATCTTAATATCTATCCCTTCTTGGGCTTAAAAAAAGGTAGTTTTTTTTTTAATTTGTTTAGCAAATTATGTTTTTGTTTAATATCTCAAGTTTTTTAATAACTACTGCATTCAGATGAACTCATTTCAAAATTAACTGAGGATACCACCATCAGATATCTTATCACAATTATATGGCACAATTATATTATCACAATTATATTATTACTGACGTAATTTACCCAGGGCCTTACCAAATCTTATGTCTCATTTCCAAATCGTTAGTTTTTTTACATATAGAATTGAAATCTGTACAAGCTTCCTGTCTTGCTACCAAATATTTCAAAATTTCTGTTTCTTTTCCAATATGATGTCATAAATGTGTGCCTTTTAATTCTTAAAATCAATTTCACTTTTTACAATGTCAAAAATCAAATGTCGCTTTTCTTCTCGGCGAATTCTTTTCTTATGAATTATGACGTCATATTCGATAAAAAAAACTCTGCTCTATACAGGGATGTAGTGGAAGGTATACAAAGTTATCTGTATCTGCCATATGCCTTCTGGATATTTTTAAGGAACACTGATACCCTCTGTTTCTCAATAAAGTTAACAATATCTGCACTCTAAAGTATACCCTCTGCACTCTGTATTTTTTATGACTACATCACTGCCTATATATAACTGATATTTATACTTAACAATCACAATCAGTATTGATACATTGTGTAGAAGTACAGATCTAGACATTTGCCTCTAGACAATATACCTTCAAAAATACCTCAAGACATAGTATCAATCAAATGTTTTTGTTTTATGTACGACATCATATTTATTTTCTGTATTTCTTTAGTTAGAAACTTCTTGATAAATTAATGTTTGAATTGAAATTCTGCCCGAAATTGGAATTTAACTTCAACAGAATTTCAACAGTGAAAAACATTCATACCACTATCACAGCTCTGGGCAGTGTTCAAGTAAAAATGTTGGGGACTGATGTCATATATGCAACACGTTGGCATGATTGGAACAAAATGGCGATTATGTGTCTCACATGCTAACCCGGCTATCATTGTATATTTATTAATAAATTATTTTCTTGCCCTTTCTTTTTCAAAATGATATAAATTGTTTTGTTCTATTGTTTTTAACAAACTTTCTTTTTATTTATCACTATTTTTTAAATAATAGAAAATGATTTAAAAAAATTTATGTGACTGGTATTTGAAAACGAAATTTTTGCCAAATTGGCATAAAAAAATTGCACCAACGTGGTAGGTATTAGACATTTGTGCTAAAAGGCAGAGCGTGATGAATATTTCAAATGACTCCATTTTATAATTTCATACAAATAATGAATCAAAAGAGTTTTATAAAAATATTAACTTGAAATATAAAAAATCAGCTACTTTTCACCAGAAACTCTTTGTGATGTTTTAAAAACTAAATTGTGTAGTGTCCTATCATTTTAACAATCATTGGAATATTAAAATTAATACAAGTTAATTCAAAATTAAATTTTATCCAATGATTAATTATTTGTAATGTTACAAGTTTAGAAGAGATTTAAAAAAAAAACGCCGAATTGGAAATTAAAAAAAATTATTTGTAAACATTATCGTTTATATTTGTTCATATTCGATTTGAATGATTAGGTTGATAGAATTGGCTAATTTATTGCAGTACCGAAAAGTGTTATGTCAAATAGTCATTAATTTCTGCCTCAAAAAATTGCTAGGAATTGAGTTTGAAGGCCTAGTTCTGCAAATTTACTAATTTCATTACGTACCAAGGATGATATACTATTATTCTTTAATACTATTATTTTTTATGACTTTTATTTACGTTAATTTATTTTGATTTTCTTCAAACATATAAGGCGGAGAAATTTTAAAAATGCGGTATGGGTACAAAATCCTGGCACAGATATCATATATGCACTGGCTTTGGTGCGGTTTTTTTCTGATGCCAAAGTGTCAGAAACCTCGCTTTCAAATAAAATTTACGTGTATATTTTTAAGTTATTTTCTATTATTTTGAAGAAACGATAAATAGAAAAAAGTTTATTTTCTGCATTTCTTCAATCAAAAATCATCTTGATCCATTAATCAATATTTAAAAATGTCTCTTTATTATAAAAATCATGCTTCATATTTATTATTTTCTGTAAATGATTCTTTTTCTTGGTACCAAATGTTTCAAAATCTCCGTTTTACTTCCAATATGAAGTCTTAAATATGCTGTTTTTAATTCTTACAAAAAAAAAAGCTTTATTTTTCCTTTTAAATTACGTAAAAATGATTAAATGCTATAGGAAATATGTCCATTGATCTCTAGATTTTTTTTGATTGAAGGAAATTTTTTTTACTCAATTAGGTGCTTTGACGAAAATTTGTGGCAGCGCGTACAAAACGTGGGAAAATGTCTAGTAAATAACTCGTTCAATGTTAAATTCTGTATTAAATTAACATTAAGGAGTTGCACTGGAAATGAATAAAGCATAGCACTGCCGTGCTATGCTTTAATAAAATATTTGAATTTAAAATGTCAACATATCAAACCAATTTAGCACATTAAATTTAAAAAACCTTTTTTTTTAAAGAAAAAGTAACATTTATTTAAAAATGATAATAAACTGTCACTGAAAAAACATGGAAGACTAAAATATTATATCAAAATCACATGCAAATTAAGAATCCTGATGCAATATGAACTAAATATACAATATTGTGAAAATTTTTCATTAAATAAATGAATTAAAAAATTTTATTTTTTTATGTTATATTCCATAATTTCCCTTCAAAATTCATTTAAAAACTGGAATTCACATTATACATAATGAACTTTGCATATATGGCCATTGAATAAAATTGCTGGGCAACATTTTTTTATGTATATTTACGAAGCAATAAAGTAATAAATTATTATTACTAAGCAATTTTAATATTCACTAATAAAATAAATTCTGTTTGATTTTTTTTTTTTTTTTTTTTTTTTTTTTTTTTAACTAGAATTTTTTTTTTTTTTTTTTTTTTTTTTTTTTACAGGAGGTATTAAAATCTTGGTATATGTGTCACAAAAGGATATGGTGTACATGAAAAAATGTAGTAGCTCAAAAGCAATCTTACAACACTAACAGTCTAATTGGAACTAAAAAGTATTTAACTTAAGGGTGTATTTCAATTCAAACTGCTTATTTTCAGATTTATTTTTGAATTCATTTTTGCTCTCAAATACACCAAACTTTCAAAATCTCTTATTTGAAAAGTACACAAGGTGCCGTAATTGTCGATTCTTTGATAAATGCAGAAAATATTGCAAAAAAAAAGCCATCAAAAACGGCATTTCGAACCAATTTTTCCCAAGCTTGAGATCTGGGAACGAAAAAAAGGGTCATACTGATAAGGTAATTGTTTATAACTCAAATTCTAATGAATTCAGCGTAAAAAGGCATCACACAGCACCTCATACGTCCCTTCAAGAATCCCCTCAGCAAGTTTCATGTTTCTACTTTTAAAAATGCGTCTGAAATTGTATCGGAAAATTTCGAGCTGTTGAAGGTGGAAAAGCTTTTTTCGAATACACCCTTAAGACACTAGAAGATCCGTATTATGCAATTCCTAATTTAAAGTACAACTTCTAAAATATAAAACAATCAATTTCGCAGCTAAGAAGCACCTGCATTCCACATTGTTAAAATAATGATACCCTTTAAAGAACAAAGTTTCAGATTTTTTCCAAGAATCTTTTTAATGAGCAAATTTTGGAAATGAGTAATATAATGATTTCGTCTAGACATATTTAGACCATGTATATACAGTGAAAAGATCAATATTATGCAAAAACTTATGAACTGCACAGCATCTGGTCCACAGTGTTGAATTCAGGGGGTGGCCTGGCAGGAACACTCCCCCCCCCTCTTCCCAGAGCAATGAAATGTCCCCCACAGAAAATTTGATGTATTTTCAATGATCAAAATGTGCAATTCCTTCTTGGAGAAAAGTGTCTGAATTCAACATTGCTGTTTTAAGTGCAACAAAGGCTTTCTATTGTATATTAATATATGTTCCAACCATAGTTGACTTTGTTTACAAGATGAGTTTAATGATGTATGAAATAATTTATAATACCTAAGTGTATATTATGCACAATTTCTCATCCCAAGGTATGGATTATATGTCTATTGTATATAAACATAGTTTAAATTTTATAATATTTTATATTTAAAAGCAACAAACATTTACTGGATTCAGGCTGTGGTATTTCGGCATTTAAATCACACACAAAGTTTGCTGGAAAAAGACCTTCTCCTCTATGATTTGATCCTTGCCACCAATTGGCATCTCTAAAAAGAAATAACAAAATAAATATAGCATAATAATACAGATCATTTCAAAATCTCAAATGAAATATTAAATAATAACACTCCAAAAAACTTTTCTTAGCTAAATTTTTCCAAAACTCTAACCAATAAATAACAAAGTTAAAACTACTCTGAATCTGAATCAACTGTTTATAATGTAAGTAGCTCTTATTCAAAAGAAAATAGTTTACAAAAATTAAATATAAAAAAAAGTACTGCAATTAAACTTCATTCCCAACAATGATCAGTAAATCTGTTATATGTCATAGATAGCACATAACAATATATTTTTGGCACAGTGTTGATTGTACCTCTGAAGGAAAATAAGATGAAATTATACAAAAAATCACAAAAGTAGTTTGTCTATTTCAGTTAAAAGTTTTCAAAAATTGAAAAAAGTTGAAGTGCAACTTAATGATTTCAAATAGAATTCATTGCAGTCTCAATAATTTGTCAATTTAAAAGATTTTGAGAACATTGAAAAGATTGATTAAAAATTATAAAGCAAGGATGTCACTGATGAAATAGTGACTTGATATCAACATCACCATTTGACAATTTTATCCCTTTGCCTATGGCTGTGAATTATTTTCAGAAAAGAATGACATGAAAAATTAAAATCACTTGTCAGAAGTTGCCTGTTCAGCTTGAAGTTTGTTGTTAAAAGTAAGTAGGTATGAATGTAATATTTTGTATTGGCCAATATGCAATAATGGCCAATATTCTTTTGGTTGTAGGCATATCATATGTAAAATATCTTTTGCAAAAGTTTGACACATGAATATGAAAAGGTTTGCTAGGATTTTACTATTAGATCGGTCTTAATAAGATCTATGTTTCTGCTAAGTTACATTGTAATTAATCAAGCTGCTGTTAAGAAATAGTGTTCATTTTATTGACAGATTGCAGTAGATACATAAGAAGTTTTGCTTACTTTCAGCTTGTTGTATTTCAATTGCTTTCAATAGGAATTACAGTAACAGGCGGTTTAAACATTTCTGATTTACACTTTTTCTTTTTTTCACACTTATATGCTGGTTTAGTGTGGCTCAGATTCATCCTTATGTATTTTAAGGTTGTAATGTTTCAGTTATTCATCATTTCTTTCACACCATAACTGACTTTCTCAAATATATATTGAAAAAAAAAAAAATAGTTTAAAATATTAAAAAATACATTAAATGATCATTTTCAAATTTGAAAAATTAAAATGAGAATTGTTAAACCTTATGTCAGTTGCATACCTTCAAAATTTTTAATTTGTAAAATCCCACTTTTCCTTTTAATGAAAGTGCCTTTCGTTTTTGAGACATTTTAAAAACATGTTTAGCGCTCAACAGAGATCTAAAATTGCACTCAAATGTATTCTAAGTTGCAATGAAATCAGGAAATGAAGTGACGTTTACCAATCTCAAATTTCCTTTGTGAGCAGACTACCCATTGTCCACTCTTCATGACCCTTTAATAGTCATGCATTCTTTTCCTTCACCTTACCTTAAATATCACTAGCAGAAAAGATGAACAACCAAACTTAACAACAGAAAATGGTAGCAAAATTATTTTTTTATTATTGTAGCATTATATTTCTACAGTCAAATATTTTACACCTTAGGTGACTATAATTTCAATTGTACGTCTTTCTCAGTTACAGGCTATTTCCTTAAAAGACCTTTAATTGGCGCTTTACTGAATTTTATACATAAGACTCTTTTTTCATTATCGTTTACTCGAACATAACATTAAAAAACTTTGTTCCAGGATCATGAAATAGTTTCCATTTATACATCATTTACCTTATAAAATTTAAATATTCTAATTTAAAATCTGAAGGGTCTGTCTTCTGTAAATGTGCCAAAATATTTACAGACTTCAAAATTTAGGTGTAATTAATGCACAGAAATTAATTAAATAATATTAACAACTCAATTTTTTTAGACAACTATCTATATTATAGCTGGATATTTCATTTAACCCTTTCCAACACACTGTGCCCAGTCACATCTAATTCCAAACATGCAACCAGCATCAATAATATTTTAATAAAATTTTGCTTTTACGATGAAAGCTTAAATTAAGGAGTTCTTAATTTCTATATAATGTACATAAATAAGCACATAATTCATTAAATTGGTTTTGATACCTGTTTATATTATTTTAAAAAATATCTCACTTTAGAAACCTAACTTGTGCCAAGCTTTATAAAAAAAGTGTCAAGGCCCTACAAGGTGCTGTGCATATATAACATTATCAACATTTTGCTAATTTTGGAACCCCCCCTATTTTTATATCATATGTTATCATTTGTCACCCCCACCAATAATCTTGTTATTGATGTCTAAAAATTCTGATTACTTTTGCATTGCTTTTGTTCTTTTTATCCATTTGTAATGATATACACATATGGTTATACATTTGTTAGTCGCATATTTTATGGATTTAATGAGTCAATATAATATCAATACATGAAACAAATTCAAATCAACTAATATCTAAAATAATATTTACTATTTAAAAGTACTTAACAAAGCTTATTTTACATAAAGTGTTCAACAGTAATATTTTCTCCTTGCACTTGGTCACTGTTAGAAGGTAAAAGCAGAACTTATCAACAAAATAGTGAATAAAATTTTTCTTGTTTTACTGATAAATGCAAGTATTATTTCCAATATAATATGCCCATGGTTTCTAACAGTGAAATCTATGTGCATATGCAGAAAAACAGGAATGCCAAACACTGGAGTATAGCAAATTTCTGAATGAAATGATTTTATAAACATTTAATGGCTTTAAAAATAGATCTGTATTTTATAAAAACATATAATAAATGTAACAGACTATTCGTATATAAAATTACTCATAAGAAAATTTGATTGGATCAAAAATGATAATGATATTAAAAAGTAACCCCCAACCCTCTCTCCTAAAGTGATAATGTTACATAAGCAGAGCAACCCTAACAAATTGCCAACAAAAGTTCACCAACCTGTCATCTAAAACTAAAACAACTTCTCCAGCTTTAAAAGTTAATTCATTGTCTTCAGCTGCTGTAAAGTCATACAGTGCTCTTACTTTACGTGGCTCTTTTGCAACTTTTGGAACACTAGATGCACCACCACTATCTCTGCTTACTGAAGCAAGAGGATACAATGAACTACTAGTAGAACGAGGTGAACCCGATTCTTTCAAAGAGAGTTCTATAGCTTTAGCTATGTCATCTTCTTCTTGTTGACTAGTTACTACATTGGGATCTTTTATTCTAGTCAATGAAGACTTGCTAGTTGGAGACTAAAATAAAAATATAAGCCAATTAATTAAACTTTTTCAAAACATTAAATATTATGAAATAAATTTAAATGCAAGAAATTTAGAGTTTCAAAATAAAAAAAAACTAGAGCAGCTATAAAATGTTTTAAATCACAGATTTCTTTGCTTATTTTGAATTTTTTTTCCCCTTACTGATACACATAAATACAGAATAAGGCTGACATAAATCATTTGTCAAACAATAACTTTTACAATGTCAGAATAAATTACTTATATAAATGCATATGTTGAGAAGATTTAGATTTAGAACATATTTAAAAGTATGATATGAAAGAAAGTATTAATTTAACATTAGGAAAAAAATATTATATAAACTGTATCCTTATAATTCCTAAGTTTTATAATATTTCCCTTATTTAGTGACAAATTTAATAAGATGACTATTGTTAATTCAAAACAAATGGTCAAAATGAAGAAACCTGGATAAAAGAAACCCATATAACAGGCAATACTAGTACATTAACCATCTCAAGGTTGGAGTCAAGATTACGATTCTTTAAAATTTCACAGTCTGGGTCAGAGTTGAAGCCAGTCTTTTCCCTCCAACAATTTTACAGCAGTGACTATAAGTCACATCAAAATCTATTCGTCACAACTCAAACTATAAGATACCGGAATGAAATTCCCTTTGCATGTTATACATTCAGATTGAAAAAAAAAAAAAAAAAAAAAAAAAAAAAAAAAAAAAATACCATTGATAGTAAGTGTTTTTTTGCAATCTCTACAGTACACTCCCTTAAATCTGCAACCCTAAAATCCACACATAATTTACAGATGTAAAGAATGAAACATTCAGTTCAGATATAAGGATAAAATTTGACATTTTTTTACTTTATATTATTTCCATACATATTTTAATTTGTAATTTTTGTTAATATTACTGAATTCATGTTTTTTCTTGAAGGAAGAATAATTTCTCAAAAAAATTCAAGACATTGTTGATATCACTGATAATCACAATCTTCTTACAGAATATATTAATGTATTAGTCAAGCTTTTTTGGTTACTAAGTCCAGCTAAATAGTAGACTCCCTTAAATCTGCACAGCTTGGGACCAGAGGTTGTGCACATTTTAGAATTTTGCAGATTTCTGGTCATTGCTTTGTTTACGTTTTTTAAATAGTAATTTGAATGCAGTTAATAGTGCATTAGGAACTTTAATAAATGCTTACAATATAATAAAATACCAAAATGAGTAATAAACTAAAATAATAAAAATTTAGATAATTTTTAAAATGATTAAATATTCATTATAAAAGATTAAATGTATTTTTCCAAAATTATTCAACAAAACTTGCTTCATAAAAGTACATTACTAATTCATATCAAAACCACAAAATAACGATTTCTTTTCCAAGTTTAGCCAGGCTTAACAACCAAAAAATCTTGATTAATGCATAAATATACGTGGTAAGAAGAATGTGATTACCAGTAATATCAGCAATATCTTGAATTTTTTTCAAAAAAAAAAAAAATTCTTAGTTATTGAAAAAAAACATATATGGAGTATTATTAAGAAAATTACAAATTAAAAAAATATATGGAATTTATACAAAACTTAAAAAAATCAAATATCCAAACTGAAAGTTTCATTGTTTACATCCATAAAATATGTGCGGATTTTAGAGAATTGCGAATTTCTGGCTTGCGGATTTGAGGGAGTCTACTGTATTTTAATCATTTTTAAAATTATCTAAATTTTAATTATTTTAGTTTATTACTCATTTTAATATTTTATAATATTCTAAGCATTCATTATAGTTTTGATTGCATTTCTAATTACATTCAAATGACTGTTTAAAAATTGTAAACAAAGCAGTGACAGAAATCCACAAAATTCTAAAATCCACACAACCTCTGGTCTTAAGCTGCGCGGATTTGAGGGAGTTTACTGTAAAACTATCAAACAATGGTAGAATGAATGAAATATTTTCACAGAAACTATGTTCTCCCAGTAGTAGAAACTATACACAGATGCTGCAGATTATTTTAAATCTTACAGAACAATCTCTTAGCTCAAAATATTTTGTAAATCATGATCTTGAAATAAAAAATCTTTGAAATATTATTAATGCAACAATATTTTTTCATATTCCATATAAATATAAGAGCACAGCCTAGAACTGCCCAGAAACAGGAAAATAACCTTAAATTTTTATGATATTTAATCTCATTTAAAAATAAATTGTATACCTTGAAATGATGGATACTAAAGTATCAATATTTCTGTTAATTATTTAAATCTGGATATAACTTGATTCAAAATTTTTGTGACACATCTCAAGTTTTCTCATGGTACACCATTGAATCACAACACTCCAGTTGAGAACCATTGTTTTAGATAGCTCATGCATGCAAAATAGAAAAAAATAAACGAAAAAGCTCTGAACTGCAAGGTTAACTGCATAATCATGCAAATGGATTAATGTGTTAAAAGATTTGCTTAGTAAATCTTCTTCAAAAGTTTTTTGCAACTTTGCTGCATTTTAGAGAAGTTAATAAAAAAAAAAAAAAAAAAATACTAGACTTACTTTTTTTTTTTAATCATAAATGACTTTGTAATCGATTCTGAAAAATCTGCTAGCAAAATTTTCATTTCTTGTCACAAAAAATAACAGACTTTTTTTTTTTTTTCTTTTTCACTGATTGTTATCTAAACTTGATTTTATTAGAAGTTAAATGTATCTACATTTTTAAACTTCTATTCTACTTTCATTTTATCTGGTCATTACTAAATTTTATGATATTTTTCTTTCTATCTGTTGTTATAATTAATTTTTTTATTCATAATAGGAAACGAGACTGAAAAATAGCAAACAATATTGACAGAATAATAAGTAATTTGAAAATAAACAATACCAATGAAATGTTTTTTAAAGAAAACATTTGGACATTTGACATAATTTAGTAGAATGTGAAAAATGACAGTAGTGCAATTAAAAAAAATAAGTTAATTTGGGTTTTTAAAAAAAATCTTCCTACCTTTTAAGTCTAACTAAAAGAGTAAGAAAAGAAAAATAATCCGAATTGAAATATATTTTTCTATTTATTATGATTCATGAATTCATTTGAATTTGCAATTTTTATCCTCAAAACAATAAATTAATCACCAATCTAAGCTACATATCCATTAAATCACAGGGATTTACCAGCAACTGTGCTATACATAATTTCCTCAATCTAATCTCAAATTTTCAGGAAATTCTTCAATTAAACAAAATAACAAATTGTCAAATAACAGAAAAATTTCTTCAAAGCCTTAAGGTTGTTCCAGAAAATGAACTACTCTTTTTTTTAGATTATAGGAACAATTAGTGTAAAAAACATTTTTTAAAAACTTACTGGTTCACTGGGAAAATCTCCTTTTTCAGCTTTTAGACTATTATATAATGATGGTATGAGGCTGAGTTCTGGATCATTTTTAAAAACTTCTTCACTCCATTTTTTCAGCAAAATTTTTAACTTCTCTACAACTTTTGGATGACCCTAAAAAAGAAAATGAACTATTTAACATCCAATCAATATGTTATTCCATAATTTTAAATTTCTGTACTACAAAATTAATTTTTCTTTTAAATTAAACCTAAAACTACTTAGATATCAAATTAACATATGCAGAAATTCAAAACTGTTTCTAAAATTAATTTAAAAAAAAAAAAAAACTTATAAACATTAAAAATATTACTAATTAATGATATTAAACACTCTTGTTAGATGTAATAGAATCAAACTAACAGCAATAAAAACATTTGTTTATTTATCCTCAAATTGAAAAGTTGCTAGCAGCATACCCCAAAGCAGAATATGCTTAAAAATGTGATGTATGCTTAAAAATGCATATGCTTAAACGCATTTTAAGCATACAACAAACTTCTCTGCGGAACATTTTAAATAATTATTTAGAAATTCACCATTCAATCAAAGGAAAAAAAAAAAAAAAAAAAAAAAATCGCAAAGATTGTGGAAAAAAACAAAAAAAAAAACAGTCATAAATTTAAAAATTTGGACATAAAATATATTGTGAATTCCGACAAATGATCGCCAAAGAAAAATCTTTCGTCAACAGTGCGAATGAAGATCGCCAATTTCATCAGAAGATTGCAGAAAAAAATGGAAGTTTTGAAAAAAAAAAAAATTTATATTATAATTGTTGTATGGATTATGTTTCTGCATATGCATGCCTACAGAGACAAAAGAAAAAGGGAAGGCAATTGCTTTTTCCTGGATTTTCTAATTCAAGAGACTAAATTAAAATTTTGTTTCCACTATTTTAAAAAAAGAAATAAAATGTTATTTTCTAATGATTTTAAATAGCTAAACATTAAAGAGAAAAACTATCTAAGAATTTATTTTCAGTGAGACTGAAAGACACAAAAGGATATTAACCTTTCCAGCATGAACAAATTTTGTTAGTAAAATGATTAATTATCGACTGACATAGAAATTTATAAACGACTTTTTTAGAAACTAAGACCTCCTTAATTAAAGCTTTTAAAGAAGAACTTTGGGAGGAAGGAGTGTAATTCAGATAATTGATTATATATTTATTGTAATTAGTGAGCAACAAATAGAAGAAAACAATTAAGATTTTTATAATATTAAATTTTTTGTGCAAGGGAGGAAAGGTAAAAAAGGGAAGCAGATATTCCCAGCAGGTGGGGAGGTATTTCATTACAATTATTCAAAAACAAAAAAATCTATCAAAAAAGTCAAAATTATCTCCCTTAGATTTTTAAATCAATTTTTTCTCTAAAAAAAGTTAGTGAAAGAGGGGGGGGGGACATATTTATGAATGGAAAGAAAAATAAAAACTACTTAAAAGTTGGTGGGATGCTTAAAGTCAGGATTTGACAGTATTAGTTGTCAACTGGCAAGACTAATTTTGCCTTTGCTTCAATCAACAACCACTAAAAATGATTGCCTGCTAAGGTGCATTTAAAAATGTCACTAATAAATTGAAAAGAGCAGTAATATTATTCTTACTAAGGCTCTCTACAATTTGAATAGATTTTTGCTTTATTTTAGTTCCTTTATACTTAACAATTTTTACTTTATACTATAAAATTTTTAATTATGTTCAATTGAAAAATATTAGCTTTTATATATTAGACAATTTTATTCATTTATTTTAATTTACAGAATAAACCAAGGAATTTTATTAATCAAAATTTAAGACTAGCCACTACTTAATAATTCAAAGCAATACTCTGCATACTATCAGTACCATGGATCAGCCAAGATTTTTCTCTCAGGGTCCCAATTTTGTGAAATTATGAACAGCTTTTTTACATTTGTAAAAGAAATCTAGTCTTAATTTTGGTAATTTGAATGATCACTATACCATGTTCTTTTTCATATATTTTTAAGAATATAAATATTATGTAGAAAAAAAATTTTTTTTTCTTTATATAAATGAGGGATCAGATTTTATTTTTAAATGATTAAATTGGTAAAAGTTTTAGTTTATAAAAGGAAAAATTTTGTAAAAAGGCTTTTTTTTAAGACTAAGAATTTTATGAAGGGTTCTTTTTTTCAGATGAAAAATTTTGTAAAAGGTCCTGTTTTGAAATTAAAAAAAAAAAAAATGTGAAGGGTTTTTTTTTAAGGTGAAAAGTTTTGTGATGGATCCTGTTTTGAGATGAAAAATTTTGTGAAGGGTCCAATTTTGAAATGAAAAAAAAAAAAAAAAAATGTGAAAAGTACTTTAAAGAACTCAATTTCTTTCAATAATGATCCCTGAACTGAACACATAAATACAAAATTATTTTTGAAAACTAAAAATAAGTTACAGAATATAAGAAAAAGAATGTGAAAGCAAGATATTACAAACCTTATTTAATAATTTCTTTATTTCAACTTCAAAATCTCGAGAACACACTTCAAGATGAAAACTACGATCACAATTTTTGACACAAGCATCAAGAAGCTGAAATAAAAATTTACGATAAATAAGCATAAATTCCTCCAATGATATAGCATCTCAAGCATTAATTACAAATATTGAATTTATTACATTACAAAAAACATACACTTCAAGCATTTTCGCAATGATAAAGAATAAATAAAATAAAGTTTGTACTGAAAAAGGCTTAAACAATTTATGTACTTATGATGACAAACTGAAACAATTTAATCAGCTTTTAACTTATACATTACTAAGCTAAATCAAGTATTGAATTGAAATGCAGCATGTTAACTCATGTTTACAAAATTTAATAAACACAAACAGCCAGTGGCGTAGCTAGCAAGGGGGGGGGGGTGTCCATTCCGGGTGTCACCCAATCTTTATTTGCAAATATATACATATAATCTTATAAGATTTTAGAAAAAAGTTCTGGTATAAAATGAAATTTCTAGAGACGACGCATCAGAGTTAATTTTATTTTCTTTGAGAATGTGAAAAATATAGAATGGGGTGTCTAAATAAGATGTGCACCAGGGAACAAAAACCAACCTATCCAATGAGTGATTAGCAAAAAGCAAACTTTAAAAGTTTTTTTTTTTTTTTTTTTTACAAATAGACACCTCATTGACTTATGAGGATTATGGGATAAGTGATGAGCCGCTCATGTGCATTTTTTTATGTAGAAGGAAAAAAGGCAAATCTGGAATGATATGGTCATTTGTTATAATAATGTAGATTTGTGATTGAAAAAATATGACAGATTGGGGAAGGGGGAGGGGGGGTGACATCATGGTGGTTGGGGGATGACACCATTTATAATTGCACCGCGTGTCACCCATCCTAGCTACGTCACTGCTAACAGCATACTTATCACAGTTGAAAGTAGTGCTTACTGTAAAATACAATAAATCCATTCTTCCCGATCAAACGCCCTCGACTAACTTTATAAGAAAAATTTAAATTTTTTAAAAATCGCAAGAAAATGCTCTACCCCCTTAAAGATTGCTAAAAAAATGTCATTTACATTAAAAGATAACTAAAAAACAGAAATTACACCAAAGAACTGCAAAAAAAAAATAAATTATCTAATGATTGTTGAAAAGGCAAATTTTATCAAAGAATTGTGAAAAATATTAATTTCTTCAAGTCATCACAAAAATGCATGAATTTTATCGAGGGATTGGCAAGAAACGAAAATTTCATCAAAACATTGCAAGAAAATACATTAATTATGTCAGATCTTTAAAAAATGCTATCAAAAGATCACTGAAAAATGCAAATTATGTAAAAAAATCTCTAAAAACACAAATTATATCAGTAGATTGCAGAAAAATCTTGAATTTCTTGAAGAAAAACTGAATTCTTTGAAGGATTGCCAAAAAACGCACATTTTGTCAGGAGATTGTAAATCTGATAAACTCACATTTTTTTCTTACAAATGATTGCAATAAAAAATTCAAATGTCATCAAAAGATTGCAGTAAAAATGCAAATTAAGTCAAACGATTGCAGAAAAACATGAATTTCATCAAAAGATCATGAAAAAAGGCAAATTACATTACAAAATATTGGTGGAAAAAAACCCATAGAGTTTTAATAAATCAGTGAATCAAACTTATTCATTACTCTCATCAACATTTGAGAAGGCCAACAAACATTTACAAGGACGTCCAATGTTTCGTAACCAGTGAGATCAGTCAGTAACCAAGGCATTCATTGCTGCTAACCAATTTCCAACCAATATTGTCCAGATAAAATAACTGAAGTGATCAATGAGAGACCTAACTAACCAGGGATAAAAAAATCTTGGTTAGATGCAGGGTTGTTTGGTTTAAACCAAGTTGGTTTAAACTGTGGTTAAAACCATGGTTTAAACCAAGTGTTTTTTTTTAAAAAACCATGCTGATTTTTTTTCACCTGGTTTTTTTATTCTTTTACCCAAATGTTTTATTTTACACATTATCGAAAAATGCAAAATCCAAGTTCTAAAGAAGCTAAAAGCAAAGCTGTAGAAAAATGATGAATTAATAAATTTCTGAAATAACAAACATGTTTAATCAACTCAACTTATGTAAGCTATAAATCTACATGTCAGAATAATTAATTTTTCTAAAATTAGCTGGTTAGGAAAAAACTAATCAGTTTTCTTTCTTTCTTTTTCTTTTTTTAAGGCCTATATATGTACCATAATTTCCTGCGTATAATCCGCGGATCAAACAATTATTTTTCGACCCAGAAGTTCCATTACATAAAATATAACTTTTTAAATCGCCTTAAATATTTGTCTTCAATTACAAAATAAAATTTCTGGGTCGAAAAAGAATTGTTTGATCTGCGGATTATACGCGGGAAATTACGGTATATATATATATATATTGCCAGAAGGGCAGACTCGAGTTAAAAATGCACTTTTACTATTACTTGATTAGTTAAGATTTACTAAGGATTTCATCATTCCAGAAAGCCTCAAATATGACATTCTTAAGTCATTTTCTCCATTGATTTCTTTTTGTTATGTATGCTATTAAAAAATGAGCAATGGTTTTTTTTTTTTTTTTTTCCCTGCTCTGTGGTTATTGATTTTAATAAGCCTTTGTTTTTCCTGCTTTTCTACATTTGGTTGGGTTTTTTACATTATGATTTTATTCTGTTACCAGCTAGGTTGGCACAGTTCAAACCAATTGGTTTTTTAAAACAAATCTAATTTCTCATTTTTGTAATTTAAATGTTTCAAATTATTGGATGAAAGTAATTTCTATTTTTAAGTCTTATCTCAATAGTCACCATAAGACATAGTGAGTCTGGTCAAGGTCATGTTAGTATGCATGTAGAATGCAAATTTCATGCACTAATGAACATATCTGAAGCTCCAAAGAAAAACTTAAATTATGTAAATTTAGCAAAGATAAAATAGATAAACAATATGCAATGTTTATATTTAAAAAATATTTTCCTTTGAAAAACGCAGATGTACAGATAATGACATAAAATGATCTTTAAAATTTCTGTGAAGCTCTAAAAGAAAATTTTCTTGATTGGGGGGATTATCTTTTAAGAATAAAAAAGAAACTCAAGATATGAAGTTGAATAAGAAGACATTAAAAAATTAGGTGCTAGTAAATTACCTGTTTATGTTTAACTAAAATATGCAAAAGATATCTTTAAATCTTCCACTGCAAAAACAAATCCATTACTTAGATCAGCCAAGAAAATTGGCAAAAAAAAGGGGGGGGGGACAAGGTTTGCTTGAGACGTAATAGAAAAAAAATCTCATAAAGATGCCTAAAAAGATGTAATTTTTAGTTGTTTAAAAATACTAAGTGTTATAATAAAGCATGTAGTCCGATGGCTGTTTAAATGCTTTAGTGGATGACAACATTTATAAAACTACTTTATATTTTAAGCTCAATGTTTTTCAGTAGTCTAGAAAGCTTACTGTAATTTTTTTTTTCTTTCTTTTAACCTGGTAATTTCAGAGAAGTGTCAAATAGCAATACACAATACTTGAAGTGTACAAGGACTCTACTACTAAATTCAAATCATTCCAAAAATTCTTTATAAAAAGCTTTATTTTTCAATAAAAGATAATTCATGTAGTCTTCTAACAGAAAAATCAGACATCACATTTACCAAGTATTTCAAAGTAATTATTTTGAATAACCATTTGAAATAATATATATGAATCTATATCATATATTTATTTATAGTGCTAGTAATCAAAAGATTGTTTATTAAGATTTTCAAGGTATCAATGTTTCATTACGTAGAACACTTTATGAAATATAAGACATAGCATTTTCTAAAAATATTTCAATTTTAAATGATTTCAATTTTCTACATAATTGATTATATATTAAATAATTACATAAATTAGAATTACTTTTAAATCAAATTATTACCATATTATATTATAACCATATTATATTAAATTATTACCATATTACCATATACCATTCAAAAATATTTATTTTTGTTGATAAATATGCACGTACATGTAACAGGAAAACATATTTTTAAAAAACCCAGTTTAAACAAAAAAAACCATGGTTTTTGGTTTTTTTTAAAAAAAACCCGGTTTTTTACCAACCCTGGTTAGATGGGTCATGTGATCAGTTACAGCATTTATTTAAATTAAATTGGTCTATCAATAAAAGAAAATAGTTACAACAATGTATTACAGATGGCACTGCCAGTAAATACCAATGCATTCAAGTGAGTCTGTAGACTGGTTAGAGACTGGTCACTTACCGTGACATCAAGTTACGAGTGATATCAATTACTTCAGTTAAGCTCATTAGACACTCAGCAATTGTCCCACACAGGGTTTTGCAGAGGTACAGAATATGTATATGCAGACTTTATAAAACCAAAAACTTTCTGTGCACATAAATATTGGCTCAAGAACTTTCATCAAATTAATTTAACAAAATTTAGGCCTTTTCCCATTGACTGATGAATTTTTTTTTTTTTTTTTTTTTTTTTTGTAGCTTTTTGACCAAATAGTATTTTTTCCACAATCCAACTTTTATTTTATTTATATATTTATTTTATTTATTTATTTCAGAGTTTCCCCCAGAGGGTTTCAGGAGAGCGCTCCGCCCCTCCTGCCCTTTAGTTTAAAAAATAGCGCCCCTCTTGCCTCTCATCCAAAAACTAGCGCCCCTCTTGTCGCTCATTCAAAAAAATAGCGCCTTTTTTGCCGTACATTTGAAAAAACTCAGTTCAGAGATGATGCGGACGCACACGCAAAAAATCGACGACGGAAAGCAAAAAAATAACATCAAAGATTTGCGAAAAACAGGAAATTTCGATAAAAATCACAAAATAAAGGCTAATTTTTGGTGATTCATGAAAAAAATGGATAATTTCGTTACAAAATCCCGAAAAAACGGCAGATTTCCTCAAAAGATAGTGAAAAAACGACAAATTTTGTCCAAAAATCGCTATAAAACGGAAAATTTTGTCAAATGATTCGCGAAAAATGGGAAATTTCGCTAAAAGATCATGAAAAACGGCAATTTTTGTCAAAAAATCGCGATAAAACGGTAGATTTCGGCAAAAAATGTGAAAAAAATGACAAATTTTGTCGAAAAAGCGCAATAAAATGGAAAATTCTGTCAAAAGATTTGCAAGAAAAGACAAATTTCGCCAAAAATTCGAAGAAAAACGCAAAATATCCCCCAAAAATGGCAGATTTCGTCAAAAGATCGCAAATTTTTTAGGTTAATACCAGAAGTGAATTTTCCTGTTCGAAAAACTAATTTCCCTGCTTCAAAATTGTGTTTTTGTGTTATATTTTCACGAAATTTGGAGTTTGTCATCTTTTAACAAAATCGGCCATTTTTTGCGATCTTTTCACGAAATTTGTCATTTTTTCGCGATCTTTTAACAATATTTATCTTTTTTTTAATTTTTTGGATTTTTTAAATGATTTTTTAACAAAATTTTTGTATTTAGACGATTTTTTTAGCCGCTAGATTCTGGATTCAACTCTATAAAAGTGCCCTGAAGAATGTAAAAAAATGCCCTTTTCAGAACAATAGCGCCCCACTTCTTTTTAAACCTAGGGTAAACTCTGTTATTTATTTATTTTTTTTTTTTTGGTAAAAGATTGAGGAAAATGATTTTTTGCAGCAACTATTCATCAAAACTCGACTTTTGATGTTCAAATTTTTTTAATTTTCGGCACTGAATGCAGTAAATTTTCTGAAATCAACCCTGCTTTTAATTGTGTGTGCCAACAATAAATATATAATGTAAAACTGGAGAATATTTTTAATTTTTTGCTAATTTAAAAATTTAAAATTTGCCCCAAAATTCTGAATTTTTGCATAAAATTCTTTGAACATGGTGTGTATCTATTTAATACAACTATGTATATGTGTATCTATACATATACACACTGGTGCATGGAAAACTGAAAAGAGCCAGACATTTTATTCATGTTTATTTACTTCAAATGGTATTCTTGCACTTATAAATGAGATTGCCTTTCACAAATAAATCTGACTAAACATGACTAATATATTTTGTAATTACGAGTATGCAATTGGCTATCCTAATCTCTCTACAACATAAATTAAAATTAGTAAGATGTGGCAATCCCAAAACTTTCTTCTATCTTAATCATGTTAATAATTTCAAAAATCGCTATCACAATAACAAAATTAAATTCAATCTATGCCCATCATGAGGTTTCTAATACAGTAGACTCCCTCAAATCCGCACAGCTTGGGACCAGAGG
This sequence comes from Maratus speculifer, assembly GCA_964019185.1. Taxonomy (NCBI): domain Eukaryota; kingdom Metazoa; phylum Arthropoda; class Arachnida; order Araneae; family Salticidae; genus Maratus; species Maratus speculifer. Next base: position 68,885,793 of record OZ025303.1, read on the forward strand.
TTTTGCGGATTTTAGAATTTTGCGGATTTCTGGTCATGGTTTTGTTTACATTTTTTAAAAAGTAATTTGAATGTAATTAATAATGAAATCAAAAGTATAATGAATGCTTACAATATACTAAAATATTAAAATAAGTAATAAACTAAAATAATAAAAAAAATTAGATAATTTTTAAAATGATTAAAATACTAAAACCAAGGGTCAACTTAATAATCTATGTACAATTAAATATTCATTATAAAGATTAAATGTGTTTTTTCTAAACTATTCAATAGAGCTTGCCTCATAAAGGTACATTACTAATTCACCATCAGGATAATAATATAACAAAGCTTTATTTCAAGTTTAACCAGACTTTATAACTAAAAAAAGCTTGATTAATATATAAATATATTTGGTAAGATTGTGATTACCAATTATATCTGCAATATCTTGATTTTTTTCAGAAATAAATTATTCTTTCTTCATGAAAAAACATGAATTCAATAACATTAACAAAATTACAAATTAAACAATGTATGGAATTGATATAAAACTGAAAAAGTCAAATTTTGCACCTACATATGAACTGAGTGTTTCATTGTTTACATCCATAAATTATGTGCGGATTTTAGGAGTGCGGATTTGAGGGAGTCTACTGTAGTATGAAATTCCATGTATTAGTTCATGAAATAAGACTATTGTGAATATCAAGAAAAATATAGAATTAAGTGCCATCTGTTGTGTGATTTACAACAAAACATAATCAGCAATAATATTTATCAAAGCAAACCTAAAACTAAAGTTTGATAAAAATTTGTCCATTAGTTCTTGAGATAGAGCTATTGCGAGAATTGGGAAAAATTCTACATTGAAGCACCACCTATTTAGCCATTGGTACCAAAACGTAAACAGAATTGTTTCATATGAAGGATTAATGAATCTGTACTTTGATGATAATCTGTGCATTGATTCTTGAGATAGAACTATTACAGAAAAAGACAACATAGCAGCATCACATGTTGAGCTATTTACATCAAAATGTAAACAGTATTTATCAGGGTTGGAAAAAAAAACAGGTTTTTTTGAAAAAAACCAAAAAAACCGGTTTTTTTTGGTTTAAACCGGGTTTTTTTAAAACATCCTTTTTTATTACATATACATGCATATTTATTGATAAAAATAGACATTGTTGAATTATAAGTAGTATAAAATCATTTAAAAATAATTTAAATTAAATAATTATAGTTAATTATGTAGAAAATTTAAAAAAATCATATTTTAATTTAAATAGATATTAGTAAAGTTCAAACAATAAGCTACTCTACACAGTGAAACATTGATGTTTTGGAAATGTTTATATATAATCTTTTTATTACTTATAATAAACATTTGATGTAGTTTGATGAATATAATTCTTTTCTACAATAAAAAAAAAAAAAAAAAAAAAAAATTGAGATTGTTCTTGGGGGTTTTGTGTTTTGAGAGACAATTTGAAATCAACATTTATGGTCATTGGATTTAGCAGATAACTGAGGGGAAAAAATAATTTGTTATTATTAAAATACTATAACTAGCCCCGAATTTTTGAATACTCATTCAACTTCATATTTTGATTTTAATTCTTAAAGATAATCTGCCCGATAGAAAAAAAATTTCTTTTATACTTTCACCAAAATCTTAAAGATTATCCAGTTATGTAGCTACATACTCAAAAGCATTGTGCATGTTATGATAGATTGCTTTAAATAATCTGCATTTTTAAATGAAAATATTTTATGCTAAATATGGAATATTTTTAATCCATTTTATCTCTGATCAGTTCACATATTCTAAGATTTTTCTTTAAAGCAATGTAATATGTTCACCAATGCATACTGAATTTCATCCTATACATAAAAAATAACCTAGAATCACTATAATACTTTTTGCTGAAATAAAGTGTTAAACGTAGAAAATATTTATATCCAATAATTTGTAAGTCTTAAATTGCGAAGAAAAACGAGAAAATATCATTAGATTTTTTTGAAAAAAACCAATTGGTTTAAACCGTGGTTTAAACCATGGTTAAAACCAATTGGTTTAAACCGTGGTTTAAACCATGGTTAAAACCAATTGGTTTAAACCGTGCCAACCCTGGTATTTATTCATGTCAATGATTAACAGAATCTTACATTTGGTGAAAATTTGTGCAGTAGTTTTTGAGATAAAGCTGTTGTGGTAATCATGAAAAAGACAGTATAGAAGCGCCACTTGTTGAGTGGTTCACACCAAATTATAAAGAGCATTCTTTTATGTCAAGGACTAATAGAATCTGAAATTTGATGAAAATCCATGTATCAAATCTTGAGATAGAGCCATTGTGGAAATTGTGAAAAAGGCAGCGCCAACTGTAGAGCGATTTGCATAAATGTAAAAAATTCCATACATTAGTTCTTGAGATAGAGCACCCACAAAATTTATGTTGCATACAGACAGACATTTTGTAAAGACTTTTTTGGACTATCTGACCCTTAAAATGTATTTTTCCGGTTAACTGGTTGGGTATTAAAGCAGCATCCATTTGATAAGTTTTGTGGAATATATATGGTTTTGGCATTATTTCTGATTTTAAATTATTAGATTACTTAAATTAAAAATCAGATACAAGAAAGATCAAATGTTAGAGTTTGAAAGAAGGTAATGTATGAGAATCCCTTGGAAACAAAAATTCTTCTATTTTCTCTGCATAAAAATTAAAACATCTAAAATGCAACTAAACATGTTTCTATTTCAAATACTAGATGTCATCAAACTATACAAATGTTTCAAGCAATGTATATGTCAAACTGGTAGTGCAAGACACTTTTTTCTATAAATATTCTGAAATTAGTTTATTAGAAATATCATTCTGGATAACTGTCTTTCTGTATAAATGGCTCCATACTGTACTTTCCCAGACCAGATTTCTGTTTTTCTATTCCCTTTTGAGCAGGGTTGGCAAGTTTTTGACAGTGTGCGGTTTAATCCGGTTTAAACCGTCATGTCAAAAACCCCGTCAGAAACCTCAAATGCTACACTGATCTGTAAAATTTCACATATACGGCATTAGATGTAATATTATCAATTCACTATTACTGTATTGTATATTATCATTTCCGGGAAAAAAAATCTATCATAAATCTGAAAATTTGGCCTTCCTCCAAACTTGCTCAACTAGCAGTGGTCCTGCTATCAAACCCTGCTAGCTCAGCATCAATTGAGAGAGTATTTTCTAACTTTGGCTTCATACACTCGAAACTCAGAAATCGATTGGGTGTAAATAAATGTGCTAAATTGGTTATGTGCTATAGGATGCTACGGGGTAAAATTGATCCAGACTATTAACTGTACAAAATCATTTTCTTCTGTTTGAACATTCTAAAAAACAAAAATGTTTTATTGCAATTAAAATAATTTAACTTTTATTTGTAATTATTAAATTACAGTAATTAATGTTAAATAAAAACTTACTTAAATCATTAAGACTTATTCAATGTTTCTCTCCTGTTCATAAAAATGTTTTTAAGTGCATTACATGCTTCTACAGTTTAAGCCAATTTTTGACGGTACAAGTTTTTGACGCTTGTCATGTCTAAAACCAGTTTCTGACGTCAGAAACCCAACCCTGCTTTTGAGCAATAAAGCAATTAATTTGCTTTGATTGCTATGTTAGAAGAGAAATTTTTTTTTCTAAAATCCATATATAACCTGCATTCAATGTGCATCAACTTTGTTTCAATTTCTGTGTATTTTTAGAAAACAACCCGACATTCCATGGCTTACTGGAAAAACTTATCAGTGCCTTATTGATTATAACAAAATGTCACCAATTTTTTATAGTTAAAAAATCTTAACATATTTATGATTTTTCTCAATTTATTTCAATTATTCTATATTACAGAGAAATTTGATTAAAAAACTCTTAAGAAGATTATACTTCAGATTTCCATTTTTTTTTTTTTCTTACAATGTTAATCCTATTTAAATAGTTTAGTTCTAAACACTTTTCTACTTGCTAAGCCAGCTGAATATTTGATTCACTAATAGGTCAAATATTCAGTATTCAGTATACTGGGCAACAAATTCAGTATTCAGTGCATTAATAGCTACTATTACTATTTTTGAAACTTTCCATTTCCTTGTGTTACACTAATATTTCATTCAACTTACAGCAGTAAAAGCAAAGAAAGTGTTTCAGCTTTTTAATATTGGTAAAACTGATAATAGATGACTAAATACATCAAACTTTTAACCAGAAAGGTAAAGCAAATATGTTGATTGTGAATGATGTGTTTTCATCGACTTTATCCAGATCCTATGGTATTGCCTAAAATGAAGATATTTAAAAAGGGATAGGTTTTGTGGATAATAAAATTATTATTATTATACTGAAAAATAATATTAATAGTTCAAAAATTCAACAAAAGAAAATAGATAAACAGTTAAAAAATAGAATAAGCAAAACAAATATTAATTAGATAAATTATGAAAACTTACCGTCAAAGCATGCATAGCATGATGAGGGATGTTGCTATTCAAGCGTTTAATTATTGAACGTAAGCAATCCTTGGCACCATTGGGTTTTTCTTTGACATTATCGCAGATTTGCAAGATTGTTTCCCAATCTTCAGAAGTATTCATCTCACTTGTAGCTTTTTCTAAAATAAAGATGAAAATCACTGTTAAAATCATAAGAATGAACTTTGGTAAACAAATACGACATTACTATATTAAAGCTTTAAGTAATATTTACAAAAGATCAAAATCGTATTTTTCAATAACATTGCATGGAAAGTGACATCAGAAGTATTGTGCACAGTTCAATTTTCAAAAAGAAATTCATTATATATGAGAAAACTTCATGAAAATAAACTTGCAATTAATGTAAACATACACATCATATTGATGAATTTCTTTCTTACTCGATCATTGGGCAATATTAATAACATTTATGAAACTTACCAACATCATGATCAAATGGTGATGAACTGAAAAGCTTCTGCATTTTTCTAACTGTAGAGAAACAATAATTTTTATAACCTTTTAATTTTTTAGAATTAGATCGTATGAAGTTTCTCACTGCGCATGACAGATGACAGATACTGATGACTAACAAATACAGTGGCAACAGTGTAATCGAACCATATCGATTGACATCTAATGTTATTAATGTATTTGAAAAATAGTTTTCAAAAGGAAAACTCCTATCATATGTTCTAGTTTTTTAATTGAAAAGCTTCCAAGCTAATTTTATTCGGAAAAAACTTCAGAAAATATTTTTATTGAATTTGTTCTCTTTTTTTTTCAGAATTCTTAAATGGCAATAAGCATATCAGTTGCGGTTTCAGTTAAAAAGGAAACAATGTTTGTAAACATTACGGAATCGTAAAAGGGTAAAGGTAAATGTCCAAAACGCACAAAAGCTGAGATGATTGATTATCTGGTTTATTGCATAATCACTTGCGATATATTAAACTAAAACTACTTTTATATAGAATATGAATTTAAAAAAAATTTCTCTATTACAATAATATGATTTTAGTAATTTTCTCTCTAGCTTTGAAAAAGTTAAGTAAACGTTAAAAATGGTATTTTCATTAATTCTGAAAAACTATTTAAACAATCTTTTTTTTTTCATTGTGTATATTACTGTTTCTAGTTAATATCGACTGCTTTTTTTATAACAATTTCTTAACAAAAAGATGTTCGACTTTACTGATTAAAAAATAATAATAATAATAAATCTTTTTGCACCACCCGTCAAAAAAAAAGATGCATACAAGGTGTAATCAACAAGCCATTTGTTAAAAAAATTTCGAACGTGCTGTAAGTAAATGTATTCAATAATGTAAAACAAGATAAATAAAAAATGTAATATATATATACATATATATATATCTTTAATTAACAAAATATTTAGTAATGATTGGGAGAAATTTATGAATCTTTATTTGTAGTTTTCCACTATTTATACCTACTGCCTTTTTTAGATGAAATAGAAATTGAAATCTATTTAAAATTTATATATATATTTTTTCTCTTTAAAAATGCTCGAGATTTTTTAAAGATAATAAACAGTATTTATACAGATATACATATATACTCTTTTTATAAAATTGTTATTATTAGTACTGAAAATGTTTAGTTAGCCTGTATATCTTAACACTAACAACATTTCAATTGTTACTACATCCACAAGTTTGTTTTTGAGTAAGTCTGATTAGTTAAGAATTCAAATCAAGTTACTTTGAAGCGGTGAAAAATTCTATTGCATGCAATGAAAATATTCAAAAAAGTTACAAGTAGATTTTACAGAAAATTGTAGTGCAATACTTCAGGATGAAATTCAAAGAATCCATCGGTCACATCAACAAATGACATCATTTACATGTTGTGCATGGTTGAAGAAATCTTACACATCCTGTTGTTGTTATTAATAATGAACTCAGTCATGAAAAAATTGTGTTATGGTTACAGGTTAAGTTGAGACAAGTTTTGATCGGAGGTTTTTAAAAATGTCAAAGTTTGTTTGCCAAAAAAATTTCTGATGATTTTTTTCATTGCAAGTCTCATTGTTTATAATTATTTTGGATTATGATTGATTTATAATTCTTATGTGTCAGTTTGAATTAATCAGATCTTTCAAAAAGTATCCTGTCTGATGCAAGCATTATTTGTGTGTGTATATGTGTTTTAATATCCAGTCAGATATTTCGTATTAGGGTCCTGCATTGGTTGGGTAACCTGATTTTACCTGAATGTGACCCAACCTGCTGTTTGGATTAGAACTAATCTTTTTTTGCTACAGTTGATTTCAAGTCAGTTCGTCTCTTAATTGTTTTTTATTCGAATCAGTTTTATGTTGAATTTTAATATGGTTTTGTGTTAATTCAGTTTTACATAAGAAAATCTAGACCTAAACTATTGTTTCAGATGATTATATTTGGTACTTCTAGGTTATCCTGTCAACCAAAAAATTATCGCCAAACTATAAGATTAAATGCCAATAATGGATGATCGTGAATGTCACATTCAAGGACATTAAATGTGATTCACGTGTTTAAAATGTCATTAAGTGATTTATTTTTCAACTTTTTATTAATATTTTAATTAATATTCTACTAATTATTTGTTTTTTCGTTATTTAAAATAAAAATTATGTCAATATGTATAATTTGGTTATTAGTTTGGCGAAATTGGTCGATGGGATAACCTAGAAGTACCTTATATTTAAATATGAATAAGTTTCTTTATAAGTTTATTTTTCTAAATAAAAGATAGAATTGATATTAGAGATATGATTGTAGTCTATTTTTTCATAATTGTTTAAAATTATAGAACTTTTTTCCTTTTGAGTCAGATTCAAGTTATAGTATTTTGGGTTTGAGATCAATCAATGGAAATATTTTTCTCAGGTTTGTGTTGGGTTTTAGATATTAAAAGAAATGTTTGGGTCGGGTACAACCCACGCAGTACTCTATTTCAGATGAAAAGCCATATTTGAATATAATGACTTCTTAACAAATTTAAATAGTAAATTTGAAATTCAAACAATTTTATTTATTCATTTATTTTTGCTTTGTTTCGCTTCATACATTTTTGGTTGTTATTTGTCAACTCATTCTTTTTACTTACTTCCGAGATCAAAATCCTGAGTCAACCAAACACAAACCATGATTTGGGAAAAATTTGGTTACCCACTTTACCTGATACAGGAGCTTAGATGGTTGGATTTGGGTAGTCGACAGCGGTTAGACTCATAACCGAAGGCTGTTCCATAATTAATTCTTTACATACTGCTGGGCATATGCTTTAATGCTTTAAATCTGTAATATTGATTGTGTCATCTAGTTGCAAAACTAGCAAACTCTCCGAAATTAAAAAATGTATTTTTTCTGTTTTTTAAGATTTAAATAAAGGTTTGTACCATCTGGAAGCAATAAACTATGCCAAAGCATGTGAAATCCATGTGGTATATTGTTTGAAAATCAAGATGTGCTGCAAAACCAGTAAAATTTTTCAGTCGGTGAGTTTCAAAACCGGGCATCTCCATATCTGCTAGATGACACTTCTGCTGCACTCCACAATAATCTCTCACTTGTTAGTGTTATCGTGTTTTCTCTCGCCTGTGACTGCCCTCTCTTGGTATATACAAATGTTCTAATAATTTAGTTTCCTGTTTTCTCCAATGATAAAAAAGTTTGTGGAGGAAGTGTATATAACATATCTAAGACGGATAACATATCTACGATGTTTCACTAAGTGATACCAACATGTTTACATAAGTTTGTTTACAACTCCAGTGATTTCCTAGTATTTTGAAGCTTTTGATTAAAAAATTTGGGATCATTTGTGATACATTTTCATAATTTCTGGCATTATTTTTTGCAAATACTGCCATACTAGTAATAAACAAATCCAAATTGTGGGCACTCTTCAAAAGCTTACCAATGCTCTTTTCTTCTCAATGCTTCTATTTTGTAAAAAAAAATTTAATTGAAAAAAAAAAAAATTTTGTGTATTTGCTGTTCCTAAAAACTTAATGCCGATTAAATTTAGAGAAAATTAATTTCTGGTTTGTTGCAAAGTCGACCAACTCCAAAGTAAGATGCAAAGGTAGTCAAGTCTGCAACAAAAATTTACATAAACATCCTTCCTTCATGTGCTTCTGCCACATTATTTCGTGTTTTCAGATATACTGGCCTAAGGAGTATAAAGCTAAAGAGTTTTGGTTACTATCTAATTTTGGCTTACAAGGAAGGTCTCCATACGGGCATAATCCGAAAAATTTGAAAAAATTACAGAATGTTCTTCTCGTGCGGATAGATACGTTTATAAAAAAAATTTCGGCGGAACCTCCATTCAGTATCTGTAAAAAAATAATGAAAATTTCGTTATTTGGCGACTTATCGCCGGTTGGCAAAGAAATGTAATTTCAAAAAATACTTTAAGTCAAATACACTTCAAGGAAAAAAAAAGTTTCATGTTGAACTTGTTTTGATAAATTTAATATTAATAACTTTAAGTTTTGTAAGTTTTAATTTGTTTTAAGTATAATTTTGTTATATCGATTTTTTTAGATTTAAAACGAAATTCATAATTTAAATTAATTAATTTGTTTCAAGCTCAAAGTCCAATTGAGAATTGTCGATTAGATTTTGTTTCTATGGAAACAGCTGGCTTTGATTTTTGAATGCGCTTAAATGTATGAAAATAATTTTACTGAATAAGAATTCTTCATATATGAAAATATTTTTTTTAGTGATCAATTAAATAGCTACTTCAGCAAGTAATATATATATGTAATATGATATGTATGTATATAATATATTAAAGTCTCTCATTGTTTATCTTTAAATTCATTAAATACCATATACACGCATTCTAAATATCCAACAGTTTTAAGTTGCATTATAATCGTTTGCTTTTGGCGAGGAAAAGGGCTGCTCGCCAAATCGAGTGACTCTTTCGTCTTTTCACGCCAAATATTCGAAAATATTTTATTTTTTTACATATTTTCTTCTGTGATTCCGCTGATAATTTTCACTGATCCTTTATCACATACATAAGTACTTTAATTAGTATTTTTTTTTTTTTTTTCATAAAATTCTGAGTATGCCCAGTATGGAGACCTTCCTTGTTAGTGTGGTAAAAAATCAGCTTTCCTAAAAAAAATATTACATTTTCGAGATGGCCACTTTTGCAATTAGACGACACATTTGACTGTGGGTGGATTGGAGGGTAGAAAAAGATTTCGAAGAGGATAACTTTCTTTCAAGTAATGCTCCGATTTGTGTGTAAAATTTTCCCTTTGTCGATTTACTTGCTTGTAACTTTTTTACTGAGGTGCAGAAATATGGACCTTTATTCTTTCCCTCATAAAAACTAGATTGTTTGATATGTTTATTTTTATCTTTATTTCTACATAACTTAATGTTTTCTGCGTTGGTAAAAATCAATAATCAGTGGCGTAGCTAAGATGGGTGACACCCGAAGCGGATGTAAATGGTGTCACGTGACTAATGTCGGATTGAGGGGAAAAGAGTACCCCCCTTCCGTCAATCTGACATATTTCATTCAAAATTATACGGTATTAGAAATAAAATTTAACATTTTGAAAAAACTTTTAAGAATTTTATATTAACAAGGTAATAATATTTTCAATAACAATAAGACGAAAAAAAATCTTTTATTCTTTTTTGATACTCTATACTTTAATCAATTTATTCGAAAGTATCCTTCGATAAAATCCATAAATGAAATTAAAAATCTATTTGTATCGCATAAGTAAATATTTTAACATTAAAATATATTGGAAAAAAATACGATTTAAAATTCAAAGCATTTAAATAAAATAATAAACTAATCGTAATTGCTAATTCCGAAACTTTCGTTCTTCTCCTACCTGTTAATGCTACGAAATTCGTTATCAAAATGCCAAAATTGAATGCCAATCTAGGTTTATCATGAGAATTCTAAATGCATGGGTTCGTTAAATTGTGTGCATTTAAAGAGGAAATTGCATCTTTAAAACAAATCATTGCATTTCGACAACCACCGTCTTAGATGTCTGCAACTAAAATTCACAACCCATATAGCATAAAAGCCACACCTGTTGGACAGTATACAACCAAGCCTCATAAGAATCTATTTATTTGAAAGTGTAAAAGAATATGTTGGATAGGTAGGTTTTTGTTCCCGGGTGCATATCTTTTTTATGCAACCCATCCTATATAAAATTTCATATTCTCCAAGAAAAGAAAATTAATTCTGATGTGTGGTGTGCTAGAAATTTCATTTTATTTCAGCCTTGTTTTCCCAAATCTTATAAATTTATATGTATATTTTTTGCAAATAAAGATTGGGTGTCACCCCTTAGAAGGTGATAGGGGGCTCTGACCGCCCCCTCCCCCCCCCGTTTGCTATTCCCTGTCAATAATATTAGTTCTTATTGTCTCTTAAATAAATATTTTCATCTGATTTTGCAAAATGCTTTCAAGACAGCGTGGCCAAAAAAGTAAGAAATTTTCATAATTATTTAACTTAAACTTTTTACAGTAAAAAAAAAAAAAAAAAAAAAAAAAAAGAAGAAGAAGAAGAAAAATTTGCAAAATATTCACAAAGTTCTTCAATTTGTTATTGCGGAAATTTAGATTAAAAATTTATAATTAAATTGATATTTTAAGCAGAGATGTATAGTGGAGGGTATACGAGGGTACATGCCGTATACCTTCTGGATTTTTTTAAGGAACACCATATACCCTCTGTTTCTCAAGAAAGCTATAGTATATACACTCCAAGGTATACCCTTTACCTTGAGCGATACTTTCTGTTTTTCTTACGACTATACATCACTGATTTTAAGGGGTTAGTAATTTTACATTCATATTTGTAAACCTAAATTACCAGTCTCCTAAATAGTCGGAATATTCCGGAACAGTCGGAACAGAACAATGGAAATGACTAAATTACTTGCTGTCAGCATACAGCAGAACAATTAATTCTAAAGTTAAATTGTTGTTTATGACATCTTTTGTGAATTTACGTTGTATAATACTGATGATGATGGATTTTCTACCGAAACATCTATTTTATTGTTTTCAGCCCTTTCACAATGAGAGTCATTTGCATAATTTTTTATCTTTTACCACCAGTTTTTTAAAACAGAAAATTTTCTGTTACTGAATTGCGAAAGATTAAATGAATTTGCGCTTGATTAAATGAGGTAAACTTTGCAGTTAAAAATAACTCTGGGAATAATGAAGGATTCTGAGCAAGTTAAGTGACATGTACAATATTGGCATTAAAAAGGGGAATTTTTGTTACATTTTTGATTATGCACATTCGCTTACTTTTGTCCATTTTAACCTTTAACTGGTATGGCAGAAGTTGTAACGTAACTAGTGGGAAGCGGTCTGTAAGATCGCAAGATCGAAATATGAATAAAAGACATGATGAAATTATAGTATGGTGTTTTTGTACTAAACTTTTTGTACGACTATTATAATTAACATTTACCTATTTAAAAGTCGCTGGTGATCGTATTAAAGCTTCAAATAAAACAAAATTTCGGTAATGTTTGCAAGTTAAACTGAACTTTGCAAGTTAAACTATAAATATTGAAAAAAGTAATGGTCTATGAGACTTGTAACACTAGTTGGAGGTTAAGATAATTTTAGTATCATGTACGCTAATGGCGCCTGGTACATGACGGCACCCACGACGGATTTTACATGCATGTAAAATCCGTCGTGGGTGCAAAGTCCTATGAGAATTATACCTCTGGAGGTGCCTTGCCAAGTGAAGGTCTCGTCATCTGATCAAGGCTCTAAATTACGAGACCATCTTGCGAAGCCATCTGCAGTTCAAACAACAGGATATACCATTAACTAACAGGCGAAACAAAGTATACTCAACGACAAGCAAGTACTGCAGAAATGATGGCATGCTAAGCAAAGTTTATTGCCGCTACGTGGCAATTAGGCGGTCGTCCGCCCCGATACCAGGTATCTAACCCGTTAAGCTGAGATAACTCGGCAGGTAGGGGCCTGGTCATCGGTTAGAAAGAAAGAAAGATAATTTTAGTAATTTCATGGCACTTTTTTGCGTTTATATATATTGACCATTGATGATTTAGTTGAATACCAATGCAAAAGTGCCATACAATTTTACAATCTATCAAGATAATTTTGCTCCACCTTTATGAAATTTTGATCCATTATGCCATGATGTAATCGTGACGAATTATTTCCAATGAGTTGCAAACTCAGACTAATGATGCTATCTATATTTTGAGACCAAAACTTTGCCGTTAACTCAAGTGATGTAGTAGATTTAATCTTTTATCTCTCTTGGTCCAAAGTTACCCTGATTCACTGTACTAAAAATATCTTAAAATGAACAAAAGTATCGAAAATATACAAATGCAAAAAATGGTTACGATTTTTTTTTTCTTTGGCCTGTATTGTCACGGCTAAACTCGATTATAAGGAACAGGAAGCACTGTATACCGATTTCACGTCCCCAAGGTGTTAATATGTATTATCTGTACTAATTAATTAAAAATATCTTAAATTTAAGTATAGTTATCTTCAGTATTGTTATTTAGACGTAATCTTGACTTTAAAGGATGAAAGCTTGTAAAAAATCCCCCATAATCAAAACGATACATAGTATGTTTACGGTATATATTCTATGTATAGTTTTGATTTTATGGTGATTTTTTACAAAGCTTTATTATTTTAATTGTTATTTATCGCCAGTTTTCGGTGCTATTTCTACCGTAATCTTGACTTACCTTCAGTTTTAATTTTACTTTAACACAGTGGTTTCTAATGTGGGGTGTGCGCCCCATTGCGTGGGCAATTTCATGTTTGTCATTCATCCATTCTCTGTCTTTTTTTTTCTTTTGAAAAGTAATATTTTAGACTAAAAATAAAGATAATACAGTAAAAACCCCCTAAAGCAACCACGTTCCATTCCAATAAAAAATGGTCGCTCCAAGAGATGTCTCTTAATGGAAGTCATGTTTAAATCTAGGTTTTAATTGTTAAAAAAGTAACAATGTTAGGGACCGTTCAAGTATTACGTAAGCACTAAAGGGGGAGGTGGGGGGATCCAGAGTCTGCTTATTTTTTCTGACAAGGGGGAGGGGGGGTCACGACAATTCTTACGTAAGCATTAAACAACGAAGCAACTGCAGTTCAAATTCAATAAGCAAACAAAGTATGATGGGGAAAGAGCGTTCCACAGTCCGTTCGAAATTTGTCGTTTATTTTCTATTTTATCCTTTGCTTATCCATCGGCAGTCACGTGACCCGCATATTTTTGCAGAATTTCTGGACATTTTTGTCTTTCCGCTCCTATTGTCGAACTTCCTTCTCTACAGGTTTTGGAACTTTAGAAAGCAGAAAACCTACTTGGGGTTTTTCTTGTTTTGGATATATAGCACAGATATTTATTGTTTTAGTTCAGTTGCATAGTGAATTTACATAGTGAATTTTTAGTGAAAGAGTATTGCTTTTAGTTGCATAGTGAATTTAGTCGGATTTAATTATGGATACTAACATTGACAAAGAACAAGGACCGGAAACCTGCAATACCTCAGGCCACTGTTCCAGTAAAAACTTTATAGTAGACAATGTTGAAATATGGGTTCAAGGATCCTGGACATCAGATTAAAATATGAACACCAAATTTAACTCCAACATTTATATGATTCATGTCAAAATTTTTAGTTATGATGCCTAAGTAAGTTAAGACTTCTTGTATATCTTGTTTTATTGTTCAATGTGATAAATAACAATACAGGGTGATTCATAAAAGATGGGCAGAACTTTAAGGGGTTATAGTACACTTAAAGACAAATAATATTAAATAGGAGACTAAGGGTCCCAGACGTATTCCCAAGGAGATAGGGGGCATTAAAGTTTAGGGTCCGAAATTTCAAATGATTATAAAAAATGGAAAAATTGGTCGATTCGTTTGCGGTTTTTGCAAAAAATTTTCTTTATGCCAGTATTTTCTTGAAATAAAATTTTAAAGTTCAATTTCAAAAAATGCCGATAGGGGGCGCTTTAGGCTTTGGAGTAACAAACAACTATTTTTTAACGTTATTTTTTGTATTTCTTTAAATGATTTCGAAAGCTTAGACTTAAACTTAAATTTTGATCTAAAAATCTGAGTCCTAACGAGTAGTTAAGTAGCGTAAACTGAAATTTGAAATTTGAAACCCTTCTCCCCCCAGAACAAAAATCAGTTATTCCCGATCTTTGTGTCGTATATTAGGCTCTAAATACTGCCGCGTTTTGCTAAAATTATTCTTTATGTCAGTATTTTCTTGAAAATAAATTTTAAAGAAAATTTTCAAAAAATTCCGATAGAGGGCGCTTTAGACTTTGGAGTAACGAACAACTATTTTATACCGTTATTTTTTGTGTCTCATTAAATGCTTTCTAAAGCTTAGACTTAAATTTTCAGCCCAAAATCTGAAATCGTTAGACGTGGTTAAGTTTCTGGGGAGAGGGGTTTGAAATTTCTACTTCTGAGCACAGTTCAGTTTACCATGTCCACACATTGTGTGCTGTGATACGAGGTAAAAATACACAAATTAGGATTATGTTACCAAAGCATATTTATTAACATGTAATTACAATAAATGTTCAAAATTGTGACCACCAGAGGTTATGCACGCAGAACAACGGCGAAGAATGGAACGGCGAACATTCGCGAAAACATCAGGCTTTTCGAGCACTTCCCCTACAGCGGCGGAAAGTCTGGCGACCAGTTCCTCGGGGGATTCAATGGGTGTCTCATACATAAGAGCCTTCAATTGTCCCCAAAAAAAGAAATCGAGGGGTGAAAGATCTGGCGAGCGAGCAGGCCAAGCAACAGGACCACCTCGACCAATCCATCTGTTCGGAAATGTGATGTCCAGATAGTTGCGGATGTCTCGTACGTAATGGACTGGCGCTCCATCGTGCTGGAACCACATGACCCGCCGGATGCGTGGAGGAACAACGTTTAATAGATCTGGCAGCACATGTTGCAGAAATGTGAGGTATGTTTTACCGTTGAGGCGTTCAGGAAGAAGGTACGGTCCGATTAGGTGGTCTCCGAGGATTCCTGCCCAAACATTGATGGAAAAGCGTCTCTGATGAGCATGTGGATACGTAGCATGTGGATTGACATCCGCCCATACATGTGCATTGTGTGTGTTAAATGTAACTTCACGTGTGAAGGTTACATTTAACATCGGTGAACAGCACAGTTCGTCCAAAATGTGAATTTAGCGCGTTCTGCTGCAGAAACCAGCGGGCGAATTCAATACGATTTGGATAATCCCCTGGAGACAGTTTCTGAACTCGTTGCACATGAAACGGGAGCAAATGTTCATCCTTCAGTACCCTCCAAGTCATGGACTGTGAGGTATCCACCTGCCTAGCCACTGTTCGTGTACTTGTACTTGGCTGCGCCGCTACTACATCCAGAATGGCTTCTGCAACAACTACTGATTCGTCCTTTTTTGCACGACCTGCATTCGACCGCGAGAAATGATCCCGTCTCACACAACTGTCTGTGCAAGCGCTCGAAAGTTTTGCGGTTAGGCAACCGCCTGTTGGGAAATCGCTCTCCGTACATTCGTTGTGCCTCTGCACCATTTCCATCTGCCGCTCCGTAAATTAAATGCATCTCAGCCTTTTCCTTATTCGTGAAGGGCACCATCTTCCGATTCATTACTACAGCGACTTACACTTGACTCACCGTTCAGTGGTTTTTATGCCTGAATCGTGTCGAAATTTTGCATACGTGTTCTTCTTCTTCCCCATTTGACATTTGCATACTTTCTGTCTCCTTCTTCACCCGGTGACTAGCGTCAGGAATGGAGCTTTAACGTTTGCATGAGCGACGTTTAAAACTGTGCCAGTGCCTTTATGAGTGAATTCCGACTATGCAGTCCTTGACGAAAGTTGTATTTTTGCCTCGTATCACAGCACAGAATCGTTGGGCATGGTTAAGTAGTGCAAACTGAACTATGTTCAGAAGTTGAAATTTGAACCCCCTCCCCTCGCTACTGAACCACGCTCAGCGATTCAGATTTTGAGCTGAAAATTTAAGTTTAAGTCTAAGCTTTAGAAAGCATTTAATGAGACACAAAAAATAACGGTATAAAATAGTTGTTCGTTACTCCAAAGTCTAAAGCGCCCTCTATTGGAATTTTATTAAACTTTTCTTTAAAATTTATTTTCAAGAAAATACTGACATAAAGAATAATTTTAGCAAAACGCGGCAGTAGTTGGAGCCTAATCTACGACACAAAGATCGGGAATAACTGATTTTTGTTCTGGGGGGGAGAAGGGTTTCAAATTTCAGTTTACGCTACTTAACTACTCGTTAGGACTCAGATTTTTAGATCAAAATTTAAGTCTAAGCTTTCGAAATCATTTAAAGAAATACAAAAAATAACGTTAAAAAATAGTTGTTTGTTACTCCAAAGTCTAAAGCGCCCCCTATCGGCATTTTTTGAAATTGAACTTTAAAATTTTATTTCAAGAAAATACTGGCATAAAGAAAATTTTTTGCAAAAACCGCAAACGAATCGACCAATTTTTCCATTTTTTATAATCATTTGAAATTTCGGACCCTAAACTTTAATGCCCCCTATCTCCTTGGGAATACGTCTGGGACCCTTAGTCTCCTATTTAATATTATTTGTCTTTAAGTGTACTATAACCCCTTAAAGTTCTGCCCATCTTTTATGAATCACCCTGTATATTTAAACCATTTTGTATTCTGTGGTTTGTTTAATGCAATAAGCAACAATATATTAAAACTATTTTATATATTTTGATATCACAATCCCTATATGCCTATATAAATTTGTAGGATTAGTAATGTAATTGATTGGTAACTTTTTATAAGTCAAGAAGTATTGATGTATAAACTGTCATAAAATCTTACGTAAGCAAAGGGGGGAGGGGTCTAGCAATTGCTTATATTTTCTTACAAGGGGGTGGAGGGGGTACAAAATGACTAAAAATATGCTTACGTAATACTTGAACGGTCCCTTATTGACATACTTTTTTCACATTAAGAAAAATATCAAAAATTAAGTATCAAAGCAAAAATTCATTACATAGGTTAATTCCTGCAGAGTTTTAAAAATGAATACATTGACGTTTCTTTTGATTTACGGTTATATCTTTTATTTCCAAGTCCTTTCAAAGTTCAGTAAATAAATAGTTTTTTTTTTTTTTTTTTTTTTTTTTTTGATTGGAACAAATAACGACTATTTTATTATTTTATCGATTTCTTTGAGAGTTTCCTGACAGATAAAGCAGGGGTGCTTATTGACCGTCATTTTTAATTCATCATCAGAGTTGAATTCTTTGCCTAAAAAGTCACAAAGTGGTTTAAATACTGGTAGTGTTCACTCTAGAAATAAAAAGGGCATGGTGCTATTCGCTGAAAAGGGCATTTCTGAAGCTGAAAGGGGCACTTTTACAAGGAAAATTTTATTATTGTCTTTAGAAGGGAAAAATAGAAAGCGGGAAAATACATAATTTTTAAGTAAGATAAATCAAATAATATTAATTTTGAATGATTTTATGATATAAAAATTAAAAATACAATTAAATTAAACCATGATTGAATAGTTTGGTGTTCTTTTTCGTAAAGAAATGAAAAAATTATATCATTTTTGGACACACAAATTTAGAAATACTACGGAATAAGATAAATATTTATTAAAAATCTCTGGGTAAAACCAGTGGTGCATTTTGCTACTTTTAAAAAGGGCAGGGTGCATTTTGCAAATTTAAAAAAGGGCAGGGTGCTGCACCCTTCAAAAATGGCCTAGAATGAACACTAAATACTGGAATTAAAAAAAATAATAAATTTTGTTTAGAAGTTTAATGAATAATGAGTTCTCCGGAATTATTTTTCTAATAAAACCTTCTTTAAACGACCCGGAAAAAAGGACTTTGTTTTGTTTTCTTACAAAATGTTGCTCGCTTGTGGAGGGAGTTCAACTGGGATGGTCTCTGAATAGAGGTAAAATTAGTACTGAGCCTATGGGAATAAATTTCGTTCCGTTGAAAGAATGGTCGTTAAAAAAGGTGGTCGCACAGAGTGGTTTCCCTGTACATGTAAAATGAATAAAAATGATTGAAATGGAATCTGTGTCAGAACAATTAATTACACGAAAAATCTAAACTGTTAAAAATCTTGTCCTAATTTGAACCAAATTTTGGTGCTCAATAGCTGCCATTATAAGATGGTGAAATCTTGAACCAATATTTGGAACTCCTGTTGAATCATACTTCCAATAGTTGGAACGGAACGAGGTTGAAATAGGAAGCTCCAAATTTTGGTACGAGATTTCACAATCTTATGGTGGCAGCCACAGAGTACGGACAGAGCCTCAACTCGGTTTGAAAAGAACGCCCTCAATGGATCACTTAAAAACTAAACCATCGCGTTGGCGATTTTTATCCTCGTGATTTCTGTTTAACTCTAACCATATTCTGGCTTGGCACTTCTTGCTGAATGCTGATTTGATTATCTTTGCACACGTGCTTATGCTATTTGATCTTAGATTTCCGCGCTTATATTGATTCGTAATTATTACTGTTATTGTTCTTGAATTTTCAAGTTTAGATTATTAGGTCGTTATGTTACGAAGAGACACATGTATTGTTTGCAAGACGAATACGTCAAAGTTATTTCATATTAAAATAATTCTTTCATAAGTTTCAAAACAAGAAGCAGCAAGCCGTCGCTGTATTTTTTTTTTCTTTTTTCCTTTATCATTTGTCGCCAAGGAAGCGATATTTTGCCAAATTAGCAACCTCTCTTATGTTATGATCGTAGTTTCAGAGTCATCCGCTCGTATCGCTACTGTCTATACGTAATCCCATGTTAAACAAGTTGCCATTACAGTGTATGAAAGTTGATTCTCTGTTCCATACTCTGTGGTGGCAGCTACTGAGTACCAAAATTTGGTTCAAACTAGGACAAGATTTTTAACAGTGATTAAAAGACTCTTATCAGTCCCCTTTTTCCTTTCTTATTTAAAAAAAATCTGTAATTTTTCTGCTTACTTATGCTTTTTTATTTTTCAATTTTTTTCAATCATTTATCGAATGAGCTGTTTTTTACATATTCACTCTGTTGGAACTTTAACAAGTGAAATTATTTAAGAATATAATTAAATACTAGCAAAAGCCATGCTTTGTTTGGATTCGCGAAGCATTATTTTATAAAACAGATATTTGAACGTAACAATATTTTTTTAATTATTATTTTTGCATCTTTATTAAACAAAAACGTTATTTTATGTTTTGGCGCATTTTAATTTTTTATTTGTGATGTAAAACTGGCATAATAAGATATTTTCGAAGCAAACTTTTACAAATTTTTTTTAGATTTTCAACTAAAAGCTCCTTTAAAGATATTTGTACAATTTCAAGTAGCCACTGGTGTTTTTTAATTGTTTGAAATATGCATGTTTCCAATCTTTGTAATCAACATCCGATAATCTTTGATAGCTATTTTAGAATAATATATTTGAAGAAAGCTTGAAGAAAGTTACTTCTTCAAAATCCTATTTTCTGGAAAAAAACATTTGAAATCTGCTTTCGTTGATACTATGAATTTTTAACTGTAAAACATTTTATTTTATTTTCTTCGTTTTTAGGTGCGTTCGTAATTATGTAAATACGTAGCACCTATTGTTGTCGCTCAGTCCGTCCGTCTGTCTGTCTGTCCGTCTGTCTGTCCGTCTGTCTGTCTGTCTGTCTGTCCGTCCGCATATAACAACGCAAAAACTACCCAACCGAATCGTTTGAAATTTAAAATACATAATTATAACATAATTTTGTCGAGTCATTTCAAATTTTATGAAAATCGGATGGATAGATCAATTACAGGGACAATCAAAAGGATTCCGTTGCATTACGGTCAATGGGGAAAAAAGTTTCAGATGCATTTTAATCGTTTGAAATTTAAAACATACATTTATTGCGTAATTTTATCGAGTCATTTTAAATGTTATGACAATCGGATGTATAGATCAATTACAGGGACAATCAAAAGTATTCCGTTACATTACGGTCAATGGGGAAAAAAGTTTCAAATGCATTTTAATCGTTTGAAATTTAAAACATACATTTATTGCGTAATTTTATCGAGTCATTTTAAATGTTATGACAATCGGATGTATAGATCAATTACATGGACAATCAAAAGTATTCCGTTACATTACGGTCAATGGGGAAAAAAGTTTCAAATGCATTTTAATCGTTTGAAATTTAAAACATATAATTATTGCGTAATTTTGTCGAGTCATTTCAAATGTTATGAAAATCGGATGCATAGATCAATTACAGGGACATTCAAAAGGATTCCGTTACATTACGGTCAATGGGGAAAAAATTTCAAATGCATTTTAATCGTTTGAAAGTTAAAACATATAATTATTATATAATTTTATCGAGTCATTTCAAATGTTATGAAAGTCGGATGCATAGATCATTTACAGGGACAATCAAAGGTATTCCATTACATTACGGTCAATGGGGGAAAAAATTCAAATGCATTTTAATGATGTTACACTCATTCGAACATAATAGAATTGGCATGAATCTATGAAATATATACTAAAATATGCATTCTGTACAGTCTGGGATGCAAAGAATATTTATTAAATTACAGGGCCACACAAAAGTATTCCACTATATAATGCTATACGGGGAAACATTATTTGGGGCGTGTTTTAATTATATTCAACTATTTCACATTTTATGAATAAGATATACGTTGCTGAGGTGTAATAAAAATTACTTCCTGCATATTTACAGAAACACAAGGATTTCGATTACTATACTGTACCCGAAGTACGCTCTACTATATCAGCAAGATTTGAATATTTTTTAAACTTCGTTATCGGACGAACGCACCTCACTTGCTACGTTCACGTGCAATTTCCAACTTGTTATACATGTTAGCGTATGAGAATTGCTGTAATTCTCTCCGCGTGGGAGAACTTTTTATTTTCTGCGAATGGCAACTCAATTAATGGAATTACCTTTTAACGAAGCGCTTTCTCATTCTCGCAGTGACGTTTTCACGAATAATTATTGTTGTGTTTGCGAACTTATTAAAGTCTTATTTTTCTATAAAATCCTTCTGATTAATGAGTCGATATTATTTAGCCACAATACGACTTTCGCAAAAATATTTATAAAGAGCTTGAACCAACAACTTCACGCAGATCTTTTAATTTTTCATTTATATAACAAATTTAAGAATTAATTTTATTTGTTTACAATTATTTTGTTGCCAGTTTACAAAAAAAAAAAAAAAAAAAAAAAAAAAAAAAAAAAATCCATAATACAATTCTTTTATAATGTTTAAGTGTCATCTGTGCAAACGATTTTGCGGGATAATGAAAACATGTTTTATTTAATAAATTAATCATGATTCTATCTATAATTATTTACTCCATGATTTAAACTTTTTTTTTTCTGAAAATATACGCGTTTCATTTTTTATTTATTTGCTGAAATGCGTCCGTATTGGAAATGCATGTAAAATAAATTAATTAAAATAATAATTTTTTTTAACGTTTTACTGTAAAAAAAATTATATTCTGCAAATCTACAGATCATAATTTATTTTTGTGTTTAATTTGAAGTTAAAATATTGAATAGTTTTTTTGTAAAGCGTACGACAAATTGTAATTTGAGTGGACTAGTAGAGGATTCGCTTCGCTCATCCTAATTACTGTCTTTAACATATTTAAATTAAAAAAAAAAATATTTAAAAAACTAAACGTGGTACTACTAACTGTATAAAATTTATAAATCAACAATAGTATCATTAAAAGAAACCGACAAATAGTAAATATCAATGGGTGGAGTGCAGACCTTCCCAGAGTTCGCAAATATCAGGATATTTCGAAAACATATGATATTTTGATATATATCTGATATTTTTATATATATATATATATCCGATATTTTCAAGACAATCAAATTACTGTTGATAACAAATGTTTTCTAGTATAATACAAATTAGAAAGTAAAATATAAACACTTAACATGAAAACCTAAACATTATTCTAAAAATTCATTTATCATTTCCTTTTCTTTCTTTTTACTTGGAAAACAAAACTGAAAATCAACTAATTTAAAATAGAAAGAAATTACTTTATACAATTATAAAAAAAATCTTACAACGGGATTCAGTTTAATGTATAAAAAAGGTCATAAATTTTAAAAACAAAATTTTAAATATAAAATGATTTTCTTCAATTAAAAAAGCCTCCAAAAATTCCTTCCAGCAATGCCGGGAGGAAGAGGTAGCTTTCATATACTTATTTATTTATTTTAAATTAAGTTATATTATTCAAACATACAAAAGCTCAAATTAGTGCAATCCGATTTTAAAAGATTGAATACTATTGAATACTATTTTTTGTCAATACTGAATATTAATAGGAAGTTTTAGAAATTAGTCATATTTTATGCAACCTGGTTTTATTTTCAGCGATTTAGAGAGTCGCCAAATTCCACGATACCATGAAGTATATGCCATTTTAAAGCAACATGTTGGATAAAACAAACCAATGAACTTGGTCGAAATCTTAATTCATGTGCACATGCACACTCATATCGAAATTGATTAATATATATGAGTGCCGTCGCGGGCAAATTGATTTTTGAAAAAATGTTAACCACATTAGAAATTCAAACTGCTATATCTCAGGCGTTTTTTAAGATAAAGACAAAGCAAAAAATATTTCGGAATTCACTATTAAGATAAATATTTTAGAAAGAACTTTTTTTAAAATTCTAATTTTTTGTTCGTACATCATTATAAATTAAAAAGATTTTTGACAAACTTAAATGGCCGCCATTTTGAAACAAGATGGAGGATGAAAATGACCCGTGAACTCGGTCAAGACATTGGTATATGCACTATGTACAGACGGAGTTATATCTAAATCAGTTTATGAACATGCGTATTATCGCGTGACAAATTTCAGACCGTTTCAAAATTTCAACCACACTGGAAGTTGAAAGTGCTATAACTCAGCCATTTTTCAAGTTATAGATGAAACAAAAAAAAGCTCTGGAATCTTTGTATCAAGGTCAAACACACAAAAGAAAAATCTTTTTCAATTTCTTACTTTTTTGCACCTAATTTAATTTTTTTTCTTTAATAATATTCTTTAAATCTTTATAAATCTATTCTTTCTTTAATAATATTCTTTCATCTTATTAATTTCTTATTTCATCTTATTTATTTATTTAATGATGATTCTTAGCTATAATTACTGACCCCATGATTTAAGTTTTTCTTCTGAAAACGTACGTGTTTCACTTTTTATTTGAAAAAATGCGTTCGTAATGGAAAAACATGTAAAATAAATTAATTAAAATATTAATTTTTTGAAAAGTTTTTCCGTAAAAAAATAATATTCTGCAAATCTACAGATCAAAATTTATATTTGTATTTAATTTCAAGTCAAAATGCTGTATAGTTTTTTTTGTAAAGTGTACGACAAAATGTCATTTGAGTGGCCTAGTAGAGGATTCGCTTCGCTCATCCTAATTAGCTGGGTTTTTATAAAAATTAGTTTTTATAAAAACAATGATATTACTACATGACTGTAATTCTCAGTTGAATAAATCAGCAAGTATATCACTTATATACTTCATTGTTTTTGTCAGCATTTCACCGATTGATGAAGAAAATATACTAATGGAAAATTACAAAGGGACTAAATTGCCCCACAACACCAATTAAGGCCGGTGGTGGGGATTTAGCCGGTTTGAAACGATTCCGTAGTACCTTTGATTAAGTTTTGTTGCGTACAGCCACGGCCAGACCCGGCTGTGGTACAGCGAACCGGATGTTAAATTGACATTTGCAACATATAAATCACAAATTTATATCCTTTATTTTTTCCAAAAGTTCATCTGTGCAACAATACATATTCTATGCATATGATAATTAATATTTTCTTTTCTAATTTAAATCATTCTCTAAGTTGAATATAAAGTGTCCACTGGATAAATTTTATATACTACCTATTATAATCGTTACCATGAATTATGGCATGAAAAAATTATTATAATAGAAATTTCGGTATTTTCTAGTATAGGAGGCTTGTGGTAAGAGAAGGAAATTTTTTCTTCATATTTTCTGGCAACATATTCACTGTTCATATAGACAACTGATTTTTTCTAATATTTATACAATTTATTTAATATAAACAAGCCATTTGTCTATTTTATTATACAAACAGAAGTGAGTTGCATATAAAAGAACAATAGTAAAATGTATATAAATAAAATGTTTATGTATATAAATACATACGTAAACAAGCATAAAAGTTCATCAAGTTTGTTTCCATATCTCTTTATATCATCTGACAACGAATCTCATTTTCTGAAGCACGAATTGCGTCATTATAATAACTAGGTAGAGCCCGTCAAATTTTGACGAAAGAAAATGTTTAAGAAGGAACTGTTTCATTGACTTGTAATAAACCTACAAAATTGGTCATAGTAAAAAATGCATTTTATATTGGCACGTCTAACTCTTAAACGAACGATATTTATCGTCAAATTAACAAAATACTATTTCTATAAAAGACAGTTGAAGAAATTGTTAAAATTAAACTTTAATCGTATATGTAAACAGTAAAAAGCAATAAAGATATTTTATTATGATAAAGTTATCAATTAAGGTTCTTATGCTAGTATTGTATGCTAATAATGCAACATTTATTCAACTTTGACTCAATCATAGAATTTTTTTCCCCGTGAGATCTGAACCGGCATCATTTTCACCATATCAAAATTTACAAATGCACATTTCGCATCTATATTCACCTTTTCAAAAAAAAAAAAAAAAAAAAGAAAAAAAAAAAGAAATGGTATTTCATTTTGATTATTTTCATTCAAAACTTGAAGTCTCAATGCCATTAACTGAAATAGATATTAAACTGTTGATATTTTTTTACGTGTAAATCAATTTTTGTAAATGAAATCAAAATTCACCGGGTTTTATAACAGAAGATATTTAAATTTCATATTTTTCCCTTTTAATGAGAAAATGGCAACATAAAGATACAGCAATTAATTTTTTCCCTTTTTTCCTGTGCTTTTAATAGAAATGGTGTATTCTTGTTGCCACAATAAAAAAAAAAGCGGAATTAAAAGCTACAAAAAAAATAATAATAATATTTCAAAAACAAATTAAGATACAACTTTCAAACAAATTTCATTTAAAAGTACATTTTTTTTTACCTACACGATGGTGTAAAAATTAAAAATCTGCGACATTAAGAAGTTTAAAAACTTTTAGTAGCAAACATTGCAATACCGAAATTCATTTAAAATTTGAAAGTGTTGCCATGCGCAAAATGACGTATGCGTTACGCACAGATACGTTTGGCCTTTATAATATAGATTATTTACGCCAATTCCTTTGTACTGGAAAATAATCGAAATGTCGAGTCAGAACTTATTACAGCCAAAAACCAAGGCTATTCAAAAGATCCTAACTGTGACAAAAAATATATTTATGTGCAGAAATACTGTTGAAATCCTTTCCATAAATCGTGAATGACTTTTACGACGACAATTTTCAAACATGTTTTCGAGAGCATGTTCGGTTAGATGATTAAAAAAAAAAAATAGCGATTTTATTAACAGTTTATTGCAAACATGTACAGTGGACTTCCTCTATCTGAACACTCTCTAATGTGAACAACCCGGTATTATGAACCGGTACATTCCGACGGTCCCGGTGAAACTCCATCTTTGCCAATAATAACCTATTCATTAACGGTTGTAGCAATCATGTTAGTTTACTTCTTAAACTTATGAAGAAGAAAATATAATAAAAACCCCGTAGCAGTGATCTTATTTCATCAATTACTAGCTCGGCTACCTTACATAGTAGCTAGTGGTAGTAATATATTTCCCAATCTCCCTCTATAATGAACACCTTCATAATCTGAATATTTCTGGTCGGTCTCACGAGTGTTCAGAATAGAGAGAGTCCATTGTATTTAAAATAATCCAGAAATTAAGATTCTATATTTCACAGGATACGAATTATTCAAATTTACTTTGAAGATGTTACACATATTTCTTGCCAAAGCAAAAGTATAAATATGACTCGAGGCAAAAATTATAGCTAAAGTGTTTTGGGGCTAAAAAATAAAAACAATGCCATTCTATCTATGATTTTTACATGGTAAGGTTAATAAATCTGTCAAAAGGAGAACATAAAGATGTAATCATGTTAAATAATTCTTAAAAACATATTTTATAAATACAAATTCTTATTTTATTTAAAATAAGAATATTTACATTTGTATAATGGTGTAAAAGATGACAATTTGCTTCTACAACATAACAAATTTTAATGTTATTACCAGTTCAGGTTTGAGTCTCTCTTCTTTATTTGTGCTTTACTTTTCTTTGTATGTATATTTGTATTTCTTCATCCTAATCTACATTTAAAAGATGTACTTTTAAAATAAAATCTTTATATTTATCCAAAAATAATTGTTTATATACAACCTAGTGCTGATTTTCTACTGGAAAGAACAAAATTTCTTTTCTCAACCACATTTTAAAAGTTAATTTTAAAATGTGTTTAGAAGTACAAAAAAATAATGATACTAAAATTAATAAATAGTAAAAAATAAATAAATAAATAAATAAAACATGATAATGCGTTTTCAAAAAGTGGTGCTACAAAACTTTAGCGGAAAGCTTTCTGTTACTTGAACAATTCTTTGCATAAAAACATGTTTTGAGACCATGCTATCTTTAGTTGAGCACGTCTAATATAAAGCTTTTATTTTCATTCATTAACCGAACTGGTACTAACATAGTTTATAAAATAAAATTAAAAGATGATGAAGCACTTTTTTTCATTCAGACTCGAGCATTGAACTTCATGTAATCGTATCCGTCTAACACATGCCAGTTTTGATAGTCTACAAATTCAATCCTGCAACCAGGTGATCCTGTATGTCTTAACCATAGAGCCCTGCAATAGAGAAAATATTTTGTCATATTTATTTATGGTTAAAATAACTCAGTATACATACAAGATTTAATATATTGGGCAGTGTTCAATTCAGGGGGTGCCCCGGGGGGGACATTCCCACCCCGAGAGCAATAAGATGTCCCCCCGGGGGTAAGGAAATCCCTCCAGGAGAAAAGTGTCTGAACTCACCACTGATACTGGGATCCATTTTCAACCATGTCAGTGGCTAATTCTTAAACAACTAATCACAGACAAATGAAATGTTTATTAAGCCATTAGATTTTTACATTTATTTTATCATAGATAAATTATTAAATCCACTAGACAAGTTTTTAAATACTTATAAAAAGTTTATTAAAGCCATTAGATTTTTACATTTATTTATGGTTAAAATAACGCATTATACACACAGACTGAATACAAGGTGTCCACTTTCAACGATGTCAATGGCCAATTCTTAAAACGTTAAAATCACAAGATTTTATGAACTTCAACTTTTTAAAAACATTTTAATAAACAATTTATATTATTTGAAAAAAGGTGTTACAATATATATAAAAAAATAATTACATTAGGGACTTAAAGAATCTTTTGAAGACCTTGAAGAATTTTTCTCGCATTCTATGCAAGAGTCAATAATTATCTACGTGAATACACATTTATCATTTAATTCAAAATTTTTTGTTATAATAGCGCTTGAAATGTGAAAATTAAATTACCTAAGCCCTTACAATGCAAAAAAGTCTTTAAGTCCCTAATGTTATTTGTTTTTAGTATAGTTTGTAACTCTCTCATGTAATGTAAATTTGTTATTAAAACATAGACATATAATTCCAGTTATAGAAATGTTTTGAATAAGGTTAAAGAAGTATTTTTAAAACAATATGGGTCTATAAAAATATTTATCAAAAAATAAAGAAATTAAAATTTTTATACTTTCCCAAAGTTCCATTACACAAAGAAGTAAAACAAAAATATCCTATTCTCTACAATTAAACCTGACTGAGTAATAGCTGTTTAAAGTTGAATCATGTTTTTTACTGCTGCATGTTTTTTACTGATTATTACGGGGATGGGATTATTTACAAATTTATTAGATTTTTAAATAATCATCAGATATCTAAAAGGGAAAAAAAGATAATATTTAAAAGTAAAATTGATATTAATAAAAAATGGAAATCTATTTTCATTCTAAAAAAATATACAAATTGTATTAAAAATATAAATTAAAAAGTAACAGAATTTTTGTTCAATGAAATGATGAAACATTCGCAATTTTTTATAAAATGATTCATATTTTAAAATTCTAATAGGTTATATATAATCTAAAATTCAATTAAGAAAAATTAAAGTTAGCTTAAAACTTACTCGAAGTAACTTCTTCGATTGCAATGTAGAAATGTACACGCAAAATAAATCGTTCTAATACTTTAAGTACTTTGTGTACGATCCCTCGAATCTTTTCCCAATCATTCTGTGTCCAGTTGCAGAAAATTGACTAACAAGGAAGGTCTCCATGCTGAGCATACCCAGAATTTTATGAAAAAAATACTAATTAAAGTACTTATGTATGTAATAAAGGATCAGTCAAAATTAGCGGCGGAATCACATTAGATATTGTGTAAAAAAATAAAATATTTTCGAATATTTGGCGTGAAAAGACTAAAGAGTCACTCGATTTGGCGAGCAGCCCTTTTCCTCGCCAAAAGCAAACGATTACAATGAAACTCAAAACTGTTGGATATTTAGTTTGCGTTTGAGTTTGAGTGAAACAGTGCTTTGAGGCCTATAGCTACAATGGCTGTTGCCTCGATTGATCCAGAACACACAGAAACAAATACAGAACACTTTATTATTACAGAAAATCCAGTACATACATTTAATACACAACACAGACACCCATGCCGCTAGCTGGACTCGAACCAGGGACCAGCGGTGTGGTTTAGTTTGCGTGTAAATGGTATTTAATGAATTTAAACATAAACAATGAGAGACTTTAATATATTATATACATATTGTATTACATATATATATATATTACTCGTTGAAGTAGTTATTTAATTAATCGCTGGAAAAAATGTTTTCATAGCTTAAAAAATAAAATAAAATAAAATAAAATAAAATAAAAAAAATCATATTGAGAAAAATTATTTTCATACATTTAAGCTTATTCAAAAATAAACGTCT
Source organism: Maratus speculifer (assembly GCA_964019185.1). NCBI lineage: Eukaryota > Metazoa > Arthropoda > Arachnida > Araneae > Salticidae > Maratus > Maratus speculifer. The sequence goes on from OZ025303.1 coordinate 68,915,559, forward strand.
ATGTTTCCATAGCAACAAAATCTAATCGACAATTCGCAATTGGACTTTGAGCTTGAAACAAATTTAATTAAATTTAAATTATGAATTTCGTTTTAAGTCTCAAATTTTGATGATTAAATTTGAATATAAATACATATTAATTTCGATATAACAAAATTATACTTAAAACAAACTAAAACTTACAAAACTAAAATTATTTAAATTAAACTTATCAAAACAAGTTCAACATGAAACTTTTTTTTTTTCTTGAAGTGTATTTCACATAAAGTATTTTTTTGAAATTCCATTCCATTGCCAACCGACGATAAATCGCCAAATAACGAAATTTTCATTATTTTTTTACGGTTACTGAATGGAGATTCCGCCGAAATTTTTTTTACAAACGTATATATCCACACGAGAAGAACATTCTGTAATTTTTTCAGATTTTTCGGGGTATGCCCGTATAGAGACCTCCCTTGTAAGTCATGAAATCTAAAGTCTATTAATTTTAGTGTTAGATGAACGGTCATAGCTGCCAACTTTTACGTATTTTTGCTACCAATAAAATTGCACAGAGATTTTCCATTTGTTTAATCATAGGATTTCGACAACTAAATAAGACAATATTTACTATAAAATTTTTGTGGTAGGAAAAATACGTAAAAGTTGGCAGCCATCTGAAGAGGATTTTTCCCCCCTACTTTTTTACTAAATATCACTTATAGGACCAGGGTATCGTATAAAAACTTAAATTTGGCATTTTTAAAGAAATGTTTTAGCTGTCCCAAATATCTTTTAAAATGTTTCTTTTCTTCATTTAAAACATTTTTGTAACTGAAACGATACATCTATGACTAATGGTTTAGGAATTAGCCATTGGACACCGTTGAGAGTGAACAACCTGTATAAAATAGAGAGTTAATCATTAATAACAAAAATTACGCTCGACTGATGTTCAAAAACCTTTAGAGAAGCTATGTTGTTTTCCAATCCAGTTTTAGGTAGATTTCGTATGAAATACTACCTATTGCATTGTCTCCCATGTTGGAATTTCTGAAAAAATTTTGCGGATCTACACGAATCATGACTCCTAGACCCCAAAACTACCATCAGTAAAAAAGTTTATATATCTATCTATCTATCTATCTATCTATCTATCTATCGGTGTATATCACTTTCTTCTAGACACGATAACTTCCATAATTATGCTCAGATCTTCATCAAACTTTTACATAAAATCAAGGGACATAAAATCTCGGTTAAGTTCGTTAATGGGCAAAATCGGACCAAGGGGGTGGAAGTTAGGAGGGTTTTTGTGAAAACAGAAAAAACGCGATAACTTTTTAATTAAAATAGATATCGAATCGGTTTAAAGTTTATATTACTTCTAAAAAATGAGGAAAAAGTTTATGCGTGACAGATTTTTGATAAAGTTAAAAATGGGCTCAAGGGGCGAAAAAAACTTGGTTTTTGGGAGAAAAAAATTCATAACTTCGTCAATTCTCAAGATATCAAATCCAACTAAATTTTATATAAATGTACTTAATATTATCTAAAACTTTTGTATTTACAAGTTTTTGATAGGACCAATTTTTACCGATGAAAAAAATTAAAAACGAAAAGAAAAAGGGGGGAGGAAAAAGAAAAAAAACCATAACTTACTCCAGAGTTCATTCTAGGATTAAGGGCAGGCAGGGTGCACTTTGCCATAAAAGGGCACTTTGGGAAAAAAAGGGCACATTAATGCAATTACAAATAATAAACTAATTAATCTCTTCCCCCCTATCCCATCCCCCTAAAAGTATTTGCTTCTTCCCCTTTAACCCCCCCCCCTCCTAACATTTTGCAGTGACAATATAAAATAATCCTCTTAATTTCCCTTTCTAGAATTTTATATTTCCCCAGACCATAATTTTTACATGTTTTTAGGTTATTTATTTTTTGCATTAATGCTGCGGCGATTTTTTTTTTCTGCGACTGAACAAATTTTCTACTAAATTTTGCGATTTCCGTTATTAAAAATTGAAGATGAAAGAATGTCTGATCGATCTCTATATAACGCATACGACAACGAGTGCGAGAAGAGAAAACTGCGCTCGACGCGAAGTATCAATTTGGCGCCCCCCCCCCCCATCCAATTTTTTCTTATAACAAGCTAAAAATGACGTTCATACTATAAATTTGGCGCCCCCTAAATTTCCACGCCTGGGACAACCGCCCCCCCCCCCTTTCGCACGGCGCTGCGGACTATTTGAATATAACCTGGATGGAAATAAAACTACAAAAATAACAAAGGACAAAGGTGTTCGTCCGTAACGTTGACATCATTTGATGTCGGCTACAGCACGCGGTTAATTTTTACTTCGACATACAGAGAAAAAAACGCACTTACGAATAAAATTATTTTCAAAAGTGTACTGCAATTAGTTTGAAAACTATATTGCAATTTAATTTTTTTAAATAATTTTCAAGCATGAATATTTAAAAACCATCCATCGTGCAGACAGATTATGAAAGATAAATCAGTTTGCATTTAAAAGGCAATTTTAGTCAACCGAAAAGACCTGTTTATAAAATTCTTCAATAGGATTAGAATTAGTGAAGATATCTCGGTTGCATTTCAATATTTTTAAACAATTTTTTTTTCATTGAATATGTGACATCGATCTATACAAAGACCCTTTTTTATTTTTTTGATCGTGATTGCAGATTTTTCTTAATGAGGGCATTTTCATTTTCATAACCGGTTTCAAAACATGAAAGCATTCTTACAAAAAAAAAAAAAAAAAAAAAAAAAAACTGCAATCAAAACTGAAAAAAAAAGTAAAAAACGGCCTTAAAGATCGATATCAAATATCCAATGAAAATAAATAAGCATATTAAAATGCAAACGAAATTTCTTTATAAATGTCTTTTATAGCATTAGCATTAGGGGCATTTTCCCGATTAAATAAAGCTAAAAATTCTGTAAAAGATTCTTGTCGTAAAAGGACTTAAAAGGGTAAGTATATCCAGTTAAGCATTTGTTTCTGGCAGATATTTCATTTAATTATTTTTTTAATTTATAAGAAAATAAAATAAGTAAAACAGTAACATAACAGACATGTAAAGAAATTACGCGCCCAAACAATTGAAATAATCGGAATTAAAAAGACTACTGTAAATAACGAAATCTTTTGTGTCTTTATGCATTAACTTATACAAATGTATCGCTTTAATAAATTTCAAAACTTAATTTGAATGCGAAATTGATACTTCAGAAAAAAAAAAAAATATTTTTTTTTTTTTTGGTTTTGTTAATAGGCAATTAAATAAATATATATTAACCCCTTCGCGACAAGAGCCTTTTACGAAATGTTTAATATTTTGGCACCCGTTTTTAAAAACAGAAATTTGTGCTTTATTGAATCGAGAAAATGCTACAATTTAATAAGGCAAATAAATCTTGCAGTAAAATTTTACTGGTGAGGAAAAACAAGAATTCCTAAGCCCTTTGCATTGTGTGTGTCGCTTGTCCCCAAGGGGTTAATATTAAAAAATAGTTTTCCCTCCTGTTCTAAAATACGAGGTCCAGGTTCGATCCCTAGTAAATAAGAGTAAAAATAGTTTATAACACTTTTAACATTCAATGTTAATCTTTTCAAAATTACTCTCTTTTTTTCCGTTTACTGGAATTTTTATTTCTCCTAAAAATATTGTTCGTTACATTAATTTCGATAACGTTGCAACTTAAAAAGAAAACAAAACACTTACCTACATTTTCCTGGTTGATAGGAGGACTTTTTTATCTATGGCTTCATTTTTTCTCTCCAAATTGTCTCATATTAATATCCCTCATTTTTTTCCGAAGGCATTAGCGCTGAATAAGAACTTAAAAAATCTTTTTAAAAATTAACACACTCTTCTATTTTGCAACGAACTCTACAATTCTGATACTGGAACTGTTTTTACTGAAGCTGGGGAAATTTCTACCTATCTCTTTTGCTCCAATGAAAAATGCGTATGTCCCCTCCCCAAAAAATAAAGGGGGAACAATTCCTCCACGCCTTTAAATATTCTAAAAAGACTGAAAACAAGCACATTTCCACTTTTTCTGTTGCCTCAAATTGGTCGTAAATCTCACTGATAAACAGACGTCATTTACCAATGCGGGAAGTTTTCAACATCTCTCTCTCCTTCATTTTAGTAGTTTTATCTCTGTGATTCAGAAAAAGCCTCACAGTGGGGCAGAGAAAGGGGGTGTCCCGCAATTGTACGATACCTTTTCTTCGAATTATGTTCGAATAGCAATAAAATCAGACGGACAGGGGCAACTGTAGTTTACAACTTATTTTACTTGGTTTACACCCGAAAAATCTTTCAGACACTTAAATTTGATCCTTGTTTTCAAAGAATTTACATAAAATCAACTGACAGACAGAAAAATCTTTATTTTTATTATTTTCAAACGAATTTATTAAATAAAATATTTTGTGAAACACTGCGTGGGACTTCAGGATCGTGCAAGTTCAATGTTTTCAAATTATACCCCTTCAACCCATGGAATAAAGAATATCGGCAGATTCTTAGACTAGTACTTTCAGCTATAAAGACTCTTTAAAAAACTAATATAGTTTAAAAATAAATAAAATGCGGTTAGAATATAATTTTTGAAGCTGTATATTAAAATAGTTTATAAAATATTTCTCTATTAGCTGATCCATCCGTCGTTCGGCGTGGGGAAAAAAAAAAAAAAAAAAAACTTTAAAAACCGCTGTATAGATTCCGATTAATTTCGAATATTTGCAAAATATACTATACTGGAGACTGAAATGGCATTCCTTTTACTAATGTTTAAAAATTATAAAAAAAAAAAAAAAATTTATAAGAAAGAAAAATTTATTTCAAAAGTCAAAGGTACAAAATTTATTATATTGGGGAGAAAGATTAAAACAGTTGATTTTAATCACAATTATTTTTAAAATGTTAAAAAATAACCGCATACCGCGCAAAAACTCTAAAAAGCGAAAAAAAAAAATTGCTACGGATTTTGAATAAACTTTATTGAAAAGAGAGCAAAATTCATGATATTGAGCTAAAAGATTAAATCTGGATTTTTCTTACTAACAGAGAAAAATCATTGCAGAACTCTAAATAAACGCTAAAAATCTCATTAAAAATTCAAAAAATCCATGAGGGCGAAATTTATTATAGTAAGCCCGGAATATCATTGACGCCAAATTTTTTTTAAAGCAGGGGAAAAAAATCGCCGAAGGAAGCGAAAAGTCCCAACAAAAGTCTTTAAAAGATCAAAAATCTAGGGAATAAAATGGGCTATACAGTAAAATCTCCATAACGGACACTCCCGAATAGCGGACACCTCTACTTAACGGACAGTTTTCCAATTTCCACTTCCCAAATCTAAGTTTTTGTATGTTTAACCTCTGAATAACGGACATTCCAAATAGTGGACACAATTTTCGGCGATAAGGGATGAAAAAGTATTTTTAAACAAGAAAAAAAAAAAAAAAATCTAAATTTATCAGGGCAATGTGTCAAAAATTTTGTGATCACGGATAAATGTAGAGAGTGGACTGAGGAAATTTCTCCTTTACGTTCATTGTTGAAATCAGGGAGTTGCCTCGGAGGTCCATCTCCCAGAGCATTCAAATGTCTATGTCCCCCCTGGAAGATTTTATGTTTTTAATGGTCAAAATGTGTAATCCCTATTCCCGCACGGAACTTTATAATGACCAATAACATCACATTGAAAAACAAATTACACGTAATCACAAGCAAAAATAAACTTTAGTAAGTTTTTTTTTTTTTTTTTTTTTTATAAGAATGTAATAAACAGCAGTTAAAGGTGTGCATAATTTTATTTAAGTTTTATTGCTTAAAAAATAATTTTAATTTCTCATTAGTCATGTAATAGATGTCTTAGAACATATAAATGTCAGGGAAATATTGAGCATTTCTTAGCGATTTTTGTATCTCTGAGTTTTTCCCTATAGCGGACACCTCCGATTAGCGGACAATTTCTGCATTCCCGAGGTGTCCGTTATTTAGAGGTTTTACTGTATTAGGCAAAAATTTGAAACCGAATTCCTTTTACTAACCTTATATTTAGTCTTTATATTTCTTATTCTTTTATCGCCCGCCCCAGATCCTTTTTTTTAACGGCCTTGCCTGTTTGAAAATTTACTTTTATTTTGCCGTGCTGCCCTTTTCCTGAAAACTGTTCTCAAATTCAAACTAACTATTTTTTAATAAATTTCTGAATCGTTCTTTACTTATAAATGCAGTAATTGATATGTGCTCTTACATAAAACTGTAAAATCGAATAGATTTTCCAGTTTTCAATATACCTTTCAAAGAAAAAAAAAATGCTATCAAATTTGGTGCTTTGAATAAAATTTCCAAAGCATGACAGTTCGTAAAAGGTGACAACATGGGACTACAATCACCAATCAAGATATAATTCATTTGTAAAAAAATTAAAAAAGATATTCATTTCCAAAACTCTTCTTCAATGTGTTAAAAGTTTTATACTATTCTTCTATGTTAGGAATTAAGACTGGACCATTTCAAATATTAAAAATAAATGAAATCCTGCCTCATCCGACTCGATTTCTACTTAAATTGAGAATTTTCTTAATATGAAATACAGATTAAAAAAAAAAAAAAAATACTGCATAAATATTTATGCGAAAATTTTATCGCATATTTCAAACTATGCATCCGCAAGCACTCTTTAATTACTTCAAATGAAAGACTCGATATATGTATATTAAAAAAAAAATAAAAAATAGTAGTTTAATTTTTTTAACTTCTGAGTTTTTGAAGATGTACATTTAATTTGGGTTGCGGGAAGCTTTGAAATTTTTTTTAGTGTTCGAGTCTGGTTAAGGATTGATTTTAAGTAGAATTTGCAGGTTAAAAAAAAAAAAAAAAAAGAAAAGAAAAAAGAAAAAAAAGGCCAGCAGGACCCGATTGATTTGCTGATACTTTAAATAGGAACAAAATTAATATGCTGAAAACGAAACTTTTTTTGAATTAAAAAAATGTAGTCCAGCTAATTTAATTTGGATCATAGAGACTTTTGCTGACCAAGAAGATAAAGAACGGAAATAACTTTCAATGCACTTGATAGTTTACGTTTCTTTTGTAATGTGTTTATATTATAAAACCACCAATTAAGACTCTTGTAGCGTATCAGTATTGTGAGTCATCATCTGAAATAACATGTGTCAGTTATTTACGATAGTAAAAATAAACCTTTTATAGTGAAGCAAGCTAAAATGAATGAATTTTCGATGAATCACAGTCAGAAATGCAAGAAATTAGTAGGCTTCGAAAATTAGGGTAGCACATGAAAAGTGGAGGCAATAAAGTGGAAGTGTGACGCGGCAGATAAAATCAAACCCAAGCTGATGATTATAGAGGGTCTTTAATCGAAACTAAAAGCCTTTTCCCAATAGAGGAAAGAAAAAAAATTAATATAAAGAGAAGGGTTTGCACATAGCCTCCGCGCATGTAGGCAAGACCCCCACTGAAACAGTATAAATTATTTAACTGAAAAAAAAAAAGTGAGGTCCTAAATTGTATTTTACATTCAAGTCAGTTCAAGAAGGCCGACTTTGTGTACTGCGCCTGTTTATTCATGCTAGAGGTCTGCACTGGCCGAAATTTCCAGGCCCGGGTCCGGCTCAATCCATAGAGAAAATGCGGCCCGGACCGCCCCGAACAAAAGAATATTGACACCAGCCGGCCCGTTATAAAAGTTGAAATTTTGGCATAGGCCGCGCCGGGCTCGAGCCGAAATTTTAACTTTTAGAGAAATTTTAGAAAAAAAAAAAAAGTTAGTGGCCCGGCCCGTTATAAAAGTTGAAATTTCGACCCGAGCCCGTCCCGACCTGATTGAATTCTACAGAACATTCATTTTTATTCTTACAGAATAGTTCTGATAGAAAAAAAATATTTTAGTTTCTTGTTTTTTTTTTTTTTTTTTTTTTTTTTTTTTTCAATGTTTATAATTTTTATTTATGCAGAAGGGCCCCGTAAGCTGCTATATTTGTTTTTAATGAGTCTTTGTTTGTTGTATATAAATGCTTAAGTTATCATTAATATTATTATTCCATATTCCATGTAATGGAAACATGAAAATCTAAAAAATGCTATATGGTTAAAGTAAAATCTTCTTAGACTTAATCGCATTGGAAAGAAAAAAAAAAAAAACGTTATAGACAAGTTCCCTTCTTAGCGGGTGTGAATTCATATATTTTTTCACGCGTATTATTGTATTCCTTTTGCACGGATGAACAGTTTAAGAAAATTTTCAGTTTAAAAGAAGATTCCGTCATACACAGGTTCTTTTTTTTTTCATGCGTTTAATTCTATTTAATAAATCTCAAAATCTACAAAATCTTTAAAAATAATTGATTTTAATGTTTAATTGTAAAAAAAAAAAAAAAAAAAAATGACGATTTAAAAGTATATACCTTTTTGGCAAAAATTTTTGGACCAAGCCGAATTTTACTTATTTTTGAACAGACTTGACTACATCTAGAAAATAATTTTCATACGGAATGATTCAACCGGAACTGAATATTTTGATCCGTGAAGACAAGAAAGAATGAAATCAGTCCCAGCTCTGTACGGAAAAAATAAATTAGGTCCTGCCCTATCCTTTAGGATAAAAGTAAGGCCCGGCTCGGAAAGTGAACTGGAAAGGCCCGGCCCTGCTCGTGCAAATCTCTTAATTTCTGCTGTACAGTTAACTGATTTAGACATCATAGATTGAAAAATAGCTTTCAAAATTGATATTTTAATAGAAAATCACTTGTGTTTCTGATAAAACTTTTTTTCCCCCTTTTTTGACATATTACAAATACTATTTTAATATTTCTCTTTATGCTTTTCATAGAAGTTTTCATTTCTTTCAATTTGAGAAAAATACATAGATGACTAATCATTTGGGTGTTTGGTCTTAGATTCTCACAGTCGATAAAAAGAAAGAAAGAAAAGAAATGAACCATTTCAGTGAATTACTTAACAGCATTGCCTGTGCGTCTCTTTCGCTTATAAATCACTGCTATGGACAAAGCGTATGTTTGTTTGGTCATTTTCCGAATTCTCAATTCACGACCCCCGGGGTTACCTCGTCCACTCCCTCCAAAATAAATAGTGAGGGGGGGGGGGGATATTTTCTTTTCCTTTTTGTTATTTCGGACGAATTTTCTCAGTAGCCCAGACACCGTAGAGTCAGGACTACCGTAGAGAAAGAAAAATTTATGACAGCGTGAGCGCTAGCTTTCAGAGTTTTACTGAAAATAATTGTCTACAGGACAGGAGGCTGGGGGGGGGGGGTGAAAAGGGACAGATTAGGAGTGAAATGGGGTTGGGGGATTATGTAATGTTTACAAATAGTTTAGTGTTTGTTTGAAATAAGCGATGAAATTAATTTAAAGGGCGCGTTTTTTTCCCCTCTCGGTCGATTTTCCGAGTGATAGGGCTCGCGGGGCGGGGCTTTTGGACAGTGGGGCAATCGGGGCGGCAAATTTTAGGAAGAAGGGCGGGCAGGGCGGCGCGCCCTGTGAAAAACGCCTAGAATGAACTCTGCTTACTCAATTCTTAAGCAATTAAATCTAATTAAATTTATTTTACATCTTCACAATAATATCTACAACTTTTATACTGACAAGTTTTTCATAGAACCAATTCTTATAGCAAAAATAAATTAAACAAAAATAGGAGTTGGAGAAAAAACCTCAAATCCAAACTGCTTATATTCTGACTCATTTTAAAATTCATTTTTGATTTTAAACGCATCCAAATGACAGATCCTCTTATTTAGCAACTATATAATGCGACTTATTGGCCAATTTTTTGATAAAGGCAGAATATATTTTTAAAAAGGCTGCCAAAAAAGGAATTTTGAACAGATTTCCCGAAGTTTTCATCATTAAAAAATTCATTAAGTATAACAAATTGCGTTTTTCATGAGTCATTTTTAAATTCATTTTTGTTCTCAAACCCATCCAATTTACAGGTCCTATTATTTAGGAACTATATAACTTGACGTATTGGCCAGTTTTTTGATAAAGGCAGAATATATTTTTTTTAAAGGCTGCCAAAAAGGGTATTTTGAACAGAATTTCACGAAGTTATCGTGATTAAAATTTGAGGAAATTTAAGAAATTGCGTTTTTACCGAGTCATTTTTAAATCTTTTTTTGTTCTCAAACGCATCCAATTTACAAGTTCTCTTATTTAGGAACTATATAATGTGACGAAGTGGCCAGTTTTTTGATAAAGGCAGAATATATTTCAAAAAAGGCTGCCAAAATAGGCACTTCATACAAAATTTCCCAAAGCGAGATGATTAATGAACTGTAGGTATTCAAATAACAAATTGGTTATTTTATGACTCATTTTTAAATCCAATTTTGCTCTGACACGCATTCAATTGACAGTTTTTTGTTACTTAGGAACTATATAATGTGCGTATTCGTCGATTTTTTGATAAAGGGTGAATATGTATATTTTAAAAGCTGTCAAAGTAAGCACTTCGCAAAAAAATTTCCCAAAGCGATCGTGATAAAAGAATTGAGGTTGTATTCAAATAATAAATTGTTTATTTTATGACTCATTTTTAAATTCAATTTTGCTCTCAAACGCATTCAATTGACAGTTATTTGTTATTTAGGAACTGTGTAATGTGCCGTATTGGTCAGATTTTTGATAAATGCTAAATATATATTTAAAAAAATCTGTCAAAGTGGGCACTTCGCACAAAATTTCTCAAAGCGATCTTGATTAAAGAATTGTGGATGTATTAAAATAATAAATTGGTTATTTTATGACTCATTTTTAAATTCAATTTTGCTGTCAAACGAATTTAATTAACAGTTTTTTGTTATTTAGGAACTATATTATGAGCATATTGGTCAATTTTTTAAATAACATAATTCAAAATATATTGCCAAAATGGGCATTTAAGTAGAGATAGGCAATTTTTTTTTTTTTTTTTTTTTTTTTTTGAGATGAAAACTTTTCGAAATCTACCTCCGCCTATAGGCCATGCCGAAAGGGATTTTTTATGCTCGTAATCACCATCTACCTCACCAACAAAATCTGGGTCAAATGCTGAAATTTTATTGATCACTAATCTAACTGAACTTAAACCGCGATCAGTCCATTCGATAATTTCATTTCAGTATTCAAGTTAGAGGTCTGCACGGGCCGAAATTTCCAGGCCCGAGCCCGGCCCGAAAGTTAAAACTTCGGCCCGGGCCCGGCCCGGCCCGAACGAAAGAAATATTGGCCCGACCCGGCCCGGCCCGAAAGTTAAAATTTCGGCCCGAGCCCGGCCCGGCCCGAACGAAAAAAATATTGGCCCGACCCGGCCCGGCCCGAAAGTTAAAATTTCGGCCCGAGCTCGGCCCGGTCCGGAAAAAAGTTTAAAATTCGGCCCGAACCCGGCCCGGCTCAAGTGAATTTCTACAGAACATTGATCTTTAATCTTATGGAAGAGTTCTGACCAAAAAAAATTATATTAGTCTTTTTTTTTCATGTTTATAATCTCCTTTTATGCAGAAGTGCCGTAGGCTGCGATATTTACGCTTTTAAATGAATCTTTGTTTGTTGTATGTAAATGTTTCAGTTATCATTAGTATTATTAATCCATATTCCCTGTAATGGAGACAAAAAGTCGAAAAAGCGGTATATGGTAAAATTTCCAAAGACAAAATCGCTTTGGAGCGAAAAAAAAAAAAAAAAAAAAAAAAAAAATACATTCCCTTTTTAACAAATATAAATGTTTAATATATTTTTTTCTCCCGTATTGTTGTATTCATTTTGCATGGATGAACATTTTAAAAGAAACTTTGTTTTCAGTTTTAAAAAAAATTCCGTCATAATCATGTTTTTTTTTTTTTTTTTTTTTTTTTTTTTTTGTGTGTGTGTGTGTGTGTGTGTTTAATTCTACTTTAAAACGCCTAGTAATCTACGATTCTTTAAAAGGAATAAATTCTAATGTTTAATTGTAGAATAATGGCGGCTTAAAAGTATATGCCTTTTTTGCAAACATTTTTTGGACAAAGCCAAATATTACTGATTTATAAAAAGTCGAGAAAAGGATTTTCATATAGGAAGATTCAATAGGAACCGATTGTTTTGGTCCATGAAAACTAGAAAGAATGGAATCAGTCTCGGTTTCGTACGGAAAAAAAAGTTAGGCCCGGCCCGTCCAGCAAAAAAATTAAGGCCCGAGCCCGGCCCGGCCCGAAAGATTAGTGACTAGGCCCGGTCCGGCCCGGCCCGAGTCTTCAGAAGTAAGGCCCGAGCCCGGCCCGGCCCGAATGCCATTATTGGAAATCGGCCCGAACCCGGCCCGCGGGCCGGGCCGGGCTCGGGCTTCGGGCCGCGGCCCGGCCCGTGCAGACCTCTAATTCAAGTAACATGGAAAGGGCAGCTGATGTCACTGTAGGCAAAATTACTGTGGATCCTTTCCCGTCTTTAAGACTCCTACTGTACACAAGAAGTCAAGGCGATGTGATTAGTCTACGATTGGTCTGTTTTGTCTGCGATTAAAAGCTCTGTTGTATGATTGGTCAACGTTGCCATGATGATTCCTGTAATGATCGCTAAAGCAAAAATGTAATTGTTAGATTGGTTGAAGGAAGCGTTTGTTTGTAAACTTGTCCTTTCCTTATGTGATCTACCAACACACCCTAATTACTAGTTTTTGTGTCTTCCCTTCCCATGAGGGTCTGTGGAATTCGCCGGCTCAGCTTACCTGCCTGGTAACCGAAGTTTACCCTGGCCCTACTTAAGGGTGTTCTTAACTGCTCCGCTCAACAAGCGAAAAACCATTTGACACATTTACAAAGTCATTTTTTAACAGAAATACATAAAATTGGAATATCTGACTATGGAAGCGATTTCGAATTGAGCCTATTTTTCCATTTTATGATAGTTAAATTACCTATCGAGTTATAAGCTATTTCGATATCTTGATCACCCGTTTTTCCCCTGCTTTTCGACCGGTTTTTCTGCTTTCGTCGGAAAATATGCTCAAAAGTGTCATCTTTGAAGGCTTGTTATGAAAAATCTTTTGTGTTTTTTAAAAAACTGAATATTGAGTGCAATTAGGCAGTTTCTGCATAATAACACCTGCTATTTTCATGCATTTCCGAAGAAAAATAAATTAAAGCATGTGTCACAAAGTTGCCCTTTTTGATTTAAGAACACCCAACACCGACTATAATAATTGATTATGGGAAACTATCATCATGACTATCGAGGTATTCACCTAACCCGCGGTTTGGAACGGGTCCGGTTGACCGGTTTTTTACATATCGGATCGGGTTCACTTTAGAAGTTTCATGTTCTAGTTGGTTGCGGCTTAAGTTTTGATTCTTTCGGGTTGAGTTGGATTGACGCTAATATTTTCATTACAGAACGGATTAACTTTAAATGTTTTGTATTTGCGTCGGTTCCGGGATACATCTCTATTATAAAGGCCAAACGTATCTGTGCGTAACGCATACGTCATTTTGCGAATGGCAACACTTTCAAATTTTAAATGAAATTTCAGTATTGCAATTTTGCTACTACAATTTTTTTAACTTCTATATATCCCACATTTTCAATTCTTACACCATCGTGTAGGGAAAAAAATATACTTTTAAATGAAATTTGTTTAAAAGCTGTATCTTGATTTGTTTTTAAAATATTAATTTTTTTGTAGTTTTTAATAAAGCTTTTCTAATTCTGGCAACATGAGTATTTCATTTCTATTAAAAGCAAAGGAAAAAAGGAAAGAAATTGATTACTGTATCTTTATGTTACCATTTACTCATTAAAAGGGAAAAAATTTAAATTTAAATATCTTCTGTTATAAAACCCGGTGAATTTTGATTTCATCTACAAAATTTGATTTACACATAAAATAATATCAACAGTTTAATATCTGTTTAAGCTAATAGCATTGAAACTTAAAGTTTTGAATCAAAATGATCAAATTAAAATTGCAATTTTTTCTGAAAAGGTGAATAAAGATACGAAAAGTGCATTTGTAAATTTTGATATGATGAAAATGACGCCGGGTTTAGATTTCACGGGGAAAAAATGGCACAGATGTCATATACGTACCACATTTGCACGTGCTTTTCCTCCCGCCAATTTGGCATTATACAGCTGTGCCAAGGAGATTACCTGTTTAATAAGTTTATAACAATTGTTAAGGAGAGAAAATGGGGAAAATTAAAGATTTCAGTGAAATGTGCTGATTAAATGATACAACTGCATGCATTCAATATGGCAATATAACAGGGTGGTCATAAAAAAACTTTGCCGATATATGGAGCTCTAGCGGCCAGTCCGCTCAACCGATCGAGGTGAAATTTCAGATATAGCTATTTAGAGGTATGAGCTCGAGATTCTGTGAACGACAACAAAATGGCGCTCACGGTTACGGTTATAGTTACAGAAACTCGAAAATTTCCAATGACAACACCCATTTTTTTCATCGCAAAATGCTCAGCGCATGCGGAACCGTAAGTGTATCGCTAGAAACGGACATGTTATACACGCACAAAAAACTCTTCTGCGAATCCTCCCCCCCCCCCCCCACCATAGAAAAAACTCGATTGGGGCGCAAGGAGGAAATTTGCATATGACACAGAGTCAGTACACTAATCTTTGATTACAATACAGATCGGAGAAACTAAAACTTTTATTTTGATTGCACATTTTTCACATGGATGCCATCCCCATGCAATGTGTAATTGTCTGTGATGGAACCCATGTGGAAAATGTGTAATCAAAATAAAAGTTTTAGTTTCTCCGATCTGTATTGTAATCAAAGATTAGTGTACTGACTCTGTGTCATATGCAAATTTCCTCCTTGCGCTCCAATCGAGTTTTTTCTATGGGGGGGGGGGGAGGATTCCCAGAACGGTTTTTTGTGCGTGCATAACATGTCCGTTTCTTGCGATACACGTACGATTCCAGCGCTCGGGTTTTCGCATGCGCTGAACATTTTGCGATGAAAAAAAAATGGGTGTTGCCATTGGAAATTTTCGAGTTTCTGTAACTATAACCGTAACCGTGAGCGCCATTTTGTTGTCGTTCACAGAATCTTGAGCTCATACCTCTGAATAGCTATATCTGAAATTTCATTTTGATCGATTGACCGGACTGGCCACTAGAGCTCCGTATATCGGCAAAGTTTTTTTATGACCACCCTGTATATCAATACTTACGATTTATTGTGAAAATTATATTTGCTGTTTTGTTGCTTATTAAGTTTATTATTTATAACTGTTTATTTATTGTTTCCTTTTTGATTAAATTCATATTTATTTACTGTTATTTTCTATTTTAGTTCTTTAAATTATTTTTATGATATGTTATATCAATAAATTTTTATATCAAACTATCATTTATTTATATATTTTTTTAATATTTGAATATTTTTCATTTTTTCACGTTATTTTTTTTATAGTGGAATAAAAAATAACGTGTTGTTATTGCATGCAATTTGTAACTTACATTCAAAAACAAAATTTTCGCCACATTGGCGAGAGAAAAAAGCACCTGCATTATGGCGTGGTGCGTATATGACATCTGTGCCAAAAAAGTCTATGATTTCGTCAAAGTTGAATAATTTTTTTTTTTTTTTTCATTTTTGAAATACTAGCATAAGAACTTAAATTTATAACTTTATCATAATAACAGATCTTTATCATTTTTTACTGCTTACATGTACACTTAAAGTTTAGTTTTAACAATTTCTACAACTGAGTTATATAAATACTATTTTGTTAATTTGTCATTAAATATCGTTTGTTAAGAGTTAGACTTACCAATATAAAATGCATTTTTTACTATAACTAATTTTGTAGGGTTATTATAAATCAATGAAACAGTTCCGTTTTAAACATTTTCTTTCGTCCAAATTCGACGGGTTCTGCCTAGTTTTAATAATTTCGGGTCAGGTTGATGCTTTTTTTTCCCCGGGCTTGGCTTGACTTTAAATGTATTCGGGTCGAGTTTGATTCTTTAGGTTCATTTCGGGTTCACAAGATATTTCAATGAAAACCCTGAATATTTTTCAATTTAACAATACTCATAAATCTGAATGCAAATATTTGTTCATTTTTATACAAAAAACATAAAACTGATATTAGAGACATAATTGTGGACATTAATATAAATTATTATGAAGAAATATTGTTGAATTAAAAAGAAAAAAAAAATCCTAAATTTATTACAAAATATTTCTGACATAATATTTACAAGCAAATAATAATAATAATATATATATATATATATATATATATATATGTGACGATTTCAGGAGAACTCGAATTATTTCCACTGGTTAAAAAAGAACACACAGTCATGGCAAGCGAGGGAAAAAACAAAAATAATAAATAAATGTAGAAGATCCAATAATTAGTCATGGGCTGCTGTAAATTCATTTATTAAATTCGTGATAATGAGGAAGGAAAAGCTCCTTTTTGCAAAAATTCCATCATTATTTCAGCGAGCTGTCCTCATCGAAAAAGCAACCCAAGAAATCTTCAGAATCTCTCTCCTTCTCATCTCGAGACTTCCACCCTTTAAAACTAAAAAGAAAATTCTAGAACTTTCTGTAATCTCAAACCATCATCCTTTTATGTAAACAGAATTCTTGTCCAGATACGAGGCTATTTTACACAGACGATAAATTTATTTTAAAAAAGATATTATTTAACCAATTTATAATCGACTCATAATTTCTTAGGCAGACGATTTTTATCAATGATTAATTTTAAGAGGAAAAGAAATGAATTTATTAATGCACACATCAAAGGTTGACGGCGGAAAAATAAATAAATAGATAAAATAAAATAATGATATTTTTTGAAAGGTATGGTTTTGGAATAAATTTAATAAGATTTTCTTAAAAAGGGTTGATAAAAACATAGAAGAAATCAGTTTTATTTGGAATATTAAGAAATAAAGTTTTAATTAAGAATATTTTTAATTTAGAGCCATCTTTTTAAATTTACGCATACTGGAATAATGTTTTTTAAGGCAAATTAAGAATTTATATCGTCTGCATACAGATTAACAGATTAGATCTAGAAATAAGATTTTAATTTAATAATTTGAAGTAAGTACGGAACATTATTATAAGAAAATTAAGAGAGTATAAAGCTTAGATTTGGCGAAAAAATTTTAAATTTGTAATATTATCCCCCCTCCCCGAAAATTTGTATGAAATTGATAGTTAAATAAAACTACAAGTTCAGACAACAGAAATATAATAATTTAGAAAAGTTAAATTTTGGAATAAAACTGTCAAACTCAGGAAGCCAAGAGATGGAAGAAAAGAAATTAACGCAATATAAAAAATATTAGCGATTAAAATAAAATAGTTAACAGAAAATAATTCTGAATTAAATTTAGGTAGGAGCATTTCCCTGAAAGAAATACAATAATGTTACAACATCACTTACCATTTGTAAGTGCATAGGAGATAATACATATAATAACAATAAATAAGTTATGAATATTAATAAGCAAGAGATAAAAATATAATAAAAACAATAAAAATTCGTTCTCATGGAAGTTTAAATAATTACAATGACTTAATGCATAGTTTATTTTAAATAAGTCCTTTAAATGAAAAAAGTCTTTCAAGAATATATAAAAGAGTCTTTTTCAATGTCCAGTGAATACAGTCTCTTTAATTAAAAATCTTCAAACCTAGTTTAATCTTTGGTTTTAATGTTATGTTGGATCCAACATCTTTCAGTAATATATCAATTTTTCAATAATAAATAGCATCACTCTCAATATCAATAATAAATAATATAGAAAAATTTAAATAATAACAATAACAACAATAATAAGTAATAGTATAATAAGACTCCATATCCTAATATTTTTCAATAAGAGTATAATTAATACTAAACTTCATCATAGAAATCATAATAATAATAATAATAGTAAAACAAGAGTATAATCAAAAGAAAATATCACTATTTGTTTATTATTGATAGGGAAAATATTGGTTGAGGATAAAAATAATTACATAGCAACTAAATAATTTTCTTATCTTCTAATAGCATAAGAAAGTATTTTTTGCTAGCCGAAAGTATAAATAAAAAAAATCATAATAATTCCAAAATCCAAATAAAATTAAATCTAACTATTTAGAAAATGGACTCTCAACCAGTATTTCCTTACAATAATTCCTCTCTGATACTCTTTTACAAAATTGTCAAATTTGGTTATAAGTTTTCAATGCCAAATGTAGAATAATGTTTTATCTACACATGGTTTATAAACTTCAATAATAAAATACAATAGGAATGAAAGGTGTCATTCTTAATTGAGAAATGGAAATAAAAATAGTGTGCTTTTTTTTTGAAAAACTTTTAATATCTAGTTTTCACAATCACTGAAAATCACATATTATGTTATAGGTTTGAGTAGAATCATTAGATTTTATATTGTTATAACATAAATATCTGCGGAATAAATAGAATAATACTAATGTCAAATACATGAGTAAATATAGTTAGACTTAAACACCCTTAAAATTAATTTATCAACATCAATTTGAAAGCTTTTACAATCAAAGTGTTCACCTTATGCCTGCATAAGGTGCCCAATTTAACCCCAAAAACTCCCCAAAACAAGTAATATTCTTGTAGGCCTCCAAGAACATACCTGCTGATGTTGAAAATTATGGTGATTGTATCTGAGGTTTTGTTTGTTTTTTGGGTTGCTCATGAAACAGTTTAAAATCTTCGGGTGAAAAATAGGGTCTTAATTTAGAAACATGCACAATAACGGAATTCTGTCCTGTCTCATAATTAAATTTATCTATTTCATAAGTTACATCAGAAAGTTTATTTATAATTTTATATGGTCCAGAGAAAGTAGGTTCTAATTTTCGAGTGTTAGGGTATTTAAATTCTTCATAAATTACAGAGTCTTGTATTTTTAATGGGCATTCAACAAAATTTCGATCATAGAGTCTTTTACTTTTAAGGTAAAATTCATGAGTTCGCGCTTTCGCAATTTTGAGGGCTTTGTCTACTGGAGTTGTATACATTTTAATTGCCTCACACAAAACCATTACCCCCCATTTTAAAAATCTGAATCAAAATTATCGTGAAAATTATAACTATATTTAGCTGCTAACTTTAACCAGAAATTTTATCTAATAAAAATAGAAATTGTAAATATCATAGTTATACCTTAAATTGTGATCAACTTTTTAATTCTATTATTTTATAAATCATAAACAGATTCAAAATTTTAATTATAGGTAATTCCTTACTTAAAACCACAAAATTTACTAAAAAAAATTAATCACATTTATCAGTCAAAATTCCAGCAACAGCCTTGCACAGTTCCATATTCTTACTGAATTTAAATAAATTATAAGAATCCGGGAACCAAAGCTCACTGTCACTAGAAATTCTAACAAATAAAGGAAAAAACATAAATGTTAATTTAATTTTCAGCTCAAATGTTTAGTTGTAGGAACATTATCATGAAAATACTGTATTCTGAGAATAGTTCTTGATAACAAACAATATCAATAAATTAGAAAATGTACCTTTTAAAAAATAACTTGAGCTTCTGAGTTCTTTTATACTTCATTATTATTACGAACTTATCTTTAAACGTGCATAAAAATATCATAATACTCTTAATAAGTAACAGTAAATATCTTAAGAACATCATACTCCTCAATTAAATTTTTAAGAACAAACATGTTTTCACTCCAACAAGTAATAATAATAATAGTAATAATAATAATAAGACTCATAACTAGATAAAAAGATAAATAAATAAGGCTCACAGAAAAATAAACAAACAAATAAATAAACCTTACAAACAAAGAACTATCTACACAAATACAGTAAAAAGGATACACATAATAATTAAATACATCTAAAAATAACTCACGGATAAGGAGAAATTTTCAAGCTGATCCTAGGGGAGACAGGAATAACGAAAATTATGAAAGTAAGTAGTAATCTGCGTTCAGTTGTCTCTAAAAGTTTTTTTTTTTTTTTTTTTTTTTTTTTTCTTGTCATTATGACCATGATTATCTTGAGTCATCAGTTACACATAAACAGCAAAAAGGTGGAATATCAGGCCTCAGGAATTCACGAGATATTTAGAAGAAATCTTTCAAACCACTCGGACAGAAAGCTGTTTAACATTAAAATCTCCTCTGTTACATTCACTCGAGGAATCAAAAGATAATGGCAATTCTTGCTTAATAACACTTTCAACCATGGCGGGTAAAATTTTCGGCGATTCATATTTTTGTCATCACTTCGTTTCAGTAGATTCATTTACATAGCATTTTACTTCTTCAGTAGATTCATTTCAAAATCCGAAACAGGCATTAGCACAGGCATTACCTATCCTGTGCGACTTTTCGATTAGTTGTGACGATTTCAGGAGAACTCGAATTATTTCCACTGGTTAAAAAAGAACACACAGTCATGGCAAGCGAGGGAAAAAACAAAAATAATAAATAAATGTAGAAGATCCAATAATTAGTCATGGGCTGCTGTAAATTCATTTATTAAATTCGTGATAATGAGGAAGGAAAAGCTCCTTTTTGCAAAAATTCCATCATTATTTCAGCGAGCTGTCCTCATCGAAAAAGCAACCCAAGAAATCTTCAGAATCTCTCTCCTTCTCATCTCGAGACTTCCACCCTTTAAAACTAAAAAGAAAATTCTAGAACTTTCTGTAATCTCAAACCATCATCCTTTTATGTAAACAGAATTCTTGTCCAGATACGAGGCTATTTTACACAGACGATAAAGTTATTTTAAAAAAGATATTATTTAACCAATTTATATTCGACTCATAATTTCTTAGGCAGACGATTTTTATCAATGATTAATTTTAAGAGGAAAAGAAATGAATTTATTAATGCACACATCAAAGGTTGACGGCGGAAAAATAAATAAATAGATAAAATAAAATAATGATATTTTTTGAAAGGTATGGTTTTGGAATAAATTTAATAAGATTTTCTTAAAAAGGGTTGATAAAAACATAGAAGAAATCAGTTTTATTTGGAATATTAAGAAATAAAGTTTTAATTAAGAATATTTTTAATTTAGAGCCATCTTTTTAAATTTACGCATACTGGAATAATGTTTTTTAAGGCAAATTAAGAATTTATATCGTCTGCATACAGATTAACAGATTAGATCTAGAAATAAGATTTTAATTTAATAATTTGAAGTAAGTACGGAACATTATTATAAGAAAATTAAGAGAGTATAAAGCTTAGATTTGGCGAAAAAATTTTAAATTTGTAATATATATATATATATATATATATATATATATATAATTATTAATTATTATTAAATAGTATTTTTTGTGATAAACCAAATTTTGGATAGCTTAACACAATAACTTAAAAAAATAAAAATCACACTTTTGTTCATGTTTTGTTTAGATCCAAGAGCAGGAATTCTTTTAGGAAATTCTTTATCGTGCAGAACAGAAAAAAGTTTGCCAAAAGTAGATTTTCAAACTGAATATTCATAAAGAAAATGGCTTTGCTATCTATTATTGTATTTCACAAAACATTATTGAACATTATGTGAAGCTCATACGTGAGAGGGTTAACTAGTTTTGTGGTTAATTAATTAAACTCACATTTAAAAGAAAAAAGTACTTACATTTCGTCTACTCTGTCTTTTTCTCCTTGTATTTGTCCTATAGCTGATCCGTATCTTGAAATTCTTATCCAGCCTCTTACTCCTAGGCGATCAGCTAAGTTCTTCGCATGCTGAGGAAATAAAAAGAAAGATACAGCCATAATTCAAAGTAAAAATTATCTGTCTGAGCATGGTTTGAATGCCAATTTGAAGACTAAAAATTACATGTAAATTATTTTTAGGGTTCGTTTGAGACTAACGAAAAAGACAGACTACCGCGATGCATTCCACATGTATTTTTTACAGACCACTAGAGGGGCTTTACATATAATGTTATTAATTGTTTGGTAAATTTGGACCTAATTTTAGTAAATGTGTAAATAATTATCGTTAATTTTTTACCATCAATTATATTTTTGGAAATGGTTTGAAATTGTTCCGCTGGAGCAAACACTGACAAAATTCTTACTAACAATTTTTGGTAATTCTTCATGAACAATGTAAACACAAAATGTACTTATAATAAAATGCGACTGGAGAATAGTGTAGGAACGGCTCCGGAGCGAACCATTCTGATCTGAGCATCGATATTAGATAAACGCCATGTTAGGCTTAATTGAAAACGGATGCTAAACTGACAGCTAAATGATAAATACTTCCACTTGAAATAATGTTTGTTCAGCATATTTTCATATAAAACATGTATATCATAACCAATTGTAATGCATAAAGATAACAGCGGAAGTGTAAATTGATAAGGTTTTTATAGTCTAAAAGTAAGATTGTATCGACTCCCAGCGCCCGTCTCAACCTCATCAACTCTACTTTAGTGCTGCCATCTATGAAATACTTTAGAAGCATTTTTTGGAAGTATTATTATAAAAGATAAGCATTCGCCCTTCCGGAGGATTGATCCAGTTTTATTAATTTTTTAAGATGCTAGCAGTTATCTCCTGATTTTTTAAAATTTTTGTTTTCTGTTATAAATAAAAAAACTTTTTTTTTTCTTTTGCAAGTTGTAATGGATAGATAAGATATTATCATGGCTGCATTAAAACTGAAAAAATTTTTTTTTTTTTCACATGCTCTTAAATCAAAATTTTATCTGCTTTGATGAAATTAATATATGTAGTGCATTATATTATACATTTCTTATATTTAAATGACGTTTGATAAAAAAATATAAATTTCGTTTACAATGAAAGCAAATCTCGAACGAATATAATCTAAGCTTTTAAAAACTGGTACATTTAATTTAAAATTTTACAAAATAAATAATAATGATAATTTTTGTTTTCATAATTTATAGATTGAATTTTTAAAGTTGCATAGTTGAAGTTTTTAAAAATTGATTTTGATTAATTGATTTTGATTTAAATCAATGCCCCCACCTTCCGCTATTTTCTATAAAAAACAAGTTTTTTTTTTTTTTTTTTTTTTTTTTTTTTTTTTTTTTTTTATGTTTTGTTTATATTAACTGTACATAGATGATGCTAAATCCAAATTTAAAAACAAAGTACAAAGCTTTATAATCGATGACTAAAAGCATCGAACTAAGAATCTATCATATGGCTATGACTAAAAGCGCTGTAGAGTCATACTTTTAATAAAGATAATGTATTATAAAATTTAAAAAACTTCAATATTTAATTTTAATGTTTTGTAAAATCTTCAGAAATTGAGTTTTATTTTACTAATTATTATTCTTATTGTAATAAATACTGTTGTTTGTTTTGAAATAAAATTGGCTCAAAAATTAAAAAATCAAGTGAAAAAAAAATCTTTTTATTTATATCTGTAGAAATTTATTGCTATTTTTAAAATGGGGTTTTCTACAATACAAACTCTTTAATAATAAAATCTTCATTCTGTTTGTTTGTATGAAGTATAAAAATGAAATGAAAATGAAAATTACGTCATTTTTGACGGGGATTATATACTAATAATATAATAATATTATTCTTTGTAGAAGATTAAAGCTTCACGCCGGTCCTGAAGATTTTCCATTCCAATCCGAAAATTAATCTTCTCAGAAACATTGTAATAATCACACAACAAATGTAAAGAAAAAAAAAATGTAGATAGAGAGGCGGCTTCACAAAACATCTCATCGAGTTGATGAATGAAATTCCAGAATTATTTCAAACTCGATTCGCATATTAAAACGCAATCGATCTGCCAAGTCACATCTTGGTGAAAAACACACGAAAGCCTGGTTTTAGCGATTGACTCGTAAATTCATCACTGTGTTTTCCTGCATGCAAAGGTGAACTAGAAGCAGCAGGCAGTCGTTATTGGGCAGTTTCATATGACGTCACAAATCGAGCATTGGAGATCAAACAATCGTTAAATGGCAGCTGTGGTTGGTAGCTGAGAGGATGACGGGGGCGACTGGAGTCAGCCGCCAAGGTTTGATTGGCGAATGCAAAGTAAATTAGCTGATTGCAACTGCCCTATCACCTCTGAAGTTGCAGGCTGAAATTCCACAATTAGTTAAAACTCGATTTGCATATTAAAACACAATCTATCTGCCTAATAGGTGGAAAACATCTGCAAACACAGTTTTAATGTTTGAATGGTAGATTTACCATTCTGTTTTCTGCTTTGACTCCTCCATCGTTTCGTACCTTTGGGTGATAGAAAACAAAATGATAAACCTATCGAACAACCGCTAAAATCGGCTTTGCAATATAGGTGCAGATTCCCAAAATTTTTAAGGAACCAGTAGTTCCTAAACGCGAACATTCCAGTCACCATCAGGGCTTAATTTCTAACAAAAAATAAGAAACAACGCGAGACAACTAAAAAACAACACGAATTCTGTCAAAAGATCACAGAAGAAAAGCTAATTTTATCAAAGGATTGTAAAAAATGCAGCGATTTTCGTCAAATGATCGCAGTAAAAACTCGATTTTGGTCAGAGGATCTCGAAAAAACGTGGGATTATCTTTAGAAAATTGCAAAGAACGCGATTTTCATCAAATGAACCTAGAAAAAACGCAAAATTTGGCAAAGATTAGCGACTTAGACGTCGAAAATTAGTCGCCAAGTCAAAAAATTTAATCTCCATGTGGCGACTGACGACCGTAATCTACACCTGTAGTCTGCAGATGGAGTCCTAATCGAGTTCTGTCCAATTCTGAAATTTCAGCAGTCAACTCACTGTGGTGATGACCTGTGCAGCTGCCTCCTGCCCTATTGTAGATCCCTCGATCACCATCCTTATAGTTCTGACTTTTCCCCTTTTGACTAACATTTATTTGGAGAAGTATTAAGAGAAGCAACATTAACATCACAAAAAGAACTCAAATAATTTTTCTGCAGTAATTTTGTGATTTATAAACCTTTTAATACTTTTTATTATACAAGAATAATAATAATAAACACCCAATATGTTGAAGAAAGTGTGTAGATGTCAAAAATAACATTCGAATAATTATGTTAAATATTATTTCAAAAAGGCCTATTAAAAAAGTCTACCTTTTATTCGAGTCACCACCGTAGATAAATGATGAAACAGATGAGTTCGATGTTACTAAAAATGCTTCGTTGTAAACTAATATACGCCGTAAAATTTAAATAATTAATTCTTAATGACTGTATAAGAGTAAAAAATGATCATAAAGAAATTTTCCAATTTCTTAATTTAAAAAATATATATCTGTGAAACAAGAAAGAATATAAAATACTTTCCAACATATTCAGAATGCTGTAACAAAACTTTAAAGTTTAACCAGAGAACAGTTTAGAAAAAATTTAGGCGCTTTAAAGGAACCCACCACCACCACCACAGACACACATACAGAATTTTTTCTATTATTACAGGATTTTTCACAAAATTTTCCATTCTAAAACAGGCTCCTTCACAGAACTTTTTACCATAAAATAAGATATTTCTCAAAATTCGTTTTCTTATTCATAAACCTTTCACAGAATTTTTTCACCTTCAAAATGAATCTTTTAAAGATTTAATCATTGAAAAATAAAATCTGTACTATAACAAAAGAGCTGAAAAGAACTGTAACAAAAGAGCTGCAATTGCTACCCCATATACCTGTGTGCTTTTTTTTTATTCTATTTGTCTTTTGCCTGTTGTGCTTTTTCATTTTGGTCACGTTACTTAGAATCGCCCAGTATAAAATGATTAAATGCTACTATAAAACATTTTTAATAGAACAATTTTGACTAACTTTAACATTAAGTAATTCTTCGATATAAAAACTAGCAGTTTCAGCACGTGTATCGAATATTTTTCTATAATATTACCAATTTATATATTTTTGTATGAAGTATTATTCTTAATATTAACAAAAAAAAACCTCAAGTCACTAAAAAAAATATTTTCGGTGGAGGCGATGACAGCGTTAGTTATTTTTTTAGCACTTTCCAACAAAGTTGAAAAGTGCTTATGCATTTGGTTTGCCTATGTCCGTCTGATTGTCTGTTCGCCAGGCCGCAAATAAACAAACACTCAACGTCCCAGACCGCGCGTCACGCCAACCCCTCTAGCCAAGCGCTTTGGCGAAAAAATGAAGTTCGATGTGCAACGTGTATGCTACATTCTATTCTAGTACCGTAGTTTGAAGTTTACGTGTACAGATATTTATATCCAATTAACTTGAATATTTTGCATACAAAATAGTCAAGTAAAAGAATTTTTCTTTTTTAAAGAAAATGCTTTTGAACATACGAATTAATTTAAGTCTACACAAGTTACTATTGATTAGACTAAGTCGAATACTGATGCTGTTACATTAAGATTATACTGTTACAAAGTAAAGGTTGATGCTGAAGAATTTAAACTGCATGTTTCTAGTGTTATGAAGGTATAATAGTTGAAACAATAGTTGACTTATACTTCATCAAGATATTTCAACATAGTTCAAAAGTATTTATGAACTTGATTTGTCCTACATGTTTTTGGGTTTACGATGAAATACTCGTTAATGAAAATAAATATTTTTTTAGCATTTACGGTTCGCTTACACGGATACTAAAAGGAATTCCGATTCATACGGTCTGTGGTAGAAAAATCGTTTGCGATGTGTTTTATTTTTTAATATTACATTATTTTAAGCATATTGAAATTTATAAACATATGAGGGGTGCTGTAAGATGCTAATAGTAGAATAGGGTGAAATAGAATTCATCATTCATTTACAAAGACACACAAAAGAATTTGACAACAGTACTCCTCGAATAATAATTGCTGGAAGTGCGATTTCTTGTGTGCTGCGCGTTTTCACTTTATTTATTAATTTTTTTTTTTTTCGTATTACTTAGAGTGTAGAAATTCTATACAGGGTGATTCCAAATTTTTTTTACAATAAAAGAGGCGTGATAGTACACATCAAGACAAACAATATTAAATAGGAGACCAAGGGTCCAAAACGTTTTCCTAAGGAAATAGCCGCCATTAAAGTTTAGGGACCAAAATTTCAAATAAAGATAAAAAACGGAAAAATCGGTCGATTGATTTGCGGTTTTCGCTAAAATTATTCTTTATGTCGGCATTTTCTTGAAATTAAATTATAAAGATAAATTTCAAAAAATGCCGATAGAGGGCGCTTTAGACTTTGGAGTAACGAACAACTATTTTTTGCCGGTATTTTTTGCATCTCATTAAATGTTTTCGTAAGCTTAGACTCAAACTTAAATTTTGAGCTCAAAATCTGAAAGTGGGAGTGGTTAAGTAACACAAACTGAGCTGTGTTCAGAGGGTTCAAATTTCAAATGATTATAAAAAACGGAAAAATTGGTCGATTGATTTGCGGTTTTCACTAAAACTATTCTTTATTTAGGTATTTTCGTGAAAATAAATTATAAAGACAAATTTCAAAAAATGCCGATAGAGGGCGCTTTAGACTTTGGAGTAACGAAACACTCTTTTTTGGCGTTATTTATCGCATCTTATTAAATGCATTCGTAAGCTTAGACTTGAACTTAAATTTTGAGCTTAAAATCTGAATAGCTGGGAGTGGTTAAGTAGTCAAACATAGCTGTGTTCAGAGGGTTCAAATTTCAAATAATTGTAAAAAACGGAAAAAATTGGTCGATTCGTTTGCGGTTTTTGCTAAAACTAATTTTTAAATCAGCAGTTTTCTTGATCAATCATTGTTTTCTTGAAAATAATTTTTAAAGATAAATTTCACAAAATGCCGATAGAGGGCGCCTTAGACTTTGGAGTAGCGTACAACTATTTTTAACTGTTATTTTTTTAATCTCATTAAATGCTTTCAAATGCATAGACTTAAATTTTGGGCTGAAATTCTGAATCGTTGGGAGTTTTTAAGCAGCGTAAAATTGAATTGTGTTCGAGGAGGAAAGAGGGTTAAATTTCAACTCCTGAACACTTCAGTTTGCGCTTCTTAACTCCTCATAACGATTCAGGATTTGAGCTCAAAATTTAAGATTAAATCTAAGCTTCCGAGAACATTTAAAATGCTTTTGCAAGCATTTAATTAGAACCAAAAAATAATGGTTAAAATGAATTGTTGGTTACTCTGAAGTTAAAGGCGCCCTCTGACGGAATTTTTTGAGATTTATCTTTAAAAATTATTTTCAAAAAGATACTGACTTAAAGAATAGTTTTATTTTAAACCGCAAACGAATCGACCAATTTTTCCATTTCCTATTATTACTTTAAATTTGAACCTCCCCCTCCCCCTTGAACACCGTTCAGTTTGTGCTACTTAACCTCTCCCTACTATTCAGATTTTGAGCTCAAAATTTAAGTTTACTTCCGAAATTATTTAAAGAGATGCAAACAATAACGGCAAAAAATAGTTGTTAGTTACTCCAAAGTCTAAAGCGCTCTCTATCGGCATTTTTTGAAATTTATCTTTATAATTTATTTTCACGAAAATACCTAAATAAAGACTAGTTTTAGTGAAAACCGCAAATCAATCGACCAATTTTTCCGTTTTTTTTTTTAATCATTTGAAATTTGAACCTTCTGAACACAGCTCAGTTTGTGTTACTTAACCATTCCCAACTACAGATTTTGAGCTCAAAACTTAAGTTTGAGTGTAAACTTACGAAAACATTTAATGAGATGCAAAACATACCAACAAAAAATAGTTGTTCGTTACTCCAAAGTCTAAAGCGCCCTCTATCGGCATTTTTTGAAATTTATCTTTATAATTTAATTTCAAGAAAATGCCGACATAAAGAATAATTTTAGTGAAAACCGCAAATCAATCGACCAATTTTTCCGTTTTTTATGTTTATTTGAAATTTTGGTCCCTAAACTTTAATGGCGGCTATTTCCGTAGGAAAACGTTTTGGACCCTTGGTCTCCTATTTAATATTGTTTGTCTTGATGTGTACTACCACCCCTCTTTTATTGTAAAAAAAATTTGGAATCACCCTGTATATTATATACATACAAGGCTGTACAAAAAATCGCAAGTACAATTTCGTTTATTGATGGCAATTTTAAAGGAGATTTTCAACTTTGTTAACTAAACTACGCTTAACTAAATTAACTTTTAGCATACTGTGTAGTAAATATACACGTATAGATTATATACAGGAAGTTCAGAAGAAGACTGATATTTTTTAAACTGTTGATGGTAGTTGCAGAAATTGGGTTTTCAAATTGTTTATTTAGATATCATGTTTCATCTCAATAAATTACAAAATTTTGTTACAGTATTCTGAAAGTGTTGGAAAATGTTTCATAGTTTATGCTGGACGCGTGTTTTTTCGTTCTTGGTTTTTTTTTTTCTTTTCTTTTAAATTTCCAGAAAATAATAGATATATTTTTATACAGTTTGTTAAGTATTGATAGTATAAAGTACATTCTAAAGGAATAATGCAGAATTGCAAGAATACTACAAATTCAATAACGAGCATGGTTAGATTTTTACTTTTTCAAATTCCCCATAATTAAGTATAATTTTTAATTTTTTGAAAATAAATTCGGCAGTAGCTCATAAAAGAAAAGTAAGAGAGCATTCCATTAATGTATACTGGTCTTGCAATCAGGATTGACATGATTTAAATCAACTGATTTAAATCAAGATTTAAATCTAGATTTAAATCAACTGATTTTTTTAAAAAAATCATTTGATTTAAATCAATTTTTTGCAATATCACATGAATGCACATATCAAAGGAAATTTTTGGGCGAAAAGTTGGAAAATGTATAAGATAAAGATAGAATTACAAAATTTAAAGCAAGATTTGAATAAGCTATTAATATCTGCAATTTTGCTGGTATTAAGTCCCTCTATTTTAAATCGAAATGAAATTTTACTTAGTGTAGGGAAAATAATGAAGGTTTGGCATTCATTAAAGAAAATTGTCCAGATCTCACCACTGTAGCACATTTTCAAGCAAAAAATGGCCTATTCCAAAAATTACCATTGCTTGAGAAAAAAGTTTCTGATATTATGACAGATTATGATTGGTGGAAGTCCTTTTATGTAATGGGAGGTAAAGAGAGAATCAGCGAAATTGAAATTGAATTTATTTACCAAATAACAGCCGTGGCTTTATCTGCTAGAGTAGAAAGACAATTTTCTTTTTTTTGGACTAGTTCATTCAAGCCTTCATAATAAATTAGGAGTAGACAAAGCTTCTAAATTAGTGTTTTTATTCAAACAATTAAATCCCTGATTTTTTCCTATTTGCTTAAAAAATATTGAATTAATTGTGATTTTTATCCATTAATAAATAGCTTGCATTAAATGAACACAGTAAACTCCCTCAAATCCGCACAGCTTGGGACCAGAAGTTGTGCGGATTTCTGGTCATGGGTTTGTTTACATTTTTTAAGCAGTAATTTGAATGTAATTAATAATGCAATTGAGATTATAATGAATGCTTATAATATAGTAAAAGATTAAAACAATTATGTAAGGTAATAAAAGAAGTTTTATTTTAGGTTAACCAAACTCAATAATAAAAAAAGCTTGATGAAGTATAAATGCATTTTGCAAAAAGATTGTGATCACCACTGCAATACCTTGAATTTTTTCAGAAATAAATTTATTCTTCCTTCATGAAAAAGCATGAATTTAGTAATATTAATGAAAGTTACAGATTGAAATATAAATAGAATTGATATAAAAATAAAAAAGTCTAATTTTGTCCCTATACCTGACCTGAAAGCTTTTTTGTTTACATCTGTAAATTATGCACAGATTTTAGAGAGTTGCGGATTTGAGGGAGTCTACTGTATTTAATTTGTATTTTAAATTTTACCATTTTCTATTCATTTAAAACATATTTAAATTTCTTATTTAGTATGCACAATTCAATTGCAAAATAATAGAAT
Organism: Maratus speculifer; assembly: GCA_964019185.1. Taxonomy (NCBI): domain Eukaryota; kingdom Metazoa; phylum Arthropoda; class Arachnida; order Araneae; family Salticidae; genus Maratus; species Maratus speculifer. The sequence continues at coordinate 68,946,515 of OZ025303.1, forward strand.
GGCTTTAGATTAAAACCTAGATGTTTAATTTTTAGTACCAATCAGTAACCAGAATATAACATTTTCTTAACTATATAATTATTTCTTATATTATTTTTATAAATTATAAATATTATTTATTCTTTTTTAGTTATTTATAATAAAAAACTGCTCCATGTATTGTAAAAACATAAAAACACAGTAATTAAATATAGGATTCTAAAAAAATCAAATAAATCCGATTTAAATAAAAAAAATCTGATTTAAATCAAATAAATCAGATTTTTTTGATTTTTTAAAAAAAATCATGATTTTTTTCCAACCCTGCTTGCAATCTTTAAAATAAACACAATTTTGTAAATTACAGCATAAATAAAATTCAAAGTTGTCTATTATTATGAAAAAAAAATTCTGCATCCTGACTGGTTTAATCAAGATTATCAGCATAACAGCATGATAGCGTACAAGGAGGATTCTGAAAGAAAATTAATAAAGGCTAAATTTTTATTTCCTAGTTATTTATGGACCAAAAACTTTGAGGAGAGGCAATTGTGCCCATTATTGGATATTTTTAACCTGTTATCAATCAGCAACAAAGCACTTAATATAACATACTCTAAAACAGTAACTAATTTGATTATAGTGAATTCAGCGGTGTCCACCCTCCCCAAAACCAATGACGCAAACACCCCCCCCCATAAAAAAAATCTAACTTTAATATTGACACTGCCTCCCCTAAACAGAATATCAATTGTAATTGTAAATGTTGAAAAGAGTTAAAAGTGATACTAAAAAATTAAAAAAATTAACAGTAAAAAAAGGGAAATTTTAAAAATTTAAAAATCTCCCCCCCCCCAAAAAAAAATGTACTTTTTCTCGAATCCCCCCCCCCCCAAAAAAAAAATGAATAAATTGTGTGACGCATTTTGCGTCACCAAACCCCTCTCTGGGCACCCTGAGTGAATTTTCATTCATTTATTATGATCATTTAAAGAAAGGCCAAAGTTATAGAGTGGATCTATAAGATTAAATATTTCACTTGTTCACAATGTTATACGCATGCATATATTCAGCTTATGCATTGTTCATATTCAGGTGATAATTGTTGTAATGTATTTGTGTACTGACACTAGTAGGTAGTACATGGTATTCATAAAACTTCACAAACAAATGCTTTAGCTTGGAAAAAGAAAGGTCAACTTAGAGAGAATTCATAATGCATGTGTATTTTTTCAAAAGGTGAGATAAGCATTTTTTAATTCGCACTCGTATTCTTACAAATATTCCATAAACAAGATATACGCGGTCAAAAGGATTAAATATGAAAAGTCGAAACAACTTCGGACTTGCATGCTCTTCGAAGTTTTTTTCCCCCAAAGCGCTTGGCTACGGAGGTTGGCGTGAAGCGCTGGGACGTTGAGTGCTTGTTTATTTGCCGCCAGGCCATCTGTGCATGTTCTAACTCCCGTAAATATCCTCGGATTTTCATGCAACTGATAAAGCTTATTTAGGGTCACCAAAGCATATTTGGTATTGCATATGAAGTGTGTACGATTAATGGTTCATTTATCAGAACCCTCAAAAGAATTCGATTGCATTGTGGTACAGGGGGGGGGGGGGGGAGGATCTTTTGGAAAGTATTTTAATGACATTACGCTTTTTTTTTAATGCATTGGAACTTATATAAATCACTGAATTCCACTACGATCAAGTTAAAACAGATCATTCATAGCAATTTTTATTAATTTATAGGGGCACTCAAAAGAAATCGGTTACAGTACTGTCTCTGCTTAATAGTTGCTGGAGGGTATTTTTTAAAATTGTTACGTGATTTTTAATTAGTTTTAATGTATTTAAGCGCAAGTTTAATTTGTTTTTTTATATATTACTCTTTATAAATTCTATACCCCATATATAGGGCTGCACAAAAGTATTCGCATACCATATCCCTAATTAGAGGAAATTGCTGAAGAAGAATTTTCAACTGAAACTTATGTATCTCTTAAATGAACTAAATTTTGGAATGCATGTTGTTAATAGATACAAATCTCTTATATCATATGAAGAATGCTAAAAAAATTATATAATTTTTCGATTGTAGATGGGAACAACTGAAATTCGGTTTTGAAATGCGTTATATATTTTCATATGGGTGAAATGAGACGTAATATTTTATTTTTTAAACGGTGCAGTTTTGTTACATTATTCTGAATGTGTTGGAATGTGCTTCATAATCTATACTCTACGATTTCTTTTCTTGTCTAATAATACAGAATATCATCAGCGACACATTAAGAAATGCAAATAATTATGCAAATAATATGCATAGTAAAAATGTAGCACAAAATAAATTATACAATTTCTGGATATTAATTTTTTTTTCTTTTTTTTTTTTTTTTTTACATCGAAACAAAATCGATTATCTGAAAATAAAAAGTGCACAACTGAAATTTATGGTGTTGCCATTTATCAATTCAGATACAAAAAACAGTTACAAAATTAAAATGATTTATGTAAAAGAATATGAACTTACCGTAAGAAAATTTACACCTGAAAATGAAAAAAAAAACAATAAATTAATTTTCACAAATCTTGTCCCAAATGTACAAATAATACAAAAATATATATAATTTAGAAAAAAAAATCACATGGTTGCATGTGCTAAGCTAAATTATAGGGAAAACCGATATATATTTTTTCCTCACTTATACCTTTATTTTTATTTTTTTTTTACTCTTCTATTCATATGATTAGATTAAATTGTTAAACAGATTAATTTCCATGGCAAAAATTATAATGTTATAGGTAAATTTAGAAAAACACTTTAAAAATTTTAAAAGGATTCGATTTTTTCAAACCTATAATTATTTTTACATATATATATGAAAAATCTTAAATGTATAAAAAATATCACTACTTATGATTTTAAAGATTTATTTAATAATATCGATTTATCGGATTTACATAATATCATTAATGAGCTTTTTAAAAAATATCAACACGAGTTGGATATATCACATAATATCGATTCTGATTATTTTCATAACTTAACCAATTTCATTATCTATATAATAATTTTATCATGCATGATAACAATATATATATTCAAAATGTTGATATACCACAAGGTGGTAGTATATCTAGTGTATTATCTGACTTATATTACTATGAACGTCATTATTTAAATAATAAAATACATTTATATCGATATATAGATGATGTAATATTAATTGATACTGATAACACCTGTATATCTCGATTCCCCTGTTGATTATCCTTCTAATCTAGAACTTTCAAAAAACCTACTTTTTAATAATACAATCAATTTCTTAGATATTAAAATTATATTAAAAGAGAACAAATTTATAACTGATATTTATGACAAAAGGAAATAATTTAATTTTAAAGTTAATACCTTTACTAATTTTAAATTATGTCTTCATAATTCTGTATATCGTAATATAATACTTAACCATTTATATAGAATAAAATGTCTATGTTCTTCCCATTTAATTAATACTAATATTAAAAAGCTTGTATATGATGCTATAAATAATGGTTATCGTAAAAAATTCATATATTCTTTAATTTATAATTAGAGATTACATGATCTTATAATTAGCTATTACATGATCTTATAATTAATTCTTTGCGTAAAAAATGTATAAAAAAATTATAAAACATAAAAAAATAATAATAAATTAAAAATGTTATAAAAGTAATAAATATATATATATATAGGGTGGTGTTGTCTTGATAAAAACGCAAAGGTTAATTATTTTAAAAAAATTGAGAGTGGGTTATTTATTTTTACATTATTTTAACATAATTTTTAAACAGTTTAATTGACACCAATATATGGATATTTGTCTATTTATACCTATAGTTAAATAGCTATATTTTAATTATCAAATTATTTTTAATGTTATTGATATAATTTTTGGTATTATTATTATTAATATTATTACTATTATTATTATTTATTTATTTAATTTTTTTAAATATTTATTTATTTTTATTTTATTTTATTTTATTTTATTTTATATATTTTTTAATTTTATTAATTAATTAATTAATTAATTTTTTTTTTTTTATTTTTTTTTATAATTTTTATTATTCTATATTAAGATAATGAGTTTTTACCATGTAAAGTCACAATAAATGTTACTGATTAAAGTAACAAAATGGTATTTTAAGTTATAAGTTAATATGAATGTTATCACTTAATTCTAATTTTAATTATTTTATTAATTTAATTTTATGTAAATATCGATCATTAATTATTTTCTCCGGTTCAATTATATTTCCATTCAGCTTTATCTTTTTTGTTTGTTATGGATACTACTTAATCTACATGTGGATTTAACTATTATTTTTACTTACTTTCAACTCCTGTTTGTAAAATAACAATATGTAAACTGCTACTATCATTAAGTTTCTTTATTGTTTTCAACATATTGTATCACTTTAAATCATAGCAAGTTTTTTTTTTTTCAAATCATTTATCTCGCCATTTGGCGCGCATGGCATTCTTAATTTAAAAAGAGCAACCCTGCTGATCTTGCGAAGATCCGTTGCTTGCATTACTAACGAACTGGTTTTTCTACAGTGTTACTATTTCAGCTTGTATAATAAACTATTGCTTTCTGCATTTATAATTTATTAATAATTTTACTGTGCAGTCCTCTACATTAATGGTGATAACCCGATAAGTTTTTTTTTCCCTCAATATTTTGTTTTCTTACTTTTTATCCAAATTATATATGAATGTAATGTTTATCATTTCCATGTGCAAAAATAGGGTTAGTTTGTGTTCATGTTACTGACATTATTTGCTGCACGCTATTGTTTTAATATATATATTTTTTCATTTTTTCAACTATTTATTTCTCTGTTCCTTGTTTAATAATTTGGTTTTTGTGTGCTGGTAGCCCCAAATACGTATTATTTTGCTATTTCATGGCTAATACGTGGATGAAACCGCACACTTAATTTGTAGTTCCAGAGCATTTGGGGCCTGATGATTCTGCTCTGTGGACTACAAATTACATTTGTATTCATTTTATTTTATTTATTTATTTATTCAGATATACTCGCTTAACTATTATTATTATTATTATTATTATTATTCAATTTAATTCAAATTCTTCGTTTTGGTTTATTGTTTTATTGATAAAATCCATTGGTGAATCTAGTCTACTTTTAATGGTATTATATATATATATATATATATATACACACTTTTATAAATATAACCAAAGTAATTCAGATATTACCATTCAATAAACCAATGAAACCAGTATTTTTACAATCATCTTATAGAAAACAGTTGAAGTTTGAAGTGTAATAGAAGGCAGATTACCAAAATAATAAAAGATACATGGATAAATGGACATTAGAAGGCTTTATATTCATAGGAGTATCCTTTATAAACTTAAGGATTGGCTTTATTGTAAATACATTAATTTATGAGGTGGAGAAATTAAACAGTTTCATTTATGCTAAAATTCAGTGAAACTCGCGAATTTCTCCATATTTACATTTTTAAAAAATGGTAATTATCTGCATCCAAACTGTTTATTTAGTTTAGAGGCTGTGCATACATAACGTTATCAATTTTTTGATAATTTTGAAGCCTCCCCCCATACACACACACAGTAATGATATTGTTATCAATGTCTAAAATTATTTTGATTTTTTTTTCTTTTGTAGTGATATACAAATATGGTTACTTTTTTGTGTATGTGTGTATTTTATTTATACAAATGTGTAGAAAACAATAAAATATCACTTTACATATGACATAACTTTATGTCAAATAACACTTGAAAGAAATGGTTACTATTTAAAAATATTTTATAAGTTTTTGTTACATAATGCATTCAACATTCTTCATGCCACGTTCATTAATGTCTTCTTGTATTTTCCCCTACTCTATGCATTTCTCCCTCACAGGGGGGGGGGAGGAGAGGGGAAAGGGGCTGCCAGAATATATTATCTACAAAAGTGGGCAACAACATTCTTTATGTTTTATTTATTAGTAAACATAAATATCATTGTTAAAACTGTTGTTAGCTTTCGTTTTTTCAAAAACTAAAACAAAATCACTTCACCTTTTTTCATTCACGTATAAAAACATTTCATATTTATTTACTTAGAAGGTGTCACAAATAAAAATTAAATTAAAGAGTTGACATGTTTCGGTTCATTAATAAGAACCGTATTCATAACATATAAAATCAGTAGAAGATTTTCTACTGATTTTATATGTTATGAATACGGTTCTTATTAATGAACCGAAACATGTCAACTCTTTAATTTAATTTTTATTTGTGACACCTTCTAAGTAAATAAATATGAAATGTTTTTATACATAAATATCATTTCAAACATACTTCAAATACGGTTTCTCGAACACCAGATTATATATATGCATACATATATGGTAAAAGAATGGGAAAGCTAAACGGGGGAGTTCAAAATATAAATTCGTATTTTCATAAAAATAAATAATAGACTAAGAAAAGATAATATATTATTTCATGTAAAGACCAAGTTACAAATAAAAAATGAAAATGTCGGTTACATCAAAATTGATAACGATATCAAAAGACAACCTCCCCTTCCCCTAGAAATATCTTACAATATCATGCCCCCCTCTCCTAAAGTGATAACATAAATGCAGGAAACTTTCTGACGTATACAACATCATTTAAAAACTATTTGCTTAGTTATGATTTATTTATTTTTTTAAACCTTTTAAATTACAACAACACAAAGACTTAATACGCAGCTACAGTGAGCTCCACTTAAATAAAGATACCATGATTTTGTACCATAATTCGACAAGAAACTAAACCATATGAACGAAACAAATATATTAAGGGGCTACTTCAGTCAAATGAAAAGACCCGTTCTCTTACTAATCCTATGGAAGAAATTTATAAAAATATCTCGGTTGCATTTTAATATTTTTAAATGATTTTTTTTTTTTTTTTTTTTTTTTTTTGCATTAGATAGTACAGATGTTATATAATGTCCATGACATGTCCTTAATTATCCAAAATCCATTCCTAGGAGGCATTTGCAAAGGTTGCGGGGCCGTTTTCCGGCTGGAAAATTCAATTTAAGCTACCAATTCTCTCTTCGGTTGGCAAGAAATGGTTTTCTGGCAATTCTTGGTAATTGGTAGCCAAGATACAGTCTGAGGGAAGAGCCAATTTAAGTTTATCACCATAGCGAAGTTTCCTAACACTACTAATTAGCCTCTATTAATGCTGTCTTTTGAAGAAAATTTCTTCTCGTTTCCTCGTGTCATGCCAATAGAAACCAAGGCAGTCTGAGCCACCCAATTTTTTTTCATCTGGGAATAAAACAAAATGCCCCTGGCCCTTCCAAGTTTGATGATATTTGGCCCCATCGATTCTGCTTTGCTTGTGGATAGCTTTCAATATGGGCAGGATCAGCTTGAGAAGGTGGAGGATTATTAAGGGTGTTTGAAATCTTCGACTATGGTAGTAAACTTAACCTGACTCTTCCCTCAGACTGCATCTTGACTACCAATTACCAAGCATTCCCAGAAACCCATTTAATGCCAACTGAAGAGAGAATTGATAGCCTAAATTGGATTTTCCTGTCAGAAAACGGCTCCATAACCTTTACAAAATCCTCTGAGAAATGGCTTTTAGATAATTAAGGACATGTCATGGAAGGGCCTGCACTGTACCTTCACCTAAGTTCACAAGAAAATGTGTGGGGTATCCTCAGTAGAGTTTTAAATGGCAGGTAGTTCAAGTCTGTGGCAGGACTGAAGGCCGCCATCATTGAGGCCTTGGGTAATATTGATGCTAATGTCTTTCAGGGATAAGTAAATAGTATACCACATCATATACAGGGTGTCCACTCTCAACGGTGGCCAATGGCTAATTTCTAAACCGTTAGTCATAGACATATAGTTCCAATTGCAAAAAATGCTTTAAAAAAGGTAAAGAATTGTTTTTCAAGCGGTTTAGGTCAAAAAAAACTTTTTATTAAAAAATTACGAAAACTAAATTTTTATACGGTCCCCCCACAAGAATATTTAGTAAATTTTTACCACTACTCTAACAAGTAATACAAAAATAGTCGCATTCTTCTGCCATTAAAACGAACCGAGTAATAGCTGTTTAAAGTTGAAGCATATTTTTTGCTGCAAATTAGGGGTCAGACACAAATTTACTGGAAATAAAAAGTAATACAAGATACAAAATTTAACATTAAACATTGAGAGTAAAATAATTTTTACAATATTATTTTTAAATTTATGTTGATTATTACAGATTAAAGCAAAATTTGTACTAAAAATGTAAGTAAAAAAAATAACAGAAAGTTTGTTAATTTAAATTATGAAAAGCAACAATTACAATTGTTACAAAATGACATACATTTAAAATTCTATTAGATTACTTAACCCTAACAGAATTTGGTGTAGTCCTACAAAATAAATAAATGGTACGCACTGAAAATTGTATTAATATTACATTGTCATTGGATATAAATAATTGTGCAAATTGAACCTCGATCGGATATTTGGAAGTGAGTTAAAGTTTGAATAGAAATTTTGATCTAGGGAAACTTATATAGGAACGTTTCAAGCAAAAGCTTGTTAAAATAAAATCGCGATTTCTTAAAATTTTATTTTCTCGATAAAGAGAATTTTAAAACTCACGACTTCGACTATTTTAACCAATCTAGAAGTTAATTTATAAAAATTAACATTACCATAAAATTTATACGGTGGTAGCACCTTCAGTTAAATTGCTTTAAAAATATTTCTTTATCTTGTTTAAAACATTTTTGTAATTGAACTAAACGTCTGGGACAAAGGTTTAGGAATTAGCTATTGGACAGCGTTGGAAATGGATGCCCTTTATAACAATTTAAGCACTTAGTATACGTTCCCTAAAAACTAAGTCCAACTCATTCGTTTTCAGCTACAGAAAAGTGGTTTAAGTCATGAAATTTAAAGTTTCATAACTCGGTCAATTTTAATGTTAGATGAATGGGACCTTTTTTGTATTGCTTGATAAGGTAATGGAAAATTTTAACTAAATATCACTAATAAGACCGGTAAATCGTATAAAAAGTCAATTTTCGTAATTTTTTAATAAAAATTTATTTTGATCTAAATCGCTTTAAAAACAATTCTTTACTTTTTTTAAAGCATTTTTGCAATTGGAACTATATGTCTATGACTAACGGTTTAGAAACTAGTCATTGGTCACCGTTGAGAGTGGACATCCTGTATATCAAGTCATATAGTATACGCATGGCGGATATATTGGATATTAAAAGTAGTGGCTTTATTTCGGCGGGGCACTTTTTCTCCCTCTTTTTTTATATATTCATATTTTTTCCTGGCCTAGTGGAGCAGCGTGTGAGTTATTCCTTGTAAATATGAATTTCTATATAGCGAGGCTGCCACAGGCGACTATTTTTATATTCCGTCCGCACAAGTATTTTTCTAATATAAATTGTAAAGTATATTTTTCTTGCAAATGTTGGCAAAGTGCATATTGAGGATTTCTGTTTAAAGAAAGTGGTACCAGTTAGAATTAAAAAATAGTCGCCTGTGGCAGCCCTGATATAGTCTTTCTTAATATATTTGTTTCGTTCACATGGTTTTGTTTCCAGAGGAATTACGGTACAAAATCATGGCAGCTTTATTTAAGTGGGACGCACTGTATAGTGATAAATAAAAATGGTATAAAATAATGAAAATGACGCCATTTACGTTTTGTTTCCTTATAGTATGTACTGAGTTTATAAATTCTTAATAAAAATTGAAGCTTAATAAAAAGTTAAATACATTTAATAAATATAAATGCAACTTTATTAAAGAAATAGTAATATATATATTTTTTAAATGCATAATCGCAGAAGTTACTAAATGAGCTTAAATAATAAATAGGTACTATAGGAAGAATAATTTAATAAGCACCATAGTTTGTCTTTAAAATTTGTTTACAAGAATTTATAAAAAGGTGTTCTTTCAGTATGATTTGGGTGTAAAGTATAAAGTAAACATAACTCCTTTTCAGTCTAATTGGATGCGGCAATCCCAAAACTTTCTTCTATTTCTTACATGTTTCAATACTTCAAAATTCACTATCATGGTGTCAAAAATTAAATGACAATCCAAGCCCATTATGAGTATTTTAATTATATGAAATTCTGTGCATTAGTCTTGAGATGTGACTATCGTTAAAATCGTGTAAATTTTGCAAAATGAAACATAACGGCGTCCTCTATTGGATGATTTACACCAAATGCTAATCCGCACAATTTATATCAACGTCTTACTGTATCTGAAGTTTGATGAAAATCCCTGCATTAGTTTTTGAGGTAGAGTTATTGTAAAAATAGTGAAAAATCCAGCATGGTATTGCCACCTATTGTGCGATTAACACCAAAACATAAAAAACACCGATATTTAGGACTGTATACCTGAATTTGAGATTTAGTGAAAATTCGAGCATTAGTTCTTCAAATAGAACTATTGCAAAAATCGTGAAAAATGAAGTGCAGTAGCGCTACCTGTAGGACGATTTACACCAAAAACTAATCAGCACAAACTTATATCGGGGTCTGACCGATTATGAACATTTATTAAATTCCGAGCTTTAGTTCTTAAGATAGAGCAACCGTACAATTTATGTCACATACAGGCAGACAGACAAAGTCACTAATTCACAGACGGACATTCTATAAAAACATATTTTTCGGGATGTCTGACCCCCCCCTAAAACGTATAAATCCGTCAAAAACCGGAAATCGAATGCTTTCATTTATCCGATATTTTATTGTAAAAGTGGAAAAAAGTAAAAAGGCAAGTAATAGCAACCAATTAAGAAACTTTTATAATCCTAATAAACAATACAAGAATTGCAATTTTCTTAATCCAACTTCGGCATACTTTTATAATAAACTGCACCACACTTTTCCTGAAATTTAAAGCCATAGGCAACTCATACACTTAGCCAAAAGAAGAAAAAAAATGTTTCAGACACTGTAAATCGTTTACTTCCCATACAATTTATTCATACAAAAAATATTTCGTAATATCTAACGTTTTCTAATTTATTTTGAATATTTGACTTCGAGTATAGGTGTAAAATGATAATAATAAAGTGAATTTATATATTCCATTAATTGAAAAAAAAAAAAAAAAAATCACGATGAGCAGCTGTCCTACATAATAGATAAGTGAAAAAGAAAAGATGTAGGATTAAATATTTTCGGGATCTCTGCAAATGTTGGCAGAAGTCGAGGACAGGTTTTTGATGTTTGGAGTTAGATTTGACATGGCATAGATGACGTGCCAAATATTCAAGAAATGAGTTCGCGATCAATGTGCCAGTGTTTGATAAAACTGGATTATTTTTATTTAATGAAAGTGATAGTTCTTTTTCAGCTGATTCATGTAAGCTGAGAAAATAAAAAATCTTTAAAAAAAAAAAAAATAAAAAAAAATAAAAAAAAAAAAATCATGCTTTAAGAGGCATGATTATGAAGCACTTTTTAACACTAATACGTCCACAAATGATGTCACACTTGGAAGGGGGGGGGGGGATTTCATGGTATTGTGACAATATGTGACGAGGTGAGTGAGAGGGGGTAAGAAGAAATGTGACGTCACACATTTTGGTTAAAATAAAAGTTTTAAAAATCAGAAGATTAAATTTTGAAGGTATTTTGAAATTAAAGTATTTTGTGTTCATAAAGTAAAGATAAAATTTAAAGCCAAATATATTTAATTCTACTTCAAATTCCCAAAATACTACTATTTTCAATTTCTTTTCATATTAATATTTTATTACTATTCTATATTAATTATGGTTTTTGCTGTAAACTTTAACCTTATTTCTTACAAAATAAGTACATCAATCATTTTTATTGTTATGCTCACAAATATTAAAACACATGATTAAAGTTTAAGAATAAAGTTTGAAATAAGATCTGTAACGCAATGCTTTGTTTCTGAACCGCAAGTATATGTAATATAGCGTGACATGTGACAAAAGAGGGGAGGGAGGGGGTAAGACAAAGTGTGAAACTTTGTGACAAAGATGGGGGAAGAGAATCAAAAATATTGAAAAAAGTGTGGCATTTATGGATAGCCCCTAAACATGAGTGAGAAAATTCATAATTTCATAAAAGGAAAATTACACATCTAATTAAGCAATTAAAAAATAACTCTCAGTAAAAATTCATTTTCAACAATTGATATCCATATCCGTCAATGTGTGCGGATTCTTTTGAGCACTCCTGTATGCGATTTATATAATTTATACATAATATGGAAGATATTAAATAATAGATAAATTAGAAAATTCACACCGGAATGGAGAACATTCTTTCAGCAATAATCCTTTAAGACCCAGCTCGCACGATCGTGCGGGTTAGACATTCATTTAAATTTTTGATTCTGAAACAGTCGTATGTAATATAAACCTAAATCAAACGATCGTTCTGGTTAGCAGAAAGAATAAAGTATCTTTTTTTTTATCAACAAATGGTGGTAGTAGTCCATGTTTTACTTTCAGGTGGCATGTCTAGCTTTGTTTACAAGTACAACGGATATAGCTCATCATTTTATCTGTCGCAAAAAGATAATTATCGATATATTTTTAATTGCTTAGATAAATATTTTTGCTTTAATGTCTAAATAAGTGTAATATAACTAAAAACCTTAATTATACACTATTTATTTTGCTCTTAGCACTCAAGATTTCGTCACACGCACGATCGTGCAACTTGGGCGTTACGTTAGTCAGTGCGAAACAGATTTTCGGAGTTGAGAAATGCTTTCCATGTTGTGGGGTTTGTATACCTCCTGCAAACTTAAATGAAAATAAATTGTAGAAGGTTGAACCCATTGTAGATGCCTTCAGAAAAGTATGTTTGGCACGGGATCATGTGTTATACTCTATAGATGAGCAAATGATCCCATTCACAGGTCGTTGTTGAGTCAGACAATTTGTGAAAGACAAACCTAGGCTTGTTGGACTGAAAAACTTTGTCTTTTGTACATCAACTGGCTTAGTACTCGATTTTGAGATATATCAAGGACAATCAACTCGATTGGTTCATCCTGAACTCGGACTTGAACTATCCTTCCTACTTAGACTAACAAAAACTGTCCCCCCCCCCCCAAAAAAAAAAAAAAAAGTTTTTTGTATTTCGATAGATATTTTACAACATTACCATTGTTGGAAAAATTAAATGAGATGAGTATTTATGCAACCGGCACTATTTTGCCAAATCGTAATAGTGGGTTTAAAAAAGCTAATGGAGATCAAATGCAACGCGGAACATGTATAGAACATGTTACAAAAGACAATAAAATTGTGATTGTGGAATGGAAAGACAGTAAGAAAGTTATCATGGCATCAAATTGTTGTGGTACTGAACCACTGGAAAAAGTGGAACGCTGGTCAAAAACCACAGGTGAATATATTGAAGTATCATGTCCTTCTATTGTGAAAACATATAACCAGTGCATGGGAGGAGTAGATGTTTGTGATCAGCAGATGGAGTGTTTTACAGAACGTGGTTCAAGACAAGAAAATGAACATGAAAGGGCATTTTACATTTCATTGACTTAGCAATAACGAGCTCTTTGTTTCAGTACAAACGGGATGCAATATCTAATAAAATTCCCCCCAAAAAATCAAATGGATCTCTTAAAATTTAAGTTAGAAGTGGCAGAAGATGTTGTGTCATCTCCATCTGCTAACAGACGTGTAGTAAGCGATGATGAAGATGATGGTGTTGTAATTCCTCTTATGAAAAGATCTAAATATCTCTAACCCGCCTGCAAAAAAAAACATGCTTTGATAAAAAGTATGATTCTTACAACCATTTCCCATGTGTTGATGACATTTCAAGGCCTCTCAAGTGCAGGTTTGAAAACTGCGAAAGCAGTTCAAAAACATGTTGTGAAAAATGCAATGTGTGCATGCCAAAAACAAAAATATGTTTTAAAGATTTCCATTGTAAAAAAGTAACCACTCCATAAAATAAAAAAATAATACATCAATAATTAACATATTTGTAAAAAAAAAAAAATTGTTTCAGTTTCTCTCTTGTATCCATTTAGAGCCAGAAAATATATAAATCTTAACATGTAATAAGTAATGATTTCACAGGAAAAGCCCAAACCGCACAATCGTACAGGTGTGGCTTTCATAGAAAAAGCCCAACCCGCACGTTCGTGCAGGTACTCTTCACGCTCTAGGGGGGGGGGGGGAGAAAATTTTTTAAATTATTTTTTTAAGTGTCATTAGGGTTAGTATAGAGTTAATAACCAGAGGAAAGTAATATTTAATGATGAAAATGTTTCGGGTCTTAAAGGGATAAACAATTGTAATTAGTCCTTCAACTTGTAGCTGACTTCATTTGAGTATCTTTGTAATTGAAGAAATACTAAGCAATTCCATAATCTATAGAAAACATACACTAGTGCTCCTTAGGGATCCTTTTAAACTTTGTTATTGCTAAAACATCACAACTTTATTAAAATGCAGCGCATACGATTTTCACTATGTATCATAATCTAATGAAATTTTTTTTGTACGTAACTGTACGAACTACAAATGTTCCTTATTCTAGTCTGAGAAAGCATGTTGTAGTCCACCTCAGTGATGCATATCAATCTCGTTATTTTCAAATAACATAAAATTAATAAAATACATCGCAGACGATTTTTACTCAAAGACCATAATGTAATGGGAATTTTTCGTATGTCTCTATAAGTGAACACTAAATGCTATGCATTTCATTTTCAAAACCGAAGATTTTTTAATAAACTTCAATAATAATAATAATAGTAATGTATGTATTACATGAAAATCCGACTATATTTACGATAATCAGAGCATGGCTAGAAAGACAAATAGACAAACGAATTCATAAACACTTTGCAATTATTTCAGAAAAATGTTAAAAATCACATCTTAAATGTCAACAACAATTTTCTCGTTCAATATAAACCGCTTTCATCCTTTCGGTCCGATGTTTTTAGGGGCGTTCGTAATTATGTAAATACGTAGCACCTATTGTTGTCGCTCAGTCCGTCCGTCCGTTTGTCCGCATATAACAACGCAAAAACTACCCAACCGAATCGTTTGAAATTTAAAATACATAATTATAACATAATTTTGTCGAGTCATTTCAAATTTTATGAAAATCGGATGGATAGATCAATTACAGGGACAATCAAAAGGATTCCGTTACATTACGATCAATAGGGAAAAAAGTTTCAAATGCATTTTAATCGTTTGAAATTTAAAAATATAATTATTACGTAATTTTTTCGAGTCATTTCAAATGTTATGAAAGTCGGATGCATAGATTAGTTACAGGGACAATCAAAAGTATTCCATTGCATTACGGTCAATGGGGAAAAAGTTTCAAATGCATTTTAATGATGTTACACTCATTCGAACATAATAGAATTGGCATGAATCTATGAAGTATATACTGAAATATGCATTCTGTACAATCTGTGATCCAAAGAATTTTTATTATTAAATTACAGGGCCACACAAAAGTATTCCACTGCATAATGCTATACGGGGAAAATTATTTGGGACGTGTTTTAATTATATTCAACTATTTCACATTTTATGAATAAGATATACGTTGCTGAGGTGCAATAAAAAGTGCTTCCTGCATATTTACAGAAACACAAAGATTTCGGCCACTATACTGTATCCGGAGTACACTCTATACTATATCAGCAAGATCTGAATATTTTTAAAACTTCGTTATCGTACGAACGCACCTCATTTGCTGCGTTCACGTGCAATTTCTAACTTGTTTTTCATTTTTAAGCGGAAATTTTTTTTTCTTGTTAATAATGTTAATTATAGTTTTCAAAATCGAATCACTGACGTTTAAAGAGTGTGTCATAATCTCATTTTTTATACATTGTACTTCCTTTTAAACTTTGCGCTCATTTTAATCCCATAGATAAGAAAATGCATCCATAACTTATGTACGTAAGATAATAATTACAGATAAAGACAATGCAGACAGAATTTAATGAATGTAATTATTTCGCATACTAATTAATTAATATTCTTATGGAAATAGGCTAACTAAGAGATTTTGGAAAATATCGTATATCGCAACAAGATGTAACAGATAGAACAACTTTCTAATATATTTTTTTAAATTTTAGTATGAGTTACATGAGTTATTTAGGAAATTAACCTGTATTTTAAATTTAAGGAATAAAATATATGTTTGAATTTAAAAAAAGAAAGAAAAACCTCGCCAACGGTGCAAACAAAATTAAGCAAACTATTATTATTATTACTAACTGTCAAAACATAAATGAAGTCATAATAAGAAAGGCATAGACATACAACAATGATTACATGATGTAAATAGCCGTTAAGACAAAATAATACTCAATGGAAAGACATGAACTACTAACAGTACGCCAGATCCCGAACCTGTTAAAATAGAAATGTTTACTTCTTAAGAGTATACATCAAGCCTGTGTTTAACACATAAGGCTCTGCCTTGTACGGTTATGACTTACCGCTCCATCGTCATAATAGAACAGCGCAGAAAGTGTGTGTGGGAGGGGGGGGGGACTAATTTTTTTGAAGCGATTATCCAAGTGCCTGTTTTCTTCTTTAATAAAAAACAAAATTAGATAGAATGGAGAGAAAATATTCCTGCCTATCGAAGGATTTGATGTAAAAAAATATATCAAAATTATAAACTGAAACTAATTAAAATCTCTAAAAGTTTAAAAAGTTATTACTTGTACAACATTATTGCCATTAAAAAAAATGTGACTACTATCTGCAACCGATATTGAGTTAATTATCACTTCGATTTCAGTCCACTTACACTGAAGATACAAATATATATTACTTAGATGATATGCTGGCATAACCGGTATAGGTGTGTGATACTGGAGACAATTATAGGATTGAAAATTAGTTCACAATTATGCCTACTGTAAACATTAAATTGGATATTTATTTACAGTATGTTTAAATATTTATATCAAAACAAAATATTTTCCTTTATAGGCACGGATTAGCAGAATCAGCACTACCTTAAATCACACGTTGATTTTATCTTCACAAAAGTACTAATCCCGTCTCTATTGATTGTACTGATCTATATTTACCAAATGGTATGACCATACATGTCTATCGAACTCTAGACATATACACATACACCTCTAAAAAAAGCGTTCAACTTAAAACTGTTACTTTTCTACACCCTCTCTCTTTCTTTCTTCCTTCGTTCTCTTTCCAGCTTATTCAATGACAGATCATCAAAGAAGATTCTCTTCTGTTCACCACTTTTGCTTCCACCACCTAGTTCTCTATTGTATTATTTACATTACGATAGATAAAAATTTCTCTTCTATTCCTTTTATACATTGTACTAATTTTAATCTTAGGGATAAAAAATATATCCATAACTCTAGTACGTTGATAATGAAATGCAGATAAATACAATACATAAAGAAAATAAAATTAACAGTAAATTGTATCAAGTATACATCTCCTTAACGTCAAAGACATGACAATATTCATTTATGATTTAGAGATTCTAGAAAACAACGTGTAACTGAAATAATACAAGTCTGATTCTTTGATGTCTTATTGAAAGATTTTTTACTTTAATACTTTTCAAAGATAGAAAATGTTTTTAGACTTTAAAGACGGTGAAGTTTTGTTACAATATCCTGAAAGTGTTGGAAAGTGTATCATAATCTATGCTTGGACGGAGGACTTTACCTTTTTGCGGGGATGGGGAGAAGGGATCACTTATATTTCGCATTTTTAAGATATTCCGCAATGGCAAAATAAAGATCTTGTGCAAATTTCGTGTTTTCAGTTTAAAAACCATTGAAGTCACATGCGTTTTTATAAGTGTTCTTTTAACCTTTAACTGATGTTACCGGTCACACAGATCACAGTTTTTTTTTTTCAATTTTTATAGTTTAACTTGTGATTTTCCGTTTAATTACAAGCACTACCGAAATTTTATTTTATTTGGAACTTTAGTACTATCACCAGAGACTTTTAAATAGGTAAATGTTAATTATAACAGTCCTGTACAAAAAGTTTACAGCAAAAACGCCAACCTATGAATTAATCATGCCTTTTGTTCATTTGAACTTGCAATTTCACAAACCGCTTCACACTAGTTATCAGGGCTGTATCTAAGGAGGTGCTTAGGGGCGGCTCAGCCTCTTCTCCCTAAAACATTTTGAGCCTCCCCTGAAAAAAGATTCCAACGTCACTAAATGAATTTCTGTTCCGAAAATCCAAATGAAATTCTGTTAAAAAATATAATTTAGTTTTGAGACCCTTTCACAATTTGGCACAAATACTAAATTGTAACTAAAATATGTGTTTCAGTACTCGCTCATTCTATTTGCACCTATAAAGCTAACATGGTGTTTAATATTGCTCTAGTTATACACTCAAATTTTTCATCCTCCTATTCTTTTTTTTAGCATTAAATAAAATTATTACAACAATTTAATAAGAAACATAGTACCTACTGTGTGGATATACACTAATTTATATTTCTCCGTCAGAGAGAGAGAAAAAAAAAATGAGCCGCCCCCCCCCCCCCTCTCCAACCCTATTATTCAATTCTAGCTTACGGCCCTGCTAGTTATGTTACAATTTCTGTTACATCAGAAATTGTACCCACGCGCAGTGTTGCTGGGTCGGCAACACCTAAAGTTCCCCCTGTTTAGAGACACAAAAACTCCGTAAATATTTCAAAAACTACTCTAATGGCTACTTTAAATCTTTCTTATGAGTTCTAGATGGCAGCACCGCAGAGATCAAACTCTACTGTTTTTAAATAATAGGTAAAATGTTTTACTGTAATACGCGCTTCACAGCAATGCTCTTCTCACGGCACTTATCAATGCTTTACTTATGGGAGGTTACCACTTCGGCAACAGATGTATAATTAAAATGGTTAGTGCAATCTTTATAAAACAATACCTGTGTACTCCTCTAGACCTAAATAGATTGTCTATTTTTTTTTCTTTAAATTCCAATTTTAAAGGTTCGGACCTCTCAACTGGTAGACGGCAGGTGCTGGGTTCGAACCCAATCGCGGCTGTCGGCCTAACCGTTCGGAGTTTTCGTGGTTTTCTTCGAACCTTGCGTAAATACGGGTTAGGTTCCCTTAGAAAGACCCCCACGAAGGGCATTCCCCCCTGGTCCTATATCCCTAGCGCAGATAATCGGACGTCAAAAATCAATCAATCAATCAATCAATCAACCAATTTTAAAGAGTAGTGCGCCGGAAAGGGTTAAAGATTAATTTTTCCCGGCAGAATGTTTACTGACGTGCACTTGACAGATAGGACCAATATACGATATTTTACCTTGAAATCCGTTTCAAAAAATACACCTTCACAAATGTTTGGTAAGCTGCCAGAGGAAAAATCCGCATTGCTTCTCATAAGATGCCTTTTTTTGAAGTAGACCGATATACTGAGAGTTTTAGCTCAAAAATGTTTCTTTGTTTTTCTTCTATGTTTACTCAGCTTGCCGACTTTATGTATGAATAGTTTTTATAAGCTTTTAACGTAGACGCGGAAACAGAAATACGAGACTGGAGTCATATGTCACATGTTTCTTATTAAATCTGATTTTTTTTTTTTTTTTTTTTTTTTTTTTTTTTTCAAAAAGACCAGGGGTGTCATTTTAAATTTTCCTTGAGGGGGGGGGGGAGGCGGGAGGGATTCAAAATAATTTTTGTTCTTGTTGTGCGTAGTTGAATTTTTTAATCACATATTTTTTCTAAATTAGCCAAAGCAGCCATATTCAACTTGCAGCCCGGCTGCCTTTTATGTGCGGCTCGAAGCAGCACTAATGTTATAAATCAATTAATAACCAAATTATTTATTTATAAATTAATGACCGATTGATTTTATAAACATTGGTCCATGTTTATAAAATTAATTGAAATATCATATAAATATTTAAAAACAATTTTAAATGCCGTTTTCTTAGTCAAATATACTTTTACATATAGTCCCACTTGTGCTACAATGCTGTATGCATTTCTTAATATTCAACACTAATCAATAATTATTCCAGTTTAGTTAAATATGCGTTATATATGTTACAGGCCAAACTAGTTTATCCTAACGCCCATCGGATAAACTAATTTTTCCTGGGCCAAACCGGTCTATCCTAACCACCCATCGGATAAACTAGTTTTTCCTAGGCCAAACCAGTTTATCCCAAGGCCCATAGGACAAACTAGTTTTTCCTAGGCCAAACTAGTTTGGGCTAGCTCTTATAGGATAGACTAGTTTAGCCTGCTGTTTATTGGTCTGAACTAGTTTATCCTAGGCCAAATCAATTTGGCGTCATTTTATTGAATTCCATGACCGCCTCAGTGCCAACATTCTAGTTTATCCTAGGCTGATCTAGTTTATCCTAGGCCAATGTAAATTTACGTGTTTTTAGCCCACGGGCGTCAAAGTCTCATGGGCTCGCAGGTTCTGTATGTATGTATGTAAGCATGTATGTACGTACGTATGTATGTAAAGCGATAATTATTGAAAGAAATATCCGATTTGCTTCAAATTTTGGATGTAGCTTCATTTTGATAAGGTATTTTTCTGATTAGTTTTGGGAATTCATTGGATAAGAATAAGGGGGGGGGCGTAACGGGGGCTAATCCCCCACCTTTAATTTAGAGAAATGGAATATCATGCAGAATTATCAGTTTTCATTTAAAATTTTAGATAAAGGATCATTCTGACAAGGCGCCTCCTTCATTAGATGTGGATGTTTATTGTGGATGGTCAATGTTTAAGTAAAATTGGGGAATATGGGAAAAGGTAATCCCCTTACTTTATTTTTCGAGGGTGTTATTCTTTTAAAAAAACAAAGCTGTAATACACAATTAGTGTAAACAGCCTGTGAATGCAAAGCCATCAGTTTAACTGGGCAATATTCTTTTTAATATTGTTCCCGACTACTGCTCCATTGCTAACCTTGGGCAAAGTGGTTTTGCCATAACCCCTGTATAATGTATTTTATTCGTAGGGTAGTAGATACTGTTAGATGTTTGCACATGCCAAATTTCGACGCCCGGGCCCTCCCTTATCGAAGGAAAGTTATTTTTCTTTGACCCGGTGTAAAAGTTAAAAGTTCACTCCGAGCCCTGCCTGTACAATAATCATTGAAACTAGTCGTTGGGGACCATCGTAATACTTACCCATTATGGATATGTATATGAAAATAAAACATGTGAAAACTATTTGTACAATGCATTGCAATTCATAAACAAAATTTAAATATTGTTAATATACATAGTAATGCTATATTAAAGAACTGCTGATGTACCAATTTCGACAAATTATATAAAACTCCAAACTACTCAAGTAGTACAGAACTGCGTAAAAGAAACATCCTTATAACTCCAAAAATAATAATTCTATTAACTAACAATTAAGTGTGTCGGATCAAGAGTCTCATTTCCAATTAAAATATACCTCTGAATTGAAATTTGAATGAAATAGAGGGTCATGAAATATCGAAGAATGTGGTAAACAAGATTACAAATATCTCGGCAACTAATAATCCGATCGACTTCGTTCTACATGCAAAATGTGTGTTATTTTATTGCCTTTTACGTCCATTCCTTAGAAAAAAAAATTCGAAAATTTTTATACACCTTTCATCAGAACGAATTTTTCGAGAGTCCGAAAAAAATAGTTCCGGATAATCGAGGTTGCTGATATTAAATAGGGTTCGTCCCATTCTTACATACTAACAACATACAAAATTTCAAGTCTCTATCTCAATTTGTTCGGGAGATAGAGCGTTTACAGACAGACAGACAGACGGACGCAAATTTTTTTTCTAAAAATATGTTTTTCGGAATCTCCACTATCTAAAACGTGTAAATCCGTCAAAAAAATTTTTTTCGATTTTCAAAACGATTGCAAGACTTACCCTATACTACGTATGATGGGTAAGTAAAAAGATTGGCGTTACTCAATTTCTGTAAAATAAAATAAACTTTTTCAAAAAAAAAATATAACCGACTTCAATCAACGCTCTAAAAAGAGTTAAATAATTCTTTAAAATACCCTAATGATGAATTGTTATCTAATAACCACACATCAGATATCATGTACCGACAAAACAAAATGGTTATAAGTTTAATACATAGAACTTAATATCCAGCAAACATGGTTTTTCGGCAGAATATTTTTTACAAGAGATTAATTTACATATTTTTGATTTAATTTATGAATATATACATATAAAAAGTAATGAATTACTTTTTGAAGTTGGTGCCAAACGATCACAATCAATAATGATTTTTACCATTTTATTTATGGTATTAGGCATAATATAACCACAATTCTTACTATACTTACAATAGTTTGGCACCAACTTCAAAAAGTAATTCATTACTTTTTATATGTATATATTCATAAATTAAATCAAAAATATGTAAATTAATCTCTTGTAAAAAATATTCTGTCGTAAAACCATGTTTGCTGGATATTAAGTTCTATGTATTAAACTTATAACCATTTTGTTTTGTCGGTACATGATATCTGATGTGTGGTTATTAGATAACAATTCATCATTAGGGTATTTTAAAGAATTATTTAACTCTTTTTAGAGCGTTGATTGAAGTCGGTTATATTTTTTTTTGAAAAAGTTTATTTTATTTCTTACTTTTTAGTTATTTATACCATAATACTTAGTTTAATCGGTTGGATAGTTGTGGTGTAATCGGTGAACATATATAAAAAAAAAGTACATACGCGGTCGAATTGATGATAACCTTCTCTCCTTTTTTAAGTCAGTTAAAGAAATTATAATACGGCAAAATACTGTATGTTATACATGGATGTCAGGAATGGGGTTCGAACCCACTATCTCTTTCGAGAACCAGAGCTTAAGTCGTGCGCCTTAGACCGCTCGGCTATCCTGATTGCAATCTAAATGGTGAACAACGCCATATTACTCTTCGCAAGTCTATTATTTTAGCACACTTTCACTGATAAAGTACTGAGTTGGTAAAAGATCTCTGATACTCTGTGCTAACGGTTAAAAACAAAATATTCTTAATAGCATAATTAGTATTTAATTTGTAAAATATATGTGTAAAAAGAATAATACGGAAAAGGCTTTTGTATATATGTATGTCAGGAGTGGGGTTCGAATCCACGTTCTCTTTCGAGAACCAGAGCTTGAATTAAGCGCCTTAGACCGCTCGACTATCTTGACTAAAATCTGTTTGGTGAACTTATTCAACGTCATATTACTTTTCGCAAGTCTATTATTTTAGCACTCTCTCACTGATAAAGTATTGAGTTGGTAAAATATCTCTGATACTCTGTGCTAACGGTTAAATACGAAATATTCTTAATAGCATAACTAGTATTTAATTTGCAAAATATATGTGTAAAAATTATAATGCGGAAAAAGGTTATTGTATACATGCATGTCAGGAGTGGGGTTCGAACCCCCCCCCCCCCCCTCTCTTTCGAGAACCAAAGCTTAAATCAGGCGCCTTAGACCGCTCGGCTATCCTGATTGCAATCAACTCAGGGAACTTATTCAAGGTCATGTTATTTTTCGCAAGTCTATTAATTTAGCACTCTTTCACTGATAAAGTATTGTGGAGATAAAAGATCTCTGATTCTCTGTGCTAACGGTTAAATACAAAATATTCTTAATAACATAACTAGTATTTAATTTGCAAAATATATGTGTAAAAATTATAATGCGGAAAAAGGTTATTGTATACATGCATGTCAGAAGTGGGGTTCGAACCCACGCTCTCTTTCGAGAACCAGAACTTAAATCAGGCACCTTAGACCGCTCGGCCATCCTGACTGCACTCCATGGTAGGAACTCATTCAACAGTTTTAATTAGCGAAAAATCACTAATTTTAATAGTTTTTGCCCGTTTATTAAAAAATTACTGAACCAATTTCTATGAAATGGAAGTGGTACCAATCCGAGAGTAAGTTCTTTAATTTAACACCAAAACCAAATTAATCAGTTGGATAGTTTCGGCGTAATCGGTGAACATACATTAAAAAAAATACATACGCGATGAATTGATAACTTCCTCTCCTTCTTGAAGTCGGTTAAAATATTCTTAATAGCATAATTAGTATTTAATTTATAAAATATATATGTAAAAATTAAAATACGGAAAATTATTGTGCACACGTATGTCAAGAGTGGGGTTCGAACCCATTGTCACTTTCGAGAACCAGAGCTTAAATCAGACGCTTTAAACCGCTTGGCCATACTGACTTCACTCAATTGTAGGAACTAATTCAACAGTTTTAATTACCGAAAAAAAACACTAATTTTAATAGTTTTTGCTTAATTACTAAAAAACTACTGGACCAATTTCTATGAAATGGAAGTGGTACCAATCTGAGAGTAAGCTCTTTAATTTAACACCAAAACCAAATTAATCGGCTGCATAGTTTCGGAGTAATCGGTGAACATACATAAAAAAAAAAAAAAAAAAAAAAAAAAAAAAAAAAAAAATACATACGCGTCGAATTAATAACCTGCTCTCCTTTTTGAAGTCGGTTAAAAATCAGATTTTACTTCACTTTCAATTAAGATTCCTTTAAAAAAATTACTGCATACATATTTATTGGATAAATTTGCAATGTATTTTTAAAAAACGATGTGTTCGCAGAATGGAAAATACACAATGTATTATTGATTATTTAGATTCTTAGATATTTCAATATTCAAATAGGGATTTATTAAATAATTAATGTAGTTTAAAATAAAAGAAAAAAAGTAGAGATATAAACATAATAACATTTGAATCTGTTTAGCAAAAAGTAGATTTGTGAATATATTTCTCTGTCATTCCTTAAGGCTTTTCTCAAATCCAAAAGAGATACATCCTAACACATTTATGAACTAATTCCTTTTTGGAAATGCATAAGATTAACAGGCTTTCTCACTCAGAAAATATGTAATCGAATGGCGTTAGCCATTTTTTCATAGAAGCAATGTTTTTTTGAGAAAATACTATTAAAGCTACGTTTTGAATCGAATTTTCGGTAGGATTTCATGGGAAAGGAAAACTTTACGCCGTGACAAGAATAGCTTATATGTCGACAGGTAATTAATTTCTCAAAAATGTAAAACGCTATTCGATTCCAAATTATGTTCAGCTCCGATCTGGCTCGAATATCCAAAAAATGTTAATAATAATAATAATAATAATAAATGCAATTCTGATCTCAGCACGGCACTGCAGAAAAAAAAATAAATAAAAAGAATAAGCAAACACCATGTCCAATGCATCATGTCTCTACGGTGGACATGTTAAATTTCTGTATTGATAATAAACAGTGAATCTTGACACACATTTATATTTATTCTAGTAAAAAATATGTTTTTTACCGGCCAAACTCGATTTTGATCCAAATTAGATTATCCTGGGCAAAACTATTTTATCCTAACGCCAAATGGATAAACTAGTTTTTTCTACGCCAAACGTGTTTACCTAAATGCCCATAGGATAAACTAGTTTTTTCCTACGTAAGAGGGCAATCCTTCATTTTTCTTTTCTTACTTAACCATTAAACCCCCAAAAGTATTCAAAGAATCACCTTATGCGAAAGAACCTATATCCAAAATTTGAAGCAAATACGTAAATTCTGCGTCAAAAACGATTTATCTAAATTATGGGGAGGGGGGTTACCTACATTGCCCTTTCTTTTACACTTAAATAATAAAGATCCAAAACTAATCACAGATGCGCCTTGTCAGAATGATCCATTATCTAAAATTTTAAATGAAAACTGATAATTCTGCATGAAAAATCCATTTCTCTAAATTAACGGTGGGCGATTAGCCTTCCGTTCCCTTCCCCACCTTTTTCTTATCCAACGAATTCCCAAAACTAATCAGAAAAGTACCTTATCAGAATGAATCTACATCGAAAATTTGAAACAAATCCGATATTTCTATCAAGAATTATCGCATTACGTACATACGTACATATATGCGTACATGCATACATACTTGCATACAGATCCTGCGAGCCCATTATTTCTAAGGCTTTGACGCTTGTGAGCTAAAAACACGTAAAATTACATTGGCCTAGGATAAACTAGATCAGCCTAGGACAAACAAGAATGTTGGCGCTGAGGCAGTCATTGAATTCAATAAAATCATGCCAAATTGAATTGGCCTAGGATAAACTAGATCGGCCTAGAATAAACTTAGTTCAGACCAATAAACAGCGGGTTAAAATAGTCTATCCTATAAGAGTTAGGCCAAACTAGTTTGGCCTAGAAAAAACTAGTTTGTCCTATGGGCCTTAGTATAGACTAGTTTGGCCTAGGAAAAACTAGTTTATCCAATGGGCGTTAGGATAAACCGGTTCGGTCTAGGAAAAACTAGTTTATCCGATGGGCGTTAGGATAGACCGATTTGGCCTAGGAAAAATTAGTTTATCCGATGGGCGTTTGGATAAACTAGTTTGGCCTAAAATCGGGTTTGGCCTGTAACATATATATTAATACAATAAAAGAAAATATATATAAAACTTGTTTCTTTATTAGAAAAAATCTCCTGATGTTTTCCCTCTTCAAAGCTTCGAAATTTTGAATTTTTTATTGTACGTTGTATACTTACTAATACTACTTTTTAACTTGTTTTTTTATGAATGTGAATTTATTGCAAAAAAAAGATGGTTCCAATTATAATATTTTCGAACAGCAAACTTCGTGGGATAATTTTACATCATTTATAGTAAAAATTTACCACGAAGTTTATTGTTTGGAAATAGTGGTGTTAAAGTTTTTTGTCAACATTTCTACCGGACCAGCGTTCAATCCTACATAATAACATTGTAAATTGTTTTGCTATGCTACTTTTGTTATTTTACTATTTTTAATTACCCCTCTTTTTTAAGTGTGTTGCGGCAAGCCTAATGTCGTAAACATATGTTCGAAGCCCGCGAGGAAAAAAAAAAAAAAAAAGTTGAGTATGGCAGAGCCAAAGTATTCATAGATGATAAATGATGGCCTTAAAAATCAAGGAGTGTAAGTGACAAAAATTCGATTTAGAGTAAATTGAGTTTAAAGATAATTGACGTTAAATTTGAAAATTCAAAATAATTGACGAATTAAAATCGGTAAATTAATGTAAATAATGTATAATAATTACTATATTAAATAGAGATCACTCAAACATACAGTTTTGTTTTTGGCCCAAAATCTAAGTTTTGCCCAAAACGAGGGCGAAAATTTGTCCAGATCGAAATATTTAATATTCCAAGCATCTTGTTTCTTCCTTTGGAAATTTTCAATTTTAGTTATTGATTTGAACTGTACCGGCTCAAATGAAGGTATTGCAATGAACTTCGTTGTTTATAATTATCAGTCATGATTTATCAATCATCTCATAGAAAATTTTCAGTTTAAACTGCATTAGATTTTAAATATTCTTTGAGAAAGTTCTAGAATAACAAACGATCATTTACAAAAATCATTATAGAAGAAAAATCAAGATGTATATACCTAAAACTAAAATATTTTTTAATTAACTGAAATTCGTATTGTAAGAAAATCTTTCTCTGTCATGGATGAATTAATTATGTATTATTGTATATGAAAATAAAGTTTTTGGATTATTAACAGTTTTACATAATTAATAAATACTATACATATAAATTATTTTATTTATGTATAGTTATGTATGTATTAATTACTTTAAAAGATACAACTTAATTACTTAAAATTTTTCTGGATGTTATCATTTTTGGCCAAAAAGTAGGAAGGCCACCTAAATTCGGTTTTTGCTTTAAAAACCAGTTTTGATCTATCCTCAGTATTAAAAAAAGTCATTAAAATCTTTATTTTTCTTAGTATAATGCAACATAGTATAGCAAAAAACGTTTTTAGCAGTAGGATGCTGCAATCAATTTCTCAACTTAAATTGGATGAAAGCAAAAAATGAAGATTTTTTTTCAAGTCCTACACTTCAGGATAGTTTAAAAGCATTTTGACTTACCCATAGATGTTTTTAGAACACTAATCTTTTAAAATCAGCATTAAAATATGCATGCTAGATGAAAAATATAAAAAATTACGAACTTATTTATTTACTGAGTTGCACAGTTTAAAATAATGCACGTTTATATGAAAATAATTTATTTTTATATGAAAAATAAACAATTTGTTGGTAGTTTCTTTTTCTTTTTTATAAATGGAGCAATTAATAAAAAAACCCATTCCATAATTAAAAAAATCCCAACCTCTACAGTAGTATCCATCAACTGAAAATGTCTGCTGAACCTGAAGTTTGTTATTAAAAAAATAACTTATCTTTGCAAAAATAATATTTTTAAGAAAATTAAATTTTCCAATTTAGATTTTATGTAATTATACTTTAATTCTTTTACATAGCTAATATACTTTAACTTTGAGCATTTGTTTTGGTTTCTGGTGGTTTCTTCCATTTCTTCCAGTTTTTTCCATTTCTTCCAGTTTTTTCCAGTTTCTTCCACTGTCCTGGAAGAAATAGGTTTCTACCGGAAGAAACCCAACCCTGGCACGGAATATCAAAAAACTTTAGATTCTGCTAGACCCTTATATGTGGCGCTGCTATGCTGCATTATCCACGATTCCTCCAATAGCTCTATCTCAAGAACTAATGAATGGATTTTTATAAAATATTAGATTCAGTTGTTTCTTGATATAGTTAGGCGCTGATTATTTTTTGTAATAAATCGCTCAAGAAGTGACGCTGTTATGCTACATTATTCACATGATTGCAAGATTACCGCAATGGCTCGATCTTATAAACTAATGCACGAATTTTCATCAAACTTCAAATTCAGTTAGTCTTTAGTATAAATTAGTGTTGTTTAATTTTTGGTATAAATCGCTCAATAGGTGGCGCTACTATGGTGTATTTTTCACGATTTTGCAATAGCTGGATCTCAAGATCTAATGCATCGATTTTCATCAAACTTCAGGTTCGGTTATTACCCGATAAAAATTGATTCTGGTTAGTTTTTGGTGTATATCACCCAACAGATGGCACAGTTAGTCAGAATTTTGTAAGATTTCCGCAATAGTTCTATCTCAGAAACTAATGCACGGATTTTCATCGAACTACAGATTCAGTTATAAGTTGACATAAGTTAATGGTTCTACAAAAATTTCACAACACAAGTTCTTTGATTTTATAGATCATTCACTAAGAAGCTTAATTGAAAGTTAATGCTGATAGAGAGAGCTATTAAAATTCATAACTCTTTCCCAGAGCTATTTATTTAAGATAACCACTAATGATCATCATTATTAGGTGCGTTCGTAATTATGTAAATACGTAGCACCTATTGTTGTCACTAAGTCCGTCCGTCTGTCTGTCTGTCTGTCCGTCTGTCCGCATATAACAACGCAAAAACTACCCAACCGAATCGTTTGAAATTTAAAATACATAATTATAACATAATTTTGTCGAGTCATTTCAAATTTTATGAAAATCGGATGGATAGATCAATTACAGAGACATTCAAAAGGATTTCGTTACATTACGGTCAATAGGGAAAAAAGTTTGAAATGCATTTTAATCGTTTGAAATTTAAAACATATAATTATTGCGTAATTTTGTCGAGTCATTTCAAATGTTATGAAAATCGGATGCATAAATCAAAAGGATTCCGTTACATTACGGTCAATGGGGAAAAAGTTTCAAATGCATTTTAATGATGTTACACTCATTCGAACATAATAGAATTGGCATGAATCTATGAAATATATACTAAAATATGCATTCTGTACAATCTGTGACGCAAAGAATTTTTATTACTAAAGTACAGGGCCACACAAAAGTATTCCACTATATAATGCTATACGGGGAAACATGGTTTGGTACGTGTTTTAATTGTATTCAACTATTTCACATTTTAAGAATAAGATATACGTTTCTGAGGTGTAATAAAAATTACTTCCTGCATATTTACAGAAACGTAAAGATTTCGACTACTATACTGTATCCGGAGTACGCTCTACTATATCAGCAAGATCTGAATATTTTTAAAACTTCGTTATCGTACGAACACACCTCATTTGCTACGTTCACGTGCAATTTCCAACTTGTTTTTCTTTAATCGTATCTCTTATAGAATTTCATCTATCTTCTGTCCTGATTCGTATGAGAACGAATAAAATTTTAAAGATTTTCTTTTCTTTCCATCAATGTATTAAAAATGATGTTCCATCAATGTATTAAAAATTTCTTTAAGAGCAAGAAAAATAGTGGTGCTTCCTGAAGAAGATCCTGGACAGATGATTAATTTTTAGACACGTAAAATTTGTTTTTTTAGTAAAATTTCTTTGAAAAGTAGTAAGTGCAAAACATACGCGGGAACGTGAATTACGCAAGTAAGTACGTACGTACGACATACACATATGTATATTCTTATTTCAGAAACATTCTTAGGTTTACTGATGTGAACTTGACAGATATGATCAGCGAATGATATTTTTCCTCCAAATCTGTTTCAAAAAGCACAATTTTACAAGTGTCTGGTGTGTTGCCAGAATAAATTCGACTTGCTTCTCAACTGATACCTTTTTCCTTTTTTTTTTTTTTTTTTTTAAATTGATCGGTAATTTAAAGAGTTTTATAGACAATTGATTTTCTGAATAAATAGTTGTGAGAAATTCTTAATCTATACTAATAAAAAAAGTTTCACTCAGTGTACCTGTCTGTCTGTGTGTGTGTGTGTGTGTCTGTGATGAGTAGCGAAATTTACGGTACACTGTTAAAAATAACGGTGACGAACCGGTTGCATTTGACGCCCAGGGGTGAAAAGGTTAAATCACGTGGCACCAGCGGGCTTGAAAACGTGTTTGGGGTGCCATTGGGTGTTTCACGCTAATTAGGGTGCCACGCAATGTATACCGTTGGAAGATTTTCACCCCTTAGTCATTTGCGCATGCTCTGTAACGTGTATCCTTGCACTTCAATTCGCTGTCACTGGTGGATCAACGCAGCAATTTTTTTCCTACGATGACTATCACCGCTATACGCTATCCCGATTTCGTTTAGAACTTCGGATGGCTAACTTTTGGCGAGCTTTTTTATATAAAGCAACCTTTGAATTTCAGGACATATGAACATTTCAGGGAGACTTTAAAGGTGAGCTTGATGGCCGAGTGGATAGGGCGCTGAGCTTGTAATCAGACGTTCTGCGTTCGAATCCATCGAGGGCCGAAAGTCGGGTAGTATATTTTTTAATTTTTTATCATTGGGCACTCTGGATTAAGGATGCCATCTTTTCACCCTAATTAAAGGTGCTATTTTGGTTCCTTTAGGGGTGTCACCAGTAAGACAAGCCTTTCACCCTTAAAAGGTGCAATGTGTCACCATTAGTTTTAACGGTGTACGTACGAGACGGAAAGTTTTTGGGAAGATAGTCCAAGGCCTCTCCTAATGTACCTGAGATACCGATTTTTAAATTTCTAATAATTAGCTAGGATATTAATTAAAAACTCATCAACTAGCCAAATTAAAAAAAAAAGTATTTCTTTCTTCAAAAACACAAGCTGATTAAATTTGAACCGCGATGTTAAGGTCGCGTACGACTGTCCAATCAACACGCTCCTCTTGAAATCGCACCGAGGCCTAGCAGTTTGCAGAAAGTAAAAAGGATAGATTTTAAACTTTTACAGGCCAACGTTTCCATTTGGGAATATAAAATAAAAAAATTATTAAAAATTAAATTTCATCAAAATTGAGTTGAAAAAAATTAGCAGAAATAGTAAAAAGATGACTTGATTTTTTGAAATAGAAGTTACATTCCTATATCATTGCTGGGGAAATGTACAGAAAATTCCAAAAATGACTAATGACCACCGCAAAATAACCACTGGTAGTGATCAAAGTTTCTAATTGGGTACATTCTGAAAATTATATATATAAAAAATTTCCACCATATTAATGGCTTATAATCTCTTAACAAGCATTAGAAGGCATAATATGCAAAATAATAAATAAATAAAATATATCTGGATCTGAATTCAGTCTGTAAAAGGTAACGAGCAACAAATAAATTTATTTCTCAATCTTCTATTTAAGAAGGGAGGATTTACCAGAATTTGTAGTTTGCCACGTTGCCACATTCCAAAGTATACTACGAATTTTTAAGGTACAATATGTATATTTTTTAATATTGCTTTTTATCGATTTGAAATGTAACACATCTATGCGTATTTTTTTAACAACAAATCTAACTATCTGTTTTTTTATGAAGTCCGAACACAATCAATATACATAAATCAACAATTTTAATTTTTTGAGAGTTTTTTAAATTTTCATTTGTTTGATAATTCATTTGAGAAGCGCATTTGCAGCAGATATAACGAATATATACAAGTTTATGGTTTATTAAAGAATATTATCATGGGCTTAGACAACACAGGGCTGGTCAGCTAGTATAGGATAAAGCATACATTCAAGTGGGCAAAAGGACATAATTTCGCAATCTTTGAAACATAAAAAAATGAATAAAATTTAGTTAAATACTCTTCATTTTTTTTTTCAATTAAGTACTTGATTTTTTAAAAAGAAACTAGGAATAATCTTGACACCATATTTCTTAAAATCTTAAAACTGCAAATCTTTGATAATGTTTTCATTTGAAGATAGATTTTTTAACTTCTTTTGCTAACCATAATGGCTGTAACTGAAAGTATAAAAAAATTCTCGGGTTATAAGAGCAATTAAGAGGTATTTGCAAAGCAATGAATATGCTTAAACCGCCCTCACTTGTCGATACATTAAGAGGCTATTTAACTCCTTGAGGGGCGGTGGTTTCATAGATATACCACTTAATTTTAATTCCCAAACGCCACATTCCCACCGGAATTTTATTAAAGAAAATTACGGTTTATTGAATGCATGAAGTATAGCTTTTTCTTATTTACAAATAAAGTTGTTTTCAAATTCCGGTGTCAGTCATTAATTTCAATACTTAAGCAATGAATTTGCCTTGCCCCGCAAAGGGTTAAGACAAGCGAAAAAATATGTTCGCTAATGTTAATCAAATGGGAAAATTTTTTTAAGTTATCTCGTTTGCATTTCAATGTTTTTAAATGATTTAATTGGATAGCTGAGGTCGATCTTTGCACCTGCCTTTTCTTTAATTTTCCGACTTTGTTTTCAGGCATTTTTAATTAGGACACTTTCACTTTCGAAAACCGTTTCGAGAGTGAAAGCATCCTCATAAAAAATAAGCAAACAAAACTGTAAAAGTAAAAAACGGCCTTCAGCTATGAAATGCAAAATAAATCATTTAAAAATATTGAAATGCAAACAAGTTATCTTAAAGAATTCATAAGTATAGCATTAGAGAGCTAGTCTTTTCGCATAACTAAAGACTTGTAAATACCACCCCAATTATTTATTATTCTTTATATTACTTATAATTTGGATCATTTAAATTTTGAAAATTTTCAAAAAAAAAAAAATGCAATTTAAATTTTGAAATTTTTTTTTAAAAAATGGAATTTAAATTTTGAAAATTTTGAAAAAAATAGAATTTAAATTTTGAAAATGTTGAAAAAAAATGGAATTTAAATTTTGAAAATTCTGAAAAAAAAAAAATCTTCCCATAAAACTGCATAAAACAGTAAAAGCGGGACCTCACCCCTCCATTAACCTGTCTACGTCACTGAATTGACCAATCCATGTCACATGAGGGACAATTTTTCTACATATTGCTACTTTTTTAACAATGTTGTTATGTCAATAAATAAATAAATAAAAAAACTATGCTAAAATAAAAATCTAGTTTTCTTTTTTTTTTTTTAATTTAAGACATAATAAGTTAATAAACAGAAATATTTATGCGAGTGTCAGTTTTTCATAACATGGCCCTGAAAAGGACGGATTACTTACGTGCAAGATTTAAAATGTGAATGATATTTTTAAACCTATTAAAAACAGGTAGCTTGTACAGATCCAGAGCTTAAAATATGAAGATTATTTTAAAAAACTATTAAAAGGTCGTTCCACATTACGTGTGGAATAGTTTTTCTATCTATTACTGTTGTTTTAACAATGCTATTATATCCTCAAATAATAATAAAAAAAATATGCTGATATGAAAATAAACTTTTTTTGTTGTTGTTAATTTTAATGTATAATTTATATTTCAATAATTTATAAGTTATGGGCTATGCACATATTATGTTATCAATTTTTCGGTAATTTTTTACCTCTTTCCGATTTTATATGTTATTATCCCTTTAACTTACCCCTCCTCCCATCCCCCGGTAATGATATCGTTATCAAAATTTTTAAAAAAAATTTCTATTTTTAGAATTCATTTCTTTTGTTTGAATTGATATACAAAACTGGTTACATTTATTTTTCGATACTTTGTTGATTCAAATGAAGTCAATAAAGTATCGTTTTATATCAAATAACACTTTAAAGAAATAATAATTATTAAAATATTTCATAATAGCTTTTAGTTATATGATGCATTCAACAATTCTTATTGTACTTGTCCTGAACGAACAAAAGTGCAGATCAGATAGAAATTCTTATAAAGAAAACAATTGAACAGCAATCTTTCTCTTATTTATCAGTAAACAGAAACTTCATTTTAAATATACTTCGTATATAATTTCTCGGACTGTGATTATATATGAACATATAAAGAAGAATAGGAATCTCAAACGTTTGGGTAGTCCATATTTTAGAATGAAATAATTTTATAATTTAGTGATTCTAATAATAAAATCAAATTCACATTTTCATAAAATGAGATATTTTAACCAAATTTTTAACCAAAAACCATGTTACAAATTAAGAGAGAAAATTTCGATTGGATAAAAAAGGATATCGATATCAAAAGACAACCCCCTAAACTTTGATATCTTACGATATCATGGCCAAACCCCCTCCCCCCTAAAATGATAATGTTATAAATGCACAGCCCTTACACATATATATGTACCTATGTAAGTGTCACTTACAGCACATTTTATCCATTTTTTATGGAATGACCCGAATACAATATAAAACAGAATTTAAAATTAAAAAAAATGAAACATACCATGTAGAAATCCAAAAACTTCAAAATCCACTTGTACCAATACCGGTGATAATTCTATATGCCTCTCGGGATATCTCCAAACGATAACATCTCCAATCCTGTCTCTGTTACTTAGAAACCTGGAATACTTCAACATATTCGAAATAATTGTGAGATCGGGGAGCGAAAAATTTTCGTTCGTTTTTGCTTGAAGGGCAAGCTAAGGAGTGTGTTACATTTACGTGGGTGAATGGGGTTGGTTTTTCTTCGAAACTCGTGCCAAAAAACTGCTAAATCAGCCAAAAAAATCCCGCGTTGTATTTCTGTGGGATTCAGTCGTGGCTGATGCCAAAAAATATTGTGTCTGACACCTGCAGGCTTTGTTTTTGTGCTCAAAAGAACAGTTTTTCGTTGTTTTAGATTTTCGTTTTTCTATTTTTTGTTTGGTGACACATTTCTTAAAGTGAAATTAGATAATGAAAATAAAAGGCATTGTATGTGCTGTTCTTTAATTGCGGTTTGGGGATCGTAATGAAGAGAGTTGCTAAGGAGTAGTTGATATGGAATTTGAAACTGTAAGGAGCAACCAGTGTTGAATTCAGGGGGTGGCCCGGGGGGGGACATTCCTCCCCCGGAGCAATGAAATGTCCCCCCCCCCCCAGAAAATTTGAGATTTTGTGTTTTCAATGGTCAAATAGTACCATTTACCCCCCCCCCCCCAAAGCCACAGAAGTCCCTCCCGGAGAAAATTGTCTGAATTCAATACTGGGAGCGACTATATAGACATTAGAAGACGAGTTCGGGTTCAAAGTAAAAATTTTATTCATTCACAAATTGAAAAAAAAAAAAAAAAGTAATTTAACAAATTACGACAACCATTTGTAAAATGACTTTTTCAAAGACTAAAATTTAAGACCTATAAATTCTATATTTAAAAAACATATATTTGTTTCCTCACTTTTTGTAAATAAGACATATTTCACAGTTAAATAAAGGTGAAACATCTCAAAGAAATTATCATTTATAGGTTCATTTTCCTCCTTAAGGATTTATTAATTTAAAAATAAAATAAAACTAGTCGTTGGGGGCCACCGTAATACTTCCCATCATGAATATGCATAATATAATATAGGAAAATAAAACATGTGAAAACTATTTATACAATGCTTCGCAATTCCAAAACAAAATTTAAAAGTATATTTTAACATTATCAATATACATAGTAATGCTCCATTAAGGAACTGCTGATGAACCCATTTCGACAAATTATATAAAATGCGAAACTACTCAAGTAGTACCGAACTGCGTAAAAGAAACATCCTTATAACTCCAAAAATAATAATCCTATTAACTAACAGTTTATTGCGTCTGATAAAGCGTCTCATTTCCAATTTAAAAATATCTCTGAATTGAAATTTGAATGAAATACGGGGTCACGAAAAATCGAAGAATGTGGAAAACAGAATTACAAATATCTCGGCTACTAATAATCCGATCGACTTTGTTCTTTATGCAAAATCTGTGTTATTTTATTGCCTTTTAAGTCCACTCCTTAAAATACAAAATTTCGAAAATTTTTATATACCTTTCATCAGAACAAATTTTTCAAGGGTCCGAAAAAAAATAGTTCCGGATAACCGAGGTTACTGATATTAAATAGGCTTCGTCCCATACTTACATACTATGTACATACAAAATTTCAAGTCTCTATCTCAATTTCTTTGTGAGATAGAGCGTTTACAGACAGACAGACTGACAGACAGACGGGCGGCAAATTTTTTTTTCTAAAAATATGTTTTTTTGGAATCTCCACTATCTGAAACGTGTAAATCCGTCAAAAAAATTTTTTTTTCGATTTTCAAAACGATTGCAAGACTTACCCTATACTACGTATGATGGGTAAGTAATAAAGAGGTGATAAGGTAAGTGTACCAGTAGTGGGCCACGTACCAATAGTGGGCCACCAACTTTCAAAGCTGAAAAACAAGTTTTCTAGTGATCCCTGTCAGATAACAAACTAACTGCTGATTGACTATAACCCTTATCTGTTATCAGACAAACGGACAACTTCAGTATTCTGATAGTTTTTGAGCTGGAAGGATGTTTTTCTTCCAGTCTTAAAATACAAGGATTTTGTGGCTCATTCTTACTGCTTTCCTTAAGAGGTAAGTTTTCATTCAATATTTTTTCTTTAAAAGTATATTGTAATTTTATATTAAAATGTCACATTTCTAATACATTGTATAAATAAATACTTTATTCTTTATGCTTAAAAGGTATAAAATTAACACATTATAATGTTTAGGGGATGGCCCACTTCTGGGTCATTAAATTTCAAGTTGTTCCAATAGTGGGCCAGGGCCAATACTTTATCCCAGAAGATTCTGAAGTGACGTAAGGACAATTTATACTTGTCTTAATAATCGGAGGAAAAAGAAATACAGAAAAATATGTATATTTGTGTGTAGTTCAAGAAATTAAAGAAGCAATAATATTTGTTCAAGGACTGAAGTCAACTGGAAATAAAAAGGACATTGTCATTAAGGAAAATGATGTCTTTAGCATAAATATTTCCGATATAGTTGGAGTGGTACCGTAACCAGAGCTCAGACAAACAGATCGTCAACTTTTGTATTCTTTTTGTAAAAAAAAAAAAAAAAAAAAAAAAAAAAAAAAAAATGGCTGCAAAAGAAAAATAAATGCAGTAAAATTTAAATCCCATTCACATTTTTTTCCCTTTTTTTAAAAATAAATATGTAATATAGTTTTGCAATCATTTCAGCATTTAATTACCCTTTTTATTATGTATATCTTATAATTTATTACTACTGCAAAGTAACACATAGGACAAATATATATATATATATTTTACGTTATAAAATATTACAGACTGTTCGAAAAAACTAAAGAGAAGCTGAAATTATTTTATGTAATCATCAAAACTTCTAAATATGATTTAATTATTGTGTATATTTAAGTGTAGAAATGTAAAAAAAATTATAACCTCTGTACAGTACACATTAAACTCAAGAATTGAGTGGCCCACTTCTGGGTCGCCCACTACTGGAGCATCAGTAATTTACTATACCCACTACTGGAGCATAGAGGAAGGTAACATTTTTTATTTTTCATTTTTTCTAAAGAATATATTTTTAAAATTTGAATGTTTATTCTGATACATGAAGGTAAGGACTAGGCTAATAAAATATATATTTTTTGGAATTCACTAATATATTAATAATAATTTGGCAAATGTACTTAAGTGGCCCACTACTGGTGCATTTACCTTAGTGTTTCTTTCTTTCTGAATTCATTCAATTTCTTATATTAGTTATATCCAGTGGCGCAGCCAGAATTCGGTTCTAGGGGGGGGGGAGTTTCTGATAAAGGTGTTTGCCGGTTATTTGAATCACCGGTTAATAGAATCAATACTTATTAGAATATTCGCTGTATAATACTTAAATTCAAAGAGCATCTGTGTGGAAGAAAATCATCATTCTTTCAGCATAATACGACTCAGAAAATTGATTTAGTTCAAATAACCAATTTTTACTTAACTAATCAATGTAATATCCACTTTCACAGTTTTAAGTAAAATTTTTGCCATTTAATTGGATCCCTTTATTAAATTAAATCCAGGGCCGTAACTACCGCCGGGGGAGCCGGGGCACTGCCCCGGGGCCCCCAAGCCTGAGGGGCCCCAAACTGATGGTTAAAAAACTATTGATTTTAGTTTCTAGTCTAAGTTCCTATAAAATGCCCAGCACATACCTAAAAGTTAGTAATAAAAAAAATCAAAGTGCTAGAATAGATGATTTTGCGTGTTTGTCAATACACCCTGAAGCAACCATGTGGTTATGGGATATCACGGCTGCTCAATCTGAATTAATCTTTCATCTTGTCGATGTTTTTTACAAAAGTACGGTGTATATGGATAAATATTAATAGCACGTACTTAAACAAACATAAATTTAATTAAACTTATAAAGAAATAGAATACATTTCTAAATAACTTGAGACACGTTTTGTCTCTCGGAACAAGGTGATTTTCCTTGCGTGCTACATAAGCGGCGGCAGTACAGTAACTGACTCACCGAACCAACAGTCTCTCACAGCCTGCCTAGAGTCCTTGTCCGATGCGCATGTGGCGCCATCTGTTGACAGTTTTTAAATGTTCTGGATCGAAGAGGCACCTCAGTACCCCCTTCCTAGTGCAAACGATACTCTTAATTTTCCACTAAACGTTCTGGA
This sequence comes from Maratus speculifer, assembly GCA_964019185.1. Lineage (NCBI taxonomy): Eukaryota > Metazoa > Arthropoda > Arachnida > Araneae > Salticidae > Maratus > Maratus speculifer. The sequence continues at coordinate 68,985,887 of OZ025303.1, forward strand.
AATCTGACAGTTCTGCCGGATCGTGTGATGTGAGGTGGTTTTGTTTTTCCAGAATTCGAGGCAGTCCCGGGAGTCGAAGCAGTTGTTTCCAGGGTTGAGGTTGTTTCAGGAGTCGAAGATAGTGAATCATTCACCAAAAAGGCTGGCTTCAGTCTGTCCAGCGATATATTTACTATTTTGCCTTTTATGGCCACTTTAAAAAGTTTATCGTTGCGCTCAACAACTTCAAAAGGTCCATCATACGGCGGTTGTAAAGCTTGCCGAATACCTTCTTGACGCACAAATACATGCGTACATGTTTTAAACTGCTGAGACACAAATGTTTTTGTGCTGTTATGGGACTTAGTTGGTTGTGGTTTGAATTCGTTGAAGGTATTTCTTAATCGCTGCACTAATTCTTCAGGACTTTTAATGGTGGATTTGTCATCGAAGAAATCACCTGGTAGTCTGAGAGTAGACCCAAAAACAAGTTCAGCTGGCGAAACATTTATATCGGTTTTTAGTGCAGCACGAAACCCTAATAACACTGTTGGAAGTATTTCAGTCCATTTTTCAGTTCGTCTGGCTTTTAGTGCACATTTTAGAGGTCTGTGCCAATTCTCGATAATCCCATTACTCTGAGGGTGGTACGGAGACGATCGGTACTTTCTAGCACCTAACAATCTGGCTAACTGCTGGAAAAGTTCAGATTCAAACTGGCGTCCTTGGTCCGTGGTGATTTTCTCAGGACACCCAAATCTTGCAATCCATTCGGAAAGTAGTGCACGTGCCACTGATTCTGCTGTGATGTCACTAAGTGGGTATGCCTCTGGCCAACGCGTTGCTCTATCAATTACGGTTAAACAATACCTTTTACCATTTGATTCCGGTAAAGGTCCAATTAAATCTAAATGTATGTGTGCAAATCTATCTGTTGGAAGATCAAATTTTCCTAACTCTGTTTTTGTGTGTCTAACAATTTTGGAGCGCTGACAATCCAAACACTCACGAGCCCAAGTTCGACAATCTTTAGCTAGGGAAGGCCAGATAAATCGTTGTCGCAGTAAATTCACACTACCTTTAGTTCCAGGATGAGCAAGTGCATGTAAATTCCAAAATGCCTGTTTTCTAAAAGTTGGAGTTAAATATGGACGTGCTTTGCCACTAGAAATGTCACAATAAATTTCTGTTGTGGAATTTGGAAGGGTAATTAATTTGAGTTCTAAACTGGATCGACCGCTTTGCATAATTTCTCTAAGTTCTGAATCCTCTTTTTGCTCCATACTTAATTTATCGTAATCTAATGGAGTAGGCATTTGTATTACGTTAATTCGGGAAAGTGCATCAGCTGCATCATTTTGGTTTCCTTTTAAAAATACCATATCAGTGGTGAATTCAGATATAAAAGATAACCACCGACTTTGTCTGTTAGTGTAATTATCTGTTCTTTTTTTAAAGGCAAAAACAATTGGCTTGTGATCGGTAAAGATTGTACATTGACGGGCTTCCAAAAAGTGTCTAAAATGCTTAACGGACTCATAAATTGCTAATAATTCTCTGTCAAAGGTAGAATACTTTAATTGTGTTTCATTTAGACGTTTGGAAAAAAATGAGAGTGGTTTGAGACCCTCCTCTGTTTCTAAGCTTAGTGTAGCACCAATAGCAAAATCACTAGCATCAGAATGAAGTGCTAATTGACCGTCATGGCTAGGAAATGCAAGAGTTGCATCCGTTAATGCCTTTCTTGAAGCTTCAAAAGAATTTATTGCATTTTCAGACCAATCGATAGGAGTTGAATCTTTCTTTTTAGCTCCACGCAACAAATCTGTTAAAGGTGCAAGGATAGTTGCAGCATTGCGACAAAAACGTCGAAAGTAATTGAATAAGCCAATATATGTACGAAGTTCAGAAAGAGTTTTTGGTCGTGGATATTGCTTAATAATTTCAACTTTAGTTTGTAATGGTCGAATTCCAGCAAGAGATATTTCGTGTCCTAAAAATGATACGCTGTCTTGTTTAAAAACACTTTTGGATATATTTATGTTAAGTCCGTATTTAGAGAGTCTGCTTAGAACAGCTCGTACATGGTCTATATGTTCCGATTCCGTTTCGGAAAAAATTAGAATGTCATCCAAATAAGCTATAGCAAATGGAAGACCATAGAGAACCTCATTAATAAATCTTTGGAAAGTGTTTGCTGCACATTTAAGTCCAAAATTTAAATATAGAAATTCGAAGCTTCCAAAAGGGGTTATTACCGCTGTTTTAGGAATATCTTTTTCATGCACTGGAATATGAAAATAAGCGCGGACTATATCTAATTTTGTAAAAATTTTCTTTCCATGTAGAATATTGGTAAGGTCATGGATGTGGGGTATTGGATAACGGTCAGGAAGAGTTACTGAATTTAGACGTCGATAATCACCACAAACTCTGTAAGAACCATCCGGTTTTGGTACAACGTGAATAGGGGATGCCCAAGGGGATTTGGAAGGACGACATATACCTTCATCCATAAGATATTGGAATTCTTTTTGAACTTCCTTTAAAATTTTTGGATGCAATCGGCGAGGTTTGGAATAAAGTGGTGGTCCCGTAGTTTCGATATGATGAACTGTATCATGGCATGTTGGTTTTTTAAAATTTGGTATAGGATTTAAGAGCTCTGGGAATTCCTCAAATATAGTTTTAAAAGACATGTCTTCAGAAATTAGTTTAATTTGGGACTGTTTTGAGCAAGTAAGCTCACCCTTAGTGGACAATCCAGTTACAGAATCAATTAATCGAAATTTGTGCAAATCTACAAGCAAAGCAAAATTTCTTAAAAAGTCTGCTCCAATTATAGGGCAAGAGACATTTGCAATAACAAATGACCAGCGAAAACTCCTTCTCAAGCCGATATTTAGGTCAAGCAGTTTGTTACCATAAACAGGAATTTTGGAATTATTTGCAGCATAAAGATAATTAGAAGGACTCTTTTTGTTTACTTGTTTTGGTACAGGGATACAAGAAATATCACTACCACTATCTATTAAAAATTTGAACCCTGAATTTTTATCAAACACATGCAACCTACATTGTTCTAATGCTGCTACGCCAACTGTATTTTCGCTTGTTGACCTAGCAGCAGCCACTAGTTTTTTTTAATTTCATCAAAAGAACAAGGTTCGCGGCACTTTCGAGCATCACTACCAAATTTCTGATGGTAATAACATAAGTCTGATTCGTTTTGTTTACGACTCGGTTTTTGGGAATCTCTATTTTTACTGTATCGTCTTTCCCTGTAATGCGATCGGCCGCGAGACATCGATCGCCTAAACACATTTTTGGATAACTCTGAAACCTGCAGTGTCAATTGCTCAATTTGTGTTTGAAGATTTAAGATCGCGTTATGGTCGTTCCGAGGCGATTCGGTGGGTTTGGAAACTGCATACACTGCCGATTCAGATTTAATTTCATTAATTTTGTCAGCTAGGGTTGCTAATTCCTGTAATCCGGAGCTTGAAACCGACAAAATTGCTTGCGTATGCGTCGGCAAACGTTCTAACCAAATAGCTTTCAAAAATTCTTCGGTAACGGAACTTTGCGCTAATTCTTTCATTTGCCGCAGTAAAACGGAAGGTTTTTTATCACCTAGCACAAGTTCAGAGAGTAATTTACGTATCTGCTGCGATTGCGAATCTGAAAACTCCTGAATTAGTCTCTGTTTCAAAGCATTATATTTATCATTTGGAGGCGGCGTAAGAATTAAATCAGATACCGCACTTAATGTATCTGTGTCTATAGCAGATAATAAATAATTGTACTTAGTAGTGTCGTTCGTTACTTGCGCCACGGCAAAATTTGCCTCAACTTGTACAAACCAAACAGAAATATTACTTTTCCATAAGGGAGGAATTTTAACAGCTACCCTAGCAAGCGTTTCTGTCGGATTATCGGCAGGAATATCATCAGGCATTATGAGCGCAGAATTAAAAATATATATTGATAGAGCAATAAATAAATAAATATACAATTTAGTAAAATTTTGAATAAGAACGCTTGGGCTCGAAAATTTTTTAATTAAAATAACTGGTAAATATAACAATTGGGCCAGAGAATACCACAAAGAAACATAGAAAATGGCACATACCGTTTTTTTTCATCGCTGTAGTTGTCCAGGAACGATATATCAGAAGGCGTCTTTCAAAATTGTCCGGTCAACACTTGAAGCAACCATGTGGTTATGGGATATCACGGCTGCTCAATCTGAATTAATCTTTCATCTTGTCGATGTTTTTTACAAAAGTACGGTGTATATGGATAAATATTAATAGCACGTACTTAAACAAACATAAATTTAATTAAACTTATAAAGAAATAGAATACATTTCTAAATAACTTGAGACACGTTTTGTCTCTCGGAACAAGGTGATTTTCCTTGCGTGCTACATAAGCGGCGGCAGTACAGTAACTGACTCACCGAACCAACAGTCTCTCACAGCCTGCCTAGAGTCCTTGTCCGATGCGCATGTGGCGCCATCTGTTGACAGTTTTTAAATGTTCTGGATCGAAGAGGCACCTCACACCCCTTACGCTTCGCATGCAAAAGGAATTTTACAGCAGACAGCAAAATGTCGAGTCGAATGTGTCATGTCGCGCCAGCATGTTTGCTGACCCCACCGAAGCTAGTATAAGGAAGAAAATATGGACTTCTAATCGACTGAATAATATAAAAAGCATCTAAAAAATTCTAGAAAATCTTTCTTCTTATCTATACTAAGTTAACAAAACTCTCTGTTTGTGTATGTCTGCATATGTGTGTGTGAGTGTGTGACTGCGATGGTTAGCAAAATCTACCGCACGTAGAAGTCTGAAAATTTAGGTGAAGATAGTCCAAGACAGGTCCTGATGCACCTGAGGCTCAGATTTTTAATATTTTAAGGGCCAGGGCCCTGGGCCCCTTACAATTTTTATGCGCCAAATTGTTAATAGTTTGACTCCTTTTTATCTAATCTTTTCCGTTTTGAGGTACCTTTCTCCTTTTAGATATTTTCGCCTTTTTACTTTTCAGTTATGACCCTGGACTCTTGGGGCCCGTTTTAGGGCCCCTTTTAGTCTTTGTGATAGTAAATTGTTAATAAATTGCTTCCATTAATTTCGATCTTCATTTTTGGGATACCTGTTCCATTTAGATATTTTTCAAATTTTTACATTCCATATAAGACACTGGGGCCCCCTAGACCCAGGCCCCTTGATCTTTTTGTGCACTAAACATTTTTCACTCCCTAAATTTCTCACCTTCTTAGTGCAAATTTTTAAAGCTGAATCTTGGACTCTTATGTCAGGACCAACACCTTGATATTTTAATTGACTATTTATTTTTTATTTCACCCTCATAATAGATTATTTTTATCTATTATGATTTGATAAAGGGCCCTGGGGCCCTTTTTTTCACGCGTACCCAAACAATTGGTGCATTTTTAAAAAATATTATTCTTGCAAATAATTCATACTCTATGCTTAATTTTGACTAGTTAAAGGTCTAAAGCGCTATGTACTAGAACATTTTAACATGTTTTCATGTTAGGGCCCTGATTGTATTTGTCAGTTGGCCCCTATGGGGCCCTCTATCATAGCTCCCTTAAAAATGGTCGGATTCACTAGCTTTTTTTTAACAACTTTTTAGGTCCTCCAACTACGACATGAACAACAAAAAAATTTCTTTAGACTTGAGCTACCACTATTTATGAATATTAATCGCTTTCTTGGAGCCCTTGGTGCAGCTTCTTTAAAAATGATCCAAATTGCTTTCAATTTTATTCAACATAGTTTTAGCGTCTTCCCATTATTTTAATAACTACAGGAATATTTTTATACCCAACTACGTGCGAAATAATTTCTTGGCCCTTTAGGGCCCAGTACAGGCCCCCTTGAAGTTTTTGTAATAATAAATTGTCAGTAAATTGCTTCCTTTTAATCCGATCGGCATTTTTAGGATTTTTTATTAAGTTAGTTATTTTAATGTTTTTAATTTCATATAAGACACTATGTTCCCCTGTGGAATCATAGGGTCCAGCCCAGGGGCCCTCAACATTTTGTGAAATAAACATATTTCACTTCCGATATTTCTGATCTTCTTAGTGCAAAATTTTAAAGTTGCCTGGGACTCTTCTTTCAGAACCTATATAGAAAACCTGATGTTTTTATTCGGACCCTAGGGCCCCTTTTTAAACATTTGCCCAATCAATTGGTGCATTTAAAAAATTATATCATTCCAAAGAATAGTTCCTACTATATGCTAATGTTGACTAATTAAAGATCTAAAGCGCTATGCACTAAAATATTTTAACATGGTTTCATATTAGGGCTCTGGTTTTAACTGTCAGTTGGTCCCTACGGGCCCCATATTATAGCTCCCTTAAAAATGGTCCAATTCACTAGCTTTTTTTTTTTTTCTAACAACTTTTTATGTCTTCTACCTATTACATGAACGACAAAAGAATTTCTCAGACTTCAGCTACCATTAATTTTGTTTGTCTATTGCTTTCTTGAGGCCCTTGGTGCAGCTTCTTTAAACATGAACCAAATTGCTTTCAATTTTATTTAACATAGTTATAGCGTCTTTCCATCATTATAATAACAACAAAAAATATTTTTATACCCAACTACATGCGAAATAAATTCCTGACCCCTTGAAGCCCGTTGAAGTTTTTGTAATAATAAATTGTTAATAAATTGTTTCCTTTTAATCCGATCTTCATTCTTAGGATTCTTTATTCATTTAGATATTTTAATGTTTTGACATTCCATATAAGACACTTTGGCCTCCTGTGGAATCATAGGGCTCAGTCTAGGGCCCCTGAACAGTTTGTGAGGCAAACATAGTCCACTCTTTAAATTTCTTCCCTTCTCAGTGCAAAATTTTTAAATTTGAGTCTTGGACTCTTCTTTCAGGAACAAGATTCTCATATTTTCATCCGCGGCTAGGACCCTTTTTTAAAACATTTTCCGAATCAATTTGTGCATTTCGATAAAATATTATTAAAATGAATAATTCATACCCTATGATTAATTTTGACTAATTGTAGATCTAAATAGCTAAGTACTAAGATATTTTAACATGTTTTCCTGTTAGGGGGCCTCTTTTTAACTGTCAGTTGTCCTTTTTGGGTCCTTATTATAAATCCCTTTAAAATGGTTCAATTAACTCGCTTTTTTTAAACAATTTCTTAAATCCATCAGCTACTAAGGAACCGTCATAATCTAGCTACCACCAATTTTGAATATTAATCGCGTTCTTGGGGCCGTCGGTGCAATTTCTTTAAAAATGATCCGGATTGCTTGCAATTTTCTTTCACATTGCTTTAGTGTTCTCCCATTACTTTAATAATTACAAAAAATATTTTATACCAACTGACATGCGAAATAAGTTCCTGGCCCCTTGAAGATTTTGTACCATAAATTGCTATTAAACTGCCCTCTCTTAATCCAATCTTCATTTTTGGAACTATTTTTTCACTTAGTTATTTCCCATGTTCTTACATTTCATTTAAAAGCCTGAGACTCCCGATGGTCTCGGCTCATGCACCTTGAAATTTTTGTTCTCCATGCATATTTCACCCACCTATTATCAAACCTTCTCAATGCATAAATTTAAAGTTGAGTTTTGGACTCTCATTTCAGGACCTACACCCTGATGTTTTTATTGATGACCAAAGGCCTTTTTTAAAGCATTTACTCATTTTTTATGCATTTCTTTAAAATGTTATTTAACGAATAATTCATACCCTATGCTTAATTTTGCGTAATTGTAGATCTAAAGTGTTAATTGTTTGCTTAAGATTATCTTAATAGGTCTCGGGCAATGCCGGATGGGTCAGCTAGTCTATTAACCCTTTGCGGCGCAGGACAAATTCATTGCTTTAGTGTTGAAATTATCGACTGACACCGGAATTCGAAAACAACTTTATTTGTAAACAAGAAAACGCTATATTTTACGCATTCAGTAAACAGTAATTTTTTTAAACACAATTCTGGTGCTAGTGTGACGTTTGGGAATTAAAATTAAGTGGTATATCTATGAAACCACTGCGCCGCAAAGGGTTAATAAATACATAAATACGAAAAAAAAATTATCACAATTCATCTTTCAAAAGGTTTTTAAACAGAAACGCATGATTAAGTTACATATACTCAAAAATGAACCTAAATAAAATGCTCTTTAAAGTATTCAACCAATTAGAAGTCCGTATTTTCTTCCCTATGCTAACTTCAGTGGGATCGGCAAAAATGGCGTCGCCGCCAAATGCCTGCCGAGTAGAGTTCCCCAATTCTACATTTTTTTTAGTCATTTTTGGGCTTATCATACTATATACATTTAAACAACGGTGTACAAGAAAAGAAAATATGCCCTGGGCAAAGTTTCAATTTGCCCTCCTTGGGGGCCTCCCTGGAGATTTTGCCCCGGGGCCCCCAAGTTTATAGTTACGGCCCTGATGAAATCTGGTTCAATAAAGTGGCGGAATCTGAAGTACGCCAAAACGTTTAAATATTAAGTTTGATTTTGATTCATATAAGCTGCAATTGTAGCGATCTTTCTTAGCTCTGGGAGGGGTTTTAACCCCAAAACCACCCCCTTGGCTGCGCCACTGGTTATATCAACCCAATCTATATTTTAAAGGACAAAAATATACGTGCGTAACACATACGACCTTTTACGAGTGGCAACGCTTTCAAATTTTAAATGAAATTTCAGTTTTACAATTTTCGGTACTGCAAATTTTAGAATTTCTAAACATCTCATATTTTCAATTTTTACACTGTCGCGTCGTACAGGGGAAAAATGTACTTTTAAATGCAATTTGTTTAAAAACTGTATCTCAATTAATTTTTTGTAATTTTCAATACTCTTTTGTCATTTTCAAAAGAAGTAGTCCATTTCTGTTGAAAGTAAAAGGAAAATAGTAGATTAAACGTAGTTTACGTAATATCAGAGTTATATATTATGTACGCCGTGAATTAAACATTGATCAATCAGAAAAATAATAAAATGCGGACGCCACAAAGATTTAGATATGCCTCAGATATTTCTATTCTCGACAGACAGCCACAACCGTTTTCCAATAAAAAAAAAGAAAAAAAAAGAAAAGAAAAAGGACAGATACTGTTAGAACAAGTTGGAAACTGCACGTGAAGCGTAGCAAATAAGGTACGTTCGTACGATAACAAAGTTTTAAAAATATCACTCTCATATATCAATCTCATAAAATTGTAAATAGTTAATTACAATTAAAATGCGCACGAAAAAAATGTTCTTCCTATACCATTATATAATGGAATACTTTTGTGTAATCTTGAAAATCAATAACAAATGTTCATTGCACATCAGATTATGCAAAATGTATATTATAATATGTACTTTATAGATGCATATCAATTTTATTATGTTCGAGTGAGTGCAACACCATTAAAATGCATTTGAAAAATTTTTCCCCATTGACCTTAATGTAACGGAATACTTTTGATTGTCCCTGTAATTGATCTATGCATCCGATTTTGAAACAAATTGAAATAACTCGATGAAATTATGTAATAATTATGTATTTTAAATTTCAAATTATCAAAATGCATTCGAAACTTTTTCCACCGTTGACCGTAATACAGTGAAACCTCCATAACGGACACTCTCGAATAGCGGACACCTCTATTTAACGGACAGTTTTCCAATCCCCACTCCCAAAACCTACATTTTTGTATGTTTGACCTCCGAATAACGGACATTCTGAATAGCGGACACTATTTTTGGCGATAAAAAATGAAAAAAAAAAAAAAATTTATCCAGAAAAAAAAAAAAAAAAAAAAAAAAAAAAAAAAACGAAAAAAGAGTAAAAAGGATGCTTCTAAATTTATCAATGTGCCACCAATTTTGTGATCACAGATAAATGTAGAGGATGAGCTAGGGAACCCCCCCCCCCTCTACATTTAGTGTGAAAATGTTGCCCGGAAGGGACATCTTCTTCAACATTGCAATGTCCCCCTGGAAGTTTTTAAGATTTTATGCTTTTAATAGACAAATAGTGCAATTTCTCCTCCCCGCCCGAAATTCTATAGAGTCCAATAACGTCACATTGAAAAACAAATTATATGTAATTGCAAGCAAAAGTAAACTTTTGTAGCTGATTTTTACTTACCCATCATACGTAGTATAGGGTAAGTCTTGCAATCGTTTTGAAAATCGAAAAAAAATTTTTGACGGATTTACACGATTTAGATAGTGGAGATTCCGAAAAACATATTTTTAGAAAAAAAATTTTGCCGTCCGTCTGTCTGTCTGTAAACGCTCTATCTCCCGAACAAATTGAGATAGAGACTTGAAATTTTGTATGTAGTTAGTATGTAAGAATGGGACGAACCCTATTAATATCAGCAACCTCGATTATCCGGAACTATTTTTTTCGGACTCTCGAAAAATTCGTTCTGATGAAAGGTATATAAAAATTTTCGCATTTTTTTGTTGTAAGGAATGGACGTAAAAGGCAATAAAATAACACACATTTTGCATATAGAACGAAGTCGATCGGATTATTAGTTGCCGAGATATTTGTAATCTTGTTTTCCACATTCTTCGATTTTTCATGACCCTGTATTTTATTCAAATTTCAATTCAGAGGTATATTTTAATTGGAAATAAGACGCTTAATCCGACGCAATTAATTGTTAGTTAATAGAATTATTATTTTTGGAGTTATAAGGATGTTTCTTTTACGCAGTTCGGTACTACTTGGGTAGTTTGGCGTTTTATATAATTTGTCGAAATTGGCACATCAGCAGTTCTTTAATATAGCATTACTATGTATATTAACAATATTTAAATTTTGTTTATGAATTGCAATGCATTGTATAAATAGTTTCACATGTTTTATTTTCATATATATATCCATGATGGGTAAGTATTACAGTGGCCCCCAACGACTAGTTTCTTAAGAATGTAATAAACAGTAGATAAAGGTGTGCACAATTTTATTTCAGTTTTATTGCTTAAAAAATAATTTTAATTTCTGATTAATCATAAAATGTAGGTTTTAGGAATATAAAAGTCAATTAATGAATTTTAAGCATTTCTTAGTGATTTTTGAATCTCTGAGGTTTTCCCAATAGCGGACACCTCCGAATAGCGGACAATTTCGGCGTTCCCGAGGTGTCCGTTATTTAGAGGTTTTACTGTATAATGGAATACTTTTGATTGTCCCTGTAATTGATCTATGCATCCGATTTTCATAAAATTTGCAATGACTTGACAAAATTATGCGATAGTTATATACTTTTAATTTCAAACGATTCGATTGGGTAGTTTTTGCGTTGTTACATGCGGACGGACGGACTGAACGACAATTATAGGTGTTACGTATATTTACATAATTACGAACGCACCTAAAAACAAGAATGTTGTCCAAGTTTCATATGGCATTTTCAATTATCTAAAAAACAATTTGAAAGATAATTGAATTGCCATTTAAGAAATATAAAGAGAAATATTCTAACTGATTTCAAATCCTAAGCACGGTCAGTGATCGTAGTAAAATAAAGATGCCGTTTTCAGAAGTACTGGAAAACAGTATTTATGTCTCACATAATTGTTCAGTGATATTTTAAAAGAATAAGAATTGTGACTTTTGTAGATTTCTGCCACTGGCTGCGCACATGTAAAAAAATTTCTCTTGGTAGATTTTGAAAAATATATCAATTATGAAACGTAATCATAGAGAGTTTGGGTTTCTAGTTATTTGTATCAGTGTTGAATTCAATTCTTTTCGCCGGGAGGGGATGCACTTTTTGATCATTGAAAAGACAAAATTTTAAATCTTCCAGGAGAGATATCTCATCGCTACTAAAGGGAGTGATCCCCTGTATTCAACACTGATTTATATAAAAAAGAGAAATTTTTAAATAAGAAACCTAGTTTTGAAACAAGTTTAAAATGTTATTGACAACTATTTTCATTACTGGGCTCTGATGATATAATTTTTTGAGAGTTTGAAATTTAAATCGTCAAGCTTAGACTCTGAAAAAAAAAAAAAAAGCCTGAAATTATTTTTAATTGTAAACAAAAGACTCGTAATTTTTCGCGCGCGAATATGCAGAGTGATCTAGAGGTCTGCACGGGCCGGAATTTCCAGGCGCGGGCCCGACCCGTAGGAAAAATTTTCCGGCCCGTTGTAAAACTCAAAAGTTCGACCCGGGCCCGGCCCGTTTAAATTTTTATATTTTAGGCCCGGCCCGTACAGAAATCAGTGAAAACAGGCCCGGCCCGTTTTGGCCCGTTACAATTTCTACGATTTCTAAAAAATTCAGATTTTTTTCATATAATTATGATTTCTTTAAAGAATACTGCATACATATCTATGGAATGATTTTACAGTATAGTTTACAGGAAATACACATTAGCAACATTAGTGATTACTAAGATTCTTGGTTTTTCAACAATCAAATAAAGATTCATCAAAAAATTAATATGGCTTAGAATAAAAGAAAAAAGAAAGAAAGTTAAAAACATCGTAACTTTTGAGGCTGTTTAATAAAAGAAGATTTATAAAAATATTTCTATATCATTTTATTAAAGATTTTAAATCCAAATTCATTCGTTAATTCAAACACGCGCCTTTCTGATACATTTCTAAATTCATTTTTTTCTCAGAAACGCATAGCAGGTATCTTTATTCAGAAACTATATAATCAAATGGCATTATCCATTTTTTGATACAAGCAATTTAAGAATACTAAAAGGAAATAAATTATTGTTATAGTTAGCGTTTTCAATAGAATTTCCGGAAGCGATAGCATGGGAAGGGAGAAAAACCTGCAACCATTTGAGAAACTATTGTATCAGAACAACGTTATGCAAGTATTTTATTCATATAAAAAGAAAAATGCTATTCGATTCCAAATGCCTTCAATAGTCAGGCTTATCACTTTTATATTTTTACAATTAAAACTTAATCTGAAAATGTGTCAAACTTTCGCGTTATTGAGAAATTAATTTAAAAACCATCAAGAAGTATATATATCCAAAGATTAATCTAACATAAGTTCTTTATCGCTGTTAATAATTTTACAAATCACGTTGTCTGCCCTACTGATCTTGAGAACAATTAAGTCTTGTTTCGGTCCGGCAAGTCTATATGTAGAAAAAAAATGCAAGCTTGATCTCGGCCCGGTATGAGTCAGCTAAAAAAATATTAAAATGGATTACACACAATTTAACTGTCTGATGCCGATCTCATACTGTACAAGTTACATTTTTATGTTGTTGCTGTCAAACTAGTACGGCTCGTGACGCACATTTATATTTATTCTCATTAAAACCATTTGCGTAGAAAATAGATCATATTTTATCGTTTCTGCTTAAATCTTCAGAACGAGCCGGCAGGCCCGAAATTTTTTTTATCGGCCCGGCCCGTATGGGCCGTTCAATTTTTTTGCCGGCCCGGCCCGTTTATTTTGCTTGTCAACCCGGCCCAGATCGTTGAGAAAACTATTCTAATTCTGGCGGCCCGCGGGCCGGGCCGGGTACGGGCCACGGGCCAAGCCGGGGTGTTTCTCTTAAAAATTTTTGACGGGGGCCCGAAATTGAGAAATCAGGGGGCGCCAAGTTTTATATTAAATTAATTCCATTCCAAAATGTTATTTTTTTTTCAAATTATCAATTTAATAATATATATTAAGAAGTTATTTCATAAAAATAGCTTTCATAACAAATTAATTTTTCAAACCATAGATCAAATTCACCACAATTCTCCAGTTTGTTCATTATTTCAGATGTATGTTTATTTTGTATACTGAATTTAAGTAATACTGAATTTGGCTTATTTGAGCAACATAAAATATTGATTATTTATTGTTAAAATTGAGTGAAGTATTTCAAAATATTGATATTTTATGTTGTGCTGTGCATAACAATCTGAATTCAACCATTTCATTCAATTCACATTTTTACGTTCATACCATGCAAAATTCTTTTTGAATATTTTTCTTGATTGTATCCAATTTTTGTGTAAGAGAAACATAAAAATAAAGTTGTTTAATGAACTATATGTGAATTCAACTGAGCCAATCTTTGGAATAATATTTGTAAGCATTGGTAAATTTCTGGGTATTGAATTAGGTATTGGTATTCTGGGTTACTAGTTGAATTTTAGAAATCTCATCTCGAATGAAAGGGGCCCTGAAATGACATTGTGCTTTTACAGTTTCAGAGGTTAATCAGACCCAGAGTACACATCGTTATTTAAAATGGAACTCAGACCCATCCATTCAATATGTCACGCAAAATCCTCCCTCACCTACAGGTCACAAGTTCTCTAGAGGTACTATTTCAGAATTTTTTTGGGAAGTAGATGAAAGGGGGGGGACGTATTTTGATTGTATTGTGAACAGATATGAAAAGTAATTGATAGAATTTTATTATCATATATAGTTTTAGAGTTAAACAAATTATTCATTAATAGTAAAAATGTTTAAAAAAGATTGCAAAATAGCAAGGCTTTAGCAAATATTAGAGAAGACCAGCTCGTTAATGCTAATCTTATGAAAAAAATTTATAAAGTTATCTCGTTTGCATTTCAATATTTTTAAATTATTATTATTATTATTATTATTTGCATTGGATAGCCGAGGTCGATCTGTACAAAGACCGCTTTTATTTTTTCGATTTTGATCACAGACTCTTTTAATGATGATACCTTCACTTTTGAAACCGATTCTGAAAATGAAAGCATCCCCTTAAAAGAAAACTGAAATCAAAATCAAAAATATACGAAATGGCTTTTATACAGATCGACCTCGGCCATCCAATGCAGAAAAGTCATTTCAAAACATTGAAAATGCAACTGAGATAGCTTTATAAATCTTCCCATAGGATTAGCATCAGCGAGCAGGTCTTTTCGCCTGACTGAAGTAGTCTTTTAATAATTTCTTAATAATTTCTATACTTTAAATATGTGTTTACGAGTAATAAAAAGTTATTTCAGCATTTGTGCAATTTCTGAAATTTGTTTTGAGTCTTACTAAGCGTGAACTATCAAACAGAGAATCCCCTCCTAGGTTCCCTCAAATGATGTCAGTCTTCCCTCCTTGTTGTAACATCATATTTTCTGAAACTATTAATTCTTCTGTATGTGTGCTTTTACTTTAAGTTGTTGCAATACAGGCAAAAGGGGAAGAAAAAAAAAGGTATCGAATGTTACACAAATATCAGTAATTAAAAAAAAAATTAAAGGAACTTTATTATATTGCTTGCAAATAATGTCTACTTAATTATTTTTATATTTTAGAACTGACATTACGACAGCCGACCTTTATGATTGTTCGTTAGGAGTTGTACATATAAAGTTAATGACATCGTTATCAGTATCATTTTTTTTTTATATATATATAAAGCTGCGTTCGTAATCAGCGGCGTGCGAAGAGAAAATTGCGCCCGGAGCGAAGTTTCAATTTGGCTCCCCCCCCCCCCCCCACCACCACCACTTCTTTTCTTTCTACTTCGTTCACCATTTCTTTTTGCGACATGTGTCAAAAAATTTAAAAATGTAAATACATAAACAAATTTTATTGAATATATGTTTAGAGTTTATTTTGGAATTTTAAAAGAATTAATTTTAACAACTAAATAATATAAAAGAACACTGCACTTATATTTTGGCAAAGGGGACCTGAAAAACACATGTGGAAAAAATGTATCTAATAATACAGTATAACAGTTTGCAACCGTTTTTCGATTCCACAAGAAAGAAATTACATGCTATTTTGAGAATGTGTGTATTTTTCACAAAAAAGTCCCATTATGTTTATATACATATTTTTTTTACTATAAAAGAAGAAACAAGCGAGGAATGATAGTGTAAATTTGGCATCTCTTCAATGTCCGCGCCAGAGGCGACCGCTTCCTTTGCCCTCCACTTTGTACGGCTCTGTTCGTAATCATATAAATTCGTAGTATGTATAGTTGTCGTCGGGTCCGTCTGTCTGGCTTTCACTTAGCATATAACAGCGCAAAACCTACCCAACTGAAAGGTTTGAAATCTAATGCATAAAATCATAGCAGAATTTTGTCGAGTCACTCGAACTTTTGTGGTAATCGAATCAAAACTTAAGATATTAAAGTTTTTTTCATTCTATTAAATTTTATTTTACGTAATTAATTCAATGATATCGCATGATATGTAATGATCCTAGGTTGCTAAAGTGATTATTCTATTAAATCTTATATACGTCATTAATTCAATGATAAAATATGATGCGTAGTGATTCTAGGTTGCATGATAATGATGTCCTGTTTAAGATGGAGTCCAAATTATTTCCATATTACCAAATTTAATATATTAAACCAGGAGGCGGCAACACAGACAATCATCTCATTGAGTTAATGAATGAAAATCTAGGATTAGTTAAATTTCGATTCGCATATTAAAAGCAATCGGTTGGCCAAGTTATATGTTGGTAGAAAATACCTAAAAACCTGATTTTAGTGGTTGACTCATAAGTTTACTATTATGCTTTCCTGCTCCCAATCCTCTATGTTGTCATACTTTTAGGTGCAGGAAAACACAGTGCTACACCCATGAGTCACGCTAAAATCGGGTTTTTACGTGTTGATGATTCGGCAGACCGATTGCGTTTTAATATGCGAATCGAGATTTAACTAAGCCTAGATTTTCATTCGTGAACTCGATGAGGTGATTGTCTGTGTTGCCGCTTCTCAGTCTATATACAATTGTAATAATTTCATATTCATGCATTTTTACATAAGAGTGTACCAGCTGTTGCACCAAAATCTGAATATTTATAAAACTAGTTATAGTACGAATGCACCTCATTTGCTACCTTGACATAAAATTACCGACTTGTTATTCTTTTGCAATTTTATACATATATTTATACACATGGATGTAGTGGAGGGTATACTAAAGGGCAAAATTAGCACTAGCCACCGGCCACAGGGCTAGTATATGAGGAAAAGTGGCCAGTGAAAAATTGCCTATCAGTGGCCACCTTCTGGCCACTTTGATACAAGGAGAGAATACAATGAGAATAAAATTTATTTACATTTCATTAAAGATTCTACTTTTTTAGGTTCCAATACATTTTTTTAACATATTTACTTGGACTATTCTGTTTTAAATTAATACTTATAGAAATGTTAACTATTTAGCATTTTTAAATAAAAAAGTGGCCGCTAGTTTAAACAAAGTGGCCACTTGAAAAACTAGTCTTACTGGCCAGTGTCCGCTGATGAAATTTCCCAATTTTGCCCTATAGGGTATACGGAGGTTTATACCTTCTAGATATTATTTAAATGTTGCGTATCCCCTCTGTTTCTCAAATAAAGCATTAGCGTATACCTTATCTATGAATGTTCATAATGACAGTGTATAGCCTCTGCGTATATCGTATACTCTCTACTTTTTTTATGACTACAACACTGTTATACATTTATTATTCACATACTTTAATGATCTAAATGAAGAGAAGGAGTTATTTAAATACCACTATTATGTATGAAATCACTTTATACCAAATAACACTATAAAGAAATATTTACTACTTAAAAATATATTTAGTAATAGTTTATTGTTACATAATACATTCAATAGTAATATTTTCTTCTTGCACTTGCAACCTGCACGAGGAGAGTATAAGCAGAACTTATTTTCAACAGGGTGAATAACTGTTCTCCACATTTTTCTAGTAAACACAATGTGTATCTTTTCGAACCTTGCCTCTCTAACACCACATTCATTATATGGTAGAAGAATAGGGATGCCGAATGTTGGGATATTCCATATTTTGAAATGAACTGATTTTATAATAATTTATTTTTGTATTTTCATAAAAATAGATAAGACTAAAAAATAAAAAAGATAACACACAGTTTTGATGAAAAGAAAAAGTTATTAATGTAAAAAGATGTTAATGTAAAAAGAAAATTTTGGTTGGTTGTACAGCCCTCAAAAAAATCAGTGTGACAGTATTTAAATCTTTTATGGATATATCATTGCAGAGAATACATAGAATATGTAATCAAAATCTAAATTATCACATAGAATATGCAGTAATTTAAAGAATACTTGATAAGTTGCATTGGATATGGATAGTGACAATAAATTTGATGCAACAAAGTTGCAGTTCTTTGAGATCAAAATGAAATTAGAAACATGAAAATAATAATTCATAGTAATATAAAGGTCTCTACAACCATGCAAAATATTGAAGATGAAATGAAGAAGCAATTATCTGTATAATAATAGCCTAAGTCATATGACTGTCATCAACAGTTTCCACACCAATAGCTTTGATTTTTATATGCTAGATGGCTCTTTTGGTACTTGACACAGGTGATAAATAGCCAAATATTGTTCGATCACCATCATTTAATCTACATTATAATAGCTCAAGTCATGTGACTGTCATAAAAAATTATGCTTTTTGTGCGTCAGCTTAACATGTAATTTTCAATAAAAAATATTTTTTCAAATAAAACTACATAAATTGTCGTGATTGCAAAGAATTCTTGGTATTTTTTAAAGTTAGTTAGGCAAAAACCTGGCCAATAGCATTTTTTAACTATCTGGAAAATAGTTGTTGTCCTCTGTAGAGAACTGGGAAATCTGAAGTATATCTGATTTTTTTATTGGCTGAATTCTGCAACTTATTTTATTTTATTCGCTTTCTGATTGGTCCATGTTTAATGTCCAAAAATGGAATACTTCTGTTGCCACAATGACAAAATAATAATAATAATAATAATAGTTTGAAAACAAATTGTGATAAAGATTTCAAACAAATTTTATTTAAAAGTGCATTTTTTTTTCTGTGTTATAGAAGTTTAAAAATTTGCAGTTCCTAAAATTGTAAAACTGAAATTTCATTTAAAATTTAATTATGATGGGTCCAGGAATTTTAATGTTTAATCCATGTTATATGTGATATGAGCCATTCAGAAGTCAGTCTGATCAACTCCATCAATAAAAATGCACATTTTAAACAGTTAAAGTTGTATATCTATTGAATATTAATGCATGGTGTACGTAATACGTGACTCATTATGATGATCATACAAATGATGTTTATTATTATTATTAATTTAAATATAGAATTTATTTATAAGTCTTTTAAATTTTAGTCTTTGAAAATATAATTTTCCAAATAGTCGTTGTAATTTGTTAATTACATTTTTTTTTTTTTTTTTTTTGTGGTTTATGGTATTATTTGTTTTCTTTCTTTTTTTTTTAAAGTAAAAATCATAAATTTTAATAGTATGGAGATTCTTCTTATAAAAGTTCTTTCGAACACATAAGTAAATAAACTCGGAGGTAAATTAAATTCTGACACCGTTTTTAAACTTTTAAATGACTTATATTAAACGTTAATATTTACAAAAAAGCTATTTACATATTAATATTTACAATTCGAACATTCAAAAGGAAACTTTAATTAAAACATCTTAATCGCATCATCTTAATCAACATTCTTCTAAAGTCAACACCAACTCTCCCAACATTCCATATCCAACGATCTCTTCCGTTCATTTCTTTTTTCTTCGGCTTTTCGTCTGAATGGAGTTTTTTCAGAAAATCGTCTGCTTTCTAAAGACCTTTTCTATCAGAGTTGCGATATGAAGAACCTTACAAGACATGATACTTGGCTGTTGGAGAAAGAATCGCTCCCACAACGGCCGTCCTGACTAGGCTTTCGTCCTCGAATGCTCGTCCCTTTGGAGGCAGCAGCAGTTGGATCATCTGGAAAGATAAAGAAAAAAAAAAACACAGCAGCATCCAAAGTCTTAATTGAAAAAAAGAAGTCATTATTTAAATTGTTTATCAAAGCTTAGATTATTTCTTGAAAAAATTCATATATTTTTTTCGCGTCTTTTCGTCTTCTCTTTCTTACGTCCTTTCATCTTCTTTTATCTTACGTCTTTTCGTCTTCTTCTTTCATACGTCTTTTCATCTTCTATTACCTTACGTCTTTTCGTCTTTTCTTTCTTACGTCTTCCGTCTTCTTTTATCTTACGTCTTTTCGTCTTCTTTCATACGTCTTTTCATCTTCTTTTACCTTACGTCTTTTCGTCTTTTCGAGAATAAAGTTAAAATTCTATTAGTTGTCAGTCCAGAGGTTTGTCATAGTTGGTATAGTGTCACAATCGGTGAAATTCCTTTTTTTTTTCAAGCTTCGTCCGTCCACGGCTTCATGTACTCTGCACATGTACTGGTGACCATGGGTCCTTCGTTGAATCCAAGTTTCTTTACATCGTAGGTGTCATTATTTTTTACTTTTATGACTTTGTACGGACCTAAATATTTTGGTTTTAACTTCAAACCTGGACCTTGTTGTGTGCGTTTTATAGCAACCACATCATTAATCTTAAATTTGTTAGCTTTCTTTCGTCTGAGGTTGTAAGTTTTACGGTTCTCTTCTTGGACTTTTAAAATCTGTTTTTTAGCATTTTTTCTCATATCTTCGCGATTATTTGTAAAATCAGATTGTATTTCAGCATTCAGAAGACTAGTAATTTCAATGTTATTTTTTAGTTTCATTTTAGTACCAAACATCAATCCAAAAGGAGTTGTGCTTATACTTCTCTGAAAAGTCGAATTTATCACATGTTGGACGTTGCTTACATGTGTATACCATTTTTTAGGATTATCGACAGACAATTTAGACAGAACAGATATTATGACAGAATTTAGACGCTCAACTTGGCCGTTAGACCTGGGTAATCCAGTGGTAATTGGGATATGTTTAATATTTTCATTGATGCAATAATCTTCAAAAGCTTTAGAGGTAAATGCAGGACCTTTATCTGATATAATTCGAACTGGATTTCCAAAGATAGATTTTTGGATTTCTAATTTAAAAATTACTTCGGCAGCATCGGTAGATTTTGTGGGATACAACCAAACAAACTTTGTGAATGCGTCAATGACCGAAAGGATATGTTTGTAATTTTTATTAGTGCTTTCTAATGGACCTAAGTGATCAACATGGTACGTATGTAATGGAGTTTCTTCTTTTTCTATTGGGTGAAGTAAGCCTTCTTGTTTACCACATTTTCTATTAACTAAAATACAGGGAACACAATTTGCTATACATTTCTCAATTTTTTGTTTAACTTTAGGGATGTAAAAATCATTTTCTAAACTTTTCTCTGTTCTTGCAACTGCGTAATGACCTTTTTCGTGAGCGGCCTTGATTATATTCATTTGCATGTCTTCCGGTACAACTAATAAATCCTTATCATTAACACATTTATAAAGAACATCATTTTTAACTAGATAATCATCATAAGATTTCACCTTTAGGATTTCTTTTATTGTTTTAATATGGTCATCGGTTTCTTGAGCTTGGATAATTTTTAAAGTTAAGCTATCTTGGATTACCATACAAATAGGATACCTACTTAATGCATCGACATGTCTCATACTGCTACCCTGTCTATGTTCAATAACATAATCAAAATCGGATAACATTATTGCCAATCTAGCTATTTTTGTACTCATTTCTTTTTTATCCATAGTCATTTTAAATGCATTACAATCGGTTACAATTTTAAATGGGATACCTAGCACATATACTCTAAACTTTTTCAGGGCTTCAATTACAGCTAAAACTTCTAATTCGTAACTAGTGTACTTCCGTTCAGCTTCGGTGGTTTTTTTACTTGCGAAATAAACTGGATGAAATTGATTATCTACTGGAGATTGTTGCATTAAAACAGCTCCATAGCCATCAATACTGGCATCACAATGGATTTCGGTCGCACTTTTGGGATTGTAAATTAAAAGTTCTGGTTCTGACGACAAAATACGTTTGAGTTCATTAAAAGCTCTTTGTTCTTCTATATCGAATTTAAATTTTGAATCTTTTCTTAGCAGGTCACTTAACGGTTTAGTTATAACCGAATAATTTCTTATAAATTTTCGAAAGTATCCTGTCAATCCTAAATAACTTTGAACATCTTTGGTACACTTTGGTTCGGGAAAATTTATTACTGCTTTAGTCTTCAGTGGAGAGGGATACAATTTACCATTTATGATTCTATACCCCAAGAAATCAATTTCACGCTTCAAAAAATTGCATTTTTTAAGATTTAATTCTAATCCATATTCCGATGCAGTTTCGAGTACAAGTTTTAATTTTTCTAGACCTTCAGCTTCGTTTTTAGCAGGTATTATTAAATGATCCATATAAATGACAAC
Organism: Maratus speculifer; assembly: GCA_964019185.1. NCBI lineage: Eukaryota > Metazoa > Arthropoda > Arachnida > Araneae > Salticidae > Maratus > Maratus speculifer. The sequence goes on from OZ025303.1 coordinate 69,008,104, forward strand.
AATGTGATCTTTTAATAGGTTTCGAAATACATTATAAATATACTTTTGAAAAACACTAGGGCTATTGGTCAACCCGAATGGACATTTCAAAAATTCGTATTGTCCTTCATGAGTAACAAACGAGGTGTATTTCCGCGAGTCTTCTTCAACATCTACATGAAAGAAACCGTTTTTCAAATCTATGGCGGTAAATACTTCGGCAGAATGTAATTGGTCTATTACATCATCAATAACTGGCAAGGGGAAATGCTCACGTACTGTCTTTTTGTTAAGACATCTGTAATCAACACAAAGTCTCATTGTGTTATCTTTTTTCTTGACTAACACAACCGGCGAAGAAAAATTAGAAGAACTTTCTCGAATTATTCCCTGAGCTAGCCACTCCTCAATTTGGTTTTCGACTATTTTTTCTCGCATGGCGGTAATCTTCGAGGAGAAGAACAAACTGGGATTTCGTCAGTTAAATTAATTTTCATTTTAACATCTACTGTTTTAGTTTTAATTGGTACATAATTTTCAATTAAAGAGTATAACTCTGAACGTAATTTTTTGTCAGCAATGTGAGTTAAATCAATTTTAGGCTCATCCAAAACATTTACAATATTAACTAAAAAGTCATTAGACTGAACTTCAGCTTTAAACAGTTTCACTTTATTCTCAGAAATAGTTAATGTACCTTGATGAATAACATCAGTGCCAATAATTAAATCGAAATTAATGCAACTGTCCTTAACGACAAAAATAGTAACTTTAAATTTTGAACCATCTACTTCGATTTCTGAATTGAAACAACGAGGAATTGAGGCTTTAATTGAGGCTTTTCCTAGACCGGTCAAAGAGATACTCGTAGGTTTTAATTCTACAAAGTTCTTCAAATTATCATAAATACTTTTCTTTAACAAAGTCTTTTGGCTACCAGTATCTATTAAAGAGATTAAACGCAAAGAATAAAGCTTTATCTCTTTCAGAATTAAATCTTGGGATGTAATAATGTTTACTTGTGACTGAGCATTTTTAACACTTGTATCTTTAGATTTATTACATTGAAATGATTTATGACCATAAGCGTTAGAAGCAAAACAAAGCGGCCCTTTATCTTTATTTACACAGTTAATACTCTTATGATTATTCCCGCCACAATTAAAACAACGCATATTTGGCTTTACAGGCTTAAATTTGTTCTTAACTTCAACTTCGGATTTAATTTTAGGCTTAGCTCCTTCATATTTATGAAATTTTGCATTTTCATACTCCGATCTTATTTTTTCATAAATCTTTAATTTTTGTTTAAATTCAGCAATATTGGGACAACCATACAAAAAAGATTTTTTAGAAATGGGGTCATTAATTCCATTTATTACATACTGAATAAGGGCAGAATCTTCAATATTGCCTTTTGAGCATAATTGTTTCATATTTAAAAAATATTCATCTAACGATTCATGTGGTCTAATTTTTCTTTTGGACAGCAATTCGTGTAATTCAGCTGAATTGCACGTTTGACCAAATTCAGATATGAGTAGGGCTTTTAATTTAGACCACGAATTAATATTTGTTTCACTTTCAAGAAATAATTTTGCTTTGCCTGTCATACGGCGTTTAGCCAAAATCAATTTGTGCAAATCACTAACGTTAAATAATGAAACAATATCTTCAAAATCGGCAATCCATTTATTAATATTTTGTACTTGAGTACCTTCAAACATTGTAATCATACTTTCAATATCATTAATAGAAATGTTTGGTTTAATAACATAATCAGGAATTAGAATTTTCTGATTTTCATTACTTTCACAATTAGAACTACCAGAATCATTTCTCATATTATTCTCAAAAACAGTTGAAATATTTTTAGTTTTATCTTGTAAATCATCATTAAATTCATCAACACTTTCGTCATCACTAAGAGTACCTACATCGGCTATCATATTAATTTTTAAAATATTAAAATCACATAAACTAGAAATTATTCTGGCAGCAATTTCATCAAAAGTTCCCGAATTATTTATACACAAAACATTACAAATGGTAATTAAGTCGTTAACAGAAAAATTATCTTTAATTTCTTTGAATTTAGTTTGATATTCATCGGAATCTACTTCAAACGTAAACCCAGTAAAATTCCGAATTCTACGTCGATTATTTCTGTCACCGATTTCTCCAAAAATTAATTTGTGCAATATCTTAATACTAGCTGATTTTTCAGTTTTCAAAGAAAACTCTAATTCCTTTAAATCAACTAATTTTTCCATTATTGAAAAGAAAACTGAAATAATAAACTCACTTCATAATCAAATGCTCAGCTTCACACATTTAAACAGCATTGTTGTCGCAGTATCCAACAGCTTCATATCATTAAACATATATTCAAAAAAGATTTCCTCATAATAATTTCCAGCAAGGATTCCATCACAATTCTAAATAATAACGGCTTCCAGATTATTTAAAGTATATATATATTTCTTCTCTGTGGGCGTTCGTTTGTCTCGGTTCTGACACCAAAATTTATGGAGATTCTTCTTATAAAAGTTCTTTCGAACACATAAGTAAATAAACTCGGAGGTAAATTAAATTCTGACACCGTTTTTAAACTTTTAAATGACTTATATTAAACGTTAATATTTACAAAAAAGATATTTACATATTAATATTTACAATTCGAACATTCAAAAGGAAACTTTAATTAAAACATCTTAATCGCGTCATCTTAATCAACATTCTTCTAAAGTCAACACCAACTCTCCCAACATTCCATCCAACGATATCTTCCGTTCATTTCTTTTTTCTTCGGCTTTTCGTCTGAATGGAGTTTTTTCAGAAAATCGTCTGCTTTCTAAAGACCTTTTCTATCAGAGTTGCGATATGAAGAACCTTACAAGACATGATACTTGGCTGTTGGAGAAAGAATCGCTCCCACAATAGTATCAATTTAAAATTAAAGTTGTGTATTTTAAATAAAATTAATGGAATGTTATACAGTAGACTCCCTCAAATCCGCACTCCTAAAATCCACAACTCTCTAAAATCCGCACATATTTTACAGATGTAAACAATGAAACATTCAGTTCAGATGTAGGTGCAAAAATTGATTTTTTCAGATTTATATCAATTCCATACATTTTTTAATTTATAATTTTTGTTAAGGTTATTGAATTCATGTTTTTTCATGAAGAAAGAATAATTTATTTCTGAAAAAATAAAGATATTGCTAATATCATTGGTAATCACAATCTTAGCAAATATATTTAATATTTGGTAAGATTTTTACATAATCAAGCTTTTTTAGTTATTAAGTCTGGCTAAATTTGAAATAAAGTTTCATTATTTTATGATCCTGATGTGAATGAGTAATGTACCCTTATGAGGCAAGTTTCATTGAATAATTTAAGAAAAACACATTTCCTCTTTTATACTGAATATTTAATTGTACATTATTCATTACTAACTTGACCTTTCCTTTTAGTATTTTAATCATTTTTAAAAATATCTAAATTTTTTTATTATTTTAGTTTATTACTTATTTTAATATTTTAGTATATTGTATGCATTCATTATATTTTTGATTTCATTATTAATTACATCCAAATTATTTTTTTTAAATGTAAACAAAGCAATGACCAGAAATCCGCAAAACCTCTGGTCCCAAGCTAAGCGGATTTAAGGGAGTCTACTGTATTTTAAATTAAATAAGTGAAATATAATATGCAAAAATGCAATGAGAATAATGTTTGAAGATTTATTTTCCATGTCTTGCTAACACAAATATACCAAATTTATCTGTTAGAATCGTCAGAATCTTGGTGGTTTAGATTGAACAAGTAAATTAAATTATGAATAAAAGTAACATGGTACAACAGTTAACATTATACTTAAGGGATACCAAACTGCCTTAAACATAATTTTAAGACAAGAGTATTATAGTTAGTGAAAATAACAAACTTGTTTATTCAGAATCCGTTAGTAATCAAAATGTTATTAAAGATTTCTAAGACTAATTTGTACAGATAGGATAGATTATAATAAATTTAGAATAAAATTTTTTTGGAGAGGAAGCCTATTCAAAAGTTTCACAGAGTAAAGAGTCAGACAGACACCTTATTTACTCCTAAAGCAATAATAAACAAGTGGGTAAGTGAGATCACAGATTGCACAAAGGGTTTTGTTTAATACCTCTTTCAAAAAACTTTATCCTTATTCTTATTATGTGTTATAAACTATGTGACAAAGTTTAAAGTGATTGATTCTTTAGTTTTCCCAAACTTAACAAAATTTAGAAAATAGCCCCTCCTTGGACGATCTTCTCTTCCCCCTGAATGTTTCGCTTTTACACATATTTAATGTTAAGAAATGATATTTACATCATTGTTCAATCAGGAAAAAAAAAAAAAAAAATGCATTTAAAATGCAGTAAACAGTTTATCTAAAGAAAAATGACAACATTGTTTTCCCCTCCCTCCCCCCAAAAAAAACAATTTATCTTAAATTTATAAAATTTGTATTACGAGTTATATACTATGTCAAAGTGTAAAAGCAGTTATTTAGCTTTTCTAATTTTAACAAATTCCTGTTAATTGTCAGTGCAAAAAAGCATTTTTTTTTTCAAAGTTTAAAAATTTATATTTTCATAAATTGGAAAGCTGTGGTCAATTTTTTTTTTTTTTTTTTTTTTTTTAAATTTAGATCTTATGAATACATCTGGATGCGAAAGAACCTAATTTGAAAAAATCAATAGTTTTTTCTTTCCGTGTCATGTGGTTTACCGTGGAAAAAATACAATTCAGGAATTATAATTACCAAAATTAAAACATATAAGCACATTTTTCGCATAATTTATTTAATCCATTAATTCGTGATAATATAATAATTTTTAAATCTACTTAAATTTTGGCAACAATTAGAAGAGAAAAAAATGAACTGATGGTATTATAGTCTTTTTCAAAATTTTATGATTTGTTGAGTGACAGGAGGTATTCAGCTATAAGTATACAAAATTTGAACTATCTGACTTATATAGTTTTTGTGTATGAACTCTGTGACAGACAGACAAACAGAGGACAGAGATGAATAGGGTTTTGTCAGATGAACAAAACCCTAAAAAAATCAGGGCAAATGCACAAATCACTCACCCTGAAGGTTCCTAACTGTTATGTTACACTATACAGTAAAACCTCCAAATAACGGACACCTCGGGAGTGCGGAAACTGTCCGTTATTGGGAAAAATCTCGGAGATTCAAAAATTGCTGAGAAATGCTTAAAGTGTCATTAATTGACTTTTATATGTCCTAAAATTCTAATATATGATTAATCAGAAATTAAAAATATTTGTTAAGCAAAAAAATTGAAATAAAATGGTACATTGCTTTATACACTGTTACATTCATGCAAAAAAATTTATTTTAAAAGTTTTCTTTAGCATTTAAAGATTACATTGTTTTTTATTTTTTTCAATGTCAAGTTTTAACCATGTCAAGTTTAATTTTCCTGAATCTTTTTTTTTAAGTGTTACTACTGACCGTATTTTGCCACTTCTTAAAAGCATAAAATCTCAAATCTTCCAGAGGGGACAGGGTTATTGTGATGCTCCAGGATGTAATGCCCCTCGGACCATCCCCTGAATTTAATATTGGAACTGAGAGGGAAGGACCGAGTGGGAGCCGTCCCACTCTCGACATTTATCTGCCCTGACAAATTTAGAGGGTTTTTTTTCTTCGTTAAAAAACATTTTCTCATACTTTATCGCAAAAATTACTGTCCGCTATTCAGAATGTCCATTATTCAGAGGTTAAACATACAAAAATTTAGATTTTGGGAGTGGGGATCGGTAAACTGTCCATTAAATAGAGGTGTCCGCTATTTGGGAGTGTCCGTTATGGAGGTTTTATTGTAGTTACAAAATTTTGTATAATAGAATTTCTGAATTTGTTTAATTAAGCATGTTTGAATTAAGCCAGACTCTGGAATAATACTGAAATGTAGCCATCTATATGTTATAAAAACAATGAGCAAGTTTTCAAAAAACATGTGATAAATTAAACCTCACAATAAAACAAAAATTACTGTACAATAGCTATACATTTAAAAGGATGAGACTATGCCTTATGTCTTCTCCTGAGCGAAATTCAATCAAAGAATTAATTCCTTCCAGTAATTTATAAAAAAAATATTAATGAATTAATGACCGAAAATATTGATAAAATATTTTTAACTAAGAACTACCATAAATTTCCGCAGAATCTTTTTTTTTTTTCTTTTCTCTAGCTCTTAATTTTTTTTTAAAGAGTACTGATGGTAACTGAATGAACATAGCAAGTCATGACACAACTTTTAATGGTAAGTATTGGAAAGTTAATTTTGATTTAATAACCAAAAAAATTATAAATGCATTGAACAGCACGCAAGTTACAGTTCTTTAAAAAAAAAAAAAAAAAATCAGTAACGTTCATATTTTTTATTTCTGCAATTCCATTTGATTGTTGAAAGTTATCAGAACAATTACAGAACAGGAAACAGAGAGCTACAGAATAAGCTGATCGAAAAAGGCAGGCTCAGAAGTTATTTAGCATAATTATGCATTTTAAGAAACTAATTTTTATGATGTGGTGTGTTGTTATTTATGACGGCTGATTATCTGCATGAGGGATATGTGTCCTGAGGGAGAGGAAGAGTGCCCTCCTTGGGGGAACATAACTAGTATTTACGTAAGGTTACTCAAGGTTCAAAGAAAACCATGGAAAACTCCTAACAGTTAGGATGACAGGAACGATTAAATTCAAACCCAGCACCCCCTGTCTACCAGCTTCACACAACCTGTTAGCCACAGTGTGGCTCTAATTGTTATGGAAAATTAATATTTCTATTTTAATATTACAATATCATCTTTACATGAAACACAAACATAAAACGTATTTGCATACTTTTCTGTTATTTCATTGGTGATGCAGTTTTTTTGTCTGCCACTGTATGTATGTACATTACAGAACCTGTAGGCACTTTAGCTCTGAAGCTTTGATAAACAAGTTGGAAATTGCACGTGAAGCATAGCAAATGAGGTGCGTTCGTACTATAAGTTTTATAATATTCAGATCTTGCTGATATAGTAGAGCGTACGTTGGATACAGTACAGTGGTCGAAATCTTTGTGTTCCTGTAAATATGCAGGGAGTAATTTTTATTATACTTCATTAACATATATCTTATTCATAAAATATGAAGTAGTTTAATATAATTAAAACACACAACAAACAATGTTTCCCCATATAACATTATTTAGTGGAATACATTTGTGTGGCCCTGTAATTTAATAATAAATATTCTCTGCATCCCAGATTGTACAGAATGTAGATTTTAGTACATACATCATAGATTCATGTCAATTATAATATGTTCAAATGAGTGTAACACCATTAAAATGCATTTGAAACATTTTTTCCCACTGATCGTAATGTAACGGAATACTTTTGATTGTCCCTGTAATTGATCTATGCATCCGATTTTCATAACATTTGAAATGACTCGACAAAGTTATGTAATAATTAAACATTTTAAATTTCAAACGATTAAAATGCATTTGAAACTTTTTTTCCCATTGATTGTAATGTAACGGAATACTTTTGATTGTCCCTGTAATTGATCTATCCATCCGATTTTCATAAAATTTGAAATGACTCGACAAAATTATGTAATAATTATATATTTTAAATTTCAAATGATTCGGTTGGATAGTTTTTGCATTGTTATATGCGGACGGACGGACTGAGCGACAACAATAGGTGCTATGTATTTACATAATTACGAACGCACCTAAAAAGGCAAAAAAGGATTCTTAAACATAGTAAAAAATTTGAAGACTCAGTATGGAAGATTTTCATTTTTATAGTAAAAGTTATTGCGTTTTCGGCATTTTGAATACCACTAACTTCAAAATATATTATATTCGTCTCATTTAATGAGTAAATAATGTAAAGTTTTTATATAGAAATAATGGCATTCAAAATACTAGAACAAAATTAACTATGCTATACATATAAATATGTATGCCTAAACACAAAAATCTGGTTCTAAAAGGTGTTCAGTTTCATATTAATTATAAGTAAAGCAATCTTTAAAAGACATACAACAAATGTGAATTTTTATTTTTTATTAAATGCAATTTTTTTTTTACAAATATTATATGTTAAGTATAAATATACATAGATAAACATGATCAAGTGAGTTTAGATAAAATAAAATTTTATTTTTTGCCTTTTGCAAGTAAATTTGCAGGATACTCATGTGGCTTTAAATTTCTAACCTTCCATAACCTTTGTGCACGGTCACTTAGAGTTCCTCCACATTTCAGACCACGAGCCATCAATGCAAATTTGAGTCTATCTAAACCAAGTGCTTCAAGTTCAGATACACTTTGAAAATCAAGAAGATCTATGGGTGAGTCATCCTAGAAAGAAAATGAAATATGTTAAAATATATTTAATTGTCTATTTTACATTTAACAAAAGGAAGCAAAACAATAATAATATTATACAATGGCATAAAGTGCCAAAATGAGAATGATTGGTATATTGGTCCGGACCATGTGATTTAAATTTCCCTTTAATTCACTTAGCTTTAATATCTAACTGTCTATGTCAGAATCATAAGGAAAGCCACCATTTACTGATGAATTCAAGATCCAAAAAAGGCTTTGCACTCAGAATCTCTTGTCATCCCCTTTCCCCCCTAAAGAGGGACTTTGCACATATCCCTCCTGGGAAATTCCACCCAGAGAAAAATGTTTGAATTCAATGCAGAAGACAATGAATAGCATGCTATTACGAAACATTGTTTTCTATAGATCCTTAAAATGAAGCAGCATGAAACTAGTATTTAGGTAGGGTTTCAAATGTTCTAATTTCTAATTTAATTTAAATCTCTTGCGCAGAACAGCTTATTTCAGGTTGTTTCATAAAACAAATGATTCAGACCGTAACGTATGCTTTTGCAACATCCCCCCCTCAAAAAAAAAAAAAAAAAAAAAAAAAAAAAATTGAAAATGTTGGATAAAGGATTGAAACCATTTGCTGATCAATGGTGCAGAAAATGTCTGATCTAGGATCGAGAGGAAGTTTCGGCAATATGGAGAAATTTTTAAGAAAAATATACAATTGATTTTGATTTTAACAATGAATTGCATAATTTCCCAAGGCAGAAAAAATTTCCCTAAAAGATCTGTATGGTGACCGTCACAAACTTGATCTTAGAACAACATGTACTGTACATACTTGATCATAAATTGAAATATTTTGAAAAAAAAAAAAAAAAAAGGTAATATAGAATTTATGCAAATTTATAATGTATCGTTAACTTTTGAGAAATTTTTTTAAATGGATTGTGGGAAATGCTGGGAGTAAAAGCATTTTGTGTACCCCAGCTGCTAATAAAGTATGACAATTTCAAAAAATTAGCAGCACAAAAACGGAATTAATATTTCAAGACATTCTGAAAAAGACATACTACCACAAATGTACATTATATTTAAGCACTTCCTATTTCTAAGGAAATCTTATTAGATAAATTTAAAACAAATAGAAGAAGGAAAAAAATATCTCTTTTCATATGCTAGTAATAAATTCTGAAATTATAGTTAAATTTAGCTACTCTGAATTGAATATTTACTTTAACCAATAGTTAACATAAATTTATCATTTCCTGCAATACTTAGGAAAATAATTAACATTAATATTTTTCTTTTATCCTCATATGAAAACATACTTTACTGAAACACTAATCTTACTTTCAATCATTGCCATGTAATCAATCAATCAACAGATTATTTTAACAAATAAAATATTAGAGCCAACAAAGTATGTACTAATAAATCTAATATCATTATCAAACTGAGTTGGGTCATTCCATGTGAAATCAACCAATTTAAAGAAAACTTGTTGCATCATAGTCACAGATTTTTTTAAATTTTTTATCATAGACAGACATAGTAGTGAAACCCTCAAATCTGAAATTTAAAAGTAATATTCGCAATATTGGCTGAGATATAGACATTTGAAAACTGACCATTTTTACTAAATGGCGGCCATCTTGGAATTTCATCAGTGTCTAAAAGTGCCCATAACTTGATAACAAATGGCTCAAATTTTATATATCTGGTACCAATTTGAAGCTATTTGTACAAAGAATGCATATTTTACATTAAAACAATAGTAAATTTTCATTTATTTACTTTTTATTATGTGCAAACTGAAAATATCACCCCAAAAAAGGGCTGATTGTAATTGCCCATAAAAAAAATGAATCATCATTAATTTTTCTGAAACTTGGTAAAAACATTGCTCCATGTGTGTGCTTTAAATAATAAAAAAAATTGGAGAGGTAAAATCTGTAGTTTAAAAATAAATGATTTTTTACACTTAAGGTGTCACTAACCAAATAACGATCATTTTAGAATCTGTAAGTATTTCTAGTTTAAGAAATAATGGTAAAAATAAAATTTTCTAACATTTAAATTAATATATTGTGAGTATATTATATAATTCAATAAAGAAATATCAATTTGCAGCTATTTATGCTAAATATTCATATATTAAAATACAAGTAAATTTTCATTTCTACAATACTTTTTATTTCATTTAAAATATGAGAATATAATTCTCAAAACATATTTACACAAATATTAAATACCTTACTATAATAGACTACATTAAAAAAAAAAAAAAAAAAAAAAAAAGTCACATTATATTTTTTCTTGAAATATTGGAGAAATACTAGCTGTAAATCACAGTTGAATTCATTCACTTGTGTAATTTAAATAAAATAAAATAAAAAATATATATAAATTTGACCACATAAATTTCATTTTTTAAGTGAAAAAAAAAATGTCTTAAATAGACTCAATGTATAGGGGAGAGTGGGGAGGAATGGGATACTTTTTACAAAAATTTGAAAATCCTTTTTGTTTGACACAAAAACAAAAATTTTGTTTTGAATACAGAATAAAACATTTTTTATTGTTCTTGAGCAATATAGCTAAACAATTTTATAATTAAAGAAATTGTAAATTTCAAAATGTTTCCCATACCTCCCCACTAACAGGCAGGAATGAGAACTATAAAACAATATACTATACGAAACAAATTATTCTAGAGTTGGCATATTTACAATCTAACAAAGATTATAGGTTGATAAAGTCTGTGCTACAACATCAAATTCCAGTATCTTCATCAATGGAAGGATAATTCAGGATTGTTAGAGATTATAAACACTCATTCAATTTATTTATATTTTGAAGTAAATGAATATATTTTCAATGCTATAATTAAAATAGTACTACTCTTTAAAAGTATTTGCATATTAGCATTTTATATTCATCTTATTAAAAAGTAAGAATTAGACATGTTCCATTCCCCCCCCCCCTCCCCCTTTCCTGGCATGTCCCATTATTATCTCTACGTTCTTTTATTATAAACAGAAATACTGCTTTTAGGCATAATTTAAATTATAGTTAATATACAATATAATGTTTTATAAATAGAACTATTACATCTATGCATAAACAAATCATTAATATACAGAAAGCACAAAAAGTATATGAAATAAATTTACTTTTGATTCTTGAAATAATCTTTTCTTTATACAACTGCAAGCTTACATCAACCAGCTACTTTTTTCAACTGAAGATTGGGATACTATTGCTTCATGTAATGTGTGATTGATGAAATTTTCAGAATGATACATAAAGAGAAAAACCTACTGTCCCATTCCACCCCACTCTCCTCTATATGTAACGTAAATCCTCATTTATATGTATTTCATTTACAAGTATTTTATAATTATACATTATATTCCTTAATTGTTTCCTTATATTTTTCAGTGTAAAAGTTTTTCCGATAGTATAAATTTTTTGGGGAGGAGGGTGGGGTTGAGGGAGAATTCCTACAAAATTAGTGCAAAAGAATTTTTGAATATACATTTACATTAATTTAGATTTTAGAAAATTTTATTTTAACCATTATTTTTTAAATTAGGAATACTTGCAGATTCTAAAATGATGATTATTTGGTTAGTGACACCTTAAGTGTAAAAAATCATTTATTTTTAAACAACAGATTTTACCTATCCAATTTTTTTATTATTTAAAGCACACACATAGAGCAATGTTTTTACCAAGTTTCAAAAAAATTCATAATGATTCATTTTTTTATGGGCAATTACAATCGACCCTTTTTTTGGGGTGATATTTTCAGTTTGCATGTAATAAAAAGTAAATAAATGAAAATTTACTATTGTTTTGATGTAAAATATGCATTCTTTGTACAAATAGCTTCAAATTGGTACCAGATATGTAAAATTTGAGCCATTAGTTGTCAAGTTATGGGCACTTTTAGACACTGATGAAATTCCAAGATGGCCACCATTTAGTAAAAATGGTCAGTTTTCAAATGTCTATATCTCAGCCAATATTGCGAATATTACTTTTAAATTTCAGATTTGAGGGTTTCATTACTATGTCTGTCTATGATAAAAAATTTAAAAAAATCTGTGACTATGATGAAACACCCATTGGTTGAATTCATGTGGAATGACCCAGTTATCAAATCTACAACATATTGATAAAACAAACAGCTTGAATGTTCAATGGAATGATTTATATCACACAGTAAGAAATTTAAAATATAGAGATAAAATCAGAAATAGAACATTATTATTATTAAATCTAAATAAATACATAAAAATATCATAATGCATGAAAAAAGTAATTGCATGACAACCTGAAATCTATGGTAACATCTAATTATAAGAAACTCTAAATACATATCACCCGCCCACAAAAATTCATTATGTGTTTTATTGCATTAATAGGACTGTCAAAGGTGTATTTTGCTACACAAACAGTTTTATAAGTGTATTCACACAGAAAATCCCTTTTTTATACTTTATGTCCATTTGTGACCACAGAAGTGGGGTGGATCATAAAGAGAGGTAAAATTACACAACATTCCAAGCTTTATTTTAATGGGTTTTTTGCTTTCATGCATTTTTTTAGACCAGCATGCTTAATTGAAGTAAGAGCTCCAATTTCATATTATAGTAAATTTACGCAAATACTTTTTTACTTCTCCTCCGGTGAAATTTGCTTTTGTTAAGATATATTACTTTTCTTGCAGGTGAGAGATATATTTTCTATAAAATCATACAGCAAAAAGAAGTGATTTTCCTAAACAGTTAGTCATAAAGAAATCATTCTCTTAACGTTATTTTTGTTTGGATTTGGATAGCTGATAAGTAAGATAGTGAAATAAGTAAAAGGGTTCTTTTTGTTAATAAAGCATATTAAAGAATGAATTATTATTATAATTTTTTTTTTGTTACACATCGATTTTAACTGTCACTTTTAGAAAAGAAATTCTTCTTAAACTTATACAAGATACGAAAGTGGATTTTTAGGCAGCCCCATCATTAAAAAGTGAAAATAAACTAAAAAGTATGGATTTTAAAAATAATTTTCTTAGCATGTTATACTTGAGGTCTTTATGACAATAAAAAGTTTTGCCAATTTTCTAACAATCTACACACAAGAGTTTTTTTTTTTTTTTTTGTAACCAAAGTAAGATTTTGTACTTATATTTAAATATTTAAGTTCAAATATTTTTTAATTTATATTTTAAATCAAAATAATATACATATATATTTAAGTTTAATTCTGATTTTTTAAAATTTAAATCAGATTGTTTTCATTTTTTTTAAAAATCTGATAAATATTATTTTATACAACATTTAATTAATAAAATAAAAACTACATATACAGACAGACAGACAAACACACACACACACACACACATGCTATATTGATATTATTAATATATATTAATAATAATAAATGATTAAAATAGTAACATTTTAGGTATCAAAATATTTTGTCATACAAAATGCATGAAAAACCACAAATCAATTCTCAAAAGTTAATTTAACCTTAAGTATTTTAATTAAAATAAAAATAATTGCAGCACATGAAATTTTTAAACAATTTTGGAAGAAAATTGCGATTTTGACTTTAGTTTTTCATTTAAAGTGTTGGTACAGAAAAATGAGTTTAGCAGCTTTATTAATTCTTAATTTTTAATGTTAAGAACAGAGAGCAGAATGCCATTGCAGTAAAAAGTTGGTTATTTTGAATTTCAAAAATTTTTTAGTATAATCTTTTTTTTTTTTTTTATAATTGTAACTTTTTTTTTTTTTTTCTTTTTTTCACCATTCTAAAGGACAGATTTTTTTCACTATATTAGATTCAAGTAAAAAATTCATTGAATGATTCAGATTTTACTTCAAACTTTAATACAATAGGCATTACCACAATAGATCAGAATATGTAAATTTCTTTTCTGTAGAACGTGGATTAAAAAGATATGATAATAAATGTGCTAAACTCAATGTTGTTTGTAATGAGCAAAGTCATACAATTTTATTTTACTTAAACTTGCGGGATTTTTTCTAAATACTAAGTGATAGGCAAGTAAATATTCCTATATTTAATAAATTCTTGCTTATTTATTTTTAAATATTTTTAAAAAATGATTTAGATCACAATTAAAATAAAGCTTATTTAAATCAACAAACCCTGTTAGAACTTTTATTGGTAATATAACTAGCTATTACAATTATCGACAGATAGTTAAAGTTTAATTTTAAAACATACTTTTCCTTCAGGCTCTTTTTTGCTATTTAAATCAGTATTAGGCTGAATAATCACATCTTTTTCAGTACTCTTTTCTACTTCCATTACATCTTTACCAGCATTTTCAATTTCATTTTCTATAGGTTGAGAAACTTTTACATCTGATGCCGGTACAGCATCTTTTTCGCTGATAACCATTGTGCTATCCTTAGAGTCAGTTGTTTTAGAGTCTGAAATAGATGAAGAATTTGTATCCTCATCATGTTTTCCTAGTTTAATATCATTACTATTAGTCTGTTCATCTTGGATGGGAATATCTTCAGATGTGTCACTGGTTTCTTCACATTTTTTTTCAGTTAAAGCAGTTTTGGAATCACAGGAGGCACTGCTCTCATCAAAAGCAAAACTATCTTTTGATGTGCCCGGAAGAGACTGTGATGATTCAGATATATCAGAAACACAGCTCGAACTAACTGTCTCTGCCATCTTTGGTTTTTTGGAAGGACTAGCATCAGTGGCAGAATCTGTCTCTTCTAATTCACTGTCACTACTTGAGACAGGTAAATCAGCAAGCCTGTAATATTCAATATTTTAAAAATATATAAATAAATAAATTCTCATAAATTAAAACCTTGTACAGAAAAAATAACAACTGAATTATTAATAGAAAAAAAAGCACTGCAACAAATAAAACTTCATTAAAACATTTAAAATATTCATTAATCTAGCAAAAGCTGCATATTTTTCACCCTCTCAAAATCTTTTACATCTTGTTATCAACCCTGGAAGGCTAAATTGGAAAAGAAAAGGAAATATGCTTTTTTTTTTTACTTTTTTTCCAAGCAGCCGTATTTTTTTGCATATTTATAAGCACAAGTACATTAGAATCATGTATTGGGTTGGGGAACTCAATCTCACCCAAACTCAAATCAGCAACTTGAGTTAGGGCTAATTTTTTCGTTGAAGATCAGGTTGTCTCTAACTGTTTTGTTTCCAGTTATCGTTAACCCTGTTTCTCAAAAGAGAGTCTAGCATGTTGTTAAAAATAAGAAACTATACATTTGAATATGAAATAGTCTTTACATGTTCATTTTTCTACATAAAAGACAACATTGATTTTTGAGCTATATTTCTATACTTGTTTTCAATAAAGTAATAGAAACTACAGATCAATTATATTTGAGTTTGTTTTTTAAGTCTTCCCCCTCCCTCCCCCCAAAGGTGGGTTGTGTTTCAAAAAGATAATATTGGTGTTTTAGATATGATTGTAGACTTGCTTTCATAATTGTATTAAATTACATATCAATTTTCTTTAATTTTATATTTTAAGCAAATGAATTTTTTTGCTTAATTCAAGTTGTACTTAAGGTTGGTAAAATTTTTGTTGACAGACAAATTTAAACAAAATTTTCAGGTTCAAGCTGGAACAATCCAACCCAGACAGAATTCTAAAATGCATTTCATGCAGTAAAAATAAACCACATGTCTAAAAAATTTAATCACGGCATACACATAATGTTGCAAGAAACGTGTTTTAATTGCTTACAGAAAGGATAGAGGAATTTCTCTATAAATATAAATATGTGCATATGATAAAAGTTATATGCACATTAATGCATATATATATATATATATATTATGAAGTTCTGATATTACACTAAAAAAAATTGAAATATATAAAATTAAAATCGCCTTTCCTTGTAATACTTGATATGCACACTTTGTGATTAAATACATTAAAGTGTAAAATTTAGAATAGTACATGATTCTTTTCCATTCCTGCCATGTATGGAAGTTGAGCTGTTTTAGACATAGATCAAGATTGTATCATGCTTGTTTTGCTTTGTATAATGTTTACCTTCCAAATCACTTCTTGGAAAAAGTTTTATTAAAGGTACACAGTTTACTTCAAAATTGATTTTAATTTTTAAATATAAAATAAAAGCCCGCTTAGTTGTGAATATTTTGACACACCATTTTTTCCAATACAGCATTTATATCACAAGATATAAATTTTGTTAATACACTCAAAATAATTATGCACACAAATTAAAACTTTAAATGACCTTCTTTCCATGTTCATATTTTTTTTTTCATTTTCCTTTTTATTAGCACTTTCCAACAAAGTTGGAAAGTGCTAATGCATTCAGTTGCATTCATGCATAAGCATATCTATAAGCATGCTAATGCATTCATGCATAAGTGCTTATGCATTCAATTTGTCTCTAACATTCGGCAGAGCTGTAACTCTTGTAAATATACTCGGATTGTCATGAAAATTTTGGACATTAATGATGTCTACATGAGCACAAACCCTATATAAAATTAAGGTTCTGCCATGATTAGTTTATTTACAGGGACAGTCAAAATTTTTCCATTACATTACGGCCTATAGGGAAAAATCGTTTCAAATGAATTTTAAAGATGTTACACCCTGTCAACTATCTTCAAATTTATATGAATCTACAAAATGCCCTAAAATATTCATTTTGTAAAATATGTAGCGAAAAAAAATAGTTATTATTCATTTACTAGGCCACACAAAAGAATTCCAATACATAATAATAAAAAGGGAGATTGTTTACGACATATTTTAATGGTGGTAAACGATTTCATATATAATCAAATTGATATACGTTGATGAGGATTAATATGAGTTATCTACTCAGAATAAAAAGCGTCTTCAGAGACTGTAGGAACGGTTCCGGCATAAGCCACTCCAAATTGGATATCGACTGCAACTAGACGCCACGTTAGGCTTAGCTGATAGTAAATGCTAAAATGATTGTTTTAAAATTTCTTACATTTAAAATAATGTTTGTTCAGCATATTTTCATAAAAAACCCAATTATAATACATAAAGATAGCAGCGGAAGTGTGAACTGATAAGTTTTTAGTCGTTTAAAAGTGTGATTGTATATCATCAGCTCAAAGCGCCGTTTTACGCTGATCTCACGAAACTTTAGTGCTGCCATCTATGAACTAAAAAGGACTCGCAAACCTGTTTTTAAACCGTTGTCCTACATAGCTATTGCAGACTTTTTAAATTTAGTTTTATTAATTTTTTTAAGAGGCTAGCATAAGACGCTTATTCTTTTAAATTTTGTTTTCTATTATAAATAAAATAAGCTTCCCCCCCCCCTTCAAGTTCTAATGGATATATCACATATTATCATAGTTGCATTAGTATAATTGAAAATTATGCTTTCAGCATTCTCTTAAATCAAAATTTTATCTGCTTTGATGTAATTAATATATTTAGTGCATGATATGGAATAGATGACTTATAGATGTGCACCATAAATTTAGCGATTTTTTTTCGTGCCAAAAAGTCGTTTTCGAAAACTATCGGCAAATTCAAACTGCATGGAAAACCCGTTTTCAAATACAGCGATCACTTTCAAAACTCCTGAAAAATTGCATTTTTGTAAATATAAAAAATGAATAATTTACACTATGTCACGCAGCCCCCTAAAGCCCCCGTTTTTTAATTTTTATTTATTTATTTATTTATTTATTTTTTTTCAGGAGAAGAAATATAAAATATTTAAGTGATCGCCATATTCCAAAACGAATTATTTTGCTAATAATAACATTTTATTTTGCAAATTATTATTATTGTTGTAATAAATACTACTCTTGATTTTGAAATTAAAATTTGTTCAAAAACTAAAAATGAAATTAAAAATAATAATAATAAGTTTTTATTATTTATATTTGTAGAAATTTATTGCTATCTTTAAAATGTGCTTTGCTACAATACAAACTCTTCAATAATAAAATCTTCATTCTGTTTGTTTGTATGAAGTATTATGAAATATTTTATCTGCTTTGATGTAATTAATATATTTAGTGCATGATATGGAACAGATGACTTATAGATGTGCACCATAAACTTAGCGATTTTTTTCGCACCAAAAAGCCGTTTCCGAAAACGATCGGCAAACTGAAACTGCATGAGAAACCCGTTTTCAAATACAGCGATCACTTTCAAAACTCCTGAAAAATTGCATTTTTGTAAATATAAAAGAAAATAATTTACACTATGTCATGGGGGGGCGGAGCACCCCCCCCCCCCTTAGCCCCCGTTTTTTTTTTTTTTTTTTTTTTTTTTTTTTTTTTTTTTTTTTTTTAGGAGAAAAATTTTTAAATATTTAAGTGATTGCCATAAAAATCAAATTTAAAAAAAAGGTTTTATTATTTGTATTTGTAGAAATTTATTGCTATCTTAAAAATGTGCTTTTCTACAATACAAACTCTTCAATAATAAAATCTTCATTCTGTTTGTTTGTATGAAGTATTATGAAAATGAAATGCAAGTGAAAATTCCGTCATTTTTTACGGGGTTATGTACTAGTTTAATAAATAATACTAGTGCATAGCATTTACCGGGACACACAAAAGATTTCAAATAGTATATTCTATCCAAAGTCCTGTATATTATGGAAGATGGCTGTTAGATGGATGAAATGCATTTTTAGCACTTTCCAACAAAGTTGAAAAGTGCCTATGCACTCGGTTTGTCTGTCTGTCTGTCTGCACTATTACTCCTGTAAATACACTCTGATTGACCTGAAACTTGTGGACATTATTGACGTTTACCTTAGCATGAACCCTATTGAATATGAAGTTTCTATCATGATTAGTTTATTTACAAGGAGAGTTAAAACTTTTCCATTACATTATGGTCTATGGGGAAAATCGTTTCAAAGGAATTTTAAAGATATTATATTCTGTCAAACATATTAAAATTTATATGTATTCACGAGATGCACTAAAATATGCGGTGAAAATATAGCTATTATTAATTTGTAGGGACACACAAAAGAATTCCATTAAATAATGGTAAAGGGGGAAATTGTGTGTGACATATTTTAAAAATATTAAACTGTTTCATGTATAATAAAATTAATATCTGTCACTGAGCTCTCACAAAAAAGGCAGCTGCTGAAGATGGATTTTTTTAAATTGTGTACGGTCCCTTAAGTTTTGACTCCAGTATTTTATAAAAGATTTCTTAGACTTCTTTAATCTCGGGAAAAAAAAAAGCAAAAAAATTTTTAATTATTGCTACCAAAACTGAAGGAATCGTATATATGCTGAAAATAATCAGTCTTTGACAGCTACCATTTTTTGTCAGCACTGAGGCCTAGTATTCAGGAAGCGGAGGTTCTGAACTGACGTTAGTTGCCCTATTCTTATTGAATGAAAGCAAATTAAATTACCATAAAAACTTCAATATAATAAAAAAGTCAGCTTTTGGCTAAATGTTTCAAAATGGCTATTGGCTCTGCAAAAATCTGGTAGCATCATAATCTATGAATGGTTGAGTTCCCACAAATATTTTTTTCCAATTACAGTACTGTATAAATAGAAATCTAACACAAATGCAAGGCATCCAAAATTAATGCTGATGAGTACTAATAATTATGAGAATTCAAATAAAAATAAGCCAAACTATCACAATTACAAATACTTAAAATGATTATAATTAGTAATGTAACATCATATACAATACTACAGAAGAAAAAGTTAAACAGTAGCTAAAACTTTTATAAGAATGGATATAGAGGCAGTTAATGGTTGATTGATAGGGATTTAATGGCACAAAGTCCCATTTGGAACATGCTGCACCAAATATAAGCAGACACACTTTTGTCTCTTATGGCATTCAGTATATGCAGAACTTTGAGTACACTGAATATCAAGTAGTGGCATACACATTTGGATACTGTCATGCATAAACACTGATCTGATATTCCCATATAAATATATTAGGAATGTTACTAATATTCAGGTTTGTTGATATGAACTTTTGAAAAAAAAATATATATATATATATTTATGTTTAAGCATTCATCACAGGTATAAGGAAAATGTAAATTCACTAATTTGCATAAAAAAATATATTATTTGCTTTTATCGTTTTCTCTATGTCACTTGCACTTGACTGCTAGGAATCTAAATGTTTCTGGAATTCGAAAAAATATTCAAGAACAATATACAGTAGCATATAGTGAAAAATAATTTGTTATATTTGCATAGGTTGTCAATCAATAATCATGTTCCAAAATGCGAACACTGAAATAAAAACAGCCAAAAAAACTACAGATTTTTTTTTTTTCTAAATTTGTAAGCATAAATTAAAACAATTGAAGCTGTAATTTAGGAAAAACAAAATTATTATTACATTGCAATATTAATTCAGCATGTAAACGGTTAATTATTATTTCTCTTCTTTAGATGCTTCTTTCAAATCCTGGCTATTTTCTGACATATTCATGAAACTTGACATTTTTAAATGTGGAAAATTTAGCACTATTTTAATTCAAATACTTCTAAATCGAACAACATTTTCACTAAAAGATGATCTTTCAAAAAACTATGTCAATGTTAGAGATTTAAGCTAAGGTGTAGCTTAAATCTCTAAGTTTTGTAGACACAACTACCATGGAAAGGTTCCAGTGGGGGCAACCAATTACAAAATGCAACACAATTATAGAAAAAAAAAAAAAAAAATCACAATTTTTATTCTAAAACAAATAGATGTTTAATGTCTACTTATAAATATTTCTATATAAGTCTTTGTGAATGTGTCATAGATTCACATTCTTTAACTGTATCATTTATTTATTTATTTATTTAAAACAGCCTTAAATATATTTAATGCAAAACAATACAGTGTATTCAAGATCATTCATACAGTTGTTCTCAGATTTTTAATGTACTTTCAATATGTGTTATGTATGTTGTAGAACTTTCTCCAATGTTTTGTATATGCTGGTTCAATTGCCAGAAGTTTTGTGAAATATGTATTTTCTATTTTAACAATCTTTCTTTTTAATTTGTAATTTAAGTTATACAAAGTGATTTAAGACTAGGAACTTGTTTTAGAAAAATATTCATTCAAACAAGTTTGTTGTCCAATATGGATGCAGTAAAATTTATTTGACCAAGGGCTGTATAAGAAGGTATATCATGGAATAGAGTAAACATCTGTTGGATGCATTAATTTTAATTTGAATACAAAAAAGATGGAAGTAAATATAAATAGTAGAAGTGAAGTATGTTATTTATATTTTAATAGAGATAGCTTATCATCCTAACTTATAGACAGTCAATTTGACGAGTTTAAATATGAAAGGATAAAATGCTAGTTCTTAACTTTTTGTAATGAAAGAAATCTTTTAAATAGAACAATAATAATTTTTAAAAGCACATTTAATAATGGTAATGAGTTAAAATGTAGATGAATTACAAGTATCTATAGATAAAATTATGCTATTAGTAATTTTAGGGTAACTAAAATGATTTATTATTAGCATTAGCAATTAATTTTAATTTACTTTCATTTCTATTAAAAAAAGAAGAAATAACACACATAATCAAAATGCTTATACAGTAGAACCCCGATAATTCGGATTAACTGGGACCAGACCCAATCCGGATTATCCGGAGAATAAGAAAAAAATGGAATAAAATAAAACATACTTACAGAAATCACCTTTATATTAAGCTTATTGAATAATTACAGACAGTAAAAATGTTTACTTTGCTTAATTCTCCCGAAAAGACTTCAGAAAAAGTTTTTTTTAAATTCAGAATACGATGATGAAACAAATTAATGTTATGGAAATTAGCCAATTGCTTCTCAAACTTGAAAAAAAAAAAAAAAAAAAAAAAAAGACCAAATTGATCCGGATTAACGGGGTCCGAATTTACGGGGTTCTACTGTACATATAAATATATAAAGCGATTGATATTTGATACATTTATATCACCAATACACATATTATTTAAATTTAGATTTTATTTACTCTGTCAATTTTCCATTTTGAATTGTTTTATTTATAAATATTGAAATCTTTATATAACTATAATCTTTATATAATGATTTATTTTAATACCACACATTCATTGAATATAATTCAGTGTATCATACAAACTAATACTAAAATCTTTATCATTCTCTCTCATTTTTTTTTTTTTTTTTTTTAAATAAATTAGGGATTTTACTAAGATATTTTAATTATAGTAAAATAACATACCATGTTTTCTTTATGGGTTTTGCAGGCTTTTCTAAAGGTCTTTTAGCAGGCTGCTTTGCTTTCTGCAAACCTAAAAATACAATCAATATAAATTCATATATAAAATAAAAAACTATTTTCCATTCATTTATTTATTGATGAAATATTTGCAATTTCACTAATTATACACACAGTAAGTATATAAGTCACTTTTAGATTAATATTTTAGAATAATATACAGAAAAGTGGGTCATCTTGAGATATTTCTAATAAATGATTTTTGTAAATTTCCAAATCTTGGTTTATATTATACATAGCTTGAACCCATAGTTGGATATAAAATATTTTTTGGCTAGATGATTTAAACATTTTTAACCAAAAGAAAAATATACCTCTTTGAGTATTCTGGTTTACTTCATCCTCCAGGGTGGACTAGGACAGTTTAGCACAGACAAATATTAAAATATGAATACAAAATGTATAAAGATATTCTTTAAGCTAATTTAATCAAACATTGATTACAATAGTAAGTGCAAGTAGTCATTTTCCCAACTGAATGAAAATGTGACCAAGCCTGGATTTGAACCAAGAACCTTTTGAGATCAATAGCCAATGTTCTTCAATTGCCAGCTGAACTATCTGGATAACACCCCAGCTAACATAATTCACTCAGATGATCATTAATAATTTAACTTGGTCTAGTATTTTAAATAGTTCAACAGAATAAACTGCAAGTAATGATACTCCAATAAACTATGGTTGCAGAATTATATTTTTATTCTTTTTAAACTCAATTTAATTGGTTGACAAACAAATCATATGAGTTTTAACTTTTTTAATTGAGTGAAAATATTTTATTTTCACTTTCAATATTTCGGTATGCTTATGACAGCTTATTTTTGTTGTCAAATATCACCAAGCTTGGTGCAAAAGCATATGCAAATAGATGCCATTTGCATACACAGTAGACTAACTTAAATCTGTAACCCTAAAATCTGCAAATAATTTTAGGATGTAAACAATGAAACATTCAGTACACATATAGGGACAACATTCGACTTTTTTTAGTTTTATACCAATTCCATACATATTTTAATTTATAATTTTTGTTAATATTATTGAATTCATGTTTTTCACAATGAAGAAATAAATTTATTTCTTCATTGTAAAAAATTTGTGTGAATTAGTGATGTACCTTTATCAGGCAAGTTTCATTGAATAATTTGGGAAAAATACATCTCATCTTTACAATGAATATTTAATTATGCATTATTGATTATTATACTTTTAATATGTTAATCATTTAAAAAATTTACTTTTTTATTATTTTAGTTTATTACTCATATTAATATTTAAGCATTCATTACAATCTCGATTGGATTATTACTTAAATTCAAATGACTTTTTAAAAAATGTAAACAAAGCAATGACCAGAAATCTGCAAAATTCTAAAATTTGCATAACCACTGGTCCCAAGCTGTGCGAATTTGAGGGAGTCTACTGTATATTACAGTACAAAAATAAAATCTGAAAGAATACAACATTTCTAGTTTGACAATATGGATTTTGTACAATAAATATATGATTCAGTATGAAGTACAGTGGATGAGCTTAATTCACTGATCCCTAAAAATTTATAGACGTTTTCACTTAAAAGAAGTTAGTATTTTTAAGTTTGAAGAATTATTAAACAGAGAAAATTCATATATTCATATATTCATATTCTAACAAAAAGACATTTAACAAATAAAAGAATTTTTTATAATATTTAAAATTAACAAAAATTGCTATCAATGATTAGATATTTCTAATTGTATATTCTGGCAAATACTGTGCACTCCATTCTTTGAAAAAAAAAAAATTACACATAAATATAAAATAGATCATTCCAGATATTATTTCATGTAAACTGATAATAAAAAACATTTTATTGTAAATAAATAATATGTTGATTAAATTAAAAATCTAAGTTCTTATGATGTTCTTTCCCTCTTAATAGTTAACTTATTATTTTTATAATGCATGCCTGTAAATTTTGATCAATTTTCTTGAATCAAAAGTGTACATAATGTGCTGGAATATATGGCACATATAATTATATATACAGAGTTATTCATAATTCCATCTGGGGTTTTGAAGCATTGTAGCAAAAATACTAAGACAAATACAGCAAAAATGAACATTTGAAAGAATAGTGAAACAAGTCAAGCATTACTTGCATGACTTACAGGAGTTCTATTTGTAAACACTTTGTCACACGGCATACATCAATAAGATAGTCCAGATCCTGCCACATTTTACTCAACATGGTACTATCAACATTATTCACAGAATGTGTATCCTTTCATGCAGTTCAGCAACATCATATGACAAAAAGGAGAAGTAAAAAATGGTCTCTTACATACCTGTTGCAAGAAAGAAGCCACACAGTGCTAAATTTGGTGAGATGGACTTGGTCGACTAATTTGTTTCTTACCACACAAGCATTGTGTTTCTTTGACACATGAATTGTCTAATCAATTGGTCCTTGTGACCACTGATTCCGATTTTGCAAATTCTAAGACACAAAATGCTTTCTGTATGCCTATAAACACTATTTTCCTTCCTTAAGTACCTTCAGTGACCTTCTACTGGCAACTGTTGACTGTAAAACTTTACTTGTTTCTGTATTCTTTTAAACGTCCATTTTTGCTATATTTGTCTAAATTTTTTACTACAGTACTTCAAAATCCTAAAGGGAATTATGAAATCCTTGTACTGTATATTCTAGCAAATTGCATACAATTTTGATTATAACCAACCCTTGATATATTGCACCTCTGTATCTTGATTCTTCAGCATCAGATAAATATGTCTGCAGAAGTATGATTTCTAACATCACACAAACATTTCAATGTGAAGATGTCTGATTCTTTAAATGAGTTTTCAATAGACAAAATATAATTATAATACAGTACAACAGAATATGCTTATATGAGTATGTAATTTGGTAAAAGTCTAAAAGAATATAAGACAATAATTCATTTTAAACGCAGTATACTCATAAGGTAAAATTAACTAGCTTAAATGTTAAATTAAAATTTTTATATAAAATCTGTGCATACACCAAAAGAAATTTCTGTTACATAAATAGCACCTTCAACTTTAAAATTTACCCCCACCTCCCTCCAATACCAAAGTTTCAGTGTTTCAATCTATAAATTTAAAAAGTACAAAATAAAGATTTTTTTTTACATCTAGATCACAAAGTTTTGTAGAGCAGCAGTGGACATTGTGGATTGATCTAATAACTAAAAAAAGAAATGCTGGCTAACATTGTTGACATTTATGTCATGTCTCTAGATCTAGATTTATTATATTAATGGTGCCTTTTTATTATGTTTTCCTTTTACATGCAAGTTTTGCTTATTTTAGAAGTTATTATTATTTCTTATACTTTGTAGTAAGCTTGGTTCAGCATTCTTGAAATGTAGATAAATTTTGGTTTGCTGCAGTCTGAAACAGGAAATTCTATAACTGAGTAGAGATGAGTAGACTAATGAAGAAAAAACTACAAACAATGCAACAACTAATGACAATTTTTTTTTTTTTTTTTTTTTTTTTTTTTTTTTTTTTTTACTTTTATTCCCAAAATATTAACCAACACATTTCTTACATTTGAAATTACTTTTTTGCAGTTATAAATTTTTTTCTCTGTAACATCCAAATTAATCTTCTACTTTTTTTTTCCATAAAAAAGAAACAGAAAAGAATTGTAATTCATTGGAGAATACAAAACTGAAATGATTTCTATCAATAGAAAGATACTTTTACATCAAGTAGGTAATAATTACCTTCACTTAAAGCCTCATTGACTTTGGCAGGCAGTTCGGATATTTCTTTTTCATACTCAAAATCAAAAAACTTGTGAGCAGGCTTCTGTTTGAGTCGTTCAATTCTTTCCTTCCTTCGTCTTATTTTTTCTGCTTCTCTTTCAGCCTCTTTAGCTATCCACTTCTTTAATCTGCAATAATTAGAGGATGGTTGATTTTCATGCTACTATATGCAAGTCTAAAATAACTTTACATTAATATATATTCTAATTTAAAAAAAAAAAATTGAACAATAACAATGAAACTAAGTATTTAGTTTTAAAAATATTACTGTACATATTTAATATTGAATTTACAAGTGAAATTCAAATATTTTAATGTAAAGGAGACTAAATCTCCCTCTGTGTAAATGGAATTGATCACATACATTTGTTAAAGAGAGAGAAATTAGAAACACTATTTGATTACTGATGCTATGGCACACACACACAAAGTATATAATTAACCCCTTAATTGTCGTACATAATAGATTCATGGGCAACCATGTATGACTTTAGCAAATTTTTTCTGGTATCTACACTTTTAATGAAAATTGTAGAAAATGAGTTTCAAAAATTGTTTATTTAGACATCTATAATTTTAATAAACTGTGGAATTTTGATACAGTATTCTGAACGCATTGGAAAATATTTCATAATCTGTGTGCAAGGACTGACAACAGTTGAAAATTCTTAAGAGCCAGAGCCAGCTTGAGGAATCATTTCTCTGACATTAAAACATTCACTGCAAAATGGAACACTGGCTACTCATAATTGTATTAGGCTATTTTTGAGTGATATACATCATTTTGCAATAAACAAGTTAACTAGTCAAAAAAAAAAAAAAAAAAAAAAATCGGACTGAGCAAAAATTTTAAGATATCATTTTTACATTGTAAAAATTAAATAGAAACAAACTATGAAATTAAACATTAAAACAGAAGACAATTTAATATCCTTAGCTTTAATTCCCAACAAGAAATATAAATTAACAATGCCTTTAAGATTTTGATTTGAAATACCATTTGTCAATTGATTTTTCATGTTGAAATCCTTTAAAAAGATTGTCCATTTAAATTTATAGCAGTTAAAATTAATTAGTAAATTCAATATGTAGGTAAGAAAGTTAGTCACCAAGAGGAATTTTTTAGTCACCAGGGCGATAATGGTACCCTGTCTATGTTGAACGCATGATTTGAATATGCATGTTTTGATGTATGGATTTCACATATGATTTGGCTTTGACACATGGCTATACTAGACACATTTCTTTCTTGTTTATTAATTATTTTTCCAAAAATGATAATTTTTTTATTACAGTTTGTTAAACACCAATAGTATGAAGTACAGGGAAAGGAATAATACAGAGCTACAAGAATACCAGAAATTCAATAATGAGAATGGTTAGACTTAAACTTTTTAAAAATTAAGGTATTTAAGTATAATTTAAAATTTTTTTAAATAAATTCGATAGTAATTCATCAAAGAAGAGTAACTGATCATACCATTAATGGATATTGACCTTAAAATCTGTAAAATAAATGCAATTTTTTAAATGACAGTGTAGGAAATTCAAAATTTTCGTACTATGAAAAAAAAAAAAAAAAGACTTATTTTCTGCATTGTGGATGGTTTTATAAAGATTGTCAACAATAACAACTTTATAGCATACAAGGAGGAGTTATGAAAAAAATTAATAAAAACTAAATTTTTATTTCCTACTTTTTATGAACTAAAAACTTTAAAGGGGATATGTGCATGATTGGATATATTTCACTTGTAATCAATAAGTAACAAAGCACTTATCTTAGCATACTTTTAACTAATAACAAAGATATTTATAGGAAATTTTCCTTAATTTATGAAGAGCATTTAAAGAAAGGCCAAAGTTATAGAGTAGGTCCTCAAGGTTAAATATTTCATTCATTCACAATATATACATGCGTTAGTCAGGAGATGTTTGTTGTAATGTATTTTGTAGGCTGATATACTAGGTAACAGAATTTGATATGTATAAAACTCCATAAATTAATACTTTAGCTTGGGAGAAGAAAGATCAGTTTTATAGAGCATATAAGATTAAATACTTCAATACATATAATTATACAAAGATGAAATAAGCATTTATTATTTCACACTCATTTACTTATAAGTATTCCTTACACTAGAAATACAAATACATGATCAAATAGATGAAATATCAAAGTCGAATAAGCTACAGATTTGCAAAGTGTGCAGAAGTTCACATTTTCCCAAAGTGAATAGCTACAAAGACTGGCGTTAAGGCGAAACACTAGTCACAGAAAAAGTCCCGGATGATAATGTTAAGTCTATGGGGGCTTTCTTTTCAAATACCTCACTCAAATTTTAATATTTTTTTAGTGTTCATTCTAGGTCATATTTGAAGGGTGCAGCACCTTGCCCTTTTTCAAATTTACAAAATGCACCCTGCCCTTTTTAAAAGTAGTAAAATGCACCACTGGTTTTACCCAGAGATTTTTAATAAATATTTTTTTTTTTTTTTTTTTCCGTAGTGTTTCTAAATTTGTGTGCTCAAAAATGATAGATTTTTTCATTTCTTTAAGAAAAAGAACATAAAACTATTGAATCATGTTTTAATGTAATTGTATTTTTAATTTTTATATCGTAAAATCATTCGAAATTAATGTTACTTGATTTACCATATTTTAAAATTATGTGTTTCATTGCTTTCTTTTTTCCCCTTCTAAAGGCAATAACAATTTTTTTCTGCCAAAAGTGCCCTTTTCTGCTGCAGTAGTGCCTTTTATAGTGAATAGCACCATGCCCTTTTTATTTCTAGAGTGAACACTAATTTTTTCATGATTTTTCCCCCGATAAGATAGCTGAGGACGATCTACAATTAGGTTACTTTTTACTTTTTTGATTTTGGTTTCAGATTTTTTTTTTTTTTAATCTTAAACCAAAATTGAAAAAATAAAAACTAGCCTAATTGTAGATTGTCCTCAGCTATCCTATGCAAAAAAAAAAAAAAAAAAAGACTCAAGTAAAAATACTATTATTTTAACACAATCTAACTGATTGGTAAAGTTATCACACGAATTGAATATTTCCAACTGAGCGAAAAATTGCCCAGGCCGGGAATCGAACCCGGATACTTGGCTTACAAGGCCAATGCTTTACCTTTGTAAGCCAAGTATCCAAGTTCGATTCTCGTCCTGGGCAATTTTTCGCTCAGTTGGAAATATTCAATTCAAGTAAAAATGTTAAAATTTGAGCGAGATATTTGAAAAGAATGCCCCCATAGACTTTACATTGTCATCCGGATCTTTTTCAGTGACTAGCGTGGGGCCTTAAGCACATTGGGACGTTGGATGATTGTGAATTTGCATTCCAGGCAGGTGGTCAGTATAATGTAGAACCCTCAGTGGTTTGTCCCCAAACAAGCTTGGTATTCACTTTATCAAACCTGAAATGATGAAAGACTAAATGAATCTTGCCTAACCTGTAGCCAAACTCTGCATCTCTTGTACAGGTACAGTCGGCTCTCGTTAATTCGAACTCGCCGGGACCACAAGAAATGTTCGAATCATGGAAAATATGAAATGAAAACATGCTTAATATGATACTATTACAAAGGAATTAATGTTATAGTGTTTTTTTAATTTATTTCACCTGTTATCATTTGAATATGACTTAATATTAAATTAGAATGCAATTAAACTAATTAAAAGGTTAGAAACAAGCACAATGGAAGAAAAATTTGAAGTATCACTGATGGACAAACAGGACACTAAGAAAGTGAATATCAAATGCATGGGATTACATGTATACTCGTAACAATTATCACAAAAATCAAAGAAAGAAAGTTATTCAAATGATGTGAAATTCGTGAGAAAGAAAAGAAAAATGAAAAATCGGAATTCTCATTAGTTCGAATTAAACGGAGTCAAGAGAAAATGAGTTTGAATTAATGAAAAATTTTAACATTATTCTACTATTGAAAATTTTGGGACTTCATGTTTAGTTCGAATTAAGCAAAGATTCGAATTATCTGATTTCGAATTAACGAGAGTCGACTGTATGTTGACTGGCATCCTGACCACTATGCCACTAGGATATGAAGAGTGAAATAAGTTAATTTATTATTTGGTGTGAGTGCATTATAGATCAGTTTGGGCTCACTCTTCAGAGCTTGGGCTTTATACTAAAAAATATACCGAAAAAAAAAAAAAAATATATAATGTTTAGAAGTTGCTCTAAATTTAATATCTTGTTTTTTTTAGCAACTTCATAGAAAATTCAAAATAACTATTCATCTATAGCATGTAACTAGTTTTATGAAATTCACATTCAACAATAAAAAAAAAGTTTATTGTCAAAATAAATAAATAAATAAATAAAAAAATAAATAAATAAATAAATAAAAATAAAAAATAAATAAATTGCACATTGTTAAAAAGATTTTTGTATTTTTCTCCTGCAACAAGCAAATCTGATGGACACATTAATGAAGTATGCGTTTTAAGAATAAATGAATGAAATTAGCAGAATCAATTTTTACAATTTACATGATGATGAACTGAACAATGTTTTTATATTTCTTTTAAAGCAATATTTTTATATTTTTTGTAATTCCTATGTGCTTGAAAATTAGCTTAAATTAAAGATTTGACACCATTAGCTGAAAGATCCGATATTTTTGTAGGAATAAAGAAAACACTACTTGATTGCTTTTTATCAGGAATAACAATATACATGCTGATTTTTTATCTATTTACAAATGAAAGTGACTTTGTGTATGTAAAGAGCAAAGTCAGAGAATAAGTACAGTTCAAAAAGAAAAATGGATAAAATCACTAATGTTAATTTAATATAAACTGTGGTTAGCATTCACAGATAACAGAAGGCTAAAAATTTGCAAATTTTAAGCTATTGCTGATTGACTTAAAAGAAAACTAGCTGCACCCGTCGAAACTCGACGGAAAAGAATACATATTAAGTATGATATGTATCAATCTTATATAGGGATAGCATAGCATGAAAATACACAAACTTCAGAAAATAACAAAAAATAAGGGAAAAAACTCATAAATTATTATGTTGGACTTAACTTCAGCTACAAATCTTTTTTTAATGCGGTTTCTAATACTTAAATATTATTTAAATGCCAAATTATTTAGGAAGTTAATATTATACCCCGGAAGACGAATTCAAAAATATCTGCATAGATTATTTTTTCTCCGTTTAAATATCGCTTGATAACTGTACAATAATTATAATATTAATGAAACATTTTAATTATAATAGAAACAGGGACTTACTAAACTGCCTAACGAACCCACTACATATTTACAGCACTTGCAATAAATTTAATTTATTTATTGATTTGTATCCTCCATGAACTTGTAAAAATTAATTTTATTGTTATGGCAACGGGAAAAAAAAAAAAAAAAAAAAAAAAAAAAAACGATATTTTTGTTATTAAAAAAAAAAAAAAAATTTGTATTTGTTGCTGAAATGCAGATTTTTTTTTTATTTTAAATAATAACTTAATACAATGCAATTGTTTTTACTTTTTTATATTATGTAAGATAGAAATACAGTAATACCGGCATATCACAGGTTTTATTCTTTTTTTCTAATATGACATCATTTACACCTTCAGAAATACTCATCTTTTCTTAAATATAAGCGTGATTTATGCAGTTATTTAAGAATTCTTTAGTTTCATAAAATAATCATTATAATTAAATAGAAATGGCGCAGTTTATAGAAATATTTTCATTTGTGCACACCATGGACCTTTAAATTAATAGAAGTTCACTTTATTTAGATGCAGGAATTAAAGTCAGTGAATATGACATCATCACTGACACAGCTATAACAATGTATATTATATTCATGGAATAAATTTATCTGGTGTATGAAGACATTTTCTCCAACGACAAAATTTCACTTTAGATATTATATTTAAAATTTATCTTCTGTTATTTACTTACATAATGCTTAATAATATTACTCAGTAAATAATCTCTGTATTGCATTGAATAACTATATGCAGTCATTTTATTATGATTAAATTTTACGAAAACCTTTATTTTATTTTTTTATTTATTTTTTTTTTTTTTTTCTGTTTGAAATGCGATTATACATTCACCGATGAGATCAAGTTCCTAATTGGTGGAAAATAATGAAACAAAATAAATTTTGAGAAAAGCTTGACCTGTTGCCACTGTTTTGAAGAAATGTCATGAAAAAGCTTTTAAAATTAAAAATAAAATGTAAAAATTGAAGTAAATTAAAAATTAGCCAGAATGGGCACATCTACACATAAACAGCTTTCATTTAAAAAAATAATTATCAAAATCGGGCCAGTAGAAAGCTCAGGGTTGATGACCAAAAAAACAGCCAGGTGTTTTAAATATATAGATATTCTCCAAAACAAGTCACAATAAATAAGCATTCCAATTAAAAAAATATCCTAATGGTGCCATAACAGGCCGCCACTAGTTGCCAATGTCAAACATAAATCACAAAATATCCCAAGTTTCCTTGTAAGAAATTTTTAAGGTAGGGAAAAGTTTTTTTTTTTCCTTTTGCTTCTACACAAGAACAAGAATAAATGAAATTGTCAATTTTTAAAAGAAAAATGAGTCCAAGCCTGTCTGAATCTAAAGGCTAACCAGTGCTGTAGTTGAAAAAAAATATTTTTGGGAACTCCCCTTTTCATAAAGTAGATGTTCACGCTACCGGATTTTTGCTAAGCAAAAATCGAATTTAAAACATCTAGCCACAGACTTTTTAAAAATTAACAGTAATGATTATTATGTTCTTGTTTCTATAATGTTGTATTTATATAGCATTCATCTAAAAGCAATATTTAATCAATCTCACTATAAAAATTTCCATCATAAATCGAAATTGAATTGAATCCCTATATGATAGTATTTACTGGCAGATCTAACCCAGAAGTTTCCAATAAAGAATGATGAGAGTATTTTATGTGCTGTTTGATTTATGAAAAACTGTCTTGTTTGCTTATGTTCTTCCTGATCACAACGAAGACTTCACATATGGTCAGGGTTGTTATGATTTTGCCCAGCCCAAAAATCCCGGGTGGGTTTTTTCAGAAAAAACCCACTTGAAAAAACCCAAGTGGGTTTTTTCAAAATTTCAACTTTTAATTACATATATAGTGTATCTATATTACACATATAATATAATGCAACATTTTTCTTAATATCAGTACACCACCCATAAAGTTTATAACCATCAGCCCCCCACCCCAAAGAAAAGAAATGTCCTAATTATACCATCACAATTTTTAAAATAAATAATTGTTAGTTAATCTCTGTAGCATGTGTAAGTAACAAACAAATTTTTTTCCATTAAAAAAATAATTTGACGTGTAATCCATTCTATGTTATACAATAGAAACTCATAACAAAAAACCATACATGCTCAGAATTCTAATTTAATTATGTAGACATGTAGAATTACTTGGCTTATTCTATTATTTAGTAATAATAAAAAAAATACTTTATAAATTATTACTAATAATCAATTTATCTATCATAATTTTGATTACTGTCATTGATTTATATATATTTGTAATAATCAATTAGCTACTTAAAATTTAGTAATAAGTACATTTTTTTTTTTTTTTTTCAAGCATTCTGAACCACCTCCAATAACCCACAAAAACCTGAAAAAACCCGAAAAACCCTGATAGAACCCCAAAAACCCTGAAAACCCCCCCAAAACCCTGAAAAAACACAGTGAGTTGGGTTTTTTTCTAAAAAAACCCGGGTATTTAACAGCCCTGCATATGGTTTGTAAAAAAAGTATTTTAAGGGTGGTCCTATACGGCTAATGAATATAAGTTAATTGGCTTTTTCAATAAGGAGTAAATTTCTGGAGAAGATTAAACTCTCTAGGTGTCTTGGCTCATCACCAGTATCAAAAAACATGATAATTATTGTTATAATAAATAACAATAATTATTGTTTCACTTAAAGAAAACTATGCTCATGCACAATGCTAATTTATTTATTTATTTTTTTAATGGTAACAAGCCAAATATTTCTGGGAATGGCGTTTCCACCCGTTCTCAACTAATTACAGCACTGAGGCTAACGTAAAAATCGAGCCTATGTCCATGTCAAGCAGTGGCTGAACCCATCTTATCCCTAATGTACATACATGGGGTGGGGCTGGGGGATAGATGAAATTTTTAAAAATGAGAAATTATGTGCTATTACACAGACTTGCAATGTTTTATTAGCACCAAGTTTCTGCCACAGAATTTGGATCAATATAAATTAATATTTCTTTTTATTTAGTTGAGCAAACTAAAAATATAAACTAGACTAAAAGCATCATAAGCATTCATCAAAATTTAAAATAATAAATTTCATTGAAGAAATAATAAAATTTGCACTATTAATATATCTTTTAAAAAGACAGTAGGTACAATAGACAAATTCACAAGCAAATACTGCTAAAATGAAATTTTACCGCTGCTCTTCATTAATATCTCTCAGTCTTCTTCCACTCAAATCTCGACAGGCTTCTCTATTAGTAGTTTTCTCAATTTGTGCACCAATTGCTCGAAGCATAGACCCAAAGCCTACAGTAAATAAATAAGTATATATCACAGACATGCAAAATAAAATATAAAAAATTTCAAACAATAAGAATATATATACATATATACACACAAGTTGCTTTAGAAAAATAAATAAAAGGCTTTTTTCCAAGAATAAAAATGCAAGCCATCAAACATTATTATATTACATCAAAAGGAGTTTAAATTCTATTACAGCATTCAACTTAGAACATAAGTAGCAAGAATTCTTTTTTTAATTAATATTGATTACTTTAGTAAGAAATGGCTATTAGATTGCACCATGAACAAGAAATAGGGTAAGTGAGTTGCAGATGTTAATCACAAATTACTTTGAAATTTGCCAGTGTTTTTTTTACTCCATAGCACATCCAATATGACTTCTGTATATTTAACAAATTGTGTAAGGTAAATATTGACAAATTTAATTACAGCAGAGATATAGCAGTTTCAATATCTAGGAAGGCTGACATTTTAGAACAACCTGATTGTTGTTATGCTGTAATTCTTGTATTTATAAATAGAATAGGATGAGATTCATTGTATGTATGAGGGCTTGAATTTCAGGGCGGGATGGCGGGATTCGTGCCCAAAATTTTGAAATCCCGCCCAAAAGAATAACGTGGACGGGAGGCTCCTGCCGAAACAATTTTGCATTTTGAAACTATGACCAACTCCCACGACCGTTTTGCGAATTTTATGATATTTTCGTGCGAGTAATCGACACATTTTGCGAGTTTTTTTACAGCGAAAAATCATTAAAAATCACGATTTTTTTCAGCGACTGGTTGACAAATTTCACAATTTTTTTCCTGCAATCGATTGACGAGTTTCGTTCTATTTTCCACGGCGAAATAGAGGTGATTCTGTTTGGAATTCCCCCCCCCCCCCCCAAAAAAAAATAACACATTCAATTCCAAAAATTTTGAAACAGTGATGCCACGGACGCGCTTTACGCAAAAGATAGTAGATGACACACAAAAGAAAAAGCTATTACACGTTTCACAAGACGCGTGATTTCGTAAAAGTTTGCTAAAAAATGGCAAATATTGTTAAAAGATCGCGAAAACATGACTAATTTCCGGCAGATTTCGGCCAAGGATTCTCGAAAAAATGCCTAATTTCGTGACAGAATTCTTTAAAACGGCAGGTTTCGTCTAAAAGGTCGCTAAAAAACGTCAAATTTCGTCCAAAAATCGCGACAAATGGCAATTTTCGTAAAATAAATCGCGATAAAACATCTGATTTCATTAAAAGATCGCGAAAAAACGGCTAATTTCCTCAGAAAATTCCCGAAAAAAAAAACGTCAAATTTCGTCCAAAAATCGGGAAAAACGACAAATTTCGACAAAAGATTCACTATAAACGAGGCAAATTTCCCCAAAATATCACGAAAAACGGCGATTTTCGTAAAATAAATCGCGATAAAACATCATATTTCATCAAAAGATCGCGAAAAAACAGCAAATTTTGTCAAAAAACCCGAAAAAAACGGCAGATTTAGTGAAAAGATCGTAAAAAAAGACAGATTTCATCAAATTATAGTGAAAAAATGTAACTTTCGTCAAAGGGAACCTCTCTTCCCTTCCTCCCCCCAAAAATAATATTACGGGGAGTTCGTTTTTCTGTTCAAAAAACTAATTTTCTTGCTTCAATGTATTTATTTTCTTTGCTGCTCTAAAATCAATTTCTGACAGTTCCAAATCTTTCTGAGTGAGTGCAATTCCTGAAAGTAGCCATTCATTAAATAAAAAGTATCCCTTTACTCAACAAAGTATTCATTTTTTAAGAAAGTCTCTTTCGATGAATTTGACTTGCCCCTTTTTTAAAGAATTGCAAACAATAGAGATACTTCTTATTTTCTACACTCAAATAAGCATTATTTTAAGATTGAATTTATATCTTGCACATTTAATATACAGAAAAATAATATTGGTTATAACAATTAATTATAAATATAAATTTATTAAATTAATTAGAAGTTTTATTAATTATTTTTAAAACAATAATTAGACCTGTGACAAAAATAATTAGTACCGGGAGGGAATTTCGCGGCAGTAAAAACTAGACAATATAAAAGTTTTTTTTACACATTTCGCATAATTATTCTGAATTGTTGATAAAAATTGCTTCACTGATATTTTTCTATGTCTGTATTCTGGTAATTCTTTAAATAGCACTTAAAATAATGGTGGGTTTTAAATATTTTTTCTCCCTACCAAACAGCCAAACTCCCCACCATTTATAAATGTTGGTAGGGAGACTCCCCTCCTTCGAAAAATTGAATTTCAAGCCCTGTGTACGGTTACATGGCATTACAGCATTACTAAATGACAATTTTTAATACAGTAGACTCCCTCAAATCCGCACAGCTTGGGACCAGAAGTTGTGCGGATTTTAGAATTTAGCGGATTTCTGGTCATTGTTTTGTTTACATTTTTTAAACACTAATTTGAGTGCAATTAATAGTGCAATCGGAACTATAATGAATGCTGACAATAAATATAATAAAATATTAAAATAAGTAATGAACTAAAATAATAAAAATTTAGATAGTTTTTAAAATGATAAACGTACTAATAGCAAAGATCAAATTAATAATCAATAGTGTATGATTAAATATTCATTATAATGATTAGATGTATTTTTCCAGAATTATTCAACAAAACTTGCCTCATAAAAATACATTACTAATTCACATAAAAATCATAACATATGGATTTTTTTTTTTCAAATTTAGCCAGGTTTAATAATTAAAAAATTTTGATTAATGCATAAATATATTTGGTAAGAAGATTGGGATTACCAGTAATATCAGGTATATCTTGAATTTTTTCCAAAAAAATTATTCTTCCTTCATGTAAAAACATGAATAAAGTATTATTAAGAAAATTACAAAATAAAAAATATATGGAATTGATGCAAAATTAAAAAAATCAAGTTTTGTCCAAATATCTGAACTGAAAGTTTCATTGTTTACATCCATAAAATCTGTGCGGATTTGAGGGAGTCTACTGTAATAACATTGTTTAATGCAATGTCCAGTAATAGTATAAAACTAATAAGAATAAAACTAATAAAAAAAGGATTTATTTAATTACAGTTACGTTAACATGGACAGTTTGTAGAAATGTAATATAAATGGACAGCATGAT
The DNA here is from genome assembly GCA_964019185.1 of Maratus speculifer. Lineage (NCBI taxonomy): Eukaryota > Metazoa > Arthropoda > Arachnida > Araneae > Salticidae > Maratus > Maratus speculifer. The sequence goes on from OZ025303.1 coordinate 69,046,406, forward strand.
ATATGTATGGATTAAGATATTTTCGAGCCTAAATAACAATCTTTGATAATATTCTTCTTTGATGTAATGTATGCATAATCAGACTTTTCTCCAGAGGGTATAAGGAGGGGCGCTCCGCTCCTCCTGCCCTTTAGTTTAAAAACCAGAATTCCTTATCCAAAAACTAGCACCCCTCTGGTCGCTCATTCAAAAAAAAATAGCACCCTTCTTGCCCCACATTTGAAAAAAATGCAGCCCTTCAGCGATGATGTGAACGCGGCATAGCAGGTAAATTATGCAAAAAATCGGCAACAGAACACAAAAAATACCTCTTATGCGGCTCAAGGAACGCATAATTTCATCAACAAGTCACGAAAAATCGACGAAATTCTTTAAAAAATTGTGAAATAATGACTAATTCGAAAAAATAGATAATTTCATCACAAAATCCCAAAAAGTGGCAGATTTACTCAAAATATCAAGAAAAAACAGCAAATTTTGATGAAAAATCGCAATAAAATGAAAAAATTTGTGAAAAACAAAAAATTTCGCCAAAATATCATGAAAAATGGCAACTTTTGTCAAAAAATTGCGATAACACGGCAGATTTCGTCAAAAGATTTGCGAAAAAACAGAAAATTTTGTCAAAGTAGCAAAAAAAAAGTTAATGCCAGAAGTGAATATTTCATTTCTGTTCTAAAAACTAATTTTCCTGCCACAAAATTGTGTTTTTATTGCTCCAAAAGCTGATTTTCCTGATTCACAATCATTTTCATGCGAAGAGAAAATTGCACCCGAAGCATAATTAGAATTTGACCCGCCCCGCGCTAGATTATGTCCACAATCCGTCAAAAAATTGCCATTTCTTTGCGATCTTTTCACGAAATTTTTTGTTTTTTCATGTTTTTTTAAAGCAAAATCTGCTGTTTTTTTCGTGATCTTTTAACAAAACCTGCTGGTTTTTTGCAATTTTTTAACAAAATCAGCCATTTTTTCCATCTTTTAACAATATTTGATGTTTTTTCGCGATCTTTTAACAAAATTTACCTTTTTTTCTCGATTTTTTTATGAAATTTTCAGATTTTTTTCTGGATTCTTTGACGACATTTCTGTATTTCCACAATTTTTTGAACCGCTAGAGTCTAGATTCAACGCTATAAAAGTGTCCTTAAAAATCAAAAAAGTGCCCTTTTCAAAACAGTAGCGTCCTGCCCCTTTTTAAACCTGGTGGAAACTCTGGCATAATATTGCATTGTTACGATTGCATGACAAAAATCAGACTATTTTGAAATGTCGGTCAACTAGAAAATCAAATTGGTATATCCTTGCCATTTTTTATAATAAAACAATTTAAAAAAAAAAACGTACAACATACAGACAAAACAATGTCTCAACCGAGTTTTTGGTCAGCTTCATCTGCCATCTTGTTTTAAAATGACAGCCATTTAATTTTTTTTTCTTTCTTTTCATTTTTTTTTTTTTTTTAATTTAAAAAGTGGTGCAAAAGTGAGAAATAGTTGAAATGTTTAATTGAGATTCTATTATATTATGTATTAAAATATTGTTTTAAACACAGTCAAAAGTCAGGTCAATTGTTAAAAACACGTTTACCTCTAGACAAAACAATTCTTAATTAAATGATCAAGAAGTTATTAATTAAAATTTTGAAGGGCATTGCATAAAATTAGGAAATAAGTTACACAACTAACGTCATGCATGTTCTAGTTGCTAACCTCCCCCCCCCTTCTAAAAAAAAAAAAAAAAATTCTAGATAAGAGTTTTAAATTAACATTTTTACAGATATTATAAGTAATATAGGATGCTCCAGATTATGCTGTAAGGTAAAAGAAACAAATATTAAACCCTGGATTTAACATAGCAAAATTCCGAAGAATATCATACCTCCTTTGCCACCAGGGAGTGAAAATGTAACTTGCACATTGGAATTGCCAGAAATGACATCAACATCATGCAGTAATTTTCCATTACACAACAATGTAAACTGATCAGTTCCCTAAAATATAAAAATGTATAATAAGTATGGTTCAAAATTACATAATGGTAAACAGTATTCGTTTTAAAATAAACTTAGTAAATTAAACATAGTTCATATAATCACGCTAAACAGCAACTAATTTGGCTTTAAAGAATAACAAGAGTAAATACTCGATGAATTGAAACTCAATTAACATGGCAGCGATATGAGTTTATGTTTTGATATTAATATAACATAAAATCCATAAAGATGTTCCGGAACAAGTATCAAATATACGGCTCTGGTGTGGTAAACGATCGAATGAATTTTGCTTACAGTATGGAGCTCAAAAAATCGTAAGAAAAGAAAATCACATTTTAAATTTTAATTAAAATAAATTTCTGAGAAAGGATGATTTGATTTATTTCGAATGTGTTTGTGAACAAAATGCAAGTTCTTCAAATTACTACTTACTAAATATGACTCAATATCGCGTTTAATAACATAGATATCTGTAGAACGGTTTCCATAATCCAATACTTTCAAGTTACATTGAAAAGGAAATCGAATAAAAACCATTTTGTTTTTCTTTGCACGGAAAGGTTTAATATTGATAAAATTATGATAGAATTACATAGAGTTGACCTAGTTCAACAATTGTAAACAAAAATTCGCAAAAATTGCATCGTAAACACAAATGTTTTATCTACTTCATTTCACTTCATTTTCTCCTAAACCACAGAACAAAGATTTTGAGTGCATTATTTGGTGCCAACGCCCACGGAGTAAGAAACAGGAAGGGAAACTTAATGCGCATGACTCTTCGATTTTGATTTTAAATTTTGGTAAATAATGAGAGGGCTGCGATACGATGTAGGCTGGTTTTTTAGCAGACGTTCAATATGATTGTATGCCTAAGCTGCATATGTTCGAATTAAAAGCTATTTTATTTTATTCGTTTATGTCTCATATCGATATTTCATAAAATAAATTAAGATGGAGTATAAATGTTGTGTTCCTGGATGTAAAACAGGCTATGATAGTCAAAAAAAAGTCGAAGGAAACAAATAATTAAGTTTATTCCGTGCTCCACAAGTGAGTGATGATTTCTAGACTTTAAAATAAAACTATTTGCTTGTAATTATATTTATATTCAGAATTTTTTATTGTCAATAGATCTTAGTGTATATGTTTTTTAAATGTTATGTGGAATAATAAAGCACAGATTTTGTTTTGTGTCTAAATACAAAGTTATTTAATGTGCAAAAGACTTGTACATTTTACAAAACATTAATTAGTCAAAGGTTTTTTTATGCATTTTTATAGCATTTATAAGTAATATTTATTATTTCTTTATCTACTGTTTATGGATCATGAAAAATGCAATATAGCAGCGACACCTATTAAGCAATTTACACCAAAAACTAATCATCATCAATTTATATCAGGGACTACCTAAATATAAATTTTTATTAAAATCCGTGCGTAGTTCTTGAGATACAGATATAGCGTTAACCGTGAAACAATGCAGCTTAACAGAGCCACTTGTTGAGCGATTTACACCAAAAACTGATCAGCATCAGTTTAAATAAGAGACAACCTAAATAAAAAAATTTATTGCAATCCGTGCGTAGTTCTTGGGATACAGATATTGCGTAAAGCGTAAAACAATGTCGCATAAAAGCGCCACCCGTTGAGCGATTTACACCAAAAACTGATCAGCATCAGTTTAAATAAGAGACTACCTAAATAAAAAAAATTATTACAATCCGTGCGTAGCTCTGGAGATACAGATATTACGTAAACCGTAAAGCAATGCAGCATAAAACCGCCACCTGTTGAGCGATTTACACCAAAAACTGATCAGCATCAATTTATATCAGGGACTACTTAAATATAAATTTTTATTACAATCCGTGCGTAGTTCTTGAGATATAGCTGTTGCATAAACCGTAAAAAATGCAGCATAACAGCGCCACCTGTTGAGCGATTTACACCAAAAACTGATCAGCATCAATTTATATCAGGAGCTACCTAAAACTAAATTTTTATTAGAATTCGCGTGCGCTAGTTCTTGCGATTCAGCTGTTGCGTAAATCATAAAAAATGAAGCATAGCAGTGCCACCTGTTGAGCGATTTACGCCAAAAACTAATCAGCAATAATTTATGTCAGGGTCTTACCTAAATATCAATTTTTATTAAATTCCGTGAATTTTTTCTTGAGATAGAGCACCTACAAAATACCTGTCACAGACAGATATTTTATAAAAGCATGTTTTTTGGAATCTCTGACCCCTAAAACGTGTACAATCCGTCGAAAACCAGAATTCGAAAATCTATACGAATCCAATACTTTCTTCTTGTAGAGATAGAAGGAAATAAAAGAAAAAAAATAGTGCTGCTAGAATAAATTTGGTGCTCCCCCAATCTCCTCGGACGGGGCGACCCCCCCCCCCTTCCCTTTCACATGGGCCTGAATGTCCGGATGGAAAAAATGGGGATTTAAAAGCAAAATTCCTGAATGAGCAAAGAAAAGTTTTGATTAATAGCTTTATTTTTATTGCACAGTCACAAATAAAAGATAGAAGCAAAGTTTAAAAAAAATTAATTAAAAAAAAACAGTGTTTAAATTATTTTAAATGTGTATTCTGGAGATCCTATAATTTACCCAATTTTTTTCCCTCCAAATATTTAAAATAAAAATTTGCTTTAATTCTACATGCATTAATTGCATAAATATCCAAAGTTAGGGATTATTAAAATGTCCTAAGGTTATAAAAACTATATGCGAAATTAAAATTTACTTCAAAATATTTGATTAATACTTAATTTCTAAAAATCATAAGTCTATTTCTTTGCGATATTCAACTAACTTACAACAGTCATTTTAATCCGCGATATTCAATGTCTTTAAATGGCCTGCCCTTTGATTTTTGTCAGAATGATCTCGTATTTTAAATGGCTTAAAAAAGAAAATGAAGCACCAAATACCTATAAAAAATATGCATGTTGTGACAAAAACTTCAATTAACCAGATTTTCATTTCTACAACTTTCTACAAAATTAAGATTTTTCGTAATTTTTTTTTTTAAATGACCATTTTTTCCATTGAAAAACATTGCAGAAGCATAGATCGACAGTCCGCATGCAGCGGTGTCGCCCCCCATCGTAAAAAAATCCGCATGGCAAAATTTTAACACTACTTTCAACTCCTGCTTCTTACTCCGTGCCAACGCCTTCTAGATCTGCGGCCCGTAGATTATTAATTATAATCTAGGGGGCGCTGTCTAGATAAGAGAGAAACCTACGTCACAGAAACGTCACACAAAACCAAGAGCCAGGGGCGTGCGAAGAAAAAGGTGCGCCCGGGGCAAAGTTAGAATTTGACGCCCCCCCCTTTCCTCATTTTTTCTTGTGACATGCTGAAAATGACGTTGTTAGCATAAATTTGACGCCCCCTAAATTTCCGCTCCCGGGGCGACCGCCCCCCATTTCGCACGGCGCTGCCAAGGGCGGATATAGAATCTCGCCGACCTCCATATAAAGGAGGGGGTCATGACTTCTTTTTTTTTTCGAAAAGGGGGGGGGAGTCATATCACTTAAGAATTTTTTTATTGAAAACTGTTTCCACATCCAAAACAGCTACTTTTCTGATATTTTAGGGAATTTGTTTTCATTCATAAATACAAAAAAATACATTAATATTCGTAAAAATATAAAATTTACACAGTTTATTGATACTAAGAAATTAAAGAATTTTCCATTTTCTTAGAAAAAGCAAAGAATCAATCAGAAATTAAGCATTTTAAGCTAATAAAGGGCTTGACAGTACCAAAAATGCCTTTGACGCAATTGGCTGTCGCGACTCGAAATTCACTTTAACCTCCACATATTTTACAAAGATTTCCTGAAAGATTCTTTGACCTTATTGAAAAATAGAAACTGCTAATTAATCAAATTTGTTCTGTATTAATGTACTTGCAAATGCTTGCATCTGAGATTGAAAATGACTTCTTGGCTATGTCCAAAAGTACCTGATTTCTATTTAAGACAAGAACTTTAAAGAGTTAGAAAGATTTACATTGTTGATCAAGGGGTAAATTTGAAATAATTTTGTGTATATTCCATTATTTAAATATGTTTTAGAAAAATTTCTTCGTCCAGAGGGGGGGGGGGGGATCATGACCCCCGTGACTTCCCCCTTGGATCCGCCACTTCAAAGCAGAGAAAACAAAGAAAAAACTTCGAATAACTTGCATGTTTCGTTTACTTTGTCTCATGTAATTATTAATTATTACTAGAAAATAAGAATTAATAATTCCACGGGCCAACAAATCGAAACATGTAATTTGTTCGAATTTTCTTTATTTTTCTTTGTGTTCTCCAATTTGTATGACGGTTCATGAAGCGTGTCAAGGCTTTATCCCTTATCTAGGGAGCGTTGGGCGAGCTCGCATCACGTGTGGTTTACACTGGACAAACCGCAGAATTGGAAATCGGCTGATTCAAAAAGTATAGACAAATATCATGCAAATAGAAAAGAAGATATTACCAGCTCAGTTTGTCATTCTATGACAAATGTATTTATTTGGAGTTTAAAGATTTATATATTGATGTTTTTACTGTGTTTTGCTCTACGCTTTCGATTTACTACCAAAGATGGTTAAATTTAATTTTTGTAGAACAAAAATTTAAAAATGTTACTAAAATTTTAATATTTATTTTAATTAAACGGAAGCCGAGTGCGTAGTAGTCAGAGCATCTGACTGCACGTTGTAGATTGACAGTCCGACTAAAGACTGGGGAAGGATCACTCACATACCTTTCTTTAAACCCTGTTCGCACTGGGATAGTTGAGTCACTTAAATTTTTTGAAGCGGGATACCCGGAATTAGGCTTCACCTGTTCGCATTTACTAAACATTGTAAGTGACCATGAAGATAGATATAGTAGAAGGAGAACAAAGACGGCGCTTCCACTTTCGTCCCTAAAGTCTTTCCGAGTTTGGCTGGCATTTCCGGCAGTTTGGGAGCAGATGAAGTCTAGCGCCCCCTACGTCCCGCTAGCAGACTAGTCGAGAGACCAGTCAAACAAGTCATGTGATCGAAGGTCAGTGCAGCATCACTAGCGCCACGCCATGCACCGGGAAATACTTTGGGGCTAAGTTCTGTTGGGAAAAGCCTATCTTCTCGGTTCTCCTTCTATTATTCTATCTTCATGTAAGTGACTTAACTTGGCCAAACTGACATCTGAGCATGCGCATAAGTTCTGAAATTTGTAACTGCAACTTTTAACTTTTTTGTTTACACAGTAATTATCCTGCCTTATTTCAATTAAAAAATTAATTTCTTTTGTGGGAGGAAATAACAGGTTCAACGTTTTCCATTTTCTGCCTTTGATTACAAAAACACCCCCACAAACACACGTGTTAAGCAACTGGGAGTAAACAAATAACAACTTGAAATAGTTAATAATTATTTGTAAGACTCAAATTCATTAATTTAATAATCAGAATTAAATATTCTAAAATTCAGAAATAATAATTAAATATTCAGAAGGCAGAATTCCACTCAACTCATAGTTAAGAGAGCAAGCTCACTTGAGCAAGTTTTAGAAACTTGCTTAAGTGAGAATCTTGATTCCGGGTACGACCGCTTCAAAAGACTTCAAGTTAAGTGACTTAACTTTCTCAGTGCGAACAGGGTATTATGGTAACCTTTTCTTGAAGATTACATCTCTGCCCACCATCTTGTGACTGTGGGCAGAGGTAGCGCGTGAAATCAGTTTTTCTCCCGCCAAAATCTTCTCCGGATTCCCATCGAAACTTTATTACGTCGGCGTTTGTTTTGAGTTTAACGCCATTTTTAGCCCAAGAGCCGACAGCACAAAAACCTAACATATCGAGCACAAGAAAATGACCTTTATTTTATGGAATAGTAATAATAGAGGAATTTAATGATCCATGTCTGCTGGAAGGGAAATGATTCATAAACCAAATATTAATACCTCTAGAGGTTTACTAGTAGGTTCATTATTGTGTTTTCCGTACAATTATTTGATACCTTTGATTGTATGACAAACACTATTATAAACCTACGAGTCAACCGATGGTGGTATTAATTTTTGTCGTACACTAGCTCACACTTTTAGCTCGCACTTTAGCTACACTGGAAAAAGAAAAGATTATTACTACGCTGAATTTAGTTTTATGAAATGCCACTCCTATATGCACTCATTTAAATATGCACTCCTATCATTCTCAATACCGAGTTGAGTTCCTTATAAATAGATAAGAATAAGATTGAAAAAAAAAAGAATTTTACAAAATAACAATATTTGATACTATTTAGGCGTCATATCTCTTTAAACATTTAAAAGTTTAAATGTTTAAAGAAATGTTTAAAGAAGTTACCATAATTATGGTATGCCCATTTATATTTTTCTAATATATACAACTATAACCAACCCTGCTTTGTACAGTTTTTTTTTGCAAACTCTTATTTTTTCAGAAACGATTTCTGTTTAATAATACAGTTTGTTAAATCCTTCGCGATGAAAACACTTTGTTTAATTTTTAATCTTTAACCACCGGCTTTTCAAAACAGAAAATTTTCTGTACTTGAATCGCGAAAATGATCCAATTAAATAAGGTGAACTTTACAATAGAAAATAACTGATGGAAATAATGAAGGATTCTGAGACTTTTAAGTGGCACTTATACTTGTCGCTCATCCCTAAAAGGTTAATAATACATTATCATTGTACGGAACCGTCAGAGCCCGAGTAATACTTGCATTTGACCATTTATTGTATGGATAAAGGGGATTCAGGTAGTAGAGTGGGAAAAGAGGGTTGCACTCCCTTTCTAAATGTTTGAAAATGTATGAATTTTGGTCACTTTTGGTTAATTTTAATAATTCAACACATTTTAATGAAAATACTGATTACTCTAATGTGGACTCTCCTTAAAAGGGGGAAGGGAGGGGAAGCTGCTTCGCATGTCCCTGCATAAATCGTGCCCCGTCTTTTAGCAGTTTTATTAAGAACTTATTACTTTAACTTTTAAAATGAAGCTTATTTGCAGTATATCTGGAAGAAAGAAAGGGATGCTTGTATAAATTTACATTTATTTTATTGCGAGAATGAAATCCGAATGTTGCCAATGTATCACCGCCAAAAAACGACACCCTTTTGGCGATGCAAGTGGACACATCCTAGATAGCAAGCGAAATTCCAAAAACGGTCTCTTTTGTCTTTTTTTCATTATCCTGCAAAGGTACACTATCTTAACTTGCATCAAAGGTGCAAATAAATGTTTTCAACACTCGGTTTTGCGGTTAGCCGAGTTGAAACCACTTTTCGTTAATCATCGGTATATTTATTCGAATTAGAATCGATTTGTGTGAATGCGTCAACTCAACGTCAATTCATGCGTCAACTGTAAATTGTCTATATTTTTCAAATATATGAACATTATTAAAAGTCTAATAAAAATAGCTATACTCAAAAGTTGTTTCTGTAATATGTTCCTAAAAAAATGTATTTTAAGTCAGAAAAAAATCATTCGATCTCTGTCTGCATTATAAAAAGAAGCCTGTTTTTGATCGAAAACTGTGTGCAAACATAAATAATTGCTTAATACATTCGCTACCCCTTACGTAAAGATGTGATGATAGTTAATGCCGCACTGTAAAAGTGGGTCTTTTCCAGAAGCCGATTTACTTTTTATAACAAAGAATCAGTGAAAGATTTTCCCGCGCCAGCGCGTGACTGGCTATTGGACATTACCCCACATCACGCGCTGGCGCGTGATCAGCAGCGAATGTGTTAATAGTTTTTCTTCAGATTAATACTGAATCAATACTGAATAATCACTTATCAATTCAAATCATTATTAATAAATTTGGTTTATATATAGGGTGGATGTGTCAGTAATCCAATATATGTTGGATTCAAGTTCTGGTTGAAAGAAGAATGAACTTTACCCATGTGATGTCAGCCACAGGTAAGCAGATGAAAAACATCAATAAACGTGAAGAACATTTTAGGCCGACATCCTGGCCGGGAAGTATTTTGGATGACACCTCGGGACAGGGATGAGTACTCTCAGCCCAGGTCATTAATGGATTGTAAAGCAACATAGTTTAATTAGTTTTCTAAGTTAAAAATTCTTATTTTTTTATTTAATGAGATGAAAAGTATTTCCTTTCAAATTTCTCAGTAAAATTTTAACATCCACCAAAATGTGAAGAAATCAAAAGGCTCCAAGGGCTCCATAGGCTGAAAATTAGTCTGATTTTAATTCTACTCACATAGCACTAAATTTATTAAGTTAAAAATTAACTTTTTAATATCTAGGTGGTTATATCTATTCACATAGCACTAAATTTATTAAGCTAAAAAGTATTTTTTTAGTATATAGGTGGCCGTATCTACTCACATAGCATTAAATTTTATAAGTTAAAAAGTAACATTTTAATATATAGGTGGCAGCAACCATTTACTATATAAACCGAGAGGTCGGTTCACAGAACATCACCTCATCGAGTTCATGGATAAAATTCCACAATTAGGCAGAACTCGATGACCATATTAAAATGCTACTGGTCTGCCATGTCATATTTTTGTAGGCATATTTTGGAATCCACATGCAGAGTCGATTTTAGTAGTTGTTCGATAGGTTTATCATTCTGTTTTCCCGAACCCAAACGTATAAAAACTTAGAGGTCCGGGAGCAGGAAAACACAATGGTAAATATACCAGTCAACTACTATAATCAAGTCTATAGATGTTTCCAAAAAGATCTGATTTAGCAGAGCAGTCGCATTTTAATATACGAATCAATTTTAAACCAATCCTGGAATTTCAGCCATAAATAAGATGAGATGATGATTTGTGCAGCCGTTTTCCGGTATAATACTAGACTTAAGGTTTCAGGTGGTTAAAAGATGATGATTAAAGCTTCATATATAAAAAAGCAACTTCCAAATTCCATTAAACGTTGCAAAATATTTCATAGACAGGGGATATTTTAAGTATATTTTAGTCAAAGCTTGGCCGATCTCCAGAATAAAAAGTACAAATTAAATATAAGAGCCTGAGAAATTAAACAATTTTGATTCGAATCTAATTAAAGCAACCTGTTGAATTCTCATAAGAGTATACATTATAAGAGTGGACATTACATTAGCATAACTGAGTGTAGCAAGTTTATTTTCATATACTATTATAACAGAGGACATCACCAGAAACTATTAAAATAGCAAATAAAGCCTTTGTGCACAAATGTTTAAAGATAGAAAACCAACGAATATAAATGCACATATAAAATATGAGAAGGTAGCAAATAGCTATTTCGAATCTACTATCGAGATTCTTCATCAGAGCAAAACTCAGCGAGCTAAAAATAGCAAAACTGAGCAAAGAGACAGAGAGACGCAGGCTTATATACCCGCTATGGGAAATATCCCGCCTAAAGAAAAGCAACCAATGAGAAGAAAGCAGCCAAAACCACTGGGTGGACAAGTAGCAACATCTATCGGAGAACAAGCAAAACAAAAACTAAAAAGCGAGTGAAAAAAAAAGTGTTAAATCAAAGATTTCCAAATACTTGGAAAATAAGGAGTACTAGATAAGTCATTGACTAAAGAGTGAGAATTTTTTATGATGTGGTAAGCTTCCCAAAAATCAAGATCAAGAATGGAAGGACATTTATGGATGATGGTGGCTGAAGAAAATTTAAACTTATGTTGTGAAGACCAACAATGTTGAGCAATAGAGGAACGTTTAAGCTCCTGATTTTTGACATACCTTTTATGTTCCATTAAACGAAATCTGAGAGCACGTTTAGTCTGACCAATATAAGAAAGACCACATTGGCACGAAATTTGGTAAATACCCCAGTTATCTAAGCGATCAATGGGGTGCTTAAGATTTGAAAAAGCAATTTTATTAACAGGAGAAAAAATAACATTGAAATCGAACCTTTTTAAAATTTTAGCAACTTGCTGACTGATTTAGGGGAAAAAAGACAAAACAACCAAAGCATTGGAGTTCGAATTAAAGTTCTTTCTTTCAGAATGGGTGGATTTTGTCAATTTTCTATGAATAGAATCTATAATATTAGGGGAATAACCACGATCAACAGCAATAGCTTTTAGATAATTAAGTTCATCACTGAGTAACTGAGGAGTTGAACAAATATTGGAAGCCCGGAAAACAAAAGTTTTAAAAGCCGCAACTTTCTGGTTAGGAGGATGAGAAGAATATCTGTGAGATGGAAGACTGACCGAAAAAGGTTTGTGAAAGATAGTAGTCTGAAAATTATCTTCATTGCGAATAGCAAGAACATCCAGAAAAGGAAGGCAATTGTCCAATTCAGTTTCAAAAGTAAATTGAATGCAAGAATCAATAGAATTCATTACAGAGAGAATATGATTTGATTTATATCAGAATTCACTTCAACTAAAGCATAGATATCATCTACGTAACGAACATAGAACGGAAATTTTAAGACTTCAAATAATTTAATTTCAAAGTAATGCATGTACAAATCGCATAAAGTCGGAAAAAGAGGATTACCCATATCCAAACCGTCAATCATACGAAAGAAATTCCCGTTAAATACAAAAGTATTTTGAGATAAGCAAGCACGAGTTAGATGAATGAGCTCCTCTATTTCGAAAAAGAAAAAATGAAAATCACAGAGCCTTTTTTTGAGGCAATCTAAAGCACCTTCGACAGGAATATTAGTAAATAATGATTTAACATCAAAAGAAACCATCATGTGGCCTTGTGGCTTAAAACTGTGAAGTTTCTTAGCAAATTGAAAAGAATTCTTAACAGTGAAAGAACTACTGCTTGAGAGAGGAGAAAATATGGAAACAAGATATTTTGCAAGTTTATAAGAAGCCGTACCGATACTGGAAACAATGGGTCTAAAAGGAATGTCAGGTTTATGGACCTTAGGTAAAGCATAAAACCTGGCACAATGAGCAATTGAAGGAATAAGAGACCTCTTTAATTTAGCAGGAATAATGTGTGAAGACTTAATGGCAGATCTGATAGTAGCAATTTCATTAGAGGAAGGGTCTTTGTGGATATCCACATAGGGACCATCATTAATCAATTTATGGGATTTTTCTAAATATGAAGACTTGTCAAGAACAACAATCTGACCACCTTTGTCAGCCTTAGTTATGATCAAATTCGGATCAGAACACAAACTTTTTAGACAATGTTTAACTGAACTATTAAGATTTGGCTTATAAATATTCGAATTGAATTCAACAGTATTGGCAATGAGATGCCTAATAGACTCTTTTTGAGAATTAGAAATAGCGCTATGCTTAAAGGCTCTTTCAATAGGAGCAATCAGACGGGGTAACGAAGGAGGGGCAGAAGCAAAGAAATTGTTGTTTAATTTTAGAGCATTTAGCTGATTATTACTTAAAGCGACACTAGAAAGATTGACAACAGCATTTTTGTAAACAGTAGGTAAATTTATAGAGTTGTTGGCGAAAGAATAATTACAAAGCGTATTAAATTTCCTTTTTAGAACTGCGCAATGAATCGAAGAAGCTTTGAGGACTTTATTCCATGAAATTCTGTCTATATTTTCAAAATCAGGAAAAGAATTACCAAGAGAGATATGTAAGTAATATAACTCGCGCTCTATATGAGCAACTTTCTGGCGAGTCTCTTGAATCAAAGCCCTTAAAAGAGCTAATTTAGATCGAAATAAGACCTTATCTATCCTACTTGAATTAAATAAATAACAACGTATTGAAATAAATTTAGGAATCACTTTTTTGCGTCTGCAGTCACGTAGGAAATGTAAGTGCTCCAAAAACCTATACTTTTTCATCCGTAAATTACAAAATCTATTGATTTGTGACATAGTAAAGAGAAGTAAAATAAAAATAGCAATAGTGGAATCAAGGCCCGTTGACGCCAAATACATTAAAATAGCAAATAAAGCCTTTGTGCACAAATGTTTAAAAATAGAAAACCAACGAATATAAATGCATAAATAAAGTATGAGAAGATAGCAAATAGCTATTTCGAATCTACTATCGAGATTCTTCATCAGTGCAAAACTCAGCGAGCTAAAAATAGCAAAACAGAGCAAAGAGACAGAGAGACGCAGGCTTATATACCCGCTATGGGGACAATCCCGCCTAAAGAAAAGCGACCAATGAGAAGAAATCTCATAAATTTCTCCGATAGATGTCGCTACTTGTCCACCCAGTGGTTTTGGCTGCTTTCTTCTCATTGGTTGCTTTTCCTTAGGCGGGATTGTTCCCATAGCTGGTATATAAGCCTGCGTCTCTCAGTCTCTTTGCTCAATTTTGCTATTTTTAGCTCGGTGAGTTTTGCACTGATGAAAAAACTCGATAGTAGATTCGAAATAGCTATTTACTACCTTCTCATACTTTATTTGTGCATTTATATTCGTTGGTTTTCTATTTTTAAACATTTATGTACAAAGGCTTTATTTGCTATTTTAATGTATTAGGCGTCAACGGGCCTTGATTCCACTATTGCTGTTTTTATTTTACTTCTCTTTGCTATGTCACAAATCAATAGATTTTGTAACTTACGGCTGAAAAAGTATAGATTTTTGGAGCACTTACATTTTCTACGTGACTGCAGACGCAAAAAAGTGATTCCTAGATTTATTTCAATACGTTGTAATTTATTTAATTCAAGTAGGATAGATAAGGTCTTATTTCGATCTAAATTAGCTCTTTTAAGGGCTTTGATTCAAGAGACTCGCCAGAAAATTGCTCATATAGAGCGCGAGTTATATTACTTACATATCTCTCTTGGTAATTCTTTTCCTGATTTTGAAAATATAGACAGAATTTCATGGAATAGAGTCCTCAAAGCTTCTTCGATTCATTGCGCAGTTCTAAAAAGGAAATTTAATACGCTTTGTAATTATTCTTTCGCCAATAACTCTATAAATTTACCTACTGTTAACAAAAATGCTGTTGTCAATCTTTCTAGTGTCGCTTTAAGTAATAATCAGCTAAATGCTCTAAAATTAAACAACAATTTCTCTGTTTCTACCCCTCCTTCGTTACCCCGTTTAATTGCTCCTATTGAAAGAGCCTTTAAGCATAGCGCTATTTCTTCTTCTCAAAAAGAGTCTATTAGGCATCTCATTGCCAATACTGTTGATTTCAATTCGAATTTTTATAAGCCAAATCTTAATAGTTCAGTTAAACATTGTCTAAAAAGTTTGTGTTCTGATCCGAATTTGACCATAACTAAGGCTGACAAAGGTGGTCAGATTGTTGTTCTTGACAAGTCTTCATATTTAGAAAAATCCCATAAATTAATTAATGACGGTCCCTATGTGGATATCCACAAAGACCCTTCCTCTAATGAAATTGTTACTATCAGATCTGCCATTAAGTCTTCACACATTATTCCTGCTAAATTAAAGAGGTCTCTTATTCCTTCAATTGCTCATTGTGCCAGGTTTTATGCTTTACCTAAGGTCCATAAACCTGACATTCCTTTTAGACCCATTGTTTCCAGTATCGGTACGGCTTCTTATAAACTTGCAAAATATCTTGTATCCATATTTTCTCCTCTCTCAAGCAGTAATTCTTTCACTGTTAAGAATTCCTTTGAATCTGCTAAGAAACTTCACAGTTTTAAGCCACAAGGCCACATGATGGTTTCTTTTGATGTTAAATCATTATTTACTAATGTTCCTGTCGAAGGTGCTTTAGATTGCCTCAAGAAAAGGCTCTGTGATTTTCCTTTTTCGAAATCGAGGAGCTCATTCATCTAACTCGTGCTTGCTTATCTCAAAATACTTTTGTATTTAACGGGAATTTCTTTCGTATGATTTACGGTTTGGCTATGGGTAATCCTCTTAGTCCGACTTTATGCGATTTGTACATGCATTACTTTGAAATAAAATTATTTGAAGTCTTAAAATTTCCGTTCTATGTTCGTTACGTAGATGATATCTATGCTTTAGTTGAAGTGAATTCTGATATAAATCATATTCTCTCTGTCGTGAATTCTATTGATTCTTGCATTCAATTTACTTTTGAAACTGAATCGGACAATTGCCTTCCTTTTCTGGATGTTCTTGCTATTCGCAATGAAGATAATTTTCAGACTACTGTCTTTCGCAAACCTTTTGCGGTCAGTCTTCCACCTCACAGATATTCTTTTCATCCTCCTAACCAGAAAGTTGCGGCTTTTAAAACTTTTGTTTTCCGGGCTTCCAATATTTGTTCAACTCCTCAGTTACTCAGTGATGAACTTAATTATCTAAGAGCTATTGCTGTTGATCGTGGTTATTCCCCTAATATTATAGATTCTATTCATAGAAAATCGACAAAACCACCCAATCTGAAAGAAAGAACTTTAATTCGAAGTCCAATGCTTTGGTTGTTTTGCCTTTTTCCCCCAAAATCAGTCAGCAAGCTGCTAAAATTTTTTAAAAAGGTTCGATTTCAATGTTATTTTTTCTCCTGTTAATAAAATTGCTTTTTCAAATCTTAAGCACCCCATTGATCGCTTAGATAACTGGGGTATTTACCAAATTTCTTGCCAATGTGGTCTTCCTTATATTGGTCAGACTAAACGTGCTCTCAGATTTCGTTTAATGGAACATAAAAGGTATGTCAAAAATCAGGAGCTTAAACGTTCCTCTATTGCTCAACATTGTTGGTCTTCACAACATAAGTTTAAATTTTCTTCAGCCACCATCATCCATAAATGTCCTTCCATTCTTGATCTTGATTTTTGGGAAGCTTACCACATCATAAAAAATTCTCACTCCTTAGTCAATGACTTATCTAGTACTCCTTATTTTCCAAGTATTTGGAAATCTTTGATTTAACGCTTTTTTTTTTACTCGCTTTTTAGTTTTTGTTTTGCTTGTTCTTCGATAGATGTCGCTACTTGTCCACCCAGTGGTTTTGGCTGCTTTCTTCTCATTGGTTGCTTTTCTTTAGGCGGGATTGTTCCCATAGCGGGTATATAAGCTTGCGTCTCTCTGTCTCTTTGCTCAGTTTTGCTATTTTTAGCTCGCTGAGTTTTGCACTGATGAAGAATCTCGATAGTAGATTCGAAATAGCTATTTGCTACCTTCTCATACTTTATTTGTGCATTTATATTCGTTGGTTTTCTATCTTTAATCACCAGAAACTGTTCGACATTAAAACTCTGAAATAATTCCGAATTGATGAAAGACGTAATTTTTATTTCATCATAAATGTATCATCCACTTTTGTGTGTGTCACTACCATGTAGACTTTTTCCCGGTTCATCTGTTTGTGAAATATTATAATATTAAACACGGAAGCTAGTTACGCTCCGTGTAAAACTAGTATCAAACTAAAACTAATAACTTAAAACTATATTTTTCCCTATATTACATTTTAAATATGTATTACAAATTTAATTACTAATATAGAATTCTTTTTATTCTTTATTATTAGTAAAAGACAGTATACATCATCTAGTCATCATCCAGCGAATCATTTCAACTATCGTCTCACACATTTTCTTCTTAAAAATAAATAAATAAAAGTGATTTCAATGTTCAAGAAAAAGTGAATTTTCCGAATGGCTGATCCTATGGATATTTGGACACCATCATCGGATTCTGACAACTGCCTTAAGAATAAGCTAAATATTTTATACTTACATATTTCAAATTGTTATTTTTAAACAAACATTCTGGGGATTTTGTCGACTAACATCTTCAAACCCATAATATAAAGGACCCATAATGTTTAGATCTATATGCAAAGGAATACTTTTGAGAGCATTTGTAAATGAACCATAAATGCGACACACTTCATTTACAACACTGAATTTATATACCATGACAAACCTGAATAACATGTATCAATTACATATCAGTCAGACTATATTTAACCTTTAAAAGTTGTTACCGGTCTCACAGACCATTGCTTTTTTTTTTTTTCAATTTTTATAGTTTAATTTGTAATTTTCAGTTTAACTACAACCATCACCGAAATTTTGTTTCTTTTGGAACTTTAGTTACAGTGTTGCCAGATTGGGGATTTTGTCCCCATTTTGGGGAATTTTGAACCTCTAGGGGAATTTTTTGGGGACAACAAATTCTTGGGGACATGTTTGGGGACTATGAACATTTTTGGGGAAAAACATGGGGAATTGTTTCGCAATTTCATTTTTTACTTTCAGACATTTGCCAATACTGAATCTATTTCGAATTCGATTTTCCTTTGGAAAATGATAATAAAATACAGAAATGATAGATATAAATCATTATTTTTGTGGTCATGCTCACCATTTGCATGTACTCAGATTCAACATGACTTGCTTTTGACTATCCCCCACCTGAATTTTCAGATGAGTAAGTGAAACATATTTTCCTGTCATTGCAGGCAGACACACAAGCACAGAAATACATATCATTTAATAGTTTAGATTTATACAACAAAAATAAAAACAATTTATAATTCTTTTTGTTGTTTAATGATGGTTAATTTGTGTTTCATGGAATGTCAGTAGAGATATTCGCAATTGCCAGACCTACAATTGCATTCTACAAT
This sequence comes from Maratus speculifer, assembly GCA_964019185.1. Taxonomy (NCBI): domain Eukaryota; kingdom Metazoa; phylum Arthropoda; class Arachnida; order Araneae; family Salticidae; genus Maratus; species Maratus speculifer. Next base: position 69,064,938 of record OZ025303.1, read on the forward strand.
TACATTTTTACGTTTAAGATTGAAAATTGCTCAATGAATGCAGCAGTCCTCCTAGTTCTTTTTATAAGAAACTTGAATGAAAACTCTGCTGTTTTAAATGACTTAGACCTTTACATGGAACGTTCATTTGCTGCGTTTTTCAATTGATTTAATTAAAGATTTTAAAAGCAGCTATGTTTGTTTTCTTATTGACGAAATCACAGTGATTGATACAAAATAGATGCTTTGCATTAGATAGGTCTTCAATAGGGGTGACGAAAACTGATAATAATGTCTTACAGTTTAAGTCAGGTTGAAGCAGATAACAAAAACACCATCTCAGATTCATTCAAACCCGAACTTATTAGAGATTGTCTAAACCTTGAGAAAGTTATTCATACAAAAAGTGTAGAAGGAGCTAATGTAATGATAGGTCATCATCATCAATTGGCAACGCTTATTCTTGTCAATTAGCTGTGAATATGCATTCAAAAGTCTGTTAAGTTCAATTTTTTTGCAAATGGGGATTTTTTTCAAAAGAATGCTTGATTTGGGGAAAAAAATGAATTTAAATTTGTTAAAAAAAAATTATAACAGAAAATTGAAAATTGAGAATTTTCCTTTTGGAGTAGAAATTGCGTTGGGGACTTTTTTTGAAAAAAGCCCTGATTTGGGGAAAATTTCTGAAATTTTGGGGAAATTGGCTTTCGACAATCTGGCAACACTGCTTTAGTACTAGCCTAGCACCAAAGACTTTTAAATAGGGGAATGTTAATTATAACAGTCTATAGTAGAAAAAATTAAGCACAAAAATATCATCTTATGAGTTAATCATACATTTTATTAATCTTTCGATCTTGCGGTCTCATAGATCTAGTTATGTTACAATTTCTGTCATATCATTTAAAAGTTAAATGAGTTAGAGCACGGACAGGAGGCATACAGAAAAACCGAAATCACAAACATTTTTCAACTACGATGGAAAGTGTTGAAAAATTAGCTGATACTGAAGACTTAAATAAAGTTAGTGTGAACTAAGTAACAACTACATTTAATTTGAAGTGAATGCATAATTAAACTTTTCATGTTTGTGAACTGATTTTAAGAGCTGCATGGTTTTTATAAAATTTATAAAATACAGCTCATATTCAAAATATTAGAATAATTGAGAAAAAGTAATAAGAAAAAATTATTTGTCATTTATTTATTTTTTATACTAAGTAAATGCAATTAAATTTCTTATAAATTAAATCTGGAATGTTTAGATAAGATTTTAACATTTATAAAATATAAAATACAGCACAATAAATTAGGTATACAGCTTCCTTAAACACACCAGAATATTAGAATAAAATTTAGATTGGTTCAAAATATTAGAATATTTTATTTTACGCAACAATATTACCTTATGAATATGAAGTAAATGGTAGTTAATCTTTTGTAGCATCCCCTTTAGCTTTCATAACAGCGTACAATCGATCTTGCATACTATATACAAGGTGTTTACAAACATCTCTATCAATATTAGCCCAAATAGACTTTATACGTGCCACTAACTCAGTTTTACTTGAAGGTGGATTTTCTTAAAGTTTTTTCTTCATTATACACCATAAGTTTTCGATGGGATTAAGATCTGGTGAATTTGGTGGCCAAGGAAGTACCTTAATGTTGCGTTGGCGGAACCAATTCTTAGTTGACACCGAGGTATGCGGGGACGCTAAATCTTGTTGAAAGATGAAATCATCTTCAAATAAATCTTCTGATGATGGAATCATGTAATATTCTAAAATTTCTTGATGTATCAGAGAGTTAACCTTTTCGTAGACGATGCATAACTTTCCAGGTCCTTCTGCACTCATACAACCCCAAACCATGACACTAGCAGCAAATTTTACGAAACGTTTAAGGCATTCTTTATCAAATGCTTCTTGCTTCATTCTCCAAACTCGAATACCTTGATTACCATATGAAACACAAAACATACTTTCATCACTAAATAATATATTTTTCCAATCTTCATTGCTCCATAAACGTCTTGATTTACACCAATTCAATCTTATACGCTTTTGTCTTGCAGTCATGAGAGGTTTTGTTTTCGGTACACGAGATTCAAATTTAAATTTATGGAGACGTCTTAATGTTGTCGATGTAGAAACTTCAACTCCTTCTTCTTTCCATTTTCGGTGCAAGAATCGCACACTTTTAAAACGGTTTTTCTTAACTATACGCTTCAGTTTCCTGTCATCTCTAGCAGATGTTTTTGGTTTTCGGCCACCATTTCGGCGATTATTTTGAAATTTTCCAATTTTTGAATATTGTGTTAGTATTTTACTAACGCTCGATTGCGAACAATGTAAATAATTCTCTATAAAACATTGATTTTTACCGTGCCGATACAAATCAACCATACGAAGTTTAGTAGATTCAGGAATATCACTCACACGGCCCATTTTAAGACGAAAAAGAAACAAACTGCAAAAAAGAATACTGATTTTAAATAAAATAGTCTGAATTTAATCAATGATGCCACCAGTTAAGAATTGGTAATAATTAAAGGAGAATTAACGTGAAATATTCTAATATTTTGAACCACTTGAATAAATATTCTAATATTTTGACTTTTCAAAATAATTTTTTTTTTGCAATTAATCTTTTCAAAAATTATATTAAATTTAAGATAACAAGTAAGTTTAATCAACAATAAGTTCTTAATAAAAATATCGTTTGCATATTTTCATTAAAAGACATTAAATTACCAAACGATATTTTCAATTTCTAAAAAAAAGGTAATTATTCTAATATTTTGAATGTGAGCTGTAGTAAACAAGAATCGTTACAACAAAAGACAAAATGTATCTTTTCATCGGAATTTTACAAGTTTTGAAACACACAATTTATTCTTTCACATTCTGGAATTCGAAATCTAAGCACTTATTTCAACATAGTTCTATTCTTTTGCAAACTTTCCATCAAAAGATAAAATAAGAAAGGGACTGATTGGAAAAACCTGTTAATCTTAAAATCAAATATTTACATAGAACCAAACATTCAATTTCTTTCAGTTGTCATTGAACAGAATGAATTCCAAAATGGCTATCGAAGCAGACGATAACTTTTACAGTTTCGTATGATAATGCTACGTTTTATGCAATTCTGAGGGTTATTCTTAAATCGAATGACAAATGTATCGCATGTTTATTTTGATAAATAAAAGTAAGATCTTTAAAGTTTGATAGTTTGAACTCTGGTTATCAGGGTTTTCTTCACGTTTTTACTCTAATCTTATCTCGACAATAATCAGTTAGTTTGACTAAATAGACCGATTCTCAGTTCGTTCACCATTCTTCAAAGTAATCGTTATGAAGTTGTACGCATTTTGTTTCACATTACTGTTTGCTTATGCAAGTAAGTGACTATTGAAATTTTCATTTTATCGGGATACATTGAAACGACCATAATATAAAAATTATTATTTGTAGTACATAGATCTGTGTTGATAACTGAATTTCTTTTAACGGTTGGCAATGTATTGCTGTATTTAACCCTTTCGGGTCCGATTTTTTTTTTAATTTTTAGAGAAAAATATTTTTACGTTAATAACATTAACACTAGCTATTCAAACAGATTAATTAATATCTAACGAATATTTCATTGTCTAAAATATAACGATTGTTGTTCCTTAGTGTACTATTCAATTAATATTCATATGACAATAGGATAAGGAAGAATTTTCGGAGATGGTTAGAAAATACTGTATTACAATTCATATTATAACTTTCTAATACTTTTTTCGTTTTATTACACATGATTCTTTCAATAAAGTAACTTTCATTTTAAATTTAAAGAGGGAAATATATGTTTAAAATAAAAGAATATCAAATGGTGTAAAGAGATTTAAGCAAATAATAATAATTATTATTAAAAGCAAATGCCTAAACATAAATGAAATCCTATAGTAATTGCATAGACATAAACTAACATTACTACATGTAGATAATAGCAAAAGTATTTCTTAAAACTAAAGAATACTCCATTAAAAGACATGTTCTATTAATAGTACACCAGACCCGAAAGGGTTAATTTTTTAATTAAATTTTATGGAAAAATACAAATAAAGCTATCATAACTCTTAAAAGTGCCCAAAATATAATATAAAACATTTAAAATACATTGAAGTCCTTTAAAATCAAAATGTTTTTAATCGAAATTTACATAAAAGTGAAATCATAACATAAGACACAGTTAAATTTCGGTTAAAAAACGTTTTGATTGTGAAAGACTAATGTATTTTAAATGTTTTTATATTCTGTTTTGAGCACTTTTAAGTAATTGTGATGCATTCATTTGTATTTTTTTTATGAATTTTAACTATTAATCAAGGTGATTTTTGCATTGAAAAATTTAAGTTTTTATTGATTTAATTTTTTAAGCTGTTTGTTTAAAAATTGAAAAGAAGTGACATTAAAATAAAAGAATGACGTACATTTAATAAGTAAAAATAGAATTGGAAAATATCTTCAACTTTTTTTTATATAAAATAAAATGCTAACAATCAATGTTGAGAAGCTTGCTAAAATCAATCAAACAAATAAATAAATAAAATAAATTAAAAAATAACTGCTGTCAGTAATATAAGCATATAAGGTACCCTGGGGTAATAACGCCACGTTAAGGTTCTACCAATTTTCACGGCTCAGTTTTAGTTTGTATTTTTCAAACAAATGTATGATTTGATACACCAACTCATTGACTATCTATATAAAAAAAAAATAATTTAACAGATATGTATTCATAAAATGTAATGACGTGATTTCTTGACCAATGCTATTTGGCGTTATTACCCACCTATATGGGTAATAACGCCATGCAAACAAAACTATGAAATAAGATGGAATAATTGCATGTAGATTGCCCAATTCTAAAAATACAAACTCTACAAACTTAGAAATTGACAAATTGCATTCTAAGCTATTGAAAATGTTCAATTTTTTGTGAAAGTATAAGAAAAATAAAGGTGTGGTGTGTGTGTGTGTGGGGGGGGGGGAGGATGAGGCAAAAGAATATCAGACCGTGAGCTTCTTTTTGCTTAAAAAGGACCGCTTAAATAGAATTATTAGAAACATTGCACAGTTTTAACTGTGTTTATTTGAATCAGTATTTAGGATGTAGCTCGGCCACTGTAGGGAATCAACCGGGGTATTAATGCCAAGGATTGGCGTTATTACCCCGTTATAGTTATTGCGCTGTACATTTTAAATTACAAATTATCTCGAGAAGATATCCAAAATCTTCAACAACATTTTGAAAGTCCATGAAATGTACTACAAATTTATGTAATTAACAAAGTATTTCCGGATAAAAAAAAATAGTCTTCACATCACAAAACGTATCTCGCAAATTTTAGATCAAGCGTTAATCTTAGTTGCTTGTAAAAACAATAAGACCTAAAAATGAAACAAATTAACTTGAAGCTGTTTTTTGCGATTTATATGACTCAAAACCCTTCTGCGCAGAGCACATGGGTGTCATTTACCAGATTATTTCATAATTATGCAAAATATTAGCACTTGGCATTATTACCCCGCCTGGCGTTATTACACCAGACCACCTTACTAGGTAGTGAATTTAATTTGCAAGAAAATAAAATATTTAATTTAACAATAAAACATTTGATTAAATCAGAAACTCATAAATGGGGATTTTTTTTAACCTATTCTAATTTTAAATTTATAAAGCACATTCTCTTTTATATAAACATATTCAAATTTTAACAACTTTTTATGTTATATAAAGCTTGTGGATTGTTAATTCATTTAGATTTTGTAAATGTTACTTGAATTGAAAAAATATTCTATTTTTATTAGCAAATGGTATGAACTGCCTTTAAAAAAAGTGCACACTAATGTTTGATAAATATTTGAATAATAATAATAATAATAATAAAATCGAATTCTATAAGAATTCTAAAAGAGAACATTTTTGTTATTCAAATTAGACCGATCCTACCCCCTGACCGCCGAGCAAAAAGGCAAAATTGTAATGTTGTTTTCTCTGTAAATTATTTTAAAAGTTCAAAGAAAAAGAGGTTTCCTAACATGATATATATTGTTACGTATATATGTTTATATGCCTTGACAGTGTCAATCATAACTTGATTTTCTAAAATTTCATTATATTTGAAGAATTTTATTAATTTAAATAATGCTCCAATTGCAGTAAAAACTGCAGCACTGTAAAAAAAAAAAAAAAAAAAAAAAAAAAAAAAAATTCTGTTAAATTTAAGGTTAAAACTGCTTGCAGCAAATTTTTTCCGTAAAAATTGCAGTAAAATTAGATATAAATTTCTTTTATTACATCTAATTCTATTGCAATTTTTTCGGCAAAAACTGCTGGCAACATTGCTGCCAGCAGTTTTTGCGGTAAATTTACGGATTTTTTTTTCTTTCACAGTGAGCCTAGTGAATGGATATATCAGTTAACGGCTGTGGGAAGATTTTAATGAATATATTGTTTTTCAGGCAATGCAATTCCTACAAGATCTCCTCCAACTTTCGCTGATAACTACAATGTAAAAGGAATTCTGCTGCTACCTTATGCTGAAATCAACGAACCATTTTCGGCTTTTTTTGACAAAAAGAGCGGAAAAAGCCGAATTGATTATTATGGAGGTAAGCATTACCATTATTAATATTATTAGAATTTTATTGTACCCATTCAAATCCTAATGTAACTCGAAAAGAAAAGTATTTTATTTATCTTAACACAGTAACTATTTATAAAAGTGCCAATTGTTTTTTTAATTTTTTAACAACTTTGTAAAAAATTCCTTATATTATGATTGATTTACAAAATTCCCAAAGGAACTTTCAAATTGTGAATTTTTTTTTAATTTTTTAACAATTTTATAAAATTTTATTATACTATGAATGATTTACATAATCCTAAAAACAACTTTCAAAGTATAAATTCTTCTTTAATTTTTTAACAATTTTGTAAAATTTATATTATGATTGATTTACAAAATTCCAAAATAAATTTCAAAATGTAAATTCTTTCTACATTTTTTAACAACTTAGTAATTTTTTCAAATATTATGCTTGATTTACAAAATTACCAAAACAACTTTCAAAGTGTGAATTCTTTTTTTATTTTTTAACAATTTTATAAAACTTTATTATACCATGAAGGATTTACATAATCCTAAAAACAACTTTCAAAAGAAGAATTCTTTTTAATTTTTTTAACAATTCTGTAAATTTTTATTATACTATGAATGATTTACACAATCCTAAAAACAACTTTCAAAGTATGAATTCTTTTTTAATTTTTTAACAATTTTTTTAAATTTTTATTATGATTGATTTACAAAATTCCAAAATCAATTTCAAAATGTAAATTGTTTTTAATTTATTTAACAATTTTGTAATTTTTTCAAATACTATGCTTGATTTACAAAATCACCAAAACAACTTTCAAAGTGTGATTTTTTTAAAAAACTATTTTGTATAATTTTTATTATATTATGATTAATTTATAAAATTCCCAAAGCAACTTTCAAATTGTGAATTCTTTTTTAATTTTTTTTAACAATTTTGTAAAATTTTATTATACTTTGAATGATTTACATAATCCTAAAAATAACTTTCAGCAGTCTTAAAATCTGCTTCCAAGCAATTGGAAAAGTAAATATTTAGTATCTCATTTGCATGAAAATGGAGCATTTTGAAACTTTTAAAATTATTTGGAAAAATACTATAAGATATTAGAAAGTCAAATTTCAATAAATGATTTTCCATATTTTCAGTAGTCTTTCATTAATCTTAAAAATACATTCTAATCTATAATGAAATAAATAATAAAAAAAAATGGTAAACACTTAAACAAGAACGAAATATCATGCTTCTAGCATAGATTATGAAAAAATTCCCAACAAATTTAGCAAATTGTAGCAAAACTTTACAATTTATTAAAGGGAAAAATGTCTAAGTCAACAATTTAGAAAATGCATAAAGCATTTGAAAACACAATTTCTGCAATAACCATAAATAATACGAAAAATCTATGTTTTTTTTCCTTTGTGTGTGTGTGTGTGTGTGTGTGTAACCCTGTACATAATCTGTAAAGTCGTGTCAAGGCCTAACATATAATAGCATAAACATATTTTCGCATATTGGATATAAATATAACAAAATTCTTAGCTCCGTCCATATTTGTTCCTCCGTCCAAACTTTTTTTTAATATAATTTAGCAATACTTTAAGATGAATTTAATAACTTCCAAATATGGAAGAGTTGGAATCGGAAAAAGAAAGTAAATATTTTATAATTTAATGTATGGATTTAGGGACCCCTTAAGGTGCGAGGCTCATGGGCAAAGTCCCGATTTGCCCATACAGTAATAAGGCCTATACCCACCCCCTCTTTTCAAGAAAAGAGACACGACCACCTTCTAAATGAAAGGGTTGGATCTGCGCCTGTAATATGTAGTTGCGTTACTGTTTTGCATATCTGTAAAGCTTTTGCTATCACTCGTATAAATTAAAGAAAAGAACAAAGTATGCATTTTTCTCATTAAAATGCATGTTTTCTATCATCATTATGCAATGATGATTTATCTGATGATATGTTTTTCTTTGTTCTTTTGACTTAGGCTTGATAAGATACATTTTAAAATGCGATTACAATTAAAATCGTCTGAGATACGTTATCGAGAGTTGATTGCAACTTATTTGTTGACGATAAATAAATGTACGGTTTGCATTATGAATCAACCACTTGCGAGTTTCCTAAATGGCTCCCTTTTTTAATACCAGAATTTTCCAATTAAGAGATAACTTCAGTCGAATGAAAAGATGCATTCGCTAATGCTAATCTTATGGAAGAAATTGATAAGGATATCTCGGTCGCATTTCAATACTTTCAAATGATTTTTTTTTTCCTCCTTTTATTGGATAGTTGAGATCGACCAGTGTAAAACCCGTTTTTCACTTTTACAATTTTGATTGTAGACTTTTTTTTTCCGAGGTTGCTTTCACTTTTCAAACTGGTTCCGAAAATGAAAGTATCCTCATTAAAATATATGTAAACAAAACCGGTCTTTGTACTGTACAGATCGATCTCAATTATCCAATGCGGGGAAAAAATCATTTAAAAGTATTGAAATGCGACCGAGATATCGTTATAATTTTTCCCCATAGGATTAGCATTAGTGAACGGGTATTTTCATTTAATTGAAGTAGCCTCTTAAACATTTCGTCACAAGTTTTACAAGATTTGCAATAAAGATTTTATTCGGGGTAGATTTTCAAAATTTGCAAGAAGAATCTAAACGAAGGTTTTTGTTTGAAGAAAGTAGTTTTTAAAAATCTGATCATTTGGGATTCGTACACCCGAATTTACTAAACTGCAGTGAACAAAAGTGATGAATTAAAGTTGTAGTGCCGGGGTGGAGGGGATTTCTCGATTTAAATTCTTCGAATCCGCTACTCTTCCATATATATGAACAAAATTCCACAATTTTTTCCGCTGATGACAGTACACTTAATGCTATCAAAACTAGTCTACAATTAGTTTAAAAATTCTAGTGCAAAAAAGTTCTTTGAATTTCCTATATTTTACTGGCCAAGTATAATTTTGATTAACAATATAGGGGACTAGTAATTTGGAAAGCTAATCATCCATGTCTGCCGGAAGCGAAGGGGTGCATAATCCAAAAATTGATATCACTAGTAACTGACTCATAGATTTAGCATTATGTTTTCCTGCACCCAGTTTTCCATGTTTTCATACTTTTAATTGCACGACAAACACAATGTTAAACGTACGCGTGAACCACTACTGATGGTATCATTTTTTGGCTTATGCATCACTTCGCTTCCGGCAGACATGGATGATTAGATTCCCCTATTACTACTTTTCCATAAAATAAAGGAATTTTTCTTGTGCTCAATGACTTAGGGTTTTGTGCGGTCGGCTCTTGGACTATTGGCAGTTCTTAAACAATAAAAATTTTAACAAGAACGAATATCACGGGTTTAGCATAGATTATGAAACATTTTCCAGCACATTCAAAATAGCGTAACAAAAACTTACAGTGCATTTTAAGGTATAAAATGTCTAAATAATCAATTTGAAATTGGCATAACGCATTCGGAAGCCTAATTTCTTCAATCACCATCAATAACAAAACATTATCCAAACATTTTTTTTTTTTTTTTTTTTGCAGCCCTGTTATATGATATAGATTTGTATGTGTAACTACCTGGTATATATATATTCACCAAGTAATATACAATAATAATATAATAATAGTAGTTAAATTTTAAACACGTACCACAGCTGAAAACGCAGTCCCAGAAATCACATTCATTGGCAGTACTGTAACCAAATTCTTTTGTCTGTCTCTGTAAATAAAAGATAAATTATATGCACACCAGATTCCACTGTAAGTGCTTTATTGTACATCTGAGTCATACATATCAATTTAAGTATTTTTAAAATAGGGTAATATCATTAAAATACAACGCAGACGATTTTCGCCCATAGACCGTGATGTAACAGAATTCTTTTGAGCGTCCCTGTAAATGAAAAATGAGTGCTTCACACTTTATTTTCAATACCGAACATGCCATAACCCAATAAAATACATTAATTACATCACAATCCGAGCATATTTGCGATATTTATAGCATGGACAGGCGGTAGACAGAAAAATGGAATTCATAAATACTTTTCGACTAAGGTTGGAAAGTTTTAAAAATAACTTATTAATCTTAGCTTGGTGGGTACAACATTACACGCAAATTAAAGTAAAATGGTTGGATTTATCTCCCTGCCTTTTAAATTAAATTTGATAAAGTTATTATGTCACTGATATACAATAGTTGAGTGTCACTTTCTCTATAAATTGTTCTTTCGATTTTATATCATATAACTTTTTCGTATCGCCGTAGTTTCTAATCAGGTAAAGCATGTGTACAAAACCATATGTACGCCCTCTAAATTATCTTATGTATTTATTTTATCGGGGAAAAACTGTTTAAGATGCTGTTTTATATCTATCATTATGTGTTAGATTAAAATGGCATTGGGAGGCCAAATATTAAAATCAAGAAGGTGAAACATTTCGGCCGAGAATTAATATTGCTTCACATTATTCTTAATTTCAATCACTGATTTTTTAACATGCTTTTATTAGCTTCACCTTTATGTATGTGTATATGTAACGGAATCTTTGAACGTTAATTTCAACCACTTTAAGACATCAGATTGAACTGAAACTTTGCACACTTATTGAGAACCGATCACAATTCAATTTGAAGAGTCGCCCCTTAAAAGGATAAAAAATGTCGGATAAACGGATCAAAAGGAATACGAACAAGTAAGAAAAACCATGCGTTAAGCATAGATTATGAAGTACTTTCCAACACTTCATGAAATCTTTAACAAAACTTCTTTAATTATGGAACTAAGGGTATATAGCCAAATATGTATTTCAATGCTTTTGAACAACCCTGTATTTGATCTGTCAGTTGATATACATATTATATAAAGGGAAAATTTAGTTTAGCAAGAAAAAAGCTTAAAATTTCTTTTTGAGCAATTTGTACTAATAAATGGGAAACATACTTGAAAACTTTTGTTCAGCCCTGTAGTTTACTTTGTACCTTTATTACAAGTCAGTAAGAAGCTAAAATTCCTTTTAAACTAAAACACTCTTAAAACAACTGAAATCTCATTGTTATAAATTATCATTCATAGGTGTTCATGCACACAATTCTTTGCATGGCCCTGTATATCATTTTATCTATATTCTGCAAAAATTTCTTTGTAAATTGAATGCAGTTTAGCGTAAAAATGTGTACCTTATTTAAGAATCACCCTTAAGTAATTTACGCTCATACCCAGTAGCGTTGGTGAGCTCTTTTGGGTAGTCCTGTAAATCAACTATAACATTTATACATACCCTTATAATGTAAAAGATTTAGTGAAACTTAAATGCGTATATCATAATTAAAATATATTACATCCATCCATCAGCCATCATCGGAAACAACAGTCCGTCGGAAGGAATATACTATTTGAAATCTTTTGTGTGTCCCTGTAAATGCAATGTACTTCATATTATGCAAGACAGTATCGTATAGTTTATATTAAGCCTCAGTGACACATATCAATTTTGTTATACATGAAACAGTTTTATATATTTTAAAAAATGTCGCACACTATTCCCCCCTTTACCATTAACCAATGGAACTCTTTTGCGTGGCCTTGTAAATGAATAATAGCTATATTTTCACCGCATATTTTATAGAATGCATATTTTAGTGCATCTCTTAAATGCATGTAAAATTTAATATGTTTGACAGGGTGTAAATCTTTAAAACGCCTTTGAAACGATTTTTGCCCATAGGCCATAATGTAATGGAAAATGTTTGACTCTCCCTGTGAATAAACCAATCATGGTAGAAACTTCATTTTCAATAGGGTTCGTGCTAGGATAAACGTCAATAACATACAAAAATTTCAGAGCAATTCGAGTATATTTACAGGAGTTAGAGCGTGGACAGACAGACAGAGTGATAGGCTGACAGATGGACAGACAAACCGAATGTATAAGCACTTTTCAAATAAAGCATAAGCACTTTTCACACTTTTGGAAAGTGTTATAAACGTTAAAATTCATTTTAAACGATTTTTCAACATAGGCTGTATTGTAATGGAAAACTTTTGACTGTCCCTGTAAATAAATTAAACATGGTAGAAACTTTCAATAGAAACTTTCAATTTTCAATAGGGTTCGTGCTCGGGTAAATCTAAATAACAGACAAAAATTTCATGGCAATCCGAGTATATTTACGAGAGTTAGAGCGCGGACAGACGGCCAGACTGCCAGACAAACCGAATGTATAAGCACTTTTCAACTTTGGTGGAAAGTGCTAATAACAATAAACCGAATGCATAAGCACTTTTCAACTTTGTTGGAAAGTGCTAAAAATTAACAGTCACCTGACACCCTAGACAATGACAATCACTGAAACACATATAAAAACCGTATGCAACTGAAAAAAAAAAAAAAAAAATTAAACTTTTTAGTTCGACTAGATATAAAAGCGTGTGTTTTAGTTTTTATAACTATCTAGCAATTATTAATACTAGTGGGCTCACTCCTGGTCGCTAATGCTCGCCGTTTCCTACGAATTGCAAATCAATTCACATTGGGGCCGCTACGCGATATCATCTCGCTTTGCTCTCACCATTATTTGCACCAATTCTAACCAGCATGAATATCATCATAAATCATTTTAATACATTAAATTTAAAAACAACATTTTAATGTATAAAGAAACAAACAAAAAAAAAATTTCGTTACAAAAAAAAAAAAAAAAAAAAAAAAAAAAAATTAGCCTATATTTTACAGAACGGCTTAACCCTTCATCTACCGAATTTTGAATTCATGAAAATTTTCCATTCTAAAGCATTTTACATAAATTATTTAAACTAAATTAAAAGATTTACATAAGCATTTAATGCATTTGTGGAGGATTTTAGAAGGATTAATTAAATTTGAATTTACAGAGATTTTGTGCAATATTTATAACCCCACTCATATATTTTATTTCAAATTGTTTTTATAGTATTTTCTAGAATTATAAAATGTACAAATAGGATGTTCTTACAATATGAATATAGAAATATTTTCGAATTGAAAAATCCCTATCCCCCCCCCCCCCCCCTAATCGCCGAAAAAGCTAAAACGATTTTTTAAAAAAAATCATCTTTTTTTTTAAATATTTTTGTTTTTACTAACCAATAATACTTTTGGAACAAAATAAAGTAATGTATCTGTAACTCATTCTAAACAGTGTTACAACTAATCGACGTATTAAAAGAATTTTATAATAAGTAATTTTAATGGTATACTTATAAGTACCGTCGGTAGATAAAGGGTTAACTGTTTACACCCCGACAATACTTTGAAAAATACCACAGCGTTCTATCCCAATTAAAACACACATATTGAATGCATTTGCAATGATACTTTTAGGAAACAATAGTAAAAATTTCCCTTGATCATCGCTAAATAACAATAGCAGTTCCAATAAACTGAAAATTGTTTATGAAGTTATTTTGAGTGTAATTTTGCCATTTTCTCATCTGGCGTGGTATCTTTAACTTTTTTTTCTTATCTTAAATAGATCTTTTGACAATATGTAGTGCTAAAAAATTAATTTTCAGTTTGTTTACTTAAGGCGACTTAACTGGTGGGGAAGAAAAAAATGGAATCCCATGTTATTCTATGAGAAAATTACTTATACTTTTTGTTCATTCAAATTTGGAAACTCCAATAATGTCCTTTTCTTTCGGCTGTGACGCTTGGAATAATCTCAAGGGGTTCAAAATTACGCTGGAAGCCATTTGTGATGTTCCTGGCCAGACCGCCACGGGTAACCCGTGGCTGCTATCGAAATTCTTATCTTATATATATCTTATATATATATATATATATATATATATATATATAGCATTTTTTAGCCTATATTGCACAGAACGACTTAACACTTTATCTATTGAATTTCGAATTCATGAAAATTTTACATTCTAAAGCATTTTACGTAAATTGTTTAAACTAAATTAAAAGATTTTCATAATCATTTAATAAATTTTTGAAGGATTTTAGAAGGATTAATTAAATTCGAATTTACAGGGATTTTGTGCAATTTTTATAACCCCACTCAAATCGTTTATTTTTATTTGTTTTTTTAGTATTTTGTAGAATTATAAAATGTACAAATAGGATGTTCTTACAATATAAACATAAAAATATTTCCGCATTGAAAAATCCCGATCCCCCTCCCTCAGCGCCAAGAAAGCTGAAAAGATACAAAGGCAAAATAAATCATCCTTTTAAAAATATTTTTGTTTTGTGTAACCAATAATGCTTTTGAACAAGATAAAGTAATGTATCTGAAACGCATTCTAAACAGTGTTACAACTAATTGGTGTGTTAAAATTTTTTTATAATAAGTAATTTTAATGGTACTTATAAGTACCATCGGTAGATAACGGATTAAAGGGTCCAAGACACAAAAATCTTTAAAATTTCTAAAAAAAAGTATTATTGCATTAAAAAAATTTCTGTTTTTTTTTTCCTCATTAAAATGACGTTTAAATCATGTTTCAAACTTAATTGGAATAGGAAAAAATATTTTTTTCGTTTTGGTTTGTTTTCAAAATCTAGCTTTCAAGCGGTATTTGTCATAGAAACGATTTCTTGTGAAAATGCATTTTTCTATGCATGTTGGGTTTTTTCACTATTTACCATATTTAGATAGTTATAAGTCAAGAACCATTAAAGATAAATTGTTCGAACTTGGAAAACGTCTTTTTCAATTATTTTACTTTAATTTTAATTCTGCAAATTTGAAAAAAAATATATTTTTAAAAAATATGATTTTTTTAAAAAAAAAGTACACATTTTTTTTTATCTTTAATTTAAATATTTTTAATTTTTATTTTAATTAATATTTTTTTAAATGGTAAATCAAAGTTAAAACTTACATATTATTGTTTACTCAAATGAAAAAAAAAGAAATTCTACAAATAATTTTCGAGTTATAAAAATTTTAAATTACGTCACTTTTTTAATAAAATTTATATATAAAAAAAAGAATATGAGAAACAATAATTCAATACATTTGAAAAAGCGTAAGGTTCATTTAAATACTCTGAAACCGGTTTTTCCTGGCCATAGTGTAACGGAATTTTTTGGATGCTCCTGTAAATGGATTACTAATACTGTACACTTTAGATTCAATATTTAACATGCTATGGTAAACATCAATAATATATATCAATTTCAAGAAAATCAGAATATAGGTAGGAGGAATAAACAGTCAGGTGGATAGACAAACAGACCAAAAAAAAAAAAAAAAAAAAAAAAAAAAACACGAAAACACTTTCAACTTTGTTGCAAAGTGTTAAAAAAAGACAAACTGAATAAAAATACACATATTTTTTAATGAATTTTATTACGCTCTTTGAAAACATGGTTAATTATTTTCATACTTTTAGATAAGATATCGTGAGGTACTAAACGACTTCCTCCGCTGTACCGCGCTAAGTGGTATTCTTCAATTTTGATAGATACCGGAAGGGTTGATCTGTCGGGACGATAACGTTTTCACACCACTATCATCCAACTACAGTATGTCCCATAATGCGGATTTTGTATGTACATTTATGCATGGCTGCTGCAGAGGACTATTTTTATATTCTATTCGCACCACTATTTAAAAATAAACATTTTGTAATACATTTCTCTTCCAAATGATGTCAAAGATTACGTAGAAGATTTTTGTTTTGAAAAAGTGATGTGAAATAGAATTGAAAGGTAGTCGCTTGTGGCAGCCCTGTATATGGGATGTACAGAGCAGGGTTTAAATGGCCCTGTTTTGAACTGAAGTTGAATTGAATATGAGCTAATCCAGTAGTCATCAGCATTTATACTATCACTGACTTATCAAATCTAATTATCAACTTCCCAGTTTTAATCTGGCTTTGGTTACAATCGGTTTTTTCCCATCATTAATTACACTGTTAAAAATTTGAAGCATTTTGTCCAGTCATTTGACTGTTTTTATCGAAAACAATTATGCAACTATTTTTTTACATTATTCTGATTGTATTACTGCCCATTTTATAGTCAGAATATAGTTAACTTATGTTTATGTAACCGTTTTTTCAAAAAACTGATGAATAACTGGACAGAATGATGAGATTTTTTAACAGTGTGTAATGTATCTCAATTATATCTCCAATATATGTTTCTTGTTGTTTTTTATTGTTTTTATTTGCAAGTGTACTTTTTTTTCGTTGTTGTTTCATCAAACATTTTTCATAGTAAAATATTTATTGAGAGCACAAAAGTTACACATCACTTTTTTTTTCTTTAAATAAAATACTAGAGCAACTGATTCGAGTGAAAAAATGATACCGGTTGGAAGGAGTATAAAAGAAGTCACGGTTCTAATCTGCTTGATTTAAAATTTACTAGAAAATTTACAAATATCAACTAATGCGCGGTTAAATATTTAAGAAATAAAGGAAAAACAAATTAATAATACTATGGGTCTAGCCAAACCTTATTTTCACATATTGCACTAATTTTTCAGACACTGTTATGACATACCAACGATCTGACCAAGGTGATTTCGGAATCAGCTATAAACTCGCTTTCATGCCCGATGAAAACGGTACACCGGAAAGGACCTGTTTCCAAGTAGATGGCACAAGTGAAAATCCTGTTACAATCCAAAGCATTCTGCCAAACTTGGATGGCTTTCAGGTAGTGTATTATTTATAATTGAGAATTTTAAATGTTTTATTTTTAAAATTTATGATTGAGACTTTTAAAAGCAAAGTAGCACAAGCAATGCTGCAAGTAGTTGGGGACAGGTGGGTGCGTCAATACAAGATTTACAAGGTTCCTACAGGTAACATGAAACCTCACTGTTCACCCTTTGGCGACGAACGACAAGTATACGTGCCGCAAAAAGGCTTAATTATTAAAGGCTTATATTATGTATATATATTACGTTGTAATATCATATAGATAATGTTTTTTCTTTCTTTTCACACTTTTTAGTACATCAGAGATGACAACTGCTTCGCTGAAAACTCTCTCGTCGATGATGCCACCAAGCAGCTGGTCTGCGAATTGTGGCAGCTCGTACATGACGAAGGGGACAAGAGAAACACCTACAGCATGTATATCTTGAAAACCACCAAAGAACCTATCCACTACATTATGAAAGGGTACAACACCCTTCTAGGATCTCACTACGACAAGTATGAACTGTATTACATGAACTACTCAGAAGGTACAGCAAGGGATGAAGATTTTGAAGTTAGAGATGGTAAGAAAAATTTGTTTTATAAAAACAAGAATTTTACTTCACAATTAAATAATAGTACATTGTATGAATTACCACAGAAATGTCAAAAGATACAGGACGCGTTTCAAGCTTGAAATTATACCAGCCAGTCGTCAGCCGAAGTACATACGTATCCGTAAGCGGACTAAGTTACAAATGAAGTGGTTGACCTCAAAAGACAAATGACCTTAAAGTAATAAATGTACCTCAGTTCATTTGTGATCTTGTCCCATTACGGACATGCGTGAAGTTCGGCTGATGACGGACTGTTATGATTTCCTTCTCGAAACGCGTCCTGTATCTTTTGATATTTCTATGGTGATTTATACAAAGATCAGTAATTTAATTATGTGTTTTCGCTACTATTTCATGTATTATATTGTATTTCAAAATTTAATGAAAGGTAAGTCTAAATTAAAAAAAAGAACTTCATTACATTTATTACGAAATTTTTGTAATTTCCAAATAAAATTATAACAAAATATTAAAAACAATTATTAAAAACTAGTCGCGTAGCAAACTGTTGCATTTAAATTGCATGATTGCTTTCGACTGCTTGTCAAAGAAGAAATACAGTTTTTTTTTTTTTTTTTTTTTTTTTTTTACACATTTTTTTAAGTTTCTAACTCTAACAATAAAAAAAAAATTAATTTATAAAGTTTCTAGAATGTTTTCTTTTCATTTTAAAACTTTTTAAAATTAATTTTTAGAAATGCTCTTAAATAGCATTTATATCTTAAAAGTAACTACCACGCAAAATTTCAAATTTTAATTGCTGGCAGAATCATTGAAATTAGCATTTTAGAAGAATTTTTTTGTCATCTTGAAAAATTTTACAATTTTTTTAATGACTTTGTAGCGAGAATTCGCTTATATTATAACTCTTTAAATGCAGAACTTTTTAGAAACCGTTCTTAACAAGCATTTAAATTTTAAAAGTAACCACGATAGCAAATTTCAAGTTTCTAGTCCCAACAATATCAGAGAGATCTCAATTTTAGAAATTTTTTTGCTACTGCATCTTTTTGGATGTTGTTTTACTACCTATGTTGAAACAGAGATAATCACTAGCTTTTTCTGCCAAATCTGTTTGGTAATTGCAGAGATTTTCTTCTAAAAACAAACAAACCAACAAACATTACTTTTTTATAATATTAGTATAGATTACGTGGATAAATTGAAAAGATAAGTTTTAATTGCTGTTAGTTGGCACTACATTGTAATGAGCTTAAATTAATTTAGCAAAAATTAAAAAAAAAAAAAAAAAAATCGTGCATGCGTTAATGGTGTTTTATCTGGTAACAATTCATTTAACTTTTTGGAAATCATCCTAAAAGTTAGGTACAAATATGATGTTTCATAAAAATGATAAATAAACAAACCCCCGTCATATTGGAGCACGCGTTAAGCAAAATTCAGTCTTGTTTCTTTTATTATATTGGTAACAGGCGAAAATGGTATTCTAAAGAGAAGAGTTTGAGCCAATGTCTTCCAATTTAGCAAAATTGTTTTGATAAAAATAGTTTGATCTTCGACATATAATTTATCAATAAATAAGATTACTGCTATTTGGAAATAGTGGAAGCTATCTGAATTAAGAAGAATCTGCTAAGCTGGCAACACTGGATTAAAGCCTCGGAAACTGTTAGATAATATTTTAGTTTCGGGTTTTATAAGTCGGCTAAAGATGGCAACACCGCAAAACTAAGGATCATATAAATAAAGTTTTTATAAGTGTACTACAGATGGCAGCACCACAAAATGGAGTCAAAATAAATACTAAATTTATTCACATTATAGTGGGCATTTTTACGATAATTAGTATGCTACATAATAACAACTACGCTCTGGTTCGCTTCATTTAAATTATAAATATATTAGTTAGCCTTTCTGATACTCAAAAAATCATTTTTTTAAAAATTAAAAACATTTGATTAAAAGATTACTGAAATAATTAAAACGTGGATTTAACCAGGGGCGTGCGAAGAGAAAACTGCTCCCGGGGCAAAGTCTCAATTTGGCGCCCCCTCTCCCGAACTTTTTCTTGCGACAGGCTAAAAATGACGTTTGTAATATAAATTGTGCACCCCCTAAATTTCCGCGGCCGGGGCGATCGCCCCTTCGCCCCCCCCCCCTTTCGCACGGCGCTGGATTTAACTACTGTTCGTCTGATTATGCTAAACTTCAATGCCAGGGCTCAACCCGGCTGAATTTCTCGATTGAATGTCTACAAAAAAATTCAATTTTTCTTAAAATAAAATTAAAATTCTTTTAAAGAATATTATTTTAAGAGAATACAATGTGAGAAAATTTCGTTTTTATGCGCTAAATATTTGGTGATTTTTGAACAACAAATGATTTCCGCAATCCTCAAGAACATGCTTTTTTCGTTAATTCTTCCTAAAAATTAATGTAATTAATTCTGGAAAATGAGGGAAAATTCGCTTTATTCATTGCATTCATGCGTATCGGCTGTATTAATGCCACAGTTTGAACTTAATTTTCAAATGAAAAACTCAATAAATTAAAATTTTTAATTTATTTAAAAAAACAAAAAACAAATTCTGTTCAAAAATCTAATTTAGTTTTGAGGCCCTTTCACATTTTTGCATAAATACTAAATTGTAACTAAAAGAAGTGTTTCGACACTCCCTCATGCTATTTGTACATTTGAAGCTAACATGATGTTTAATTTTGCACCAGTTATACAAACGAATTTTTTTTATCATCCTTTTAGTTTCTTAGCATAAAATGAAGTTATTATAACAGTTTAATAAGAAACATAGTACCTACAATGTGAATAAGCACTAATTTATTTTTCTGCGTCAGAGAGAGAGAGAAAATATGAGCTCCCCCCCCCCCATATTATTCAATTCTAGCTATGTACCCCCCCCCCCTACTACTTAATACTTGAAAAACTCATAGTTTTGAAGCTGTACAGTATAAAAAAGAGGTTTTTTGAAATTTTTCTTCTGTAGTTTATAAAACTATGATTCCAAAGATTTTTGTTTTTTACTATATGCTATACAAATTGTTATGATATATCATTATAGGCATCGAATGCAGAGGTTTCCCAGGACCTGGTGTTGAAAGCATGATCCTGATGAATCCTATGAGAGAATACATCGACAATGAGGACCAACATATCCACAACAGGTTCGAAGAATTTAAGAAAATGCACAACAAATCATACGGGGATGATAAGGAACACGAGAGACGAAAAAATATCTTCCGTCAGAACCACAGGTATGCATATCGTCATCGTCAAAATGATAATTATTGCCTTTTTTTTATTAGAAAGTGTGCGTAATTTTATGGTTTGAGAGGGCTCAGTTGCTGGAAAAGAAACTAGTCAGATGTGGCAATCCCAAAACTTTCTATTATCTTATGCATGTTAATATTTCCTGAAAACTGCAGCATAGCAGTTCCACCGATTTGGTGATTTAAACCAAAATCTAGACAGCAACAACTTATGTAAACTCGCAATTGAATCTGAAGTACGATGAAAATCCATGCATTAGTTTTTGAAATAGAGCTATTGCAAAATCTTTAAGAAAATTTGCATAACAGCGCTACATTTTGGGTAATATACACCAAAAACTAAGTAGGATCAATTTTTTATTAGGTACTAACTGAATCTGAAGTTTGGTGAAAACCCATCATTAGTTCTTGAAATACATTTATTGCGAAATCGTGAAAAATGTAACATAGCAGCCCCATCTGTAAGGCAATTTGCACCAAAAACTAAATAACACTAGTCTATACCTGGGACTAACAGAATCTGAAGGCTTAAAAAATTTCTGGCATTAGTTCTTGAGATAGAGTTATTGCAATAATCACGAATAATGTACCATAGCATTGCCACTTGTTGAGCGATTTGCACCAAAATGTAACCAACACCATGTTATATCAAGTACTAACTAATAAAATTTTATAAAAATCCATGTACTAGTTTTTGAGATATGGCTATAGTGGAAATTGTGAATAATGCAGCATAGCGGCGCCACCTGTTGAGCGATATACGCCAAAAACATATCGGATCTACTTGATATCAAGGTCTAACAAAATCTAAAGTTTTGTGAAATTCTGTGCACTAGTTCTTGAGATAGAGTACCCACAAAGTTTTTGTCACATACAGACAGACTGACAAACTGACAGACATTTTGTGAAAACATGTTTTTTCGGGCTCTCTGACTCCTAAAACGCATAAATCCGTGGAAAAATTTCACGTATTCAATGCTTTCTTCTTGCAAAGATAGAAGGAAGTAAAAAGTGGAATCATGTTACCCTATGGGGAAAAAATACGTATCCTTTCTTATTCATTCATATTTACATATTTCAACAATTTTTTTTTTTTTTTTTTTTTTTTTTTGTTAGAGTTAAAATTTTTTTTTTTGAAAAGTATAAAAAACACTTTGTACTCGTTTTGTAACTTTGAACTGAAAAAAAAAGTATAAAAATTTTAACCTTCCTATATGGGTGATTCTCAAAATAGGGGACAATTTATGTCTTCCGGCATACAAAAAAAATTGAGAGGTTTTCTGTCATGTTTTTATATTTAGATATGTTTTTCTTAATATTATTCATTATTTGCACTCAAGAATTACTCACTTTTTAGCTAAAAACACCTTAAAATAACAGAATAAAGATTCAAAATGTCATTAGCATGGATGTCCACAGCAGCTGTGCCTTGTGTATACTAGCATTTTTCAAGAGTTAATATCATGTTTATAAAATAAACAAATGTTATTCTTTCTTTATATTAATCAAGGAGAGGATTTATCCAATAAATTTCTTTTTAAAAATAAAATTATAGTATATAAAAAAAGAATTAATGTTTGTCCTCCATATTCGATTTTCAAAACAAGGTCATATATAACAGCTGATTATTAATCAAAATTTCATTTTCACATATGACAATAGTTTGAAAATATAAAGTTTCTCCATGGCAACAAGTAGCCATTTTATCCCAGCCAGAAAATAGAAGCATGTATTGTATTTTAAGAATAGAAGTTGAATATTAGGGGCGTACATAAATTGTATGTCATTAGAATGGATAATAATTTTCATGTTTATTTTATAGTTAAAATTTTTATTTTATTTATTTGCATAGAACTTTTGTGTTTTAAAAAGCCCCAGAAAGGACTATTGCATTGTGATTATATTATGGCTCATAATCTTATTTAAATTAAAATTTGTCATTAGCATGGACAGATATCAGTGTCATTAGCATGGTTTTTCTGTCCACGCTAAAGACTCCTATGTGCATAAATGTAACCAGTGCTTATATTGTATCCTTTATAAAGTTTAATTTTACGTATAAATTTAAATATTACATTTATTATCCCTAAAATATGCATTAAATCTGTAGGAAAATCACTAAGACAGCTTCTTACACTGTTAGTGTCAGAATGTTGCTCATGTAACAAAGTTTGCTCTTTGGTAATGTTTTTATTCTCCTTATATGTATACATGTAAAAATGGAAACCATTTGCTGAAAAGGAAGGCTAATAAATATAGAAAGAAAATATTTAAACAGGAAGAAAATAAAAATTTCATAATATATTTATTCCATGCAATTTTTTTTGTCATTAGCATGGCTCAAAAAGTACTAATTATTTTTTTAAAGTTAATTTTTAAATATTTAGCTCTGCTGACTACATGGAAAGTATACCTAATACTATATTAACGACACCTATTTTTTTCAGAAAATTTGCTAACAGTAATTTTTTTAAGATTTCATTTTTGAAATAGTCCCCTATTTTGAGAATCACCCATATACGTGGTAAAAAAAGATATTGTTGAAATTTCCAAATTTGAATGAACAAGAAGGATAAGTATTTTTTCTCAGGATTCCCCTTGCTTCTTTTCCCGTATTGACGAAAGTATACTCAAGTATAATGATCGTGTAATTAATTTAGACTATTAGTTCTTTTTCGAATTTCTGTTTTATAGGGAAAAAATGTTTAGTTAAAACAAATAAATAAAAGTTATAGGGTTATCATCCTTTGTATGTCTATTGTCTATATTTTTTAGGTGTAATTTCTTTTCCACTATGCTTACTGTGTTGTTTGAGGATTATACCTGAAAGGAAATAAATATAGAATTAAAAAAAATGATCATATTTTTGTTTCGTTTTCCGATATGACGTGTAGAGATTTAATCACCTACCTTTCTTTAAAAAACATGGAAATTACCTTTATTTTGTTAGCAAAACATACTAGCTTTTATATAATAATGAAACCCCTAACAAGAGAAATATATTTTATAAAACTTTAATAAAGATTCTTGAAATATAAAAAGTTCAGCATTTCGAATGAAGCGGTATGCTAACTAAATAAATTTTACCGCCCTAAATCCAATTTAAAAACCCAATTTTAATATGCAGTAATTGTTTTTTTTCTTTATTTAATTTTTGTCAAATGAAACATTTCATTGCAGATACATTGATAGCATGAACAGAGCAGGATTATCGTTCTCTCTCGAAATCAACCACTTGGCTGACTTCACAGACTTCGAACTGCACAGGCTCCGTGGTCGTTTACCCTCTACTGGCTACAACGGTGGATCTGCTTTTCCAGAACATGAATTTTCCGATGACATTCCTGAAAACGTGGACTGGAGACTAATGGGTAATTATTCCACTTCCGATGTTTTAGTAATTTGGTTAGTTAGAAAACGTTATACATTCTATATCTTTTGAGCATTATCCTGTATCTGTTTGTTCTATATCTCTTGTACATTGCTTTGTATCTTCTTCTTCTTCTATGTTTTTTGTGCATTATTCTGTATCGATAGTAACGATCGGCATAAATCTGTTTCAGCTGATGTTACACAATAGTAAACAACAAACCAATCTAGTAATACTAGGGTTAGTTTAAATGAGTTTTCGGGTTTCAAAACACTGTCTGTTGAGCGGTAAGATGCGACTTGAAGATGGGTGATACATAGTTACATGACAATGTAGATACACATATCAAGTTAAAAAGTCCGCCTCGTGGCTCGTGTGCAGGAACGCATTACAACTGCTGAGATGGATATTAATCGAAACATGTTACATCAGCCGTGAATTAACAGAAGAATTAACCCTAATAGGCGTTAAGAACATTTTAAAACTACTTCCCCTTCGTCCAATAAATAGTCATTTTCGGAGAGTTCCCCCCCCCCCCCCCCCCGCAGAGGCATGGCTGTTGCCATTCGCAGGTAAAGTCCACGTATTTACGGAAGTAGATTACCATAGAGATGTGTGCCAGATGACTATGGGCACATGCATTGAAATTTGAAGTATGCACCAGAAATTTGGTGAGTGAATGACCTCTTCATGTATCAACCGTCTTTGTAACGTCACGTCGTATACATGTAGATAAACAATTTTTTGAAACCCGATGAATCATTTACGCTTGCCCTGTATTTTGTTTATCTACTGGCTTTTATTGATTTCGATTGTTTGGGAGAAACTAGTGGTTAACAAATTATCGATTTTAGCTGGTTGAAGACAAGCTAAACGATTGTGATTATAGGGTTGAAACTGATCTATAGTCTTGTTTATTTTTCCTATAAACCAAACATGCTGTCAATAGCGCTGCAGCAAAGTCATGACATATCATAAATGGGACAAGAAGGCTAACAAGCCCATCACAAACTTTCCAGTGTTATCAAAAATGTAAACTTGATAAAGAATTTTAACATGGCGGAAAATTTCAGAATACGACGTGGTCATAGTTAAAAGTAGGGTCTTTAAAGTTCCATTATTTCAAAACGAATGATTATAACACAATCAAATCTAGCGGACATAAGTTTTAAATTGAGAGAAATCAATTGCACTGCCCACATGGATGTGACTAGTGTCTGCAGACACTACAATCTATAGTTGCTGTGATGTCTTGCGTAGAAATCTTGAGTGATCCTTTGTAGATCTCTTTATTCTGAAAAGGACGAATAAAAAGTCAATATACAAGTTAAATATCTCTTCAAATAAGCTGTTTCTTGAAAGAATGAAGTCATAAAACTTTTCTCTAAAGAGTATATCTTTTTCTGTTAATGAATTTTCTGACAATACAATTCTCGTAACTTTAAAACTCTCAACCTTTAAATGCTCATAATTTGTAGATATTTAAAAACCCAAACCTCAAAACTCGTAAAGGTACTTTATAACTTCCAGCGAATATACGTGTTGCAAAAAGGCCATTTTGGGAGTTTCGTTACAAAATCAAGGAGTGAAGACGTCCCAAACAGCTCTAGAGAGGCGAACCCCCGGACGCCGGACTTTTGACCAATATGCGTGTACCCACTTTATTTATTTATTTTTTTTTCATTTTTTTTCTTCATTTTTTGTCTCATTCTCTTTCCTTATAAGGACATAGGGATTGAGTAGGTTAGCAATCTCAGACAAAAGATTCAATATTTGTACATTGACTAAGGGAGGCTCCTAGTGCAAAAATTATTAAATATTTCCTTCAAAATTGAATTATTTCGATTTAAAACTCATATTACCATCAGATTTTGTCATTTTCTTCATTTTAAACTATAGGTTTCCAGAGATCTCTTGTTCTATTATATCCACTCTGAAAAAAAAAAAAAATTTGATAAGTATTCATTTTTGAAAACTTCTTATTTGTATAATTTATACACATTGGGTACTTGCAATTTTTTGAAAATGATCGCAAAATTTAGATGTACATGAGGCGATTAAATTGAAACTTGTTTACAACGCAAAGCATCAAGTGCGTTGGATTGCACCTTGCATTTCCCACTTTTAAAAATTTCTGGTTCAAACAATAGTTTTTAGCATCAATCTATAAAAACGTATTTTTTCGTTTCTTACATAATAAAATCTGCCTTGTTTCTTTGTGTTATTTATCTAATTTCATTTATTGAGTAAAAATATCTTGTTAAAAGCATGTTTGACATGAACAAAAACCGAAAGCCTGGCATTTCTAGAAGAGTTTACTTATTATTTCTTTGCTATTTTCTCCGTATTTTATTCCTAAATTAGTTTATGATTCGTGGGCTAGAGTCCTGCATCCAATTTTACCTGTACACGATCCGATCCGGGATTCGGGTGGGATGATAATATTTCTTCAGTGCAGATCAAGTGCAATTTCCCAATTATTATTATTATTGCTATTATTATTATTATTATGGGTCATGTACCATACTTGTTCCAAATAAATTTTTTGACTCAAAACTTGCATTTTTGACTTGACGAAAATTGGAAGGTGAAATGGATAAATCAGAAGTGAATGTGGTAAAAATTTTATTCAAATGTGATGCTATTTTTGCTTCAGAAAATTGTATTTTAGTTGGTTCCTCTCTATAATTAAAAGGCAGCTAATCTCTATAAATAAAAGGAATTCTGAGGATAATTAATTAATTGAGGCACAGGGGAAAGCAAATCTTGGCAATGCGCCAACTCGGTCCAGAGGAAGCAAATCTTGGCAATGCGCCAACTCGGTCCAGAGGAAGCAAATCTTGGCAATGCGCCAACTCGGTCCAGAGGTATAAAAGCAAGATAGAAAAAAACGCGCAGGTCTGTGCATTCAAGTACAACCACCCATATGTATATGCTGAAAGTTTGTTCTGACGCTCACCCGACGCACGTGGAGTGCCGATGGTCCGGGGAGAGTCACCGGGGGATCCGTCGCCAGCTGAGAGAGAAGCGTAGAGTCACCGGGGGATCCGTCGCCAGCTGAGAGAGAAGCGTACCATACACATAAATTATTAAATAAACTTTCAAATTAAGCCCGGCGAAGCGGGCTGCGTATGCTAGTATATGATAAGTTAAAAAATTATGACTGATAAACTACCCGTTTTTATACTCCCTATTGAACAAAAAACTCAGACACATTGGATTGGTTTGTAAGTTATCTACTATATCGGTTTGATCTACGATTAACACATCTGAAATAAAGTTCAGCTTATACCGTCATAGCAATTTTCGCAATGATCGCTAAAACAAAAATGTAGTTGGTAAGATTGGATTTATGAGATTACTTACATTTGAAAAATATGATATTACTTATCTCAATGTTTTTTTTTAAATAAAAATTGTCAATTAAGAGTTAATTTAACGTTATATTAAATTTTTAAAGGTGCTG
Organism: Maratus speculifer; assembly: GCA_964019185.1. Classification (NCBI taxonomy): domain Eukaryota; kingdom Metazoa; phylum Arthropoda; class Arachnida; order Araneae; family Salticidae; genus Maratus; species Maratus speculifer. The sequence goes on from OZ025303.1 coordinate 69,092,949, forward strand.
TCACTCCTGTCAAAGACCAAGCTGTATGCGGATCATGTTGGAGTTTTGGAACTACTGGTACGATTGAAGGAGCATATTTCTTGAAGGTTCGTAAATGTTGCACGTTTTTTTATACTGCGAGTAAAACTTGTGTGAAATTTGAAAAGTCGAATGCATGCATACTGACATGTGTTGTATACATAAACATATAAAAAAAATAGAATAAAAACGGAGTTAAAATGCATTTTTAAAAAATTATTAAATTTCATTAGAATAATGTTTAAATCAGTATTTAATTAGTAAGTATATATAACTTGTAAAGGGGGTTGTAAAGTTGTATAAAATGTTAATTTAAATAAACTTTAATTACATTTTTATAAATAATAAACAAAGATTAGCCTAGACAACATTCTCCATCCTTTACATATATCTTCCGTTTCCGTGTCTACAGATTGTTGTTAAATGTTTAAATGTTTTTCTCAAATTGCTAAACTATTTTCTCCTCTCTAATTTTCCCTATTAATGAAAATACGAAATAGCTTTGCTTATATTTTTCTGTTTTGTTTTTATTTAGACGGGTCATCAAGTGAGACTGTCTCAACAACAACTCATTGATTGCAGTTGGCAATTTCAGAACAACGGATGTGACGGTGGTGAAGATTTCAGGGCATACGCTTACATTATGGCCGCCGGCGGACTTGCATCAGAAGACGATTACGGTCACTACATGGGACAAGTAAGTAAAATTGACCAAGAAAATTATGCCCCCCCAAAATAAAACAATTCCACAAACAACTGCTCTTGTATAATATTGTTTAAGTTTTCACTTCCTATTACATAAACCGTGATGCAATAAAACTGGCATTACTTTTCTTACCAATTCCTTCCCATTCAATAAATCAAACAGTATATCATCGTTGTTTTAATGTCCTTTCATCTAGACAATGCATGTAATCAAATTAAGCACACAAAATACAAACATATTGGAACATCATTGGAAAAACAGTTTACAATAAATAAGGATTTTTATTTAAATAAATAACTTGATTAATGTTATGAGAAAGCCAAATTTATATATACATACATAGCTATGAAAAAACATTATAAGCCAGTATAAATTGTCAACAACTAAATATGATGTATATTTCTTTACACATGGTGTGGCCATTAGGAATGATCTAACAACTCAAGAAATATATATTATATCAAATACATATTCATTTAATATTATTTCCAAATCACTCCCACCTCCCGTAAAGCACATCTGTGCTCGGCTGTATAAGTTTCGGAAAAAACTTTTAAAGTCCTCTTTCGGAATGCTCTTTAATGTGGCGATTGACGTTTTCTTAATGGATTTGACATCAGGGCCGTAGCTAAAGGGGTGTTTGGGGCGACTCAGTGCCCCCCCCCCTAAAACATTTTGAGTCTTCCCTGGAAAATATTTCAAGGTTACAGAATGAATTTAAGTTCCGGAAATTCAAATGGAATTTTGTTCAAAAATCTAATTTAGTTTTGAGGCCCTTTCATAGTTTAAAGAAATACTAAATTGTACCTAAAATAAGTGTTTCAACAATCGCTCATCCTTATTTGCACGTATGAAGCTAACATGATGTTTAATATTGCACTAGTTATACATTTGAATTTTTCATCATCCTATTCTTTTCTTAACATAAAGTGAAGTTATAACAACAGTTTAATTACAAATATAGTATCTACAGTGTGTTTATGCACTAATTTATCTTTCTGCGTCACAGAGCGAGAACGAGAAAATATGAGCCCCCTTACATTTTCTTGAGCCCTCCCTATTATTCACTTTAGGCTAAGGCCCTGTTTGACATTCTCAAATCTTGTTCAAATAGGTGTTGTCCAAAAAATTCGGGTAACCACCTGCTTGGAAGTATTCAGTTCATTAGCGAGTATTCGAAAAGTCAATCGACGATCCGAAGTCACATGCTCACGAACTTTCTCGATTGTTTCTGGCGTGTACACGGAATGCGGCTAACCAACGTGCGCTTCATCTGCCACAGATTCGTAGCCGTCCCCAAAGCAGCTAAACTCTATAAAACTGCGCGAATGGGATAATACCCTGTTCACACTATGGATAGTTAAGATATCTCAGGCCTGGAACTCTCTCAGAGAGTTTCAGAAACTCTCTCAGAGAGTTTCAACTCTCTCGGGCTAGATACAGGAACAACCACTCGCTCTCATTGGCTATAAAACTTCGCTTTTACTGATTGGCTGTTGTGGGCGTCTTTATTTCAAGTGCATGCGCATACGTTACCTTTGTTCAGTTCAGAGATACAGTGACATTCGCTGAGATATCTTAGGTAAGTTTTTCAATGTGAACAGGCATCCAATTCCGGGAGGGTCCACTTCAAACACGGCGACCTTAAGATATCTTAAGTTTGTGGTGTGAACAGGGTATTATGCTTCCTCTCCATACACTTGTTTCAGTATTTCACAGGGTTTTGTAGCGGTTTTGCCCAATCTGAAGTTGAAGATAATGTTCATCTCTACTCTATATCGACTTCGCTAACACAAATCTAACAGTTACGTTTTAATGCGTATTTCAAGGTCAACTACGTGCTTTTGCAGGGCGCCGCGTCGTTGGACATGCACAAATAAAGGATATTCCAAGTACAAGCATTACCTCGTTCTGACGATTTCCGGTTTTTGTATAGTTATGCCAGTCATGGAAATTAATTAGCGCACCTTGTGTGTATATATATATATATATATATATATATCCGCTATAAATACCGTAAATAACGATGGTATTTTTAATAGTTCACACTGATTTTAATTATGCGTTTTATAAAGACGCTCTAGTAAATCCTCAGGATTACTAGCATACCTCCAGAACGGGCAAGCAAAAGTAAGGACAAATATAATGCAAATATTGCGTTTTTTTCTTTGAATGGACATCAGAGTGTTATTACTGAGAAGAGCTACAAAATGCCAATGTCATCACAAAAAGTATGATTACAAAGGGGAAAAAAAAAAAAAAAAAACTGGTGCCCAGTTAAATTGTAGATTTTTTTTCCACATTAGTCTCTCTCTTTTAACTCTTCTCGCTTTCCCTTTTGCCTTGCAGGATGGAATTTGCCACGATTCGAAGGTAAACAAAACCGCCAAAATTACAGGCTTCGTAAATGTCACCAGTGGAGATCTGAATGCTCTGAAGAAAGCTATTGCCAAAAAAGGACCCATATCTGTCAGCATTGATGCTTCGCACAAGACTTTCTCCTTCTACTCTCATGGTGTTTACTACGATCCTTCATGCAGTAAGTCTTTTTCTCTTACTAAAATTTAAATCAATGTTATATCTTATACGGACTATTTTATGTAGTTTAATATATTCGACAATCTGTTCAAAACATTTACAATAAACTCTAAACAATGTAAAACCAATGGAATATACATTATTTATTTCAAAATTACCTTACACCACCTATAATCACCGCATCGTTGAGAGACCTTCGTATAATACCTATGCGGAAGCTCAATTCATGGCACTGTACATGGTACTGTACATGCACTGTAACAGTCGAAATAGAATTAGCATCTGCATTATTATTATTTTTTTGACAAGCAGTCATTTGGGCGAAATAACTTTAGAAACAGTTAGTTTAACTCTTTCACTACGAGAGCACTTTGCTTATCTTTTAATTTTTTTACTTCGGTTTTTCAAAACAGAAAATTTCCTGTAATTGAACCGTGAAAGTGCTCTGATTGTATAAATTTTACAGTAAAAAAAATAGCTGGTGGGAATAATAAAAGATTCTGAGCACCTTAAGTGGCACGTATACCGGCCGGTCGTCCCAAAGGAGTTAATGAAACAAATTTACAAAGTAAAAGTGTTAGGGGCAATTTTTAGATGGCATCTTGATCGAAGAAGAAGCTCCTTTGGAGAAAATTTACTATAGACCCCCTTGCATTGACGTCACAGCAACGACTGATACTGTAATGATACTGTTCTTTGCCGTTTAAAGCACGAGTAATTTTTCTGTTTAATTTTTTTTATTCTTGCATTATTTTTCTAAGTATTGACACAATGAAGCGCAAATCACTATGTTTACCAATGGGAAAACACCACATTTGCCTTATCTTAGGATGCCAAATGAAGCATGTGACGTCATGTGCAAGGCATCTATAAATGCTGATGTTGTTTTAGCTTCACGAGTACACTGAACGTAACTTCTACAAAATAAACGACATAGTTGTTGTGTATCACCTGACAGAAGCTATCTTAATATAGAACAAGATATTATTTGCTGGATTTATATTTATTGAAATATAAGTGCATTTCCCTAAATACATTTCTTGATTTTTTTTTTCACATTTTTTATCGAACTCATTTTGTACAACGATTTGTGATTACCTCAAAGCGTGAACTTCTCTTACATTGTCTGATATTACAAAATCAAGTTCTTCCTAATGATGATGATTATTGCGATCGTGACGATGCCTTACTAAAGTTATAAAGGCATCGAAAATAAATCTCATGACTAGTAGCTGATTTTCCACAAACAGACGTGACAAATTCATGAGATATCGGTTGAAAAGGGGTCCTCAAATTAATTGACTGACTAAAATAAACTAACTAATTAAAATAAAAATTTTAAAAATAAAACTGAAATTTATTTAGTGTCACGTTCATTCAATAAGCAGTTCAATATCCATTTAACTCGTTAAAAAAATCGTTAGAGACGTTTTTAATATAAAATTTAGCTTGACCATGACACGTAATGAATAATTAATAGAATTTTCTCATACATGTAAATAGCCCAGTGGTCTTTAATACCTTAAAATATTAGGGTACAAAATTTAGTCAAAATCGATAGAACCGTTTTTAAGATAACATTAGTTTGACCCTGATATGGAAATGCACAATTTCTAGTTGAATTTCCTCGAACATGCGATGTAGCCCAAATGTGTTATCATAATGCAAAGTTGCAGAATACAAATTTTAGACTAAACCAATCGAGCCAATTTTAAGATAAAGTTAGCTTGACCTTGACCCATAGTGACACAAAATGAAGCACTAATCAAATATTTTTCGAATATTTCACTCTCCCAATGCCTTTTTAAATCCAAAACTGTAAGATACAAAAACACCATTCAAGTCGATTTTAAGATAATATTAAATGCAAAATGCTATAATTTCATGTTACAGTAAAAATATCCTTACCTTCTTTTACCTCTCCGGTGAAATTTACTGCAAGCATTAGCATTGCCACCTAGAGTACATTATTCTAGGTAGCAAAGACATTAGGTGGTCTGAGATACCTTAAGAATATGGTGCAAATAGGATATCAGCCAAGATCCCCAGCGTCAGTTTAGTTATGTGACTTTCCCATAACCCAGTATTTAGTCCTAAATAGAGTACTTATTAGCAACAACATTCTGTTACTTATCCTTAACATTTACCTATCTATCAGAGATAAATACCATATTTGAAACACTTTATTATAAAATGAAATGAAAAAAAGAAATCCAAGGATTTTGAATGTAATACTTTAAAAATTATTACTAATTTTTTCATCTTTATTTATTTATTTATTTATTTTAACAGAGAGTGGAGAAACTGAACTGGATCACTCCGTCTTAGCAGTTGGCTACGGTGTCATGAACGGTGAACCCTACTGGATTGTCAAAAACTCTTGGTCCACGTACTGGGGCAACGATGGATATGTCTTGATGAGCCAGAAAGATAACAATTGTGGTGTTGCGACCAGCCCCACTTATGTCCTGATGTAACTTATTGAGAAGCAATTCCCAGACAAAAGAAATTTTATTTTCCTGTCGAAATCAACAGACTCAGATTTTTTTAAGAAAAGCATAACATCATCAACTGCTTTGAATTACTGCACGTATGCAGTGAAATTCCGAAAAGTCTGTATTTAGCACCTACTGTAAATGAATATAGGAAATAAAATACATTCTTTTGTGGTTTATATTATTTTAATTTACTTGGAGAGGTCAATACTTTACATCAGCAAAATTGTACGGACCGTAGAATAGTTATATACATTGGGATTTAATATAGATTGGAAAAACTTTTAAAGATAGCAGTGAAATCCCGAAATATCTATATTTCATATATACTGTAAATTAATATATAAAATAAAATGCATTCTTTTGTAGTTTATATTATTTTAATTTATTTGGACACACCATATTACATTACTAGCAAAGTTGGGTGGTGTGTAGAATCTTTATATAAGGAGGATTTAAAAAGTTTCTAATATGAATTATGAAATTAATATTCGAAAAAAAAATACGAACAACGACTTACAGTTTTTTTGTTAGATTTATATTTATCATAGTCTACTTTATTAGAATTCTCAATTAAAAAAAAATTCTAAGTAATTTTCGAATTATGATTATAAAACTTCAAAATGATCGCTTAAGGGACGATTTATGATGTGCAGAAAAGAATAATTTGTAAGATATATTTTCCATGCTTTTATTGAAACATTTGGGCTGACAATGCTCGAAACAAATTAATCGAGTGAAATGCTCCCATTAACGACAAATAATACATTAATCTAGCTGATTAGTCATCCTGTAGCCTTTTAAAAATCAAGTCCAGAACTTCAATTTGAATGCAGTCCCAAAAATAAGTTCATTTTAAAATAATTAATTTCTCTGAAACTAATCGCATGAATTTCATGAAAATTTGTATTTATGCTTGAAAAAGATTGTATTTATTTATGGTGTCAAATTTGAGTATATTTATTGAAAAAAAAAATTAAATAAAATAAAAATAAATTCAAGTTCGTTTTGATTTATAGGTATTCCCCTAAGCAAATGTTATATAGACCATTTAAAAGTAGACTTCCAATCTTTTTATACCAGAAACGTTCTACAATAATTTGTTGCAGAGTTAGTAGGGGATGTTCATCTTTTTTCCCCCAAGACTGTACATCGATCATATACAGAGATGAACAAATTGATCCTTTCTGATACTGAAAGATTTGTAAGGATATTTGCGGGAATCTTGTTTTCAAGTGTAATAGTCTTATTACACGGTGGCATTTTGTTACCATTTTCTGAGTTAAAAAGTCACTTTCTATGCTTGACGAATGCTCTATTTTAAATTATTATTATTATTATTAGGTTTTTAAAACATTTCTAACATAGATGCATGTATGATTTTATTTGAAAAGTTAAATTCTTACTCACAGCTTGCCAGTTTAGCTCAGATTTTAACATATAAAAACATATATTTTAACATACATTTATGAAATATATTTAAACATATGTTTGAAAAATATTTTGACAATCTAATAGCAGAGGCATCCTTTAAGAACATTTCACAAAAAAGTATTTCCCAAGAAAATATTTTTAAAACAAGAATACATTCCGCACCCATTCATTTAAAATTAGCGATTGGAATTGGAGTTCTCACTTATTTTAATTATTATTATTATCATATTTCCTTTGCCATTATTACTAATGGGAAGACCTATAAGTTAAACACTACACTGCATTAATATTTTAAAAATATATTTTGAAGAATTTTCAAGGTTTTTCTTACATCAAATTTAAAAGTATTAAATCTGTTTATCTGAGTTCATAACTCTACACGCTTGAACACAGTATTGAAACAGGTAGGTGTCCCAGGAAAGGGTGGGGATCACCCACCCGGGGCACCCACCAAAAACTTGGCATAGGTGTTTAATCCACGGAGGAAATTTTCCGGGAGAATTCGCTTTCGAAGTTTTGCGATGTCCCTCCTTATCAAAAGTTTAAGATTTTATGCTTATATATATATATATATATATATATATATATATATATATATATTAGCTGATCCGCCCAGCGTTGCCCGGGACCATAGATGTTTTCAAACAAACTGCGAATATTTAAAATCTCTATTCATACTCAAATAGAGAAAAAATTACTGGAGAATATTTTAAATTTTAGAATATTTTGAATTTTATCTGAGTGAACACAGGTATGTATTTCGGTTACGAAAACCATGTTTTGGAAGGATAAATAAATATAGAAGTTGATTTTGACTTTTTTGAATCACAAAAGTAATGCAATAATTTACTTATTTTAAAATTCCTATCTTCAATGAGACCTACTCCATGCAAAATCTTCTGAACACGCACACAACGCGCGCTACATATCTGAATAAACCCCAAGAAAATATAAAAGGAGAAAACATAAAAACATAAATTACCTAATTTACTACTTTTTTTTTTATGGTGACGTGGATTAGAAGATCGATTGTAAATCAATCAGAAAAATAATATCCTTAATCTATTGCTAAAGACAATGGCTTGTAGAGAATACTGTATATACATAGTCATGAAAAAAAAAATGATTATTATTTGTTAAAGAAAATGTGCTTTGATCTATATATATGCATGATATTTAAAGTGTTAATAACTACAATCTTAACTATAGTTATAGAAATGTCTTTAAAAATTCTCCTTTAAAACACATTAAATAAGAAAGCAAAAATTATGTGTCAAGCATAGATTACGAAGTATTTTCTGACACATTCAGAATAAGGTAATAAAACTACACCGTTTAATAAGTTGAAGTATTATGTCTAATTCAATCATGTGGAAACGTGTAACATATTTGAAAAGCCAACTTCAGCAGTTTCCATCTACAATTGGAAAATTTTCCGAATTCTTTGAGAATCCCTGTATATGATTATGATATAAAGATTTGTATCTAATGAACTACAGGTTATTTTTTTAAGTCGTGAAAGTAAAACTCTATAACAAAAGAATCATTGACTAATCAGGACATTTAGCTTCTAAATGTCCTGAAATTTCACCAATATGCTCCAAAAACAATGGGAATTTTTTAGGTGTGGTTTAAAAAAAATTTCTAGATACTTCATTTCTGAAAACAATTGGCGGAACTTTGAGAAAAAGAAAACTTTATAACGCATATGAAAAAAGAAAAAAAATGCAGCAATTGGGAAAATGGACTGTGAACATCTTATCATAAACAGAATGAAATAAAAGTATGGAGTAAAGCATTCATAAGGAGCTGTGCAACTAACGCAAGAGATATTATACACCGTTTTCAACTTCAATGGCACAGTCATTGCAAGGATTTCGTTTTTTTTCTTTTTCTTTTCATCTTTTAAAGAAAAAATCCATTCCTAAAAAATTCAAATTGCTTGGTAGTATTTTGGTGAAATTTCGTGTCACTTGAATCAGTGGTTCTTCTTTGTATAGTCTTATTCTTTCACGCAGGGCCCGACTTAGACAGAGGGGGTCCCTGGGGCAAATATTATAAGGGGGGGGGGCCCTTCTATCTTAAAATTTTTCGTAAATTACACTGAAGTGACTAAAACTGAAATTCATAACTATTGTATGTGTATATAAATTTCGCACCAAGTACTATTCACATCTATATACATAATAGTAGAAGAAAGACAACTTTAAGAAATTATAGAATACAGGTTTCTTTTCGATTACAAGTATATGGGGATAGGTGTGAGGCCTTAAGGAGGCATTGAATACGGAAACAGAGGGGGTAGGAAAAGAGAGACCCTTAAAATGAAAAAGAAAAAAGAATTTTGGCCATTTTTGACCACTTTTATCATTTGACACTCTTTTAATGAAAAACTTATATCTGTCCTTGGAGGTCCCCCCTTAAGCCGGGGGGCCCGGGGCAATTGCCCCGCACGCCCCTGCCTTAGTCAGGCCCTGCTTTCATGACTTAAAAAAAAAAAAAAAAACCATTCGGTACAAGCATTGAAAAATTTAATCCAGTTATGAAATAAATACCACAGTTGAAAATTCGTCTTCAATAATTTTTGCAAATAAGGAGAGAATATGAATTCTTTTGTGCAGCCATATATACGAAGTATAGAATTTATATACGACGAGTAACGTGCAAACATCGTTAAATTTAAAATCGCTTACCAAAATCCAAAATACACTTTTAGCATAATTAATACTCATAGTAGCGCATTTGTTTTGAGCGCAAACCGAATTTTTATAAATACTTTCCGACTTTGTTGAAAAGTTCAATCGAATCCAGTTAACCCTCTCCGGCACGAACACATTCTGATAGTAAAATGAGAAATTATCGATTGACACCGGAATTCACGAACTTTTTGAGAAATTAAGAGCTCCTTAATTGAAACTCTCGCTGTAAAAGCAAAATTTTGTTAAAATGTTATTGGTGCCAATTGCAAATTTGGAATTAAAATTAAGTATGCCAGAAAGTATTAAAACGCGTTTCAAGGGAATGGATCAAACTCGTGTATTATTCGAGATCGCGTATTAAATGTGATTTGTATGGTGCTGCACAAACTGGGCTTATTTACACATCTAATCGTCTGAATGAACTTTAGAGCTTTTAGTTTATATGTTTAAGGTTGAAAGTTGCGTCTTATATACATATTTAGAGTTAATTTAAATTCTTTTCAACTTTACTTATTGTTTCTTTCATAGGACCGACTGGAATAATAACTAAAAATAAATATGGATTCAAACATGGCTTCATTGTAGATTAATACATTACAACAAAAGATTAAAAAAAAATCCTGCCAGAGAAAATTTTTTAGCACCAAAAAGATCTTTTAAGCTCAATGCAATTGTTAGAATTATGTTTATAGAAGTACTTGTGATAATGAGTAACATTACAATCTTTCCCCCTTTTTAAGGGGGCCCGGGACACAATTTAAAATAATTTTTATTTATTGAGTAAAAATTTTTGAAATTTTTTGTGATAGTTATCCATATTATTTGTAAACAAAATCCCATGATAAAACATCTCATAATTTTTTTAAAATTAAAAAATTTTAAATTTATTAAAAAAGTGGGGAAATTAAAATCATTATAACTTAAAATATTATTTGTAGATTTTTTTTACATTTAAACAAAACGATATATCAAAATTTTAATTTTGATTCAGCAATTTTAAAAATATTAATTAAATAAGTAAATTAAAAATTTGAGAAAAGAAGATGTAATTTTTATTAAAAAATCATACTTTCAAAAATAATTATTTTTTCAAATTTTCTGAATCAAAATTAAAGTAAAACAATAAAAAGAGATGTGTTCCAAGTTTTGAAGCATTTAACTTTAATGATTCTTGAGTTATAATATTTAAATCCGAGAAATAGTAAAGAGAGAAAAAAGACACCATGAAGAAAAATGCACTTTTACAAGAAGTCATTTTATAATAATCATACATCTGAAAGCTAGATTTTGAAAACAAACCAAAATGAAAAAAAAAATAATGTTTCCTCTTCTAATCAAGATAGAAACATGATTTAAACACAATTTTTAACATTTTAACATTAAAAAAAAAAAAAAAAAATTAATGCAATATATATTTATTTTATTTTATTTATTTATTTAGAAAATTTGAAGATTTTTGTGCCCCGGCCTGCTTAATGAAAAAAACTATTTTTCTTATTTTTTGTGAAAAAAAAAAGGAGAGAGTTATCTTTTTTTTTTTTTTTGCCATGCATTATAAACGTAATGATAAAAATGATATAATGCATATTTAAAACTCCCCTTGCAATAGGTACAATAATCTTTATTTATAATAATGTTCATGGCGTATCTGAGCATCCTGAATTCATCTTACTGCAGTAAAAACATACAATACACGAATCGAAAGACAAAAGAATGTTATATAAGCCGCAGAATCAAAGAAGAATTGCAGTGTTGCCAATATAGCGTTTTTTTTAAATTCAAATACCCACCATTATTTCGATTATTAATCTTCGCTTTATTTAATTTGTCATTAAATAAATTAAATATTATTATACACAGAATCAGTGTCTTTTTAATCTAATAATAATAATAATAATAATAATAATAATAATAAATTCCGCGAAATTGGGAACAATGAAGATGAGTGAAGGAATTCGCCTCTTTAACAATATTCACGTCTTAAACGAGATTATTTGCCTCCAAAGACCGAAAATTTATCACTTCTTAAGCGGGATTGCGTTATAACCATTCGCGCCCTAAACGTGATATTTTTTCCTAAACATGATAATTTGGCCTTACTTTTGAATTATAGACGATGTTCAAGGGATCGGAAAAAAAAAAAAAAAAAAAAAAATCCGCGTATTAAGTGTGATCGCATATTAACCGTAAGCGTCTTAAACGGATTTCACTGTGATAAAAAAGAGAAAAAAAAAAAAACATTCAGTTTTTGCTAAAATTCTGAGAGTAATACCTAACTAATGACTTGGTTATGACATCAGTTAGAAAAACTCTGTATATCTCGTGCAAGATAGTTATTATTATTATTATTATTATTATTATTATTATTATTATTATTATTATTATTTTAAGGAATTGAATTATAAATGACTTTATTTTTTACAAATGAAAACTGTAACCATACTACCTGAAACTTAGAAATGGAAATTTAGGGGAAAAGGAGCTGTGTATTTAAAGAAAAAGACTCATTATTCTTCGCCACTTTATTAATGTAATCTGTGTAAAACATGCATTTAGTCTTAATGTTTAAATGGCTTTTATCGTTTTCTTTTGGTGAATTATAATTTGTTTTTTCAAAGTCATTTTTAATAATATTATTTGATATTCATTTTCTAGATCTGCCTCTCAATCTTTCGCTTTCTTAATCAAACTTTGAAAAAGCAAATTATAATTCATTGCTATTAAAAAAAAAAAATTCTCATAATAATTTTCTCGTGTAAATAAAAAAAGGAATTTTTTTTATTGAATATTTTATAAATTAATTGTTTTATGAGTATTAATGTAAAAGTTAATGCTGTGAAAAAAAAAATTAAAAAACATTTACCTCCGCCTAAAAAACAAAAAAAAAAAAAAAAGAAAATTAGTTTTTATTGCTATCAACATAATGAGTTTTGCTCCCTATATATCATAAATATTGGCTTGATTAACGATAGCATAATTATTTTTGTTTTCTCCTGTTTCTTTTGTTTTAATTAAGAAAATCAGTCTTTATTTAAAAAAAAATTCATTAAAATGTCTACATTTTTCAATTTAACTTTTTGTTGACATAAATATCTTTTTTTCCCCCAGATTTATACAAAATAACTATAGCTTCCTAATCATTAAAAGTTATTAAATAAAATAATTAATAATAAATTAATAATTAATAATTAAATAAAATTTATTATTAATCCCTTCGCTTGTTGAGTCTTCAAATGAGGATCTCCATTTTGTCCCATTTTATTACATTTTATTAATAGTAGTCGAACATAATTACAATTTCGATATCAGAATGATATGTTTCGAAGTCTAATATTCGAGCTGATGCAAATAAAATGAAAAACTTGCTCTGAAGTCAAATGGGTAAAAAACAATTCCGCATTAATTAATAATACTGCATTAATATGCAGTTGCGAAAAATTTAAGAGTTAAATTTCTAACTAGGACTTTCTGTCGCTCTCTCACTCGCCTCCCCCCCCCCCCCCCCCTCCTAGAGGTTATCAGTATTCTCCACTTTGCATGACCCAATTCTCCCTGTATTTTTTCGAACTCTTCATTCCATTCAAAGTGCAAAAAAGTTGAAGTCTTCTTTTCTTTTCTTTTCTTTCTTTCTTTCTTTCTTTTTTTTAATAAATAAGTTTTAAGTAAAAATAATGTTTCTACGCAGTATTTTAAAATAACTATGGCATACATGCCAATCGCCAGCTTTTTTTAAATCAAAAAATTATACTTCGAATCAGAAATTTATTTAGTGTGAGGAATTATGTTGTTTTCAATAGCCTACTATATTTAATGAAAGTAACTTTAATTAAATAAATTTTCTGGTTCAAAATGTACTATTTTCGTTTAAAAAAGCCGGAGATTGGCACGATGGCACGTATGCTATAGTGATATAGCTATAATTCTATCTATGAACATTTGTTCTTATATAAAATTTAAAGTATTAAATCTGTTTATTCGAGTTCTTAATTCTATTACTAAACTATAGAAACATTTCAAGTCTAAATCTAATCTCTCACACTTGTACTCTTGTGAAAAACATGCAATGGCTGTGATTCAACACAGCTTAATTAAATTAAACAGATAAAACAGAAGAGATTAAAGTCTTTCTTTTTTTCCTCTACCCCGAAATAAACCTGACAAAGCCTCGTCTCCGAAGACAGTCCTTACTAGATCAATCAAGATTTTGAAGCACCTATCATCTAAATGATTGTCACTTACTTCTGCGTAAGAAAAGGATAAGCAGCATTTCGATTCGCTGTGATGTCATAATTACATCATAACTCCACCCTGTGTTATGACATCATAACTGCAATACTAGTTCTAGTTTTCAGTTTTAGTTATTTTACTCTGCATTTATTTGTTTATTTATTTTTTTTAAAACTGGATTAAAATATTTCATTGAAGCTCTAAAAGTGCGAAAATTATCAAATCAATAATCGATTTTTGATCAGCTAAAAATTTTTAATATGACAAGAGGTAAGATCAAATGTGAAAATTTCATAAAATGTTAAAAGAAACTTCTTATAATATTATTTGAGTAAACCCAATTAATAAGATTATAAAAGCAAAGAATTTCGACATGAAATGTTAAACCGATAGTAGACATGAATTCGAACAGAGAGCATAATCCGGAGTTTGTGGACAACATATGGCAGTCCCAGGACATTGTGTTTTGTGCCAAACAAAAACCTGTAATGTGTCGAGCAAACAGGGCCATGATCTCTCTTTCCTTGGTTGTTGGCATTGCAAAGGTTAGTTTAGTCAGAGAATGTATCCATTTCCTAGCTGTCCCTCCCCTCCCCCTGAAAAAATCTGAAAATTATAACAAAGCACCTGTTGATATCTGTGTAAATATTTAAATAAGTTAATAAGTATGTTGCATATCTTGTATTTTTCCAATTCATGTAAGTATAATTAAGATATTTCGTTAAATTAATTTTACAAGTATAATTAAAATATTTAGTTAATTTAGTTCTACAAGTATAATTAAGATATTTAACCCTTAACTGGTGTGACAAAAATTGTCACATTTGCTGTGAGCGGTCTGTCAGACCGCTTAATCTACAGATGAATAAAATGTTACATTAACTCTCAGAATGCTATTTATGTATTAAATTTTATATACAAGACTATTATAAATCAAATTCAGCTATTCAAAAATATTTAGAAGCAGTAACAAGACTCCAAACTAAACAAAATTTGACCAGCATCTATAGTTAAACTAAATATTACATGTTAAACTGTGAAACTTGAAAAACTCAGCGGTCTCTGAGACCACTAACAGCAGTTAAGGGTTAATTAATTTAGTTCTACAAGTATAATTAATATATTTAGTTAGTTTAGTTCTACAAGTTGTTACATTGTGAATTAGAAGTTTGTGATTTTAAATATAATTTTTAATAATTTCTCCTTTTCTATATTGCTTTTAATTCTTTCAGTGGCAAAATATTTCTATTCGTAAAGTATTGAAATGATTCAATGGCACCAGAATTTAAAAATGAATTTATTTGAAAATAAGTAAAACGTTTCCTTCGTATACTTGATAAAGGAAAAATTTCTATTCAAAAATTCTGGTGCCAATAAAAATAAAACATATGAAAAATCTCAATTTTTACCTTGTTTTTAACATAAAATATGTACAGTGAAACCTCCAAATAAGGGACACTCCGAATAAGGGACACCTCTATTTAATGGGCAAAACTTCTGGTCCCAGTCCCTTGGTATAGGACATGTAATGTATTTACCTCTGAATAAGGGACACTCGATTTAAGGGACACATGAAAATGAGATTGAAAGGACTGGTTATTCTATTTCAGATAATGAAGTAGTCTGAGATGAAAATTATAATACATACTTTTGTGAATTTATCAAACAGACAGACAGTCATGTAGATACAGAGGCATACAACACAATGAGCATTTATTTACCCACAATTCTGACTATCAGTGCGTTTATCCCCATTGAAAGTAATGCTGAAAATTATGCGGATGATTCTAAAGTGGAGAATAAAAGAAAATTCTGAAATAAGGTGAAACTTTACAGATATATTTTTAAGTTGTTCTCAAATCCAAAAACGGCAACTTTTAAGACATAATTTTTAATTTATTTTATTTGGAAATACCTGAAACTAGCAGGTGATGTTGTTCAGAAAATATGTAACCAAGCTTTTTTTTTTTTTCAAATGCAATAGATTTTTCAGAAAATATTATTGAATGTCCGTTTTGAACCGAATTTTCACAAGAAAGAAGAATAACTACTCAATAAAGGGTAAAAAAGTCTTTGTTACGTGATCAAAATCGCTTATAACTCAATAAGTAATTTATTTATCATAAAAATTGAAAATGCAGTTCAATTTAGAATCTCTTCCATAGCCAAGCATTCCAATTTTATACCTTTCCGTTAAAAAATGAATTTGTTTTTCTGCCTTGAAAGCGTTTTCTGCTTGTTGAGCAGAGCAGTTTAGAGATTTGCTGCCTTAAAATACTTAAAGCAGTTCAATACTTTTTCTTTTTATAAACACTGGTGGTAATGAAAAACTAAAATTTATAAGTATGGTACATGAACACTTGAAAGGTTTCTAGCGAAAAATTCAAATTTGCAAACCAATCCCTTTTTATTGATTATTTTTAGTATAACTCTTTTAAATGATTTTATACTTTTTGCATATATGCAGTTTTCATAAAAAATACAAATCAACAAATATACAAATTATTTAATCATTTAGTAATCAATTGAAAATTTTAATTCTTTTTTTCTTCCTTTTGTGTCTAATTAATGTAATTTATACACTTTGGATACATTTAAATTTCACCTTTTAATGCTTTGTTATTTTTATATTCTTCTGGACGATTAATTAAAAATAACATGAAAAACACCTCTATTTAAGGAACAAAAGTTCCGGTCCGATAGGTGTCCCTTATTTGGAGGTTTCACTGTAATA
Organism: Maratus speculifer; assembly: GCA_964019185.1. Taxonomy (NCBI): domain Eukaryota; kingdom Metazoa; phylum Arthropoda; class Arachnida; order Araneae; family Salticidae; genus Maratus; species Maratus speculifer. The sequence goes on from OZ025303.1 coordinate 69,109,800, forward strand.
TGAACTTTAGGCTTGAAAGTACTAAGATGTTTTTAAATAAAATTAACTATTAGCATCTCTATTTGATTATTTTAATCGGCTTTTAAGTTAAACTGAACATTTGAAGGTTCATATTATATATTCTGGTGTCAATTTGGCACTCAAAGATTAAAACTAATAAATCCTGAAATACACTATCGCCCAGCAAAAAATTAAGTATAATGGTAAATTCTGGTATCAAATTCTTTCAATTCATCACTGTTTATGATTAACCAGATTATATAAAATATTACAAAATTGATATTCATACTATATAGCAGGCTTCGCGATTTTTTTTTAAATAAAAATATTAAAAATCTTTTTAAATTTAAATAAATTATTTATTTAAATAGAATTTTTTTACCTATTTTTAAAAATCTCACAGCATTATTGTTTTATGACTTATAATTTAAAAAATAAAAGTTATACACACATACATGCATGTTATAAGCACTGCAAATATATATCAATAATGGTACATATTTTACATAAAGAATTAAAAGGTAATATTTTTGACCATGGTTGTTGTTGTATGTATGTCGGCCAATTATCTACACTATGGGATATAGGCCCTCAGGGGTGGGATGCCCTCCGTGGGGGTCTTTCTAAGGTAACCTAACCCGTATTTATGCAAGGTTCGAAGAAAACCACGAAAAACTCCGAACGGTTAGGCCGACGGTCGCGATTGGGTTCGAACCCAGCACCTACCGTCTACCAGTTTGAGGTCAGAACCTCTCGGCCACTGGTGGGGCCCTTTTGACCATGGAAAAAGCTTTATTAGACAAAATGCATATAAAACTACAAATCAGATGTAAAAAAATAATTTAACCTTAAGTAATTTAGTTGAAGTAAAAATAACTGCAGAATATAAAAATTTTAAACAAATTTTGAAACAAACTAAAACTTTTGTTTCTTGTAAGGTGCGTTCGTAAGTATATAAATACGTGACACCTATAATCGTCGTTCAGTCTGTCAGAATATAACAGAGCAAAAACTACCCAACCGAGTCATTTGAAATTTAAAATACATAACTTCTACATAATTTTGTCATTTCAAACTTTATGAAAATCGGTTGCACAGTTTAAGGGTGTTCTTAACTGATCCGCTCAACAAGCGAAAAACGTTTTGACACATTTACAAATTTATTTTTTAACAGAAAGTTATAACATTTTAATGCCTGACTATGAAAGCGATTTCGAATTGAACTTATTTTTCCATTTTATGATCATTAAATTACTTATCGAGTTATAAGCTATTTCGATGACGCAATCATCCGTTTTTCTCCTCCTTTTCGACCAGTTTTTCTGCTTTCGTCGGGAAATAGGCTCAAAAGTGTCATATTTGAAGGCTTGTTATGAAAAATCTATTGTGTTTTTTAAAAAACAAAAGAATGAGTGCAATTAGACAGTTTCTGAATAACAACACCTGCTATTTTCATGCATTTCCGAACAAAAATAAATTAATGCATGTGTCACAAAATTGTCCTTTTTGATAGTATTTACAGAGACACACAAAAGACTTCGGGTACTCTACTGTATCCTAAATGCTACATACTATTACACCAAGATCTAAATATTTTAAAAACTTACTTGTAGTACGAATGCGCCTCATTTGATACTCTTGACGTACAATTTCTAACATGTTTTGTTAAATCCCTGGTACAAAAAAAGAGCTCTCTCAGCTTTATCAATCGATTCCTAATTTTCAAATGTACCAAACCAAAGCCAAAAACATTTATTCCACTTTTTTTTTTTTTAGTGTCAGACTTTTTGATAACTGTAACAAGTACCTTTTACTATTCTAAAGGACCATTATCCACTATAGTATTTGATTCAAACAAAAATTCATTGATTGGATAAGATTTTTCACAATCTTTAATATAATAGGCACCACAAAGGAAAGCAGAAAAAGTCATACAATTACATTTTACCTCAACTTGCAGAAGCTTAAAGTATAGTAACTACTATAGTATTTGATTCAAACTAAAATTAATTGAATGGTTAAGAATTTGCTCAAACTTTAATATAATAGACATCACAAAAGAGAGCAGAAAAAATCATATAATTTTATTTTACCTGAATTCGCAGACGCTTTTTAAATATAAACAAATAAATATTCCAGTATATAATATATTACTGCTTAGATTTCCTTACTGTTGCAAGATTATTGTATAATTTAATTCAAATGAAATTTCATCGAATTCGTTTCTAAACTTCACATTGTACGTTCAATCTTTTTACAAAGATTAAGCTTTATCTTTCTAAAAGTTGATTAATTATTTGTATTATATAAGCTAAATCATATTTAAGTACATTATTATGTTTGTTTACATTTTGCATTTATTTTAAAATATAGTAAACATCCTCTAATCTACAACATTCGGGACCTGACTCACGCCGGATTATGAAATTTTCTGGATTGCAGGATGAATGTCGTAAAAAACGTTTAGAAGTTAGTATTAAGCAAAAAATGATAGTAAAGCGTGTTTTTTATTCTTTAACTCGGTAGAGCTCACTGCATGATATTTTCTTTCTCCATCGTACCCTTTTTAAGACTCTTATTTAAAACATTTTTCATTTTAATAAAATTTCATAATGTGATTTAGATTACTTTACCTCTTTTGTGAATAAAAGTACTAAGCCAAACAAAAAGTTCATATTAAGTGAATGTAAATAAAAGAAAAGTAATTGGGCAGCGTGGGAGAAATTCTTACTTGCGAGTTAAACAGCTTGACTATTATTTAAAAAAAAAAAAATACTCAATAATGTAAAGTACAAGATACAGTGCTCAGCAAAAGTTTAGACACTGGTGTTTTTTAATCTTTAAATAAAAAATACGAACAATTGAGTTTTACAAATGGCTATACTTATTTTTAAATATATTTTAAACAATATAGGATAAAAATAATAGTTATAATATAAGATATTATTGAATTTAACTGAAAAAAGTAAAATTTGCATATTGCAAAAGTTTACACACTTTTTTCATTTTTTGCCAACTGTTCATGAAAAATTGCAAATTTCTAAGTTATGATGTCACATGTCTGAAGTATTTAAGTATACCTCAATATAGCATCAGTTAGTGAAGATGCCGCGAGCTAAAAATATTCAGTTAGATGAGGCAATTGAAGTAGGAAAGCTGAAATGCAATTGTAAAATTGTTGCAGGAATTTCAGCAGCTTTGAATCGTTCAAAGTGAATTATATAGACTAAGGATGACTCCTTCAAAACAAAACATGAATACAAATGATGATTGATAATCACATTAAATGTAAATCAGGACTTTCTGCGTCGACGGATATGATTTGTAGATGAATTAAAGTAACAGGTAAATGAATTTATCTGAAAATGTTAAAACAATCAGCTTTAAAACCTCGCTACAAATTGGCGAAAATGTAATGAACTTGCAACATACGTCATATAGACCCAAATGGTACGCTATGATATTCAGTAACGAAAAAAAAAGTGGAATTTGAATGGCCCACACAAATGGGCATACTATTGTCACGATTTGCGTTGAGCCTGGGACTTTCTTAAGTCGGCAACAAAAAGGTGACACTTTAATGATTCAGGCCTCACTTTGCTTTAATGCTCAAGTATCTCTGGCGTTATTCAACGGTTGCCAAGCAATACAAGACTACGTACGTACATTGAAAATTAATTTTTAGTCATTTGGGGAACTTTTAGCTGGCTCAAAGTATGGATTTTAGCAATATAATGCGTCTGTTCATATTGCATACAAAACAAGAACTTCGTTTAACTCTGAAAATACTACTGATCTCAACTGGCCAGCGTATAGCACTGATCTGGACCCAATCGGAAATCTTTGAAACATCATATGTTGTAAGGTTTATGGAAAATTTTGCTACATTTTTCTGTTAATGAGCTTCAAGCTGCTGTTGAACATGTTTGATGCAAAATAGACCCCCAAGTGATTGAGCATTTAGTTTCTTCGATGAAAAGTCACATTCTTACACTAATTGAAGACAAACTGAGTGCAACTCGATTTTAATTTTTTGTTATTTTTCTGTAAATATGCAAATTGTCTATACTTTTGCCGCAATGTTAATTTCGTTTTTTTGTCATTATATATTATGTAAAAGGTAAAATTTAAAATTTATTGTTGTTGAATAAAGGATAAGTCACAAGTAATGTATGACAGATGAATTACAAAAATTCGGTGCATACTTCGGAATATAGAAGCGTAATCGATCATTGTCTAAACTTTTGCTGAGCACTGTATAAGAACATGAGTTACAAAACTCGCCTTATCCAGAAACTGAAGTTTTGATAAATCGCCAAAAGCTTCTAACCATAGGTTTTTACTGTAAACCAAAATTTTACAATGGCAGAAATATGGAATGCAACTACTTTTGTAATGGGTTGTTACGTAATTTTTCATTCATAAGTTTTATCAGATTTTTAAACACATTAGGACTGATTAAACAAATATATATATATATATATATATATATGTATATATTCCCCTGAAAGTCGTGCCGGACTATAGGATGCCGAATTAGAGGAAATTTATTGTAATTTAAAATAAAAACGGTTTAAAATCAATGATTTTTTAAAAGATCAATTGATTTAAATAATGACTTTAATCATGATTAAAATATAGATATTATAACATTAAAATGTGATGGAAGAATATGAAATCAGATATATTTCCCCTCGCAATCTGCCCCTCCCTTTCCTCTAAAGAAATCTGGAAAGCATAAGGCATCTGTTGATATTTGTATAAATATTTATTTAACGTCCCTACCTTGAATATATCTAATCGACCTTCGTGTCTATATTTTTTTTCATTCGATTCGAACAAGAAATTTCTTTATTTAAAATTAACTAAAAGCCTGCCAGATAGTCCAAAGCAATTTCTCCATAATTTCCGAAATTTTCCCCAACTCAGAGCTTTTTTCAAAAAAAAGTCCCCAGTGCAATTTCTAATCAAAAAGGCAAGTTTACAATTTTCAATTTTCCGTTATAAAGAAAGTTTAACTAGTTTAAATTCGATTGTTTTACTTCCTAAAATCAAGCTTCTTTTTGAAAAAATCCCCATTTACAAAAAATAAACATATAAATTCAGTAGAATTTTGCATGCATATTCGCAGCTAAATGATGAGAATGAGAGATACATTTTACTACGAGAAGTTCATTTAAATTTATTATTTAAATTGTTGCCGATCGATGATACTATCATTACATTAACTCCATCAACACATATTATACCAATAACGTTTCCAAGCTTTATTCATCTCTAATAAGTTAGGGTTTGAATGAATCTGAGATGATATTGGCATTTTCTGCTTTGATCTGTTTTAAGATATAAAACATTGTTTTAAATTTTTTGTCATCCCTACTGAAACACCTAATCCTAATGCAAATAATTTTTTGTTGAATCAGACGCTGTAATTTTGTCAATAATAAAAGAAAACTTTAGACATTAAACATTAAAAAAAACATTAACATTATAAATTACATTAAATACATGTTAAATACATAAAATACATTAAATCACATTAAATAAAAAAAAAACACATTAAATACATTAATAAATGCATTTTAAACAGATGTCTTCATGTATTATTTTGTTTAACATTATTGCATAAATATCCATCTCTCCCCTTTGTAGTGAGTATTTAATTTTTTTTCTTTTTTGCAAATATGCTCCCATGGCTTTTTAAAAATTATTACCAAGTTTGATAAGATTTGTTCAAGTGGTTTTCTTTTTATGACAATTTCAAAGTGGATCTTCAATTATAACCATCTTGTATTTAACAACAAGTTTTTAATCAAAATGGTTGTTCTCAATGAATCTATCACTACTTTCTCAGAAACAATGCAATTAAAATGTATTTAATAGAATTATTGTCATATACATTACCAATGTTATTTTTAGTTCCAAAGATAAAGATATCTTTGTATTCCAGAATAAATGTTAACAATGTTACTTTTATTTTGTTATTATATAATGTTGCTTTCCACATGTTTTATTAAATCTTTTAAAAAGCACAGAAAATGAACGTTTCGAATACATCCTTAATATTTAAGAATGTAAAAATTTAAATCGTTAGGCAGACTTTTCATTCAGGTATCTCATAAAAGGAGCTAGGGGGTTTGCGGCATTCATTGTGCAATGTTAAATCATGTGATTATAGTATGCAACTGCAAGTCTTTCAAAAATCTTTACTGGCATTCTATGAAACACAAATTAATCAGCCTTAAACAAACAATAAAAAAATTATAAAATTGTTTTTATTTCTGTTGTATAAATCTATACTATTAAAAGATATGTGTATCTGTCCGCAATTACTCAGAAAATCTGCTGCATTGAAAATTCAAATGGAGATAGACTAAGGCAGATCGCGATGATAATCGATAGCTATGGATTTCTGTATTTTATTTTCATTTTCCCAATCAAAATCGAATTCGACACAGATCCAGTATTGTCAGATCATTGAAAGTAAAAATTGAAATTCAGAAAAAAATTCCCCTGGAGGTTCAACATTCTTCAAAATGGGAACATTTTAAATTGTTTTAAATAAAAATCTTGGTACGAAATGTTTTTTATCAAAGTTGAATAAAATTTCAAAGGGTAGGACAAGCTAATACAGACGTTGCATTGCTTGTATATTTCAATTCCAATAAGAATATTTTTAATTAGTGAAAATTCTGCAAAGTTCCACTTTGTACTTTTTATGGGTTTGTGATTTTTAATATATTTTTTCAATTTTTCTTGGAATTTTTCTTTCAATTTTTCTTTTAAGCCTTACAATGCTAAAGTAGTTCTCTTCATAAAAAGCAAAAATGATTGAATGATACTAGAATTTACAAAAGAATTTATTTGAAAACAAGTAAAAGCCTTTCTTAAGTACTTAAAAAAAACGAAAGATTTTTTTTTTCAAAAATTCTTGAGCCAGCGTGTTATTTTTGGATTAAAATTAAGAATTGCAAAAATGAGTCAACAACTTTTAAAGGGTAAAGTATAATGGAAAATTCTAGTTATCAGTTCTTTAAGCATAATCACTGTCTATATGGTGACGCATATTATTTCGATTATTATAAAAACTATTGCTATAAACTATTGTTACTATTAAAAATCTGGAAAAAAAAGCCAAAATTTGAGCCCTCCTTATCTTCCCCTTTCCTGGTAACCCCCCCCTTAAAAAAACAATATATATATACACATATATATATAAACATACATGTATCTTTATCTTACTTCAAATCTTTAACCAAATTTATTCTTTATTATAATTATATATTATTTAATAATACAAAATTCAAACAAATAGTCGGTCTTCCACAAGGTGGAATTGTATCATCCATCTGTGCTGATCTCTACTTACATTATTATGAACGTAATACTTCTATTGTTAATTGTTTTCTATACAGGTATCTTGATGATATAATAAATTTATATTCTAAAAAGTCATCTAACTATTCGCTACCAATCAAATACCACAAAAATTTAAAATACAGTTATAATGATATGCATAATAATACAATTAACTTTCTTGATCTTAATATTACGCTTTCTGATAATAAAATTCTATTTGATATTTATGACAAACGTAATGACTTTCCTTTTAAAGTAAACCTCTTTACTCATTATAATTCTTGCCTACATAAATCTGTCTATGTCAATATATTACTTAATTTTGTCCATAGAATTAAAAATATTTGTTCACATAATTTTAAAATGCATAATTTAAAAACTGTACAAGAAACTGCTATAAGATATGGTTATCCTTTACATTTGGTTAAAAAAATATTATCTGTATAAACATTTATTTAGTATTAACTGTCTATTTTCTCTTCAACCACTATTACCATATGATGTTATTGATAAGAACTCCTATAGTCTTTAATATATAATAAGTTATTACATGATCTTAAAAATAATTAACACATTGCGTAAAAAAATGTTTAAAAAAATTATAAAAAATAAAAATAATACAAAAAAATAAAAAATACAAAAAAATAAAAAATATGAATAATAGGATGGTTGGGTGGGTTAGATGTTAGATTACGGAGGAGGGCGGTGTTGTCTGGATAATACGCAATGGTTAATTATTATATATTTAATAATTAAAAAAAATAACTTTACACATAGTATTAAAGTTTATGTTTACCTAAAAACTAATATGCATAACTTAAAATGATCAAGTTATTGAGATAAGATATGGTTGTCTATTGTATTTGTCTTAAAGAAATTATTTGTAAAATATTAGAATAGAAATTATTCTTGGAAATTCTTAACTAATAAATAATTTATTTTTTTCCTATAATAGAGGGCAGCACCATAAGCATATAATTTAATTAATATATTAATCCTTTAGATGGCAGCACTAAAATAATTTTCTGCTAGAAGTTGTAGTAATATATTCTAGTTAATTAATTAATATAGTAATATTAATAATTGATTAAAAATAAAAATATAATATTTCTAATAGTAGCATCTATTTTTTTCTAAATATATTATGAATTATATAGTATAATATATGTTTTACTAATTTTTATAATTATTGTTACAATTTCATTTTATTATCTATGTGATTTATACTATGACCATAACCTTGACTGTTAGTAAGTCACATGTTGTTTGTATCTGATTGCACTACAAATCTTGCTAGGATATGGGTAATGATAAATATCTTAGTATATATATTCTTTTTTTTGTGGAATAATGTATTATTGTTATTTTGTCATATTGATTTTATTTCCTTCTATGTGTATCTTTCTACTAATTTGTCATCTGAATAGCTTCCAACCAGTCGGGTGTATTGTGAGTCGAATTCTTAGCTTTCAGCACGACTCATAACAGAAACTGGTTGGATGTTTTTGCTTTTTTGTTAAACTATACACCCCTGAAGAAGTAGTTTAATAGAAAAGCCTTCTACTGCCTTTTTATCCATTTATCTTTCATTATTTTGGTAATCTGCCTTCTATTTTACTTCAAACTTCAACTGTTTTCAATAAGATGATTGCAAAAATACTGGTTTCATTGGTTTATTGTATGGTAATATATGAATTACTCTGGTTATATAATGTCCATTTATCCATATATTTCTTAGTAATTTGGTAATCTGCCTTCTATTTCTCTTCAAACTTTAACTGTTTTTAATAATATGATTGTAAAAATACTGGTTTCATTGGTTCTTTTATTGGTATTGTCTGAATAACTTTGGATGTATTTATAAAAGTATTTATATATTCAACTTCCATAATGATAAGATGCATAAGCACAATCATTAAAGGATAGTTTAGTCTTTTATGTCATTTATGTTATCATAAGATAACATGGATTCTTGCAGCTTTTAGTGGATTATTTCACTTTAGGCCCATTTTGGCATAAATTAACCTATTTTTAAAAAATTTTAAAATACATTACTTTGATGATGCACAGCGCATGAAATGATGATGTATTTCTTCAATTTGTTATTCTTGCTGCTTCTTTAATACTTTTTGGAATTATCTACCATTGTTATAACTTCGGATTTTACCATATTGGAATTTAGTTGAAATGTAATTAAACATGGGGGCTTTATTTATAGGATATTATGTTTATGTGTACTGCATAATTTATTTACTATGAGACTACTTTTGGATTTAAGTTTGGGATTTTTTCTTTTCGTGTAAATATTGTATATATAATTATTATTTATGTAATCAAGTACTTTCACTTTATTATTATTGAAAATTATTTTTTAATTTAATTACTTTTATTTTATCTTTATTAGTGATATAAATTATTTAGGGAATTAAATGATATATATATTATTTTTATTCACTATATTTTGTCAGTTATCATTTTTTAATCAAATAGCCAAGATTTCAACTGATATATATATTATGTCAATTTCTTTTTTTAGCTTAAATTTATATAGTATTATAAATTGTTCTTATACTAATTTTTATGTAATATATTTTGTCCTATTGGATATAAATAATCTTTCTTATGATGAATAGTTACAAAACAAATTTAGCGACTGGCAATTTTTGCTCTTCAAAATGTAAGATGTCTAATGCTCGGTACAAAGAAATAGATAGGGATTTCTTTGGATCGTCAAACAGTTACCTGTCATATTGTCCCTCGATTAAACTTAAATTTAAAAAGTGCTTATCTCCCAAATGCTTAACTTGCCCTCATGCAGATACACAACAAATTGATAATGATTCCAGTTCTAAAAACAATGTGCTATTTTGTAAGGCATACAACGTAATATACTCAATTAATTGCAACATCTGTAAGCTAGAATATATAGGTCAAACATATGTAATCCTTTGCATAGAAGAATCAATCAACATAGACAGGATATTTTTAAAAAAAACTCTATTAATGTTGAACATATACATTTCAGGCACCATAACTTTCAAAATATAACCATCAAAATCTTAAGTATGCATAAAAATCTAAATGATAGATTACTTTATGAATCAATTTATATTAAATCTCGTAATTCTTTATACCCTTATTGTCTAAATTCTAAATTATTCAATCGTACTAACATTGTCTTTACTAATACTAATAATTATGAACATTATAGTAGTACGTATGCAAAATTAAATCATTCTGCTATTAAAAAAACTACACGTACAACAAGAGGTAAAAATAAGGCTAATAATCTATATATTTCTAGAAATGAGATCAAACAACAAATAATTAAGTTGGAATCTGAATATAATAACTCGTATCAATGGATGGGTATTAGGAAACACATTTTTTCAATAAAAAAGAAACATCTAAATTTATATTATAAAGTATTTCTATTTATTGATTTAACTTCACATTTTAGTGATATTTACTTTGATTTATTGTACTATAGAATTAATCTTCTTAATGTTAAAATTTCTAAAAATACATATAAAAAACTAATAATACTCAACTCATAATTACTTTTACCAATAATGTACTTAATAAAATTAATCTACACAACATTATTAATGATAAAAATAATAATTTCCCTATAAAAATTTTTTCTATACATAAATCCTTCAAATATAATGTTACACTTGGACGTAAGATATTTAACTACAATAAATTTTCTAAATTTTTAACCAATAATACTAATTATCCATGTTATTGTAATGATCCCTGTTATAGTAACTTCGTAAATCAAGATCATGGTCACATTATTACTGGGGATATTAATATCGTTGAAAATGATTCTTTACGAAATTTAATGGCTAATGGTACTAAATATCGTGTTCCTTCATGTACTAATCAAATCAATCATAAAACAGTTTAATTTAGATTTAGATCTTTTTATTTATAAAATTTCGATAGACTGCAATAAGCCTCTGGAATACTTCACTGAATGGAAACTTAATGTTTTAGATAAATTAAATATTGAACTTTATAGGAATATCAATACCTTCAATTTAAATTTTAAACAATTAAATGATGAAATAAAAAACTTACAAAATAAATTTATCATAACATATGTCGATAAATCTCCTAACAACTATGCTTTCATATGTAAACATTATTACTCTACATTATTAAATCAAGCAATAAATTCTAGTTCAAATTTCGTTAAAACAGATATTGATACTATTATTAAAAGTAGACATATAGCTCAATATTATAAATTACTAAAATTAAAAAATCATAATTATAACTATCCTTACATTGTGGTTATTCCAAAATTCCATAAAATTCCTATAAAGTTTCGTACTATAACTATTGGGTGTAATACTTATAACAATAATGCAGGTAAAGAATTATTAACAATACTTACAAAAATGCTAGATATTGCAAAAACTAATAATAAATTCTATAGTATAAAAAATAGTTTACATCTTGTAAATAATATCAAAAATTTACAAAACATTAAGTACATCAAAACATATGACTTTAATGATTTATTTAATACAATTGATATTGCAGATATGTTCAGGATCATAAATTTATTATTCAAGGAATATAGGAATTCTCTTAACATACATGTATCTTTATCTTACTTCAAATCTTTAACCAAATTTATTCTTTATCATAATTATATATTATTTAATAATACAATATTCAAACAAATAGTCGGTCTTCCACAAGGTGGGATTGTATCATCCATCTGTGCTGATCTCTACTTACATTATTATGAACGTAATACTTCTATTGTTAATTGTTTTCTATACAGGTATCTTGATGATATAATAATTTTATATTCTAAAAAGTCATCTAACTATTCGCTACCAATCAAATACCACAAAAATTTAAAATACAGTTATAATGATATGCATAATAATACAATTAACTTTCTTGATCTTAATATTACGCTTTCTGATAATAAAATTCTATTTGATATTTATGACAAACGTAATGACTTTCCTTTTAAAGTAAACCTCTTTACTCATTATAATTCTTGCCTACATAAATCTGTCTATGTCAATATATTACTTAATTTTGCCCATAGAATTAAAAATATTTGTTCACATAATTTTAAAATGCATAATTTAAAAACTGTACAAGAAACTGCTATAAGATATGGTTATCCTTTACATTTGGTTAAAAAAATATTATCTGTATAAACATTTATTTAGTATTAACTGTCTATTTTCTCTTCAACCACTATTACCATATGATGTTATTGATAAGAACTCCTATAGTCTTTAATATATAATAAGTTATTACATGATCTTAAAAATAACACTGGTCAACAGCTGTTTTGGTGCCGGGGTATTTTTAGCTGATTTTATATGAATTTGATGTCCTGAATTCAATTATGGCATTAGTTTTTCTCTATCAGCTCAGTTTTTTAAGATAAACAACTTTTTGTGAAATATATGTTTCATTATTTTAAGATAAATCCATGTATTAAAAAATGTATGTAAAAATAAAATAAATACAGGATTTTTATTTTTTATAATACACAAATGTTAGTTTTTATTATTATGATATACGCATATTCAAATAATAATTTTTAAACTATATTATACAAATATTTTTACTCACAAAAATAGAGAAAAACTTCACTGATGAAACTGATACTCATTGAATGCTCCGAAAGCTTCTTTTCCGTGACATTCTGGAATATATTTTAGAACAGTGTCTTTATAAACTCAAACTATAATCTGAAACCCTTTGCATATCTCATATTTTTTGGTAGCGGTCCTTCATAGTCTTAATATTGTGGTGAAATCTTTCGGGCTGTTTATCACTTGTGCCTTCTTTATTTTCAAGAAAATGCTCTAAGTGGCAATGTAAATAGTGCACTTTAATGCTTCTAGTACACAAGAAATTTAAAACTATTATGCTTTTCATTTACCAGTTCTACATAGATTTCACCTTTGCATTTGCCCGGAATATTTTTGTGAACTGCCACAAAAGAAGTCCAGGCTTTTTATTCAGCCTCATTTGTTGAATTTACAAAAGTAGGATCCTTAATCAGTTGTCTTATTTGTTGACCGTTAAATATTCCTGCTTTAATATCTTCATAACTCAATTCGGGTGTTTTTACCTTATATATGCAAATCATGACCTGTTCTTATGGAGAATTTACACAAACTGCTTCATAGGACAGAGCTTGATATGCAGTGCAGAAAGTATGATTTTCTTTCATTTAACTAAAGTGTTATTAATGACATTCCTTTCTCCAACATCCATGTTTTCTTTCTTAGGCCTCTCTTTTCTAATCTAGTGGTGTTTTACCCCTGCTATCCCAAAAATATAAAAACAATAGTATTTTGTGTAACTTCTTTGCTGTTCAAGGACAATCATCTGGAAAATATTTAGGAAGAACCAATTTTTCTAACAGTCCTCTAAATTCATGACAAAATACAAGATTGTTTTTTTTTAAGAGAAGAAGGGTAGTAGACAATTTTGTCTTGTGTGATAAAATATAAGTTTGGCTCTTTGTTCTAATAAATTTTTGTCTTTTAATCTTGAAACCAACCAGTAATTCAGAAGCTTCTTTTAAAACATTGAAATCTCTTTTGAAATCATTTAAATCAACCTGGTTGAAAAATTTAGGCATTAATGACGTCTCCTCATAATCACTGTTACCTTCACAGTATCTAAAAGATGATCAGAAGGACAATATTCATCCTCACTAAGCTCTGGTAGCTGATGAAACGTTGGGATCGGTAGTTCCTCGGAGTGAGGAAGTGGGGGTCTTAAAGACACTAAATCAGGATAAGTTTTCTTATTACAATTGTTTCGATTAATTCAAATAGTATTCCAGTGCTAAAAATAAGAAATAATAGTCATAGTGTGTAGAAATAATAGTCATAGAAATGGTTTTGGAGTTCTCTCCAAACCATTGGTAAGCCGGATTTAAGACTTATTCTTTTCCGTCAGCTCACTGTCATGAATGTTCTGTACAAGTTTTACAGACCTCTTGCGGTGCGCAGATTTTATCCTGATCACCAAGTCTAACCCCAAAGTATCCAAGATAAGCTCTCTTTACAAACTCAGTAACATATTTTCTGTGTTCTTTCAACTTTTATTCTTCGCATATGTAGCAAAACTTATCTGGATGATTTATACAATTTTTTTCTACTTGAACTCATTTAAATTCCATTCTACAATGCAAACACAACAATCTACAACACTACAAGTTTTACGTTAAATTGATACGAATTCTACCTTAAACACAAATATCAAAGAAGTTCAAAAACTTTAGAAAGTCAAAGAAAGCCAGTTTTGTTTCACTGGAGCGAACTCTGAAACTAATCTTATCTCTTGGAGGCTTTTACATTTGGCTTTATGGATGAGCGGCGCGAAATCATAAGCATGTGCAGATCCTCAGTTTTGCTTGCACATTTGTTTTTTTCAAGATCTTGTGGTATTTCAGCGACCTTCTAATTGACTTGAGCATCGTTGCAGGGCTATGTATCATAAGGTCAGTTTAAGTGTTCAAGGTCACTTTAGTTCTAAAAAATCTTTAGTTCGCTTTGCATATCTAAAAAAGTAGAGCTGATAGAGAAAAACTGATTGCATATTTGGAATCAGCGTCCCAAAAATATCCAAAGTCAGTTGTAAAATCTCAGGCACCAAAAAGAAAAAAATTTTTGTAGGCCTGTGTAATTAACACATTGCGTAAAAAAATGTTTAAAAAAATTATAAAGAATAAAAATATAACAAAAAAAAAAATAAAAAATACAAAAAATAAATAAAAAATAAAAAATATGAATAATAGGATGGTTGGGTGGGTTAGATGTTAGATTACGGAGGAGGGCGGTGTTGTCTGGATAATACGCAATGGTTAATTATTATATATTTAATAATTAAAAAAAATAACTTTACACATAGTATTAAAGTTTATGTTTACCTAAAAACTAATATGCATAACTTAAAAATGATCAAGTTATTGAGATAAGATATGGTTGTCTATTGTATTTGTCTTAAAGAAATTATGTGTAAAATATTAGAATAGAAATTATTCTTGGAAATTCTTAGCTAATAAATAATTTATTTTTTTCCTATAATAGAGGGCAGCACCATAAGCATATAATTTAATTAATATATTAATCCTTTAGATGGCAGCACTAAAATAATTTTCTGCTAGAAGTTGTAGTAATATATTCTAGTTAATTAATTAATGTAGTAATATTAATAATTGATTAAAAATAAAAATATAATATTTCTAATAGTAGCATCTATTTTTTTCTAAATATATTATGAATTATATAGTATAATATATGTTTTACTAATTTTTATAATTATTGTTACAATTTTATTTTATTATCTATGTGATTTATACTATGACCATAACCTTGACTATTAGTAAGTCACATGTTGTTTGTATCTGATTGCACTACAAATCTTGCTAGGATATGGGTAATGGTAAATATCTTAGTATATATATTCTTTTTTTTATGGAATAATGTATTATTGTTATTTTGTCATATTGATTTTATTTCCTTCTATGTGTATCTTTCTACTAATTTGTCATCTGAATAGCTTCCAGCCAGTCGGGTATATTGTGAGTCGAATTCTTAGCTTTCAGCACGACTCATAACAGAAACTGGTTGGATGTTTTTGCTTTTTTGTTAAACTATACACCCATGAAGAAGTAGTTTAATAGAAAAGCCTTCTACTGCCTTTTTATCCATTTATCTTTCATTATTTTGGTAATCTGCCTTCTATTTCACTTCAAACTTCAACTGTTTTCAATAAAATGATTGTAAAAATACTGGTTTCATTGGTTTATTGTATGGTAATATATGAATTACTCTGGTTATATAATGTCCATTTATCCATACATTTCTTAGTAATTTGGTAATCTGCCTTCTATTTCTCTTCAAACTTCAACTGTTTTTAATAATATGATTGTAAAAATACTGATTTCATTGATTCTTTTATTGGTATTGTCTGAATAACTTTGGATGTATTCATAAAAGTATTTATATACATATATATACACACATATATATATATATACATATATATACACATATATATATATATATATATATATATATATATATATATATATATATATATATATATATATATATATACACATACAGTAGACTCCCTCAAATCCGCACTCCTAAAATCCGCAACTCTCTAAAATCCACACATATTTTACAGATGTAAACAATGAAACATTCAGTTCAGATGTAGGTGAAAATGTTGACTTTTTTAGCTTGATATCAATTCCATATATTTTTTAATTTGTAATTTTTGTTAAGGTTATTGAATTCATGTTTTTTCATGAAGAAAGAAGAGAATTTATTTCTAAAAAAATAAAGTTATTGCTGATATCATTGGTAATCACGATCTTCCCAAATATATTTGTGTATTAATCAAGCTTTTTTAGTTATTAAGTCTGGCTAAACCTGAATAAAACTTCATTATTTTATGATCTTGATGTGAATTAGTAATGTACCTTTATGATGCAAATTTCATTGAATAATTTAGGAAAAACACATTTCATCTTTATAGTGAATATTTAATTGTACATTATTGATTATAATTTGACCTTTGCTTTTAATATTTTTATCATTTTAAAAACTATCTAAATTTTTATTATTTTAGTTTATGAGTTATTTTAATATTTTAGCATGTTGTAAGCATTCATTATACTTCTGATTTCATTATTAATTACATTCAAATTACTTTTTAGAAAATGTAAACAAAGCAATGACCAGAAATCTGCAAAATTCTAAAATCCGCAAAACCTCTGGTCCCAAGCTGTGCGGATTTGAGGAAGTGTACTGTATATATATATACACACACACACACACACACATATATATATATATATATATTTATAAAAGTATATATATATATATATATAGAACCATTAGATAATACTACAAATCAACATCAATTACTGTAAAAATTTGTTAATATAAATACAACCAAAATAATTCAGACAATACCATTCAATAAACCAATGAAACCAGTATTTTTACAATCATATTATTGAAAACAGTTGAAGTTTGAAGTGAAATAGAAGGCAGATTACTAAAATAATAAAAAATAAATGGATAAATGGACATTAGATGTCTTTTTCATTAAACTACTCGTCAGGGGTGCATAATTTAAGGAAAAAGCAAAAACAACCAGCCAGTTTCTGTTATGGGACGTGCTCAAAGCTAAGTAATTCGTCCCACAATGCACCCGACTTTTTGGAAGTTATTTACTATCACAAATTAGTAAAAGGATATTCATTGAAGAAAATAAAACAATATGACAAAATAACAATAATATAATATTTCTTAAAAAAGTATATATATACTAAAATATTTACATATATGTATATAAACATAAAGAAGCACTTGTTGATATCTGCACAACTATTTAAGTTAATAAGTATCTTTCTTTTTCTTGTATTTCTCCAATTTGTGTAAGTATAATTAAGATTTTAAATTAATGTAATTATTCAAGATTCCACACTTTGCCTTATGATATGAGCCTGTGATTCTTAGTAACTTTTCTTGGATATATTACATGACTTTAACCCTTTCAGGATGAAAATTCGTAAATATTGAATTATGATTAAATAACATCAGAATTTACAAATAATTTTAATAAATAAAAGTTTTACTTAGCATATTTAATAAAGAAAAAAAAAATTACTGTCGGCTCTCGTTAATTCGAACTCATCAGGAACAGAAGAAATGTTCGAATTATGTAGAGTTCGAATTATGGAAAGTGTGAGAAGAAAACATATTTAAAATGTGCTATTACAAAAAGGAATTAATGTTACAGTACTTTTAAAATTTATTTCGGCTATTATCATAAGAATATGACTTACTATTAAATTAAAAGATATAGATACATAAACTAATTAAGGAATTAGGAACAAGCTGAATTGAAGAAAGCGTGGGTGTCATTGATGAACAAATGCAATACTAAGGAAGCGGATATCAAATGCATGGGATTATATGTATACTAGTTCAGAACAATTCTAATAAAAATGAAAGAAACAAAGTTATTTCAAAGATCTGAAGTCCGTGAGAAAGTAAAGAAAAATGAAAAATTGGAATTCATGTCTGGTCGAATTAAACGAAGTCAAGAGAAAATGAGTTCGAATAAATGAAAATTTTTAACGTTATTCTGCCATTGAAAAATTCGGGACCTTTGAGTTCGAATTAAGCGAAGATTCGATTTATCCGATTTCGAATTAACGAGAGCCGACTGTATTCCAAATTTTGGTGGCAACTCAACTTGGTTTTCTGTATTAGTGCAAGAGCCAACAGCCCAAAAACCTATGTCATCGAGCACAAGGGAAAAAACCTTTATTTTATGGAAGAGTTGTAATAGGAGAATCTAATGATCCATGTCTGCCGGAAGTGAAGTGGTGCATAAGCCAAAAATAAATACTACTAGTGGTTCACTTGTAGTTTCGTAGGTTCATCATTGTGCTTGTCCAACAAAGGCATGTAAACAGTTAAAAATGGGAGCAGGACAACACAATGTTAAACCTACGAGTAAACCACTAGTGCTATTAATTTTTGGCTTATGCACCATTTCACTTCCGGCAGACATGGATCATTAGATTCCCCTATTTCTACTCTTTCAGAAAATATTTTTTTTTCTTGTACTGGATACGTTAAGTTTTTATGCTGTTAGTTATTGGATTAAGTGTTTAGTAATTTGGTTTGTCTGTCTGTCCATCCGTGCTTTAACTCAAATATAGTCCGTTTGCCAAGAAATTGAAATATTTTATTGCGGTTAGGATGGTTTGTTCGCTATTTAAAATGAAGTGTGCAGTATTAACGGTTCATTTACACTGAAAAAAATTCCGTTACAAGATGACCTATGGGCAAAAATCGTTTACGTTACATCTTAAAGATATGACACTATTTTAAATATATTAAAATTTGTATATATCATTGAGGTATACTACAAAATGCTTAATATAGAATCCGACACACCTATAACTTATGTTGCATTTACAGGGACATACTAAAATATTTGGCTACAGTACTGCCTATGAAGAATAATTGCTGGAAATGCATTTTTCAATTGTAATAAGCGCTTTATAATATAACTACGTTTTTGCACATTACTTGGTGTGTTTATATTTAATAGATCCTATACAGAGCTACACAAAAGATCTGAAGTACATTTTCATTTATTGAAGAAAATTATTAAATGGAAAATTTCCAACTGTGCTATGCGTTTAATTAAATTAAGTTTTTTTCTTGTGCTCAATGACATAAGTTTTTGTGCTGTCGGCTCTTGGACTATATGCAATGATGGAATTTGGCAATAGATTTTTAATTTACTTCTTTGATAAACTAGAATCCCAAAAATTATATCTAAAGCTGTGATTCCGATAACAAAAAAATTCCTGTCGGCTTGGCCTATAGGCGGAGGTAGATTTCGAAAAGGGCTAATTTCAAAAAAAAAAAAAAAAAAAAAAAAAAAAAAAAATGATTAGAGATAAATCCAATTTAATAACTTCATTTGGCCGTTTATGAAAAATTTTTAATTTCATTTTTCTGCAAAAACTGGTTTTTTCAGAATCATCTTAAGAAAAATTCAGCCCAAATGCCCATTTTGACAACATATTTTGAAATATATTCTGAATTTATTAAAAAATCGACCAAAATAGCACATTATATGGTTCCTTAATAACAAAAAACTGTCAGTTTAATACGTTTGAGAAAAAATTGAATTTAAAAATGAGTCATAAAATAACCGATTTATTGTTTGAATACATCCTTAATTCTTTAATCATGATTGCTTCGGAAAATTTGTGCGAAATGCTCACTTTGACAGCATTTTAAAAAATATATTCTATGTTTATCAAAGAACTGGCCAATGCGTCACAGTATAATAGTTCCTAAATAAGAGGATCTGTAAATTGGATGCGTTTGAGAGCGAAAATGGATTTTAAAACGAGTCAGAAAAAACGCAATTTGCTATGTGAAAACTTCCTTAAATTTTCAAATCACGATGACTTCGGGAAATTTTGTTCAAAATACCCTTCTTGGTAGCCTTTTTTGAAATATATTCCGTCTTTATAAAAAAAAATGACTAATGCATCATATTATCTAATTCCTAAATAAGAAGATCTGTAAATTGGATGCGTTTGAGAGCAAAAATGGATTTAAAAACGAGTCAGAAAAAACGAAATTTCTTATTTGAATACTTCCTTAAATTTTCAGTCACGATGACTTTGGGAAATTCTGTTCAAAATACCCGTTTTGGTAGCCTTTTTTGTAATATATTCTGTCTTTATCAGAAAATTTACCAATGTGTCACTTTATACAGTTTCTAAATAAGAGGATCTACCATTTGGCTGCGTTTAAAATCAAAAAAGAATTTAAAAATGAGTCAGAATATAAGCAGTTTGGATTTGAGGTTTTCCCTCCAACTCCTATTTTTGTTTAATTTCTTTTTGCTATACGAATTGGTCCTATGAAAAACTTGTCAATATAAAAGTTGTAGATATTGTTCAGAAGATGTAAAATAAATTTAATCAGATTTGATAGCTTAAAAATTGACGGAGTTATGGATTTTTCTCTTTTTTCACCACCCTTTTTCTTTTCGTTTTTAGGTGCGTTCGTAATTATATAATACGTAGCACCTATAGTCGTCGTTCAGTCCGTCCGTCTGTCCGTCCGTCTGTCCGTCTGTCTGTCCGCATATAACAACGCAAAAACCACCCAACCGAATCGTTTGAAATTTAAAATACATAATTATTACATAATTTTGTCGAGTCATTTCAAATTTTATGAAACTCGGATGCATAGATCAATTACAGGGGCAATCAAAAGTATTCCATTACATTACGGTCAATGGGGAAAAAAGTTTGAAATGCATTTTAATCGTTTGAAATTTAAAATACGCAATTATTACATAATTCTGTCGAGTTATTTCAAATTTTTTGATAATCGTGTGCATAGATCAATTACAGGGGCAATCGAAAGTATTCAATTACATTATGGTCAATGGGGAAAAAGTTCCAAATATATTCTATACGTTTGAAATTTAAAATACATAATTATCACATAATTTTATCGAGTTATTTCAAATTTTATGAAAATCGGATGCATAGATCAATTACAGGGACAATCAAAAGTATTCCGTTACTTTACGGTCAATGGGAAAAAATGTTTCATATGCATTTTAATCGTGTTACACTCATGCGAACTTAATAAAATTTATATGCAACTATAAAGTACATATTATAATATACATCTTACATAATTTGAGGTGCAAAGGACATTTGTTATGGATTTACAAAGCCACACAAAAGTATACCATTACATAATGGTATAGGGAGAACATTGTTTGATGAGCGTTTTAATTGTAATTCACTATTTACAATTTTATGAGATTGATATATGAAAGTAATATTTTTAAAACTTCGTTATCGTACGAACGCACCTAATTTGCTACGCTTCACGTGCAATTTCCAACTTGTTAATTTTTTTCATCGGTAAAAGTTGGTCCTATCAAAAACGTGTAAATACAAAAGTTTTAGATAACTTTAAGAACATTTACAAAAAATTTAGTTGACTTGATATCTTGAAAAGTGACGAAGTTATGAATTTTTTTCTCTCAAAAACCAAGTTGTTTTCGCCCCTTGAGCCCACTTCTAAATGTATCAAAAGTCTGTCATGCATAAACGTTTGGCCCATTTTTAAGAAGTAATATAAACTTTAAACCGATTCGATACCTACTTTAATTAAGAAGTTATGGCGTTTTTTCGGTTTTCACAAAAACGCCCCCTATTCCGACCTTCTTGGTCCGATTTTGCCCATTAACGAACTCAGCCGAGATTTTATCCCCTTTGATTTTATGTAACAGTTTGGTGGAGATTGGTGAAGAATTATAGAAGTTATCGTGTCCATAAAAAAGTGATATATATATATATATATATATATATAAACTGGTGCGAATGCAATAGGTAGTATTTCATACGAAATCTACCTAACAGCATTTAATATTTTTAGAACTTATTTATAAATTAATAAATTAATTTTTAGACATTTTTTTGTTTGCTGGAGATAGGACATTAATCGCCAGATATTCGTCATGGTTAAAATTGTATTTCTTCAAAAACCCTCCACAGATTCCACGAACTTGAAATAACCCCTGTAGCAGTTCCACATGTTCTTTATCTTTCATCTTTTCCTAAATATTGCTAATAGAAAAGAAATAAGTTGGAAATTGCATATAAAGCGTAGCAAATGAGGTGCGATCGTACTCTAAGGGAATTTTACAAATACTCAGATATTGGTGTAAGAGTATACAGTGTTTCGGATTCAGTAGAGTGTCCGAAATCTTTTGTGCATCCCTGTAAATACTATTTGCTCTCTATTATACAAGAAATAACATGTAGTAAATTCAGCAACGTACATCAATTTCATAAAATGTGAAACAGTTTAATATAGCTAAAACACGCCCAAAATAATGTTTCTTCCCATACCATTATACAATGGAATACTTTTGTGGGGGCCTTGTAAATGAATAACAAATATTCTTTGCAACACAGATTATACAGAATGTGTATTTCTGTATGTTACTTCATAGATGCATATCAATTTTATTATGTTCAAAAGAGAGCAACACCGTTCAAATGTACTTGAAAACTTTTTTTTACCATTGGCCGTTATGTAACGGAATACTTTTGATTATCCCTGCAATTAAACTATGTATCCGATTTTCATAAAATTTGAAATGACTCGACAAAATTATGTAACAATCATATATTTTAAATTTCAAATGATTCGGTTGGGTAGTTTTTGCTCTGTTATATGTGGACAGACTGAACGACTATAGGTGCTACTTATTTACATAATTTCGAGCGCAAAAAAAAAAAGGACGAACCTGGGAGAAAAAAGGTCTGAGAAAATCGGCTACGGAATGAAAGAATCGACCTACAACCAAAAGGTAGACTTCGCTTAATAAGGGTGTTCTTAAATCAAAAAGGGCAACTTTGTGACACATGCTTTAATTTATTTTTGTTCGGAAATGCTTGAAAATAGCAGATGTTGTTATTCAGAAACTGTCTAATTGCACTCAATTTTCTGTTTTTTTTTTTTTTTTTTTTTTTTTTTTTTTTTTTTTTTTTTAAACACAATAGATTTTTCATAACAACCCTTCAAAGTTGACACTTTTGAGCATATTTCCCGACGAAATCAGCAAAACCGGTCGAAAAGCAGGAGAAAAATGGGGGATCGCGTGATCGAAACAGCTTAGAATTGGATACGTAATTTAATGATCATAAAATGGAAAAATAAGTTCGATTCGAAATCGCTTCCATAGTCAGGCATTCCTGTTTCATAAATTTCTGTTAAACAATGAGTTTGTAAATGTGTCAAAACGTTTTGCGCTTGTTGAGCGGAGCAGTTGAGAACACCCTTAAGCGACAAATTGCAGCATTAAAATACATAGGGCTGAATGGGGATCGCATTGGTACGGCATATAATTATAAAAAATATAAATGAGAAAAGTATAAATGGTGCTTTCCTGTATATATTTTTAAAAAATCTGATATTACATACAAATTGCAGGCAGCATATCCTTTATTTTATTTATTTATTACTTAGACAACATACGTAATATAGGGAAAGTCTTGCAATCGTTTTGAAATTGAAAAAAAAAAAAAAGTTTTTTTTGACGAATTTACATGTTTTAGACACTGGCGATTCCGACAAACATATTTTCAGAAGCAAGAAAAAAACTGTCGTCCGTCTGTCTGTGTGTCTGTCTGTCCATCTGTCTGTCTGCGTGTCTGTTAACGCTCTATCTTCCGAACAAATTGAGAGAGAGACTTGAAATTTGGTGTGTACTTAGTATATAATAAAGGAATGAAGCCTATTGAATATCTGTAACCTCGATAATCCGGAACTATTTTTTTGTTACTCTCGAAATATTCATTCTGATGAAAGGTATATAAAAATTTTCGAAATTTTTTATTTTAAGGAGTGGATGTAAAAAACAATAAAATAGCACAAATTTTACATAAAGAACAAAGTCGATCATATAATTAGTTGTTGAGATATTTGTAATCCTATTTTCCGCACTCTTCGATTTTTCATGACCGTGTATTTCATTCAAATTTCAATTCAAAGATATATTTTTATTGTATATGAGACGCTAAATCCGACACAGTAAATTGTAAGTTAATACTATTATTATTTCTGGAGTTATAAGGATATTTCTTTTACGCAATTCGGTACTACTTGAGTCGTTTGGCGTTTTATATAATTTGTCGAAATTAGTTTTTCAGCAATTCATTAATTGAGCATTTCTATGAGTTAAAAATGTTTAAATGTACGTTTAAATTTTATTTCGGAATTGCCATGCATTTTATAACTAGCTTACACTTGTTTTATTTTCATATTCTGTATTATGCATATCCAAGATAGGTAAGTATTACGGTGGTCCCCCAACGACAAGTTTTTAGCCCACAGGCTATCATAGCCTGAGAGCTTATGTGCCCGTCCGATCTGTATTAGGGATGGGCATTATTTATCGTATTAGGATAAATAACAGTGTTACTACGCTAGAACCTAATATTGCATTAATATGTTACTGAAAAGTCCCTGTTAAATAAATAACACATGGTTCTTAATGACAGCATCTTCTTTCACTTGTTTTAATCAAGATTTCATTTTTTGTACCTCTAAAATAATAATAATATTCATTAAAAACGTCCTTAATCGTTTCTTTTGAGACGTTTGCCGAACAATGTTGAATGTCCGGGCTGGGTGCCCGGACA
Source organism: Maratus speculifer (assembly GCA_964019185.1). Lineage (NCBI taxonomy): Eukaryota > Metazoa > Arthropoda > Arachnida > Araneae > Salticidae > Maratus > Maratus speculifer. The sequence goes on from OZ025303.1 coordinate 69,134,959, forward strand.
GCGCCCCCCCCCCTTCCTGCTTGCACAGACCCATTCACTATTATTTAAAAAATTTGCGTCCCCCCCCCCCTTATTAAAACATCCTTAAAAACCGTTATTAAAAAACTCACAATTATACACTCTAAGATAAAAAACCTGTCTAAAACTGAATTTAAAACTGTTTTAAAAGCTTCCGTTTTAGAAGGTTTTACTATATAAAATAAGATATTGTATGTATCCAGCAAGTACAGCCCGGACAGCCCCCCCCCCCTGCTTGCGCAGACCCATTCACAATTATTTAAAAAAATTGCGTCCCCCCCCCCTTATTAAAACACCCTTAAAAACCCTTATTAAAGAAAATCTCACAATTATACACTCTAAGATAAAAACCTGTCTAAAATGGAATTTAAAACTGTTTTAAAAGCTTCCGTTTTAGAAGGTTTTACTATATAAAATAAGATATTGTTTGTATCCAGCAAGTACATCCCGGACAGCCCCTCCCCCCTGCTTGCGCAGACCCATTCACAATTATTTAGAAAAATTGCGTCCCCCCCCTTATTAAAACACCCTTAAAAACCCTTATTAAAGAAAATCTCACAATTATACACTCTAAGATAAAAAACTGTCTAAAACGGAATTTAAAACTGTTTTATAGGCTTCCGTTTTAGAAGGTTTTGCTATATAAAATAAGATATTGTTTGTATCCAGCAAGTACAGCCTGGACAGCCCCCCCCCCCTGCTTGCGCAGATCCATTCACAATTACTTAAAAAATTTGCGTCCCCCCCTAATTAAAACACCCTTAAAAACCCTTATTAAAAAAAATCTCACAATTATACACTCTAAAATTTAAAAAAACTGTCTAAAACGGAATATAAAACTGTTTTATAGGCTTCCGTTTTAGAAGGTTTTACTATATAAAATAAAATATTGTTTGTATCCAGCAAGTACAGCTCGGACAGCCCCCCCCCCCCCTGCTTGCGCAGATCCATTCACAATTACTTAAAAAATTTGCGTCCCCCCCCTTATTAAAACACCCTTAAAAACCCTTATTAAAAAAAAATCTCACAATTATACACTCTGATAAAAAAAACTGACTAAAATTGAATTTAAAACTGTTTTATAGGCTTCCGTTTTAGAAGGTTTTACTATATAAAATAAGATATTGTTTGTATCCAGCAAGTTCAGGTTAAAAACTCTGGGCACCCACCCGTTCAAAAAGCTGATTACGCCTATGCAACCACAGAAGAAATAACTCCTTAATATTCGCTAATTCAATAACTGTTAGATTTTTCACCAGTTTTTCAATTCAGTTCAGTTATGTAGTTCTTTTCTGTTAGATTTTCCACCCGTTTTTGAAAAAATGTAGTTTTTTACATTACAAAAGAACATTTTATCGCTTCGTAACTCTTGTTTATTTTCAAACGTTTTGTCTGAGGATAATGATGTTATCGTTAACGACTTTTGATTTAAAGTTTCGTTTCCTGTTTGGTTTTCATTCGCGGTTGTTGAAGAAAGAGGATAAATAAAAAATGATTTCGTCTCTTTTTTATTAAATATCAGAAAGACTGAATTTGAGATTTGTGGATTTGATTTCTAAAGGGCTCTTCTGGGGAAAGGGGCTGGGGGGGGGGGGCTGTGGGGGGTGGGCGTTTCTCATTTTTTGATGTAATATGTCTATCGAAAGCTTATGCTTCATACATTACAAATCTAGCATAAAAAATTTTCTCCCGTTATTCTGGGTCACGTTACGGACTCATAATGGGTTGAAATTTAAATTTCTTAAACTTCTTCGAGGTTTTTTGCCAAATCGGTATCAGAAAAAAATTGTGCCAACGTGATGTGTGTATGGCATCTGCGCCATATAAATATTATTCAGTCTTTTTTTATTGCAATTTTTTATGTAAAACAATATGCATTATTTTTCATGCACAATTGCGCATTAAATGAAAATTGTAATGCAATTTTTGTAGCAGTACTTTATAATAATGAATAAAAAAAACACATTATTTAAAAGCATTTCCTGCACAATAAAATGTTTCCTGACGATCACAAAAAAATATGTCCTGACAATTCAAAAAATAAAAACGTAATTGTCCAAGTTTTCACTTCTGTCGGCACTCCAAAAATGTCACTTTTTTTTTTTGGGGGGGGGGGGGGGTGAAAATTTTGTAGAAATAAGTCTTATTTTTTATTTATGTATGGATCCATATAAAAAAGTATGAGCTAGTGAATTTTGGAACCATTTTAATACAACTCATATTCCAAATATTAAAATAATTGAGAAAAATTATTAAAAAATTATTTTTAATTTAATCATTTTTATACTAAGTAAATGCAATTAAATTTCTTATAAATTGAATTTGGAATGTTTAGATAAGATTTTAATATTTACAAAATATAAAATACAGTACAATATATTAGGTTTACAGCTTTCTGAAAGACATAAAAATAGTAGGATAAAATTTAGATGAGTTCAAAGTATTAGAATATTTTATTTTGCGCAACAATATTACCTTATTAATATGAAGTAAATGGTAGTTAATTTTTTGTAACACCCTCTTTTGCTTTCATAATAGCGTACAATCGATCTTGCATACTATACATATCTGCTATTAAGAAACTAGTAAAAAAAAACTGAGTTTGGAAAAAATTTCATTCTCTACCATCTGTCCTATCACACAAGTTTCTTTGTCCTATCAGATAATATTTGTTTTATGTTTTGCAGCCGCTCTAGTAGTGGCAGCACGCATTGACTTGCTGTACGAAAATTCAGTAATGCATTTCATCTCAGATTTTAAAACATCAACAGTGCTGATTGAGAAAACGCGGTATATGGAAAATGGATTTTTGAAAAATTCGTTTTCCTCTGTATGTTAAAGAAAGTTTTCTTATTATGTTTTCTTGTACTTTCTAATTTTCCTGCTTTTCGTATTTCCTATTGGATACATTATTTTATATTCAAAAATATATGTGCCTATAGATATTTTCTTAAATGTTGCTGCCCCGCCAGTGGCTGAGAGATTCTGCCCTCAAAACTGGTAGACGGCAGGCGCTGGATTAGAACAAAAACCCAATCGCGGTCGTCAGCCCAATCATTCGGAGTTTTTCGTGGTTTTCTTCGAACTTTGGATTTCCTTGCGTAAATACGGGTTGGGTTCCCTTAGAAAGACCCCCCCCCTCCCTCCACGGGGGGCCCATATCCCATGTGTTGTCCGTTTGGGAGCATATTTAGCAATTGTTTATAAATTGTTTATTGTATCCTGTTACAAAAATAACAGGATGTTGGAACCTGTTACCAGCGCTACTGTGGAATGATGTAACCTGTTAACCAAAAATAGCCATATTTCCCATCTCTAATCTGTATGTACATTCGTACGTTCATACGTTCGTGCGTAACGCGATAACTCATGATAAAAATATCGGATCCACTTGAAATTTTGTATATAGGTATATCCTGATAAGACGCTTCCCTGATTAGTTTTTGGACTTCATTCGATATGTATAAGAGGGGGAACGGGGGGCTCATGCCCCTCCCCTTAATTGATATAAACGGGAATTTCATGTAGAATTAACAGTTTTCACAAATATATATAGGACAGCTGCACCATAAAATTTAACTAATAATAACACATTGCTCAGTGGTGCACAAAACAGGAATTTTAATGTACATTAGTACATATTCAAATAAAATAAAACTTTCAACGTTTCGCGCCGTCTTCTGCGGGCGTCTTCAGGAAAATATGAAATGGAAGGACTACGTTTGCATCTTGTTCGAGAGATAATATTTCTACTAAATTAAAAATTAAATGAATTAAAATTTTAAAAATGTTGCCAATTACACGTGAGTAAAAATTAAAATATTGCAAGGAAATAAAAATTTTAAGGTTTTATGATGTGTTCATTGAATAAGTATAAACAGGGGGAACGGGGGGCTCATGCCCCTCCCCTTAATTGATATAAACGGGATTTTCTTGCAAAATTAACAGTTTTCGTTTAAAATTTAGATATAGGATCATTCTGATGAGGCGAGTCCGTGGCTGTTATTAGGTGTTCATTGAATAAGTATAAACAGGGGGAACGGGGGTTTTAATGCCCCTCCCCTTAACTTGCATAAATGGATTTTTCAAGCAGAATTGTCAGATTTCGTTCAAATCTCTGAATAGTTTTGGAAATTTAATGGTTAAGTATAAAAGAGGGGAATAACTCCTCTTAAATTATATAAATGCTAAATGGGTTTTTATTAAGAATTATCCGATTTGCTCTAAATTTTAAATATAGATTTTTTATATGATAAAGCATGTCCTTGGAGGTTCAATGATTAAGTATAAAAAAGGAGAAAGGGGAGAGCTGTTTCCCCTTCCTAATTTTTTTTTTTTTTTTTTTCGAGTGGAATTAACGAAAATATAAGGCTGTAATGTACAATTAGTATGCGTAGCCTGTGAGCTCAATGCCATCAGTTTAACTGGGCAATATTCTTTTTTATAATTTATTGCTGTATTTTGCAGTTACTCGTCAACTGGTGCCAGAAAAGGACACAGATCAAAGCAACATGCCCTCCTTAGACTCTCACACAAAACTCCCTAAACTCACGAAGAGGGATTCATGGGATCTGAAAGGTCGGATTCAGGATATGGAAGACAACATCTACACGACTCAAGAGCAAAATGAGTACCTCAAGCAAGAACTCGAAGCGTGCAACATGCGTATATCTTCTTTAGAGTCTGTCAATTCTTTGCTGCACCACGATAACGAAATAAAGGCTGTCATATCTGAAGAGGCTATCATTCAAATTGATGAGCTGGAGTCCCAATTAAAGTAAGCAAATGTTTTTAGTTAATTCCTCGGATTTTTTAGTGTATACACTGTAAAAAAAAGTCTGTAAAGTTACTAAAAGTTTCCTAGGAAACTGGGATTCCTACACTGTAAAAAATAACGGACGATTTAACGGAAGTATTACTGGTAATCTAGACGCCAGTATTATTTACTGTTTTTTAACGGAAAAATTTCCGTAAATTGCGGGAAAATGTCGAAAAAAGAACGGAATAATCACGGAAATTTTTCTGTAAAAAACAGTAAATAGCACTGGCGTCTAGATTACAAGTAATACTTCCGTTAAATCGTCCGTTTTTTTTTTTTTTTTTTTTTTTTTACAGTGTAGAGTTTTTTATGTAACGGCAGCAGCAAAAGTGCATGTAACAGATATAGATTTGCACTGAAAATCAAAAATTTTGTAAGGTTACTGAGAATTCTTTAGGAAACTGGGATTCCAAGAATTTTTATGTAACTATAACCCATGTTACAGATAAAATTTTAGTAAAGTTACTGTAATTTTAGTAGATTCGTTTGTAAAGCTACAGATTTCTGTAGCTTTACAAAAATTAAATCTGCAGATTTACATCTTTCCTTGTAAGGTGCGCAGGTAAAATGGTAGTAAGCATACAGATGTCAGCAAATTTTCATATGTAAAATTACAATTTTTTTTTTCAGCGTACTTTAACTCTCTAACAGCCCAACAAAAAGGCAAAATTGTATGTTTTCTCTGTAATTTTTTAAAAATGCTTAGAAAAAAAAAAAAAAAAAACAAAAAAAAAAAAAAAAAAAAAAAGTTTTTTCCAATATCTATCTATATTTTATTATATATAAGTAAATAAGTCTCCAGAGTGCTAATCATAGCTTAATTTCTTAAAACTGGACTATATCTGTAGAATTATATTAATTTAAATAATGTTACAGTTGCAGATGGAACCTGCAGCTTAAGGGTGTATTTCGATTCAAACTGCTTATTTCCGATTTATTTTTGACTTCATTATTGCTCTCAAATACACGAAACTTTCAATATCTCTTATTTGGAAAGTACACAAGGTGCCGTAATTGTCAATTCTTCGATAAATGCAGAAAATATTACAAAAAAAAAAAGCAATCAAAAACGGCATTTTGAACAGATTTTCCCCTAGCGGGAGATCTGTGAACGAAAAAAAAGGGTCATACTGAGAAGATAATTGTCTATAAATCAAATTTTAATGAATTGAGCGTAAAAAGACATCACACGGCACCTTGTACGTCTCTTCAAAAATACCCTCAACAAGTTTCATGATTCTACTTTTAAAAATGTGTCTGAAATTGTATTGGAAAATCTCGAGCTGTTGAAGGTGGAAAAGCGTTTTTTCGAATACACCCTTAATGATCGGATATATCAGCTCGTGGCAGTGAGAAGGTTAAAGAAGGAACTTCTAAGCATTTTGATTTACAGAGAGCTTTTTAGTGTTTTGTTCATCTGACGAAACCCTATTTGTCTCTTTCCTCTATCTGTCCGTCACTGAATCCGTACACAAAAACTGCACAAATCAGATATTTCAAATTTCGTGTACTTACAGCTGAATACATCTTGTCATACGACAAATAATAAAATTTTGAAAAAGTATATTATTTTAATCATTTTTTCAGTGTTATCCGTTCATTTTTGCGATTTTAAAAGAGAAGCTTAATTTGAACGTTTTGCATGTACACATCATGTAGACATGCATGTAGACAGGGAGGGGGGGGGGGAGCATTTCAATAATAGACAGAAAAGTTCTTGGTTCGATCTCCGATGCGAGAACTTGAATTTTAAATCCAAAGATAGATTTAATAAGAAGAAATAAATATTTTTTGGCCAATTTAAGGGTTTGTATTATTAGGTTTCGTTCATCTGACATTCATAATGTTTTTTGAAATTCAACTTTCATTCTATTTTAAAAACTTTTGCGAACTATTAATTATTCAGCATTTTAAATTCAATTTTAAACATTTTTTTCGCTTTTAGAAGTTTAACATTATATTTTGTATCTTCTCTATTTTTTTTAATTCCGGATTTTCAAAAAAATTAGAATTTTGGATTTTATTTAAATAGATTTGAACATTTTTAATTTGATTTAAATAAGTAATTTTCTTTTACATTTATTTTTAAATTAAATTTATTGGTGCTACCATTTATGCAAGAATTTAATAATTATAAATTAAGAATTTGGATTTTTAAATTAAAGAATAAATTGGCTTGAAAGAAATATTCAACGAGACCCTCAGTGTGATCTGCGATTATACTTACCCACTTGTTTTACTTCAATTTCTGTGGTTGGAGTTCATTAAGCCTAAAGTACTTTAAGTCTTATAAATAGATTGTATGCATATGGCTAACGACATTTGATCAGCCAGAATGCCCTTTTATGTAGAGTAAAATACCGCCAAAAAACAAATTTTAACCTCGACTGTGGTTGCATGCATAAAATTAAACCAAATTTTTGAATGTTCAATAAACGTTCTCGAATACAGAACGACATTTTGAAATTCATTTCGCTAAATTAACTATTTGCTGAGACAAGAATAAAATTCTGTTCTACATTTTTAACATATACGCGTTAATAACAGTAATATTCTACAGGTTGCTATGATAATATTCAAATGTAAACACCGTCAGCAAACAAATTTAACCTCTACGCGGGTTGTATGCATAAAATTAAATCAGATTTTCGAAAATTCAACGAATGTTCTCGGATACAGAGCGACATTTTAGCTTAAATTACAATATAGTAAGTATTTGTTGTGACAAGAATAATTTTTTTCGACATTTTTAATATACATTAACGATTTTTTTAATGTATATTTTTAAACATATGTTAATCCTTTTGGGTCCGATTTTCTTCCATTCTGAGAACAAAATTATTTTTACTGAAATATCGTCAATCGTTGATATCCAAACACACTTACTGAAGTTTAAAGATTATCTCATTCTCTGAAATATCTATATTATAAAAGCCAAACGTATCTGTCCGTAACGCATACGCCATTTTGCGAATGGCAACATTTTCCCATGCAATTCGGTTTTGTAATTTTGGATACTGCAAATTTTATGCTTTTAAACAACGCACATTTTCAAGTTTTACACAATCGTATAGAGAGACAAGTTGGAAATTGCACGTGAATCGTAGCAAATGAGGTGCGTTCGTACGATAACGAAGTTTTAAAATATTCAGATCTTGCTGATATAGTAGAGCGTACTTTGGACACAGTATAGTGATCGAAATCTTTGCGTTCCTGTAAATATGCAGGGAGTAAATTTTATTATACTTCATTAACGTATAGCTTATTAATAAAATATGAAGTAGTTTAATATAATTAAAGCCCGCCCCAAACAATGTTTCCACGTATAACATTATTTAGTGGAATACATTTGTGAGGCCCTGTAATTTAATAATAAATATTCTTTGCAACACAGATTGTACAGAATGTATATTTTAGTAGATACTTTGTAGATTCATGTCAGTTCTATTATGTTAAAATGAGTGTAACACCATTAAAATGCATTTGAAATTTTTTCCCCATTGATCGTAATGTAACGGAATACTTTTGATTGTCCCTGTAATTGATCTATCCATCCGATTTTCATAACATTTGAAATGACTCCACAATATTATGTAATAATTATACATTTTAAATTTCAAACGATTGAAATGCATTTGAAACTTTTTTCCCCATTGACCGTAATGCAACGGAATACTTTTGATTGTCCCTGTAATTGATCTATCCATCCGATTTTCATAAAATTTGAAATGACTCGACAAAATTATGTAATAATTATGTATTTTAAATTTCAAACGTTTCGGTTGGGTAGTTTTTGCATTGTTATTTGCGGACAGACAGACGGACGGACTGAGCGACAACAATAGGTGCTACGTATTTACATAATTACGAACGCACCTAAAAAATGTACTTTTAAATGCAATTTGTTTCAAAGCTGTATCTCAATTTATTTTTTTTATAATTTTTTAGTACGAATTTTGTAATTCTGGCAACAGAAATATGCCATTTTCTCTTAAAATTGATAAAATTTGAAATGTGCGCATGCAAATTTTGAGAAGATGAAAATTGTGACGGGTTTAGATTTCACGTGAAATTCTAAGATCGTGTCAATTTGAAATATTTTTTTTCCATACGCATTTATACCAAACAGAACAGCCTCAATTGATAACTTCATCATAATAACTGATCTTTATTATATTTTGCTGATTAAAGTATAATTTTAATAATTTGGACAACTGAGTTTTATAGAAATAGTATTTTTTTTCTTAAATTTAGCTTTAAATAATATTTATTTTAGAGTTAAACTGACCATTATAATATGCATTTTTTTTATGTAGCTAATTTTGTAGCTTTATTATAAATCAATGAAGCAGTTCTTTCTTAAACATTTTCTTTCGTCGAAATTCGACGGGTTCCGCCTTGTAACTATAATGTACTTATTTTATATACTATTCCATTCGTATTAATATGATGATAGGTTAAGGAAAAGTTTTCGGAGACGTTTAGAAATATCGCATGACAACACGGTTTATCAGATATTACAACTTTCTAATGTTTTTTATGTTTCATCGCACGTGATTCGTTCGGAAAAGTAACCTATATTTTACAGAGTGAAATATATGCATAAAATAAAGAATCGCCAATGATGTGAAGATAATTAGGCATACTTTTATTATTATTGTTATTACTAAATGTCAAAACAGATATATAGCCATAATAATAAAAGTATAGCCATGTACTATCATTTCTGTATGAGAAAACGTAACAAAAGTAATTGTTAAAACAAAATAATACTCGATGAAAGGACGTGTACCATTAATTAAGACATGTACTATTATGTATGTGTAAATTAAACCAAAATTTTCTGAAATTTATCTAATATTGTCGGATACAGAACGACATTTTAAGTTTATAATAAATATCTATTGCTGCAAATTACTTTCTTCTCCGTATTTTTAAGACATACACCTTAATAACACTAAAATTCCATAGAATGATATTCAATATTCAAACGTAAACATCGCCAACAGATGAATTTTGACTTCCACCCCAAGTCTCGTACATAAAGTGCAGTTAATTCAGAAATGCTTTTATAGAGCAGAAAATAAGAACATCAGTAGCAAGGGAGTATAAAGAATACAGATATTTAAATAACTGTGCGATGTCCACACAATAAAATTACATTTAGAAATTTCTGAAATTTTCCATAAGACCAGGCTTTTTTTTTTTTTTTTAAGCAAGAATTTTCATGTTCTTCACAAAAATTTACATCGTAAAACAGGACCGTTCACAAAATTTATTGTTATAAATGACACTTCTTTTTTGCAAAAATTGTGAATTAAAATTATGGATTATTTATGTGCTTGTTTTTAAAAAAGTAAAATATGAATTAAACATGAGATAATAACAATTTTTAATCAAGTATAAACAGAATTTTACATTAATCTACATCATTTTATTATTAATGTAACTGATTTTTGAAAAAAATGTGAATTAAACTTGAAATTATAATTTGTAATAAAATGAAAGTAGATTGTTTAAATGAAAGAAAAAATTCTTAATGCCGATTATTTTTGCAAAAATTGTAAATTAAATTTGAGATAATAGCAATTTATAATGAAGTGCAAACAGTGTATTAAATCTACATCAGTGGGTTATTGATGTCGCTTATTTTTGAAAGAGTAAAATGTGAATTAAACTCGAGATAATAACAATGTGTAATATAAAAATAAATTATACTTGCAATGAAATATAAATATTTGTACACATAATTTTCTTTTTAAATCTTATACAGTCAAACCTCGTTAACATGAACACGCTTAACGTGAATTACTTTTAAAATGAACTGGTTTCACAGTCCCCTATAAAGTCGAATACAAAGATTTGATACTAATAGCATGAATTACTGTTAACATAAACAAAATTTTGATTCCCCTTGATGTTCATGTGAACGAGGTTCGACTGTATTAAGTAATTATTATGGAGTCCAAAAAATGTCCTTCACGTCTAATATACTTGCGGAATCACAAATTTAAAAACTGTTGGCTTATGTAATATTTTTAATCTTTACAGGAAGAAAACTGAAGAAACTGAAAAGCTGCAGAAAGAAATATGCTTCTTAAAGCAAGAAGTAGCAAATGGGAAGAAGGAGTATGATAACTTGAAAATGATATATGGACAGGAAACTGGTTATATGAAAAGCACCATCACTAATTTAACATTTCTAAAATCGAGTATCGAAGCTCAGCTGGACGCAACTAAGGTATCACATACAATGCATAACTTATTTGATTTTTCACTGACTTCTTACCTCTTCCATTTATATTAAATGCAAATTTTCACCTTCCTATTTCTCTCATTTATGTTAAATGCGATTTTTCACTTTCCTACCTCTTTCATTTACATTAAATGCAGCTTTTCACTTTCCTACCGCTTTCATTTACATTAAATGCAGCTTTTCACTTTTCTACCACTTTCATTTACATTAAATGCAGCTTTTCACCTTCCTGCCTCTCTCATTTAAATTAAATGCTATTATTCACCTTACCACTTCTTCTATTTGTATTAAATACAATTTTCACCTTCCTACCTCATTCATTTATATTAAATGCAATCTCCCTCTTTCTTACCTGTTTCATTTATATTAAATGCAATAATTATTTTATAGTGCATTACTTCGTTTAAAATAAATCTTTTGTTAATCGTTTCGTTAATCGCTTTTCACTTTTTTCTATATTTACAAGAAAAAAGTACTGGATTCATCAAAATTTTCGAAAACTGGTTTTCGACGAATCTACATGTTTTAGGGGTCAGAGATTCCACAAAACATGTTTTTATAAATGTCTGTGTTCAATCTGTGAATCTCTTTGTATGTGACATAAATTCTAGGGCGCTCTGTCTCAAGAACTAATGCACAGAATTTCACAGAACTTTAGGTTCAGTTAGACCTTGATATAAATTGGATCTGATTACTTTTTAATGTGTATATCACCCAACAGGTGGCGGTAATATGGTGCTTTTTCGCGATTTCTACTATAGCTATATCTTCAGAACTAAAGGACGAATTTTCATAAGTCTTCAGATTCCGTTAGTCCTTGATATAATATGGTTTTGATTATGTTTTGGGGTAAATAGCTAAAAAGGTGGCGCTGCTATACGACATTATTCATAATTATCGCAATAGCTCTATCTCAGGAACCAATGCACGGATTTTCATCAAACTTCAAATTCAATTAGTCCCTGATAAAATTAGTATTCTTCATTTTTTTGAGTAAATCGCTCAACAAGTGTCGCTTCTAACTTTTTTTTTTTTTTTTTTTGTAACGAATTATGCTATAATTTTACCTCAAATACTTATACGCGGATTTTCATCAAATTTCAGATTCAGTCAGAACTTGAAATAAATTGTTGCAGATTAGATTTTGGTGTAAGTTACCTAACCGGTGACGCTGCTATGTTTTATTTTTCTGGTAGTGTTAACGTGTATGAGATAGAAAAAAGTTTTGGGATTGCCATATCCGCCTAGTTTTTCTTGGCATTTAACTATTATATCTTTTTAACTATTATATATTTATTAGATTGAAAAATATGTTGCTCTACTTGGATTCAGAGTTTGTTTGTTTCTTATGTTAACATTTTGTGACTCAACAACTGATTTGAAAAACAATTACTCAGATTTTAGAATACATTTTTTTAAACATGTAAAAAATAAAAAAGATTCAGGACACAGAATAAAATTTTTTTTGATTATTATTTTTTTTTTTTCACATCTGCAATAAAAGAAAAAAAGTGATGTACTTTCGAAAAGAAATTTTCGAAAACTTTTTGGAACGCGAAGCCACTTGAAAGTGCTTTCGTAACTTTCGCAAATCGTACGATTAACTATATGATTAAATCGCACAATTAATTATACGAATAAATCGCATAGTTAATTCGTTATTCGATAACTCGGGGAGATTATTGTATAGATTCATTCTTGGTTATGTTATATTAACGTAGATTAAGGGGAGTTCAAAACACAAAATTCATCACACTTTCTAAAAAAAATTTATTGCATAAAACTTCCTCTTTTTTTTTTTTCCCTAATGCTTAAGGGTGTTCTTAAATCAAAAAGGGCAACTTTGTGACATAAGTTTTAATTCATTTTTGCTCGGAAATGCATGAAACTAGCAGGTGTTGTTATTCAGAAACTGTCTAATTGCATTCATTTTTCTGTTTTTTTTTTTTTTTTTTTTTTTTTTTTTTTTTTTACAGACAAAATAAATCTTTCATAACAAGCCGTCAAAAATGATATTTTGTACCACATTTTCCGATGAAAGCAGAAAAATCTGTCAACGAAAGGTAGAAAATCGAGTGGTTACGCGATAAAAATAGCTTATAACTCGGTAGGTAGTTTAATTATCCTAAAATGGAAAACTGGGTTCGATTCGAAAGTGCTTCCATAGTCAGGCCTTCCAATTTTATGTCTTTCCGTAAAGAAATGAATTTGTAAATGTGTCAAAACGTTTTGCGATTGTTGAACAGAGCAGTTGAGAACACCCTTAAAATGACGTTTAAATTATGTTTCTATTTTAATTAAAAGAGGAATTATTATTTTTTTTTTCATTTGGTTTGTTTACAAAATCTAGCTTTCAAGGAAAGGTTGTCATGAAATGAGTTCTTGTGAAAATGCGCTTGTCTTCGCGATGGGTTTTTTCACACTTTCTCGAATTTAAATTATTATAACTCAAGAACAATAAAAGATAAATGCTTCAAACTTAGAACATGTCTTATTTTTTAATTATTTCACTTTAATTTTGATTCAGCAAATTAAAAAATATATATTTACTTTTGAAAATATGATTTAAAAAAAAAATAAGAGTTACATAATTTTCTTTTTTAATTAATTTAATTTAAGCATTTTTAATTAAAAAAAACTAATATTTTTAAAAATTTTGAATAAAAATAAAAGTTTAACTATTTCTGCTTATTTAAATATAAAAAACTTCAAATTCTACAAACAATATTTTGAGTTATAACGATTTAAACTTACCCCACTTTTTAAATAAATTGCAAATTAAAAATTTTATTATGAGACGTTTTATCGTGTAATTTTTTTCATAAATAATATGGTTAACCACCACAAAAATTTCAAAATTTAACTCAACAAATAAAATTTATTTTTAAATGTGTCTCAGGCCCCTTAAGAACGAAATTACTTGAATTTGATTGGAATTGACTTAAAACTATATATATACATAAATTTTGGAAATTTTTCGTGCGAAATTGAATTTTAATTATAATTATTATTGTCTTGATTTTTTTAGGTGGGTATGTTTTTTATATATAAAATAAACGGCAAGCGGTTTACGTAACATATTTTTGAAACTTTTATCTTTTAACACTTTCCGACCAAGTTGAAAAGTGTTTAGGAATTTGGCTTGTCTGCCAATCCAAGCTCTAACTCACGTAAATATAATTGGATTTTAATGCAGTTTATATATATTTATTTATTTATTTATGCCTAAGTGGGACAAGATCAACAGATCGCTAGGATCCGGTGTAGACCCTATTTGTCCCACCCGGAATGTTCCCCGGCATGTGGGGATTCATTACAATAACTTCAAAAAAAAAAAAAAAAAAAAAAAAAAACATAATATACAGGCTGTATACAACATCAACACAGTGGTATGCGCGCCGGAGACCTGCTCCATCGCGACAAGTGGCGCTACGACTGCCAAAAGCTCAACAAAGGCTCTAACGCGACAGCGGGCAGTCTTAGGAGAGAACGGTTAAGTGGTAAGATTGGCCAGGTCCATAAGGAAGTGATAAATTTGTGCCAATTGACGGAGTAGTTTTGGGCGGGTTAAGATATTTGTGAGCCAGGTATCTGGGCGGGAATAAGGGTTCTTAAGGTGCCAGGCCTCTGTGAGTGTGCAGAAGAAATAGAAGTGGTCTGGAGACCCTATGGCCCCACACTCACAGAGGTCCGTATCTGAGCGTTTAAAATAATTTAGGTATGTTCTGAATGGACCATGGCCGGAGAGGAATGCTGATGTGGGAGGGGAGAAAGCTAAGAGATTGTATGAGACTTTTGGGATAAGGGAATAGGTGTGCCTGCCTTTGCTTGAGGCATCCCAGTAGAGTTGCCAGTCAGAAAGAATGTTTCTTTTGAGGAAGTGGCGAACATGAGACGGGGGAACAGGATGGGGGATATCTATGTTTGGACGTGAGGTGGCCTCCTTGGCCAGTGCGTCAGCTAGCTCATTGCCAGCTATGCCGATGTGAGCGGTGACATGGCCGAGAGAGACCCTATGGACGAGAGTTTTTAAGATAACTTTTATCTTAAGCACTAAAGGGTGTTTAGTTCTATGGGCGAATATTTCTTGTAGGCTTGAAAGGCTGTCACTATAAAGGTGAAAAAAAGTAGTATGAGGATAGAGAACAATCCATTCCAAAGCCCGCAGGATTGCGAAGAGTTCTGCTTGGAACACCGAATTGTTATCTCTAATCCTGCAAGCCCACTGATGAATAACAACACTGTCTTTGAAAACACAGAAGGATGATGCTACTCCCGTCTCCGTGTGTGAACCATCGGTGAAAATGGCTGGATTTTTCGAGGGGCTGTAAGAATGCTTATTAACATTAACTTGAAGATAGGATGTCTCATCCGCCGGATGCATAGTCCAGCTGTGGACTTTTCTTTGTAAGAGCAAGTTAGGGAAAATTGCTGACTGTGTTGGTTCGTGTTCTAAGTGTAGTATTCTGTTTTTCTGAAATTCGTAAGCGAGAGTTAAGTGTATGGGTGGAATACCAGTAAGTACTGTAAGTGCATCCGTTGAGATAGTTCTATAACCTCTAACCATTTGCAGAAGGAATATGCGCTGGATAGAGGCAAGTTTTTGCTTAGCCACTTTGGTTAGCGAACCTCCCCAAACGCCCACACAGTAAAAGATGATGCGTTCAATGATTATGTGGTACCATGTTTTTAACATATTGGGCTTGATGCCCCATGTTTTTTATGTTAATTTACAGGAATTATGGTAGTAAATTAAAAGTTTAATTTTTAGTGCTTTGATATGTGGAATCCAGCTCTGATGTTTATCAATAATTACGCCTAATAATTTAAGAGTATGAACGTGGTGGACGCTAACCCCATTGACTCGCATCACGGGCTTGCGTTTGAGTTCTCTTGGTTTAATGAAGGTTAAAGCTTGGGATTTTCCGGGTGAAAGCTGGAGATGAAGGCGAGCCAACAACTGGCAAAAAGCAGGGAAAGCTCTTAATGATACTTATTGTGGCATGTTCGGTACTGAATATGAAAAGTGTTTATGAATTTGGTTTCTCTGTCTATCCACGCTCTAACTCGCGTAAATATAATCGGATTTTAATGCAGTTTATATATATTAATGATGCTTATGTTCGGTACTGAATATGAAAAGTGTAGCATTAATAGTTCATTTACAGGGGCACTCAAAAGAATTCCGTTACATTACGGGCAATGGGGAAAAATTGTTTACAATGTATATTAATGGCACTATGCTATTTCAAATGTATTGAAATTGATATCCATAATTAAATTTCACAACAATGTTTTAAAATGTATCCCGGACCCCCTTAAGAAACATTTTGCTTATTTTACAGTTTGTATTTATAATAAAGTTATGAATAAAGAGGCGGCGACATATAATATACTAGCTATGAACTGCTTGTGAAGTAACTGAAGAGGTTGTCACTAGCTGGTAGCTGGTTTTTTAGATCGCATCTGATTATTGCCAAAGTAAACTTCCACCAGTAAATTTTAAATAAAAAATTTTGTTTTATGTAAGCGACTTTTTGATAAAAAATTTCTGTCATTATTGTGGCTGAATTTTCCCTTTGTTTCTACAGTGGCAGTTTGCCCAAGCATTATAATCCCTTTCAATAACACTGAGATGTGAATGTCTAGATTGTCAGAATATGGCGGAAATGCAGGGCCTGATGACCACCGAAGTAAACTTCCACCAATAAAAATGGATACATGTTTTTGCTATTATTTATGATTGAAATTTTGCATTAATAAGGTGTGATAGTAAGGATAAAACTGAAAGTTATTAGTGGGAGTTTTCTCAGGAAGTAATCAACAACAACGAAAACGGTTGCAATTGAATCTTCACTCTTTTAAGGATACGCCAGTTCCTCCTTATTAATAGTTCCATGACATTTATGTTTTCAGAATATTGTTTGCTTATATGTATTTTCTTTGCATGGAATGAATTTTAGTTATGGAAATATTGGGAAACAGTCTATAAACTGTGCGTAACGCTTATTAAATTTCTTGTTTATAATAAATACTTACAAACTTATTTAAAATTGGTCCTTAACTTTATTTCCTAGTTAATGCTTTTCACTCATGAAACTGAAATAAACCAGTTGAAAATGAAGTGTTCGGCTAAAGACGCTGAAATTCAATCTCTAAAAGAACACAATAAGGAAATAGAATCAAAATTACGGGAAGAAGAAAGTTTACGGCGGAAGTTGCACAACACTATACAAGAACTAAAGGTTTGTTATTTAAAAGTACTTTACACTCTAAAATAATTTTTGTATCATTTAGTAATAGGTTTTCGTATCATCTTTTACCTATGCCATAAGTGTATTTTTAATTTTAGAGGGATGGACAGTATTCTTGTGACGTCAGAGTAGGAAAAATGGCGGCGTGATCGTTTATTTGTTCTTTGCATTCACCATTATACCGAGAGGTGGCAGCACAGATAATATCCTCATTGAATTAATGGCTGAAATTCTCGGATTAGTTAAAAATCTAATCGCATATTCAAACGCAATCGGTTTGCCAAGACATATCTTGGTCGAAAATACCTGAAAACTCTATTTCAGAGGTTGACTCGTAAGTTTACAAGTATGTTTTCCTGTTCCCAGTCCTCCATGTTTTCACACCTTTCGGTGCAGGAAAGCACAGTGGTAAATCTATGAGTCAACCGATAAAATTGTGTTTGAAGGTATTTTCCACCAAGGTAGGACTTCGCAGACTCATTGTGTTTTAATACGCGAATGGAGATTTAACTAGTCCTACAATTTCAGTCGTGAACTCGATGAGGTGATTATCTGTGCTGCCGCCTCCCGGTCTACAAGGTTTTATTTCCGTATTTCTGTTTGCTGCCTTATTTTATTATCACACTAATGAACAGATAAGCCTTGTTAATGATAATATAAGCATATTCTTTCATTCTTTCATTATTAAATTATGAAAAAAATGATAAAATTATGAGTTGTGTAATTCAAACGAAAAAAAAATGAACATTAATAAAAAAGAATATTGCCCAGTTAAACTGATGGCATTGAGCTCACAGGCTACGCAAACTAATTGTACATTACAGCCTTGTATTTTCGTTAATTCCGTTCGAAAAAAAAAATTAAGAAGGGGAAACAGCTCTCCCCTTTCTCCTTTTTTATACATAATCATTGAACCTCCTAAACTATCAAGTACATGCTTTATCATATTAAAAAACCTATATCCAAAATTCAGAGCAAATCGGATAATTCTTAATAAAAACCCATTTAGCATTTATATAATTTAAGAGGAGTTATTCTCCTCTTTTATACTTAACCATTAAACTACCAAAACTATTCAGAGATTTGAACGAAATCTGACAATTTTGATTGAAAAATCCATTTATACAAGTTAAGGGGAGGGGCATTAGAACCCCCGTTCCCCCTGTTTATACTTATTCAATGAACACCTAATAACAGCCACGGACTCGCCTCATCAGAATGATCCTATATCTAAATTTTGAACGAAAACTGTTAATTCTGCATGAAAATCCCGTTTATATCAATTAAGGGGAGAGGCATGAGCCCCCCGTTCCCCCTGTTTATACTTATTCAATGAACACCTAATAACAGTCACGGAATCGCCTCATCAGAATGATACTATATCTAAATTTTGAACGAAAACTGTTAATTCTGCATGAAAATCCCGTTTATATCAATTAAGGGAGGGGGGCATGAGCCCCCCGTTCCCCCTGTTTATACTTATTCAATGAACACCTAATGACAGTCACGGACTCGCCTCATCAGAATGATCCTATATCTAAATTTTGAACGAAAACTGTTAATTCTGCATGAAAATCCCGTTTATATCAATTAAGGGGAGAGGCATGAGCCCCCCGTTCCCCCTGTTTATACTTATTCAATGAACACCTAATAACAGTCACGGAATCGCCTCATCAGAATGATACTATATCTAAATTTTGAACGAAAACTGTTAATTCTGCATGAAAATCCCGTTTATATCAATTAAGGGAGGGGGGCATGAGCCCCCCGTTCCCCCTGTTTATACTTATTCAATGAACACCTAATGACAGTCACGGAATCGCCTCATCTGAATGATCCTATATCTAAATTTTGAACGAAAACTGTTAATTCTGCATGAAAATCCCGTTTATATCAATTAAGGGGAGGGGCATGAGCCCTCCGTTCCCCCTATTTACACTTATTCAATGAACACCAAATGACAGTCACGGAATCGCCTCATCAGAATGATCCTATATCTAAATTTTGAACGAAAACTGTTAATTCTGCATGAAAATCCCGTTTATATCAATTAAGGGGAGGGGCATGAGCCCCCTGTTCCCCCTGTTTATACTTATTCAATGAACACCTAATAACAGTCACGGAATCGCCTCATCAGAATGATCCTATATCTAAATTTTGAACGAAAACTGTTAATTCTGAATGAAAACCCCGTTTATATAAATTAAGGGGGGGATGAGCCCCCCGTTCCCCCTCTTATACATATCGAATGAACTCCAAAAACTAATCAGGGAAGCGCCTTATCAGGCTATATCTATATATAAAATTTCAAGTGGATCCGATGTTTTTATCATGAGTTATGTCGTTACGCACGAACGAACATACGAACGTACATACAGAACGGACCGGCACATAAGCTCTCAGGCTATGATAGCCTGTGAGCTAAAAACGAACACTGAAATGAAATCGTTCAGTAAAATAAATTTAATTTACATAATTTATAAACAAATCTAAATTTAAACATTTGAAATTTTATTCATTGACGCAGACATTGGTTATAACCTAATTTATTTTAATGTTATATCTATATTATAAAGGCCAAACGTATCTGTGCGTAACGCATACGTCATTTTGCGACTATCAACACTTTAAAATTTCAAATGAAATTTGGTTTTGCAATTATTTCTCCTGCAAATTTTTAAATTTCTTAATATCGCAAATTTTCAATTTTTGCACCGTCGTATAGGGAAAAAAATTTACTTTCAAATGCAATTTGTTTGAAAACTTTATTTATTTTTGAGTTATTAATTTTTTTTTGTAATTTTTTATACCGTTTTTTAACTGTGGCAACAGACGTACTCCATTTTTATTAAAAGTAAAGGGGAAAAAGCAAATTACTGTATCTTTTTGTTGCCATTTTTTCATAAAAAATGAACAAAAAAATATTGAATTTAAAATACGTGCTATGTGAAGAATTTTCATTATTGACATAATTATGAAATTCTGTAAATTTTGGTTTTATTTGGTTTTTATTTATCAATTAAAGGGGGGGGGGGATTTTTAGTTCATTAAAAACTTTCTTTAAACACGATACAGCACTTTCTTTTTAAACTCTGACGTCATAGGAATATTGTATATCGTATTTATTGCATACAGATTATTTCAGAAATTTGCATTTATACTTAAAAGAATATAAATAAATTAGTATCTGTTTACAACTAACAGTAATCGAGATTCCAAATTTTGAATTAAAATGATTTTGAAATGATCAAATTTAAATATCATTTTTTAAAGCGTGAATACGGATAAGAGAAATGCATATGTAAATTTTGAGATGGTAAAAATAATGTCGGGTTTAGATTTCAAGGGGGGGGGGGGAATTCTATGATTAAGTCAAAGTTGGATAAATTTTGCTATTTTTCAATAATAATAAAAGATCTTTCTTGCATTTTATTGTTTACATATCGATTAAAGTTTAATTCTAATAATTTCTACAACTGAGTTTTATAGGAATAGTATTTTGTAAATTTTAGGTTAAATATAATTTGTTTAAGAGTTACGAATATAAGATGCATTTTTTATTGTGACTTATTTAGTAGATTTATTATAAATCAATGAAGCAGTTCTTTCTTAAACATTTTCTTTCGTCGAAATTCGACGGGTTCTACCTAGTTTCTAATAAATTCGATAAGCAACACAAAATTAATCTCAAATTAAATGAATATTCCTTATATTATTTCAGATCTATTACATGCGTTTCAAACGTTTCAGAAGCGGAATAAAAAATAAGTGAATTTTTGAGAAACGCAATGCTTTCTAATGGAGTGATTTTTCAGTGTTTTTCCAAACAGCTGTTTTTTTCTTCTTCTTTTATTTACTCATCATACGTAGTATAGGGTAAGTCTTGCTATCGTTTTGAAAATCGAATTTTTATTTATTTATTTATTTATTTATTATTATTATTATTTTACGGACATTTTTTTTTACACGTTTCAGACACTGGAATTCCGAAAAAAAAAATATGTTTAGAAAAGAAAAAAAATTGCCGTCTATCTGTAAACGCTTTATCTCCAGAACAAATTGAGATAGAAATTTGAAACTTGTTGTGTACTTAGTATCTAATAATGAGAAGAATTCTATTGAATATCAGTAACCTCGATTATCCGGAATTATTTATTTCGGACTCTCGAAATATTCTTTCTGATGAAAGATATAAAAAAATTTCGAATTTTTTATTTTAAGGAATGAATGTAAAAAATAATAAAAAAGCATAAATTTTGCATAAAAAACGCAATCGATCGGATAATTAGTTTCCGAGATATTTGTCATCCTATTTTTCACACTATTCGATTTTTCATAGTTCCGTATTTCATTCAAATTTCAATTCAAAGGTATATTTTAATTGTATATGAAATGCTTAATCCGACGGAGGGCACTGTTAGTTAGTATGATTATTATTTTTGGAGTTATAAGGATATTTCTTTTATTACTTCATTATTCCGTTGACCAAAAAACTATCGGCAAACTATAAGATGAAATACCAATAATAGCTTATCGTAAATGTCGTATTCACTTGATATTAATCACGTTACACGTGTTTGTTATGTCATCAAGCGGTTTTTAATTCGACATTTAATTTGTATTTTTATTAATCTTTTACTACAGTATTTGTTTTTTCGTTATTTAAAATTAAAAATTATGCCAATTTGTATAACTTACGAGTAGTTTGGCGATTTATATAATTTGTCGAATTGGGTCGAATAGTTTTCACGCGTGTTTTATTTTTACATTTTATAATATGCATATCAATAATCACGGCCGCAGCTAGAAGTGATCAATAGGGGGGGGGCTCATATTTTTTTTTCTCTCTCTCTGACGCAGAAAGATAAATTAGTGCTTATTCACATTGCAGGTACTCTGTTTCTTATTAAACTGTTGTAATAACTTCATTTTATACTAAGAAAAGTATAGGATGATGAAAATTTTGAGTGTATAACTGGTGCAAAATTAAACATCATGTTAGCTTCATATGTACAAATAGGATGAGGGAATGTTGAATTACGTATTCTAGATACAATTTAATAACTCTGCAAAACTGTGAAAGAGTCTCCAAGCTAAATTAGATTTTTGAACAGAATTTCATTTGAATCTTCGGAACAGAAATTCATTGAGTGACCTTGGAATCTTTTCCAGGGGGGGGGGGGATCAAAATATTTTAGGGGGGGCTGAGCCGCCCGTAGCGCCCCCTTAACTACGACCCTGTCCATAATGGGTAAGTATTACGGTGTTCACCAACGACTAGTTTTTTTAACATTTGGAAAACTAGGCGGGAAATCTATGGCAGGAAATTTTGTTCTTATTTAAAAATCATGATTGAAAATTATTATGTGTGTTTAACCGTCTTTTTTAAAAAATTGCAATTGTGTTTTGAATCAGTATATTAAACGTTTGTTTTGCCGTAGGGTAACATCCGGGTCTTCTGCCGAATGCGGCCTGCTCTTTCCGAAGAAATAAAAAACGGAATGAACCTCTTAAATGTCGTGGCTGTTACTGACAAAACGATAGAAATTCAGCACGTGACTGACATCGGGCACTTAACTGAGGTAAAATGTTTTCATTAGTATTACTACATTATCTGATTAGTTTCATTTCCCTTCAAATTTTTTTGTAAATATCGGTCGCCCATGAAAGAATGTGTCAGTTTCAATGTTATAACATTTTTTATATATTATATTATAATATTCAGTTATATACTGTTATATTATAACAGTTTAATTTAAGACTGTTTACAACGAATCACATACAAATTCATGGTAAATGAGTCTAGTTTTTCTTACAAATGTTCAATAATAGTTTTTCTAGCTCTTTATGATTTTTTTTATCAATTATTTTATTTATTATTTATTATTCTTTCTGAAGCATTTAAATAACGTAAATATTGTACCACTGATGAAACACTGTAAAATAGTCAAACAGTTTGATAACACAGTATGATATAACATAAAATATCCCTGAAAAGCTTGTTAATAGAATTAATACAACATTTTTAAAAAATATATATGTATACTAGGTCTTTTTTATGCTTTAAAATTTTTTTCACAAATATTTTCCCTCTTTAAATATATGCGAAATAATACATTCTTAATAGCATAAAATTAGTAAATAAAATTACAATATAATTTATTTTTTTCTGTTTTTATTTTAGGATATCACAAACCATTTCTTTTTTTTTTTACGTTTTCAACCATCTCAGGAAACTTTTATTCTCTCACTTCCCTGTCTTTCGATCTGTCCATCAGTCACTTTTTTTTTTTTTTTTTTTTTTTAAATAGAGTTGAATATTTACTGTCCTCCCCAAAACCATAAAAAAAATCTTATGTTAGTTTTTATAAATTCGACCGTTACTGCGTCATTACATAATCTTAATTTCAGCTAATTCTTTCGTTGAAATTACCCGTTCGTTGAAATTATTCGTATTATAGACAAGAATTTTCGGTTATATGCAGAGAATTGCGAATTCAAATCTCGCTGATTTAAGTTAAAAATTTTTAAAAGTTAAATTTGTATTTTTTTTTTTTTTTCAATTAAATTTGCGAAGTATTATTTGTTCTTAAATCTCCCTTCTACACGCCACAAAATAAAGAAAAAGAATAAACATTTTAAAAACGGAATTGCATCGAGATTTTTTTTAACTTAAATTTGTAATTATTTTAGTGGAATTTCATTTTTAAAAAATGTCGCCCTCCTCCCCCCCCCACACACACTCACACTCCCACAAAAAGAAAGAAAGTCTCTAAAAAAGAATTAAAACTTTAAAAATGTGATTAAGGTCAGAGGGATAAATATTCGATTCTCCTGGGTATTATTATTATTATTATTATTATTGTGTGTGTGTGTATTATCATCTAACTACAAGCAATTTTTTTCAAACAATAGATTTCTACAGATATTTTTCCCCAGTAACCTAGGAAATTGAAAGGTACTTTTCTTTTTTATTTCGAAGTTCAATGTATGTTTTAATATGACATTCTTTTTTGGCACCTTTTAGTGAGTTTTTGGAAAGAAAAAGTATAGATAAATAAAAGAAATTCTAACTAAAACAAAACGTTTAAAGAAAAATATATTTTTCCGTTTAATAAAAAGCTTTCAATGAAAATAATAATGCATACTGAAAACGAACAGAACGAGGTAAAATAATTTTCGAAACCATTCTTTATAAGAAAGCGAATTAGGATAAGAATATTAAAAAAAGAAAAAAAAAGAAAGAATAAAACAGAACGTCACTTTGAAATTTTTAATAATCTACTCCTGCACAGATTTTGTATTTACAATATACTAACAATCAACATAGCTGTCTTTTTAAATATATGCACTACATACTGCAAAAAAAGAATTTTTTTTTCCTGTAACTCTTGCAAATATTGATTGATAACTGTTTCAAATAACTGTTCAGCTCAATAAAATGGATGTGGTATCTTCTATACTTGTTTCGACTTCATCTAACTTCATAGCATATTTCTGTTTTTTCTGTGCTTGAGGATTTTTTTTTTCTTTTTGGCAATACGGTTTAAAAGAGCATTATCAGACTGTATTCTTTATTTAGTTACTGCGTTTATAACATATTGAAAAAACTAGCTGATAGAAAAGTTTTTCCGGGAAACATTATCTATTAAATATTATTTAAACTTTTTTTTTAACTTTTCGTCGCAGCCCCACATTTTATAAAACCATAAACGAGATTGTTTTACCCCAGATCAGATGCTCTCTTCAGACAATCAGTTTCGTACCAAATGATATTCTACATCAGAGTGATAGTGAAGTGAACACTCTCGTTCCCTCATCTCTCGCTTTCCCCCATTTCTTCTCCTTCCCACGGCCCTTCTGCTGTTCTTCTTCCCATTTCCTCTAACTTTCCCTTATTAAAAAACTTAACTACAAAAAAAAAAAAGAAAAAAAATACCTTAAGTACTAAAAAAAAGTAGGGAAAGATGGAGAGAGAGGAAGACGGTCAGAAAAACATCAGAAGAGCCGTGAAAAAAGGAGGAGATTAAGGGGAAAAATGGGGCTTGAGGTTATGGGACTAAAAGAAAACTGGTGTTTGAGAGAGGGATACTCCAAAAATCTCCCTAATCCAAATCATTTCTATCATCTTTGAATTTTCTGAAAAGAGACTGGTTCTTTAAAATTTTGAATATATCCTCACACTGACTCTAAGCGTCGTTATTGGGAACTTAAGAATCAAGGGAGGAAATCTCTTCAATAATAAGATGTTAACAAAAAAATTGAAAATATCCTCACACTGACTCTAAGCGTCGTAATTGGGAACTTAAGAATCAAGGGAGGAAATCATTTTCATAATGGGGTCTTAACAAAAAAAAATGAATACAACCTCACACTGACTCTAAGCGTCTTAATTGGGAACTTAAGAATCATGGGAAGGAATCTTTTTCATAATGAGGTTTTAACAAAAAAAAATGAATATATTCTCACACTGACTCTAAGCGTCTTAATTGGGAACTTAAGAATCAAGGGAGAAAATTTCTTTATAATGGGGCCGTTATCGAGTAATTATTTTTTTTTTCCTCGGGTGATTGTTACACAGCTGAACTTTTATTCTGTCATTATTGAATTAAAATTATACCTTGTTTAATGTTCAATCATTATGGTAGTAGAAAAACTTCGTTAAAATCTTTTTTGTATTTTTCTGGCACCTTTTCTTTTATCATTATTAGTTTTTGAATTCTGGTTCCAAAAGATATCACTTAGATTCCAGTTTGAAGATTTTATCTGACAAAAACTAAAGTCCAGTACTTACTTTGTCCAAAAAATAGAATTTCGCCCAATTGCAATTTTGAATATTTCCCTCATTGACTCCAAGCATCGTAATTCTGAACTTGAAGAATCGAGGGGGAATGTTACTTTAAAAATGGGTCCCTAACCAAACTATTTTTGCCTCCCAAGTAAGTACTTCTAACATACGTTAGTATGCTTTGAAGCTTTCAAAATGAATTCCGCGCAATAATCTTCTGAACCAGGATTATATCCCTCCCCCCGATGTCATATGATGAAGGTATTTTATAAATATTTGTTGGAATATATTATTAACATTTTTGAAAAGATTCAATTCATCTTTTTACATGGTGCAGATAAACTATATATATTTTAACTGACTGAACATTTATGGTATATTATTTGTAAAAAGGGTATATATAAAAAAATCTTTTAGCAAATTAATATTTGGTAAAAAGGAAAATTAAAAAAAATATTTTTTTTCATTTGTGAAAGCAGTAAACGATAAATGCCCTTTTAAAACCGATTGCTTTTTTAAATGCTATTGATCTGACTAGAAGAATAATTTCTTGATTAACCTGTTAAATTTTCAGAAATTCTGTTTATGAAACTGCCGTTGTTCCTTACTCCAATATAGAAATGTTCATCCAGAACCCACTTTAAGGCGTTGTTGAACATCTGCTTTACTGTGGAAACTGTTTTTACTTTCTCATTGCTTGAATCTGATCTTTTCTGATCTCCTTCGACTCTTTCTGCAGTGACATAACTTTTCTCATTCTCTTCATTTTCAATCAAATCTGACAATTTAAATTCTGGATTATATTCAAATATTTCTGAAAACTGTTTGCAAAGATTTTTGTTTACTTCTGAATGAGATGCCATTTCATATTCTGTTTTGAAAGGACAAATCTTTTCATCATCTTCATCAAATGGAATGGGATTGTCCATTTTGACCTTTTCTACCTTTTTATAGTCATCAATTACAAATTCTGCTGAAGATATTTCCGAGAGATTCAAGTCTCCATGTTCAAAACTCAATTCTGGCTTATATTCAAATGTATCTGAAAACTGCTTACATAGATCTTTAGTTACTGCTGAAGCAGATGCAACTTCATCATCTGTTAACTTTTCATAATAACTTTTCTCATTCTCAATCAAATCTAAAAATGTAAATTCTGGATTATATTCAAATATTTCTGAAAACTGTTTGCAAAGATTTTTGTTTACTTCTGAATGAGATGCCATTTCATATTCTGCTTTAAAAGGACAAATCTTTACGTCATCTTCATCAAATGGATTAGGATTGTCTATGTTGAGCTTTTCTCCTTTTTTATTGTCATCAATTAAAGTTTCTTCTGAAGATATTTCCGAAAGACTTAAGTCTTCGTGTTCAAAATTCAGCGCCACACTTTCTTTGCTCTTTACATCTTTTGCATGATCACCCATCATTTCTTTATCGATGTTCACATTTATCATGTCGTGTGCAATAGATTGCGATTTACTTCCTTCATGATCTTGAGAACAAGAACTATGGCTTTCCGTGATTTCATCTCTTGGCTTTACAACTACTATTTTATCTGTCGCTTTCAAAAAGTTGTCTTCTTTTTGCTTTCTGCTTGAAAAAAACTCAAAGCATCGCTGTCTGCAAGGTATTTTTACTTCTGTATCTGTTTCACGTGTGAGGACATCTTCATGAGTAACACAGCTACATTCTTTCACCACAGTATTTGCATTCTTTAAAGCCATATTCTCTATTTTACACTTCAGCTCTTTGTATGGAACTAAACGGAATAAAAAAGAAGTACATAAAAATTAATAGGAATAAGAAGGAATTTTATTACCGTAATTTCGGGTGTATAAGCCGCAGATCAAACAATTCTTTTCCAACCCAGAATTTTTTAAGAAACAAATATAACTAGTTAGATCGCCGTAAATAGTTGTCTTCAATTACTAAATAAGATTTCTGGGTCAAAAAAGAATTGTTTGATCCGCGGCTTATACACCCGAAATTACGTTAATTTAATGTTCATAAATAATATAAACAGGTTCATTTTACAAAAATTGTTTTCTTAGCAGATCTGGGTGGAATTGCACATTATACATTTATGTACATTGAACCCTCATTAAGGCGTCTTCACTTATTTTTCGTCCCGCTGAATTAACCATTTCAGATAAATTTTAAACGGAACTTTAAAAGAAAAACAGAGCTGAAAATTCATTAAACGAGGACATAGGAAGTAAGGAAAGGTTTAGAGACACATGATGAAAATTCTTAGATCTTTTTTATAGTTTAATTATTTAAAATCAATTGCAAGATTAAATTTTACTATTTTATCAACATGATCAGAAAAAATACATTTTATATTATAATTTTGCTAGTAGTTCAAAAAATTTGACAGTGAAAAAAAAAAAAAAATGCAATTACCCATTTTTTGCCAGATTTCATCTTCTACAGGCTTCACAAGGAAATCTTTCAGCAGCGACAGCTCGAAAAGTTTCAGGAAAATTTCATTCATGTTAGGACGATTTCCAGGGTCTAACTGAAGAATACTGGCTAGTAACATTCGTATATTTGTTAAATCTGTATGTTTAGCTGCTTTGCGATATTGCTTAGAGACCAATTTTTTAAATTTATGTTCCTGAAAAGAAAATATACATGTTTGTTATTTATATTACAAGATGTGTATATTATTTATGAAAATACATTACAAAATAAAATATTTATGAACTGTACAAGCTAAAGTACCCGAAATTTTCAGAATGTTTGTTTTCAAAAGTTAGTTTTGAAAAAACGACGTTTGCGTATTAATTTACGTAATTTCCAGTCTCTTTTTAAGTGCGTTCGTAATTGGGTCATTCCAAAAATAAAGGTCCCTTTTGAGAAATTTTTTTTCAAAAATTTTTTCATTTAAAATGAAATAAAAATATCATTGAGAGGGTTGTATACATATTCAAGAGTAGAAATTGAATATCAGCAGCGCAGCGCACTTTTTTAAAAATATTTATCACTACACTTAGAAACACAGACACATTGGCTGAAAAATGTCCCCTGTGTTACCATATTTTAAATAATCTTTTCATTTTTTCTTATTAAAATAGAGAATTCCTTTTACAATATTAACACTTTGATATAAATGCTCTTATTCAGTGCCATATAGTTTTTTGTCTATGTATATATTTTTTCATGATATAGTCATATTATGTCCCCCGTGTTACCCTTTTTTCATTCTTCCTGTATAAAACTTTATATAACTTGGTAAAAATTACTCTAATATAATAAAATTATAGTAAAACTTATTTATACATATTAGCCAGTGCATATTATAAAATTGGTTCATAAGAAAGTTTTTTCGCTTTTGTTCTGA
The DNA here is from genome assembly GCA_964019185.1 of Maratus speculifer. NCBI lineage: Eukaryota > Metazoa > Arthropoda > Arachnida > Araneae > Salticidae > Maratus > Maratus speculifer. Next base: position 69,164,440 of record OZ025303.1, read on the forward strand.
TAAAGGAAATGTCAGTAACATAGGGGACAATAAAGTAACAAAGGGGACATCCTAATTGAACATATAAAAAAGTAACAATTTTAAAAGTGTACTTATGTATTAATTAAAAATGTATTTCTGATACAGACCAACAAATGCATTAAAAACAGGATATTCTGTTGCATTTCATTTCTAAACTTGGGTTTTTTGTCTCTTAACAACATATCAACCAATATCATGGTACACAGGGGACTAGTAACACAGGAGACAAAATGATTTAAATTATCACCTATGTATTACTACTTTCATAGAAACAATGTAAAGTTAGATGGAATATTTTCTTTTAACTAAGACTTACAATTTAAATGCTAATAAACTAGAAAATTAATAATTTATCGAAATAAATCAATAGTAACACAGGGGACACACAAAAAACACACCCACCTTCAAAAATCACCTTTATTTTCGTAATATTCTTTAAAATTTAATAAATGAGGAAAATGACTACCTAGGATGAATTCTAACTCTAAAAGTACATGAATGACTTCTGTTAACAACATTTAGCTTGCAAATTCTTATTTTAATAGGAAGAAAAAAGTGGCGGTAACACAGGGGACAAAAATTAAGGGACGCGGAAATTTTTCTTATAAAATGAAGAAAAATAGTTACAAAAAATATTTAAAGTATATAGGGATAATATAAAGACTACAAAGATATAAAAAATATCCTGAAAGATAACTTAAATGATACATATAGTAAAAAAAATAGGGTTTAAAAAGTAAAAATTGTTCTTGGGCATGGCTTTTTACAGGACACAATTATTATGAAAGTAATTTGAATAACAATAAATGGAATTTATCTCAAATTTAAAAACTGCATTAAAGAAAAATATCTTTAAAATATCTTTTCCAATATTTAAATTTAATTTTGAAACAATATTTTAGAAAATATAGCAATACAAAGTGTCGGGACACCAAAGGGTGCTTTATTTTTGGAATGACCCAATTATGCAAATACCTAGCACGTATTGCATACGTATGGAAATAGAGCAAAAACTACTCAACCGAATCATTTTAAATTTAAAATATATAATTTTTGCATTATTTTATTGAGTTATTTCAAATTTTAGAAAAATCGGATAAATAATTTAATCACAGTGACCATCAAAAGTATTCCGATATATTACGGCCAATGGTAAAAATAGTTTCAAGTCCATTTTAATGGTGTTACTCTTAATAAAATTGATATGCATCTGAATAATGAAATACATACGGAAATTTACATTCTGTACAATCTGTGGTGTAAATAATATTTGTTATTAATTTACAGGATTACACAAAAGTATTCCTATTACATAATTATAAAGGAAAGAACATTGTTTGAGGCGCGTTTTCGAACAAAGATTTCCGAAACGATTGATTGAAGAATTGGGGATGTATTCAAATAACAAACTGCTTATTTTATGACTTATTTCAAAATTAAACTTTGCTCTCAAACGCATTCAATTCGCAGTTTCTTTTATTTAGAAACTATACAGGGCGTCCACTCTCAACGGTGGCCAATGGCTAATTTCTAACATTCGTTAGTCATAGACATATAGTTCCTATTGCAAAAATGCTTTTTAAAAAAGGTAAAGAATTATTTTTTAAGTGATTTAAGTAAAAAAAAAAATTATTAAAAAATTGCGAAAATTAGATTTCTATACGGTCCCCCGGACCTATAAGTAATATTTAGTAAATTTTTTCGACTACTCTAATAAGTAAGAGAAAAAAGGTCCCATTCATCTAACAATAAAATTGACCGAGTTATGAAACTTTAAATTTTATGACTTAAATCACTTCTCTTCAGGGTTCGATTTAAGCGGTATCGCATCGCAATTTGCGATTCAAATTTAACTAAAATGCGATCCAAGAAATGCATTAAATCGCAATTATTGCGATACATATTTCCCACACCCTTTGTTATGTCATGTACCCTTAAAGTTAAAATTTAAAGATTTTTTACACGACATACGTTGTGTTTTCACTCTCCCCAAGTATTTATTTACAATGGAAGTACAGCGAGACGCCATTGCTGGGCGCAGTTTTCCCAGTAAACACATGATTTGTTTTCGCCCTGACGCGGTGATTGATTACTGAATCACTGTTACTCGCTAATCCGGCATTTGCTCATAGAAGTTTGATGTGCGTGTTGTAGTGGCTTTAAAATGAACACTCACTGTTACAATCTTTTTACTTTATTTATTTTTTCTTTTCCGCTTTATGTTTTATTTAAAATTACAAAAACTGTATTTCTGAGTTTATGACTTATTAAATAATATTGACCCTCACAACAAATGTATTTTTTAAGAATTGGCACTGCGGTAAGTTGATACATATATTTCATTGACCTGTGGCGAAGGTAAATTGATCTATAAGTCATTCAAGAGCCAGCTTCTGATTTCCTAAGTAATTTATATTGGATAGGTGAGTTATCATTTATTTTTTATTATTCGTATAGTTTTATTTACTTTCATTTATGCTTTTGGTTAAATATTGCTTTTTTTTAGCATCCGATGCTATTTCTTTCAGACAAGCTAAAAATGTCGTGTCATCAGCCCTGAAATTTCTAGTCAACCGATTTTGATAATTATTTTTTTTAATGAAAGCTATTTATTTGTAGTTGTGCCCATTTTAATTATTTTTTAATTTATTTCCATTTTTATATTTTACTTTTAATTTTAAAAGCTTTTTCATGACATTTCTTCAAAATGGTGGCAACACAGTTTAGGTTTTCTCTCGATAATAAAAATTTATTTTCTAAAATGATTGCGTATAATTATGCACTAATTGAGTTAAAAAAATATATATTTACTGAGAAATAATATTAATAATGTAAATAAAATGACAGAAAATAATTTATGATAAAAATTAATGTCTAAATCAAAATAAGAGAAATTTCAAATGAGGAAAATTATGTCATTCAGCAACCAGATAAAAGAGAATTACAATATTATTATGGATGCCTTTTTTATAAACAGTAACTTTTAAAGAACATTTGAAGAGAAAATGACGTCACTATTTAAAACATCGTATTTTTACTCATAACGATATTAGGTACTACTCTGTTATCCCGTCGACCAATTTCGCCAAATTATACAAATCGCCACATTAATAGCCAAATTATACATATTGACATAATTTTTATTTTAAATAACGAAAAAATAAATAATTAGTAGAATATTAATAAAAATATTAATAAAAAGTCGAAATAAAAATCACTTAATGACATTTTAAACACATGAATCGTATTTAATATCATTGAATGTGACATTCACGATCATCCATTATTGGCATTTAATCTTATAGTTTGGCGATAATTTTTTGGTCGATGGGATAACCTAGTAGTACCCAATATTACTTTTTTTTCTTTTTTTAAAAATAAAGTTATTTTTCTGTGAGTGCATATAAAATAAAATTTCTGGATTTCGCCGGCACTCATATTACAATTTTAACTGTAGATGTGCGAATATTTGAATGCAAAATTGTAACTGGCAAATTTGACATTTACTTTGTGAATATATTTATTATATATTGATTCAATAATGTAATTACTTTTGCTTTTTTTTAAAACCAAATCGATCGGGTCTTTTAAACATTTCATTCGTCGAATTCGACGGGATTCCATTCGTTTTATTGTTAAATTGCATTTCCTTTTACTCAGAGTCTATAAAAAAGCGTTTAAACTAAAGAAAAACCCCGTTTTTGATGAATCTAGTCAATGAAGAAGTAGCACGTCAAATTGTATCTCTTTATTATTCCGCAATTCCAATGTCTCAGAGAGAAATTGCTATTCAATTGGGTATTTCACGCCGTTCTGTTTGCTATTATATTGATAATCACAAGAAAAATGAAGTTAGTTCATTGCAATCTAAACGGGGTCGCCCTTCTAAAAAACTTCTATCGATTTTTTTTTCTAATCGGAGGCGAAACTGAATTCTGCAATGGTAGAATCTACATTCAACTTGTTTTTTTTTTTTTTCAAATTTTGTAAATTTTTAAGATTTAAAAGTTATGTTAGCTATTTTTTATTTGCTATACAAAAGTGTCTGACTGCTATTCAAAACTGACTTTATATAGCAGTTACTGCTATGCAACTTTCTTTTTCTAAATCGACCCCTGCTTCTCTGTAACTGAAAAGAGATCAGTTGGACTGAGCTTTAAAGGAACGTACTCTAAGTGCTTAAAGTATTATATAAAGAACGTACATTTCCAGAACGGTCCAATGGCTACTTTCTAAACCATTTGTCACAGCCATGTAGTTCCAATTACAAGAATGTTTTAAATGAGGTAAAGAAATATTTTTAAAGCGATTTAACTGAATATGTTGCCACCGTATAAGTTTTACGGTAGTATTAATTTTAATTAATTAACTTCTAGATAGGTTAAAATAATTGAAGACGTGAGTTTCAAAATTCTCTTTATCGAGAAAATTAAATTTTGGGAAATCGCGAAAAACCTTTAAATGCGTCCATTGGTTTGCATTATAAATTTCGAAATTGTAGAGTTAAATTAGTGCAGATTGGTATAGACTGATAGAAAAAACAAATGCGATAAGGCGAGTTTTGAAATTCACATCCTCAATTGTATTTTTATATATGTTTTATTTTGTAAGGAAATAAAACTGCTTCTTTTCATGATTTTATTTTAAAAAGGTGTGTTATTTTGATAAGCTTTTATTTTACTTAAAACGTTCCTATGTATATGTTTCCCTAGTTCGAAATTTGTATTCAAATTTGAATTCATTTCCAAATATCCGATCGAGGTTCAATTCGCATACTAATTTATATCCAATGACAATGTAATATTAATACTATTTGAGGTGCGTAACACTTATTTATTCTATAGGATTACACCAAATTACATTAGTATAAGTATTCTAATAGAATTTTAAATATGTATCATTTTGTAACCAATTGTGACTGTTGCTTTTCATAATTTAATTTAACAAAATTTCTGTTATTTTTTTTATTTATATTTTTAGTACAAGTTGTATATTTTTCTTTAATATGTAAATATCAACATATATTTTAAAATAATATTGTAAAAATTATTTTGTTTTCAATGTCTAATGTTACATTTTACATCTGACGTTTATTTTTATTTCCAGTAAATTTGTAACTGACCCCATATTTTGCAGCAAAAAAGATGCATCAACTTTAAACAGCTATTACTCGGTCAATTTTAATCGCAGAAGAATGGGACTTTTTTTGTCTTTATTTTTAGAGTAGTGGTAAAAATTTATTAAATGTCACTTATAAGAACAGAAGGCCGTATAAAAATTTAATTTTCGTATTTTTTTAATTTTTTTTTTTTTTTTTTTTTTTTTTTTTTTTTTTTTTACCTAAATCGCTTAAAAAACAATACTTTACCTTTTTTACAGCATTTTTGCAATTGGAACTAAATGTCTATGACTAACGGTTTAGAAATTAGCCATTGGCAACCGTTCAAAGTGGACACCCTGTATAATGTGTCGTATTGGTCGATTTTTACATAAAGTAAGAATATATTACAAAAAATGATGTCAAATTTACATTCGAGCCAATTTTCGGTTTAGATGATTCTGATAAAATCAAATTTTACAGAAAAATGAAAATAAAAATTGTTCAAAAGCGGTCAAATAAAGTTGCTAAACTGGGTTATCTCTAATCATAAATATTTATTTATTTATTTTAGTTGAAATGAGTATTTACCTTTTAAATATACCTCCGTCTGTAGGCCAAGCCGACAGGGATTTTTCTTTTTTCATGTATGCCATTATATACATTTATTTCACGTATGACATTATATATTCACCTGCTGACGTTTATTATGCTATTTCTAATAGGACGTATTATTCACATTTTTAAATTAGTCAAACTATTTTTTCACTTTCATTTTTCACATGGAAATCTTACAATAGAAAAGTTATGACGTAGTATTCACTTTTTTAATTTCGTCAGACTATTTTATTTTCATAAGTTAAAAGCAAAAATTATTACTTACCAGCGTAAAAAATACAATTTATTAAAAAATACAATATCTAACCATTGCCGATCTAAACGTAAACGGGAAATTTTATACTCCTTTAAGATCTTGAGGTAGTCCATTTTACCCAGTCTCGGTAAAAATTCAGGTAATTCATTATTTTATTTTCATTTTTCAGGAGGAAATCTTGCAATAGAATTGAACTGGTAAAAAATTTGTACTGGTAAAAATGTAGATTTTTAATTGTTACGATGAACAAAAACTGTTTAAATGTAATGGAAAATCGCTATTAACCCGGGAGAACTCGCTACATGAGATTTTTTCTCACCATTTTAACAATTTTTAAGACTCTTATTTAAACCCCTTTTCCTTTTAATTAAAATTTCAAAATGTTATTTCAGTTATTTTACCTGTTTTTGAGAATAAAAGTACTAAGGCAAAAAAAAAAAAAAAAATAAAAAAAAAAATAATAATAATAATAATAAATAAAAATAAAGGTGATATTAAACGAATGTAAAGTAAAAGAAAAGCAATTGGGCACTGTGAGAGAAATTCTCACTAGCGAGTTCTCCCGGGTTAAATGGGTGGATTTTTATTAATTAAAATGTAACTTTATATTAATTTGATTCCGTATTACTTCAGTTGCTTCTGTCGTGTTTTAATATATATGTGCATAGCATGCCATAAAAACTGGCTTCCAAACTGTGGAAGCCAGTTTTATAAGCCAGTACTATAAAAACCTATTTTATAGAATTACAGACAGAGAGACAAATTTTAATTTTTTATATTAGATAACAAAGGTATCAATACATCAAAAAGAAAACTCATGAATGGAAGTCATAAATTAGCTGTGATTTTTCCATATATAACAATGCATTCTTAAAAGTAGAGGGGTTTTATTTTTATTTTTTTTAAGGTATTTTTGCTTTTATATTAATTTGCTTCTCTTATATTTCTTCGAGAACGAGATACCAATCAGGAGAGGCGAATTTTGTTACTAAATAATTGTGCTCTTATTTCATGAGTATATCCTATGTATGAGTATATCCCACTAGTATATCCTATTGCGAACTACATTGCTACTACAGTTCAAAAATTTAAACAATTTTTGAATTCAAATCAAATACAGCATGCTAAATTGTGCATACAACAAAACAATGTTTTCACAAACACATTAGAAATCCATGTTTCGAATCGCTTCTGTAACCGTCATCAGAACAAAAATAAATAAATAAATCCTGATGACGATCGCGGAAACGATTCTAAACGTAGATTTTTAATGTTTTTCTGAAATTATCGTTTTATTGTATGTACAATTTAGCATGAAGTATTTGCTTTGAATACAAAAATTTTAAAGCATATTTTATGGTGCAATTGTCCAATATATAACTAAAGAACTCATAATTTATGAATTTTCAAAAAACAAATAAATAAATAAATAAACAAAATAAAAAATAAAAAATAATTTTTTTCTGTTGTAATATTTAAACACATTAGTCTTGGTGTAGTATTAATAATACATGTTTTTTCATCGAGTATTATTTTATCTTAACCCTTAAACGGTAACGTGTTTTTCGGCACCTTTAAACGGTAATCATGGGTCACTCGTGCTTAGCGCTGTAAAAAGTGGTTTAATGTGCTTTAAAAATTCTAAAAAAATTCATGATATTACATCAACTACCCTTGAACAAGAATCAGTCACAATATTGCTGATTTATTAATTTATTTAAACAATATGTTTAAATAAACAAATAAAAATGTGAAAAAGGCACATTTTCTTTAAAAAATCATAACTTTGGATAGAATTGACATTTTTTGCTGTTTCAAACGGGATATTGAAGATCAAAAATGGTACTTTCGCAAAAAAAATAAAAATAGCCGGTATAAATTTAAAAAATGCTTAAGTTTTGAGCATAAAAATGACGTTTTTTTAACTTATAAATAGGTACAATTTACAATGAAATAGAAATTTTATTAGTTTTTAATCATTTTTATTTATGAAATTGATGTTAATTATCAAACTTTATTTAATTAAACAAAAAATATAATAATGAAAAGTTACAGCAACACTGATATCATCATTTATAAACAATCGAAACAGATTTGATGTCTGTGTTCCTCGCACACAGGTCTGTGACACTTGCTGCAGCAAATAAAGGTTTTTTTGTCCTTCTTTGTGTCACAAAATGCACATCGCTTTCTTTTTTCTATTTATTTTATGAAAAAAAACATCAATTCCTAACCAAATAAATTTTTTCTTACCTTACACTTTTCGTCAACGTAAATGGTAACCCTGGGTCACTCGTGCCTTTTCGAAATTTTGACTGGCTCTTACGTCGGCTGTGAACGCACTAAAACATCGGCGTTTCGGGAGCTAATAGCCTACTAGTGTACTATTTTTTCAGGGTAGTTTAGTCCCGCTCCCCACTCCCGCCTCTAAGCTAGCAAGGAAAGAAAATTTGACCGAGGCACTAGTGACCCATGGTTACCGCTTAAGGGTTAATTAGGGTAACATCCCCAGTAATTGGCACATTAAGAATTTGTCGTTAAACTTACTTAAATTTTCATTACAAAGAAATAAGCTATTTACTTGGAAATATTTTTAAATCAAAGAATGCATATCTGTGCATCTATTTTGCCCACTAAAAGCAAAAAAAATTGAAAAAGTATTTTTATAAAAATATATTTATAAATGTTGCTCAAATCACCAGTAATTGGCACCTAGAGCACCAATGTATGACACCTTGTGATCCAGTATTTGGCATATGTTTATATTTTAAAAAAAATTTACATTTTGCATTGGGTTTAATCGCTTTAAATTAATTTACTGTAGATGAAGATGCCATATTTCAAGTTTTTGAGAGTAAGAAATCAGCATATTAATCTGAAATGTGAACACTTTAAAACAATACAATATAGGGGGAACTGGGGTACATTGATACATGGGGCACATTGATACACCCCCTCTACCGCTCACAGGGTCATTACAGGAAGTTTCACAACAGCTCCAAAAGGTGATGCTAGTGTATTCAACTAAATACAGAAAATCTTGGAATGATTCAGCAGTTTGATGAAATGGGACGGGTGATTTATTGTTTTTGTTGTTCAAAAGTAAATTTGAGTTGTACAATTGAAATGCTATTATACAACTGTTCCAGTATTTTCAACCAAAATGAATACTTTCCCTGGTAAGTACTGCTACTCTTTATCAGTTCCTCATTATTTATTGTTAGATATATTGTGAAGTGTTGGATTTGAGACTCATTTTATTCAAAATCGCTGTATGGGGCACATTGATACAGTTTATGACGGGGCACATTGATACAGCCTAAATCCTTTAATAGTTCATATTTGCATTAACTTTTATTATTTTTTTTACCATACACTCTTTAATCCAACCTTTTTTTCACGAAAAATTTCTAATATTAGTTTTTATTGAAGTGAAATAGCTCTAATTTCTTTATATTAGAGCATTTTATAGTATTTTTGAAAACAGAAGACGTAGGAACTTACCCAGCATCTAGTGCTAGTAGAACTAATAAAAGAAAAGGACGGCATTCTGGCAAATCTCGAATTTATATCGATTCTCCAGAGAAAAAAGTATTTTCGACATGAGAAATGTTAAGTAAGAGAAACAAACTGCAGAACAGAAAATGATACTTATATTATAAACAGAATTTTTAATATAATTATCCTTTATTTTCTGTTTATGAACCTATTTATAAACAGAAAAACTGGTAATTTTTTCATCTTTCATAAGAAAGAAGATAATGCTGGGGTTGAAGTGCTAGATATGACAAAGTTACCACAGCCAACAATCAGACAAGAAACAGACAGAACATCAAGTCATAATATATTTAATTTTGATTGCTTTAATATTGCTTAAAAATAAATTGTGGGTGATTTGAATTTTTATAAATAAATATAAAATGGTTTTCTAACTCATTTTTTATGAAAAATATGCATTGGTATTATTTTGTCGTCATTTTTCTTAAACGTATCAATGTGCCCCGGGGATGGGGCACATTGATACAAATGACTTTTTTTGATTTTTTTAAAATTACATGCAAAAATACTACATAAAACAATGATTGTACATTTTTATAACATACTACACAAGTTTTGCTGTCACCTCATGGAAAAAAAACTTGAATTTTCTACTTTCTTGACACCAAAAAAAATCTTAGAAAAAAACTGTATCAATGTACCCCAGTTCCCCCTACTTACATTAATATCCAGTAATTGTCATGCTGTCCCCAGTAATTGTCATATGAAGCTTTAATGGATTCCAATTACTGATAAAATTTATATTTTCAAATAAAAACAAATGATAAACAAAATTATAATTTTAAAAATACTTCCAAAATAAATGGTTTAACCTCAAATTCCTTGCGAATTCCTTGTAATTGGAATAGGTGCCAATTACTCGGAACTAGCAAAATTGAAGCACCATTAATTGGCAACTACCATTAATTCAGAAATCCAAATATTTGTGTCGAAAATAGTTTTACACAATTAAAGTAACCCTTTTTAACTAAACAAAACTGTTGTCAATTAAAATTTAAAATATATTATAAATCGGATAATAATGAATTGAAAAGCATGCCTTCCTTAAGCCAAAGAACAAGAATTTGCAACAAAATGGCTAATTTGATACAAGCCAGATTTGTTTCTCTTTCCTAGGCTCTATTGTCATCTTGTAAAATAAATCAAAGCTATAATCTTTAACGTAAATGAGCATATAACTGATATATGGTCTTGAATTTTTAAAAGACTGGATATAAATCTTTTTTTAGGACATGTTTGTAAAATGTGCCAATCACTGGGGATGTTATCCTAGTTACTTTTTTTACTTTATACATTTAGAATATACATTTCTCTTTCTTCTTATGATTCCATTTATGTTTTGAAATTTAGCAATAACAGTAATAATAAAAGCATTTGCTTAATTCTGTTTTCACCGTTGACGTTTCCTTTAATTTATACATATATTTTACTCTTTAAATATGAAATCTAGGTTCTTTTTCTGGACGAATCATGTGTGATAAAACATAAAAAAAAACTATAAAGTTGTAATATCTGTTAAACCCTGTTGTAATACGATATTTTCCAAACGCCTCCAAAAACTCTTCCTTAGCTTATTGTCATATGAATATGAATTGAATAGTAAGTAAAATAACTAGATTTATTAGATTTCAGATAATAAGATGGCGGCAGCACGAACAATCGCCTCATTGAGTTCACGGATGAAATTCTAAGATTAATTAAATCTCGGCTCGCGTACTAAAACACAATCGGTCTGCCAAGTCGTATTTTGGTAGAAAACACCTGAAAACCCAATTTTAAAGGTTGACTGGTAAGATTAACATTGTGTTTTCATCCACCCGGTCCTCCATGTTTTCGTACTTCTGGGTGCAAGTAAACACAATGGTAAATCTACGAATCAACCGCTAAAACCGGATTTTTGGATGTTTTCCACCAAGATATGACTTGAACTATTGATAAGACAAGATACTGACTCCGCTTCTGTCGAAAACAGGGCAACATACGGGAGGTGGCAGCACAAACAATCACTTCATCGAGTTCACGGCTGAAATTAAAGAAATAATTCAAACTCATTCGCATATTAAAGCGCAATCGGTCTACCAAATCATATCTTAGTGAAAAACATCTGCAAACCCGATTTTAGTTGTTTACTCGTAAGTTAACAATTGTGTTTTCCTGATCCCGGTCCTCCATGTTTTCTTATCTTTTAGTGCAAATAAACACAGTGGTAAACCTACGAGTCAACCGCTAAAACCGGGTTTTTGGGTGTTTTCCACCAAGATATGACTTGGCAGACCGATTTCTTTTTAACATGAGAATCGAGACTTAACTAATTCTAGAATTTTATCCGTGAACTCGATGAGGTGAGAATATTTATGCTGCCGTCTCCCGGTCTCTAAATTCAATAAGTTTCTTCAGATAGGTACAATTAATATTATTAACCCTTTGTGCGCCGACGATACTTTAAAGTACCATTGAAGAAAACTTTATATAAAACTTTATTCTGTCTATTAATAAACTTTTTTTTTAATTCTTTCCACACAAAACACTCTTCTCGATCAAATTTAAATAGAATAAAGAAACAGTCGAAGCTAAATATTTTCAAAAAGTGGTAGTTTTATTATTCATTTTTGTGGGTATTTCTTTTCTTTCTTTAAATAAAACTATATGAAACATGTTCAACTGCAAAAGCGTTTCCATTTATAGAGAGGATCATGATGCATTTAAATTCATTGCTTTTTTAAGAATTGGGATATTTTCAAAAGGGTAAATTTGGTTAATTAACCTGATTATTTTAGTAAATATTTCACAAAAAAATTACAACTACCGATATATTTAATCAGTTTTAATGAAAAAAACATGTTCAAATTTTACGTTAGTATTATCTAAATATTCCAGTATACCTTCAGATGTTAAAGAAGGTAATTATTGAGGTGGGTCAATTTCTTGATGAATAATTCGATAGATAAAGAATTAAAGGTAAAAGTAATTTTGTTCGTAACCGTTAAACAAGAAAGAAAGAAATATTAAAAAATAGTAGAAGCATTTACTTACCTTCAAAGCTTTGAAAAGGATGGGATAAATTTCCTCAATCCAGGATTTTACTGGGCAGGAGAGTTTCTTCTGAACATAAGATCCTGTTAAAGTCTCCAGCATCATCATTCCAAAACAAAAGACGTCAAATTTTTCACCATAGCCTGACTCAGATCTTCCTGTGCTTGAATATGTTTCAGGTGGACAAACATGGCTAGGTACTCCATAACTATTGAAGATTAAACTATTAGTAATAGTTACTGCTGTGAAAAGTATTTACAGTGTCAAAAAAAAATCCGTTACATTTGCAGAAAAAACTGATGGCAGCTATGTTGCCAGCAATTTTTTGCCGAAAAAATTCCATAAAAATTAAATGTAACAAAAAAATTACATCTAGTTTTGCTGCAATTTTTACGGCTAAAATTTCTGGCAACATTGCTGCCAGCTGTTTTTGTTGCAAATTTAACGGATTTTTTTTCTTTTTTTACTGTGGAAAAGTAATAGAGAATATTTAACCTTCAGCAATGTTGATAATTTATCAAAATCCCATTCATAGTGATGCGGAGCTTTCAATGTTAAAATTACTGTAAACAAGTGTGTGATCGCAGATCGCACTGAGAGTTACATTTAATATTTTTTACTAAACAACTTATCCTTTAATTAATAAATCCGCCCCACCAGTGGCCGAGAGGTTCGGACCTCTCAACTGGTAGACGGCAGGTGCTGGGTTCGAACCCATTTGCGGCTGTCGGCCTAACCGTTCGGAGTTTTCCGTGGTTTTCTTCGAACCTTGCGTAAATACGGGTTAGGTTCCCTTAGAAAGACCCCCACGGAGGGCACTCCCCCTGGTCCTATATCCCTAGCGTAGATAATCGGACGACAAAAATCAACCAACCAATCAATTAATAAATCCAAATTGTTAACTTAGTTATTAAATTCTTACATAGATGGTAGCACTAATAAATTTAATGTTAAAGTAATTATAAATGGGAGTTATTAATAAAAATTAATCATTTAGTAATTTCTTTTCCGTTCCATAATTACAGAAAAAACCAAAAAAGCAATAAATTCTCTTTTACACAATTGAGGCATAATTTTGAAGAACTTACGAAAGATTCTGAAATAATCTGACGCAACATTGTGGTATTATCAAATCAGAAAAAGTGATGCAAAAACTATTGACTTAAATTAAATAAATAAATAAATAAATAAAACATTTTTTATTGTTACGAGGGTTGTTTTTTAAGCAAGGGCCGATTATGAATAACTAGCAGGGGTGACCGAGCTCAGCTCGGTCAAAATTAACTTTGTGTTCAACTCTATATAGTATTATTACTGTAAAACATGTTATTAATAATTACAAAAACAATCAATAAGAAAACTATGTTTGTATGCACATGTTCATAAATTTTACTTTATTTTAAAATTTACAACGAAAGGACATCAATCCAAATCACTTTTTTAGCTCGACTCTGATTAGTTTAACTATGCATCTTGAATACTATTAAGAATGTATAAGAAATTTCTTCACATTCTGAAAGACAATATTTTTTGCCAGATATAACCAAATTTGGACACATTCTTTCATTTGGCGCCAAATATATGTTTTGGTTTCGTAACCTTAATAGTCGATTTTTCGGCCAAATTTCGCCAGTATTTTGTCAAATATCGCCAACTTATTGGCTTTTGCCATAGTCTCGTGATCCTGACCCTTATTACCCAAATGATCCGCTAATCACATGTGATCAAACATGTGACTTAGCTCAATGGTCTTCAGATAATCAAAAACAGTAGAGTATAAAATGAATCAAAATCGTTTAAGCATTTTCTTAAGTAAAATTAGCTTGACAGCTTTCAGCAATGAAGCGATATGATCCACTAATATAATTTTGTTTAATATGCAACTCAGCCCAATAGTCTTCTCGTGACAAAAGACGTTCCGTTGCAAAATTTAGGTAATATTGACTGAGTCGTTGTTATATATAATTAGAATGACCCGAACCCATTAAGACCTAAAACGACCCACTAATTGAATAGTTACGTGCATGTGTCCTATCTCAATGGGTTTTTTTGCCCGAAAACGATATAATAGAAAATATACTCAAAATGGTGAAAACAATTTTCTAGATAAAATTAGCATGACCCACAAATGACCCTTATATCGAAATCTCTCGAAAATGTGACTTAGTTCATTAATTTTTGCGTGCCGAAAAACGTTAAATACAAAATTTAGATAAAATCGATTGAGCCAAGTTTTAGGTATAAATAGTTTGACCTTGACACATTATGACCCAAAATGACTCATTAATCGAGTTTTCTCAAACATCTGACCTAACCCAATGATTTTCTTGTGTCCGAAAACGATAGAATATAAAATTTAGTCAAATTTGCGCGAGACATTGTCTAGATAAAATTAGAATAACCCAAAAGTGACCCACTGATCGAAATTTCTTGAACATGTGACATACCCCAATGATTTTCTCGTGCCAAAAATATGCTGTATACAAAATTTCGTTAAAATCGATTCACCCGTTCTTTAGATATAGCTTGACCATGACCCATCATGACCCACAAATGACCCTTATAATCGAAATCTCTCGAACATGTGACTTAGCCCATTAATTTTCTCGTGTATAAATATTGTTACACTCAAAATTTCGTTAAACTCGATCCTGCCGTTCTTTAAATATAAATAACTTGACCCAGACCCTTTATGACCCAAAATGACCCATTAATCGAAATTTCTTGATCATGTGACCTAGCCCAATGATTTTTTCGTGCCAAAAAATGTTATATACAAAATTTCGTTAAAACTGATCCACATGTTCTTTAGATGAAGCTTGACATAACCCGTTATGACCCATCATGACCCATAAATGACTCTTATAACCGAAATCTCTCAAACATGTGAGATAGCCCATTAAATTTCTCGTGTCAAAAAACTTACATAGAAAATTTCATTAAATTTGATACTGTCGTACTTTAGATATAAATAGCTTGACCGAGACCTTTTATGACCCAAAATGACCCAGTAATCGAAATTTCTCGAACTGAGACCTAGCCCAATAGTTTTCTCGTGCCAAAAAAATGTTGTATACAAAATTTTGCTAAAATCGATCCACCTGTTTTTTAGCTATAGCTTGACCATGACCCATTATGACCCATCATGACCCACAAATGACTCTTATAATTGAAATCTCTCGATCGTGTGATTTAGCCCATTAGCTTTCTGGTGTCAAAAAACTATTACAGGCAAAATTTCGATGAAATTGATTCTGCGGTTCTTTAAATATAAATAGCTTGACCCAGACCCTTAATGACCCAATATGACGCATTAAAATTTTTTTCGAACATGTAACCTAGCCCAACGTTTATCTCGTGTCCGAAAACCATAGAATGCAATTTTTAGTCAAAATTGCGTGAGAAAATCTCTAGATAAAAATAGCATGACCCACAATGACCCCAAAAATGACCCACTAACCGAATTTTCTCGAACATGTTACCTAACCCAATGGTCTTCTTGTAATCCAAAACGATACAATATAAAATTTGGTCGAAATCGTTAGAGCCGTTTTTTAGATAAAAATGGCTTGACCCATAATGACCCAAAAATGACCCACTAATCGAAATTTTTCGAACATGTGACCCAGCTCAATAGTTTTCTCGTACCAAAAAACGATTGGGTACAAAATTTCCTTAAAATTGATCCAGCCGTTCTATAGATATAAATAGCTTTATCCTGACCCATTATGACCCAAAATGACCCAGTAATCGAATTTTCCCGAACATGGGACCTATCCCTATGGTCTTCTCGTGCCCGAAAATGGTAAAATCCAAATTTTTGCGAAAATCGTTAGAGCCGTTTTTGAGATAAAATTTACCCACACACACACACACAATTTTTGCTCGCATTATAGTATAAGATAATAATATTAATAATAATAAAACAAATGAAAGAAAACATTTTTTATTATTACTTATATTTAAAAGGCACATTATGCAGATACTTCTCAAGATAATCACCGTACAAATTAACCTTTATCTACCGACAGTACTTATAAGCAGCATTAAAATAACTCATTATAAAATACTTTTAATACGTCCCTTAGCTGTAATACTGCTTAGAATGAGTTACAGATACATTACTTTATCTTGTCCCAAAAGCATTATTGGTTACACAAAACAAAAAATATTTTTAATTTCTTTTGCCTTTGCATTTTTTCAGCTTTTTTGGCGCTGAAGGAGGGGGATGGGGATTTTTCAATGCGGAAATATTTCTATGTTTATATTGTAAGAACATCCTATTTGTACATTTTATAATTCTACAAAATACTAAGAAAATAATTAAAAATAAAAGATTTGAGTGGGGTTATAAATATTGCACAAAATTCCTGTAAATTCAAATTTAATGAAGCCTTTTAAATCCTTCAATCCTTCTAAAATCCTTCAAATATTTATTAAATGATTATTTAAATCTTTTAATTTAGTTTAAACAATTTGCGTAAAATGTTTTAGAATGTAAAATTTTCATGAATTTATAATACGATAAATAAAGGTTTAAGGCATTTATCACTATGTACAGCAGCTTGTTAATTTCATCTGCATAAAATTTTGCCGCTGGCCTATATTTTACACCGAGATGTTTTAATTCTGTTTCGCACCACTCTCACAAAACAAAAAAATTAACACATTTTTAATAACATGTCCAAGAGAAATATGTTATAAACCGTGTATTTTAAAATAATGGTGCTAGTCTTTATAAATCTTCTGTGCATGTGTTTGTCTCTGAACTCCTCCTAAACGACTGGACCGATTTTAATGAAATTTTGTATGTGTGTTCCAGTGGATTCGAGAATGGTTTAGATTAACATTTCATTGAAATTGACTCAGTGCTTTTTTAGTAATTAGACAAAAACTAATAAAGTTGTGATTTTTCGCTAATTAAAACTGTTGAATAAGTTAACTGAACAGAGTGTGAACGGAATAGCCGAACGGTCTAAGGCGCCAGATTTAGGCTCTGGTTCTCGAAGAAAGAGGTCGTGTGTTCGAACCCCCTCTTGACATAAGTGTATGATTTACAATAGCTTTTTCTGTATTATAATTTTAATTAACCGACTTCAGAAAATCGTTAACTTTTAACTAAAAAGAGAAAAATAAATTTTTCTATCAAAAATTGAACCAATTTCAAAAACTACTGCAAAGTGAAAAATAATATCCTTACATAATTGTAATAAGAAATTAAATTAAGAGCGTAATATTTATCTTGCGTATTATTATATTTATGTACATTTATTTGATTATTTGGAGCCGGTGCCAGCCAAACCAATTTCAAAATTAAAATTAAGTATCCAATGCAAATCTTTATAATATAAATCTTTTGTGCGTGTGTTTGTCACTGAACTCCTCCTAAACGACTGGACCGATTTTAATTAAATTTTGTATGTGTGTTCCAGTGGATTCGAGAATGGTTTAGATTAACATTTCATTGAAATTGATTCAGTACTTTTTTAGTAATTATGCAAAAATTAATAGTGATTTTTCGCTAATTAAAACTGTTGAATAGGTTCGCTAAAGAAAGTGTGGACGGAATGGCCGAACGGTCTAAGGCGGCAGATTTAGGCTCTGGTTCTCGGTGTTCGAACCCCATTCTTGACATAAGCGTATGAATTGCAATAATTCTTTCTGTATTACAATTTTAATTAACCGACTTCAGAAATTCGCTAAATTTTAACTAAAAAGAGAAAAACAAACTTTTCTATCAAAAATTGTATCGATTTCAAAAACTACTGCAAAGGGAAAAATAATATCCTTACATAATTGTAACAAGAAATTAAATTAAGAGCGTAGTATTAATCGTGCGTATAATTATATTTATGTACATTTATTTGATTATTTGGAGTCGGTGCCAGTCAAACCAATTTCAAAATTAAAATTAAGTATCCAATGCAAATCTTTATATATATAAATCTTCTGTGCGTGTGTTTGTCATGAACTCCTCCTAAACGACTGGACTGTTTTTAATGAAATTTTGTATGTGTATCCAGTGGATTCGAGAATGGTTTAGATTCACATTTCATCGAAATTGATTCAGTACTTTTTTAGTAATTAGGCAAAAACTAATAAAGTTAGTGATTTTTCGCTAATGAAAACTGTTGAATAAGTTCGTTGAACAGAGTGCGGACTGAATGGCCGAGCAGTCTAAGGCGCCAGATTTAGGCTTTGGTTCTCGAAGAAAAAGGTCGTGTGTTCGAACCCCACTCTTGACATACGCGTATGATTTGCAATCATTCTTTCTGTATTATAATTTTAATTAACCGACTTCAGAAAATCGTTAACGTTTAACTAAAAAGAGAAAAAATAACTTTTCTATCAAAAATTACTACAAAGTGAAAAATAATATCCTTTCAAAATTATAATAAGAAATTAAATTAAGAGCGTAGTATTTGTCGTGCGTATTATTATATTTATGTACATTTATTTGATTATTTGGAGTCGGTGCCAGGACAACCTCTGTCGGGTCCGCTAGTAGAATATAAAAATAGTCCCCAGCAGCTACTACTAATTAAACCTAATGAAATGAATTTTTCACCTTCTTTTATGAAACTTTGTAATTGGAAGTACAGGCAACATAGCCTGTAGACTCATACTTCAACATAACCTGTTGTTTCGATCTTTTTGAATAATGTAATATTAAATATTACGAATATTTTAACTTAAAAAATGTTGCGTTAACACATATTTTCAATTTATTGTACGTAAAAAAAGAATTAGTTAAGTGATTAACGATAATTTTAAAAAGCTATTTATATAAAAAAGAGATAATAAAAATCATTTCTACCTGCTGTTATTTTTCAATTCATTCTGAAGGTAACCAAAGTCTTTGACTTTGACAGTTTCATCTTCAGTAATCGCGATGCATTTAGAAGATATGTTCATGTGATTGTAGCCAGAGCTGTGGATGTACTTAATGGCTGAAGATGTCTGTTTAAACCACATTATAAGTTTCTCTATGGCGTCGGGGTTATTTCTGAAGCTTTTTTCAGCGATGATATTTTTCAGAGTCTTGTATGGCATAGTCGAATGGAATAGATGCAGTTTTTCTTCATGTAGGTATTCATAGCTGCTCAGAGGTAGAATATGTTGATGATTCAAATTTATCCATTGTTTTTCTGTATTGCCCAATTCTTCATCCTTTACTATTTTCATAACAATTTTTTCGTTGATATTATTGTGCACAGTAAGAGTCGAACTAAACAAATCTTTATCAATAACTGTTTGGTTGGTGAAATTTTTCTTTTGAAGCACTTTGTGAATAACATCTTTATGCAAATCTGAGCTGTAGGTCAACTTATTTTTATATCTATATTTTAAAAACTTGGGCATAAATCGATCCATTCTTGATGTTATTTTTTTTTTTTTTATGTTCTTGATATTATTATGTTTTTTGTGAGAACAGAAGATTCAATGAAGATGTACTATTATAATTCGGAAATGTTTTTTCAGATTTTTTGAACGTTGTGGTAAGCTATTTTCAGAGTAGTGAGGGAGAATTCTATAGATTTATAATGTTTTCACTTTGTTATTTTCATTGTTGGAAATTTTTCAATCGTGCATTTTTACATCAGCTTTTACTAAATTACATTGTTAATAAAATTGGGATTGTTTATGAATTAATTATCATTAAGTAAGCAATTAAAATTCTCATTGTTAACTTCATTGTTACAAATTTTTGAATTGTGCATATTGTAAAGTTTAAGTTACATTGTTAAACAAAATAGGGATTTTTTATGAATTAGCTATAGTAGCGGATAGGGACAAGTTAATGCAACAATGTTAAAACTTAGGTTGAATAATAAAATGAGGGAAAAAATAAAAAAAAAAATCCCTACATGGTTTTGGCGAGTTGTTTTCTTGGTATTGATGTTAAAGAGATATTATACAATTAAAAACTTAGACAAAGGTTATAATGAAATATTAATTCTTCAATTATATTTTTTAATGATGGTTTTAATTGCAATTTTATAGAAATGTACAATGAAAGCTTGTTATAACCTTTTTAATATTCGAATATTAATAATCATAATGCATTCTCTTCAAATATTAATGACATAATCCTAAACTAGAGCCAACACTGGATTTTGGCGATTTTAGTGACAAGCACTCTCCAGCGAACTGAATTTTCAGAAATTTAAAAATTCTTCCCAATCACAACGCGGAATTTTTGACAGACAATTAACGACGTGAATAGTTCCAATGATGATTCCTAAGTGCTGCGCACCTAGTGAAATAGAGACAATAAAAAAAGGGGGGGGGAAGGATAATTGGGCACAAGAAACTGACTGTGCAGCAGGCTCTAAAATGGAAGAAACTCGTCAATGCCACGGTCACTAACGTACGTATGAGTGCTGCGCGCCCATTTAAACAAAAAAAAATCACTTGATGTACGAAACTCGCTGTGCAGAATTCTCTAAAGTGCACGAAATTCGTCAGTGTCACTGTTATTAATGTACGTATGTGCGCTGCGTGCCCATTTAAACAACAACAAAAAAAAATCACTGGATGTACGAAACCGCTGTGCAACAATTTCTAAAGTGCACGAAACCCGTCAATGCCGCGGTCACTGACGTACATATGAGCGCTACGCGCCCATTTAAACAAAATAATAATAATAATAATAATTGGATGTCCGAAAATCTATGTGCAGCAATCTCTAAAGTGCACGAAACTCGTCAATGCCGAAGTCATTTACGTACTTATGAGCATTGCGCGCCCATTTAAACCAGAAGAAAACATCACTGGATGTACAAAACTCGATGTGCAGCAATCTCTAAATTGCACGAAACTCGTCAATGCCGCGGTTATTAATGTACGTATGTGCGCTGTGCGCCCATTTAAACAGTTTTTAAAACATCACTGGATGTTTAAAACTCGCTGTGCAGCAGTATCTTAAGTGCATGAAACTCGTCAGCGCCGCGGTCAACGCACTTATGAGTGCTGCGCGCCCATTTAAATAATAACAAAAAAATATATATAATACTGGATGCACGCAACTTGTTATGCCACAACGAAACTCGTCAAAGCTGCTGTCTCTAACGATACTGAAACTCAAAGAAACATCTGTGGATGCACGAAAGTCGCATTGAAAATTTTTTTAAAATGGACAAAACTGGTTAATGCCGCGGTTACTAACGCAGGTATCAAACTATTAAAATCTGTATAGGTTTGTTCAAAAATACGTGATAAAATTTTTAAATATGCTTCTAATATTTATGAGGCATAAATATTATGCTAATTTTTAAATAAGGAAAAAAAGTATTTCTGATATAGGAATGAGCTACCGTATTAACATCTCACATTATAATATTAAGAGTAATAAAATTAGGAGAAAAATAAAATATAAATGCACAATAAAATGTAAAACACAGGGAAAAGTGACCGAAACAAACATCAATACCAAGAAAACAACAGTAGCTGATAGGGACAGCTTTATGCAACAATGTTAAAACTTAGGCTGTATAATGAAATGGGGAAAAAATTTAAAAAATCCCTACCCGGTGAGTTGTTTTCTTGGTATTGATATTAAAAGTGATGTTATATACATTAGAAAATTTGATTCATGAAATTAAATCTATCGATGAAGCTATAATTGAACTTATGTTAGATGACGAAAAATGGGATGAAGAAGCTATTGGTAATGAAGTAGTAGAAAATGAAAGTTATTCAGTTCAATTTATTACCATTAAGCGTAAAGTTAGTGAAGTATTGGGTACAAATAAACGTAATCAAGATGATAGTGAAAAAAGCACAGATTACGGTTATTCCAAATCAAAGCATTATAAATTACCTAAACTAAATATTAAGCCATTCGATTCCCAGTTAATAAATTATCTTTCATTTTAGTCCCAGTTTCAGAAAATTCATGAAGCCATAGATTTGGATAATAGTGACAATTTTCAGTATCTTATCCAATCGGTAGAACCTGGAACCAGTGCCAGGCGTTTGTTAGAGAGCTATTCATTGACCGCAGTTAATTACCCTAAAGCTGTCGAGGCATTTCAAGAGTGTTTTGGGAATAAAGATTTACTAATAGAAGTGTACGTTAGAGAATTCCTAAAATTAGTTGTAGCCAGGGTGCGTAGTCTGGAAGCATCTTGTAAGGACCTTTTACCAGAATTTTTATAATGTAATATTTCTTTTATTTAACGAAAAAGAAATCCTTTTATCAGATGTAACAACCAGCACTTTAAAGAATTTCTGATACTAAAAGAATTAAAATCCTCTGAGTTTCTTGATGACTACGCACCCTGGTTGTAGCTAATGTACAGGCGCACGGCAAATATAAACTTCCGTTATCATATCTATTCACAAAAGTCGAGGCATATTTAAGATATTTGGAATCAATGGGTTTAAGTTTAGAAAGCAATTAGGCGTGGCTCTATCTCATGAGAGAATCTAGCTTATCGAAAGATGTATTAAAAACATGGCAGCGATATAATATTTCAACCACATCAAGCGTTGTTAATAATAATAATGCATTGTCAACAAAATCAAATACAGTAAGTTTGATGGAATTCCTAAAACAAGAAGTTGCAAACGAGAAAAGATTCAAATTAGCCAAATCGAGTTTTATAGAGCTGCGCTCTAAAGACAAACCTAAAGAAAAGTTAAGAAAAGCAGAAAGTAAAATACCTACGGCGGCAGGGCTATTTAGCGCAAAAGAACGCCTTTGTTTATTTTGCAGTAAACCTCATGAAAGTAAGAACTGTGTTAGGGCTAGATCTCTTTCCTTTAATGAACGGAAGGCCAAAATTAAGGATGAGAAATGCTGTTTAAAATGTCTTCGTTTCGGTCCCCACGCTAAAGTTTGCAAAGTTTTTATTCGTTGCCACGTTTCCTCTTAACCCCATACCGAGTTATTATGCCCTGAAATTTCAATATGTAAAGAACCAGAAAATTCAACTAAGACCCCAGAAGTAATTCAAAGCACCATAGCAAATAAGCAGTGTTCTGCTGAAGTAGTCCTTATGTGATTTTAAATAAGGAGAAGTAGTTAGAAATAGTTATTAAAGGTCGAATAATAAAGAACGTACGAGCGTTTCTTGATTGTGGGTTCGCAAAAGAGCTATATTTTAAAAAGTGCAGCTAAAGAGCTAGGTTTACATCCCATTTCTTCTGAACAATCTATTTCTTTTACATCTCATTTCTAGTGTACACACTTTGTTAGGTGGTACGCAAACAGAAGCTAAGTCTCACAATAAATTCCAAGTTGAGTTAAGATCTTCTGATAGACAGAAACAAACGAAAGAAGTCTTAGAACTTTTGGATCAAGATATAATTTGTAATAATATTCCTCGGATACCGAAAGAATCAGTAATTAAAGAGCTTAAACAAAATAAACTATGGATCTCAGATTTAGGAGCAGGAAGCCCAAAAATTGAAATTTTGGTTGGAAGGGATTACTATGGACAACTTTTTACAGGTCGAGTAAAACATCTAAAGAGCTGTCTTATAGCGATATAGAGACGAAGTTTGGATGGACGCTTTGTGGTCGTTTAGAAAGTACATCACAGTTTTGTCTAAGTTATGGAAATATGTTTATCACGAACCTAGCGTTAAAAGATACGAAGATTCCAGAATTATGGAAATTGAAACAATCGGTATAACAGATCCCTGTCAAACTTTATCTAAAGCAGAAGAAGAACTCGCTCATAATAGCAAGGGCGGCGCCAGAATTTGCCCGACGTGGGGGCACTGTATCCCCGACAGGGGGGCCAAGTTCATAACATATATTAGAGGTCCCCGCGTGCTGGGCCAGGTGCTAAAAATTGCGTGGGCAAAAATTTAAAGGACCCAGTTCGTACGAAATAAATTAACTTTCCGGTCGGCGTAAAATTTAAAAAGTTTGCCTGCTTATATGGTCTAGCAAGTATTATATATATTAGCCCCTTCCCCCTCCCCCCCAAAAAAGTTAAAATCTCGACCCGACTTGACTCTATTTCTACAAAACATGAATTTTTACTTCGATATGGTTATAAACTGTTTTACACGAAGAGATCTGATCAAAAAGAATTAATCTTTTTTTTTTAACTATTTGGAAAATAGTTGTTGATCTCGGTGGAGAACTGGAAAATCTGAAGCAGATCTGAATCTTTTTATTGGTTGAATTTCGGAACTTATTTTATTTTATTCGTTTTGTGATTGGTCCATATTTAATGTCCAAAAATGGAATACTTCTGTTGACACGTTGACAAAAAAAGTAATAAAAACTTTAAAAATATTAATAATTTGAAAACAAATTGTGATAAAGTTTGCAAACAAATTTAATTTAACTCCTTGCGGCGCAGTAATTTCATAGATATGCCACTTAATTTTAATTCCCAAACGCCCCATTGGCACCGGAATTTTGTTAAAAAAATTAGTCTTTATTGAATGCATGAAGCATAGCGATTTCTTATTTACAAATAAAGTTATTTTCAAATTCCGGTGTCAGTTATTATTTTCAACACTTAAGCAATGAATAGCCGCAAAGGGTTAAAAGAGCATTTTTTTTCTCTACGTCACTGTGTAAAAATTTAAAATGTGCGATATTTAGAAGTTTAAAAATTCGCAGTTCCGAAAATTGTAAAACTGAAATTTCATTTAAACCTTGTTTATGTTGGGCCTAGGAATATTAATGTTTAATCCATGTCGTACGTAATATATGAGGCGTAATAATCGGTGCTCTACTGTATGTATTACTGAATGCAAAAATACAAATGAAAAACTTACATAATTTTTAAGTTAAATTATTATTATCAACAAAATTACGAATTCTGCGTATAAAGAAGTTTTAAAATTAAAGTACTCGGGTAAAAACATCAAATTACATACAAACGCAAAAAAATAAGAAATCGTTTGAACTTACTCGTATGAAAGACTTGAAACTTTTTATGTACTGCAGAAAAATATTATAGTTCACACATTCGTAAAAAGATTGAACTCATAAAGTATTTATAACTAGTAGAAATAATAATTCAAGTGCAAAATTTGCAAAGTCATAAATTTCATTGTTTTATAGTCAGATTCGTTCTTTAAAAGGTCATTGTAGCATTGTTCTTACGGTTACTGTATGATTAATCATATAATTTTTGTAAAAAAAAAAAAAAAAGCATTAAATAGACGATTTGGATATTTTTAAATACTTTTAAATAAAAATAATAAATTAGGAAAAAAAATTAACTCTTTTTATCTGTGGTCAATGGGCAAATGTCGATAATAAGCACAGCCATTGAATATATAGCTTTGATAATAAGGTACTGCACCTTATGTAACTCTGAAATATCCTTCAAGCCTATCAGAGCAGATGTTTTTCTAGTAATTCCCACAGCAACATTGAGATGTATAAAGGTTCTTTTTACAACCAATCAGCACGAATACGTTTGCTGAAGCTAAACAACATATTCATCGATCTCTTTATCATTCCAGCAGTCGAAAAGTTTGTTTTATAGTAACTTGCAGAACAGAATTTGAAAACTACTCAAAACAGATAGGCATGCATTTCCTTTTCATGAACCGCAGCTGTTCTTTGCAGTTTAAACATCGTTAGATTGAAATCTAAATAAGAATACAAGTATAAAGAAACAACATACTTGGTTAGAACAAAACCTATATAAAATTGAAATTTCTTTCATATCCTTTTTCGTTAAATCTGAACACATTGCTGTACTAAATACTAATTTCCTTGAAATGAATGTGAAAGTAATTAATCGAATTAGAATTTTTGAAATATGTAAATTTTAAGAGTTTATAAGTACCGCGTTTTACTTTTTTCATCATTTTCTAATTTAGTCATTTTTGAGAAAATGTAATTATTTTATAAACTCTCAAAAAACATTTCGCAAAAAATAAAACATACAGGCAGTAAGTTGCTAGAACGCACGTGTGGTTGGAACGGATTTTTTTATTACTTGAAGAATTTTCTGTCTTTTGATTGTAGAATTTTTTTAACCGACTTCAAGGAGGAGGTTATGATTTCGACCTGTATGTATTTGTTGTTCACGCATAACTTTCGTAATTATGAACCGATTTTGATAATTCTTTTTTTGTTTGAAAGCGTATGGGGCCCATGTGGTCCCATTCAAATTTCATAAAAATCTGTTGATTAGAACTTTTTAAAAAATTAAAACATTAAAATTCAATATCTTTTCGAAGCAATCGACCAATTAGAAACGTTCATTTTTCATGTTTTTAAGTTACACTTACATAGACACACGATCTTTTCAAAGTGTGAAATCCTAACTGGACAAGGTTCGCATTTATTAACAATGTACACTGTAAAAAAATTGACCCTTTTGCTGCATAATCACTCCCCCGTTTTTATAGAATATCTCTCTCTTGACCCATGAGAATTCTCCACGATAGGCTGAAGTAATCGTTTTCTATAAAAGCGGTGGATTGACGATGCAGCAAAAGGGCCAAATTTTTTACAGTGTACACTGTAAAAATTTTTATCCTTTTGTTGTATCGTCACTCCCCCGCTTTTATAGAACATCTCTCCTTTGACCCATGAGAATGCTCCGTGATACATTGTTAAAAATTTACCCATTTGCTGCAGCGTCACACCACAGCTTTTATAGAATATGTATTTTATGACCAATAAGAATGCTCCATGACACAGTAAGGTAATCGTTTTCTATAAAAGCGGTGGACTGATGATGCAGCAAAAGGCTCAAAGTTTTTGTAGTGTAATGGGGACAAAAGCGTCTGTAAAAGAAATATTTGTGAATAAAATGCTGTCACTCTCTTATAGAGGCAGTCAGGTATAGGTAATGAGTTTCAGATTCCTCCTCGAATACGCCACCGCTCATTTCCGATTACAGTGTCACTGTAAAAAATGTGACCCTTTTGCTGCATCGTCACTCCCCTGCTTTTGTAGAATATCTCTCTTTTGACCTATGAGAATGCTTCGTAATTGGGTGAAGTAATCGTTTTCTATAAAAGGAATAGAGTGATGATATAGCAAAAGTGTCAAATTTTTTACAGTGTAGGATTCATCGATGTGAATATGACGACACATGTAGCACAGTATACACTGTTAAAAATCTGCTGCATTTTGCTGCAACGCACTCCCCTGCTTGTATAGAAAACGGTTACTTGGCCGTGAAATGGCGCTTTCTCATTGGTTGAAATAGAGATATTATATACAAGTGGTGGAGGGCGTTGCAGCAAAATGCAGCAGATTTTTAACAGTGTATAATTGGTTGAAACGATTCTGGACAAAAGCGAGTCACCAAGCATCTTGTTGAGCGAGTAATTTTCGTCAATCTTGGTAACTTCTCATACGAGTACAATCGAATTCTTCCAGGAAATCATCATCAAATTCCATAATAAAAAATGCCTGGCAATGCAATGCACTGTTAAAAAATTGCAACTTTTGCTGCATCGTCATTCCATCGCTTTTATAGAATATCTTTATTTTTATCAATGAGAATTCTTCATAATGCATTTAACTAATCGTTTTCTATATAAGCGGTGAAGTGATAATACACTTTTAAAAATCTGCTGCATTTTGTTGCAACGCACTCCGCCGCTTGTATATAATGTCTCTACTGCGACCTATGAGAATGCTCCTTAATACAGTCAAGTAACCGTTTTCTATACAAGCGCTGGAGTGCGTAGCAAAAAAATGCAGCAGATTTTTAACAGTGTACAGCAAAAGTTTCAAATTTTTAACAGTGTAGTTGGGACAAAAGCGTCTGTAAAAGAAATATTTGGGAATCAAATGCTGTCACTCTCTTACAGAGGCAGCCAGGTAATCGTTATGAATTTCAAATTCCTTGTCGAATCGACACTGCTCATTTCCGATGCCATTACTGCCTGTATAGGTATTAGATTGTTGCTGTTTATCGATTGAAGCATAGTGCGATTTTTGCTAAAATCTTTCTTTTTACTTTTTCTGAGTGAAGGGGGAACTTTTGACTGACTACACTAGAAAAACATTTTACTATACATTAATATATGAAGTCATTTTGCTGCGTGCTCATATATGGAAGCACTATGTAGCGCTCTTATGTGTAAGGAACTTTACTTGATGGATTGTCACCTTTTGATACCCACTTTCGATGACCGTAGGATTCGATGCAGACTAAGATTTCATAAATGCGGTAGCTTTTCGAAGTGGAAGATCTCGTCTGAAAAAGTTACCATACAAAGAAATTCTTAAGATTCACAACGATACTAAACGATATTGTAAGTGGTTTCAGAAAAGTTGACAATCAAACAGTGACAAGTAAACTGAATACATCAGAACTTAGCAAAGTGCGTACATTAGTACTGCATTGCAAAGAGTTATCGTGTGCCAGTACACATAATTATGTATTACGGTATGCATAACTAAAAAGTAGGAAATAAAATAAGCTTTTTAAGAAAAAAATATCAACCGACTTCAAAAAAGCGCTAAAAAGAATTAAATAATTCTTTAAAATTCTCTAATGACAAAACGTTATCCAATAAGCACACATCGGATATCAGGTACCGGCCTAAAAAACGGTTAAATTTAATATCCACCAAACATAGATTTTAGAGATAATATTATTTTACAAGAGATGAATTGACATATTTATGATTTATTTTATGAATATATACATATAAAAAGTAATGAATTACTTTTTGAAGTTGGTGCCAAACTATTTGATGTATATTAAGAATTGTAGCTAAATTATGCCTAGTACCATAATTAAAATGGGGATAATCATTATTGATTGTGATTGTTTGGCACCAACTTCAAAAAGTAATTCATTACTTTTTATATGTATATATTCATAAAATAAATCATAAATATGTCAATTCATCTCTTGTAAAATAATATTATCTCTAAAATCTATGTTTGGTGGATATTAAATTTAACCGTTTTTTAGGCCGGTACCTGATATCCGATGTGTGCTTATTGGATAACGTTTTGTCATTAGAGAATTTTAAAGAATTATTTAATTCTTTTTAGCGCTTTTTTGAAGTCGGTTGATATTTTTTTCTTAAAAAGCTTATTTTATTAAAAATTGAGATTTGGTTCGTGAATTTTTCATATCTTGAGAGAAAATAGAAATAAGTAAAAAATCAGTTTATAATAGGAAAACTTAGTACACAGCGTTGTTGCACAGTTAATTAAACAGTCCTTTAATTAAAAAAAAATGCATCTGTAGATATTGGAGGATTTCAGGTAGTTCTAGCATTAAATTGATTAATTTTCTTTATTTTCGAAAAAATGTTCAAATTAAAGCAGACTTTTTTAGCTATAGAAATAATAATAAAAACAATGGGGGGAAATATCTTCAATTTCCATTTTGTTTTAGAGTGTATATTGATCAAATGCACAAAGTGTGATGTTCCAAATTTTGATAAGATCAAAATTTCAATCTGAAACAAAAACTTAAATACAAAATTTCCAAGAGAAATGTAAATGAAGTGAAAAATAGTAAAATAGTTGGGAATCTAAAAGTGAATTATTTTAATATCAGTGAAAAGCGATCTGCAATTATAAATATATCGCCGATTCGAACTGCGGGTTATGCAGGAGGGTCTAGCTGTGGTCTGCGAGGACCAAAATTTTCCGTCTCAACATTGCCGAAGCATTCTTTTGATTTTCATCTTTTCTATTATTTTAATTATTTTCTGCCTTTTGACATAAGATTTTTTTTTTAATTTTGATCTTAGATTTCTGATTTTTACATATTTTTAGGTAAAAGTGATTTAAATTCCGTTTCTAATACGAATAGTACTAAGCAACACAGATGCCAGAATACCCATGTAATTTGATGAACATGCTGCTTTAGGTGTGAGTATTTCAGGTATTTGGTGTTTTTTCTGTATTTTTTTGCGGGAGGTGGAGTAGAAATGGCAAAATTAAAGTGTAATTTGTTCTGTTTTTACGGAGTCTAATCAATGGGGGGGGGGGGGGGGGATAGTTCAATTCACGGATTGTTTACCGAGCACGGAATCCTCCGCGGAATGGGTTATACCCGACCTGATCTAATTAATTATATATCCATTCAACCTGAACCAGTTTTTAAAAAATAGATAACCGGAACTTGACAAAACTTCGATCTAAAATCAATAGTATTCATTCCGAACGCCATCCCAACTCAGTATGAAAAAAAAAATTCCATCTTGTTAAGCAATAATGGAAAAGTAGTCTAGTATCAATTATATTTTTTATGTAGAAAAATCTATATATCTGTATATTGACTCATTGACACTCAAATAGTATAATTTTTCATTTTTAAATATATTTTGGGGATACTTTTGAGGAATCTGATAGAATCGAGTCCATACGCTAAAACAATTAAAATTACCGGACTCGAAAAATAGAAGTCAATCCTAAACTCTCCAAAAAAAAATTAACTTTAGCCAGGTCCCACTAAAATCTCTAGTCGAGTTGAGTTTAATTTTCCAAGGAGATGCAGGATCGGGTTTCTACCCGAAACCCGATTTAAGCTCGACATCTCTACATTTCTACCTGAACCCGAAATATTTCAACCAGACCAAACCCTAATTGTAACTGATGAAAAAATATATACATGCTGTAATGTAGTTATGTAAGAATATGTTTACAATTATATATTCAGTAGCAATTTTAGATTTTAAGTAAAAAAATCAGTATACATAAATTCATTGACATTCAAATACAGTTTTTCATCTTAAAATAAGTTTTGTAAATTCTTTTGAGAGATCGATTCATCTCGAATCAAGAACCATAAGTATCAACATCCAACCCGAACCTGAAACAATTAAAGTTAACCCGACTGGAATCCGACACTCAACGACAAAATTTTAGGCTCAACCCGATCCGGTCCAGACTGCGAGTCATGTCAGGTGCAGTTTGCCCGACACGATGAAGTACTACTTGTTATCCAAGACAACCCCGACAAAATAATTTTCGTTTTCATATTTTAACTGAACTAAAAATTCTTCATTACCAAGCCGATCGTAAATCCAAAAAAAGTGAAAATTGATCCACAAATTTAATGTAGTTAAAAAAAAAAACAGTATAAAATTAATTTTTAGTATAAATTTTATCTATTTGATGAAAAATAAACATGTACAGTAGAGCATCGTTTATACGACGCCGAAGGGACTACCGAAAAACGTCGTATAAACGATAACGACGTATAATCGATTTTCACTTCCAAAACTAGAATAAATTTTGTTTTCAAGTAATTTTAATGTTTAACGGAATGATTTGCATGAATTTGTAAATTAAATAAACCAAAATAAACAAATAACCAAAAAACGGGGGGGGGGAGGGAATTAGTAAACAATTTAAATATGCGTACCTTTATTTATGTTTCACCGAAAGGTTCCTCATTTGCAGTACATCATTTCCTTTCCATTTCAAGTCAAAGATCAAAAACCCTGC
The DNA here is from genome assembly GCA_964019185.1 of Maratus speculifer. Taxonomy (NCBI): domain Eukaryota; kingdom Metazoa; phylum Arthropoda; class Arachnida; order Araneae; family Salticidae; genus Maratus; species Maratus speculifer. Next base: position 69,196,393 of record OZ025303.1, read on the forward strand.
GTGGCCAACTAAAAGGTCAAAAATACTGACAACAGTTAGAAGGATAATCTATTTGCAACTTAGAACAGATCGGGAAAGCTGACCATCCCCGAAAAATGAATGACCCCTCCTAGAGTAATCTGTTACACGTAGGCTGATTTTTCTGACCAATCGAACACCAGCCCACATTTTTATAATGTGGAGCGCATTTAAACGTGCTCTTTGGAATCATTCATAGCTGCTAACTTCCGCTCGTTCGTAAATTACACAAGCAAAATAAGCAAAAATAAACCTATAAAAACCGAAAAATCGACGTATAAACGATTTTGGGCGTCGTATAAAAGATATATTTTTACATTAAAATGAATAGGAATGAATCGGGACCACATTAAAACGTCGTATAAATGTAAACGTCGTATAAGTGATCGTCGTATAAACGATGCTTTACTGCATAGAGTCATTCATACATCATCTTATGCTGTCATCCATGTAGATTTTTATTTTAAAAATTCAGATTTTTTTCGACAATTCGGGTTTATCTAAACTCAAATTGCAAGAATCAAACTTCAGTCAGAAACCGATGTACAAAAAAGAAATGGTTTAGTCAATCCGACTTTAAAAAAAAAAAAAAAAAAAAAAAAAAAAAAAAAAAAAAAGCTTTATTTTTCGACCCAACTTGAATGGGCTGAAATTCAAAAGTCAAAATATTTTCCCCGACGAAATTGAATTTTGACCCCGATGGGGGGGCCAGGTATGCCCGACGGGGGGGCATATGCCCCCACGGACCCCCCTCTGGCGCCGCCCTTGCATAATAGTTTTATAAAAGAAGTTGATAGAAATATAGAAGGTCGCTATATTGCAGGTCTTCCTTGGAAAAACGGTAAATGTGAGATTCCTTCAAGTAGACACATAGCTGAACGAAGATTGATAAATTCAACAAAGAAATTAAAATCGATGAAAAAGTTTGAAGAATATGCTAAAGTTTTCTATGAATGGGAAGAAGAAGGCGTAATCAGTAAAGCTCCAAATGAAACACTCAAGGTTCCAGGATATTTTTTACCTCATCATCCCGTGATCAAACCAAATAGTCTTACTACCAGTATTCGACTAGTTTTTGATGCATCGTGTAAAGTTGGGAGGTCTCCTTCTTTAAATGATTGTCTCTTTAAAAGACCAAACCTGATTGAACAAATTCCTGCAGTGTTAATAAGATTTCGTGAGAAAGCTATTGGGGTAGTAGCCATGGGCGTAATCTGGCGGGGGCGAGGGGGGCACTTGCCCCCCTAGTTTTTTAAGACCAGGGGCAAGACTTACTTTTTGCCCCTCCAGTTTTTTGCATTATTCTGGGGTTATCTTTTTTTAGTGAATAGATTTTCTCTTATTTTTTTATTTAACCAAATATGTGATGCTATATATTAAGTGCGAACTAAAATAAATGCTAGATAATTCCAAATAACCTAGCAATAACATCTTTACATTCATATCAATAATTTCCAACATGTATCTTAGCAAACTTTTTGATGGCACATTCTGTGTTCAATAAAAAATATTTTGCGTCTGCTCCTTTTTCCCCTCCAGAAATGCTGAACCTATAAACCCTTTTTCATTTTAGAGTTGTTTATATGGGGTGGTTTCTCTTGTCCTTTTCTCGAGGCTGTCATTGTCATTTTCTAACCTCATGATTACATAAATATGAATTATGAATAATCACAAATGATTATTCATAATTTGAATAAAATCAGCTATATAATCCTTTATTTCAAGGTATTAGTCACACACTAGTAATACACAGTGACGATAGAGCTACGCTGAGCGTCACTGGTGATAGTCATTAGACACAGAAATATAAAGAACATGTTCTGTTTATTAAATAAATCTTATTTAATAATTTTTTATGTGTTGAGGGGAAAATTAGAATGACGTAGCCATTGTTGCTTTAAAGGGATATAGAAAAATCTGCTATCATATTCAGTTTTTCCATGTTCGTTTCAATTTGTGTCATTTTAAAAATTATAAATGTAAAAGCATATCTATTCTAATAAAATAAATTTCCGCTATGTGTGCGGCGGGATGGCTAGAAAACTTCATTGCATATACAAGTCTGAAATTTTAAATGAGGATAGCCTCTCCTGATGTACCTGAGATTCAGAATTTTATATTTCTGATAAGTAGTTGAGCAGTTATTAATTAAAAATCAGAAAAAACTCTCATCAAAAACTCATATTTTCCTTCCCAGCACTTGCGAATGCACAAAAACCGATTTCATTGTTTGTACGCTCAGAAAAAACTAGTAAAGTGCTGGAATAAAAAGTATTTTCAAGGAATAAAAAGTTCTTGAAATTTTCCAAAAATGCAATTGTCCTTTAAGTTTAAAATAGCTAGCTTTATCAGTATGATACAAAAACAAATCACAAATTTCCATGAGATTTGTCGCGAATTTTTCGAAAATTTAAAGTACTCGGTGGCGAGAATTTAAAAAAAAAATGATCATCAGACCGAAAATTCAGACATAAAAATGCTTCATGGTAAAATATCACGAATTTTAACAAATGGTTGCCAAAAAATATATATAAATTTTGTTAATCGTTCGCATAAAAAATCGATAATTTCGGCAAAGTATAACTTAAAAAAACGCGAATTTCGTCAAAAAATTGCGGAAAAATGCAAATCTTATTAAAAAGTCGCAGAAAAAACTTCATTCATAAGTATTTCATCAAAGAATAGAAAAACAACGAAAATTTCTTCAGAGGATTCGAAAAAAAACAAACAATTTTCATCAAAGAATCGTAGAAAACGATAAATTTCTCAAGGAATCGCGAAAAAAACATGATTTTTTTCATAGGACTGCAGAAATTCGTGAAATTATTGCGGAAGGAAAGGCGAATTTCATTAAAAAATCGCAGAAATAGTGCAAATTTCGTCAAAGCTTTACAAAAAACGCGCAGATTTCTGTCAAAGGACCGCGGCAAAAATATGAATTTACCCAAAAAACGTGGAAAAAACACTAATTACGTCAAAGGACCGAGAAAATAAAAACGAAATTTTGTCAAAGGATTGCAAAAAAAGGGCATAATTCATGAAAAAATTGCAAAAAAGTAAATTTTGTAGGATTAAAAAAAAAAAATCAACAGAAATACGCAAATTTTGTCAAAAGATCGTGAAAAAACCCACAAACTTTGTTGAATATCGCAAAACAATTAGAATTTTGTCAAACTATGGCAAAAAACGCGAATTTTGATAAAGGATCGTGGAAAATGTGAATTTCATCAAAAAATTGTACAATAACGGAAATTTGGTTGAATATTGTAAAATAATGTGAAATCATTTTTGTCAAACAATTGTGAAGCAAACTCAAATTCTGTCAAAAGAAAAAAAGCGAGAAAAAACGTAAATTTTGTCAAAGGACCACGGAAAAACATGAATTTTATCAAAGAATCGCGAAAAAACGCAAATTTTGTCAAAGAATCACAAAAATGCAAATTGTGTTAAAGATTCGCGAAAAACGCAAATTTCGTCAGTGAATTGCGAAAAAATGCAAATTTTCTTAAATATCGCGAAACAACGCGAATTTTGTCAAAGGATCGCAGTAAAAACGCGAAAATTTTCAAAGAATCGCGGTAAAAATGCAAATATTTTCAAAGGATTCCGGAAAAATACACATTTTGTGAAAAGATCGCAGAAAAAATGCAAATTTCTGACAAAAGATCACGCAAAAGCGCAAATTTCTGTCAAAGTATCATTGTGAAAAAATACAAATTCTGCTAAAAGATCACGGAAAACACCAATTTCGTCAACGAATCGCGGAAAAAAGCACGAATCTCGTCAAAGTACCGCTGAAAAATACAAATTTTGTCGATGGTAGTAAAAAAAAAAGATCAATTTCGTCAAAAAGTTGCGGAAAAAACGCTTAATAAGCAGAAACGTATTTTCTTCCTATCCTCTCTGTTGTAACCTTTCAGAAAATTTGTTTTGAATTTCAGAATTTTCTTTTATACTGAAAATCATCCTTGCGAATTTCGGAGATTATGCATTGAAAACATTGCGAATTTTTTCAATTTATCACGGGAAGATAATACTTTCCAGGGTTCTATGAATCAGGGAAATTTGGAAGATTAGGCAAAAAATCAGGGAAAAGTCAAGGAATTTTTGATGGACTACTTTCCATCTGAATATCGATTATCATAGTAAAAGAGAAAGTCCAGTTCCAGCCCGGGTCGACTATGTAGAAAAAATGCAAGACTGATCCTGAACTGAGCCTGGGGGTGTAACACCAATGTAACTGCCCGATACCAATCCCTACACTGGACATGTTATATTTCTGTATTGATGTTGTCAAAATAGCATCTGTTCGTGACTCACATTTATATTTATTAGCAGAAAAGTGATATTCATTGAAAATGGCTCATATTTTATCACCTTCATATAAAGTTTTATATTCGGCCCAGTAAATCCGTTCAATTTTTTTCTGCCGGTCTGGCCCGTTTAAAAAAATGTCCTGATTCTGCAGGGCCAGGCCCGAACAGTGACTAAAAGACATGTGGTCTTTTTCAAGGTTCATTCACAAAATAAAATTAGCTTTTTTCAAAAAAATATCAACCGACTTCAAAAAAGCGCTAAAAAGAATTAAATAATTCTTTAAAATTTTCTAATGACAAAACGTTATCCAATAAGCACACATCAGATATCAGGTATCGGCATAAAAACGGTTAAAGTTAATATATATAATTTAATATCCACCAAACACACATTTTAGAGATATTTTTTACAAGAGATGAATTTACAAATTTATGATTTAATTTATGAATATATACGCATAAAAAGTAATGAATTACTTTTTGAAGTCGGTGCCAAACAACCAGAATTGATAACCATTTTCATTATGGTACTAGGCACAATATATTCACAATTCTTATTATATTTAAGACAATTTGGCACCAACTTCAAAAAGTAATTCATTACTTTTTATGTGTATATATTCATAAATTAAATCATAAATATGTAAATTCATCTCTTGTAAAAAATATTATCTCTATTATCTTTGCGGATCTTTATGTTTTTAGGATGTGATAACTTGTTTTGATATGATATCGCTCTTCGAAATATTACTGCATTGATCTAACTTTATAGTCCACATCAATTCTTACGGACTTCGGAAATGGGTATGGAAAAGCTGACAATCCCTCAAGTAAAGTGATCTTACACATCACAAAGAGGCAAAGTGCTTTCTTACATATATAAGCACAGCAAAATGACTCCATATATCAATGTATACCAAAGTGATTTCCTAGTATAGTCAAAATTACTCACTATTCAGTCAGAAAAAGTAAAAAGAAATATTCTATGAAAAATCGCGCCACTCTTCATCAGACAAACAGTACAATCTAATTCCCATAAAGGCATGGGAAAGAAACAGTGATGATGCATGCGGAATCTGAAACTGATAACCCAAACTTAGCTGCCTCTATCTGAGAGTGAAAACATTCGATGCCCCAACACACGTTTTTGTCCAAATTATAGCAATGCTAGGCATTTTCTATTACAGATCTTAATGATAATTGCCTGAAAAAATTGGATTATACGTGTTTTAAAAGTTATCAAGATTATGGTCGACTCAACAAGACGCTTGGTGACTCGCTTTTGTCCAGAATTATTTCGCTTAAACAATATATCTCGTGTATCGTCATTTGCATATCGAGGAATTCTGCCTGAACAAAATTCAAAATCATTCTAAATTCTAATATCTAATCCGGCAACCATATCTGAATCTGAAGACAATGTCGCATCAGATAGCATTGCATATTGTTGTTTGTTGACTTATGAAAATACTTTTTCATCCGAAACAACACGTATAGTAGTGGCTCTTTATATTTTAGGCGCGTACTTTCAATGTTGGTTGATATCGATATGGATTTCTGGTTTATTAGAAGTGAGAACTTGTCCAGTTAACATTTAGAACTTTGGAATGATCTCGCACTTCGGAAATTTACTGCATCCAACAAATTTTAAGGTCCACATTGAAATCTACGAACATCGAAGGAGAGCGTCAAAATGCTTAAAAACCATCAGTAAAGTGTCCTTACACAATCAGAGCGCGTCAAAGTGCTTCCTCAGTTAATGCAGAGCAAAGTATTTCCATACGTTTGGTATTTGGTAACATATTTAAATACTCTTCTTTGAGTCATAAAAACTAAAAATTAAGATGTTACCAAAAACGCACTATGATTTAATAAATAATCTGCAGTCATCTAATTCATCAATAACGACATCGGAAATGAGCACTGTTGCTAGTATTTTGAGTTCGAATCCCATAGCAGGAACTTGACTACCTCCATATGAGAATGGCAACATTCTACACTGTTAAAAATTTTAAACTTTTGCTTCATCGTTACTCCACAGTTTTTATAATATATATCTATTCTGACAAATGAGAATGCTCCATAATACAGTGAAGTAATCGTTTTTTATAAAAGTGGTGGAGTGATGATGCAGTAAAAGTTTCGAATTTTTAACAGTGTATGTTCAGACTGTGATTTGACAGACACGGTTTTCCAAACTACAGAAAATGTGGACATTTTCTATTTTAAAACTGGACGATAGTTGCTGATAGAGTACTATTATAAGAGTGCAAGAAGTTAACTAACTTCATTTTAATGGCAAGCTTATCAAAATATTTCGCTATTTTCTTTTCTCTAGACTCGACTTAACCTATCAAATATCCCCGTATATTACCATATTGATATGGAGGAATTCCGTCAGAAGAAAATCTGGAAGCATTTCGATATTTAACTCGATAACTGAGTCTGAATGTCAACTCAGTGTCGATACACATAGCAACACACTTTAATTTCTTTGTGAATCCGGTATAGAAAGGACCCCGATACACAGGCACTTTTGCTCTGGCATATATAGGTACTTTAAATGTGGATTTTCAGCTTTTTGGCACTAATTTCGAATGTCAATAAGCATCGATGTACACTGTTAAAAATTTGAAACATCTGCTGCATTGTCACTCTACCGCTTTTATAGAATATCTCTATTTTAACCAATTAGAATGCTCCATAATACAGTGAAATAATCATTTTCTATAAAAGCGGTTGAGTAACGATGCAGCAAAAGTTTCAAATTTTTAACAGTGTAGATTTTCCATTTTGGTGTAAACGCGAATTGATCCAGTTAAGATTTTGCGCTTTGGAAAAAACTGGCATCTCTGCAACAGTGGCTATTATCCATATTTTTTTTTTTCGCTACACTGTAAAAAATATGACCCTTTTGTTGCATAGCCACTCCATTGCTTTTATAGGAAACGATTACTTTGTTGTATTATGGAGCATTCTCATTGGTCAAATCTGAGATATTCTATAAAGGCGATGGAGTGAATATGCAGAAAAAGGGTAATTTTTTTACAGTATAGTTAGCAAAAAGCAATTGACTAATTAGAAGCCTGCATTTTTTGCAAAATTGTCGTTGCTTAAAGTTATTAAATTTCATTATTGGTCAATCTCATTTCGCAATAGAGCAAAATCTATGTGAATCCAGTCCAGCCAAAATTTCGCAAGATCATGTATCTGCGTACACTATTAAAAATCTGCTGCATTTTGCTGCAACGCACTCCACCGCTTGTATATAATATCTCTATTACAACCAATGAGAAAGCTCCATTTCACGGCCAAGTAACCGTTTTCTATACAAGCAGGGGAGTGCGTTGCAGCAAAATGCAGCAGATTTTTAACAGTGTAGTAGTAACAACATGAAAAATGAATGCTTCTAATTCGACGAGTGCTTGGAAAAAAATAATCTGAATCTTAAAAGTTTTTATTTTTAAAAAGTTCTAATCAATAAATGAATGGAGCATTGTCATTGGTCAAAATAGAGATCTATACAAATGGTGGAGTGATTACTTTCATTGTTAAAAATTTGAAACTTTTTCTGCATCGTCACTCCATCGCTTTTATAGAATATCTCTATTTTGACTAATGCGAATGCTTTATAATACAGTGAAGTAATCTTTTTCTATAAAAGCGGTGGAGTGACGATGAAGCAGAGTTTCAAATTTTTAACAGTGTAGCTACAGTTGCAGATTTCTAACAGTGTAAATTTTCACATTGATCAATTTCCTTTCTCTAAAAGCAAAAAATCTATCTGGATCCCGGTCGTTGTCTAGTCAAAATTTCGCACTTAAAATAAAAAGATAGCGTATCGGTATAAGACTATTAGCCTGAAAAATGAACGCTTCTAATTGGACGACTGCTTCAAAAGGAATTTGAATTTTTAATGTTTTTGTTTTTTAAAAAGTTCTAATCACCAGAATTTGATGAAATTGAAATTGGACCACATGGGCATCATACACTTTCAAACAAAAAAAGAATTATCAAAATCGGTTCATATTTAGGGAAGTTATGAGTGAACCACAAATACATACAGGCCGAAATCATAACCTCCTCCTTGAAGTCGGTTAAAAAGACTGTTATTCGCTCGGTTAACAGAAACCTCGGTTAATCAATGTGCTGCAATAATCGTTATTGTTACTATTCTGTACTGTCTGTCCTGCACATAGTAATTTTAAAACATACGGTCGATTTATCCCATAAATATGTATCCCATATCCCATAAATCTCTTTACAAGAATCTTTATTCTTAAATATAATCCATTTTTTTTTTTTTTTTTTTTTTTTTTTTTTGTTGAAGTTGACTTGGGTCAGATTAGGCCGGACCTGGCCTGTTTTCACTTATTTCTGTATGGGCTTTGTATGTCCTGGATCCAGAATTTCCAGCTCGTGCGGTCATCTACAAGGCTTTAATTTTTTTTTTTTTTTTTTTTTTTTTTTTTTTGCTTGAACTTTTTCCCGGTTGAACAGTGTATGAAACGTAAGAGTTATGCATTCAATATTTTAAAATCTCTTTTTAAAAACATAAAATGAGTAATTTCGGATTTTTCTTTATTTTTCCGTATATGTTTGAACATTTTTTTTCAATTAAAATTTTTAAACATTTAACTATGTGGTGCGCGCGATGACTGGAAAAGGGTGGAAGGTATAATTTTCTAGAAAAATACCTCGAGACTTTTGCCCCCCTAGTCTTAGAGCCCAAGTTATGCCTATGGTAGTAGCCGATATAAGAAGAGCATTTCTTCAAATTGAAGTCAAAGAATCAGATCGGCATTTCTTGCGATTTTTATGATGGAAGAGTCCTGACGAATTTCAAGTTTATCAACACAATAGAGTAGTTTTTGGAGCAACTTGTTGCCCATTTTTGCTAGGTGCAGTTATACGATATCATTTGAGTAATGTTGATGAAGAAAATAAACAGATACCTGAGAAGCTTATGAAATCATACTATATAGATAACTGCGTGACTTCAGTCGACAATGTGCCTGAACTAGAAAATTTTATTTCAAAATCTACAGAAATCATGGCTGACGCGAAAATGGAATTAAGAATGTGGGAATTCGGGCCAATTAAAAGTGAAGACAGCAGTTTCCTTAGCGGAAAAAAGGTGCTCAGCAAAAATGTAACCACGATAGTTCCAGTTTTAGAGTTGAAGTGGGATATAAAGGAGGATAGTTTGAAGATCACTCATAAATTTCGTGATGAGATAGAAAATCTGTCTAAAAGAAAGATATTAGTTGTAACCCAGGGGATCTTCGATCCAATAGGATTTTTCGCCCCAGCATTGTGCCAGCCAAACTGATAATTCAAGAGGCCTGAACGAAATTAAATTGCGATGACCCACCTCCAGAAGAAATCCGAAATAATTTTCAAAAATGGTATAGTGAACTCAAATATTTAAATGACCTGAAGATAAATAGACGTATAGGCTATGGTTGTAAAGAAAAATGGTCTATTCATTTTGTGATGCAAGTACCAGAGCTTATGCAACAGAAGTTTTCTTACGTTGTGAAGACAAAGACACAATCTTTGTACAACTTTTAGGAGCCAAGTCTCGTCTTGCACCAAAGAAAAATATAACCATCCCACTTTTAGATCTTCTTGCTTGAATTTTAAGAATAAGATTGACTAACTTTGTTTTGAAAGCCTTTAATTGTATTTACATACCAGTAAAGTATTGGACCGACTCTTCGACTGTTCTCGCTTGGGTTCGAAGAAATGATCAATGGGGAACGTTTGTAGGCAACAGAGTTAGAGAAATTTGTAAATTTTCCGAATCTCAACAATGGAACTTCCCACCTGGTCATCTCAACCCTGCTGATCTACCTTTTCGCGGATGTAGTCCAAAACAGCTGCTGAAGATGAGATGGTGGGAGGGACCAGAATGGTTGAAGTTATCAGAAGAAAATTTGCCACATTCAGAAGCAAACCCCGACAAAGAATTAGTAATGATGGAAAAGAAGAAAACTGCAGTATCTACTCTTTTATGTTCTCATTCATATGAATTTATGATATATAGTAGAATTTCAAAATTTGGTATATTTATTAATGTCGTATGTTGGGTGAAGAGATTCATAATGAAATGCAGAAATCGAAATATATGTTTTCAATCAGAATTGTCAATTGAAGAAAAGGAAGATGCGGAAAGGTTGTTCTGGCCTATAATACAATCTGAGAGTTTTGGTAATACTACTGATGCAATAAAATGATTAAAGGTTATAAAACATCAAGAAGGATTGTTGAGAGTGAAAACAAAGATATTAGAGCGGGATGACGAGTTTTCATTAAGATATCCAATTTTATTACCATCGAAACATCATGTAGTGAATTGTCTGATTCAAGAATGTCTTTTAAAGAATTGTCATGCTGGACCTCAAACAGTTGGATCCATTTCAAGAGAAAAATATTGGATAATTTCTTCTAGACGCAACATTAGAAGTCAATTGTCTAAGTGTTACAGATGCAAAAGATACTCTGCAAAACCATATACTATACCCCCAATTCATTTACCTCTAGATAGAGACAGATTCCAAAGTTTTTGAAATTGTTGGAGCTGATCTTTATGACCCTCTTTTCGTAAAGAAAAGATCCAAAGTTTGGGTTGTACTTTTTACACGTGTAATATACAGGGCAATATATTTGGAACTTGTATCCAGTCTCTCAACACAAGGATTCGTTCAGTCACTTCGAAGATTTATATGCAGGAGAGGAAGGACGACTACTTTAACCTCTTCAGACCTGGTGTATCCTATAGGATACACATCTTTCATTATTTTTTTCATGTTTATAAACAATATTAAAAAAAGAGAAATTGGTGTGGATGGAGCATTAGAGATAGCAGAACTAAACAAAATAGCAATTTGTTTCTCGTAGAGCGTTTTCAGTGAGCTATATGTTATACAAAAAGTCCTTCCGGCAATGCCGGGAGGAAGAGGTAGCATTCATATACTTATACATTTATTTATTTATTTTAAAGTAAGTTATATTGTTCAAAAATACTAAACTCAAATTAGTGGAAATAATCTTATAAAATTAGTGATTTTATAAGTCGTCGTGAATGCTAGTTTTTGTCAAGACTGAATATTAATAGGAATTTTTAGAAATTAGTCATCTTTTATTCAACCTGGTTTTATTTTAAGCGATTTAGAGAGTCACAAAATTCCACGATATCATAAAGTGTAAACCATTTTAAAGCAACATGATGGATCGTTCAGATCAGACCGTTTCAAAATGTCAGCCATAAGCAAAAATGAAAGTGCTATAACTCAATCATTTTATTAAGATATAGACAAAACAAAAAGTGTTCTGGAATCATTGTTTTAAGTTTTAATACGTAAAAGAAAAATATTTTTCAGCTTTTAATTTTTTCGCATTTAGTTTTAAACTTTAAAAATTTTTAAAAATTTAAAATGGCTACCATTTTGAAACAAAATGGTGGATGATGTTGGCCAACGAACTCGGTCGAGACATTTGTATGTACTATGTACATACCAAGTTACATTGAAATCGGTTCATAAATACGCGTGTTATCACGTGACAAAATCAGATCGTTTCAAAATGTCAGTCATATGAAAAATTCAGAGTGCTATAACTCAATCATTTTGTAAGATATAGGCAAAATAAAAAGTGTTCTGGAATCGTTGTTTTAAGTTCTAACAAGTAAAAGAAAAATATTTTTCAAATTTTGATTTTTTCGCATTTAGTTTTAAATTTTAAATTTTTAAAAAAATTTAAAATGGCCACCATTTTGAAACAAAATGGCGGATGATGCTGGCCAACGAACTCGGTCGACACATTTGTATGTACTATCTACATACCAAGTTTCATTGAAATCGGTTCATAAATGCGCGTGTTATTACGTGACAAAATCAGATCGTTTCAAAATGTCAGCCATATGAAAAATTCAAAGTGCTATAACTCAATCATTTTGTAAGATATAGACAAAATAAAAAGTGTTCTGGAATCGTTGTTTTAAGTTCTAACACGTAAAAGAAAAATATTTTTCAAATTTTGATTTTTTTGCATTTAGTTTTAAATTTTAAATTTTTTTAAAAATTTAAAATGGCCACCATTTTGAAACAAAATGGCGGATGATGCTGGCCAACGAACTCGGTCGAGACATTTGTATGTACTATGTACATACCAAGTTCCATTGAAATCGGTTTATAAATGCGCGTGTTGTTACGTGACAAAATCAGATCGTTTCAAAATGTTAGCCATATGAAAAATTCAAAGTGCTATAACTCAATCATTTTGTAAGATATAGACAAAATAAAAAGTGTTCTGGAATCGTTGTTTTAAGTTCTAACACGTAAAAGAAAAATATTTTTCAAATTTTGATTTTTTTGCATTTAGTTTTAAATTTTAAATTTTTTTAAAAATTTAAAATGGCCACCATTTTGAAACAAAATGGCGGATGATGCTGGCCAACGAACTCGGTCGAGACATTTGTATGTACTATGTACATACCAAGTTCCATTGAAATCGGTTTATAAATGCGCGTGTTGTTACGTGACAAAATCAGATCGTTTCAAAATGTTAGCCATATGAAAAATTCAAAGTGCTATAACTCAATCATTTTGTAAGATATAGACAAAATAAAAAGTGTTCTGGAATCGTTGTTTTAAGTTCTAACACGTAAAAGAAAAATATTTTTCAAATTTTGATTTTTTTGCATTTAGTTTCAAATTTTAAATTTTTTAAAAAATTTAAAATGGCCACCATTTTGAAACAAAATGGCGGATGATGCTGGCCAACGAACTCGGTCGAGACATTTGTATGTACTATGTACATACCAAGTTTCATTGAAATCGGTTCATAAATGCGCGTGTTATTACGTGACAAAAATCAGATCGTTTCAAAATGTCAGCCATAAGAAAAATTCAAAGAGCTATAACTCAATCATTTTGTAAGATATAGACAAAATAAAAAGTGTTCTGGAATCTTTGTTTTAAGTTCTAACACGTAAAAGAAAAATATTTTTCAGCTTTTAATTTTTTCGCATTTAATTTTAAATTTTAAATTTTTTAAAAAATTTAAAATGGCCGCCATTTTGAAACAAAATGGCGAACGATGCTGGCCAACGAACTCGGTCGAGACATTTGTATGTACTATGTACATACCAAGTTTCATTCAAATCGGTTCATAAATACGTTAGTTATCGCATGACAAAAATCAGATATATATATATATATATATATATATGGTTATATATATATATATATATATATATATATATATGTCAACATTTGAACGGAGGGTGGTTTTGGGGTCTGGGGGTCATGATCGGTGAAAATATACCAAAATTTTCCGGAAGTGCTTTCCTCCGGACGGCTGCAATAGGTAGCTTTTTACTTTTTGTAATGAAAGCTACCTAAAATGGCTTGCAGCAGAAATGCACGAAATGTATAAAAGAGAAAAAGTAAATAATTTTTACTTTGTGTTAACATACCATTTGTAGACTCCATTAGTAATAGAAATTATTAAATATATGTTTTTTGATCTTTTTCAATGTTTTTACAATGCGGAAAAGTAAAATTTAATTTAAAATAACTTAAGAAATTGTTAAAATGTGTGTTTTACAAGTCCCCATACATCAATAAATTTTAAGTACAAAAAATAAATTTTAATTATTTCGTTGTTCAATCTTTCTTAGTTATCAATTTATTAATGTAAATCCATAGCTGAAATAAAAAAAAGTACATTAATAAACCCTTGGGTCTGAAGAGGATATACTCTGATAATGGTTCCAATTTTAGAGGAACCAATAACCTTTTAAAAGCATTGGATTGGAAGGCAATAGTTTCTTCAAAAGAACTGTCTCCTATTAAATGGAAGTTCATCCCTCCAGCAGCAGCTTGGTGGGGTGGATGGTGGGAGCATCTGATTAGATGTGTTAAAATTCCCTTGATCAAAAGACTCGCCCTTCAATTTTAACTTTTGAAGAACTTATGACTGTTCTATGTGACGTCGAAGCAACAGTAAATAAAAGGCATCTAACCTATATTTTTGAAGAAACAGATAAATTTGTACCTTTGACTCCATCATCATTTTTACACGGCATTGAAGAAATAGGTGTTCCTGATTTAGATGCAATATCATATATATTATAAAGCAGAAGGTCTGAAACTTCCAAACGAGTGTTTTCAAAAACTACCCGATGGATCTTTTTGCAGATTATATCATTCGATAGGAAATATTTTTGCGGAGGTTTATGATACAAATATACAGGGATAACTCTGATTTTTCGTACTAAATTTCGTATTTTTCAGTTATTTTTGACGGAAGGGTTGCAACAACTAATTTTTTGGCGATAATTATATTTCAAAAAAGAAATGAAATGCTTTCTCTAATGGAAAATAATATAAATATTTCGAAAAAAAATCTGTTAATTCATTGATTTAAAATAAATAATGATAAAAAGAAAAAAAAAAGTCCGTTTAATGCAAAATAATATTATGAAAGGAAAATATTTGTCTTTAACGAAAAAAAAAAAAGAATATTTATAATATTTAAAAAGTAACTCAATGTGAAAGAAAGTTTTGAAGTGAGACAATATTTGGCTATTTATTTCTTTCGAGCCAGATTAAAAGAAAACAACATCACAAAAATTTCATTAGGTAAAACATAAGTATTTTTTTTTCTTTTTTTTAAATATTTTTTTTAACTAATTTTCCCGTTATGTGTTTTACAACAGAAACTCGCAGAATTAATTTTTCAAAAAAAGGCTCTAATTGTTATTTGTATGTTGTTTGTTCAATTGGGTGTTTCAATCTACTTTTGTTGCCAATCAATGCGATTCTAAACCAAAAACACACAAGACGGAGCGATGTTTGCAAGAGCTATTTTCTCTCTTAATGAGTGAGAGCATTTATAGGAAAAATTTTTACATTTAACTTGAATACATATATAGCAGTTAATACCACAAAAATGAATAATATTTAAATTTTAGGGTAAATGTCTTTCCACATACATAGATATTGTAAAATAATTTAACTGCAACTTTATTTTTTTTTTGCACAAATATCTCATACGCACTACATTGGTACGATTTGTCTCTTACGCCAATACCATATATACATCTGGGTAATTAACTGACGCCAAAGTGTCATTATTTTGCTTGATATGGCAACCCGGATGTTATTGTCTATTTATCAATAAATTGTCTATTTACAATTTTTTTCTTTTTTTTTTCCAATTATATAAACTATTTTAATCTAGGCACATTTGTCATACATGCGCCACATTTGCGCGACTGCAATAAAATGGCAATTTTATGCCTCACTTGGTAACCTGGCTGTTGTTTATCTATTAATAAATTTTTATTTTATTTTATTTTATTTTTTAAAGTATATAAATAGTTTTGTTTTATAATTATTTACTAAACTTTTTTAAATTTGTTGTTATTTTCTATTTAAAATAACAGAAAATAATTGTAAACTATATATGTAACTGGTATTTGAAAACAAAATTAATTTTCGCCGAATCGGCATCAGAAAAAAAAAAAAAAAAAAAAAAAAAAAAAACGCGCCAATGTGGTGCGTATGTCATGTATACATTTTTTTCACTATACTACAGTATTTAAACATGCTGTATAAATAATGATTATTGTTTTTCCCAAACATGTTTGGCACAGATATTATATACGCACTGAAGTATCTGACTATCGCCAAAACGGAGTTAATTTGCCTGATATGGTAACCCAGCAATAGTTGTTTCTGTATTAATAAATTGTTTATTTACTTTCAATTTCTTTTTAGAAAATCTATAAATTGTTTTGTGCTATAGTAACTTTTTTTAATTTATTAATATTTTCGTTTTAAAATAACGAAAATAATTTTTAAAAAGGCACATTTCTTCGCTATTCTAAAACGAGGATTTTGCCGCATTGGTATTGGAAGGAAATCTTGCAAATCCATGTTTGTGCAGGAGTTTTTTGTGAAATATGATATTTTCAAATGTAAATTGAATGCTACTTGATTAACACGTCGGCCAGTTTCGCCAAACTATTCAAATTTACATAAATTCATTTTAAATAACCAAAAAACAATAAATATAAATAAAAAATACGAATTGAAAGTCGAATTAAAAAGCACGTATGACGTAAAAAAATACGTGTATCACGTGTAATATAAATTGCTATCATACTTACGATCATCGATTATTGACATTTATTCCTATAACCTGCTATTAATATTTTTCTCGACAGAATAATCAAGTAGTACCGTACATTGTACAAACTCCAGTTAATATTTCAAAAATAGAGACAGATTTAGAAGAGAATATTTAGCAGAATTGATCCAAAAATCAAAACAGAAAGGACAAGGTGTCGGAATAGGTGAAGTAGTCTTGATAGAACTAAACCGAAAGAGACTTCATGGCCTATAAGAAAAATTGTATAGATTTTCCCAAGTCGAGATGAAGCAGTTAGAGTGGCTGAAGTTAAAACAAGTTCAGGAACCTTGGTACGTCCACTTCGCAAGCTGTACTCATTAGAGATATCAAGTCCCGATGACCCCGTAATCGAGACTGTGATTAACAGTAAAACTAGAAGTGGAAAATAGTAAAGACTCTTGTGAAATGACTTTTTCCTAAAACTCTGAACTGACTTTTTTAAACTCTGAAATGACTTTTCTAGAACTCTAAACATTTCATTATTGTTTAGTTATTATCATAATTTATTTATATATTTTTAACCGACTTCAAGGAGGAGGTTATGATTTCGACCTGTATGTATTTGTTGTTCACGCATAACTTTCGTAAATATGAACCGATTTTGATAATTCTTTTTTTGTTTGAAAGCGTATGGGGCCCATGTGGTCCCATTCGAATTTCAAAAAAATCTGTTGATTAGAACTTTAAAAAAAATTAAAACATTAAAATTCAATATCTTTTCGAAGCAATCGACCAATTAGAAACGTTCATTTTTCATTCTTTTATGTTACACTTACATAGACACACGATCTTTTCAAAGAGTGAAACTCTAACTGGACAAGGGTCACATTTTTCAACAGTGTGCACTGTAAAAAAATTGACCCTTTTGCTGAATCAACACTCCCCCGTTTTTATATAATATCTCTCTCTTGACCCATGAGAATTCTCCACAATGGGCTGAAGTAATCGTTTTCTAAAAAACAGTGGAGGGACGATACAGCAAAAGGGCCAAACTTTGTAGATTGTACACTGCAAAAAAATTTGATCCTTTTGCTGTATCGTCACTCCCCCGCTTTTATAGAATATCTCTCCTTTGACCCATGAGAATGCTCCATGATACACTGTTAAAAATTTGACCCATTTGCTGCAGCGTCACACTACAGCTTTTATAGAATATGTTTTTTATGACCAATGAGAATGCTCCATAACACAATAAAGTAATCATTTTCTATAAAAGCGCTGGAGTGATGATGCAGCAAAAGGGTCAAAGTTTTTGCAGTGTAGTTGGGACAAAAGCATCTGTAAAAGAAATATTTGGAAATCAAATGGTGTCACTCTCTTATAGAGGCAGCCAGGTATAGGTTATGAGTTTCAGATTCCTCGTCGAATACGCCACCGCTCTTTTCCGATTACAGTGTCACTGTAAAAAATGTGACCCTTTCGCTGCATCGTCACTCCCCTGCTTTTGTAGAATATCTCTCTTTTGACCCTTGAGAATGCTTCATAATTGGGTGAAGTAATCGTTTTCTATAAAAGCAATAGAGTGATGATGCAGCAAAAGGGTCAAACTTTTTACAGTGTAGGATTCCTCGATATGAATATGACGACACATGGAGCACAGTATATAATTGGTTGAAACGATTCTGGACAAAAACGAGTCACCAAGCATCTTGTTGAGCGGGCAATTTTCGTCAATCTTGTTAACGTCTCATACGCGTACAATGGAATTCTTCCAGAAAATCTTCGTTAAATTCTATAATAAAAAATGCCTGGCATTGCAATGCATTGTTAAAAATTTGAAACTTTTGCTGTCACTTCATCGCTTTTATAGAATATCTTTATTTTGACTAATGAGAACCCTTCATAATACATTTAACTAATCGTTTTCTATATAAGCGGTGGAGTGACGATACAGCAAAAGTTTCAAATTTTTAACAGTGTAGTTGGGACAAAAGCGTCTGTTAAAGAAATATTTGGGAATCAAATGCTGTTACTCTCTTATAGAGGCAGCCAGGTATTGGTTATGAGTTTCAGATTCCTCGTCGAATTGCCACCGCTCATTTCCGATGTCATTACTGCCTGTATAGGTATTAGATTGCTGCTGCTTATCGATTGAAGCATAGTGCGATTTTTGCTAAAATCTTTCTTTTTCCTTTTTCTTATTGAAGGGGGAGTACTTTTGACTGACTACACTAGAAAAGCATTTTACTATACATTAATACTATATGTATATGAAGTCATTTTGCTGCGTGCTCATATATGGAAGCACTATGTCACGATCTTATGTGTAAGGACACTTTACTTGATAGATTATCACCTTTCGATACCCACTTTCGAAGACCATAGGATTCGATGCAGACTTTAAGATTTCATGAATGCGGTAGCTTTTCGAAGTGGCGGATCTTGTCTGAAGAAGTTACCATGTAAAAAAATTCTAAAGATTCACGGCCCTCCGTGGCCGATAGGTTAAGACGCCGCTCTGCTAATCTTGAGGTTGTGGGTTCGATTCCTGCTGGCTCCATGGCGCAAGTTGGGCTCCTGGTTGTATTTCTCTTGTGATGTAAACTTCCTTGTGCTATCTCGTCCTTGTATATTGACGATGACTTATAAGCAGGCTTTCATGTCGAGCACACAAGTCAGATGTATGTTGTTCAAATAAATAAATAAAAATTCACAAGTACAGATTATGTTAGTATACATGGCTATACACACTACACAACTATCTCATGGACGATGAGATGAAAAGAAAGAGAGAGATTCATAACGATACTAACCGATATTGTAAGTGGTTTCAGAAAAGTTGACAAGTAAACTGGATACATCAGAACTTAGCACAGTGCGTCCATTAGTTATGCATTGCAAAGAGCTATCGTGTGTCAGCACACATAATTATGTATTACGGCATGAATAACTAAAAAATAGGAAATAAAATAAGCTTTTTGTAAAAAAAATATCAACCGACTTCAAAAAAGCGCTAAAAAGAATTAAATAATTCTTTAAAATTCTCTAATGACAAAGCGTTATCCAATAAGCACACATCGGTTATCAGGTACCGGCATAAAAACGGTTAAATTTAATATATAGAATTTAATATCCACCAAACATTGATTTTAGAAATAATATTTTTTACAAGAGATGAATTGACATATTTATGATTTAATTTATGAATATATACATATAAAAAGTAATGAATTACTTTTTGAAGTTGGTGCCAAACTATTTGAAATATATTAAGAATTGTAGCTAAATTATGCCTAGTACCATAATTAAAATGGGGATGATCATTATCGATTGTGATTGTTTGGCACCAACTTCAAAAAGTAATTCATTACTTTTTATATGTATATATTCATAAATTAAATCATAAATATGTCAATTCATCTCTTGTAAAAAATATTATTTCTAAAATCAATGTTTGGTGGATATTAAATTCTATATATTAAATTTAACCGTTTTTATGCCGGTACCTGATAACCGATGTGTGCTTATTGGATAACGCTTTGTCATTAGAGAATTTTAAAGAATTATTTAATTCTTTTTAGCGCTTTTTTGAAGTCGGTTGATATTTTTTTTACAAAAAGCTTATTTTATTTATTTTGAATTAGTGTTTAGTTTGATCAAAAGTGATCTCATGTTTAATTTGGCTTCCGCCTAAATTAAAAGTGGGAGTATGTTAGGAATTGATAAATTAATATTTCATTTTATTTCATAGCTTTTGCAAGTTTGCTACTGTGATATTTATTTTATTCATCAAACGTGACCCATTGCTATGGCAGCGAACCAGTTTTTTATTTACTTTTCTTTTACATTTTTTATCTTACGAGATGAAGTAAAAGTTTAGGGGGAAAAGTTGGCATCAATTTTTGATGGAGAAAAAAAGAGAATTTTTTTAAGAGAATGTTTATGTTTTTTGTTTTCTTGTCGTGTTTTTTAAGTATTTTTGAAGAATTCTGTTATTTTCTGCAAAAGCATTGCTAGAATTTTCAAGATAGGCACACAGATATGTATATAGAATCATCTTTTTCGGTTTTTAGTATGATGATCCGAAATTTCCAAGGTAAAATGAATTTATATTTTGTATATATGTAAATACTTTGAATACAATATTTCTTCATACGTTCCAGTCATACTATTATTCTATGTATATAATAAAATTTATTAAAAGGAAAATCCAAGTATAAAGTATTTTGAATTATAGAATATTTTGAACTCAATTATTAAGTTTTGATTGCATACAAAACAACAATTAATGACGCAAACAGTTTCAACGATGATGCCTAAGCGCTGCGAGCCTATAAAAATAGAGACATAAAAAAAAACATCGTTGAGCACAAGAAATTAACTGTACAGCAGGCTCTAAAATGGACGAAACTCTTCAATGCCGTGGTCACTAACGTACGTATGACCACTGCGCACCCATTTAAACAAAAAAGAAAACCATCACTGGATGCACGAAACTCGCTATTCAGCGATCTCTAAAGTACACGAAACTCCCTCTACAGCAATCTCTAAAGTACACGAAACTCCTTCTACAGCAATCTCTAAAGTGCACGAAACTCGTCAATGCCGCAATCATTGGTGGAGCTACGTACCCACTAACGTACGTATAAGCGCTACGCGCCCATTTAAACCAAAAAAAAAAAAAGGTCACTGTATGTACGAAAATCACTGTGCAGCAATCTCTGAAGTGAACGAAACTCTTCAATCCCGCCGTCACTAACGTGCGTATGACCGCTGCGCGCCCATTTAAACAAAAAAAAACATCGTTTGAAGCGCGAAACTCCCTGTGCAGCAATCTCTAAAGTGCACGAAACTCCCTGTGGAGCAATTTCTAAAGTGCACGAAATTCCCTGTGCAGCAATCTCTAAAGTGCACGAAACTCGTCAATGACGCAGTCACTAACGTACGTTTGAGCGATACGCGCCCATTTAAACCAAAAATAACATCACTGGATGAACGAAAATCACCGTGCAGCAATCTCTGAAGTGCCCGAAACCTCGTCAATGCCGCAGTCACTAACGTACGTATGAGCACTGCGCGCCCATTTAAAACAAAATAAAACATGTTCAAAATTTGATGTGCCTCTAAACTGCACGAAATTCGTCCATGCCGCGGTTATTAACATACGTATGAGCGTTGCGCGCCCATTTAAACCGTTTAAAAAAAACATAACTGCATGCATGAACCTCGCTTTGCAGCAGTCTCTAAAGTGCATGAAACTCGTCAGTGCCGTGGTTAACGTGCTTATGAGCGCTGCGCACCCATTTAAATAACAAAACAACAACAAAAAATTACTGGATGTATGCAACTCGTTGTGCCACAACGAAACTCGTCAAAGCTGATGTCTCTAATGACATTAAAACCCAAAGACACATCTCTTTATGCACGAAAGTCGCATTGAAGAAATTTCTAAAATGGACAAAACTGGTTAACCCTTTGAACTCTGATGGTAGAATTTTCTACCTCTTAATTTTAATTCTGAAATGTCACACTGGCACCGGAATATTCGATCAAATTTATTTGGAAAATGTTCAATGCATTTTTTCGTGTATATCGTAAACCGAATTTTTCCTTTACAAAATACTGGTGCCAATGTGACATTTGGCATTTTGAAAGATTTTACGCACCAGAGCTCAAAGGGTAATTGCCACGGTTACTAAGGCAGGAATCAGACTATTAAAATCTGTATAAGTTTGTTTAAAAATACGCGATAAAATTTTGAAATATTTTTCTAATATTTATGAGGCATAAATATTATGATAATTTTTAAATAAGGAAAAAAGTACTTCTGATATAGGAATTCGCTACCGCATTAACATCTCACATTATAATGTTAAGAGTAATAAAATTATGAGAAAAATAAAATATGAATGTACAATAAAATGTAAAACACAGGGAAAAGTAACCGAAACGAACATTAATACAAAGAAAACAACTCGCCGGGTAGGAATATTTTATTTAGTAAATAGGGGTGGGGGTTAGTAAATTTAGGGATAAAAATAAAAGTCTAAATTTTAACATTGTTGCATTAAGCTGTCCCTATCCGCTACTGAAAACAACTCGCCGAAACCGGATAGGGATTTTTTGTTTTTTGCCCCTTTTCGCAATGTAATCTAAGTTTAACGTTGTTGCATTAAGCTGTCCCTATCCGCTACTATTATCTATCGTTAAATAGGCAATTGAAAGTCAAATTTAGCCTAAGATGACTCAAGGATGCATATGAATATGTAGCAGCAGCTACTGCCTCGCCAAGGGGTCCGGGTTCGAATCCAGAGTAAGACATGGATGGTGTGTTGTCCCTTTGACCTTTGTAGTATAATAAATATATAATGCGAAATAAAATAGTTATGGGTTGTCGTTGTTTCTGTGTGTAATGGGTCATTCGAGGCGAAAACCATTGCTGCTATAGGTCACAAAACATAAGACCAAACCAAACCAACCAACCATGTGAATATTATTCTAGTTTTAAAGGACTCGGTACCCCTTTTTTTTTTAAATTAAGCCTTTTAATGTATATTTTTGACATATTAATAGACTTAATGAAGGAAAATGATTCGATTAAGAAATTATTGATTTCCTTGAAAAAATTTGAAATTTTTAAATAAATTTTAAAATGTATCCTCTCATAGAATTTTAAACATTATTAAGCTAATTTAGTTTAACTATTCGTAAAAGTATGCTGTTATAATTTTAAGCATCGGACTTATCAGAAGTTAATTAGTTTGGGAGAAAATAAATAAAATGTACAAATACGTGTAAAATTACAAGTAGGAAATGATTTGATTTTACCTATTTTCATTTATAAAAAAATCTTTGGCTGCAAATATTTTTTTAGAATGACTCTTTCATTTTGAAAGTTAAAATAACTTTATAAAAAAAATCGCAATTAAAATCGAAAAAGTGTAAAAGAAGCGATGAAGAGATAGATCTCAGCTATCCAATGCAAAAAATAAATAAATAAATAAATAAATAAATAAATAAATAAATAAAATTAAAAATAAAAATACTGAAATGTAGACGATATATTAGAGAATAACCTCCTCATAGGTGTAGCATTAGCTCGCAATTGTTATCGCCTGTAAAGACAAGAGATTTAAAATGCGTTTTCTATTTATAAATGAGCAAAATTTTTAAAATCTGCAATTTTTTTTAATTGGGTCTAAATACCGGCAGTTTTTTTAAAACAGTTACACAAATAAAACTAATTTAAACTAGTATGTTGTGGCCATCACAAAACTTTCTTCTATTTAAATCACGTCTAAACCATATCTGAAGTTTGGTTAAATTCTGTGAATTAGTTCTTGAGATATAGATATCGTGAAAATCATGAAAAACGTAGCATAGCAGCGCCACCTGTTGTGAGGTTTATACCAAAATGTAACCAGCGTCTAATTATGTTATATATTCTAGTGTAACAGAATCTGAAATTTGATGAAATTCTCTGCATTAGTTCTTGAGATATAGCTATCGCAAAAATCGTGCAAAATGTAGCATAGCAGCGCCACCTATTGGGCAGTTCACACCAAAACCTTATCAGTGGCAATGTATCTCAAGGTATTGCGGAATCTGAAGTTTGGTGAGATTCTGTGCATTAGTTCTTGAGATATAGCTATCACGAAAATCATGAAAGACGTGGCATAGGAGCGTCACCTGCTGGCCAATTTATACCAAAACTTAATCAGCGTCTATGTATATCAAGGTCTTACAGAATCTGAAGTTTGGTGAAATTCTGTGCATTAGTTCTTGAGATATAGCAATCATTAAAATCATGAAAAACGTAGTATAGCAGCGCCACCTGCAGGTCAATTTACACCAAAAACCAATAGGCACTAATTCATGTCAAGGTCTAACTGAATATAAAATTTTATGAAATTTCGAGCATTAGTTCTTGAGATAGAGCTCCCACAAATTTTTTGTCACATACAGACAGACATACAGACAGACAAAAAAAAAGCGCTTTTGCGAAATTTATAAAAAATTTAACGAGTATCTCTGATAGTCTTCTTTCCGTTTTATATACACGGCTCAAAACAATTAAAGGATATTGCAGTTTTAGGTGGATTTTGTATCTGGGAAACTTTTTAGCTGATTGACACATGGTCGACAGACATAGTAGGTTATATGAGAATAAATTACACATGTTTGGCAGAAAAAAATGCATTTTATTGCGCATTTGTGTACAAAAGGAAAAAAACACAATTTGTGCATATGAGAAAAAAAGAATAAGAAAAGGTGTTTTCTTCAAAGAAAATCATTTTCAGTAGGGGGTATGGTTTCCACGGGCGGCCAGCAACGTTGAACACCTTTGAGGCATGGACTCAATGAGGCTATTAATGAAGAGTTGGGGTATTCTGCCCCACTCTTCCGGAAGAGCTCTTTCCAGTTCTTGGAGAGTTTGTGGGGGTTGTTGGCGGCCAGAAACTCGTCTTCCTAGAGCGTCCCAATTGATGACTCGATTGGATTCATGTCTGGAGAACACGCTGGCCATTCCATTCGAACGATTCCTACAATAAGGGACTACAATAGGTCTGAGGATCTCATCCCTATATCGGCGATCAGTCAGAGCTCCATCTCGAATGATGTAGAGGTCAGTGCGCCCGTCAATGGAGATGCCACCATACACCAACACTCCTCCACCGCCAAATCTGACACTTTCGTGCACGAACGCAGGATTATTCCTACTGCCACGGTCCCTCCAGATGAAAATACGCCTATTATCCGGATGCACAGAAAAACGGGACTCGTCAGAAAACCGAATATTGCTCCATTCATTTCTCTTCCAGTTGACATGCTCGGTTGCCGACTCCCTGCGGTCGCGACGATGCCTTGATGTGAATCTAACACATACCATCGGTCGGCAAGCATACAGACCTACAGCAGGGAGCCGGTTTCGGACAGTCAGAGTTGAAATCGTGGTGCCTGTGGGCTGTAGGCGAGCGAAGGTGTTGTTGGAGAAGAGTAGCGTTCATGTTTCGGTGTCTCCGAGCTGTTAACGCTAAATACCGATCTTCATTGGACGTTGTTGCCTGTCTACGACCTTGCCCTGGTCTTAGGCCTGCGCATTCACTCTCCAAAAAACGGATCCAGATCCTGGAAATGACACTTTGTGACACTCCAATGGCTTGCGCTACTTCGGCTTGAATTTGGCCCCCTTCTAACCTACCAACAATTCTCCAAGCTTCTGAATCTGACAAATGACTTCGCTGAGACATCGTACTCATCGAAACAAAGGAATCACTGAATGCCGATCATCCTTGTCTTCATTCTCTTTTATCCAGTTGAAAGTCAAATTTCATTCGCTGCCGCTGAAGCGACGTTTTTGACGTCGAACCCAAAATTTGCATACTCCACAGTTTGAAAACCAGAAAAATTTGCATTTGTTATTCTCTTCTTCTATTGTCGGCAAAAAAAAATTTCGTTTATATCTTTATTTTATATAAAACTTCAAATATCCTTTAATTGTTTTGAGCAGTGTATAATAGGGAGAAATAAAAAGTTCGTACCCCATCATAGTAAAAAGTTGAGGAGCTGTAACCATTTATCCATTGAATTATGTCAATATAGAATACACAATATGGCATGTATTTACTATATTTGGATACAGCTCCTCATCTTTTTGCTTCATTTTGGGAATAATGGATTTTGATCTCATTCAATTGACGATCATTTTCAGAATTTTCAAAGTATGATTTTGAAACTTTAACAAAAGTTAGCTAACACAATATGCAAATGAAACTTTTTTTATATAGAGTTGACGCATGCGCAGTGAAAATTTATTTAGTATACCTGCTCATTTTTCATACAATTATTAATTAATTAATTTTTTTTTTTTTTTTTTTTTTTTTTTTACAGAGTACTATGTACAATCTCGTTTCTCATATTTTCTGAAAAGAAATTGTTTTTTATTAAGAACTCTGCAAATTATAAGCAAAAAGCTTGACAAAATTTGGGATCATTTTTATAAAAACCTTAATTTCTCTAAGAGTATACACGCTATCCGCATAAAAATGAACACAGTTTATTACCTTAAGCCACTTAATAATAATCTGAAGTTCGAACGCTTTTGCTACATTAATTTTCACAGGATTATTCAAAAGATATTCGTTCTCTTTCAATTTGTTGACTGTCCCCTATTGGATTTTGTAAAAAAATCTTCGCGAAAATATGACTTGTATTATTTTGTTATACATCTGGAGATTCAAAGTCAATCCTCATGTATATTTCTTGATATTTGATAAAACGTCTGAAATCGGAAATGTCAAGATATTTTTTTGCTGTGACTGTAGAAAAATATATTTTTCCGTAAAATAAAAAGCTCTCAATGAAAATATTAATGCATACTGAAAACAAACAGAAAGAGGTAAAATAATTTTCGAAACCATTCTTTATAAGAAAGCGAATTAGGATAAGAAAATAAAAAAAAAGAAACAAACAAAAAGTCACTTTGAAATTTTTAATAATCTACTTCTGCACAGATTTTGTATTTACAATATACTAATAATCAACATAGCTGTCTTTTTAAATATATGCACTACATACTGCAAAAAAAGAAATTTTTTTTCCTGTAACTCTTGCAAATATTGATTGATAACTGTTTCAAATAACTGTACAGCTCAATAAAATGGACATGGTATCTTCTATACTTGTTTAACTTCATCTAACTTCATAGCATATTTCTGTTTTTTCTGTGCTTGAAGGTTTTTTTTTCTTTTTTTGGCAATACGGTTTAAAAGAGCATTATCAGACTGTATTCTTTATTTAGTTACTGTGTTTATAACATAATGAAAAAATTGGCTGATAGAAAAATTTTTCCGGGAAACATTATCTATTAAATATTGTTTAAACTTTTTTTTTTTTTAACTTTTCGTCGCAGCCCCACATTTTATAAAACCATAAACGAGAATGTTTTACCCCAGATCAGATGCTCTCTTCAGACAATCAGTTTCGTACCAAATGATATTCTACATCAGAGTGATAGTGAAGTATGTTTCTCTCTCGCGGGCGAGTTCTCTTATCACTTCCCTCCTTTACTATCTTTCACCTCCTCTTCCCGAACTCCTTTCCTCTACCTCTCCACACACCACTTTCCCGCTTCGCTCCTCTTTCTCTCCTTTACCATTCTTTCCCTGCCCCCTCTTCCAACACTCTCGTTCCCTCATCTCTCGCTTTCCCCCATTTCTTCTCCTTCCCACGGCCCTTCTGCTGTTCTTCTTCCCATTTCCTCTAACTTTCCCTTATTAAAAAACTTAACTACAAAAAAAAAAAAAAGAAAAAAAATACCTTAAGTACTAAAAAAAAGTAGGGAAAGATGGAGAGAGAGGAAGACGGTCAGAAAAACATCAGAAGAGCCGTGAAAAAAGGAGGAGATTAAGGGGGGAAAATGGGGCTTGAGGTTACGGGACTAAAAGAAAACTGGTGTTTGAGAGAGGGATACTCCAAAAATCTCCCTAATCCAAATCATTTTTATCATCTTTGAATTTTCTGAAAAGAGACTGGTTCTTTAAAAATTTGAATATATCCTCTCACTGACTCTAAGCGTCGTTATTGGGAACTTAAGAATCAAGGGAGGAAATCTCTTCAATAATAAGATGTTAACAAAAAAATTGAAAATATCCTCACACTGACTCTAAGCGTCGTAATTGGGAACTTAAGAATCAAGGGAGGAAATCATTTTCATAATGGGGTCTTAACAAAAAAAATTGAATACAACCTCACACTGACTCTAAGCGTCTTAATTGGGAACTTAAGAATCAAGGGAGGAATCTTTTTCATAATGAGGTCTTAACAAAAAAGCTGAATATATTCTCACACTGACTCTAAGCGTCTTAATTGGGAACTTAAGAATCAAGGGAGAAAATTTCTTTATAATGGGGCCGTTATCGAGTTATTATTTTTTTTTTCCTCGGGTGATTGTTACATAGCTGAACTTTTATTCTGTCATTATTGAATTAAAATTATACCTTGTTTAATGTTCAATCATTTATATGGTAGTAGAAAAACTTCGTTAAAATCTTTGTTGTATTTTTCTGGCACCTTTTTTTTTATCATTATTAGTTTTTGAATTCTGGTTCCAAAAGATATCACTTAGATTCCAGTTTGAAGATTTTATCTGACAAAAACTAAAGTCCAGTACTTACTTTGTCCAAAAAATAGAATTTCGCCCAATTGCAATTTTGAATATTTCCCTCATTGACTCCAAGCATCGTAATTCTGAACTTGAAGAATCGAGGGGGAATGTTACTTTAAAAATGGGTCCCTAACCAAACTATTTTTGCCTCTCAAGTAAGTACTTCTAACATACGTTAGTATGCTTTGAAGCTTTCAAAATGAATTCCGCGCAATAATCTTCTGAACCAGGATTATATCCCTCCCCCCGATGTCATATGATGAAGGTATTTTATAAATATTTGTTGGAATATATTATTAACATTTTTGAAAAGATTCAATTCATCTTTTTACATGGTGCAGATAAACTATATATATTTTAACTGACTGAACATTTATGGTATATTATTTGTAAAAAGGGTATATATAAAAAAATCTTTTAGCAAATTAATATTTGGTAAAAAGGAAAATTAAAAAAAAATATTTTTTTTCATTTGTGAAAGCAGTAAACGATAAATGCCCTTTTAAAACCGATTGCTTTTTTAAATGCTATTGATCTGACTAGAAGAATAATTTCTTGATTAACCTGTTAAATTTTCAGAAATTCTGTTTATGAAACTGCCGTTGTTCCTTACTCCAATATAGAAATGTTCATCCAGAACCCACTTTAAGGCGTTGTTGAACATCTGCTTTACTGTGGAAACTGTTTTTACTTTCTCATTGCTTGAATCTGATCTTTTCTGATCTCCTTCGACTCTTTCTGCAGTGACATAACTTTTCTCATTCTCTTCATTTTCTATCAAATCTGACAATTTAAATTCTGGATTATATTCAAATATTTCTGAAAACTGTTTGCAAAGATTTTTGTTTACTTCTGAATGAGATGCCATTTCATATTCTGTTTTGAAAGGACAAATCTTTTCATCATCTTCATCAAATGGAATGGGATTGTCCATTTTGACCTTTTCTACCTTTTTATAGTCATCAATTACAAATTCTGCTGAAGATATTTCCGAGAGATTCAAGTCTCCATGTTCAAAACTCAATTCTGGCTTATATTCAAATGTATCTGAAAACTGCTTACATAGATTTTTAGTTACTGCTGAAGCAGATGCAACTTCATCATCTGTTAACTTTTCATAATAACTTTTCTCATTCTCCTCATTTTCAATCAAATCTAAAAATGTAAATTCTGGATTATATTCAAATATTTCTGAAAACTGTTTGCAAAGATTTTTGTTTACTTCTGAATGAGATGCCATTTCATATTCTGCTTTA
This sequence comes from Maratus speculifer, assembly GCA_964019185.1. Classification (NCBI taxonomy): domain Eukaryota; kingdom Metazoa; phylum Arthropoda; class Arachnida; order Araneae; family Salticidae; genus Maratus; species Maratus speculifer. The sequence goes on from OZ025303.1 coordinate 69,226,293, forward strand.
AAAGGACAAATCTTTACGTCATCTTCATCAAATGGATTAGGATTGTCTATGTTGAGCTTTTCTTCTTTTCTATTGTCATCAATTAAAGTTTCTTCTGAAGATATTTCCGAAAGACTTAAGTCTTCGTGTTCAAAATTCAGCGCCACACTTTCTTTGCTCTTTACATCTTTTGCATGATCACCCATCATTTCTTTATCGATGTTCACATTTATCATGTCGTGTGCAATAGATTGCGATTCACTTCGTTCATGATCTTGAGAACAAGAACTATGGCCTTCCGTGATTGCATCTCTTGGCTTTAGAACTACTATTTTATCTGTCGCTTTCAAAAAGTTGTATTCTTTTTGCTTACTGCTTGAAAAAAACTCAAAGCATCGCTGTCTGCAAGTTATTTTTACATCTGTATCTGTTGCACGTGTGAGAACATCTTCATGAGTAACACAGCTACATTCTTTCACCACAGCATTTGCATTCTTTAAAGCCATATTCTCTATTTTACACTTCAGCTCTTTGTATGGAACTAAACGGAATAAAAAAAGAAATACATAAAAATTAATAGAAATAAGAAGGATTTTTATTAATTTAATGTTCATAAATAATATAAACAGGTTCATTTTACAAAAATTGCATTCTTAACAGATCTGGGTGGAATTGCACATTATACATTTATGTACATTGAACCAACCCTCATTAAGGCGTCTTCACTTATTTTTCGTCCCGCTGAATTACCCATTTCAGATAAATTTTAAACAGAACTTTAAAAGAAAAACAGAGCTGAAAATTCATTAAACGAGGATATAGGAAGTAAGGAAAGGTTCAGAGACACATGATGAAAATTCTTAGTTCATTTTTTATATTTTAATTATTTAAAATCAATTGCAAGATTAAACTTTACTATTTTATCAACATGATCAGAAAAAATACATTTTATATTATAATTTTGCAAGTAGTTCAAAAAATTTGACAGTGAAAAAAAAAATGCAATTACCCATTTTTTGCCAGATTTCATCTTCTACAGGCTTCACAAGGAAATCTTTCAGCAGCGACAGCTCGAAAAGTTTCAGGAAAATTTCATTCATGTTCGGGCGATTTCCAGGGTCTAACTGAAGAATACTGGCTAGTAACATTCGTATATTTGTTAAATCTGTATGTTTAGCTGCTTTGCGATATTGCTTAGAGACCAATTTTTTAAATTTATGTTCCTGAAAAGAAAATATACATGTTTGTTATTTATATTACAAGATATGTATATTGTTTATGAAAATACATTACAAAATAAAATATTTATGAACTGTACAAGCTAAAGTACCCGAAATTTTCAGAATGTTTGTTTTCAAAAGTTAGTTTTGAAAAAACGACGATTGCGTATTAATTTACGTAATTTTCAGTCTCTTTTTAAGTGCGTTCGTAATTGGGTCATTCCAAAAATAAAGGTCCCTTTTGAGAAATTTTTTTTCAAAAATTTTTTCATTTAAAATGAAATAAAAATATCATTGAGAGGGTTGTATATATATTCAAGAGTAGAAATTGAATATCAGCAGCGCAGCGCACTTTTTTAAAAATATTTATCACTACACTTAGAAACACAGACACATTGGCTGAAAAATGTCCCCTGTGTTACCATATTTTAAATAATCTTTTCATTTTTTCTTATTAAAATAGAGAATTCCTTTTACAATATTAACACTTTGATATAAATGCTCTTATTCAGTGCCATATAGTTTTTTGTCTATGTATATATTTTTTCATGATATAGTCATATTATGTCCTCCGTGTTACCCTTTTTTCATTCTTCCTGTATAAAACTTTATATAACTTGGTAAAAATTACTCTAATATAATAAAATTATAGTAAAACTTATTTATACATATTAGCCAGTGCATATTATAAAATTGGTTCATAAGAAAGTTTTTTCGCTTTTGTTCTGATAAAGGAAATGTCAGTAACATAGGGGACAATAAAGTAACAAAGGGGACATCCTAATTGAACATATAAAAAAGTAACAATTTTAAAAGTGTACTTATGTATTAATTAAAAATGTATTTCTGATACAGACCAACAAATGCATTAAAAACAGGATATTCTGTTGCATTTCATTTCTAAACTTGGGTTTTTTGTCTCTTAACAACATATCAACCAATATCATGGTAACACAGGGGACTAGTAACACAGGAGACAAAATGATTTAAATTATCACCTATGTATTACTACTTTCATAGAAACAATGTAAAGTTAGATGGAATATTTTCTTTTAACTAAGACTTACAATTTAAATGCTAATAAACTAGAAAATTAATAATTTATCGAAATAAATCAATAGTAACACAGGGGACACACAAAAAACACACCCACCTTCAAAAATCCCCTTTATTTTCGTAATATTCTTTAAAATTTAATAAATGAGGAAAATGACTACCTAGGATGAATTCTAACTCTAAAAGTACATGAATGACTTCTGTTAACAACATTTAGCTTGCAAATTCTTATTTTAATAGGAAGAAAAAAGTGGCGGTAACACAGGGGACAAAAATTAAGGGACGCGGAAATTTTTCTTATAAAATGAAGAAAAATAGTTACAAAAAATATTTAAAGTATATAGGGATAATATAAAGACTACAAAGATATAAAAAATATCCTGAAAGATAACTTAAATGATACATATAGTAAAAAAAATAGGGTTTTAAAAGTAAAAATTGTTCTTGGGACATGGCTTTTTACAGGACAATTATTATGAAAGTAATTTGAATAACAATAAATGGAATTTATCTCAAATTTAAAAATTGCATTAAAGAAAAATATCTTTAAAATATATTTTCCAATATTTAAATTTAATTTTGAAACAATATTTTAGAAAATATAGCAATACAAAGTGTCGGGACACCAAAGGGTGCTTTATTTTTGGAATGACCCAATTATGCAAATACCTAGCACGTATTGCATACGTATGCAAATAGAGCAAAAACTACCCAACCGAATAATTTTAAATTTAAAATATATAATTTTTGCATTATTTTATTGAGTTATTTCAAATTTTAGAAAAATCAGCTAAATAATTTAATCACAGGGACCATCAAAAGTATTCCGATATATTACGGCCAATGGTAAAAAAAAGTTTCAAGTCCATTTTAATGGTGTTACATTTTTAATAAAATTGATATGCATCTGAATAATGAAATACATACGAAAATATACATTCTGTACAATCTGTGGTGTAAATAATATTAGTTATTAATTTACAGGATTACACAAAATTGTTCCCATTACATAATTGTAAAGGAGAGAACATTGTTTGAGGCGCGTTTTCGAACAAAGATTTCCGAAACGATTGTGATTGAAGAAATGAGGATGTAATCAACTAACAAACTGCTTATTTTATGACTTATTTCAAAATTAAATTTTGCTCTCAAACGCATTCAATTTGCAGTTTCTTTTATTTAGGAACTATACAGGGTGTCCACTCTCAACGGTGGTCAATGGCTAATTTCTAAACCGTTAGTCATAGACATATAGTTCCAATTGCAAAAATGCTTTTTAAAAAAGGTAAAGAATTGTTTTTTAAGTGATTTAGGTCAAAAAAAATTATTAAAAAATTACGAAAATTAAATTTTTATTCGGTCCCCCGGACCTATAAGTAATATTTAATAAATTTTTCCGACTACTCTAAAAAGTAAGAGAAAAAAGGTCCCATTCATCTAACAATAAAATTAACTGAGTTATGAAACTTTAAATTTCATGACTTAAATAACTTCTCTGTAACTGAAAACATATCAGTTGGACTGAGGTTTAAGGGAACGTATTGTAAGTGCTTAAAGTATTATAAAGGGCGTCCATTTCCAGAACAGTCCAATGGCTACTTTCTAAACCATTTGTCACAGACATGTAGTTCCAATTACAAAAATGTTAAAGCGGTTTAACTGAAGATGTTGCACCGTATAAGTTTTACATTAGAGTTAATTTTAATTAATTAACTTCTAGATTGGTTAAAATAATTGAAGACGTGAATTTTCAAAATTCTCTTTATCAAGAAAATTAAATTTTGGGAAATCGCGAAAAACCTTTAAATGCGTCCATTGGTTTTTATTATAAATTTCGAGATTGTAGAGTTAAATTAGCGCAGATTGGTATAGACTGAGAGAAAAAACAAATGCGATAAGGCGAGTTTTGAAATTCACATCCTCAATTGTATTTTTATATATGTTTTATTTTGTAAGGAAATAAAACTGCTTCTTTTCATGATTTTATTTTTAAAAGGTGTGTTAATTTGATAAGCTTTTATTTTACTTATAACGTTCCTATATATGTTTCCCTAGTTCAAAATTTGTATTCAAATTTGAATTCATTTCCAAATATCCGATCGAGGTTCAATTCGCATAGTAATTTATATCCAATGACAATGTAATATTAATACTATTTGAGGTGCGTAACACTTATTTATTCTATAGGATTACACCAAATTACATTAGATTAAGTATTCTAATAGAATTTTAAATATGTATCATTTTGTAACAAACTGTGACTGTTGCTTTTCATAATTTAATTTAACAAAATTTCTGTTATTTTTTTATTTATATTTTTAGTACAAGTTGTATATTTTTCTTTAATATGTAAATATCAACATATATTTTAAAATAATATTGTAAACATTATTTTGTTTTCAATGTCTAATGTTACATTTTACATCTGACGTTTATTTTTATTTCCAGTAAATTTGTAACTGACCCCTATTTTGCAGCAAAAAAGATGCTTCAACTTTAAACAGCTATTACTTGGTCAATTTTAATAGCAGAAGAATGGGACTTTTTTTGTCTTTATTTTTAGAGTAGTGGTAAAAATTTATTAAATATCACTTATAAGAACAGAAGACCGTATAAAAATTTAATTTTCGTATTTTTTTAATATTTTTTTTTACCTAAATCGCTTAAAAAACAATACTTTACCTTTTTTACAGCATTTTTGCAATTGGAACTAATATGTCTATGACTAACGGTTTAGAAATTAGCCATTGGCCACCGTTCAAAGTGGATACCCTGTATAATGTGTCGTATTGGTCGATTTTTACATAAAGTAAGAATATATTACAAAAAATGATGTCAAATTTACATTCGAGCCAATTTTCGGTTTAGATGATTCTGATAAAATCAAATTTTGCAGAAAAATGAAAATAAAAATTGTTCAAAAGCGGTCAAATAAAGTTGCTAAACTGGGTTATCTCTAATCATAAATATTTATTTATTTATTTTAGTTGAAATGAGTATTTACCTTTTAAATATACCTCCGTCTGTAGGCCAAGCCGACAGGGATTTTTCTTTTTTCATGTATGCCATTATATACATTTATTTCACGTATGACATTATATATTCACCTGCTGACGTTTATTATGCTATTTCTAATAGGACGTATTATTCACATTTTTAAATTAGTCAAACTATTTTTTCACTTTTATTTTTTCACTTTTATTTTTTCACATGGAAATCTTACAATAGAAAAGTTATGACGTAGTATTCACTTTTTTAATTTCGTCAGACTATTTTATTTTCATAAGTTAAAAGCAAAAATTATTACTTATTAGCGTAAAAAATACAATTTATTAAAAAATACAATATCTAACCATTGCCGATCTAAACGTAAACGGGAAATTTTATACTCCTTTAAAATCTTGAGGTAGTCCATTTTACCCAGTCTCGGTAAAAATTCAGATAAAGATTTCATTATTTTATTTTCATTTTTCAGGAGGAAATCTTGCAATAGAATTGAACTGGTAAAAAATTTGTACTGGTAAAAATGTAGATTTTTAATTGTTACGATGAACAAAAACTGTTTAAATGTAATGGAAAATCGCTATTAACCCGGGAGAACTCGCTACATGAGATTTTTTCTCACCATTTTAACAATTTTTAAGACTCTTATTTAAACCCCCTTTCCTTTTAATTAAAATTTCAAAATGTTATTTCAGTTATTTTACCTGTTTTTGGGAATAAAAGTACTAAGGCAAAAAATAATAATAATAATAATAATAATAATAATAATAATAATAATAATAATAATAATAATAATAATAATAATAATAAATAAAAATAAAGGTGATATTAAACGAATGTAAAGTAAAAGAAAAGCAATTGGGCACTGTGAGAGAAATTCTCACTAGCGAGTTCTCCCGGGTTAAATGGGTGGATTTTTATTAATTAAAATGTAACTTTATATACGTTCATAGCATGCCTTAAAAACTGGCTTCCAAACTGTGGAAGCCAGTTTTATAAGCCAGTACTATAAAAACCTATTTTATAGAATTACAGACAGAGAGACAAATTTTAATTTTTTATATTAGATAACAAAGGTATCAATGCATCAAAAAGAAAACTCATGAATTGAAGTCATAAATTAGATGTGATTTTTCCATATATAACAATACATTCTTAAAAGTAGAGGGGCTTTATTTATTTTTTAAGGTATTTTTGCTTTTATATTAATTTGCTTCTCTTATATTTCTTCGAGAACGAGATACCAATCAGGAGAGGCAAATTTTGTTTCTAAATAATTGTGCCCTTATTTTATGAGTATATCCTATGTATGAGTATATCCCACAAGTATATCCTATTGTGAACTACATTGCTACTACAGTTCAAAAATTTAAACAATTTTTTAATTCAAATCAAATACAGCATGCTAAACTGTGCATACAACAAAACAATTATTTCACAAACACATTAGAAATCAATGTTTCGAATCGCTTCTGTGACCGTCATCAGAACAAAAATAAATAAATAAATGCTGATGACGATCGCGGAAACGATTCTAAACGTAGATTTTTAATGTTTTTCTGAAATCATTGTTTTATTGTATGTACAATTTAGCATGAAGTATTTGCTTTGAATACAAAAATTTTAAAGCATATTTTATGGTGCAGTTGTCCAATATATAACTAAAGAATTCATAATTTACAAATTTTCAAAAAACAAATAAATAAAATAAAAAATAAAAAATAAATTTTTTCTGTTGTAATATTTAACACATTAGTCTTGGTGTAATATTAATAGTACATGTTTTTTCATCGAGTATTATTTTATCTTAATTAGTTACTTTTTTTACTTTCTACATTTAGAATAAATCGTTTCTCTTTCTTATTATGATTTCATTCATGTTTTGACATTTAGCAATAACAGTAATAATAAAAGCATGGCACAGGTGTCATATACGCACCACATTTGCACGTGTTTTTTTCCCCGCCAATTTGGCATACACATCTGGGCCAAATAAGTTTATAACAGTTGTTAGAGAAATAAAATGAGAAAAATTAAAGATTTCAGTGAAATGTGCTGATTAAATCATGCAACTACATGCACTCAATATGGCTATAAATATTAATGCTTACGATTTATCTGGAAAATTATATTAACTGTCTTGTTATTTACTAAGTTTATTATTTAAAACTGTTTATTTATTGGTTCCTTTTTTTTGTTAAATCCATGTTTATTTACTGTTATTTTTATTTTAACTCTTTAAGTTATTTTTATTACATACTATATGAATAGTTATTTATAGCAAGCTATCATTTATTTATTTTTATTCCCTTTTTTTAAATACTAGAATCTAATTCATTTTTTTCACGTTATTTTATTTTTTATATTGCAACAAAAAATGTATTGCTGTTATTGCAAGCAATTTGTAATTTATATTCAAAAACAAAATTTTCGCCAAATTGGCGGGGGAAAAAGCACGTGCAAATGTGGTGAGTATATGACATCTGTGCCAAAAGCATTTGCTTAGTTCTATTTTCACCGCTGGCGATTCCTTTAATGTATACATATATTTTACTCTTTAAATATGAAATCTAGGTTCTTTTTCTGAACGAATCACGTGTGATAAAACACACACAAAAAAAAAAAAAAAAAAAAAACTATAAAGTTGTAATATCTGTTAAACCCTGTTGTAATACGATATTTTCCAAACGCCTCCAAAAACTCTTCCTTAGCTTATTGTCATGTGAATATGAATTGAATAGTAAGTAAAATAACTACATTTATTAGATTTCAGATAATAAGATGGTGGCAGCACGAACAATCGTCTCATTGAGTTCACGGATGAAATTTTAGGATTAATTAAATCCCGATGCGCCTACTAAAACACAATCGGTCTGCCAAGTCGTATTTTGGTAGAAAACACCTGAAAACCCATTTTTAAAGGTTGACTGGTAAGATTAACATTGTGTTTTCATCCTCCCGGTCCTCGATGTTTTCGTATTTTTGGGTGCAAGTAAACACAATGGTAAACCTACGAGTCAACCGCTAAAACCGGGTTTTTGGGTGTTTTCCACCAAGATATGACTTGAACTATTGATAAGACAAGATACTGACTCCGCTTCTGTCGAAAACAGGGCAACATACGGGAGGTGGCAGCACAAACAATCACCTCATCGAGTTCACGGCTGAAATTAAAGAAATAATTCAAACTCATTCGCATATTAAAGCGCAATCGGTCTACCAAATCATATCTTGGTGAAAAACATCTGCAAACCCGATTTTAGTTGTTTACTCGTAAGTTAACAATTGTGTTTTCCTGATCCCGGTCCTCCATGTTTTCTTATCTTTTAGTGCAAATAAACACAGTGGTAAACCTACGAGTCAACCGCTAAAACCGGGTTTTTGGGTGTTTTCCACCAAGATATGACTTGGCAGACCGATTTCTTTTTAACATGAGAATCGAGACTTAACTAATTCTAGAATTTTATCCGTGAACTCGATAAGGTGCGAATATTTATGCTGCCGTCTCCCGGTCTCTAAATTCAATAAGTTTCTTCGGATAAGTACAATAAATATTATTAACCCTTTGTGCGCCGACGATACTTTAAAGTACCATTGAAGAAAACTTTATATAAAACTTATTTATTCTGTCTATTAAAATACTTTTTTTTAAATTCTTTCCACACAAAACACTCTTCTCGATCAAATTTAAATAGAATAGAGAAACAGTCGAAGCTAAATATTTTCAAAAAGTGGTAGTTTTATTATTCATTTTTGTGGGTATTTCTTTTCCTTCTTTAAATAAAACTATATGAAACATGTTCAACTGCAAAAGCGTTTCCATTTATAGAGAGGATCATGATGCATTTAAATTCATTGCTTTTTTAAGAATTGGGATATTTTCAAAAGGGTAAATTTGGTTAATTAACCTGATTATTTTTGTAAATATTTCACAAAAAAATTATAACTACCGATATATTTAATCAGTTTTAATGAAAAAAACATGCTCAAATTTCACGTTAGTATTATCTAAATATTCCAGTATACCTTCAGATGTTAAAGAAGGTAATTCTTGATGAATAATTCGATAGATAAAGAATTAAAGGTAAAAGTAATTTTGTTCGTAACCGTTAAACAAGAAAGAAAGAAATATTAAAAAATAGTAGAAGCATTTACTTACCTTCAAAGCTTTGAAAAGGATGGGATAAATTTCCTCAGCCCAGGATTTTACTGGGCAGGAGAGTTTCTTCTGAACATAAGATCCCGTCAAAGTCTCCAGCATCATCATTCCAAAACAAAAGACGTCAAACTTTTCACTGTAGCCTGTCTCGGATCTTTCTGTGCTTGAATATGTTTCAGGTGGACAAACATGGCTAGGAACTCCATAACTATTGAAGATGAAACTATTAGTAATAGTTACTGTTGTGAAAAGTATTTACACTGTCAAAAAAAATCCGTTAAATTTGCAGCAAAAACGGCTGGCAGCAATGTTGCCAGCAGTTTTTTGCCGAAAAAATTGCATAAAAATGTAACAAGAAAAAAAATTACATCTAATTTTACTGCACTTTTGACGGCTAAAACTTCTGGCAACATTGCTGCCAGCCGTTTTTGCCACAAATTTAACGGATTTTTTTTTTTTTTTTTTTACTGTGGAAAAGTAATAGAGCATATTTAACCTTCAGCAATGTTGATAAATTATCAAAATCCTATTCAGAGTGATGCGGAGCTTTCAATGTTAAAATTACTGTAAACAAGTGGGTAAGTGCGATCGCAGATCGCACTGAGAGTTTCGTTTAATATTTCTTACAAAACAACTTATCTTTTAATTAATAAATCCAAATTGTTAACTTATAGTTGTTAAATTCTTTCATAGATGATAGCACCAATAAATTTAATTCTAAAGTAATTATAAATGAAAACTATTGATGGAAATAAATCTTTATTTTTTTCCGTTCCATAATTACAGAAAAAACCAAAAAAGCAATAAATTCTCTTTTACACAATTGAGGCATAATTTTGAAGAACTTACGAAAGATTCTGAAATAATCTGACGCAACTTTGTGATATTATTAAATAAGAAAAAAATGATGCAAAAACTATTGATTTAAAATGTATAAATAAATAGAACATTTTTTATTGTTACGAGGGTTGTTTTTTAAGTAAGGGTCGATTATGAATAATAATAATAATAATAATAAAAATGGAAGAAAACTTTTATTTTCCCTTACATTTGAAAGGCACATTATGCAGATACTTCTCAAAATAATCGCCTTACAAATTAACCCTTTATCTACCGAAAGTAATTATAAAGTACCTTTAAAATAACTTATTATAAAATACTTTAAAAACGTCAGTTAGCTGTAATACTGTTTAGAATGAGTTACAGATACAATATTTTATCTTATTCTAAAAGCATTATCGGTTACACAAAATAATTTTTTTTTTAAAAAAAGGATGATTTCTTTTGCCTTTGCATCTTTTCAGCTTTCTTGGCGCTGAGGGAGGGGGATGGGGATTTTTCAATGTGGAAATATTTCTATGTTTATAATGCAAGAACATCCTATTTGTACATTTTATAATTCGACAAAATACTAAAAAAACAATTTAACATAAAAGATTTGAGTGGGGTTATAAATATTGCACAAAATCCCTGTAAATTCAAATTTAATTAATTGTTCTAAATCCTCAATCCTCCTAAAATCCTTCAAATATTTATTAAATGATTATTTAAATCTTTTAATTTAGTTTAAACAATTTGCATAAAATGCTTTAGAATGAAAAATTTTCATGAATTTATAATACGATAAATAAATGGTTACAGCATTTATCACTATGTACAGCAGCTTGTTAATTTCATCTGCATAAAATTTTGCCGCTTGCCCATATTTTACATTGAGGCGTTTTAATTCTACCTAGCACCACTCTCACATTACAAACAAGTTAGAAATTGCACGTGAAACGTAGCAACTGAGGTGCGTTCGTACGATAACGAAGTTTTAAAAATATTCAGATCTTGCTGATATAGTAGATAGTGTCGCGAATTAGATTAATATTTATAATTGCTTTAGTGTCCGCACTCTCATGGTGACTCCATGGTCGTGGTTTTATTTTTCGCAGATGCTCACGAGCAATGATAAAAAAGAGTAGTGGAATTTATTCTGGAATAAAGTTTGTGTTAAGCTTTAAGTGAAATGTTTTGAAGCTTCATTTCTTTTGTAAGATATTTTAAATTATTTTTCACACGTAAAACGACGATGTCTATATTATCGGGTAGATTTTATAGCTTCGATTTCGCATTGTTTGCGATATGTGGCGTCCGAACTAATAGGGACGTGTGAAAAGTAACTGTTTTTTATTTGTTATCAGAAGTTGTCATTGAGAAAAAATGGATGCTTTGAAAATCAAAAGAACTCCTCTTAGATCTGGATTTACGAAAACTTATAATGCTTTAAATGAAGCTTTAAACGACGCAACTCCAGATACTAATTTAATAGAGAATTTAATGTGTCAACTGGAAGATAAAAGCACAAGATTGCGAGCTGTAGATGAAGAAATTTTGAATTTTATGTTGACAGAGAAAGTTATAGAAAAAGATTATTCTAAAGAATTTGAAGCTTGCGAAGAGTATACAGAAAAATTTATTGCTATAAAGCAAAAAGTAAAGACATTTTTGGTGAAGCCTATCGAAGAACAACTCCGATCGCAGAATTATACGGATGTTGAAAGAACACTGTCGCGACCACTTCGCTTACCAGAAATAAGTTTACAGCCGTTTGATGGCGATGCAAGATTATGGTTAACCTTTTGGAATTCATTCAGTAAAATTCATGAAGACACCACTTTAGATGACCATTTGAAATTTGTTTATCTTTTACAGGCGATAACGCCGAAATCCAAAGCAGCACAGATAGTAAATAGTTATCCGGTTTCAGCTGATAATTATCCAAAAGTAATTCTACATCTGAAAGAAAGGTTTGGCAGAGAAGATACACTTATTGAGATATATGTTAGAGATCTTCTTCAATTAGTTTTAAATAATAATCAATCATCAAGCAAGAATTTCAATTTATCGTCGTTATATGATAATCTAGAGACAAAACTTAGGTCTCTAGAATCATTAGGTGTCACAGAAGAAAAGTATGCCAGCATACTTTTCCCACTTGTAGAATCTTGTCTACCTCATGATGTCCTTAAAATCTGGGAAAGACAGCGTGAGAAGACTGCTCAAGGTAAGAATCAATTAAATTCTATCCTTGATTTTTTGAAAAATGAAGTTATTGCGGAAGAGCGGGTTCTTTTGGCTCATTCCAATCTTGGTTTTGAAAACCCAAAGAAATATCATAAATGTAATAATGAATATAATTCAATGCCAACTGCCACAGATTTATTTATAAATAATAAGTCTAATAAGAATTTAGTTAAAAAACGTGAAGATTTATGTATATTTTGTGACAAGTGTCACTTATCAGAAAAATGTTTTAAAGCTAGTTCGCTTTCTTTTGATGAGAAACGTAACTTAATTTTGAAGAAAAAAGCTTGCTTTGTTTGCCTGAAGAAAAACCACATTTCACGCAATTGTAACTCTAAAATTAAATGTTCGAATTGTGGTAAAAGACATTTTTCAATATTATGTCAAAATGTTTTAAATGAAGGTGGTAATGTGTCGTTAGAAAGTCATAAACATGAGTCAGGGAGTAGTGACACTGTTTTAACTACTCAAGCTTCGGATCCTACTGTGTTACTCCAAACTTTGAGTGTCCGTGTAAAGCACAATGGAAAAGAGAAAATCGTGCGTGGAGTTATTGACACAGGATCCGAACGTTCCTATTTATCACGAGATGTAATTAAATATTTGAATTATAAAAGTATTGGTGAAATTAAATTAATTCACACATTATTTGGTAATATTGAAACAAGTGAGACAAAGCATAATAAGTATCGAATTCACTTAAGTAGCATAGACAATAGTTATAAATGTGATATGCATGTTTTAGATGTTCCTGTTATTTGTTCTAAAATACGAAAAGTGCCAACTGGGCCTTGGTTATCAGAATTAAATAAATGTGGCATTAAAATTTCTGATGTTGAAAATAGTTCATGCGAAACCGAAAATGAAATTAAATTATTGATTGGTTCTGATGTGGCCGGAAAATTACTCACCGGAAATATTAAAGTTTTAGAAAGTGGTCCGGTTGCGGTAAAAACCCATTTGGGATGGACTCTAATGGGAAAAATTCCAAGTATTAAATCAGAAACAAATAAGGCTGCTATGATTATTTCATCACTTTGGAACAATTGTTCCGTTGCTGATTTATGGAAGCTGGATATTATGGGTATAACGGATCCAGTTGAATCCAAAACTAAATCTGAAATTCATGAAGAAACTATGCAGCATTTTAAGAGTAATATAAGAATAGATTCAGAAGGGAGATACGAAGTAGCATTGCCATGGGTGCTAGATAAAGCTTGCTTACCTAACAATAGAGAATTGGCCGAAAAGCGGCTTGCTACAACGAGGAAAAAGTTAATTAATTTAAATAAGTTTGAGGTATATAGCGAAGTATTTGATTCGTGGATAAATGCAGGAATAATTGAAAGGGTGGTTGATAATAAAGAAACTAAAGTACATTATTTGCCACACAGACCTGTATTTAAAGAGTCGAGTGAAACTACTAAAGTTAGACCAGTTTTTGACGCTTCGGCTCATGTTAAAGGTTCCCCTTCTCTAAATGATTGCCTAGATAAGGGATTAAATTTGATTGAAATGATTCCTTCTATATTGCATCGGTTTCGGAAATATCCTGTTGGTGCAGTATCCGATATAGAGAAGGCATTTCTAAAAATTAGTATTAAAGAAGATGATAGAGATTATTTGAGATTTCTATGGGAAGCATTCGTTTTGAATCGCGTAGAAGAAATCAGATCCTTAACTCAAAAGAACCAATGGCGACACATTGCAGGAAAATTTAATCCGGCAGATATCCCTTCCAGAGGTTGTTCGATTGAACAATTTTTACAACTAAGATGGTGGGAGGGACCGGATTGGTTGGCTCAACCTGAATATACTTGGCCTCAAAGTGTCGAAATTCCCGATGAAGAAATTATTAACTCTGAAAAACGGAAAAGTGTCATTTCAGCAATGAACAAGAACACAGAATCTAGTGATTGGTATTATCGACGGTTTTCATCTTTCAAGAAAATTATAAGATTGATCGCCTGGATTTTAAGATTCTTAAACAATTTAAGAAATCCTAATTCAAAAGAAGTTTCTGAACTTACGTGTTTGGAATTAGAACAAGTCGAAAGAAAATTGATAATTTTGATTCAGAAAGACAGATTCAACGAGAAGAATAATCAGAAGATACGTAGCTTGAGACCAATCCTAGATGAAGATGGTATTATAAGAGTGAAAACGCAAGTTATTTATAGAGAAGATGCTTTCAATTTTAAATACCCTGTTCTTTTGCCTTCTGACCATCCTGTAGTCCACCGCCTGATCTCCTGGAAACACCAAGAGCTTTTGCATGCAGGAGTGGCTCTTATGATGACATCGTTACGAGAAGACTACTGGATCGTAAAAGCTAGGAAAACTATTCGAGCAGTAGTACAGAAATATGTACGGTGCAGAAGATTTAGTGCACAAAAGATTCGTTGGAAATTTAAACTGCCTACCGCTGCCTGGTGGGAGCGATTGATACAAATGGCCATACTCATAGAGTCTGATAAGAAACGTGCCTATTGGACTTTATCCCAAGTGCAAGAATTTATTTCTGGTAAAGATGGCCACCCAAGAGTTGCACGATTAAAAACTGAAAATGGTGAACTTTTGAGACCTGTCCAAAAACTGTACAATTTAGAGATTCCAAAAGAACTTTCTAGTGATCCAGTATTAAGAACGAGAAGTGGCAGAATAGTGACTGTCCCAAAACGTTATTAACTTTAAATACTGTTTCAACAAAAAACTTTATTCTTATTTTTTAGTATATTTCATAGTGTTAATTTGAATTTGTAATAATATGTTTAATTTTATTTGAATTTTGCAGAAGAAAATGTTTATTTACCTGTTTTGAGAAATGTAATATTGTAAGAATTGTATCTTATCACTGTAATGTAAGTATTAGTCATATTTTATTTTATATTTTATTGTACCCATTGTTGAGTTTAACTGTCGAAAACTCAAGGTGGGAGAATGTCGCGAATTAGATTAATATTTATAATTGCTTTAGTGTCCGCACTCTCATGGTGACTCCATGGTCGTGGTTTTATTTTTCGCAGATGCTCACGAGCAATGATAAAAAAGAGTAGTGGAATTTATTCTGGAATAAAGTTTGTGTTAAGTTTTAAGTGAAATGTTTTGAAGCTTCATTTCTTTTGTAAGATATTTTAAATTATTTTTCACACGTAAAACGACGATGTCTATATTATCGGGTAGATTTTATAGCTTCGATTTCTCATTGTTTGCGATAGATAGTACTTCGGATACATTATTGGTGTAGAAATCTTTGTGTTCCTGTAAATATACAGGAAGTAATTTTTATTACACCTCAGCAACGTATATCATATTCATAAAATGTGAAATAGTTTGATGTAATTAAAACACGCCTCAACCAATGTTTCCCCGTATAGCATTATGGAGTGGAATACTTTTGTGTGGCCCTGTAATTTAAATATATAAATATTATATATATATAGTATATAAATATTCTTTGCATCACAGATATATTTACTACACAGATTATTACACAGTAACTTTATATTATATAATATAAAGTATATAAATATTCTTTGCATCACAGATTGTGCAGAATGTATATTTTCGTATATATATATTTCATAGGTTCATATCAGTTTTATTATGTTCGAATGAGAGTAACACCATTAAAATGCATTTGAAACTTTTTTTCCCTATTGACCATAATGTAATGAAATACTTTTGATTGTCCCTGTAATTTATCTATGCATCCGATTTTCATAAAATTTGAAATGACTCGACAAAATTATGAAATGATTATATGTTTTAAATTTCAAACGTTTGAAATGCATTTGAAACTTTTTTCTTCATTAACCGTAATGTAACGGAATCCTTTTGATTGTCCCTGTAATTGAACTATGCATCCTATTATCATAAAATTTGAAATGACCCGACAAAATTATGTAATAATTAAGTATTTTAAATTGAAATCGATTTGGTTTGGTAGTTTTTGCGTTGTTATATGCGGACGGACAAACAGACGACAGACGGACGGACTGAACGACAACTATAGGTGCTACGTATTTACATAATTACGAGCGCAGCTAAAAATTTAACACACATTTGATAACATGTCCAAGAGAAATATGTTATAAACCGTGTATTTTAAAATAATTGTGCTAGTAGAATATAAAAATAGTCCCCAGCAGCTACCACTAATTAAACCTAATGAAATGGATTTTTCACCTTCTTTTATGAAACTTTGTAATTGGAAGTACAGGCAACATGGCCTGTAGACTCATATTTCAAAATAACCTGTTGTTTCGATCTTTTTGAATCATGTAATATTAAATATTACGAATATTTTATCTTAAAAAAAGTTGTGTTAACACATATTTTCAATTTATTGTACGTAAAAAAAAAGAATTAGTTAAGTGATTAACGGTAATTTTAAAAATCTATTTATATAAAAAAGAGATAATAAAAATCATTTCTACCTGCTATTATTTTTCAATCCATGCTGAAGGTAACCAAAGTCTTTGACTTTGACAGTTTCATCTTCAGTAATCGCGATGCACTTAGAAGATATATTCATGTGACTGTAGCCAGAGCTATGGATGTATTTAATGGCTGATGAAGCTTGTTTAAACCACATTATAAGTTTCTCTATGGCGTCGGGGTTATTTCTGAAGCTTTTTTCCGCGATGATATCTTTCAGCGTCTTATATGGCATACTCGAATGGAATAGATGCAGTTTTTCTTCATGTAGGTATTCATAGCTGCTCAGAGGTAGAATATGTTGATGATTCAAATTTATCCATTGTTTTTCTGTATTGCCCAATTCTTCATCCTTTACTATTTTCATAACAATTTTTTCGTTGATATTATTGTGCACAGTAAGAGTCGAACTAAACAAATCTTTATCAATAACTGTTTGGTTGGTGAAATTTTTCTTTTGAAGCACTTTGTGAATAACATCTTTATGCAAATCTGAGCTGTAGGTCAACTTATTTTTATATCTATATTTTAAAAACTTGGGCATAAATCGATCCATTCTTGATGTTATGTTTTTTTTTTTTTTTTATGTTCTTGATATTATTATATTTTTTGTGAGAACAGAAGCTTCAATGAAGATGTACTATTATAATTGGGAAATGTTTTTTCAGATTTTTTGAACGTTGTGGTAAGCTATTTCAAGAGTATTGAGTGAGAATTCTGTAGATTTATAATGCGTTTTCATTGTTATTTTCATTGTTAGAAATTTTTCAATCGTGCATTTTTACATCAGCTTTTAAGTTACATTGTTAAACAAAATAGGGATTGTTTACGAATTAATTATTATTAAGTAAACAATTAAAATTCTCATTGTTAATTTCATTGTTACAAGTTTTTGAATTGTGCATATTGTCAGTTTAAAGTTACATTGTTTAACAAAATAGAGATTTTTATGAATTATCTATTGTTATTAAATAAGCAATTGAAAGTCAAATTTAGCCTAAGATGACTCAAGGATGCATATGAATTTGTAGCGGTAGACATTTTTGCCGATCCCACCGAAGCTAGCACAGGGAAGAAAATACTGGCTTCTGATTGGTTGAATAATTTAAAGAGCATTTTGTTTGGATTGATTTTTGAGTTTATGTTTATTTAATCGTCAAATTCTGTTTGAAAAGCTTTAAAAAGATGATTAATTTCCTTCTGATTTCACCTATTTATTGACAAATTTTAAAGAAAAAATTTCATTAATTTAGAATTAAAGGAATTATTGATAATGTTTTTCAATTGTTCTGTATTACTTATAAAAAATATTAAAAATAAAATTGAAGTTTTTTTTCTCAGTTATTTTAACGTGATAGAACAATTTATTTACAAACGATAATCACATTTCCTTTTTACGGCGCCAATTATGTGATATTTATATTATAAATCCAAATGTGTTCTCTATTACTTTTTAAAAATTCTTATTATTACTCTTCTTACTAACTTTTATTATTATTTTAACGCAATATACCTATGTGCGTCCCAAATACGTACATCCACATTCAAAATAATTTATTTACAAACAAAAATTGCTCTTTAAATTTTTTTGCTCTCATACAATTTGGAACATTATGAAGCTAATTTTTTAAACTATTCGTAAAAGTATGCTGTTATAATTTTAAATATAGGATTTATCAGAAGTTAATTAGTTTGGGAGAAAATAAATAAAATGTACAAATACGTGTAAAATTACAAGTAGAAAATGATTTTATTTTACTTATTTTTATGTACAAAAAAAAACTTTGGCTGCAAATATTCTTTTAGAATCACACTTTCATTTTGAAAGTGAAAATAACTTTATAAAAAAATTGCAATTAAAATCAAAAAAGTGTAAAAGAAGTGATGTAGAGATGGATATCAGCTATCCAACGCAAATTAAATTAAATTAAAAATAAAAATACTGAAATACAGACGATATATTAGAGAAAAACCTCCACACAGCTTTATCATTAGTTCGCGATTGTCATTGCCTGTAAAGACAGGAGATTTTAAAATGCGTTTTCTATTTATAAATGACTAAAATTTCTAAAACCTGCAAATTTTGTTTTTTGAAAATTGGGGTCTAAATACCGGCTATTTTTTTTTTCCAAAAGAGTTACACAAATGAAACTAATTTAAAAAATTAAGTGACAAGAACATTGTTTTAATACTTTTTATTGATTAATAACCAGACTTAAGTTCTGATAAAACATATAATGTTTTATAAACAAGCGCTTTTGTGAAATTTATAAAAAAATTAACGACTATCTCTGATAGTCTTCTTTCCGTTTTATATAATAGGGAATAGTAAAAAGTTGGTATCTCCATCATAGTAAAAAGTTGAAGGGCTGTATCCATTTATCTATAGAATTATGTCAATATAGAATACACAATATGGCATGTACTACTATATTTGGATAGAACCCCTTATATTTTTGCTGCATTTTGGGAATAGCGGTTTTTTTAGCTTATTTGTATGATCACTTTCAGTTAAGTTTTAAGTTATGATTTTGAATCATGTAAGCTAATGGCGCCTGGTGCATGTAAAATCCGTCGTGGGTGCAAAGTCCTCCAAGTTACCTATGAATTATACCGCTGGAGGTGCCTTGCCAGGTGAAGGTCTCTTCATCTGATCAAGGTTCTAAATTACGAGACCAAATTGAGTAGCCGTTTGCAATACATACAACAGGATATAACGTTAAGCAACCGTCAAAACAAAGTATGCTCAACGACAAGCAAATACTGCAGAAATGATGGCATGCGAAGCAAAGTTTATTGCCACTACGTGGCAATTAGGCGGTCGTCCGCCCCGATACCAGGTATCTAACCCGTTAAGCTGAGATAACTCGACAGGTAGGGGACTGGTCATCGGTTAGAAAGAAAGTTATGATTTTGAGACTTTCACAAAAGTTGCTCTATTCATTTAGCTAACAAACTATGCAAAATAAAATTTTGATTTCCTTCACGTATGTGCAATGAAAAATTATTTAGTAAACCTGCTCATTTTTCATCCAATTTTTATTATTTTTTAATTCTGATTACAGGGTATTATGTAGAATTTTGTTTGTCATATTTTCAGAAAAGAGCAATATTTTTTATTAAGAACTATGCAAATTATAAGCAAAAAACTTGGCAAAATTTGGGACTGTTTTTATGAAAAACTTAATTTATCTACATGCTACCCTCATAAAAATAAGTACAGTTTATTATAATAAGCCTCTTAATCATAATCTACAGTTTGAACATTTTTGCTACATTATTTATGACAGGGTTATCCAAAAGATATTCGTTCTTTTTCAATTTGTTGACGATCCCCTATGGAGTTCCAGGAAAAAATCTTCACGGAAATGTATGACCTTTACTATTATGTTTACACACTTAGAGTTTCAGGATTATTCCTCATGTATTTTTCTAAATATTTAACAAAACATCTAAAATCGTAAGTAGCCGGTGACCTTTGGCCATATAGTGTTTTACTAAGCGTTAAAACCTCAATATTCATTTAGAAACACCCCATATTATTTATAACTTTATGTGTATATATATTTCTCTTGCTTATTTTCAGAGTGCAGGCAAAATGCAGCTAAAATACGAATTCTCATTTGATTGCTACTTCCCTCCGTACACTTCGCAAGAAAAAGTGTTTAGTGAAATATCTCAGCTCGTGCAGTCAGCTCTGGATGGCTACAACGTTTGTATATTTGCCTACGGACAAACTGGATCCGGTAAAACTTACACGATGGAAGGACCAGCTGACATACTGGATTTTGTTGCAAATAAAAACAACCCCAAGCTGGGAATGATACCCAGATCAGTCAGTCAGATATTTTCAACAATCGAGAAGCTACACCTGAAAGGATGGAAAGTAAGTGTAATTTAGTACTAGAAACTCCGGAAAATTTTATCAAAGTTTTATTTTTAAAAAAAGAAGAAAGAAATTACACCAGAATTTTTAATTAAAGCTTTTGTATTTTTTTTTTTTTTTTTTTTTTTTTTTTTATTAACTTAATTCTGTAGATACATATCGCACGCTGCAATTGTGTCATAACTCAAAAGACTTTACTTTTCAGGAAATATGAAAAACTGTTCCAGGCTGTGGTAGGCTCAATGGCCGTTTTGCAAACACAACTGTTACCTGGTTGCTGGATTTTTAACTGCACTATCTTCTATTTTTGGTGGTTAACCCTTTCCGGCACGGGCAAATTCTATCAGTAAAATGAGAACTAATCGACTTCACAAGAATCTACAAACGACTTTTTTAGAAATTAAGAATCCCTTAATTTAAGGTTTCATTGTAAAAGCAAAATTTTACAAAAATATTATTGGCGCCATTTCCAAGTTTGGAATGGAAATTAGGTATCCCAGACTGGGCACAGTGAGCCGAAAAGGGTTAATACAGGAGTCCACGTAGAATGGCAACCATAACTCGAAATGTTCGATTTTTGAGTTATGACACTTTTGTAGCAAGTATGCGCGATATATTTAACTCTTTGTCAAAGAAATAGCTGATTCAAATTGAAATATATATATATTTGGCAGTAGTCGGATTGACTGTCATGACGCTTCTAATGTTAAAGTCCTGTATTAGATCGGGTAACCTGATGAATTCGGCTCGTGAACTGGTGCTATTTTTTCCTCAGTGGATCGGGTTGAGTGCAAATATTTCGGGTAGGTTTATGACACTTTAGGCTTTAGGGTCGGTGTCGGGTTGACCCAATTTTTAAAAAGAAAGTCTTGAATATGTATGAAATCTATATATATAAAAGGAATTCTGAGGATAATTGAGGCACAGATAGGCTCTCATCCTCTATACCTTTTATTTATAGAGATTTTACACAGCTTAGGTAAACGCAGAAGAAATATAAAACAGATAATGTATTTATCACAAAAAATCGTCTGCTAAGAAAATCTTTTTTCATTTTGAACTCTATAAATAAAAGGAATAAAGCAGAAGAAATATAAAACAGATAATGTATTTATCACAAAAAATCTTCTGCTAAGAAAATCTTTTTTCATTTTGAACTTCTATAAATAAAAGGACAGATAGGCTCTCAAACAGTGAATCGTCGAATATAATTGAAGAACAAATGGAAGAACAAATGGAAGAACAAATGGAAGAACAAATGGAAGAACAGATGGAAGAACAGAAAGAAGAACAGATGGAAGAACAAATGGAAGACCTCTTCATTAACAATAAAAAAAGATATGCAAACGAAACCCCAGAACACCGATCAAACATATCTGCCGGAAACTGACGAGACATGGCACAGAAACGTGAATGTGTGGGGTTGTAGAACTGGCATTCAGATAGTCTTCGGGCTACTGAGGGCGGGCAACCGTCTAGTGTTAAATAATAATAATATTAATATTAATATTAATAATAATAATAACATTAATAATAATAATAATAATAATAATAATAATAATAATAATAATCTCATATTTGGATGAATAGTTTATACTTAATAAGATATTATTTAATGCCTTATTTTTAATTCGTTAAATTTATGGAATAAATATTTTTCTGTGTCAGTACAGGGTAGAAGCATTGTTTTTAGAGATATATAATGAGCGCATTAGAGATTTGCTGAATTCTCAGGGAGGAAACTCCAAATGCGACATTTTGAAGTCTGGCAACAGAGGGACGGACTGTGTGCTGTCGAATGTCACCACGTCGGAAGTCACTTCTTGCGAGCAGGTAACCATTTTGTCTGCTTAAATATTATTTCAGATTTTCTTTTCTTCATTTAAGAATCTTGAAGTGATATATTTTTGCAATTTAATTAATATATACATGTGTGTATTTTTTTAAACCTCTAATATTTTCACAGTTTGTTTAATTTCTTTAAATCTGAATGTATTTAACTGAGATAAAGTTTTTTTTAATGAATTTTTGCGTTTTGAAATCGTAATATGCTTTTTCAGAAATTTTCACAATTTGATATCTGCACTAAAAAAAATGAAGTACTCAAAAATGAGTACATAGATGTACTCATACTGAATTGAATATGCGTGGATCAAAAATGATCACATTGCTTTCTAAATTTTGAAACATCATGTTATATCAAATCCAAACTAACGATAATTTTGTATCCTGTAATGGGTTATTTCATTCATGGTGGCTTCATAAAAGATGCTTATTAATGTAAATATTAAATTATACACAGTATTTTGAAATAATTGAAAAGCGTTTGCAAATAATGTTCTTGTCATAAAAATATTCGATTTGGGTATTATCTAATATCTT
This sequence comes from Maratus speculifer, assembly GCA_964019185.1. Lineage (NCBI taxonomy): Eukaryota > Metazoa > Arthropoda > Arachnida > Araneae > Salticidae > Maratus > Maratus speculifer. Next base: position 69,249,487 of record OZ025303.1, read on the forward strand.
TTGCTATTTTATTTAATAAACAATCAATTAACCTTTTTATTGTTAATAATTTTGAGCAAGAAATAAATGCTAGTATATTTTTACTTTAATTTATAAATTAAGGGGGCAGTTCATAGTGATTTATATTTGAACACAATTATGGAATCAAAATTGAGTACATGTGTTTCTTAGTTTTGAGGACATTTGGATCGGAGCTATTTTGAGTATATGAAGCACTGAAGGGAGACCCGAACCCCATTTTCGGCCAAAAATCATCAAAAGTTCAAAAAAAAATTTATCTCAGAAAACGATAAAATACATATTTGCGAATTTCAGAACTCGGGGACACTTGGAACAGGTAGAAAAGGAGCTTTTTTAATTGTACTCACTATAGAATTCAAAGGACTAGCGGCCATTTAAAACGTGTTTTCCTGAAAATGACTTTTTTCATATTTTGCCTAAGTTCAAAATAATCTCAATGGTAAAATGATTTAGAAACAAAGTGTTTATGTTTTTAGAATCTTAAAAAAATTTGCAACAAAAGTAAGGAGAGATATTTTTTTTAACTATTTCTGAAAATTTTACATAAATTGGCACAAATGCAAATTATAACGAATATAAGGAAATTTAACATGCGTATTTTTATTTATTTTTTTAGCCGATTAAAATAGAAAATTAAAAATCTCTCTCCTTGGTTCTTTTCTATATACTATAACACTGTTTAAGAAATTTTAGTAATACCAAAATATTGAAAATTGAATGAGGAGTAGTAATTTTAAAAAGTGTATTTTTCGACAAAAAAATATCATAAAAATCCCCATAAAAATATACTTTTTAATAAAAAGTGAAATTTTTCGTTAATTATTCCTTACAAAAAGATTCTTAAGTAGTACACCAAAATTCATTACTTTAAAATCAATAATAAAAATTTTGGGTTTTTTCTTATGGGTCTCCCTTAAAATTGAGTACTTTTTATTCAATTTTGAGGAACCATTTTTTTTTAGTGTAAATGCATGTTATCTATATTGTAAAGCAAAATTATGTCCCTCCACTAATATTGACCTCTTTAAGATGGTGACAGCAGTACGAGCTATCATATTTTTTCTTTCATCGAGATATATTAACTTCTAACCGCATTACTTAAATTATTGTACTAACAAATAGAATAAAAAATATTGCATTCAAATGAAGTTTGCTTCGAAACAACAATTCAATTTACTGAAATTTTATCAATTTTTAAAAATAATTTTCAAGCAGAAGTTCTTTTAATTAACTTAAAAATAAACATTTGTTGGTTACAATAATACAAAAGAAAATTTGCAGTAATATAAATAAAAGTAAATAAAAGTGTACAGACGAAGGAAGTGTTACTTAAATTAATACTCATATAGCGAGCTACATCCTCATTATCCTTCACAAAAATAAAATAAAATAAAATAAAATGACAAGGTATCTTTTCTTTTGTTTATAAATAAATAAATAAAATAAATAAAGGATGCAACCAATTCTACAGAACTTCGTTATATAGTTCGATTATAAACGAAATTAGACCACGCCACTCACAATAGTAATATTTAAGGAATTTTAAGTGTGCATTTTTTAATTTTTCGAAAATCTTGTATTGAAATTCACGATAACTTTAAAAAACAAACATTTAATTTTACGTAAAGTATTAAAATCTTACACAGATTCATTTTTAACACATGAAATTATAAATTATGTATATTTCTTTTAAAGATATTTTGACATCTAAAGAAAGAGAATCTTTAAGAACAGTACACAAAAAATAATATATTTATTTATTTCCTGAAGAAATATTTTAAAAATATGGTTGCATTTCATGGCCATAGGTTTAACATTGCAGAGGAATTTGAGGTCTTACCCACAACCACACTTAACATCACTATTTTTGGTACTAATTTGCTAATTTAACTCTTTCATGTTTATGAAAAATTTTCCTTGGTGTAATTGATATTTAATCAGTTACATAATTTAACTGCATAATACATTTTCTTTAATTACAGGTGTATGAGTTAATGAGAAAAGCTCGCATGAACAGAGCTGTGGCTGCAACTAAGTGCAATGAATATTCCTCTCGATCTCATTACGTATTCCAGATGAGAATATATGGTGAAAACTCAGTCACAGGGGAGAAATGTGAAAGTAAGATTATTTCTGTAAAAAAATACTTTGATCATGTGATTGTTTCATCAATGGGTTACTTTCAAAGTAACAGACTGAGAGGTGACAGCACAGACAATCACAGCCTCATCAGGTTGAAGGCTAAAATTCCAGAATAAGTTAAAAACTCGATCAGTTTATTAAAACGCAACTGGTCTGTCAAGCCCTTTCTTAGTGAAACTTTCACAAATTACTACAGTTATGTACAAACATCTAAATTAATTTAATAAGAATAAATATAAAACATTGCTTTATCGGCAGAAGCGTACATGGATAAATTACAACCAGAGATACGATATATAAAAATAATCTGCCGCTACGCCTTCCAGGTTAAATTGACAGTTACAAAGAGTTGCCATTACAAAATAATAATAATAATAATAATATATTACAGAAACCTCGTGCAAAACCGATTTTAGTGATTGACTTTTAGATTTACCATTGTATTTTCCTGCTCTGAATTTCTTATTCTGAATTATCTACTTAAACTTTTGCCTCCCCCCCCCCCCAACCTCAGCACTGAACATATACATTTTAAAATCTTTAATTTTCATTATTTATTTATTTATTTATTATTATTATTATTATTTGGTGTTGTTATTTTGTAGTAAGAAAAATAAATAATCATTAATTTATACATAATCCACTTCCTCCAAAATTTCCACTTCTCTTCCATCGCTCCTTTACTAGTTCTCAAATTTTAAATTACATACTTCTTATTTTTTAAAACTACAGTTTGTTGTAACAATATATGGGGAATGATCTAAATTTCCTCAGCCCATTAAAAAAAATGTTACATCCAGCCCATTTGTCACTCTTTTTTTTTTCTTTTGTCTCATATTTATTACGTTTTGCAAAAATAAATAATGAATAATCTAAATAATTGTATCAAATACTCCTAATATCATAGTACTCGGAGGAGGAGGGAAAGGAATTTTTTTAGTTATTCTACCATCAGACAAACCGCAGGAACTATTGAGCGAGAAGTGTCCCGGCATGAGATGCCTAAGCTTGTAACCACTTGATGATCCAATTTTTCGTCTTGACTGATAGGTTATACCATTGTGTTTTCCTGCACGCAATAGTATAAAAACTTGGAGAACTATGGGATCAGGTAAACACAATAGTAAATGTACCAGTCAAGCAGTAAAATCTGGTTGTGCTTTCCACCAAGATATGACTTGGCAGACCAGTTGTATTATAATATGCGAATCGAGTTTTAACTAATCGTGAAATTTCAGCAATCAACTCGATGAGGAAATAATTTGTGTAGCCGTCTCACTATCGAAAATGGTGAACGAACAACCTGAGGTTATAAAACAATTTTAGAATCAGTGTTTCATGGTGAATATATTTTGTTAGTATTGTCTTCTATTTGGATACATTTTTTTCTCTCTGATTAGCCAAATTACTACGGTTGGTCAAAAGTCGGCGAGAACCCTTAATCAAACTTAAATCAAATTTTAGTTACTTGTATCATATTTGGCGTTCAGGACGATGCTGTGGTCAGATTGTTCGTGCTTTAAATTAATACTATTTAAGACAAATATCAAAACTTTATAATAGAATTTTAAATTTGGGACAACTTTCGTTACTTTATAAAATCGTAGTAGGTTGCTGGTAAGCGAAAGACAGCTCGGTGTAAATGACGCGCGTATTCGATAATGGAACAAATAATCAGTGTTGGGCACGTTCACAAAATAAACGAACTAACTCAAACTCACGTTCAATTTCTGAAAAGTGATTTAATTCACGTTCAAATTCAAAAATTTTCAAACAAACTCGTTCAAATCAAATTCATTTGTAAAAGTGAACGAAGTTCACTAAAAAGTTCACCCTTTTTTTATGTTTGGATATTATTGTCCAAATTTACAAAATTTTGTGAACTAATCATTTGATTATTCGATGTGTAAGATAGAGGTATGCACGGACGGAAATTTCCAGGCCCGATCCATAGAAAAAAAAATGTCCGGCCCGATATTAAAATAAAAATTTCGGCCCGAGCCCAGCCCGGCTCGTACAGAAAAAATATCGGCCCGACCCGGCCCGATATAATAGCTAAAATCAAGGCTCGATCCGGCCCGATATAATAGCTAAAAACAAGGCCCGACCCGGCCCGATATAATAGCTAAAAACAAGGCCCGAGCTTGCCCCGGCCCGAAAAAAAAGGTGAAATTTCGCACCGAACCCGGCCCGACCCCGAGTACATTTCTACAGGACATTGATATTTACCCTTACGGAAGAGTTCTGGCCAAAAAAACTTACCTTAGTCTGTTTATAATCTCCATTTATGCAGATGTGCCGTAGGCTGCGATGTTTATGCTTTCTTTTAAAATCTTTCCGATTTACACATATTTCCGCCTTACACAGTCAACCTTGTACAGAGAGTTTACTGTATATATCTATTTTCGGCGAAATTGTATACAGCCCAGGTCCGGTTCGACGCGACCCGAGTCTGCAGAAGAAGTAAGACTAGGATACTACCCAGAGAAGTGATATCCAGACTTAACCCGTCCTGAGGCTCGTGTAGGCCTCTAAATAGCATTTGAAAGAGGGAAAAAGTGTACTAAGGTCTGGAAAAATTTTAAATAAATTATGAAAAAATTGAACGTAAATTTGAACGTAAATTTCGTTCAAACTCGTCTATTTTTTGAGTTTCCGTTCAGTTAAAACTCGTTTATAAAATAGTGAGCGAAGTTCAGTTCAAAATTCACAAATAGGGAGCGAAACTCGTGAGTTTTCGTTCAGTGAGCGCGTTCATACCCAACACTGCAAATAATAACATGGGGTTAGCAAATCAAATGAAAACTTGAAACACTCTGTGATCCTACTTAAACATATAGATCGTTCCGTTTGATATTAATTATTCATTTAAAAAAGATAGAAAAATACAAGGTAAATACTGTATTTAGTAATATGGATCTTTATATATATTGTTCATTATATTTATTCCCTTATTTAACTTTTCAGCACACGCGCCTACATTTGTAGATTGGCTCACAATGTCCCAAAAGGGACTTTGTGCCATAAAACCCCATACAACCACCAATATATATACATTATATACGGTATATATATATTAATAATATGTAATTTGAGCAGTAATATGTAATTTGAGTAAATTTTATTCCAGCGGGTGTGCTGACTGGTTGAAAACAAGGACAATACAGATCTTGCTCGAGATCTGAAAGAAATCTCATGATCTCATATCTTTTCATCATGAGAGAAAAGACTTAAAGATAGCCGAAAACCGAATGTGAATTATTCTTGAATCTATTGAATAAATGCCTAAAAATATCTCTATTATTGAACATTAATTCACAAATTTTGCCTTCAGAAATTCATGTTAATTATGTAATTGTGAATTAATTTCTGACCTTTCAGTTTTAAATAAAATACGATAAATATAGTCGGTGTGTGAGAAAAAAGAGAAACTCACAGATATGTAATTATCTCTCCCCTCTACTTTTTCACCTGCTTTGTTTCTCGTGGTAGTTTATTATTGTTATTATTATTATTATTATTATTAATATTATTATTATTATTATTATTATTAGTTGTAGTAGTAGTAGTAGTAGTAGTAGTAGTAGTAGTAGTAGTAGTAGTAGTATATATTTTGTCGCAAGAAATATATATGTACCCGGAAAGAACTGAACCAAAGCTATGAGACTTAGTGTGCTGATGTGTATAATAAATTATATATAAGGAATTGTTAACATTTCAGAGTCAATTATCAATAAGGATCTGTGCGATGCACATTTAAACTGCGTCAGAGACAGCATTTAAAAAGGCCGTTACTGGAATTTTTGGGTAATTAGAACTGGACTACCATTGTTGATACATGAGATTTGAAGGAATGATGCCTTTAAGTCGTACTCGACGGCACTGTGAATAGTGGTCCGACTTCGTAAAAGATCGAACCATAGGTGTTAGAAAAGTGGCTAGCCTACACACATACCAGCGATTGACAGATAGACATTGGTCTAAGCGATATTGTATTTGTACTTCCGCGGTGTTGGCATCAATGGATCAGAAAAGGCGCGGCCAGCCTCTGCAGTGGCTTAGAACACCTTGGATACAAATGCATGAAAGTATCGATCAATCAGAAGAGCAGCCACATCTACACCAACAATGTCACTATCATCTATTCAACTAACACACCCTATAAAACCTGAGACGTGGACGTTATAGGTTGATTCAACGCCATTTGCCAGTTGATATGGATGTAGTGCTATCAAAGCATACCATCCGTAGATGAGATGGTGAGTCTGGCTTCAGCTCTTGATGTCCATTTAGGCAGTTGCAACTAATCCTTCAACATAGGCAGTGTCTCCTGAATTGGTGTCGATTTCGAGCAAGTTTGGCAATGTCTAAATGGATAAATGCGATATTCAGTGATGAATTCCGCTTTTCTCTCAGTGTTCGTGACTATTGCACATGAGTGGTAAAAGAAAAGTCAGCGTTACAATCCTGCAATTGCTACATTGCCGCAACAACTGTAGTAACAGTCCGGGGAACGATCTCCTGTTCAGCTGATCTCATGCTAACATGATACACTGTCGCAGGTACGTAAGTTACATTTTGCAATCCCTGGTACGATTTGTGTTTTCAAGTACCCTAGATGTCATTTATCAGCAAGATAACGCTCGGTCATATACTTCACAACTCTCGCAACAATGTCTACAAAGATATATTGTCCTTCCACGGCCTATCAAAACGCTAGGTTTTTCTTCCATCGATAAAGCTTGGGACACATTGGAAAGATGACTTTAGCCGTTTCGGAATACCTCCGATGTATTTTATCAGCTGCTACATTTATAGCAGAATCTACCCCAGAAGGACATCGGTAACTTTAATAGACTCCATATTTCTATACCTCACCGCGTTTTATAGTTACCAAACGTCACTTTACAACCTACTAAAATTGACATTCTTCTTTGCTGACACTAGTCACTAAATTGTTTTTTGTTCTGAATTTATGTTCATTTATTCATGTAAGCAAACACTATTCACATACCAAATTTTCGTGATTGTAGATGAGTTTTTTTGGAAAAATATACAGGGTGTTTATAAAGTCCCGGACCCATTTTGATGTTTAATAACTCATAAAATAATAAAGATAGATTAAAATTAATAACACTGATAAACAAATTTTAACGAATTTTGTATTTCTCGATATACATTGGGTGTTTCTTATAGATTTCAAGCTGCTGAAAAAGAATATGTTTGTAAAAATTTTCTATCACCCTCCAATTTTGAGAAATTTTGTTTATACGTTTCGGGGAATGTAGGCATCATATAGGCATTATAATTAGATTATTTTATTCTTTTACATGCGTTTGATTCACGCAAACATTCTTTTTTATTATTAAAACGATAGAAGATACATCAAGAGACTGAAAACACATGTCCCACTGATGAATTTTATGTTAGCGACCTTGAACAGACAGCCCCCACTTTAACACAAATCAGTGACAGTTGAAACTTATCTTTCGGAGGGAATGTACTGCTATTTCTTTGTTCTGTAAGACTTTTTACTTAAATTTTGATTATAATTATCCTATTTTCCTGTAAAGTATGTGAAAAATGTGTAGAAGAGGATGCGTTAATGAAGCCGATTCTTTTTGCTATGTGTGCGGGAAGCTAACTTTGAAATTCATCGATGCGCTTTCACGCCGCTAATAAAGATTGCCTGTCACATGTACTTAAAATGTAAAGTAGGTGAACAAGATAAGAAATGGATACCTCATTCTTGTTGTACACAATGGGCTACAAACCTCCGGGTGTGGATGAAAGGTACAAGAATGAGTCTGCCCTATGATATGGTGCGGGCCGAAGGATCATATAACTGACTGTTACTTTTGTATTACAAAAATTAAAGGATTCTCTGCAAGAAGTAAACATAAAATTAAGCACCCAAACTTACATTCAACAATACAACCATTATTACATAATGATGATTTACCATTACCGAAGCCTCCAGAGAATTTTATATATGACGATGCAGCAGTAGAAATGGAAATTGATGAAACTGAAGCATTCTCTACATCTGATATAAACTATTCTCCTGGCATAAATGAAGAACCACACCTAATTACTCAAGAAGAATTAAATGATCTGTTGAGAGACTTAAATTTACCGAAGAAAAACTCAAAATTATTTGGATCAAGATTGCAAGGTTGGAATCTCCTGAAAAAAAAAAATACAAAGATATGCATTTTTTTAGGATATTTCTGCAATGGAAACCCAATATCAAGAAAGGTGGATCCCTAATATGCTCGGAGATTACTGTTGGAACCTTATTAGAGAAGCTAGTGATTGTGGCTATAGTAGAGCATCCACAGATAAGGCATTTACCGCTACATAAACTATGAAATTTCTTATTACTATTATTTCTTTTTACAAAAATTCTTCTACATTTTTCTGAAAATTTGTAAACAATGCATATTTTTAGTTTTATAAATATTAATTTTAAGCTTTATAAGTGCTTATTTAAAAGTTTGTCATTACTAAAATACCAAATGATAAATTTCATAAGGTATATGTGCTACATCTATACATCTATACATCTATATGCTATCATAAGATATAATTGCTACAAAATTCAGATTTTCAAGATTTTGAATTTTTCAAAAATCTGAGGGTGATGAAAACTTTTCAATGGCATATTCTTTCACAGCACCACATAAAATATAAAAGCCACCACATACTTAGTTAGAAACAGAAACCTTGTTTATCAGTGTAATATAAATGGTTAGATAGACTCAAAAAGTTTCATGACCCTTGTCAATGAACTTCCATGGGTGCCCCCTTCGTCGCACGGAGAATATCAAGTCGATAGTCAATCTCACGCCAGGTAGCGGCAAGCATGTCGGCATCCACAGAAAGATGGATTGGGCGAGGAGGTCCAATTCCTTGGCCACCGAGATCACCTGATATAACGCCGCTGGACTTTTCCCTTTGGGGATTTGTAAAGGACAATGTTTACAGGAGGAGAGTGTCGAACATTGATGACTTAAAAGCCAGAATTACAACCGCGATAGCCTCTATTTCTTTTGCAACAGAGTGTACATCAAAACTTTTAAAATTTATTCATATCATTATGAATACACTTTCATACTGATATTTTTTAAATTATAAAACAACATAATACATTTATTGTTTGCTTTTACTTCTTTTCAAATGCCTTACTTTTCTTTAGTTCTGCAATTTTTTATACTCTGACGCTAAAAGTCATTTGGTTTACAATGTATTTTTTACTTTTTCCCACCCTATATATAGGCACTCTAAATTTAGTGGATCTTGCTGGGAGTGAGCGGCTGAAAGATTCCGAATCTGTCGGAGAGAGATTAAATGAAGCCAAGGCAATCAATAAGTCTCTATCTAACCTTGGGAAAGTTATCATGTCTTTATCTAGAAAGGTAACTGCAACTGTTCCATCTTTTGTTTGTATAAATTTGACTTTGTCTGCTTAAGTCGGGTGAAACTCTTCCAGGTTTCAGCAGATTACCACTTTAAAACAAACAAACAAACAAACAAAACGACCACAGCAGCATCAACAAAAAAAATCGAAATCTCATTTATTCTTTACCCCACATCAATTAACTCTCTCTTTCTCTCAAAAAAAAAAAAAAAAAAAAAAAAAACTAATTTTTTAATTGATCAACATTTTTAAAACTTTCTAATAACGTCTAATTTTTTTTCATGTTTTTTTTCATGTTTTTTGCAAAATTTTAATCTTTTATCACCAGTTTTTAAATATAGAACTTTTTTTATTAATTGAATCAGAAAAATTCTCGGATTAAATAATGCAAAATTTACAATAAAATGTTACCGGTGAGTATAATAAATTATGATTAGAAGATGGTTGCCCGCATCACGTACGGGTAAATCATGATTGGAAAAAACACGTTGCCCGTGCGACGGAAGCGGCTAAATTAAAAAAAAAAAAAAAAAAATCTGTTCTATTTGTTAACTTTTTGTAACAATAAATAAACTATCAATCATCTACTCTTTCTTTACTAATTTTCTGCTTCCTCTATTATTCTAATTTCAAAATTTTTTACTCAGATGTTAAAATGTATCATTTTAAGTATATAAATAATAATAATAAAATTTTAGACCAAAATAATTATAAATTATTGGCAAAAAATTATGTTTGCCAATTTTCAGAAAAATAATTTTTAATTGATAATTCGACTAATTATCAAATATTTAAAAATCTGAGCCTGAGGTGCATCAGAAATTGCCTTGACTACCTTCACTTTAATTTTCAGACATGTAAGTTCGGTAGATTTTACCAACCATCGCAGAAAGATGTACAGATAGAGAGAAATTTTATTTTATTTATAAAGGATTATTGAGTATTTCATATTTTAACTCATTTTAAAACCAGAAAAAATTTGAAGCAAATATTGTCGGTAGTTTTTAAAAAGTGATTCAAGGTCTAGAAAGTCGAAAAAGATGCATTAATAATTTAATATACTATTTTTTGTGTGAGGGGGGAGGGTAACCTTGTACATTTTGCTTTAGATACAGCAATTTAATTTTTGGACTTTCCTTTTTCATTACAGCAATTTTTGCCTAATTTAATAAATCAAATTATGTGATAAATAAGACAAAAATTAATATACAAACTCGAAGATTTTGTGCACTCCGTGCTGCATGTATACATATCACTTGCCCCCATAGGCATTGATTACAGGCCAGAGACAGGACTGGCGAATATATTCATGTTTTTTACACGACACCATGTAATAAAAAGTATTTTAATTTAAACATCAGCATTTTCGAACAACAATTTTCGCCTTATCTAATTAGAAAATTTCAGCGATTAAATGAGTCGAGTATTACTACACACACATACACAAAAAAAAAAAAAAAAAAAAAAAAAAAAAATGGGGTTTAAAAAAATTAAAAGAAATATATGGGATGGGACTCTTGTCACGAAGCTATTAATAACCAATAAACGCATAAATAGGAATTTTTAATTAAAACTAGTAATTTTTAATAGTTTTCATTTATCTTCTTTTATTTTCTTTTATCGTTACAAGAAGAAAGTATTGAATTAGTCAAAAATTTGGGCTTCCAGTTTTCGGCGGATTTATACATTTTAGGTGGTCCGGAAAACGATTAGACTGATTTCTAAAAGTGTCTTTTCGCGAGTCTGTCTGTATGCGACACAATTTTGTGGCCGTTCTATCTCAAGAACAGAATTTAATGAAACTTCATATTCTGTTAGTTAGTCTGAATAGAACCTTATTATGTTTGGATGTATACCGCCCATCAGATGTCGCTGCTATGCTCTATTTTTCACGATTTCCGTCATAGCTATTTATTTTAAGAATGAATAAATTGTCACTTAACTTTAGCTGCAAATGATTTGATCTATGTTTCAGATGGTCCTGTTTTTAGAGTGTCTGTTCGCGGATCCGTCTGTAGTGATACAATTTTGTGGCCGTTCTCATATTATGTTGGATAGTTAGTCTGAATCAGGGGTACCTAGAGAGGGGTTTGGTGACGCAAGGTGCGTCATACAATTTAGTTTGGGGGGGGGGGGGAATTTGAGAAAAAGTACATTTTGGGAGGGGGAATTTTTAAATTCTTAATATTTCCTTTTTTACTGTAAAAAAAATCTTGATTTTTTTTTTTTTTTTAATTTCACTTTTAAATTTTTTTAACATTGAATTTTTAGAAATGTTCCTGTGTTTTCTTCCTTTAAATTCTAGATAAGGGCAATAAGAACTCATTCCGCTATGCTCAACTCGCTATCTTTTGAATGTGCAGTAGATTATAACTAGAATATATTTTACAATTGATATTCTGTTTAGGGGGGGGGGGGGTGTTAAAGTATGAAGATTTTTTTGGGGGGAGGGGGGATGGTCACCACTGGTCTGAATAGATCCTTATTATGTTTGGGTGTATACCGCCCATCAGATGTCCTACTATGCTCTATTTTTCGCGATTTTCGTCAGAGCTATTTATTTTAAGAGTGAATAAATTGTCACTTAATTTTAGTTGCAAATGATTTGATCTATGTATTGGATGGTTGAAAAAGTTCGTGGCCTATTTCAAAGATGGCAGAAACTTGCATCGTTTCTTGCATAAGCATATTATTAACTGACAGTTACCTACATGTGTCGTGAGTGAACATCACGCTAAAAAAAAACATTTTTCAAAATAATTTGTGTGTAAGGTTAAAATTTAAAATTTAAAGTTACTCTTTCGTTATGTTATGTTACATGAGTTTAACCCTTTAACAACCATAGCATTTTCATTGCTAAGATGTCGAAATAAATGAATGACACCGGTAATAAAAAACAAATATATTTCTAAATAAGAAAACGGGATTTTTCACATACAAAATAAAAGGGATATTTTTCGATAAAAATACCGGTGTCAGTGTTGCGTATCGGAATTAAAATTTTGTGGTTTCGTGGCGAAACCAATGAACGTTAAAGGGTTAAAAGAAGTGAGTGATGGACGTGCCCGCTCTTAGGGCAGTTAATCCTTTGCGACGAGAGCCTTTTACGAAATTTTTAATGTTTTGTCACCGGTTTTTAAAAACAGAAATTTGTGCCTTATTAAATCGAGAAAATGCTCCGATTGAATAAGGCACATTTTACAGTAAAATTTTACTGGTGGGGATAAACAAGGATTCTTAAGACTTTTTGCGGCACGTATACGTGTCGCTCGTCCCCAAGGGGTTACAAAGTGGTTTTGTCAATTTCGAAGATTTCAATCAAAACGATACATTTCGATCTGGGCAACCTTGTAGCATTTACAATGACTTAATCCGTGGTTTAGTAAATAATGATCTAGGAATTACTACTAAAGAGATTACTGAGAGATTAAATGTTGACAATTCGACTGCATTTCACCATTTAAAGGAAGACACGACTAGGACGCGACGCCAAATCACATTAACTTTACTCAAACATTTTACACTCACCCATATCATAAGTAATAACATTTTACTTAAGTATTTGATACTTTAATTTAAGCGTTTGATAAAATTGTGCAAGAACTTCACATAAGTGAAAAAGTGTCTAAGAATTTTAGTTTTTTACTTATCAGCTAAAAACCACATTAGCTCCTAGAATACTCGAACGATTTCGAAAAAAAAAAAAAAAAAAAAAAAAATTCTAATGGTAGAGTATAAATATAAAATTATATGTGGCAAACAGTTTCAGATTTTTTTTTATTATTACTTTCAGAAAAAAACGTCTCTGAAAAATGGAAATTTTCTGAAAAATTGCTATTGCACTAAAATAAAAAGTTTTAGTCGCAGAAAAAACTATCTGATGCCTTAAGGGTGTTCTCAACTGATCCGCTCAACAAGCGAAAAACGTTTTGACACATTTACAAATTCATTTTTTAACAGAAAGTTATAAAATTTTAATGCCTGACTATGAAAGCGATTTCGAATTGAACTTATTTTTCCATTTTATGATAATTAAATTATTTATCGAGTTTATAAGCTATTTCGATGACGCAATCGCCGGTTTTTCTGCTTTCGTCGGGAAATAGGCTCAAAAGTGTCAACTTTGAAGGCTTGTTATGAAAAATCTATTGTGTTTTTTAAAAAACAAAAGAATGAGTGCAATTAGACAGTTTCTAATTAATAACATCCGCTACTTTCATGCATTTCCGAACAAAAACAAATTAATGCATGTGTCACAAAGTTGCCCTTTTTGATTTAAGAACACCCTTAAGTCTTGACCAGAATACAGTGAATATGGATTCCGAATTTCATCAAAATCGGTCTCGTAATTTCTGAGAAAAAGGGTCTAGAAGCTCGCATTTTCCCATAGGATTGCAACCAATTTTGTCTTCCTTTAAAACAACTTGGGAACAAATTCTAAAATCGATGCATCGGAAATCGGGTACGAACTTTTGCAGCCACCCAATGGGGAAAAAAAAAATGTGATAACCACAGCATACAAGACTTTTTGTTATTATTAGTTTAATGTTAAATAAACAGTAACGTCTTTATTTTTTGTTTCCCTTCAATTTTAGGAAAGTTACATTCCTTACAGAGATAGTAAACTGACCCATCTTTTGGCCAATTCTCTGGGTGGAAATTGCAAAACTCTCATGTTTGTTAACATCAGTCCCGATAATAAAAACCTGTGTGAAACTCTCAATTCTCTCAGATTTGCTACTAAGGTAAGTTTCATGGTTTTTTTTTTCTCTTGTTTTAATTTAAAAAGTTAGTTTTGTCATTCTATTGACCGGGAGGTGGCAACACAGATAATCATCCCATCGAGTTTACGGCTAAAATTCTAGAATTAGTTAAAACTCAATTCGCATATTAAAGCGCAATCGGTCTTTCAAGTCATATTTCGGTGGAAAACATCTGAAAAACCGATTTTAGTGGTAGTCTAATTGGTTTACCATTACATTTTCATGTTTGAGTGCTAGAAAATACAATGGCAAATTTACGAGTCAAACGCTAAAATCGGGTTTTCCACCAAGATATGATTTGGCAGACCGGTTGCGTTTTAATATACGAATAGAGTTTTAATTAATTCTAGAATTTCAGCCGTGAACTCGATCAGGTGATTATCTGTGCTGCCGCCTCCCAGTTTAATATAGATAGAAAAAGTTTGTAAAAAGTTCGTATAAAAGAATAAAAAATTGCGAGTATGTTTTAATTCGGTAAGAGTATTGCCAATGAGCTCTAATTATAGGAAGTGCACTGTCAGTTGCTTATGCATTATAAAATGCACCTAATGTTTTTAATATTACTTGGTGTGTATAAGTTATACAAATCTATAGAGGACTTGGAAAAAAAACAGACTAAATTCCGGTTTATTGACAGAAATTGCCGAAACGCAATTTTTTCTCTGTGAAACGAGCTTCCTAACTGAGCTAAATTTTAGCATACAATGTACACATACCGAATGTTTCAAGAACTCGATGCGAAAGTAAAACGTGATAAATAAACTTATATTTTATTGTATATATTATTAATTTCAACGTTTTGCATGTAGACATCATAGCTTGGAGAAAAAGCATCTCGCTAGTTAATAGAAGATTCTTAGTTAAAACATCGGTGTTGCTGGAAGTCGAAATTTTCACATTAAGATGGATTTAATTAAAGGAAATTTCGTATTTCTTTGCCAAATTAAGAATTTATATTATTTAAATAAATTACTTGCATAATAAATTTGTTTTGTTTTTAAAACTAATCTTTATACTTATTTTTTAATATGTTTCTCAAATAGCTCTAATAATTGAAAGGAGAATTCGAAATAGTTTTAATTATATATTTAAAAAAATGTTTAAAATGTGATTTTGGAGCATATTTAGATTTAGGTATTATTTTAAAATAAAATATTTTTGGAGCTACCGTCTATTGGAAAAAACATGTAATGTATAGGAACATTATATGTAAAACGACGTTTAATTAAATACGAGTATCATGGAGCCGTCATTTATGCAAGATTTGAATAATTATAAAAATAACAATTTTGATTTATTAATTTAAAGATAAAGTGTTTTTAAAGACATTTTAAACGAAACCCTCATTTGATATGCGATCACACTTACCCACTTGTTTTTATCATGTTTTACTTTCGCACAAAACTTTTGAAACACCCAGTATATGCAAATTGAAAAGTTGCACTGAATAATTCGGATATTTTTACGACTGTTGATGATAACTGCTGAAATTGAGTTACTAAAAAAAATTGTTTATTTCATCGATATCATCTTTCATTTTATTAAACATTGAAATTGCCTAATCTATGCTTGACACGATGGTTTTTCTTTGTTGACAAACTTATTGATTTAATATTATTCCTGATAAGTATTCTTATTTCGTTCCAGGTTAATAAATGTGATATTGGTACAGCCCACAAAAGGATAAAGTGAAACATCGGACCTCCAGTACTGTAAACATTTGCTCAATACTTAGCCTTGTTGCATAGCAATTTAATAAAATGTTGTTAAATATTCCTATATGCATTACATTCTACTGAAAGGTATATTTACTTAGAAAGATAAAATAAGAAGTAGCTGTTTACTTTCAATAATAAAATTTAGTCTAAATTTTCTAGTTATACTTTTATTACAGTTTTCAAACAATATTCAGTTTTAACATGGCATTATGAGGCTACTTCAGTCAAGGAAAAAGACCCCTTCGCTAATGCTAATCTGATGGAAGAAATTAATAAAGCTATCTCGGTTGCAATTCAATGTTTTTTTTTTTTTCTAAGCATTGAATAGCTGAGATCGGTCTATACAGTAGCTGTTTTTTACAATTCCGATTTTGTTTACAGTTTACAGATATTTTTTATGAAGACACTTTCATTTCCAGAACCAGTTTTGAAAGTAAAAACATTCTCATAAAATCTGCAACTAAAATCGAAAAGGGGAAAAAACGGCCTTTGTACAGATCAATTTCATCTATCTAATATTAAAAAAAAAAATCAAATCATTTAAAAATATTGAAATGCAACCGAGATAGCTTTACAAATTTCTTACGATTAGCAAACTGGTAGCTTCCATAGGGCAAACGGGTCATTTCACCTGACTGAAGTGGCCTCTTAACCCATTCGAAACCATGGGTGCAAATATGCACCATCAAAAAGTGTATACGGAATCCGATTTTACCAGTAAAAAAGAAAAACATTATTTGCTTTCTTTAATTAGAGCACTTTCGCGATTATTTAAGTAAAGGTAACTTAAAAAAAAAAAAAAGTGGTGCCAACCATATAAAATCTTTGAAAGAGTTGCCGATTCCAAAGAGCCTATATTTTTCAAGGAAAGAAATGGAAAATAATATTTAAGTCTATTTATTTTTCAAGTTTCAATGTGGTAATTTAGTATTAAATTCAATCATTTATATATTATTTTACAAATAATGGTTATATATATATATATACATGTATGTAACACTGGTACCATGCTAACCACAAAATACCTAATTTTCAAAATAAAAAATCTAGTTGTAACCTGATAATGGGATATGAACCTGTCTACACTTATAATATAATTAACTCAGCATTTATTTGTTTCTGTGTAATATTTCCTAATTAAATTGCCAAGAGAAATTTAAACTTTGTAAATAAAAAGTAAAACATGAATTTAACAGATATGTAATCAAACTAAGTAGTTATACAATGAAATAATCAAATTCGCATAGGTTGCTATATAGCCAATTCTTTGAAATCTGTACACTTAGAGACTGAGGGTTTTGTAGACTATAGATTTCTGCAGCAGGGCCGTAGCTAGAAGTGATCTATGGGGGGTGGGGGGGGGGGGGGGCTCAAGAGATTGTAGGGAGGGCTCTTAATTTTTTTTCTCTCTCTGACGCAGAAAGATAAATTAGCGCATATTCACATTGTAGGTACTATGTTTCTTATTAAACTGTTGTAATAACTTCATTTTATACAAAGAAAAGTATAGGATGATGAAAATTTTGAGTGTGTAACTGGTGTACAATTAAACATCATGTTAGCTTCATATATACAAATAGGATGAGCAAGTGTTGAAACATTTATTTTAGATAGAATTTAGTAACTCTGCAAAACTGTGAAAAGGTCTCAAAACTAAATTAGATTTTTGAACAGAATTTCATTTGAATTTTCAAAGCAGAAATTCATTTAGTGACCTTGGAATCTTTTCCAGGAGGGGGGGGGGGCTGAGCCGCCCATAGCGCCCCCTTAGCTACGGCCCTGTTCGGCAGATTATAGATCATCCCTTTGTTTACTTTTATTTTTTAACCCTTTCACCGTCCAAGGGTTTTCATGTATTTTTATAAGAATGCTTATAAATTGCAAGATATTTATATTAATTAATCACAGTTTGATGCTATAATATCTTTAATATCACTTCTTTCTATTGTATGATTCAAAATAACATTCCATTTAAAATATTGTCTGCAGCCATTTAAACATAATTTCTAAAAACGGAAAAAGCCGGGACAAACGGTTAAAATCTGAAAATAATTGGAAACAATTACACTAAAATTAGAACAGAAAATTAAATGCAAAATTGGTTTAGTATGTTTAATAAATAAATTAATTTAAACAAAATCTATAGACAAAAAACTTTACTGAATTTTCCTTCTTTCAAACAGTGACACAGCTCAGAGCTAGTACAACCAAACAAGGTAACTTTGATCTATCAGGGTAGCTTAGAGCCAAGAGGGAGAAAAGATTAAATCTGCTACAGTACTCGAATTAATGGCAAAGTTTTGGTCTCAAAGTATAGATAGAAGCACTAGTGCGAGTTTGGTTGCTCATTGGAAATAATTTGTCTAGGTTTCACCATGGCAGAATGGATCTAAGTTTCATAAAGACGGAGCAAAGTTGCCCTGATTGACTGTGTAAGTTTTATTATGTTGTCAATATATATATTTTTTTTCTATAATCTATGAACACCCATTACTTCTTGCTTCAAGATAAAATTTTGTTGCGTAAGGAAATTTACATATCCCAGGTATATTTAAATATTTATTCCTGCATTTGAATTGCTTTCAACATGATATTAAGGGTGTTCTTAACTGATCCGCTCAACAAGCGAAAAACGTTTCGACACATTTACAAATTCATTTTTTAACAGAAAGTTATAAAATTTTAATGCCTGACTATGAAAGCGATTTCGAAATGAACTTTTTTTTCCCATTTTATGATCATTAAATTACTTATCGAGTTATAAGCTATTTCGATGACGCAATCACCCGTTTTTCTCCTCCTTTTCGACCGGTTTTTCTGCTTTCGTCGAGAAATAGGCTCAAAAGTGTCAACTTTGAAGGCTTGTTATGAAAAATCTATTGTGTTTTTTAAAAAACAAAAGAATGAGTGCAATTAGACAGTTTCTGAACAACAACACCTGCTATTTTCATGCATTTCCGAACAAAAATAAATTAATGCATGTGTCACAAAGTTGCCCTTTTTGATTTAAGAACACCCTTAAGGTATTTATGTCAAAGACTTCTCAGACATATATCAAATTCTTTCACATTCATTCATTCTTTCACTTCACTGATGATCTAGTATCCAGTTTTTGGATGCACTTTAAAAAAAATGCAAAGTGCTACATAAATCGTGATTGTTATTTATTGGCATAATTCCTTAGAAAAATTGCATGTGGCATGCTAAAGCAGGTATACATATACAAGTACACATTTTACTGAAGGAAATATTCATGTGTATTGTAAAATAAACAAAAACAATGTTTATATAGTCAGTTGACACTGCAGTTTTATTGGCATATGAGCAATGCATACATTTGCATTCAGCAAAACAAATCAAGCATCAATGTCAATTTAAAATGAGAATTTCAACTTAATTGCCACTTTTACTTAGCTCAAATTATTATTTCCAAATGCTGAGTACAAAATATATTAATCGTTTAAAATCACAATTTATTTAATTGAGAAATTGATAATTAATGAAATAAAAACACGCAATTTAACTTCATCTATCAGCTTAAATGTAAACGGGATTTGTTTACATTCCAACATGTAGATAATAGGTATTTGTTGATAATACATTTGTAGATTTCACAAAGTTGATTAACCCTTGACAAGCACAGTGGGTACAAAGTACCCACCCCAAAATAATTCTATGTATATATTTAACAAAAGGCTTTCCCATCCTGTGATATTTTGTTGAGACCTTGAGGAAGCATGTTCAGTAGCCGTTAGTGGGATTCAGTTGTTACGACGCAGTGAGCGTGCAATGTTGTGGGTACTTTTAACCCAGTTTGCCAGTTAAGTGTAGCCAGTCAAGTGTTCTAGAATTTTTTTTTCTCTGATTAGTGTTTTATTTTATATATATTTATTTACAGTAAGTAATAAATTAAGATTACAATTGCATCACAGAATATTTATAAGTTTATGTAAATTTATGTATTTATATGCATGTATATGTCATATATATATTGATTTATATAAAATATATTTAGAGACGTTTTAAAAAAAAATTACGGAATGCTAAATATATCTAATGTTAATTCAACAATTTTATATAATTTAAATCATGTGGAGGAAAAAAAGACCAGACTGACTTTCATGAAAGACTTGTCGTTTGAACTGATAAAGCCTTTACTAATTAGGCAGTATGGGATTCCACAAGTATGAAGAAACATTAAAACTGCAATAACTCAATTTCTTAATTATGAAACACTGCTGTTAATTATTCTGAAGTCATACCAACACCAAAAACAAGATGTTCATATTATCATTACTCATTAAGAGTTAAAACAACAACAATGTGCCCACAATGTGAAAAACCTATGTGTAAAAGACATTGATGCTCTATGTGCATCGAGTGTTGTTACAAAAATTCTAGTTAAAATATATTTTTTGCGTTTATTTGTATTTTCGTGCTTGAAAATAAGGATTACAATGAATAATAGATCTCTGATTTCTATAAAATTTTGTCCTGTACCTACTTTTTAGTATACCTCATTTCAATGCATTCTAGTAGTAAAATAACTCTACTTTTTAAAGCGGATCAAAAAGTGGATTTCTTAGTCTTTTAAAGTGCTTTTTGAGCTTTCCAAAACACTACATATTTTTATATTTTAGTCCATCAGAATCAAAGATATAGCATAAAAACAAAAAAGGCACTTTTTTCAGCTTCGATGGCATTTTTATCTATTTCAGTTGACACCAATCAATTTAATATTGTATCTCTTTTATGCAGAATTGCTTGAGCTTTAATAAAAAAAACATATCTCTAACTTTATTTGGGACTAAGATATTTGAAAATGAATTGAGTAGGGTACTTTTCACCCTCAATGCCTAAAGAAGTATACCATTTAGATGTGTGCTTGTCAGGGGTTAAATATAGTGAAATGTTTCATAATATTGATACACTGATACATTTTCAGACTCATTTTTAAAAGTAGAAACATGAAAATTACTGAGGTGATTTTTGAGGAAGATGCCGTGCGATTTCATTTTTTGCTCAATCCATAAGAATTTGATTTATAAACAATTACTTTCTCAGTATGATCTTTTTTTCATTCCCAGATATCCCTCTTCTGAAAATTCGGATGAAAACACCAACTTTCACAGCTTTTTTTTTTTTTGCAAATTTTCTGCCTTTATCAAAATATTGACAAGAACGAGAGATATTGTGTACTTTCTAAATAAGAGAATTTGCCAGTTTGATGCATTCGAGAGCAATATCAAATTTAAAAATAAATCAGAAAATAAGCAGTTTGGATTGGAATATACTCTTAATGCTAAAAATGTTTTTTGTATAGTTGGTAGGCAATTTATAAAAATATACTAAATGTTTAAAAAAATACATATATCAAACAGAGATTGTATGTGAAAATGATTTTCATCTATGTTCTTTATGCGAAGTATTAGCTGAGTATCACTGTTTGGTATGTGTAATACGAAATAAATACATCAATAATTTCACAATTGAAATTTTATTATATGAGCACAGAAAGCAAATTATACACATACATTACAAATTATTTTAAGTACGCACATAACTTCCAATAAATCATACACTATAAACACAGGCCTTAAATTTGTGAGCAGTTTTACCTGCCCATTAAAAGTACTAAGGTCCTGGAATTGACTACTATATCGTCCAGAAAAAATGGATTTTTTTTTTTTCAAATAATATATACATTAAAAGTTTTAACAAGTGGATGAAACAGTATTTAGACATGAGTATATAACCATAGTTAACCTAGTTTATGAAGGAAAAGTCTATTGAAGATAGATCGAACTTCAACTATTTTGTGCTCATCAAATTGTTCACTCTATTTCAAAAATAACTTTTCTCTATAACTCCATTTTTTATTTTTTTGTAAGAGAATAACAATTCGAACCACAGAATGGATTAAATAAAAAACATCTCAACTTGAGCAAAAATCAATCTCCAAAAAGAAACCCAAGAACACAATATTTGAGTGACATTTTGTAAAAATATAAATTGGCATTTTTAAAAAAATCATTTATTAAAAAAGTTCCAAAAGAGAACAGAGTTTTTTCTTTTTATTAATACAAAACATTCATAATCAGGTACATCAGAATAGTTGGCAGAAATGGATTCTTAGTTTGAAAAAAATTGCAATAAGCAGTTGATACACAGGTTTCCTTACATATTTAAATATGATTTAAACATTGCATTAAATTTTAATACAAAACAAAATAAAGTTACAGCTTGATGAATTAGAGAATTTTTATTATCAATGCTATTCTAAGGGAATATTGTGTTTTTAGATAGTGTACATAAATAGAATTAAAAATATTATGAAATTAAGCATCAATCAATTGGCACAAATGCTAAAAAAATACACAACTGCAACTCTGTCAGATCAAATCGGCACTTTTTTTAGAGGGGGGAGGGAGGGGGGAGAGAACAAATGAACCAAAAATTTTTCAAAAAAAGTCATTACTATTTCAACTATTTTTAAAAATTTAAAAAACCTGTACATTTAAACATTAATAAATATGTATATGTTTTCATTTTTATACAAAGAGAAAATTTATATTATAGCTATAATTGTAGACTATTTTTTTCATAATTATATTAAAATACAGTTCAATTTTCTTTCTCTTTGAGTTTAGGTTTGAATATTTTAAATTGATGAACATTATTGTCGTTGGATTTGGGTAGAACATAACCCTATGCATGCAGGACTCCCTCTGAACATCAATTCATGCAAAGGATAATGCATTACATGCATATGTCAAACTGGTGACTGTTTGGTACTATTTTTTTAGAAAGTTTCTGAAGTCAGTCAATTGAAATATGACAACTTCTTTTATAACTAAGCCTTTCAGAAGCAAGTAATTACACTTTGTAATGTTGAATTTTCAAAAAGATATTATTTGAAAGTAAGGAAGAGCAATTTTACAAGTTTTTTCCAATAAAGTTGTAAAAGTAAAATTTAATTAAAAATTCCTTTTTAAATCTAGATAAAAATTAGATGGGTTATAATATATCCTTCCTATCGTAAGAAGTTAACAGGTATCCAGATAAATAGCTCCATGTTGTAAAAAAAATAATGAGATAAATAACTCCCCAAAAATATAGAGGGACATAGAAAAGAAGAAATTATAATATAATTTGTATTTAAGTATTTTGGAACAGTGCTGAATATCATACGTGAAAAATAATCATAAAAGAAATGTGTTTCATTTTTTAAATATATTAGGAAAACCTGTGTTGCTGCAATGGTTCTACGAACACTTAAAGCATGTAAAACAAAATCCAATTTCATATATTGCTGATGAAAACTAACTATAAACAAATCTTATCTTTTTAGTACAGTCTTTTGTCTACAGCCCGAAATTATGAAGTCCTAATTCATGCCTTTTGAAGCAAATACAAAAACTTCCAAATACTTACCATTTTCACAAAAAATTTGCTTTTAACACGTTGCTTTTATTTATCAAGCTTATGCGAATTCTGTACAGATATCAAAAAATAAATAAAAAAAACAGGCACCATGAGAAGTTCATTTAGAAACATTTACACCTGTCTGAAAAAGTTAGGAGTAACAAAATATACATCAGATGTGGGTCAGTTTGTTTTGTCCAAAAACACAAAACTAATTCAAAAGCAGAAAAAGTTTGAAAAAATATATATATTTTACTCGGTGAAAGATTAAACTGAATTTTTAAAAGTTTAAATTTACTGAACCATTATACTTAACAGTCATATGAGTATTTATAAAATATAAAATTAATTTAAATAGAAGCAATATTTTATTTTTGTATCAGATATTATTGCTATTATGTAGATTTATAATTTTTTTAATTACTATTATTAAAACACAACCGTCATTTATTTTAATACTTTGCAATACTAAAAGTTTAAATTTATTACTGTATGATTTTGAGTTGCAATTTTTTTTTGTTATTATTTGAACTCATATGGTGAATATTATACAATCATTAATGAATTTAACATGGCAAATATAATAGAATTTAAAAAAAAAAAAAAAAGTAAATATACACATGGATTGATTCAAGCAATATTTTGTAATATGATTTATGTCACAATAAGATAAAAAAAGCACAAACTGAAGTGTAATGTTTAGTCTGACTTTGAAAAATATATTTGGAAAGTAGTATGAGACACATACGGCTTTCGAGTTAGTGAAATTTAATTTATGCACATTTTTCAAACACAAAATTATTGTTGTTCTCAAGCATGCAACTGTTTCTAATAAAGCGGTACACTGTAATTTATTTTTTGTTTTTCAAACAACTAGTTTAAAAACGGCATACAGTGCTATCCTCCACAAGTTAATAAATTAATAAAAAACATTTCTTTTAAAAGAAATTTTTTTTCAGGTTGCATGCAAATCATGGAAGCCCAAGAAACTTTTAGAGTAAAATTGTTAGCCACATATAAAGAAGAAGCAGTTTGCCCAAATCACAGGACCAATAAATATTTCAGGCATATAACTAATCAGACTAAATTTTTTCTTAAGACTGATTCACATTTTATAAATTGCTGAAACATGCAAAATTAGACTTAGTAGTTTGTAAAAAATGGAAGATAAAAATAGCTTCAATATGTAAAATACTAAATTA
Organism: Maratus speculifer; assembly: GCA_964019185.1. Lineage (NCBI taxonomy): Eukaryota > Metazoa > Arthropoda > Arachnida > Araneae > Salticidae > Maratus > Maratus speculifer. The sequence goes on from OZ025303.1 coordinate 69,274,178, forward strand.
TGAAACACCAGAAAATACTATAATAGAATACCGATAATTTGTAATCATTCAAATTAGATACATTATGTCAGTTAGAATTTGCAGTACATATACATATTTCTCACACCCAAATTCAAGAGAAAATGGAAGTATTTTATAAGAAAGGGTAGAATAATTAGAGTTCTATTTCAAGAAATCATAGGAGAAAGAGCTCATGCATAAATCAGTTAATGAATAATTATTTATTAAGAAAAATAGATAAATAAAAAAAAGTAAATAAATAAAATTACAATCTAAAAGAATTGCATAAAACTCAAACCTAAGACTGATTACACATTGAAATATTTAGGAGCCTGATAATTAAGTTCCGAATCATTTTTAGCCATACAACAGGATATTCTATAAGACTTTTCATTTTTTTTTCTTCCCCCCCCTCCAAACACACACAAAATTTTAGTAAACAGGGTAAAGGAAAACTATATTAAATAATAGAAAAAAGATAATTTTGAAAATTCATCTTTTTACAAATATTAGAAAAAAATTCATAAAGAAAAAACATAATGAAACTTGTCATTTTCATATTTTCTATTTTTAGAAGACTAACAGTTCACCAACTGGCTGTAGCTTCAATTAATCAGCATATTTCTCAAATAAAATGGGTTTTAAAAAAGTTATTTATATCTCGAATAAGATACTTCTGAGCTCATTAGAGTTTATAATTAAAAAATCATTCTAAAACTTTTGCAAGTTTACACAAAGCTCACTTACAGAAAAAAAAAAACCCCATGAAAAATGGAACTAGTATTTTCAGTATTTCATTTAAATGCAAATACATTCCTGCACAAAAAGTTTGCTGAAAAAAGTATTAAGCACATAAAAAATTAGAAAATAAAAATCAATGTTCATAACAATGTGTTATCAATATAACAAGTGACAGTTTAAAGAAAGCTTGCGAGTATTTTCTTAAGAGTAAAAAATAGTTTGAAAATCTCCAGAAAAATATTTATTTCTTGAAAAAAATTGTGCTTATTAATTATTTGTCATTTAATGAAGGAAAACTGACCCACATCAATTTTGCACACATAAAGGCACAGAGCATTTGGTGTTGTACAACATTAATTAAGACAGTTACAGTTACATATTAAAGCACATGAAAATTGCTACTTGTTTGATGAATAAGCTATTGAGTCTAGAGGCTAAAATATATAGTTGTGTGCAAAAGTTTAAGACCAACAGCAGAATTTTGATATTTTAACACAAAGAACAATTAATGCCGAATATTATGCCACCTTACATATGAATTGCGTTCTGGTATGAATAATTACTCCCATCTTATTCCTTGCCAGTTGCTTTGAGAATTTAACTGTAGACTGTGCTGTTTTTAATAATTTGTAAGGGTAAAAAAACGTTACTTTCAATAGTGAAGAGGGCAGAAATATTTGCCCTGCATAAAGTTGACTTTTCTGAATGTAAAATATCTTAGAAGATACATGTGAGCAAGACTGCTATTGATCAAAATATGAGTAAATTTAATATTTTGGGAAAGTATACTAACCGGAAGAGAAGTTATTGGCCAAGAAAAACATTATCATTATTATGATCCTGTTATTCAAAGGGGGGTAATGCGATTTTCAACAGCCTTCTGCAAGAAGATTAAACATATGTTGGATGCAACGGGTACAGACGTCAGTTTGAGCACTATTTCAAGACATCTGACCAAAGATTTCTATTTATTTATTTTAACATTTTTATGGGTGGTCATAAACTTTTGCACACAACTGTAATTCAACTGCATAGAAGAGGAGGAAAAACTTTCAGTGCATATGCTCTACAGAAAACACATAATTGCATATTTTATGACGCTATAAGAATATTTAAGTTCTTCGACCAGGTTCATTGACATACAGTAACATCACATATCACTATTTTCAGAAATAAAATAGGAAAGACTGAATATAATAGAAATAATGCTTAAGTGAAAGAATGAAATTTTAAAAAAAAGATTAACTTTACGGTTCTCACATTTCTTTCAAATTTGAAGTATTCACAATATTTAAATGCAGTTTTTATATAATGTTGTCAAAAATAAAATTTGTAGTTAATAATATTGTCAAATTTATCAGCTTATTATGATATTGGCTAAATATTTTACTGCTCTTTTCTTACGTTAGACATTTGGTTTGTTTAAGTAAATCATTGTAAGCTCTAAAAAAATATTAAACCTTTTTTTTTTAAAATAATTTTGTTGAAAATAGAAAGGTTGGAAATTCACAGTATTTTGAAGTACAAGTCCTTGTGTGGAACTACAACATTACAAATCATGCAAAACATTAGATTAATAGCATATTTTGCTCTAGTGTTACTACACAGCAGACAGCATGAAATTAGTTCACGAATTTTCATAAAGATAACTTTGATCTCGCAAACTGAACCACACAGTCAAGGGTCAATAATGACCAATTAAAGATCACTATCAAATCTGGCTCATCTCAGAATGCTTATGAATTAATTATATTTGAAGTTTGGATAAAATAATTCCTTATATTTGTAAGATAACAATGAACTTTATCTTTTTTCTACAAATTTCATCTTTGATCACCTGATACATTAGCAGACAAAAAATAGAAATGATAATATGCATTTTTCTGAAATGATTAAACAAAAATTAATTATCTATACATAATTTTAATGTAATTTACAACTTCTCAAACTGTGGTCAAACTATGATTTTTAAACTAGTTAATCTCAGATTTTTGAACAAGTATACCAACATTTAATGCACCTGAAAACCAGGGTTAGAAATTGAGAAATCTGGGATGAAAAAATTAGGTCTCAAATAATGCCTATAATTTTTTTTTCTAGTTGCCAAACAGCATTTCATAAGTGCAATTTTACATTACATTATATTTTCTCATTTTTCATATCATGTTAACAATAATATTGTTTATATTTTTATGCAGTCTGTGTGTGTATATTAAATACTTTGCCTTATTCACTAAAACAAAATAAAACTGGCTTTCTATAAAATTGTAAAACCTGATTAAAATACAATATAAGGATTCTAGAAAAATGTTTAAATAATTATTTTTATAAAGCTAATAAGAGCATTTGTCAAACAAAAATTAAAATGAAAAAAAAGCTAGGCGTCAAATTTGACCACTAGGTATAATTTTGTAGTTATCAAATGCAATAATTTTGCTGCATTTGACAACCATCAATTTCTAAATCTGAAGCAAACTAATTTATAATTATAGCTTATTTTAACTGGCATATCATATTTCTTATATTCTCTAAATTTAGTTTTATTAAAATGTATGTCATTTTACATATTTTTCTAGACAAGTGGGTAAGTGTAATTTTCATACTAGCAAATAATTGAATCTATATCAATTACAATGATAATTAGTTTAAGGAAAAATAATTTGAAAACTGTATAATTGCTTAAATGATTTATATATTTAAGTTCTTTGTTAAAATTCAAGATCATTACTGAAATGTATTTTGAATTTTATCAACTTAAGAAAACCAGAAAGAAATAAAATGACAAACTAATAGTAATACTAATAACTTTCATAATTGATATTTTAATCATGTTTGAATTGCAAGAATATTGTACAATTGGTGTGATAGGAAAATTCTTAGAATTACTGCAGTATGAGCTATTAATATAATATGCTATGTCCACATGCGAAGGGTAAACTTTAAAATTCATAATCTCAAAATGTCATTTTTCTTTCCTTTTTTAAATAGAAGAAATATAATATAAATATATAAAAGGACAATGGCTTTTGTTTTTAACATTTTCCCTTAAGAAATGTATAATTGAGACAATATAATGAAAAACAATATATAGAAGAAATGACAAGTCAAACACTTAGAAGCTGAAGCTCAAAATTGTGGTAAAACTAGTTTGAAAAAATTTACTAATTTTGTCATACAATATTTAAATTTTTATTATCATTTTCCAGAAATTCATAAATAACAAATAAATACAAAAATAAACAAGTCTAGATTAATTATAGACTTTCTCATCAATGATTGAACTTCAGTCAAATTTTGCCATTTCAAACTTTCTGAATCGCTTAATTGATATTTTAAGGCAGTTATAAAGCATTGTGCAGTATTAAACATTACATAAGAAAATAAAAATACAGTTAAAAAGAAATGTGAGACCTTGAAGGCTACCAGTATCTTTTTTAAATTTAATTTCAATTTTTCAAAGTTAGTTTTATACACATACATAACTTTGGTATAACACAAGTAGATAAAATCCTGTATTTAGTCAACATATTACGTTAATAGACTAAAACAAATAATGAAATATAAATTTAACTCAAAAATTAACAAGACTAGTTCATAGACACTTTGATAAATATCTACTTCATGAATAATATTTTTTTTAATCAATTGTCAATCATATACACAATTATATATAAAAAAAGATGTTTTACAATTTAATTAGTACTTAATTGTGCACATACAAAACATCATTTTTCCACACACAATAACTTGAAAATAGAATTAGCAGCTTTATAAATTGAGAGGAAATGTTAATTTTATTTTGAGTATTATTTAAAACATCACGCTATCAAAAAAAAAAAAAAAAAAAAAAAAAAAAAAAGTCTTTAAGAGTATTTTATAAATTTAATTCAAAAATACAAAGAAATAAATTAGGACATAGTACATATTTCCAGAATACAAGAAAATATTCTACAAAAAATATAAAAAAAAGTAGAAAATTAAGTTTATTAAATAAACTAGAAAAATGAAACAACATTTAAATATAATCTATGCTATGTTCAAAAATTGATTTTTTTTTCCGATAAATTTACATAACTATGGGGGAACACACACAAACACAAAATTAGGACAAAATTAATTTTTTTCCTAGAGTTCAATAAAAATGAGTTTAGGATGATTTCTCGAGAATAGGCCATATAAATTTTGCATCACAGCGCTTATATGTAAAAAGACAATTCGATCCAGCTGCCATCAGGTCAGCCTTGATCACTTGAGGACACTCACTATCACCCAACATAGTTTCTGAAATGAGAAAAACACAATTAAAATTTTCTAAAATCTATATACATAATTTTGGAAAAAAATTTCAGAAAATTGTACATGCTTTGAATTTAATGATTTTCAAATTTTTAACTGCTTAAGAGAAGACACGACTGAACACTATGCCTAATCACATTAATCCGCCATACTATGAATTATTTGTTAGATTTGTTCGAAATTTTTATGTTGGTTATTAAAATTAATTCCTAGCACAGTAGACTCTCGTTCATTCAAAATTGGATTATTTGAATTTTCGCTTAATTCGAACTAAACATGAAGTCTCAAAATTTTCAATAACATTCAGCGTTAGAATTCCTAAAAAAAAGTCACTGGTCCCAAGGACCAGTAAACATGAGAATTTACTGGTCCGCAGACATCATCACTGGTCCGCTACATAAAATTTGATTAAATAATTTTAGCACTTAGAGTGGCCTCTCCCCCCCCCCCCCCCCCTTGAATATAAACCAATCTTACTTTGCATTTATCCAAAATTTTCAGCATAATAAAATGTAAAATTATAATTTGCTAAAAATTAAATAAACAGTACATAAAGAAAAATGATCAAATTATTAATTAGATATTTTATTTGCCATTACTTATTTCAACTGACTGTCAGATTTAATGCAAATTTTTTTTCAATTTTTCTCCAGATTGTAGCTAGAGGGGTGGAATTGTAGCTAGTGTCAGTGATGCAGCTGGACTTAAAAAATTCTGGGTTCCCATGACTTCTAAAATTCTTGGTCCCTTTCCGTCAAAAGCGGGTCCTCACTAATAATAAATCATATTTTTCGACGCAAAAATTGAACTTGTTCATTTCCACAAGCAAAATAAAATGCAATAATTGTTTTAATAATAATAAATAATTAAAACCAATATTAATTTAAGAGAAATTTTCTGTACTTTTTAAAGAATAAATGTGCAATATACAAATTTAATTATAAAATAATGCTTATTTAAGAGTAGAAGATAACAAGTATCACTATTGTTTGCATTTCTTTTAAAATGGGGCAAGACAGGTTTATTGAAAATGACATTTTTGCTAAAAGGGATATTTTTGTTGATAAATGGGTACTTTGCTTAATGAAATGGTGCTTTCAGGAGTCACATTCACTTAGAAAGATTTGGAACAATAAAAAACCGATTGGGAAGCAGGAAAATCAAATTTTGGAGTAGAACAACAATTTTGAAGCAGGGAAATTGGTTTTTAAAACAAAAAAATTCTCTCCCAACATTCACTTATTTATTTATTTTTATTATTATTATTTTTTTTTTCGTGCTTTTTTGTCGAAATTTCCGTTTTTTGTGTTATTTTGACGAAATCTTGTTTTTTCGGGATTTATTGACGAAGTATACCGTTTTTCGCGATATTTTTTGACAAAATTTACCGTTTTATCGCGATTTTGGAAGAAATTTGTCGTTTTTTCGCGATCTTTTGAAGAAATCTGCCTTTTTTTCGGGTTTCAGGATGAAATTAGCCATTTTTTTCGCGATTTTTTTGACGATATTTGCCGGAAATTAGCCGTTAATTAGCAATTTTTTGATAAATTTTGCCATTTTATCGCGATTTTCGAACAAAATTTGTCGTTTTTTCACGATTTTTTGAAAAAATCTGCCATTTTTCCACAATTTTCGTGATTTTTTTGACAATTTGCTGTTTTATCGCTATTTTGGGCGAAATTTGCCGATTTTTCGAAAAAATCTGCCTTTTTTTTCCGGGCTTCGGAATGAAATTAGCCATTTTTTCGAGAATTTTTTGACAAAATTTGCCGGAAATTAGCCATTTCGCGATTTTTTAACGAAATTTGCCGTTTTTTCGTGATTTTTTTAACGAAATTACGCGTCCCGTGGGGCGCGTAAGAGCTATTTTTTTGCGTCCCATCGCCGATTTTTTGCGTAATTTACGCGCTATAGAGCGTCCGCGGCATCGCTGTAATAAAAAAAAAAATCTTATGTGCGATCGGTTGCGGTTTTCTCATGGCCTGAAAAAAGGCACTGGTCCTGCGGACCACTAAATTTTTCAAATTAGTCGTCCGATTGAATTATCGGTGGTCTCGGACCAGCAGACCACCAAGGAATTCGAACGCTGACATTGAAAATTTACATTTATACAAACTCATTTTTGTTTCCAGACTCATTTCGTCAAGCTCGTTTAATTTGAATTAATAAGAATTGTGATTTTTCATTTTTCTTTACTTTCCCACAGATTACAGATCTTGTTCTGAAACTAGTATACATATAATCCCATTCATTTGATACTCGCTTTCTTAATGCCCTGCCTGTCCATTAATGACACCTTCAACCCTTCTTCCATTGTGCTTGTTCCTAATCTTTTAATTTGTTTATGTATTTATTTCTTTTAATTTAATATTAAGTCATATTCTAATCATAAAAGCTGAAATAAATGTAAAAAATAATGTAGCATTTATTTCTTTGTAATAGTACCCTTTAAACATGTTTTTCTCTCAAACTCTTCAAACTCTGGATAGTTTGAACATTTCTTGTGGTCCCGACAAGTTCAATCTATTGAGAGCTGACTGAATGCATGCAAAATTTTGGGCTATTATGTAAAATATGAGTAGAGATACAGGTATATTCCACATATGGAACATTGACAATAAAAAAAAGCATAAAACAAAAATAACAAATGTTAAACCCTTTCATTTATGCATAAAAATGCATTAAAAGAAAAAAAAATATGCAATACAATAACTATTATCTCAGTACACATATTTGAATTGTATAGGAATCAACAGAGTACAAGATGCCCCCAACTTTCCCCTTCTTTCAACTTTTGTGTTTTTTATTGCTTTTCAACAAGCCTCAAGTTGGGAAATGGAAAGCATTATAGAAAAATATTTTATAATATGTCAGAATATGTCTTTAAAAAGATATAATTAAAATTTTGAATAGATTAAACATACATTTAAACAATTGCAGTACAATAAACTATCACCCAACATAATTTCTGAAATAAGAAAAATACAATTAAAATTTTCTAAAATTTACATAAAATTTTGGAAATTTTCTCAGAATATTGCACATGCCTTGAATTTAGTGATTTTCAAATTTTTAATTGCTTAAGAGAAGACACGACTGGTTGCTATGCCTACATGTCTATTCGCATCAACCCACCATACTATGAACTACTTGTCAGATGTATTTGACACTTTTAGGTTGGTTATTAATTCCTAGTTATGTGTGCAAAATTTTGGGCTATTATGTAAAATATAAGTAGAGATACAGGTATATTCCACATATGGAACGTTGACAGTAAAAAAAAGCATAAAACAAAAATAACAATCGTTAATCCCTTTCATTTATGTATGAAAATGCAAAAAACAGTATGCAATGCAATAACTATCACCACAATACACACATTTGAATTGTACAGGAATTGACAGAGCAAAAGACACATCCAATTTCCCTGTATTTTTAACTTTTGCATTTATTACTTTGCAACAAGCCTTAACTTGGAAAATAGAAATAAATATTGTAAAATATTTTATAATATGTTACAACACATCTTCAAAAAGATATATTTAAAATTTCGAACAAATTAAACACATATTTAAACAACTAGCTGTCCTTGGTAACCAGTTTGATCTCCCTTAAATGCATACTAAGCATTAAATCACATTGCTTTTATTAATAATTTATTTTAATTGCTCAATTTTTTTCCAAATTAGATAATTCTGCTAAAGAATTAGGCACAGATGTCACATATGCACCATATTGGTGCAATTGCAACAAAAAGGCAAATACATGCCTCACATGATAACTCGGCGATTGTTATTTATTCTTTAATAAACTGCTTATTTACTTTTATTTTCTTTTTTTTAAATGATATAAATTGTTTTCTTCTATAATTATAATTTAAACTTTTTTTTAATTTATTATTATTTCCTTTTTAAAATTACGTACAGATAATTAAGATAACGGAAAAGAGTTAAAAAAATATATAACTGGTATTGAAAACGAAGTTTTTACCAAATTGGCATCAGAAAAAAAATCTCACCAATATGGAGCACATATGACATCTGTGCCAATAAATCAAGCACTTGGTATATTTATGCTAATTTGGCGCTTCACCAAATATTGTACGCATGGCATTTTTTTGTATTTCATTAAAAATATATTTAATGCTATAATCTTTTCACTCATTTCATTTATATTAACATAACTTTAATTAGAAACTGAAACATTTAAAATTCACGATTTGTATTTATTTTTTAAGTCAATTGAATAAAAAAACAAAACAAAAATAACGATATTTTGAAGTTCCATAATTGTAGCAAAAGTTCAAAATGTAAATAAACCAAATTTACCATGGCCAAGATGAGTTTTGTTAGGGTGTTGCCATTAAACAATTAACAAATAACCATGATTTTTGCACCACATACGTTAGCGTAATATATATATACAAACCTGAAATATAACAAAGCTGATGGCCCACTTGTGGAACGTTAATGGGTAAAAGGATATCTTTACTTATTTATTTTAACATTTTTTACTTATTTATAATATGAAACTAAGTTTTATCTAAGTGTTGCTGAAATTAAGCAGCTAGGAAGAAAATAAAACTAAATAAAAATTAGACTACTTATGTTACACACAATGTCTTTCAAAAAGTCTGATAAAAGGCCATGATTAAAATGTACAACTAGCATCATTTATAAAAATTGTGTGCAATATTTAAATTTGGATAATAAAGAATCATTAAATTTGATTTATTATTATAAAGATGAAAAAAAAAATTCTTACCTTCACCATCAACTAGTTTAAAGAGATTATAATCCTGTGGATTTGTAACATTGAATTTGTGAGCAATAAGTTTAGCTGGAAAAGAAAAAAAAAAAAATGATAAATAATTGTGTGAAAGATATGAAAAACACTTTTTCAACTAAACAAAATAATCTGATTAAAATATTTTGTTCAAGTATGGGCACTAACAAAATGAAATCTCTAGAGAGCAAGATTTTGGAAACACATGCGCCCATGTTCAGTTGCCAAGACCAATTTTTAAAATGGAGAATATAAATATGAAATAACTTAAATCATTTTTTGTCAGAACACATCATGCAATTCAACTTTTAAACATAGAAACATTGAAAAACCATACAGAAATGCAACAAATAAATAATAAATATCTAAAAATAAACTTCTATCAGTTTTTATCAAATTTCACAATTGAACCACTTTTTCCCACTTCCCATCAAAAGGGTTTACTACATTTCAAAAGCTCTCTGTACTTCCCATTTCAGCAAAGCAGGATACCCTGCTGGAAAATCCTTAGTAATCAGTAATTTTAAATCACTTAAAAAAAAAAATGTTATTATTTTTTTCTTTTTTTTTTTTCTCCCTCAAAGACACAGAAAAAGAAATCGATGTTAAATTAAATTCCAAATGCTAGGGAGATGCACAGGATCATAGCTAAGGGAGTGCTAGCGGAGGCTCAGCCCCCTCCCCTAAAACATGTTGAGCCTACCATGTAAAAGACCCCCCCCCCCCAAAAAAAAAAAAAAAAAACATGTTGAGAAAGTGTGAAATGATAAAATATATAAAAGCAGATAAAAGAAAGAAAAAAAAATCACCATTGTCATTTTATTCAACACTTTTTTATTCTATTGAATATGATACATTCTATCAGTTATTTTTGGAGAATCTGTTGTTTTCATATTGACTCACACCAATTTGCTTAACTTTCAGCAAAAAAAACAATGTTACTTCATTTAGTTCAATACATATAGTTCAGTTTTAAAAATTGAAACATCCCAGAGTGAGAAGGACAGACTGAAAAATTATAGACTAAAGGAATTGCATGAGAGATTCAAATACTGTTTACAGAACTAATGAAGACCAAAGTTAGATTTTTATAACACTGCAATTTTAATATCTTAGTTTTGTAAAAAAGAAAAAAAAATCTTGGAAATTTTTTTAATTTTGACTTGTTTTCAGCAATGGTGACATTTGCAAGACTTTTCTACTTTTCAGAGTTATCCAGATGATTAGACACACTGATTTATAAGGGCTAAAAAAAGTATTGACTTACCAACTTCTTTTGTAGTCATGTTTGGCTTAATGGGAAGAGTCTTGGAGATAATACTGCCAGTCAGCTCATCTGGGATCATGATTTTTAAGAAACCTTGAAGATCAGCTATGCATGCAAGTCTTGGCTCAGGAGATGGCTGAAACATAAAAAGGAAATTATTTATAAAATGTTAGACATTAAAACATAATTGATGAAATCAGCTATTTAACTTAAATAGTAAAAGTAAGCACAGATTCAGTTATTATATTCGACATAAAGATCCAAGGATCAATTTACAAATAAGGAGGCCAAAGGCACAAATGCTTACAGGGACTACCGTTGCACTGATGCTTACAGGGGTCTTGAGTAAAAAAATATATATATATATATGTGTCTGTATGTGCTAAAACCAGTACTTATTAAAGTAATCGCTATTGATTTTAATATTTACTGTAAAATATCCATAAAAAATTAATTTTGCTAATCAGTAATTTATTATTAAATAACTATTTCATAATTATAAAATTTAAATGAATAGACGTTTTATTAAAAATAAATATGTAGTGCTGATTATATTTTTCTATGCAAGTCCATAAATCTGGAATAATAAAATATACAACTATCTTATAATAAATTTTTCACAATATCAAGCAACAATTATTAAAATGTTATGGGACTCTGCTACCTACGATATGCACTCTCCAACTCCCAAATAATCTGATGAGAACAAAAACAGGATTGATTAAGAAATAAAAATACAATACATTTTTAAAGTGATAAAGATAAAAGAGAATATTTACAATAATAAAGCAATTAAGTAGTTTCAGACAACATATAGGTTAAAAAAAAGTAAAACACAATATGAACACAACAGAATGTAGAGTAGAAATGTACAATTCTATCAGATTTAAAAACTCAATCAGATTTTAGATAATAATTAAAAGCGTTCAGCATCATTTGGAGAGCCCCAATTGCCCTCCCAAGGTGCTGTAAATATCTTCTTATATTTAGTTACAGCCATTATTTTTTTAAATAACTGAAAAAAAAAATAATAATCTTTTTTTAATTTTTGATGAAAAACCTTTTTAAAACACATTTGATATTAGATTATTTGTTTGAAGCAAGTAGATAAAGGTTATAGAATTATTTTTGTGGCAAAAGATAAAAATTTTCAAACCACCTTTATTTTCAATTAAAGAAAATAAGACATTCCATCAGGAAGTATATTATTTATAATATATTTTAAATACAGAAGGTAAACTATAATTTAAATGTCCATGAAATACTCGCAAGAATCTGTTCAGAATATTGACATTTCAAAAACTTGGTTTACACATAATTAAGACAAAACAGAAATTGGATAAAATTATTTTGTAGTTAATTTCAATCCAAATCTTTAAAAATATCAAAATAAGAACAAATCTTATTTATAAGTTCACTCAAGATTCTACTAGTGTATTTATAGAAAATAGTCATGATGTGGAAAAAGATTGTATTTCAACAACAGAGAATTAAAAAAAGAAAAAAGAAAAAAAAATTCTACATAAAAACTGAACTTTATCAATGCTTGAGACTAACAGTATACTATTAGAAAAAAAATTCATGAAGTGAATAGATAGAAAATAATTGAATTTTAATACCAGTAGTACATTTTTTTAATTATTAAAAAGGAACCGAAATTAATGGAAAGTAAACAAAAGATTAATTTCATTTTCATTCAAACATGTTGAATCCTTTTTCATATAGATAATACTAATAATATCCATAACAATGAAGTTAGTTGAGTCAATTCGTTGCGTTTGCAATTGCTCATAATTCAGTAAGTACATTGACCATATCTGCATGTTCTGTGGTTTTGGCATGACATTGAAATGATTTGACTGGATGACAAACTGCTCTGAATGTAATTTTAATTAATTTTTCAATTAATTATCAGCAGAGAAATTACACTTGAAATTCTTGAATATTTTAATATGTGAATTATCACATTACTAACTAAGCGTAGAACCAACATAGTGAAAAATGGCCAAAGCGGGTCCCTTCATTGTAGTAGGGCACTTGGAGTGTTATTCTAAGAGTTCCAGGTTCAATGGCCGGCTTGGAAATTTTTCATTCTATTGGTTCTACGTTTAGTTAGCAATGTGATAATTTACATATTAAATATTCAACTATTCTGAAGTTCGTTATTTATGATCATGAGAGACAATCAATACATTCAGAATATAGAATCCATAGTTATTGACAAGATACGCAAAACATTTTCTTGTAATGAATGCAACAATGCCTTAAAAATTCAATCATTAAATTTTTATTGAGGTCAAAGTCTACATTATCATGCTTAAAAGACTTAACTGTTTGTTTATATTTGAAATATATTGCAGTTTATAGGCATTTGTGGATTATACAGTTGTGGATTAGAAGGAACGGACAGTATTTGTTTTACAAGGAGACAAAATTTCCATATATATATATATATATTTTTTCTTTTTTTGTCCATAATTATAATTAATAGCATATTTACAGCTATCCTGTTACAAATTCCAAAACTCTGTTATAAATAAAAGTAATCTTGCACTAAAATCTTAAATTTTACACTTACCGTTTTGAAACCAAGTTGTGACCTAGGACTACCAATGTCTACACCATAAGGTCTTCCACTGCAACCTGCTCCTCCAATGTTATCGAATGAACTCTCGCTGTTTGGAGGGGATTCTGGACTGCAGGCCTGCAAGCTTTTCAAAACGTGGACTGCACTGCTCAAAGTTGTCAAGTAATACCTGAAAAAAACAACAGATAATTCATATCTGTTCAATATTTAAAGGCATTTTCCATAATATAAAACAGAATATTATAAACTTTGGTGAGAAGAACAACCAAATTAATTATCATATAAATTAATGCCTTAAGCAAGCGATGTACACTATCTGTGCCAACTTTTCTTGGTTATTCAGTTTTAAAAACAGCCAAAATCTCATACTGAGTTCTAAAATTTTATAAATTTTTTAATGTCTCCCAGAAACAGCTATTCATAAGAGATTTTCATGCCAGGCATAATCATCATTTGTTTTTAAATATTTTCAATTGACTAAATACCACCGCACATAAATACACTATATAAGCATTAATCACAGGACATTTTCATTTTTAAACATTTAGTTGAATATTTATATTTACTTGTCTAATTTTTCTAGAACTGCATGATTATAAAAGGGGGGGGGGGAGGCGCAACAAAAAAAACAAAGAAAAATGATAATATTTGGGATCACTCTATAAATTAAAATTCACGAAATGATCTGTCGCTGTAGAATACAAATATATTTACAAATATATACAAAATATTTGCTGATTTGTGTAAAAATAGCACATGCATTGAGAAATAGTTTTTTTTTTTATTATAATTAAAAAAATTCTTATATGTTTTTAGCTTATATCATGCAGAGTTTTCAACCAAACTTACTTCCAGTTTCTGAAAAATCAGCAAAATGTAGTAGAAACTATATGGTTCAGTTGGAATTTAAACATATTAAATATTTTATGAAATATAGGCAGTTGTATGAAATAAATTTTATCTGTGAATGCGTGAATGATAACATCAATGTCGAATTCAGACATGTTTCTCTGGGAGGGATTTCTGTGGCTCTAGGGGGGGGGGGGGGAGACATTATAGAATTCCTAGGGGGAAATTGCATTTTTTGACCATTGAAATCAATAAATCTCAAATTATCTGGAGAGGGAGGGTGGGAGTCCCCCCCCTGGCTACTCTATGTATTAAACACTAGATAAACTAGATAACTGATTTTAACATAGTTTAATAGGCAACTGTGTGAAGCAACTCATTAATAAAAAAAAAAAAAAAAAAAAAAACAGTTAATCACAAAAATTCAGAAAAATACCGACAAAAAAGCGAGCTAATTTTTAGTTGTTCTCTAAAACCAGCAGAATGATACAGTATTTTCCACAAATTATTAATTATAATTTTTTTATTGATGCGTGATCACTAGAATGAGCCCATCCTATGACAGAAAGAAGTACCAAAGTTGAAGCATTTGTTCTAAATCTATCCGTTGATATTCACTAAATACTAACATTTTTTTGAAAATCAGTTAATAAAAATGACAATTTGTTGAAAATCTCTTTTCATTCAGCTGCTTTTAGAGAACAGCTAAAAATCAGTTCACTCTATCGCCGATAGCTTTGTGAATTTTCATGATATTTGACTGGATTTCTTTTTAATGAGTTGCTCCACAGAGGTGACTATTAAACTATGCAAAAAAAAAAAAAAAAAAAAAAAAAAAAATGTTATTGTTTGCGCATGCACATATAGAAATTATTTCATACAACAGTTCATATTTCATAAAATATTAAATATATTTCAGCTGTACTAAATTGTTTCTACTACTTATAATATTTTCTGAAATTAGGGTTGACTTTGGTGGAAAACCCTGTATGATATAAGCTAAAAACATGGAAGAGTTTTTGTTAAAAAAAAAAAAATGCTGTTTCTCGATAAGTATATGTGCTATTTTTACACAAAACAGTAAACATGTACAGTATCTATTTATTTGTATTTGTAGAGAGAGATCATTTCATGCATTTCAATTTACAGGATGGTCACAAATATTATTTTCTTTGATTTTTTGTTGGTTCCCTGATTGTTCTCCTTATCAAATCGACATTGATAAATATGAAGTCAAACATATTCTTTATAATCCTGAAGTTCCACAAGAATCTGACTAGTATATTTTTAAATATTTCACAAAAATATCTAACACTGAAAGAGCCCAGTGATTAAATGAATGTATGGTGTATGTTGAATTAAAGAGACACTAAATCTTAGGGTAATTTAAAAATATGTGAAATGATCGCTATTAAGCAAAAAAAAAAAAAAAAAAAAAAAAAAAAAAAAAAATATGCACAGGAATCTAATTTTTTATTGTAAATTAATATTTTTTTTCCAGCTTGCTTGATAGAAATGACTGCCCTGCTGGATGTTTTTGACATATTTGGCCATATTTACAAGTTTAATGATGTATCAAATGTTATTTATGCAACACAAAATTCAATTATATAAACAATCTCTTGTCTCAATGTGAGCTTTATAAAAAAGATATTCTACTATAGTTACACATGATTGTCTATAATATTATTTTTATCCTTATTAAAACTTTCAAAAAGTTTAAACACTAAATTAAGACAGTTTATGAGGCTATAACAAAAGTAAATAAATAAAAGTAAAATCAGAGCTTTTGTTATTTTGCAAATTATATTAAAGGGGCTCAGGGGTTGATCGATATGGAAAAACATGTAAACAGAGCTCTCGCTTCGAGTCCATATAAAAACAGAAGTATTCAATGTATTTAATTGAAACTTCCTGATATTTTTAAAGGTATGTTTGTAATCTTATAAAATTATAAAATGAAGTACTTCAATGTAATATAATAAGAAATATAGCAAAAGTTATGTAACACAATTTTCAAAATAAAAATTGTGTTATATCACCAACACCAAGATATCTTAACGTTGAATTTACATAAGAACCTAATTTTTGCTTTAAAATGATCAGGAAACTTTATAGAATGAATTAAGGATATAACTATCACTCAAAAACAACAACATTAAAAAAAAACTCTCAAATTCAAAAATTTAAAAAACTCCTAAAAAATACAACTTTTTTTCATTAAAAATATTCAAAATATTAAACTACATAAACTATATAAATTCATTCTATAGATAATGATGTTATATGCATGCAAAAAAAATTTAAGCCATTCCATAAATAGTTTTTTTTTAATCTTGGTGTTAGTCGTCAAAAATCAAGTTTTGAGAAAATGCGACTTAAAGTTGAAATTATATGGGTGCTGCTATGAAAGTGTTGATACATCAATGCTTATAACTGTTAAAAATCCAAATATTTTTATGCCATTTTTTGCATTGAGTTCAGCATTAATTGATTAATAAAACTAGATCATAAAAAAAAAAATCAATTTTTTGAAAAGTTTTCAATTCTTGAGCCCCCTTAAAGAGGCAGAATTACTAACCCTCCTTCTCTGGCCATGAGGGAAGGATGGAGAAGGCCCCACATATACTCTGCTTCTATTTCAGCAGCTATGAGACCACACTGGACAAGAACACAGATGAAAATTGGAAGAAAGTCTGCAAGGAAATCAAACACAGATATAATTTGAAATACAAGAATAATTTATAAATCATATAGTAATAAATGTAGTACCATAAGAAATTTAGAGTGCATACAAAAGGACATTTAAAAATTTAAAGAAAAATATTACATAAATAAATTAGTAAAATTAGATATCACCACAAAGAAAATATAAAATGCACAGATGTAATCTATAAAGTAAATTTATTTAAGGATTGAATTTTTATGGTTACTTGAAAAACCCAACCATAACAGTTATATAATAGTTACAAAACAGCTTTATTTCAGGTTTACACTTTCAGAGGCTACTTCACTACTCAGAAACATTCATTCACTAATGTTAATGGAAGAATTTTTTTTAAATGTCTCGGTTTCATTCCTTCTCTTTTTATGCAATGGCTAGCAGATATTGATCTCCACAAAGACTACTTTTATTTTTTAAAATTTTCTTTTCAGGCTTTTTTTTTTATTATTATGATATTTTTACTTTCAAAACTGGTTTTAAAAGTGGACAATTTATCATTTAAAAAAAACCAATAAAGAAAATTGGTAAAAAACAATTTTTGAAGAAATTGACTTAAACTAGCCAATGTAGAATAATTTTAAAGCATTAAAATGAAAATGAAATATCTTAAAAAAATTTCTTCCATAGAATTAATTTTAGCAAGTTGGCATTTTTGATTGGAGAAATAGCTCTTTAAACCATAGTTTTATGTTAAATTTTTATTAAGTTTCAAATGTAAATATGCAGTAAAATTTTTATAATACTTGACTTTTAAGTGTTGAAATTCACAAACATTAGTCAGTCTTCTGGTAATTTCTCAATGTTGTGATCCACTTTTCATTACCAGTGAATCTCACGATTGTTCAGCATAATGAATGGGGAAATTTAATCTTTTGTGTTAAGTGAATTTTTAGAATCATATAACTAATCTATATTAAATGTAAAATTATTTTAATGTGTATTTTTCAAGTAGTTCATAAAGTAGTGTTGAGCATAGGCAGGCACTTCATATGTTTCTGTGCAGGGTTCTTGCTGCTGCTCACCATTGCACCACATCGCAACAAAATGCTCCATTTGGCGAATAAAAGAATAACCAGATTCCTCAAATTCAGAATTGCCAATTTCTGCTCTTTTTTGTATGCATGCATTCCAATGTAGTCAAGATTTTTATCTGGGATGCTAAATGACTGATGTCATTTTAACATGTTCAATAGCACCGTGCCATTTACATAGTTTTAGTTACCAGGTGTCCCAAAAATGACTGATGGATTTTAAAATTCAATAACTTGCAAACGGCAGGGTTCTCTCTGTCGCTCGCCAATGCGTCAAATTGCGACTAAATTCTTCATTTGGCGAGTAAACAAGCAATTAGATTCGCCAAATTGCTAGTGCTCAATTTTTGCTTTTTCTTTCTTTTCTTTTTCGTTTTTCATACGTATGCATATATACATATTTTTAATATATTTGTGGTGGATAGTTGAAATTAGATTAAAAGCAATCGTTGTCGTAGTTATAAAAACTTAGGTTATTTTAGAAGATATTGAAAAAAAGGGGATACACTAAAGGATTTAAGAGTTCTTTATTCTTTAGTGCTACACGACAAATCTATTTTGCTAATACTTTTTCCATTTGGTGAATGTTTTTTATTTTTAATTAGTCAAATTACTAACGTTGGTCAAATGGCAGCGAGAACACTGGCCAACAGTAACAGCTATTTAAAAAATTTTTGCAGGAGGGTTATGTATAATGTCAGGACTTTTTTTACCGTAACTTTTGATTTTAGTTCGAATTTCAAACAATAGATGGCTCTGATGGCGATTGAAGGCCAAGTGGACACCGAAACTGTCCTCACTCAGCACTGATCACCTGGCCTTCAAACACCATCAGCACCATCTATTGTTTGATATTCGAACTAAAATCAGAAATTACGGTAAAAAAAAACTCCTGGCATTATACATAGCCCTCCTGCAAAAATTTTTTAAATAGTTGTCACCGTTTGCAAGTTATTGAATTTTAAAATCCATCAGTCATTTCTGGGACACCCAGTATATAGATATTCATTCAACAGCAACTCAGTAAAGCAACAGTCAAAAAGACAGATAGGATTATGCTACAAGTATTTATCTATTATTATTAGCTATGAGCCACTTTTATGCTGATAAAAACGCAAACAAAATTATTCACATCAAATGCCAAATAGAGAAAAGTTTTGCTGGAATGTGGCAGTAAAATTAACTACTTATCATATTATTTAATAATTTTAAGCAAAATATTATAGCCTGATAATTTTTTTTTTTTCTTCTACTGCCTAACAGTAAAAATCTCATAGCAATTTTTAATGTATATTTTCTCAATGGTAAATCAAAGAAAGCTCTTTTAAATTTTTATTTAGACTGCTAAAAAATGTCTGAAACATTTATATGAAAACATTTAGAATTTACTTATTTTCAGTAGATTTTGTAGCGGATAATTAAATTTCCATTTTATAAGCAATTACAAAAAATTAAGCTATTTTAGAACATTTTTAGAGAAAAAAAAGGTGGAATGATAGGTTGTAAATAAGGATAGATTTTTCAGAGTTTCATGCTGAATACATTTTCTAACATTTCTTTTCATTTGGGTACTACTTTTTATTTCTTATTTGCCAAATTGCTAATGTTTTTTAAAAGCCAGTGAGAACTCTGCTTCTGTGATAATCGCATCTTGCACTAAAGTAAAACAACATCACAGACAAAAAGAATATGAAAAAGTCCAACAGCAATATTTTAAATGGGGAAGAAAGAGAGAAAGAAGGGAGAAAAGACACCTTGTTATTATTAGACGTTAAGTTCACATTAACAGACTTAAATTAGGGATGGGACGAATATTCAGTCACTATTCGGTATTTGGCCCTTTTGCCAAATATTCGGTTGGCCGAATATTGAAGGATTATTGACCGAATACTTTGGCCGAATACCAGTAGCCGAATATTTAGAGATATCTCGCCGAATAGTGAAAGATATCTTGCCAATAAATTTAGGATTTAAAGAATTTCATTTCTTGCAATTTTTTTTTCTCTAATCCAAATTTGCTACTTCATTCATGAAGTCATTCTAATTCTTACTTACAAAATATACAGTTATTCAGATACTAAAAAGTATACAGCCTTTCTGTATTTCCTATAAAAGTTAGGGATATTTTATAAAATGCTGCCCAAGTTGGAGATTTAATGGTATGGGAAATGGTCTTCATTAGAGAATAATATATTACAATTCAAGATATAAAAACACTTATAGAAAAAAAAAGAAAAACACTGCTTTAATCTAAAACACTCGAATATTTATCAATGTCTGCAAATTCCATGCGCATATAAAAAAGCCTTTTATGAAATTCATAAATTTTTTTCTATAAAGTAAGAAATGAAAAAATTCATTCACTATGTGTATTAACGAAGATTCATTTTCAAAGTTAAATATCAAATATCACTATTCCAGATACAACGGTGTATCTGAAAACAGAACTAGATATGCATTAGATGACTTTTGGCTCTATGATGATGGTTTTATAAATATTTAAACATAAATTCTAAGTACTGAACAAAACAATATTTTTATTTTATAATTTTCACTTTTAAATAATTATTTGCATAATTACTGACTTAAATATGTAACATTATTATGTATATACTTTTAATAAATTTTATTATTATTTTAACATTATTATGTATATATTTTTTTGTATTAAAATAAGTTTTTCAAATGTAAAAATACATTTAAAAGCACATTTAAGAGTAATAATTATTAATGAGCTCCTATTTTTTAAATTTTATATAATATTTTTTTTTTCTTTATTGGAAAAAAAAGTTGGTATTCGGCCTAAAATTTGGCCAAATATTCGGTATTCGGCCAAATCACTATTCGTCCCATCGCTAACTTAAATGAGTTTCAAAGTGTCCACAAGCTTAACAAATTAACTGGGTGTCAATTTGCGTCAAATTAAAAGTTTAAATAAGAAAAGGAAAAAAAAAAATAAATAAATAAAATAATAAATAAACTCACCACCGGCACCAAGAGACACATGTTCTTTTCCCTGAGCAATTTTATCTTGTTGAACCTAAAATTTAATAAAATTAAATATTATAATTTCATTTTAACTAAATAGTAATTTTATCAACTTATGAATACAAATATACAATGTAAAGTTATCAAAAATTATTTCAGAGAATAAACAATGATAATTTATTACTTCTTTAAACAACTGATATTTTAAAATTTTATGTATACAATCCCACCTGTGGTAGTTTCATATAATACGTCAAAATGTTTAAAAAATGATTTTATACTGATTTTCTTACTAAACCTTTTCTTAATGTTTAGCAAAATACTTTAAATATACAATGCTGAAAAATAAATTTGGAAGTTAGAAATTATTTTTCTCATCAATTAAAAACTGTTTTAACTGATAGTTGTGCATATTATGAAATTAAGTACAGCTAAAATTGAAGAATTTTAAATTTCACACTTATTATACATTTAGTGCAATATAAAATTACAACAGTAATTAAAAATTATAGCCAATTACAGGATTTTCTTTTCTTTTCTTCCGTTTAGTTGTTGACAATAAATTTCAACATATTAAATTTGAAACATTAATCAACTGTTGAGCTGAACTTTTATCAAGTTAAGTATTGAATATAAAACTAACACTAGAAATGAAAAAAAAAAAAATAAATAAATAATAACAATAATACTAATGGATATTACTCTTGTGATATTAGTATTAACTTATAGAACAACCTGGCTTTGCTGTATTAACCATGGCAGGCTTTCAGCAAAACAAATAAAAAAAAAATACAGTATCGTAAAAATACAATGATAATGCTAAGAGAGCTCTGTGCATTTGCACTTACAACTTGTTACAAAGACAATACAATAAAAAGTTATTGTTTTGACACAATCATAGTAAATTCCCTTATTTTTTATAAAGAATAATCCAATTTTTTTTCAGCACATACAACAGAAAAATATATGATTTCTTTGACAATACTCCAAAATTAAATAAACTTATGGCATAGCTTTTAATGAAATTCAATTTCATATGGTATTATTTTAAAATGCGATGGAATGTACATTTTATTTATGAAAGTTAAATCTACAATAATTATATAAAAATAACATTATTTTAGACACAAGTTATGAAATTTTGTTTGAAAACAGAAAAAACAGACTGTAAAAATGGTTGCAGTGCTTCTTTTCCCATTTAACAGAAATAGAAAACGTTACCAATGGATCTAAAGCAGCGGTTCCCAAACTTTATTTGTACGCAACCCACCTAGTATAAGTAAAAAATCGCCATACACCTAATATGAGGGTGTATCTAGTATCAATATGGAAATTGTGTATTACCTCTAAAAGCTATCGCATAAAAAAGGGAAATTTTCATATGAAGTATGCACTATGAACAAAAACAAGAATTTGTAATCCAATGTATGTAAATTTAATAACAATTGAAACAACAAATACAATTAAAATGCATTTAATTATTATCAAAACACAACTTTACACTCAGTAAGATTTCTGACACTAGTGTCAACTTATGAGGACATCTTCATGAGAGTTAAAATTCATAAATTTTAGTCTAAGTCTCTTTTTACACAAAATTTGTTTGTGTACTTGTTTTCCAAAGAAGCATTGTAGTTAAAAGCACAAGTACGTCGCGTTGAATCCCATCAAGGACCTCAAAACTTATTTAGATATTTCGGGATATTATGTGCTCCTATGTTCATCCAGAATGAAATTAAGGACTTTTCCAGGACTGCCATAATGATTGCAAGACTGATGAGATATCTCAAAATGAGATTCCTAATGTAATACAGGCTGGCTGTTAAAATACAGTTTTCTCTTGAAGTTTTAGTTTAAGCAAATAGGCTTGCAATTGCCTTGCATATTGAGTCTGTAAAATATTGTATTTGTTATACATTTTTAAATAGACAAAATAAAAGAGACATTTTTGTGATAAAACTCTATTGCTCCACAATCTAAAGAAATACCCACTGCGACCAGTACTATGGGTCGCGACCCATAGTACTGGTACCCCTGAACTAAAGTATTAAAATACTTAGCTATAAGATATAGCTGTAGTATATAAAATAAATAGGAAATTAGCAGTCTGTTTAAAGTCAGTTTGATGTCAGACTGAAAGCATTTTATAGAAAGTCACATCCTATTTAAAAGATATTTTTAAATATTTTCTGAAAACTGCCTGCATTATAATAGTAGATGTTTTAACTTCAAAGACATTTAAAAGAAGGTATTGCATCATTTTAATACACCTAAATCTTTTAAATTTTACATATGAGGAATAGTCATTGAAATAACTTACAATGAAGACAATTTTGGTAGTGAGTTTGAATTTTTATTGGCTTATAAAGTATAGTCCATGCACAGTTTCTTTTTGTCACAACAAGGGAGGGGGGGTTCTTTGACATTACTCCAAAATTAAATAAACTTATGGCATAGCATTTAATGAAATTCTATTTCATGTGGTATTATTTTAAAATGGGATGGAATGTACATTTTATTTATGAAAGTTAAATCTGCAATAATTATATAAAAATGACATCATTTTAGACACATTTTTAGTGAAAGAAGAAGTAGAGAGAGAGAGAGATAGATCAAGTATATCAAGTTTCTTGCAAATCAACTAAAAAATACAGATTTGTATAAGAAACATATACTCAAACACCGATTACTGACATATATTTTAATGAGATACAAATTTTGAAATACTGTTTTATTGTATTAAGAAGAATGGCAGTTTTACTAACCAAAAAAAACTAATTTATTTCATGATTAAAAAGAATAATTTAAAAAATCAGATAATAAAAATAAGAATAGAAAAAGTAAAATATGGTTAGAAAGGAAAGATAAACAATGGATACAAATTGACGCTAGAAAAATTTAACTACAAGACTCAGAGATGGAATATCATGCAATCTAATAGACAAGATATTAATAAGAAATAATAGAAAAGATTAATGATTTTGTTTCTAGCAACATGATAATTTGAAGTGCAAAATACTTTTTTAAATTATAAAAGACAATTTTAGAAGAATATCAATAACTACATAAAATTTGAAACGTAAAATAATTTTTTCATCAATATGCAAATAAATGAATACCTTATCATGTGATATTAGAACTTTACTATGAAATTTTACAATTATTGTTTTATTTGCTATTGTAAAAATGCTATGGCTGCTAAATTAACGATATTTATAAATAAACAAAATTCTTAACCATCAGATATTCACTTACACTATTGTAAATAGTTGATATAGCTGCTAATAAATTTTCTAACTTCTTCAAAGGAGAATAAGCTTGCTGCAAACGATGGAAAAAATGTTTCACAACTTCTAACGATGTGCCCTCTGGAAGCTTGAATTCAGGCTGTAATAGTAAAGAAAAAATATTTAGTGAAAGTAGTAAATATAAAATATTTTTAAAATTCTGAACACATGGAAATTTATCAATATTACAGTAGAGTTCCTCAAGCCCCCACAGCTTGGGACTGCAGGTAATACGGATTTCTGGTCAATGCTTTGTTTATATTTTTTAAACAGTAATTTGAATGTAATTAATAATGCAATTGAAACTATAGTGAATGCTTACAATATAATGAAATATTAAAATAAGTAATAAACTAAAATAATAAAAATTTAGGTAATTTTTTAAATGATTTAAACATTAAAAGCAAAGGTCAAGTTAATAATCAATAATATGATTAAATATTCATTGTAAAGATGAAATGTATTTTTCCTAAATCACTTAATGAAACTTGCCTCATAAAAGTACATTACTAATTCACATCAAAATCATAAAAAAGGAAGTTTTTACTTCATGTTTAGCCAGACTTAATAATAAAAAAAGCTTGATTAAGACATATATATATTTGATAAGAAGATTGTGATTATCAGTGATAACAGCAACATCTTTAACTTTTTCTGAAATAAATTTACTCTTCTTCATGTAAATACATGAATTCAGTAATATTAGCAAAAATTACAAAAAATATATGGAATTGATATAAAACTAAAAAAGTCAAATTTTTTCCATATATCTGAATTTAATGTTTCATTGTTTACATTCGTAAATTATGTGTAACATTTTACAGAGTTGTGGATTTTAGGGTTGAAAATTTGAGAGAGTCTACTGTATTTGATATATTTCTATTATGTTAATCAGAATTCAAATTTAATTTAAGTGTTTTTTATTTATTGTACATATTGCAGAACAATAGCAAGCTGGTTAGCATGGCAAATATCAGGTTAAAAATTTTTGATAATACAGTAGAGAATCTTTATAAATCAAATCCAAAAATGCAGGTTGTGCATTTTATATAGAATTTTGCATCACATGGATATCATTTCACACATTATTAAATTTATATTATACATGGTCAAATATGTCTGAAACATTTTGAAACACATCAGAGTATCTTCATACTGCATTCCTTGTAACTAAATTATAAATTTTTACACAATATAAATCATTCCACATCGTTAAGTTTACTTTATAAATTTGATCCAAATGTGCCTAAGCCTAATCATTCATTATTTTACTCATTTTCAAAAAAGTGTATTGTAATAATGCCAAATTTTTTTAACCCTTTGAGGGGCAGTAGGATATATCACATCACATCTAATTTTAACTAAGATCTGTACCAGAAACTTTAAATAAAGTTTTATTGTTGTAACTTTAGTAGAAAAAAAAAGCTACAAAAGTGCTTTTTTTATTTTAAAATAAAATTTTCAAAACTTCTGGTGGAAATTCAACATTATAGAAACACAATTGCTTGCTTTCAAAAGGTTTAAAAGCTCTGAATTAAGCAGATAAAGTAGAACAAAAATATTAAATTTAGTCTTTTTGGGAATAAAATTTTTTTGCAGAATGAAAATGTAGTTTCAAAATTTATTACTTATGCCTGAGAAATTCTTCTTTAGATGGAGAATTGTGTTATATAGATTTGCATTATAAAATATTCTACTGTATTTTCTTAATAATCTAATGGGTTGATCAGTTAACTCTATGACAATTAATGATAACAAATAGTTAATGCTCTCTTTGCCTTTCTTTCCATTCAATTTTATATATTTAGCTGAAAATGGATAAAATAATTCAACAGTTTAAAATCCTAAAAATATTGAGTTTTTGTAATGAATGAAGTTTTCTTCTCACCAAAACATGGAAGTCCTTGTTGAGATATAAGCTTTATAAGTGATACAACTGTGTAAAGTAACTCCCCCCCCCTCCCCCCAATCAGATAACATAACTTTCCTAAAAAAGTACCAATTTTCTCATGTTTTTGAAAAGCTTTTTGAAAATGTAATACAGTAGACTCTCTCAAATCCACAAACCAGAAATCCGCAACTCTCTAAAATCCACACATATTTTATGGATGTAAACAAAGAAACTTTTAGTTCAAATATTGGGACAAAATCTGATTTTTTTTTAGTTTTGCATCAATTCCATATATTTTTATTTTATAATTTTCTTAATAATACTCTATTCAAGTTTTTTCATGAAGGAAGAATAAATTTTTTTGGAAAAAATTCAAGATATTGCTGATATCACTGATAATCACAATCTTCTTACCAAATATATTTATACATTAATCAAGATTTTTTGGTTATTAAACCTGGCTAGACTTGGGAAAAAAAATCCTTATTTTATGAGTTTGATGTGAATTAGTAATGTACCTTTATGAGGCAAGTTTTGTTGAATAATTTTGGAAAAATACATCTAATCTGTATAATGAATATTTAATCATACACAATTGATTGTTAACTTGATCTTTGCTATTAGTACTTTTATCATTTTAAAAAAATTTATTATTTTATCTAAATTTTCTGTTATCTAAAATTTTATTATTTTAATTTATTTAATTTACTTATTTTAATATTTTATTATATTGTAAGCATTCATTATAGTTCCGATTACACTATTAATAACACTCAAATTATTGTTTAAAAAATGTAAACAAAGCAATGACCAGAAATCCACAAAATTCTAAAATCCGCACAACATCTGGTCCCAAGCTGTGCAGATTTGAGGGAGTCTACTGTATTAAAAAATAATAATAATAAACAAATAAAATTAGAAACCCATTTTTTAGTCATTTTGGAACCCTTCTTGCACCTAAAATTTACAAGTGACAAAAATTGCCTGCACTTTATCAGTTTTCCTGCAACTCATGTATATTTCTTTTAGTTTTCCAAAATATTCCATAGGCTATTTGAGAAAATCTTTTCCATCATCAGTTTTCAAACACCTAATACACTGTTACTAGAGACTTGCTTCATTTTAGGCATCAAAATAATTGCTTGTTATTCTGAGCGACTTCCTTGAAGCCATGGGTTACCATTGAGTCACTCGGAATTAGAGGCAACTTTGATGTTGCATATAATAGTACTTTTAAATTTTAGAGGAAAGCCAGTGCTTCTTGTGCCTTTAAAAAAAATCAGGTCCTTGCATACAGAAAAGTTGACACACAGAAAACTTCGATAAGATTTGAAATAAAGTATGTTTTTTTAACTCAATTGAAAAATTTTCATTCATGATAGCTTTATGAACCAGTATGATTGAGTTATGAATAATTAAGTATACCTGCATTATATATTCATTGTTTAACGGATTTCTTTACATGAGGTTCATTCAATTAAACTGTCCACACAGCAGACAAGAGGCTACTGCCAAGAAGGATATATAAGTGAAATGAGACCATCAGTTGTTTGCCCAGGTAGCATTGACAATTACATTCAAATGTCTTTGGTATTACTCCTGATCTGGACATTTCTCCCACAGTCAGAAAATTTCAGTTTATAAAGCATGATTATTGTCGTACTTTATGCATCTCAAATAAAAAAAATCATCATTGAATTATTTACCATATTTACTTGCATAATTTGCACTCCTCATATTTTATGCACCCCATACTTTTGAAAGAAAATTTAGATGAAAAACAAAAATCCATATAATTTTTGCATCAAGATACTGAGATAATAAAAATGCTTGTAACGTGATAGTTTTCAAGGCAGTATTTTTCCTTCAGCTTCAGCACAATTGTTCACAGATGATAACTGAAGAGTTCAGAAATAAAGGTGGTAAATGACAATTATCATTGAGAAAATGAGCTGCAAGTTCCACATAGCTTTTTGAGTTTATTGTTGAATGTTGCCTTTATTAATTAAAATCTCTCTAAGTGTTAGGTTTCTTTTCTAATAGCAATTTAACAGATGGCAGAGGATCACTGACTTTACCTTTAATCATAATGATTAACTCATTATTATTTTTGTCATATACTAACCTTGTTATCCATGTTCTTCAATCAGTGCTGTAATTGGAAAAAAATGTTTGTGGGAACTCTCTTTTCCATAGAGTCCATGTTGGTGTTACTAGGTTTTTGTTAAGCTAAAAGCCAATTTAAAACATTTAGCCCAAAATCAACTTTTCTGAGCTAACAGTTTTAATTTTTATACTCTAGTTTTTAGATATTGTAATTGTGTAGCATTTTTTAAATGAATTTTATAAATCGCGTAGTAACATTTTCTATAATGAAGAAAAATTTAATTGAAATAACAGAATTTTTTCATAAAGAACGATAATGACAGATTTTATTTTTCTGCTTTTTGATTTACAATAAACTATCTCGTCTGCCAGTCTTCTTCCGAGAATCAAGATTATTGAACATATGGTTCAATATCCTTCTTTTAATCTTTTAATAAAGATTTAAGTTTTCGCATAGGTCATGATGTTATCATGCAGCTGATTTACTCTTTCTCTTTCCGATGTTGAATCGGATACAGTTTTCATATGCACTAGAAGAAAACGTTAACTCTCTGGCTCATTTTCAGTATCAATAAACTTTATAAATATTGTTATAATACATAACAATCATTATCATTACAACTGATTTGAAAAAAAAAAAAAAAGAAAAATTTATGCTCGTGCGCGATATTTGATATTATTTATTTTTACAGTGACAATTTAAATATTTCTGGGAACGGCATTCCCACGCGTTCCCGCCCAATTACAGCACTGTCTTCAATTGATAAAGCAATAAGATAAATACTATGATACACAAGTGCTGATTTGCTACACTGATACTTTTTATTCATGAGTTTTTGTTGAATAAAAAATAATAAAGCAGATAGATATAGCTAGAGTAAATGAAACATTTATTTGATATTAGAATAAATATTAATACACATTAAAAAAAATAACTGAAAGATAATATTCTGATCACAAATCTGGGAAATATATTTTATAGAAGATATTAAAGTTTTTCATGCTTCAAAGCAAAAAAAAAAGTTTTTTTCCATATAGTTTAAAAATTATCAAATTTTATTTCTAATTTAAAAATTTATTTAAAAAACGATGTTACAAAAGCAAATATGAGTAGTACTTATATTATTAAAGCATCATTTTCAAAAATTATATAACATACTTACATTTTGTTTCATGTTGTTCATTATTTTTTTAAAGTCCTATAGGAAGCAAATATATAAAAAAAATATGTAACAGAAACTAAGAAAAATAAATATTTTAGTCTGAACATAGTACAGACATCATAGCAAAATGAAATTTTTAAAAGTTATTTAAAAAAAGACATTTTTGAGCAGAAAAAAAAATAGAAAAAAAAAATTTAACAACCTAATAGAGAAAAAATGCTTACATTTCGTAATAATCTCAAATAAATAAACATTTTAAATAGGTAAAAGATTGTTTTTAAGGAAAACTCCACAAAAATGAAACTTTATAAATTTGAAAATCAAGAACAAAAACTAAATTGACTAAAAAGTTCAAAAAAACTTTATGCTAGAAGCAATTGCATAAGAAAATAAATAAAAAATGTTTTGCCATCAATAAGTATGTGTTTTTAACAATTATTTATAAAAATAGCATTAAAGAAATACAAGATTTAAAAAACTTGCACCTATATTTGATAAAAAAAACAAATAAAGGAAGAAAATCTTACCCGTACACCCAATTCTTCTGGTGTTTTTGTGCGAGCAAATTTGATGTTATCAGATAAAAGTTTCAAAGAACCATTTCTGCAAATAACAAGTAGGAATAAGCATATGAAGGCAAACCATATAAAAATAAGTAAACTCAGTAATAATTTATAAATGAAAATTTTTAAAGACTGAGTCTAACATACAAAGCATTACTGGCTTTAAACACAGTAAATTCAAATAAATATTTTTAAATTCATAATACTGTATTTACATGCGTATACCCCCCCCCCCCCCCACACACACACACATACACACACACAATTTTAGAGTTAAAATTCTGGGTGTGTATTAAAGTGTAAAATTAGAACTAACAAGAAATCACTAGGATAATAAATGAGAAAAAGTAGCTAAAAAATTGTTAGTCAGGAGCCATCTTATGGCCATTTTCCTACAAGAAGAGAGTAAATTTTTTTTTGCATTCCATAAAGTATTCTACTTTTTTTGGTTGCAATAGGTTTATATTAAGATATTTATTTGGGCTATTCAATTTTAAATTAATACTAATAGAAATTTTAACAAAAGTTTACTGTTAAGTATTTTTAAATAAAAAGTAGCCCCTATTTAAATGGCTACTAATAAAACTGATACTACTGGCCACTGATCACTTATAAAAATTCCCAGTCTTGCCCTTTAGTGTGCATTGCACATGAAATATTTTCAAAAACTGTATGAAACCATAAATACTTTCTCTAAATCACTGAATAGTTATTCCTAAAATTTCTTTTTTAGTTTTCTTACCCTGAATAATTATATGCAAAGTTTATTTTTGTCATCCGATTATCTACACTAGGGATATAGGACCAGGGGGGAGTGCCCTTCGTGGGGGGGGGGGGTCTTTCTAAAGGAACCTAACCCATATTTACGCAAGGTTCGAAAAAAACCACGGAAACTCCAAACGGTTAGGCCAACAGCCGTGATTGGGTTCGAACCCAGCACCTGCCGTCTACCAGTTGAGAGGTCAGAACCTCTCTGCCACTGGTGGGGCAATTATATGCAAGACACAACAACATTGAACTTTTGACCTATAAATTTGTTACTGTTTGATTTAGCATAATGTAAATCTTTGAGATTAAAAATAATTGTAATTTGTTTTCTTTCACGAGTGGTGCATAAACTGGCTTCCAAAAATTAAGGAACAGATACCATATGATTTTGTCTGTACACTTCTTGTCGAATATCTATCAAAATTCTTGATGGATTGCCCTTGAAATTTATGGATGTAAGGAAAATATTTGACTTCATAATTTTCAGTGAAGATTTGATCATGGAGAATGTTAGGGAATCAAAAATGAATTTAATAAGAAAATAACATTTGGGATCACCCATGTAACAGAAAATGCTCAAAATGGTCGGTCACTGTAGCAAATGTCTCTGTGTATCATGTTTAATGATTGTGTGTGTTTGTTTCAGTATGCACATTTGTGAAGGTATTATTTCTATGAAAAATTCTAAAGTTTTTTGTTAATTGAAGACAGAGTTTTCAACAAAATTTTACACCATTTTCTGAAAACTTGAAAAAGAACAGTAGAAACATTATGTTGAATGTATTGAATATTTGATGAGATATGAACATTTATATGAAATAATTTTTAACTGCAAATGCATGAACGACTCCAAAATTTTTATTTGATTATTTGGTAATTATTTAGGACATCATATATAAAAGTCCAATCAAATATCACAAAAATTCACAAAAATATTGCTGATATAGTGAGTTGCTTTCTAAAAGTAGCTTTATTATAAGGGATTTTTCACAATTTGTCAACCAACTTACTGTATTTCTTTTGAGTTTTCACAATATTTGACTACTTTTTATACGAGTTTCTCTAAATACTTAACAACCAAATTGTGGAATAAAAATTTGGAATCTTTTATGGATGCACAGTTACAAATTATTTCATATAAATATTAAATATATTCACATTTTAATTGTAGTATAATGTTTCTAATATAAATCTTAATATCTTAATAATCTTATAATCTAATTCTTTGTAGTATAAAGTTTCTTTTTCAAGTTTTTGGCCTCCCAATTATCTCCACAACTAAATCTGATAAATTGTTACAATCAAAAATACAGTCACTGTTCCTTAACTTTTGGAGGCCAATGTATTTCAAGAATTGATAAACATCTTAAAACTTTCCAATGTGAGAAAAGTTTATGATGCAAAAACAATTTTATGGTACGGTTCGATATGGTTTTATAGCATCATTAACCTTGAAACCATAAAGCTATTTCGATAGCTTCAAGTCCCTGAGCCCAACTCTTCCTGCTTTTCAATTTAATCAATTTCCATTTTTAATTTGTCTATTTTTAAATTTTTCTTGGCTTCCACTAATTTAAGCACAAGGGACATTTTAAAACCAGTCTTTGGGCTTAAATAGGATCATCTCATTCTTCCTGAAATAGGCCATTTTATTTATTCTTATATAGAAAAGATAAATGTATTTAAT
Source organism: Maratus speculifer (assembly GCA_964019185.1). Lineage (NCBI taxonomy): Eukaryota > Metazoa > Arthropoda > Arachnida > Araneae > Salticidae > Maratus > Maratus speculifer. Next base: position 69,306,912 of record OZ025303.1, read on the forward strand.
GTGATTTAAAATTGTTGGACTCGGGCTGCAAAAAATTAGCTTGAACTCATCACTAGCAGGGAATACCACTGTGGTCACAAAATAATACATAGAAGAATAAATACAATAATTATAATTCCTTTACCATTATCTTTTAAAATATCAACACTCATTTATGCTTCAAAAATGAAGATTTTCAATTTCTCCAATCACAAAATTGCAAGTTAAGTTATGTAGAAATTTAAATAGCTGATTACAGTCGAACCTCGTTAACATGAACTTCAAGGGGATCAAAATGTTGTTCATGTTAACAGAAAAAATATTTTATCTGTATCAAATTTTTGTATTTATTTTTATAGGGGATTGTGAAAACAATTCATGTTAAAAGTAATTCATGTTAAGCGTGTTCGTGTTAACGAGGTTTGACGTATTATGTACTATACCAAAAAGTGGTTTTACTGTAATTCAGGATATCAGTAACTAAATTTTTGTAATTATTTTGACACAAATGTAATAAAAATTCATGTATAAAGTAAGTCACGTTAAATATATTTATGCTAAAAAAATTCAATTGTGATAAATTTAAATTAGAATAACCTCCTCAGTTTTGAGACAAATATCACAAGATATCACAAAAATAAGTTTAAAATGATGCTTATGATATGCATGCATTTATTAAAATAATCCAGAAGTAATTTTAACGAATCTAGATGCATTAAAATTAATTTGAAGGGTGTTCCTTAGTGTCACCTATATCAGGACTGAGGAGAATATGCACAATTTTATTAAATTTCACAAATGTTACAGATGGTAAATGAATAAGATTTGTTGAAATTTTATTTCACTCAAGAATTTTTAAAAATCAAACGGAAATTCAACTAATTTTACACCAAAAGTGGCAATATCATAGTGCAAAAAAATTATTTGAAATGCAGGAAAAAAAACTACACAGCAACACAATACTTAATTATCTTTAGCATAAAATATAAAATCTTTAGCAGTAAATGTCCTTCAAATTCAACATTTAAATATTCAACATAGCCCACAAATGCAATCTTATACCTGGTGTACTCATTAACAAACAGCTGGTAAATGTAACCTTTCAAAGGTTTAATAACCAATTTGTGCAATGAATCTTCAATCACAGCATCAATGTCCAGAAATTCATCAGATCGCAGCTAGAAAAATAAATAAATAAATAAAAAGTTGTAATCATTTACACATATGAAATAATATTTAATTTTCTATATTTTGTCATGTTAAAAATTTAACAGTATTGAATTTTTTTTTTTCTTTTGTGAAATTTCTCTTGTTTTTACAAGAAAATCACTTTTTGTAAAACTAACACCTCAACCAAATCAATAAAATCAAATTTGTGTATAGGATACTGAGACCAAAGAAATTAAAGAACCCTTTGCAAAAAATTTTTATTGCAAAACAATAATTTTCACAAAATTTTTCCTTTTGAAACAGGATCCTTCCACAAATTTTCAAGTCTTAAATAGATCCTTCAAAAAACTTTTCCATCTCCAAATCTAGTGTTTCACAAATCCACTCATTTTAGTACAAAAACAGTTGATTACCAAATAACTTATCAAGCTTTTATATAAATAAAGATACTTGTTGAAAATAGATAAGCAGGATCCTGAATATAACGATAATTTCAATTCCACAAAATAATGATTAGCTTTTTCATAAATATAAACAAAAACTTTATAATTTCCCCCAAAAACTGGATCTTGAGGGGACTCTTCATTCACTTAAAAACACCTACTCAATAATGTGAAATTTATGGGCAAGTTGTTTTTCAAATTTCTTACTTAAATATTTTTAAATGTTTTTTTTTTCTTTTTAATCACAGGATAATTAAGCTTGATCTCTAAAAAAGAACTGCTGTGCAATTTTCTGATTATAGTTGCAGATTTTTTTTAATAAAGGTACTTTCACTTACGAAACCATTTCTGAAAGTGAAAATACATTTATTAAAAAAACGTACAACCAAAATTGAAAAAGTAAAAAAAGTCTTATTGCAGATCCACCTCAACTATTTTGTGGAAAAAATAAATGTTTAAAATTTTTTTTATTTAAATGAGAAATTCGAAAACAACTTGCTCATAGGTTTAACATAAGTGAACGGGAGTTTTCAAGTGAGTGAAGAGTCTTCTTAAAGAGGAAAGTTTGAACAAAATCCTGCTGATATAATAAAAGATTTCACAGAAAATAAAAAATCCTGGAATATCAGTGTGCATGTATCACATTTCACATTACAATTTTGAAGAGTTAAGATTACTGAAACTACTTAGAATTACTAATAAGTAAAAAAATGTAGCTGAAGATTGAAAATTTCATATATCAAATACAATGAGAGTTCAAAATAAAATTTTGATTTGTCGAGCTGATATTCAGACTCCTGATATGCAGATTTACATGTTAAAAATGTAAACATACAACTTTTAAGTACAGCGTTCTTTCTTCAGAAATTAATTATCATACACTGAAGAGAGAAAATAAAATAAATTGGGAATGTTCATTGGTAAAAAATATGTCACTGAATGCGTGCTTAGGTTTCCATGATTCTCTACCTTTCCTATACACTTGACTTTTAGTTAAATTAATAACCAGACAGTGGATTATATGCACCTTAATCAATATTTTTTCTTGAAAAGAAAATTTATAATTATTTTTTAAATACAATTTTCACGCACTTTTTTTTTTTTGCATGACACAGCTATTTATTTTCAGCAGTTAAATTTTGCTTCTTATCATTATAAATATATTAAATGTCAAAAATATTCTTTCAACGACAATAAATATTACTGGACAATATATGAAATACTTTACTATGTCTCTACATACTCTTCCCCCCTTTTTTTTAAAACCCGAATTTTTATTTAAAACAAAACCTTGGAGGTTTCCTTCACCAACACTCAAAATTGATGGATAGCTTCAGTTATGATCTTGTTTATTCATTTACATACTAAAATAGAAATATTGCATAAAAATATTAAATTTTGTGCAGATATTTCGGCTATACTGCTGTAATCAGTTTATTAATTTATAGCAAATTCAATATGCCCAAGCTAACAAATGAAAAATATACATTTAAGTCCAATTTTATGTATTTATATGGTTTAATCATAAAAAGCCTTTGAATATGCAATTGCATATGTAGGTACGCATTTGTATATAATCTACTGTCTATTAACATCAATATTCAGCATCATAATTGTCAGAAAAACCATATCTTGGTAACAGAAACACAACAGCAAGAACTGCAAATTATTTTAAATCTTTCATACTGATCTAATAACTTTTTAAAACATAGTATATTTAAAAAAGAATGCTAAAATTTATGTTTTTCTCTAGATTTTTGTATTTTTTTACTGTATTTTCTTGTAAATGCAAATTTTCTTATTTTAGTGGCTATCATTATTTTTAATGAATGCAGATTTGGTTTGGCATTATTGGATCACATATAAATTTTTGTTTAGTGCAAATTTACACATAAAATTTGCTATTGAAACCAGGGTTCTCGCTACTGCTGAAAATTGTGCCTAATTGTGACAAAATGCTTCATTTGGTGAGTAAATGAACAATTTAACTCGCCAAATTGCAAGTGCTGAATTTCTGCTCCTTTTTGCATGTGATTACAGTTGAGATTCTTATCCATGTTACTGTACAATTGATGTCATTTTTCATCTTCAATCACACCATGCCATTTACATTACTTGCAGAGATACTGACTAAACACCAATTCATTTTAGCAACAGCCAAAGATACAATAAAGAATTATATGATAATTATTTCTCTGTTGTCAGTTTATCCCTATACTTGTGCTGGTAAAATCAGAAACAAAATTGCTCACACAAATCATCAAATCGAGAAAAGTTTTGTTGAAAGGCAGAGTCTGATTTGCCATTTACTGTATATTTAAAACTTGTATGCAAAGTATTACTGGCCAGTTACCAATTTTTTCTATCAGTTATAGTTGAAGTCATATACAATTTACTGCTAAAAAAATGTTTGAAACATTTGCACATTTAGAATGTCCTTATAACAGTTTCCCTTACCCTTTCCCTTTGTCCTTATAAGTCTTTAAATTATAACAGTTTCTGTGGTCTATAGTAGAATTTTTATTTTCTAAGCAATAACAAGAAATTATGTTATTTTAGAACACACTGAAAAAAAAATGGATACAATAAGGGGCTAAAGGTAGATTTTTCAGTCTTTCATGCTGAATCTATTTATCTAACTTTTTTCTATTTGGCTATTATTTATATTTCTTATTCGCCAACTTGCTAATGTTGGTCAAAAGCCAGCGAGAACCCGGATCGAAATTACGGCCAGATACAGTAATGAACATACAAAAATATAATTTCCAACAATTATAATGAAGGAGAAAGTATTTAAAAAGCAATATTAAATTATTATAGTGTTATTGAAAACACTATGCACAAATATTAATACACAGCATTATACCTTGCTTCTTTCTTCCTGTACAAGATTTTCAAACCGACCTTCTCCATGTTTCAAAAGATAATTTTTAATTCCACTCATAAATTGACGAATCTGTAATGTAAAACAGTACATTTTATAATGAATCAAAACAACAGTAATTTATACAGTTCAAAAATGATAAGAAGAAATGGCATGCCTTAAAATGAGAATATAGTAACACATTTATTAGTATATGACAGTTTTGAATGTAAAAACATTACACACAATTGTATGAATGAATTTCTAATAAACAATATTTGAAGCACTGTATAAGTTTCAGAAAATGCCAAAGAATATTTTTCAACATTAGACAAATAATAAAACAACCTGGAAAATACATGCACTTTTATTTTTAGATTTTTTTTTTTTTTTATATCAACATAATTTAATTAAAATACAATAATATTATCATGTTAAGATAATTTATATGTTTCTAAAAGTGTGCCAATGCATATATAACTTTATAAGGGAAATTAAATTAATTGCATCATTAAAAAAAATCATTGTTAAAAGAGTAATAAGACTTGTAAAAAACTATACAATGAAGGATTGGGTATAAATGTATATACTAGAAAAGTATGAATAGGTATATCATAAAAGTTCATAAAGATATGAAGCTTAAATAATATAAAATATTGCTATTCCATAAAAAATCTTATTTTAATTATGATGAATTTAACTCAGTACTGACAATAAAAGTAGTGTGATAAACTTCATTTGGCATTTCATAAAACTAAATTCAGCTTAGTAATAATCTTTTCTCATTATAGTATAAAACCCTTATTCAAAGTTAAATTTGTAATATGTAGGTATTGTGCTAAGCAGGCTTCAAAAGGAGGTTGCAAAGTTGCAATGCCACCTTGCTCCATGCCATGTTTTCCCCAGATAGGTTTTACATTAACTTTTAAAGACAAAAGAGGCATATTGAGAGATCCTTTAAATGTAAACGAGACACAAATCCCATAGTATTTAAGTGATTATTTACAATTAAATTTCAAAATTTATTAATTTAAAAGAGTAAAAGTGAATAATTTATAAAAGTGTTCTTGAACTTACATTCCTCATCACTATGGAAGGCTTAGTTTCTGTGCTTTCTTTTGTGCATTGTATGAAATGTTCAATGGATTTTGCAAATGTATTATCCCTTTCTTCAGCTAACCTGTGAGAAATAATATGAAATTTTTTAATTCCAGCATAATTTTGGGGAAAAAAAATCTTTTGAAAGTGGAAGAGGGGGGGGGGGGGGGGAGGGTAGCAAACGTACCTGAATATATAATGCCTAATGTTTTCTCCAATTCGAGACATACATCTGTTTCTTAATGCAACAACTCTTTGAGCAGCTGAAATAAAAACAATTTTATAGTGCAGAATTTTATAGAAAATATAAATTTTATACACAAATAGAAAACTGTATAAGAGTATGCTAATAGTTTATTTGAATAAAACAAAACATTTCTACAAAATAAAAAAAAAATAATAATTATGAAGACAAACTGCACTGAATCATTTAGATACTCAAATACTAGAGATCTTAAAATTTGCTAGCGATTTTAAATATAAAAAAGAAACAAAAAATTAAATTTTATAATGTAAATACTTCTAATAAAAGTTTAAGTTTGGATGATCCCATGCTACCCAAGAATATGTGAGTGAGCTGCAAGTATTACACAATTATCCCAAAATTTTGATTATCCTGATCAGAAACAAGCCATTTTTTTTCTTCATTTGATGCACATGTTTGTGATTTTTTTCATGTGAGAAAACAGAACATCTCAAGCTGTTGAGAATGGAAAAATATCCTTTTCTAATACCGTCTTTTAAAAAAACCAAGTAGTGAGTGAATGACAAGTAAAGTTATGGCTAAAACTATAAATTAAAAAAACTCCTTCAGAAGAAGGATATAACATATATTAGAATAATGATTAGAGAAAATTAAATTGCACAGAACAATTATCTCAAAAATTAGTCACAATAATATGTTCTGATTAGCATTAAACCCTAAACAGAACAAAATAATGTCAAAATTTATAGTACATTCAAATAAAATCCATTAAACTAATTTGAATAATAAATAATTTTAGACAAAAGCCTTTTGCATTACATAATTTTTTTTTAATCCTTTCTAAACTCTAATCTAGTAACAATATCTCTTATTCTGCATATAAAATGCACACCCTGTTGCATAAAATATAAAGTTCAGAAGGAATATAAAAGCATCTCGGATAAAAGATTTCCAAACTTTATTTCTAGTTTAGTAAATTAGCAATAAATCAAAATGTCTACCAAAGGAATGTATTGAAATTTCTTTTAGCTCCTTTTATAAAATAAAATATGACTTTGACCAAATTTGTGTATTTTGGCCTGATAAAGTTTTACATCACAGTTCCAAAATTGACTTAAGAGTATCTCAGTTAAAAAACATTTTACTTAAAGATAAAAATCTAAAACAATACATTTACAGCTCTGTACTGAAATTTCTTTGCTGTATATTATAACACAATTACTTGCAGCAATTATAAATTTAAATATTTATACAGTAACTAGTCAAGAATATATGAGAAGTTCATAACCATAATAAACCAAATTCATTTTGAAAAAAAAAAAAAAAAAAAAAAAAAAAAAAAAGAGAGATTGTCAAATTAGAAAGCACATAAAATCTGTTTTATTTACTCCCCCAGTAAAACAAATCTTTAAATAGATGCCATACATGAGAAAGTGTGTGGTAACAAGCAGGGTTCGCTATGGGAGTAGATAAAACTTATTTTATGCACCTTCTAAATGGATTCTTTCTTTCTCTCTCTCTCTTTCTTTCTTTCTCTTTTTTCCCCCCCTCAAAATTGACTTTGTTTACTGTGGTTGTGAACCCTCATATTGTTATCTAATAAAAGATTTAAAAATTACACATCAGGTGGATTTTAAAAAACTTTCAAAACAGAAAAATGTTTTGAAAAGAATATTTCTTTTGTAAGACCAAATGTAACATTTCAATTCACTCACAGTAACGTAAATTAGTTATCCAAGAAAAATTTTTAAACCCCCTAAATATTATGATAAAGAGATAGAAACAGTAATAGGTTTAAGCATAATGGATCCACATTATGCAAGTTTGCTAGTTTTAAGGCTCCTATCCCTGCTAGCAAAGACACTCACAAACTAATGCTATCCCTATGGGAGGATTATTTCCTAATAACTCGTTTGCATTTTGACATTTTAAAATATTTTACTAGTTTTGAAAATGAAAGTGTTATTTTAGAAAATATCTGTTACCAAAATCGAATAAGTAAAAAAGAAGCAATGTGGAGAGGGACCTCAGCTATCCAATGCAAAAAAAATATTTTAAAATGCTGAAATCCAAATGTGTTATTAGAAAATAACCTCCCCATAGGAATACTATTAACCTGCGGGTGTCTTGGCTTGCAGGGACAATTAATGCCTTGAACCAAAAAATGTAAGAACAAACAATTTTCTGTTAATTAAAAACTGATTTTTTTTTTGAGAAAATAATGAAAAAAGTCTCACCAAGAAGAGGTTCTAGCCTTTCTTCAAAACTTTTATTTCTATACCTATCAGAACCAATGGTTGGATAATCTGAAGCAGATGTATCATCATTTCCTTCACTAGTTAGATCACTGTAAGCACTGACTGTGGAATTACTCTCATTATCTTCGAAACTAGTGTTATTGGTGATGTCCGGTTTCTAGGACAGAAAGTGATACAATTAAACAAAACAAAATAACAATAAAAATATTTATTTTTTTATTCACAATGAGATACAAGAAAAAGTAAATAAAATCAAATAAATGTTTGAAATTAGACATAACTATAATAATAACAATAATAGAGTTAAACCCAGTAATAGCATTCCAGGTTATGGTGACAACTTGGCAAGAATGTCAAATTTTTCAATCTCTCGAAACTCCCATAAATGCTAATGTTTGGAAATAATGACACAATTTAAACGACAATTATTACAGCTTCAGTTATCGTATCAAAAAATATACATAACTAATATATTTATTCTCAAAAAATAGAACAGTATAATATGTTTTCACAACAAGGAAGACATCTCATTATCGATGGGAGATATAGAAATCACAGCTGGCTTAAGTTCATGCTTACACTCAGTTTTTCGGATCTGCTCTTGCTGTACCACAAAGGGAAATAAGTCTGGAGAATAGACAATAAATGGGTTGAAAACTGCTCCTGATCGACCCAAAGAATCAAGATAAAAGTCCAGTTAGATTAGGTAAAGTGGAGAAAAAAAAAAAAAAAAAAAAAAAAAAGAAAGGAGGGGAGGTGAGATCGAATGACACTTGATGCTTGCTAAAGAAATTATTAAAGAGTTTGCTTTGGAAAATACTTGGAAATGAGCCAGAACCACACATGTACCAGAACCACTCAATCACATTTTATACAGTTCTATAAGGAACATTTTTTCTTTGTGTAATAGGAATTTCTGACCTGACAGAGAAAACATTAGTTTGATTTTCAGTGTGCCTTGCGTCATAAACATTGAACTTTTTGAAATCCATAAAAAGAAAAGTTCTTCCTGAGCTAGATAAAGTTTCTATTATTAATGAATTGGATAAAGGGAAGAAGAAAGCTGAAGTTTGTAGATAACTTAATAAATTAAATTGTGGGCTCCATCTGGAAAAACAAAGAGATAATGCTATGTGTCTTTGAATAACATGTCAACAATGTAATGCGAATCAGGAAGCTGGAAAAAGACATTGATAGCGGTATTACTAAAATAGTTTATACTTTAAGCAGAAAAGAACTCTGAGCATAACAATCAACGATCTAATGTTGACGACACAAGCAAAACAGCTTGTGAAGTTGCTTGAGCATGTAAATTTTGTTTTCTCCAACAGTTAGATAGATCAATTTAAAGGTTTCATAAGGTATGAGGTGAAGGAAAAAGTATTGATGACGAGTGTATTTAATACTGGCCAAAAGTTCAACAAGGCTTATAGACAATGACATTTTTATCATAGATGAGACTGTCCTGTTCTTTAATCTTACTCCTGACTAAACTCATTCATTCGACACTTTGAGTGCCATGTCAATCATCGGCAGGGATGTAGTGGAGAGTATATGGGGATATATGCCATATACTTTCTGGATTTTTTAAAGGAACACTGTATACTCTCTGTTCCTCAAGAAAACTATAGTAAGCATTTATCCTCTGCTTAAAGTGTATATCCTCTGTTATTTTTACGACTACGCCCCTGGTCACCGTTGACTGATATTGAACTTTCCGCTTTTGGCTGTGACTGTCACTGATGACTGACAATCTAAAATATGTTATAAAATTAAAAAAAATTATATTGTTTTAAGTAATTACTAAAATTTATTTAAAATGTACTTAACTTTTACTTATTACAGGATTATACTTTCTTAATAATTACTTAAAACGGAAAGTTCAATGTCAGTCACTGTAGCACTTGAAGGTGTTAAGAACAAAAAGTATTCTCGGAAGAAACTGTCGAAGGAAAAGATTGTAGTTCTTGTGTGTAAGAATTTGACTGGAATAGAGGAGAACCTTGAAGTGATTGAAAGTATCTACAAGTCCAAAACATTTAAAAAATGCATTAAAACATTTTGGATAACATCAGAGTTGAAGTTTTTTAATCAAGTGTTTTTAAATCTGATGATTCTATTTTTAGTAGATAACTGTCTTACCCATTATAATGCAAAACATTTCTAGAAAATACAGTTAGTGTTACTATTAATAAATTTCATGTGCAAGTTGCAATTTATGGACCATGCAAACAGAAGTCAAGTGCATGCATACACACATTTTAGAATGTTTAGATAAAAATAAGTTCTGCAGTATATATATATATATATATATATTTATGTAATTCATTTTTTGGATCAAGACTGGAGAAGAGTTAGAGAAAACTATTCAAAATGCATTTCAACTTACTGGTTTTACTTTTTCAGAAGAAAGCAAGTATAATCCAGAAGGAGAAAAATATGAAAAAGATTTGACTAGTCAATAGAATTGTTAATTCAGAAGATTTGATGATTTGTCTTTTTTCTGAAAATTTGGACTGGTTTATTGTTGTAGATGACAATGTGATTCGAAAAATAAAGCTGATTTAGAAATTATTCAAGAAATGCAAGAAATGATCAGTCACAGTGAAAAGCTTGCTACAGGAAAAATATCATAAGTGCATACATCCTGAAAACTGTTCTATGTCATTTTGCAAAGGGGTACAACTAGTATATGATTTTCTCAATCCATTCTATCTCTCATAAGCCTTGATTCTTAAGGCTTTTGTGTACAATTTCACAAATGCATTCAGACAAATGTACAACAGTTAGTAGCAAAATGCAAATGTCCTTTTATTTCTCTTGTGAAATTTTATATTTTTGAGTTGTGCTATTTTTCTTGCAAATGAGTGATATTTTCTACCAGCAATAATTTCACTTAAAAAATAGAATAAATATAATTTTACTAACAAAGTATTTGAAAAAATTAATTTTAAATACATATATTAGTATAAATCATACTAAAGCATAATCAACCAATCAGAGATTTAACCCAATCAAATAAAAATGCTTTGAATTAGATCTAATTTTACAACATAATCATATTCTACAAGCACAACAACTGAAGTATTATGGTTCATTAAGTTTTCCTACTTTAGACAAACGATGTATTTTGTATAATTAAAAAAATAAACAAGAAAAGATTTGTTTTCATAATATCTTTGACTTCCATGCAGATTAATTCAAAAAAGTAATATAATATGTATAATTATACACTTATAAGTTGTACTGATTTCCCTCCTCAATCAGTTAATTGATCCCATGATAATACAACAAATACAGTAATAAAAACTAATAAAAATATAGATTCAATAAGAAAATTACAATACAGATCTACAATCAAATTTCATAAAAACCTAATATATCTAAATAAACAACATAATCTTTCATGACACTGTTTTTGATGTATTATTGCTAGAAATGACATATCGTTCACAAGCAAAAAAAGTAACAGTGCGTAACAATTTGTGCCCATTGACTGACAAAATTGAGTCATTCATTAAGGATGTTAATCAGTGAGATCCAAATTCCCTATGATATTGCAAAACTTGCGAGAATGAAATATTCTTATTTTTTAAATAGCTCCTCAGAAAATTGATATTTTAAACTTCTTTTTCCAATATACTCTTCTCAAAAAATGTCTCTTTTTTAGCTGACAAAATATTTAGCTCAACAAAATTAAATTTCACAGGAGAGGCAAAAGAAAATTTACAATTTTACTGTAACATGAAATTATAGCAATTAGCTTTTCATGCAGGAATAAGTGTGCATAAAACCCTTAAGAATGAAGACAAGGAAAGTAGTTTAGAAGGTTAGGTAATTTTACTTCCCCACACAATTCACTCCTTTTATGTGGCCACAAAGGGACATATAGTTTAATAACGGGATTTTCTATAAAATTACACTTATGAAATTGTCCGTGTAGCAAGATGCACTTATACAGAATTATTAGTGGAATTAAACACAAAAGGAATTTTGTGAAATATATCACTTTTCTTGCAAGTGACTGATTACAGCTTGATTTGAATATTTTTAAATAAAATTTACGTACGTTACATAAAATTTCAATAACATTAACAAGTGAGCTAATTCAAATATGTGACAATTAAGAAATGTTAATTTTAATTTTGCATTGTATAATTAAAGACCATTTTTTAAATTTTGTGTCACTAGTCACATTTCTTGTGATATATTTATATTATTACCGTAATGATTTGTCACCATTGGCTGACTAAATGGAGTCATTTATTAAGGGTGTTGATCAGTAAACTCCAAATTCTCCATTCTAATGTGAAACTTGTGGGAATGAAATATATTCTTATTTTTAAAACAGTTCCTCAGAAAATTGATATTTTAAACTTCATTTTTAAGTATATTCTTCTAAAGAAAATCTCTCTTTCTCTTTAAGCAGGCAAAATATTTCTAAAACATATGCTCAGTTCAACATTTAATGTGTTAAAAGTTGACAAGCTGACAGTAAGATTTCAATGCTTCGAATAAAGTTAAGCATACATATTTTAGAAATATTTTCATTAAAAAAAAATCTTTTAAAGATCTTTTTTACAGAAAAAAATAAGTTAAAAATATTACTTTTCTGAGGAGATATTTTTAAAATAAAAATGTATTTCATGTCTATAGGTTTAAAATTAGCAAAGGGAATTTGAGATTCCAATGACCAACAAGACCTCCCCTAAGCATACTAATTGAAATTTTCTTTGTATTAATGAAAGGATTGACTGTATGAAAAAAAGTTACTACATTAACTATAACTTTATAAAATGACAGAACCCAATACGTACATAGTAGAATGAAATAAGATTATACAAACCCCAATCTCATTTCTCTTATTATTCTCTAAAATCATGTTCCGGTGGTTTTCCATTTTCTCTCGCTGTACAGTATCATCGTCACCCAAAATGTCTGTTTCAGGAATCATAAGTCCAAGAAGTCTCTCCCATCTTAAGCTATCCCATGGCTCACAAAATTCAGTTGCTGTATCATCTACAATCTCACTTACTCGCTGCTGTTGCCTATCAACAATATCATTCTCAATATCTGGAGGACGGTCGAGGTTGTCGTATTCAGACACACGCATTAAGTTACTCTGTGTAAGAGGCCTAATATCTGGAAGAGCTAACTCAGGAGATCGAAGAGCAATAATATCTTCAACGGTTGTGGTATCTCCCAATTGACTATCGGCATCTTTGTACATAAGATGCAAGGGAAATTTTGAGTCTATACTACCTGGAATAGGCATACCATTTTCATCACTACTGCTATCATCATGGGCCATCCATTCCCATGATGAGTCTAGAGGCCATGCAGAAGAATTACTCTGGTGACCTTTGCCCTTTTTTGGTGAGGAAGACTTTTTTTCTGGCTTTTGCATCAATAGATCATTAATGGACACTTGGGTTTGGCAATCTTTTTTCGTTGAATGTGAAGATATTCGCTGGTTCAGTTCTTGAACCCACTGAGTTGACATCTGCTTTCTATGCTGGGGTGATGGACCTAAACCTTTTATGTTATCAACACTAGAAGAAAGGCTAGCTAGCCTTTCCTCATCAAGTGTACTTTCAATTTTTCTACAGGATGCATTTTGAGGCCAATGCAAATTTGGATCAGAAAAACGGTGGTTAAACAACCGCTGTGGCAACAAGTCCAAATCACTAAGTGCTGGCTTTCTAGAATTTGTTGAATTTACAGGTATAGAATCTACAGGTTCTGAATAAAACGGACTAGAAAAATTTTCTTGATCATCAGGAGATGATTCCTCTTTGATATCAAATTTATTTTCAATTTGATTTTGCATATCACTTAAAGAAGAATCTAACATAGCAGCAGCAGTAGAAAATGTATCAGTCTGTGTACCTTGAGTATAGCGCAAGTTTGCTGCTAGAAAATTATCACTTTCCTGTCTTTTAAAAATCTCAAAGTTTTTTCGTTTTAAATTTGCTATATAATCATCTTCATTTTTAGAAGATGGTTGAAAAGTTTTTAATTTAGTTTTCTGACTACTTTCTTTTGTAACTGTATTTCCCCAGATATCTTCATAATCACTTATCTTGTCGGCTAGACTACTTTTGTAGTAAGCAGGAGTCAAGTCTACTATGTTTGACTGACTATAATGTGCCACCCTAGGTATTTTCTTTTCATTTTTTTTATTGTCTGAATCATCTATTTTTTCTTGAACAACCTCAGACTTCTCACCGTTCACAACAGTTGGTTGGATTTTGCTGTCGTTGTTTGTAGATGGGGAGGAAAGGTCAGTGGATGTTTCTGAGGGTGCTGCATTTTGAGCAGCAGGTAGACTGGAAACAGATGATGTTCTAGAAGTGAGGAAAGACCTGGGAGGTGGAGGCGGAGGTGCATTATGAGTCTGATGTTTTGGTGCAACAGGTGGAGGGGGTGATCCACTGCTAGGAGAACTAAGGTCCGGCAGATTTTCAGAACTGTTCAGAGCTAACGCAAGTGATTGTGAAGATCCATTTGGTACACTGGGAGCTGGCTTGAAAGTGGAATGTAAAGGCAAATTATTCACAGGTCCTGAGCTATGGAATGGTCCAGATGAAGGAGCATGTGCTGGGCTTTGGACTAGACTAGAGAGCCAAAAATCTAAAACAGAAAAATATATGAATTAAGACAATAATAAACAAAATACATACATAGACTTATGCCAAATTTTATGAGTTCATAAAATTAAGATTAAGAAAATGTCTAAGCCTCTTTTTTTCCCACCTAAAGTTGAAGCACAGTATTACAGAGAATGTTCACAGATTTTTATAACAATTTTGACATTATGGTTATTACATGAATTTATTTTTTAATTTTATAACATGTTGCTCAAAACTAAATTTTTGAATAGTTACTATTTCTTAATTATTCAATTTTTACATGGCATATTTATGTTGACATGTTTAAATATTGTTTTGCATAGAAAGATCTGACAAAAAAAGAATTCTTAGTGTAACAAATTCTGTACTTTAAGAAAGCAGATAAGGCTGTGAACAGCAAGCACATATGTTCTAAAATCTTCCTATCTCTAGACTTATTTCTGCCAACACCCAGTATTTCAAGTTATTCTTACTATTTTTAAAGATTTAAGGGAAGGGGGACCTCCTGCGTACATCCAATAACACATTTATAAGTTTAATGAAAAAAACAAAATAAATTTCCTCAGGGGAAAAAACTGCTTTTACAGCAGGGTTCCCAGCAAAACATGACTGGCAAATTCCCCGACTTTCCATAACCAAATCTCAAAAAAATTCACCAACTTTCTCTGACCAAATTTCAAAACATTCTCTGGTCAAACAAGCATAGAACAAAACTTGCTACTTATATTTGCAATCCTTTGTCAAAAACAGCAATTTTTTCTTTGATCATTGCTCATTTTTTTAATTTTTGTGCGATTGTTTGATGAATTTTGTGTCATTTTTCATTTTTTTTTCTAAGATTTTTCAAGACTTTTTAGAAGATATTTTAAATTCCCTAAATTTTCCTACATACAGTCGAGTCTCTATATAACAAAATCCACCATTCAGACAAAAAATTCATTTTATAGAAAAATTTGTTAAATAGAGAACGGCAAAAATTTTTCATTTAATGTTTAAATTTCGAAACACAATTGTTTTTGAGGCGTTTAATTAAGTTTTTGAATTATTTAACGAAATTTTTTTTCAGAATCTCAAACATCTTTGCCACTTCTTTTTTTTCCCCAGTGTCTTATCGATTATTTTCAAAATTATTACTTTATCAGAGAGAGTTGTGTTTAAACTAGAAGCAATTCTATGCTAATGCAGTAGAAGATAACACCAGCAAAGATGATATTTAGTAACAATTCTTCATTCAAATGATTGCTCACAACCAAAAATGCTCCAAGTTGCCACAAACAATCTCTCTAAACACTAAAAGTAATGAGAGTTAATTTAGGAAAAACTACCTTTTCTGCAGTTCCCCCTTATTCCTGCCTTACTATCCAAACCAAGAAACAAACACCATTTTAAAGACAATAATGGAATAGTTTTATCTTTTAGGATGCTTTATGATAGTTGCAAATCGCCTCACTAGCAAGCAAATGTTTCAATCTTTTCCAAGAACGCATGCTCATCTAGACTAAAACAAAGTCAAGTGTAACCATGCAAAAAGATGTTTTTCTTTGGGGGGGGGGGGGGGAGTTGAATGCTTTTTTTTTTGGACATGAGGAATAAGGTAGTGGAATGTAGGCATGAAATATAAACCAGAAATCACCGAAAAAAAAAAAACTATTCTAAAAATAATTTGAAGTGTTTTCTGAACTTATGATAGAACATTTTCAAAAAATTCGTTAAATGGAGATATATATTTCGGCATATGGAGATTATTTTTAATGTAATCATGAAAAAAATTAGCCGTTCCCATAAAAAATTCGTTAAATAGAAAAATTCGTTGGATGGAGTTTCGTTATAGAGAGACTCGACTGTATTTTGAAATTTCCTTGACTTTACCCGACTACTTTGAAATTCCCCGATTTTCCATGACACTGGAAACCCTGTACAAGGTTAATAAATTTAGCTAAAACATAATAATAAAAAATATAATAATTATAAAAGCTTCTGACCTTGTCCTAGGAGAGCAAGAGAGGAAAGTTCTTGCCTGGAACCGGCTTGAGCAAGAGGACACGGCAATGATAGTTGAACGGGCAATTCATCACTGGAAATACAATTCAAACAATACATTTTCAAATTAGAGATCACCAGGTATTTAATAAGTTAAATTTTATGTGCATGTCTTAATTTAAAAGTTTCAGGAACATTTAAAGCAATTAATTTCATTAAAAAATTATGATATTATAATTCATATAATAAATAATAATACATAATTTACAAAAAATAAATAAAATTGGCAGATCTTATAGTCAGAAAAAAGATTTTCTTTTGTAAAAATAAAATGAATGAAGCATTTTTTAAGTTTAGACCAAATGTTACTTTATATTTAACAATCTTACAGAGATAATAATAATTCATCACTGATAATGAGTATTTCATCCCTGAAAATATAAATCAAGCAATATGCTTTCAAATTAGAATACCGGTAAAATTCAAAACTTTTGTGCATGTTTTAACACTAGAATGTCCAGGTAGTATCAATTTGGGACTGAATAAATGATTAAATGTTGACTGAAACTAGAAATTTCTTCATAAAATAAGTTCAATACAATCACAGAGTATTATATATATAAAAAGGAATCATGAATGTGTGAGAATGTTTAACATTATAAATATAAAAATACATTTCAAAGATACATTTATTTTTCTATGTGAAAAATTATCAAAAAAAAAAAAAAAAAAAAAAATATATTGGGATTTAGAAATTGAAAGTTAGTGACCACAATAAAATATTAAATCGCTGTGTGCGATTGGCAACAATTAAGCTCCAATTATAGAGTAAAGTAAAGAGTCCTTTAACAATAATTTATAATGGCAATTTATAGCGAAATTCTTACCAGCACTGACAATAATGAGCTACCAACATAGGGATGGCATGAAAATTGTTGTCGGAGCCTTCCAGTCTCAACTGAGCATCGCCGACAGTTTCGATTAGGTAGTGCTCTACATAGGGACCCTTATCTTCAGGCAGTCGAACAGACAGAGCCATAGTATTGGGCTTGCTTGATTGACGCACAATAAAGTTCTAATCAAAAATTTAAAAAGATATTTACGTTTCATACAATTAAAATAAAATGTAAAGTAATTAAAATAGTCATATAATAAAACAATATAAATGAGAAAAATAAGTTGCTATTTTCAAGTTATTTAAAATAAATGATATCATGTATTAAGCAGGTTGCGAAATTGTGCTGTATTTTCATCTAAATATGCAATAAATAAAATGTCTAAATTATTATGCTATCAGAATATTGATTGTAAAACCCTTAATATCTAATACTTAAGTGAATTTGTATGTCAAGCAGAAATATGTGAAATGCATTTTTAAATTATTAAAATCATCCATTACCTGCTCTTTAAAAAAATTATCATGCACTCCTGATGAGTAGCTTAATAAAAAAGCCTTCTACTGTCCATTTATCCATCTACCTTTCATAATTTTGATAATCTGCCTTCTATATCACTTCAAATGATTTTAATAGGAGGATTGTAAAAATACTGGTTTCATTGGTTTATTGTATGGTAACATCTGAATTACTTTGGTTATATTTATAAAAGTATTTATATAATAACTTCTATACTTAGACTCACATATGCCATCAAATTATTGCTTGAAAAATTGTCAAGATAAAAATTGATAAGGGCAACAATACACAGAAGAATCAGGATTGATATTATCTTTAAAATGGACTGGCTACATAAGCATGGAATCTTAGCACACTGCTCCTGCTCTAGGAGTTCAAAATTTTGTTAAGAGTTGAGGGGGCATGGATATTTCTTTTGATCTTGTTGAGCATAGTTGAGAAGCAATTGCATAGCTGTCAACCATATAGTTTTATTAAAGTAAAAAAAATGCAAACTTTATCATTAAATTTATTTAATAATGTAACTTATTTCTGTGTAGTATTTTATATTTTATTGAATTTCAGAAGAATATATTCTGGTTCAAAGCATGTTTTTTTCACTTAGAAAATGGGAAGATTGGCAGATATGCAAAAAATACAATTTTAATTCTTGCATATACATTTTTTTAAAAATTAGTCAAAATATACACTGACGATAAATGTGCTTCACTTTGAGAATGTTGCAAGTGAGACTTAATTATTAATTTATGATTTTAAAGTGCTTATTGACTGCAAATGTTTCTGTTTTAGTCAAATTTGAAATGTTTAATTTTTGCATTTTTCTTTTTCTTTTTGAGTATGGCATATGATGACTGACACATTCTGAAATATTAAATTGCTTGAAGGTGGTGACTGCCCTACCTGCCAGATTTCGAAAAAGTTTTTAAAATCAGTAATAATGTGCTTTAATAATTCAAATTATCTACTAGGGTGGACAAGAAAGGGGTGTAAAATGTAAGTAGAAATTTTTGAAAAAAAAAAAAGGTAATTTAGATGATTCTTTTTTTAAATTTGGAATTGGTCAAACAATGAAAGATTCTGAATTTTGGCAGCAGAATGATTAAAATTTTCTTGGAGATCACAATAAAAGTTTATCTAACTCTATAACTTTTTCATATTTTGGAAAAAAATATTGAGATTCTCTGACTTTTCCCTGACTTATTTGGCCAATTTCCCAATACCCTGACTTTTCCAGTTCTCCAGGTGGTGAAGAAACCCTGTTCTATTTCAGTGAAATTTCCTATTCTAACAAATAAAAAAAAATGTCCAATTTTCTAAAAATTTTATAGATTATAGCACAATTTTATGTTTACCAAATAACAATAAATTCAGCATTAGTTTCTTACCCCTACATCTTTCCCTTGTAACAGATGAACTGCTCCTGCACGTCCAATTCCAGGCAGGAACCAGATGGGATGTGTCCTTATGAGACGTTCCAGCAGCCCTATGTCACACGGAGCAAAGCTGCTGCTCGTGTGACTGCTGTCCCCATCTGAGGTTTCTTGAACAGAACTAATTGAGCTACTACTAACCATCTGAGACTAGAAATAAACATAATTATGCAAAATACTATAACAAAACACTAGTAGATTAAAAGTTACAGTAAAGTAGTTTAATACTACAACAGGGTACTAGTTTAATAAAGATGCCTTTTCTAGATCAGCAACAGAGTATCTAATTTTTCCAGGTATCAAGATTCTGTGTTGTTATTCAGAAAAACTCTCAAAAGTTGTGAATTTCAGAGTAGAATCTTCACAGCTGATTTTGAAATAACAACTAATGAATAGTTAAATTTTTTTTTTTTTTTTGCAAAATTTACAAATCGTTGAACATTTCACATGCTTAACATACAATAGCATCAGTTCTATCAATTTTGTCTAATGAGGATGAAATTCTTATCACATCAATCACAGTTAAATAGAAACTTTGAACAAATCTCAATACCTTAGTTTTTCGAGAGAAGGAAGCAATCAGATAAAAAAGAAATACTTGATTTATGTATGTGCTGGACTGGGCATTTCTAACTGTTCTTAGAAACAGATTATGATTTTCAATTATATATGTGGGATTTTAAGTGAATAACTTATTTTTTAAGCAAAATTAATATTCTTCAAAGGATAAAAAAAGTTCAATAGACATAAAATATGTACTTAACATTCAAATATCAATGTGGAATTAAATAATAATTATTGTAAACAAATTTCCCTGAGCTTTGCATTAAAAATCGACCAACACCGCCATGGCTGAAATGTATGAAACACATTCGTTCTTTGCACGCATCATCACATGAGTCTCGCTTGAGATAATCACGTTCATTCAGTCCTTGAGTTTATTATTTTTATTTTTGAACACTTCATCCTTTATTCCCATATATATATATGTCTGCAATTTTAATTATTAAGCTACTTTTATGTAATATTTATAAAGATTGATTATACTTTTTTAATGATTATATACCAAGAACCAACAAAGGCTAAGGAGCATAATAACAATAAATAAAACTTGGGATCTATTTAGGATCCCTTTACAAAAATTCATTTAATAAAATAGGCCCTATAAACAAAATAATTGTTTCTATCCAATATATGCTTATTTATAAAATGATGACATAAAATAAATATATGAATAAAACATCTTTCAATATTTTGGCTTATTCTTCTAAATCATCTTCAGGTGATTTAAAAAAATATATATAAATTGGCATGAAACAATCAAGTGTTACATCTTTAAAAGCTAAATTCAAATTGTGAAAGGTCCAACGGAAATAACAAAAATCCTTTAAAATCAACTCACTGATGCCATCTGTTATTCAAAGAAGAAGGAATGAAGGGTTGGAACAATTGGAAATTTCATAGCGTTTTCAAAATACAAAGCCAGATTTCAAGAATGAGTTAAAGAAATATCATCATTACAAATTTCTTTATTTATGAGATCCCCTTTAAGTTTACAAATGGAACAATGTCCTCATAAATTGGTATGACTAAATGTTGATTTTTTGAAAGATTGAAAGAATACAAATTTGATTTGAAGTTTAATATTTTTTTTTACATCCTTCTCAAGGAGTTCCCTTACAGGACTTATTTAATTTATTGATTTTAATCAATCTACAATTATTTCAAAAAAAGTTGATCCATTTAAAGTTGTGATTCAGGAATCTTTGAAAATTTGGTTAAGAGACCAGGAAATTCATAATGATAATGTTTCTTTCCTTCATTCCAGAAATCTTGCTTTGTATTTTGAAAATGCTATGAAATTTCCAAGTGTTTCAGCTCCTCATTTATCTTTTTTTCTTTAAATAACAAATGGCCCTATTGAGTTTATTTTAAAGATTTTTGTTATTTTCACTGGACTTTTCTTAGTTTTAATTCAGCTTTTAAAGACATAATACATTGTTTCCTGTCTATATATATATATATATATATATATATATATATATATATATATATTCTCCTGAAGACAGTTTAGAAGAAAAAATCAAAACATTCTTGATATGTTTTATTCATATGTTTATTTTACGTCATCTCTTTATGAATAAGTGTACATTGGATTGCAATTGTTATGTATTTACCAAGCCATTAGAAGTCGTGAAAAAATGACTACAACTTTCACTCCCATGATGCTTTTTATTATTTTTCTGTCCTATGTTCTATGAGTATGTATAAATGTTTTTTCTACGTGAAGTTATGTGATGTCTGATGTCTCGTAGTAAATGTATGTTAATTATTATTGGAGTTTTATAATTTGGCAGACCCAAACACAAACATGATAGCAATAATTATTTTGTTTATAATATTATATATTACAACATAAAGTCCTTAGTTATTATAAAATTGGTCTTTTCAAAAAACTGTTTTTAACAAAATAGAGACCTTCACAAAGCTGCTCTTAATAAAATAGGCTTCTTCAAAAAAAATTTTAATACAAACATCCTTTTCACCAATTATTTTTATTTTGTAAAGTTTCAAAATGTGTATTTTGCAAACTAAATAAATTCATTAGAAAAGAAAACTTTAGAAAAAGGATTTAAAGAAGTTATTATTAATAAATTGATTTGAATTTGAGTAACTTGATTTCATCTGTTGTTGCAAAAGGTTATTTTTCACAAAAATATAATAAATTTCACAAAAATAATCATTATTTTTCACAAAATAGGCCTGAAGAAAAAAAAGACTATATTGACTATTTCTGATAATTAAATAAATTCAATATAAATTACATTTAATAAAAATAAGATTGCCAATTCATGATTGCTCTGTAATTTAAATGTTTTTTTTAAGTTGCCTTTTTATTATTTTTGTATTAGTTTGCCATTTATTATTTTTGTATTTAATACACCTTTGCAATTACTACTAACAAATAATAATAATAATAACAATAAAATAAATTAATTAACCACTTCAACGGCTGCCCCGAGATAAGTCGGGGGTTAAAGCACTGTTTCCCCATACCCGTCGCCGGTTAAGTGGTTAAAAAAAACAGTTATTTTTATTTTTTGGCAAAAGTTTATTTAAATAAATAAAATTTTAAATCATGTATAAGAAAATAGAGGCTGATTAAAAATCAATTTAATTGGTCAATTAAGGAATTTCAATTAACTGATTTAAAACTTTTAATATATTCCTATCATTATTAATAATATATTGTTTAAAAAACAAATCAGTATAATATAATGTAATAAGAAGAGTGAACTCATACATGATTAAATACAAGAATTTGATTAAAAATAACATGATTTTTTTCCTCTCTATCAAGATGAAGGATGACATTTAATATATTTCCTCGGTTCAAATAGAAATGGAAAGTGTTTTTAAGAGATCTTACAATATCATGACCTTTTATGCATTGATATAAAAAGAAAACATTAATATTTTTACAGAAATACAAGATGTAATTGAGATATATTCAACTTTTGGAACTAAGCCAGAGTTATTCTGCATAAGCAACTACAAGATAAATTCATAAGCCAAGTATTTAAAAGCTGTTCAAAAAGTTTTTAAATTCAGGGAAAAGTTTGTCTTGTAACTAAGAAAAATATTTCTTAATGGATTAGCAAATTAGAAATAGTATATGCTGGAGATGTTAGTAAAAACAACACCAAATAATTTGATGAATAATTTATGAGACTTCTTTTTAAATATTTCAATTTTCATAGTCAAATAAATCTTTGATCAAATACAGGGTGATCATAAAGTTTCAATTTTAAACTGTTAAAACTAGCAGTTTAAAAGTTTTTAAAATTGGAAATATTATAAAAGAGACATGGAATTTTATATCCTGAAAGGAATTTAAAAAACAGTTCAACCACTATGGGAAAATCAAGGTTTATTGTAAGTATCGACATCATAAGAGATTACAGTCATATCAGATCACATTTACACATTCAATGAATTATAGACCATTTTTTGCAATCAAATTAAAATGCAACATTATGCTTTTTACAGTAGCTCAAAATATATTAGTCAAAATGTTATAAATTTATTGGCAGATGATATCCTTCAATTCTGACAAATTTCTAATGTTCTGATAAACAGAGCTTTTGAGATAGCTCCAAAAAGAAGAGCCACATGATTTGAAGGTCTTGTGATTGAGCTGGCTAAGAAACTCAAAAGTGGCAAGCAATAATCCAACGTTACAGTTACCGGTAAAATGTTGCCTAACACTTTTACAGCTGATCTCATGTCAACATGATGTAGCGTCAATGCTAAAGAGCCAATCATGTGCAAATATGCATTTTGCTGAATGAAGACTCAGTAGTTAGTCATAAGTTTGACACTGGGGGAAAGATTCTGACAATAGGCATCAACTAAATAGCTAAGCAACCATTTTACACGTACCAATAAGCAATATACAAGCCATTGCAAATTTGACATAAAAATGAAATCCTAGATCTTGAGTATAGATACATTGTCATTTTCCTTTTGGATTTTGCAAATATATGAAATACATGCAATAATTTACCACATCTGGTATAAAATGGCACAAAATTTCTGTAATTTCTATTTTTAAAAAAGTATTGGAACTATACTTTTCTGCAGTATTAAAAGCTGTCTTATATCCCTGCATCTCTCTAATAGCATATTTGTACCTCATGTATTATCTGCAAAAATCTAAATAAATTTCAAGAAAAGAAAGATATTAAGAATAAATAGCAAAAAATCTTCATAACCACAGGATAAGAATATTTAGAAAAATTACTTGCCTATGATTTTTCATTTTTATTTACATATATATATATACTTGTGTATAAGATATCCTCACCCCACCCAGCCACTCAAATCTTAAACAAAATATTGAAAAAAATTAAATATTTGTGTATAAGTCGAACCACATTTCTGACAATATATTGAAAAATGATTTGTAATTGACAATAAAAAACATTAACACATTTTCACAGATTAGTAAACATTTCTTTCTACATTTCAAATCAGACTTATTTTTAAAATCAACATTTTAAAACTGTATAGTTATGTAAAACTGAAGAAACTTAAACCATTTTGAAACCTATTCATATCAATTTAATGATACTTAAAAAAAAAATTTCAAAAATCTATTCAAGCCTTATTTACAAGTATACTGATAAAATATAATACAGTAGACTCCCTTAAATCCGTGTCCTTGAAATCCGCGCATTTTTTCAGATGTAAACAATGAAATTAAAGATGGCGCTGAAGTCAGCAGCTAACACAATATGAATAATACTTTAAATGTATATAATTTTAAATCCCTTCCAACTTCTTCATCTTCTTTAATGTCTTTCAATTTAAATTCTGCAGTGTTAAATAATACGTTTCTTAGACGTACGATGATCGATATTTAATTGAATCAATAAATATCATATCGTAGTTGCAGTGTAAAATAACTTTCAATGGGAATGACCATTTGGTAGTGTTTGCAATTCGCGTGGCAGGATAATTTTTGCTATATAAAATTATTATTTTAATAGTTCCATTACTATTTTCATATCCGAGCTAGTTACGAAATGAATTTTGTATCTACATTCGGTTTACTAATTATGATGATCGATATTTAATCGAAATAATCATTATCGTATCGTAGTTGCAGCGTAATTTAACTTTCAATGACCATTTGGAAGAGTTCATAATTCGGGGGGCAGGATAATTTTTGCTGTATAATATGAATATTTTTTAAATTAATCCAGCTTTTTTTTGTTTATTAACAAAGGCAAATATTTTTATTTATAAAAAAAAAAAAATTGATTTTTCCTCATCATTATTTATATTTAGTACTGCATCTTAATTATTTAATTTATTTTAATATTTTTCTAAAATTTTATTTTATTTTATTTTTTGTAATAATAACTTGTTTTTTAACTATTTATTTATTTAAATATTTTACTTAATTATTTTAATGTTTCAATTTATTATATGCATCGATTACAATGCTTAATTACCAATTAAATTAATGTTTCAAAAGTAAACAAATCAATGACCACCAGAAATCCACAAAATTCTAAAATCTGCACAACCCTGGTAAGCTTTGCGGATTTGAGGGAGTCTACTGTATTTATGTGCAGTAGGATTTTTAGAAGATATATCTAAAAGCATTCCCAAGTTGAACTCTTTTTACAAAAGGGATTAAAGTTGAACGCCTGTGTATTGAAGGGAATTTCATCTCAAGAGAAAATGGTTGCAGAACAATTACACTAATATTAAGTATTTTTTTTTTTTTTTTTTTTTTTTTTTTTTTGGTCAATCACAGGGAAATGACCACATTGCTTTTTTACATCTCTCTCCAATCTAACCCATATGAGATTATTAAAAAGGACTTGCCCATTCACTGATTATCAATGATTTTTTTTTTTTTTTTACTTTTTACTAACTCGTGTATAGGTTAATCCCTCTTTTTTCCAACTCCCAAGTTTTGTTTGCAATTCTTCACTTATACAGATATATGCAGTACTTATTTATTTACCAACCAGCAAAGTATAACATCTAGGGCACTTTAGGGAGCAATATTTATTAGCATTATTGAGTTCAGACTAATTTTAAATATTAGCTAAAAGTAAAAATCTACCAGAGTTGCACTCCAATGAAAGTTAAACAACAGTTGAAACATATTATTCAATCAGAATAGAATGGGTTAAATATTTCTTCAGGCGAATCAAATGTTTCAGTACTTTATAGTTTACTTAAACGTTATAAGTCACCCACTACTGGCTTTAACATGTCTCAAAATTACACTGCATATGTATGTTTCAATCTTATTATAAATAAGATAATATCTAGAGTGAATGGCTTAATAAACACTAACAAGGGGACCACCAAACATGGTGCACACAGATTTTGATGATTTCCAAGTATGTTGTAGGGGTCATACCACTAATTATTCTGGTGAAAAGGTTTCTTCAAATGGGCCTTGGTTTTTGAGAAATTGGGGGGGGGGGGGCAAAGTTCAGCGTATATTTCAAATACTTATTAGTACAAGCACCTCATGTGAATCCGTGGCGTCATGGTAGCACACGAGCTTGCGAGTCGAAAGGTTGCGGATTCAAATTAGTCCTCGGCTTTTTAGTTATTTTTATATTTTTTACACTTCGCAAATTATAAGCAGAATTGAAAATTTTACCGCTTTGAACCTTTTAATATTTTCTGAAGAGGACAGTTTACTTTGTCAACATTTTTTTATTATTATTTTTTAAAAATATAGTGAACTGACTGCACTTCAGGGTTCAATTAAAAGTACATTTTGCAACAAATAAATAAATAAAAATTTGTATTTAATTAAAATTTTGAAAAAGTATAAGAAAATTTCAATATTTTAAAATCTCCACTACTTTAAATATTAATATTTTTAGATTGATCAGTCACTTTTTTTCTTTTCAAATGTGTATTACAAAATACTGTGCATGGATTTTTGGATAATTTAAAACTGCATTTAATGTAACTTATATTACTTAAATACTTAATTCGTGATAAATATGTTTAAAAATATATTAAAAGTAAAAAAAAAAAAAAAAGTTTAATCATCATTTGTACAAGTGCAAATATAAGATCAATAAAAAGAAATCTTCATTTATTCTGATATATTACGGAGGAAAGCAAACGATTAAAAAAAAGTATTTTTAATATGTATTGCAAATTTAATCTCATTAGCAAACGATTTTTGAACTTCAGTTGAATCATGGAAAGAGTGTTTCGATTTGTAATAAAAATAGATGTAATCTGTCATTTCTTATTTGTGCAAACGATAACTTATGTTGAGGTTGAACTTTGGAGATAAATGTTTTTACAAAAAATTGGAAAATTGAAAATTTGGATAACTGGTAACAATTTGCATTTTAACATTACTGCATTAATATTAATTATTCTTTCGAAGATACGCATTACTTGAATAATCTAATCCTAAAGACGTTTAAAAAATTGCACCCAAAAATTATCTTGTATTATTTATACAAAAAAGGCCAAGTTTTCATTTAAAATGCTATAAAATAAAAAAGTGATAGGAAAAAGGAAAATCATTATTTCAGGAATGTGCTTAAAAAAAAAAAAAAAAACACAAATAATAGTTAAAAAAAAAAAAGTTCTAAGCGTAAATTTGTTTTGCAGTTTTGTCAATAGAAATATTAGTTTAAAAATTGCAGAAAAAAAATAAATTTTTATGAAAAAATTTTAAAATGTAAATGTAATTTATTACGAAAATATCAAAAGCTGTAGCGATTTTGTAGTAAAAATACTTAAAATTTGTAATGTGTAAAAATACAAAAATAAATAAAAAAACAAATAAAGGCTGAGGACGGATTTGAACCAGCAACCTTTCGACTTGGAAGTACGCGTGCTACCACGGTGCCACAGATTCACATGCGGCGCTAGTACTAATAATTATTTGAAATATACGCTGAACTTTGACCCCCCAATTTCTCAAAAACCAAGGCTCATTTGAAGAAACCTTTTCACCAGAATAATTAGTGGTATGACCCCTACAACATACTTGGAAATCATCAAAATCTGTGCGCACCATGTTTGGCGGTCCCCTTGTAAGTGCAACAATGTAAAAAAAAAAAAAGTAAAATAATTGTCATTGCAAAACAAATTGCATGACACATAACATCATCAATAGACATGTAGTTAGTTGAAAGAATAAAATTAGTCAAATTAGTAAAAGAAATAGAAAGTTAGTGGAAGAAAGCTATTATGATTTTTACCTAAAACATGTAAATTTGAAATACAATATGTATCTAAGACTAAGTAATCATAAATATTCCTGTAAAGGCTATTTTTAAATAAAATTTTCATCATATGTATCGGACTATAAATTGCTATATTTATTAAAGATATACCTGCCATTTAGAAAGAACATTTTATTCTTGTTATTTTTAAATAATTGAAAAGTCAATTCTTTGTTCATAAATATTTCAAGTTATTTCTTCATACTAAAAATAAAAACAATTATAGAAAAAAGAAAGTTTTTGCAATATTTTTTCTAATCGTTAAACACTTTTAAGTGCATTAAATTTATAATTTTTTTTCCTCACATAAAAATACTGCAAAATAAAATGATAGATGTTTTTGGTCAAGTCTTGGATATGATAAATTATGCAATATGTATCTAAGACAAAATAATCATAAATATGCCTGTATGGGGCATTTCAAGAGCCCAAAACTGTAATTTATATACATAAGCTGTATAAATCCCTCACACTTTTTTTTATTACTTAATAACAGAAAGATTTCACAAAAACATAACATGACTTAATACCTTCTAATAATATACAGAAAAATTAATTACTTCACTTAATACTATTGCATGTAACAAAAATTGATTTCCTATCAGAAAAGAATGTCAATTGGTTAGATACAGAAAAGAAAGAGAAAAGACAAGAGTACCTGAGCACCAGCCGAAGAGCTAGCTGGTACACCCTGTACATTTGCAGAATAATCACCAGGGTAATTATGCAAGAGAGAAGCAGGAGGTAAAGACCTCGGAGGAGGTGCAGGAGGTGGTGGAGAAGGGGAAGAAGTACTAGTGGGGGTAGTCCTACCGTCACAACTGTCGGATGTTGGGGTCTCTGCAAACAGGGACTTACTGCTTCTGTACTCACTGCCCGGGTCTGTAGGCCCAAGGTAGGTGGCGTCCGGTCCAGCTCCTCGCATGAACTGCTCCAATAAAGTGGCGTGGCTGAAAAAAAAGGTATCAAAATTACATTCTTCCTTTGCAAGTTTTAGGGTGTCATCAAGTAAACACACTTTCATTTAGTACCAATTTAGCTAATAGTCATAAAACACATTCTCGGTTCAGGTAGCTCAATAGCTAGAACATAGGTAACTAAGTCAAAAAGGTCTTGGGTTCAACCTGGGTATATATTTTTAACTCTGTTAGAAAAATTCAGGTTGCTCAAGAGTTAAACATCATTAAAACTAAACTTTTAGTTTTATCATGAGATGACAAGCGAAAATCTTTTGATGTTGCTTGCATCTAGCATTGAGACTTAGTACATTTTAAAGCGCTATATAAGAAAGTTTGATAACCCAAAAAAAAAAAAAAAAAAAAAAAAAAAATTCTGCTGGTCATATTTTTTTGTCTTGCAGGGGCATAACTTTCTGAAAATGCTATTTTCAACATCACTTAACAGACTATTAAGGTATTTTTATTTTTTTTAAAGCATTTAAAAATATAAATTAATTAATAATAAATATAATTTTTTTTTTAAATTCCTTTAAAAATATATGAATTTGGTTTTGTAAAATTACAACATTATATTCACATTCTTAGTGGGGAAAAGTTGGTGTATTTTCAAAAGTAGTTTTTCAGCAACCCTAGCCGAATGTCATAGCCTCAAAATAAGGCAAGCGAAAAATTCGTAATGCCATATTTGATGAGAAATAATCAAAAATATATCCATTAATAAAAAATTTAATGTATAAAAAAAATACATAAAATGTAATTTTAACAGGGAATTTTTATAGGTTCTGTAATTTTTATGTATAGGACTATAAAATGTACCACATCTCGATGCTAGATGCGAGCAACACCAAAAGAGGTTCCCTTGTGAGGTAATGACTCTTATATACCATACTTAAATACAGGGTTGGTTTTCTGACATTAGAAACTGTTTTTTGACATGACAAGCATCAAAAACTGGTTTAAACTGTCAAAAACATGTAATGAACTTTAAATAAAACATTTTAAGAACAAGAGATAAACATTGAATAAGTCTTAATGATTTAAATAATTTTTTATTTAAAATTAATTACTGTAATTTAATAATCACAAAAAATTAAATTACTTTAATTGCAATAAAACATTTTTGTTTTTTAGAATGCTCAAACAGAAGAAAATGATTTTGTACAGTCAATAATCAGGATCAATTTTACCCTGCAGCATTCTATAGCACATTTATTTACACTCAAACAATTTCTGAGTTTACAGTGTATGAAGCTAAAGTTAGAAAATATTTCTCAATTGATGCTTAGCTAGCAGGGCTTGACAGCAGAAGCATTGCTAGTTGAGCAAGTTTTGGGACAGGCCAAATTTTCGGATTTATGACAGATTTTTTCTTTTTTTTTAGAAATAATAGTACAGTACAGAACCATTTACTCGGAATGGTTGGGGTCAGATGTATTCTGGATAACTGGTTTTTTCGGTTAACTGGTTGGGCATTAAAAAAAGCATCCATTAGATAAATTTTATGGAATATATGAGGTTGTATATTACTTCTAATTTTAAATTAATTATTAGATTACTTGAACTAAGAATAAGATGCAAGTAAGATCAAATGTTACTTTGAAAGAAGGTAATTTATGGAAATTGCTTGGGAACAAAAATTCTGTTTTCTCTGCATAAAAATGAAAACATCTATAATATATATATACTTCCATTTCAAATACTAGATGCTGTTATCAAACTATAGAATTGTTTCAAGCAATGTATATGTCAAATTGGCAGTGTGTGACACTTTTTTCTACAAAGATTCTTACATCAGTCTATTAGTCATTCTGGATAAATGGTTCCATACTGTATACAATACAGTAATAGTGAATTTTTAATATTACATCTAATGTTGTATATGTGTGACTGATATTTAATATGAAATTTTACAGATCAGTGTAGCATTTGAGGTTTCTGATGAGGTTTTTAACATGATGGTTTAAATCGGATAAAACTGCATACTGTCAAAAACTTGCCAATCGTGCTTAAATATATACCAATTTTATCAGCTGCAGGCATTTATTTGTCAAAAAAGTTATATTTCTGTCTATAAGTACTTTGATATGAACTCTGTTTACAGCTCTCGGAATGTTCAGACAATATTCACTTTCAATCCATGTATTGCATAGCATGTCAGGTATGACTGAATCAATGGCTTCCGCAATTTTAATAAACACAACCAGGGTAAACATCATGATGTTTTCAAAAATATCTGATATTTTCAATTTCAATACATGTCTGATATTTTCAAAATTGTTAATTTACTGCTGTCAATAAATATATCCAAGCATAATATAAATTAGAAACTAAAACATATTGCACTTAACATGAAAATTTAAAAAACATTCTAAAAATGCATATTTCTGCATTCTTTTTTAACTTAGAACAAAACTGAAGATCAATTAATTGAAAAAAAAAAATGATTTGCTTTATGTACTTATACATTTTTTTTTTAAAGAATTTAATATAAATGTAAGCTTGTTTTATTTTTTGTTCCCAACATGTAGTACAGTTTTAGACTCAACTAAACATCAGAAAAGATTCTTTTCTAATGACGATGTATATAACTGATTATCTAAATTAGACTGTTTGCATGTCAATGGCTATTTGGAATTGTTTCCCCTAATTATTAGTTTTACATTCAAAAATAAAAGTTTCATATATAAAACTCAGAGAATATATATATATATATATATATATATATTTTTTTTTTTTTTTTTTTTTCTAAGCTAAACACTGCCAGAACCAGAGACAAGAAAAGTTCTTTACCTACAGAATGACACAGTTAAGGTTAATAACAGTTGAAAATTTCATTAACATTTGTTTTAATTGAAAATATCTAAATTATGTTGCTCAGCGATATTTTAAAAAAAGATATCAAATATACAAAATATCAAGTATCTTGAAATTTTAAAATAAATGTAAAGTTTATGAAAATTTCAAAAATCTTGATACTTTAAAAATAAATATCGAATATAGGGTCGACTCTCGATAATTCGAACTCGTCGGGACCATAAGAAATGTTCGAATTATGTAAGGTATGACAAGAAAATATGTTTATAGGGGTACTATTACAAAGAAGTTGTTACAGTATTTTTTAAATATTTTGGCTAATATCATTAGAATATTACTTAATGTTAAGTTAAAATGTTATAAACTAATTAAGGGATTAGGAACAAGCACAAACAAATATGGAGTGGTGGTATCACTGATGGACAGACGAAGCATTAAAAAAGCGGACTATACGTATACTTGTTCAGAACAATTCTGACAAAAATGAAACAAAGAAAGCTATTTCAAGAATCTGAAGTCCGGAAAAAAGTAAGCAAAAATGAAATATTGGAATGTCGTTAGTTCGAATTAAACGAAATCAAGAGAAAATGAGTTTGAATAAACAAAAATTTTTAACGTCATACTTCAATTCAAAATTTTGGGACTTCATTTTAGTTCGAATTAAGCGGAGATTTGATTTATCTGATTTTGAATTATCGAGAGCCGACTGTATATTCATTGATATATTAACAAACCCAGCAAATAACAACCACTTTCAACAGTTTGAAATTTTTTTCTGAAGATACTTTTTTAATTCATCGCTGATACAAAAAATTAATGTTGATCAGACCTGTGATGTCACATAGGGACAGATGGGTTAGTCTGCTTGCAGTTCTAAACCCAGAGATGCCCTTAGCGATGGCATACAATCTACAATTGTGAAAGCACCTTCATCACGCTTTGTTCACCAACTTACTCAAGGCACTAGTCACAGGCCTATTGTTGTACCACTTTCAAATGTCATTTCAGAGTTCCCAGCAAAACGTGATGGACAAATTTCCTGATTTTCCATGACCAAATCTCAAAATATTCCATGTCTTTCCCTGACCATATTTCAAAAATGTCTTTCACAAAATGAGAAACAGTAAAATTTGCTACTTATTTTCCCAAATCCTTCGTCAAAACTGATGGTTTTTTTTTCCCCCATCAATTGTTCTTCAAACTTCTAGGTTTTTTTTTTTTTTTTTTTTTTTTTTTTTGCGATTTTTGAGGAATTTTGAGATTTTTTCCAGAGGCTACTTGATGACTTTTGCGTCATTTTTCATTTTTTTCTCTCCAAGATTTTTCCATGCCTTTTTAGAAAACCTTTGTAAATTCACAGACTTTTCAGATATATTTTGAAATTTCCCTGACTACTTGGAAATTCCATGACTTTCCAGACTTTCCCTGACACTGGGAACCCTGCATTTAAGTGTATCCATTAAGTATTCTATATAACACAAGAGCTAAAATTTTAGTAAAGATGAATTTTAGTTCAACTTAGATAAATAAATTTTTCTG
Organism: Maratus speculifer; assembly: GCA_964019185.1. Lineage (NCBI taxonomy): Eukaryota > Metazoa > Arthropoda > Arachnida > Araneae > Salticidae > Maratus > Maratus speculifer. The sequence continues at coordinate 69,340,492 of OZ025303.1, forward strand.
GCATTGTTAAATAGCATTCGTCTTAGTTTCATGATACTTCATATACCCCCCTTTTTTTTCTCGGTTGAAACTAGAGAATATCACATAATTAATGGTAATATGTAAAAAACATAAAAAGAATTTTTTTTTTGAAAAATTGACAAGAATTCATTTAAACATTAAAAGAAAAAGAAATAGGGAAATAAATAAAAAAATAATACTTTTTCCACGCCATACTTACATATTATTATTATCAAAGAAGCTATTTTTAGAGTTCTTTAAGGTAATATTAACAGAAATGTTAATCTGTTTAACATTTCTTAGTCAGACTATTTATTTTTGGAAGTACAAAAGAAATGTGAATAATTCAGAATACACAAAATTAACAGAAATGATAAATTATTGTTGAAAATAAAATATTACGAAAAAAGAAAACAAAAGAAATTTGAATAGCAATTCAACATAAACATGCAAAGAATGTGAGCTCTTGAAAAAAAAAAAAATTATGTAATTACGTATGCATATTCAAACCTTTATTTTACGACTGAAAACAAATGAATGTTTTAGAAACATTCTTTGAAATCTGAATCCCTTTGTCTGTGCGCAATGTAAATAAACAAGAACGTCTGGGCGCGGCCATTGTTTTTCGTTTTTCGATTTAAAGAATTTTCGAATGGGTCATCGATACAGTTAGATTCGATTATTTACCAATGTAATTCGATAACAGCTAAGGCGTGCAACCAGTTGTTTCTAAATCGAAACTGCTACTTCTGGTTCTGGCTACGTTATGAAAATATTGCAAACATAATTGATACCAACTTAATACAATAAGAAAATTTTGCATATTTACAAAATAGCAATAATAATAATAAAAAATTTCTTGGGCAAATATATTAAATTATTCGAAAATTTCACGCATACAGGATTAAAAACAATGTCAAAATATTAATAATGATAATAATTAAAACTGTATTGTTCAAACAGAGGCGCCATTCCAGAACTTTCATGGATGGGGGCAAAAAATTTTTTGAAGGGGAGGATTTTATTTTATTTGTTTAATACATTTCAGAAACTACTGATACAGTTTTATTCTCATATGGGTGATTCTCTCCAAATAACCCAAAATAGTAGTTATGAGGGAGTGATGAATTTTAATAAAATGCTCATTACTTTTTACTATTATCTGAAATGAGATTAGGCTTTAAATAAAACTAAATACTTAAAAATCAGTAATAATCAATATTTTTTTCATATTTACCTATATTCAATAGAGGCTGAAATTGTACTTCATCACTATTAAGGGATTCTGATTTATTTTTAAATTAATTTTCGCTCTCAAACGCATCAAAAAGCAAATTCTCTTATTTGGAAAGTGGACATACTTTTAACATTTGGAAACTTGGATATTTGGAATATGTTACATAATATGTCGTGATTGTCGATTTTTTGATAAATTCAGAAAATATTACAAAAAATGTTGTCAAAGTGGGTGTTTTGAACCGAATTTTCCGAAAAGAGAGATCTGGGAAAGAAAAAAAAAGTCATACTGAGAATATAATTGTTTATAATTCGAATTTTTAATGAATTGAGCAAAAACGAAATCACACGGCATCTTATATATCTCTTAAATAATCACCTCAACAAGTTTCATGGTAGAAATGAGTCTGAAAATGTCTCAAAAAATTTCGAGCTGTTGAGGGTGGAAAAATATTTTTTCGAATACACCCTTGTAAAATAAATAAATAAACAAACAGTTTAATTTTTATGATAAAAAGAATAGAGGTCCACATATGTGAAGAAGTGAAGATGTTAATGATAAATGCGTGTCATTTTAAAATTCTTCCAATAGTATTAGAAAATATTACTGATAATTATTCATTTCTGAACATAAAATGATATTTTCGTTTTAGTTAAATCACACAAGTTATTTTAACTTTTGAACTATTTTCAAGAAGTTTATTATTATTTGATGTGCACGTGTACTGATACATTTTAAAATAAGAAAATCGCTAAGGAGTACAATCCCCCCTTAGTCCCCCCCCCCTCCAAATGTCGTCCCTAGATTGAAGGCAGAAAATAAAAGATTCAATAATAATGACAATTAGAACTCTGAAATAATAGACATGAAAAATATTTACCGCAGCCACAAAAATAACACTTGAACCATCCCATATTGAAATAATCCTTGTAAATATGTGTCCAAAACAAAGTTACAACGCAATTTAAAACAGGTAAAACAAATCATATTTCACTCTAATGATGTAAGCACTGTTCTCAATTCCAACCCACAACCCTATGCAAAGTTTGGGAGTGGAGTGTTAGCAATTTTATTAGTTTTATTCCAGACGAAACAGTTTCTTCGAAATGTTCAACCACGATAAGCTGTTATCTTTCGGAAATAAAACATAAAAAAAATAAGAGCAAAAGATTCATAAAGGCGTTGAAAAGTTTTTAATGATTAATGATAGCGATTCCTTTAAGAAGCTAATTAAAAATACAGTCGAGTCTCTATATAACGAAATCCACCGTTCCAGTAAAAAATTCGTTATATAGAGAAATTCGATATATGGAGAATGACGTTAAAAATCGTATTTATTGTGTAAAATTTGAACAAATATGATTTTTTATCTTTTGAATTAAGAATTTGAAATGTTTAAAAGTAAATATTAATCAAACATTTTATTTCTTAATTATTTAAGCTGTTTCAAAAAAGAGAACAGACATTCATTTAAAAGCTTAATGAAAATCAAATGAAAAAGATCTGCATTAATTTCAGACGAAGAAATATGTAATTTTTTGTTGTTTTGATTTTAAAATTGTTACGCTCTCAAAAAAGTGCTCAAATTTTAGCAAAGAATGAAAAACATTACATTTTCCTCCATTTGAAGCCCTCTCTTATGTGCCTCTCATTGTTTCCTCTCTTACATGTGTATCAATCCAATTGACTCTGTTTTGAGAAGGATGTGGAAAGGTGTATGGGAGGTGGAATGATTTCGTTGGATTTAAAAACAAAAGAGAGAAATAATATATTATATATATATATATATATATACATAATATAAAACTCAGCACTGACGATAAATCAAAAATAAGTGATAGAAAATTGATTCCATATGATTTCGAAGCTTTTTTTAAAACTGACTAAATTAAGACCAATTTATGAAAAAATTCGTTATATGGAGATAGATATTTCGCTATATAGAGACTGTTTTTAATGTAATCATGCGAAAAGGGGACAGTTCCTGGTAAAAATTCGTTATATAGAGAAATTCGATGTATGGAGTTTCGTTATAGAGAGACTCCACTGTATATGAACAACCAGGAGATTTGCAGAAAAATCACGTGTTAATGCAGTAAAATATAGGAAGGGAAAATAGGTTATGTAATCAATTACAGGATTAAAAAAAAAAGCTTCAATAAATCTTTAAAATTTTTTTAACATATTGTTATTTTTTAACGCTGCAGTTGATACATATATTTGAGAAGTGTTTATGAATTTTGTTTGTCTGTCTCAGGCCTTGATTACATAATTGTCATGAGAAGCATAATATGTAGTGGAGGATAATACAAAGATATACGCCTTATACCTTCTGTATTTTTTAAAGGAACACCGTATACCCTCTGTCTGAGTCTATTCTCAAGAAAGCTATAGTATATACACTCTGGGGTAGCCATGCTCAAACTGCGACCGCGGGCCACATGTGGCCAGGCGACATTTTGTGTGCGGCCCAAGCACGTAATCACTAATCTATATTTATACAATTTATTGAAATGTGCGTAAAAAAGTATTTACGATTTTCAGCGCTGTTTTATTATATTTTTATAGGAAGATAATTATATACATCAGGTCAGATTTAACTGAAAATTGTCTTAAAACCCTTTTTTTAGTCAAAAGTTCTTTTTGCATGTAATACTATTTGTGCTATACTACTATATGTCCGACAGTGATGTACACATTTCTTAATCTCCAACAATAATCAAACATCATTCAAAATTAAGTCTGCCCTACATATTTCCACATTTTTTTTTTTTCATCGAGCAAAACGGATTTTTTAAAGAAAATCTCCTAGGAAACTCTGCATTGTTATAATATTATGTTTTATATTTATTATATAACTAATAACTAATTTTTAGGGTTGAATTTTTATCACAGAAAAAACTTGGCAACGAAAATATTTTACAGTATAAATTTTAAATAACAAACTTCGCAGCATATTTCTACCGCATTTGCAATAGAAGAAGTTTATTATTCGGAAAGAGTGGTGTTAAAATTTTTGTTGATATTTAAACCGTGACAAACCTTGCGATAATATTAACTTTGTTATATTGCATTGTTAGACTACATATGTTACTTTAATTACTGTTTCTTGAAACTTTTTATTAAATGTATTGCGACCTAAAGTCGGAGATTGAGTATGGCTTCTCTAGTGTATACCCTCTGTCTTGAGCGTATACCCTCTGCTCAGAGGATGTATCCCAGGGGTGTAGTGAAAGATATACGGGGGTATACGCCATATACCCTCTGAATTTTTTAAGGAGCACCGTATACCCTCTGTCTCCCAAAAAAGTTGTAATATATATACTCTAGAGTAAACTGTCTTAATCTGAGGGTATACCTTCTAGTTTATTTACGACTACAACACTGGTGTATCCTCTGTTACTTTTAGGAATACACCCCTGACGAGAAGACCATACTTCCCATTGAAATTTGTGAAAGAGCCAGGAAGTGAGAAAACAGGTGGCCTCAAATTTTATATTCAATTAATTCCATGACAAAATTCTAATTTCCTTTCAAATTATTAATTCATACATATGTGAGTTGTGTAGTTTCGAGTTGTCAAAATACACTCATGCTAGCAATAAGATGTACTTAGATGTAATTAGCTATGTATTAGCTGTACCTAGATGTAATTAGCTATGTATTAGCTAAGTTAACAGAGAAAATCTAATGACGCAAAACCCAAATCAACAAATATGTGCTGAGATATAACTTTTGATAAATCTAGCTTGGGAACAATCTGAGATTTAAGAAGTAGAGATTCGTCGGCAGTAGATGGGAGAAGACGCTTTGCTCTAGCCCCAATAATAATTATGGGTGCAGCGTCAACAGATGCCTTTATTTTCCTCCAAAGCTCCCCCCCCCCCCTTTATTTTAATACATACATAATGTAATTATTTTGTATACAGTAGTAATCTTGATTCATTAAATAAGTACAGCCAACATGCCCTGGATTTATTATCCAACACACACACACATATACACTATATGGTCATTAAAGAGCGGTCACATGCGATTTAAGACGTTTTGTGTAATATCTAGAAAAATACATGAGGAATTATCCTGAAATTCCCGGTGTGTAAACAAAATAGTAAGGGTCATATATTTTAGCAAAGATTTTTTTTTTTTCCGTAGTCCCATAGGGGACCGTCAAAATATTGAAAAATAACGAAGATCTTTTGGACCCTGTCAAAAATGTAGCAAAAGCGTTCAAATTGTAGATTATGATTAATGGCTTATTGTAATAGACTGTGTTCATTTTTATGAGGATAACATGCATACTCGTAGAGAAATTAAGGTTTTAATAAAAAACAGTCCCAAATTTTTCCAAGTGTTTTGCAGAATTCTTAATATAAGAGAATGTACTTTTCAGAAAATATGACAAACAAGTTTGTACCAAATACCCTATAATCAGAATTAAAAAAATAGTAAAAACTGTATGAAAATTGAACAGGTTTACTAAATAATGTTTCACTGTGCATGCGTGAACGCAATCAAAATATAATTTGCATAATGTGTTAGCTAAATGTGTAGAGAAACTTTTGTGAAAATCTCGAAAACATAGCTTGAAAATTCTGAAAATTATCATCGATAGAATAAGCTCAAATTCCGTTATTCCCAAAATGAAGCAAAAAGATGAGGGGCTATATCCAAATATAATATTACATGCAATATTGTTATATTTTCTGAAAAGAAGACTATTTTTATCAAGAACTCTGCAAATTATAAGCAAACTAGGTAAAATTTGGGACAGTTTTTATAAAAATCTTAATTTCTCTACGACTATACATATTGACCGCATAAAAATTCAGTTTATTACAAGAAGCCACTTAATCATAGTCTGCAGTTTGAACGCTTTTGTTAAATTAGTTTTGACAGGGTTTTCCACAAAATCTTCGTTATTTTGCAGCTTTTTGATGGTCCCCTATATGGGACTTCGGAATAAAAAAATCTCCCCGAAAATACACGATCTGTATTATTCTGTTTACACACCTGGAATTTCAGAATAATTCCTAATGTATTACTCTAGATATTTAACAAAACGTCTAAAATCGTAAGTGTCCGGTCATTAATGGCCATATAGTGTATATGTATGGTATGTATTGTAAAATTGTTTAAAAAAAACCTTTCATAACAAATTAATTTTTCATGCAATTAATTAATTTCAACCACATGATCAAAATTTTTTCGTCAATTGACTACAGCTCATATTCAAAATATTAGAATAATTACCTTTTTTTTAGAAACTGAAAATATCGTTTGGTAATTTAATGTCTTTTAATGAAAATATGCAAACGATATTTTTATTAAGAACTTATTGTTGATTAAACTTACTTGTTATCTTAAATTTAATATCATTTTTGAAAAGATTAATTGCAAAAAAAATTATTTTGAAAAGTTAAAATATAAGAATATTTATTCAAGTGGTTCAAAATATTAGAATATTTCACATTAATTCTCCTTTAATTATTACCAATTCTTAACTGGTGGCATCATTGATTAAATTCAGACTATTTTATTTAAAATCAGTATTCTTTTTTGCAGTTTGTTTCTTTTTCGTCTTAAAATGGGCCGTGTGAGTGATATTCCTGAATCTGCTAAACTTAGTATTGTTGATTTGTATCGGCACGGTAAAAATCAATGTTTTATAGCGAATTATTTACATTGTTCGCAATCGAGCGTTAGTAAAATACTAACACAATATTCAAAAATTGGAAAATTTCAAAATAATCGCCGAAATGGTGACCGAAAACCAAAAACATCTGCTAGAGATGCAGGGAAACTGAAGCGTATAGTTAAGAAAAACCGTTTTAAAAGTGTGCGATTCTTGCACCAAAAATGGAAAGAAGAAGGAGTTGAAGTTTATACATCGACAACATTAAGACGTCTCCATAAATTTAAATTTGAATCTCGTGTACCGAAAACAAAACCTCTCATGACTGCAAGACAAAAGCGTATAAGATTGAATTGGTGTAAATCAAGACGTTTATGGAGCAATGAAGATTGGAAAAATATATTATTTAGTGATGAAAGTATGTTTTGTGTTTCATATGGTAATCAAGGTATTCGAGTTTGGAGAATGAAGCAAGAAGCATTTGATAAAGAATGCCTTAAACGTTCCGTAAAATTTGCTGCTAGTGTCATGGTTTGGGGTTGTATGAGTGCAGAAGGACCTGGAAAGTTATGCATCGTCTACGAAAAGGTTAACTCTCTGATATATCAAGAAATTTTAAAATATTACATGATTCCATCATCAGAAGATTTATTTGAAGATGATTTCATCTTTCAACAAGATTTAGCGTCCCCGCATACCTTGGTGTCAACTAAGAATTGGTTCCGCCAACGCAACATTAAGGTACTTCCTTGGCCACCAAATTCACCAGATCTTAATCCCATCGAAAACTTATGGTGTATAATGAAGAAAAAACTTCAAGAAAATCCTCCTTCAAGTAAAACTGAGTTAGTGGCACGTATAAAGTCTATTTGGGCTAATATTGAAAGAAATGTTAGTAAACACCTTGTATATAGTATGCAAGATCGATTGTACGCTGTTATGAAAGCTAAAGGGGATGCTACAAAATATTAACTACCATTTACTTCATATTCATAAGGTAATATTGTTGCGTAAAATAAAATATTCTAATATTTTGAACCAATCTAAATTTTATTCTAATATTCTGGTGTGTTTAAGGAAGCTGTATACCTAATTTATTGTGCTGTATTTTATATTTTATAAATGTTAAAATCTTATCTAAACATTCCAGATTTAATTTATAAGAAATTTAATTGCATTTACTTAGTATAAAAAATAAATAAATGACAAATAATTTTTTCTTATTACTTTTTCTCAATTATTCTAATATTTTGAATATGAGCTGTAGACAGTATTATCGTTCAGCTGATCAAAATCGAGAAAAAAAATTTATTAATGGGATGGGAAGCAGGAATGAACATTAAATTTTCATGAATTCATTTTAAAGTTGGTCATTCTTTATTTTATTTTATTTTTCTAGTAAACCGCTTAATTAAAAACTAAGCAATTTTCAATTATGCAAGGGAGAGAAAGAAAGAAATTCTATATTTAACGAGTCAAAATCGAAGAAAGAACCTTTGACCTATTTTATTTAACAAATAGCCTCAATTTTAAATTACATAAAAAAAAAATAAATAAAAAGGTAAGTGCAAAACTAAAACTATAAAATGATCAAAAAGAGAGGATTTTTTTTCCTCCTTAGCAAGATGTGTTTGCATTGTGACCTTGTTCAAAAGAGGAATAGCACATGCAATAAATTCTCTGTATGGGTGAGGTGTTTTAAAAATTAAACTTACTGCTAGATAGAATAGAATTCAACTATTCAAATAATGGGAAGTAGAAAATTTATAGCCGGTAATTATTATTTAACCGAAACAGGACAAGGTAGTGATGAAATGTTTATTAAAAGGGTACTAAGGTCAAATGAAAAGATCCGTTCGTTAATTCTAATCCTATGAAAGAAATTTATAAAAGGAGTCTCGGTTCCATTTCAATATTTTTGGTAGTTTTTTTTTTCATTGGATAACTAAGATTGATCTGAGTGTCGGTCGTTTTTTACTTTTTTGATTTTGGTTGCAAATATTTTTTTTATGAGGGTGCTTTCGCTTTCCAAACCGGTTCCGAAAATGAAAACGTCCTCGTAAAAAATATCTGTAAACAAAATCAAAAAAGTCAAAACTCCCTGCATTCAAATCAATCTCAGCTATCCAATGCAAAAAATCATTTAAATTTATTAAAATGCAACCGAGATATTTTAATAAATTTCCTCCATAGGATTAAAATTAGCAAACGGGTTTTTTTATTTGAATGAAGTAGCCTCTTTAAGGCCGATTATTTAAGGAAGGAAAAGATAATTAGGGAGGAAGGGGGGGGGGGACATTTTCATGTAGATCTTTCTAAAAGAACATACCTATAGAGTTACGTAGATTCAAAAGAAACTACTGAAAACTCTGAACGCTGAGACTGTTGAGAGTGATATGGGTTTGAGCCCAGCACCTCCCGTTTACCAGATTTCAGCAGAACTCTCAGTCGTTGACCGGGCATAAACAACAACAACAAAATAAAATAAACAAGTAGGTTAAACATGAGAAGCTCACGACCACAGAAGATTAAGTCCATTTTGAGAAAAGATGGAGATAGTCCATTGAGAAGGTGCATAAAACAGTGTTGAATTCGGACACTTTTCTCCAGGAAGGACATCTGTGATTTCGAGGGGGGGGGGGAACTGCATTTTTTTACCATTCAAAATGCAAAATTTCCGGGGGAGGACATGGGGGGACATTTCATTGCTCCGCGGGGGGGATGTCCCCCCTCCCGGGCCACTCCGTGAATTCAACACTAGTATAAAAGCTGTTTTATCCACTCCCACCGTAAACCAAGTCTGTAAGCAGATGCCATCAGTGTTAAATTCAGGGGGTGGCCCGGGGGGGGGGGGGCATTCCTTACGGTAAATTTGAGATTTTGATTTCAATGGTCAAAAAAGGCAATTTCCCCCCCGGAACTCTATAAAGTCCCCCCAGGGCGACAAAAGTCCCTCCTGGAGAAAAGTGGCTGAATTCAACACTGGATGCCATAAATGAGAAAGTATGTGAAAACAAGCTTGGTTCACAGTGGGAGTGGATAAAGCAGCTTTTATACATCCTCTCAATGGACTATGTCCATCTTTTTTCAAAATGGACTTGGTCTTCTATGATCCTGAGCTCCTCTTATAGCTTTGGCATTAATATCCTGAATTATACTACGAGAACTACGTAAAGAATACGAAAGATTTTTTTTTGTTTTGTTTTGTTTTAATAGACGTTTTGATTAAAAAGAAAATATGTCAGTTAATTTGCTGACAAAGTTGTAAACATTAAACTGTGTTAAATGGAATACACAGTGTCATGCCATGCTCTCTATGCCGAAATAAAAATAGTTTTACGTAGATAAAATCACAAAAAACATGTTGATAAAATTACATATAAAATCGTCAATCAATTTTATTTGTCTTCTTTCTACGAATTAAAAGAAAAGAAAAGATTGAAAAAAGATAAAACAGTATCAAGAAACGGAAAAAAAAGACTCTTGGAGATAGAAGAGTAACAGAGAGAATCTTAATTTATTTTCTGTCGAAAAACAAAAAATTGGAGAAGAAAGGAATAAGATTAGCTAGTTAGTTACTTGGCAAAGGACTCGTGATCCAAGGCGACGTCATCCGTAAGTCCATATTCTTCTCTCAGGGGCGAAGGGATGGCATCAGGAAATAAATCCTGTAGCATCAAATCCAAGTCATGAGCAACGCCGCTAATCAGCTGAAAAGAAAGAAAACAAAAAAGATCTAAATCCAATCGCAAACAAAAATGACTGAAAGAAAAATAAAATTTAATTAAGTTTGCAAAGGTGGTTATCTTCCACACCAAAAAAGCATAGTAAAGATTTTCTAGCATTTAACCAGTATGATACGAAATTCACGACGTAGCTCTATTTTCTTTTGCTAAAAGAAAACAGTTACATAGTAAAATTCAACCATTTTTACTTGATGGTAGTTATAAAGTACTAATTATACATTACATTATATTATATAATACTAATTTATTAACGCGATAAAATTGTGTTAATAAGACAAAAAAAACTTATTATGAAAATTAGAAATACACAATCACGCTTTTCTTGAATAACCTGCCTTATTGCAAAACAAATTCTGCGATTTTAAGTCCCACGGTAACTAAGAAATATTTTGATAGTTTAATATATTTTATTTCCATAATTAATGCACTACCTCCATACACTTTTACCACTAATTTCTGATATGAATAATCTATTTATTTTGACAGAAAATTTGCGTTTATATAAATCAAAAATTATCGAAAGAACAGAAAAAGTTCTGCTTAATTGATACCAATTAATACAGGGTATCCACAATTACAATTTTAAGCATTTATTAGAAACACAAATGATAAAAGAAAGGATAGATATATAGTGAGTAGAGCAGTACTGGGAGTTAATATATACATAATTCAATTAATAAACTTCTACATGTGCATCATTAGTTGCACAAAGTACGTCGGTAATAGTAGGTAATAATCGTAGCAAGGTAATAATCGTGGATGCTTTTCTCTGACACTCTTTTTTTTCATTCACTCTTTGGTGCGATTTCAACAACAAATTTATTCACCACGAATTTAAGGTACCATTCGCGAAATGATGGACATGAGCATGAGAAATTCATTCAATATTGAAGAAAGAAAAGAGTGGATAAAAAAAAGGTATCACAGGAAAATATCGACAACGTGCATGCAAAAAACTTCAATATACAGGGTGACAGAAAGTATGAAGAAGATTAAAAAATACCATTGAACATAGGGTCGCAAACCACATATTTAATAAAAATTACAAGGTATTCTGCCCTAATCCAATTTAGATTAGCAGTAAAAACTTTTAGAAAACTGTAGAATGTTATAATAAAACTTTTAATAGACATGCTCACCTTATCACACTTACAGTAGTAAATGTGAAAATGCCCCCTCAGTTAAAAAAAGGTAGAAGTTTCCATTATACACCCAGCAGTATCAGAGGTACCAATTTTCAGTAATCAGTAATCAGAGTTCAGAGAAGGGTGGGAGGGGCGCAAATTTTCAAAAGTTAATTCGTTCTTTTTTTTCCCGCGATCTCTTGGGGAAATTTGCGAATTTTCGCGTTCTTTGGCAGAAATTTTCATTTTCCGCGATTTTTGGACGAAATTTGTGGGTTTTTCGTGATTTTTGGACGAAATGTGCACATTTTTCGCGATATTTTGACGAAATGTGCGCGTTTTTGTGATTTTTTGACGAAATTTGGGGGGGTTTGTGATTTGTGGACGAAATGTATGCCCTTTTTCGACGAAATGTGCTCGACTTTCGCAATTTTTTGAAGAAATGTGCACGATTTCCGCGATCTTTTGACGAAATGCGCGCGTTTTTCAGATTTTTGACGAAATGCGCACATTTTTCGACGAAATTCTCGCTTTTACGCGAATCTTTGACAAAATTAGGTTTTTTGATGCCAGCCATGGATAAAATTCGAGTTTTTTATGCGATGTTAGGACTAATTTCATGCTTTGACACTATCGTTGGACCAATTTCGCGTTTTTCCGCTATCTCTCGACTAAATTTGTTCTTTTTTCGCGACATTTTGATGAAATGCACGTATTTTTACACAATATTTTGTGTTTCTTTCTGGAATCCTATATCAAAATTTAAGTTTTTTAAAGCGATTCTTTGGAGGAATTCGCGATTTGTTTTCTGTAATTTTTATTTGATGCCTGTAACGCCGTGACTTTTGTTGCGTATCCGTAATAATTACGGACAAATCGTAATACTTGGGACCTCTGCAGTATGCACTTGACGTCCCCCATTTTGGACTGCGATTCATATTGTACCACCGAATACGTAAGCACCCTTTTTTTTTCTCAAAATCTCAAGATGTTATCACATTTCATACAAAACAAGGTACGTTTTTCAATATTTTCCTTTTCTTCAAATTGTAGCATCAACCAGAGTTCGGTTAGGAGAAAACACCCTGTATTTGTGACTAAACAATTGGTTTGCGACCTATCTATGTTTTATGGCAATTTTTGTTCCTCTTGATGCTTACTATCACTCCTTTGAATTCGACAATACCCTGTACACTTCTTTTATTATACTACTTTCCGTACATATGTACGTGTTTATTTGTATTTGTAATAAAATCTTGAAGTTATAAAGAGGCTTTGCGGACACCCTTTAAATTTTCTATACAAATCACGTTAATTGTGCACAAATCGTGATATAGATAAAAAAAAATAGTAACAAAGAAAAACATATGCACTTGGTAACCCCTGTCGATTCAAAGATAAACCAGAGAAAACATATCAAAAGTATTCATATTAATCATTTTTCTTATTAAATGCTTATCCCGCATAAACATACGCCGACTATTGACTTTGTTTGGAAGTGCGACGTTCAAAATGAAAAGCACATCATTCATCTAATGCGGCAGCCATCAAAATACATTTAAGTTTTCGCAAAAGATTTTCCATCGATAAGGACAGGCTGACGGACGGAGCGATGAAATGTTTACAACTTTAGAATACGGATATCCACTTCAGTCAATTTCCATCAAAGAAAATAAACACGAAGCAAGCAATAAACGAGTCGGGTGAGTTTCACCGTATGAAATCCGAACGAAGGTGATTAATTTCTTGCGACAACTTGTTTGGTCGTATATAATAACAGAATAAAATATGATAACAGTAAATGTAACTTTAGTACAGTATATTAATTCCATAGATGTTTTCCCTTCCAACTGGAGAAATGTTATAGATGTGCTTGACTTTCAATCTCTTGGGGACGAGCAATTAGTATATGTGCCGCATAAGGTGCAGGTGCTCAGAAACCTTGATTATTCTCACCAGTAAATTTTTATTGTTAATTTTGCCTTCTTTAATCCGAGCATCCGATTCAATTAGGCAAACATTTCTAGAAAAGGACCTGTCGAACTGGCTTCCGCTAGACAGTAGGATATTCGGGTCGAACGTAGGGTCGCGGGCGAAAGGAGGTACGACTCATGCAATGACCGCCGCGGGAGCGGACAGCTTTCGTCCGCGACCCTACATTCGATCCAAACATCCGACTCTGGAGAGGAATAGGGAAAAAATTGAGATATTGATGGAAACACAAAGCCGTAGATGCGATTTTGAAACAAATTTAGCCAAAAGTATAATGGAAGACAAAATGGGGCGAGATTTATCAGACACATGAGGTAACGTAATAGAAAGGGGTGCGTGTACGTGCGGGTTAATTTTCTATCCAAATCACAGTAAAACACTAATAGCACACAAACCGAGAAATGAAAAATAATAATAATACAGAAAAACATATATGCACTTGGTAACCCCTGTCCATTCAAAGATAACCCAGAGAAAACATATCAAAAGAATTCATAAGAATTATTTTTCTTATTAAATGCTTATCCCGCATAAACATATGCAGTCTATTGACTTTGGAAGTGCGACGTTCAGAAAGAGAAGCACATCATTCATCTAATGCGGCAGCCATCAAAATACATTTAAGTTTTCGTGAAAGATTTTCCATCGATAAGGACAGGCTGACGGACGGAGCGATGAAACGTTTACAACTTTAGAATACGGATATCCACTTCAGTCAATTTCCATCAAAAGAAAATAAACACGAAATAAGCAATAAACGAGTCGGATGAGTTTCACCGTCTGAAATCCGAACGAAGATGATTAATTTTTATCTAGACATTAATCTCTTGCGACAACTTGTTTGGTCGTAAATAACAACAGAATAAAATATGGCTACAGAAAACGTAACTTTGGTATCTATCGTATATTGATAATAATTCCATAGATATTTTCCTTTCCAATTGTAGAAATGTTATTTGTGCTGAACATTCAATCTCTTGGGGACAAGTGACAGGTATATCTGCCGCATAAGGTGCTCAGAATCCTCTATTATTCTCACCAGTAAATTTTTATTGTAAATTTTGCCTTATTTAATCCGAGCATTTTCCCGATTCAGTTAGGCAAAAAATTCTGTTTTGATAAAACAATTATAAAAAGATTACAAGTTCAGTAAAAGACGCCCATCCTCAAGGGGTTAAAAGATACTTTTAAATAGAAATTAGCAAAAATATTTTTATGATAAAAAAAATAATAATAACGGAGCAATATTAATCTATTTTAATGCATACAAAGATAACATAACGCTTTCGGAAATATGTAAGTACACTTTCCTATTCTAAAGCATCCAGAAATTGATAAAATTGAAAAAAGTCGGAAATTGCACGTCACACGTAGCAAATGGGGCGCGTTCATACTATAACGAAGATTTTAAAATATACAATATTTCGGATACAAAGCAGTATCCGAAGTCTTTTGTGTGTCCCTGTAAATACTAAATGTATTATCCTATTATACAGGAATAAACTTGTAGTAAACCTCAGCAACGTATGTAAATTTCATAAAATGTGAAATAGTTTAATATAATTAAAACGCATCTTAAACAATGTTTTCCCTTATACTGTTTTGTAAAAGAATAATTTTGTGCATGTATATTAATTACCATGTATATTAATAAAAAATATGTATTACCCCCATGTATTTAATAAAAAATAATCTCTACACCACAGATTGTACAGAATGTATATATTAGTACATACTTCATAGATGTATGTGAATTATATTATGTTCGAAAGAGTGCAACATCATAAAAATGCACTTGAAACTATTTTTCCCCACTGACCGTCAAATAACGGAATATTTTTAATTGTCCCTGTAATTGAATTATACATCCGATTTTCATAAAATTTGAAATGACATGACAAAATTATGTAATATTTATATTTTTTAAATTTCAAACGATTAAGTTGACTAGTTTTTGTGTTGTTATCTGTGGACAGAAGGATGGACAGACGAACGGATTGAACGACGACTATAGGTGCTACGTAATTGCATAATTACGAACGCACCTAATTAGAAAAGTGAACGAGAATTTTACTAACCAGTGAACTCAAAACTAGCCCTGTAATGAAACTATACATCCAATTTTCAAAAAATTTGAAATAATTTGACAAAATTATGTAACAATTATATATTTTAAATTTCAAACGATTCGGTTGGGTAGTTTTTGCTCTGCTGTATGCGAAATGACAGACGGACGTACGGCGACTGAACGATATCTATAGGTGCTACTATTTACATAATTACGAACGCACCTGAAAACGAGTTAGTAAATAATGTAAGAAATATTGAGGAAATGTTTGCGATCGCTCATAAAAAATAAACTTTTATTCCTCTAAAGATGAAATAAAGTATAGCATGGACAAGCTCGTCGAACAGCTGAAGGAAATTTTTTATTGATTCAATGAAACCATAAATACACCCG
This sequence comes from Maratus speculifer, assembly GCA_964019185.1. Lineage (NCBI taxonomy): Eukaryota > Metazoa > Arthropoda > Arachnida > Araneae > Salticidae > Maratus > Maratus speculifer. Next base: position 69,356,687 of record OZ025303.1, read on the forward strand.
TGTCTTTTTCGTCGAAATATATGATTTCAAAAAGAAAAAAAAAGAAAGAAAGAAAGAAAAAGCAGTATACAGTCAACTCTCGTTAATTCGAACTCGTCGGGACCACAAGAAATGTTCGAATTATCCGAAGTTCGAATTATGGAAAATCTGAAATGAAAACATGCTTAATATGGTACTATGACAAAAGAATTAATGTTATAGTGGTTTTTAGGTGCGTTCGTAATTATGTAGATACGTAGCACCTATTGTTGTCGCTCAGTCCGTCCGTCTGTCCGTCTGTCCGTCCGTCTGTCCGTCTGTCTGTCTGTCTGTCCGCATATAACAACGCAAAAACTACCCAACCGAATCGTTTGAAATTTAAAATACATAATTATTACATAAATTTGTCGAGTCATTTCAAATTTTATGAAAATTGGATGCATAGATCAATTACAGGGACAATCAAAAGTATTCCGTTACATTACGGTCAATGGGGAAAAAAGTTTCAAATGCATTTTAATCGGTTGAAATTTAAAATACATAGTTATTACATAATTTTGTCGAGTTATTTCAAATTTTTTGATAATCGGGTGCATAGATCAATTACAGAGACAATCAAAAGTATTCAATTACATTATAGTCAATGGGGAAAAAGTTTCAAATGTATTTTATACGTTTGAAATTTAAAATACATAGTTATTACATAATTTTGTCGAGTTATTTCAAATTTTATGAAAGTCGGATGCATAGATCAATTACAGGGGCAATCAAAAGTATTCCGTTACATTACGGTCAATGGGGAAAAAAGTTTCAAATTCATTTTAATCGTTTGAAATTTAAAATACATAGTTATTACATAATTTTGTCGAGTTATTTCAAATTTTATGAAAATCGTATGCATAGATCACTTACAGGGACAATCAAAAGTTTCCGTTACATTACGGTCAATGGGGAAAATGTTTCAAATGCATTTTAATGGTGTTGCACTCATTCGAACTTAATAAAATTTATATACAATATAAAGTACATATTATAATATGCATCTTACATAATTTGTGATACAAAGAACATTTGTTATTGATTTACAAGGCCACACAAAAGTATTCCATTACATAATGGTATAGGGAGAACATTGTTTGATGAACGTTTTAATTGCAATTCACTATTTGCAATTTTATGAGATTGATATATGAGAGTAATATTTTTAAAACTTCATTATCGTACGAACGCACCTCGTTTGCTACGCTTCACGTGCAATTTCCAACTTGTTTTAAATTTATTTCGTCTGTTATCATTAGAATATGACTTAATATTAAATTAGAATGTATAAATACATAAACTAATTAAAAGGTTAGACACAAGCACAATGGAAGAAAAATTTGAAGCGTCACTGATGGACAGACGGGGCACTAAGAAAGTGGATATCAAATGCATTGGATTATAGCTATACTTTTAGGGACAATTTTCACAAAAATCAAAGAAAGAAAGTTATTCAAAGGATCTGAAATCCGTGCAAAAGAAGCGAAAATGAAAAATCGAAATTCTCGTTAGTTCGAATTAACCGAAGTCAAGAGAAAATCAGTTCGAATTAATGAAAATTTTTAACGTTATTCTACCATTGAAAATTTCGGGACTTCATGTTTAGTTGGAATTAAGTGAAGATTCGAATTATCCGATTTCGAATTAACGAGAGTCGACTGTATATAAATAATTTATCCAATGCGGCAGCGATCAAAATATATTTAAGTTAAAAAAAAAAAAAAAATCCATTAATAAGGATAAGTTGACGGACGGAACGACAAAATGTGACTTCAGTATACGGACACCCATTTTAGTCAATTTTCATCAAAGGAAATAAACAAGAAAAAGAAAGCATTGAATGAGTCAGATTAGTTTCATCTGCTGAGATCCGAGTAAAGAAGATTAATATTTTTATCTAGACATTAATCTCTAGCGATAACTTGTTTGGTCGTAAATAACAACAGAATTAAAAAAAAAAAAATCACAGAAAAAGAAACTTTGGTCTATGATACTATTCATTTCATCAAGTATTTTTTTTTTCTTTCCAAAACAGCGAAGCGTAAGCTATGGTTAATTTTTAAAAGTTACTTTTCTTAAGAGTATAAAGATAGATAAAGAATACTGCCCAGTTAAACTGATGGCATTGAGCCCACAGGCTACAAATACTAATTGTACATTAAAGCCTTATATTTTCAAGGGTTAATTCCGTTCGAAAAAAATTAAGAAGGGGAAACTGCTCTCCCCTTTCCTCTTTTTTTATATTTAATCATTGAACCTCCTATACTATCAAAGACATGCTTTATCAGATAAAAAAATCTATATCCAAAATTCAGAAAAGATAATTCTTATGAGAGATTCTAATGAGATAATTCTTAATAAAAACCCATTTAGCATTTATATAATTTAAAAGGAGTTATCCCCCTCTTACATACTTAACCATTAAACTTCCAAAACTATTCAGAGATTTGAACGAAATCTGAAAATTCTGCTTGAAAAACCCATTTATATAAATTAAGGGGGGGGGCATTAGAACCCCCGTTCCCCCTATTTATACTTATTCAATGAACACCTAATAACAGTCACGGAATCGCCTCATCAGAATGATCCTAATCTAAATTTTGAACGACAACTTAATTCTGCATGAAAATCCCATTTATATCAACTAAGGGGAGGGGCATGAGCCCCCCCGTTCCCCCTCTTATACATATCGAATGAACTCCAAAAACTAATCAGGGAAGCGCCTTGTCAGGATATACCTACATACAAAATTTCAAGTGGATCGGATATTTTTATCATGAATTATCGTGTTACGCACGAACGTACGAACGAACGTACATACAGAACGGACGGGCACATAAGCTCTCAGGCTATGATAGCCTGTGAGCTAAAAAATCACAGAAAAAGAAACTTTGGTCTATGATACTATTCATTTCATCAAGTATTTTTTTTTTCTTTCCAAAACAGCGAAGCGTAAGCTATGGTTAATTTTTAAAAGTTACTTTTCTTAAGAGTATAAAGATAGAAAACCAACGACGTTTAGAAATGCACAAAAATAATGCATAAAACAGTAGCAAACAGCCTTTTCGAATCTACTCCCGAGATTCTTCATCTGTGTAAGGCACAACGTGCTGAAAAAAGCAAAGATGCGCCCAGCTTTGCTTTTTATATATTTAAACTGATCAAAAAACCGTCTATCATAAAAAAAAAATGCTATTAAACGATTTTAAATTTAGAAATATGCAGAATTCTTCCAGAAATGTATAATTGTGTGTATATTTAAGCGATCCAGAAATCAGGGAAATTTAATCTGAATTTGATAATTTTTTAAAATAGGTTTATTTTTCGACATTTAAATGTTTTATGTTAAAAAAGTACTCGTTTAAAGGCAGTTATGGGGATAATTTCATACATATCGTTACTTAAAATTCCGAGAACTAAATAATATATTTTCCTGCAAAATAAGAAAAACATGTTCACAAAAATCTGTGCTATTTTAGAGTTTTTAGAACATTAAAATAATAAAAATATCTGACCAGGGTAGAACAGATACATAAAATTTGTTGAAAAATAAAACTGCTGTTCGATTCTTTGTTCAATGAATAACTAGTTGGATGTGGCAATCGCAAAACTCTTCTATCTCATACTTCTTATCCTGAAAAATGCAGCAAAACAGTCCCACCGATCAAGTGATTTATATATGTTGCAGGCCAAACCCGATTTTAGGCCAAACTAGATTGGCCTAGGCAGGCCAAACCGGTCTATCCTAACGGCCATCGGATAAACTAGTTTTTCCTAGGCCAAACCGGTCTATCCTAACGCTTATCGGACAAACTAGTTTAGCCTAACTTTTATAGGATGAACTAGTTTAGCCTGCTGTTTATTGGTCTGAACTAGTTTATCCTAGGCCGATCTAGATTATCCTAGGCCAATTCAATTTGGCGTGATTTTATTGAATTCAATGACCGCCTCAGCGCCAACGTTCTGGTTTGTCCTAGGCTGATCTAGTTTATCCTAGGCCAATGTATTTTACGTGTTTTTGGCTCACAGGCGTCAAAGCCTGAGAAATAATGGGCTCGCAAGTTCTGTATGTACGCATGTATGTACACATGTATGTACGTACGTATGTACGTAACACGATAACTCTTGATAGAAATAATGTAATTTGACGTTGACGTGTTATTATCTCATTAGACTACCAAAGCCTGAGAAATAATGTGCCCCTGAATTCTGTATCTATGTATGTACGTAAGTACGTAACGCAAAAATTCTTGATACAAATACCCGATTTGCATCAAACTTTCAATATGGGTTTATTCTTATGAGGAGTTTTTCTGTTTAATTTTGGGAAGTCATTGGAGAATAATAAGGGGGAGGAAGATCGAGAGGCTGATTCGCCCCTTCCCTTAAATCAAATAAATGGGTTTCCATGCATTATTAGCATATTTTATAATAAAAAAATTAGATATAGAAGCATTCTGATGAGGCGCCTCCAGGATTAGTTGTGGATGTTCATTGTTTAAGTATAAAGAGCGGGGGAAATATAAGTAACGCCCCATAATTTATGTAAATGCTTTTTTCACGCAGAATTTGCTTATTTGCTTAAATTTTTGAAATAGATTCATTCTGGTAAGGTGCTTCCCTAATTAGTTTAGGAAGTTAATTGGCTAAAAACAAATGGAAGAAAGGGGGACTCCCGCCTATTTTTGCCAAATGGGTTTTTCATGCAGAATTAACCGATTTGCTGCAAATCTTTGATTTGTTCATTCTGATGAAGCGCTTCACTGATTAATTTTGGTGGTACTTTGGTTAAGTATAAAGGGGAAGCGTACAATTTATTTCCTTAAATTAGATAAATTAGTTATAATACAGAATTATCCAATTTGCTAAAAATTTTGGACATGAATTCATTTTGATCAGACGCTTCTTTAATTAATTTTTCTTTTAGTTAAGTATAATGGGGTAGTGGACGATTTATTGCCTTCCTTAAATTAAATAAATGGGTTTTTAAGCAGATTTATCTGATTTGCCGATTAAATTTTGAATATAGTTTTTTTCATAGGGCGAATCCCTGAATAGTTTTGAAGGTTTAATGATTAAGTATAAAAGGAGGAATGTAGGATTACCCTCCTTAAATCAGATGAATGGTTTTGACCAGAATTATCTGATTTGCTTCAAATTTTGGATAATTGTTCAATTTTATAAAGCGTATCTGCAATTAGTTTTGGGGTTCAATGGTTAAGTATAATTAGGGGAAATGGGAAAAAGTAATCTCCCTCACTTGTTTTTTCGAGGGTGATATTTTAAAAAAAAGTCTGTAATACACAATTAGTGTAAACAGCCTGTGAATGCAAAGCCATTACTTTAACAGGGCAATATTCTTTTTAATATTAATCCTGACTACTGCTCTCTAATCTTGTGCAAAGTGGTTTTGCTATCACCCCTGTATAATGTATTTTACTTGAAGGGTAGTAGAATACTGTTACAGGTTTGTACGGGCCGGAATTTCGAAGCCCGGTATAAAAATTAAAAGTTCAGCCCGAGCCCTGCCTGTAAAAAAATCATTGAAAAGGGACTCAGTCCGGCTCGACCTGGCCCTACTCAATTTCTGCAAAAAATTCAGATTTTAATTCACATACATTTAAGATTCCTTTAAAGAATACTGCATACATATTTATGGATAAATTTACAATGTATTTTTAAATTACGATGTGTTCGCTAAATGGAAAATACACAATGTATTATTGATTATTTAGATTCTTAGTCCTTCAATATTCAAATAGGAATTCATTAAATAGTTAGAATAAAAGAAAAAAAGGAGTGTTACAAACATCATAACTTTTGAATATGTTTAGTAAAAAGTAGATTTGTAAATATATTTTTCTATCATTCCTTAAGGGTTTTCTCAAATCCAAAAGAGCTACGTACTAACACATTTATTAATTAATTCCTTTTCGGAAATGCATAAGATTAACAGGCATTCTCACACAGAAAATATGTAATCGAATGGCGTTAACCATTTTTCCATAAAAGCGATGTATCTTTGAGAAAATACTATTAAAGCTACGTTTTGAATCGAATTTCCTGTTGCGACTTTACGGAAAAGAAGAACTTGACGCCATGACAAAAATAGCTATATGTCGACAGGTAATTAATTTCTCAAAAATGGAAAACGCTGTTCGATTCCAAATTATGTTCAGCTGCGATCTGGCTCGAATAATAATAATAATAATAATAATAATAATAATAATAATAATAAAAGCAAGCTTATCACAGCATGGCCTGAGTCTGCAGAAAGAAAAATAAAAATAAGCAAACACCATGTCCAATGTATCATGTCTCTACGGTGGACATGTTAAATTTCTGTATTGATGTTACAAGCAATGACTCTTGACACACATTTATGCTTATTCTAGTGAAAGATATGTTTTTACCGGCCAAACCCAATTTTGAGCCAAATTATACTAGCCTAGACCAAACTATTTTCTCCTAACACAAATTGGATAAACTAATTTTCCAATGCCAAACTTATTTCTCTAAATGTCCATAGGATAAACTAGTTTTTCCTATGAAAGTTAGTAATCCTTCACTTTTTCTTTCATACTTAACCATTAAACTCCCCAAAACTATTCAGGGAATCGCTTATCAGAAAGAACATACATCCAAATTCGACGCAAATCCGTAAATTCTGCATCAAAACCATTTATTTAAACTATTGGGGGGTTACCTACATTGCCCTTTGTTTTACATTTAAACGATAAACATCCACAACTAATCACGGAGGCATCTTGTCAGAATGATCCTATACCTAAAATTTTAAATGAAAACTGATAATTCTCCATGAAAAATCCATCTCTCTGAATTAACAATGGGGTATTAGCCTCCCTTTCATCCCCTCTTAATCTTATCCAATGAATTCCCAAAACTAATCAGAAAAGTACCTTATCAAAATGAAACTACTTCCAAAATTTTAAGCAAATCGAATATTTCTACTAAGAGTTATCGCATTACGTACATATGTACGTACATACGTACAATCATGCGTACATACATGCGTACATACACAAATACAGAACCTGCGAGCTCATTATTTCTCGGGCTTTGATGCCTTTGAGCTAAAAACACGTAAAATTATATTGGCCTAGGATAAACTAGGTCAGCCTAGGATAAACTAGGTCAGCCTAGGACAAACTAGAATGTTGGCGCTGAAGCGGTCATTGGATTCAATAAAATCACGCCAAATTGAATTGGCCTAGGATAATCTAGATCGGCCTAGGATAAACTAGTTCAGACCAATAAACAGCAGGCTAAACTAGTTTATCCTATAAGAGTTAGGCCAAACTAGTTTAGCCTAGGAAAAACTAGTTTGTCCTATGGGCCTTAGGATAGACTAGTTTAGCCTAGGAAAAACTAGTTTGTCCGATGGGCGTTAGGATAAACCGGTTTGGCCTAGGAAATACTAGTTTGTCCGATGGGCGTTAGGATAGACCGGTTTGGCCTAGGAAAAACTAGTTTATCCGATGGGCGTTAGGATAGACCGGTTTGGCCTAGGCCATTCTAGTTTGGCCTAAAATCGGGTTTGGCCTGTAACATATATATCAAAATCTATCAACAATATTTTATGTAAACTTCTAAGTGAATCTGAAGTTTGATGAATATATGTACATTAGTTATTGTGATAGGGCTATGAAGGAAATCGTAACAGTATCACCTGTTATGTGATTTACACCAAAATGCAATCAGCACAAAATTATATAAAGAACCAGATGAATCTGCAGTTTCATGAAATTACATGCATTAATTCTTGAGGAATAGACATTGCGGAAATTGTGTAAATCAGCACAGCAATGCCATCTGTTGGACGATTTGCACCAAAAAGTAATCGCCACTAACAGACACCAGGGGCTAACTGATTCTAAAGTTTTATTAAATTCGTTAAGTTTTTGAGACAGAACGCCCACAGAATTTGTGTCACATACAGGCTACAGATACACTGACAGAGTCGCAGATTCGCAGACAAACATGATTTTTCGGGATCTCTGATCCCTAAAATGTGTAAATCCGTCAAAAACAGGAATTCGAAAACTTTTACGAATTCAATATTTTCTTCCTGAAAAAAAATAGAAAATAAGTAAAAAGAACCTGAAGTTTTCATCCAGCGGTGTTGGAGATGAGTCGAAAGAATTCAGTTGAACAAGTGAAATGTTTGCGATTGGCCCTAAAGAATAAACTTTTTACTCCTACAGATGAAATCACGTACATGTACAAGCAAAAAACCCCAAAGGATTTTTTATTAATTCAATGAAACCATAAATATATCCTGCCTTTTGACTTTGTTTGGAAATGCGGTCCAGGAGAGATGATAATCATTAATCAAATGTAACATCCATCAAAATACATTAAGTCATTAGCCCCGCATTAACTGTTCTAAAAAAGATTTTCTATCGATAAAAGACACGCTGACAGACGGAGCGATGAAATGTTTAAGTTCGGTATAAGGATATATATTCACTGTAGTCAATTTTACTCAAATAAATAAATAAATAAATAAATAAATACGAACAAGCAAATAAACAAAACAGATGAGTTTCATTAAGTGAAATCCAAATTGAAAAGATTAATTTTTATCGAAACATTAATCATTTTAGACTACTTGTTTTATTGACCTAATCCGATAGAAAGTAACTTTCGTATGTAGCTATTAATTTCATGAAATGAAATCTTGATTATTTTTTGATTAAAGAAATATTTGATGTGCTTAATGTTTAAAAGTTATTTTCCTTGATCAGATATATTTGTAAAACATTTTTCGGGTGATAAACGTATTAACCAATTTTAAATATCAACAATTAACAAGAAATAAAAATCATTCGTAAAGCGTTAATTATGAAATGCCAGACCAATAATTATGAAATACTTAAACTCCCTTGTTTCATTAAGTGAAAGATGATGTCAATATAACGGACGGAAGAATGGTGGGGAGGGTTATCAAATGGTTTGACCCTTTTGTGTGCGGAGTACTTAAAAAAAGGACACAACTTTTATTTTACTTGCACCAGACAATTTAATTAAAAATTTCCTCTTATAGAATACTTGAAAATACGTACGCTTGTATTATTGGTACCAAAATTCAAGGAACCGTGCGCACTCGAAAAAAATCCACCTTTAACAGCCGCCATTTTTGTGTTAGCAGTCAGGTCTGGCATTCAAAAGGCGATGGTTACCTACTGTAACAATACTGTCCATTTTGCGTGATGTCTAAAGATTAGAATTTGAATGGAAGCATTTAATTGATAGAAAAATCTCCATTATTGCTCTCGAAAATTTAGTATGGCTAAACAGAATTTCAAAGAAATTTGAGATAAATTAATCAATGAATTATAAAAAGAAGATAATTTAAAAAGCATATTTGATTTTACATCAGAAATTCAGAAAACTGAAAAGTATTAATAAAAAAATCCTTGAATGAAGATTTTTTTAACAAAAGCACTTTTCCTCCTTTTTATATTCCACATTTATTTGTAATAACTTTACCAGAAATGTCGTTCCATATCTCCGAAACATACTAACACAATTTAATAAATGGACTATACTTTTGCATATGCATTATTCCATCTATCAGAATAAAAGTAAACAAATTTCATTTTCCATCACTCCCACTGCTCTGAATAAAGCACCATAAAAATTTGCAAAATTTAATCCAAGAAAATATTTACAGTTTCTGCACACGACATCCATTTTCTAATGACTTTATATAAAAAAAAATGAAGCTCTCTAAAAACAATAGAGTGGGAGGAAAGCAAGTACTCTAGAATAAATAAATAAGTAACGAAAATCAGACAAAGGAAAAAGAGCAAAAAGCAAAATCTTTAGCTAGAGAATCCGATTTATGTCATTCAAATATCGATACATCACTTCCTATCGGACTGCCTGCCAGCTCCTCTTCTTTTTTTTTTCCATCGAACATTCAACCGTGTAACTGAATCTAAGAATGAAATCGAATTATGGATGACGTCTGAAAGTCATGTGACATCTTGAAAGACTTAGAGACTCTTAGCGCACCGATATTTTGGACATTGTCAGACAGAGGTCAGAATAAAGAGAAATCAGTGATAAAAAAGGAGAAAAGAGTTATGGAGAACATGTATAAAAGAAATAAATAAAAAAATCCTTGAATTGCGAATCCTTGAATTCCCTTGTCAGCCTTAGCGCTGACACAAAAATGGCATTATTATTATCCCCATTATTTCAGCATATGCGTGGTTCTCTAAATTTTGAGATCAGTATTTCATAAAAGATTATTTGACGTGTTCAATCACATTAAAAATAAGCTGGAAAAACGTTTTAAAAATTATTGGTAACAAAATTCAAGGGAATGTTACATACGCTGAAATAAATCCACCTTCGACAGCCGCAATTTTTGAGTCAGCATTCAGTTCTGGCATTCAGAAAGCGACGGTTCAGTGTTGAATTCAGGGGGTGGCCCAGGGGGGCATCCCCCGGAGCAGTAAAATGTCCCCCCGGAAAATTTAGGATTTTGGATTTTCAATAGTCAAAAAGAATTATTTTCCCTCTCGAAGCTCTATAATGCCCCGGAGCCTCAGAAGTCCCTCATAAGAAAAGTGTCTAAATTCAACACCAGTCACAGGAATACTGTCCGTTTCGCGTGATGTCTAAATATATGCCCCCTATATAATACTCCCCCCCCCCCCCCGCCCGGAGTCTCAGAAGTCCATCAGAAGAAAAGTGTCTGTATTCAACACTAGTCACAGGAATACTGTCCATTTCGAGTGATGACTAAAGATTAAAATTTTAATGGAAACATTTAACAAAATAAAAAAGCCCATTCTTCTCATTTTCATTCATTATTTTTCTCAGAAATTTAGAATAGCAAAACGAAATTTCAATGAAATTTGAGTTAAATTAATCAATGAGTTATAAAAAGAAAATAATTTAAAAAGCATATTTGATTTTACATCAGAATATAAGGAAGTGTTTATAAGAAATTTTTTTTTTTTTTTTTTTTTTTTTGAAAGGCAATTTTTTTTTTTTAACAAAAGCAATTTTCTTCCTCTTTATATTCCGCATTTATTCATAGTAGCTTTACAAAATATGTCGCTCCATATCTCCGTAACATAACACAATTTAGTAAATAGAACATATTTTTCTTATGCATTATTCCACCTATCAGAATTAATGTAAACAAATTTCAATTTCAATTTTCCCTCTTCCCCTTCTCTGAATCAAGCACCATAAAAATTTGCAAAACTTAACGCAAGAAAATATTTACAGTTCCTCAACACGACATCCATTTTCTAATGGCTTTCAAAAAAGATGAAGCTCTCTAAAAACAATAGAATGGGAGGAAAGCCAGTACTCTAGAATAAATAAGTAAATAACGGAAATCAGACAATGGAAAAAGAGCAAAAAGAAAAATCTTTAGCAAGAGAATTCGATTTATGTCATTGAAATATCGATACATCACTTCCTATCGGACTACCTCGGAGCTCCTCTTTTTTCCGTCGAACATTCAACCGAATAATTGAATCTAAGAATGGAATCGAATTATGGAAGTCACGTGACATCTTGAAGGGGTTAGAGACTCTTAGCGCCGATATTTTGGACATTGTCAGACAGAGGTCAGAAGAAAGAGAAATCAGTAATGAAGAAGGAGAAAAAGTTATAATGGAGAACTTGTATAAAAGAAATGAATAAATAAGATTCATAATAGTAAAAGCTCATTTGAAATTTAATTTGAAGAAATTATTTGTAAACATAATCATATAAGAATTAATATGCATTCTTACAAGAAAAGAAATTTAAGATCTTAACATGTTATACGAGCTACAAATACAATTTTAAGTAGCTTCCAATAAATTCGTCACATATTTCTGATTAAGGCCGATCTCAAATCCAAAAGTGCAACTTTATGACATAAGTTTCGGAAATGCATGAAACTAGCAAGTGTTGTTGTTTAGAAAATGGGTAATCGAACTGTGATTTCGTTTTTTGTTTAAACAAGAGTAAGTTTATTCCTGTTCATATTTTTTGCATTTATTTATAATAGCTTTACCAAAAATACTGTATATATACATAATATATCTACAGAACACACTTTTGCATATGCATTACTTCATCTAACCGAATTTAAAAAAATAAAAATAAAAATCAGTTTCCATTCCTTCTCTCCTTCTTTGAATCAATCTAATAAATAATATTTGATAATAAAAATTTCCATAACTTAGCTCAAGAAAATATTTACAGTTTCTGCACACGACATTCATTTTCTAATGGCATTATAAAAAAAAAGATGAAGCTCTCTAAAAACAATAGAGTGGGAGGAAAGCAAGTACTATAGAATAAATAAATAAATAACGAAAATCAGATAAATGAAAAAGAGCAAAAAGAAAATCTTTAGCTAGAGAATCCGATTTATGTCATTCAAATATCGATACATCACTTCCTATCGGACTGCCTCTCAGCTTTTTTTTCTTTTTTTCGTCGAACATTCAACCGTATAACTGAATCTAAGAATGAAATCGAATTATGGATGACGTCTGGAAGTCACGTGACATTTTGAAGGGGTTAGAGACTCTTAGCGCCGATATTATGGACATTGTCAGAGAGGTCAGAAGAAAGAGAAATCGGAGACGAGAAAAGAGTTATGGAGGACATGTAATAAAGAAATAAATTAAAAAAAAAAAAGATTCATAACAGCAATAGCTCATTTGAAACTTAAAATCATTTGTTAACATATTCATATAAGAATTCCTATGAAAATTTAAAACAAAAGAAACTTAATACCTTAATAAACTATACGAACCACAAATACAATTTTAATTAGTTTCCATTTAAAAAAATCACATATTTCTGATTAAGGCTGTTCTCAAATATGTACAATTTTATGACATGAATTGTAATTCATTTTTATTCGGAAATGCATGAAACCATCAGATGTTGTTGTTCAGAAACTATGTAATCTAACTGTGTTTTCCATTTTTTTTTCTTTCTTTCTCCAAAATTCAATATATCTTTTAGAAAATAGTATTAAAGGGAGCGTTTTGAATCGAATTTCGGCACAAAAGAAGAATGGCTACTCAAGGAAGGTTGAAAAACGTCTTTGTCACGTGATCAAAATCACTTTTAACTCAATAGGTAATCTATTTTTTTTTTAAAAAGGAAAAAGTTTGATTCCAAATAATTCGCATAGTTAGACCTTCCAATTTTATATCTTTCTGTTAAAAAATGAATTTGTAAATGTGTCCAAACGTTTTGCAGTTGTTGAACAAAGTAAAACAACCTTAAAGAACATTTTGGAAAGTAAAAGTGCAAAGTTCAAATTCAAAAAGATTTAAAATATCAGCTTCGCAAAATTTACATACTACATTTAAGACCCCAAAATTGAGATGGCATAGGCTTATTCACATAGATTTAATCAGTCCCTAATCAGGATTTACGTTTTTTCCCAACAAATATAGCATCCCGCCAACAAAACAAGTTTTACAGGGTAAAAAGAAATTTTCATCAGTAAGCGAAAGAAGAAAAATTAGAGGTCTGCACGGACCCGGGGCGGGCCCGCATCCTTATTAATTGCTATGACCTGCACTGTTTGCAATTATCAGTCACGATTGATTCAAGTTACGAGTGCAACTTATAGAGCAAGAAATGTAATTACGGCAAAATTTTGAGGACTTATTAAAATTAATGCTTATTAAAAGCTGTAGAAAATTTTTAGTTTGAAATCTCACAAGAAATTCGAATATTTTTTGAGAAAGTTCTATTACAACAGATGATGATTGACAAAAATCATTATAAAAGATAAACTGAGGTATGCATACCTAAAACATGTTTTAATTAGATGAAATTCGCATAATTAGAAAATCATTTTGTACCTTTGATGAATTCATTACATTTTACAAGAAAATAAAAAAAAATTGTCAGAGGCACAGCAAGCCAGCCATATGATTACATGTATAAAATTAAGCGCATAATATTTTCGGCTTCGGCTTCAAAATAGGACGATTGTCGGTTCCAAAACACGGAACCGAAATCGGTTTCGGTCGGTTAAGGCCGAAATCGGTTTCGGCCTTAAAAACCTGTTTCGGTCAATCCTTACCTAAAATAAATTCAAAATTAATTTAAAAAAAATGAAATGGATTCATTTCTATTTGACAAACAATAGCCTTTGCAATGGCCACAGGAATTTTCCATCAAAATCTAAATATTATAAACACATCTTCAGATTAATTTATCTGCTGTTATTTTTAGTCAATTACTTTGTACAAGTCAGCTTAATTGAGGTAAAAAGTTTTATTTTATAGAAAACAGACAAAAATTGCATATATACATATAAAAAAAAGCACTAAAGTACACGCCCACACAAGCATCTTAGTATTGAACCACCTCTTCCGAAACTATTGCAATGTAAATGATTAATGAAAGGTGAAATTAAAGTCATTTCAGCTTATGAAACGGATTATAAAACATTTGGAAGCGGTTTATGGAGACAGTTATTTATAGATATAAATGCCTCTTCAAAAATACGATTTTCATTACAGATATAATACAATTATGTTTATTTTGAGATTACTCTTTAAAAGTTGCCGCGTATGTCAAGAAATTTCTAAACCCGATATTTAATTAATCTTGCTAATAATTTGTTAACATTGTTCATATCGAAAAATTTGGATAAGATTCAAATACTCATCAAAAAGTCAAAGCGGAAACAAAGCATAAACTTTTTTCCCTAAATATTGTATATTTTATGAATAATTAAATCAATTGTAGCCAATTACAAATCATATTTGAGATAGCAGATTACTTAGGTTGTACTTACTAGCTTTGGTAATTTGGATGATGGGGTGAAACTGAATTTTATTTATCCACCAGTGAGGCCAAGATTAAAAATACTTCTTACTTTGAAATTATCTTTATTTTACATATTCTTTCAAATTCCTCTTTTGTAGACACCTAGTTATAAAAAGTACCTATATCCTCCAAATCCCATGATTTTAACACTGATGCTTGAGGTTAGAAAGTTGGGTAACCGATTTTTAATGGATCAATCAATTGTTCGGTATGTCGAGTCGGGATGATAATATTTTTCGTATCGGGTCGGATTTATATGACTGTTTCGGATTGGAATATGACTCTTGAGAGCCAGCTTGGGTTGGGATATGTTTCTTAGAAGTCCGGTTTCGAGTTGGCTTAGTTGAAAAATAAAACAAAATAGTCTAGAATTTTTTTATAATTCGTCTTTCTTCAGAGTAATAACTAGTCTACCTAATTGAACATTTGTGAGTATGTGTGCTTTTTAAAACATAAACGAAACAATACATATATATCTAAGATTTACAATTTTAGATTATTTTTATATAATTGCATTAAAGTATGGATTAATTTCATTCTATTTCGTGGATCGGGTTTAAGTACATCTTTTTTCAGGTTTAGAGTGTTTCCGGTTCGAATCGGATTTGGGGATGATTTGGAATAGAATTTTCTGTTTCGGATCTAAATGATGACAACAAGTCAGAGTCGATAAATTTCTATGATAAACTGTTATCTATTATCCCCTCCATTCCTTTAATTATACTACAAGAGATAAAACATCTTTAAAGAAGTGAAGAGGGAAAGTCATACACTTCCGACCGCAGACATTGCAGGAAAAAAAATCATACATATATCAATACAGTAAAGCCAATATAGATAAAACACGAACAAATCCTCTTCTAGCGGGTGGAAATAAAAGCCTCTTTTTCCAGTCCGACTAAGTTTTGTCATCACATATATATAATAGAGCAGTGCCCCGAAGTCAGGTCGATGCGAGATATATGTACCATACTTGCATTGTTACTTGATTAATCGGATAAAAGAGAGAACTGCTTCAGGTAACATGGGTCACCTAGGTTGGATTTTATTTATTTACATACCAACGAAATGAAAACGGTAGTCTAAAGGAAAAAAAGAATAAACTAGTTTATTTGCAGATTTTAATTGTGTGCGAGGATGGCTAAGATTGTTGAATACTTTTAAATTTTCTAAATTAGATTCGTGCTAAATACTTTGGACTTGCATAAATCTTGCTTATTTCCAATAACATAATTACAATTTTCAATACAATAAATATGTATGACAATCCTTTTTCCAAGAGCGATGTCGCAAATCGTTGCTTTTTTTCAAATTTCAAAGATTAATTTGTAATTTTCATTTAAATTATAGATAATGGTGAAATTTTGCTTCTTTCGGAGGCTTAGTACTATGAATAGAAACTAAAGACTTCTGAGTAACTGAATTTTAATCTCTTTTAGGTATAGTTTAATACAGAAACAATATCGTATGAGTCAATCTACCCTATTATTCATCTTATGGTCAAGCAGTCTCGAAGATCGATCACAGTATCTACGGAACAGTTTTGTACCGGCAATTAAGAGCTATAACTGCTATTAACAGTCTCACGGAAGAGCATATTTTTTTGAAATTGTAATTTTCAGTTTATTTATAGATACTGCGTAAATTTTGTTTCATTGGGAACCCTAGCACTATGAGTAGAAACTAGAAACGTCTGAGCAGGGGAGTTTCAATAATCTTGTATATAAAGTTTAGTACAGAAATAGTATTCTATAAGTTAATCGATTCTATTATTTATCTTTCGATCAAACAGTCTCAGAGACCGATCACAGTATCTATGGGGCATTTTTTATCCCAGTAATTAAGAATTATAACTTCTGTTAGCGGTCTCACGAGTATTAGATTTTTATGAACTTGTAATTTTCAGTTAAACTATAGATATTGTTGAAATTTTGTTTAGCTTGGAGGTCTAGAACTATCATTAAAAAATTCTGCATAGGTGGATTATAATAATCCTGTGCATAAGGTTTAGTACATAAATAGTATCCTATGCATTAATCAATAGAAAGTTTTATTCATCTTTTTATCAAACGGTCTCATAGACCGCTCATTGTAGTTATGAGACAATTTCTGTCTCAGTACTTAAGAATTAATCAGATATTTCCCATAATTTTTATCCACACCTTAACATTCACTTACATTTTCTTTCCTTACAAGGGTTCTTTTAACCCTTTGAGCTCTGATGGTTAAATTTTCTACCTCTTAATTTTAATTCCGGAACGTCACAATCGCACCGGAATATACGACCAAATTTATTTGAAAAATGTTTAATGTTTTTTTTTTTTGTATACATCGTAAAACAAAGTTTTTCTTTGCAAAATACTGGTGCTAATGCGACATTTGGAATTTTAAAGAAATTTATCCACCAGAGCTCAAAGAGTTAAAAATGATATGACTTTTTCTAACGATTGAAAAAAAGAGAAAAAATAATCAATTTGTAAAAAAAAAAAAAAAATCCTAAACTTGTTATTAGATCAAATGTTCGAATTACACCACACGACTATATCATCTCAATGACAGAAATAAATCACAATCGACAAATTTCTACAATAAACTGTTATCGAATCTACCCTCCCCTTTAATTTCACTAGCAAAGAAACAAAAGCACTTTTGAAGATGGAAAGATAGAAAATTCATAAACTGCCGACGACAGGCATTGCTGCAGAAAACAGAAAAAAAAAAAAATCATACAGATATTAGGCAAGGCAATATAGATAAAACACGAACAAATCCTCTAACGGCTAGAAGTAAAAGCCTCTTTTTCTCGTCCAGCTAAATCCCGTCATCACATACTATGTATATAAGAGAGCAGTGCCCCGAGGTCAGGCCGATAGGAGATACATGCACTGTACTTTCATTAATCCGATAAAAGCGGGAATTGTTTCAGATAGAATACGGGTTACTCATACATTTGGATTATATTTACTCACAAGATGAAAAGGATAGTCTTCATGAGACGCTTGCATTTGATTGATAAAGAATATTTTGGTCTTGCAGGGCTTGAAATTCAATTTTTCGAAGGAGGGGAGTCTCCCTACCAACATTTATAAATGGAGGGGAGTTTGGCTGTTTGGGAGGGAGAAGAAATGTTTAAAACCCGCCATTATTTTATGTGCTATTTAAAGAATTATCAGAATACAGACATAAAAAAATATCACTGAAGCCATTTTTATCAACAATTCAGAATAATTATGCAAAATGTGTAAAAAAAAGTTTTATACTGTCTAGTTGTTACTGGTGGTAAATTCCCTCCCGGTGCTAATTATTTTTGTCACAGATCTAATTATTGTTTTAATAATAATTAATAAAACTTCTAATTAATTTAATAAATTTATATTTATAATTTTAATTGTTATAACTAATGTTATTTTTCTGTATATTAAATGTGCAAGATACAAATTTAATCATAAAATAATACTTATGTGAGTGTAGAAAATAAGAAACACCACTATTGTTTGCATTTCTTTATAAAAGGGGCAAGTCAAATTCATCGAAAAAGACTTTCTTAAAAAATGAATACTTTGTTGAGTAAAAGGATACTTTTTGTTTAATGAATGGCTGCTTTCAGGAATTGCACTCACTCAGAAAGATTTGGAGCTGTAAGAAGCTGATTTTAGAGCAGCAAAGAAAAAAATATATATTGAAGCAGGAAAATTAGTTTGTTGAACAGAAAAATGAACTCCCCGTAATATTATTTTTGGGGGGAAGAGGTTCACTTTGACGAAAGTTTCATTTTTTTCGCTATCTTTTGATGAAATCTGTCTTTTTTAACGATCTTTTCACGAAATCTGCCATTTTTTCGGGATTTTTTGACGAAATTTGCCGTTTTTTTCGTGAATTTTCTGAGAAAATTTGCCGTTTTTTCGCGATTTTTTTTATGAAATCTGATGTTTTATCGCGGTTTTTTTTACAAAAATTGTCGTTTTCCGCGATATTTTCGGGAAATTTGTAGTTTACAGTGAATCTTATGTCGAAATTTGTCGTATTTCGCGATTTTTTGACGAAATTTGACATTTTTTCGTGAATTTTCTGAGGAAATTTGCCGTTTTTTCGCGATCTTTGATGAAAAATAATGTTTTGTCGCGATTTTTTTTTATGAAAATTGTCGTTTTTCGTATATATTTGAGGAAATTTGTCGTTTATAGTGAATCTTTTGTCGAAATTTGTTGTTTTTTGCGATTTTTGGACGAAATTTGCTGTTTTTTCGTGAATTTTCTGAGGAAATTTGCCGTTTTTTCGCGATTTTTGGACGAAATTCGACGTTTTAAAAAATTATGTGATGAAATTAGACATTTTTTCGTGAGTCTTTTGACGGAATTTGCCGGAAATTAGTCGTTTTTTCGCGATCTTTTAACAATATTTGCCGTTTTTTAGCAAACTTTTGCGAAATCACGCGTCTTGTGAAACATGTAATAGCTGTTTCTTTTGTGTGTCATCTCCGATCTTTTGCGTAATTTACGCGCAATAGCGCGTCCGCGGCATCAGTTTCATAATTTTTGGAATTGAATGCGTTATTTTTTTTTTTTTGGGGGGGGGGGGATATTCCGACCTCTATTTCGCCGCGGAAAAAATCGTGATTTTCAATGATTTTTCGCTGTAAAAAAACTCGCAAAATGTGTCGATTACTCGCAGGAAAATATCATAAAATTCGCAAAACGGTCGTGGGAGTTGATCATAGTTTCATAATGCAAAATTGTTTGGGCGGGAGCCTCCCGTCCACGTTATTCTTTTGGGCGGGATTTTAAAATTTTGGGCGCGAATCCCGCCATCCCGCCCTGGAATTCAAGCCCTGTCTTGTCAAATGTCCCGATTTTCAGGGACATCAAGATCTGTCCACGTAATCACAGAGCGGGACGCCAAAATTTTTTTTTTTTTTTTTTTTTACATTTTACTTTTCTTTCTTTCTTTATTTTTTTTGTTTGTTTTTTGTATCACGCTTTTTGTTAATCCGTATTGAGTTAAAAACACAGTAAAACCTTCACAGGATGGAAGGTATCAATAACGAAACATTTTTAAAGTCCCTAAATTTTTATGGTTCACCATATAAATCTATATGTTTAAGACAGAAACCTGTTTAAAATGGAATTTTTCATTGGTCCTAACGATTAAGTTTTATGACATTTTACAGTATTTGGCTTGTGCTATAGATACAAAACGTGTGCTGTGTGCAACGGAATTCTGTTTTAACCTTAGAATGACGCACTTATATTTTGATAGAATCTGATCCACGGGGGTCTACAAAACGCTAAAATGTCTTATTGGCTCTTTTTTTTTTGTGTGTGTGTGAAAAAACATATGTGATATTTTTACATTAAATGATAGGGAAAAAAAAAAAAGATTACAGGCGTATCACAGGCGACTATTTTTATATTATGTTAGCAAGACATCTTTTAACATTTTGCAGCATACTTCCCTTGCAAATGTTGTCATTCTAAGATTTATTGTAACGGAGATTTTACTATACTAGTACTAGTATTATTCTTCTAAAGAAATAAAAAAGATAAGACAATATATGACACGGTTATTCATAAGCAACACGAGAAGGAAGATCGTCTGGAAAATGTTTTATTTTTTCAGTTCTAGAATATTTAAAATGAAATGCAATACAGCTTATAAAATGTCATGTGATTGATGATTTGATTGAAAATTCCATTTCGAAAGAAAAAACGACATATCAATTAATCCAACAGCATAAGCTCTATATATATCATATTTTGCCATTCACTGTATACTGTGTTGCATGGTAAACATACAGTCTTTTCTATTTAAATTCCACAGGCATATTTTATATAAATTTACAAAAAATAATTAAATAACGATATACAAAAACAACTCGCAAACCTATAAATATTGAAATATATACTGCATTAAAAACATTTTTAATTATGCAAAAGTTTACTAATCGTAAGGTTTGAAAAAGTGAAACATCATTAAAATTCGCTTAAAACTGTTATCGCTCATAGACCATAATATATATGCTCGTTTGAGCTTCAGTAAATAAACTATAAACACGTTACACACGAGAGTTTCAATCGCATTTGGTACTACACTAGTCTCAATAAGAGATATATTAACTTCTTGGTATATTACGTCTCACTAACGTTTAGAAGATAAATAAATATAAAAAATTTACATCAAGATCATAATTTTCCTTAAGTTTTAATGCCTTCAATATACAGCGCATTCGGATATATCACGCTTTTAACTTGTCTCCACAAGTGCGATACAATGAGATGATACTGTATAAAATTGTGGCAATCCAAGTATATTTACGAAAGTGAGAGTGCGGCATGACGGACTGATATATCGAAATCAAACACTTTTCAATTACTTTGGAATGTGTTAAAAGAATATTGGAGCAATGATACAATCATAATTTGTACAAGCAAAAAGAAAATTGCTTTAAAGTATCATAAAAAAAAAACTATACATTACAAAAAACTGCTTAAAATTACCATTAAAAAGAAAGAAAAACTATGTATTACGAAATAAAGAGAGAATGCTTAAAAGTACCAATAAAAGGAAAGAAAAACTACCCTTTACGGAAAACTGTTTACAAGTACTATCAAAATCAAGAAAACTACACATTACGAAAAAAAAAAAAAAAAAAAAAAAAAAAAACTAATGAAAAAAAATACAGAAAGAGAGAGCTTTAAAGTACGATTAAAACCAAACAAAACTACGCATTACGAAAAAAACATTGCTTAAAATTACCATTAAAAAGAAGGAAAACTATACGAATTACAAAAAAATGCAGAATACTACACACTATGTGCTAAAAAACTAGTGAAAAGTATCATTAAAACAATTTTTTTTTTCTTTTTGAATGCTGTCTGGAACGAGCCGATAGGAAGTTTGTACTTTAATTTAAAAGTACCTTTAAAAAGAAGAAAAACTATGCTTCACAGCAAAAAAATTGCTTAAAAGTATCATTAAACAAAGAAAAACTTTTACTTTTTGAACGCTGTCTGGAGCAATCCGATAGAAAATTTGTACTTTGATAAATCAGATAAGATGGTGTGTGGAATGTAAGGAGGTGGATTCAGATAACAGGGGTCAGTCGCACATTGGGTTTTTATTTACAAGCAAGATGAGAAGGTTCGTTCACAGGAAATTGTTTTTACTGTCGCAGAATAAATTTGGACACGACATACGATACAACTTATAAAATGTCGTATGACTGATGCTTTAATTGAAAATTTCATCCTGAAAGATAAATTGATATCCGTATCAATCAATCGGTATACGTTATGTTAGAATATGTTTAACACTTCACGATATAATTTTTAATAAATCATTTTTAGTCTTTTATAATTCTGGGGGATTATTTTTCTGTCTATTCATGCGATTTTAAAACAAAATAAAAGTTATGTAATAAGTTAGAACATTCTGAACTTTGTGTCTAATAAAAACTCCCATTTTGAAAGATAAAATGTCATCTGTATCAGTCAATCGGCATACGTTCCATAGAATATATTTAACGCTTAATTTGCATTCAGTATAATTTTTAATCGATCATTTTAGCCTTTAAGTGTACACGGTAGAACCCGTCGAACTTCGACGAAAGTAGATGTTTTAGAAAAGCTGTTTCATTGATTTATAACAACGTACAAAATTAGCTACAGCAAAAAATGCATCTTATATTTGTCAGTTTAACTCTAAAAGAAATATTATTTTAAACTAACATTAACAAAATACCATTTCTACAAAAGTCAGTTGTCCAAATTATTAAAATTAAACTTTAATGGCATATGTAATAAGTAATACATGATAATAATAAGTTATTATGATGAAGTTATCAATTGAGGCCCTTATGCTTGGTAAAAATGAAATAAAAAATCAATCAAATTGACACTATCATAAAATTTCACGTGAAATCTAAACCCGTCATCGTTTTCATATTCTCAAAATTTACATACGAAATTTTAATTTCATTTTATTTTTCAATTTTAAAAGAAAATGGCGCATTCCTGTTGCCACGATTACAAAATTCGCACAAATACCATAAAAAAATTAATATCTCAAAAATAAATTGAGATACAGCTTTCAAACAAATTGCATTTAAAAGTACACATTTTTCTCTATACGCCGATGTAAAAATTGAGAATGTGCGATATTTAGATGTATAAAAATTGCAGTAGCAAAAATTGCGAAACCAAATTGCTTGGAAAGGTATTGCCATTCGCAGAATGACGTATGCGTTACGCACAGATACGTTTGGCCTTTATAATATAGATTTCTCCCCAGCTATTTAACTCTCTACTATTAATTTTGTTAAGAAATTATAATATGAGTATTAACTAATGTTTAGGAGACAAATATCAAACATTTACGTCTAGATCATTATTTTTCTTAATTTTTAATATCTTCAATATAAACGCGCCTTCGAATAGTTCACGCTGTTAACTTTTCTCCGAACAGATGTGATACAATGGGAATTTAACTATATAAAACTGTGGCAATCCAAGTGTATTGACGAAAGTGAAAATGTGGCAAAACACACAGATAACTTGAAGTAAAATATTTTTCAACTACGTTGGAGTGTTAAAAAGAAGACAGCACTATTGATACAATCATAATTTGTACAACCCCCCCCCCCAAAAAAAAAACTTTAAAATACTATTACAATAAAAAAAAACTACACATTACGAAAAAAAAAACCTGCTTAAAAGTACCATAAAAAAGAAGAAAAACTACCGGTTACGAAAAAACTGCTTACAAAACCAAGAAAAACTACGCATTACGGAAAAAAAAGAGTACTCAAAGTACCATTAAAACGAAGAAAAACTGTGCATTACGACAAAAATTGTTTAAAAGCATCATCTAAACAAGGGGGGAAATTACGGGAAAAAACTGCAAATTACGAAAAAAAAATTTATAATTACCATTAAAAACCAAGAAAATTTACGCACTATTAAAAAAAAAAAAAACTATTTTAAAGTACTATTAAAACAAAAACTTTTCCTTTTTGAATGCTGTCAGGAGCGAGCCGATAGAAAATTTGTACTTTGATAAATCAGATAAGATGGTGTGCGGATGTAAGGAGGTGGATTCAGATAACATGGGTCAGTCGCACATTGGGTTTTTATTTACAAGCAAGATGAGAAGGTTCATTCACAGGAAACTGTTTTTACTGTCGCAGAATAAATTTGGACACGACATACGATACAGCTTATATAAAATGTCATATGACTGATGCTTTAATTGGAAATTCCATTTTGGAAGATAAATTGATATCCGTATCAATCAATCGGTATGCGTTATGTTAGAATATGTTTAACACTTCACGGTATATTTTTTAATAAATCATTTTTATTCTTTTATAATTCTGGAGGATTAATTTACTGCCTATTCATGTGATTTTAAACACATGTAAAGCATTTAATGTCATGTGCATGTGACATTTACGATAAGCATTATTGATATTTAATTTTACAGTTTGTTGATAGTTTTTTGGCCGATGTAACTCCAAAAAGGATAAATCCATTAACTAACAGCTTATTGACTCGGATGAAATGTCTCATTTCCAATTAAAAATATAGGGTAGATGTGCCAGTAATGGGCCACCTTAAGGAATTTCTCTAAAAAATAATTTTTTATTAATAGTTATAATTATTGTATTCCAATTTTTTTCATATTAGATTAATCTTTCAACAATATTTAACTAATCCCACAGTTACATTTCCCAATAGAAATAAAAATTTCATTTTAAATAATAGAAATATGTCTAAACACCCAAATGCCCAGTAATGGGCCACCTATGTTCCAGTAATGGACCGCCTATGTTCCAGTAATGGGCCATCCTACAAAAAATAACAGATAATTATTTTTAGGTGCGTTCGTAATTATATAAATAGGTAGCACCTATAATTGTCGTTCAGTCCGTCTGTCTGTCCATCTATCTGTCCGTTTGTCTGACAGTCTGTCTATCTGTCCGTTTGTCTGTCCGTCTGTCTGTCCGCATATAACAACGGAAAACTATCCAACCGAATCGTTTGAAATTTAAAATACATAATTACTACATAATTTTGTCGAGTCATTTCAAATTTTATGAAAATCGGATGGATAGATCAATTACAGGGACATTCAAAAGGATTCCGTTACATTACGGTCAATAGGGGAAAAAGTTTTAAATGCATTTTAATCGTTTGAAATTTAAAACATATAATTATTGCGTAATTTTGTCGAGTCATTTCAAATGTTATGAAAATCGGATGAATAGATCAATTACAGGGACAATCAAAAGGATTCCGTTATACTTCGGTCAATGGGGAAGAAGTTTCAAATGCATTTTAATGATGTTACATTCATTCGAACATAATAGAATTGGCATGAATCTATGAAATATATACTAAAATATGCATTCTGTACAATCTGTGACGCAAAGAATTTTTATTATTAAATTACAGGACTACACAAAAGTATTCCACTATATAATGCTATACGGGGAAACATGGTTTGGTACGTGTTTTAATTATATTCAACTATTTCACATTTTATGAATAAGATATACGTTGCTGAGGTGTAATAAGAATTACTATTCCTGTATATTTACAGAATTTCAACCAATATACTGTATCCGAAGTACTATTTACTATAAAAGCAAGATCTGAATATTTTAAAAATTTCGTTATCGTACGAACGCACCTCATTTGCTACATTCACGTGCAATTTCCAACTTGTTCTTTTTATGTCTACGTAAGTCGCATCTTCTTCTTCCTCAGAATCCACATTATCCTCTTGTATACAAAATTCGGCCTTTTTTGAAGCAATTGTAAATTGTTTTTTCTTCAATTACCCCCATTGATCCCGTTCTTATATGTATAACTATTCAATTAACACTGTTTTGAGAAGGATGTTGAAAGGTGTGTGAAAGGAGGGGGTTGATGAATTTGTTGGACTTAAGGAACAAGAAAATTCAAGCAGAGGAGTAATATAAAAAAAAACTCAGCACTGAACGATAAATTAGGAATAAGAGATGGAAATTTGATTTCATGTGATTTCGAAGTTTTTTTTAACAACTGAATAAAGAACATTTTATGAAACTATTCGTTATATGGAGATAGATATTTCGCTATATAGAGACTGTTTTTAATGTAATCATGGGAAAAGGGGAACATTCCTACTAAAAATTCGTTATATAGAGAAATTCGATGTATGGAGTTTCGTTATAGAGAGACTTGACTGTATTTATAAAGAAATTGTCTTTATTAAATTCTAGTAAGTAAAATTTAAGTATTAAATTTGTTTATTTAGTTTTCAGTTAAATCAAAATATTTTATCACTACTGAAATTACACTTTTAGTATTGGTCACTTGGGTGGC
This sequence comes from Maratus speculifer, assembly GCA_964019185.1. Classification (NCBI taxonomy): domain Eukaryota; kingdom Metazoa; phylum Arthropoda; class Arachnida; order Araneae; family Salticidae; genus Maratus; species Maratus speculifer. The sequence continues at coordinate 69,382,915 of OZ025303.1, forward strand.
CCATTACTGGCAAATCACGAAATAAGCAATCCAGTAATGGACCACCCCTCCTAAAATCTTAAAAATAAATAAAATTTTCTAAATGGCCATTGGTATATTAAATTCAATGTTTTATATTGCTAACCAAACAAAAACATCCAATTTTTACGGAAAAATAAAAAAGATATAAAACTAAGTAAGTAAAGTCTGCTCTTAGCTTGTTCATTAAGATTTTCAGTGAAAAACAGAAAAACTGTGAAACTTTATTTTCTGCTTCCTAATTGTTTTGACGAAAAGTGTAAAAAATTAATCCAGCTTATAAAGCATGCAAGGTAGAGTTCAGAAAAAAATAATAAAAGCTTAACTATTATTTATTATTTTTTTATAAACCAAGAAGTGCGAGGTGGCCCATTACTGGAAGGTGGCCCATTACTGGCACATCTACCCTATATTTGAATTGAAATTTGAATGAAATATAGGGTCATGATAAATCAAAGAGTATGGAAAATAAGATTATAAATATCTCGACAGCTAATTATCCGATCAATTTCATGCTTTATGCAAAATCTATATATTTTTTATTGTCTTTTACAACCGGTACTTAAAATTTAAAAAAATCGAAATTTCCTACACACTTTTGATCAAAACAAGTATTTCGACCCCCCCCCCCCCCCCCCCAAAAAAAAAAAAAAAATCCGGGAAATTGACGTTATTGATATTCTATAGGCTTCTTTCCATTATTACATACTAACTACATGCTAGATTTCCGGTCTATCTTGATTTGTTTGGGAGATAGAGCGTTCACAAACACAGACAGACAAACAACATTGTAAATATATACAGGACAGTCGCACCATACAATTTAACCAATAAGAATGTATTTATTAAAATACAACACATTGCTCAGTGGTGCACAAAACAGTAATTTTAATATGCATTTGTACAATTAAAATAAAATAAAACTATCAAAGTTTCGCGCCGTCTTCTGCGGGCGTCTTCAGGAAAATACGATAACGGAAGGACTAAGTTTGCATCTTGATCGAGAGATAATATTTCTAATAAATTAAAATTTAAATGAATAAATTTTTTTAAAATGTTGCCACTTACATGTGAGTAAAAATTAAAATATTGCAACGAAATAAAATTTTAAGATTTTATGATGTTATGCCATATTTTTGGTATATTGTAGGATAAATTATCATTACATGGTTTATTTTCTCGTGCTATGATTTCGATGGATTCTCTTATTTTACCTTGAACTGGGTTATTGCATGGAACTATGATTTTGGCCTCATCAAAGTTAATACGGCAACCTTTGTTCGCCAAGTAGAAGCGAGAAAGAGCAGTATTCTGTTTATTATAAACAGAATACATTTTGGTCTCAAAAGAATACTGCTTTTTCTCGCTTCTACTTGGCGAACAAAGGTTGCCGTATTAACTTTGATGAGGCCAAAATCATAGTTCCATTCAACAACCCAGTTCAAGGTAAAATAAGAGAATCCATCGAAATAATTGCACGAGAAAATAAACCATGTAATGATAATTTATCCTACAATATACCAAAAATATGGCATAACATCATAAAATCTTAAAATTTTATTTCGTTGCAATATTTTAATTTTTACTCACGTGTAAGTGGCAACATTTTAAAAATTTTTATTCATTTAAATTTTAATTTATTAGAAATATTATCTCTCGATCAAGATGCAAACTTAGTCCTTCCGTTTTCGTATTTTCCAGAAGACGCCCGCAGAAGACGGCGCGAAATGTTGATAGTTTTATTTTATTTTAATTGTACAAATGTATATTAAAATTCCTGTTTTGTGCACCACTGAGCAATGTGTTGTATTTTAATAAATACATTCTTATTAGTCAAACAACATTATTTATCTAAAAATATACTTTTCCGAATCTTTAGTTCTTAAACGTGCAAATCCGTCAAAAAAAATTTTTTTTCGATTTTCAAAACGATTGCAAGATTTACCCTATACTACATATGATGAGTATGTAAAAAAAGTAAAGAATGCTTAAAGTACCATTAAAACGAAGAAAAACTGCACATTACGACAAAAAATTGCTTAAAGGCATCATTCAAACAAAAAATATATATATACACATTACCTTTAAAAAATGTTTAAAATTACCATTAAAAACCAAGAAAAACTACGTACTATGAAAGAAAAAAATAAAACATGCTTAAAAGTATTATTTAAATAAAACTTTTCCTTTTTGAACGCTGCTGTCTGGAGCAATCCGACAGAAAATTTGTGCTTTGATAAATCAGATAAGATGGTATGTGGAATGTAAGGAGGTGGATTCAGATAACATGGGTCAGTCGCACATTGGGTTTTTATTTACAAGCAAGATGAGAAGGTTCATTCACAGGAAATTGTTTTTACTGTCGCAGAATAAATTTGGACACGACATACGATACAACTAAATATAAAATGTCATATGACTGATGCTTTGATTGAAAATATCATTTCGAAACATAAAATTGATATCCATATCAATCAATCGGTATACGTTATGTTAGAGTATGTTTAACACTTCACGGTATATTTTTAATAAATTATTTTTAGTCTTATAATTTTGGAGGATTAATTTACTGCCTATTCATGTGATTTTAAAACAAAATAAAAGTTATGTATGAAATTAGTGCATTCTGAACTTTCTTTGTGTCTAATAAAAACTCCTATTTTGATAGATAAAATACAGTCTCTATCAGTCAATCGGCATACGTTCCATAGAATATATTGAATAATTCATTTGCATTCAGTATAATTTTTAATAAATAATTTTTAGCTTTTTATAATTGAACAGGATTAATTTACAAAAAATTTATGATTTATTATGTGTCACGAGATATTCTGCTGTAAGTACACAAAATTTGATATCTCTGACTTATACAATTTTTATGTATGGACTTTGTGAAGGACAGACAAACAGATTTTACTAAAATAAAATTTGCGCATTAAGTTAGTGCAGTCTGAATATTGTGAATTTATTCTACATACTGCGCTTAAAAAAAAAAAAAAAAAAAAAAATATCACATGATACAATATATAAAAAGTGCAGCAGCAAAATAACATAAACGAGAAAAATAGAACAAAAAATAATTAATAAATCGAAAAGAGGGAGAAAAAGGAGGACAATGTCATGTGATGGAATAACATGCCAACCTTCCAGGATTTTTGCGTAAAATGTAGGTTGACTTGAGTCAGGTTTACTATATTAATTGCTTTACAGAAATTGTCCTACAGCTAACACGATGAAAAGATAATTAAAAGACTCCGATTAACACACAGGACTCTGTTTCTGTATTAAATATTATACATAGGACAATTCTAATTAAAATACACTTAAACAGACATCTTCAACGATAATACTAGAGCTCCATACGAAATAAAATTCCAAATGTATTTATGTAAACCTGATGTAAAAAAATGAAAACTATCTATGCTGTTTACTACTATTTTTAAAGCTTCGCCTGCAGCAGTTACAGTACAGTATTTTAATGCTCCTTCCTTCACTATTTAAAGCATCCATTTTCTAATCCTTAAAAATATGTTGCATTCAAAATAGACGAAGCTAAAAAAAATTTTTTTATTTATTGCTTTAAATCAACTTTTTCATGTCTTAAGCTGATGATATCGATCCCTTCTATAAAACTTTAAAATCGACATGGCTGAAAATCATACTCTTCTCTATACTTTACCTTCAAACATGGGATAGCCTTCTCCTTACTCCTACTATTCGCTAAAATAAATAAAAAATGGATCTAGAACACTTCTTTTTTATTTCAAATTTTATTACCCAACTTACGAAGTGCATCCATTTGCCAGGGAAGTCTTGCGGTTTTACGACTTAGCAGTGGGAGTACTTTAATGCTCTAAGACGGCATTAAGCTAGAAGAGTTTTTTAAAAGATTTTTAAAAGTTCATATACATAGGGACACATTATCTGGAACCTGTTTACAGTCACAGATATCAAGGCAACATTTAGTAGCGCGTATTTCTCAACCTATTTTATAGCATGGCAAACTTGAAAAAACGATTCAAATTCCGCGGCACACAAAACTTATGATCACGACAAACATATGAGAGCATTATTGAATCCATATATTTCAGATATTATTAACAAACATGTCCATGAGTAACGTTGTAGTCCTATTGCTACTAAGCAGCATTTAACCAATTAAATTTCAGTTTTAATGTAGTTTTTTTTAAAACTTCTTAACATCCTGCAATTTTAATTTTGACAGCGTTGAACTAGAAAAGTCATGGTTATGCAATATATATATATATATACAGGGTGTCCCTAAACAAATGGTATATACGCTAGGGGGTGATAGAACACATCAAGACGAGTAATAGTAAATAGGAAACCAAGGGTCCCAAACGCTTTCTAATGGAGATAGCCGCCATTAAAGTTTGGGGTCCAAAATTTCAAATACACATAAAAAACGGAAAAATTGGTCGATTGATTTGCGGGTTTCACTAAAATTATTCTTTATGTTGATATTTTCTTGAAAATAAATTATAAAGATAAATTTCGAAAAATGCCGGTAGAGGGCGCTTTAGACTTTGAAGTAATGAAAAACTATTTTTTTGCCGTGATTTTTTGCATCTCATTAAATGGTTTCGTAAGCTTAGACTTAAACTTAAATTTTGAGCTCAAAATCTGAATAGTTGGAAGCGGTTAAGTAGCACAAACTTAACTGTGTTCAGAGGGTTTAAATTTCAAATGATTATAAAAAACGGAAAAATTGGTCGATTGATTTGCGGTTTTCACTAAAACTATTCTTTATGTCGGTATTTTATTGAAAATGAATTATAAAGATAAATTTTAAAAAATGCCGGTAGAGGGCGCTTTAAACTTTGGAGTAAAGAACAACTACTTTTTACGTTATTTTTTGCATCTGATTAAATGTTTTTGTAAACTTAGACTTAAACTTAAATTTTGAGCTCAAAATCAGAATAGTTGGGAGTGGTTAAGTAGCACAAACTGAACTGTGTTCAGAGGGTTCAAATTTCAAATGATAATAAAAAACGGAAAAATTGGTCGATTCGTTTGCGGTTTAAAATAAAACTATTCTTTAAGTCAGTATCTTCTTGAAAATAAATTTTAAAGATAAATTTCAAAAAATTCCGTTAGAGGGTGCCTTAAACTTCAGAGTAACCAACAACAAATTTTAACCATTATTTTTTGTATCTAATTAAATGCTTTCCAAAACTTGTTAAATGTTTTCGAAATCTTAGATTTAAACTTAAATTTTGAATTCTGAATCATTGGGAGATCATTGGGAGGGGTTAAGAAGCGCAAACTGAAGTGTGTTCAGGAGTTGAAATTTAACCCCCCCCCCCCCTCGAACACAGTTCACTTTTGCGCTACTTAAACACTTGCAACGACTCAGAATTTGATCTCAAAATTTAAATCTAAGCATTTGAAAGAATTTAGTGAGATTTAAAAAAATAACGGTTAAAAATAGTTGTACACTACTCCAATGTATAAGGCGCCCTCTATCGGCATTTTGTGAAATTTATCTTTAAAATTTATTTTCAAGAAAACACTGATTTAAAGAGTAGTTTTAGCAAAAACCGCAAACGAATCGACTAATTTTCCCGTTTTTTTATAGTTTTCCGTTTCGTTTGAAATTTAAACCCTCTGAACACAGTTTAGTTTGTGCTACTTAACCACTCCCAACTATTCAGATTTTGAGCTCAAAATTTAATTTTAAATCTAAGCCTACGAAACTATTTAATGAGATACAAAAAATAACGGCAAAAATAGTATTAGGATGCATTATTTCGTTAATCCAAAGTATAAAGCGCCCTCTATCGGCATTTTTGAAATTTATCTTTATAATTCATTTTCAATAAAATACCGATATAAAGAATAGTTTTAGTGAAAACCGCAAATCAATCGACCAATTTTTCCGTTTTTTATAATCATTTGAAATTTAAACCCTCTGTACACAGTTAAGTTTGTGCTACTTAACCGCTTCCAACTATTCAGATTTTGAGCTCAAAATTTAAGTTTAAGTCTAAGCTTACGAAACCATTTAATGAGATGCAAAAAAATCACGGCAAAAAATAGTTTTTCATTACTTCAAAGTCTAAAGCGCCCTCTATCGGCATTTTTCGAAATTTATTTTTATAATTTATTTTTAAGAAAATACCAAAATAAAGAATAATTTTAGTGAAAACCGCAAATCAATCGACCAATTTTTCCGTTTTTTATGTGTATTTGAAATTTTGGACCCCAAACTTTAATGGCGGCTATCTCCTTTGAAAAACGTTTGGGACCCTTGGTTTCCTATTTACTATTACTCGTCTTGATGTGTTCTATCACCCCCTAGCGTATATACCATTTGTTTAGGGACACCCTGTATATATATATGGAGATTCTTCTTTAAAAAGTTCTTTTGAACACATAAGTAAATAAACTCGGAGGTAAATTAAATTCTGACACCGTTTTTAAACTTTTAAATGACTTATATTAAACGTTAATATTTACAAAAAAGATATTTACATAAGACTATTTACAAAGCAAACAATCATAACTCTAATTAATCAATTACATCTTATACGGGAACTCGTCTTCATCTTACGTTCTTTTTACACCAACTTAAAACTCAAAAACATTCCATTCTCCTTTCTTCCGTTCAGTTCTTTTTTCTACCGCTTAAATCGTCTGGCTTCTTAGGAATTAATAGTTTCTTCAAAATCGTCTGCCTCACTGAGAGCCTGTTCATCAGAGTTGCGATGCGTAGAAAATAATATGCAGATCTAATAGTGGAGGAGATTTCCCATATTTCGGCCATACTGATGAGACATTCGTCCTCGAATATATTCTTGTTGGCTGGAAACAGCAGCTGGATCATCTGAAAAGATAAAGAAAAAAAAAGAAACACAGCAGCATCCAAAGTCTAAATTGAAAAAAAGAAGTCATCATGATGAAAATTTAAATAATTTCTTTCAAAATAAAATCGTATTCTTTTTTTTTTTCTTCACGTCTTTTCATCTTCTTTTTTTTTTCTTACGTCCTTTCGTCTTCTTTTACCTTACATCTTTTCGTCTTCTTTTTCTTACGTCTTTTCGTCTTCTTTTATCTTACGTCTTTTCGTCTTCTTCTTTCTTACGTCTTTGCATCTTCTTTTATCTTACGTCTTTTCGTCTTCTTCTTTCTTACGTCTTTTCATCTTCTTTTGCCTTACGTCTTTTCATCTTCTTTCACCTTACGTCTTCCGTCTTCTTTTATCTTACGTCTTTTCGTCTTCTTTCATACGTCTTTTCATCTTCTTTTACCTTACGTCTTTTCGTCTTTTCTTTCTTACGTCTTCCGTCTTCTTTTATCTTACGTCTTTTCGTCTTCTTTCACACGTCTTTTCGAGAATAAAGTTAAAATTCTATTAGTTGTCAGTCCAGAGGTTTGTCATAGTTGGTATAGTGTCACAATCGGTGAAATTCTTTTTTTTTAAGCTTCGTCCGTCCACGGCTTCATGTACTCTGCACATGTACTGGTGACCATGGGTCCTTCGTTGAATCTAAGTTTCTTTACATCGTAGGTGTCATTATTTTTTACTTTTATGACTTTGTACGGACCTAAATATTTTGGTTTTAACTTCAAACCTGGACCTTGTTGTGTGCGTTTTATAGCAACCACATCATTAATCTTAAATTTGTTAGCTTTCTTTCGTCTGAGGTTGTAAGTTTTACGGTTCTCTTCTTGGACTTTTAAAATCTGTTTTTTAGCATTTTTTCCTCATATCTTCGCGATTATTTGTAAAATCAGATTGTATTTCAGCATTCAGAAGACTAGTAATTTCAATGTTATTTTTTAGTTTCATTTTAGTACCAAACATCAATTCAAAAGGAGTTGTGCTTATACTTCTCTGAAAAGTCGAATTTATCACCTGTTGGACGTTGCTTACATGTGTATACCATTTTTTAGGATTATCGACAGACAATTTAGACAGAACAGATATTATGACAGAATTAGACGCTCAACTTGGCCGTTAGACCTGGGTAATCCAGTGGTAATCGGGATATGTTTAATATTTTCATTCATGCAATAATCTTCAAAAGCTTTAGAGGTAAATGCAGGACCTTTATCTGATATAATTCGAACTGGATTTCCAAAGATAGATTTTTGGATTTCTAATTTAGAAATTACTTCGGCAGCATCGGTAGATTTTGTGGGATACAACCAAACAAATTTTGTGAATGCGTCAATGACCGAAAGGATATGTTTGTAATTTTTATTAGTGCTTTCTAATGGACCTAAGTGATCAACATGGTACGTATGTAATGGAGCTTCTTCTTTTTCTATTGGGTGAAGTAAGCCTTCTTGTTTACCACATTTTCTATTAACTAAAATACAGGGAACACAATTTGCTATACATTTCTCAATTTTTTGTTTAACTTTAGGGATGTAAAAATCATTTTCTAAACTTTTCTCTGTTCTTGCAACTGACCTTTTTCGTGAGCGGCCTTGATTATATTCATTTGCATGTCTTCCGGTACAACTAATAAATCATTACCATTAACACATTTATAAAGAACATCATTTTTAACTAGATAATCATCATAAGATTTCACCTTTAGGATTTCTTTTATTGTTTTAATATGGTCATCGGTTTCTTGAGCTTGGATAATTTTTAAAGTTAAGCTATCTTGGATTAACATGCAAATAGGATACCTACTTAATGCATCGACATGTCTCATACTGCTACCCTGTCTATGTTCAATAACATAATCAAAATCGGATAACATTATTGCCCATCTAGCTATTTTTGTACTCATTTCTTTTTTATCCATAGTCATTTTAAATGCATTACAATCGGTTACAATTTTAAATGGGATACCTAGCACATATACTCTAAACTTTTTCAGGGCTTCAATTACAGCTAAAACTTCTAATTCGTAACTAGTGTACCTCCGTTCAGCTTCGGTGGTTTTTTTACTTGCGAAATAAACTGGATGAAATTGATTATCTACTGGAGATTGTTGCATTAAAACAGCTCCATAGCCATCAATACTGGCATCACAATGGATTTCGGTCGCACTTTTGGGATTGTAAATTAAAAGTACTGGTTCTGACGACAAAATACGTTTGAGTTCATTAAAAGCTCTTTGTTCTTCTATATCGAATTTAAATTTTGAATCTTTTCTTAGCAGGTCACTTAACGGTTTAGCTATAACCGAATAATTTCTTATAAATTTTCGAAAGTATCCTGTCAATCCTAAATAACTTTGAACATCTTTGGTACACTTTGGTTCGGGAAAATTTATTATTGCTTTAGTCTTCAGTGGAGAGGGATACAATTTACCATTTATGATTCTATACCCCAAGAAATCAATTTCACGCTTCAAAAAATTGCATTTTTTAAGATTTAATTCTAATCCATATTCCGATGCAGTTTCGAGTACAAGTTTTAATTTTTCTAGACCTTCAGCTTCGTTTTTAGCAGGTATTATTAAATCATCCATATAAATGACAACAATGTGATCTTTTAATAGATTTCGAAATACATTATAAATATACTTTTGAAAAACACTAGGGCTATTGGTCAACCCGAATGGACATTTCAAAAATTCGTATTGTCCTTCATGAGTAACAAACGAGGTGTATTTCCGCGAGTCTTCTTCAACATCTACATGAAAGAAACCGTTTTTCAAATCTATGGTGGTAAATACTTCGGCAGAATGTAATTGGTCTATTACATCATCAATAACTGGCAAGGGGAAATGCTCGCGTACTGTCTTTTTGTTAAGACATCTGTAATCAACACAAAGTCTCATTGTGTTATTCTTTTTCTTGACTAAAACAACCGGCGAAGAAAAATTAGAAGAACTTTCTCGAATTATTCCCTGAGCTAGCCACTCCTCAATTTGGTTTTCGACTATTTTTTTCTCGCATGGCGGTAATCTTCGAGGAGAAGGACAAACTGGGATTTCGTCAGTTAAATTAATTTTCATTTTAACATCTACTGTTTTAGTTTTAATTGGAACATAATTTTCAATTAAAGAGTATAACTCTGAACGTAATTTTTTGTCAGCAATGCGAGTTAAATCAATTTTAGGCTCATCCAAAACATTTACAATATTAACTAAAAAGTCATTAGACTGAACTTCAGCTTTAAACAGTTTCACTTTATTCTCAGAAATAGTTAATGTACCTTGATGAATAACATCAGTGCCAATAATTAAATCGAAATTAATGCAACTGTCCTTAACGACAAAAATAGTAACTTTAAATTTTTAACCATCTACTTCGATTTCTGAATTGAAACAACCTTCTGGTTTAATTGAGGCTTTTCCTAGACCGGTCAAAGAGATACTCGTAGGTTTTAATTCTACAAAGTTCTTCAAATTATCATAAATACTTTTCTTTAACAAAGTCTTTTGGCTACCAGTATCTATTAAAGAGATTAAACGCAAAGAATAAAGCTTTATCTCTTTCAGAATTAAATCGTGGGATGTAATAATGTTTACTTGTGACTGAGCATTTTTAACACTTGTATCTTTAGATTTATTACATTGAAATGATTTATGACCATAAGCGTTACAAGCAAAACAAAGCGGCCCTTTATCTTTATTTACACAGTTAATACTCTTATGATTATTCCCGCCACAATTAAAACAACGCATATTTGGCTTTACAGGCTTAAATTTGTTCTTAACTTCAACTTCAGATTTAATTTTAGGCTTAGCTCCTTCATATTTATGAAATTTTGCATTTTCATACTCCGATCTTATTTTTTCATAAATCTTTAATTTTTGTTTAAATTCAGCAATATTGGGACAACCATACAAAAAAGATTTTTTAGAAATGGGGTCATTAATTCCATTTATTACATACTGAATAAGGGCAGAATCTTCAATATTGCCTTTTGAGCATAATTGTTTCATATTTAAAAAATATTCATCTAACGATTCATGTGGTCTAATTTTTCTTTTGGACAGCAATTCGTGTAATTCAGCTGAATTGCACGTTTGACCAAATTCAGATATGAGTAGGGCTTTTAATTTAGACCACGAATTAATATTTGTTTCACTTTCAAGAAATAATTTTGCTTTGCCTGTCATACGGCGTTTAGCCAAAATCAATTTGTGCAAATCACTAACGTTAAATAATGAAACGATATCTTCAAAATCGGCGATCCATTTATTAATATTTTGTACTTGAGTACCTTCAAACATTGTAATCATACTTTCAATATCATTAATAGAAATGCTTGGTTTAATAACATAATCAGGAATCAGAATTTTCTGATTTTCATTACTTTCACAATTAGAACTACCAGAATCATTTCTCATATTATTCTCAAAAACAGTTGAAATATTTTTAGTTTTATCTTGTAAATCATCATTAAATTCATCGACACTTTCGTCATCACTAAGAGTACCTACATCGGCTATCATATTAATTTTCAAAATACTAAAATCACATAAACTAGAAATTATTCTGGCAGCAATTTCATTAAAAGTTCCCGAATTATTTATACACAAAACATTGCAAATGGTAATTAAGTCGTTAACAGAAAAATTATCTTTAATTTCTTTGAATTTAGTTTGATATTCATCGGAATCTACTTCAAACGTAAACCCAGTAAAATTCCGAATTCTACGTCGATTATTTCTGTCACCGATTTCTCCAAAAATTAATTTGTGCAATGTCTTAATACTAGCTGATTTTTCAGTTTTCAAAGAAAACTCTAATTACTTTAAATCAACTAATTTTTCCATTATTGAAAAGAAAAATGAAATAATAAACTCACTTCATAATCAGATGCTCAGCTTCACACACTTTGATTTCACTTTCATCGCAAAATTTTACCTCTTCTGAAATAGCTTTGTAGGCTTGACATTCCATCACAGTTCTAAAAAATATCGGCTTCCAAGATATTAAAAAAAATATATTTCCATCTTTGTGGGCGTGCGTCTGTATCTCACTTACTGAGACCAAAATTTATGGAGATTCTTCTTTAAAAAGTTCTTTTGAACACATAAGTAAATAAACTCTGAGGTAAATTAAATTCTGACACCGTTTTTAAACTTTTAAATGACTTACATTAAACGTTAATATTTACAAAAAAGATATTTACATAAGACTATTTACAAAGCAAACAATCATAACTCTAATTAATCAATTACATCTTATACGGGAACTCGTCTTCATCTTACGTTCTTTTTACACCAACTTAAAACTAAAAAACATTCCATTCTCCTTTCTTCCGTTCAGTTCTTTTTTCTACCGCTTAAATCGTCTGGCTTCTTAGGAATTAATAGTTTCTTCAAAATCGTCTGCCTCACTGAGAGCCTGTTCATCAGAGTTGCGATGCGTAGAAAATAATATGCAGATCTAATAGTGGAGGAGATTTCCCATATATATATATATATATATTTGGGGGGGGGAGAAATAAAAGAAGTACGCATTTGTAAAAATTTTATTAACCCTGGTCTGATGTGTCGTATAAGTAGACTAATGTGACCGTTTTTATCTGTTGAAGCTCGAAGGATACTTTTTTGCATTTAATTAGGATGAGAAAAATTAGACTTGTATTTATGTATTTATATTCATGAATGGGGATCGTAGAATTAGAGGAGGGGGAAAAAGAACACTACCAGTTACTATTCTTATTTAAAATGTTTTAACAATTAATTAACCTTTAACTGATGTGACCGAAATTATCACACAACTACTGTGAAGCTGTCTGCGAGAGTGCTTCATTGAAAGACATAAAATACATACGATTTTTTTTTTTAACTAAACTTTTTGTACAGGGCTGCTATAATTAAAATTCACTTATTCAAAAATCTCTAATACTAAAGTTCTACATGAAACAAAATTTCTGTAGTGTTTGTAGTTAATTCTTTCCTGCGCAGTGATCCCACTGCGGAACCACGCAATTTAATTCCAAACTTAAAAATGGCACTAAGAATATTATTATTTTATTTTTTTGCTTTTATAATGAAAGCTTAAAAATACAAGTTTAAAATTTTCAAGTAATTCGTTCAAAAATTTGGGTTCCTGTTAATTATTTTTATCATTTAGTAAAAATAATTTTACAGTGCCAAAAAGGGTTAAGCTGAAAGTTATAAGTTAAATTATAAAAATTGAGGAAAAAAAAGCGGTCTGTGAGACTGATAAAACCAATTAAAGGTTAAGTATAATATATACTGTGAATTTTGGAAATGTGAAGGGACTTTTGAGATGCCCTGCATATAAATAACTCAATTGAACATTCACACGTAGGAGAGAGTGTTATGCTCGCTAATTTCATAATAGCTTTGCAAAAAAAAAAAAAAAAAAAAAAAAAAAATCTGTTAGAACATTAGTGAAGTCCTTGTTGAAATGAGTCGGCGGATATGCCATCTGTAATTCATTCTATTCAAACAAAATGTATAAAGGGCTGTTTCAAAACGAAACGGTTCTTTGTTCTAGACTGCGATACTCCCAAAAAGTGCAGTAAAGTTATTTTCGTTTCAAAAGAGTACCCACGCTTTACTTTCAAATCTATAGTGATTTTCCGCGGTGATTTGACCTTAATGAGAACAAAAATGGCGGAAACCTGGATGGCTATTGTTTGTACGGTTAATAGGAACTCGCTTTGATTTATGGCTTTAATGAGGAGGAGTAACCCAAGTGTATGTTTTATTATTATTAGGCACATACCTTGAATAATGTAAATCTTTCGCCAGCAGAAGTTTTTAATTATTACAAAGTGATCAATCAACGTAATTAGGGCTGCTGTTACACTTTCTTTGTTGTTAAACATTAATGACTGCTGTTAACAAAAAAATTTTGTCATAGAGAGATGATAATTGCAGCACACGTTGAATTTCTCAACAGATGGAGCCACATTTATTCTTAGCGTTTACAAATTAATGGAAAAGAAAACAAATCATACTTTTCTTCCATTTTTCTCTAAATTGATTTCTACTAACCCTGTAAGCTGTGGTGGATGAATCTCTTCCCGCTTAATTTTAATTACCAAATGTCAGAATGGCACCAAAATTTTGAAATAAAATTTTCGCTTTACAGTAGAATCCCGTTATTACGAAAACCCGCCTACTTCGAATAGAGTTCAGAAAAATACCGATGTCTTAAACGTAAAAACAGAAAAAATTAAAAAGACAATCGTAAAAAAAACCCGTACATTTATTGTTATAAAAAACATATACAAAGACAGATATACATAGAGTCTAAGCTTGTGAAATATATGTTTAAAATAAAAAGATCGCAAACGGCGCAAAGAGAATTAAACGAATAATACTATATTGTTATTACTAAATGTCTAAACATAAATGAAGTCATATAGTAAGTGCACAGCCATATACTAACATTATTACATGCAAATAGTAGCAAAAATATTTCTTAAAAGAAAATAATACTCCATTAAAAAACATGTACTGTTAATAGCTCACCAGACTCGAAATGGTCAACACAAAGTTTTAATTTTATTAAAGAAATAATATTTCATTTATTATCTGATCCCATTTGAAGACTTTTTTTTTTTTCCCGGAAATTAAAATACCCATTATATTATTTCGATATCGCCAGTCTTTTCTCTGTGATGAGACCACGACACAATTCTCACCTTATTATCAAAGTTAATTAAAAGGCCGATTATTTATTTGTCTTTCTTAACGAGAAGGGACAGGGCACGAATCGAGAGAGGAATAAATGAAGCGTCACAGATTAGCAGAAGAATTTTAACGATGAGCGTCGCTTTTTCTCGACATGTTCTCTTGCCTCTGCCCCTTCTTTTAATATCACTGTCAATTAAAAAAGACGACATTCAGAAATAAAAGATGTTTAAGATATGAATTTTACTATGATTGTTACGAAAAGCCATATTTTATGAATTTTTTAAATAATAATAAAATTATTCGAAAAGTTAACATACTTTTACACACGCCTACAATTCGTAATGTGAGAATAATAAAGTTCTATCAATATTTTTGAAAAAAATGACTTACCGATATAGATGGGCTCTATTTGTATCTATGAAGGTATTTTTGCATCAAAATGATGTTGTATATAATTTACATACTGACTTGACAACCATAATATGACATTATTTTAATCTAGAAATGCCTTCATAGATACAAATAGAGCCAATCCATATAGGTATGTCATTTTTTTTTTCAAAAACACAGATAGAACCTTATTATTCTCAGGTAACGAATTGTAGATTGAGTTAACAATGTGATTGGGGTCAAATTTATCCCAGCGCGTGTGTTAACAGATCTTGAAAAACAGATCAGAAAAAAAATTTCACTTGACCAAGGATATTGTGGATGGCAAATGTTGCCAGTTTTACATTCGCATAATAGCTGGGCAGAGAAGCAAAAAAAGCGGGATAGTGGCCAAATTTTCAAAGGGTGCTACGCTCTTCTTAAAAATATAAATTACTTTTAAAAACAGAGTATAATTCTATCAGGATTAGATGTTAAGAGATTTAATTTACAGCTATTTATTTTTGTTTAAATCATTAAACATTATATTGTAAGATTTAAATTACATCCGCTTGTATTAGCAGATTTTCTTTAAAAAATTAAATCGCTATTACTACTTCTATGTTACACGTTTTTGGAAAAAAAAAAAAAACCTTAGGCTTTAAATGAATATAAAATGTGGTGCTTTTATTGGCATCTAGAAGAGTTTATGCAATCATGGGAAAAAAGTCTCATATTTTTCGGATTTTCTAATATGACAACCATCCTAAATTTTGTACCTCTTTCAAAAAAAAAAAAAAAAAAAAAGACAAATAGATTTTTTTTATTATTATTTATGTAAACAATATTAACCCCTTCGCGACGGGAACCTTTTACGAATTTTTTAATGTTTTGTCACCAGTTTTAAAAAAGAGAAATTTGTGTCTTATTAAATTGCGCAAATGCTCTGATTACATAAGTCAGATTTTACAGTGTAATTTTACTGGTGGCGATAAACAAGGAAGCCTTTTGCGCCTTTTGCGGCACGTATACGTGTCGCTCGTCCCCAAGGGGTTGAAGAAAGTAATTCCTTTCATGTAAATCACAGTATCTAGAAAAAAGATCTAGACACCGTGATGTATATTATTGTAAAATAAATAAATAAATATTAAGGAACACTTGGGATATTTAAAATTTTTTTTATTTACAGATATTTTAACTCGAAATTTCAATCACATCGAAGATACAATGTAATATTTTAATAATATCTGATCTCATTTGAAGATTTTTATTTTCCCGGAGATTAAAATATCTCATAATACATTATTTGAAAATCTCCAACTTTGTTCGTCGGTGATGAGATCACGAGCCAATTCTGTCCTTATTATCAAAGTTAATTAAAGGGTCGATTATTTATTTGTCTTTCTTAAAAAGAAGGGACAGGGCACGAATCGAGAGAGGAATAAATGAAGCGTCACAGATTTGCAGAATTTTAACGATATAACAACTGTGCTCTTACATCTGCCCCTCCTTTTAATATCACTGTCAATTAAAAAAAGATTGTATTCAGAAATAAAAGTTGTTTAAGATATTAATTTAACTATTAATTTAACTGTGATTGTATGAAAAGTCATTTTATGAATTTTTTAAATATTACCAATAATAAAATCATTCGAAAAATTAATCCGCTTTGACATGCACCTACAATTGTAGATTGGGTTTACAATGTAATTGGGGTAAATTTTATCCCAGCGCGTGTGCTAAAGGGTTAAAAAAATGCCTCGCTTGACGAAGGATATCGTGGATGGCGAATGTTGCCAGTTTCACATTCACTAATAGTGAGACAGAGAGGCAAAAAAAAAAAAAAAAAAAAAGCGGGATAGCATAAATTTTCAATGGGTACATTGCTCTTCTTAAAAATATAAATGATTTTGAAAAACAGAGTGTAATTCTAACTAGATCAACTGTTAGAAGATTTAATTCAAATCTATCTCTTTTTTTTTTTTTTTTTTTTTCTTAATTATAAAACATATAATCGAACATTTAAGTTATATCTATTTGTATTTGTGATTTTTTTTAAACCGCTATTTTTACATTTAGGTGACACGTTTTTGAAAGGATGATTAGACATTAAATGAATTATGATATCAATATATCATATATCATTGAATATGACGATGTTAGGTAACAAATTGATAAACTTATCTTTTCCTCTATTAAAAAAAAAATCCTTTCTTTTAAAGTAACTAAAAAAAATCATGATCACAACAGGATCTACATTACAGTTGAA
The DNA here is from genome assembly GCA_964019185.1 of Maratus speculifer. NCBI lineage: Eukaryota > Metazoa > Arthropoda > Arachnida > Araneae > Salticidae > Maratus > Maratus speculifer. The sequence continues at coordinate 69,400,132 of OZ025303.1, forward strand.
GTTATAAATATATCGCCCCTTTTCTCATTTTAGTAATACTTAAACCAATCCCTTAATGTAACGGTCACCGAAATCCCAGCACATGTATTTCACTTTGTCCATACCTTATATGGTCATAGAAAACCGAATGTGGTTTTCTTATTCCAGCTGCTCTACAATAAAAATGCTGCATAAGATGTTTTGCGCGTCGTACATATTCCAATATATCTCCTTCTCATGATACCGCTCCTTATATGGTATACATTCGCAAATGTTAGACCGCTTCATGAGCCCCAAAGCCTATCCCACAAAATTCCTTTGCTTTTTCAAATTCCAATATCAAGGTTTAAACTCTTTTTTCGCCAATTAGCGATGATCTTGTTAATATGCTAAGTACAAAAATCTCTCTCTCAGAAGAAAAATATTGCACGTATATTTTGGCCAAATATCATATACATGCCAAACATTGTAACCTTTGGCGATATCTGACAACTGATGTTATCTTGGTTCTGACTAAAAGAACGGCCACTTGCACTTCTTCTCTTGGCCTGGCCCTGCTGTAACTACCAATAATTACGTTGAGCGTCCTACTCTCTCGAAAGGGTGAAAATAAAACTTTACTTTAAAGAACCTGGCTGCATATTTATCTTTTTATCGATCTACTTTTCACGGCATTAATGATAACTTGTAATAGTCGATATTAAATCTGCAAGATACCGTAATTACCCAAGACATTTTCATTACAAACTTTGGTGCTATAAGACCGTACTTAACCCGACTAGAGGAGTATGGGCGCTCATAGAATCCGGAGAAATCGCTGCTGTCTATAGCGGTTTCGCATCTTCTCTGCATGGCATGCGGTGTTTTCGAACAACTCAAGATTTATTGCTCCGTCTGTGCATCACACGATTCGAGACGTATTCCTTCTTCTATGGGTCACAGGGTGTTGGATGCGGCAAAAGAGGCTCGTCCCTCCCAGTATGACAGTTACTCAAGCCTTAGCCAGCTGGAAAAGTGATGTCAAATCAAAAGTTTTTTTTTCTTCGACCCTGATTGATCGACCTGCGTGGCTCCGTCCGCTGTCAACATTCATCATCGCGTTCGTATCTCGACGTGCTGCGGTCAACTCAGTGTCTTCGGCAGTTTTTTTTTCTTTTCAATTTCGACTGCAGTGCTCGTCATAATTGTTTGCGAATTCATCATGTGTGATATATGCTCCGTTCATCTCCGTGCTTTCAGTGGCGTGTATCAGCTGCAATGCGTGTTATAAATGTGTGAAGACATCCAAATATGTGATAAAAACGAAAGTATTTTTATTGTTATTGTCTCAGCAGAATTTTCAACATACACAAAAAAATAACAAATCCAAAAAAAAGTAGTGGCGATTAATGTGGCAACAAGTCGAGCACAAAAAGAGTGAAATATGCAATCAAGTGTTTGTGATAAATAAGTCATCAATCTCTCATACAGAATTTTTTTCATTGAGAAATACGTAAAATATTAAAAAAAGTGTGTGCCAATTATCTATCAATGGTACGCACACAAGTTTTGAATGTGAAATATGCGTCTGATCCCTGTTGACAGGGATGCTAAAACAATATACACACAAAAAAAAAATTTTTTTTTTGAATTTGTGCTCAAGCGAAATTTTATTACATCAATAATGCCACAACACTTAGATTTATGTTTTGCTATTATTATTGTTATTGTTTTATTTGGATACATGATTATTTAAATAACATTTTTTGTTCAGAGCATTTCAAAAAAAAATAGTAATAATGCTTTTTAATACTTATTTGATTAAACTTTATCTTACGGTATTAAAACATCTCAATTATAATCCTGTATCCAAGCATTAATAAGATACCCTTTATATTTTTATTATGCATACATACATTTTCTTACTCTTTAATCTAAAAAAAAAGGTGATTTTTTTTCATAAAATTTTTTTTTGATACAAAGTAAGTAATTTTCAAGGTGATATTTTGTTCAGAGTCATGAGAGAACAAATAGATGTTTTCAGTAATAGATAAAAAAAAAATATAAGAGTAAGACATTTCTAATACTATCTCATTTACGAGCTAGATATTTTTAACTAAGTGCTTTAACAATTTTTATTATGGTATCTATTTTTATTATTTAAGTGATATTTTGTGTTTTTATTATTATTTTATTTGACTTTAAATGATTGTGAGTACCTTTGAAATCTTTAGAATTTAGTCAAAGGAATACGTGTGCAATTAAATAGTAGCCCTACACCTACCAATTAACATTTACAAATAGTTTTAAACCTTTTTTTTTAGTATTTGTTGCATTAGATCAGCTACATATTTAACTGATATGGCTAATTCTAAGATTACTTTCAAAACCATCACTTTTGATGGCGATGCTAATTTGGTTGACTTTTTCTTCAACCAAATCAAAACATTAGCCAAAGCGCACGGATGGAAGGATCAGGACACCATCCAGTTTCTAGGTAGTAAGTTATCCGGACCTGCGCTTACTTTCTTTACTCAGAACCCATCTATTTATAAAGCTGACAAATTAAAATTTGTAGAAAAAGAATTCAAAAAATTCTTTGCCCCCCCTAGTAAAACAACAGCGCTCGTAGAATTTAACAATTTAATAATGCTACCTCAAGAAACGATTAGAAACCTTGCACACCGAATAAATATTCTAACTACTCGAGTACATGATAACATAAAAGATAAAGAAGCCTTAGACAATATTAAATACACAAAACTAATCTCGTGCATTCCACCCCCACTGAGAATTAAATTGCAAGAGGAAAACATTCTCGATTATGACACTGCTGTTGACAGGGCACAAATGTTGCAGGATATAATGCAAAATGAGAATGTGCTACAAACATGTAACACAACAAATCCTGTAGCAGACTCTATTGCTAATCAGTTAAAAATTTTAACTGAAAGAGTCAATGCATTAACACTAACAAGCATTCCAAATGAACAAAACATAGACGCAATTCACAGTATAACCCCACAAAATTCAAAACAGCGTGAACAATATGCGAACAAGGACTTTAAAAGGAAGCATACGGTTTCACCTAAACATAACACACGTAAAAATAAATCTACATCACCACCCGCTTGCCAGCTATGTGCGAAGCGTGGCCACACAGCAAAACATTGTTTTAAATGGCGTAGAGCAAATTCAAATAGAAATAAACATAGTTATAAATACGACAATAACTATAGAAGGAATGATAACAGAAATGGTAATTTAAACTACTAATGAGATGTACTTCAGCTGATGGCTTTACATCTCAAAAGAAGTCTAACACATCAGCAACTTCAGACGAATTTCCATGGACTCATGACCCAACACTGCCTACACTCTGTCCAGACAGAAGGGTTAAATCCGTTGCTTCGCAAACAAAATGTGAAGTTAAATGGTCCAAAAATTCTGCATCACAAACAGTCGAAAACAATAATGAAGTAGCTTCACAAACTGTTAACATATGTGATGACAAAGTTGCAGTTATTTGCAATGTAAATAATTCATCCCCAACACTCCCCCTCATAAAGGCCTCCATTGCAAGACATAAAACTAACTTTTTGCTCGATACTGGTTCATCCATTTCAATTATATCACAAGATTTGTTTGAAAAAATTAAAGACAAACTAAAATATAAAAGATTAGGAACAGGCGTCACTATTAAAACAGTTAATTCAGATGTTCAGTTCACTGCATGCATTAAAACTTCTATTCGCATACACCAAAAGTCATTCTCGCATAATTTCTACATTGTTGACATATCGAATTCCGCTAACTTCCAGGGAATTTTAGGCTTTGATTTTATTCACAAAAATAGAATTCTGATAGATATTCATAAGAATAAAATGTCAACAAATGAATTTAGCATACCACTACTTGATTCTGCCTTATGTGAGAATGAAACACATCATCTTGAAACACATGAAATACATCAATCGGAAAAATTCCCAAAAGAAATTCGATTGGAGAATAAACTTAAACTAGAACCACAGGAAAAGAGGTGGATCTCCATAAAAACTGATTCAATTGACCCAAGAAAACATTACTATTTTCAATGTGAAACAAAAAAGAATATAATTTCTTACGATAGTATTGTAGGTGGTCAGAATTATGAATCAGATAAGGTAGGAACTGAAAACACAACTAGATCCCCACAAAAATTCCAGTTTTATGTTTTTATACAAAATTCATCTACTAAACCTGTACACATAAACAAAAATGCACGAATAGGAACTTTATTTGAAACAATGGACATTATGGACCCGTCACAAAACACAAATTTTCATCAAATTATGAATTCATGTGAAAATGTTTCGAATTTTAATCTTAAATCTCAGGATAACTTAAAGGATTACATTTGTAATTATATTCAGGCATCAAATGAAACATTAAATCAACGTAAAGAAGAACTAAAAATTAGTGACTTTAATTTAAATCATTTACAGGAAGTGAATGCAAAAAGGTTAGGAAAATTATTGCTTGATAATTATGCATCATTTTCCAAATCCATAAAAACACTAGGCCACACAGACAAGGTAGTCCCAAATTTAAAGTTTATAAATGACTATCCCATAAAAACATTACCATTTCCCCTCCCACAATCATTACATAACGAAATGAAAGAGCAAATTCATCAACTTCTTGAAGCAGATATTATAGAACGAAATTGTTCTGAGTGGGCATGTCCCATTTTGCTTGTAAAAAAGAAGACTGATCAGTCTGGAAAACAGAAATACAGACTCGCTCTAGACTTACGTATGTTAAATTCCGTGTTACAAGGCTCATCATACCCCCTACCAAAAATACAAACCATAATTTCAAATTTATCCGCATACAAATTTTTCACTTCATTAGACTTCAAAATGGCGTATCATCAAATAGACCTTCCGGAACAATTTCAAGACCCACTAACCTTTACATGTATCTATGGGACTTTTAAATATAAACGCCTAGTATTTGGTCTAAAGTCATCAAGTGGATTCTTCCAACATTTAATGGATTCTTTAATTGATGAATTGCAAATTGATGGAGTATATTCATATCAAGATGATCTAATATTTGGGTCAAACTCATTTGAGGAAACTTGTTCAAAGTTAGATAAAATACTTAAAATCTTAACTAAGTATAATTTAACATTGACTCCAAACAAATGTACATTTCATACATCAGCAGTTGACTACTTAGGGTTCCATATTGAAAACCACTCTATTGCACCGATTCAGGCAAACATTGTTAAAATTAACTCGTTTCCCACACCAAAAACTAAGAGACAATTAAAAAAATTTATTGGTTTAGTAACATTTTATAAATCATTGGTGCCATCATTTTCGGAAATTATTCAACCTCTCATTGATTTGACTACTCCTAAAGCTACATTTAAATGGACACAAAAACACCAAGAATTATTCAAAAAAATGCAACAAGTGTTCTTTAGTTCACCTATGGTTCGCTTACCAGATTGGTCAAAAACCTTTTACGTTAACACTGACGCATCTAAGGTAGCGATAGCTGGTGCATTATTACAGGAACATGAAGGACAATTACTTCCTATTGCATATTTTTCTAAATCTCTTAAACATGCAGAAAAACGTTACCCAGCTTTAAAACTTGAATTAATGGCCATTTATAAATCAGTAATCGCATTTAAGTACTATTTATACAACAGGAAATTTGTAATTTTGTCAGATAGTGCTCCCTTAAAAAAATACAAGAATACATGTAACCCTGCGGATTTAACTACACGTTGGCTAACTGAACTTTCTGAATACACCTTTTCCTTCGAACATGTACCGGGATCATCCAATGTACTTGCTGATTATCTATCAAGGTGTACATTTGAAAACAATACCCAAGATCTTAAATCAAATCCTGAACTCCTTAATGACCCTCATGCTTTACCAATTGTAGATAATGATATTTCGGACAATATCGAAGAATCCAATAAAAACAAACCCAACTCAGTAAATTATTTAATTTCAGGCAGAGATGCAAACAAGGATCCATTACTTGAAATATCAAACGACACATTTGTCAGTGAGCAAAGAAAGGACCCAAATTTGGCCGAAGTTTACAATGAGATTTTAAGAAATGGATCATCAAAAAAATTTCCGATGTACTTCATACATCCTGACAGTAAGGTTCTCATGACAAAAAAAGAAAACGTATATAATAACACATTTTCGTACCATATTATTGTACCAGACTCACTTAAGGCTAAAGTTTTAACAATTTGTCATCTGTCACACTTTGGGTTAACTAAAACATATGCATTTGTAATAGCTAGATATTTTTGGAAAGGAATGTATACCGACACGTTAAATTTTGTAGCATCTTGTACTAAGTGTATTCAAACAAAACATCACATAACACCACCTGCTCCACTTCAGCCCACTTACACACCAACCCACCCAGGACATACCATTGGGATTGACTTACTAGGACCATTTAAAAACGGACAATCAGTTTTAACGGTAACAGATCATTTTTCACGGCACCTCGAACTATTTGCTTTGCATACAACAACAACTGACAAAATTGCTAAATGTTTATTTGATTACATAACTACCTTTGGCAGACCTGCCACTATTCTCAGCGATTTAGGTAAGCAACTGACTTCTGACATGTACAACAGATTCAACGATACATTGGGCATAAAAATACTCCATTCCTCAGTAGGTCACCCCCAAAGTAATGCAATATCAGAGAGAGTAAATAAATCAATAAAATATTCAATTACCACTTTACTTGAAGAAGGCCATTCTTTTGAAAATGCATTACGTATACATAAATCACTATACAACGGTTCCACACATTCTTCCACTAAATATTCCCCCAACTTATTACACTTTGGAAGAGAACTATCTTTATTATTTGATACTTTTGATCAAACTATTAATCAGCCAATCCTTGATAAGGGGATAGAAACTTACCAGTTGCTAAATGATTTGAATTCAATTTACAAAAAAGCATACACTAACATCAAAAATTCACAAGAAAAGAGAAATCAACACTTCCAGAAACGAGCGAAACTAAGAGTAATCTTAGAAAAGGATATAGTGTACCTCAAATCCGTTGATAAGTTTAAACCAAAATACACCGGACCTTTTATTGTGGTACATAAATATTCGCCAGTTTCTGTTTCCATTAAGCGTTTACACTCACCCGATGAATCGGCATTCAGAGTACACATTGACAGGCTAATTATAGCCCCCCCTAGAAATGATCATTTATTTGTGCGTCATGAGGAAAATATAAGTCACCCAGGAAATAGCTCCATAAAATACAACCTAAGATCTCGTTTTTAACACAGCCCATCACAATATTAGGTTAACATAGATTTACAGTAAATGCAGTACATCACAATGATATGCATGTTGTGTTCGAGTTTCCTTTGAGGGAGTTCATGGCTGGTCCAGGTTCTCCATCACAGGGGGCTTCCACATAACAGTTGTCTCTTATTTGCTGGGTTGTCGCCAAGTTTTTTTACTTTTCCCTTTCAGTAGTTTTATTGTTCATACATAATAATAATAATAATAGTAATAATAAAAATAACATATCACATTGCACATACATTAAATTTTAGTCATATCAAACATAATCATGATGCACAATAAATCTCTAACCGATTATGACAAAGCTGTTTCTCACTACTCTAGGATTGACATTCCCTTTCAGATATATATATATACCATATGTATCAGAGTTTTATTTTTTTTATTTTTAATTATGCCCCTTCGAAGTGAAGGCCCGTTCAAAAGTCGCCCAAAGGACCTGTAACTTCATTGTGGTGAGAAACAAAATTTCGGATTGGTGCAGTTCACACCAATTTTACCTAAACTCCCTGTTTTTCTATGTAATGCGACGTGTGCTCCTCTGAGAAAGCAAAAGATTTCGGGAGGAGCAGAGGGTCCATGTAATGTGGGCTCTCGCCAATATTCCCACTTCCCATAGGGCTAGGCCATAAGCCGATGCCATCACCTTGTCATTTGACAAGATTAAGGGCAGCACCTTTTTATGGATCGCGTGTCGCTTTCCTTTTTTTGCTTGTCCTGTGTGGATACACGAATTTTTTTTGTTTTTTTTCTTATTTTTTTAAACATACTCAATTGTCACAAAATACACTTCATCCATAACATTTCATTATTTTTTATATTATTATGATACACTTACATGGTTGCAACCTCCATTTCATATTTTTAACCTCCATTTCATATTTTTAACCTCCATTTCATATTTTAACCTCCATTTCGTATTTTAACCTCCATTTCATATTTTAAACCTCCATTTCATATTTTTAACCTCCATTTCATATTTTAACCTCCATTTCGTATTTTAACCTCCATTTCATATTTTTAACCTCCATTTCATATTTTTAACCTCCATTTCATATTTTAACCTCCATTTCATATTTTTAACCTACATTTCATATTTTTACTATCCATTTCGTATTCTTTTAGTATAGATTTTCATATTTGTACCACATAATTCATACTTTTATTATATACTTCATATTTTATTCGAGATTTCATTTTATCCATAACCTATGTTTTTATATTATTCGTGACCTATAGCTAACATTCTTCATAAGTATATATATTATAAACAATTGATGGTACGAACTTCATGACTATTTTACATATTAAACATCTTCCTTGCATTTGGCGCCTTATCTTTGATTAAAAAAAAAAAGATAACCTTTATAAAGGAACAGTATATGGTATACCTAGAAAAAAAAAAACAGGAAGAATGTCTTGTTGTGTGCAAAGTGCTAGAAAAAGCACAAATAAGGCCTGAACTCTAAGCAATAAAAGGCCAATGTGTTCCGGAACGACAACAACATCAAAATAAATGAACATTGAAAATAAAAAAATAATAAAAATAAAAGAGAGAGTCTCTGAAGATATATAATCATATGTCGACATAATGTATAACTGCATAAATTCAAATATATGTAATCAATTCATTATATTTAACCAGCATAATCTTACACTTTTGTATGTAATTCTGAGAGAGACATTTTCGTACCGGGTCCAAAATTTTTTCAAACCCAAACCAGCGGGGGAGATATATGATATCAATATATCATATATCATTGAATATGACGATGTTAGGTAACAAATTGATAAACTTATCTTTTCCTCTATTAAAAAAAAAATCCTTTCTTTTAAAGTAACTAAAAAAAATCATGATCACAACAGGATCTACATTACAGTTGAAGTTATAAATATATCGCCCCTTTTCTCATTTTAGTAATACTTAAACCAATCCCTTAATGTAACGGTCACCGAAATCCCAGCACATGTATTTCACTTTGTCCATACCTTATATGGTCATAGAAAACCGAATGTGGTTTTCTTATTCCAGCTGCTCTACAATAAAAATGCTGCATAAGATGTTTTGCGCGTCGTACATATTCCAATATATCTCCTTCTCATGATACCGCTCCTTATATGGTATACATTCGCAAATGTTAGACCGCTTCATGAGCCCCAAAGCCTATCCCACAAAATTCCTTTGCTTTTTCAAATTCCAATATCAAGGTTTAAACTCTTTTTTCGCCAATTAGCGATGATCTTGTTAATATGCTAAGTACAAAAATCTCTCTCTCAGAAGAAAAATATTGCACGTATATTTTGGCCAAATATCATATACATGCCAAACATTGTAACCTTTGGCGATATCTGACAACTGATGTTATCTTGGTTCTGACTAAAAGAACGGCCACTTGCACTTCTTCTCTTGGCCTGGCCCTGCTGTAACTACCAATAATTACGTTGAGCGTCCTACTCTCTCGAAAGGGTGAAAATAAAACTTTACTTTAAAGAACCTGGCTGCATATTTATCTTTTTATCGATCTACTTTTCACGGCATTAATGATAACTTGTAATAGTCGATATTAAATCTGCAAGATACCGTAATTACCCAAGACATTTTCATTACATGAATATATACCGTGGTGCTTTTAATGGGATCTAGATGAGTTTAAGCAATCACGGGGAAAAAGCCTCATCTCTCTCGGATTTTCTGATATGACATTATAACCACCCAAAGTTTTGCGCCTCCTCCAAAAAAGCACACCTCCTACAAAAAAGTACGGACTTAAATGGACTTTTTTAAAAATATAAACAGTATTAAAAGAAAGTAATTCATTTCATGCATATCATGGTATCTAGAATAAAGATCTAGGTATTGGGATATATATTATTGTAAAAATAAATAAATATTAAGGAAATTTTGTGATAGTTCAATGAATCTTCATTTACAGATATTATGACTTCAAGTTTTAATCTCATCGAAAATACAATGTAATATTTCAGTTATATATCTGATCTCATTTTGAAGATTTTTATTTCCCCGGAGATTAAATTATCTCATTAATTTATTTGGAAATCTTCAATTTTCTCCACGTTGTTCGTCGGTGATGAGACCGCGAGCCAATTCTCTCCTTATTATCAAAGTTAATTAAAAGGTCGATTATTTATTTGTCTTTCTTAACGAGAAGGGGCAGGGCACGAATCAAGAGAGGAATAAATGAAGCATTAAAAGAAGGAATAAAACTTCACAGATTAGCAGAACAATTTTAACGATGAGCGTCGCCTTTTCTCGATATGACAGTTGCTCTCTTGAATCTGCTCCTTCTTTTGATATTATTGTCAGAGCCCGATTAAGGTTGTAGGGGGTCCAAAGCCTGACATATTTTTGGGGCCAAATATATTATTGAGGCCAAAATATTAGCTAGATACCCCCCCCCCCCCCAGAAGTACTCTAAAGGTATCATTAGATTACTATACGGTTGCCAAGTTAAACAAATACATTTTTAGGTTTTGAGAAAACATTTGCAAGAAATGCAATTTAAAAAAAAATTTTCTAAATCGTTTTATTAAATTTAGGCCCTTCTCAGCAGTGAGCCCAAGGCCGTGGCCTAGTTGGCCTGTGCATTAATCAGGCCCTGATTATTGTCAATTAAAAAAGATGACATTAAGAAAAAATAAAGTTGTTTTAAGGGATAAATTTAACTGTGATTGTATATAACTCATGTTTTATAAACTTTCTAAATAAGTAAATAAATAATAACAATAAGAAACACCCACAAAGTTAGAAAAGAAGAGATTTGCTTGCCGATAGATGTCGTGGGTAGTGTTGCCAGCTTCACATTCGCAAACAGCGAGACAGGGAGACAAAAATAGTGGACAGCAGGGTTGGTAAAAAACCGGGTTTTTTTTAAAAAACCCAAAAACCATGTTTTTTTTTTTGGTTTAAACCAGGTTTTTTTGGTTTAAACCGGGTTTTTTTTAAATATGTTTTCCTGTTACATATACATGCAAATTTATGAACAAAAGTAAACATTTTTGAATATATAAGTAATAATTTGATTTAAAGGTAATTCTAATCAATATAATTATTTAATATACAATCAATTATGTAGAAAATTGAAATTCTTTAAAATCTAAACATTTTTAGAAAAAGCTGTGTCTTATATTTCATAAATAAAATGTGCTACATAATGAAACATTGATACCCTGAAAATCTTAATGAATAATCTTTTGATTACTAGCACTATAAATAAATATGATATAAATTCATATATAAAACTTCATATATATTTTCAAATGGTTATTCAAAATAATTAATTTGAAATACTTGTTATATGTGATGTCTGATTTGTTTGTTAGAAGACTGCATGAGTTAATTATCTTTTATTGAAAAATAAAGCTTTTTATAAAGAATTTTTGGAAGGATTTGAATTTAGTAGTAGAGTCTTTACACACTTCAAGCATTGTGTTTTCTAAAACTACCAGTTAAAAGATGACTGTTAAATAAACAAAAATATCTATTTAACAGCTTTTTAGACTATTGAAAAACATTGATGTTAAAATATACAGTAGCTTTATAAATGCTGTCATCTACCAAAGAATTTAAACAGCCATCGGACTGCATGCTCTATTATAACACTTAGTATTTTTAAACATCTAAACTAAAAATTGCATTTTTTAGGCATTTTTATGAGACTTTTTTTCTATTACGTCTCAAGCAAACCTTGTCTTGCCCCCCCTCCCCCCTTTCTGCCAATTTTCTTAACTGATCTATGGGTTTGGTTATGCAATAGAAGATTTAAATATATCTTTTGCATATTTTAGTTAAATGTAAACAGGTTCTTTACTAGTGTCTAATTTTTCAATGTCTTCTTATTCGACTTCATATCTTGAGTTTTTTTTTTAATTCTTAAAAAATAATCCCTCCAATCAAGAAAAATTTCTTTTAGAGCTTGACTGAAATTTTAAAGATCATTTATGTCATTATCTGTACATCTGCGCTTCTCAAAGGAAAATATTTTTGAAATCTAAATATTGCATATTTTTCATCTTTTTTATTTTTGCTAAATTTACATGATTTAAGTGTTTTCTGTAGAGTTTAAGATATGTTCATCAGTGCATGAAATATGCATTCTACATGTATACTAACATGACCTTGACTAGACTCACTATGTCTTATGGTGACTATTGAGATAAGACTTAAAAATAGAAATTACTTTCATCCAATAATTTGAAACACTTAAATTACAAAAATGAGAAAGTATTATATTAGATTTGTTCTAAAAATCCAATTGGTTTGAACTGTGCCAACCTAGCTGGCAAAAGAATAAAATTATAATGCAAAAAAACCCAATCCCAATGTAAGAATGCAAGAAAAACAAAGGCTCGTTAAAATCACTAATCACAGAGCAAATAAAAAGCTCATTGCCAATTATTCAATAGCATACATAACAAAAAGAATTTCTGAAATGATGAAATCCTTAGTAAATCTTAACTAATCAAGCAATTTAAATAATAAAAGTGCATTTTTAACTCGAGTCTGCCCTTCTGGCTATATATATGTTATAGGCCAAACCCGATTTTAGGCCACACCAGATTGGCCTAGGCCAAACCGGTCTATCCTAACGCCCATCGGATAAACTAGTTTTTCCTAGGCCAAACCGGTTTATCCTAACGCCCATCGGATAAACTAGTTTTTCCTAGGCCAAACTAGTCTATCCCTAAGGCCCATAGGACAAACTAGATTTTCCTAGGCCAAACTAGTTTGGCCTAACTCTTATAGGATAAACTAGTTTAGACTGCTGTTTATTGGTCTGAACTAGTTTATCCTAGGCCAATTCAATTTGGCGTGATTTTATTGAATTCAATGAGTGCCTCAGCGCCAACATTCTTGTTTGTCCTAGGCTGATCTAGTTTATCCTAGGCCAATGTAGTTTTACGTGTTTTTAGCTCACGGGCGTCAAAGCCAGAGAAATAATGGGCCCACAGGTTCTGTATGTATGTACGCATGTACGTACGTGCGTAACGCGATAACTCTTGATAGAAATAATGTAATTTGACATGTTTTTTACTCATAAGGCTACCAAAGGCGGAGAATTAATGTGCCCGTAGGTTCTGTATCTATGTATGTACGTAGGTACGTAACGCAATTATTCTTGATAGAAATAATCGATTTGCATCAAACTTTCAATATAGGTTTATTCTTATAAGCAGCTTTTTCGATTACTTTTGGAGGTCATTGGAGAATAAATAATAAGTGGAAGGGGGGGGGTGAGAGGCTGATTCGCCCCTTCTCTTAATTCAAATAAATGGGTCTCCATGCATTAATAGCATATTTTATTCAAATTTTGGATATAGGAGTATTCTCTTGAGGGGCCTCCATTATTAGTTGTGAGTGTTCATTGTTTAAGTATAAAGGGAGGGGGAATAGGAGTAACGCCCCATAATTTATGTAAATGCTTTTTTCACGCAGAATTTTCTGATTTGCTTCAAATTTCAGAAATAAATTCATTCTCTTAAAGCGCTTCCCTAATTAGTTTTGTGGGGTTATTGAATAAAAACAACGAGAATAACGGGGGGATCCCGCCTAATTTTGGCAAATGTGTTTTTCATGCGGAATTAACTGATTTGCTGCAAATCTTGGATTTGTTCATTATAACGTAGCGCTTCACTAACTAATTTTGATGGTTCTTCGATTAAATATAAGGGGGAAACTTACAATTTATTTCTTTCCTTAAATTAGATAAATTGGTTATAATACAGAATTATACAATTTGCTTGAAATTTTGGACATGAATTCATTTGATCAGGTGCTTTTTTAATTAATTTGAGTTTTCTTTTGTATAAGTATAATGGGGTAATGAACGTTTTGTCGCCTTCCTTAAATTAGATAAACAGGTTTTTATGCAAATTTATCCGATTTGCCGTAAATTTTGAATATAGTTTTTGCAGGCGAATCCCTGAATTGTTTTGAGGGTTTAATGATTAAGTATAAAGGGAGGAATGGGGGATTACCCTCCTTAAATCAGATGAATTGTGTTTTGAGCAGAATTATCTGATTTGCTTCAAATTTTGGATATTGTTTAATTTTATAAAGCGTATCTGTGATTAGTTTTGGCGGTTCAATGGTTAAGTATAATTGGGGGAAATAGGAAAAAGTAATCCAACTTACTTTATTTTTTGAGTGTATTATTCTTTAAAAAATAAGGCTGTAATACACAATTAATGTAAACAGCCTGTGAATGCAAAGCCATCACTTTAATTGGGCAGTATTATTTTTAATATTGATCCCGACTACTGCTCCACAGCTGACTTTGTGCTAAGTGGTTTTGTTATCACCCTTATATAATGTATTTTATTCGAAGGGTTGTAGAATACTATCAGAGATTTGCACGGGCCGGAATTTCCAGGCCAGGGCCCGGCTTCTAAATTATGTTGTGTTACCTACATTGCCCTTACTTTTAGAGTAGTGGATTTTTATTGTTTAAGTCTAAAATTTAGACTTAACATCCACAACTAATCACGGAGGCGCCTTGTCACAATGATCCTATATCTAAAATTTAAAATGAAAAGTGATAATTCTGCATGATAAATCCATTTCTCTAAATTAAAGGTGGGGCATTAGCCTCCCGTTCGCCCCTATTTATTCCTATCCAATGAATTCCCAAAATTAATCAGAAAAGTACCTTATCAGAATGAACCTATATCCAAAATTTGAACCAAATCGGATACCTCTATCAAGAGTTATCGCGTTACGTACATACGTACATACATGCGTACATGCATGCGTTCATACATACATACAGAACCTGTGAGCCCATTATTTCTCTGGCTTTGTCGCACGTGAGCTAAAATCACGTAAAACTACATTGGCCTAGGATAAACTAGATCAGCCTAGGACAAACAAGAATATTGGCATTGAGGCGGTCATTGAATTCAATAAAATCACGCCAAATTGAATTGGCCTAGGATAATCTAGTTCAGACCAATAAACAGCAGTCTAAACTAGTTCATCCTATAAGAGTTAGGCCAAACTAGTTTGGCCTAGGAAAATCTGGTTGTCCTATGGGCCTTAGGATAGACTAGTTTGGCCCAGGAGAAACTAGTTTATCCGATGGGTGTTAGGATAAACCGGTTTGGCCTAGGATAAACTAGTTTATCCGATGGGCGTTAGGATAGACTGGTTTGGCCTAGGAAAAACTAGTTTATCCGATGGGCGTTAGGATAGACCGGTTTAGCCTAGGTCAATCTAGTTTGGCCTAAAATCGGGTTTGACCTGTAACATATATATGTTTTACAAATAACGGCTCTATACATATATATACATATAGGCCTTAAAAAAGAAAAAGAAAGAAAGAAAACTGATTAGTTTTTTCTAACCAGCTAATTTTAGAAAAAATAGTTATTCTGCCATATAGATTTACAGCTTACAAGAAAAGTTGAGTTGATTAAAATTTTTTGTCCTTTTAGAAACTTATTAATTCATCATTTTTCTACAGCTTTGATTGTAGCTTCTTCATAATTTGGATTTTGCATTTTTCAATAATGTGTAAAATAAAACATTTGGGTAAAAGAATAAAAAAAACCAGGTGAAAAAAAAAAGCATGATTTTTTTTTTTAAACCAATTGGTTTAAACCATGGTTTTAACCACGGTTTAAACCAACTTGGTTTAAACCAAACAACCCTGGTGGACAGCGGCTAAATTTTCACTAGGTGCTACGGTCTTCGTAAAAATAGAAATGATTTTAAAAAATACAGTATAATTCTAACAGGATTAAATGTTAGAAGATTCAATTAACAGCTATCTTTTTTAATCACTAGTAATGTAATGCAACATGTAAATTATATCGGCTTGTATTTATGAATTATTATTATTATTATTATATTCGAAATTAACCAATTATTGTTACTTGTGGGTGACACGTTTTTCAAAGGGCACTTACATTTTACCGTGGTGCCTTTATTGGGATCTTCAAAAGTTTACATAATCACGGAATAAAAGTCATCTCTCTCAGATTTTCCGATATGACACTATAACTGTCCAAAACATTGATTTTTTTGGAGGAGGTACAAACACTTGAATTGATTTTTTTAATATAAACAATATTAAAGAAGACAGTTCCTTTTATGTATATAATTGTGAGAAGATTAAATATCAAAGAGCTGTTAGGATAGTTCAATGAATTTTAATTTACAGTTATTTTAACGCCAAGTTTAAATTTCACTGAAAGTACTATTTCAACTATATCCGATCTCATTTGAAGATTTTTTCCGGAAAACAAAATAACCCTTTACATTATTTTGATATCTCCAGTTTTCTTCTTGTTGATGAGACCACGACACGATTCTCTCCTTATTATCAAAGTTAATTAAAAGGTCGATTATTTGTTTTTCTTAACGAGAAGGAACATTACACGAATCGAGAGAGGAATAAATGAAGCATTAAAAGAAGTAATAAAGTGTCACAGATTAGCAGAAGAATTTTAATGATGAGCGTCGCATTTTCTCGATATGACAATTGCTCTGTTGCCTCAGCCCCTCCTTTTAATATCACTGTCAATTAAAAAAAGATGATATTCAGGAATAAAAGTTGTTTAAGATATGAATTTAACTGTGATTGTTTAAAAAGACATATTTTATGAATGTTCTAAATAAAAAAAAACAAAGAAAAGAAAAGAAAAGAAAAGAAAATCACTGGAAAAGTTAAAGTTTTGCTTGAGTAAGAATATCATGTATAGTTTTACCAGTTTCACTTTCGCAAACAGGGCCGGCGCAATGTCGCGAGAACGGCGGAGGGGGACGAGTAAAATCAATCCCAATATACACTGGTGTCCAAAAGTTAAGCATAATTCGTAAAATGCTAAAAACGTGGAGTAAATATTCGTAAAATTATTCAAAATTACTTGCAGAAATTAATTGGTTGAAGAAGAAACATTGGGTTTATGTAAAACTTTTCAGTCGACTACGTCATGAGCGAAATACCAGCTCATGTCGGAACATTTATAAACTGGTTCATGCGGTATAAGCAGTTCAGACGAATTTAGTACAACTGGTGTGCCAAGAAATATTACGATCAAACATTGCATAATGATGGCACAAAGACGCTAACTGAACATGTTTGCGAAAGGAAGCATCGTTGGAATGCTGGAATCCGGACGATCGCAAACCGAAGTGTCTCGAATTCTGAACATGGACCAGTCAGTGATCTCAAGACTGTGGCAGAGGTTTAAAAGTACGGGAGATGTTACTCGACGGCCAGTAGCAGGTCGACTAAGAGTCACAATCCTTCGGGAAGACCGATATCTAGAAATAAATGCACAAGTCAGAGGGGCACTATTGCCAGAGAACTGGGTTTGGCGCTCACAGTCGCCACAAAAACACGAATTTTGAGACAAACTGTTTACAGGAGACTCAATCGTACTGGACTGTATGCCAAGAGAACGGCAGTTTGTATTCTCTTCACGTCTGCACATAAACCCGCTCGTTTAAACTGGAGTCTGAAACATCAACATTGGAATGAGGGAGAGTGGGCCAATGTGATGTTCAATGACGAGTCCCGATTTAGTCTGAGTATTGATTCTCGTCGGGTAACGATATGGAGAGACCGCGGAATACGTTCTGAACCAAGAAACATAATGGAAAGACATCTTTTTCATCATGAAAAGTAATAGTATGGGCACGCATCATGTTAGACGGCCGCACAGACCTCCATATCTTTGACACGGGGTCTGTGACTGGTAAAAAATAGAGAAACGAAGTTCTTGAGCCTTATGTTCGCTTGTTTCGGGATGATGTCGGTCCTGACTTCATATTCATGGATGATAATGCGCCTTGTCACCGTACGTTACTGGTTCACGACTTCCTTGAAACGGAGAGCATCCAGCGCATGTCGTTGGTTGCGAACTCTCCGGATTTAAATCCTATCGAGAATGTATGGGATATGTACGGAAGAGGACTTGCAGCCCTTTCGCACCGACAACGCTATGTTGCAGAACTGAAAGGAGCTCTCAGAGAAGCTTGAAACTGTTTGAGCCAACAACTCATTCATAGTCTCATAACAGGTATGGGAAATCACTGTGCACCGTGTCTGGCTGTCAAAGGTGACCACACGCTCTATTAAACTGCAGCTTCACTATTTTATTTAATGTTTTCATCCATTTTTCCTTTAAAGTGTGAATCCTTATTATGCTCAATTTTCTTTCTAACTGCTACTTTGGATAATAAAAGTAAATATTATCGTTCTTTTGAATAGTTTCCTAACTTAATAACTGTTTTACACTCGCATATCACGTTTCACCACATTCCGATTTACATTTCTTTCATTACTTACTTAATCACCAATTATGCTTAACTTTTGTACACCAGTGTACTGCAATACTGGACAGTAAAATTTATTTTTAAATTGTAGTTATAGAATGATATATAATATGGGTTAATAGAATGATATATAAATGGTTAAAAATACCACAACTTTCACATTTAATAGAAAACAGTGGCGTAGCTAAGGGGGGGGGGGGGGGCAAGGGGGGCGTCCGCCCCGGGCGCCGAGGCCTAGGGGCGCCAAATTGTGAGAAATTGTTATATATCTATATTGGGGTGGGGGCGCAAAATTTCTTGCTGGCTCCGGGCGCCAAAAACATAGCTACGCTACTGATAGAAAATACATACAACATAGGGAAAATGCTGTCTTTACTAGTTATTATGCGAAGTATGGCTTTCCCACATTCAAATATATATTCATTACACATTTTATATCAGTTGGATTCAAATATCAATGAGTACTTTTTTCTGATACTTCAATTAAAACCGAAATTTATAAAATGCGATTAAAAATAGTGTGTTTTTAAATGCACTCTTTTATGAGCATTCGATAATTATCTTGAAAAATGGGGCTTTATTTCATGACTACAATTTAGAATCCCCTCCCCTTTTCCCCAAAAAAATCCGTTTTAATACGTTGATTAGACGTAGACACTGAACCCAATTATGGAAAATTTATAGCTTTTTTTTAAAAAACGTTTCGTAGAAAAATGCAAGCTAGAGAATTTATTAAAAATGTATAACTTTTGCCCTTTCTCTTTTTTAATATGGTAACAGGAAAGAAAAAAAAGCATTATTTAAACTATATTATCAGGATTTCTAACTTGATTTCTCAAATGTATAATAATACTTTAATAAATATGAAACTATTAATTCAATAAATAGTATTTTTAATCGATCAGTCCCGATTGATTCCGTTTTAGACAGAATTTACTGAAGTGTAAACATAACAGTAATTCCTTTTGTACGTTATTGGAATAAGATTAAATGTTAGAAGATCTTTTAGATACTTCATTAACTTCTAATTACATTTGCAAATTTCCTTTTTATTCAAGATGCAATGCAACATTTAAATTATACATGCTCTCATTCGCAGGTATAATTTACCTCGTTCTTTTTTAAACCTTGGAAATAAAAAAAGATCCCATTATTTTATTTCAACATTTACCTGTGTTCTCTCATCGTTGTTGGGCGATGATAAGACGACGAATTTTCTCTGATTATTATCAAAGTTAATTAAACGACCGATTATATATGTCTTCTTTAACGGGAGAATGCAAGACACGAAATTAAGAGAATAATAACTGAAGCATAAAAAAATCAGTAAGGCGTCACAGCTTTGTAGAAGAATTATACAGATGAGAAGAATTTACCATCTTTCTCGAGAATGTTATTAATATGGAAATTGTTATCTTGCCTCCGGTTCTTTAATTACCATTATCAATTAAAAAGGACGACATTTACAACGAAAAGCAGTTTCAGATAAGGTGTCTTCAAAATTTAGTAGCTGATTAAACGAAAAACCTTTTTCCTAAAACAAGAAAATTTCGAACCACTTCAAAACCGAACAAATATTGTATTAGATTAATTTTAACACAATTATTCTAACCTGTAAATAAATCGAGTTATAATTTTCCAACTGGGTGAAAAATGTGCTGGTTAGGATTCGAACCAGTGATCTTTTGGTTGAAGCCGCAAATGCTCTGCCAACTGAGTTATCTCAAACGAATTGGGAAGATTTAATCTAACCAACTATACCTTATTGATCACAGCATCTGGTCTGATACACAAATCAGAATAAATTGCAGTAATAGAACTCCAGTAAACGCTGGATATACAGGCCTTATAGAATCACCCGAGATAGTTCAGTTGGCAGAGAGCATTGCCGCTTCAATCAAGAGGTCACTAGTCCCTAGTTCGAATTCTAATCCAGACTTTTTTTAGTCCCAGTCGGGAAATTATAAATGAAATAAAAAATTCGTCCTATTTATATACCGGGAGGCAGCAGCACAAACAAAGAATTAATCGAGTTCACGTATGATAATCTAGGATTAGTTAAATATCGATTCGCAAATTAAAACGCAATCGGTCTGCCAAGTCATATCTTGGTGAAAACACATAAA
Source organism: Maratus speculifer (assembly GCA_964019185.1). NCBI lineage: Eukaryota > Metazoa > Arthropoda > Arachnida > Araneae > Salticidae > Maratus > Maratus speculifer. Next base: position 69,420,885 of record OZ025303.1, read on the forward strand.
AACCCGATTTTAACGATTGACATGTACGTTTACCATTGTGCTTTCCTGCACCCAAAAGTATAAAAACATGGACGATTGGGAGCAGGAAAACATAATTGCAAACCTATGATTCAACTGCTAAAAAGTGTTTTTAGGTGTTTTCCACCTAAATGTGACTTGGCAAACCGATTGCCCTTTAACATGCGAATTGAGTTTTAACTAATCCTAGATTTTCAACTATGAACTTGATGAGGTGATTGTCTATACTGCCGCCTCTCAGTGTATTATGAAGAGCACTACTTTTTTTTTTATGGGTACATCTTATTTACAGACGGAGATTATGTCTAACGTACCTTAAATCACAGACTATGGCAATTTACTTGCAAAAAAATTTTTAACGGCGTTTTCTCTAGTATTTCTTTTAAGATTTTCGGATTCCCCCCCCCCCACCCCCTCAAACGAGAGTAGGTATACTTAAGTACAAACGAAATTATTGCTAATCTATCTATATTTTGAAATATAATCAGATACTTTGATATTATTATGCTCTCTAAGTCCATTTTTGCATGTAAATGAACTGAAATAGTATCCGGTATAATTTAAATTGTTATCTAAATTTGTAAAAAAAAAAAAAAATTCTGCGAAATTACGGAGCAATTTCAGCGATATAAATGCTAGAGAAAACTAATTAAAACGTTGTTCGTAAATTGTTACAACCTTTAATTTAACGGACAGATTAAAAAGACATATTACAGACTAAGAAGACAGAAATAATCTTCTTAGTCCGTAAATAAAAGAGAAATAAGATAGTACTAGTTCCAGTAAATTTATAGATTAAATCCCATATGTACATGGATTATATTACTTTGAACAAGATGGACATGTAAAAAATATATTTTTTTTTTTATAAGAAACATTTCATTATACCTAATTTCATTTGCATTTTTTTCCCGGGAAATTAAAATATCCTATTATTTTATTTCAATATCTATCCGTTTTCTCCAGCGCTTTCGGTGGTGATAAGATGACATAATTTCTCTCATATTATCAAAATTAATTAAACGGTCGGTTATACGTTTTCTTTAACGAGGAGGACAGGACATGATATCAAGACAGAAAGAACTGAAGCATAATAGAATCAGTAAGGCGTCACAGTTTTGTGGAGGAATTATATAGATGAGTGGCATCTTCTTGAGAATATTATTAATATGACAATTGGTGTGTTCGTAATTATATAAATAGGTAGCACATTCTTCCCCACTATGATTCCAGAATAAGAAATTAAATCTTTTTGGATTATTTCGAATCAGATATCAAAGCAATATCATTCTAAGATCGAAATTCAAATTATGTTTCAATACTATTAATAAAAATGAAAAGAATGGAAGTCTGGTTAATTCTAAAACGGTGGACACGTTTCTCTTATCAAAAAGAGAAGCGACAAGACACTTCTGATTGGCTGGTGCATATCTGAGGTGATACATATCTAAGTCACATTTTCGGCGGAGTGACTATTTATTCTTTCGAAGTTAATCCCCCCTCTTTCCTTTTTCCACAATCACCAATTCCTTATTGGCATTTCAATATTTTCTTTGCATCAATACATCGAATGCCCAAAATGGAGGAATTCCTTGGAGAATCGGAGATCCTCAAATTTTTGTAAAAAATTATCGGATTAAAAAAACATTAAATATCAAAGTATTTTTTTCAAAATTACCGTTTATTCTTTCTCAAGTATGTAAAAAAGTTTAATTAAACGAATTTAACGCTCATTTAAGAGAAAAGAAGATTCCCGACAATGAATTATTACCAGAACTAATTGACCATCAAATTACAGCCCATGTAATAAATCCCCGAGACACAAGATAATAATAAAAAAGGATGTCAGATTTTCCTGACATCCTGTAACGTCGACAATCCGAGTAATTAAAATGGAGCATCTAACAGGCTTTTGTGGTTGACATTATCGTTCAGGCGCCGGTAAGTACGGGACAGAAATGCCGATAATTGCCCCCCCCCTTTACTTTTAATGAAGAAGTTAATTATAAAAATGGTCGTCGAAAAAATATTAAATTTATTTTGTTGGGATTGATTCTGCTCTTTAAATTCTCTTTAGGTTTATAAGAAAATAAAAATTAGAATGAGGTGCTCGGAAGCTAAATTATAATTAGCGTATTTACACTTGCTTGATTTCTGCTCCCAGTTATTTTACTCACTTCGTAATTGAAAAAAAGGTAAAAGACAAAGCTTCGCATCAAGATTACAAGATGAATTGACAGAATAAAACAGCATATTTCTTCATGATTTTTATTTTTCAGTATTTCGACACGGTTATTTATTAGAATGTAATCATCCTCCTATAACCACAATCTTTTTTCCTCAAGCAGCAGCACAGTGTATAGATGCCACATAGTTTTAAAACTGAGAAAGCAATATCATCAATTCTGTGAATAAGATACATAAGTGGGCTGATTTGCTCATACTATTTTTCTATTACTATTATTCATTGTAAAGTATTAACCTGTAAATAACGGTTAGCGGTAACAGAGACCGCTGAGTTTTTCAATTTCACAGTTTAACTCCGAGTTTAACTATAAAATTTGTTTCGTTTGAAAACGATATGGTCAAATTTTGTTTCGTTTGGAGCCTTATTGCTACTTCTAGAGACTTTTTAATAGCTTAATTTTATTTATAATAGTCTGGTATATAAAGTTTAATGCTTAAATAGTATTCTGAGAGTTAATGCAACATTTTATTCATCTTTAAATTAAGCGATCTGACAGACCGCTCACAGTAGTTATGTGACAATTTTTGTCACAACAATTAAGGGTTAATGGGCTATTTAATGAGAATCGGACAAGAAATCTCGCAAGCGACGCTAGCATTTACAATATATGGCCAAAGATGACGGGTCACTTGCGATTTTAGACATTTTGTTAAATATCTGGAAAAATACATGATAAATTATTGGAAAGTGTCGAATTTCTGTAAAAAAAATATCAAACTAATTATAAAAAAAGTACATTAAATAATAAAGTGCTTTCGTCAAAATTAGCATTCATTCGTTTTCAAGTACGTAAAAAAACTTAATTAAACGAATTTAACGCCCACATTTTTTTCTTCTTTCGTTTTAAAAAAGATCTCCGACATAGGATCATTACCAGAACTAATTGACCATCAAATTACAGCCCATGTAATAAATTCCTGAGACAGCAGATAATAATGGAAAAGGATGTGAGATTTCCCTAACATCCTGTATCTCGACAATCCGAGTAATTAAAACGAAGCATCTAACAGGCTTTTGTGGTTGACATTATCGTTCAGGCAGCGGTAAATATGGGATAGAAATGTCGATAATGAGCCCCCCCCCCCCCCCATTCTTTTAATGAAGAAGTTAATTATAAAAATGGTCGTCGAAAAAAAATTATTAAATTTATTTTTTGGGGCTTTGATTCTGTATGGCTCTTTAGGTTTATAAGAAAATAAGTAAAAATTAGAATGGGGTGCTGGGAAGCTAAATTATAATTAGCGTATTTACACTTGCTTGATTTGTGCTCCCGGGTATTTTACTCACTTCATAATTAAAAGAAAAAAAATAAGAAAGTAAAAAGCAAAGCTTCGCATCAAGATTATGAGATGAATTGACATAAGAAAATAGCATATTTCTTCATAGTTTTCATTTTTCAATATTTAGATTTTGTTATTTATTATAATGTAATCATCCTCTTACCACCACGATCTTTTTCCTTGAGCAGCAGCACAGTGAGTATATGGGTGATTCTCAAAATAGGGGACAATTTATGTCTTTCGGCATACAAAAAAAATTGACAGGTTTTCTGTCATGTTTTTATATTTAGATATGTTTGTCTTAATATTATTCATTATTTGCACTCAAGAATTACTCACTTTTTAGTTAAAAACACCTTAAAATAACAGAATAAATATTCAAAATGTCATTACCATGGATGTCCACAGCAGCTGTGCCTTGTATATACTAGCTTTTTCATGAGTTAATATCATGTTTATAAAATAAAACAAATGTTATTCTTTCTTTAAATTAATCAAGGAGAGGATTGATCCAATAAATTAAAAAAAAAAAAAAATTATAATATACAAAAAAAGAATTAAAGTTTGTCCTCCATATTCTATTTTCAAAACAAGGTCATACTATAACAGCTGGTTATTAATCAAAATTTCATTTTCACATATGACAATAGTTTCAAAATATAAAGTTTCTCCATTGGCAACAAGTAGCCATATTATCTCAGCCTGAAAATAGAAGCATGTATTGTATTTTGAGAATAGAAATTGAATATTAGGGGCGTACATCAATTGTATGTCATTAGAATGGATAATAATTTTCATGTCTATTTTACAATTAAAATTTTTATTTTACTTATCTGCATAGGAATTTTGTGTTTTAAAAAGCCCCAGAAAGGACTATTGCATTGTGATTATATTATGGCTCATAATTTTATTTAAATTAAAATTTGTCATTAGCATGGACAAATATCAGTGTCATTAGCATGTTTTTTCTGTCCATGCTAAAGACTCCTATGTGCATAAATGTAACCATTGCTTATATTGTATCTTTTATAAAGTTTAATTTTACATATAAATTTAGGTATTACATTTATTATCCCTAAAATATGCATTAAATCTGTCAGAAAATCACTAAAACAGCTTCTTACATTGTTAGTGTCAGAATGTTGCTCATGTAAACAAAGTTTGCTCTTTGGTAATGTTTTTATTCTCCTTATATATATATATGTAAAAATAGAAACCATTTGCTGAAAAGGAAGGCTAATAAATATAGAAAAAATTACTTAAACAGGAAGAAAATAAAAATTTCTTAATATATTTATTCCATGCAATTTGTTTTGTCATTAGCACGGCTCAAAAAATACTAATTATTTTTTTTAAAGTTAATTTTTAAATATTTAGCTCTGCTGACTACATGTAAAGTATACCTAATACTATATTAATAAACACCTATTTTTTTCAGAAATTTCGCTAACAGTAATTTTTTTAAGATTTCACTTTTGAAATTGTCCCCTATTTTGAGAATCACCCATATGCGAGATGGTATTAAAACTGATAAAGCAATATCATCAGTTTTGTGAATGAGATACATAAGTGCTGATTTGCTCACACTATTTTTATTATTATTATTATTATTATTACTATTCGTGGCAAAGTGTCAATTGACTATTTAGTGAGAAACGGACAAAAAGGCTCGCAAAGTTACGCTTACATTTCACTATGGTCAAAGGACCTATATATTAAACATAACATAATAACCTATATTTTCAAATGAACATGATTGCTTTAATTTGAGAATACAATAGCATTGCTGAAACAGCAATCATATGTAGAAATATTGTTTCACACATGACATGGAATGGCCTATTAATAGGTTTAAAATTCGCCACACTTTAAAGCCTTGACCTTAGTAAGCTGCCCGTTTTTAATAATACATAAATAATACTATTAATAATAGAAATTTCCTCATTTTAAATCCTAGTCCGAAGTAATTTGCCCCCTTTAGGGCCTGATAACTGATAAAATGTTCTGCGCGCGAACTTACAACCTTAACTACATAAACTAAAACATAACAAAATAACACATAACATATCTACAACTAAAAAACCTATATTTATTGACTTATATAAGCTTTTACACCATGTATACATATACTAGATATACATTAAAAATAAACCCTGTAAAATGTTCATATTAAAATGGTTGTTTTAATTCGAGGAAAAAGTAAGATTTTGTTAAAAGAGCAGAAATATGTTAGAAATTGTCCACACATATCATGGAAGAACTCTAATATAAATTGTAAAATTTAATAAAGAATACTGCCCAGTTAAAGTGATGGCATTGAGCTCACAGGCTACAAATACTAATTGTACATTAAAGCCTTATATTTTCAAGGGTTAATTCCGTTCGAAAAAAAATTAAGAAGGGGAAACAGCTCTCCCCTTTCCTCTTTTTTTTATACTTAATCATTGAACCTCCTATACTATCAAAGACATGCTTTATCATATAAAAAATCTATATCCAAAATTCAGAGCAAATGAGATAACTCTTAATAAAAACCCATTTAGCATTTATATAATTTAAAAGGAGTTATCCCCCTCTTTTATACTTAACCATTAAACTTCCAAAACTATTCAGAGATTTGAACGAAATCTGAAAATTCTGTTTGAAAAACCCATTTATATAAACTAAGGGGGGGGGGGGCATTAGAACCTCTGTTCCCCCTATTTATACTTATTCAATGAACACCTAATAACAGTCACGGAATCGCCTCATCAGAATGATCCTAAATTAAATTTTGAACGAAAACTTAATTCTGCATGAAAATCCTATTTATATATCAACTAAGGGGAGGAGCATGAGCCCCCCGTCCCCCCTCTTATACATATCGAATGAACTCCAAAAACTAATCAGGGAAGCGCCTTGTCAGGATATACCTACATACAAAATTTCAAGTGGATCGGATTGTTTTATCATGAGTTATCGCGTTACGCACGAACGTACGAACGAACGTACATACAGAACGGACGGGCACATAAGCTCTCAGGCTATGATAGCCTGTGAGATAAAAAGGAAAACGATTCAAAGCCCAGTATTTCAAATAGCAATCACATTTGAAACTAGGGATATTGACACAAATTAATTAACATAGTGCAAACATTGTATTATAATTTATAATCTTTATGATGGATAATAAAAAACATTGCCAGCTTTTCTCGACACTTTTATTCCCCCATAATCTTGTATAAAAAATAATTAAAATAGATCCTTTTATCGGCTTTTAGATTAGCTTCATTTTTTGGTTGATAGCATGGGTAGATAAAAAGGTAGGTAAGAATGGTAATTTCAGAATTTTTATGGAGAAAAAATAGAAATCCTCCTTTTCCATCCCTCCCCTTCACACAACTTGAAATAGATGTATAAAAATAGTTGTCGCTGTCAGATTAAATACTGTTTTAAATACTCCCCACCCCACAACCTTCTCTTCATTTATTTATTTAACGAGGTAGACAATGTCTAATTTCGATTTAAAAAAAAAAAATGTTTAAAAAGCAACTGTTACATTGAATTTATAACAAACCTACAAAATTAATCATAATAATAAAAAAAAAAGCATTTTACATTGGTTAGTGATCGCTTAAATGAAAAATTCTTTTTCTTTTAAACATGACATCATTTTCACTCATTGAAACATCTCAAATACAGTATCAACAGCATAAAAAAAAAAAAAAAAATTAAAATGTAACAGCATTGTAAGTGAAAAGATGTGTTTTTAAAAGCATGGCATCATTCGGTATTCACATTTTTAAAAAAGGTTATCTTAAAGTAAAATGAGAAAATGGCATCAACACGGTTGTAATAAAAAAACGTGTGTTTCAAATCAAAAAACGTGCTTTAAATATATCGAATTTAACAATAAACTGACAAAAAAAAAAAAAAAAAAAAAAAAAAAAAAGATTGTTGGTTATTATAATATTGAAAATATTGATAATAATTTAAAACGCCCTTGTTCGTTTAACATATTGGATGCACCCTTCCTTTCATTTTTTTTTTTTTTTTTTTTTTTTTTTCAATTGAGAACTGATATATTTCCTATTTGTTAATAAAATGAACGAATCAGAAACGCTTTGAATTATAATATTGCTAATTACCTTTCAGTTTTGATGTCTGATCGAGTCCATACATGTATTAAAATTGCATTTATTTGGTCTTAAACTAGTCAAACGCGTAGGCACGTAACATTTTGACAAATGATGCATCCTTACTATTTTTTGCTTTGTTTTAATTGCACTGTGTTTTATTTAGAATTAATGAAGAACTATTCTTTTATTTTTTACATCCAATGATTGATAGCGAGTCTAAACTGTAATTAAGATAATGTGCTGTCATATCAGATTCCTTTCACACATAATTTTTCATTTCAAAAAACTTTTCATCAATTCACGCCTTTTTCAAAAATTCTACGCATCATTCTGTAAAAGAAGGGATTTTCAATTATTGAGCCGCAACACGTGGTTGGCAGGGACCGATTTGCAAATTATGGGAGCCCTAGACACAGATGCTAGAGAAGGAGCCCCCTTGCACCGATATTTATAGCGGGACTGACTGAAAAAATGAAAAAAGATAGTTACTAAAGTAGCCATTATTGACTTTAAAATGTATAGAAAAAAAAATAAATATGATAAACAAAATTTAATTTTATTTCGCAATTATTAAATTTAAGAAAGTAGACATTTTGTAATGAATTATGTGGTGCTAATTAGCTTTTCCTATGCAAGTCTATATCTCTGAAATGATAAAGTATGAAACAACTAAAAATAAATTTTCGACAACATCAAGCTATAATTATTTTGAAGTATTAGTAGGCCATCAAGCTACATTTACCAACACTCGAATAACCTAACTATAACAGGAAAAGGATAAAACAAGAATTAAAAATACAACGCATTTTTAAAGTGATAAAAGAAAACATTCACTATAATAAAGTAATAAATGGATGTTTCAGACAAAATATACAACATTACAAAAATACAATACGAACATAATAGAATGTAGGATGAAATGTAAAATTTAATTGATATTAAAACTACATCAGATTTTGGACAATAATTGAGCAACCTACAGCAGCATTTGGGGGCCCTGAAAATCAGGGGCTCTGGGCCGGTGCCCAGAATGCTCCAACGTAAATCTGGCACAGATGGTTGGTACTCGGTAAGAAATCATCAAGTGTGCCGCGAAATCGTTCTATAAAATTATAGCAAAATTCTACGAACAAAGGTACTTAAAAAATGCAGCATTTTAAGTTCTAAAATTTCCTATGTATTGAAGTTAATAGATATTTAAGTTAATAATTTAAATCATAGAGAGAAATGCATTTAGTTCCCAAGAGTCACAATATTCTTAAAGTGGCTACTTTAGACAAGTGAAAAGACCCGCCTGCTATAATGCTAATTTTATGGAAGAAATTTATGAAGATATCATCGTTTTTATTTCAATATTTAAAAAATTTTTTTTTCGCATTAGATGGCTGAAATAGATTTGTACAATGACCATTTTTTATTTTTTCGATTTTGATTGCAGATTTAATGAAGTTGGTCAATTTTGTAAAATAAAAAAGGGTGGAGACATCCAAAAATATTTTTTTTTACAAAAGCTAACTTCGTAAATTGACAAAATTTATGGGAAATAAGTAATTTTCTGTTCATTGCAAATCTGCAAAAAAAAAAAAAAAAAAAAAAAAAAAAAAAAAAAAACTTTTAGTTAAGAAATTAATAATTAATTAATCAATTAATTAATTTGTTTTAAGAATTTTTTTGAATATGTTTTACAAGTTTAAATGGATTAAATGAGTGTTTTCTAATATTTGAGTAAATATTTTTAAAATCGGAGTTGATGAACGACAAAGGGTTAACAAGAAACGCAAGAGAAATTGCAATAGACTTTTGACCAATAAACCTTTTGTTGTTAGTATTTCTTAATAATAAATTTGGTTATATTAATTTCATGAGTATGAATTTAAGTGATTACAATTCTTCTTCTCACACCTAACATTTGTCATTTGATTCCCCATATCTGAATATACAGGGTGTCCCCTCTCAACGGTGGCCAATGGCTAATTTCTAAACCGTTGGTCATAGACATATAGTTCCAATTGCAAAAATGCTTTAAAAAAGGTAAAGAATTATTTTTTAAGCGATTTAGGTCAAAAAAATGTTTTACTAAAAAATTACGAAAATTAAATTTTTATACGGTCCCCCGGTCCTAAAAGTGATATTTAGAAAATTTTTACCACTACTCTAACGAGTAAGACAAAAAAAGTCCCATTCCTCTGCGATCAAAATTGACCGAGTTATAGCTGTTCAAAGTTGAAGCATTTTTTTTTTGCTGCAAAATAGGGGTCAGTCACCAATTTCTGGAAATAAAAATAAACATCAGATAGAAAATTTAAATTTAAACATTGAAGGTAAAAAAAAATTTACAATATTGTTTCTGAATTTATGTTGACATTTACATGTTAAAGTAAAATATGCAATTTGTGCTAAAAATATAAGTAAAAAAATAACAGAAATTTTGTTAAATTAAACTATGAAAAGCAACAGTCACAAATCGTTACAAAATGATACATATTTAAAGCTCTATTAGATTACTCAACCTAATAAAATTTGATGTAGTCCTATAAAATAAATAAATGGAACGCACCTAAATTCGTATTAATATTACATTGTCATCGGGTTTAAATAAGTATGGGAATTGAACCTCAATCAGATATTTGGAAGTGAGTTAAAATTTGAATATAAGTTTTGAACTAGGAAAATTTACATACGAAAACTATGAATAAAATAAAAGCTTATCAAACTAACATACCTTTTTAAAATAAAATCACGAAAAGAATCAGCTTCATTTGCTTACAAAATAAAACATACGTAAAAATACAATTGAGGATATGAATTTCAAAACTCGACTTATCGCTTTTTGATTTCTCTATCAGTCTATACAAACCTCCATTATTGTAACAATGCAATCTCAAAATTTATAATGAAAACCAATAGATGCATTTAAAGTTTTTTCGCTATCTCCCAAAATTTTATTTTTTTGATAAAGAGAATTTTGAAATTTATGTCTTCAGTTATTTTAATAACCAATCTAGAAGTTAATTAATTATAATTAACACTACCGTAAAACTTATACGGTGACAGCGCCTTCAGTTAAATCGCTCATTTAAAACATTTTGTAAGTGGAACTATATGTCTGTGACAAATAGTTTAGGAAGTAGCCTTTGAACAGCGTTGGAAATCGACTCCCTTTATAATACTTTAAGCACTTAGTGTACGTTCCCTTAAAGCTCTGTCGAACTCATCCGTTTTCAGCTATAGAAAAGTGGTTTAAGTCATGAAATTTAAAGTTTCATAACTCGGTCAATTTTAATGTTACATGAATGGGACCTTTTCTGTATTACTTGCTAGAGAGTTTAAAAAATTTTACTAAATATCACTTATAGGACTGGGGGACCGTATAAAAATTTAATTTTCGTAATTTTTTAGTAAAACATTTTTTTGGCCAAAATCGCTTAAAAAACAATTTTTTGCCTTTTTTAAAGCATTTTTGCAATTGGAACTATATGTCTATGACCAACGGTTTAGAAATTAGCCATTGGCCACCGTTGAGAGGGGACACCCTGTATAAGTAAACACTTTTTGGTACATATAAAAAGTCTTGGTGATCAGCAATTACACCGGTACTGGTGTAATTCCCGTTCACTTAAAAGTTTATACTCTTCAAATTTTTATTGAATTTCTGTATGATTTTAATTATTACTGTTATCTTCCAACACATCAGTTAATATAAGTTGTTCATAGAATTCTCAACAGACAACGATATAGAGTTGATTTTTTCTTTTCATATCAAAGTTTTATTTATTATTTGCGCAGTTTCGCATCGTTATTACTAAAATCAGCTTTGTAAATTTTGTAAAAAGAAAAAAAAAAAAAAAAAAAAAAAAAAAAAAAAAAAAACCTGGAGACGTTTAAAAATATTCATTTAATTTCTGTATGATTTTATTTATTACTGTTAATCTCTCATCCCAACTCAGCAATTTATATAAATTGTTCATAGAATTTTCAGGACAAAAAATATGCTACAAAAATTACATGGAAATGCATCCACACCTAAAATTAAAATTTTACTTTCAATAGTTTAAAGCTGTTCACAAATTCTAACTGCCTAATTTTCTGACATATTTTTAATTCATTTTTGTTGGCAACTGTACTGGTTAGGTGCTTAGATAGATTATCTTAGAGCAAGAAAGTTCTTATTACGAAACCATGTAATTAAACTGTTTCATTTTCGTTTTTTGGTAAAAGTAGATTTTTAAAAAAGTGCTATTAACTTTGAAGTTATGAGCTGTATCCCCAACCATCCTCATGACAGCGCGTAGGAAAGAAAAAAAACCTGTCATTCTGAGACAACAATCGGTTATAACATAAAGTGTAATTTATCTATCGAATTTGAAAACAACTGTTCAATTAATCATGCCTGCAAATATCATGATTTTATGGTAAAAATGAGTCAGAAAATGTATCAAAGTTTCACGTTATTGAGAGGAGAAAAATACTTTTTATTTTCTTTTTCTTTTAACCATCGTAAGGGAGACCCGTAAGAAAAAACCCAAAATTTTTATTATTGATTTTAAAGTAATGAATTTTGGTGTACTATTTAAAAATCTTCTTGTAAGGAATAATTAGCAAAAAAATTCACTTTATTAAAAAGTATATTTTTTATAAGGATTTTTGTGATTTTTTTTTTTTGTCGAAAAATACACTTTTTAAAATTACTACTCCTCATTCAATTTTCACTATTTTGGTATTACTAAAATTTCTTAAATAGTGTTATAGTATATAGAAAAGAACTAAGGAGAGATATTTTTAATTTTCTATTTCAATCGACTAAAAAAAAATAAATAAATAAAAATACGCATGGTAAATTTCCTTAAATTCGTTATAATTTTCATGTTTACCAATTTATGTAAAATTTTCAGAAATAGTTACAAAAAAATCTCTCCTTACTTTTGTTGCAAATTTTTTTAAGATTCTAAAAACATAAACACTTTGTTTCTAAATCATTTTGCCACTGAGCCTTAGTACTTTGAACTTAGGCAAAATATGAAAAAAGTCATTTTCAGGAAAACACGTTTTAAATGGCCGCTAGTCCTTTAAACTCTATAGAGAGTACAATTTAAAAAGCTCATTTTCTACCTGTTCCAAGTGTCCCCGAGTTCTGAAATTTTGCATGGATATTCGCAAATATGTATTTTATCGTTTTCTAAGATTTTTTTTTTTTAACTTTTGATGATTTTTGGCCGAAAATGGGGTACGGGTCTCCCTTAAAATAGATGTAATTTTTCTCCCCCCCCCCCCCCTTTAAAAAAAAAATCAAGAATTACTCTGGATAACTATTTATTGTTCCCAAGAAAATACGACAATACAATTAGTTATTGGGATATTTTTTCAGAAACGGGTAATTTATATGACTGAAAAAAAAAAAAAAAAAAAAAAAAAGAGTTGACATTTGAATAATATCAAATACATTTAAATTTAGGAGGTATTAGCTCGAGTTAATTCGATTCAACTGACCAAAAAAAAAAAAAAAAAAAAACATATGAACAAATCCTGTAATATAACATAATAATCTTTCAAGCGGATAAGTGAAAGTAATGTCAGCTTTTCTTGACAGTGCGTATTTCAATAATGTTGCATAAAAATAATTAAATTAGATCGTATTATCGGCTTTGAGGTCGGATTTCGCCTTTTAGTGAATGGCTCGGGTAGATAAGTCGGGAGATAAAAATGGCAATTATACGTTTCCTTTGGGGATTTCGTAAAAGACTCTTATTTCGTTTTTTTTTTTTTTTTAAGTGACTATCTGGCTTATAACAGTAGCTGTCAGATCAATATTAATTACTGATTTTGGATACTTCTTTTTCCGTTAAAATTTCCTTCATCAATTTCAGTGCATATTCTTATAATAACTATTTTCAGAAAAAATATCGTCTGTGAGAAAATTGGAGGAAAGGGGCTGTGCATATATAACGTTATCCCCTTTTTGGTAATTTCGGACACCCTCCCCCAGTAATGATATTGTTATCAATGTCTACATTTTTCTTCATTTTTAGATTTTTTTTTATTCTTTTGAATGGTATATAAAAACTATAAAACTGATTGCAATTATTTTTCGCATACTTCACTGATTCAAACGAACAAAAGTCGATAAAATATCACTTGATATTATTTAACACTTAAGAGTAATTGTTATTATTTAAAAATATTTTATAATTTTTTGATTTAACTTTTTGATTTGTGCATTTAACGGTAATAATGAATTGTTACACTTGCCGTGCACGAAGAGGGAAGGTGAGGAGAGATAGAAATTCTTATCAACAAAATAAGTGGGCAACATTCTTTTACTTTGATTTATTAGTAAGCACAACCTTCTTTTCAAACCTACTTTCCCATATGGTTTCTTGAACAGTGATTGTATATGGATTACATATATGAAGAAGAATAGGACTGTTAAATGTTGGAGTATTCCATATTTTAGAATTAAGTATTTCTATAATAATTTAACGATTTTATTAAAAACTTTGTATTTTCATAAAAATAGATAACTGACTAAAAACCGATAACATACTACTTAAACTAAAAAAAAAAGTAACAAGTAAAAAAAAAGAAAATTTTAATTGGATAAAAAATGATATCGATGTCAAAAGATAAATCCCCCCCCCCTAGAGATATATTATGATATCATTTGCCAGATCCCCCCCCCCTTCTAAAATGATACGTTATATTTGCACTGCCCCAAAATACACCTACATGGAGATGGATAATACATTTATTTTATACTGGGAATTAATAATTGTTTGCATTGTTAACTGAATTGTTTCGCAACAGACTTCAGAATCACAACTATACTTAATTTTGGCACAAATTAATGACTGATAATGTCACATGTTGCTAAGTCAATGCTTTGTTTGTGCATATATAAGCATAAAGTTGCATTTATCTAACCATAAATTAAATTAGTGGAATATGTAGACACGTTTTACCAGATATGTTACTTTCACCCCCATTCTCCAATTCAGAATTTTAATAAACGTACTATATCATACAATATATTTTTTTGTTTTTGTTTTCTAATTTAATTTGAAATTAAGTCGCAAGAAAGATTTATTTTCCTCATTAACCGATGCCACATATAAGTTTATGATTTAATAATTATTTCATTCACACGACTCTCTAGAAATTAAATGGAATCTTATTATTATTTGAAAATACACTGAAATACTTTTACTATTAATGCATTAAACAAGCAATAATAATAATTTGTGTACAAAAACTGAGAGCATTTGAGCAGTATCAGATGCCTTTTAAATTAGAGGTATTAATATAAATTAATTCGACTCTTTTGAGACAATTAACATACAAGTAAAATTAAATCCTATAATATAAAAATCTTTCAGGCGGATAGTTGAAAGTATAATGTGAGCTTTGCCTGTTTCTTCACATTTCAATAATCTTGAGTAAAAATATTTGATAGCAATATCGATTTTGAATTCCGAGAGAGCTTTATTTTATCTGTTTAGTCAATGTCATCGGTAGATAAGGAATAATACACATTTTTTTAGAGATATTTATATAAAAAAATTAATATATATTTTTTTCTTTTTATAAAGACAAATGAATAAAAGATATATATAAGATCAATATTAATTATTGCTACTTTATTTCATTCCCCTTCATTATTTTTAATGTACTTTAAAAAGACAATGACAAAGAATTAGCTACAAAAAATATCGTCTGCTACTCTATTGTTGAAGATTGATAATGATATTCAAAATTTTATTGTTATTTTTCAATTTACGATTAAGTTCTAGAATGACAAATATTTAATCGATAAAGGCGCATAATGGAAAGATAACTTTCAAATTCCGCAAGCATGAAGATGCAGTTATTTGGAAGAAGTAAATTATTTAAATATAAAGCAAAAATCCCCTTTTTAGAGATTTTAATGGATATAGCGTTTATTTTTCACTAACACAAAAATAAACAATTTTGACATTTTCCATATTAATTTGATGCCAAGCACTAAGCAAGATACATTATCACAATTTAATTCTATTTATAATTTACTGATATCGCAAACGATTATTTCATAAACATATCTTCTCAAAATAATAATTGAAATCTATATATTATTCATTAGAAAAAAATATTATAAGTTTTACTACTGATGCATTTTTCAAAAAATGGTAATTTACACTAAAATACATGTGTCTGACTATTATCATATGCATATCAATTTAGCGGCATCAACATAGGTTAATTTGACTTAAATTACAAGAGCTAACATTTGAATTAGTCCTATGTTATAACTTAATAATATTGCAAACGAATTAATTGAATTCTCAACTTTTATGACACTTCGTATTTCGATAATCTTGTGAAAAATCAATTCATATATAGATCATTTTTCAGCTTTTAGGTGGGGCTTCACCTTTTACTCAATAACACAAGTAAAGAAGAAAGATTTTTAAAATGGCAATTCCACGTATTTGTAAAAAAGTCTAACTTAAAAAAAAATAATAAAAAAAAAAAAAAAAAAAAAAAAAAAAAGAATAAAAGAAATAAATGAATGTCAAATCAATATTAATTATTACTTTTGAAGTCTTTACTTTTTACCAAACTCCCCTTCTTCATATTTAACATATTTTAAAAACGTGGCAACAAAGAATTTTTCTTTTCAGAAGATTATCGTCTGCTGAGAAGATTGAAAAACTTAAAACGCCATTGTTTGCATTTGATAAGGTTATTAAAAATGTATTACATTTTTCTACTTTATAATAAGCAATTGAATGACAAACAATTAATTGATAATGACACATAATTGCTCCAGGAAAGATAATTTGCTAATTTAACATTTGGCCGGTCTTTATATAAAGCAAAGGTGCATTTTATCTGGTCTTTAATTATTCGAATGCGTAGTCGCATTTTTTACCTAAGATCGTTTTCTCTCGCAAGTTTTTAAATTAATCCTGCGTTTATTTATCACTATGCAAAATAAGCTTTTCAAGGTTTTTTATTTTAACTTGACGTCAAACTCTAAAGAAGATGATCAATTCGATTAATTCATTCTTTATACAAACCATTTCGAAAACGTTTACTACATAAACTTGTTTTTTCTAAAATTTAATAGAGTCAAATCTGCGTATTTTTTGGAAAATACTATCAGGTAACTTTGCAGCATTTTTCAAAAAATGCTAATTGATAGACAGAAACAAGTAATTTTTATTAAACTTTTGTGATGTACATCATTTTGTTTATGTTTGTGATAGTTTTACATGATTGAAATACACCGCAAATATTTTTCTCAAATACACCATACTATAACGAAATTCTTTTCAGTGCCTTATAAGCTAACTATAAGTGTTTTTACGTATACTATATTCTACAGTAAATATCTTATAATGAACTTCAGTAATGTATATCAATTGTATATCAGTAATGTATATCAATTATTGTTAGAAATAGGGAAATATCATTAACATACACAGCAAAAGATTTCTCCTCTTAGACATATAAACCATAATGCAACGGCATTCTTTTGAGTGTCCCTAAAAGCATAACCTAACGAATGCTACGCACTTCATTTTCAATACCATAAAACTTGGCAAGCCAAGTATATTTACGCGAAATAGAGATCGGACAGATGGTTAGACAAACCGAATGCGTAACCCTTTTCAACTATGTTGGAAAGGTTAAAAATAAATATCTAGTTAGTAACAGTAAGCCAAGAGGCGGAGTGGTCAGGGCATCTGATTGCGGTGCCTCAGGTGGAGAGTTCGACTCCCGATTGGGCTCGAATCAGTCAGCCTTTCATCTTTTCGGGTCTGATATGATGTGAGCACCAAGCTTGATTGGAAACTAAACACCGAGGGCCTCGCGTTATGGTGACCACCTGGCAAGGACGTATGCTCAGTGTTGAATTCAGGGGGTGACATTCCCAGGACATTCCACCCGGAGCAATGAAATGTCCCCCCCCCCGAAAAGTTAAAAAATTTGGGGTTTTCAGTGGTCAAAAAGTGTAATTCTCCCCCCCCCCCCCCTTGGAACTCTATAATGTCTCCCCCGGAGCCTCAAAAATCCCTCCCGGAGAAAAGTCTGAGTTCAACACTACATATGCTGCATAGCATCCCGGGTCCAGGGTCTAATAAATAGAGATGGGCATTGTCGGCGCTGATCCTTCAGGAATAGTAATGCCACAGAGTTTAGTTTAGTTTAGTAACACAATCATTAATAGCAACAGGGCAAGTCAAAGAGACTCAAATACAAGAAAATATGTTAAATTCTAAAGTATAATAATATATATCTATAGTACACAATATAATTTAATCTTTCAGCCGAATCAATTGAATGTAATGTCAGTATTTTCCGATATTTCGCATTTGGATAATCTTGCGCTAAAAATAATTAAAATACTAAATCGTTTTATCGACTTCTTACAGGCCAAGTTTTATCTTTTACTCAATCACTCAATGGCATTAGGTAAGATATGAAGGATGAAAAAAAACCAGGCAATTCCATATTCCTTTAGGAATTTGTAAAATAACTTTTCACATTTTTTTAAAAGATAGATGTATAAAAGTATCTGTCAGATCAATATTAATTACCGCTTTTGAAGACTTTCCTTTTTAGTAAACTTTCCTTTATTGACTTTAACATATTTTAAAAATATATTGACAAAGAACTTTTTTTACAGAAATTATCGTCTGCTAAGATTAGGAAACTTAAATCGCCATTGTTTGCTTTGATGTTATTAAAATGATTATAATTTTATTGTGTTACTTCCCAATTTATAATAAGCACTAGAATGGCAAATAATTAATTGATAACTGGATGCAATGTCTGTATGAAAGATAATTCCATATTCTGCTAATTTAACGCTTAGCTTGTGCTTTCACATGCATAAAATTGCGTTTATCTAGTTTTATGTATTCAAAATGCTTAGACGTGCTTAAATTTGACGAAGAATTCTGTTGATAATTTCCATTTTATAAAATTCTGCGTTAATTTACCGTGATATTAAATTGGTTTTTTATGGTCCTTAATTTGAAGCTAAGCAGTATTAAAAGATGATGAACTTTTCTTCCGCAAATTGATTTGAGACATTATGTAAATTTACTTAAAAAATAATGACATTTTATCCTACAAATTTTCGCGAAATTTTGTTTTAAATTTAATCCAAATATCGTTCTTTAGAAATGCAACTTTTATTTATAATGCATAAAATAATGAGGTAATTTACAATTTATTATAAAATACTCATTTTCCAGCAATTTTGTTAAGAAAAATTCGTGAATATGCATTAAATTTCAGAAATAATTTTTTAGTACAGACGCATACACGAGTTGTGTTTATACATAGTATATATATATATATAAGACCATTAAAAGTAAACAATATTAACCATTTGAAATTAACTATTGAATTTAATAACTTATAGCACATTGAATATGGAAGGAAAAAAGAATAATATGAATACAAATGGAATTTGTAGAACCAAAGCAGAATCTTCAGGTCCCAAATACTTTGGAACTACAAATAGAGTGTGTGGTTTCATCTTCGTATTTGTCATGAAAAAGCAAAGCAATACGAATTTGGGACTACCAACACACATAAAACCAAAATTAAAGAAATACCAAGTAATCTATAGTGGATATATATATATACATATATATATAATTATTATTATTATTATTAAACACAAAAGTAATATTTTTCCAAATAAGTTGTGAAATGAAATGTTTTTTTCTATAAAACAAATAAGTATATTTTCAAATATTGAATTTAAAAAAAATTAAGTAACTATATTATGACTATTTAACGAGTATTGCACAGACATGTAAATGACCATTTTTTTAAGTATAAGTAATGCCTGATAAAAATCGGTATAAATGTAAACGTATAATATAATAGAGTAATTAGACTATCATACAACCTTTATTTATTATTATTTGAATTTACATCTTGTACTCAATCATGAATCTAAATATTTCATTTTAGCGCACAACTATTTTTTAATCATCTGAAAAATGATTGTTGCTTTCAGTCTAGCAATATCTAAGATCTATCTGAATCCTTGTGATGTCCGGATTTTATTCGTTTTCTGATTGGCCTATGTTTAATGTTCAGAAATGGAATACTTCTGTTGCCACGATGACAAAAAGTATAAAAAACTGCAAAAAAATTAATAACTCAAAAACAAATTGAGATGCAGCTTTCAAACAAATTGCATTTAAAAGTACATTTTTTACCCTGTACGACGGTGTAAAAATTAAAATATGCGATGTTTACAAGTTTAAAAATTTGCAGTCACGAGAATTGTAAAACTGAAATTTCATTTAAAATTTGTTTATGATTGGTCCAGAAATATTAATGTTTAACCCTTGGCGTAATATATGACTCGAATATTATTACGTAAGCCACGTTTTGATCATCATAAAAGTTATGTTTATTATTATTAAGTATAGAATTTATTTATAAGCCTGAAATGTTAGTCTTTGAAAATATCATTTTCCAAAATTTTTTCATTGGTCATTGTAATTTTAATTTTTTTTTTCCTTTTTATAACGGGGTATTTCCATGAACACATGTCATGTAAGTCACATACGACGATTTTGGATACCGGTACTTTAGAAAGGAAAATTGTGGCAATTTTTATCAGTGATATTTCATTAATTGGATAAGTCCATGCTAACCTTTCGAAAATAACGGTGGCCAACAATTTAGCTGTTACTAATAATGTGATTTACGACAAATGCTCATGGAAATACCGAATCTAGGAAAAAAAGTGACCGGAAAAAAGTTATCGGGAAAAAAAAGGTGACAAACTACAAAAGCGGAAAAAAGTGACACGGAAAAAAGTGACGCGGTAAAAAAGTGACGCGGAAAAAAGTTACCGGAAAAAAAGTGACAAAGAATTGATTTTGGGGATTCATTGCTTCAGTATGAAAGGGGGATCGGGGAGGGGGCTCATAGTTTAGGTAAATGGGTTTTTCATGCTGAATTAACTGTTTTGGTTCAATTTTTGGATATACGTTCATCCTGAAAAGACGCTTGCCTGATTAGTTTTGGGAAGGTACAATTACTCCCCCCCCCCCCCATCCGTCCTCAATTAGATGAATGGGTTTTTATGCAGAATTGTCCAACGTGTGTCAAATTTGCATATAGGTTCTTTTCGATAAGGCTTATATATAGCATATAATGCCTGAAGAGATTTAGGAGTTCTAATGGTTAAGTATAGAGAGGGAACGGGGGATAACCTTTCTAAAATTAAATTAATAACTTTTTACGCATAATTATCCGATTTGCTTAGAATTTTGGACATAGGTTCATTATGATAAGACGTATCTCTGATTAGTTATGGAGTTCTTCTGCTTATTATAAAGGGGGGCGAGCAATTATATCCCCCCTAAACTAGAAAAGTAGGTTTTTATGCAGAATTATCCCATGTATTTCAAATTTTAAATATAGGTTATTTCTGATAAGGTGGATCTCTGAATAGTTTTAAGGATTTAATATCTAAGTATAGAAGGGGAATAGAATATAACTCACCTTAAATTAAATTACTTTTTACGCAGAATTATCAGATTTGCTTCAAATTTTGGATTATAGAACCATTATGATAAGGCGTATCCCTGATTACATATGGGGTTATTTTGCCACTTAAAAATTGGGGAGGGTGATTATTCCTTTCCCCCTTAAATTAGATAAATTGTTTTTTATGCTCACTTATCCGATATATTTCATATCGGATTTATCTATCTTATATTATCTACCTGTATTTTGGATATATGTTCTTTCTCATAAAGTGAATCCCGGAATAATTTTAAAGGTTTAATGGCTAAGTAAACACTGGGGGAACGGATGATACCCCCCCCCCTTAAATTAATAAATGGCTTTTTACGCAGAATTATCTGATTTGATTCAAATTTTGATTGGACGTTTATTATGATAAGGCGAAGTCCTGATTAATTGTGGATTATCCCCCGTTCATCGCTCTATACTTAGCCATTAAACCCTTAAAACTATTCAGGGATTCACTTTATCAGGAAGAACCTATATCCAAAATTTGAAATACGTTAAATAGTTGTATGAAAAAAAAAAAAAAAAAAAAACTATTTTATTTAAAGAGTGGAGGATTAATCTCCCGCTTCCCCTATTTAATTATCAAATGAACCCCATAATTAATCAGAGATTCGCCTTCTTATAATGAATATACATCCAAAATTTGTAGCAAATCAGATGATTCTGCGTAAAAAGCCATTTATTTAATTTAAGGGGGGTTATCCCCCGTTCCCCCTCTATACATAGCCATTAAACCCATAAAACTATTCAGGAATTCACTTTATGAGAAAGATCCTATATCCAAAATTTGAAATACATCGGATAATTGTGCATAATTTTTTAAAATCTAATTTAAAGTGGGTATAGTAATCACCCGCCCTCCTTTTTAATTACCAATAGAACCCCATAACTAATCAGAAATACGTCTTATCATAATGAACCCATGTCCAAAATACGAAGCAAATCGGATAATTCTGCATAAAAAGCCATTTATTTAAATTAAGAGGGGTTTCCTCCATCTCCCCTTTATACTTAGCCATTAAATCCTTAAAACTATTTCGGAATTCACCTTACCAGAAAGAACCTATATTTAAAATTGAAATACATGGGATAATTCTGCATAAAAACATATTTATATAGTTTGAGGGGGAGAATTGCTCGTCCCCCCCCTTTATAATAAGCAGAAGAACCCATAACTAATCTAAGATACGTCTTATCATAATGAACTTATGTCCAAAATTTTAAGCAAATCGGATAATTATGCGTAAAAAGCCATTAATTTAATTTAAGAAAGTTTATCCCCCGTTCGCCCTCTATACTTAACCCTTAAACTCCTAGAATCTCTTCAGGTATTTTATACTATACCTTATCGAAAAGATCCTATATGCAAATTTGACACACGTTGGATAATTCTGCGTAAAAACCCATTCATCTAATTGAGGACGGATGGGGGGGGGGGGGGTAATCGTCCCTTCCCAAAACTAATCAGGCAAGCGTCTTTTCAGGATGAACGTATATCCAAAAATTGAACCAAAACAGTTAATTCAGCATGAAAAACCCATTTACCTAAACTATGAGCTCCCCCCCCCCCCCGATCCCCCTTTCATACTTAACCAATGAATCCTCAAAATCAATAATAAATCCCCAAAATCAATTCCTTGTCACTTTTTTCCGGTAACTTTTTTTCCTTGTCACTTTTTTTCCGTGTCACTTTTTTTCCGCTTTTGTAGTTTATGCCACTTTTTTTCCGATAACTTTTTTCTGGTCACTTTTTTTTCCGTTTACCATACCCAACGATAAACTTTAATCAAAAATAAATTTAGCTGACATGAGCAGTAATATTTAAAACTTAATAATAGAACAGAAAATGAAATCTCTTTACAAATGAAAAGCATTTAGCGAAAAGTAACGCTTTATGTGTTTTGGACAAAGGAATTGTGACAAGAGCGATGAAGAGAGAACGAACGCTTCCCCCCCCCCCCCATTCTCTTCCCAGTTGAGTGCCTGGCCGTTATTGTTTTCTTTTCCATAACTTCAACACGAACAATGAAAGACAGGAGCTAAAAATATAACCAAGAAATAAACCAGAGCTACCTTATTAACCCACCACAAAGATGTTTGCTCATAACGAAAGACGCACACTCTCATTACTCCAGAAGCTGAAAGATAAAGCTGCGCTTATTGGTTAAATAAATCTATTGTTTTAAAAAATGAGATTTTAATTGGCAATAAAACAATGGTAAGATTAAACAGAAACTAATGAAGTAACATATTCCTGTATAAGTGGATTTTTTAAAGGGGTCCGGGGCTAAAAATTCTCCAAAAATAGATTTTTTTTTTTTTTTTTTTATAACACATTTTGCCTTGAGAAGCGATGCATCAGCTGCCCTCTGACGAAAACTAATCTCATTTATCTCCGAATGAATTTTTTCAGGATTTGTCAACTTTAAAAGGATATAAAGTTCCTTGCAAGATATTTGTATGAAATTTTTAACAGAGATTTTATGCTATATTTCCAACAAATTGTTATCGGGATTTTTAATTTTGAGTGATAATTGTGAAAATATACTAATTAATTCAAAACTCACTCATACAAAAACTTAATTTTCTTATGAAATTCTTAATTAATATTTTTAAAAATCCTGAATACAATTTAAAATGACACATTTTCTGTACACAAAAAGTAAAAATTTTGTAAATCGAGTAAGTACTTCCATAGTTATATCAAAAATTAAATATGTTTAAATTTTTAAAATTTAAATTTAAAAAATATATTTACATTTAAAAATTTTCAGATTTTTTTTATATTAAATATTCTGATCATATTAAAATGTATTTCAGGAAAAAAAAAATCATAACAAAATCTCTATAAATAAAAAATATAGAATTTTTAGCCTCGGATCCCCTTAAATAAGTATAAGTTCAATTTGAAAATTTCATTTTTAGGGTTTCGTTCATCTGGCGATTGATAAAATCCTCGTCTCTGCCTTCTGTCTATCCATCTGTCACAGAGTCCGTACACGAAAACTATATAAGCAAGCGACTTCAAATTTTGTGCACTTACAGCTGAATATCTCGTGTCACACGGCAAATCCTAAAATTTTGACAAATTGTATTATTTTAATTAGATCAATTTTATTAATATCATCCGCTCATTTTTGCGATTTAAATTTTAAAAGACATTCTTGATTTGAACTTTTTTCGTGCAGATCATACCTTGGAGCTAAAGCATCTCGTAAAGCATCATCGCAAAAGCTTCTTAGTTCGAGCCGCAATGCTGGAACTTGAAAATTTTCATATTTAGATGATGTAATAAGAAGAAATTTCGTATTTTTTGCCAATTAAGGGTTTATTATTACCAGTTATTGTGCCAATTAACGGTTTCGTTTATCTGACTACATAATATCTTTTGGAATTCAATTTTCTTTCGATTTTAAAAATTTTTGCGATTTATTAATGATTTAGAATTTAAAATTTAACTTTAAAGAATATTTTTCAATTTAAAAAATTTAAAATTTTATACATTTTTGCTATTTTTTTTTAAATTTTCATTAAAAAAGATTTTTTTTAAATAATTTGATTTGGACATTTTTAATTTGATTAAAATAAATAATTTCTTTTTATAATTATTTTTTAACTAAATTTCTTGGTGCTACCATGTATGTAAGAATTTAATAATTATAAATTAATATTTTGTATTTATTAATTAAAGGATAAGTTGTTATGAAAGAGATATTAAACGATGCCCCGATCTGTGATCACTTACCCATACTTGTTACGCATTATTTTTAAATGCTCACATACTGCTTTTTTACCCTCTAATTTTTACAGTTTAATTTGTAATTTTTATTTTAACTATTATGAAATTTTGTTTAGTTTGTAGCCCTAGAACTTTCCCTAATGACTTTTAAATAAGTAGTTTCGCACAGAAACAGTATCTCAAGAGTTAATCGAGCCTTTTATTCCTTTTTCCGATAAATTCTCTAAGAGATTCTCTCATAGAAGGTATGCGACATTTTCTTTTACAACATTTAATTGTGTTCTCATTTACTCTGCTCAACAAGCAATTTTGAAACATTTTATAATGCATTTTACAACAGAAAGATATAAAACAGAAAGCCTAACCATGAAAGTAATTTGCAATCTAACTGAAATTTCCATTTTTGATCAATAAACTAACCTATTGAGTTACATGCAAAATCAATCACGTGACTAACACGTTTTTCACTCCAGTATGAATGGTAATTTTTTTCTGCACGGAAGTTCAATTCAAAACTCCTATTTTAACACTATTTTCTGAAAAATCTACTGTGTTTGTAAAAACGGGAAAATGAGTATGATTAGATAATTTCCGAACAACAATACCTGCTAGTTTCATGAATTTCCGAACAATAATAAATTAAACTTATGTTATAAAGTTGCCCTTTTTGATTTAAGAACAGCGTTAATGGTTATGTTAAACAAAAGAATAAAAAAATTTATTTCTATAATGCAGCAAAATTCTTTTTGAACATGAACATGATAAATTATTATCTGTAAACAACTATAATGAGCATTTAATTTTATCCCGAAATTAAAAAATAATAACATCAAAACATATTCAATTAATCAGAATTAATACCTGTACGTAAGACACCAGCAACTGACCTTGGACAGAGGTTACATGACAGTTCAACCGGAGGAAATCACCTTATAGAATAATTTGCATTCTCGTTAGGTTCGATACACTCGCGGGTCGTTGATACAAGGGTGGAGTGCTGCCAGCAGCATTCACATCGTATCGAGATGCAGGTGTAGCGAATATTTAAGCTAATTTGCCAGCGAAAACAGAAAGACGACAGGGACCTCAGCAGGACGTCATGGTACAGTAAAACCTCCTTAACGGGCACTCCCGAATAGCGGACACCTCTATTTAGCAGACAGTTTTCTCATCCCCACTCCTAAAACCTAAATTTTTGTATGTTTAACCTCTGAATAACGGACATCCCGAATAGCAGACAATAATTTTGGCACTAAAGGATGAAAAGTTTTTATTAACGAGGGAAAAAAAAAAAAAAAAAAAAAAATGGAAAAAAAAAAAGTAAAAAGCCTCTAAATTTATCAGGGTAGTGTGTCACAAATTTTGTGACCAAAGATGGATGCATGGGGTGGGCTGGGAATTCAAGTTCTCATCCAAAGCATTTGAAATTCGACAACATTAAAATTGTGTCCCCCCCCCCCTCGCAAACGTAACTTCAGTATGATACTTGTTCAAGACGTAATATACAATTTTAAAGCCTGGTATAGAAATCTTTTATTACGCTGCATTTTTTAAAACTTGGATTCTATGAATGCGCTTGAGAACTGGATAAAATTAGTTAATGCTGTCGATGTTACAATTTGGATTTTCTCAGTTGTAAAAAATGTAAAACTGGAAAGCGTAAGGCGGTGTTCCATAAAAGCAGGTTTTATATTTCTAAAAGAAAAAAAAAACATGCATTTCCGACGCAATTGAAGAATTAAGCAAAATAAGTGAATTAATAAACCATATCAAAAGTCAAGAAATTGCCCAAATCTATACTAATAAAATCCGTGCGCCTCTGTCTGCTTGAAGCCGATTAAACTTCGCAACGCGGGCGAGTTGGAAGTCGCGAGAGGTGTCTTTCGATTGGAAATATTCCGGGGAAGTCATTTTGGGCATTTTCGAGACCGTGGGACGAAAATTAAAAAGTTATGAATTAAAAACCCCTTGGGAATCGGAACGAAAAGTGTCTCAAATCCGAAACGGCGCTCGAACGGAGCTCCGAGGCAGAACACAGCGCTACCTTGCGGTGAAGAACCTAACTTTTCCCCTTTGGCTAAAAGAAGAAACAGCCGAAAACCGCTTTTTCTACCGGCGCTAATTGCGTTTTTTTTGCGCGTTTTTTCTTAAACCAT
Source organism: Maratus speculifer (assembly GCA_964019185.1). NCBI lineage: Eukaryota > Metazoa > Arthropoda > Arachnida > Araneae > Salticidae > Maratus > Maratus speculifer. The sequence goes on from OZ025303.1 coordinate 69,447,998, forward strand.
CATGCAGACAGTTTTTAAAGTAGAAAAAAACTGATTATATATTCAGAATCTGCGTAAAAATCTCCTTCTGATGAACTACAAAATACGGAAAAATGTCTTAAGGGCGCGTAGTGCCCACCGTGCAAAACCAAATATTTTTAACGGGACTATGGGCGCGAAGCGACCATAGTTCCGATCCACAATCTTTTTTTTTTTTTCAAGTGCACGTGGCCCACAGTGCGAAATCACATATTTTTAACGGGACCATGGCTCTTTAATTTACTTTTTTTTGTGCTTGAGGATTCGAACACCAAGACTTGTTTATTTAATGAATTTTTTTGCTTATTATATACTGCTTAATACCGAGGTTCGTTTGGAAAAAGTGGCCCAGCTAGCGGGCGTAGCTCGCTAGTCTATACTAATAAAATCCGTGCGCCTCTGTCTGTCTGTCTGCTTGAAGCCGATTACAGTTCGCAACGCGGGCGAGTTGGAAATCGCGAGAGGTGTCTTTCGATTCGAAAAATTCCGGGAAAGTGATTTCGGGCATTTTCGAGAACGTGGGACCAAAATTAAAAAAGTTATGAATTAAAAACCGGTCGGGAATCGGAACGGAAAATGTCTAATTTCCCAAACGGAGCTCAAATGGAGCTCTGAGGCAGAACACTGCGCCACCTTGCGGTGAACGACACGAACTTTTCCCCTTTGGCTAAAAGAAGAAGCAGCCGAAAACCTCTTTTTTCTCCCGGGAAAACGACTTTTTCTTTCGTTTCGGTTCTTTGAAAAAGAACTAAGGCCCGCCACACACTAGGGAGACATGCCTCAAAAATCGTGCAACATGACGCAGTCAAACCGGTTTTTCCTTTGTTATCAGGATGAAATTGTAGCATGTCTCATGTTTTTTCGCTCAATGTCTCATAGATGTGTGGCAGGCCTAATTGGTAAAAAATGTTAAACACGGTTTATTTTCATACTGTCTCTTTTTGGTATCATACACGAATATTGTGTAACCTAAGATTTACGCGATTAATGCTAATTTTTGTTAGTACAAACGGAAAACGAGCTGCCAAAATTATTTGTTAGTTATGTTGTTTGTGATATTAATGAAATTACTTATTTTTTTTTAATAGCAGTCTTTTGCAGTTTTTAATACCGAAACTTTTTTTGCGCGTTTTTTCTTAAACCATCATACAGACAGTTTTTAAAGTAGATAAAACTGATTACATATTCAGAATCTGCGTAAAAGTCTGCTTCTGATGAACCAAAAAATACGAGAAAATGCCTTATGGGCGCGCAGCGCCAACCGTGCAAAACCAAATATTTTTAACGGGACGATGGCGACCATGGCGCGTAGCGCCCATGGTGGTAGGCCGGTGGGCCTCCTTTGCACGTTGGGCGCGTAGCACTGTGCGAAATCACATATTTTTAACGGGATAATGGGCGCATAACAACCATAGCTCTTTAATTTACTTTTTTTGTGCTTGAGGATTCGAACTCCAAGACTTGCTTATTAAGTGAATTTTTTTGCTTATTATATACTGCTTAATATCGAGGTTCGTTTGGAAAAAGTGGCCCAGCTAGCGGGCGTAGCTCGCTAGTTTTCATTAATATTGATAATAAGTTACTTACTGGAGAATTAATTTCTATATGTGATTATACTGCTTCAGAATTTTCGACAAAAGCTGACTTTTAGTGATATTGAAAGAAATACTGAAACTGAAGATGCTTTTTGCAATATCGAGAATTTCCAAGAAGCGTCAAAATACAGCGGTTACACAGTGAGCAGTTACACAGATTTTTTTGTAAAAACAAAAAGATATTTCAGAAGAATTAAAATTATTGACAGAGTTAAAACTTCATGTTGAAAACAAATTATACCTAATCGCAAGCAAAAGCAAAATCTTCTAACAGATTTTTTCGTTAGAATGTAATAAACGGTGGATAAAGATATGCACAGTTTTATTTCAATTTTATTTCTTAAAAGAATAATTTTAATTTCTGATTATCATATAATAGACATTTTAGGGCATATATAAAAGCCAATTAATCAAACATTAAACATTTCTTAGTATTTTTTTTATTATCTGAGGTTTTCCCAATAGCGGACACCTCCGAATAGCGGACACCTCCGAATAGCGGACAAATTCCGTGCTCCCGAAGTGTCCGCTATTTAGAGGTTTTACTGTATTTCATTCTACATTCTATTATGTTCATATTGTATTTTTATAACATTGTATATATTTTATCTGAAATATCCATTTATTACTTTATTATAGTGAATATTTTCTTTTACCATTATAACTTAAAAAATATATTGTACTTTAAACCCTTGCTTAATCATTTTCCTGTTATCGTCAGATCATTTAAGTGTTGGTGAGCGTAACTTGCATTTACTAAATGCATACTGATATTTTAAATAATTGTAGCTTGTTGTTGTCAAAAATTTATTATTAGTTGTCGCTTACTTCATTATTCCAGATAGATAGGAAAAGATAATTAGCACCACACAGTTTATTTATTATTATACATCTACTCATTTAAATTTCAAAATTGTGAAATAATTATTTTTAATGGATATATTAAAGTCAATAATGGTTACTTTAGGAACTATCTTTTTCATTTAATTTAAAGCCAAATCTTGTGATTATCGGTGCAAGTGAGGTCCCGTAGGCATTTGTGCCCAAGGTCGCCAAATTTGTAAATTGGCCCTTGAGTGTTTCTAAATGAATATCGGGGTTTTAATGCTTGGTAGTATTTATTACATAAAAACTAAAAATTAAAATGAAACAGCAATTCAACCAGTTTTATCTACAAGCTTACAAATGTTCGATGCGAGCACTTTTCGTCACACGGCACACATCAAGTCGATAGTTCATTTCTTTCAAAACGTTGATTAGTGTTTGTAGGGTCATAGTTGCAACAACTGCAATGGTCAGTTTGTAGTGGAGGCACATAAACACTATCCTTTATGACCTCTTACAGATAGAAATCGCATGGCGTCAGATCGAATGAGAACATAACCGGTGTTTACGCAAACATCAACGCAAGGACCATGTATGTGTCTGTTATTTATAACGGCCGATTATCTACACGAGGGATAAGGGCCTTGAGGGGTGTGCCCACCGTGGGGATCAGTCTAAGGAAACCTAATCCGTATTTACGCTAGGTTACCCAAGGTTCGAAGAAAACCACGGAAAACTTTGAACGGTTAGGCTGACGGGCGCGATTGGGTTCGAACCCAGCATTTCCCGTCAACAAGCTTCGAGAGCAGAACTTCTCAGCCACTGATGGGGACGCAAGGAAAGAAGGAAGCAACAGGTGGAGTGAGTGAAGCGTCGGAGGGAAACAATCAATAATAGTGAACGAAGTGGACACTATCTTTAATTATATTACTATCTCGATTCCTTAGAGATTTGACAAAAAAGCACAAATATGCAAATAAATTAGTGATTTCTTTTTTTTCTTGCATGCATTAAATCTCATAAACTGTGTATAGTAACTCCTAAATTAAGGAATTAAATTTGATGTATTTTGATATTCGATTCATGTAAATACAGTTAGATGAGCAATCTAACTGTATTTACATCAATCGAATATCAAAATACATCAAATTTAATTCTGTGCCCCGCAACTTTTTCCCTTTCTCCTCAGCAGATAGAAGTGCATCAAGCTCCCAGTTACAGTGATCTCTGCGATAAAAGCTTAAAGAAATAATAAAAATCTAATTATGAATGTAGGTTGAAAATAAGCAAGTTGAACGCATTTACTGATGCACTTTTTGTTTTTGGAAGCGATGTTAAAAGTGATTTTTTTTTTTTAGTCACCCATTTGGCATTTTATCATGATAGATTATAAATAAGACGGTTATGAATATACAAAAAAGCAAAGAAACTTTAAAAGAAACAACATAAAGCCCAAATTTCTTCTTATGAAAAACAAAAATTACTGAGTGTTTGGCAAACTAAAAATTGAATTTTGAGCTGAATCTAAAATTTTATGGAATTGGGTGTTTTAGCGTTTTCGGCATTTTAGAAACTTTTATACGCACCGAGAAAACTTTTGTATCCAGTTGTGTTTAGCAATTGGAACAAATGAAATTTAAAGATTGCTCACAATATTCGACTTTACTTCATACCACAAAGTTAATTTGAATAAAGAGAATCATTCTCTTGGAAAAGTAAATTTTCACCAAAATAAAGTTTCTCTACAAGAAATGAGTTCGCATCCCTCCTAAAGGGAAAAAAAAAAAAACAGACGGAATATAGACTGAATATAATGTATAGCTTGTCTTTTCCCCCTCCCAAGTTTCCAAAAACATTTTCCGAGTCGCATATATTCTCGTACCCGGTGAACTCGAGAATACCTTCATGCCAAGTATGGAATCTCAGAGCTTGATTGATTTAGAACTATTTTACCAGCAGCGCTCTTGTTTTCCTCGTTTTTAATGACCAGCAGCTATTATTAACACGCCTTGCCGATGTCCCGCATCAAATTCCATGTAGTGCTAAACACCCAGGATGTTAATTTTAAATTTTTTTTTCTTTTTAATAACACAGTTTTATAGTAAAACCTTAAAAAGAAAAAGAAAAAGAGCTTTTATGCAATTTTTTGAGAAGTAGTCAAAAATGTTTCCTCACATTAGAAGTTTGCACGAACCTGAAGTCAATTTCATTCATGACAATTGGGCCAAAACGGGCTTTACGTTTTCTTGAAGACTCGGATCGGGTCTGGCTAGACGCTTTTTTTTTTTTCTCTGGGCCGAGCCAGGACTGGGATTTCATATTTCCAAGAAGTTTGCAAGAGCCGAAATGTTTAGGTCTAAACACCTCCACCGAACCCGTATGAAACTCATTGCTAGTCATTATAAAGTGTCCATAAAATCATGATGCACTTTTGACTGGTTACAGGAAATCGACGAAACAAGATAGAAATGTGAAATCTTCACCTAAGTTTCTTCAAATAAAAGAAAGACTCTCCTAGTTTCATACCTGTATACCTGTTCAGCACGGATGTAGTGGAGGGTATACGGAGGTATACGTTGTATACCTTCTGGATTTTTTAAAGGAACACCGTATACCCTCTGTTTTTCAAGAATACTATTGTACATAATACACTCTAAGGTACAGCCTCTACTTAGAGCGTATATCCTCTCTTATTTTTACTACTACACACCTGCTGTTCAGTGCAATTCAATGGAATCTTCATTTATTGCCCTGCACACATCTAAACTATATTTAAGTTTTCCCCACACACTGTTAAAGACGTCTGGTGTAACACAGTAAATAATGTCTGGGAATCACTGTTTCAAATGGAGACCACATCGAACTGCACTTGAACAGGTATGAAACTAGGAGAATTATTTCTCTTATTTGGTGAAGATTTCATATTTCGATCTTGTTTCGTTGATTTCCTGTGGCCGGTCAAAAGTGCTCCATGACTTTATACGGACACACTGTATAATATGATCAAGAACAAACGAAAATACATAATAACCACTTCCAAGTTACTCACAATTTCGATAAGCGTTCTTTATCTTTAGAAATCTCAGAAACACGATGCATTTTTTGAGATTTAATAAAACACTTTTTAAAACAAAATTTCTTTGATTTCCACTTTCCGAAACATTCCTGAATTTTTTTACAGTGTGTTTGTTAATCAGTTTTCTCAAACCAGAATATCGGCATTTTAAATGATAGTCATTCGAAATTAAACATATTTTAGTTGCGTAATTGAGCTTATACAAGTAAGACTAACAAAATAGTATCAATGTTAATGCTGATAATTTGCCATGTTTGTCTGAAATACATAATTGTTAAACATGATTTTTTTTTTTTTTTTTTTTGGGGGGGGGGGGGGGTTATGATATATTTTCTTAGTGAAAAAAAAATAATAGCGTATGTAATCATTCTTTAGCTAAGTAAAAAAATTTCTTTTTATTTTTTTTTAAGCTTTATAAGTAAATGATTGTTTAGCTAAAAAGCGTTTTTTTCCCCTCTTTTACAGTGTATTTAATAATTGCTTAGCTGAGAAACGTTTGTCTATTTTTACAATTTATTTAACGATCGTTTAGCTAGGAAATATTTATCCTTTTTTTTTCCAGCGCATGTGATGATTGTTTAGCTAAAAATTTTTTTTTTTTTTTTTTTTTTTTTTTTACAACGGATCAATGGACTTAATGATTATTTAGCCGCAAACGTTAGTTGCTATGAAACTTTGGCTTTTTATACAGTGTATTTCAACAATTATTTAGCTAAGAAACATTTACTTTTTTTACGATATATTTAGCTAAGATGTGTTTAGCTAAGAAACGTTTGTCTTTAACAGTGTATTTACGATTGTTTAGCAAAGAAATATTTATCTTTTTTTACAATGTATTTAACGATTGTCTAGCTAGAAAGCGTTTGTCTTTTTTTTATAGTATATTTAACAATTGTTTAGCTTAGAAACTATTTTTACAATGTATTTAATGATTGCTTAGCTATATATATATATTGAACAGCATAATGCATCATCATGGTTGATAAATGTGAACATTTATGCATAAAAATGCTCAAATAAATAAATAAATAAAAATAAAACATTTAAACATAACCCCAATAGAAACCTGAGTATTAATACCATTTATGAATAATCGACGTAAAAAGTAAAATAAAAATAATCTTAATTTCTTGGAATTTTTAAAAAATAAATCAATTATTCTAACATAGAATTCAATTACTACGAAATTAATAAATACAAATGCCCAGATTAATTTCATCTTCTACCGAAATTTACACCAGGAGTTGAAATAATACCTTTCTGGCTTATAAACTTACATCAGAAAAAGCACGTGGGACGCAGCGGTAGATAACTTATCCGATAATAAACGGACCTGACCTATTTTTATTGTCTTTAGAATAATCAAGAATCTCTCGATGCTTTTTTCCCCATTGTTTGAATTTTGATTCTTTTTAAAAATACACAATAATAATTTTACCACAAGTAGGTGGTAAATTAATGATTGCAGCGTTCAGTAGCTAATAAAATAAAAATAAAAAGCTAGAAACTCGAGTATCAAGGTGTCTATTAAACAATCTGGGTAAAAAAAAATGATAGCTGAGAAGTTTGTATGACTATTTTATCAACGAAACGTATTTAACATATTAAATGTGAATATTTTACTAACGCTAATAATAATTATGCATTATAAATGCTATCCACATTATAAAGCAAAAATATGTCTGTGTGTAACACTGACGTCATAGTAACAGCATCATCGACTGCACCAATAAATTTCGCTTTTATTACATTATTATTTAACTTCCAGATATTGGGCAATTTCAACCTTTTCACTGTCGATTAGTGAAAAAAGTTGTTTCAAAAGCATTTTGTTTAAAAAATTGTATTTCAAGTTACTAATTTTTTAAAATATTTTTTAAACCTGAATATTTTTAAATCTGAGAATCACCTAATTACAGAAGATGAATTCGTAAGCATTACGTTACGCATATAATACTTTAAGCCAAAGAATTACACTACAAATAGCTAGATAGTTGGCATACTTTTTTTCTTTTACATTTTTTCTAGAAAAGTATGTGCGTTGAGGTACTTCTCGAACGGATAATTTTTACATACTCATACAAGGATTCTCATTTTGCACAGTTTGTGTGGGTTCGCCCAAACACCCTGTATATATAAGAAAATTATTTGTTTAGTGAAAATATTTTTTAAAACGGTTACCGATATACGCTAAAACTGGTAAAATAAACATACCAAACGCAGAAGTTGAAGTAATTGGCTATTTTGACAGCATAAATACACAGACACTTACCTAAAATGGAAAAAAGGAAGACATTAATTTAATGAGCATTTAAAAAAAAATAGTTATTAAACAATAAAAATACATTTATGTACGAATATGACAAATATTCCACTCACAGTTTATTAACCCTTTGAGGGGGTGGGATATATTTTATCTCACCTAATTTAAATGAGATTCTCACCAGAAATTTTTTACGAAATTTTATATATTAAACTTTGGCGGCAAAATGCCTTTTCTTATTTTAAAATATTTTTTTTTCGATTTTTCCGGTGAGAACTCAGTATTACAGAAACATTATTGCTTGCCCCTCAATGGGTTAACCTCTTCAACCATTGGATCCTCATTCAGGGACCTCTGTTCTTTTATTTATAAAAACTAAAATGTCCTCTTTTTTTTACATTTCACATTACTTCTTAATAGCTGAATGTTTTTTGCGGTAAAAGCAAACAAATAAATGCCCGCATCTAAGCTGAATCCTTCCTAAAATAAATGTTATTTTCATCTGAGTTTGCAAAATGCTTTAAAACGTCTAAACAGGGATGTAGTGGAGGATATACGTGAGTATATGCCGTATACCTTCTGGATTTTTTAAAGGAGCCGAGGGTATGTCCTATGTTTCTTAAGAAAGCTTATAGTATACATATTCTAGGATACACCCTCGCCTTGACCGTAAATCCTCTGTTATGTTTACGACAACACCGCTGCGTCTAAAACACATTGTGACCAAGAACGCGATAAATATTCACAAGTATTTAACTTAAATCTTTTTCAATCTTTTTTTTTTTTAGGATTTGAAAATAATTTACTTGTTTAAAGCTCTTAAATTTGTGACTGCGTTAATTTAAGTTAATAGTTAATTGATGTTTTAAGGGGGTTAGAAGTTTTAAATCTATATTTTTTAACTTAAATTACTAAGTACCTAAAGGATCCATTTCAGAAAAGATATTTTTTCTGCCATTTACAAAGTCATTTTGTTTGAAAAAAAAAAAAAAAAAAAAAAAAAAAAACAATGAATAAATATTTGTATTATTATTTTAGCTTCGAAACTGAAAAGGTTAAATCATTGTAATCCATGACCCGTGCTTTTTTTTATGTAAAAATAACATTCTTGCAACACAATATTCTAAATTTAAACATCCAAAACTTTTATCTACTTTTTTTTGGACTAGTTTTTCTCTCGTATGAATATCAATAGTTTGATAACAGAGGAAATTGGATTCGTAAAAGTTGATGAAAAAGACATGCGATGCATTCTTGTTGGTCAAAAACTGCGAAACAGAGAAAGTGAAATTTTTACACAAATAGTATAGAATCGCATCCCGATTATAGCAGAGTCCCGTTTTAGACTTTCCGCTTTAAATTAGTAAGTGGAAAGAAATTTTTTTTTTTTTTTTTTTTTTTTTTTTGGTCAGAAAAGACTTTTTTTAATCTACGCATTTTGTTATACAAATTTCATGAATTTCAGTCGATATCTGTTTAATGAATTTTCTTGATAACGAAGTGTTTAAATGTAATGCAGAGACTTCGTTAAATGGAAGCTTCAGTATATGTGAGATTCCCCCCCCCCCCCTCCTCCAGTGTTTACATATAGCCTTTTGTAAGTTCAATATAAACATTTTGTATTTTATTTAACAGTAAAATTCTTTTTTTTCTTTTGCTTTGTTGTTGTTTAAACTTAATATTAATTGTCGCTATTATGCAGCATTATTCATGATTATCGCAATAGCTCTATCTCAGAAACTAATGAACGAATTTTCATCAAACTTTAGGTTCATTTAGATCCTGATTTAAATTAGTATTATTTAGTTTTTGCACTGTAAAAAATATCCGTTAATATACACAAACTTTTCCCTAAAATTTTACGGAATAGTTTGATTTTTCCAAGAAAACAGCAGTATTTCCGTTTTTTGCTATTTTGAGATTAAAAATACAGTAACTGTTCCGTAAATCTCACCGCAAACAGAACATCTTCCGTTTTAAACAGCACAAGTTATCAGTATTTTTAACTGATAAGTGTCGTGGCGCCATCTGTATGACAAATAGAAAAACATAGCAACATTTCTCTTATTTTTTTCTGTTTTAATTATAAAACGATGGCATATTTTTACAATATTAAAATAATAATAATAATAATTATTATTATTAATTCTTTTTAAGTGTCAGATAGTTAAGGAAAGTTTTTTGTTTTTTCAGTTTGATTTTGTTCAATTTATTTACATTATAATATAAAAAGTGCGTATGTTATTTAAAGTGGAAAAAAAATCTACTTTTAATTTTAATATATCTATATTTTTTAATCTATTCAAATTAAGAAGTTCGCACATAAAATTTAAAGTATATTAAAAAGATAGCATATTTTTACAAATTAAAAAAAATAATAATAAGATTTATTAATTCTTTTTAAGTTTGAGATAGCTAAGGAAAGTTTTTTTTTTTCAGTATAATTTTAAATATGTTTAATTTATTTATATCATGATATAAAAAGTGCGAAAGATATTTTAAGTGGAAAAAAATCTACTTTTAATTTTAATATATACATATTTTAATATATTCAAATTAAGAAATTCGCTCTTAAAATTTAAAATATATCGAAATATATTACCGAAATTATTATAATTTTGGCGATTACCTAAGTTATAAAAATCAATAAATGTAATTAATTTTAATAACCCATAACCCATAGTAATTATCTTTATTGAGTTTAGAATAGATCGTCATACAAAATATTTTTTAAAATACATGTTTAAGTGTGTTAGTATCCTTTTATGAAATAAATAAATAAATATGAATAAAATAGCTTTAAAACTCTTCCAAAAAAGAAGGAAACAAAATTTTTTAATACTTGCATGTAATATTTTAAAGGTTAAACTTTTTTTTATATAAAGCTAAAATTAAAAAGCTAACTATTAGAAATTATAGAAAGAAAATCTGTAAAACTTTTTTTAGAACTGTCCGTTTAATAAAAAAATATTATCTCTACAAAAATAAACCCACGTTCAAAAATCTTGTCTTTACTTCATGAAATGCATCCGAAATAAGTAAAGATATTTGAAATGGTGCTATATGAAATCATAGCGTAATGGTATTACACTACCGGCTACGACAGACAAGGTCATGAGTTCAAGCCCCATAAAAGGTTAGTAACATTTCTTCTCTGTTGTTTAAATTAAATGTATATAATGTGTCCCTGATATTAACGTGCCTTAGTAAAGTAAAGAATAAAAATCGCAAAGATGTTAGTTTGTCCTTGAAAAATTCTTTTAACTTTTCAAACGAAAATTTTTACATAAGGAAATATTAAAAAACTGAATTATTTTGTGAAAAAACGGAACTATTCCTGGAATTTTTTTTCCGTTAAAAAACGGAAGTAGTACTGACGTCTAGATTACCAGTACTATTTCCGTTTTTTAACGGCAAAATTTTTTACAGTGTGGAGTAAATCGCTCGGCAGACTTCTATCTGGATTTATTTACGATTTCTGCAATAATTCTATCTGAAAAACTAACACAGGATTTTTCCTCAAACTTCAAATTCAGTTAGTACTTGACTTAAATCGTTTCTTATTAAATTTTGATGTAAATCAGCTTACCTGTGACGCTATAAATATTCATATTTTGACGGGAAATTCGAAAGCAACCTGCCCATAGACTTAACTTTACGGAGTGGGTGTTTCAAGATAATGAAGAGTCTCCTTATTGTTGTAAACGCACAAAAACCTAGTAAAAACTTCGTTATATAGAAAATATTTGCGTTATATGGAGATTAATTTACATGCTAACGACATTCAAAATTAAAGTTCAGCAGAAAATTTCGTTAAATGCCAACTTCGTTAGAAAGAGATCTTGTTAAATGGAAGTTCCACTATAATTAAAGGGGACATTCCGATATTATTCTAAAAACTGGAGAAACTCCTACATCATTTATTCCAACTACTCTATTAACCCTTTATCTACCGATGGTACTTATAAGTACCATTAAAATTACTTCTTATAAAATTCTTTTAATACGTCAATTAGTTGTAATACTGTTGGAGAAGGAGTTACCTAGTTGAAGGAGTTAGATACATTACTTTATCTTGTTCCAAAAGCATTATTAGTTACACTAAACAAAAATATTTTTCAAAGGATGATCTCTTTTGCCTTTGTGTCTTTTCAGCTTTCTTGGCACTGATTGAGGAGAGTGGGGATTTTACAATTCGGAAATATTTCTATATTTATATAGCAGAGTTTCCCCCAGGTAAAAAAAAAGGACAGGGCGCTACTGTTCTGAAAAGGGCACTTTTTACATTTTTCAGGGCACTTTTTCATTTTTAAGGGCACTTTTACAGAGTTGAATCTAGAATCTACGGTTCAAAAAGTCGTGAAAAAACAAAAATTGCATCAAAAAATTTAAAAAAAGGTAAATTTTGTAAAAAAAAAAATCGCGAAAAAAACGTCAAATTTCGTTTAAAAAAAACTCGAAAAAACGGCAAATTTTATTAAAAGATCGCATAAACAGCAGTTTTTGCTAAAAGATCGCAAAAAACGGCATATCTTGCTAAAAAAAAATCACGAAAAAACAACAAATCTCGTGAAAATATCGCGAAAAAACGGAACTTTTCACAGAATTTTCCGTTTTATTGCGAATTTTGGACGAAATTTGCTGTTTTTTTTTGCAAATCTTTTGACGAAATCTGCCGCTTTATCGCTATTTTTTGACGAAAGTTGCCGTTTTTTGCGACTCATCCGACAAAATTTTCCGTTTTATTGCGATTTTTGGAAGAATTTAGTCGTTTTTCCACGATCTTTTGGGGAAATCCGACTTTTGTGAAATTTTGTGACGAAATTAGCAATTTTTAACGAAACTTGCCGTTTTTTAGCGGTTTTTTGCGTTCCTTCGCCGATTTTTTGCGTAATTTATGCGCTCGTTCGATCCTCACTGGAGGACTGCGTTTTTTTCAAATGTGGGCAAGAAGAGCGCTATTTTTTAAACTAAAGGGCAGGAGGGGCGGAGCGCCCCCCTGAAACCCTTTGGGGGAAACTCTATATTGCAAGAACATCCTATTTGTACATTTTATAATTCTCCAAAATACGAAGAAAAAATTTTAAAGTTTGAGTGGGGTTATAAATGTTGCACAAAATCCTTGTAAATTCAAATTTAATTATTCCTTCAAAATCCTTTAATCCTTCAAAAATTTATTAAATGATTATGTAAATCTTTTAATTTAGTGTAAACAATTTACGTAAAATGCTTTAGAAAGTAAAATTTTTATGAATTCATAATTCGGTAGATAAAGGATTAAAGTACATATTTTTCTTCAGAATTACACGTTTGTGTTATACCCCCCAAACACTTGAATATGAATAACTTCAGAAAGATAACTGCTCTCGAGGTCTTATAAAGGACTATAAAGTTCTCCTCTGATAATACAGAACACATTAAAAAGGGGAATTTTACGCGCGTTAGTATTCTTCAATGAGCAAGTTTTTCCTTAGTGCGAAAGAAAAAAATCGATTGGGTGATAACAAAGGAAATTGATTTCGTAAAAGCTAATGAGGTTGGCACTCTTGCTATGCACTTTTTTCGATCAGAGACGCAAAAAGAGAAAGCTGAGATACATTATAATAATCTTCAGGAGAGTTTCAAAAAGAATAAAATGATGTAAATGTTGCTATGTTTACGTATTTATCTAATTTAGTTCAGAAAAAAAAAATTAATGACAGCTTTTTATGGTCGTATAATAGATAAAAAGGAGTGCAGGTCGACAATTCTCGAATCTGAAAATTATTTTTGGAGTACATTCGCAACCCGATCCGAACCTGAAATAGGAACGCCATACAAGATAAGTCGCAAAAAAGAGAAAGCTATGCAACACTACAATAATATGCAGGAGCGCTATATCTGCACTATAATAATCTACTTAAAAAAATGATTCAAATGTGAAGTTACAATTGTAAGTATTTACCCAATTTATTTCTCAAAAAAAAAAAAAAAAAAAAAAAAAACTGAATAAGACACTTTTTTATGGATGTATTAAAGAGCCCTATGCAGGTCGGCAATTCTCGAATCTGAAAATTATTTTTCGAGTACACCCACAACCCGACCCGAACCTGAAACGTGAACTTGTTAAAAGTAATACAAGAAAAGTTAGCATGCAATTATATCTAAAACATGAAATATATATACTTATTATAGTTAAAAAATATACCTCTTTTTTATCTAAAAAGTATTCAGGGGAAAAAAAAATCGGGTCGACGCAAGTCAAAATTCAAACCGATGCGAATCCGAACGTAAGTCAACTCGCAAGCTTCAACCTAACCCAACTCACTTGTTTAATACATTCATATATAGGGTGTCCAGCGAATAAGAACCTGATTTCAAAATAAAATTTCTCAAAAATAAAGATCGATATAATTATGCGGTAAACGGTTTGTTTATTAGGTAAGCTGTAAAAATGTTATACAGAAGTTTCAAACAGTGAATATTTTGAAATGACTGTGTTCTGACTGCAAAGAATTCTTGACTTGACATTTTTCTTATTTTAGATTGCTTGTAAGAGGACAAGTTTGATATACAGTGCCATATTTTAATGATTTTTTGAACTTAATTTTGTTGAATTTCGATATTCCAAAAATTTAGATTTAAAAAAACCGCACTGTACGTCGAAAAACACATTCTCCGCAAGTAATCTAAAGCAAGAAAAATGTCAAGTCAAGAATTCTTTGCAATCCGAACTTCTGTATAACATTTTTACAGCTTACCTAATAAACAAGCCGTTTACCGCATTTCTATTGATCTTCGTTTTTGAGAAATTTAATTTTGAAATCAGGCTCAAATTTGCTGGACATCCTGTAAATAAAATGGAATTCTTTTGTCAGCTCGAACCCAGTTGCTGCAATGTAAAGAATTTTATACAAGCAAGAAATTTTTAATAAATTTGTATTTATTTATTTATTTTTATTTTATTATCATTTTAATTTTGATCCAAACATATTTCAAAATTTATTTGTATATCTCATCTTTCCTTTAGCCCTTTATGTACCGAATTATTTATGAAGAAATTGATCCACCTCAATAGTACCTTCTTTAATATCTGAAGGTATACTGGAATTTTTAGATAATATTAATGTGGAATTTAGACTTTTTTTTTCATTAAAACTGATTAAATATATCGGTAGTTATAATTTTTTTGTGAAATATTTACAAAAATAATCAGATTAATTAACCAAAATTACTCTTTTGAAAATATCACAATTCTTAAAAAAGCAATGAGTTTAAATGCCTCTCTATAAATGGAAACGTTTTTTCAGTTGAATATGTTTCATATAATTTTATTTAAAGAAAAAAAAGAAATACCTACAAAAATGAATAACAAAATTACCACTTTTTGAAAATATTTAGCTTCGACTGTTTCTCTTTTCTATATAAATTTGATCGAGAAGTGTGTTTTGTGCGGAAATAATAAAAAACTTTTATTAATAGACAGAATGAATAAGTTTTATATAAAGTTTCCTTCAATGGTACTTTAAAGT
The DNA here is from genome assembly GCA_964019185.1 of Maratus speculifer. Classification (NCBI taxonomy): domain Eukaryota; kingdom Metazoa; phylum Arthropoda; class Arachnida; order Araneae; family Salticidae; genus Maratus; species Maratus speculifer. The sequence continues at coordinate 69,463,286 of OZ025303.1, forward strand.
ACCGTCGATGATAAAGGGTTAATACCTAGTACTATTTAATTAAAGAGAGAGAGAGATTATTTCAACAGATTTTTATAAAAGGTAAAATGTTAAGATTGGGGAGAAAATCTAGCAAAATTAAAGGGGGTAGGTAGTCCGATATCATGCTAAAACCGAGAGAAACTGCTACATCATTTATTTCAACTACTCTGTTAAAGCAAATAATTTTCATCTGAATTACACGCTCGTGTTTTCCTCCCAAGCACTTGAATATCTCCAGAAAGATAATTGCTCTCGAGGTCTTTATAAGGGCTGTAAAGTTCTCCCCCTCACAATACAAAACATATTAAAAAAAAGAAGTTTATGCGCGTTAGTATTCTTCGATGAGCAAGTTTTTCCTTAGTGCGAAAGAAAAAAAAATCGATAGGATGAAAACAAAGGAAATTCATTTCGTAAAAGCTAATGAGGTAGACACTCTTGCAATGCCCTTTTGTCGATCAGAGATAGCTAAGCTACACTATAATAATCTGCAAGTGAGTTACAAAAAGGTAAAATGATTCAAATGTGAAATTGCAATATTACGTATTTATCCAATCTGTTTCTGATAAAAGTGAATAAGGCAGCTTTTCATAGCTGTATTATATTGCTCTGTACAGCTCAAGAATTCTCGAATCCGAGAATTATTTTTTGAGTACACCCTCAACCCCACCCGAACCTGAAACATGAACTCATTGAACGCCATACAACAAAAGTAGCATACAATATCCCTAGCATCATAAATATATACAGTAGAGTCTCTATATAACGAAATCCACCGTTCCAGCAAAAAATTCGTTATATAGAGAAATTCGATGTATAGAGAATGATGTTAAAAATCGCATTCAATGTGTGAAATTTGAACAAATATTATTTTTGATCTTTAGAATTAATAATTTGAAATGTTTAAAAGTAAGTATTAACCTAACATTTTATTTCTTAATTATTTAAGCTGTTTCAAAAAAGAGAACAGACATTTATTTGAAAGCTTAATGAAAATCAAATAAGGAAGACTTGCATTAATTTCAGACGAAGAAATCTGTAATTTTTTGTTGTTTTCATTTTAAAATTGTTACGCTCTAAAAAAATGCTCAAATTTTAGCAAGGAATGAAAAATTGTAGTTAAGATTTTCCTCCATTTGAAAGCCTCTCTTATGTGCCTCTCATTGATTCCTCTCTTACATGTTCATCAATCCAATTGACTCTGTTTTGAGAAGGATGTGGAAAGGTGTGTGGGAGGTGGGATGAATTCGTTGGATTTAAAGAACAAGGAGAGAAATAATAATAATAATAATAAAAACTCAGCACTGACGATAAATCAAAAATAAGTGATGGAAAATTGATTCCATATGATTTCGTAGCTTTTTAAAACTGAATAAATTAAGACTAATTTATGAAAAAATTCGTTATATGGAGATAGATATTTCGCTATATAGAGACTGTTTTTAATGTAATCATGCGAAAAAGGGGCCGTTCCTACTAAAAATTCGTTATATAGAGAAATTCGATGTATGGAGTTTCGTTATAGAGAGACTCCACTGTGTGTGTGTGTATATATATATATATATATATATATATGGAACCGTTATATAATACTACAAATTCACATCCATAGAGAAAAATGCAATACATTAAAGATAAAAAAAAGGGGGGGGGCGGGGCTAACCAGAGAAAAAAAATAATAAATTGTCACATTCCGAATTTAAGTATAAAAAAAGTTGTATTTCGTCGCAGGATGCAAAACCTTCATCTATGGATGAAATCTATTTCATTCAAATGCAAAAATGCAATATTCCTATCCTTTATATCGAATATAGCAGTATTAACATTTCATAACACAGCGTCGAAGTTGTTTCCCTGCTATGATACACTTTCAGTAGAAAAACCTGTTTTACATGCTAATGACGGTAAATACAGTGTTACCAGATTGATGAAATTCCAATTTTGAGAGGAAGTCTCAGATTAGATCTTGGACTTAGATTAGATTTTTATTTTTGTCAGTTTTGACGTTATTTTTTGATAAACATTTCTGATAAAAAGTTTTATTTTTTTATATTTTTCGTTATCATGTGGATCTCTGTGACTCTAATTTTCAGGGTTGGGTTTCTTCCGGAAGAAACCTATTTCTTCCAGGACAGTGGAAGAAACTGGAAAAAACCGGAAGAAACTGGAAGAAATGGAAAAAACTGGAAGAAATGGAAGAAACTACCAGAAACCAAAACAAATGCTCAAAGTTAAAGCATATTAACTATGTAAAAGAACTAAAGTATAATTACATGAAATCTTATTTGGAAAATTTAATTATTATTAAAAATATTATTTTTGCAAAAATAAGTTATTTTTTTTAAATAACAAACTTCAGGTTCAGCAGACATTTTCAGTTGATGGATTTTTACTACTGTAGAGGTTGGGATTTTTTTATTTATTTATTTATTTATTTTTTTATTATGGAATGAGTTTTTTTTATTAATTGTTCCATTTATAAAAAAAAGAAAAAAAACTACCTACAAATTGTTCATTTTTCATATAAAAAATATTATTTTCATATAAATGTGCATTATATTATTATTTTAAACTGTGCAACACAGTAAAAAAATAAATTTGTAATTTTTTATATTTTTCATCTAGCATGAATATTTCAATGCTGATTTTAAAAGATTAGTGTTCTAAAAACGTCTATGGGTATGTCAAAATGCTTTTAAACTATCCTGAAGTGTAGGACTTGGGAAAAAAAAAAAAAAATCTTCATTTTTTGCTATCATCATATTTAAGATGAGAAATTGATTGCCGCATCCTACTGCTAAAAAACTTTTTTGCTATACTATGTTGCATTATACTAAGTAAAATAAAGATTTTAATGACTTTTTTTTAATACTGAGGATATATCGAAACAGGTTTTTAAAGCCAAAACCGAATTTACGTGGCCTTCCTACTTTTTGGCCAAAAATGATAACATTAAAAAAAAAAAAATTTTTTTAAGTAATTAAATTATATGTTTTGAAGTAATTAATAATTAATACATACATAAATATACATAATTGAAATTAATTATATGTATAATATTTATTAATTATGTAAAACTGTTAATAATCCAAAAACTTTATTTTCATATACAATAATGTGTAATTAATTCATCCATGACACAGAAATATTTTCTAATTATACGAATTTCGTTTAATAAAAAAATATTTTAGTTTTAAGTACAGTAGACTCCCTCAAATCTGCACAGCTTGGGATCAGCGGTTGTGCAGATTTTAGAAATTTGCGGATTTCTGGTCATTGCTTTGTTTATATATTTTTTTAATTAATTTGAATGTAATTAATAATATAATCAAGCGTATAATGAATGCTTACAATATACTAAAATATTAAAATAAGTAATAAACTAAAATAATAAAAATTTAGATAATTTTTAAAATGATTAAAATATTAAAAGCAAAGGTCAAGTTAATAATCAATAATATACAATTAAATATTCATTATAAAGATGAAATGTGTTTTCCCTAATTTATTGAGTGAAACTTTCCTCATAAAGGTATATTACTAATTCACATCAGGATCATAAAATAACGAGACTTTATTTCAGGTTTAGCCAGACTTGACTAAACTAAAAAAGCTTGATTAATACATATAGATTTATCTATATAAGATTGTGATATTAGCAATATCTTGATCGTTTCAGAAATAAATTATTCTTTCTTCATAATAAACATGAATTCAATAACCTTATTAAAAATTACGAATTAAAAAATGTATGGAATTGATAAAAACTAAAAAAGAGAGAGAAGAGTCAAATTTTGCACTTACATCTGAACTGAATGTTTCATTGTTTACATCCGTAAATTATGTGCAGTTTTTAGAAGTTGTGGATTTTAGGAGTGCAGATTTGAGGGAGTCTACTGTATATAATCTCGATTTTTCTTCTATAATGATTTTTGTAAATCATCATTTGTTATTCTAGAACTTTCTCAAAGAATATTTGAAATCTAATACAGTTTAAACTAAAAATTTTCTATGAGATGATTAATAAAGCATGACTGATAATTATAAACAATGAAGTTCATTGCAATACATTCATTTGAGCTGATACAGTTCAAATCAATAGCTAAAATTGAAAATTTCCAAAGGAAGAAACAAGATTTTTGGAATACTAAGTGTTTCAATCTGGCTGAATTTTCGCCCTCGTTTTTGGCAAAACTCAGATTTTGGGCCAAAAACAAAACCGTATGTTTGATTGATCTCTATTTAATATAGTAACTATTATACATTATTTACATTAATAAAATTGATGTAAATTAAAAACTTTTATTTAAATGGGTTTCATTTTACCATTAGTAAAGAATCTCTACTATTTACTACTAGTTTCAAAAATTTAAATAGTAAAAAATATGCTGATTAAATTGAAATGGATAACATTGAACTGATTTTGTGTATTTTGGATAAAATTTCTTTCATTTAGTCAATGGTTGAAGATCTCTAGATATGTGTTGTGTGTGATCTTTTCTAACAAGCTGATGCAATTATTAATTTAGCATATATACTTAATTAAATTTGTTTTGGTCCAGTGAAATTAATTTATATTAGATTATAATTAGAAGATATTTATTATATCTTACAAAATTGAAAATATATGCTAAATTCTTAAAGAAAAAAAGTTTCTTCCATTTCTTCCACTTGGAAAAAACCTATTTCTTCCGGTCGGTTTTTTCCATGGTTTTTTCCGCGGTTTTTTCCACTACGGAAGAAACTTGCCAACCCTGCTAATTTTTTACGATTTTTTTTTTTTGTTTGCTTATTTGTTTTATATATAAACGAGAAACAACTTAATAAGCAATATAAGCAAGAAATAACTATGGGAGAACCTGGAATACAAAACTAGTTTTGCAAGATTCATATTCTTGTTGCAATATTAAAAGTTTTCTTATTTATTTTAATTTATTAATTTAAATTATTTTCTTATTTATTTTTACAACTTAACGCATTTTCTTATTTTCATAAAATATAAATAAATATGTAAAAAAGTAACAGTCTAAATCAGCCATATTCAACCTGATGCCCGCGGGCCGCGAGTGGCCCGGCAACGTTTTATGTGCGGCCCGAGGCACTTAATAATTAACCAGTATATGTATACAATTATTGAGATGAGTCTAAAAAAGTACTTAAGATCATCATCGTTAATTTACATATTTTCATTGGAAGATAAAATCTGTCCTTTTATTTATAATTAACTTAAAATTACCATAAAAGCCGTTTCCTTAAGACAAAAATTAAATTCTTTTTGTAGTGATGGATGTATTTCTCAGTCTTCAACATTAGTCAAACATCTTTTCAAATTAACTTTGCTGCACAATATATTTACACAATAATTGCATTTTTTTAGGAAGGGGGGGGGGGAGTTTAACGAGCAAAAGTTTAAATTATTAGAGAAATTTTCCGTTTTTTTAGAACTTGAAATTTTTGCATTGTTATATTATTACGTTTTATACCCATACAGCTTTTAAGGGTTCCAATTTTGGCGCAGAAAAAAAAAAAAAAAAAAAAAAAAAAAAAAAAATGGCATTGAAAACATTTTACAGTACCATTGTCAAACGGTAAACATCGCAAAATACTTCTATAGCTATTGAGATAGAAATCTGCTACGACGTTTATTATTTGGAAAAAGTGTTGTTAAATTATTTGGTATATTTTTACTACGGCAAACGTTCAACTCTACTGATAATATTGACTTTTTTTACATTGTATTGTTATACTACCTCTGACAATAAAGTTCGGTGAATAGTAATGTAGCATTAATGTAGATGAAATATTAACGAAAGTTACCATACCATCCTTCAAAATAGTCATCTCTTATAACTATGCACCGCTGAGATCTGCTTATACACGTCCTGAGAATTTCGCAAGAAGCCTTCTTTTGGGATGAAGTTCAAAAGCTTCGTCACGTTTCGTTGGATGTCAGCAATATGGTCAAATCTCTTTCAAAGAGAGTTTGAGTCGTGAAAATAGGCAGAAGTCTGGAGGATGGAGATCTGGCGAGTATGGTAGGTGTTCAATTTGCACCACCCCTCATGAATTCCTTTCGGTGTCTTGCAAAGCTTAAAACCAAACTTTAAACTGATCTTTTATTCGTTCATATTCCTGTTCTCAGATAAGAACCAACACACTGAACACTTAGTAAAGCACGTCTTACACAGAACATAAACGATGCTCAACTGAACAACGGTGGGAGAAGATGTCTACACTTGCCTCTATGCAAATGCAGCGTTTTGTTTTCACAGTGTTGCCAGATCGGTCGTTCTGAATTCTTTCACCGAACTTTATTGTCAGAGGTAGTACTACTTACGTTATTTTAATTACTGTTTTTAAATAATTTTACAAGTGTGTTGCAGCACGCGAGAAAAAATTTTGAGTATCGCTGGTCTAAATTATTAACAGGCCCTGTAATTGATGATCAAACATGGTCAACTTTCTCCAGCTCAAAACAATCTGGTCCTCTTAACCCTCTCTGGCACACTGTGCCCAGTCTGGGACACCTAATTTTAATTCCAAACTTGCAAAAGGCACCAATAATATCCGAGTAAAATTTTGCTTTTACAATAAAAGCTTATTTTAAGGAATTCAAAATAACTAAAAAATTCGTTTGTGAATTCCGGTGTCAGTCGATAATTTCTCATTTTACGAGGAGATTTTGCCCGTGCCGGAAAGGGTTAAACTGCCGAATATGTATAGTATTTAGTACTCGTAAATGTCATGATATTCTCCAAAATATAAAAAATATGTAATATTTTCAATATATATCCGATATTTTCAAAATCGAACATCACGATACTTTGAAAATACATATCAAATATTTAAAAATATCGAAAATATCAAACATAATGACATTTTGAAAATAAATAAAGGTATGTACCATGATATATTCAAAATAAATACCGGTATATATCATGATATATTCAAAAGAAATATCGGTATATGTCATGATACATTCAAAAGAAATATCGGCACATGTCATGATATATTGAAAATAAATATCGGTATATATAATGATATATTGAAAATAAATATCGGTATATACCATGATATATTGAAAATAAATATCGGTATGTATCATGATACGATGTAAATAAATTTTGATATACATGATGAATGTTATATTAATGTTATATAAATGTTACACTCTGGTAGTATTAAAAGTTTCAAGTAATTATCAACTTAATCCCCCTTCCTAAAATTTAATATACATACCGAATACATTTATGAATAAACCACGCTAATTTAAATGCTCTTTCAATAAGAAAATATACTAATATCCACTTTCGGTTTACAAGAGTAATAATTATAAAAGTATTCTCCAGGGAATTCCTAGCTTTGCAGATGCATTTAAATAAAAATTACGAATAAGCGAATTTCATTAAAGTGGGAGAATTTTAAAAACGGCAGGAGTAAATAACATTATGAACTAACGCAAAGCACTTTCGAAATAACCACACACGAGATGTTCATTTAGGGAATGGGAAAACTAATTAGTCGATTTTTATTAAAAATTCTTTGATTTATGATCTGAAACTAAACACAGGGAGGCAAGAAAGAAACAAACATCGGCCTAAAGTAATTAAACTGTCATTATCGAACTCATTTCGGCAAAATAAAAGACAACACATGTGGCCTAAAACAAGTCTTTAAGAACTGTATTTTTAGAAAAAAAAAATCATAAAGAGGAAATAAATGGTTGTTTTAGTTATGATTGCAAACGAAAACAGAAATAATCTGATTTTTGCACTCATTTAAAAAAATAAATGAATAAGGGGATTCAATGTCATGAAAAATTTATGTTTTATACAAAAAAAAAAAGAAAAAAAAAAAAAAAAAAAAAAGGGGGAAACTTTTTTAATTGAAAATTTTGAACATACGTGTAAAAGTGTCAGCTTTTCTATTATATAACCCAGCGGTTCCCAATCTGTGGGTCGCGACCCATTGGTGGGCCGTGGCAGTTGCTTTGGTGGGTCGCGTAAAAATCAAGGTTTGCCATCAAAATATATCTTTTATTTCTTTTGATTAAAAAGATATGACAATTTCAACAATAAATAATGTTTCAAGGGAAAATCCTTAATTTCCTTCTAGATTAATATACGAAACAGAATATCGAGAAATATTTAAATCAGCCAGCTTTGAGGTCCTTGTTAAAATTCAACACTTCGTGCTTATGAGAATATGCTTTTCCTAATTTGCTGTTTTTGAAAAACAAGTACTGAAACAAACTGCGGGTTAATATATGTCCCCATATTGGTAACAGAAATCCCACCAGTACCAGAAATCTCATTGATTATAAAGTTATGTTTTCATAATAATTAAACGTATTTTTAACAATCTTTATAGTTTGTGCATTGTTTTAATAACTATTCATTTACACACATTGAGATTACCGATTCTTGTTTTTGTTGATAATGTATCTTCCGTACGAAAATTTTCGTTTTTCGTAGGGTAGGCTAGTCGAGCGTATTGAGATCGTAAAAAAATTGCTATGCTGATATACAATTTTTTCTTGGGTAAATCGTAATTTTTTTTTTTTTTTTTTTTTTTTTTTTACTGAAAGGTGGGTCGCGAAAATATTTTTCACTGAAAAGTGTTTCGCGTACCAAGAAAGTTTTGGAACCGCTGCAGTAGTATATGCCGTATTGTGTATTCGATATTGGCACTAATAAATGGATATATGGATACAACCCCTCATCTTTTTGCTTCATTTTGGGATAACAGATTTTGAGCTTATTCTATAGAGATAACATATTGTGCAATTTAAACTGAGCCGAAACCAGAATAAATACTTCTAAGGAAGCTGTAAATACTAACTAATTAAATAAATTAGGCAATTGAATTTTCAATGGCTCTATTAAGAGGATATTCTCCCACACAATTGATTCTACATTTAGAAATTCAGCTTCACACATACAGCTATAAAAATACCCATTATTAAAAGTTTTTTTTTTTAAATCTACAGACAGACACAACAAATAAAAGTTAAAAAATTCATTTGAGTAGAAATATCAAAAATATCATGCTCAATAATATTTAAAAAATAAATACCGAATATGAAAATTTCGAACATCATGATATTTTGCAAATACGTAGATCAAATATATAAAAATATCGAAAATATCAAACATAATGATATTTAAAAAATAAATATAAGTTCGTATCATGATATATTGAAAATAAATATCGGTATATATCTTGATATAGTCAAAATAAATATCGGCACACATCATGATATATTGAAAATAAATATCAGTATGTACCATGATACATTGAAAATAAATATCAGTATGTATCATGATATATTGAAAATAAATATCGGTACGTATCATGATACAATGTAAATAAATTTTGATATATATCATGAAATTTTATATTAAATCTTATATAAATGTTACACTCTTAGTAGTATTAAAAGTTTCAAGTAATTACCAACTTCATCCTCCCTCCTAAAATGTAATATACCTACCGAATACATTTATGAATAAACCTAGTTAATTTATCTCCATTTTCAATAAGAAAATATAGTAATATCCGCTATTTCTTTACAAGAGTAATAATTAAAAGTATTCTCCAGAGAATTCCTAGCTTTGCAGATGCATTAAATAAAAATTTAGGAGTAAGCGAATTTCATTAAAGTGGGAGAATTTTAAAAACGGCAGGAGTAAATAACGTTATGAACTAACGCAAAGCACTTTCGAAATAACCACACACGAGATGTTCATTTAGGGGATGGGAAAACTAATTAGTCGATTTTTCTTAAAAATCCTTTGATTTATAATCAGTAACTAAACACAGGGAGGAAAGAAAGAAACAAACATCGCCTAAAGTAATTAAACTATCATTATCAAACTCATTTCGCCAAAATAAAAGACAATAAAGAGTGAAGTTAACATAGACATGTGGCCTAAAACGGGTGTTGAATGTATTGTTAAAAAAAACATAAAGAAGAAATAAATGGTTGTTTTAGTTATGGTTATAATCGAAAAGAGAAATAATCTGATTTTTGCGCTCATTTAAAAACAAAATAAAGGGATTCAATGTCATGAAAATTTTATGTTTTATACAAAAAAATTTGAAAGCGAAACTTTTTTAATTGAAAATTTTGAACTTAAATGTAAATGCGTCAGCTTTTCTATTATTTAACCTATTGTGTTGTTAAACTAAGCCAGAAAAAACCAGAAAAAACTCTTGTAAGGAAGCTGTAAATAACTAATTATCTAAATTAGGCAATTAATCTTACAATAGCTGTTCTAACAAGGAAGGTCTCCATTGGGGGCATACTCAGAATTTTTTGAAAAAAATACGAATTAAACTACTCATGTAGGTAATAAAGGATCAGTGAAAATTAGCGGCGGAATTACATTATTAGATATGTAAAAAAAAAATAAAATAGTTTGGAATAATTGGCGTGAAAAGCTGAAAGCGACGCGGGATTTGGCGAGCAGTGCATTTCCTCGCTAAAAGCAGACGATTTTAACGAATCTGAAAATTGATTTTAATTGACTTCACTGTTAAAAATCCGCAGCATTTACTGCAACGTCACTCCACTACTTTTATAGAATATCTCTCTTCTGACCAATGAGAATGAATGCTCCATAGGACGGTGAATTGACCGTGTCATACACTGTTAAAAATCTGCTGCATTTTGTTGCAACGCACTCCACCGCTTGTATATAATATCTCTATTCCAACCAATGAGAAAGCTCCATTTCACGGCCAAGTAACCGTTTTTTATACAAGCAAGGGAATGCGTTGCAACAAAATGCAGCAGATTTTAAGCAGTGTATTTTTGAATTTGGAACAATTTTAATCAGTTTAAACTGTGTTTTAAATGATAAACACATAAAATATATTAATTTCATTTTGTTATAAGTACATGTAAACGTATATGACAAAATTACACTTAAAGTAAAGTAAAAATGCAAAACTAAAATTACTTAAACTAAACTTATTTAAATAAATTGAACATAGAAAGTTTTTTAAAAAAAAAGTATTCGAAGCGTAAAAGCGTATTTTTCAAAATTTCGTTTTTTCGCCAACTGGGGATAAATCGCCAAATAAACGAAGTTTTTATTATTTTTTTTTTTACGGACATTATAAGGAGATTCCGCCGAAATTTTTTTTATAAACATATATAACTATATGAGAAGAACATTCGGTAATTTTTTCAGATTTTTCTGAGTATGCCCGTATGGAGACCTTCCTTGTAAGAGGATGTTCTCCCACATAATTGATCCTACATTTAAAAATTCAGCTGCAAGCTTAAAGTTTGAAATTATTACTATTTTTTTTATGTAAAAAAAAAATACATATATATATCCAGCGCAAAAGACTACGGACAAACACAACGAATAAAAGTTAAAAAATTCATTTATACTTCTTTTGAGTAGTAATATCAAAAATATCACACTCAATGACATTTTAAAAATAAATGCTGCACATATGAAAATGTTGAACATCATGATTTTTTGAAAATACATATCAAACACATAAAACTATCAAAAATATCAAACAATGATATTTTGAAAATAAATATAGGTATGTATCATGATATATTCAAAATAAATATCGGTATATATCATGATATATTCAAAATAAATATCGATATATGTCATGATGTATTCAAAATAAATATCGACACATATCATGATATAATGAAAATAAATATCGGTATGTATCACGATACATTGGAATAAATATCGGTATGTATCATAATATGCTGAAAATAAATATCGGTACATATGATATAGGGAAAATAAATATCGGTACGTATTATGATACAATGTAAATAAATTTTGGTATACATCATGAAATGTTATGTAAATGTTACACTCTGGTAATATTAAAAATTTTCAAGCAATTACCAACTTCATCCCGCCCCCTCCAAAAATTTAATATACCTACCGAATACATTTATGAATAAACCTAGTTAATTTACATCCACTTTCAATAAGAAAATATAGTAATATCCGCTCTCTCTTTACAAGAGTAATAATTAAAATTATTCTCCAGAGAATCCCTAGTTTTGCGGACGCATTAAATAAAAATTACGAGTAAGCGAATTTCATTTAAGTCGGAGAACTTTAAAAACGGCAGAAGTAAATGACGTTATGAACTAACGCAAAGCACTTTCGAAATAACCACACACGAGATGTTCATTTAGGGAATGGGAAAACTAATTAGTCGATTTTTATTAAAAAATTCTTTGATTTATGGTCTGTAACTAAACACAGGGAGGCAAGAAAGAAACAAACATCGGCCTAAAGTAATTAAACTGTCATTATCGAACTCATTTCGGCAAAATAAAAGACAATACGGAGTGAAGTTAACATACACATGTGGCCTAAAACAAGTCTTTAAGAACTGTATTGTTAGAAAAAAAAATCATAAAGAGGAAATAAATGGTTATTTTACTTAGTGGCTAACATGGATGAATAAGTATTATTTTTTTTCTTTAAAATTCATCCTTTATTAGCTGCATTCGTAATTATATATATACGTAGCATCTATAGTCGTTTGGTCCGTCCGTCTGTCCGCATAATGCAAACAAATTGGTTTGAAATTTAATCTATATTCGTTGTAAAATTTTGTCAAGTTTTCTTTATTCTATTAAATCCTGTCATACGTCGTTAATTCAATAATATCCCAAGATTCTTAACGATTCTAGGTTGCTATGATAATTATGTCCTATTTAAGATAGAATCCTATTATTTCCGTATTGCTGAATTTAATATATATAGCCGTAATAAATTTTGTATTCGTGTATTTTTGCATAAGAATGCACCAAGATTTTAATATTTATAAAACTAGTTACAATACGAACGCACCGCACTCGCAACGTTTTACGTACAATTTCCGACTTTTATTAACTTAATAAAGCTACTGTTTTAAAAGTTGATCTACATACAGTAGAGTCCCGCTATTTCGAGCTCTGCTTAATCAGAGGTAGCTAAAAATTTCACTCTAGTATTATAAAAAGTATTTCACACCAGAATTTTTATTTTAAACTTTTAATTTATTTAATAAACCTGTTATAAGTGCAGCATACTTTTAAAATATCGTATGGAAAAAATTTTGGTTCAAATCTGTTATTATGAATTTAGCAAGGCTCAAAATGACCCCTCATAGCGGCTCTAGTGTTAAACATTAAAGGGGTCTGAGACATAAAAAAATCTTCAAATTTTAAAAATAATTTTATTGCACTATTTTTTTTTTCCTGGTTAAAATGATGTTTAAATTGTCCTTCTATGTGAATTGGAACAGGAAATATTAATTTTTTCGTTTTGATTTGTTACAAATTCTAGCTTTCAAGTAATGATTGTTACTGAAACGATTTCTTGCGAAAATGTATTTCTCTTCATGATTGATTTTTCCACCATTTCTCCTATTTAAACTGTTATAAGTCAAGAACCGTTAAAGATAAATGATGCAAACTTGGAACCTGTCGTTTTCGATTATTTTACTTGTCAGTAACATAAATTCGCCCAATAACAAACTAAGGGGCTTTAAAAAAGTGAATGACTGCAAATCCTCAAAAATTTTTAAGTATTTAAGTTAAATAACAATGAAAATTACTTTCTTGGAAACATTTTCTTGAAAGCATTTCGATAACTCAGATTAAAATAGCATTTAATTTATGTTTGTTTGTTTGTATTTATGTCGGCCAATTATCTACGCTATTGGATATAGGCCCTATGGGGTAGGATGCCCTCCGTGGGGGTCTTTCTATGGGAACCTAGCCCGTATTTACGCAAGGTTCGAAGAAAACCACGGAAAACTCCGTACGGTTAGGCCGACGGTCGTGATTGGGTTCGAACCCAGCACCTACCGTCTACCAGTTTGGAGGTCAGAACCTCGCGGCCACTGGTGAAGCCCATTTAATTTATGAGGAAATCAGCTTCAATGCTGCTATTTATTGGTTTGATTTTAAAGTAAAAAACAAACTTTACAGAGTGAAGTCAAAATGTTAACTAAACAGTTAAGTTTTTATGAGGTAAAAAAATAGAAACACGCATTTGTGCACCTCGAATTTGAAGAGATCAGTATTTCTACCATTTTTTGGGCGATTACAATTTTAGATGATTGAAATCAATTTTGACAGTCCTGTTTAAAATTAGTTTCAATCGGTCAAAATCTTCTACATAATAAAACACAGTGTAACGCATAGAGCGCCAAACCGGTTTTTTCCTCCAAAAACTTCCATTGAAATTGACGCACCCGTTTCGTATGTAATTTGCGTGCATCCGAAACCAGGCAGCAGAAACAGAAATTTGCCAACAAAAAGAGAAAAATGACAATCTTTCTTTTTTTTTTCGGATGAGGGAAAGGATGATGGTAAACAAAGAAACAAAAAATACAGTTTTAAAGTGCAATAAAAATAGCAATAATGATTAATTAGTAGTATTATTTCATCAGCTGCAGCAGGCTTTTTTAATAACGCAGTTTAATTGCATAAATTTTTTGTTAAATAAATTGTTAAATTTTTGTTTGATTAAGAAATCTTAATTTTGTTATGATATATTAGCCGCAAAGCCTGATTTATCCAGAAGTACTGTAAATGCCAATAGTGTTCTTATTAAAAATGTAAACTAGTCTAACTTTTCTCATCTAAACGCTTCCATATTGTCAATTATTTTTATCAGTTTTTTTTTTCCTAATTTATGTGAAAAACACAATTTCTACCCACTCTCCTAAGCCAGGCATTTGCACCAGTTATAAATAAAATTCAAAGAAAACAGAAAAACGAACGGATACTTCATTACTATTCTTTTACTGCGCCGTTATTGATTTGAAAGACAAAGAATAAAAGACCTTTACACACGCACACAACACTCACGATTTATAGATGATCATAAAAAAAATATCCACGTGCAACTACAATATAAAAGCAAAGTAATAACTCGCGTGAAAACAGAGATCAACATAACTTATTCTTCAAACAAAGCTGATGCAACAAATACAGACGTTCATGAATTAAACATACGTCTTAAAAAACGATACCACTATTCAAATACATTTATAATGTGTTATCGATGAATACAACCATGCTAACACATTCATAATGTCTTAACTCAGTATAATTCGCTTAACAAGGTATCAGTTTCTATAATTGTAATATTTTAAAAATGAAACATTTCGGTAATATTTACACTTGAAATTTTTCATTAAGGAAATGGGTGCGTTAACGAGTTACCTTTTTTCCCTTAATTTAATAGTTTTAGTAAAGAATCAGAATTTGAATGTGTAAATGTATTTTCAAATGAAGTACAGTCATGAAAAAAAAGGGGCCAAACACTCCTTATACTAACTCTCCAACAAATTATCGTAGAAGAAAAGTTACTGGTACGATTAGAAATAAAAGTCTCTTTTTAAATGATGTATATAAAATTTGCTTAAGGGGTCATCTACATATTAAATGAACCCAAACTTCATTTTTCTTAATGGCAATACCCAATTTTAAGAAGATATTTAAAATTTTTGGTTCTACCTATGCCTAGACGTCAAATTTCAAGTCATTTGGACGATAAGTTTTTGAATTATAAACATTCAAAATTTAGTACTTCTAATGTTAATTTACATTTTCATATTTTTATTAATATCTCCTGAAATTATACTCTTAATGTGCTAATTTTTTATGTCGATATAATAATAAAATACCCAAACGTAACTACGTTGAATTCGCAATTTTTATAATTTTATATTGTATAAATTATGAAATCAATATTCGAAAAAATTATGAATTACAACTTACAATGATTTTCGATGTGTTTAGATTTTTTAAGTCCCGCTTAAAAGAAATCCAAAATTTAAATTTTCTTTTACTATTTAGCATTATAGACCGGGAGGCGTCAGCACAGACAATCACCTCATCGAGTTCACGGATGAAAATCTAGGATTATTTAAATCTTAATTAGCATATTAAGACGCAATCGGTCTGCCAAGTCATATCTTGGCGGAAAACACCTAAAAGCCCGATTTCAACGGTTGACTCGTAAGTTTGCATTATGTTTTCCTGCTTCCAAGCTCCATGTTTTCATTCTTTAGGGTGCAGGAAAGCACAATGGCAAACCTACGAGTCAACCGTTAAAATCAAATTTGTATCTCCCCCCATCTTCAGTCGTAAAGCTGTCAACTGATTTCGAGTTCGATTTCTCTCTTGAAGTTCAAAAAAGTTCACTGAAAAAGCAATTTATACATCAAAGCACCGACACGAAAGATCAAAAATAGCGATGCCTGACCGCAAGAAGTTAGTGCTATGTGTCTGGTCCTTAAAAACAAGTCGTTCTGTATTTACCCTTAACGCTCCGTTGGCTCTGCTACGGAGCCGTCCGTCATAAAGTACAAAAACTTGTGGAGCGCTAAGGGTTAAAATAAGAGATGCAAAAATATTTGAAAAGATAAACGACATAAAATAACTTTCAGAAGCAAGAAATTAGAGCGAATACTTCTTTTTCATAACCAACGTCACTCACAACTCTCGCACAAAAACTCGAAGCCAACAGAAATAGGAAAATATCACTTCCATTGATTTCACGCCTTTGACATGGCTTGTTAATGGATCGTGACCAGAATTTATTCTTACGTAGTTACAGTTATGGTACGGGAGTCGGCATAGAATTTTTTATTTATTTTGATAAAATGTCAAAGTAAAGTACAGTAGAATAGAGTAGAGCTGCAGTCAGAAAAATGTTTTAGAAAGATATTTAATCCTCAAAAGTTATTCTTATTATCTTACTTTATTATAACTTTTTGAAATTTTAATGGAGGCGAATGGAGTTAAAAGTAGTATTCAACATACGTAACCGATTTTTGGCAATCTTCCTAGTTTCGATTGAAAACGAAAATGTCCAAAATATTTTTTTAAAAGTAATTCATACATAAATATACATAATTATTATTTAATTACATGTATATAGAAAACGAAGAAAAATCTTAATATTTTTAAGTGAAAAAATTACGTATTTGAAAATTAATGACCATATATTTGATTATTTTTAAACAGAAAAAATTAAACTTATATTAGAGAAGTAATCGGAAGCAGGGGGTGCAGAATATGTCCGATCCGGCGATCTAGGATCGGGGAAAATTTTAACCACCTGGGGAAATCTTGAAGAGAAATACACAATTGATTTAGATTTTAACAACGAATTCCGTAATTACATAAGACAGAAAAAATTCACTACAAATAAAAAGATCTGTATAGCGATTTCACAAAAGCGATCTCACAGTCATATGCAGTCATATCAAAAGTTCCGAATTTTCGGAAAATTAAAAAAAAAAAAAATTGGTCTTTAATCTGAAAATTTGGACATAATACTGCAAATTTTATCCAAAAATACGAAAAAACGCGAATTTTGCACAAAATTGCAAAATAACAATTGCAAATTTTGTCAAAAGATCGCGAAAAATCGTAAGTTTCGTCAAAAGATCATAAAACGAATGCAATTTTTGTCAAAATCGCGAAAAAAAAAGGCAAATTTTATCAAAAGATCGCGAAATGCGCGCAAATTTTGCCGAAAGATCGCAAAACAACCGCGCATTTGGTCAAAGGAGAAGAAATAACCGTTAATTTCGTTAAAAGACTGCAAAAATTCATCAAAATATCACGAAAGGAGCACAAATTTCGTGAAACGATCGCAAAAAGACCCGCGAATTTCGCCAAAAGCAAGCGAAATAACCGTGAATTTCGTCAAAAAGAAGAAAAAATAAAAGCAAAAACCGTCAAAAGACTGCGAAAAAACCGCAAACTTTATCAAAATATCGCTAAAATTCTCAAATTTTGTGTAAGGACTGCGAAAAAGACATGGTTCGTACTGTCAGTGGATTTCTCCCATTACCCCACACTGTTCTAACTTTTCAAAAACTTTTCTGTGAGTTTAAGATTTCTTTCTTAACTTAGAATAGCTTTGCCATATATATTCGCATATAGGTTGAGAAACACTGAAAAATAGATTTCCTATATCTGCGGTAATACATCATTTGCCTATAACATACCGTAAAAATTTGGGGAAATTTTCATGTGGATTGGGGGAAATGTTGGGAGTAGAAACATTTTCTGCACTTCTGATCGGAAGCAATTTTCCCATAATCCTATTAAAATACGGATACATTTCTATCATTTCCGGTTGACTTTAAGCAAAAATTTCGGATTGGGATCGGGTATAGTCTGGACTCTAGTTGATGGTTTAAATTTTACTTGCAGGGTACAATGTAAAACAAGTACAACACATTTTTGATAACACCGAATTTTAATCCGAAATAGTTTTGCTGCCGAAATACTAACTGAAACAATCAACGTTACTGTATAATACGTAGACCACATTTGCCGTATACTTAGGGACCATCAATAAATGATGTCACGTTTACCTTCCATATTTTTGACTCCCCCCCCCTTGTCACACTTCACTTTACCCCTTCTCCCTCTCGTCACATGTCACGTTATATTACGTAAGCATATACTTGAAGTTCAAAAACAAAGCACTACACTTTAAATCACATTTAAAATTTTATTTTTAAACTTTAACTATGTATTTTAATGACATTTGAGAGCAATATTTGTGAACAATAAAAATGATTCGTATTTTGTAGGAAATAAGGTTTACAACAGCAACAACAACAAAATAATTAATATAGAATAGTAATAATATATTAATATGAAAGAGCAATTCAAAACAGTAGTGTTTTGAAGTAGAATTTAACACATTTGTCTTTAAATCTTATTTTTATAAACACAAAATATTCTAATTTTAAAGTAACTTCATACTTCATATTTCGTGAACCCAACTACCTCCCCTTCAAACGTGACATTATTTATGGACGGCCCCTTATGAGACAAACTACTGCAAATTTACCAGCATCAAATGTGATTTAAATGCTTCTAGAGTTATAAATAATTTAAACAACAGCGAAGGCAACATAATTTGTGCCGCCTTCAAATTTAATGCGGTTTGTTAAAACTACAAATGTTCCAACAAATTCGCTTCTCAATCAAAATAATTAAAATTATTTAATAAAATTGTTATTTATCTATAATTTAGTTCGAAAATTTTTAAATATGCTGTACTGTCATTTCGATAATACACCAGTGTTTTTTTTTATTTTTATTTATTTTTATTATTTATTTATTTATTTATTTATTTTATTTTATTTATTTATTTATTTATTTTTTTTGTACGTCAAACATGTCAAAGGAGATACATTCGTACTATATGTATTGTATTTTTATAAATATTTAAATCTTGGTGCCATAGTTGTTGCAGTCTTATGGGCAAAATTCATGAGTACAAAATTTATTGCCGAAACGTCAGTGAAGGCTTACTTTGGAGACATGAAATTTTTTTGTGTCTGTCTGTCTGTCTGTCTGTCAGTCAGTCTGTTCCGCGATAACAACCGCAAAAAACATCCGATTGGCTTGAAATTAAGTGGGTATGTTAGTGAGGCAATGGGATTAAGCTGTATAGTTTTTTGTAAGATTTGGCTCATTCGTTTGAAAAATATAGAATATTTTAATTTGCGCAATAATGCTTTTCTATGGCAAATCCAATGATTTCCATTTTTTTTTTCTTGAGAGAAAATGTCACATTATGATAAATGGATGCTGAAATTTACCGGTTAAATTACTCGTATTGTTTTGAATTTTTGTCTATTCATTTGTCAGATTTTTAAAATTATTACTGTAAATTTTGGAGATTTTTTAATAAATGTATTCCAATAATATAAACGAATTTGTTTTAGAGACTTCCTTATTTCAAATGTTTTTATTTCATTTTCTGTATTTTCTCTCAATGGTTGCTAAGAAACCATTCATCTTCATCCTAATCCTTATTTTTATAATGTTAGAAATTTGAATGCGTGTAATTATTGTATCTTTGTGTATAACTATAACATAGCCCAGAAAAGAACATAGGCTATGTTTTATTGATTTTATTCACATATTTTCCTTAATAATTCAAAATTTCCTTCTTTTTCATGCAGAATCAATAGCGATCTTTCGGATAAAATTTAACCAATTTCCTTTATCGTTGCCAAAAAAAAAAAAAAAAAAAAAAAAAAAAATTCAAAAGCTGGAATAATTTGTCAACGGCAATAAGTTTCAATTGAGCAAGTTCCATTCGAAAAATTAAACTAAGAAAAAATAAATATGACGTCAGAATTAAAATAAAAATAAATATAGTACTTTGTTAAATATTAAACACGGAAATTTGTTTCGTTAATAAGAATTTTTCTGACAAAAATGGAGGCATAATTAGAAATAAAAGAAATTAAAAAAATTATATTTTTAACAAGTATTTCACCTGATAAAATTTGACGTCATAATTGAAATAAAACAGGTATTTTATAGTAGTCGTTAAAAAGATAAGAAACATGGATAGCAATAACTCATGAATAATGACGTCATTGTCGAAACTTCAGTGAAGGCTTATTTTGGCGACACAAAATTTATTGTTTTACCCCTGTCAGTCTGTTCTGTCTGTCTGTCTGGCCGCGATATCTGCCACAAAATGCAATCAAAACTTCTTTTTTTTTTTTCGGAAACAAAATTGTAAAACCCTAGATTACTGAGTTTACACTTTCAAAAGTTCCTGATACATCAGATTTAGGTGTGGACAGGTATGTAGAAGTATGAGGATAATGAAAAATGCTTATTAAAACTGTTATTTATCCTTATAAATCAAAATGTATAAAGAAATACAAGATATACGATAACCATTAGCAAATTGATAGAAAGTTACAAATTTAAGTTTAATGAGACTACGGGGGGTTCAGGGGGGCGGAGCCCCCTGAAGAAATCTACTATGTTATAATAAAAAAACAAAAATGATAGATCATGAAAAATTCAGAATATCCTAACGTAACTAAATCTTTAATTTAACGCTTTTGTTGGCTGAAAACTTCTTATTCTTATTTTATTCTTATAAATAATTACGTAATTCGAAAATTTTCAATTACAGTTTCCAGGAAGTTGAATATTACCCAAGGTGTGTTTTAAAAAAGAAATGATGTGAAAAGCTGACGTTGAGGCTCTTGATCTGCAGATTTACTATTTACGATTGTATTATGCGCATTAAATTCAGTCATACGGAAATAATAGAACTCCATTTTAAATAGGACGTCACCATCTTGGTAAACTAGAATCATTACCTGTCATGAGATATCGTTGAATTAATGACGTATGATACATTTTCGAAAGGCGCAATAGCGATACACTGAAAAAAAAAAAAAACATTTTTTAGAAACTTTTTTTTTTTTTAATCTTTTGAATCTTTTAGCCTTAAAACATATAAATTCACTGAAAAAAAAAAAAAAAAAAAAAAAAAAAAAGTCGAAAATAATTTCTATTACTATACATTCTTCTACTTTTGACAAAAGAAAGTGAAGATGTTGTACAGCATCTATGAAAACAAAAAACAAAACCAAATTCCCCCCTATTTTATTCGTTGAAGCGAGTTCTCCGCACAAACATAGGATAAAATTAAATACACCATACAAAAATAGTATTATATATTGACTTCACGCCGCTGACATGGGGCGTGATCAGAATTTATGCTACATAGTTATGTCAGTTATGGTATGACAGATGCATCAGACTTCACATTTCTCTCAGTCCCCCAACGAAGCTATGGTTTATTAGATTCGTAGTTTCTCCGGCGGAATTTAGAAAAGCTCTGATGCAAAAGTGACAATTTCAAGAATAACATTTGAAATGACTCGGAGGGATGCAAAATCGTACAACAAACTCGTGCACTCTTCAGTAAAAATGTATGCAATAGCCTGGTGCATGATTCCAAATTTAATAGCCTAGAATGTGAATCGGATAATGTTTTATATTAGTTCTTTGTATCACCGTGTTGCAGATCTGCAACATAGCCAAAAGCCAATACTACTTTACACAGTAAGCTTTGAAACACAATTTTATTTGTTGTTCTTATTTCCCAATACACCTGTTAAGGCTCTACACTAGGCACAGAAAAAGAGCCGGATGATGTAAAATCTATTGGAGCGTTCTTTTTGAAATATCTCGCTCAAATTTTAATATTTTTACATGTTTTTTTTTTTTTTTTTTTTTTTTTGCAAAGGATAGCTGAAGACTATCTACAACCGGCCTAGTTTTTACTTTTTCGATTTTGCTTATATATTTTTTATATTACGATAGTTTCAATTTCAGAACCGGTTTAAACCGGTTTTGAAAGTTAAAGTAATTTTTTTAAACAAATCTGAAACCAAAACTGAAAAAGTAAAAACTAGACGGATGTAGATCGTCCTCAGCTATCCTATGAAGAAAAAAAAAAAAACACGTAAAAATATTTATATTTGAGCGAAATATTTGAAAAGAACGCTGCCATAGATTTAAAATTATCATCCGGCTCTTTTTCTGTGCCTAGTGTTGCGTCTTAGTACAAATTGATCATCGGAATTCTCAAAAGACGATGATATTAAGTTAATGTCTCGTACCAAAGTTTCGTTTATCATTACTTTAGTTTATAACTCTAGTTAATTATTTTAATATTTTAAAATTGTAAGCATTATTATAATTTTGATTGCATTCAAATTACAGTTTTAAAAATGTAAACAAAGTAAAGACCAGAAATTCGCACAACCTTTGGTCCAACGGATTGCGGATTTGAGGGAATTTACAGTATTACATTGATTTCATGTCGATGACATGGTTTGTTAATGGCTCGGTGAGTAGAATTCATACAACATAAAGATGACAATTATGGTACAAGAGATTCAATATATCAGAATTCGCATTTCTCTTCGCACTACATACCGTTGCACATCAGAAGAATGAGAACTGCGGGCGGCGTTAAATTTACGATTTATTTAATAGGTAGGCATAGTGAAAAAGAAGCAATTTCATGAATAGCATTTCGTTTGGAAAGATGCAAATTCATGCGTCAAACTCGTGCAACTTTTCGGCACAAATGTATGCAGATGCAACAGCATGGCGCCAAATTATAGTCGAGAATCTACATGAAATGTAGTTTAATATTAATTATTATGCAGGAGAAAAAGTAAATTTCTGAAATGCAAATAAAAGAAAGAGTTCTCTAAACTTATAATATACAGTAATCCCTCTTCAAATATTTTCTATTTGCATTTGAAATAGCATTAGAAATTTATGATTATGATAACAATAAAAAGAATATAAACATCAAGATATTTAATTATGACTATTGCGATCTCGTATACAACTTAAGTATTTTTATTAGTATAGTATCATAAAAAATATTAGTATAGTATAGTATTTATATAGAAAAAACATTTAATAATTTTTCCCAATAATTAATTTTATCCTAGTTTTTCAAAAATACATAAAAGTAAAAAAGAAAAGAAAAAAGAAAAGAAAGAAAGAAAAAAAAAAGCTGACAATCGGGAATAGTTGGGAATCGTTAAATTATTAACGATATCATTATGTATGAAATTTCAAATTATAAGCCATATATTTTCATAAATAAGCCATTATATTTCAAATTATAAGAATATCTTGGTCTTGAATTATGACAATACACAGAGAAAAAAAAGCAGCAGAATAAAAAAAACAAAAAACAAAAAATCTTTCAAAATTTGGTCGTTCCCCACTTTTAAAATGCGGACTTTAGAAATATTCTAAGCGTGATACGAGAATATTTAAAAGAGAGAAACGTTATAAAATATTCCCTTTAAAGTGAAAAATGAAAGAGAATTCCAAGTTTCATTTTTTGTCAACAGTTGCACAAACACACACACACACACACAAAAAGATACAAACATACAGAAGTAATATGACATTGATTTCATGTCGGTGACATGGCTTGTTAAGGATTCCGTGACCAGAATTCGTACCACATAAAATATGACAGGTATGGTACAAGAGATTCAATATATCAGAATCCATATTTCTTTTCGCACCCACATCACTGGGCATTCAAAAAATGGCAATGGTGGGCAGCGTTAGACTTACGATTTATTAAATAGGCAAAGTGAAAAAGAAGCAATTTCATGAATGGCATTTCGTTTGGAGAGATGCGAATTCAAAAGTCAAATTCGTGCACTTTTCGGCACAAATGTATACAGGTGCCAAATGATAATAATAGTAATGTACGTTCAATAAAAAAAAAAAAAAAAAAAAAGAATATAAACATCAAGATACTTAATTATGATTATTTCGATCTCGTATACAATTTAGGTATTTTTTTTTTTTTTATTAGTATCAGCATTTATATATAGAAAACACATTTAATGATTTTTCCCAAGAATTAGTTTTAACCGACATTTTTCAAGGATACATAAAAATTAAAAAAAAAAATAGCTGGCAATTCGGAATTGTAGGCAAAGAAGTCATTAAATCAATAATGAATTCATTATTTATGCTATTTCAAAATATCAGCCAGTAAAAAGCGTTGAATATATTAATTTTGAATTATAAAATAAAATGAAAAAAAAAAAAAAAAGGCAAAAAAATTTCAAAAGTTGGTCATTCCCTGCTTTTAAATGAGAAACTTTAGATCCTACAATACTTAAAATAGAGAGAAAGAAATACCACAAAACTTAAAGCGTAAAATGAAAGACAAATCTACATTTCATCTCTTGTCAATAAGGGGCTACTTCAATTACCAGGAAAGACTCGGCTCGCTCACTAATACGAATCCTATGGAAGATTTTTTTTAAGGTATCTCGTTTGTATTCTATTATTTTTAAACGATTCTTTTTGTATTGGATAGCTGAGACTGATCTTTATATCTCCTCTTTCTTAGTTTTTCGATTTTGTTTGCCAAGTTTTTCACGAGGGTGCTTTTCACTTTCGAAACCCGTTCTGAAAATGAAAGTACCTTAATTAAAAATATCTGTAAACAAAATCGAAAAAGTAAAATACTAATTTTGTACAAATCGATCTCAGGTAGCTAATGCAAAAAGAGTCGTTAAAAATACTGAAATGCAAACGAGATATCTTTAAAAATTTCTTCCATAGGATTCGCGTTAGTAAGCGGATCCTTTCATGTGACTGAAGTAGCCCACTTAAGTGGATCTCCATTCTGCCCCGTTTCATTGAAGATACTCCAACATAATTGCAATTTCGATATCAGAATGATGTGCTTCGATATCCAAGGTTCAAGTTAATGCAAATTAAAATTTTGCTCTACAATCAAGTGGGAGAAGAAATAATTTAGTAATGACCAATAATATTGCATTCTAACCTGTCTACTGTAGCGAAAAAATCGTATTTACTACGATTTGGACCTATAAACTACAGTGCTATGAAAATTGATCTTACATTAAAATTTTTTACCACAAAAAACTAGTTGGGGGCCACCGTAATACTTATCCATCATGGATATGTATATGAAAATAAAACATGTGAAAACTATTTATACAATGCATTGCAATTCTTAAACAAAATTTAAATATTGATAATATACATAGTAATGCTCTATTAAAGAACTGCTGATTACCAATTTCGACAAATTATATAAAACGCCAAACTACTCAAGTAGTACCGAACTGCGTAAAAGAAACATCCTTATAACTCCAAAAAAAATAACTATTAACTAACAATTAACTGCGTCGGATTAAGCTTCTCATTTCCAATTAAAATATACCTTGAATTGAAATTTGAATGAAATACAGGGTCATGAAAAATCGAAGAATGTGGAAAACAGGATTACACATATCTCGGCAACTAATAATCCGATTGACTGCGTTTTATATGCAAAATGTGTGTTATTTTATTGTCTTTTACGTCCATTCCTTAGAACAAAAAAATTCGAAAATTTTTATATACCTTTCATCAGAACGAATTTTTCGAGAGTCCGAAAAAAATAGTTCCGCATAATCGAGATTGCTGATATTAAATAGGCTTCGTCCCATTCTTACATACTAACTACATACAAAATTTCAAGTCTCTATCTCAATTTGTTCGGGAGATACAGCGTTTACAGACAGACAGACAGACGGACGGCAAATTTTTTTTTTCTAAAAATATGTTTTTCGGAATCTCCACTATCTAAAACATGTAAATCCGTCAAAAAAAATTTTTCGATTTTCAAAACGATTGCAAGACTTACCCTATACTACGTATGATGGGTAAGTTAAAAAAAAAAAAAAAATGTGAATTTCATTATAAATTCATGATAAAAAGGGCAGATTTCAACAAAGAATCGTGATAGAAAAACGTGAATTATAATTTATTGTGATTTCATAGAGTGAAAAAGCTGAAAAAAAATATCGCGAAATAATTCGTCGAAATTTCCTACATTGGCCAGAAAATATAGAACCAGGCGTCTTTTACAAATAAAAAGAAACTATGCAAAACAAGAAGAAACTAAAAAAAAAAATCGAGTAAAATTTTTCAGAGGAAAAAAAATTAGTAAATTGAGTTCAAAAACTACCTTATTCCTTATACGAATATCAAAAAATGGCTGCGAAATACGAAAAAACAACCAACCAACGTCCAGATTAATTTGAATTTTGTGTGCTACTATCTTTCATTTTTAAAGATAGGCAGGTCTGATTATTACTCAGTAGCGAAGAGGATATCACGCAGAAATAATTTTCCATTGATTTTATGTCAGTGGCATGGTTTGCTAATGATTCTGTGGACTGAATTCGTACCACACAAAGATGACAGACATAGTGCGAGAGTCAATATATCAGAATTCGCATTTCCCCTAGTCTCTCATCTCTCAGTGATGCTATGGTTTGTTAGATTTATGATTTCTCTGACGGAATTTGGGAAATCCTGAAGCAAAAAAGTCCATTTTATGAATAACATTTGGCTTGAAGCGATACGAATTCATATTTGAAACTAATGTATTCTTTGGCACAGTAGTTTGGTGCCAAATTGTAATCGAGAATATAAAACAAGTAATGTTTAATATTAAATTACATATTAATTTATATATTAAATTACATATTAATTTATATATTAAATTATGTATAATTCATATATAGGAGGGAAAATAAATTATAGCACTGCTTTCTTATGCCATTCCATATAGTATTTGCATTTCAGTAATCATGCAAAAACAAAAAAGGACAGTGTTTACCAACATAAAGATCTTTTATTATATCTATATCTTCCCCACACCCATTCAATTTGATTGTTTTTATTAGTATTAATATTTTTCAAAATGTAAATCAATAAAAAGCAGCAAATATAAAAATATCTTGTCCTTAAATTTGGGAAAAAAAAAAAAAAAAAAAGTAAGTTGGTCATTTTTAAAAAACTACACTTTATAAATATTCTAGTGCGATACTGGAATATTTTAAAAAGAGAAGAAAAACGTCATAAAACATCTACCCTTATAGCGCAAAGATAATTCTTTAATTCAACTCTAGCACAAACACAGAAAAAGATACAAGCATACAGAAATAATATTCCATTGATTTAATGCCAGTGGCATTTCTTGTTAATGACTCCGTGACCAGAATTCGTACCACACAAAGATGACAGCTATGGTGCCAGATAGTCAATACAGCAGCATTCGCATTTCACTTCTTCCCACAGCGTTATTCGACAGAACGGCAGTGATTTATGATTTATTTAACATGCAGGATGGAAAAGACGCGATTTCATGAATAATACTTCGCCCAGAGAAATGCGAATTCATTCGTCAAACTCTTGCTTTTTTCAGCCAAAAATATTTCTAATCTGGTGCATGATGTCCAGTAATAGTAGGTAATGATCGATCGAAACAGGTTTTTAAGATTTAAACCGAAACTAAATTTCGGTAATCTTCCTATTTTTGGACGAAAATAAAAACGAATTAATTAATATGTACGCAAATATAGTAGAAAATTATTAATTAATTTTACATTCTTATTAAATATACATAATAATCAATCATAGTGTGGTCAAGCTGGAGATACAAGTGGTATAGTGTGGTCAAGATAAAAATCTTTTACTATGTCTATTTCTATCCACTTAAATTTAATTTAACTGCTTCATTCGTATTAGTATTTCCATTTAAAACAAAAATCAAAATAATTTTTCCTAAGAATTAATTTTAACTTATTTTTAAGAATTATATAAAAGTTAAATAAGTCAATTTTATTAACAACTTTTTTATGTATACTATTTCAAAATGTAAATCAATAAAAAGCATCAAATATAAAAATACCTCGTTTTTGAATTTTGGAAAAATACATAGGAAATAGAAAAAACAACAGGGGTCATAAAAGAAAAAAAATAATAAATTTGTCGTTTTTAAAACAGGAGGCTTTATAAATATTCTAGTGCGATACTAGAATATTTTAAAAAGAGAAAGTCATAAAACATCCACCCTTATAGCGAAAAAGAATTTTATAATTCATCTCTTGTCATCTCTTGCACAAACACAGAAAAAGATACAAGCATACAGAAATAATATTCCATTGATTTCATGCCAGTGACATGTCTTGTTAATGACTCCGTGACCAGAATTCGTACCACAGAAAGATGACAGCTGTGGTGCCAGATAGTCAATACACCAACATTCGCATTTCACTTCTTTCCGACAGTTCAGCAGTGGCGCTAGATTTATGATTTATTTAACATGCATGGTGGAAAAGAGATGATTTCATGAATAACATTTCACTCAGAGAAATGTGAATTCATTCGTCAAACTCTTGCGTTTTTCAGCCAAATGTGCCACCTCTATAAATGATTTCACATTTTTTTTTTTTCAATATTTTTGACTCTCCCCCCATCCTCTGTCACAAATTATCAAAATTCACCCTCCCCCGCCTTGTCACATGTCACGCTACATTACATATACATATACTTTCAGTTCAGAAACAAAACACTATATTATAAATCATGTCTCCAATTTCATTTTTAAACTTTAATTATGTGCTTTAATGACATTTGTGAGCATAACAATAAAAATGATTCCTAAACTTATTTTGTAGGAAATAAGATTAAGATTTACAACAAGAAACATAATATACAACAGTAAATAAAATATTAATATCAAAGAGCAATTGAAAACAGTAATATTTCGGAATTTGAAATCGAATTTAATATACTTGACTTTAAATTTTATCTTTGCTTTATGAACACAAAATTCCTTGTTTTTTTAATTTAATCTGCTAATTTTTAATGTTTTTCTTTTTTCTTTTCTTTTCTTTTCAACCAAAATCCGTGATATCACAAGTTTTCTTACTCCCTCCCATCCCCTTGTCACAAACTGTCACAATTTCACAGATTCCCCCCCCCCCCCTCTTCCCTCCTCCATGCGTGACATTATTTATGGACGGTCCCAAAAATATTTATAGTATGGTGCATGATGTCAAGTATAGTATAGATAATGATCGACCAAAACAGATTTTAAGATTGAAACTGAAACTTTCAGTAATCTTCCTATTTTCGACCGAAAACGAATTAATATATACGCAAATACAATACAAAATTATTAATAAATTTTACATGTTAACTAAATATACATGATTATCAATCAATTATACGTGTGGCCAAGTTCGCCCTCTCTCCTCTGACATAACTTTTTATTTTCATACAAAAAAAAAAAAAAAAAAAAAAAAAAAAATGTAATTAATTCATCAACGATACAGTATAATTTTCTAAATATGCAAATTTCTCCTAAATAAACAAGTCGGAAATAGCACGTTAAGCGTAGCAAATGGGGTGCGTTTCGTTATCGAAGTTTTAAAAATATTCAGATCTTGGTGTAAAAGTATACAACACTTCGGATACAGTAGAGTAGCCGAAATTTTTTGTGATCCCTGAAAAAACTATCTCTTTTCTATTATATAGTATGTAATTTGTAGTAAACCTCGGCAACGTATACCAATTTCATAAAATGTGAAATAGTTTAATATTACTAAAACGCGCTCCAAAAAATGTTTCCTCCTATACCATTATACATTATACTATAATGGAATACTTTTGTGCAACCCTGTAAATTTATAACCAATACTCTTTGCACCACAGATTGTGCAAAATTTACATTTTAGTATATACTTCATACATGAGATCAATTTTATTATGTTCGAAAGAGTGTAACACCTGTAAATGCACTTTAAACTATTTTTCCCTTTAGCCGTAATGTAAGGGAACACTTTTGAGTGTCCCTGTAATTTAACTATGCATCCGATTTTCCTAAAGTTTGAAATGACTTGACAAAATTATGCAAAAATTATATATTTTAAATTTCAAATGATTTGGTTGGGTAACTTTTGCTCTGTTATATGCAGACAGACGGACGGACTGAACGACGACTATAGGTGTTAGGTATTTACATAATTACGAACGCACCTAAAAACGTTATAGTATACATATCTCTATATTTTATAATAGTTTTTGTAAATGATCATCTGTCATATTGGAACTTTCTCAAAGAGTATTGGATCTGCGGTTTGTAACTAAAAATTTTCTATTACTGTTAAACCTTCATCTATTATCAGTACGCGAAAAATTTCTACAAAGTTCATTATACTACATGGATAGCCTGCTTTATAATTAGCATTTAAGTCTTCAGTAAGTCATGACTGATTATTATAAACTATGAAATCCATATAGTCTAAGAGCTACCAACGTTTTCGCCACCTGATTTTATCAAGGCTAATTTTTTAATATGTTTTTCTCTTTTATGGTAGAATACGTTTGTAAGCGGTCTGGCAGTCGGGAGACGTTGCGTTTACTTGTGGCAGAACGGGTTATGCAGGTCAAAAAGCTTCAAAATCACGTCATTTTATCAAGGCTCATTTTTTAATATGTTTTTCCCTTTTATGGTCGAATACATTTGCAATCGATCTGGCAGTCGGGAAACGTTGCGTTTACTTGTGGCAGAAGGGGTTATGCACGTCAAAAGGCTTCAAAATCACGTCATTTTATCAAGGCTCATTTTTTTATATGCTTTCCTTTTTATGGTAGAATACGTTTGCAAGCGGTCTGGCAGTCGGGAGACGTTGCGTTTACCTGTAGCAGAAGGGGTTATGCAGGTCAAAAAGCTTCAAAATTACGTCATTTTAACAAGGCACATTTTTTAATATGTTTTTCCCTCTTATGGTAGATAACGTTTGCAAGCGGTCTGGCAGTCGGGAGACGTTGCATTTACCTGTGGCAGAAGGGGTTATGCAGGTCAAAAAGCTTCAAAATCACGTCATTTTATCAAGACTAATTTTTTATATGTTTTTCCCGATTATGATGTTGTACATTTGCGTGCTGTCTGGCAGTCGGCAGATGTTGAGTTTATATGTAGCAGAAGGGGTTATGCAGGTCAAAAATCTTTAATTAAGCCATTTTAACAGATTTTTGTTTGTAAAATTGATTTATACTAATTATTTGTGATATTAATCCATTATTGCTAGACGGTATCAATGTCACTAAGACTCTGGCAGATCAATATTTGTAGATAACATATTACTCATTGGATAGCAGACAACTTATAATTAATTTGCCAGACACAAGTTCGGTTCCAAATTTAATGCCAAACGGCTTTAAATATGGCAACCAAAGTGCCTGTTCCTAAAGGGGTTTATAATTTAAAAATTATAAGACCTCTTTACGTCATTTTATCAAGCTTAAAAATTGCAAGATATTACTCTTTGGTGAATAGACAACCTATAATTAATTTGCCAGACACAAATTCAGTTGCAAAGTTAATGCTAGATGGCTTTAAATATGGCAGCATAAGTGCCCGTTCCAAGAGTGGTTTATAATTCAAAAAATTATAAGACCTCTTTACGTCCTTTTATCAAGTTTAAAAAATACAAGTTATTACTCTTTGGATAGCAGTCAACCTATAATTAATTTGCCAGATTAGATGACGTAAAGAGGTCTTATAATTTTTAAATTATAAACCACTTTAGGAACAGGCACTTTCGTTGCTATATTTAAAGCCGTCAGGGATTAACTTTGGAACCGAATTTGTGTCTGGCAGATTAATTATAAGTTGTGTGTTCACCAAAGAGTAATATCTTGTAATTTTAAAGCTTGATAAAATGACGTAAAGAGGTCTTATAATTTTTTTAATTTTAAATCACTCTTGAAACAGACACTTTCATTGCCATATTTAAAGCCGTCTGACATTAACTTTGCAACTGAATTTGTGTCTGGCAAATTAATTATAGGTTGTGTGTTCATTAAAGAGTAATATCTTGTAATTTTTAAGCTTGATAAAATTACGTAAAAAGGTCTTATAATTTTTAAATTATAAACCGTTCTTGGAACAGGCATTTTCGTTGCCATATTGAAAGCCGTCTGGCATTAATTTTGCAACCAAATTTGTGTCTGGCAAATTAATTATAGGTTGTCTGCTATCCAAAGAGTAATATCTTGTAATTTTTAAGCTTGATAAAATGACGTAAAGAGGTCTTATAATTTTCAGATTATAAGCAACTCTTGGAACAGGCACTTTCGATACCATATTTAAAGCCGTCTGGCAATAACTTTGCAACCGAATTTGTGTCTGGCAAATTAATTATAGGTTGTGTGTTTAACAAAGAGTAATATCTTTTAATTTTTAAGCTTCATAAAATAACGTAAAGAGGTCTTATAATTTTTAAATTATAAACTACTTTAGGAACAGGCACTTTCGTTGCCATATTTAAAGCCGTCTGGCATTAAATTTGTAATCGAATTTGTGTCTGGCAAATTAATTATAGGTTGTCTGCTATACAAAGAGTAATATCTTTTAATTTTTTAAGCTTGATAAAATGACGTAAAGAGGTCTTATAATTTTTAGATTATAAACCACATTAGGAACAGGCACTTTCGTTGCCATATTTAAAGCCGTCTGGCATTAAATTTGTAATCGAATTTGTGTTTGGCAAATTAATTATAGGTTGTCTGCTATACAAAGAGTAATATTTTGTAATTTCTAAGCTTGATAAAATGACCATAATAGGGAAAAACATATAAAAAATGAGCCTTGATAAAATGACGTGATTTTGAAGCTTTTTGACCTGCATAACTCCTTCTGCCACAGGTAAACGCAACATCTCCCGACTGCCAGACCGCTTGCAAACGTATTCTACCATAAAAGGGAAAAACATATTAAAATATGAGCCTCGATAAAATGACGTGCTTTTGAAGCTTTTTGACCTGCATAACCCCTTCTGCCACAAGTAAACGCAACACCTCCCGACTGCTAGACCTCTTGCAAACGTATTCTACCATAAAAGGGAAAAACATATTAAAAAATGAGCCTTGATAAAATGACGGGATTTTGAATGTTTTTGACCTGCATAACCCCTTCTGCCACATGTAAACGCAATGTCTCCCAACTGCCAGACCTCTTGCAAACGTATTCTACCATAAAAGGGAAAAACATATTAAAAAATGAGCCTTGATAAAATGACGTGATTTTTGACGTTGCTAGCTCTTAGACTAATAGCAATAAACAAAGAGTGTTTAATTTGAGCCGATACAGGGCAAAACAATGTATTTTGTTGACAATTTCCGAAGGAAGAAATAAGAGTTGCGGAAAACAGATAGTTTCGGTCGATTTTTGGTTCAGCCAAATTTTCGGCAATATTTTGGAAACGCAAATTTTGAGCCGAAAACGAAACCGAATTTTCGGTCGATTTCTATAACAGTAAAGAATATATTTTATAAATTATAATTTTTGATATTCACATGATGTATGAGAAAAAAATTTCTGAAATTGAAACACCTTAATGAAGGTTTTTTCGAAAGATAATTTTTCTAAGTTTATATAGCGATTCCTTTTTATACAGTACAGGAAGTATGGGTGTTATGAAATGGTCGTTGAATATTGAATACTTCAATAATTGATGCAGAAAATCAGTGCAGAACATTCAGGACATTTTTTTTTTTTTGGGGGGGGGGGGGTGTCAATTACAGAGAAATGACTATTGCCCGATTTTATTTCTCTCTCCTACCAAGGCCCATATGTGGATTACTTAAAAGACTTGCCCATTTACCGATTCTCTACAAAGAACTATTTCTTTTTCTTTTTTTTCTTTTTGTTTTGTCTAAGTGAACCCCCCATTTTCAATTCCCAAATTTTATCTGAAATTCTTCGATTTACACATGAGTACGGTAATCGTCAATCCAAAACCAGATTCGCATCGACACGAATCGGAAAATTCAAGCCCGAACCGGAAGTGAAAGATAATTTATGTTTCAATACGACTTATGGAAAAATAATCTACAATTATTAATCTGTTGTCAATTTCAACGTTTTAATAAAAGGAGACACATATACAGTGGTGTAGATGTAAAAATTACAGAGGGTATACCCTAGAGTATATATACTACAGTTTTCTTGGGAAATAGAGGGTATACAGCGTTCCTTAAAAAAATTCAGAAGGTATAAAGTGTATACCCTCGTATATCCTCCTTTACATCCCTACAATATATACTCGTCAATAATCAAACATACATAGTTAAGAATCAATGATACATTTTCAATGAGATTCGGTGCGCGGTATTTATAAATTTCTATGTGCTCCGGATTCCGGCTAATATTTGAATATTCATTAAAATAAGTACCGGCGATGAACACTGGAAATTTAAGCACAGTTCTCAGCTGAAACTTGGCATCATACACTAAGCTACATATATTTGTGCTCTGAATGCATAACTTTAACGTATGAGTTCTCATCTCCCCAAACGAAATGTCATTCATGAAATATCGGGGCTGTCGACGATATCGTAAATCTAGTGTTGAGCTGTTTCCCTACTTCTGTTTTAGAAATACAAAAAAACCTCAGGATTTTTAAATATAGAAATTAATTCGGAACTTTTGTGGAAACAAACTCGAAAATGTAAAAACGACCTTTGTAAGAGAACACCACAAACTGACCACAGCTATCCAAAGCGAAAGATATCTTTTTAAAAATACTGAAATAAAAATATATATATAATCCCAAATAGGATAAATATTAGCAAGTGTTGTTTTCGCGAGTGTAGCGGCCACAAAATTGTCTTTTAATTAGTGAATATTAGGGGAAGGCGGGGTACAATGAAACATTACTTGTAAAATTAGTCAAACTTGTCACAAAGAGTTGCAGTTCATATATATTTTATACAACAATATGTTCCAGTTACTAATTTTTGAAATTGACTTGCCAGTTTAATATAAAATAAAAGGTATTTCTTAAACTAATAGAATTTTCTTATTTGGACTCAAGTTCCTTTTTTGTATTTTATAAATCAAGTTTTGTTATACATTATTAATTTAATGTCTCATAAAAGAAAATTATATTAGGTGCAAATTGCTTCCATTATTTGAGGTGTTTCTTTGTATTCCAGTATGTATTTCATTGTACTACTGTATACAGGGTATAGTGAAATACTGCAAGACTTATTTTTTGTCATTTTTTAAAAACATTGTAAAAAAGATATTGTTTAGAACCCAATAAAAATTTATTTAGATGGGAAAAAATACAGATTAATACTATGCATTAATTATATTTTTTTGCATAAAAACTTATGGAGAAAAGAAAAAAAGTAGCAAATTTTGTTTCATTGTACCCCGTCTTCCCCTACTGTTTAAGTTAACATCAAATAAGTGTTTTATTCACTTCGAATTCTTCATCTGCTTCCTTATAATTTTTTATAAGAAATTTTCAGTGTAAACAAATCAGCAGTTATGTTTCACGATATTGATGATATTGTTTGTGCTGTAGAAAGAAGATCGCAGAAAAATGAAAATAAAACAAATAACAAAACTGAAACATTAAAAAATGAAAATCAAGAGGATACACGCAACTTAATTATCTTATGATCTTGATGCTAAAACTACGTAAAACTTTGTTTTTACCTAATTTTTCTTTGAAAAGTACGTGTGGGTAAAACACGCCAATAAATATTACATTTAAAAAGAGAAATTTCACAAAGTTAAAGGGGGGGGGAAGGAGGGAGGTGGAGAAGGCAATTCTACATTTCATTACGTGTCATCTTTCGCGCAAAAATAAATACAGAAAAATCCATAAAAAAAAAAAAAAAAAAAATATTTCATTGATTTCATGCCTTTGACATCTCCTGTTAAATGGATCGTGACCAGAATCCATGCAATAAAAAGTATGGCTGCCATGGTACTGGAGTCAATACATCAGACTTCGCATACCCTTAACGCCCCAAGCGGCAGTGCCACTGCAGGAACGGCGTTAGATTTATGTTCGCTGTGACAGAATTCGGAAAAGGCCCGATGGAAAAGAGGCAATTTCATGAATAATATTTCGTCGGGAGAGATGCGAATTCATACGTCAAACTCGTGCACTCTCGACACAAACACATTCAGTCTGGTGCATGGTTGCCAAGTTATAATGGAGGGGTATACGCCAGGTAATGTTTGGTATTCAGTATGACGCATGGGTAAACGAAAAGAAAATTACTCGAATGCAAATGGAATGATGAAGGATGCGGGAAAAGTTAACTTTGGGATAGAATGAAAATATTCAATTTTTCGATACAGTTGAAAACTATCTAACTACGGTTTATATATCAGTCTAAAGATGTCATACTCAACCTGCGGCCCGGCGACATTTTTATGTGCAACCGAGGCACATAATCATTAATCAATATTTATAGAATTAAGATGCATAAAAAAGTATTTATGATATTCAGCATCGTTTTATTTATTTTCGTTGGAAGATAATTATATATATAACAGAACATATTTTAACTGAAAATTGTGTTAAACACCATTCCTTAGACAAAAGTTCTTTTTGCATGTAGTCTTATTTGTCCTACTAGTTCAAGAGCCGACCGCACAAAACCCTAAGTCATCGAGCACCAGAAGAAATCCTATATTTTATGGAAGACAATAATAGGTGAATCTAATCACCCATGTCTGACGGAAGCGAAGTGGTGCATAAGCCAGAAATGAATACCACTAGTGGTTGACTCGCAAGCTTAGCATTATATTTTCCTGCACCCAGTTTTCCATGATTTCATACTTTTGATTGTAGGACAAATACAAACGAGTCAACCACTAGTAGTGTTAATTTTTGGCTTATGCACCACTTCGCTTCCGGTAGACATGGATCATCAGATTCCTTTATTACCACCCTTTCATAAAATAAAGGGTTTTTTTCTTGTGCTCGATGACATAGGGTTTTGTGCGGGCGGCTCTTGGACTACACAGTGATGTACACATTTCTTAATCTTCAACAATAATAAAACATCATTCAAATTAAATTTGCACTATATATTACTTTTTTTTCATTGAGCAAAATACGGATTTATTAGAGAATATCTCTTAGGAAATTCTGCATTCTTATTATAAGTTTCATATATAATATATAGCTAACACTACGTTTTAGATTTAAATTTTTGCTCGTGGGAAAATTTGGCACTGAAAACATTTTACAGTAATTAATTTCAAACAGCAAAGTTTATTATTTGGAAAGAGTGGTTTTAAATATTTTGGTGATATTGCTTCTGCAACAAATGTTCTACCTTAGTGACAATATTAACTTTGTTATATTGGATTGTTAGACTACTTAGGTTATTTATTTATTTACTTTTAATTTTCATAAGTTTGTTGCGGCCCGCCGAAAGTCGGAAATTTCTATTTGCAGCCCGCGAGAAAAAAAAAAAAAAAAAAAAAAATGAGTATAGCTGGTCTAAAGTCATTTAAAAAATGAACAGCGAAGGGGAAAGCTTGAGGGAGAAGGGATGAGCTCCAAGCGACAGACAGAAAAAAAATTATACATCAAACATAGATTATGAAACACTTTCCTATACATTCAGAGCACTGTAAGACGACGTCATTTAAAGATGAAAAAAACAACTGCTTAATAAGTGAAAGGTGATATTCATGTAAACATTTCGCACATTTAACACAATATAAAACACGATTTCAGAAATCAGCATCGAAAGACGGGAAATATCAGAGAATTCATTAGTACAACCATGTATATGATTTATAGTTTTTAATGTATACTAAAACAATACAGCTCATCATTAGCTGAAGCACACACAGGTCCATAAGGGCACAAGGTCAAAGATGAAATGAAAAAAAAGAGGGTAGATATTGCAAGGAGTGCGGCAGGTGGCACTAATTGGAAGAGCAAATGCAGAGGATGAAAGTGATGCCAAAATAATAGAAGAGAAAAAGGTGGGAAAAAAAGTATGAAAAAATAAGTAGAAAATAATAATAATAATAAATTAAATAAAATAAATAATAAAGAAAATTTAAAATAAAATAAAGAAAAAATAAAAATAAATAATAATAATAATAATACAAAATAAATAAATAAAATAATAATAATAAATACGCATATTTTTTAATGGATATAGACAAGAGACGAGAGACAGGTATTAAAAAAGCAATTTCCACGCAGGAGAAAGGGAGGGAGGTGATGAGAGATTTTTGACCAGATTATCAGAGTTTTTATAAATAAAATAGGCTTCATAAACATTTAAATGTAAGGGAGAAGTAGAATAAGAAATAATTTTGGTTATTGATAAATTTAAAGTATCACTGGAAGCTCAATAGTAAGAAGCAATCGAAGCTTTAGAAATTTCTTGATTTTCAATATACTTCTGATGCTCGCCTAACCTTTTCTTTAACGCTCTTTTGGTCTTTACCAACAGAGCAAATACAAATTTAAAAACATACACGCAAAGCTTCTGAAAAAAACTTTAAGTCCAACGAACATAAAATATTGCATTTTTATTGCAAAAAGTACTTCACTATTTAATATAATATAATATATTACAATGATACAATGAAATAAACAGGTTAATATATCATAAAGGATTAACAAACATACCACCATGGATGAACAGGAAATTAAGAGAGTATAACACGGTACACTCAGACACTTACCTAAAAAGAAAAATTAAAGACATTAATTTCGAGAATTAAAAAGTAAATACAGTTATCTCTTAACACTTTATCTCACGCATTATGAATTCATGAAAATTTTACATTCTAAAGCATTTTACGAAAATTGTTTAAACTAAATTAAAAGATTTACATAATCATTTAATACATTTTTCCAAGTATTTTAGAAAGATTGGACGATTTAGAAGAATTAATTAAATTTTAATTTACAGGGATTTTGTGCAATATTTAACACCCCACTTAAATCTTTTATTTTAAATTGTTTTCTTCGTATTTTGTAGAATTATAAAATGTACAAATAGGATGTTCTTACTATATAAATATAGAAATATTTCCGAACTGAAAAATCCCCATCCCCCTCCCTCAGCGCCAAGAAAGCTGAAAAGATACGAAAGGAAAAGAAATCATCCCTTTAAAAATATTTTTTGTTTTGTGTAACCAATAATGCTTTTGGAACAAGATAAAGTAATGTATATGTAACTCATTCTAAACAGTATTACAAATAATTAACGTGTTAAAAGAATTTTATAATAAGTAATTTTAATGGTACTTATAAGTAGCGTCGGTAGATAAAGGGTTAATATTCGCGTGTTTTGATTATTCGCAGAATAAAAAATGCGGAGCATTTCAACATTCGCTGAGACTGAATTTGGTTATTCACGAATTTTCTTTTATAAATAAAAAATTTTTTACACAATAAAATCCCTTTGTTTTACCAATTCTATGAGTTAAGTGAAACTGGACACTTATGTACACTATATAGCATAATGTATTATTGCATGACCTAAGCAGTGAGAGCTTCACCCTTATGTTGAGAGAAAATATAGATTTAATCAGTAATTTTCTTTACTTTTTTATGCATATTATTTTTTAAATTTTCAAGCATTTCAATTTTTTATTGTAGGCGAAATATTTTCTGCAAAAATTGCCGAGGAAATTTTAAAACAATAACAACTTATTGAAAAAGCAATATAATACAATTATTCACTGCAAGGAGCCTGAAATTTAAATTAGAAATCGAGGCCGCAACTTTTTCATACAAAGAAATTCATAAACGTAAGATCTGTTCTGCCAAACAATCACAAATCACTAAATTTTTTCCATTATACACTAGCAAATAAAATTTTTACAATATGTTTATAATTATTCAAATTTATTTAAAACATGTACTTTTAATGTATTATGCTTAATGAATAAATTTTTTGAACTTCCATTGTCCTTTTCCATTAAAAAGAAAGAAAAAAACAGAACTTAACTTAATTATATGTACGGAGATGGTCTTAACATTCACGGATATTTTCGGGAACCTGAATCCTTTCACGAATGTTAAGGGATTACTGTATTAAATTTACGTTAAGAATCTTATTCAGAAAACATCACACAATGCAGTTCTCTAAGTTATGAAAATTACATAAATGCACATCATCACTGCACAGATGCATCACGAATAACTTCTGTAAACATAATTTTTATAATTATAGCTTATCAGGAATCAGAGTTAAAAATCCATTACGAAATTCCCTCTTTCATGGTGTCTACAGAAATTTAAAGAAAAAGTTCTCTGATTTTACACTGACTATTTTTATCAGACTTTCCGGATTTTAACTATCAATAATACACATACGGTATTTTTTAAGAATGCTGCTTCCTCATATAATACACTAGTTTTATTCAACTTGCTAATATCTCATTTGAGAGAAAAACATGAAAACAGCCAATTATCATAAAACAGTGGTTGTCAATTTTATAAAACTGAACGCAAAATTTAGTCCAACAACTTCATATGTGTCCAATAACTTCAAAAATGTAGAAATATAATGTGCAAATTTAATTTGTATTTATGTTTTATTATTGTTGAAGATTAAGAAAAGTGTATATCACTGTAGGACTGCAGGCAAAAAGAGCTTTTAACTAGGAAACGGTTTTTAACACAATTTTCATTTATAATATGCCCTGTTATGTACAATTATCTTTCCACAAAAATATATAAAACAACGCTGAAAATCAAATATTTTATTTTATGCGCACCTCAATTAATCGTATTAAGATCTATTAATTATCATGGTCATCGGACCGCATATAAAATGTCACCGGGCCACACGCAGCCTGCAGGTTGAATATGGCTGGTATAGGGTGATTAGAAAATTTCTTCGTTTTCTAAAACAAGTTCAATACTAAGACGTACGTACATCTAATGGGATAACTAACTGACTTAAACTAACCACTTGATCAGGTTATGCAATGTATCATTTAAAATTTTCAAAAATGGGTAAATTGCCTTCCATATAAGCGCATTCAAAGAAAATGATGATCATCTTAATTTAACTTAAATATCAAAAAATTATAATCATGTGCGTTTTTCTAGAAATATTGGGAGCGATTAAACAGCATGGGAAAAATATGCTATATAAAAATGACGAATCAGTCTCATTGGCAAGGCGAAAATGCAAATATTTTTGACAGGGTGACACATAAATACTGTGACGCAAATGGAAGACCATGACTTTTAAGTAAAGGAACAAAACAACCCGTTTTATTCGCCATTGGAAAGAGAAGAAAATTCTGTACAAGAAACAATCAAGATTATTCACAGTATCATAGTGGTTTTTTTTCAACGCGCGTTTCGGTGAATTTATGGACTTGTACTTGATTGCACCAGGCTTTTTATTCCAGGATCCCGCAAACAGCGAAATTTGCTTGCAGGGAAGAGTTGCTCGAGAAAAGTAGGATTAAATTTCGCACACCCTATTTACAACCCGAGCAGTGAATGAATATAACGGAAATAGCAATTAGACAACAAAAGAGTACGAGGAACATTAATAAAACAACAGTTTGTCGAAAAAATGCGAAGGAAACATTAAACTAAACTGTCTTTTTT
The DNA here is from genome assembly GCA_964019185.1 of Maratus speculifer. NCBI lineage: Eukaryota > Metazoa > Arthropoda > Arachnida > Araneae > Salticidae > Maratus > Maratus speculifer. The sequence goes on from OZ025303.1 coordinate 69,504,950, forward strand.
AATCACGTCAAAACATTTATGTGTCATTCTGTAGACAAAGTTTCCCTGATTTTCGAGTACTTTTACAAAATTTCCTGACTTTTCGAGATTCATAAACCTTCCTGATTTTCCCATGATTCTCTGCTTTCCAGATTCTGTAGACACCCCATCTTTACAAATGAAAAACAAGGCGAGTGAAATAAATGAGTGCAAAAAACAGGCCCAATCTGGTAACACTTATTCGCCATTTTAACCATCAGATTGTTCTAACTCCTTTCGGAGAATGATAGAGAAAAAAAATGATTGACAACATAATTTTTTTATTTGGTAATTTTCTGTTCTAAAAATGCTTGGACATAAATAAATAAATAAATAAATACGACAGATTATCTACACTATCACAATGAATAATATAAAATTTTTGGTAATACGATTTTATGTTGGCGCATAAAAATTTAGAACTATTGTACAAAAGAGCTGAAAAAGGTATTTATTTGGAAACGTCAAATCTTTCAGCTGTTTGACGATCAATAAAATAAACGTGCGCATTCTATAATATTTGTTTACTAATTACCACGCGCGCCTCTAATCGTTTCAGTAAATTAACTTGTAATAGATCTTATTTTTGCTCGATGGTAATTACCTCGCAGTAATTGCAAAAGTTTCATCAATATCGATCCAGTAGGCAAATCAACATTATACACGCCAGCATTCTCAAAATTAACGGTAATTCCCTTCTCCCACACTTTAGAGTAAAATTAGATACCAAAATGAGGAAAAGAGAAAACTCATTAAAAAATGAATGAAACATATTCAGATTTTATCAAATAAGTTATATTACAGGCAGAAAAGGATTATCATGTCAGATTTTAATGTTATGAAATTTTTGCGAAGTCTGAAAGAAAAAATATCCAACGAAAAATCCTTGCAACAAATATAAAATGTTATCTGATATTAAAATATAATAAATCGAGATAAAGTATATAAATAATAAGGAAAATTACAAGAGCAAATTTTAAAGTTCCTCCTGGCTTGTACAGGATTCCCAGCAAAACAAGTATGGAAATTTTCCTGACCACATCGCAAAAAATACCATAACCAAAGGGGCATACAAATAAATTCGCTTATGTCAATCGCTTATTTATTTCTCCAATCCTTTAACAAAATTAGCAATTTTTTTCCTGCGACCGCTCCTTGAATTTCTTGCATTCTTTTGCAGTCTTTTGACTACTTTAGCTGACTATTTTTCTTCAGACTTCTTGATGAATTTCGCATCATTTTTTATCCCCCCCCCCCTCTGACTTTTCAATAAATTTAATAAAAATATTTGACCGGACTTTTCCTACTTATTTTGAAATTTCCCTGATGCTTCAGATTTTTCATGTCTATTGTCATATGAATATTAATTGAATAATACGCAAAACAACAACATTCTTTATATTTCAGACATTAAAATATTCGTTAAATGTTAATTAATCTCTTTGGATAGCTAGTGTTAGTGTTATTCACATAAAAATATTTTTTTCTGTTCTCATCTCCAGTTTTCATGGACTTAGGCAAGTTCCTTTCAGTGAACTATAAGAATGCAATTCTATTATTTATGAGAATTTCTTCATGCAACAACTTATAAGCAAATAATATTTCATTCTCTTTGAAAAAATACAACTTTTTATCTCTCTAGAATCATATTTTATGAATATGATACATTATAATTACACTGTACTCCCGATTATCCGTGCTAATTAATGCACGGGTGCACACGGATAATCGAAAAACACGGATAATCCGAAAATGATCAAACACGCAGAAGAGTGTGTATATTTGGAGGATATAAGTAAAGTACACAGTGGTATATAAAATACTTCGGGTTTAATTACGATACTCTGCTAATACAAAAAAGTAATACATTAAGTATTAGTAATGAAATATGTAATAAAATTTGCCATAACTTAATACACTTGTACTTACATATACCATTACATGTACTTAACACTTGTACTTACATATTTACTGTCAGTTGCTTTTCTGGAAGAAGTCTGTTATATTTGTTTGTCTGCGAGCCAACGTGGCATTTTTCCTTATAATTTGGCGAACATTGCGCACAGATATGACATCATTGAATTCGAAATTAGTATTATGATGACCCATGTAGTCTAACAGTTGATCTACGCACTTCAGTGCTGTTTCGTGACTCACACTTGTTGCATCATGTTCATCTTCACTCTCTTCCTGTTCTTTGACTTCGCTTTGCTCGCCTGAAACTGCATCCACTATTCCTTGATCTGAAAGAATTTTATAGCCTTTTTCGTTTTCATCTTCGTTCATCCAATCTTCTACATTTTCTTCATCAACATTTTGAAATCCATCAAAATCAGAAATAATTTCAACAATTTCAGAAGCTTGTATTTTAGTATTTCTGTTTGCAGAATTATCTGCATGTATGACCCCAGGCATCAATTTTTTCCAAGCATGATGCAACGTCGAGTTTTGTATTTCATCCCAAGCTTCAGCAATAAGCTGCACTGCATCAAAAATCGTGAGCTTCTTCCAAAATTTAACGAGATTTTCATCTTCTTCCAATAGCAGTCTCAAAAGATTTCTTCTGTAGATGCGCTTCATTGTTGAGATAACTCCTTGGTCCATTGGCTGGATGAGTGAAGTTACGTTTGGAGGCAAGAACTTTACAAAAATATCTCCATCACATGACGAAATATCATCCGGATGGCATGGCGCATTGTCAATTAAAAGAACTGCTTTTTTGGGTAGACCTTTTTTTCGTAGCCACTCGCTCACTTGTGGTACAAATTTGTCATGAAACCACCTTCTAAACAAGTCGGTATCCATCCAAGATGATGATTGAGAATAATAATGAACAGGTATTTTGTTTTCAAAATTCTTCCCGAAAGATCTAGGATTTTTAGACTTTCCTATAACAAGGGGTTTCAACCTGAATGTTCCGGAGGCGTTTGCACAGCACATCACAGTTACTCTCTGCTTTGAAGTTTTAAAACCTGGAGTTTCTTTCTCTTCTTGGGATGCTAATGTTTTAGTTGGGAGGCATTTCCAGTACATACCGGTCTCATCAGCATTAAAAATTTGATCGAGAGACAATTCTTCTTTTTTCCTGTACTCATCAAATTCTTTAATAAATGAATCGGCAGCTGAATAATCTGCACTTAACTGTTCTCCTTTTAATTGTACTTCTCTAATACCATAACGTTTTTTAAACCGAGTCAGCCAACCTGAAGATGCATTAAATGGGGCTTCAATGCCTAAAGCCTTGTGAAAAAACAATGCTTTCTCTAAGCATATAGGACCAGAGATGGGAATGCCTTCTGATCGTTTTTGCTTCACCCACTGAATCATGCAAGCATCAAGGGTTTCAAAAGATGATTTTTTAACTGCTTTTCTTGTCGTTGAAGCTGCTCCACTATCACAATCACGAGTAAATTCCATCAATTTCTGCTTTTGTTTTCTGAAGTCTCGTACAGTCTGTATGCCAACATCTAACTCCAAAGCTAATTTTTGGACAGATTCTCCTTTTTCAAGCCTAGAAATTGCATCCAGTTTTTGTTTAATTGTTAAAACTCTTTTGCGCCGTTTCGGAGGCTGTGTAAATTCACTCATTCTGAAAAAGTTATTAAACACACGGAAAAAATAAACAGCTCTGACAACAGTCAATACAAAACACACTCTTAGTAACTGGCGATAAGAACACGAAATGGTTCATCCGGGGTTCGAAGAAACGAAAGAATGTATGGGGAGTGAAAAAAAAGGAGCGGGGAAAAAGGATTAAAACAAATCTCTTTTTCTTTATCAGCTTAGCAACTGTCACCTGTTACACGCTTGCACCTGCTACTGAAAGAGACCATTGCATTTGTTTGTCGCAAAAGAAACCCGTTTTGCTTTGTCCTTTTTCCCTTCCTAGATGCTAGTCTTACAAGGTAATCCAAAAACAGCGTTTAGAACAGAGGCGCCATTTCACATTTTTCTTGGGGGGGGGGGGGGGCAGACACCCTAAAATTCATGGTTTCTATGCATTTTTAGGCCACTTTGAGGGCTCACTATTGGTAAATTCTAAGAAATGAAATTTCTTGAGGGGGGGGGGCATTTCCCCCCCAGCCACCCCCAAATGGCGCCCCTGATTTACAAAATTATTAAATCTCATTCCATCACGATCTGTCACGTTAAACGCAGTTTTTCTTTCTTTCTTTTTCTTTTCTTTTTTTTCGCTCCTGAATGAGAACAGGAAAAAACGAGAAAATTTAAATTTTTGGGCTGCACGGATAATCCGCAAAACGGATAATCCGCACACGGATAATCGGGAGTACAGTGTATACATATTTTTTTCTCGACAAACGACCATTCATTTTGCTTTCGGCATCAATTAAATAAACAAGAATTATTACACGGGTTTTGACTGCTCTCATATTTCACACCTCCGAAGTGAATATATATGGTTCTTGTGAATAAACAAACACGAGACTGTGTATGATTTATGTTTCGCGTGTGACGTTCTACCCTATCCATATTGGCCATTGTTTTTCATATGAATGGCGATTCATTTTTTTTCTGACATAAGCGCAGATTTGAGCACAATCGTTCTTTTGTTTCCTTGAATGATGATGTGTTACAATGTTCTGCCTCAGTAATTAGTTTCTCGAATATTATAATAAGAAGGGTGCATAGAACATAATTTTTTTTTTTTTTTTTTTTTTTTTTTCCAGTATATTTTTGTAATTCATCGACAAGGAAATTGAGATTCTTTTTATTCTTTTTAATTAAAAGAGCTCTTGTAAAGCTGAACCCGATTTAACTCTGAGGGTTTTATAAATAAGGAGTTTTTTTATAGAACAAAATCGATTCTAGATGATTATCGCTTCTGTAAGTTGATACGGAGACATAAAAAATTCTAATTAATTTATTCTCAAATACTTCTTGTTTAGCTTTCTGTTTTGAACTGATGATTGGAGTTTTAATGAAAATTATTCCTCATCAGTTCTTATGTATGTCTTATTATATTGCTTCATGGTCCTTGCCAGATAACAAACTGAATACCGTAACTTTGCGCATTTCATCCCATGAACCATGGAAGTTTAACCCTTTCGGGTCTAGTGTACTATTAATAGTACATGTCTTTTAATGGAGCATTATTTTGTTTTAGGAAATACTTTTGCTATTCTTTACATGTAGTAATGTTAGTATATGTCTATGCATTTAGTATATGACTTCATTTATGTTTTGACATTTAAAAATAATAATTATTAGTATTTGTCTAATTCTCTTTGCACCGTTTATGATTCTTTTATTTTAAACGTATATTTCATCCTTTGAATTTAAATTAAAAGTTACCTTCCTGAAAGAATCTTGAGTAATAAAGTGCAAAAAATGTTAAAAAGTTGTAAGTTAAATCTTATTGCAATACAATATTTTCTAAACATCTCCAAAAATACTTCCTTAGCCTATTGTCGTATGAATATGATTGAATAGTACGCAAAACAACAACATTCGTTATCTTTCAGGCAATTAAATATTCGTTAAACACTAATTAATCTATTTGGATAGGGTTAATGTTATTAAGTTAAAAGTATTTTTTTCTCTAAAAATTGGAAAAAAAAAAAAATCGGACTTGGAAGAGCTAAATACACTATGTTTTCGATCAAGAAGTATGAAAAACATCAATCCTGCGTACTGGTAAAGGATAAAAAAAAAAGAGACTTGGAAATTTTGGGGAGTAAAATGTAAACAATGTGGAAAAAAAAATAAATGATGGAATCTTTGCACAAAAATTACACTTAAGAGCGTTCTTTAAACATCATGAAATTTTCGAAAATATAAATATCCGATATTTTCGAAAATATATCCGATATTAAAAAAAAAAAAAACTGCTGATAAAATTTTAAGGCATAATATGAATTAGAAACTAAAAAATATTGCATTTAATATAAAAACTTAAACAATATTCTAAAAATGCAATTTTAATTTTCTTTCTTTTTTCTCCCACTTAGAACAAATAGAAGATCAACTAATTGAAAAAGAATCAATTTCGCTTTTATATATATATATATATAAACTATATGATTAAACAATGTGTTTAACTGAAATTTAAAAACAAAATTGAAACAAAATTTTTAATACAAAATAGTTTTTTAAGAAAAAAAAATATGTAAATGTAAGCTTGTCTTGTTTTTTATTCCATTATACTTGTGTATAGTAAAACTCAACAGAACCAAATATTATACACAGTAACTAAATACAAATCCCATCAGACTAATGGCACATAACTTATGTACCAAATATAAGAATAACGAATCATAGCGATATCACAATCATTGTATTTAATAGTGAATTTTATGGATAGCAGAAATGATAATTAACCGCATTAATTTTTACTAAACTAGTAAATTTCTTTCCAACCTCTGTCAGAAAAATTGAGAGCAAAAAGTCAAATATAAATTCTTTTCCCAATATACAATTTAGAACTTTACATAACACTGTCTTGATATTTATTTTACCGAGTAAAAAAATAAAGCAACATTAACGTAAAATATTTCTTTTCACATGCATAAGGACATATTCACTGATAACCTTTCAGAAAAATTCGCAAATATATTTCACCGAGAAACCAAATACATTTTCTAACGCAATGCGTTTAATTTTCCTGGAATAAAAATTCCAAGAATTCAACTAAACCTGAAAACATATTAATTAAATTTCTTATCCATTCATTTTCATCCCATGCTCATTTTTCACATTTCGAAAACGCCTTTCATTTAAAATTTAATTTCCAAACCGAAATTTATAAACAAACTGTAAGGCACAAAACATCTAAACAAAGTTTCCCCCCCCCCCCGACCTCTCAACTCTTCCAAACGATTGCATAAATCATTCTATTCAGGGGAAGTTATTAAATTTTGAGTTTTCTTTTCAGACTTTTGTGATCATTGCCAAAGCAATTTATGTGCGAGCAGTTTTAAGAACATGCATCATAAACAGTTGGCAAATTCCGTAAATTACAAACTCGCCGAAAATTACCCGCATCCATCGATATATATCCTAATTTCTTAATCGACCTCGAAGTATAGCTCCTCGCGCCCAAGAAGTGAAATTAAATTATGAACATTATATATTTACACTTTTGAATTTAAGCTAGTAATTATATTATAAAAAAGGAAACGTTGAATATTTTCGTATAATTTAAAGATGTGTAACATTTAAAAGACAACAAAGAGATAAATAAGTTTTGCAGAGAAACGCATAATGTCTTTATTTTTTCTGAAAAATATATAAATTGATAAAACAAAAGTAATATTATTTTTTAAAGTTAATTTTCCGAACCGAAATTTATGAGCAAACTGTAATACATGAGCAATTTGCAAGCAGTTTAAAGAAGTAAACAGCTTAGAGTTTCGTAAATTAGAAACTCGCCGAAAATTTCTTCCTCCACCGACATATCCTAATTTCTTAATCGATATTGAAGTACGCTAATGTTAGTCTGGTTCTCTATCCACGAATTTATGTTTACTTGAGAACATTATGTTCACGCTTTTAAATTCAAGTTTATAATTAGATAAGGAAAGAAACGGCTGAAGTTATTATCGTAAATTTAAAATATGTAATGAAAAAAAAAAGTTTATGTAAAAAATGTGGAGAAAAGAATTAGGCCTGAATTCTTTTTGAAAAATATATAAATTGATACGATAAACTAAGTTTTAAATGCTTTTTACTTACGCATCTATCATACGTATTATAAGGGTAAATTTTACAATCTTTTATTTATTTATTTATTTATTTATTTATTTGCCGGATTTACACATTTTAGACTCTAGAGATTCCAAAAAACATTTTTAGAAAAAAAAAAAAAAATTGCCGTCCGTCTGTTTGTCTGTAAGTGGTCTATTTCCCGAACAAATTGAGATAGAGACTTGAAATTTAATGTGTACTTAGTATGTAATAATAGGAAGTTGCCTATTTAACATCAGTAACCTCGATTATCCGGAACAATTTCTTTCAGACTCTCCAAATATTCGTTTCGATTCGTTCTGAGAATCTGAGAATTTTTTATTGTAAAGTTTATCTTATTTAATCAAGACATTTCCGTAATTAAGTTACAGAACCTTTTTTGTTTTGAAAAATCAGTTTTAAAAGATTAGAAATCCAGCAAAGAGCTCGAAGGGCTTGAGAAAAAAAAGTCCGACAATACGTTTTGTCTCTCTCTTTAAATCTAACTTTATGGCTGTTCGTTTGTCCGGAGTCATTAAGTATGACTTAAAACTAATGACAATCCATGGCGGCGGGAGGACCGTGCACGCCACGTTAGTCACAGCGAGTTGAGTGACAATGACAGAAATAAACTTAATTGCGTTTCGTCGGCGTTCAACCAGGACAGAACACGGCAGAGGCCGGCCATTTAAAAATACATAAAATCACATTTTGCAGTTCGGGAGGGAGGATAAAAACAAAAGAACCCGAAATAACAAAAACCGGCGCGGTTCAGTTAAGTTGCAACATCCATTTATCACGCTGCAGCATTTTAATCACTGAGGCGATGGGGGAAAGAAACTTCAAAGTGATGCGGTGAGAGAAGAAAAAAGGATAGATGAAGGATTGCCTCGCATCAGTGTGAAGAAGGAATAGCGTAAAAGTGATGATGCTTTTAAAATAAAATTTTGTAAGAATAGTGGAAAATGACCGTGTTTGTTTTATACGGAATTTGAAGCCAAGTAACGTCTAATGTTTTTGTTCTCAAATCCAAACCGGCTACATTGAGACATTCTTTAAGAACCTACGCGAGTCACTGAAAGAGACCCGGATGGTAATGTTAAGTCTATGGAAGCGTTATTTTAAAATTTCTCGCTCAAATTAATATTTTTGAACGATTTTTTTTTTTTGGATAGGATAACTGAGGACGGCTAGTTTTAAGGCTAGTTTTTATTTTTTCAATTTTGGTTTCCTGTATATTTATTATTATTTTAACTTTTGGACCCGGTTTGAACCGGTTTTTAAATTAAAACTATCATAATATAAAACAAATATAACCAAAATCGAAAAATTAAAAACTAGCCATCCTCAACTATTTTATAAGAAAAAAAATCGTACAAAAATATTAAAATTTGAGCGAGGTATTTGAAAATAATGCCTGCATAGACTTAAAATTACCATCCGGATCTTTTTTAGGGATTCGTGTAGGCTCCTAATTGCGTTTTGTCGGCGTTCACTGGTACAGAACATGGCAGAGGCCGGCCATTTAAAAATACAGTCGACTCTCGTTAATTCGAACTCATCTGGACACAAGAAATGTTCGAATTATCCGAAGTTCGAATTATGGAAAACATGCTTGATATGGTACTATTACAAAAAAATTAATGTTATAGAGTTTTTTAAACTTATTTCGTCTGTTATCATTAGAACATAACTTAATATTAAATTAGAATGTATAAATACATAAACTAATTAAAAGATTAGAAACAAGAACGAAGGAAGAAAAATTTAAAGCGTCACTGATGGACAGACGGGGCTCTAAGAAAGTGGATATCAAATGCATTGTGTTATATGTATACTCGTTCGGAACAATTTTCACAAAAATCAAAGAAAGAAAGTTATTCAAATGATCTGAAATCCGTGAGAAAGAACATAAAAATGAAAAATCGGAATTCCCTTTAGTTCGAATCAAACGAAGTCAAGAGAAAATGAGTTCGAATTAATGAAAATTTTTAACGTTACTCTACCATTGAAAATTTCGGGACTTCATGTTTAGTTCGAATTAAGCGAAGATTCGAATTATCGGATTTCGAATTAACGAGAGTCGACTGTACATAAAATCACATTTTGCAGTTCGGGAGGGAGTATAAAAACAAAAGAACCCGAAATAACAAAAACCGGCGCGGTTCAGTTGAGTTGCAACATCCATTTATCACGCTGCAGCATTTTAATCACTGAGGCGATGGGGAACGAAACTTAAAAAGTGATGCGGTGAGAGCATGGAAAAGGATAGATGAAGGATTGCCTCGCATCAAAGTGAAGAAGGAACAGCGTAAAAGTGATGATGCTTTTAAAATAAAATTTTGTAGGAATAGGGAAAAATGACCGCGTTTGTTTTATACGGAATTTGAAGCCAAGTAAAGTGTAATGTTTTTGTTCTCAAATCCAAACCGGCTACACTGAAACATTCTTTAACCCTATCAAGTGCAGTAGTCATACGGTGTGACCATCTAATTTTAAGGGGCTACTTCAGTCAAATAAAAAGACTCGTTCGTTAATGCTAATCCTATGGAAGAAATTTATAATAACTAAATGTTTACAACTAAGAAAAAATAAAGGAGAGAAAGAGATTCTTTAATAATTAACTCAGAAGGAAAAAAAAAAAAAAAAGGTTAAACCTTCTATTATTTTCTAAGGCAATATTTTAAATAATACGAATGTATCACACGCCTTTCAGTTTAGAAACAAAGGGAATTTGAGATGTCACTGACCGACGCCCTTATGCATTCTTTTACATTATTTTTCAATTCAGTATTTAGACGCAACATTTTATTAGTTTTCACCAAAGATTTTATTCCTTTTTTTTGTTCTTTCTCCCCCTAGCCCCCACCCACAAACATCCTTTTCTCTTCGCCCCCATTTTTGCAAAAAGAAAAAAAGCGTTTATTGCGCTGCTGCTTCTAATCTAGATGAGGCTGAGAAAAAAAGACTTCAAAGAGACGTGCTGAGAGAGAAAAACAGATGAAAGATCGCTTTACATAACTAGAGCAAAGAAAAACAAAGTGATGATTTTTAAGAATAAACAGCGAAAGCGAATTAAAAAAGAGGTCCGTTTAAATAGCTGGTATACCAGAAATAAACATTTATTTTATTGCTTTTAATAAATTATAGCAAGGCGCTCTATTTTTCCCCCTTCTGGCGAATTAAAACTAGCCGTTGGGGGGGAGGGGGGGATTGTAATACTTAGCCAACATATTTCTACATAATATAAAATATGAAAATAAAACACATGTCTCACATTTATAATAAGCCAGTGTTGGCATTAAATCTTTTTTTTTTCTTTTAGATCGAGGGGATAATCAAATAGTACCGAATTGCGAAAAAAGAAACATCCTGATAACTCCAAAAATGATAACCATACGAACAGTTTATTGCGTCGGATTATGAGCCTCATTTCCAATTAAAATATGTATTTGAATCAAAATTTGAATGATATACAGGATCATGAAAAAAAAGATTACAAATATCTCGGCAACTAAATTCCGATCAATTTTCATCTTTATGCATAATTTTTTTTATTGTCTTTTACAGTTATATAAAATATAATAAAATTCATATTGTTATTGTACAGGATTTTTGTACAGGACTATAATAATTAACATTTCTTCTATCTTATACATACGTTTAATATTTCAAAAAGTAGTTACACATGTTAATACTTTAATATCATTAATTCAATAGCATATCAACTTCGATTTTCATTTTAAATTTCTGCTTCAGTCAATTAATTCGAGTAAAAACGAGTTAACTTGAATCATGATACTTATTAAAATCATTAGCTTTCCCTTATTCTGTTATCATCAGCTACTTACAAATAGCCGGATTAAAAGGACGCGAAATCCCGTCTCTGCACGAGCCGATGGACAATAAAACGATAGGCAGATGTTTTCCAAGTTTAGGGGGATCTGCTTGCTATACCGAATAATAATCATACACAAAAAATTCGTTCAGCTCTATACAAAAATTTACACACTTTTTGATGATACAATAATGAAAATGATACAGACATCGCGATTATAGCGCCACTTCAGGCGTTTTTTTTTTTTTTTTTTTTCCAAATTTAACGAGAGCTTGCTGACTAGCCAAACACTTACACAAAAAATTTGGTTCAATTCTATGCAAAACATCATACATTTTTAGGTGGTGCAACATTGAAAACGGCATAAAAATCCCTATTATAGCGCCCCCTTCCGGCTGATTTTTATCAAAATTAGGAAGGACCAACTAGCCATAGCAACATTTACACAAAAAACTTGGTTCAATTCTGTGCATAAATTTATACACTTTTAGATAGTACAATATTGAAAATGGCACAAAAATCGCTATTGCAGCGTCCTCTTCCGGCAGATTATTTCAAAATTGAAGGAAGACCTGCTTGCCACTGCCAAAAACATTCACAAAAAATTTCGTTCATATGTTCATACATTTTTTGATGGTAGAATGGCGACATACGAACACATTATGTAAAAACATGTATTTTAGAATAGCTGACCGCTAAAACGTGTAAATCCGTCGAAAATCGTAAGTCGACGAAAAAATTTCCATTACAATACTTTCTTCTATTGAAGATAGATATATTTATATAAATCGATAAAAGTTACAGAAGTACTATATTAAAAATTACTTTGAGTAGTTCAAAAGTTAAGCTTCACTCTTCAAGATCATGCCTCAAAGAATTCAGAGGTTGTAATAAATCAATACAAGCAGCATGATTAATGGAAGCCTTTCCCGTAAAATATTGCCTCTTTCATAACTTATGATCATTTATATAGACAGACGTTCGATTAAAACAATAATATTTAGGCTATTTTTAACTGAAACAGGTTTCCGGAAAGTTAAGGAGCGTTCAATACATGGATGTTCTTCATTGTGACATTTGAATTTTTCCCGTTATCTTGAAAGTTTTCAATTACATTAAACGAACGTAAAGATATATATTTTAATTGTTTTAATTTTGATTGACTACTAAAGATTCTCATATGTATTTTCGCATGGAATAAAATTACGACAGTTACTAGAGGTTTTCATTTATAAATATGGATTTACTCAAAAAACACGACAAAAATATTGAAAATCTTATTTATTTATTTTATTTATTTATTTATTTTGGAGTGGGGAGATTGATTCATTGGTTAGGTGAGGTTGATCTCTGCAATCGCCGTTTTCACTTTTTCGATTAATGTTTACAAGTTTATTTATTTATTTATAAAGACAATTTCACTTTCGAAATCTGTTTTAAAAGTAAAAGAATCCTCATTAAAAAAAACCTCGCAAACAAAATCGAAGCATTAAAAAATGGCGATTGTAGAGATCGCCAAAAATAAATAAATTCAAGCAAAAATAAACAAATAAATAAAAATCGTTTAAAAGTATCGAAATGCACGAATCCCCTAAAAAATATAAATCGAATTAGCTCTTTTCTATTATTATAAAGCTATAAAATAGTTTCATATTATTCAAGTATTAAAAAATGCTTCTTTACATTCGAATACAAATAACTACTATACAACTTGATGAAATTATAATAAGATCATAAGTTTTAGATAATCTAATATATAATTAGATAATCATACAATAGCAATCACGAAAATTTCAAATTATATTCAGAAATTCAAGCATTCGATTAAATTTAATATATTTAAGGAGTTATTGACCAAATAATATATAAATGTTAAAACAAATTTTAATTCCAAAATTGCTCAAACAAGCATCTAGTTATAATAGATTAATTTTATTGCCCTTTTCTTCAGAAAAAACAAGTCTTAGCATTTAGGTTTCTTGATTTTTATGAATAGTATTAGTTTATGGATATCTTCAATATGAGAAAGTGGCGATGTATGGAAAATAAAATTTGATTGATCCTTTTTGATTTCGGACAAACACAAATTCCGGAGCATCTTGGCGACCCGGAAATTATCGCCAAGTTAATGTTTGTCGACTTGAATCACTCGTAAAACTCTTCCAGGCGAGTATCGACAAACACTAGACCACTGTAAAAAATATCCGTTAATATACAGAAATTGTTCCGTAAAATTCTACGGAATAGTTCCGTTTTTCCGAAAAAACAGCAGAATTTCCCTTATTGATATTTTGAGATTATAAAAACAGTATGTTTTCCGTAAAATTTTCTGAAAACAGAGCAGTTCCGTATTAAAACAGCATAAATTCCATAAATAACTGCAGTGTCGCCATCTATATCTGGTATAGAGAAACATTATAAAGTTGTTTTATGAACAACTTCTATAATAATTTTCGTCATTTCTTTCTGTTTTAATAATATAAAGCATATTATTAAAACTAACATATTTTTACAATATTAAAAAAAATAATAAAAATTATAAAATTTTATTAATCCCTTTTAAGTTTGAGATTAGTTAGTTTATTTCCATTATCATTTTTAAATAATGTTTAACACATTTATAGCATATTTTTAAAAATGTGCGTAGGATAATGGAAAAAAGTTCTACTTTTAAGTTTAATATATTTTAATAGAAGTAATAATAAAATATTAATAAAATAATTTTAATTTTAATATATTTTAATATTACTTTAAGAATATCCTTTCAAAAATAAATAAGTAAATAAATATGAATAATATTACAATAAACTTTTAAAAATCTCCTTAAAATGAAAAAAAAAAAAAAAAACTTTTTAATGCATTCAACTCTTAATACATGTAATATTTTAAAGTCTAAACTTTACTTTTTATAGAACTGAAATTAAAAACTAAATATTCGAAATTATGGAAATAAAATCTGTTAAACATTTAGAACTGTACTCTCATATAGAAAACAATTCTCTACAAAAATTAATGCCGCGTTCAACATAAGGCCTTTGCTCTATAAAATCATTCAAAATAAGTAAAGATATTTGCAAGCACTGTATGCGTAACTATAGCGCAATGGTATTACACCACTGCAAGCTGCCAAGGGACAGGTGTTAGGTTCGATCCCCATCGAGGGTAAGTGACATTTATTCACTGTTGTTTAAATTAAATGTATGTGTTCTAATCTGACGTGTCTTTGTCTAAAGAATAAAAAAAGCCAGTTTGTCCTTGAAAATTCTTTTTTGGCTTTCAAGCAAAAATTTATATATATATATATATATATATATATATAAAATGAAAAAAACGGAAATATTTTGTAAAAAAACGGAAATATTTCTGGAAAAAACGGAAAATTTTTTCTGTTAAATAACGGGAATAGTACTGGCGTCTAGATTACCAGAACTATTTCCGTTATTTAACGGGAAAATTTTTTACAGTATAGGTTTGCCATACACTGTTAAAAAGTTGACCCATTTGCTGCAGCGTCACTGCACAGCCTTTATAGAATATATCTTTTATGACCAATGAGACTGTTCCATAACACAGTAAAGTAACTGTTTTCCATAAAAGCAGTGGAGTGACACTGCAGCAAATGGGCCACATTTTTAACAGCGTACTTTGGCTAATCCTCTGGTCTGAGTCCTTTTACATATGTTGGTACTCTCTTATAGAGGCACCCTGATATCACCTGTATTGTGTGGTACACTTGGTTCATAAGGCATTCTGGATCACGCAGAGGCGAATAAAATTATCACTTTTAAAATAAAACATTTTTAGAGCTGTTCCTAGCTTTCATTTTCATCTGCAGCCTTTTCTTTTGTTTCTTTGCTCCTTTTTTTATTTATTTATTTTTTTTTTTTGGGGGGGGGGGGGTCGGGGTAAGAGGCAGTATATCATAAATAACTGCAATATTTAAATTATATGATTATTTATTAATCTGATATTCACATTTAAATTATGAATATCCAAGTAAAGTAAAATATTTCCAGTTATTCTTGGCAAGCCAATTATTATTATTTTTTAAAATCAGGTGTCTATATACACATTCAATTAAAAAATAAATCTATGAGCAGAATGTTATTCAATATTGTTTCAAAATATTTAAAAATTCGTAAAACGGTACAGAAGTACAATAAAAAAGCAGTAGTTCAAAAGTTCATTTTCTGTCTCTAAGACCATGCTTCAAAAGCTACAATAAATCAATATAATCTACATGACTAATGATAATGACAGTCTTTTCCAGCAAGATACCCTCTCCTTCGTAACTTAAATAAATCAATGTACCTGAGAGGAATAATAACTCCGTTTCTTTTTAGGTTTTAAACATAAACAAAGACGGAAGACAGCGGCGGAATCAAAATTGAAAATTGGCCGTGCATCTCGGCTACAGGAAATCCGAGCCTCAGGGATAGAGGTTCGAAAGTTCCACAGAACAGGTTCTAAATCGAATTACTCTAATGATTTAACTCTCTTTGATTTGATTTAGTTTCAGCGCCTATTCCATCCAGGAAAGGTGAATGAGATTAATTTAGGAGCCAACACAACGACATTGTTCCTCAGCTTCATTAGGATTCTACTAGAACTGCTTCCAATTTTATCTGATTAGTTCTAAAACAAGAAAGGTCTTTTAAAAAAATGAAGTATTTTTTTCTCCCTCAAAAAATCAGCTTTCCATTCTAATGATATTAACAGGGGTTTTTTTCTTTTTAATTATTATTATAAAATAAGCTATATAAAAAAAATAACGCTAAAAACAGAGAAAGGAAATAACATGGAGCTGACTAAATTTAATCTGATGTAGACATTGTACTTTTTTAGAACAAAAATATCACAATATTAAAGCCCCTCGAGATCACCACGAGTATAACCTGATTTTATTGTAGACGACTGGAAGACATACAGGGCGTATGCCTGGTAATAATTAAATAAAATTCCAGGATCACTAATATAGTATGTTTTGTTTGTTGAAACAGCTATCAGCTAAAAACACCATATCTGTGTACTCTGTCTGACTTATTCCATTAGAACTCAGTCGGGTTTGCAAAATGATTTGATGGACTGTTGTGTTAAAATCTGCTAAATTAAAAAACTTTTTATAAAATGAGGCATAGATGCCAACATCTCTGGATTATTCTGGAGTCCGAACCAAAATCTATACATTGAAACCGGAAAATATATAAGAAAATGTATCTTGTTTTTATGGGGTATACATTCGATTAAATTTCGAAATTTTTCGTTAAATAAAATTTCCGTTCGGAAACATGTTCATCTTGGATTCGACACCGGAATAATTAAGAGATGCTAGCACCTATAAATGATGTGACAAATATTAATAACTTAAAGCAGCCTTCATTCAAATAAACTGATAAGCTTTATTATGCTGTTTTAAATGTTATTCATTTAGCTGTAAATGTATCTACCACAGTTGTTTTGTTATTGTGCGTGTTCCCATCAGTATCCAATGTTTATGTGTATGTTCTTCATTACAATAAATGTGTTTTTTTTTAATATTATCAAGAACTATTTAATTGCGTTATAAAGATAAAGCTTTTACTTATTTTAACTTGCTATTTTAAAAATTTCACATTTTTGCTTTCTGATGTAATAACTTTACCAACCGAAATTTTTTATTTATAAATTTAGATAATACCTGGTATTTGTGTGCGTAAAGGGAATAGAGATAAAGTTATACTAATCGCCGAAGTAACTATTGTAATTCTTTATTTTATTATTCTCAGTGCAGCGAGATAAAGAGATTTTACAATTCAATTAAGGGGCTACTTTAGTCACGCAAAACGTCCCAATCGTCAAAGCTAATCCTTTGGGAAAAAATTATAAATATATCTCGGTTGCATTTTAATATTTTTAAAAAAGATTTTTATTTATTTTCTTCTATTTTTTTTTTTGGGGGGGGGGGGGGGGGGGAGGGCACCGGATAGATGAGATCGATCTGTACAAAAGCTGCTTTTTACTTTTTTGATTGTGTTTAGATTTTTTTTTTTTTTTTTTAAATAAGGATATTTTTATTTTCTGAACCAATTATATATATATATATATATATATTAAAATTGAAAAAGTAAAAAACATCGTTTGTACAGATTGATCACAGTTATCCAAAGCAAAAAATATTTTAAAATATTGAAAATCAACCGAGATATATTTATAAATTTCTTCTATAGAATTAGCATTTAGCGAACGAGTCTTTTCGCTTGACTGAAATAGTAGCCTCTTAATTAGAACTAGTTTAAAAAAATTATCCATTTCTAAACCTTATCAGTCATTATTGCTAATGCTATTTACATGAAAATGACTCATTGCAGAACATGAAAAAGCATCAACAACCTGACGACCTACCTTGCAGATAATAAAACGTGTAAACTGGCTCAAGGTTGAATCATTAAAAATGTGTTACAACAAAAGAAATCATAGAGACAATACGAAATCGACAGATCCTGAAAGAAGTGTCGCAAATGCCTATATAACGATCGACGTCCGGTATGAAGTAGCGATGTCCGAGATGATGAACGTTCTCTTTTAATAAGAAGCTTTGGTATGCAGCAACCATGACCCCAGGAGATAGGCATCAAGGAATCTTAAACATACTTCTGTATTTTTATAAGATGTAGATTAAGTGGAGACAATTACCAGTAAGATGTCTTTAAAAGTATTTACCTCAAGGACGAAGTGAAACGAACTGACTACGAGAGGTGAAGGTTAAAATTTGACGCCCAATGGGATATCTGATGTAGAAGTCTGCACGGGACGAAATTTCCAGGGCCGATTCATAGAAAAAAAAAAATTCAGCACGGCCCGTTATTACAATTAAAATTTCGATTCGAGCCCGGCCCAGTCCGTAGAGAAAATTTAGCGGCCCGATCCGGTGCGATATATTAGCTAAAAAAAAAGACCCGAGCCCGGCATGGAAAAAAAGTTAAAAATTCGGCCCGAACCCGGCCCGGCTTGAGTGAATTTCTACAGAACATTGATCTTTTCTCTTACGAAAGAGTTCAGACCAAAAAAACTTTTTTTTTCAATATTTATAATCTATATTTATGCAGAAGTGCCATAGGCTGCGATATTTATGATTTTAATGAATTTTTGTTTGTTGTATGTAAATGTTTCAGTTATTATTAGTATTATTAATCCATATTCTGTGTAATGGAGACATAAAATCTAAAAAATGTTATATGGTAAAAGTAAAATTTTCAAACACGGAATTACATTGGAAAGAAAAAATACGCTCCACTTTAGCAAGTGTAAATGTTTAATATATTTTTTTTTTCTCGCGTATTATGGGATTCATTTTGCATGGATGGACAGTTTAAAAGAAGTTTAAAAGAAATTTCCAGTTTTCAAAAAGAAAATTCCGTCATAATCAGGTTTTTCTTTCATGTGTTTAACTCTATTTTAATAAGCCTAGTTATCTACGATTCTTTAAAAAGAATAATTTCAAATGGTTAATTGTAGAATAATGACGACTTAAAAGTATATGCCTTTTTATTTCAAAAATTTTTGGATCAAGCCAAATTTTACTGATTTATGGACTGACTATAGGCCACGTCGAGAAAAGGATTTTCAAACGGGATGATTCAACAGGAACTGATTATTTTGGTCCGTGAAGACTAGGAAGAATGAAATCAGTCTCGGATTCGTACAGAAAAAATAAATTAGGCCCGGCCCGATACTCCAGGGAAAAAATTAAGGCCCGAGCAAGGCCCGAATGCCGTTAAGGGAAATAGGTCCGTGCAGAAATCTAATCTGATGTATTGTAATCAATAAGCCAGTTAAAATGGTATTTCTAAATAAGTGCTTAGATGTAACGCCTCTAATGCAACGTTAACTCTTTCAGGGACAAGGTAAATATTCGTAAAATAGTGAAATAACTAAATGACACCAATATTTACACGAAAATTTATTAGTAAGCAAATAAAAAGTATATTTTTGCATACTTAATAAATGCGAATATTTCATTGAAAAATTCTTCTGCCAATGGGGAAGTTAGGGATTAAAATTAGATGATGTCAATATTGCATCACCGCCCTTCAAGATGTTAAAGTAGGGAAGATAGTAAAAGTTCAAAAGAGAGGTTGGGGAAAATAATTCATTTTAAAATATCACTTTGTTCCAGGGTTGGGTTTTGACCTTTCGAAAAATATCACAAACTGTTAAAAAGTGTCAAAAATATTACACACATTTTTTAAAAGTCATTAGCGTTATTAAATCAATCTAAAAACTGATTAAATGATAATTTATATGTTACATAAATTATTTTATTTAATTTTACCATATTTAAGTTGTATTAAGATAATATATCACAATTCAAATTACTTGCATGTCAATTGTCATTGTCATACTCGGAAAAATAGCTAAAAATATTCAAACTCAAGTATTTTTCAAAGTATTATTTATATCTTTATTACAATTACGTGCTCAGTTTGTTATAGAAAAAAGTTTAAAAGTCTAACTTATGCTTAAAAAGCTTGTGTAAAGCTAATGTGGCTACTATTCAATAGCTGACGATAAGTTCCCCCTCCTCGCTTTTGAACTTTTAGAACTTTTTTGAACCTAAATTTTAAATTATTCTAAAAATGTTAGTTTTTGTAGATAAACATTAGATATAAACCACAGTTGCAATACGAATAAACTCCGAGAAGTTAAATGAATTATAATATGAAATTTATATAATTTAATTAAACGTTCTTTAAATCAATAACTGAAAAGAAGATGGTTTGTTAATTTCAATATTTACTCATACACTATATGACCAAAGGTGACCAGCCACTTCCGATTTTAGACACTTTGTTAAATATCTAAAAAAAAAATACACGAGGAATTATCTTGAAACTCTAGATGTGTAAACATAATAGTACAGGTCATATATTACCGTGAACATTTTCTTCCGGAATCCCATAGGTGACCGTCAACAAACTAAAAAGAAAAATCGAATATATTTTGGATTATCCTGTCAAAACTAATGTAGCAAAAGCGTTCAAACTGTAGATTATCATTAAATAACTCATTGTAATAAACTCTGTTCGTTTTTGTGTGAATAGAATGTATACTCGAAGAGAAACTAAGATTTTTATAAAAACAGTGTCCCAAATTTTGCCAAGTTTTTTTGCTTATAATTTGCAGAGATCTTAATATAATTAAATGTTCTTTTTCAGAAAATATGACAAACAACATTATACATAATACCTTGTAATCAGAATTAAAAAACGAAAAAAAATGTATGAAAAATGGAGAAGATTTACTAAATAATTTTTAACTGCGCATGCGTGAATGTTAGAAACATTTCATTTGCATGTTGTGTTAGCTAAATGCATAGAGCAACTTTTGTTAAAGTCTAAAAATTATAATTTGAAAATTCTGAAAATTATCGTCGATAGAATAAGCTCAAAATCCATTGTTCCCAAAGTGAAGAAAAAAAATGAAGGGTTGTATTTAAATATAGTAGTATGTGCAGCATTGTGTACTCTATATTTACAATTTACACTTATCAATAGATATATGGATACAGCCTCGTCTTGAAATACATGCCATCTTTAAACACAGGAAACAAAAGAGTGAAAAAAAAAAAATCCATCAAGATAAAACAAATAGCAGTCGCTATTATAGCGAAATCAAAACGATTAACTTTTTTTAGTTACTTTATTAGCACAAACATACATTTAAAAAAAAAAAGATTCATCTCCGCGGAAATAATGGTCATAAATACACATAATATCCGGTGAGATAAGACAAATACTTTATGTTATTTACGTGTAAAATATAGCAATAATGAAGCTCTCGGGAGAAACCGGCATCAAGCTAATGATTGAGCCGTTTGCTCGAAGAACAATTCAACCATTAAATTACTAGTTATCTCCGGCATGCATGTAACGACACTAATTGATCGTGAATAATAAGCAAATTGTGTGTAAAAGCTTTCATTTAATGAAGTGTTCGTGAAAAAGGTAGAAAAGAATAACTGTTTTGGAAAGTATGTAAAAAGCGCACTAATTTGAATAATGTGCAGTTATAGTATATAACTGAGTAATAGACAAATTTTAACAACGGCATCTAAACTGGGACGGGAAAAATACAGTAAATCAAATGGAATGTGCCCACAATGGAATCTTTTTCCCTTGTCGCTGCTGTAAGAGTATCATACAATTATACCTCATAAGTCGATTTGTTGTTTAAAACGATTTTTTTTTTTATGGTGTTTGGTGGTTTTGACCAGGTAGATTCTACTATACTAAACAAACATAACAATCTTACATAGTAAAATGTGACAGTTTAATCTTTCATGCAATGGAAATTTGTCTTTTAGGAGAGAATTACGTTATAAACAGGTTCGTTTTCACTGGGCTTACAAAACAAAGTACATGATGAATCTCTGAAAACAGAATCGCCAGGAATCGCGAAAAATCCATTTTAGACAGGTTTCCGCTTAGACAGGAAAACGTAAAACAAATGAATATCGATAGTCGAACATGATGTTATGGGGCGAATTCCTCAAAAATTATTTTATTTAAATGATGAAGGTATTAGGAAGCAACCTATCATATGCTAAAACTTAAATGGTAACGTTCAAATATTATTAAATATATTAGACATTGCCTTTTAAAGTTTTATTATTTAATAATTTAAATAATATTTTTTAGCATTTAAAAATCAAATATTAATGAAACTTGATTAGAGCAATTGAAAATGCTGTCAAATTCATCTTACCGAAGTTTATTAACTACTGAGAACAAGAGTCCTAAGCGGGTTGAATTCCGGTTACAACAGACTAATCCACAAATTATATTTAATGTAAACCCTATGTAATAAAAACAAACAGACCTCGACAAAAATTTCGTTAATCCGAAATCAGACTCGAATAGAATCCGACAAGAAAAAGTTATACTAAAACCAAACCCGAACATAAAACATTTCAAATTGAACCCAAAATGCCGAACTCAACCCGAAACCATATATGAAAGATATTTTAACGCAATTATGGAAATATAATTTACAATTGCATATTTTATCTTTAATGTAAAAAAAAAAAAAATAAACATATTTGAACTTTATCACATAAATATATTAACTTTTCACTAATCCAATTTTCTGGACTTTGATTTAAAAAATCGGATCAATCAGAATCCGAAATATTGAAAATCAACCAGACTCTAAATCCCATTTACCACGAAATAAATTAGAATGAACCTGATTTTGCCCAAACTGCTAGTCGAGTAGCTTTCGTGTAAAATCGGATTACTTGATTCAATGCGTAACTCTACCGAACAACATAATTTTACGAAAACGACGTACAACAGTTCAGCTTCTGGTTAATTCTGTCTTATAAGTTTGGACGGAATTTCACGGTTTAGTAATTATGTTATTTCATTCGATAAAATAAAGAAGATAAAAACCATGTGTTTAGCAAATACGGAAACTGTATTATCTCTTTACGCCTGGAGCACTCCAGTTGTTTCAATCTCTCATGTTAATTAAGAAATAATTAACATTAAGGCGCTTAGACAATGAAGTGATGCTTATTTTCATTCCTTATTTAGCTTTATTTCTGAAAACAAAAAAGCGATAATTATGGAAATCTTGAAGGGATTTGCATACATTAACCAGTAAAAGTATAAGAATGAGTTATTGGTCGCAGAATATTTGAACCATTAAATTATAAGGAGAGCATATAATGGAAAGTTTATTATCACCATTACACAGAGAAAATCACACAAAATGATCAGAAATGAATAAATGAACAATTAAAATAGAGTCGAGCTCGATTATGACGACAACGAAAACATTTTAGTACCTGCTTGTTAATCCTTAACTGACATCGTGAAAGTTTTGTGTCGAATTGGAGTCAAGATAGCATTTCACCATCCCTAGTTAATATCATAAATAATATCTCTATAATAATAGGGGGGAAATGTGTGTGTGAGTATGTGTTAGTGCGCGACATCACCTGAGACAGTTTTCTGGACTTAGTTTTGAAAAATTATATCTATCCTAACCCGAAAGTCAACCAGACTCAAATCCCATCCGCAACGAAATAAATTAGTATGAACCCGACTGGACTCAAACCGCTAATCGAGTTGCTTTCGTGTAAAATCGGATTATTCGACTCGATGCATAACTCTACTGAACAGCATAATTTTACGAAAACTACGAACAACAATTCAACTTACGATTAATTCTATCTCATGAGTTTGGACGAAATTTCACAGTTTAGTAATTAGGGTAACATCTCCAGTAATTGGCAGGCACCAGTGATTGGCACATCCTACTAAAATGTCCTAAAATGAAATTTCTATTCAGTCTTTTAAAAATGCAAGACCATATATCGATTATATGCTCATTTACTTTACAGATTATAACTTTGATTTATGCTACTAGATGACAATAGTGCCTAGGAAAGAGAAACAATTATGGCTTGTATCAAATTAGCCATTTTTGTTGCAAATGCTTCTTTTCTGGCTTAAGAAAGGCATGAATTTCATTTTATTATTATCTGATTTATAGTATACTTTAAATTTTAATTGACAACAGTTTTGTTTAGTTGAAAAGGGTTACTTTAATTGTGTAAAAGTCTAAGTGTCAATTACTGGTGATTACAGCAACTTTTTATAAATGTATTTTTATAAAAATACTTTTTCAAATATTTTTTCTTTTAGTGGGCAAAATAGATGCACAGATGTGCACTCTTTGATTTAAAAATATTTGCAAGTAAATATTTTATTTCTTGGCAATGAAAATAGAAGTAAGTTTAAAGACAATTCCTTAATGTGCCAACTACTGGGGATGTTGATGTTACCCTACGTTATTTCATTACACTTAAAAAAAAAAAGATGATAAAAACCATATGTTAAGCAACTGCGCATTATCTCTTTACGCCTGGAGCACTCCAGTTGTTTCAATCTCTCATGTTAATTAAGAAATAATTAACATTAAGGCGCTTAAGACAATGAAGTGATGTTTATTTTCATTCCTTATTTAGCTTTATTCTTAAAACAAAAAGCGATAATTATGGAAATCTTGAAGGGATTTGCATACATTAACCAGTAAGAGTATAAGAATGAGTCATTGGTCGCAGAATATCTGAACCATTAAATTACACGCAGAGCATATAAATGAAAGTTTATTATCAGCATTACGAAGCAAAAATCGCTGAAAATGATCACAAATGGATCAATGAATAATCAAAATACAGTCACACTCGATTATTATGACAACGAAGACATTTTAGCATTTGCTTGTTAACCCTTAAGGCTCCTGTCCCTGCGAGCGAAGACATTAGCGAGCTATTGCTATTCCTATGGGGAGGCTATTTACTAATAACACGTTTGCATTTTTATTTATTTATTTTTTTGTATTGAATATATAAAATTTCTCTTTACATCGCTCTTTTTTTACTTTTTTTGGAGGCAGAAATTTTTTTCAATGACACTTTCCTTTTCAGAACCGGTTTTGAAAGTGAAACTAACTTTATGAAAAATATCTGCAACCAAAATCGAAAAAATAAAAAAAGGAGCTATGTGCAGAGGAACTTCACTTATCCCCCCCCCCCCAGAAAAAAAACAAACATTTAAACTTTTTCACATTAAAATATTAAGTTTTCACCTGAAACAATTTTCTGGACTTTGTTTTGAAAAATCGGATCGATCCGAACCCGAAAAATTTAAAGTCAACCAGACTTAAATCCCACCCGCAACGAAACAAATTAGTATGAACCCGATTCGACACAAACCGCCAGTCAAGTTGCTTTACGGTAAAATTGGATTACTTGACTCAATGCATAACTCTACTCATAACCGTAATTTTACGAAAACGACGATCATCTTACGGTTAATTCTGTCTTTTAAGTTTGGGTGAAGTTTCACAGTTTAATAATTGTGTTATTTCATTATACGATTATACTATAAAAAAAAGAAGATAAAAACCATGTGTTTAGCAAATACGAAAGCTGCATTATCCCTTTACGCCTGGAGCACTCCAGTTGTTTCAATCTCTCATGTTAATTAAGAAATAATTAACATTAAGGCGCTTAGACAATGAAGTGATGTTTATTTTCATTCCCTATTTAGCTTTATTTCTTAAAACAAAAAGCGATAATGATGGAAATCTTGAAGGGATTTGCATACATTAACCAGTAAGAGTATAAAAGAATGAGCCACTGGTAGCAGAATATTTGAACCATTGAATTACAAGGAGAGCATTTAATGGAAAGTTTATTATTAGTATTACGAAGAGAAAATCGCTGAAAATGATCACAAGTGGATAAACAAATAATTAAAACACAGTCGAGATCGCATAGTCAGAGTCGCATAAGTCGAGATCATAACAACGAAGGCATTCGCTTGTTAACCCTTAACCCTTTCCGACACGGGTAAAATCTGTTATTAAAATAAGAAATTGTCGACTGATACCGGAATTCACAAACGAATTTTTTAGATATTTTGAATACCCTAATTTAAGCTTTTATTGTAAAAGCAAAATTTTAGTAAAAAATTATTGGTGTCGTTTGCAAGTTTGAAATTAAAATTAGGTGTCCCAGACGGGGCACAATGTCCCTGAAAGGGTTAAGAGGCTACTTCAGTCAAATGAAAAGACCTGTTCGCTAATGCTAATCCTATGGAAGAAATTTATAAAGATACCTTGGTTGCATTTCAATATTTTTAAATGATTATATTTATTTTTATTTATTTATTTATTCATTTATTTATTTATTGTATTGGATGCTGAGATCGATTTGTTACATTCACTAATGTCGTTAAAACACTTTAATTAAAGTTTGAAAATTAAATTTTAAATATGATCTATAATGTGGTGCTTTGTTTCTTAAATGTAAATATCTGTTTATATAATGTAACCTGATATGTGACAAGGGCGGGAGGTAAGGTAAAGTGTGACACATTGTGACAAAGGGGGGGGGGAGGTAAAATAAATATTGAAAAAATGTGTGACATCATTTATGGAAACGTCCTAGCCTGCGCTTTGAATTGCATAATTTCTTAAAATAACTTTTTTTTGTACATATTCAAAAATAATTAAGTAAATTTGGATATATTTTAATATCCAGTTAAAAAGTCATATTTTTGCATTTGGAACTTTTTTTTAAAAATTGTTGAACATTTTTTTTATTATTTTTTAAAACACATAATCAGTTTAAATTAAGATCTTTGTAGATAATGAAATGAGATTAAATGAAAACTACTTGGAAAAACAATTATGTATATCAATTAGAAAAAACATTCTATTTTTAAAACACCATGAAAAATACGAAAAAAGCCACTGGCGATAGTGGAGGATAGTCAAAAACTTTTTTGGAACTCCCTGTTTTGAAGAAAGTAATAATACAGTCAAGTCTCTATATAACGAAATCCATCGTTCCAGTAAAAAATTCGTTATATAGAGAAATTCGATGTATAGAGAATGATGATAAAAATCGTATTTAATGTGTAAATTTTGAACAAATATTATTTTTGATCTTTTTAATGAAGAATTTGAAATGTTTAAAGGTAAATATTAACCTAACATTTTATTTCTTAATTATTTAAGCAGTTTCAAAAAAGAGAACAGACATTTATTTGAAAGCTTAATGAAAATCAAATAAGGAAGACTTGCATTAATTTCAGACAAAGAAATCTGTAATTTTTTGTTGTTTTCATTTTAAAATAGGTACGCTCTGAAAAAAATAGCTCAAATTTTTGCAAGGAATGAAAAATTATAGATAACATTTTCCTCCATTTGACGGCCTTTCTTATATGCTTCTCATTGATTCCTCTCTTACGTGTGTATCAATCCAATTTACTCTGTTTTGCGAAGGATGTTGAAAGGTGCGTGGGAGGTGGGATGAACTCGTTGGATTTAAAGAACATGGAGAGAAGTAATATTTAAAAAACATAGCACTGAAAGATAAATTAAAAATAAGTGATGGAAAATTGATTCCATATGATTTAAATGCTTTTTTAAAACTGAATAAATTAAGACCAATTTATGAAAAAATTCTTTATATGGAGATAAATATTTCGCTATATAGAGACTATTTTTAATGTAATCATGCGAAAAGGGACCGTTCTTAATAAAAATTCGTTATACAGAGAAATTCGATGTATGGAATTTCTTTATAGAGACTCGACTGTATATTAAATGAGGTCAACAGTCACAAAAACAACAACCCACCAAAAAATGATTCATCCGTGCCAAAAATAAATTTTTCAATCGCTTGAGAGACAGTGAATACCATGTTACTCTAAAACCGTGCAATATTCTAGGATTTCACAGAATCGTATGATCTGGACGACAGCTCTCTTCCTTGTAATAAACCACAAAAGTGCCTCTCCAGAATCGAGAAAGAAAAATCACCCGGGCGTTCCTGATGTATGCCGGCAATTTCACATGTCACTAATTAGAGGCAAAACTAATTGCTGGACGAAACACGACCTTAAATTGAATAAAAGTCAAGTGGCACCACGCTAAAAGAGGAATTATCTGGAACAGCACGGAAAATGAATGGACGTTTTCGTTGCCAAGTTATTTTTTTTTATTTCCTGTCTTTAATCCTCTTTCCGGATTTTTTGTTCTCCAGTAGTAAATATTAAAGTAGATAATTATTCCTAATATTTTTATAGCTTAAGTAAAATGTACATACATTTTATTTAGTAATTGCATTTAGAAATTTATTTAGTAATTTATTCACAAGAATATGGTTTTAATGCTTTAAACTCTTTCAAGACAGCCTATGTAAGACGAAAATTCTGTTAACGCGGAAAGATTTTCGAATTCCCGCAAATCACTAGACAAAAAGAGCTATGCTAAAGAAAGAATTAAGTGTAAAAAATTTCTGAACATTATCGTCGATGAAATAAGCTCAAAATCCGTTATTTCCAAAATGTAGCAAAAAGATGAGGGCTGTATCCATACATCTATTGATTAGTGTCAATACAGAATACACAATATTGCACGTACTGCTATATTTGGATATAACCTCTCAGCTTTTTGCTTCATTTTTCGGAATAACTGATTTTGAGTTTATTCTTTAGACAATAATTTTCAGAATTTTCCAGCAATGTTTTTGAGACATTCACAAATGTTGCTCTGTTTTGCTAACACGTTATGCAAATTACACTTTCGTTGCTTTCACGCATGCGCAGTGAAACATTATTTAGTAAACTTGCACATTTTTCATACAATTCATTATTTTTAATTCTGACTACAGTGTATTATGTATAATATTATTTGTCATATTTTCCGAAAAGAATGTTTTTTATATGAAGAATAATGAATATTGTTAATGAATATTCTTTATTATTTCTCTAATTTGGACTTTCTACGTTCCATAGTTTACGAGTAAAGTGGTTGTGACAGACAGACAAACACAGAAGTGATCTTATAATGGTTCCGTTTTCTCTTTTAAGTACGGAACCTTACAAATCATTTTAAAATATTGAAATGCAAACGAGATATCTTTATAAATTGCTTACATAGGATTAGTATTAGCAAGCGGATCTTTTTCGCTTACAAAAGTACTCCCTTAACCCCAAACACCACTTTTTAGATATTAAACAATGGCAATTTTAGATTTGGTTTCTTGGATTTGAGAAAACCAAGACAACTGATAATTATAGTTTATAGAAAATCTTATAATAAGTTTTGCATTATTATTATTAATAATTCATTAAGTACACATAAATTTAAGACTAAAAAATAAAATAAAATTGTTAAATTAAGGATGCAATTGGTATTATTTTAAACTACATTCCATTCCATATCAAAAGAAAAATACTTTAAACATTCTTTTTCCGAATATAAAAACGCAAAACAATTCCAATGTCTGAAACATAGAAACTTAATTAAGCTAGAAACAATATACCGAATAAGATTTAAAAATAATAATAATAACGCTAAGCTAAAACATTAAATGCATTGATACAAGAAATATATTTAAATTACTTTTGGTAAAATAGCTGAACGCATTTCTCCGACTGAAATAAAAATACCTAAGAAGAAATAAAACTCTAGAAAACAAGAACAACAAATTAGGTAAAACAAAACAAAAAGATTTTTCTTATCTTACAAGAGTATAGAAACAAGCAGAAGCACCGTTTTAATACAATCTTTTTACCTTTATTCTTTCTTTTTTTTAATGTTCTAAAATGTAAGCGAAGCGAGAAAGGAAAAAAAAAAATATCATCTGGAAAGAAGCCAAAGAGCTGTTGCCAGTTGCAAGAAAACAAACTGTAATTACTGTCCACTTAGAAAAATCAAAGCAGAAAAATTGTTGCGCCAAACTAAAATTTAACCCAGTTAGCTAATCTCGTTTCACGAATGTAAATTTTTATTAGACAGTTTAGTAAACACTAATGGAAATTTTTAAAATTGTTTCTGTAAGATATAAAAAAATGTCCATGTTTTCAAAAAGAATTAGTCAAAATACTCATTAAAATTGCATTAAAAGAACAGAAACAATTTTTATACAAACGACTTAAAAATATATAATCTTAAAAAATATATAAATATTTTAATTAAATGTTTAAAACCGGCATGTTATTGTATTGTTTGTTCTGCCTTTATTTTCTTCGTGTTAGACAATTAATTTCAATCAAAATTTACTTTAAAAAGAAAAATAATCTGAACAAGCAATTAGTTTACAGTTAATTTATTCTTTTTAAAAACATCTTTTTTTTTTTTTTTTTTTTTTTTTACTCTAAAACTTTTTAAATACCTCTACAAACTGGCTAGATTATTGTTCAGCTTTTTTTGCTTGTATGTTCAATATTTTCCCTTCGTTTTTTTTTTTTTTTTTTTTAATCTCTGTTCCAATGATTTAAAACGACATTAATATTTAAAGCAGGGCCGTAGCTAGAAGTGTACGATAGGGGGGAATCGGGGGAATATAGGGGGGGGGGCTCATATTTTTTTGTTCTCTCTCTAATGCAGAAAGAAAATAAGTGCATATTCACATTGTAGGTATTATGTTTCTCATTAAACTATTGTAATAACTTCATTTTATGCTAAGAAAGTAATAGGATGATGGAAATTTTGAATGTATCTAACTGGTGCAAAATTAAACATCCTGTTAGCTTCATATGTACCAATAGGATGAGGGAGTGTTGAAACACGTATTTTAGATACAATTTAGTAACTCTGCAAAACTGTGAAAGGGTCTCAAAACTAAATTAGATTTTTGAACAGAATTTCATTTGAATTTTTGGAACATTTAGTGACCTTGGAACTTTTTCCAGGGGGGGCTCAAAATATTTTAGGGGGTGGGGGTTGAGCCGCCCATAGCACCCCCTTAACTACGGCCCTGATTTAAAGATCACATACGAAGGACCTATTTTTGTAACAGTAAGAAACAGATGTTTTATTCCGATGCACAATTTCATTCGTGAGTGAAAAAAATTAAACAGATGTAGAAATTTAAATAACACTATATAATTTAATTAAATAAAAATATTAATAACTAATTATTTAATGATTAAAAGACAGAAAGAGACGGCATTGCAATAAAATTATTTTTTCCCCTCTTTTAAGTGCGTTGCTTGTCAGGTTTAAGGTTTAACCTTTAACTGGTGTGACAGAAATTGTTAAATAACAAGTGTGAAGCGTTCTGCGAGATAGCTCCAATGAAAAATGAAAAAAAGGCAAAATTAAATTATAGGAGGATGTTTTTGTACTTAACTTTTTAAACTGGACTGCTATAATTAAAATTCATCTACAGTGTCTCACATAAATGATGGGACACTTGTGCTTTACAAAAGGAAACTAATTAAATAAATTAAAAAACATGTACACATTTTTTTGTGGGTGTGTTTCATACTTAAATTTAGTAAAGATTATTACATAACATACATTTTGTCAAAATATTACAATATTAATTTAATAAAAATACAAATGTTTAGAACGGAGCAAAAAATAGCTCACATAAGTGATGGGACACCATTATATATGCAACAAAAATTGTCTGAAATAAACAATATTTTTTGGGGTTTTATTTTTACTTAAAAGCAATTGGCAATAATTTATAAAATCGTCTGCAGTATTTCTCTCCAGTTTGTTTTGGAATTTTTGTGTTTTTTAGCTCTGTGTAGCCATGAATGCTAAACGAAAAGAAACTTCGCCTGAAATTCGAAAATTAGTTATTAATTTGCATATTGAACGTGGAAAATCTATTAGAAAAACTGCTGAAACAATTAACTTGAGTCGTTCAACAGTTTTCAATATCATTAAACGATATAAAAAGAATCATATGATTCAGGATAAAAGAAGACCTGGCCGACCATCAAAGCTATCCAATGGAATAAAGCGAATTATCGTTCGAAATATTAAAAAAAATCCAAGAAATAGTGCTTCAAAAGTTGCTGCTGATTTACAAGCATTATATGGAATAATTGCTAATCCTGAGACTATTAGAAGGGCTATTCGATCTGCTGGATATCACGGTAGAGTAGCCAGGAAAAAATTCTTCGTAAGTGAAAAGAATAGAAAACTCAGACTAGCTTTCGCAAAATCCAACATAAATAAGAATTTTGATTACTGCAATAAAGTTATATTTGCTGATGAGAGTAAATTTAATATATTTGGTTCTGACGGTAGAATCTTGGTGTGGAGAAAACCCAGGGAAGAATTTCGCAAACAGAACTTGGTACCAACAGTAAAACATGGTGGAGGAGGAGTTATGGTATGGGAGTGTATGTCGTCCGCTGGAGTTGGTAATCTTGTTTTTATTGACGGTATAATGGATCAGTACAAGTATATTGATATTTTAAAGCAAAATTTGAAATCTTCAGCACGAAAATTGAACCTTCATAACGATTTTAAATTCTACCAGGACAATAACCCCAAGCACACTGCTCTGAACGTTAGACTCTGGCTGCTATATAACTGTCCTGAAATAATAAAAACACCACCACAATCTCCAGACTTAAATCCCATAGAGAATATTTGGCAAGAATTGGAATCAAGAATTCGCAAACACACCATTTCTTCAAAACAACAACTAAAATCGGTGCTTCAAGAAGAATAGGGTAAAATCACTCCAGAAATCACAAAAAAATTAGTCGAATCCATCCTAAAAAGATTAAATCATGTTTTAAAAGTAAAAGGAAATCCAACAAAATATTAAAACCTTTTAAAAAGTAAAATTTTTGGATAAATATTTGATGGAAAAGTAAGTGTCCCATCACTTATGTGAGCCATTATTTCCTCCGTTCTGAACAATGTATTTTTACTAAATTAATATTTTAATATTTTGACAAAATGTATGTTATGTAATAATTGTTACTAACATTAAATATGAAACACACCCAAAAAAATTTTCACATGTTTGTTTATTTATTTTATTGCAGTTTCTTTTTATAAAGCACAAGTGTCCCATCACTTTTGTGAGACACTGTATTTAAAAGTCTTTGGTGATAGTACTAAAGTTCTAAACGAAACAAAATTTCGGTAACGTTTCTAGTTAAACTAAAATTTACAAGTTAAACCGTAAAAATTGAAAGAAGCAGTGGTCTGTGAGACCGGTAACATTAGTGAAAGGTTAACCAGTCGGATGTGCGGATCCCCAAAATTTTCTTCTATCTCAAGAATGTTAATACTAACTTGATGTGATAGATCGCGAAAATTAAATGACAAATATATGCCTAACATGAGGATTCTAAAGATATGAAATTCCGTGCATTAATTCTTGAGACAATGACTATCGCAAAAATCATACAAATTCAGAAAAATGCAGCATAGAAGGGTCATCTGTTGGGTGATTTACACCAAAACTTAATCAGAAACAATTTATGCCAACATCTAATTGAATTTGAATTTGAAAATTCGTGCATTAGTTTTTGAGATAAAACTATTACGGCAATCGTGAAAAATTCTGCAGAACAATGCCACCTGTTGTTCAATTTACATCAGAAATTAAGCACCTTCAAAATACATTAAAAGTAAATAAGTAAAAGTAAAGTAAAAGTAAAAGAAAAAGTAAAATAAATTGAATCTGAAGTTTGACGAAAATTCGTGCATTAACTCTTGAGATAAAGCTATCACAGAAATCGGGGAAAATGCAACATAGCAACGCCATCTGAAAGGTAATTAAGATCAATAAGTAATCAGCAAAAATTTATATCAGGAGCTAGTTAGTTTTATTAAATTCCGTTCGTTAGTTTTTGAGATAGTGCGCCCACAAAATTTAAGTAACATACAAACAGATGTAAAGTAGTCAAATTTTGTCCAGAACCTTTTAAAGCGTGTAAAATCGTCAAAAATCGGAAGTCTTAAATTTTTACGAATCGAATACTTTCTTCTCGTAAGAAAAAAAAAATCGCACTATCTGCAAGTTCAATACGTCAATTTATTCACTTGTAAATACTTTCCATTTAACCCTTTCGGATCCGAATTTTGTTTCGATTTTCAGAAAAAATTACTTTTACATTAGTAACATTAGCACTAACTACCTAAAAAGATTAACTAGTGTTTAACCCGGGAGAACACGCGCTTACCCAGGGTAGAAATGATTAACTTTGTCACCAATAAAATCAAATTAAAACCGTCATTTTATCTAGGCGGAGACAATCCTTACAAATTTTGCGATAAAATAAGTTGAATATTACTTTTAAAAGATAAGTGATTACAATTGCAAAAATCATATGCACTCCGGGTCAAAAAGACCCGGCGCATGTACTCCCGGGTTAATGAATTTTTCATTGCCTGAAAGATAACGAATGTTGCTGTTTTGGGTACTATTTCAATTCATATTCATATGGCACTAGGCTAAGGAAGAA
This sequence comes from Maratus speculifer, assembly GCA_964019185.1. NCBI lineage: Eukaryota > Metazoa > Arthropoda > Arachnida > Araneae > Salticidae > Maratus > Maratus speculifer. Next base: position 69,539,282 of record OZ025303.1, read on the forward strand.
TTTTTGGCGATCTGTAGAAAATATTGTATTATAATAAAAATTAATTTTATATTACAATTATACTTTTTGCGCTTTATTACACATGATTCTTTCGGGAAAGTAACTTTTACTTTAAATTTTAAAATGGAATATATGTTTAAAATAAAAGAATCACAAACGTCATAAAGAGAACTAAGCAAATAATAATTATTATTATTACTAAATTACAGTAAGAATAAATGCCTAAGCATAAATGAAGTCATATAGTAAATTCATATAGTAATTCATAAGTGAAATAGTAAATTCATAAAGTCATATAGTAGAGTTATATAGTGAATGCATAGTGAATATACTAGTGTTACTACATCTACATATAAATAGTAGCAAAAGTATTTATTAAAACAAAATAATACTCCATTAAAAGACATGTACCATGGACAGTACACCAGATCCGAAAAGCTTAATATACAGTCGAATCTCTATATAACGAAATCCATCGTTCCAGTAAAAAATTCGTTAAATAGAGAAATTCCATGTATAGAGAATGATGTTAAAAATCGTATTTAATGTGCAAATTAACAAACTGCAACAACAAACAAACTGCAAATGTGCAAGTAACAAACATTATTTTTGATCTTTTTAATTAAGTGTTTAAAATGTTTAAAAGTATATATTAACCTAACATTTTATTTCTTAATTATTTAAGCAGTTTCAAAAAAGAGAACAGACATTTATTTGAAAGCTTAATGAAAATCAAATAAGGAAGACTTGCATTAATTTCAGAGGAAGAAATCTATAATTTTTTGTTCTTTTGATTTTAAAATTGTTACGCTCTCAAAAAAATTCTCAAATTTTAGCAAGGAATGAAAAATTGTAGTTAACATTTTCCTCCATTTGAAGGCCTCTCTTATGTGCCTCTCATTGATTCCTCTCTTATATGTGTAACAATCCAATTGACTCTGTTTTGAGAAGGATGTTGAAAGGTGGGTGGGAGGTGGGATGAACTCGTTAGATTTAAAGAACAAGAAGAGAAGTAATGTTTATAAAAAAAAAAAAAAAACTCAGCACTGAAAGACAAATCCAAAATAAGTGATGGAAAATGGATTCCATATGATTTCAAAGCTTTTTTAAAACTGACTAAATTAAGACCAATTTATGAAAAAATTCGTTATATGGAGATAGATATTTCGCTATATAGAGACTGTTTTTAATGTAATCATGCGAAAAGGGGACCATTCCTACTAAAAATTCGTTATATAGAGAAATTCGTTGTATGGAGTTTCGTTATAGAGAGACTCGACTGTATTTCTTTATAAGTTTAAAAGTGTCTGTTTATTCTTTGTGGCGAGAGTATTAGTTATAATAATACAATAAAACCTTCATAACAGGCACTCCCAAGTAAAGAAACCTCTATTTCTTCAATTCCCCAAATTGGTGTATGTTATTTTTATATTTTACTGTAATAATAATACTATAATGAACATTAGCCTGAACACATTCCGAGGTCGGCTGCATGTAAAATATGTATCCAATAAAGAACTTTAATCAATATTCCAGCGAAGTTTAACAATTTCTTAAATGAAAATTTAAGTAATAATGTAACATTAACTACATTTGCAAGACTTCGAAAATCTTAATCCAAAGCTAATATTTAACTTAGCTTTTGAATAAATTCGGTTTTGGATCGATGAGCGCCCGACGAAAATCAGACGTTGGAGAGGTTTTGAAAAGCAGCCTTCAGTGCGACGTTTAAATTTATTTAATGAAAGTTGAATAAACTTTATTAGAACGTGCACCGATTCAAACATTTAAAAACAGTATTTTTACCATCATTTTATGCCTTTTATTTTTACTAAAAGTAATCCATTCCTTTGCAGAGTTCGTAAATATCGTGATATTGTCGAATATTAAAAAAAATATATCCGATATTTTGATATGCAATTTAAGTTAAGACATTTTTCATAGACATCCGATATTTTAAAAATCGTTAATTTATTGATTGATTATAAATAATTTCAGTCTTAATATTAAAAATAAATAAAACTATTGCAATTAGAATGAAAAATTAATACAATTTTATAAATGTCTTATTTTTTTTTTCTTTTATTTACTATAAAATCGAAAATCAAAAAATTGAAAAGACAAACTATTTTCTAAAAAATTAAACAATTTAAAAATTTAAAGTAAAACAATTTCTTGAATGAAAATTTAAGCAATAATGTAACAATATTAATCCAAAGCTAATATTTGACTTAGTTTTTGAATAAATTCGGTTCTGGATCGATGAACGTCGATGAAAATCAGGAGGCGGAAAGGATTTAACATGCAGCTTCCAGTGCGATGTCTTAATTTATTTAATGAAAGTTGAACAAACTTTATTAGAGCGTGTACTGCTTCAAATATTAAAAACAGTACTTTTACTGTCATTTTACTTTTTTTTGTTGCTTTTCTTAAAAGAATCTATTTTTTACAGTGTTAGTAAATATCGTGATACTTTCGAATATTTAAAATATATACGATATTATGATATGGATTCGATATTTTTTATATATATCCGATATTTTAAAAATAGTTAATTTATTGATAATTATAAATATTTTCTGACTTAATATTTAAGAAAAGAAACTATTGCACTTAGCATGACAAGTTAATAACAATAAATATTATTATAATTTATTTTGATAAAATCGAAAATTAAGTAAATGAAACAGGAAACCATTTTCGGTACTACTAGGTTATCCCGTCGACCAAAAAATTATCGCAAAACTATAAGATTAAATGCCAATAATAGATGATCGTGAATGTCACATTCAATACGATTCATGCGTTTAAAATGTAATTAAGTGATTTTTATTTCGGTTTTTTATTTGTATTTTATTAATATTCTACTAAGTATTTGTTTTTTCGTTATTTAAAATAAAAATTAAGTTAATATGCATAATTTGGCTATTAGTTTGACGATTTGTATAATTTGGCGAAATTGGTCGACGGGATAACAGAGTAGTACCCTATTTTCGAAAAATTTTAACAATTTTTTTTTTTTTTTACGCAATAAAAAACACACTGTAGAATTTACTATAAAAAAATGTTTTATATAACAAAAGTTTGAATACAGAATAACTTTATTTTTGTATTTATTGAACAATTTGAACAGAAATATAAGCATTTCTTCTTTTTTATTCCACAACCTTTTACAAGGCTAAAACCGAACTAAAGCTGTACCCAGCAAATACGATGCTATATCGTTAGAACGAGTTTAAAACGTCAATTTATTAATTTGTAAATAATTTCCTGCGCATAACTTTCCACTTAATATATATTTTTTAATAAGTTTAAAAGTGTTTATTTTCTGTGGTGCGAGTATCAGTTATAATAATACAATAAAACTTTCATAACAGGAAATCCCAAATAATGAAACCTCTAATTAGCGAGCATTTCTTCAATTTTCCAAATCGGTGTTTTTTATTTTGATATTTTACTGTAATAATAATGATAATAACATTACCCTGAACCAGGGCCGTAGCTATAAGTGATCAATAGGGGGGGAGGGGGGCTCATATTTTTTTTCTCTCGCTCTGACACAGAAAGATAAATTAGTGTTTATTCACATTGCAGGTACTCTGTTTCTTACTAAACTGTTGTAATAACTTCATTTCATACTAAGAAGAGTATAGGATGATGAAAATTTTGAGTGTATAACTGGTGCAAAATTAAACATCATTTTAGCTTCATATGTACCAATAGGATGAGGGAGTGTTGAATTACTTATTCTAGATACAATTTAGTAACTCTGCAAAACTGTGAAAGAGTCTCCAAGCTAAATTAGATTTTTGAATAGAATTTCATTTGAATCTTCGGAACAGAAATTCACTGAGTGACCTTGGAATCTTTTCCAGGGGAGGGGGGGGGTCTCAAAATATTTTAGGGGGGGCTGAGCCGCCCATAGCGCCCCCTTAGCTACGGCCCTGCCCTGAACACGTTCTGCGGTCGGGTACATGTAAAATATCTATCCAATAAAGAACTGTAATTAATATTCCGGAGAACTGAATAAAAAGTATAACAATTTCTTAAATGAAGATTTAAGTAATAATGTAACATTAACTAAATTCGCAAGACTTCGAAAATCTTAACCAAAGCCAATATTTGATTTAACTTTTGAATAAATTCAGTTCTGGATCGATGAGCGCCCGACGAAAATGGAGAGGGTTTCACAAGCTGCTTACAGCGCAGACATTTAAATTTACTTAATGAAAGTTGAATAAACTTTTTAGAACGTGTACCGATTTAAACATTAAAAGCAGTATTTTTGAAACCATTTTACATTTTTATTACTTTTTCTAAAAAGAATATATTTATTTATTTATTTATTGCAAGGTTAGTAAATATTGCGATGCTTTCGATTTAAAATTATATCCGATATTTTGATATGCATAAGACATTTTGGATACATACCCGATATTTTAAAAATTATTTATTTATAATTAAACATTTTCAGACTTAATATTTAAAAAAATTAAAACTGAAATTATTGCACTTAGAATGAAAAATTAAAAAATAATTTTATAAATGCCTTAAAATTATGTATGTAATTATATATATCTTAAAATTATATATGCAATTATAGTTTTTGATATAGAACTATTATGGAAATCGTAAAAAATTCTGCGCCATCTGTTGATAAATTTGCACAAAAATCAGCATTACTACACATCAGTGACTAACTGAGTCTGAAGTTTAATGAAAATTCGTGCATTAGCTCTTGAGGTAGAGCTATTGCAGAAATCGCGAGAAATGCAAGATAGCAGAGACACTTTTTGGTCGATTTACACCAAAAACTAATCAGTACTAATTAATATCAGCGATTAACTGAATCTAAAGTTTTATTAAATTCCGTGAATTAGTTCGATAGAACGCCCACAAAATATTTGTAATATACAGACATAGATTCACAGACAGACATTGTCTAAAAATAGATCTCATTCAGGATTTCCTAAAACGTGTAAAATGTCCAAAACCGGAAGTTCAATTTTTTTTCCCCTCCCAAGAATTTAATGTTTTCTTCTGGTAGGTAAAGATAGAAGAAAATACAAAAAATACTTCAAAAATATTGAAACCTCTATTTAGCAAACATTTTTTTCAGTTCCCCAAATTCGTGTTCGTTATTTTGAGATTTTATTGTAATAATAATAATAATCATTAACTTGAACCCATACCGCAATCGTTTTGCATGTAACATTTATGTATCCGATAAATAAAGAACTCTAATCCCTAATTAATACTACATTAAAAAAGTATAACAATTTATAAAATAAAAATTTAATGCAGCATTAACTAAATTCGCAAGGCTTCGGAAATCTTTACCCAAAGCTAATATTTGACTTAGCTTTTGAATAAATTCAGTTCTGGAGCGTCGACGAAAATCAGAATTTGGAGAGGTTTCGACAAGCAGCTTATAGAGCGAAGTTAAATTTATTTAATGAAAGTTGAATAAACTTTATTAGAACGTGCACCGATTCAAACATTAAAAACAGTATTTTTACCATCACTTTACATTTTTTTACTTTTTCTAAAAAGAATCTATTCCATTGCAGGGTTAGTAAACATCGTGACATTTTCGAATATTTAAAAAATATATATATCCAATATTTTGATATGCATTTAATATTTTTGATAGACATCCGATATTTTAAAAATCGTTAATTTATTGATGATTATAAATATTTTCAGACTTAATAAAAAGAATATTGCCCAGTTAAACAGATGGCATTGAACTCACAGGCTATTTACCCTAATTATATATTACAGCCTTATTTTTTCAAGGAATAATGCCTTTCGAAAACAAATTAAGGGAGGGGGGGTTCGCTAATCCATTTTTTATACTTATTTAATGAACCCCCAAAAATAGTTAGGAAAGGAATACACTTTATCATAATGACCCTATATCCAAATCAGAAGCAAATCGGATAATTCTGCATAAAGCCCCACTTATTAAATTTAAGAGAGACTATCCATGTTCTCTTTTATACTTTATCATTACACCCCGAAAAATTTCCTGGGCTTTATCAGAAAGAACCTATATCCAAAATTTAAAGCAAATTGGATAATTCTGCATAAAAACCCATTTATTTCATTTAAGGGGGGGGGGGGGGAGGCGTCGCCTGTTTCAATCTATCAAAATAACTCTAAAACTAATCAAAAAAGTGTCATCAATATGAGCTTATATCCAAAAATTGAAGGAAATCTGTTAACTCTGCATGTAAAATCCATTTACCTAAATTAATAGAGGTAACCCCTGGTCCCTTCTTAATACTTAACCAATGTAGCTTATCGGTAAATTCTGCGTAAAAAATCCATTCAATTACATCAACGGGGGGGGGGGGGTTACCCCCCCATTCTCTTCCCTCCTTTATACTTAACCTAAGAACAGCCAAAACTAATCATGGAAGTGCCTCATCAGAATGATCCTATACCTAAAGTTTAAGGTGCTACTTCAGTCAAATGAAAAGACCCATTCACTAATGCTAATCCTATGGAAGAAATTTATACATATATCTCGGTTGCATTTCAATATTTTTAAATGATTTTTTGGCTTTGGATATCTGAGATCGATCTGTATGCATGACGTTAATGACTTTTTTCATTTTGTTTACAGTTATTTTTTACAAGGACGCTTTCATTTTCGGAACCGGTTTGGAAAGCGAAAGCAACCCCATAAAAAATATCTGCAACCAAAATCGAAAAACTAAAAAACGACCTCCATTCAGATCAATCTGAGTTATCCAATGCAAAAAGAATCATCTAAAAATATTGAAATGCAACCGAGATGTTTTTATAAATTTCTCCCATAGGATTAGCATTAGCGAACGGGTCTTTTCATTTGAGTGAAGTAGCCTCTTAAAGGTAACTGGTAAATCAGCCTTTAATCCTAAGATGTGTGGATTTGAGGGAGTCGACTGTACTAAATATTTAGAAATACGAAAACACATGACAGTCAATCAGGGTATCTTTGCTCCACTTTTACGAAACTTCGATCCATTTTGCCATGATGGAACTTTGACGAATTATTTCCAAACTCACACTAGTGCTGCTATCTATATTTTGAGACCAACACTCGGCCGTTAACTCAAGTGATGTATCATATTTAATCTTTTTCTCTCTCTTGGACCAAAGTTACCCTGACAGACTGCACTAAAATGCATAGTAAAACATTAATTTTACTATTAAATCAATGTATGCACTTTTATTTTGCCTTTATCTAAACGTTTAATTCTTTTACTACATTTAATTCCCCTTCCCTTTTCTTCTTAGGAATGTCCACCCATTCATTTACCCCTAACTTTGAATGTTTATCTTAGACGCGCTTTCGTTTATCTTTAACTTGAATTAATCTCATATCTATCCTCCTTAAACGACTCCCAAAGTTCATCTCGAAACTTCAATGTGTGCTCCTCCTCCTCTTTTCATTCCATGTATGAAAGCAGATTTCCCTTCCATAGACTTTTCCGCAGCACATCTCCGTTCGAGAGAATCATCCGAGTTGAGGAAGGAAGAGGCTGCGGGTTATAGCCGGATTTAAGGTCTCAATTTGAACCGATTTTGAAAATGGAGCAAGTCCGTTTCATGTTGTAGTAGCTAGATATTTAATAGTCTGCATTTGAATGTTTTAATTAAATAAGCAGAATAGAATTATTTTATTCTGAATGCTCCTCAAATAATGTCCCAATTTCAATGTATGTTATAATAGTTTAATTTAGATTGTTTACAACAAATCATACATCAAATTAAAGGTAAACTAACCTAGTTTTTATTTTATTTATTCATTTATTTTATTTTAATTTTTATTAAATGTTTTATATATGCACCTTTAGTAAACGAAGCACATCCAACCAGAAACCGAATTCTTCCAGCATTTTGGTTAACAAGTCCGAAGTCATGGCTTCTTCAATTCTGTGTCTCAGTTCTCTCAAATCATTAGTTAGCAGCAGAACGTACACACCATCTTTCACAAATCCCCAAACGAAAAAAATCACTTGACTTGGATGGCTTTTAAACCTTTATCCCAGCAATAACATTTTACGCCCTGGAATCTCCATTTTGCGTATGTGGCACTGCAAGAGATTTAATAAGAAAGCATTATTCTACATACGTTTATCTAAAATGGTTTCAGTTACTCTTTCTGTACATAAATCAGTACATAAACTGCCATAAAATTTGTTGCCAAATTTTCTTTTATCGCCAAGGGCAGGGAAATCGCCAAAGAAATTTTTGTATCTCGCCAAGGCCTCTATAGCATTGTCCCCCCCCCCCCCCAACCACCCACACACCTTTTACCAAATACTTAGAAATAAGAAAATACATTACTAAAATGCACAATAAAACATTACTTTAATATTAGTGTTAAATCAATTTATGGACTTTTATTTCACATTTATCAAGTCATTTAATTATTTTGCTACATTTTAATTTCCTCTTCCCTTTTCTTTTAAGGAATGTCCATCCATTCATTTGCACCTAACTTTGAATGTTTATCTTAGACGCACTTTCGTTTATCTTTAGCTTCAATTAATCCCATATCTATCCTCCTTAAACGACTCCCAAAGTTCACCTCGAAACTCCAATATGTGCTCCTTCCCCTCCTTTTCCTTCTATGTATGAAAGCAGATTTCCCTTCCATGGGCTTTTCCTCAGCACCTCTCCGTCTGCGAGAATCACCCGAGTTGAGGAAGGAAGAAGCTGCGGGTTATAGGCGGCTTTAGAGACTCAGTTTGTGCCATTGATTTTGAAAGCGGAGCAAGTCCGTTTCCTGTTGGTAGATGTTTAATGGTTTGCATTGGAAAAGGTTTTTTAAATATTTGTGAGCAATAATAGGCTTATTTTATGTTTTTTGTACTTTTAATTCATGTAAATATATAATATATCATATGTGTAATATGTTAACATAAACAATCATGGTTTAGGTATTTGACAGTAAATTTGCTTAATTTACAAAAACAATGATTTGTTTAAAATGTTAATTTTCATTGAACGGAACATGATTATAATAACAAAATATTGGATTTTTATTTTATTTACTAATTTATTTCATTCTCTCTTAGAAAAATTGCAGTAAAATAAAAAATAAAATTAGTTTTTGTACTTTTTCCTGTAAAATGAAGAAAAAGAAAATATTCTGTAATGAATTGTATCCCTATAATTATGCTTTTTAATTTAGGCAGTAGATATTTTCAATATATTCATGGTGAAAATCTGATTTTACTAGTTAATATTATGCGACATAAAAATAATTATATTCAAAGTGGGCTTACTAACCTTACTTCCAAGATCAACGCATTTGAAATAGCGTTGACTCAAATTATTTGTCACAAGTTTATATTGATATCAACCCTCTATACCTCACTGTTGCATGTCTGCGACATACCCCAATTGAATCAATGCTACTTGCACAAAAAATGATTTTCTTTGTTCTTAACTCCCAGTACAGCAGTTAGTATAAATGGTTAAAAACAGCTACGTTGAGTTCGTTTTTCATCTCAAAGTATTATTTATCATTTGAATAGTTTTGCATTTTAATTGCTAAAATAAGCTTTGTATAATTTGTAAAATTAAAAAGACTGGAGACATCCAAGTAAATACTTTTTTCAGATATAAATTCGTATAGATTACAATTTTGTATTAGAAAATTGAAAATATTCATGAGAACCATGTAATTTTCTGTTCATTGTAATAGTATAAAGAGTATTATTTAAGCCAACATTTTATTTCTTTTATTTGTTAATTTTTTTAAATTACTTTTTACATGCTTAAATTGATGCATTCTAACATCTGAATAAATATTTTCAAATCTGAATAATTGCATCACAAAGGGTTTATAGATAAAAAGTTTATTAAAACCATTAGATTTTTAAATCACAAGATTTTATGAACTTCACCTTGCATACAAACATTTTTCAAAACAATTTATATTACTTGAGAGAGGTGTTACAAAAAATATTAAAAACAAATAACTTCGGATACAATCTAATAAGAACCATAAACATAGGAAAAATAAAAATTGTTGCAAGGTCAATACAAATGACACACAATAAGATTTAAACAAAAACCACGCACTCTATTGCAAAAAAAATTAAATTAAAAATAGACGATGATCTAAAATATAATTAAAATATTTATAATTAAAAGATATTCAAGATTGTGAATAATAAGATAATAAGTTAATAATAACATTGTGAATAAATTGAAAACTTAATTTTATGCTAATTTGTAATAATTTATTTGTTTTAACACAGAATAGACTTGTCTCACTTTCAAAATGAACGGTTCATTTATAGACTCATCTTTGAAAAGAGAGAGAGGCGATCAGTTCAGCTCTATTCTCTCGATCCTTACCAGGGGCATCCGAATAAATAAGTGGGAGGGACGAACGTTCTCCTCTGTTTTATCGAAATGAGAATGGGGGAGAGGGCTTTTGGAATCTCGAACTAGTGATTATCTTCGAGATTCCAGAATAAAGGGCTGTTAGAGTGTAGAGTGAAATTTTTGTGACTATCTTGCATATATAATACAGACGGCACTTTTTTTTTTCTCAGTATGGAACTCAATTTGCTTGATTTTTTGAGGTCATAAAAAAAGCGGAGGGTGTCAAAGTCGAAACTTGATTTTTAGTTTAGAATAAGATTCAGACTGAACTTTTCTTTACCTGCATCTCATCTTATTATGTGTATGTTCCAGTCTTATCGTACGTGTGTTACACATATATATTATTCATTCAAAAAATTAAAAAAAAAAGTTAGAAATTTGTATATTGTTTTATAATAAAGTATCGGTTTGGACAAGCAATTCAATTTTGAAATGTAAAGTGGTCGAAAAAAAATTAACGCTCTTTAATGCAAACTTACCGACAAATTTTTAAATAAAATTGAAAAAACTTCGGTCTTTACCAAAAAAGGAAAAAACAACACTCGATTACATATTTTCTGGATAAGACCTATTGCCAATTTCATGTGTTTCAGAACAAAACTAAATTTAAAAATGCGTCAAAAAGTACTTTCTTTGATTCCTTTTTTAAGAAGGTCCGAAACACATTTCAAAATAATTTCAATTTAAGGAATTAAAATCTTGAAATTTATTATGATGGTAAACCATATCATTTGTAAACATAATCACATGACAAAACTTCTCATAATTATTTTTTAAAAACTTTTTAATTTACAATTTATAAAAAAAAAAAAAAAAAAAAAGAAAAAAAATGGGTAGTTTAAAATCGTTGTAACTCGAAATATTATATATAGAATTCTCTTTTTAATTTAAATAAACAGAAATACAGTGAAACCCCGTTAATACGCGCCCTGCTTAATACGCGAAATCGCTTAATACGCGAATTTTCTTTGGTCCCTTTAAATACTCCTGTCTTACGCATATAAAAACACCCCCTTTAATACGTGAATGGTTAATACGCGAACCCGTTTAATACGCGAAAATTTATCAGTCCCTAGAAAGAAAAACCTACGTTTAATATGCGAATGAGCTTAGTTCTAAACATAAAAATTTTTTGATGAAGTATTTTCCCAAGCATTTTATACAACAATTATTTAACTTATTTTTTACACAACACTTTTTAAAATCCAATTAAATTGAGCATTTTTTAACTCAAAACCACACGCCGACTAGATTTGGACTCAAATCCGAGGATAGCCCAAGACTGCTCAATCAACTCTCCCAATAAAATCTCATAAACCATACGAGGCTAGTGTTGAGCAAAAGTTAAAAATATTATGTCTGCTTTGAAAAACACATGTTTTCATTTGGTGAATATATAAAACCACAGTATAAAATTTTAATGGAAATTCAAATTTTTAAAAAAATTCAGCAATTAGAGATTTTTAACTTATGCATTTCGGCCTATCATGAGATTTAGATTAAAAAATATTTGATACAAAATTTTTTGAAATCAGTAAAACATGAGTGTTTTGCCGTGGTTTCGCTCACTTTCTGCACGCATAGGCTCAAAAAATCAAATTAGTCAAATCAGAATGTACCTTCATTTCAATACTTTTCTTGCGTGTTTTGTCATTTAAAAATGCAAACGTAGAGAAAAAGGGAATTAAATTTATAAAATCATACAAATTTAAAGTTCATACACGGTTTATTCATCGCGGGCGCGGGTTAGCGAATCAGCTAGTTTTTATAAAAAGGAAAAATGAAAAGAACATTTCCCAATAATTAAGAAATTATGTGACCCACCCCTTCTCTCCTAAACTAGAGCGGTAAAACCGAGAGATGGAGCATGCTACAATCGCAGATTATCACGTGAGTCTTTCCAATCGCTGTTTCATCAGTGCTGTGTTATTTTTAAAAGAAGAGAGTCGAAGAAGAGAGTCCAGTATTGTCTAATCTACAATATCATCTATGCTTTTATAATCTAGTCTAAACTATGGAAGAAGGAGCAAAACAAATTAAACGAAAGGTTCTATCACTGAGAAGTTACAAATTATAAATCAATACGATGCCCAAGCTGTCTCAAATAAATCTGCATTAGCAAAAGAAAAAAGCATACCTGAGTCAACTTTAAGGATTTTGTTAAAGAATAGAAATTCCATCATTAATCAAGATGTGGTTAGAGGAACAAAGAACAAGAAAATAAAAACCGCCAAGTTTGAGGACATGGAAAGGGCCCTTCACCAGTGGTTTGTTCAAGCGCGCTCTACGAATATCCCAATAAGCGGCTTGTTAATACAAGAAAAAGCTTCTGAAATCGCAGCAAAAATGGGATTGCTAGATTTTAATGCCTCAAATGGATGGCTGAATCGATTTAAAACTCGGTACGACATAAAATTCAAGCAAGTGTGCGATCAGTCAACTGCAGTCAACATTGAAGATGTTCACTGTTGGAAAATTAATGTTCTTCCGCAGCTTGCAGAAAACTAATCAAGTCGGTACATTTACAACTTGGACAAATTTGGGCTTTTTTACAAACTGACACTCAGTAAAACAATGGCCATGAAGGGAGAGTCATGAAGACAAATTGAGCAAAGAACGTCTTACTATTCTGCTCGGTGCCTACTCTGATGGATCAAATAGATTAAAGCTGCTGCTCATTGGGAAAGCACAAAACACATGATGCTTTAAATATGTCAAGAATTTCCCTTGTCTGTACGAAAGCCAGCATAGAGCATGTATGACGGGCAACATTTTTACAACACGGCTTCGTAATTTTTATCGGCGTATGAGAAAAGAATCACGCCATGTGTTATTGCTTGAGGACAACTGCCCTGCGCATTCAAAATATAACGAAGACCTGAATAATGTCGAAGTAGAATTTTTACCTCCAAATTCGATTAGTGTCACCCAGCCAATGGAACAAGGAATAATTAACAGCACCAAAGTAGATTGCAAGATTCACGTCGCAGCATAGGCGAGTGTCACACCAACAACAATTGCAAATTACATTCACAAAGCGGGTTTCGGAAGTAGCGTTGGTTGACATCATTTACACAGTGCCAACCTTGCAACTTAATGTTGAAGAAAATTGGCTGGCCGCACAAGAAACTGTAGGGGAAATTTTTTCAATTTAGACACGTTCATTAATATCGACAAAGATCTAATTACCTCCGAACTTAGAGGTCTGGATGATATCATCGCCGATGTAACTGCGACTGACAAACCGAATGAGGAGGAAGAAGATGATGAATCTACGTTTTCGGCGCCATCTCCATTCACCAAATTTACACATACAATTTCCTAAGACAATATGCGTCGTCACCGGAGGAAGGACCCTCAACAAGTGAACTCTACCACTACCTAAATGAGGCGGAAAACATCATGGTGATGGCACGACCCCATGTCGAACAGGCCAAAATTGACAGCTACTTTTCCAAAAAGAAATTTTTATGACATTATTCACTTCAGTAAGTTTTTTTTTTACTTTTTATTATTATGAACACTATTTATAATCGCATTCAATTTTGTTACATTAGTTTTAATTAATATGGTTCGCAGAAATTTTTGTGTTCGCCATATTCAATTTTATGTGTCATACATAATAAATCTAAATTTGAAAAGACATAGGATTTTCACTTGAAAAAAAAACGAATTTTTGAATTTTCAGCTTTCAAACGTCCCTTTTTAATAAGCATATAATGATTACAATAAATAAAATGTCATTTTATGTCTATAAAACGCTAAAAATTGACAAAAAATGTGCTTTTTCCCCATACATTGTTATTTGATAGATCACTCGTCGAAAATTCGGGACCTTTGGTTAATACGCGAACCCGTTTAATACGCGAATTTTGATCGGACCCCTGATTCGCGTATTAACGAGGTTCGACTGTATATAATTTTAAGTTTGATTGAGCATTTCAAAGAATAATATTTTAGATAAAAATGTTGGAACTGGTTTTTACCCATTACAAAAACGAAAAGTAATGTAAATATAAATAATAATTATATGCTGACATTAAAAGATATTTACCTGAACTGATTCAAAGCAATTTTATGCTAACTTGTAATAAGATTTAATTTTAACCTAACTTTTTTTAAAAACAAAATTGACTTGCTGCACTTTCAAAACGAACGGATCATCATTTATTGACTCATATTTAGAGAAAGAGAGAGGCGACCAGTTCAGCTTTATTCTCTCGATCCTTACCAGAGGCATCCGAATAAATAAGGGGGAGGGACGTTCTCCTCTGTTTTATCGAAATGAAAATGTGGGAGAGGGCTTTTGGAATCCCGAACTGGTGATTATCTTCGAGATTCCAGAATAAAAGGCTGTTAGAGTGCAGAGTGAAATTTTTGGGACTATTTAGCATATATAATACAGACGGCATTTTTTTCTCTCTCTATGGAACGTAATTTGCATGATTTTTGCGGTCGTAAAAAAAAAGGGGGGGGGGAGTGTTAAAGTCAGAACTTGATTTTTAGTTTAGAATACGATTTAGATCGAATTTTTTGCGCTCTCTATATACATTTCATATTTTTATGCATATATTCTAGTCTTATCATACGTGTATTACACATGTGTAATATTTATTGAATAAAGTAAAAAAGAAAGAATTTTATATATTGTTTTGTAATAAAGTAATGCTTCGGACAGGCAATTCAATTTTAAAATGTAAGGAGGCTGAAAAAAATTTCTGCTCAATAATGCAAATTTTCACTGAAAGAACTTCTGTCTTTATAAAAAAAAAAAAAAAAAAAAAAAAAAAAAAAAAGAAAAAAGAAAAACAGCACTCGATTACATAGTTCCTGAATAAGACCATTTGCCAATTTCAAGCGTTTCAGACTAAAACTGAATTTTAAAGTGTGTCAAAAAGTACTTTCTTAGATTTTTCCTTTAAGGAGGTCCGAGACATATTTCAAAATAATTTCTATTAATTGAATTAAAATTTAGAAATTTTTATGATAATTAACG
Source organism: Maratus speculifer (assembly GCA_964019185.1). Classification (NCBI taxonomy): domain Eukaryota; kingdom Metazoa; phylum Arthropoda; class Arachnida; order Araneae; family Salticidae; genus Maratus; species Maratus speculifer. The sequence continues at coordinate 69,554,673 of OZ025303.1, forward strand.
ATATCATTTGTAAACCTAATCACAGGATAAAACTTCTCATAATTATTATTATTATTTAATTTTATTTAAAATTTATTTTTAAAAAGTGGGGTAATTTAAAATCATAACTCGAAGTATTATTTGCAGTTTTATTTTCTCATTTAAATAAACAGAAATATATGTTTTAAGTTTGATTTAGCATTTTTAAAAGTATTAATTTAAATAAATTTTACTTTAAATATTTTGTGTAACTTAAAAATAAAACATACATTCTAAAGTAATTTTTTTTTCTCCAAATTTACTGAATCAAAATTAAAGTAAAACAACTGAAAAAGACACGTTCCAAATTTGAACCATTTACTTTATCATTTCTTGATTTATAACAATTTTAATAGGAAAAATGGTGAAAAAACCGAACATGAAGAAAAACGCATTTATACAAAAAGTCATTTCCCTGACAATCATTGTTTGAATGCTAGATTTTGAAAATAAAACAAAAACGAAAGAAATTAATATTTCCGTTTCCAATGAAAACAGAAACACGATTTAAACACCATTTTAAGCAAAATAAATAAATAGAGAAATTTTTAATGCAATAAATTTTCTTTAGAGAATGAGAGATTTCTGTGTCCCGATATTCCTAAAAAATATCTTTGCTTTATCGATTTACCCTTAAATTCAAAATTAAGCCCATGCTATGGTATTAACTTATGTGTAATAATTTATAGTTCCATGCCAAATTCATTAAATCATGAAATTTAAATGAAGAATTTGCGGTGTATGAGTCTGATTATTCCTCTACTAACCAGCTGTTTGCAAACATGTAAGCTGTTACCACCCATACTCCTGCTATATCACGAATATACATCTCAGTTTCAATTAAATATATTTAAAAAGGTTAAAATGCTTTCAGCCTAATTTTTTTTTTTTTTTCCAGGAAGAATATTTATTTTTCAGAATCTGTATTGACTAACTACCAGTGTTCTCGCTGACATTTGACCAACATTAGTAATTTGGCGAATTAAAAATAAAATACTTTCGCCAAATGAAAAAACTATTAGCAAAATAGATTCGCCGTGTAGCACAAAAAAAAAAAAAAAAAAAAAAAAAAAAGACCTTTAATCCTTTAAAGTACCCCTTTTTTTCAATATGTTCTAAAATAATCTACGTTTTTATAACTGTGACAGCGATTGTTATTAATCTAATTTCAACTATGCGCTACAAATATAAAAAATATGTATATATATATATATATGCTTATGTATGAAAAACGAAAAAAGAAAAAGCAAAAATTGAGCACTAGCAATTTGGCGAATCTAATCCCTTGTTTACTCGCCAAATGAAGAATTTAATCGCATTTTGGCGCATTGGCGAGCGACAGCGAGAACACTGCTAACTACATTATAGACATTTTTATTGTTTCATGGCAAGTTATTAAATGAAACCATTAACATAATTAATAAATAAAGATAAATGTATTTAAAAAAAAACATGTTTTCATTCAAATTCATTAAAATGTAGAATAATTACTTTTTTAATGCTTTAGTAAATTTGGCGATATTCCTCCAAGATGGCTAAAATTTGGCACAATTGTGATAACCTTACCATAGTATTCTTCAATAAATACTCATTGTTTAGCTGATACTGAGTTCTATTAAAACAATTAAAAATCAGATGGCTTTTGTTTTGAATAATTAAATTGCTTATGGAGTTATAGGCGATTTTTGTCACGTGACTTCGAGTCTTTCCACTGTATCACGCTATAGTGTCTGGAAATTCGGTTCAAAATGCCCAATTTGACAGCATTTTCTAAAACATCATTGCCATTCTCAAAAAATTGAAAACACCATTCAGTTGGATAGTTTTTGAATAAGAATAGCCTGCCAATTTCAGGCACTTCTGAACAAAATGTTTTTGAAAGTAACCTTGTTGAATTGGAGAACAGAGTTAAATATCGACCCTCTCTCCCCTTTTTTCTCATTATTTACGTATAGTGAATTTTATTCCTTTATCAGATAGTATATATAGAATATTTATAGTCAATTTTAAAAGGCATTTTCAAAACCCTTCCATACATCATCAAAAGAGAGCATATTCTTTGGCTCTGAAGGAAGTGAAAATTGAAAGACAAGTTTTTCGAATGAAATCTCATAAGCGTTTGGAGAAATATGATTTGATATTCCATTTTTCTCATCTTCCTCTCTCAATGCATTTCTAATATGAAAGTGAACGGCGGTATGGTGTTTATCAATGCGAAATGGCGGTGTATTCATTTTTCTCCATTTGAAGAAGCTATTCCATGGAAGTTATAACATTATTGTTCTCGGTTTAATATAAGCATTTACTTTGTAAGCTCTGGTTTCCATATATTTCTTGCCGATTATTGCCGTCTGCTGAACATTATTTTGTAGATTATATATTCAGCTTATATCTACATTTACATTATTTTACTAAACAGACAAAAACATTCTCAACACTGAGAAAAATGACACTTTCAAATCAGAGTAAATCGAAGTTTTCATTTTGTTATGAAACTTTCTGTTTCAAATAGGACAACCCAATGATTTCAATTCTGAAATACCAGAAACATTCAGTTTCAAATAAAATTATTTCTCATATGTTTACCAGAAGAGTAGAAATTATTCATATTATTTCATTTTACGGCTATTTTTGTTTAGTGCAAGCAAAAATGTTTTTGGTTGGCAGTTCTCAAGTTCCCTGATCAATAAACGCGAAATTTTCTGACTTTTTTAGACGAAAAGGATATAGAATTCGCAGGCTTGACTATTAAAGCGATTTGAAATAGAGTATTTTTTTAAAAATTCTTTGATAAATTAACTATTGACTTATAAAAGATTTTTGTCAAATACATACTTTCTGAATAAGAATATCTGCCATTTTCATGTGTTTTTGAACAAAAATAAATTCAACAGTGCTTCAGAAAGTAACTTCATAGGACTGCAGAACAGCCTTAAATATCAAGTCCCCATCCCACCTTGTTTTTTCCCCATTATTTACGTATGGCCCACTTTATTTGTTTAACAGCAATAAATATTTATAGCCACTTAATTTTTAATAGCATTTTCAAAATCCTTCCCATACGTCATCAAAAGAGAGCCTATTCTTTGGCTCTGAAGAAAGTGAAAATTGAAAGACAGCTTTTTCGCATGAAATCTCATATGAGTAATAAGCGTTTGGAGAAATATGATTTGGTATTCCTCTTTTCTCATCTTCCCCTCTGAATGCATTTCTAATGGAAAAGTGGATAGCGGTAATGCTTATCAAATCGAAATGGCCGTGTATTCATTTTTCTCTATTCGAAGAAGCTATTCCACGGAAATTATAATATTATTGTTCCCAGTTTAATGTAAGTATTTATTTTGTAAGCTATTTTCTCTCTGGTTTTCTTATATTTTTTGCAATTATTGTTCTGATGAAGAGCACTTTCGGTAAAATTATACATTCACCTTAATCTTATATTTACATTCACGTTATTTTAGTAAAATCATTCTCACTACATACACAAGATGGCCATTAATCACTTTAAATTTTCAATTTTAGGTATGTTTTTAAACATATAAAAATACTTGTCGGATTCTTCTGGCACTTAGGATTATGAAAAATATATTTGAACTCATGTTTATAAATGCCGATTTAAAAAGGAGGACAATTAGGCAAGGGAATAAAAAAATAAATAAAAATAATAATTGGGATCACTCTGTAAAATAAAACGCACGAAATGATCTATAGCTATAATGTACTAAAATACAATAACACTATAGTGCAGCGATTTCCAACCTATGGTTCGCGCCCACTGGTGGGTCACAGCTGATGTTTTGGTGCGGAACAATCCAAGTTGGCCACAAAAATATGTCTTTTATTCCAAGTGTTTGAAAAAAAAAAAAAAAAAAAAAAAGCTATAACAAATACAATATTTTTTAACCGCACTAATCATGAAACATCTAAAACTTCGTGAGAAGACAGCATATCTTTAACCCCTTCGCGAAGCAGCCTTTTATTAAATTTTTAATGTCTTGTCACCAGTTTTTAAAAATAGAAATTTGTGCCTTATTAAATCGACAAAATGCTCCGACTGAAGAAGACAAATTTTTTAGTGAAATTTTACTGGTGGGGATAGGAGTTTCTTAAGAGCACACACTAGTCACGCGGTAAAAGCCTAGCGCTAATGTAAAGTCTATGGGGGCGTTCTTTTCTAATATCTCGTTCAAATTTTAATATTTAAACATGATTTTTTTTCATAGGCTAGCTTAGGATGATCTACAACCGGCCTAGTTTTTACTTTTTCGATTTTGCTCATATATTTTTTATATTACGATAGTTTCAATTTCAGAACCGGTTTAAACCGGTTTTGAAAGTTAAAATATTTTTTTAAAAAAAAACTGAAACCAAAATTTAAAAAGTAAAAACTAGGCCGGTTGTGGATCGTCCTCAGCTAGCCTATGCAAAAAAAATCATGTAAAAATATTAAAATTTCAGCGAGATATTAGTGTTCTGATAAACAATCAAAACTTATTTGGGTTCAAAAATCTTCTAAATATTCTTGAATTTTCTTTTTAAAAATTTTATTACATACTTAGAATTATAGAATAAAGAAATATTGAATTCAAATTATTTACATACTATGTACAAAATGTATAATATGTACAAAATATAAATGCTTTTACCTTGATAATTTTTGATCATCATACTAAAAACTGGAAAGATGATCCTTTATGCATTTCTGCGTGCCTTTTCATAAAATTAACATAATTCTTCAATAAAACTCAAGACACGCACGACAAACAAAAAATATAAACATTCTCTCTAAAAAAAATTCTTTTACATTCCATAAAAAATTGATGCCAACTTTTTTATCTAAACTTTTAACTCATCTCGTAAGATAAAAAATATAAAAAGCAAAGCAGACGAAAAAACAGCTTCGCTTCCATAGCAACGAGTCGCGTCTTATAAATAAATTAAATATCACAATTGCAAATATGCAAACGATTTTCTGTGAATAAACTGGGATAACTTAATTTATCAATTCCTAACATACTCCCACCTTTAATTTAGGCGGAAGCCAAATTAAACTTAAGATCACTTTTGATCAAATTAAGCCCTAATTCAAAATAAAAAATATGCAAATAAATAAAGATAATAACTAAACAATAATAAAATAATAATGAAACATTTAGAGTTCTAGAAAAGTCAATTCAGAGTTTTAGAAAAGTCATTTCAGAGTTCTAGAAAAAGTCAGTTCAGCTTTCTAGAAAAAGTCATTTCACAAGTCTCTTACCATTCACCTTACCAAGCTGCTGCTGGAGGGATGAACTTCCATTTAATAGGAGACAGTTCTTTTGAGGAAACTATTGCCTTCCAATCCAATGATTTTAAAAGGTTATTGCTTCCTCTAAAATTTGAGCCATTATCAGAGTATATAGTAGTTGGTCTTCCTCTCCTGCATATAAATCTTCGAAGTGACTGAATGAATCCTTCTCTTGAGAGACTGGATACAAGTTCCAAATGTATTGCCCTATATACTGCACATGTAAAAAGTACAACCCAAACTTTGGATCTTTGGTTTACGAAAAGAGGGCCAAAAAGATCAGCTCCAACAACTTCAAAAACTTTGGAATCTCTGACTCGATCTAGAGGTAGGTGAATTGGAGGTGTAGTATATGGTTTTGCAGAGTATCTTTTGCATCTGTAGCACTTAGACAATTGACTTCTAATGCTGCGTCTAGAAGAAATCATCCAATATTTTTCTCTTAAAATGGATCCATTTGTTTGAAGTCCAGCATGACAATTCTTTAAATGACATTCTTGAATCAGACAATTCACTACATGATGTTTCGATGGTAATAAAATTGGATATCTGAAAGAAAACTCGTCATCTTGCTCTAATATCTTTGATTTTACTCTCAACAATCCTTCTTGATCTTTCATAACCTTTAGTCCTTTTATTGCATCAGTAGTATTACCAAAACTTTCAGATTGTATTATTGACCAGAGCGACCTTTCCGCATCTTCCATTTCTTCAATCGACAATTCTGATGGAAAACACATATTTCGATTTCTGCACTTCATTATGAATCTCTTCACCCAACATACGACATTAATAAATATACCAAATTTTGAAATTCTACTATATATCATAAATTCATGTGAATTAGAACATAAAAGAGTAGGTACTGAAGTTTTCTTCTTTTCCATCATTACTAATTCTTCGTTGGGGCTTGTTTCTGAATGTGGCCAATTTTCTTCTGATAACTTCAACCATTCTGGTCCCTCCCACCATCTCATCTTCAGCAGCTGTTTAGGACTACATCCGCGAGAAGGTAGATCAGCAGGGTTGAGATGACCAGGTACGAAGTTCCATTGTTGAGATTCGGAAAATTTACAAATTTCTCTAACTCTATTGCCTACAAACGTTCCCCATTGATCATTTCTTCGAATCCAAGCGAGAACAGTCGAAGAGTCGGTCCAATACTTTACTGGTATGGAAATACAATTAAAGGCTTTCAAAACAAATTTAGTCAACCTTATTCCTAAAATACAAGCAAGAAGCTCTAAACGTGGTATGGTTACATTTTTCTTTGGTGCAAGACGAGACTTAGCTCCTAAAAGTTGTACAAAGACTGCGTCTTTATCTTCACAACGTAAGAAAACTGCTGTTGCATAAGCTCTGGTACTTGCATCACAAAATGTATGAATAGACCATTTTTCTTTACAACCATATCCTACACGTCTATTTATCTTCACGTCATTTAAATACTTGAGTTCGCTATACCATTTTTGAAAATTATTCCGGATTTCTTCTGGAAGTGGAGCATCCCAATCTAATTTCGTCGACCAGGCGTCTTGAATTATCAGTTTGGCTGGCAACAATGCTGGGGCTAAAAATCCTATTGGATCGAAGATCCCTTGGGTTACAGCTAATATCTTTCTTTTCGACAGATTTTCTATCTCATCACTAAATTTATAAGCGATCTTCAAACTATCTTCCATTGTGTCCCACTTCAACCCTAAAACCGGAACTATCGTTGTTACATTTTTGCTGAGCACCTTCTTTTCGTTAAGGAAACTGCTGTCTTCACTTTTAATTGGTCCGAATTCCCACATTCTTAATTCCATTTTCGCATCAGCCATGATTTCTGTAGATTTTGAAATAAAATTTTCTAGTTCAGGCACATTGTCGACTGAAGTAACGCAGTTATCTATATAGTATGATTTCATAAGCTTCTCAGCTATCTGTTTGTTTTCTTCATCAACATTACTCAAATGATATCTTATAACTGCACCTAGCAAAAATGGGCTACAAGTTGCTCCAAAAACTACTCTATTGTGTTGATAAACTTGAAATTCGTCAGGACTCTTCCACCATAAAAATCGCAAGAAATGCCGATCTGATTCTTTGACTTCAATTTGAAGAAATGCTCTTCTTATATCGGCTACTACCCCAATAGCTTTCTCACGAAATCTTATTAACACTGCAGGAATTTGTTCGATGAGGTTTGGTCCTTTAAAGAGGCAATCATTTAAAGAAGGAGACCTCCCTACCTTACACGATGCATCAAAAACTGGTCGAACTCTTGTAGTAAGACTATCTGGTTTGATGACGGGATGATGAGGTAAAAAATGTCCTGGAATCTTGAGTGCTTCATCTGGTACTTTACTTATAACGCCTTCTTCTTCCCATTCATAGAAAACTTTAGCATATTCTTCAAACATTTTCATTGATTTTAATTTCTTTGTTGAATTTATCAATCTTCGTTCAGCTATGTGTCTATTTGAGGGAATCTCACGTTTGCCGTTAATCCAAGGAAGACCTACAATATAGCGACCTTCTATATTTCTATCAACTTCTTTTATAAAATTATCATGAGCGAGTTCTTCTTCTTCTGCTTTAGACAAAGTTTGACAGGGATCTGTTATACCAATTGTCTCTAACTTCCATAATTCTGGAATCTTCATATCTTTTAAAGCTAGGTTCGTGATAAACATATTTCCATAATTTAGGCAAGACTGTGATGTACTTTCTAAACGACCACAAAGTGTCCATCCAAACTTTGTCTCTATTGCTGTAAGACCGCTCTTTAACTGTTTTACTCGACCTGTAAGAAGTTCTCCGTAGTAATCGCTTCCAATCAAAATTTCAATTTTTGGACTTCCTGCTCCTAAATCTGTGATCCATAGTTTATTTTGTTTAAGCTCTTTAATTACTGATTCTTTTGGTATCCGAGGAATATAGTTACAAATTATATCTTGATCCAAAAGTTCTAAGACTTCTTTCGTTTGTTTCTGTCTATCAGAAGAACTTAACTCAACTTGGAATTTATTGTGAGATTTAGCTTCTGTTTGCGTACCACCAAACAAAGTGTGTACAATAGCTTCAGAAGAAATGGGATGTAAACCTAACTCTTCAGCTGTACCTTTTAAAATATAGCTCTTTTGCGACCCACAATCAAGTAACGCTCGTACTTTCTTTGTTATTCGACCTTTAATAACTATTTCTAAAGTCATAAGGGCTACTTCAGCAGAACACTGCTTACTTGCTATGGTGCTTTGAATAACTTCTGGGGTCTTAACTGTATTTTCTGGTTCTTTACACATTGAAATTTCAGGGCATAATAACTCGGTATGGGGTTTAGAACAAACGTGGCAACGAATAAAAACTTTGCAAACTTTAGCGTGGTGACCAAAACGAAGACATTTTAAACAGCAATTTTTATTCTTAATTTTGGCCTTCCGTTCATTAAAGGAAAGAAATCTAGCCCTAACACAGTCCTTGCTTTCATGAGATTTACTGCAAAATAAACAAAGGCGTTCTTTTGCGCTAAATAGCCCTGCCGCAGTAGGTATTTTACTTTCTGCTTTTCTTAACTTTTCTTTAGGTTTGTCTTTGAAGCCCAGCTCTATAAAACTCGATTTGGCTAATTTGAATCTTTCCTCGTTTGCAACTTCTTGTTTCAGAAATTCCATCAAACTTACTATATTTGCTTTTGTTGACAATGCATTATTATTACTAACAGTGTTTGATGTGATTGAAATATTATATCGCTGCCATGCTTTTAATACATCTTCCGATAAGCTAGATTCTATCATGGGATAGAGCCACGCCGAATTGCTTTCTAAACTTAAACCCATTGATTCTAACGATCTTAAATATGCCTCGACTTTCGTGAATAAATCTGATAAGGGAAGTTTATCTTTGCCGTGCGCCTGTACATTAGCTACAATCAATTTTAGGAATTCTCTAACGTACACTTCTATTAGTAAATCTTTATTTCCAAAACGCTCTTGAAATGCCTCGACAGCTTTGGGGTAATTAACTGCGGTCATTGGATAGCTCTCTAACAAGCGCCTGGCACTGGTTCCAGGTTCTACCGATTGGATAAGATACTGAAATTTGTCACTATTATCCAAATCTATGTCTTCATGAATTTTCTGAAACTGAGACCAAAATGAAAGATAATTTATTAACTGCGAATCGAATGGCTTAATATTTAGTTTAGGTAATTTATAATGCTTTGATTTGGAATAACCGTGATCTGTGCTTTTTTCACTATCATCTTGATTACGTTTATTTGTACCCAATGCTTCACTAACTTTACGCTTAATGGTAATAAATTGATCTGAATAACTTTCATTTTCCACTACTTCATTTTCAATAGCCTCTTCATCGCATTTATCATCATCTAACATGAGTTCAATTATAGCTTCATCAATAGCTTTAATTTCATGAATCAAATTTTCTAATTTACTAAAACCGTCTAAAATTTTGTCCTTATCTAATGACTCGCTGTTAATTTCTTCATTCAAAACATTTAAAGTTCTGGTAAATGACGAACGTAGCGGCGTACGCTTTTTCTTTAGCTTATTCATCATCGAAAAATTAAGTAGTAATGCACAGCTTATGAAAACACTATACGCTATAAAAACAATTCAATATCTCAACAGTATTATTCAAATGTCCGTGCTCGGGGCGCCAGTTATGTTCTGTAAACAATCAAAACTTATTTGGGTTCAAAAATCTTCTAAATATTCTTGAATTTTCTTTTTAAAAATTTTATTACATACTTAGAATTATAGAATAAAGAAATATTGAATTCAAATTATTTACATACTATGTACAAAATGTATAATATGTACAAAATATAAATGCTTTTACCTTGATAATTTTTGATCATCATACTAAAAACTGGAAAGATGATCCTTTATGCATTTCTGCGTGCCTTTTCATAAAATTAACATAATTCTTCAATAAAACTCAAGACACGCACGACAAACAAAAAATATAAACATTCTCTCTAAAAAAAATTCTTTTACATTCCATAAAAAATTGATGCCAACTTTTTTATCTAAACTTTTAACTCATCTCGTAAGATAAAAAATATAAAAAGCAAAGCAGACGAAAAAACAGCTTCGCTTCCATAGCAACGAGTCGCGTCTTATAAATAAATTAAATATCACAATTGCAAATATGCAAACGATTTTCTGTGAATAAACTGGGATAACTTAATTTATCAATTCCTAACAATTAGAAAAGAACGCTCCCATAGACTTTACATTATCATCCGGGTCTTTTTGACTACTTTTTCTGTGACTATTGTGGGCTCTTAAGAATTTTTGTGGGTATACGTGTCGCTCGGCCCCAAGTGGTTAAAGAATAAATCGGTATGTTATGACTTGGTTATGAGATATGACAGTAGTCGCACAATCATTATAGAAACCCTGGAAAAAATATTTAATTTTCTTCTACATGAAAATAGGAGCAGAATGTACAGAAATATCTAAATCAGTTTTGAGGTCTTTGATGGGATTCAACACAATACACTTATGTGAACTTGTCTTTTCTACTTTGTTTGAAAAAAAAAAAAAAATACAAAAACAAACGGCATGTAGAAAGTGACTTAAGATTAACCCTTTCGGGTCCGAATTTTTTTTCAGTTTTCAGAAAAAATTACTTTTACGTTGATAACATTAATGCCAGCTTTCCAAATAGATTAATTATTGTTTAATAAATATTTCATTGCCTGGAAGATAACGAATGTTGTTGTTTTGCGGTAGTATTCAATAAATATTCATATGACAATAGGCAAAGGAAGAATTTTTGGCGATATTTAGTAAATATAGTATTACAATAAGATTTAACTTACATTTCAACTTTCTAATACTTTTTGCGCTTTATTAGAAATGATTCTTTCAGGAAAGTAACTTTTATTTTAAATTTATAGAGTGAAATGTGTGTTTAAAATAAAAGAATCGCAAACGCGCAAAGAGAATAAAGCAAATAATAATAATAATTATTATTACTAAATGCCTAAACAGGAATGAAGTAATCTAGTAAATACATAGACATATACTAACATTGCTACAATGTTAATACAAATTAGTATAAATAGTAATAAAAGTATTTCTTAAAACAAAATAATTTTCCATTAAAAGACATGTACTATTAATAGGGAAGCAGGACGTTTCGGTCCCGCCATTTCGGTCCCGCCGTTTCGGTCCCGCCGTTTCGGTCCCGAGACGTTTCGGTCCCAAGACATTTCGGTCCCGAGACGTTTCGGTCCCAAGGCATTTCGGTCCATGGCCATTTCGGTCCCGAGACGTTTCGGTCCCGAGACATTTCGGTCCATGGTCATTTCGGTCCCCAGACATTTCGGTCCCTGGACTTTTCGGTCCCTTCTCCAGCAAGCTGAAATTTTGTGCACGGGAAATATCTGACATAATTTTATAAGGAACATTTTAGAGTGTTGAATTCAGGGGCAGGTCATTCCCCCCGGAGCTATCAATTACCCCCCCCCCGGAAAATTTGAAATTTTGTGTTTTCAGTGGTAAAAAAGTGTAATCCCCCCCCGGAGCCACAGAAGTCCCTCCCGGAGAAAAGTGTCTGAATTCAACACTGATTTTTTAACTGAAAGTCGGATAAAATTTTAGTGTAATGCGATTAATTAGAAGTAACAAGTACCCCAAAACTTGATCAATTATTTAGAAATCGATGGAGATTTCTGAAAAAAATTCACAGATGAATGGCATTTTTTAAAATTGCCAGAATGTTTTGAATTCTTGAAAGAGGAAACGGGGAAGTTAACTTGGAAACTGATAACTAAATTTATAAAAGAACCCAATTAACTTATGATATTAACACACCCCATAATAGTTGTAAAATTTTAACTTCTGAGATGCATGTTTCCTCTCCAGGGAGACAAAGGTTTTTAAATTGCCAGGAGAAAAGAAAGAGTTATTGTTATATGGAATTTATATTCTGACACTTAGCATATTATAGGATTTCATCGCTGAAGCCAATTTTCAGAATTATAAGTGTTTCATTATTTTGCACCTCCGCCACTTCCCGCATAGAAGCAAAAATGTTGAAATAAATAAAAAACATCTGCATCTGGTGGTATTTTACCCCCTGTGCCAAAATTATCATTGTATCCTCTCTTTGTTTATGGCATTTTTTTATATATTGTTTTTGGTTACTAGCATTTATTTTCCTTTTAAACTTTTCCGTTTTTAAATTAAGAAAAGAGTTTCCAGATTGCAACACGTGGAGGTAGTTAGCATTGCAATTACTTTATTACATAAATACATGACACGAGCAGAAATAATTATTAAAATGATTTGTAACCTTTTTTTTTCCATTTTAGAAAAATGAATTACATCTTGAATTATTAGCAATTATTTTTTCATGACAACAGTTCTTTTTTTATTGTTATTATTACAATCTAGAATGTTTATTATATTGACGCTTCCCTGTTTTTATTAATGTTTTCCAAAATAACGGCAACAGCAAAAAAATTATATTGCCATACTTTTATGCATATATCACATTTATACAACACATCTGTTAAATTTTCTAAAACCAGCTTAAGGAAACTAATTACAAAATTATTAATGTAATGCGTATTGAAATTTGTCATTTCATGTAAAGCTGATATTGTTATATAAAATGATTATTTTTAACATTAAAATATAAAAACCCTCACAAAAAATATGAAAAAAAAGGCCTTCTGTCAAAGTAAGTTAAATCAAAAAAGGTAACTTAAAATATTATGTCTAGGTGGTAAATATCTTATCTAACAATCTTATTTAGTTATGTTATAAGTTTTGAATATTTCAATGTCATTTATAAGCTGTAATAATAAAGATAAAAAATATTCCATTCTACTTTTTATACTGGTTTAATTGATACTAAAAGCGTTTGAAATGAAGATAACAGCAAGAGGAATAAAAAACACCGAGAAATGCTGTTCTTTTCAAAACATTCATATTTCTTCTAAAAAATGCCAGCGATTATGTGGGAGGTCCGTCCGCATTTGAACTCCAGAGTATAAAGGGCATTGTAAAGAATAAGGGACATTGGAAAGAATAATCTGACAAGTGTATAAAGATCAAGATACGTAGAATAAAGCTAACTACCTAGCTCTTCTAGCTATCTTGTATAAAGATGACTATTTGTTCAGATGGGCGTTGACAATTGATTGACATGCAGAATTTTTGCTTAAAAGAGGTTAATCGTAGTACTTAGCTTATACTTATATGCATACATTTCCAATTTTATAGGAACACCAACATAAAAAAAAGTGTTATTCTCGGCACACGGTTTTGATTTGTTATTTACTTAATGTTATACATTATTTTATTAAATGATTAACATCATCTTAGAAAATTTGAAAGCATTAATAATTATGTTGTTAAATTAAAAAATTCTCAAAAATTAAATTATTTTTATCAAACATATTTATTAATAAGGATTCAAAATTATTTTAACTATTAATTGTTTAAGTGACTTATTTATCAATTACTTGTTTAAAATCTAGTACAAGAACTATATAGAAGTTATAGCAAAAATGAAAAAAACATATTTTTTAAATTTCAGCTACTATAATGTTATTAACTTCGTTAGGATGTATAAAAATGATAAGGATTCTCAAAATAAATATGCTATTTATTCATTTATTGGTTAGTTTATCATATTTTTCTTACTCTTTAAATATAATAATTAATATATGATTGATTTTTGCGAACTGTAAACTATAACTTTGTTTCAAAAAATTTAAATCTGCATCTGGATAATAATGTTACCTAAACCTGTTAAGAAATATTATTACGCATTGTTACAGTGTTGCATTATTATGTTTAATTAATTATTACGTTACGTTACTAATTGATTTTTCAAAATAATAATAATAATAATAATAATTTCCTTTTTTGAAATAAATAACAATTTTTGAATAATAACTTATGGTGATGAATAATTGCTATAAATTAAATCTCAAAACAGTTAGTGATTTTAAAATGAAAATCAAATTAATATTTTATTAAATTTATGTATTTTTAATTTAATGAATCTTTATATAATTAAATTGATAAAATTATTAATATGCATTTCGAATTTTACTTTACATAAACTCAATAAATAATCTGTTTTATATTCAATTTATCATTGTGTTTTGTAGTTGTTATAAACTGAAGCTTATCGTTTACTTGTTTATTTATTTTATATTTAAAGTTACTGAAATTTAAAACTATTTATTCAATTAATAATAAAATTAAAATAAAATTTGTCAATTTTTTTCTGTGAAAGTGGGAGCGAAAAGGTAATGGAAATAAATAAATAAACGATAAATTAAAAAAGCTTAGTTTTGTCAGTTAAAAATCGAAAATAAAATTATTTAAAATAATAGTTACATTATTATATAAAATTTAAAAATAATCATTTTATTACAAAGAAATAGGCCCACTTTCAATAAAATTAACTCGCAAAAATTGTCTTCATAAGGTAAGAAAACTGTTAAAAAAAAAAAAAAAAAAAAAAAAAAATTGCAACCAATAATTATTACATAAAAAAAGGTCGTTGGACCATTTTTATTTTTTTAACAAAAATTTTTTATAGCACGCCTAGCTACGAAATAACTAATTTAAAGATTCTAAGAAAGTGTGCGAAAACAATCAATAAAAATAAAAGTTAATTAATAAAAATAATAGTTTATAGTATAGATAAAATACCTAATACAAAAAAATATATGATATAACTTAAAATATTTATTCTGTTAAATAATAATAATAAAGACAGTGTAAAATTATATAACATTGTTTAATCAAATTTACAACTCGCTGTGATTTTATTATCACGAGTTACAATAGATTAAACTTATTGGACTATTATATTCAGCTTTGTATAAAATTTGAGGGAAGGGGGGCAGGAGAATAAAAATATTAAAAAAGGCCCGAACAATGTTGAGCTTACAGCGTTTAGTGGGCCTTCATCAATCAGAAACCAAGTTATAAAGTGGCCGGTAAAGAAATAGTAATGGACCGAAATGGCAAGAGACCAAAATGATTAAGGACCGAAATGGCCAGGGACCGAAATGGCAAGGGACCGAAATGTCTCGGGACCGAAATGTCCAGGGACCGAAATGTCTCGGGACCGAAATGTCTCGGGACCGAAATGTCCAGGGACCGAAATGTCTCGGGACCGAAATGTCCAGGGACCGAAATGTCCCGGGACCGAAACGGCGGGACCGAAACGGCGGGACCGAAATGGCGGGACCGAAATGTCGTGTACCCTATTAATAGTACACCAGACCCGAAAGGGTTCAAACTAACCAGCAGGTTTAACCTATTGGAGACGAGCGACCAGTATATGCGCTGCATAAAGCATTCAGAATCCTGGTTTATTCACTCTAGTAAAATTTTACCGTTTAATTTTCGTTATTTAATTAGAGTATTTGCTCGATTTAATATGGCAGAAATCTCTGTTTTTAAAAAACGGTGTCAAAAGATTAAAAATTGCGTAAAAGGCTCCCGCCACGAAGGGGTTAACTTTCATATAGAAATAAACACTAGTGCAAGAAATCTCATCGATTGTAAAGCTGTGTTTTGATTATAATCAAACTTGTTTTTTTATTATATTTGTTCTTTTATTCAACTTACATGCATTGGTATTATCAATTCTTGTTTTTGTTAATAATGCATCGGTAACCTTTGTATGAAAATTGGCGTTTATAACAGGATAGCCGATAGCTTATAGAAGTCTTACAAAATATCTATACTGATATCAGACACATCCCATATTAAGTGGATCGAGTAAAAAAAGTTTCACATAGAAGTGGGTCGGATACCAGTAAAGGTTTAGAACCACTACTATAGTGCAATTAAAACATAAATATATTAAATATTAGATGAATTAGGGGTACGAAATATTTTTCTCTGCGCATGCGAGAATGATAAAAATTTATTTTTTATGATTTAATAGTCAGTCCTATAGAGCAACTCATACAAAAAAATCGGTCAAATATAGTCATAATTCAGAATGATATCGACGAGAAAGGTAGCGGATTTTTAGTTTACTCACTAAGAGAAGCTAAATGTTAAAGGATTTTCCATAAACTGTCAGTTTTAATCTTAATTATTTTTATTATTAATTTTTCGTTCTTTTTGGAAAACCGAGTCTATTCCAAGAAAGAAGAAGCATCAAAATCGAAGAGTGTTCTAAATCTACTCATTGACATTTATTAAATACTAAATTCTTTGGGGAAAGTCAGTTTATAAAAAGTGACAATTTGTGGAAAATCCCTTATCATTCACTTGATTTTAGAGAATAACTAAAAATCAGCAAATTTTGACACCGATACCTTTCTGAATTTTTAAGATTTCACAAGTTCGATTAGAGTTGTTTAATAAATCAAGAAAAAAGAAAATCTTTGTTACCTTTGTTATCATATAAAAAATGTTTCATAAAATTGCTCAATTTTTATCAAATATTTAATATATTTATATTACCAGTGCACTATATTGTTTCTACTACATTTGCCAAACTTTCTGAAACTAGAGTTAAATTTGATTGAAAAACCTGCATGATACAAACACAAAACATGCAAGAAACTTTTTAAAGTTTTTTTTTTTTTTTTTTTTTTTTTTTTTTTTTTTTTTTTAACAAACTGCTGTTTCCACGAATATAAATTCTATTCTTACGCAAATGAATACGCACATTGTACAATATCCACATATTTGTATGCTTTAGCTATAGATCATTTTGTGTATTTTATTTTACAGAACGATTCTAAATGTTATTTATCAATTGTATTTCGTTGGCCCTCCAATTGTCCTCCTTATCAAATCAACATTGATATAAACGGCCAAACACATTATTTATAAATCTGAGACTTCAGAAGTGTTCGATGATTAATGCCCATTTAATAGTGCATTTATATTTATCGATACTCAGCCGGAAAGCATTTTGCATGTGAACCTTTTGAAAATAAGCTGTATAACTTCTTGACAGCACGACTTTAGAGTGCTTAATGTCGTATAAAGCGTGTTTTGTTTTTTCACAAATAAAAAAAATAAATACATAAGTGAAATGCCAATAAGTATAATGAAAAAAAAAACGAATCTAATATATTTTTTCTCAGTAACCGGAAAAAGGTAAAAATCATATAAACTATAGTACAAAGAAAGGGGCGTCTGCATGGTCTAATTGTAAATGACATCATGAATGTTTAGGGCTTCGTAATCTGTCTCTTTTATAACGGTTACCTTTGTGGGTTTCAGCATCTATGTCTGTAGTTCAGGTATAGTAGTAACCTTGATTTGAGGTTAGAACAGTGATATTCTACATTTTCTTTTCCCCCCAAGAAACATATTTGTAACGTCAGCTTGTCGGCACCACACTAATACAACTATTAAAAAGAAGACGATAATAATCAGCATTGTAATTAAAATAGTAGGAATCAAATTCCGCCGAATTTCGGTGTATGAAAATTTTTAAAATGGAACTGTTTTATAAAATTTAAAATTTCGAAATTAATAACTGTAAAAAATACATCTCACACTGACTACTCTTAACGCTTAAAGAATATATTACAATAACGCAAAGTTACAAAAATACCATTTTCATAAACTCAAACTGTTAAATTTATTGAAAAAATATAAACTTTATTTTCATACGTAATCACTAACATATAATAAAGATTAAAAAAAAAAAAAACTATGATGAGATCGTTGATTGTCCAATTGAAAAATTCCTATGTTTGGTATTACAATATGAAAAAAAGATAATCGAGAAATAAAAATTTCGAGTAATTAGGCGAATTCTTGGTAAAATATTTCGTTTTATCACAGAAACTTATGATTCCCTTTTATATATATAACGTCATTTTCACTCGCTGAAGTATTTCGTCTAGCGTCTGAAGTTCAGTATCAGCGGGATAAAAGAATATTCAAATGCAACAGCTTTATGAGAAAAAATGTGTGTTTTTAGTATAAAACATGACGTCCCTTTCTGTTCAATTTTTTTATGTTTTTAATTGTAATGAGAAATAAACGACAATAAGGATAGAATCAATAAAACCTAATATATCTTAATTTCGTGCAACAATGGAAATATTACAATTGCCACCATTTTGAAGAAATTTGGTAAAAAAGTTTAAAATTAAAATTTTAAAAAAGATATGGGAATATTTTTAAAAGTAGATAGCGCGGACACATTAACAAATGCACAGCTTTAATTTTAAAAAAAATGACCAAAATCTGTTCAGCAGCAAGCTCAGAACAGGAGACTAAAATTCAACCTTGTTTTAAGTAGATTTCCTAAAAAACACCATCGATTACATTTTTCCTTATGTTGGAAATTCTGAAATTTTTTGAAGATCTATGCCGATCACGAGCCCTAGAACCCAAAACCATCCTTTACTTAAAAACTGGCCGAGTGCGATTGTTGTTAAATATTTCCTTAACACTCGCATAAACAGCAAGGAGATGGAGCAGTTTCGAATGAGAGGTGATGTCTGTAAATAATATTAAATTTCTGGTGCATATTTTTGCCTTCTAACTGGGAACGAGTTAACAGGTTGACCACAAATTTCGTTTCAAAATGATCGAGATCAGACAGATCTTGAGAGCTTTTAAGACAGAGAGTCGAAGTCAATACGAAGCTTCAATACGAAGTCGATATGAATCTTGATGTCGCGGCTAATGTCCGCGAAACCCCTTTTCCATCTTTAACTTTGTAAATATCCATATTGTATTGAAGTGTAACAATGATAACCAAGAGCTATTAAATTCCAGTTATTCCATGATTAGTGGCTGATTCCACCTTCATGTATGTCATTTTTTATGGACAAGATAACTTCTATCTACAAATCTCTTTCCTAATTGAACATAAAGTCAAGGGGTAGAAAATCTCGGTCAAAGCTCGTTAATAGGTAAAATAGAATCAAGTGGGGAAATAAGGAGAAGTTTTGTGGAAATAGAAAAGAAAACCATAGCTTTTTTAATTATGATACATATCAAATCAGTTTAAAGTTAATATGACCATGGATGTAATGGAGATTATACAGGGGTATACGCTGTATACCTTCTGGATGTTTTAAGTAGCACCGTATACTTTCTTAGGGCTTGAATTTCAGGGCGGGATGGCGGAATTCGCGCCCAAAATTTTGAAATCCCGTCCAAAAGAATAACATGGGCGGGGGGCTCCCGCCCAAAAAATTTTACATTTTGAAACTATGATCAACTCCCAGACCGTTTTGCGAATTTTGTGATATTTTTGTGCGACTGATCGACACATTTTGCGAGTTTTTTACCGCGAAAGATCAAGAAAATCACGATTTTTTTCACGACCAATCGACAAATTTCACAATTTTTTTCCAGGAATCGATTGACGAGTTTCATCTATTTTCCGCGGCGAAAAAAAAGGTAGTTTTGTTCCGAATTTTCAAAAAATAAATAAATAAATAAATAAAAATTAAAATTAAAATAAAAAATGTGTGTGGCACTTGGGGACAGCCGCGGTAAAGCTATTGCATACCGTTTTTTATCAACTTATGCAAAAATACCGCGTCAATGTCTGCCGAAGTCTACCGAAGGATACCGTGCCGAAGTCTGCCGAACTGAAACGCCGTTAGCCGGAATGTTAGGATTTTTTCACGTTACGAAATTTCTAGATTCGGTCGCCGCGCTCAAAGCCCGCGATAAAAGCTATTCAATAGCTTAATAAATTACCAAACAAAATTTGGTCGCGCTACGAAAATTAGATCGCGAGTTATAAGCATTTTAAATTTTTCGACCCTCACGGTGGGGGGGGGGTCTCCTGTCACCAAAAATTAACACTGTCTCATAATAAATTGCCAAACAAAATTTGGCCGCGCTACGAAAAGTAGATCGCGAGTTACAAGCATTTTAAATTTTTCGACCCTCACCGTGGGGGGTCTCCTGCCACCAAAAATTAACAATGTCTCATAATAAATTGCCAAACAAAATTTGGCCGCGCTACAAAAAGTAGATCGCGAGTTACAAGCATTTTAAATTTTTCGACCCTCACCGTCGTGGGGGGTCTCCTGCCACCAAAAATTAACAATGTCTCATAATAAATTACCAAACAAAATTTGGCCGCGGTACGAAAATTAGATCGCTAGTTAACCTATTTTAAATTTTTCGACCCTCACCATGAGGGGTCTCCTGTCATAAAAAATTAACACTGTCTCATAATAAATTACCAAACAAAATTTGGCCGCGCTACGAAAATTACATCGCGAGTTATAAACATTTTAAATTTTTCGACCCTCAAGGTGGGGGGGGGGGGGTCTCCTGTCACCAAAAATTAACACTATCTCATAATAAATTACCAAACAAAATTTGGCTGCGCTATGAAAATTAGATCATAAGAAATATAAGTTTGAGACTTGATATCCTAATATCTGAAAAATACCGCGTCAATGTCTGCCGAAGTCTACCGAAGGATACCGTTCCGAAATTTGCCGAACTGAAACGTCGTTAGCCGAAGTATTGGGTTTTATCGTTATGGAAATGTTAGGTTTTCTCGTTACGGAATTTCTAGATTCGGTCGCTGCGCTCAAAGCCCGCGATAAAAGTTATGCAATAGCTTAAAAATTTAACGCATTTAATTTTTTTCATAATTTAAAAAAAATTATGAAACAGTGATGCACGGACGCGCTAGCTTGTAAATTACGCAAAAAATCAGAGATGGCACACAAAAAAAACAGCTATTATGCGTCTCACAGGACGCGTGATTTCGTAAAAAATGGCAAATATTGTAAAAAAGCACAAAAAAACGCCTAATTTCCCGCACATTTCGTCAAAAACTTCGCGAAAGAATGGCTAATTTCGTTCTGTAGAACGGCAGTTTTCGTCAAAAAAAAGTCGCGGGAAAACGCCAAATTTCGTCGAAAAATCGCAAAAACAACAAATTTCGACAAAAGATTCACTATAAACGACAAATTTCTCCAAAAGATTGCGAAAAAACGGCAAATTTCCTCAGAAGATTCGCGAAAAAACGGCAAATTTCCTCAAAAGATTCGCGAAAAAACGACAAATTTCCTCAAAAGATTCGCGAAAAAACGGCAAATTTCCTCAAAAAATCCCGAAAAAACGGCAGATTTCCTGAAAAGATCGTAAAAAAGACAAATTTCTTTAAAAGATAGCTAAAAAATGCAATTTTCGTCAAAGGGAACTTCTCACCCCGGCCTTCCCCAAAAAATATTGCCGGAAGTGCATATTTCTGTTAAATAAGCTAATTTTCATAAATATAAAAATTGTTACAAAAATTAAAAATGTTGATAAAAATTGCTACTGTCATTTTTGTCACGTCTGTATTCTGGTAATTCTTTAAATAGAACATAAAATAATAGCGGGTTTTAAGCATTTTTTTCTCCCTCCCAAACAGCCAAACTCCCCTCCATTTGTAAATGTTGGTAGGGAGACTCCCCTCCTTCGAAAAATTGAATTTCAAGCCCTGTTTCTGCTTCTCAAGAAAGCAATAGTATTACATTCAAGGGTATCCTTTCTGTCTTGAGCGTATACTCTCTGATCAGATGGTATACTCTCTATTTTTTTTTTTTTTTTTTTTTTTTTTTTTTCAACTACATCTCTGATTATGACTCCTAGGAAAAGGACTAACTATTTGTAGATGATAAATTTTTGATAAAATTAAAAATGGGTTCAATGATCCTTATATATATATATATATATATATATATATATATATAATACCATTAAAAGTAGACAAGATTCACCAACGGATTTTATCAATAAAACAATAAACCAAAACGAAGAATTAAATTGAATTATAGTAAACAATATTAACCATTTGAAATTAACCATTGAATATAATAACTTATAGCACATTGAACATGGAAGGAAAAAAAGAATAATATGAATACAATTGAAATTTGTAGAACCAAAGCAGAATCTTCAGGTCCCAAATACCTTGGAACTACAAATGGAGTGTGTGGTTTCATCTTCGTATTTGCCATGAAAAAGCAAAACAATACGAATTTGGGACTACCATCACACAAAAACCAAATTATTAGACAAGGAACAAAGATATTTTACAAAAAGGAGTTGAAAGTAAGTAAAAATAATAGTTATCCATAACAAACAAAAAAGATAAAGCTGAATGGAAATATAATTGAACCGGAAAAAATAATAATCGAAATTAACATAAAATTGAATTAATAAAATGATTAAAATTAGAATTAAGAGATAACATTCATATTAACATATAACTTAAAATACATTATTGTTACTTTAATCAGTAACATTTATTGTGACTTTACATGGTAAAAACTCATTATCTTAATATAGGATAATAATAAAAAATAATAATAATAATAATAATAATAATAATAATAAATAAATAAAAAAATAATAATAGTAATAATATTATTAATAATAATACCAAAAATTATATCAATAACATTAAAAATAATTTGATATTTAAAATATAGCTATTTAACTATAGATATAACTAGACGAATATCCATATATTGGTGTAAATTAAACAGTTTAAAAATTATGTTAAAATAAACAACCCACTCTCAATTTTTTTTTTAATAAATAATTAACCTTTGCGTTTTTATCCAGACAACACCACCCTCCTCCGTACTCTAACATCTACCCACCAACCAACCTATATATATATATATTTATTACTTTTTAACATTTTTAATTTTTTATTATTATTTTTATGTTTTATAATTTTTTTTATACATTTTTTATGCAAAGAATTAATTATAAGATCATGTAATATCTAATTATAAATTAAAGAATATATGAATTTTTTAGGATAACCATTATTTATAGCATCATATACAAGCTTTTTAATATTAGTATTAATTAAATGGGAAGAACATAGACATTTTATTCTATATAAATGGTTAAGTATTATATTACGATATACAGAATTATGAAGACATGATTTAAAATTAGTAAAAGTATTAACTTTAAAATTAAATTCTTTCCTTTTGTCATAAATATCAGTTATAAATTTGTTCTCTTTTAATATAATTTTAATATCTAAGAAATTGATTGTATTATTAAAAAGTAGGTTTTTTGAAAGTTCAAGATTAGAAGGATAATCAACAGGGAATTGAGATATACAGGTGTTATCAGTATCAATTAAAATTACATCATCTATATATCGATATAAATGTATTGTATTATTTAAATAATGTCGTTCATAGTAATATAAGTATAAGTCAGATAATACACTAGATGTACTACCACCTTGTGGTATACCAACATTTTGAATATATATATTGTTATCATGCATGATAAAATTATTATAGATAATGAAATTAGTTAAGGTATGAAAATATTCAGAATCGATATAATGCGATATATCCAACTCGTGTTGATATTTTTTAAAAAGCTCATTTATGATATTATGTAAATTCGATAAATTGATATTATTAAATAAATCTTTAAAATCATAGGTAGTGATATTGTTTATACATTTAAGATTTTTCATAATATGGACCAGTTCATAACTATTTTTTATGCAATGTGTATTATCACTTTTTTTGTGATATTATATATTTGATTAAGAATTACTAATAGAAGTTTGTTAGCAGCATTATTATAAGTATTGCAACCAATTGTAACAGTTCTGAATTTAACAGGATGCTTATGAAATTTGGGTATAAGGACTAGATAAGGATATTTAAATTTAGTAGGGTTAATGTCTAATAATTTATAGAATCCTTTAATTTTACGATTATTGGCAAGTAAGTTATCATTAATTTTTTGGAATGTGTTATTATTAGATATACTAGATTTAAGCAGTTGATGATAATAAGATTTACAAATAATGGCATAATTATTAGGAGATTTATCAACATAAGTTATTACAAAGTTTTGTTGTAATTTATTGATTTGCTTAAACAGATGCTGTGTATTTACATATTCTAGGTGTGAAATATTATATTTTAAGGACTTGGTTAATTTATCGATAACTAATACTTTCCATTGATTAAAATATTCAATGGGTTTATTATAATAAATTGCAAGTTTATAAATAAATATATCTATATCATATGTAAATAGTTTTATGATAGATTTAATGTTTAATTTGGATGGAATTCTGTACTTGGTCCCATAACCCATAATTCTTCTAAGTGGTAAATCATCTACAAGATTAAGATTACCAGTAATAATATGTCCATGATCTTTATTTATATATTTTTGTAGAGAGGGGTCATTGCATTTACAGGGTAAAGTACTAGCATCAAAAGAAGATTTAGCGAAAGAATTATAGTTAAAAATCGTTCTGCCGATAGATATGGGATACTTAAAGGTTTTAGAAATATGAATATTATTAATAGGAAATTGACAGTTTTTATCATTTAATATGGAATTAATATTGATTTTATTAAATATTGGATTAGAAAAAGTAATTACCATTTGAGTATTAGTTTGTAGATTTTTAGGTTTTTTGAGTAAATTTATATTGTACAGGTTGACACGAGTCATAATGAGATCATAAAAAATATCTGAAAAATGTTTAGAGTAAGTTTTACTGAGAAAAATATTTAAATATTGTACAATATGTTTCTTTTTTATTCCAAAAATATATTTACGTATTAGAAACCAATTGTAATTTTTTAAATAATTACGATGCAGATTATTAATTTGTTGAATTATAAGGTTTTTAGGAGTAATACTAGAAGATGAACCTTTTCCTCTTTTGTTACGTGTAGTTTTAGGATTTATAAGATGATTTAAACTATGATAAATGGGAGAATAATCTGTAGTATCATTTATAGATGAAAAAACTTTAACAGATCTTTTAAAAACCTCACTATTAAGACCATAAGGATAAATTGTATTATAATATTTCATATATGAAGACTCTAAATACAGACGCTCAGATTTATTTTTCTGAATTTGTATTATTTCAATAGTAGTATTTTTAAATTTATGTTTATGAAAATGCTGTATTTCAGCTGTAGACTGTATATTTTTTGCTAAATTTTTATCAGAATCTGACCGATGTTGATTCATGCGTATATGAAGAGGACCAGAAGTTTCACCAATATATTTCAAATTGCAAATGTTACACTTTATACTATAAATTACATTAAAAGCCTTACAAAAAATAGAAATATGAGGATCTGATACGATTTGTGACTGAGAAGCAGATGGACAAGTTTTACATCGGATATCAGAACATTTCTGAAAATATAATTGAGGAGGAGGAGCATGTATATGGAAACTGGATGACGGTCCAGGAGTAACCCTATTATTGCTCCTATACCGGGCACTACACTGCAAAGAAGCATTGTGTATCTTGCCAGGATCGAGATTTTTACTAAGTACTGCCATAATATAAGAGATAATACAAATATAATAAAAAGATAAAAATAGAAAAATTACAATTAAATAATCGAGTATCTGGACTAATATAATTTACTAAAGAAAAGGATCTAGAATAATACAACTATAAAATGAAAATAGATACAATATGTACAAAGCTTTAAAGCAGTACTCAAACCTCCAAAAGGAAACAATACACGACCATAATACTACCATCCCACACCACATATAATAAGAATCATAGTACTCACAGTACAATAAATGCAAAATCACAAAATCGACTCATTTAAAAGTGAAAAAATCACATACATAATAATCCACAAACTTATCCAGTTAACATCTCAGCACAATGCTCACATTGTTACTACATTTCACATAGGCTTAACTAATCATAATTTCAATGTATTTATTTAATATAAAAAAAATAATAAATAATGATAATTCAATGTATTACTTTAATATTAAAAAATAATAAATAATGAATATTGATTTTGACATTTAATATACCATATATCAAGACAATGAATTAAACATAATATCAAAATTAACAGTTAAATTATTATAAATATACCACATATAATATTCATGATGAAACGATTTGCAACTCTTAATGGAAATCCTATGAAGTGGTAACGGAAAACTACATAGTAGAAATCTCACAGACAATACACAAAGGTCATGCGGATAGCAGCAATTACCTATGCGCACCATATTTATAAAATTGCTATTAGCAACGGATGTTATATATTAATTATATATAAGATACCACAATAAGAAAAAATTCATTTAAACTATTCAAAATGAAAAGATATATATATATATATATATATATATATATAAGGTTTCAGGAAGAAAAAGATTCATGGCTTCATGAATTCTCAAAATATCAAATCCAATTAAATTTATTATACATCTTTTTAATATTACCTACAACGTTTATATTGAGAAATTTTGATAGGGCCAGTTCTTATAAAATAAAATAAAATAAAAATACATAATGGTTGAAGAAAAAGTTATCGTATTAACATTATTCTGATACGACCTTAGGGTCTCAGGTCTTGCAGAAAAATATAATTAAAAACTCGTCAAAAGCCGCCAGATAAAATTGTTAAACTGGGTTTATCTCCAATCTTGACCTAGTTTATTATTATTATTTAATGAAAATAGTACTTAGCTTCGAAATCCAGCTGCACCTGTAAGCCGAGCCGGCAAGGATTTTTTTTTTTTTAAATATATAGATGACGACAAATGTAGTATAACGAAGAAATGTAAGAAAATTGATATAATAATTGGTACAGACTGTATAATAAAGTATAGAAGCAAAAAATAGAAAAATAAACACTCTTTTATAATCAATTTATTTCAATGTTTACTTTAAAGCTCCCGTCAAATCTCATGACTGGTATCGATGTTGTTCGTACTAGTCTTTATACGAGAGCTAAACATACCGAGTCCTGCAGCTTAAAATGAACTTCAAATAACTTACCTACATCTTTTGAATTAGTAGACACCGCCATAAATCTCGGGAAAGCAGAAGCAGGTGGTCAATGCAAGAAGAAATCACAGACACTTTTCTTTCTTGCTATTCCTTTTTACCTATTCACGTTACACTTCGATTTTCCTGAAATTTCATTTACTATTTCTATCAGTGTCGAATAACACCATTTAAAAGATATTGATTTATGGTGGCTTTATTTGTATTTTTTAGATTTAATAGTAATAAAAAAATTAAAAATGTAATCCATTTACTACATAAAAGATTTATTTTTACAAGTTTTTATTTAACTTGTTTTGTTTCTCTATTCTATTCAAATCTTGCAATTCAATTTTAACACACATCATCCCTGTGCCTTAGTTGACCTAACGTTTGGTAGCATGGTGTATTTACGGTGAGAATACAATATTCCTTAAAACACACAAAAATAAATAAATAAATAAATAATAAATAAATAAATAAAATTTGTTGTTGTTCAGGGGGAAGGGGGAAGTACATTTGTACAGTAATGGTATTTAAATGTCATCAGGCATGTGATCACGTAAATGCCATTGACAGCTTTAAAAATAAGTTGATGTTTTTCGATTGAAACAGTGACATTAGGTATGTGACCACGTAAATGTCATCGATTGCATTAGAAATAAGTTATTGTCTTTCGATTGCACACTAACATAAGATATGCGAATACGTAAATGTCATTAATTGCTTTAGAAATAAGTTGATGTTCTTAGATTGAAACAGTTACTTAAGGTATGTGATCACGTAAATGTCATTGATTGCTTTAGAAAAAAGCTGATATTCTTCGATTGAATGATATAATTTTGATTACGTAAATGTAAAATAAATTGCTGTTCTTCGATTGAACAGTAACATAAGATATACACGATCACGTAAATGTCATTGATTGCATTAGATAAAAGCTGATGTTCTTCGATTTAATAATGACATAAGCTCGATTATGTAAATGTAAAATAAGTTGATGTTCTTCGATTGAACAGTGACATAAGATATATATGATCACGTAAATGTCATTGATTGCTTAGGAAAAAAGCTGATGTTCTTCGATTGAACAATGACATAATTGATAAATGCACCATCTTTCAGTCCCTGACAATGCGTGTGCTTAGGGGAGAGGGGGGGGGGGGCTGTCCTTAATATAATGTTGACTTTTTTCTTGCCTGTAAGCTGAATTTAAAACTCTATATCCATTATATATGCATTAAACAAACCTATAAAAAAGTACTTTCAATTTAATTCTTAATTTGAAAAAGGCAGTTGGGGTTTCTCAATTCAGTTTTTTTAACATCCCCCCCCCCTATTAGTAAATCATAGTAAAAGCTGGTCTTTAAATATTTTCTTTAAATTATAATTTATTTTTATTACCTTTAAAAATTACAAGTAAAACCTACATTAATCAAGATTCATTTGGCACCGCGTAGAAATAGCATTAAATTCAGAGTTTAATGTCAAATTCTGTCTATAGGAAAAAATTCAATAATATAAACCGAGAAAAAAAGTATAAAAAAAAAAAAAAAGAAAGAAAGTTGAGTAATATTTTGCTTGACTTCTAGAAATGTTTATATATAATTATGAGAAAGAAAAAAGGCACGACGTACCCCCCCCCAAAAAAAAAAAAAAAAAAAATAGGCCTTTTCTCTCCTAGAATGCAATTGATTAATCCCCGGCTTTCCCGGAAGAGTTTTAATAATTTTTCAGACTGAAAAAAAAATAAATAAATAGAAAATTAGTACAATCGTTTGTTATTTGAGAAAGACTATTTTAAACAAAGCGAAGCTGAGCCATCCGTGAAAATTCAAATCGAGAAAGACATGTAACATAAAGACACACACACCCACACAAAAAGCAAAGTTTTCCCCGTAAATAGCGGTAAGCATACCCTCCTACAAGATCACACGATCACCTGGGATCTAGCGGAAGGAAACCTCGCTTAGAAAAAAAAAAAAAAAAAAAAGTAAGAAAGAAATGAAAAGAGAGAGAGAATACAAAATGTAGAAAAAAAGAAATCACTTTTCTCATCCCTACTTCTCCAGAACAAAGAAGATTTGAAGAGGCATCATTTGTTTTCCAGGGTAGAACGATTTGGCGCATGTATTTTTTCTTCTTTTATTCTACCAGTCGGGAAAAGGATATGGCAAAAACTTTACTGCGAATAGTTTTACATGCAATAACGACGTAATAATCGACTTTTTGGAAGGTTTGGAAGTCAAACTAATAACTGTTTAAGAGATGAGCAAATACAGGAAACAAGTATTTTTATGAAAGTGTCTTCAGAAATATTTAAAAGAAGAAAAACATTTATTGTAAGAAAATGGATCTCATCATCCTTAATATATGAGGAGCCCAGAAGCCAAGGGGTACAAGTGACAAAATGTCGATTTGGAGTAAATTGAGTTTAAAGATAATTGATGTTAAATTGGAACATCAATAACAATTAACTAAATTGAAATAGGAAACATCTGCTTGTTGCATTTCAATCTTTGAACTCTCATTTCAATTACTGTTAAAAAAAATAGAGTACAATTTTCTTTAAATTAATCAATATTGTTTGTTTTTCGAAAAAAGTGGTTTATCTCTATAACTCCCCAAATAATCAGAAAATGACCTATATTTCTTTACCTGAAATGAAAAAAGCATATTTCCAGATACCCTGTGCACTTAACTCAATTTTTTCACTTATACCCCTTGGCTTCTGGGGTCCTCATATATGATTTGCATTGTAATAAAATGGTACAAGTCAGTCATACTAAAAATGTGTACTAAAATAAATAGATTACTAAATGGTACACTTATAAAAAGAATATATTTAAAATACACTTAAAAATTTATCAACGTTTCATTCGCTTCTGCGAAAGTCGTCAGGATACAACAGAAAGATGTTAAATGCAATTTAGTTTTAAAATATAAACACATACGTCCACAGGCATAGTTGAGTTGAAAGCAGGACCGTAGCTAAGGGGGCGCTATGGACGGCTCAGCCCCCCCCCTAAAATATTTTGAGCCCCCCCCCCCCCCCCCTGGAAAACATTCTAAGGTCACTCAATGAATTTCTGTTCCAAAAATTCAAATGAAATTCTGTTCAAAAATCTAATTTGGTTTTGAGGTCCTTTCACAGTTTTGCTGAATTACTAAATTGTATCTAAAATAAGTGTTTCAGCACTAACTCATCTTATTTGTACATATGTAGCTAATATTATGTTTAATTTTGCACCAGTTATACACTCAAAATTTTCATCATCCTATACTTTTCTTAGCATAAAATGAAGTTATTACAACAGTTTAATAAGAAACATAACCTACAATGTGAATATGCACTAATTTATCTTTCTGCCTCAAAGAGAGAGAGAAAGAAAAAAATTGTGACCCCCCCCCTATATTCTCTTGAGCCCCCCCCCCTACTGTTCACGTCAAGCTACGGCCCTGGTTGAGAGTGCGTAAACCTGCTTTTTAATTAATTATAGCATATTATGCCAGGTTTTATGAGTGGAATATGATAAATAATCGTTACAAGCTCGTGGCCCGAGCTTAATGATCGTAATGGACTCTAATAAACGTAAAATAATAGTAACGATCATTTATCATATTCCATTCATAAAATCTGGCATAATATGCTATAAACATTTCAATAACAATTTTTTTTTTTCTTAAGAAAGGTGTTATAGTAAAAATAAAATACATTGACATGTTTCGGAACCGTCAAATAAGTTCCATAGTCATAATATAAATAAAACAAAATTTCAAAATATTTCTCGGTCAATACAAATGACACGCGACATTGAGATATAAATAACAAAAAACACGAGCTCTATTGCAAAAAATTAAATTAAAATATAGACCATGATCTAAACTTAACTAAAAATAAAAATTTTAAACTATTTCACGGTCAATACAAATGACACGCGACAAAGAGATATAAAAACACCAAAAAACACGCGCGCTATTGTAAAAAATTAAATTAAAATAAAAAATAGACCATGATCAAAGGAAATTCCAACTTGGTTCATCCCATTCAAGCCCTCACGAGGAATTTATTCATTAATTTATTCCTTTTATTCATTATTCCTAAGTTATGGTTAGAATTAATGAATAAATTCCTCGTGAGGGCTTGAATGGGATGAACCAAGTTGGAATTTCCTTTGATCATTGTCTATTTTTTATTTTAATTTAATTTTTTACAATAGCGCGCGTGTTTTTTGGTGTTTTTATATCTCTTTGTCGCGTGTCATTTGTATTGACCGTGAAATAGTTTAAAATTTTTATTTTTAGTTAAGTTTAGATCATGGTCTATATTTTAATTTAATTTTTTGCAATAGAGCGCGTGTTTTTTGTTATTTATATCTCATTGCCGCGTGTCATTTGTATTGACCGAGAAATATTTTGAAATTTTGTTTTATTTATATTATGACTATGGAACTTATTTGACGGTTCCGAAACATGTCAATGTAGTTTATTTTTACTATAACACCTTTCTTAAGAAAAATAAAAATTGTTATTAAAATGTTAAAACTGTTGTTAGCTTTCTTTTTTCAAAAACTAAAACAAAATCACTTCACCTTTTTTCATTCACGTATAAAAACATTTCATATTTATTTACTTAGAAGGTGTCACAAATAAAAATTAAATTAAAGAGTTGACATGTTTCGGTTCATTAATAAGAACCGTATTCATAACATATAAAATCAGTAGAAAATTAAATGACACTGGATATAAATAATTGGACACTGGATATTTATTTATATCCAGTGTCATTTAATTTTCTACTGATTTTATATGTTATGAATACGGTTCTTATTAATGAACCGAAACATGTCAACTCTTTAATTTAATTTTTATTTGTGACACCTTCTAAGTAAATAAATATGAAATGTTTTTATACGTGTTATTAAAATGTTTATATAAAAGGTGAATATTTTAAAATCTGATGATTTAAAAATTCAATTGGATTTAATTAACTTTTTATCATGCTATAATTAATTAAAAAGCAGGTTTACGCACTCTCAACTATGCCCGTGGACGTATGTGTTTATATTTAGTTCAGACCCCCGCGGAGGGCAATCCCCCTATGGCCTATAGCCCTCGTGCAGATAATCGGCCTTCATAAATAACATTGTAAATAACACATCAATCGATTACAAAACAATCGATTACAAAATTCCACCTTTACATGCAAAATTCAAGTTAAGTTAAATAAGAAAAGATAAAAATAAGACTTTAGCGAAAATACAAATCTTGCTAAGAGATATATTCTTCATTTTTTCTTTCAAGTCACGAAAGTGCTTGCATTCTAAAGTAAATAGCAAAAATCTGAAACTTCTTTTTTTACATAAAACCAAAAACTTTTCCGCACTCCCGCTAAACCGCACACGAAAAATTTCCGACTGGGTCAATAAGTTTTTTCATTTTAAACGGTGCGATAAAGAGAACGCAGGCGAAATGAAGGATTTTTTTTTTTTTTTTTTTTTTTTTTTACCACCTCTGTTACACTTCCGTAAGCTTTTAAAAAAAAAACTTTTCTATCAGACTCCGATGACGATGAAACGCACTGTGCCAATCGATTATTTTTTTTTTTCTTCTGTCAACCTAGATAACAGTACTTTTGATAAAAATCCCAGTCATCCAAAGATTTTTTTTCCCAATTTTCTGACACCTAAACATGATATTTCCATCAGTTTTCAACGACGTAAAACTAAAAATGTAGGAGATATGTCCACATATTGAAAAATAGATAGGAAAAGTATGGAAATCAGATAAATACACACAAAATATTTTAGACTTTCAAATGCTCAGTGTTGAATGATATTTAATTTTATCGTATAATGCAAGAATGTTGTCAATATGCAATCATTTGAAGAAAAAAAAGGTGCCCCTTTTAGCCTTCATCGAATAATGAATTAATAAAAATTTTACCTTCAAAGGGTTGTATATTTGACAACACCCTTATGATATCATGTGTTATCATTCCACGAACACCGCTCCCCTCCCCCACGCCCACTTTCCCTAATAATATTGCTATTAGTGTATAAATTTATTTATTTATTTATTTATTTATTTTTATAATTTATTTCTTACTTTTATCTTTTTATACGTTTGCAATAATACACAGGTATGGTTATATATTTATTATTCATGTAATTCACGATTTAAATTAAAAGCAGAAAATAATGAAATATCACAATAATGTATGAAATGACATTTTAAAAGAAATGATTTTTAAAAGTATTTAATTATAGCTTTTAGTTACATAATGCATTAAAAAGTATTTTTGTCAGTAGCACTTGCTCCGTGAACGGAGGAAAAGCAAAACTTCTTATAAACAAAAAAGATGCACAAAATTCTTTCCCAGAACACTTTCGAACAAAGTTGAAATAAGTTTACGATTTCGGTTTGTCTGTCTATCTGTCCGCGTTGTAACTCCTGTAAATGTACTCGGATTGCCCTGAAATTTTTGAACGTTATCGACGTTTACCTTATCAGGAATCCTATTTCAAATGAAGTTTCTAGCATAATAAGTTTATTTATAGGGACAGTCAAAAGTTTACCATTACATTACGGGCTATGGAGAAAATATCGTTTCAAATGAATTTGAAAGGTGTTACACCCTGTCAAAAATATTAAAATTTATATGCATTTACGAAGTGCACTAAAATAAGCATTCTGTAAAATATACGGTAGAAAATAGCTATTATTCATTTACAGGGACATACAAAACAATTCCATTATATAACGGTAAAGGGGGGATTATGTACAACATATTTTAATTACATTAAACTATTTTCTGGATAATAAAACTGATATACATCACTATAAGTTACAGGATATAGTCATGCATAGTACGAAATGCATAGCATTTACAGGGACACACAAAAGATTTCAAATAGTATATTCTTTCCATATTCTTCAAATAGATGTTCTTTAATTCTACAATAACCGATACCAAAATTAACAAAAAATGAAAATAAAACAAGTTAATGCATGCATATTAAATCCATACCGAAAGAAATAAGTTCTTCAGAGAGGTGATAACCATATCAATCAAGCCTGAAAAAACTCACCTAAAAAGGAAAAAGGAAAATACAATTAAAAAAATAATACATAATATTAATAAATACATTAAATTTAAAATTGTAAATAAAAGACAATTTATAGTTACAAGAAAAACAAGTTGTAAATTGCACGTAAAGCGTAGCAAATGAAGTGCGTTCGTGCGATAACGAAGTTAAAAAAAATATTCAGATCTTGCTGTTACAATAGGCAGTACTTCGGATACAGTGTAGTGTTCGAAATTTTTTTTGTGTGTGTTTCTGTAAATATTATACATAAATAGTAACTCTAATTACACCTCAGCAACGTATAACATATTCATAAAATGTAAAATAGTTTAATATAATTAAAACGCGCACCAAAGAATTTTCTCCCTATACCATAATGTAATAGAATACTTTTGTGTGGCCTTGTAAATCAATAACAAATGTTCTTTAAACCACAGTTTGTGCAAAATGTATATTATAATATGTACTTCATAGATTCATATCATTTTTATTATGTTCGAATGAGTGTAATACCATTAAAATGCATTTGAAACTTTTTTTTCCCCCATTGACCGTAAAATAACGGAATACTCTTGATTGTTCTGTAATTGATGCATCCCCTATGCATCCGATTTTCATAAAATTTGAAAAGACTCGACAAAATTATGTAATAATTATACATTTTAAATTTCAAACGATTCGATCGGGTAGTTTTTGCATTGTTATATGCGGGCGGACAGAACGACAAGTATAGGTGCTACGTATTTACATAATTACGAACGCACCTAAAAATAATTCAAGTTAATTGATAACAAAAATGTTATTTTGACATACAATAACAAAACACAACTAAGGGCTGTCCAACGTGGTGCCCGCGAGCTCCATGTCGCCCTATGAAGCCCCCCCCCCCTCCTATTATTAACTTTAAAAAAATAAAATTCTATTTAAAAGGATCCTTTGTTTAAAATCCATGATATCTGCTTGAGAGATATTTTTAAAACCTCTGTAAGTGTATTTCAGGCATCAAAAATTAAAACGTATTTTTAAAGTTTAATCATGTGTTTTCGTGTTCCTTAACTAATTAATAGTTATTATTTATGAAAAATGTTTTGGAAATTATGACGATGAAAACTGGTAAAAAAAAATGGCAATAACTTTTTCAATATGTTAAGATGTGAAATGAAGAACAATGAGCCCTCCCCCCCCCCCTCACCCTTAAACCTTCGTGCATGCAAATTCATATTTTCGACTGTTGTTGTTATTAGTATTGACCTACTTGTACTAGTCCATTGCTATTTTATAATACTGGTAAAGAGGTGTCATTTTCTATCTCATACCTTTAAAATTTTAGATATTTTTCTCATTTTGTTTTTTAAAAAAAACCTATAAGATTGGGCGAAATGTTTTCCATCAATGAAAGCTCTTCCAGTGTAGCATTTTGGAACCACCCATGATTTAGTCACTATAACCACAGAATCCCTTTTCGCCGAACGCAACCTAAAAATCCCATAAATCGATGAATTACATGTATGACTCACTTGTTCAAAGTCAAGTTAGAGATTAGAATATTAGCAAAAACATTATTTAATGAACGTTATCATTATACCCATTGAATACATCCCATAAAGAAGGCACATAAAACTCTATAAAAGTCAAGTTTCATGCATGACGTCATAGAAACGATACAAATCTATTTGTATGAAGGACCATAGAATTTGTATCTCTCTTCAGAAACCCTCGAGGGCGTAGAATTTCGCAGATCAGGAGGGCGATACCAAACATATGAAATAATACCAATATGATATGATTCACTAAGCTAATACAATAAGATATCTGATACTAGAGCTTCCCCTAACAATAGGCGTATCACTGTTAGAGAGAAAAATCTACGAAAATCAATGCTCCCGCATATCCAAGCCTTTACGCGCAAGCGAGGGAGATTAATTTTTCAGACACCGTTTCCCCTTTTTGTTCCCTTTATTTTATCAGATTCTACACTTGAAATGGACGATTTTCACTTGACCAAGTTTTAACCACTTACTCACTTCAATTTTGTTTAAAGTTATAATACGGCAGGGAGGGGGGGATTTTAATTAATAAAATTCCTCAACTAATGATACTTTTTGATAACTACTTTAGTCACTTTTGTATAGCTTTTTTACAGGGAATCCTTAAAACTACTAATCAAGATTTTACACCAATTTTACAGTTAATACTAAGTAATTGTTTAAAAATGTGGAAGAACTTTATTTTGGAATAGTTTCATTTAGTGAAATACTTCACACAACCACTTTTTTTGTATGTTTTACAGGGTGCTTACAGTTTCACCACAAATTTTAAGGTTGTTCTCAATTCAAAACTGGCAACTTTCAAAAAAAAATTTTTTTTTCTTTTTCTTTTTTTTTTTTTTTTTTCTTCAAACAAAAATTGAAATAGCAGGACCTTTTATTTAGGCACATATAATTGAACTGTTTTTATTATTATTATTATTACTTTATGGTAAAGGCGGAACACGTTTCTGAAAATGTTAAAGTTAATGCTTTATGCTGAATTTCTAAACCCAGCAGCACTGGAAACAACAATTAAAAAATGAAACCCTAAAGTCCAACAATCGCTCATAATTTAAAATGTAACTCATTTCGGAAAATGAAAAATTTTAATTACAAATCACTCACAAATCATGATTACTTAAAAATACGTAAAATGCGTTAAATTGGAAGTGAACATCGGGAAGTGATTGAAATAAAAGACTAGATTCGAGCTAGACTTATACCAGATGAATAAACGAATTTTCTTCGAACTCGACCGAATCCGACCATTCAAGTAGGGTTGAACAGTATTTTTTCTCGTTTCAAATCGTATTCGGCTCGGTTTGACTTTAAATGTTCCCAGTTACATTTTGACTCTTTCGGGTGGAGTTTGGATCGACTAAGATTTTTTACGAGGGCGGTTCAATAATTATTGTCCCTAGTGCATATAAAATATTTGTACTCCGATGGTTGATGTTAAATATCAAAGTCTAATAATGTCTTAAATACCTAGATGCTCAATTTCAGAACCGTAGGTGCTATTTTAACTTATTTTTGGTGGGAGGAGTGAAGGTAAAAGGTTAGTTTGGAGGGGGTTTGTGGGGCTAAATATGTGACAGTGGATAAGACATGATTCTCACTAGCAGGTCGGGTTGGAGCGGGACCTTTAATATAGACGGCCACAACGGTTTCGGTTTCGAAATCATTACAACTTGCTTTTTTACAGATTATGAAATGCACAGCATTTATTTATAGTAAAACACAAAATAATTCGGTTGCAGAACTAACTACAAGAGGGAACTGCTGGAAGTTGGAAGTGCTTTTCAAATATAACATGAATTTTTAAAAACTTAACTCATTTAGTATATAAGTGGTGAGTGTAAACGGGTGCACAACAGAATACAGACATTACCAACTATTGCCTGGAATTTTAAATAATGGATATGTACATAGAAATATCTCATTTGATGAAGTGTGGAAAATGATCTTTTTTAAACAATATTATTATCAAAGAAAATGTTTCATAACTATGCCTGATGCATGATTTTTCTATCTCACTTTCTTTTAATGGAAATAAAGAGAAAATATTATAATATATATATATATTAATCTTATTAGTTTTACTGTCACGTAATTTGTTTTTCCCTTTATATAACCCGGGAATAATACAGGAATTCTTTAAATCCTCAAAATAGTCTTTTCTCTCTACTTCGATTCTATATTTGCCCCCGTCCCGTAAGTCCGGAAAAGCGATCTGGAAAAGGAAGTGAAGTGAAGAGAAGCAAGATTCTAACCCGGAGGGAGTGTGCCTCCACGTTCGCTTTATGGACAGTGACCCCAAAATCCAGGAAATCCTCTTTTCTTTCGCTTCCCAACGAAAATTTTTAATGGATTCGACCTTGCAAGATTGACATTTTTTGGCCCGGATGGGAGAGTGAAACCGACTTATTTTCAGAATTGAGTATTCGAGTCACAGAAATAGGTCTGTGGTAAAAGAAACAGTAAAATATACTTTTATTATTACCTTTTGTTATACTTGTGTTATATTTTATTTTCCCAGAAATGGATTTTTGCAGTGTTAGAATTTTTGACTTACAGTCAGGGCCGTAGCTAGAAGTGTACGATAGGGGGGGGGGGGCTCAGGGGAATATAGGGGGGCTCAAGGGAATGTAGGGGGGGGGGCTCATATTTTTTGTTCTTTCTCTAATGCAGAAAGATAAATTAGTGCATATTCACATTGTAGGTGCTATGTTTCTCATTAAACTGTTGTAATAACTTCATTTTATGCTAAGAAAAGTATATGATGATTAAAATTTTGAATGTATAACTCGTGCAAAATTAAACATCATGTTAGCTTCATATGTACCAATAGGATGAGGGAGTGTTGAAACACGTATTTTAGATACAATTTAGTAACTCTGCAAAACTATGAAAGGGTCTCAAAACTAAATGAGATTTTTGAACAGAATTTCATTTGAATTTTCGGAACATTTAGTGACCTTGGAACTTTTTCCAGGGGGTGCTCAAAATATTTTAGGGGGGGGCTGAGCCGCCTATAGCACCCCCTTAGCTACGGCCCTGCTTACAGTATTTTGTCAATAATACATTTTTACTTTCTTCTTTCTTTATAAGAGACGATTCTTCTTCTCTTTCTAAGAGAAATCTTTATAAGAGGTATTGGATTCGTGAAAATTTTAGACTTCCTGTTTTCGATGGATTTATACATTTTGGAAGGTCTTAGGTACAATTTTACTGTTTTAAAAAATGTCGGTTCTTCTATATGTGAAACAATTTTGTGAGTGTTCTATCCCTAGAACTACCTCCCGGAATTTAATCTAACTTCAGATTCAATTAGACCTTAACAATAAATAGGTGCTGACATTTTTGTGTAAATCGCGCAAAAAATGTCGGCCCTATGTATTTTTTTAACAATTTCCACGCTGGTTGTCTCTGAAGAATTAATACACGGAATTTTATCAAACCTTATGTTCTGTTAGATCTTAGGTATAAATAGACGCTGATTAGATTTGTTGAGTCAAACACCCCTATAAATTCGGCTTTTATGCTATGTTTATCGCGATTTCCACGATAGCTATACCTTAGGTACTAATGCACGAAATTTCGCCAAATCTCATTCTGTTAGACCTTCATATAAATAGTTCCCTATTAAGTTTGAGTGTATACAAATGTAGTTGCAGATGTAGGTGCTGTGCTCTATTTTTCTTGATTTCCGCGAATTGTATTGTTGCAGAATTAATATAAAACACATTTAGATTTAACGAGATGGATTTTTCTTTATTTCTCTCCCCACCCCTCCAATATTCTTTTGAAAACTATCTAGTATTGGGTGAAAAATGTCTTATTCCGACACAAATTCTTATTTTTTATATTCAAAACCAATTCCGAGGAAAACCCATCAATTTTTATTTTGCTCCTCTGGTAAACTAAATTAGATTTGTTTTCTTATAACCAGCTTTTTAAATTGTAGTAAAACTGTATGCATCTTGAAAGGAGTATACCATAAAGCTGGAAATTATAACAGGCCGTCAACAATCAATATAAACACATGTCTCCCAAGGGGCAACGTCACAAATGAACAGAAAAGAGAAAGAGGGGAGCTTACAAAGAATGCGACAGGTGGCGCTTTTTTTTTTTAAAATCATTGCGGCAACACTTTCCTTTTCTGCATGAGCTCGTCTGTGATTGGTGTTTAACCTTGGTGTTACAGCTTGCGCCACCTGTCGCACTGATTTTAAGCTCTCCTGTTTCCATTTGCTGTTTATTTGCGGCCTTGCTGATTTTAATTTCCAGCACGAAACGTGCCCTGTGAGTTATTTTGATTTTATGGAGATTTACACAAATTTTAATATTTCAATGTGTTTTATCGCCAGTTTTTCGGTGCATTTTAACTGAATCACAATCAGTATATTAAAGGTAAAATTGACGATAGTTTGACTTTTTGTAAATTTGCCTGAAAGATACAAAAAAATAGCTAAAGTTCTCCTATTTCCGTTTACTGTTCATTTGTGGCCTTGCTCCCTTAGAATTTCCATATCGAAACACGTCCTGCGAGTTATTTTAATTTTATGGTGATTTACACAAAGTTTTATTAATTCAGTGTGATTTATTGCCAGTTCTACGATGCTATTTTAACTGCATCAAAATCAGTATTAAAGGTAAAATAGACGATAGTTTTATAGGGACTGTTTGTAAATTTGCATGAAAGATATAAAGAAATAGCTAAAGACATGCATCAAAAAGTACCGTACGTTGAAAATTTTCTCAAATTAAAACTAATCCAAAATAAAATTCGCCAATATAAACTTTTAGAATTTCCTCCAGCACACATGAACTCTACTGGGAATATTCCAGACTTTAATCCCATAAACCACCAAATTAAAAATCATTTCTACAGGTATATTTTCTTTTTCAATTCGTATACAAGAAATATACGCCGTCAAAGTTTTACTGCCGTTTTCAAAAATACCGGCAAATATAAAACACATTTACTTTTAACGCGCTTAAATTTATTTCTGGCCTTTTTTATTTCTCCAAATCTCCTAATATCATTTTCCAAAGCACCGTCCCATCTAGTTCTGTGTGAGAAACGTCTTATTCTGGCATAAGTTGTATTTTTTCTTTCTTTCCAAACTATTTCTAAGGAAAACTCATCATTTTTTATTTCGCTCACTTGGAAAGGCCTGGATTAGATTTGTTTTCTTATAACCGGCTGGGTTTCCCGACATTTGAGTTGTAAATAATGTTCCTGCATATGGCAGAATTGCATTTTCTGTAAACACTGTGTTTCTTTTCTCTGGAAGTATGTTTCTTTACTACGCTCAATCATGATGTTATAAAAACAGATGATGTTATAAATATAGCAAATTTACCTACAGCAAATGTCAGTTAAATGCGTCTAGATGTATAAATAATGTAAACGGCAACGAAGTCAATATATTATAAAGTATCGTTAATTGAAAAAAATCACTAATTATAATTATTCCAAAATAAAGTTCTTCCATAAATTCTAAAAAGTAAGTTCTTTTAACGTTTACCGCGGCAAACATAATCTTTACTGCGAATTTATCAGACTTTAATCACATGAATCACCAAGATTAAAAATCATTTGTACAATATATTTTCTTTTTAATTTCGTTCACAAATAATATACGCCGTCAAAGTTTACAAAAATACAGGCAAATATAAAACACATTTACTTTTAACGCGCTTAAATTTATTTCCGGGCTTTTTTAATTCTCCAAATCTCCTAATATCATTTTCCAAAGCACCACCCCATCTAGTTCTGTGTGAGAAAAGTCTTATTCTGGCATAAATCGTATTTTTACTTTTTCTTTCTTTCCAAACTATTTCTAAGGAAAACTCATCATTTTTTGATTTCGCTCATTTGAAAAGCTTGGAATAGATTTGTTTTCTCATAACCAGCTGAGTTTTCCGACATTTGAGTTGTAAATTATGTTTCGCGATTCCTGCATATATGGAAAAATTGCATTTTCTTATAAGCACTGTGTTTCTTTTCTCTGGAAGTATGGTTTCTTTACTAATGCTCAATCATGACGATATAAAAGCCATCATTAGATCTCCATTAGAATTTTTTTGGAAGAATATCAAAGCATGTGAAGTATTTGGCGATTTGATTAAATTATTCTACTTTCCTTTAAATGCATTTGAAAAATATCTTTAAAAGAAAAAAAAAAGTAGACTGACTTCAAATTGCATTTTTCTTTCTATGATCTTGCCATACTTTTTGGAGAAAAAAGTTCTAACTTTAAGGGTGTATTCGAAATAACGCTTTTCCACCTTCAACAGCTCGAAATTTCCCGATACAATTTCAGGCACATTTTTAAAAGTAGAAACATGAAACTTGCTGAGGGGATTCTTCAAGGGACTTATGAGGTGCCGTGTGATGTCTTTTTACGCTCAATTCATTGGAATTTGAGTTATAAACAATTATCTTATCAGTATGACCCTTTTTTTCGTTCCCAGATCTCCCGCTTGGGGAAAATCGGTTCGAAATGCCGTTTTTAATTGCTTTTTTTGAAATATTTTCTGCATTTATCAAAGAATCGACAATCACGGCACCTTGTGTACTTTCCAAATAAGCGATTTTGAAAGTTTGGTGTATTTGAGAGCAAAAATGAATTCAAAAATAAATCGGAAAATAAGCAGTTTGAATCGAAATACACCCTTAAAGAGGACTGTTGAATACAAAATTTATTCAGCGTTACTATATATTATGTAGATAGCATTTGCCGTTTACTTATGAGACAAACTACTGCAAATTTACTTACACCAAATATCAGTTAAATGCGTCTAGCTAAATAATGTAAAGGCAGCGAAGGCAATATATCAAAAAGTATCGTTAGTTGAAGAAAAATTTCTAATTAAAACTATTCCAAAATAAAGTTCATTTAAACTTTTAACATTTACTCCTGCAAACATGAACTCTACTGGGAATATTTCAGGCTTTAATCAGATAAACCACAAGATCTAAAAATAATTTCTACGGTTATATTTTCTTTTTCAGGTCGTACGCAAGAAATATACGCCCGTCAAAGTTTTACGGCCGTTTACGAAAATACCGGCAAATGTAAAACACATTTACTTTTAACGCGCTTAAATTTATTTCTGGCCTTTTTTATTTCTCCAAATCTCCTAATATCATTTTCCAAAGCACCACCCCATCTAGTTCTGTGTGAGAAACGTCTTATTCTGGCATAAGTTGCTTTTTTATTTTAATTTTTTTCTTCTTTCCAAACTATTTCTAAGGAAAACTCATCATTTTTGATTTCGCTCACTTGGAAAGGCCTGGATTAGATTTGTTTTTCTTATAACCGGCTGGGTTTCCCGACATTTGAGTTGTAAATTATGTTCCTGCATACGGGAGAATTGCATTTTCTGTAAGCACTGTGTTTCTTTTCTTTGGAAGTATGATTTCTTTACTATGCTCAATCATGATGATATAAAAACCATCATTTGATCTCCGTTAGAATTTTTTTGGAAGAGTATCGAGCATATGAAATATTTGGTGATTTCATTCAGTCATTCTCGTTTCCTTTAAATCATTTCAATAATGCTTATACTGTTTTTTATTTTCTTTTATCTTTACAAGAAGAAAGTATTGGATTCGTGAAAATTTTTGAAATCCGGTTTTCGACGGATTTACATGTTCTTGGGGTGGGAGAACTTGAAAATAGGTTTTCCATAAATGTTTATCTGTGATTCTGTCTGTATGTGAGAAAAATTTTGTGGGTGCTCTACCTTAAGAACTTATGCACGGAATTTCACAAAATATTAGATTTTGATATAAACTAGATATGATTAGATTTTGGTGTATATCGCTCAATAGATGGCGCTGCATTGCTGTATTATTTATAATTTCCATAATATCTCAGAATTAGTGCATGGATTTTAATAAAACTTTATATTTAGTTAGCATTTGATATAAAATGGAGCTAATTACGCTTTAGCGCAAATCTCTCATCAGATGGCGATGGCCATGGTACATTATTCGTAATTATCGCAATGGCTCTATCTCAAGAACTAATGCACAAAATTTTCAACAACTTAAGATTAAGTTATCGTGATATACATTAGTGTTTTTTAGTTTTGGGTGTAAATCGCCCTACAGTTAGCGCTACTATGCCGCATTTTTCACGATTTTGCAATAAATGTATCCCAAGTACTAGTGCATGCATTTTTCATCAAACTTCAGATTCAGTTAATATCTGATAAAACAAAATTGATCCTGATTAGTTTTTGGCTCATATCACCCAACA
The DNA here is from genome assembly GCA_964019185.1 of Maratus speculifer. Classification (NCBI taxonomy): domain Eukaryota; kingdom Metazoa; phylum Arthropoda; class Arachnida; order Araneae; family Salticidae; genus Maratus; species Maratus speculifer. The sequence goes on from OZ025303.1 coordinate 69,598,645, forward strand.
TGCATCGCTGTTATGCAGATTTTTTTTAAAAAGATTTTGCAGTAGCTCTACCTCAAAAACTAATGCACTGATTTTCACCAAACTTCAGATTCAGTTATAAATTGACATAAAATGTTGCTGACTAGATTTTTGTTTAAATCACCAAATCAGTGGCGCTGCTACGCTGCAATTTTCAGGAATTATTAACATTCATAATATAGAAGAAAGTTTTGGAATTGTTACATCTGACTAGTTTTAATGTGGAACTAACTTACTTCAATTGCATTTTTTTTCTATGCTCTTGCTATGCTTTCTGGTGAAGAAATTTCTAATTTTAAAGAGGGCAATTGGTTGGTTAGTTAAATTGTAATTTTATTATATGAAGTTTCTTTTAGGGAAATGACGCGCCAAAAATATATAAATATATAAAATCAAAGAATTACATTTTATAAAGCTATATTAAAAGCTTGTCATAAAACAATAAGAATGAAAAAGGCAATTTAAAGAAAAAAGGAATTATAAACTATTTAATGAAGTCAAAATACAGAAGTTAAAAGAACAAAGAAAACCTTTAAATATGTAACGTAATAATACAAAGCATAAAATGTCTTAATAATATTGAATAAATATGAGCTTAAAAAACTGTAAAATCACGTAGTCTCAAATTCTTTCAAAAACAGCATTTTTCGTCATAAATGCAATAGCTGTTGCAGTCTTATGCCAAAATGCATGAATACAAAATTTATTACGACTCTATATACAATAAATTTAATAATAATTTCTTAAATAATAGGATTCCATCTTAAATAAGACGTCATCACCCTGACAACATAGAATCATGACTTATCATGGGATATCATCGAGTTAATAACGAATGATAGGATTTATAAAATTGCAGAAAACTTTTACAAATATTATTTTTTCTCACTTTTCATTCGATTTTCATAAAACTTTAAATAACTCGACAGAATTCTGCAACGAATCTATATATTAAATTCCATATCATTCGATTGGAAAGTTTTTGCGTTGTTATACGCGGGTAGACCAGGAAACTATAGATGCTATATATGTACATAATTACGAATACACTTAAAAATGAAACAGAAATACCGAAAAACATAAAAAGCCACTGTGATGAAAACTTCATTCTAACATTTGTGTACACATATTTTTTCTTTCACGTGTTCTTCACATTGTTTACTCAAGTTCACACTTATTAAGCATGGACATTTAAAGTGAACGTGAGACATTCTCAATTATCTACCTAAATAAGATTCTGAATAGAAGGGGGGGGGGGGGAGGAAGAACTTTTAAGCTGCCTATTAAATTATTTACTTAACGAAGATGATTTTATGTCTAAACGTTAATTAAAAAGGAAGGGGTAAAAAAAAGCGGACGCATTATCACTTGATGGGAAATGGATTTCTTATCTATTGATTGTTCTATAACCCATTAAGTTTACAGAGTGAATGAATTTTGAAACGTAGCCGCAAGCTAAACTGCGTCGCGAGGGACAACATTTTGAGAGAAGGCAGAGTAATTAGTTAATGGATAATAAAAGATTTATTTTTTATCAAGCACAAACGAAAAACTAACAAAAACCAGGCGGAAGAAAGTCCTGCAAATGTCCATTCAAAAGTATTTAAAAATTTAAGAAATTAAAAAGGAAAACAAATCTGAAATTGTATGTAAAACCTGGCAACTGTAACTAGTTTGATAAATATTCAGATCATGATACAATAGATACCGCACTCTTATTCAAAAATGCATTCAGGGTTCATACAGAGTTGGGAAGAAAAAATCCAACGAGTACATAAAAAAAACCAAGGAGTTCAAAAAATTTCAAGGACTTACCACTTTTGTTATTATTTATGTGGCATGCACTTGCACAGCCCCAATTCCGCAGGGATTCCGCAAGTTATCCCCCACGAGAGGGGGGGGGGGGATCCGCGATCTTCAGATGAAATCAGCGATTTATCTGCGATATTTTAGAAAAATCGGCGATTTATTGCGATCTTTTGTCGAAATCGGCGGTTTGTCTGCGATCTTTTGCCGAAATCGGCAGTTTTTCTGCGATCTTTCGACAAAATCGGCAGTTTTTCCGTGTGTTTTTTAATTAAATCGACGTTTTTTTTCGACGATTTTTAGACAAAATTTTTTTTTACAATCGCATTTTTTTTTTTTTTTTTTTTTCCCCAAGGAGCAATATCACTTGCGCGCAAAAACAAAATACAATTTAAGGAGTTTCTAAAGAGTGTTTTGTTTATCTAAGTAGTTCTAAATACTACTTGGGAACGTTTTCATTTCTAAGTAGTTTCTAAGGAGTACGAACCTTAAGTCTGTACGAACTCTGAAATACAAAATTTATTACAATTCTCCATATTAAATTCAGTAATACAGAAATAATCAGACTCCATCTTAAATAAGGCGTCACCACCATGGCAACTTAGATCATCATTGTCTATCAAGAGATATATTTGAATTCATTTTATGTGATAGAATTTAACAGAGTGAAGAATCATCTTAGTTTTTGACTCGATTTTCAAAAAATTTGAAATAACACGACAATATTTATATATATTCAATTTCAAATCGTCCCGTTGGATAGTTTTTGCGCTGTTATATGCAGACAAACCAAACATATGGACCAGACGGCGGCTATAGATGCTACGTATTTATATAATTACGAAAGCACCTAAAAATGACACTTAAATACAGAAAAACATAAAAAGCCACTTCGATGAAAATTTTATTCTAACATTTGCGTACATATTTCTTTTCTTTCACGGGTTATACAAATATGTTCCTGTGTTCAGTAATAAGATTCTGAATGGAAGGAGGAAGAACTTTTAAGCTGCCTATTAAATTATTTACTTAACGAAGATGCTTTTATGTCTAAACGTTAATTAAAAACGAAAGGGTAAGAAAGCAGACACATTATCACTTGCCCGAAAATGGATTTCTTATCTATTGATTGTTCAATTACCCATTAAGTTTACAGAGTGAACGAGTTTTGAAACATAGCCGCAAGTTAAACTATGTCGCGAGAGACAGATTGCGAGAGAAGGCAGAGTAATTAGTTAATGGATGATAAAAAATATAACGTTTTTTTTCAAGCACAAACAAAAGAAACTAACAAAATCGGGCGGAGAAAAGGGGTCAAATATACATTCATTGGTATTTAAAATTCTAAGAAAATAACAGGGAAGGAAGGGAGAGACTTTTTAAATAGGGAAAATCAATCTTAATGAATCTTAAAATGTTAATTTACTGTCGATAATATAACTCGATTTTTATCTCATCTAAAAAAGCTCGTTTTGAAATAAAATAAATATATTTTGTGACAACTGACGGTTAATAATCTAGATGCTATCATAATATTTATTTCCTATAAATTTTTATATTATATTCTTATAAATCTTTGTTAGCTAAAGTAATTTCTTTCGTAACTTAACTATACATTGCTTTTCACTTATCTTTGTACAAACTGCAAGGTACAAATTAAACACCTGTCAGTAGATATAAACAAAATAGAAATGCGTTGACGAATGGCAGATAAAATTATAATCTGGCAGAGATTTAAATAAATAACTTAAAACATTTAATAATTATAAAATATTTTTCATCCGTAATCAATATAGCAGATAACGGTCTGTGGTTTTTGAATTTTATATATAGCTAGTGGATTTTGTGGTTCGACCAGTATAGGGCGAAAATGGGAAATTTTGTTACCGGCCACTGGCCAGTAAGACTAGTTTTTCAAGTGGCCACTTTGTTTAAACTAGTGGCCACTTTATTTAAAAATATTAAGCAGTAAAATTTCTATAAGTATAATCTAAAACTGAACAGCCCAAATAAATCTGATAATATAAATATACTATATTGAAACCTAAAAAAGTATCTATGATGAAATATAAGTAAATTGTATTATCTCCTTGTAAAAAAGTGGCCACAAGGTGGTCAGTGATAGAGAAATTTTCACTGGCCACTTTTTCTCATGTACTGGCCATGTGGACGGTGGCTAATGCTAATTTTGCCCTTTATCGACCAGTATATATTTCTTTCGAACTTGTCAACTGCTTCAGGTACGCTGAAGACGCAAATTTTATGTTTGTGCAAGGAGTATCACCTCATCATGCCTTGTTGGTTTCGAATAAAAGTACTGGCATGGATTTTATCTCCATGGAATTCTGTCTTGATCCTCAGTATTTATTTTCAGGAAAAAGGACCGAAGTTATATAACTTGTTTCATCAACGCAATCTACTGCATATTTTATCTTACAGATCAATGGTCTAAAATTACTTTAAAATGTATAATTATTAATAACACAGTACGGAATTAAATTGATCTCTTTCAGTCGTCACGAAAGTTGATATTTTTAACAAATCTTGCAGGAAGGTGAATTATTATTATTATTATTATTTTATAATTATTAATTTTAATCAATATTTGTATAAGAATTTAATAAAATTTTATTTTTATAACTTCAGTGCAAAAGGGAAAAAACCCCTATTACATTACATTTTTTAATAAAAAAGTATATAAATTCGAAAATTTTGGTGTGAATTCAACATAGCGAAAGGTTTAAAAGTTGCTGAAAAATTTCTGAAAGAATTTGATTGTTTTACAAAAATATAAATCGTATTCAATAGAACAATGCTTTCCATAACATTTTAGAATATACAGAAACAATTACAATATACTATTCGAAACATGGCTGGCATAAAAAATTAATAAGTCTAAGTTATCAAATCATCATATCAATTTTATTTTTAACTATCATAATACTTTCTACTTTATTAGCATAGATTGAAAATACGCACAATCAAACTGAACAAAAATAACACTGAAAAACTCGTTTTTAATTAAAAACTAAAAAATAATGAAAAATCTTTAAAAACGATTAGATTTTTTTTTTTTTGAAGTTTTAATAAATTATAATTGTTTTCCTTTGAACTCTACCGGTTTTTAATTACTAAACAAGTAATATGAAAAAAAAATCCAGTGTAATTATAAGCAATGGAATGAATGTTATATAACAATTTACAAACTTTGACCTAATATCGAACTTAGAAAATTGAACAAAGATAATACTTATTATCTTAATTAGAAATCTGAACATAAGAATTGTTACAACTTTCATGACATTTTTGTAATCAGTCAAAGTGACAGAGAAAAAAAAAAAAAAAAAACATTTCAGAAAGTACGATATCATTTTTTTTTTTTTTTTTTTTTTTTTAATGTATCTCAAGACCTAAAATCTGAAAAAGTTACATCTCATTAATGTATTACAGTTGAAATAAACAAGGAAAAATAATCCCTTTTGATAAAGAACTTCAATTAACTAGAGTATTTTATCATCCCAATTAAAGAAAGCAACTATGATACCAATTAAAGAAAAACAAGTAAGAAGCGTTTACTTGTATCACAAAAATCGTAGAATGATATTGTTACTGAGGATATATTATATTAAAGATAAATAAAATATTTATCTAATGATACATTAACCTGATAGTGTTTCAAAACATTTTCTGCAAAGGATCACTTTGTCAGTAGAACTTTGAACTAATTTAACTCTTTCGGCTCTGGTGTATTGCTAATAGTACGCTTTTTCATCGAGTATTATTTTGTCTTAACAATTAATTAGTTATTTTCGACATATAGAAATGATAGTACAGTAAAACCTCCAAAACGGACACCTCTATTTAACGGACAGTTTTCCAACCCCCACCCCAAAATCTACATTTTTGTATGTTTAACCTCTGAATAACGGACATTCCGAATAGCGGACACTATTTTCGTCGATAAAGGATGAAAAATAATTTTTTATCCAGAAGGAAAACGGAAAAAGAGTAAAAAGGCCTCCAAATTTATCAGAGCAATGTGTCACAAATTTTGTGATCACAGATTAATGTAGAGGATGGTCTAGGGAAAATTCTCCCCCCCCCCCCTACATTTAGTGTGAATTCAGGGTTGCCCGGGGTGGACATCTCCTTCAGCATTGCAATGTCCCACCGGAAGATTTTAAGATTTTATGCTTTTAATAAACAAAATGTGCAATCCGTCCCCCCTTCCCGGAATTCGATAGAGTCCAATAACGTAACATTGAAAAACAAATTATATGTAATTGCAAGAAAAAGTAAACTTTCGTAGCAGATTTTTTCTTAAGAATGTAATAAACAGAAAATAAAGGTATGCACAATTTTATTTCACTTTTATTGCTTAAAAAAATATTTTAATTTCTCATTAATCATATAATATAGGTTTTAGGAATATAAAAGTCAATGAATGAAACATTAAGCATTTCTTGGCGATTTTTGAATCTCTCAGGTTTTCCTAATAGCGGAGAATTTCTCCGTTCCCGAGGTGTCCGTTATTTAGAGGTTTTACTGTATATGGCTATGCCTTTACTAATGTAATTCCTGAGTTGGCATTTGGTAATAAAAATAAAGTTTACTTAATTCTCTTTGCACCTTTGGCGATTCCTTTATTTCATACATATATTTTCACTCTTTAAATTTAAAATATAAGTTACTTTTCTGAACCAATCAATTGTGATAAAACGCAAAAGTGTAATAGCCTCTGAAATCATGTTGTAATACGTCATTTTCTAAACGTCTCCAAAAACTCTTCCTTAACCTATTATCATATAAATATGAATTGAATAGAACACAAAATAAGTGCATTCTTAAAGATTATTATCTCATTGTCTGAAATCTAAAATTTCGCTAACTCTATTTGAATAGCTACGTTATTAAAATAAAAAAAAATATTCAGACCCGAAAAGGCTAAAACTTAATATAATTACATAAATATATTAGGATAATATTTTAATCGATGTGCGAATTCATTCATTAGTAGTATAAGTGGTAAATTATTATTATTATTAAAAACTGAACAAAAACAATAGGGAAATTTTTTTCTTGATAAACTTGAGAAGAAAGACAGGAAAAAAATATATATATTCAGATGTTATATCATTTATTTATGCATCCAAATAAAAAACGTTAAAAAGGTGACAATTCGTTAAATAATTACCATTGGAATTAAAACAAAACAAATAAAAACAAAACAAAAAAATTGGCAAAGAACTATACGTAACTATAGCACTTTCCTATCATTAAAATAGAAAATAAATTTAACAAACGCGAGTATAGAACATACATATTCGGCTGTAACACAAAAGAAGAAAAAAATATTTCAGAAATGACATGCGGTAAGTTTTAGTGGCAAATAGTTATTTTTCGCAAGTCGAAATTTCTCTCTAAACTTAAAAAAAAGAGCTAAGCAGTAAGCACTAACAATAAAGTGACATATTTACAATAAATGGCATTTCAGAAAGCGAGTCTATAAACTTCAGGAAAGAGATTTTAAAATATTTTAAGAATACAAGTTTGTAAGCTCAGCGTAAAAGAAAAATCTTAGTTTTGAAAATATTTTTTTAGAAATAAGCATAAAATGGAAAAAAGATTTTGAAATATTAGAATTAATTATAATGTCACTTAATGATATCTGCGTTTTTTCAAGTATTTTTTTATAGGCTGCGTGATAAGAACGACTATATTTCTTTTTCATTCCAAAACACGGTTTTTGTAACAGAAGTACATGCCTTATGTTCAGTCGAATAAAATTTAAAATATTCTGGAAAAGCATCACGTGGCATACTTCATCTATTTTAGCTTGTTCAGCGTTTAAAATTTTCAAACCAACCTCACCCAAAATCGCCCAGAAAATTTTCCGGGAATTTCAAAAGAATTTTCCCTCTAAATTTAAAATATTTGTTAAGCACTAATAAAAAAAATGTTTTTAATATATAATGGTGGTTAAATATTTACAGTAAACGACACTTGAAAGGGCGAATGTATGAACAACAGAAAAGAGTTGAAATATTTTCCGAAAATACAAATTCTTTAAAACAAGCATAAAAGAAAATAGCAAATATCGGAAATATTTTTCAGAAATATGTATAAAGCGGAAGTGTTTGCTTTTGCTTCAAATATTAGGATTAATTATAACATTATATAATAATATCAGCAGTTTCACAGAATTTTTCGTTTATAAGAATAATTCCATTAAAATATTTAATTTGTAATTCCTTCATGCAATTTGTGGTAAAATTTAACGGCAAATAGTTATATTTCGCTATTTATTTTTGTTAGTAGTTGGCATGCTTAAGATTAATGTTGGATTCAACTATTTGATTATTTATGGGGGGAAAAAATTTTTATTTTTTTGAAAAAGGCAAATTATTTTAAAAGAAATGTTCCTTTAAATTTTAAACTAAGCATTAAAAATAAAGTAATATATTTACAAAAACATGACGCTTAAAGGGAGACTATAAATTCCAGGAAAAGGAACTTGAAATAATTAAAAAAAAATAAGGTAAACAAAAAAGCGAGTAGAAATTTCGAAAGTATTTTTTAGAAATATGCATAAAAAATATATTTTTTTAAATATTAAAATTAACTCTTATCTCGCATAACATCTACGTGTTTATAGAACTTTTTCCCAAGAATAATTTCATAAAAATATTCTATTTGTTATTCAATCATGTAGGCTGATGCAGACGATAATTTATTTCTTTGGAAAAAAATTGCTTTTATAGAGAAAAAAAGAAAGAAAGAATGAAATGGTATTTCTTATATAATCAAATAGATGAAACAAATATTCATTTGAAATCTACAATGTAATATAAAAAATTAAGGATTATTAAGCATTGGATATAGGAAGAAAATCCAGGCTTAATGCAAAAAATCATAATTATCACATACAATAACGCCTTAGTCATCAAATAAATAAAATCGCACAGTTGCATTATGAGATTTACTTTTAATTGTAGAAAGTGATTTTGATAATTATATCGGTTGGATATGAGATCATTAACTGAAAAAAGGTACTTTATCTATGTTACTATGTTATTTTTTAATCAAAGATTACATTTAATCTATTATTTTATTTTAAAGAAATCCAGAATTGAATATTAGGATAAGTATTACTTTTTTCATGACATTTTTATAATCAAAATGACAAGAGGAATAAATACTTTTTATAATATACAACAAAAATCCTTAACTTATTTTTATTGTCTCAAAATCAAATATATCAAACGCTGGCATTTCATTAAAAACCTACAGCCACAACAAACAAGAAAAAAAATTCCCCTTTGGGTACCAAATCTTTATAACTTTCTTGTCATTCCAATAAAGAATAAATGCAAGCAATGCAAGTATGGAGTACATATAATCGGCGGCAATCACATAGGAAAAAGCGGAGAGAAGGGTGTCAATTCAGAAACGACATGCAGTAAATTTAAAAGCGAATGGTTATTGCTGGTATAACTTTTTTCAAGTTTAAAAAAATATAAAGTCGCTGCATTAAAATGACACATTTTGAGAAAATGACACTTGAAAGTGGGTTCTATATAAGCATTAACAAAAAAAATAACATATTTACAGTATAATGACACTTTAAAGAGAGACTATAAACTTGAGGAAAAGGAACCTGAAATAATTTAAGAAAAAAAAAAATATATATATGTATATATAAGGTAAACTAAAAAGCGAGTAGAAATTTCGAAAATATTATTTAAAAATATACAGAAATCGTTTTAAGTATTAGAATTATTTCTTATGTCATATAATATCTACATCTTTACAGAATTTTTTATTCTTAAGAATAATTTCATTAAAATATTCTGTTTGTTATTCATTCATGTAAGCTGATGCAGACAATATTTTATTTCTTTAAAAAAAAAAAAAAAAAAAAAAAAAAAAAAAAAGAATTAATGAAATGGTATTATTTTATATAAATCAAACAGATGAAACAAACATTCATTTGAAATCTACAAAGCAATATAAAAATTAAGAATTAATAAATATCGGATGTAAGAAGAAAGTTTGGGTTTAATGCATAACATCATAATTATCACACACAACAAAATCTTAGTCATCAAACAAATAAAATCGCACAGTTGCATTATGCGATTTACTTTTATTCGTAAAACGTGGTTTTGGTAATTATATTAGTTGGACATAAGACCGTTAATTGGAAAAAGATACTTTATCTTCATATATATTGTTTTTTAATCAAAGATTACATTTAATCTATTAATTTATATAAAAGAAATTCCAGAATTGAATATTAGCATAAGTATTATGTTTTCAATAACAATTTTATAATCGAAATGACAAGATAAATAAATACTTTTCAATATATACAAAAACATTCCTTACTATATTTTTATTTTCTCAAAATCAAATATATCAAACACTAGCATTTCATTAAAAACTTACAGCCGAAATAAACAAGAAAAAAAAAATCCCCTTGGGCACAAAAACTATATAACTTTCTCGTGATTCCAATAAAGAATAAATGTAAAAAAATGCAAGTATGGAGTACGTTTAATCAGTTGCAATCATAGAAAAAGAAACAGGGAGAGGGGGGTTGGTGTCATTTCAGAAACGACATGCAGTAAATTTAAAAGCGAATGGTTATGCCTCGTATAACTTTCTCCTTCAAATTTTAAAAAATACAAAGCCGGTGCATTAAAATGATATATTTACAGAAAATGACACTTGAAAGGGGATTCTATATTCAGGGAAAGGATTTTGGGAAAAATAAATAAATATAAATTTGAAATATAAAGGAAATTAAGGTAAACGTCAATCAAGTACCACTTTCAAAAATAATTTTAAGAGGTATGCATACAACAATTTCTAGAAAATTATTCTAATTTTACATCGATAGTATCTGTGGTTTTACAAAAATTTTTTAATTCCCAAGAATAGTTTAATTAAAATATTCCATTTATTATTCACTGAAATAGATTAATGCAGGCGATATTTTATTTTGTTTTGAGAACAGTTGACGTTCAAAGCCATTTTTTTTTTTTTTTTTTTTTTTCATTTTTCACTCAAATGTGCGGAAGTTTTTGCAAACATAATAATAATAATTGAACCAATTTTATTCAATACTGTGTGTATTTAACACAAACTAAAAATGTTCCGTGGACGTTAAATTTGGATTTAGGAACATTGTGTGTAGTTAATTGAAAAAAGATACTTTTTCTACGTACTATGTTTTTTTTTTTTTTTTAATCAAAGATTACATTTAATCTATTACTTTATAAAAAAAAAAAAAATCAGAATTGATTGAAATGTTATCATGATTATTAAGTTTTTCACGACATTTTTATAATCGAAATGACAAAAGAAATAAATACTTTTCAAAATATACAACAACATTCCTTAACATATTTTTATTTTCTCAAAATCAGAAATATCAAACTCTGGCATTCCGTTAAAACCTACAGTCGAAATAAACAAGGAAAAAAAAATTCCCCTTGCACACAAAAGCTATATAACTTTCTTGTCATTCCAATAACGAATGAATGTAAGAAATGCAAGTATGGAGTACATTTAATCGGCTGCAATCACAGAGAAAGTGAGGGGGGGGGGGGGGGGGAATGGAGGGTGTGATTTCGGAAACTACATGTAGTAAATTTAAAAGCGAATGGTTATGCCTCGTATAACTTTCTCCTCCAGGTTTAAAAAAAAAAAAAAAAAATTACAAAGCTGCTGCCTTAAAATGATATATTTACAGAAAATGACACTTGAAAGGGGGTTCTATATTCAGGAAAATGATTTTGGAAAAAAAAAAAAAAATACATATATATATATATAAATTTGAAATATAAAGAAAATTAAGGTAAAAGAAAATCAAGTATCACTTTTAAAAATATTTTTAAGAAATATGCATACAACGCTTTCTAGAAATTTATTCTAATTTTACATGGATAATATCTGTAGTTTTACAGAATTTTTTTTTTTAATTCCCAAGAATAGTTTAATAAACCCTTTAAATCCCATGATAGAACACGTTCTAGAAATTATGTAGCTCAGAAAATCTGATTTAACATCAGAAAAATTCAATGGCTAATTTCGTTTTATTTAAATACAGAATGTTCTGCTATTAATTAAAGCAAATATTGCTGTTTTAATTTTTTGGTGGGAATTAAGATATACGAATTAAAATATCAAAATATCTCGTGCGGTTTGGGATCCAGAGGGTTAAAGTACTCCATTTATTACTCGTTGAAATAGACTAATGCAGGCTATATTTTATATAGTTTTAATAACAGTTGACGTTCAAAGCCATTTTTTCAATACTGTGTGAAATTAATACAAATTAAACTAGTCGTTGGGGGCCACCGTAATACTTACCCATCATGGATATGTATATGAAAATAAAACATGTCAAACTATTTATACAATGCATTGCAATTCACATTAAACAAAATTTAAATATTGTTAATATACATAGTAATGCTATATTAAAGAACTGCTGATGTACCAATTTCGACAAATTATATAAAACGCCAAACTACTCATGTAGTACCGCACTGCCGCACTGCGTAAAAGAAACATCCTTATAACTCCAAAAATAGTAATTCTATTAACTAACAATTAACTGCGTCGGATTAAGCGTCTCATTTCCAATTAAAATGTACTTCTGAATTGAAATTTGAATGAAATACAGGGTCATGAAAAATCGAAGAATGTGGAAAACAAGATTACAGATATCTCGCCAACTAATAATCCGCTCGATTTCGTTCTATATGCAAAATGTGTGTTATTTTATTGCCTTTTACGTCCATTCCTTAGAACAAAAAAATTCGAAAATTTTTATATACCTTTCATCAGAACGAATTTTTCGAGAGTCCCAAAAAAATAGTTCCGGATAATCGAGGTTGATTATATTAAATAGGGTTCGTCCCATTCTTACATACTAACCACATACAAAATTTCAAGTCTCTATCTCAATTTGTTCGGGAGATAGAGCGTTTACAGACAGATAGACAGACGGACGGCAAATTTTTTTTTTTCTAAAAATATGTTTTTCGGAATCTCCACTATCTAAAACGTGTAAATCCGTCAAAAAAAATTTTTCGATTTTCAAAACGATTGCAAGACTTACCCTATACTACGTATGATGGGTAAGTAAAATGTTCCGTGGACATTAAAGTTGGATTTAGGAACATTATGTGCAGTTAATTGGGAAAAAAAAAAAAATACTTTTTCAACGTACTATTTTTTTTTATTTTTTTTTTTTTATTATTATTATTTTTTTTTTTTTAGCCAAAGATTACATTTAATCTATTACTTTATCTAAAAGAAAATTCCAGAATTGAATATTAGCATGAGTATTACGTTTTTCATGACATTTTTCTAATCCAACAGAAATAAATACTTTTATAAATATACAACAACATTCCTTAATATATTTTTATTTTATTCAAAATCAAATATATCAAACTCTAGCATTTCATTAAAAACCTGTAGCCGAAATAAACAAGAAATAAATTCCCCTTGGGTACAAATACCATATAACTTTCTTGCCATTCCAATAACGAATAAATATAAGAAATGCAAGCATGGAGTAGGTTTAATCGGCTGCAATCACAGAGGAAGAGGGGGGGGGGCGAGAAAGGGGGGGGGGTGATTTTGGAAACGACATGTAATAAATTTAAAAGCGAATGGTTATTTCTTGTATAACTTTCTCCTCCAAGTTAAAAAAAAAAAAAAAAAAAAAAAATGCAAAGTCGCAGCATTAAAATGACATATTTACAGAAAATGACACTTGAGAGCGGATTCTATATTCTATAAGCGGAGAAAAGATTTTGGAATCTAAATGTAAAGAAAATTAAGGTAAACGAAAATCAAGTAACACTTTCAAAAATATTTTTTAATAGGTATGTATACAATGATTTGTAGAAATTTATTCTAATGGATAAATCTGTTTGTTTCAAAGAACATTTTTATTCCCAAGAATAGTTTCATTAAAGTATTCCATTTGTTACATTTAAAATGAAAATCATATTTCAAATTGCTTAAGGGGTGCCAAATACCAGCTTTGTGAAAAAGTTTAATTTGATTTTCATTTGAAATATTACATGCAAGGCGAACTTTCTCTCTCTGGAAAAATTTCTAGTATTAATTCCATTTATTATTCATTCAAGTACACTGATGCAGACGATATTTTATATCTTTTGGTTACAGTTGACTTTCACAGCTATTTTCTTTTTACTTACCCATCATACGTATTATAGGGTAAGTATTGCAATCGTTTTGAAAATCGAAAATTTTTTTTGATGGATTTACACGTTTCAGATACTGGAGATTCCGAAAAACATATTTTTAGAAAAAAAATTGCCGTCCGTCCGTCTATGTGTCTGTCTGTCTGTAACCGCCCAGTCTGTAATCTCCCGAACGAATTGAGATAGAGACTTGAAACTTTATATGTACTTAGTATGTAAGAATGGGACGAAGCCTATTTAATATCAATAACCTCGATTGTACAGAACTATTTTTTTCGGACCCTTGAAAAATTCATTCTGATGAAAGGTATATGAAAATTTTCGAAATGTATTATTTTGAGGAGTGGACGTAAAAGGCAATAAAATAAGAGAAATTTAGCATAAAGAACGAATTCAATCAGATTATTAGTTGCCGAGATATGTGTAATCCTGTTTTCCACATTCTTCGACTTTCCATGACCCTGTATTTCATTCAAATTTCAATTCAAAGATATATTTTAGTTGTAAAAGAGACGCTTAATCCGGCGCAGTAAATTTTTAGTTAATAGGATTATTATTTTTGGAGTCATAAGGATGTTTCTTTTACGCACCGCAATCCGGTACTACTTGAGTATTTTGGCGTTTTATGTAATTTGACGAAATTGGCTCATCAGCAATTCATTAATAAAGCATTACTATGTATATTAAAACTATTTAAATATGCGTTTAAATTTTATTTTGGAATTGCGACGCATTTTATTAATAGTTTACATGCGTTTTATTTTCATGATGGGTAAGTATTACGGTGGCCCCCCCGACGACTAGTTTCATTTTTTACTCAAATGCGCGGAAGTTTTACAAACATAACAATAGTAAGCCAACCAATTTTATTCAATACTGTGTGTAATTAAGTTAGTAATTAGAAAAAATTAATTAATAACAAAAATTAAAAATGTTCCGTGCAGTAGCGTAGCTATGTTTTTTGGCGCCCGGGGCCAGCAAGAAATTTTGCGCCCCCACCCCAATATAGATATATAACAATTTCTCTGAATTTGGCGCCCCTAGGCCTCGGCGCCCGGGGCGGACGCCTCCCTTTCCCCCCCTTAGCTACGCCACTGGTTCCGTGAGCATTAAATTTGGATTTAAGAACATTGTGTGCAGTCAACTGGCAAAAAATACTTATCTACGTAATGTGATTTTTTTTTTTTTTTTTTTTTTTTTTTTATCAAAGATTTCATATAATCTATTACTTCATATATTAAAAAATCCACAATTAAATATTAGCATAAGTATTACGTTTTTCATGACACTTTTTATAATCAAAAATACAACAGAGATAAATACTTTTCAAAATATACAACGCTGTTCCTTAACATATTTCTATTTTCTAAAAATCAAATATATCAAACACTGGCATTTCATTAAAAACCTACAGCCGAAATAAACGAGAAAAAAAAATCCCTTTGGGTACAAAAACTATATAACTTTCTTGTCATTGTAATACAGAATAAATGTAAGAAATGCAAGCATGGAGTACGTTTAATCATCTGCAATCATAGAGGCGGGGAGAGGGGCGGTGTCATTTGTGAAACGACATGCAGTAAATTTAAAAGCGAATGGTTATAGCTGGTATAACTTTCACCTCCAAGTTAAAAATATATATATGTATATATATATGTATATATATATATATATATATATATATATATATATATATATATATATACAAAGCCACTGTATTAAAATGACATATTTATTTACAGATAATGACACTTGAGAGCGAATTCTATGTTCGGAGAAAGGATTTTAGAATCTAAATGTAAAGAACATTAAGGTAAACGAAAATCAAGTACCACTTTCAAAAACATTTTTAAGAAATATGCATACAACGATTTGTAGAAATTTATTTCATTCTTACACCTATTATTTCACAGAATTTTTTATTCGCAAGAATAGTTTCATTAAAGTATATTTATTAAAGAAGACTGATACAAGCAATATTTTAAATCGTTTTGGGGACAATTGAAGTTCAAAGCCATTTTTTTTTTTCATTTTCCACTCAAATGGATGGAAGTTTTTCAAACATGATAATAGTAAGTCCACCAGCTTTATTTAATACAGGTGAATTAAGTTATTAATTAAAAAATGCTATTTAATAACATAAATTAAAAATTGTCCGTGGGCATTAAATTAAGATTTAGAAACATTGTGTACGGTTAAATGGTAGATTTACATTATTCCAACAAAAAAGTTTGTATGCGTTTTAAAATTATAGTAGTATAATGAGAATATATAACAAAAACTTCCGATATTTACACTTTTTCTTGAAATTTTACAGAAAAAAAGTTAGGTAACTACCAGATTTTTATTAACATTTTTTCCCTTTTATATACGGTAATGCATGATTATTAATACTAACATTTGAAATATAGTAGATTGCAAATAATATTATGGAAATTTGATACAAAATAAGACTATTTCGAATGGACTTGGACGAGATAATTGTCAGAGTGCCTGGAGAGATCAACTCCTTACCTCTAGTAGAGAAATGATACATGGAACAATTCAAGTCATAGCCAAAGTCCCCTATAAGGGCACCATACAAAAAAAAAAAAAAAAAAAAAAAAAAAAAAAAAAAAATAATAATAATAATAATAATAATAATAATAACATTATTTCGAATGTACTAAATTGGTGAAAATTCTAATTTTGAGAAAACACGATTTAAAAGTTTTATTTTTAGTGCACCTCAATTACGAAGTACAAATCTAAAATGTAACTTTTTAAAAAATAGTTCCACCTGCATCCAGTTATTTTGCAAGTATGCAGTTAAGACTGAATTATATTAATAAACAAGAAAAAAAAAATTATTAGTTAATTTTTGCCTAATTGAAAGTCCGTGGTCTTTTTTAATAGGTTGCTCTTGTAGAAAAAAAATAGTAAAAGAAATTATATTTTCATTTGATTATTCAAATATTAAACTTATTATTCATTCAAGTAGACAGCAGAAGATATTAAATAATAATAAAAATTTGAAATTAAATTACAATTAAAGAATAAATAAACATTCTATTTTAAGAATATGTAGAAAAATTACTTCTAATTTCTGTCTTTAAATTTCGTTTAAATAGCCACCCCCCTTTTTTTGACAAAAATAATTAAATAATCTATACTAATAAAAGAACAAAACGCTCTGTCTGCGTGTGTGTGTGTCTGCGATGGCTAGCAAAATCTACAGCACATACGAAGCTCAAAATTTTTATGAGAGTAGCCCAATATATCTCCTGATGCACCTGAAGCTCAGAATTTCAAAATTCTATTTATTAACTGAGTAATTAATTAAATTCCAAAGCTTACTCTCATAAAAAATCGCCTTTTTTAGCTTTTTTTCCCTTTCATTTTCTTATGGTTGATTGGTTGCATAAAATTTTCGCAGAAATAAGGACAGACCTTTAAAATTCATAGACTGGCAAACTGTCAGTTTAAATGAGGATTTTTTTTTTTTTAATCACAGCTGCTGTACACCATGGAGAAAAAGATAAGTGGAGGCGAAGTAAACCGAAAAAAAGGTTTGCAATATTAAACCATTTATCGCTGAAATTTTAATGTCTCAAACAAAAGCACGAGGAAGGAATTTTGTATTAATAAACCGAATTGAAAGAAATGAATTATAGCTGAAGCATATTTTACGAAGAAATAGTAATTTTTTTTAAATGGTTTTTTTCTATTATATTATTTAGGTTAAAGTTAGGTTAAAGTTAAATTGCATTTATGTTATGGTTAGAATAAGGATATGTTACAATAAAGTGAAGGCTAGGTTACATTTCTGTTATATTTAATTTACCGTAGGGTACTGTTAAGTCGCTGTTAGGTTACAGACAGGTTCTGGTTACGGTACAAAAGTTTAACGTTAGGAATTTATACACAGAGTGAACATTACGCAAGATTTGATTAAAAATAACACTTACTTTTGTTAAATAGCTCTGAAATTATAATACTATATACCAATCTTTTAGCTACCATCGTGTATCGATTTTATTCATGGTATAGTCGGATTTAAGAGTGATATAATTAGTTTAAAATTCAAAATATTTCACTTGGGATTTGTATGTGAAAATAATAATTAGTTACGTGACATAACAGTGATTTTTTACGGGTAAATATCAACTTTTTAACACGAAAATCATGCAATCGTTGGATACATATTCCTTCCCGCGTTTTTCATTGCTCATTTTGAGTATTTTTAGAGCTTAATATTAGTTGTTTTTAAAGCCGATTTTTCACACAGTCAGTGGCTACGTATTTCAGACAATGCATTTCTGCATGTAACGAGTTAATGATAAAAGCATATAAATTTCAAGTTCGTTTAATATTGTTAATACGGACCCGGGCAACGCCGGGCGGGTCAGCTAGTATTACATATTATATAAATAATATAACATAATATGACATAAATAATATTAAAAGAAATGCTATTTTCATTTGATTATAAAACTATTTCATTTATTATTCATTCAAGTATACTGATGCAGACGATATTTTATTTTGTTTAAATGGGATGCTTTTGTAGAAAAAATAGTGAAAGAAATTATATTTTCACTTGATTATTAAAATATTCTATTTATTATTCAATCGAGTACAGTCATGTAGACGATATTTAACTTATCTTAAATTGTTTTTCTTTTGTAGAAAGAATAAATGGGAGAAATGCTATTTCACAAATTATCTGCAACTTTCATCTTAAATCCAAAAAACCAATATCCTAAAATAAAAATTATTGGGCATTAGGTTATCAAGTGGAAAGATATATTTTATCTTTCAAATTAAAGAAATGAACAGAAACAATAATAAAAAAAGAACTATTGTATTTTCCATGACATTTTATAATAAAAATGATAAGAAAAGAAAAATATTTTGGAACGTAACATTTTTAACAACAACATTTCATAACATTACTTTATGTGTCTCAAAATCTAGAATCTTATCATTAAAAATAACCTACTGTTGAAAGAAACAAGAAAGAAAACCCTTTTGGCAAGGAAATTTATAGAACTGGAGCATTTTCCAGTCATTCCAAGAAAAACAAGTTTATTGAACGTTTTTCGACTGTAATATACCGTAAGAAAAAATTATGTAACTTCAGAAACGATGCGTACTAAGATTTAAAGAATAGTTATGCATCAAAACTCGAATTTATTCTCTATCTATTCGTATCTATTAATAGGCATTAACATTAAACGGACAGTATTTTCATAGTTTTAACAGGGCATGTCTACAATTAATGTCACTTCAAATGGCGTCATTTTCGAAAAGACATATGATGCACATATTAAAAGAACACAGTAACTGAGCTTAACATAAATGTGCAAGTGTTTTCACGTATTGTTAAAAAAAAAAAAAAAAATGCATTGGTTTTATTTTGGAAACGGCAACTAGTTGCCTCTTCTGAAACTAATAGATTAATTTTTTGAATGAAATGTTTTCATTTAATAATGATAAAAGCTTAAAATACAGATACTAGCAGAAAATTTTCCGATCGCTTTTTAGATGTTTCGTATACAAAACTGAATAAAATTGAAAACTGAATTTTCTTTTCAGAAGTTAAACGTGAGTTCCGGGGAGGAAGGGAATTATACTTTTTTACCTTTCAAAACACAAAATCTCAAATTTTCCGGGGGTGGGGGGGGGGGACACCCCGGGCGCATTTTCAGAAAGAATCTCGTTTTGAGCACCTTATCGCCAGAAAAACGATTGGCGCGGAGATGAAGTCAATGCTACGCACCCTTTTTTGTTTGTTCAAACGCCTAGAGAATAGCAACCCTTCCTTCTGCAAAGAGATCGCGTTTATTGTTCATTTGTTTTTTCCGTCAATATTATCAAGCAAAGACTATAAATGAGGAAATGTTATTCACCGTTGTTTACGATTAAAACATAATTTAAAACAAAGAGCTTTTTCAGATTAAAATGCTTTAAATTTCACAGAACTTCTAAACATAGTTTTTTTTTTTTCTCTCAATTCAAAAATATTATTTCCTCAACTCGCTATGTTCGAAAAGATTGAGAAGTTAATTAAAAACAGTAGTAAAGATTCGCTTGTAATAAATATAATTCTATTAATCATATGATTTATGACCACATTTGAACTTAGTTTATTTTGTGTTTAGCGATGCAGCTAGCTGAACGTTCTCGATTTCGCCAACTCGCCAAGGCTGGTGCTCAAAACGTGATTCTTTCTGAAAATGCACCCCGGGCCACCCCGTAAATTCAACACTGCAAGCAACACTCGTGTGTCTCAAAGCGTTAATGATACCAAATTTCTGCCAAATTCAGCAGATTTGAATAACGGGGAGTTTGCTTTCGTCTCTGACATACACACAAGCCGATAAATAATACATGACAAGTCATACTTAAGGCCCCTGTCCCTGTCCGAGGAAACGCTCGCGAGCTAATGCTATTCCTATGGGGAAGCATTTTTCTAATAACTCTTTCGCATTTTGACATTTTTGAATAATTGTTTTTACATTGGATAGCTGAGGTGCATGCCCACAGCGCACCTTTTTTACTTTTTCGATTTTGAATGCAGATATTTTTTACAAAGTTAGTTTCACTTTCAAAACCGGTTTCGAAACTGAAAGCGCTTTTTTAAAAAATATCTGTAACCAAAATCGAAAAAGTAAAAAAGGTGCGTTGTCGGCATACACCTCAGCTATCCAATGCAAAAAAAATTATTCAAAAATGTCAAAATGCGAACGAGTTATTAGAAAAATGCTACCCCATAGGAATAGCATTAGCTCGCGAATGTTTCCTCGAGCGAGGACAGGGGTCTTAACAGCAGCGTGACCAAACAAAATTTACCGATCGGGTCAGTTTAAAATATTTGATACGCGGCGCGTGACGCGTTGCATCTTTTTCCAAACTGGCCTGCTTCCAAATCCCGGATGGACATTTTTCCCGAGGTGACGGTTTGGCGGTCATATCGCAGATTTATTTCTGGCATTAAGTGCCACACGTTATCGCCTTCCGAATAATAATTGGAGGCACTTCGTGATCAGTAATTCGAAACTATCATGATAACGGGATACTTTTTCCATTCTAAGAAGAATCGCATTTAAAAAATGTAACTTTAACTGATCTTTCGCTTTCAGTGACGTAGAAGTTAGATGATACTTCAGCTTAAATGAAAAGAAATAAAATCAGGTATGAAGATGGAAGAAATTCAGATTAACAAGTTTAAAATAAAAAACCTGCATCGTATGTAAAAAGAAAAAAAACCCTCAACTACAGTTAAACCGTCTTTAGAGATAATGTCCTGGTTTGTTCCAGATATTTATACCCTAACATTTTTCTCCGTCAATGGTGGGAAGGGCAAGCATTAAGAGGCTATTTCATTCAAATGAAATGCCCCGTTCGCTAATACTCCTGTGGGAGAAATTTATAAATATATCTCGATCCATTTTAATATTTTTTAATTATAATTTTTGCACTGGATAGCTGAGATCGATCTGTATACAGACCGTTTTTTACTTTTTTGATTTTGTTCATAGATATATTTTATGAGGACGCTTTCATTTTCGAAACTGATTGGATGCGAAAGCACCCTCATAAAAAATATCAGCAACCAAAATCGAAAGTCGGAAACGGCCTCATACAGATCGATCTCAGCTATACACTGCAAAAAATCATTTAACCCGGGAGGACGCGCGCAGGGCCTAAAAGACCCGGCGTGCGTATGGTTTTTACAATTGCAACCACTAATTTTTTTGAAATATTCTTCAACTTATTTTATCGCAAGATTTGTAAGAAATGTTTCCATCTAAATAAAGCGACTGTTTTAATTCGATTTTATTGGTGACAAAGTTAAAACCATTCATACCCTGGGTAAGCGCGCCTACTCCCGGGTTAAAAATATTGAAATGCAACCGAGGTATCTTTATAAATTTCTTCCATGGGACTTGCATTAGTGAACGGGTATTTTTCATCTGACTGAAGCAGTCCTTTAAAGAATTCAATTGAAAAATTTGCCCTTTTTGACAATATATACAGTGTCTCACATAAGTGATGGGACACTTGTGCTTTACAAAAGTAAAAAAAAATTACTAATCAAATAAATTAAACATGTACACATGTACATGTACAGAAAGCATTAATCGTTGAGATGTTTTGAAAATGTCACTTTTCTTTTTTTGCCGCTCAGAAAACCTTATTTCAAATGCGCTTAAATTAAAAAAAAAAGAAAGAAAGAAAAAAACCTTGACTAGGGACGCACCGGGCATTTGCCTCGCTGCCCGGTGGGCCAGTACGACCCTGCTTGTGGAGACAAGTTAAAAGCGTGATATATCCGAATGCGCTGTATACTGAAGGTATTAAAACTCAAGGAAAATGATGATCTTGATGCAAATTTTTTATATTTACTTATCTTCTAAACGTTAGTGAGACGTAATATACTAAGAAGTTAATATATCTCTTATTGAGACTAGTGTAGTACCAAATGCGATTGAAACTCTCGTGTGTAACGTGTTTATAGTTTATTTACTGAAGCTCAAACGAGCAGATATATTATGGTCTATTCTATGAGCGATAACAGTTTTAAGCGAATTTTAATGTTGTTTCACTTTTTCAAACCTTACGATTAGTAAACTTTTGCATAATTAAAATGTTTTTAATGCAGTATATATTTCAATATTTATAGGTTTGCGAGTTGTTTTTGTATATCGTTATTAGGTGCGTTCGTAATTATGTAAATACGTAGCACCTATTGTTGTCGCTCAGTCCATCCGTCTGTCTGTCTGTCTGTCTGCCCGTCCGTCTGTCCGCATATAACAACGCAAAAACTACCCAACCGAATCGTTTGAAATTTAAAATACATAATTATAACATAATTTTGTCGAGCCATTTCAAATTTTATGAAAATCGGATGAATAGATCAATTACAGGGGCATTCAAAAGGATTCCGTTACATTACGGTCAATAGGGAAAAAAGTTTTAAATGCATTTTAATCGTTTGAAATTTAAAACATATAATTATTGCGTAATTTTGTCGAGTCATTTCAAATGTTATGAAAATCGGATGCATAGATCAATTACAGGGACAATCAAAAGGATTCCGTTACATTACGGTCAATGGGGAAAAAGTTTCAAATGCATTTTAATGATGTTACACTCATTCGAACATAATAGAATTGGCATGAATCTATGAAATATATACTAAAATATGCAGTCTGTACAATCTGTGATGCAAAGAATTTTTATTATTAAATTACAGGGCCGCACAAAAGTATTCCGCTACATAATGCTATACGGGGAAACATGGTTTGGTACGTGTTTTAATTATATTCAACTATTTCACATTTTATGAATAAGATATACGTTGCTGAGGTGTAATAAAAATTACTTCCTGCATATTTACAGAAACGTAAAGATTTCGACTACTATACTGTATCCGGAGTACGCTCTACTATATCAGCAAGATCTGAATATTTTTAAAACTTCGTTATCGTACGAACGCATCTCATTTGCTACGTTCACGTGCAATTTCCAACTTGTTTAATTAGCTTTTGTAAATTTATATAAAATATGCCTGTGGAGTTTAAACAGAAAAAACAGCATGTTTACCATGCAACACAGTATACAGTGAATGGCAAAATATGATATATATAGAGCTTATGCTGTTGGATTAATTGATATGTCGTTTTTTCTTTCGAAATGTAATTTTCAATCAAATCATTAATCACATGACATTTTATAAGCTGTATTGTACAGTGTCTCACATAAGTGATGGGACACTTGTGATTTACAAAAGGAAACTAATCAAATAAATTAAAAAAAACATGTACGCATTTTTTCGTGGGTGTGTTTCATACTTAAATTTAATAAAGATTATTACATAATATACATTTTGTCAAAATATTAAAACATTAATTTAATAAAAATACAAATGTTTAGAACGGAGCAAAAAATAGCTCACATAAGTGATGGGACACCATTATATATGCAACAAAAATCGTCTGAAATAAGCAATAAAAATATTTTTGGGGGTTTTATTTTTACTTAAAAGCAATTGGCAATAATTTATAAAATCGTCTGCAGTATTTCTCTCCAGTTTGTTTTGGAATTTTTGTGTTTTTTAGCTCTGTGTAGCCATGAATGCTAAACGAAAAGAAACTTCGCCTGAAATTCGAAAATTAGTTATTAATTTGCATATTGAACGTGGAAAATCTATTAGAAAAACTGCTGAAACAGTTAACTTGAGTCGTTCAACAGTTTTCAGTATCATTAAACGATATAAAAAGAATCATATGATTCAGGATAAAAGAAGACCTGGCCGACCATCAAAGCTATCCAATGGAATAAAGCGAATTATCGTTCGAAATATTAAAAAAAATCCAAGAAATAGTGCTTCAAAATTTGCTGCTGATTTACAAGCATTATATGGAATAATTGTTAATCCTGAAACTATTAGAAGGGTAATTCGATCTGCTGGATATCACGGTAGAGTAGCCAGGAAAAAATTCTTCGTAAGTGAAAAGAATAGAAAACTGAGACTAGCTTTCGCAAAATCCAACATAAATAAGAATTCTGATTACTGGAATAAAGTTATATTTGCTGATGAGAGTAAATTTAACATATTTGGTTCTGACGGTAAAATCTTGGTGTGGAGAAAACCCAGGGAAGAATTTCGCAAACAGAACTTGGTACCAACAGTAAAACATGGTGGAGGAGGAGTTATGGTATGGGGGTGTATGTCGTCCGCTGGAATTGGTAATCTTGTTTTTATTGACAGTATAATGGATCAGTACAAGTATATTGATATTTTAAAGCAAAATTTGAAATCTTCAGCACGAAAATTGAACTTTCATAACGAGTTTAAATTCTACCAGGACAATGACCCCAAGCACACTGCTCTGAACGTTAGACTCTGGCTGCTATATAACTGTCCTGAAATAATAAAAACACCACCACAATCTCCAGACTTAAATCCCATAGAGAATATTTGGCAAGAATTGGAATCAAGAATTCGCAAACACACCATTTCTTCAAAACAACAACTAAAATCGGTGCTTCAAGAAGAATGGGGTAAAATCACTCCAGAAATCACAAAAAAATTAGTCGAATCCATCCCAAAAGGATTAAATCATGTTTTAAAAGTAAAAGGAAATTCAACAAAATATTAAAACCTTTTAAAAAGTAAAATTTTTGGATAAATATTTGATGGAAAAGTAAGTGTCCCATCACTTATGTGAGCCATTTTTTGCTCCGTTCTGAACAATTGTATTTTTACTAAATTAATATTTTAATATTTTGACAAAATGTATGTTATGTAATAATTGTTACTAACTTTAAATATGAAACACACCCAAAAAATTTTTGCACATGTTTGTTTATTTATTTTATTGCAGTTTCTTTTTATAAAGCACAAGTGTCCCATCACTTTTGTGAGACACTGTATGAATAAAATTTCAAATCTTTCGGAGGAATCATTAAATTCTCCTGAAATGAAAGCACCCTACTTTAATAAGTGATTAAAATGTTAAATTATAGACACCGAATTATCTCTATAGATTCTTAAATTAATCATACTTGAGTGTGAAAATTTGCCAAACATAAGAAATTAGCAGTATAATACTTCGTTAATTGTATGTCCTAAAAAGAAAAAAATTAGTACTTTGCTAATTTTTAGAAAAAACATACTTTAGTTAAACGTCCTCTTAACTCTTAGAGTTACACACACGTGCAATTCGGTATTCTTTTTATTCAATTCGAGAAAAATAATTAAAACACAATGTGAGTGTTTTCATCATCATAATTAGGTGATAAAGGAAAAAAAAATAAATGACAGGTTCTGGCTTGACGATTCGATGTTCTTTCTGCATTAAAATATTTGAAAACTATTCAAAAAATTGTCAAAAATCAGCAAATTAAGTTAATTTTTTTAAAAAGATCTTGAAATTTTTCTCTATACAATAAAGTAAAGATTCTTATTCTGTAATAATCAGAAGTTGAGCTATACGACACTAAAATATTTATAATTAAAATTCATTTAACATTTAAAAGAATTTGGAGCCATTTTCTCTTTTAGCGAATGCTAAAATTTTATTATCGTCTGCATACTCATCAAGTTGATGAGAAACCACACAAAAGAATTATACGAAAAATACTATACGTACCAGCTTAATAAATAAATACCGGCCAAACTAATAACTTCCGACTTTCTGAAGTTTTAATAAAATATCGCATACTTCACTAAGTTTTCCTTTTAAAAAATAAATTGAATATTCAAACCCTTTCACATAAAAATATCTCAACATTAAAGTATTACCCCGACACACTGACTTGACAGGAGCGAGATGGATTTTGTTTATGAAAGAGAAGAGGAGATGAATATGAACGGTCTTCTTTCTACAAAAGGTGAAAAAAGAACCGGATGACTAACACGATACGAAAAATGTATAAAGAGAAAAATGATATGCCATTTTAACGCTCGAAGAATTCTGAAGCTCCGTCACGTATCGTCTTCTTTTAAAGAAAAATAAATATTTCGGGAATCGAAAAATATTCAACCTGGATACGGCAAGTGACAGCTCAACTCCACGCGTGCCGCTTTGAAGTGACAATGACGAGACGGGCATATATTTCATACAGAACCGGGGGTGTGACGAGGGTTGAACCGTTTTCAAGCGAATTTCTGCGAATGTAATGAGGCGAAGAGTATATAAAGAACTACATTAGCCATTTATATGAGTTAATTATGAGTTACTTGATGATAATGACCTAAGAAAATTAGCATGCTCAATCCAATTATATCATTACCGCATATTTGAGCGCATGTTGCCTGGATACTATCACGTGAGTATAATGCGTGACAATTTAGAGAAAAAAATGTGGGCGATTTGTTATGACAAATAAGTTGTATTCGTTCTGCATTAAGTAAATTAAATATTGAAAGTAAAATACGCTATTATTTGCAATTATTTTTCATCTAATAACTAACCATTGTTTATATGACAGGATAGTCGTTATTTCTATGCAATAAAGGTGAAAACTGTTCAAGTATAAACCTTTAAGAGTTAATCATACTTTAACATTGCGATGACATATGAGTGTTTATTATCATTATTATTTTATTTCTCATTTTAGGCATTCAAATCTGCTTCATCCTATAATAAAAAGAAATGCATATCCTTGTATGTCTTTTTCAAATGAAGTACTCCTTTAAAAGTAAAAGTTAATATGTAATAAAAGTTAATAGTAAAATATGTAATTGCTGATTTCCTATAGTTTAACAAACAGTAAGGAACTGAATTTATGAAATGAACTCATAAATGTAAGAAAAAATAATGTTTGACAAAGGATTTTTTCTTAAAAGGATTCATGAATTTTCAAACACTCCTTAAAATAAATTCACGCCTAATAATTTACTTTACTCGCACAGGAAACAGAAATTTAAGTACTTTCACAGAAAAATACAAAGAATGACGACTTCTATAACTAAGCTTATAAATCAATGGACATGCGGTGTTTCCAGAAAAGATTTAATAAAAAAAAGAAATGCAACAAAGTCCTTGTTAATCTTCAATATGTCTTCTTCCATTATTATTATTATTTTTTTTTTTTTTATCTCTTCATCCACAATGGATTTTATTTCTTTATTGAGCGCCGAAACTAGCCTTTTTCGCACCCGGTGCAAACATGGATTTTGGCGCCCCCCCCCCCCCCCCCACTCTCCTCATATATGCATTCTTTGTATTAAAGACACCAAACAAAATCTTAATTTGGCGCCCCCTTCACCTTCTGTTCTGGTGGCGCGCGGGGCACTTGCCCCTTCTGCCCCCCCCCCTTTAGTTTCGGCCATGTCACACAGGTTTAATAGTTAAAAAATTGATAAAAAGGATTAAAAAAGAAAAAAAATGATTTAATCAAAGAACTTTGAGACATAGCTGGATGCACCAGCTATTTTACAGCTAGCTACTAGTAAAGAACATGACTGTCAGAAAAACTAGAAAAGAGGCATTCTGCTTTTTCATAATTTAATGTTGCTTCCCGATAAAATAATAATAATAATGAAACATATAGATAATACAAAACATGTATCATATTAAGGCATTATTTTGTCTTAATAATTACTTTAGTTATAATCTACATGTTGTAATGGTAGTATATGCCTGGGAATTTCTTATTAGGACTTCATTTATGTTTTGGCCTTTAAAGTTTACATGATTTTCTTTGCACCATTGGCGACCATAACTTTAAACATATACTTCACTGTTTAAATTGAATCTATAGATTACTTTTCTGAACGAATCATGCGTAATAAAATGCAAAGGATATTACAAGTTGTATTTCCTGCTGTATTAAGATAGCTTACAAACGTCTCCAAAAATTATTTCTTAACATATTGTCATATGCATATGAATTGAACAGTCCGCAAAATCAAATCACTTAATTCGTTAGGTTTCAGACAATGACATACGAGGGGTTGTTGAAATATTCCTGGCTTTGATTACTTATAGTTGGAAAAAAAAAAAAAAAAAAAAAAAAAAAAAAAAAAAAAAAAAACTAAGACTCATTTGAAAGTTTAAAATCTTATTATGCAACTCTAATAATATCAGGTGTGGTTATTAGATTTTTTTTCGGTTGCGTATGAAAGCTGCGATTACAAAGGCACAAGTAATTTTCATGTCTTTGGAGTTTTCAGGCGTCATGAAGGTTTTGCTCCTACAGGTAAAGCCAGCAAAGCCATTTTGGCCCTTTTTAAAACTGAAGAGGACTCTTGGCTAAGTGAGTGACTAAGGAAAAATCTGGCTTTATATCTATGGTACGGAAAACAAGGAACGGTCAAAATAATGGCATCATAGTCTGGCTCCGCGGCAGAAAAAAATTTCGCCAAGGAAATCGGCCGAAATGGTCATGGTGACAGTTTTCTTGGACAAAGACGGCATTCTGTCGGTGGACTACCTACCACATGGATGCAACATAGCTGGACAATATTATGCTAACTATTGGACTAGTCAAATATATCAGACAAATTAAGGGAGTTCATCAAGGATAAACGCCAAAAGAAATTGGCAAAAAAAAAAAAAAAATATATATATATATATATTTTCACATTGCAATGCTCTTTCCCACGCGTCCAATTTTGTGGCGGCCAAATTAAAGACCCTGGGCTTCCATTCGGTCAGTTAGCCTTCCCACTTATCAGACCTAGCCCTATCAGACTATTATCTGTCTGAATTTGAAGAAATACCTTAAAAGTCAACATTTTGAAGACAATGGAGATAACAAAGCTGCGGAGAGCTGGCTTCGGGACCAATCAAAGAACTTTTATTTGTTAGGACTAGAAAAACTGTAACAATGTAACAGAGTCAGTCTCATGTGATAATATGTTAAATAGATCTTCAATTTCTTAAAACTATTTTCTTTTCAGTTTACGATAGAAACTTTTCAGCACCCCCTCGTACTCGTTAAACTTTTATAAATCTTTTTGGATAGCTAATATTGACATTATTAATGTAGAAACATTTTTTCCTCAAAATTTGAAAAGAATCCGAAAAGGTTAAAATATATTCTTTCATTTTATTAGGAAGAAAACAATATACTTCAGTCGTACACAAAACAGAACTTGAAGTAATTTCAGAGCAAAAAACAAAGAATAACGACATTCGGTGACTAAGTTTTATAAATCAATAGACACGCGGCGTTTCCAGAAAAGATTTAATAATACAAAGAAATGTGGTGAAGTCCTTGTTAATCTTCAATATGTCTTCTTCCATCTTTTTTCTTTTCTTTTCTTTCTTTATTTTCTTTTTTAACCTTTTCATTCTCAATGAATTTTATTTTTTTTTCTTACATCATACATCAATCACAACGGATTTAAGAGATGAAAAGAAAATAAAGATGGTACAAAAATTAAGACTTAACCAGAGAACTTCATGAACATAGTGATACAACAGCCATTTTGTAGCTAGCTACCAGTAAAGAAAACTATCGCCACAATTAGAAAATGTATATATATATATATATATGCATTTCATTGAATACAAAATAACTAACAAAACGTGAATTATATCTACCCATTACCCAACATTTATAAAACTCGAATGAAACAATTTTAAGTAGCGAATTTGTGTAACGATTTTATGAAACGAACTAATAATGAATAAACAACTATATGAATGTGACTACATCAATGGAATATATAAAACAAATTTATTAAGTGCTTAAATTTGCGGTTTGTAGTAAAATTTTGATTGACAGGAGATGGGGGCGGGGGGTGAAGCAGACAGACATAAAAGATGCAGATAGCATAGACAATATAAGGACAACTGATAGACAGCAGCCAGCCAGCCAGCCAGCCTATTACGGATACTCTACCGTATCTGAAATACTGTATACTATTGCACCAAGAATACTCTGAATATTTTTAAAACTTCCTTATAATACGAACACACTTCTTTTGTTACACTTGACAAGCAATTTACAACTTGTTTTCCCATCCTTAAAGAAAAAAAAAAAAAAAAAAAAAAAGAAAAAATTATAATTTAATAAATTCTTTAGCTCGCGCTTTTTACAAAGCGTAAAAAAAAAAAAAAAAAAAAAAAAACCAGTAAATTTTCTAAATCAAGTTCGGTGCCTACACTAAATTTATGCATTATAAGAAAAAAAATTTCGGGAAAATTATTTTATCGTAAGACAAATTTTTCAGGGAAAATATTTTCATCATAAATAATATCCCAATAAATATTACTTATATCAGGGCTCCCAACACATTTTAGTCCTCAAAAAGGGGGAAAGGGGACCATTTTTATTTAAAAAGGGGACTTTGGGGAACCATTTTTGCTTAAAAAGGGGACTTTGGGGGACCATTTTTGCTCAAAAAGGGTACTTTGGGGGACCATTTTTGCTTAAAAAGAGGACTTTGGGGGGGCCAATTTAATTAGAAAGGAAACCAATTAAGGATCATATGTGTGTAAAAATATAGCACAAATTTTCCTAAATAAGAAAGTAAATTTTTAAAATTACCCCAGAAAATATGTTAGATGGTTATCTTTGTAAGATTTCATTAAACAATGTACACAATTTTATTTAAGCACATTTAAATATCTTACTGAAAAAGTACATAAAGCATTCAATATTTCGGCATTCACCTTGATAATTCTCGTTACAGGTAAAAAATAATAGTGATCAGTTAATAAAAACAAGTAAGTGGGTAAGTATGATCACAGATCACTCGGAGGGTTTTTTTTTTTAATATTCCTTTCAAAACATTCTAAACTTTAATTAATAAACCAAAATTGTTAATAATTAAATTTGTTAAAAATTAATAATTGTTTATAATGATTAAATCCTTACATAGATGGGGATGATATAAGGCAGTGAGAATGGAGGTAGAGAAAGAGTAAAGAATAACATTATTCATAACCCAGCCTTTCATTTAAAATATTACATGAAATATTGTAGATTAAATTTTTTTAGAATTTATTTCAATAGCATCCCCTGGCGGCAGAAAAGGATGAAAATATGCTAGCCCTTGAAATATGTTGAGCAGGTTTTTTTTCTTCTAAATTTTTTAGAAAATTTATGGAGTGGTAATGAACACAATTAAACAATCTGCTAGTGGTGACAGACGGACAGACAGAATGACAACTATAGGTGCTACCTATTTACATAATTACGAACGCACCTAAAAAATAGGCATATATGCACAAGTTTAAAATCTATAAATGCAGTGCATGTAAATATTATGACCCCCAGGAACAGTCCTTGTCAAACTAATCGGATGTGGCATGTCAATACTTCAAAATTCGCTAACACAGTCCCAAAATTAAATTGCAACTTATGCCCATCATGAGAATTCTAAAAATATGAAATTTTGTGCATTAGTTCTTCAAATATGACTATTGCTAAACATGTGCAAATCCCACAAAATGCAGCTTAGGAGCACCATCTATTGAAAGATTAACATCAAAACCTAATCAGTAACAACTTGCGTCAACGTCTAACTGAATCCTGAGTTAGACAAAAATTCGTGCATTAAATCTGATAGATCTACAGCAGAAATACTACAAAAATGAAATTGGACAGCTTTTTTTTTAAGCCCGATTGTTGCACTGGCCCTGCATAACAGTACATAAAAATTTTAGCTTTTTCTTCAATGAAAAGAATACGTTTAAGCTAAAAAAACATGTTTTGATAATTTGGATGTTTAATTATGTAATGTAGTATTATTTTTATTTATAAATTGACATCATTAAACAATTTTAAAACGGTATGAAAAATAAATAATGAGAATGCAAAATATATTTCTAATTCTTGATTCAACAGAAAGTTTTCTGTGAAATATACCTTCTTATTTGAAAGAAATTGCATTCCAATAATAAACTAGTCAGATGTAGCAATCCCAACACTTTTACCTATTTCATATGTTTTAGTAATTTCTGAAAAATGAGGCTTAGCAGTACTACTGATTAGATGGTTTATACCAAAATCTAGTCAGCAACAATTTATGTCAATTTCTAACAGAATCTGAAATTTGATGAGAATCTGCGCATTAGTTTCTGAGGCACAGCTATTGCAAAATATTAAATTCTGCATAAAAGCATCACATTGATGGGTGATGTACACCAAAAACTAATCAGGATCAATTTTAATCAGGTAATAACTGAATCTAAAGTTTGATGAAAATCGAAACATTTGTAGTGGAGATACAACTATTACGATATCATGAAAAATGTTGCATAGCAGTGCCACCTGCTGGGTGATTTACACGAAAAACTAAGCAACACTAATCTATATCAGGGAGTAACGAAATCGGAGGTTTGATGATATCTCATGTATTAGATTTTGAGATAAACCTATTGCGATACTCATAAATAATGCAGCATGGCAGTGCCACCTGTTAAGCAATTTACATCAAAGGACAATCAACACCAAATTATATTAAGGGCTAACAGAATCTGAAGTTTTATGAAAATCCGTGGATTAGTTCTTGAGATAGAGCTATTAATGAAATTGTGCATAATGCAGCATAACAGTGTCACTTGCTGAGTGATAAACACTAAAAACTAATCAGCTTTAGTTTATATCAAGGTCTGAGTGAATCTAAAGTTTTGTGCATTATCTGTGCATTAGTTCTTGAGGTACAGTGCCCAATGAGTTTTTGCCACAAACGGACATTTTATAAAACCCACCAAATCGTGTTCAAGACCTTCTAAAATGTATAAATCCATCGAAAACTGTAAATCAAAATTATAGCATGAATTCAACATTTTCTTTTTGTAAAGATAGGAAAAAGTAAAAATATGTGAAAAGGCATTTTACTCTAACCATTTTCTTTTATGATTCAGAGTTGTGAACTTTAAATTAATTTTTCTTAGTTTTAATCGTCTGTTTCCAGACAATTCAATGATTCTTTCCATTAAAAAAAAACTTTATTTTTTTAATGGGGGGTGGGGGGGGGGGGATGTTGAAGCATGCCAAGACCCATTATTGAAGACTGGTCAAGCAGTAGTTTAATACAGTAACTTTCATGTTCTGCAATTTTTTAATTTTTAAGAATTTTAATGAGATCCTTAAAATTTGCCTGTATTCTGTGGTGATTTTGTAACATTTAAATTTCATGAAAGAATTTCAGTTACAATGCTTATTCATACCCATTATAATGCTTTTTTTATGCCCACATTAATAAATTTTGTCTTCATTGACTTTTAAGCTTTTAGTGATTTTTAGAGTTTTTTTTTTTTATTTTGCAGTGATTTTTTTCAGACACAGAAAAGGGGACTTGGGGGACCAAAATACAAAAAAGGGGACTAAAGGGGACCTTTTTCTAAAAAGGGGACTTTTGGGGGAAAAAGGGGACCATTTGGGAGCCCTGTTATATGTTTAAAAATTCAGCGGCAATTTTTTTTCTTTCAAGAGAAAACAATATGGAGTAGATTTTAGTTTTGAAAGATGACCAACGCGAACTTTTTCTACTGACAAAACTTTACTAATGGACATGTTGCCACAGAAAAAAGCAGTAAAAGTGAATTTAACAATCTGAAAGATTGCTTTTCTTATTTAGTGTTTCTCTCCTCGCCAACTTCTGTTCTTCCATTTTGATTTATAAAAAAGTTTTTTCTCGGTATGGTTTATGGATTCTTTGGACAATTTTTATTAACGGACATACCAACCATTAATCATTAAATTGTGGCAGAAACAACTAGGGATCGAAAAAGTACGGTTTTACAGATAATGGAACATGTTCGACTATTCTTTTATCTCAGAGGCAAGCGCTTTTAGATTGATTGTTTCAATTGTTTTGCAGTTTCGCTATCGGGAAGATACTCGGGGGTGTTTTCTTTTTTGTTCATTATCAAAAATGAAGAAGAAATCTATTATTTAAAAAAAAAACTCCGAGATAAAGTAATAAAAGGTACACAACAAATCAATCAAGGAGACGAGCGCAGACAGTAAAAAAAATCACATGGCGTAAGTTACATCATGATATCAAATTTCATTTAATGGTTGACGCAAGACTTTTTATTAAAGTAAGTGTAAAAACTAGAACAAATAAATAAATATATAAACTGATTATAGAAACAACAAGCGTATTTTCA
The DNA here is from genome assembly GCA_964019185.1 of Maratus speculifer. Classification (NCBI taxonomy): domain Eukaryota; kingdom Metazoa; phylum Arthropoda; class Arachnida; order Araneae; family Salticidae; genus Maratus; species Maratus speculifer. The sequence goes on from OZ025303.1 coordinate 69,633,290, forward strand.
ACATCGTGAATGTCAATTTTTGTTAAAACTTTCCAGATTATTTTTATAAACATCGCTTACAATAGAGATAATGTGGTTCTGAAATCTCCCACTTCCTCAGGTTCATGGATTAATTATAAGAGGGGGGAGGATACTAATCCATTTTAATTTAGATCAATCGATTTTCCTGCAAAATTGCCTGATTTGCTTTAATTTTTGTTCATTCTGATAAGGCACTTTCTGGATTAGTTTTGGAGGTTTATTGGGTAAGTATAAAGAGAGGAGGGGCTAACGAATCCCCAGATAAAATGGTTTTTCATGCAGAATTATCCGATTTGCTTCAAAATTTAATTACTGATTTATTCTGATAAGGCACTTCCCTGATTAGTTTTGGAGATTCATTAGTTATGTATAAAAAGGGGAAGGCGAATACCCCCATAAACGGGGTTTTCATGCAGAATTATCCGATTTGCTTCAAATTTTATGTGCAGATTTATTATGATAAGGCGCTTTCTAAATTAAATTAGGAAGTTCATCGTTGTAGTATAAAGGGGGTGGGGGAGGGTAGCAAATTCTTCCCTTAAGCCTTAATTTGGCCCTTTTTTTGTCAATTTCTTTATTTTTTGAGGAATATTATTTTTTGTCATAAGAGCATAATACACAATTAATGTGAACAGCCTGTGAGCTCAATGCCATTAGTTTAACTGGCCACTTCTTTTTATTAATAGATTTTTTTTCAAAAATTGAAACATTTAAACAAAACTTTAAGAGTCCAAAAGCCCCCTTAAATGCCACGTGGATCACATTCCGCCTTCTTTCTTTCTTGTATAAATATTTATGAAATATATTTAAAATACTACAACGCACAAATATTGAAGGTATATCAGAAAATACTCTAAAAAACTCTTGAAACTCTAGAAAATTATGATTGCAGTGTTGAGAGCAATCAACATCTCCCTAAGCAATCTCAAGCAGTCCAAGAAATATATCTTTCAAAAGAATATAAATAGCTCCTTAACTACTTCAAGGAGTTTCAAGAATTTTTGTTACATCGTATGAAATATCATCTGTATACTGTACAGTGTACATTGTGAGAGGTTGAAAACAACTTTTAAGAAACTTAAATCCCCTTATCATCAAGAGATTTATTCCCGAAATTACTTCCAAAAAATAGAAATAGTTTACACGAATGAAAGAATCTACTCGAGTTTAGAACTTTCGAAGGAAGTTCTTAAGACCACAAAATCCTCTATTCCTGGCCGTTTCCCTCAATCCGTAATAGTTGGGGATGAAAGCATAAAAAAATGGCAAATTTTTTAGTTTGATGTTATTTTGAAGTTTTATTTTTCGATTACTTCCACCTAAATGGAATTATACTTCAGCGGATTTAATGAGATTAAGGTGGGGGGATGGCTTGGGGTAGGGGGTGGGATTGTTGAACTTTTTAGTAAAATTTCTCAAGGGAGATTGATAAGGAAGAAAGACAGAGACAGAATAAAAGACAGTGTTTCTAAAAAGTTTAAATTTATTATTATACGTTTAATTTTGGAAAAAAAATGGAATATACAAACAAACAAAATTTCACAATTTTTCATTCCTACAAGTAGAAATAACAAATTAATTTAGTAATGGCATAAGACTTATTAAGAAAACACCAACAGAAAAAATAAAAACTTTAGTCTTGGGTGCAAAATTTTTAATATTATACACAAGTTACGATAAAAAAAAAAAAAAAAGAAAAAGAGTTCATCTACTGTATTCATATTTTTGAAAAAGATAAACTGAAAGAAGATAAAAAAAAATTACTATGAAATTAAAATACAAATTAAACTAATTTACGAATTTCCTAACACAAACGGCTGAATCCTCCGCAAAAATAGTAAAATCAAGATTCCACACTAAGTTTTACCACCACTTTAATAATTATATTTTTTAAAACAATAAATGTAAAATTAATGAAATACGCAATATTTTTAATGCCACTTTTCATTACATAATAGTAATTCTTAATAATTAACTTTATTATCACGATAGGAAATTAACCATTTTATTTTCAGCATATAACTGGTAAATGTATTTGCTCTTTTAAAAATAAATGTCTCAGTTAATAAATCTCTATAGTATTTATTAATTAACTGCATTATTTAGGATATAACATTTAACCCAAATAAATCCGCAGTATCTTTAATGCCACATTTCATTACATTATAATTTTAAGCAATTTATGACGGCATATAATCGTAAGAGCAGAAAATCACATTGAATTAACGCAGTAGAGCAACATAATAACCCAGTTATCATCGTAGATGTTATAAAAGAATTTAACCGAATACTTTATTTGAAAAAATACTACTGCTTAATTTCACGGAAGACTGAGGGCCCATTATCCGAAATTTCTACACTTCAAACAATGGCTCTATTTAAGAAAAGCAGCATATTATCATTGAATAATCATGCCTTGGATGTGTTCTTCTCCCACGTCCAATAACATAAAATACACGGAGATGAGGTAATCTCGGCAACGAATACACAATGAAACAGCTTTTAAGGTTGTTACCCTTGGACTCGATCCAAAACAGAAGTCGGATCGACACTGGGTTAAGAACACTTCGCCGTATCCCCACTTACAACAAACATCCTCTTACTTAGAGCATTAAGTGAGCAAACAAAAGAGAAAATTGCATTCTTGGCTACCGAGATTCAGGCCTTAATTGCCGCAAATAAAATATTAATTCTAACTTGAATGAAAAAGTTAATTATTTTGACTCCAATAATCGTAAAAACATTGGAATGAGCGTTTGAAATGTTACTTATGCATGCTTTGTATACTAACGGAAAATGTAAAGTGAATTAGAAGTAGCTTTTGTATTGGATTGCATGAAAAATGAAATGCATTTTTCAAAAGTGCAATTGAAATACCATGAAGGAATGTGCGTAACTATGAGAAAAATCACTGGATCGATAAAAGTGAGAAACAAATAGAAATGATGAAAAAGACACAAACATATGCAAAATAGAACTTTTAATCCAGCACAATTAAACGGCGATGCATGTTATCGATGAAGCTATTAATGGTCACCTGAGCTACTTCCAGACAACAGCAGCACAATCACCTCTGCAATGTAAGCTGGTGATGCTCATATCCGATGAAAACTCGTATGCATTCGATGGGAGATAGTTTAGATGAAGTTACCGACCAAGCATGTCGATTTCGTCCATGTTGTTGAAAGTTCTCTCTCGACATTTGGCAAAGGATTGTCCTGGTGGAACAACGTACCAGAGGCTGCTTGTATCAGATGCCAAACTATATCCGAAGCAACTTGGATGACGCACCACTCTGCACTCAAACGACCGGCAATATTCACAAGGGCAGTTCTAACATGATGCTTGTACCCCCGTTATGCCCAATGTGGGGGCGACATGACACTCGACGATACAGACTGATAAGGGCCAACTACCATCATTAGTCTATAAAAAAATACTAATGCAATGTTCTGAGCAATATCCATATGCTAATTGTTGCGGTAACAAGACACCAAACCAGGTGTGAATCTCTATGTCAGCGCTTACCAAAACCCTATTGTCCGATTGCCATGATGAAGATTAGCAAAACCTTCATGCAGCCTGTTACGGATTATTTGGGTGGATATGGATGCAGCTTTTTTATGGTAGAAGGCATTAAGAGCACACACTAGTCACGCGGTAAAAACCGAACGCTAATGATAAGTCTATGGGCGCGGTCTTTTCAAATATCTCGCTGAAATTTTAATATTTTTACAAGATTTTTTTGCACAAGATAGCTGAGGACGATCCACGACCGGCCTAGTTTTTACTTTTTCGACTTTGTTTATATATTTTTTATATTATGTTAGTTTCAGTTTCAGAACCGGTTTAAACCGGTATCGAAAGTTAAAGTAATTTTTTAAAGAAAATCTGAAACCAAAACTGAAAAAGTAAAAACTAGGCCGGTTGTGGATCGTCCTCAGCTATCTTGTGCAAAAAAATCATGTAAAAATATTAAAATTTCAGCGAGATATTTGAAAAGATCGCGCCCATAGACTTATCATTAGCTTTCGGCTTTTACCGCGTGACTAGTGTGTGCTCTTAAACATTAACACTTAACATTGCGGAGGGGAATTCGGAAAGTGAGTGACCTGCAGCCTTAAGTTGGTTCTGAAATTCCCTCCTCAACAACAGGAAACCTTAACACATTTTCTGATTCAATTTTAAATTATAAATATAAAATTAGCAGGTTGGTCATTTTATATCAGTTCATCCAAGTCATGACACTCAGATTTTCATGAAACTTTGTACATTTGATACTATTGCAGAATTACAAACCCGTGTAAATTTTTTTCTTCCTTGGCCTTAGTTTTTGAGACATAGAAAATCGAATTTTTCAAAAATTGCTCGAAAATGCCATTCGTGGAGCTTCGTTTTTAATGTAAGGTGTATCGGAAAAAAATCTCTATCTCAAAACCTAAATCTCAAAAATGGTCGGATGACATTAAACTAGCAAAAGCCATGCTTTGTTTGGATTCGCGAAGTACTATGCTATAAGATAAATATTTGAAAGTAATAATATATTTTTTAAATTACTTTCGCATCTTTATTAAGCAAAAATGTAATTTTATGTTTCGGCGCATTTTAATTTTAAAATGTATTCCAACCAAATTACAAGAATTTCCTCAGATTGTTTATTTATGATATAAAACTGGTATAAATAAAAATATTTTCGAAGTAGAATTATACAAAATATTAATTAATTTTATTTGTTTACAATTCTTTTATTGCCACTTCTCAAAAACATAATGTAATTTTTTTTAAATTCGTAAATATCGTCTGCTTAAATGATTTCACAAAATAAGAATAAATTGTGTATTTGAATTTTTAACACAGAAAAATACTTTTATAATTGAATGTTAATAAGAGAATTTTCACAAATTTTAATTCATTAAAAATATGCTATAATTTTTCTAAAAAAAGTATTTTATAAATTTTATAAAAGAAATCATAAAACTATACATAGTTAAGGAATGAGCATAGTTTGAAAATCTGAAAGCAGTTTTTGAAATATTTTGTCAGAATAATGAAAGTGTATTTTATTTATTTATTTATTTAATGATGATTCTAGCTATAATTACTGACCCCATGATTTAAGTTTTTCTTCTGAAAACGTACGTGTTTCACTTTTTATTTGAAAAAATGCGTTCGTAATGGAAACACATGTAAAATAAATTAATTAAAGTAATAATTTTTTGAAAAATATTTCTGTAAAAAAATAATATTCTGCAACTCTACAGATCATAATTTATATTTGTGTTTAATTTCAAGTCAAAATACTGTATAGTTTTTTTGTAAAGTGTACGACAAAATGTCATTTGAGTGGCCTAGTAGAGGATTCGCTTCGCTCATCCTAATAATTTAAGTTAATTAAAATAATATGACTTTTTGACAAAAATATGATTTGTCGTGTAATCGGATGTATTTAGCTATAAATATGCGAAATGTTATACTGTTTCTGAGAACGAACTCTTTGACGGACAGACAGAACAAAGAGACTAATAGGATTTCGTCTTTCGTGAAATGAACTTAAGGCCCCTGTCCTCGCTCGAGGAAACGCTCGCGAGCTAATGCTATTCCTATGAAGAAGCATTTTTCTAATAACTCTTTCGCATTTTGACATTTTTGAAAAAAAAATTTTGCATTGGATAGCTGAGGTGCATGCCAAAAGCGCACCTTTTTTACTTTTTCGATTTTCGTTGAAGATATTTTTTACAAAGTTAGTTTCACTTTCAAAACCGGTTTCGAAACTGAAAGTGCTTTTTTAAAAAAAATCTGCAACCAAAATCGAAAAAGTAAAAAAGGTACGCTTTCGGCATGCACCTCAGCTATCCAATGCAAAAAAAATTATTCAAAAATGTCAAAATGTGAAAGAGTTATTAGAAAAATGCTTCCCCATAGAAATAACATTAGCTCGCGAGCGTTTCCTTGGGCGAGGACAGGGGCCTTAACCCTAAAAATGTGTTTTGGATAGTAAAAAAATACTGACTGTTGTCTTAAAAAGGATGCTTTAATTTTAAAGTATTACAAGTGATTTTAAAATTAAAAGAATCTTTTAAAAAATAAATTATAAAAAGTGGCTTTAGAAATAAACGAATGCCATAAGGCTCCTGGTCCCTGGTCGACGAATCGCTGGCGAGCTAATGCTATTCCTATGGGGAGGTTATTTTTTTAATATCTGGTTTGCATTTTGACACTTAAGTATATATATTTTTTCGGATTGGATAGCTAAGGTGTATGCCAACATCGCTCCTTTTTTATTTTTCGATTTTGAATGCAGATATTTTTATTAAATTTAGTTTTACTTTCAAAATCGGTTTTGAAAGATAAAGTGCCTTTTTAAAAATTATCTGCAACCAAAATAGAAACCTCATTTATCCAATGCAAAAATTCTTTAAAAATATTGAAATACAAGATATCTTTAAAAAAAATCTTCCATAGGATTAGCACTTGCCAGCGGGTCTTTTCGCGTGACTGAAGTAGCCCCTTAAACATCGGGGAAGTTCTGCAGTACTTACCTTACACACGTTTTCAGAAAGAAAAAACCGTACACTACTTCTCTTTCCCGGAAAATACTTATGAAAATGAATAAACACTCTAAAAATTAAAACCGCTGTAATTTCTCTTTTAGAGTATGTGAAACGGTCAAGAGGAAATACTTTGGCTGTAAAAAGGGTCTGTATATTTAATTGTCCATCTGGATGACATCCAAATCCAAAATAAGGGGCCGTTCCCATTTACATGATGGTGACAAGTTAATAATGGCACAGTTTTGAATTATACAAAAGTCATTCCCTGGAAAAGACAACGTAACACACAATTTGGTTTCATGAACGGAAAGATTTTTAGAGTAAGATTAAATCATTCTTTTTTCGACAAAAAGTACAGGCAGCTACAGGTATCAATTTACTACTTAAAATTAATAGAAGTTATAGCAATATGGACCTTTATCTGGAATCACTCCTTTCGCATAAATGAAAACAATACAAATTACTATTATATATTTCTCCTTATTTTCACCCCATAATATAACTAACAGTGGAAGCTCATCAAAATCCGCCCAATAGAACTTTTTAAAACGACTAATCTTTAATAGTAAGGTTATAAAACTTTTCAAAAAGACTAGTCTTTCATAATCAGATTCACTTGCCCATACAGCTTTCCTGTAGAATCCCATATCTAACAAAATAAACGTAGGTGCGATTTACTAAAACCATTTCTAAAAATTATCTAATAATGAAAGCTTCATCAAAATACCGCCATCAGAATCTTTTAAAGGGTTAATCTTTTAGGATCGGGCTTGCCGGATTACAGAACTTTCCTACATAGCTGTTTAACTAAGCAGCATAGAACGATACATTATGTACTAAAATCTTATCTAAAAAGTTATCTGATTAATCCTCTGAACGTCTTGCAAATGGGTAAAATTGCAATGTTGTTTTCTCTGCATTATGCTTTAAATGCTCAGAAAATATGACAATTTCAATATTATATGTATAAAGAAAACCTTAACTACAAATATGAATGTAATCCTTGACAGAATTAATTATTCTAAAATGTATTGAAAATTCATCAAATCTGTAGAATTATATTATCTTAAATACTGTTTATATTGCAGTGAAACCTGGAGTTTAGTGAACGGAATATTACATGCCAAAAACTTAACAAAGAAAAATCGAAATCCGCCCAGCAGAAAGTTTCATTTCCATTATATACATATAAAGCTAGAGAAAAAATAATACTAGCCCAATAAATATTCAAATTCTTCTTCCTTGTAAAATAGTTTAAAAAATAAATAAACCCTCTGAAAATTAAACCCGCTGTAATTTCTCTTTTTAGAGTATATGGGTGATTCTCAAAATAGGGGACAAATTCAAAAGTGAAATCTTAAAAAAATTACTGTTAGCAAAATTTCTGAAAAAAATAGGTGTTGTTAATATAGTATTAGGTTTACTTTACATGTAGTCAGCAGAGCTAAATATTTAAAAATTAACTTTAAAAAAATAATTAATATTTTTTGAGCCATGCTAATGACAAAACAAATTGCATGGAATAAATATATTAAGAAATTTTTATTTTCTTCCTGTTTAAATATTTTTTTCCTTATTTATTAGCCTTCCTTTTCAGCAAATGGTTTCCATTTTTACATATATACATATAAGGAGAATAAAAACATTACCACAGAGCAAACTTTGTTTACATGAGCAACATTCTGACACTAACAATGTAAGAAGCTGTCTTAGTAATTTTCTGACAGATTTAATGCATATTTTAGGGATAATAAATGTAATACCTAAATTTATACGTAAAATTAAACTTTATAAAGGATACAATATAAGCACTGGTTACATTTATGTACATAGGAGTCTTTAGCATGGACAGAAAAACCATGCTAATGACACTGATATCTGCCCATGCTAATGACAAATTTTAATTTAAATGAGATTATGAGCTATAATATAATCACAATGCAATAGTCCTTTCTGGGGCTTTTTAAAACACAAAAGTCCTATGCAAATAAGTAAAATAAAAAATTTTATTATAATATAAACATGAAAATTATTATCCATTCTAATGACATACAATTGATGTAAGCCCCTAATATTCAACTTCTATTCTTAAAATACAATGCATGCTTCCATTTTCAGGCTGGGATAAAATGGCTATTTGTTGCCATGGAGAAACTTTATATTTTCAAACTATTGTCATATGTGAAAATGAAATTTTGATTAATAACTAGCTGTTACAGTATGACCTTGTTTTGAAAATAGAATATGGAGGACAAGCTTTAAATCTTTTTTTATATACTATAATTTTATTTTTTAAAAGAAATTTATTGGATACATCCTCTTCTTGATTAATTTAAAGAAAGAATAACATTTGTTTTATTTTATAAACATGATATTAACTCTTGAAAAATGCTAGTATATACAAGGCTCAGCTGCTGTGGACATCCATGCTAATGATATTTTGAACATTTATTCTGTTATTTTAAGGTGTTTTTAACTAAAAAGTGAGTAATTCTTGAGTGCAAATTATGAATAATATTAAGACAAACATATCTAAATATAAAACATGACAGAAAACCTCTCAATTTTTTTTGTATGCCGAAAGACATAAATTGTCCCCTATTTTGAGAATCACCCATATATGAAAAGGTAAAAAGGAAATACACTTGCTGTAACAAGAGTTTGAGCCTGCGTATTTAACTGTCCATCTGGATGACATCCAAATCCAAACGAGGGACCGTTCCCATTTACATGATGGTGACAATTTAATAGTGACTCATTATACAGAATTATACAGAAATCATTCTCCGTAAACGAATGCATAACACACAATTTAGTTTCATGAATTGAAAGATTTTTTAGAGAGTATGTTTAAGCGGATTCGGACGTCTCTGATAGCTAAGAAATAACATTCAGGTTATTCTTTAAAAGTCCACATTTCCTTCAAATATGACGACTTTAGAAATTAAGGGGTACAAAGTGACAAAATTTCGATTTGCAATAAACTGAGTTTAAAGATAATTCATGTTAAATTTGAACATGAATAATAATTGATTAAATTAAAATAGGAAACTGCAACTTGTTTAATTGTCTTTGAGCTGTCGTCAAAAACTGTAAAAAAAGTACGATTTAGTTTAAATTTATCATTAAATTTAATTAAATTTTAAAAACTGCAATTTTAAATTAAACAAATTTTAAATTAAATTTATCAATATTTACACTCTTAAAACGAAAGCGTGGATTTGGCTACTCAGGAAAGAGCTGTAAATTATTGGATCGTGAATGAGTTGTTTGTCAAACGTTTCACTCTTCTTGATTTAAATTGCTTTTTTAAACCACTCATCTTGATTTAAATTGCTTACAAATAACTCGCTACTCGAGTTGTTTTAACTCTTTTTTGAGAAGCTGCCTTTCAAAATGGAGACGAGCTAATTTCGGCTCAACTTGAGTTAATTTTTGGCTGACTTTTTAAGAGAGTATTATTCGACAAAAGTGGTTTACCTCTAGAACGAAGCACAAATAAGAAAACCACTTATATTTCTTTACCTGAAAAGAAAAAAAGTACTACAAGGTGTTTATAAAGTCCCGGACCCATTTTAATGTTTAATAACTCACAAAATAATGATGACAAAAATGACATTTTAAATGTCATTTACATTTTTATTTACGTTTTTAAGTTGGTATTAATCAGCATTAGAGAGCATTAAAATTAAGCATTTTCAGAGCTACAATCATGGTAAAAAAAGAATAAACACCCTCTACAAAACTCTGCAGCGTTTGAATTCAACCGATTCCATTGTGTCAAAAGTTTATCTTTAATTTTTTCTACAAGAACACCATTGTTCGAAAAGTCGACTGAGGTCTCCCCACCCCCTACCGTCTTTAAATTCAAATTTAACATCTCAGTGGTATTTTTGGATATTTATTTTTACACATTCACAAAAGAAAAAGAAAAAAAAAAAGAAAATGGAATTATCGATAAAAATTGGAAACCATGTTACAATATAAGACTGGAGAAATGAAAAAAAAAAACATTCTTGCAAAGAAAAACGCTGAGTTAGCTTTCACTGAAAAAAGGTATCAGCATATCTATCCTAGGCACTCCAAGTACTTTCATAAAAGGGTAAGAGTCTCGGAAGGAGGTGGGGGGGGGGGGAGGTAGAAGAATAACTTATGTACAGAAATAACTCAGTAATCAAATCTTTACATATTTGAGAAAAGCTCAGATAAATTTCAAAAGGTTCATTCATCTGTTATACTACTGAGGTATTCAAACGAGATTCTGCAGAGAAGCATATTTTACAAGTATAGAAATTTTTGGAATATCATGCAATGCATTTTAACAGGAATGTTAATTACCTAGCAAGCAGAAAAAATAAATCTTTTTTTCGTTTAACAGTATGGAATTGGACAAATAAAACGATTCATACATTTTAAACTCAAAATTGTCAAAAAAGAAATAAATTTTATATTGAAAACTATGACTTTTTAAAATGTATCTGTAAAACAAAGAACGAAAAAAAAAAAAAAAAAAAAAAAAAAAACTGAGGATAGTCTTTATAGTGAAATTGTACCAAGTTTGATATTTCAAATATAATTGCTTAGTTTTAATACCATATTTGGCCTTTCAGATAAATTTCATTTTGATCATTGGATTAAGGGTATTCTTAAACCCAAAAAGCTACATTATGACGTAAGTTTTAATTATTTTTTTTTCTCGGAAATGCATGAAACTAGCAGGTGTTGTTCTCAAAAACTATAATGGCCTTTATTTTATTTTATTTTATTTTTTTGCAAACGAAATTGATTTTTCAGAACAAACCGTCAAAGTTGGCGGTTTGAATTGTATTTCCCGATGAGTGCAGAAAAATCGGTCTTAAAAAGGGAGAAAAACGCATGATCACGTGATCGAAATTGCTAATAACTCGATAGGTAATTTAATTACCATAAAATGAAAAAAAAATAGATTCCAAATCGCTTCTATGGTCAGGCTTTTCAATTTTATATCTTTCTGTTAAAAAATTAATTTGAAAATATGTCAAAACATTTTGTGCTTGTCCAGCAGAGCACTTGAGAACATCCTTAAGGGAGACCCGAACCCCATTTTCGGCCAAAAATCATCAAAAGTTAAAACAAAAAAAAAATTATCTCAGAAAACGATAAAATACATATTTCCGAATATCCATGCAAAATTTCAGAACTCTGGGACACTTGGAACAGGTAGCAAATGAGTTTTTTTAATTGTAGTCACTATAGAGTTTAAAGGACTAGCGGTAATTTAAAATGTGTTTTCCTGAAAATGATTTTTTTCATTTTTTGCCTAAGTTCAAAGTACTAAGGCTCAGTGGTAAAATGATTTAGAAACAAAGTGTTTATGTTTTTAGAATCTTAAAAAGATTTGCAACAAAAGTAAGGAGAGATATTTTTTTTTTTTTAACTACTTCTGAAAATTTTACATAAATTGGTAAACATGAAAATTATACCGAATTTAAGGAAATTTACCATGCGTAATTTCTTTCTTTCTTTTTTTAGCTGATTAAAATAGAAAATTAAAAATATCTCTCCGTAGGTCTTTTCCATATACTATAACACTATTTAAGAAAATTTAGTAGTACCAAAATATTGAAAATTGAATGAGGAGTAGTAATTTTAAACATTGTATTTTTCGACAAAAAAAAAAAAAAAAAAAAAAAAAAAAATCATAAAAATCCCCATAAAAAATATACTTTTTAATAAAAAGTGGATTATTTTGCTAATTATTCCTTACAAAAAGATTCTTAAATAGTACACCAAAATTCATTACTTTAAAATCAATAATAAAAATTTTGGGTTTTTTCTTACGGGTCTCCCTTAAATGATTTAGGAATTGTGATGGTTTAAAACTCTAATGTCACATTCATTTGTAATCATAGCAAAACAAGTTGCAATGCGGGTTGTTTTTGAAGCTTAAGGCTCCTCGTCAGTCAGACCGCAAAAATTCCCGCTCTAATAAAAATCTATGTTCCTGGAACGCATCCGTATTTTTTAAATTCCTTCAAGAAGAGCATACAAAAAGCAGAAGATAAAAATTTTAAATTTTCCAAGGAGAAATGTGAAACATACAAATGCATCGCAAGCCCATAGGTGTAGCATTAGAGAAGGGAATTTAAGTCCTGACAGATAACAAGTCTTAACCCAAAAACTAATAGGCGAAATGAGCTGCAATTTTAGATTCTTACATGTGAAGATTCTAGAAATCGCTTTATGCTATAAAATTCATAGCTTACAACTCATATTTTTTCAAATATATATATATATATATATATATATATATATATTTAAATCCATTTTTCAAAAAGATTTAACATTGAAATTTTCAAGCAGATAACATTATTGTACTTTTGAATAGAGACAGCCAGCTTGTTACATTCCCAACAAAGTTTTTAACACATCTAATAATACAAACAGCGTTGTAATTAAACGACAGAATTATACTAATAAATAACAACACTTATTATAATAAATATTATAATATGCCCTTTACAATAGCCATCGTAGACGGAAGGGTGATTAATGAATCAGCGCATATAAAAAATATCTTTCAAAACACTGCTCTATATCAGAAAATAAACAACTCGGAAATTGTACGTGAAATGCGAATGAGATGGGTTCGTACCGTAACAAAGTTTTAAAAATATATAGATCTTGGTACAATAGTATACAGTACAGTGGCCGAAATCTTTTGCGTGTCCCTGTAAACACTATCTGTTTTCTATAACACAGGAAGTAACTTGTAGTAAACTTCAGCGACATATATCATTTTCATAATATGTAAAATAGTTTGATATATTAAAACGCGCTCCAAACACTGTTTCTCCCTGTACCACTGTGTAATGGAATACTTTTGTGTGGCCCTGTAAATTAATAACAAATATTCTTTGCATCACATATTACACAGAGTGTATTTTTTAGTACATACTTCATAGATGCATATCAATTCTATCATGTTCGAAAGAGTATAACATCATTAAAATTCACTTGAAACTATTTTTCCCCCATTGACCGCAATGCAACTGAATGCTTTTGATTGTCCCTGCAATTAAACTGTACACCCGATTTTCACAAAATTTGAAATTTTTTGGCAAAATTATGCATAAATTATATATTTTTAATATCAAATGATTAGGTTGGGTAGATTTTGCGTTATTATATACGGACCGACAGACGGTGGGACTGAATGACGACTATAGGTGCTATGTATTTACATAATTACGAACGCACGTAAAAATAGTAACGATGATGAAATACTTTAGACTTTTATTCGTATAAAAATCATTTAAGATATATTTCTAAAATCCAAATAAAACAGCATTTTATTTCGACGACTCTTCGTAATTGCAAACAGAGTAGTCAAAGTTTTACACGATGTCGCTATTTCACTGAAACATTTTACCTTTTCAAAACACCATACTTTAAATTAAAGAATTATTTAAAATGAACATCGTTTTCTCAATGTGCGAAGTTGTGAAAAAAAAAAAAAAAAAAAAAAAAAAAAAAGCAGATAAACATTATTATACTTTAAAGTACACAGAGATTTTCTTTCCCTTTAAATAAGGCTTTGAACTCCCCTGATATTGCAAATAGCATTGTAATAAAAAATTAAAAGTTCTCCCTTTAAACAGAAAATAAAAAAAAATATGAACGATGATGTAATACTTTTGACATTTATTTGTATAAATATCATTTAATGTATAATTATTTTTAAAATTCAAATAAAACAACATTTTACTTCAATGACTCTTCGTAATTGCAAACAGAGTAGTCAAAGTTTTACACGATGTCGCTATTTCACTGAAACGTTTTAACTTTTCAAAACACCACGCTTTAAATCAGTGGCGTAGCTGGGAGGGGGGGGGGCAAGGGGGCGTCCGCGCAGGGCGCCGAGGCCTAGGGGCGCCAAATTAAGAGAAATTGTTATATCTATATTGGGGTGGGGGCGCAAAATTTCTTGCTGGCCCCGGGCGCCAAAAAACATAGCTACGCTACTGCTTTAAATTAAAGCATTCTTCAAAAAAGAACACCTTTTTCCCAACCTGCAAAGTTATATATATATATATATATATATATATATTTTAAAAAAAAACAGCATATAAACATTATTACATTTTTAAGTACACTGAGATTTTCTTCCCTTCTAAATGAGGCATTTAATTCCCCGGAGAGCGCAAACAGCATTGTAACAAAAAATTAAAAACACTCTCTTTGAACAGAAAATAATAAATATTAATGACGGTGGCACACTTTAGACAATTAATTGTATAAACATTACTTAAAATATATACTTATTTCTAAAATCCAAATAAAATACTATTTCATTTAGACGATTCTAAGTGATTATAAACAGAGTAGTCAAAGATTTAAACGATGTCGCTATTTCACTGAAACATTTTATCTTTCCAAAACACCACATTTTTAATTAAAGCATCATTAAAAAAAATATCGTTTTTCCAGTGTGCGAAATTGTAAAAATACAGCAGATAAACATTATTATACTTTTAAGTACACTGAGATTTTCCTTCTCTCAAAACGAGGTTATTAACACACCTAAGATTGCAATTAGCGTTGTAACAAAGAATTACAAACACTCCCTTTTAATAGAAAATAATAAATATTAACGATGGTGGAATGCTTTTGACATTTGATTGTATAAACATTACTTAAAATATATACTTATTGCCAAAATCCAAATAAAACACCATTTTATTTCGACGATTTTTCCTGATTTCAAACAGAGTAGTCAAAGATTTAAACGATGTCGTTATTTCACGGAAACATTTTATCTTTTCAAAATACCACACTTAAATTAAAGCATTACTCAAAAAATAACATTCGCATAAAAAAGTAACACCCTTTTCTCAATCTGAAAAGTTATATATAAAAAAAATCAGCAGATAAACATTATTATACTTTTAAGTACACTGAGATTTTCTTCCCCTTTAAACGAGGCTTTTAACTCCCCTGAGATCGCAAATAGCATTGAAACAAAAAATTACAAACACTCTCTTTAAATAGTCCGTCCGTCATTAATGAATATTAATGACGGTGGAATACTTTTGACATTTAATTGTATAAACGTCAATTAAAGTATATATTTATTACCAAAATCCAAATAAAACACAATTTATTTCGACGGTGGTTTGTGATTCGAAAGGGAATAGTCAAAAATTTAAACGATGTCGTTATTTCACCGAAAATTTTTTTTTTCAAAACACTACACTTTAAATTAAAGCATTATTTAAAAAGAACATCGTTTTCCCAGTGTGCGGAATTGTTAAAAAGAGCAGATAAGCATTATTACATTTTTAAGTACGCTAAGATTTTCTTCCCCTCTAAACGAGGCTATTAGCACGCCTAAGATTGCAAATAGTGTTGCAAGTGAAACAACAGAATCATGGTGATAAATAGCGGCACTCAATACCTAACTATTTAACAAGATGACGGCCATTACAGTATGTCGACAAAAAACCCTCTTCAAACGTCTCGAGAGCACTTCACAAAATGAAGAGGCTTTACAACTCTAAATAAATGGATATCTCAAACTGAATCAATCGACCGTTTTGAGTCTTAAGAAAGCCCATTTGATTTCGACACTGGAAACTGAACTAGGTGTTTTCAATGCCTCCTTGTTTAGAAGTGCACTTTAAACATTTTCAATTAGTTAAGTGTATTCGATTGAACTGTAAAAAAAGCTCTTTTTTTTCGTCTTTTGTCGAAAATAAAAAAAAAAGCTTGGGCAGTAAAAGCATGCAGCTTCGTAAAAATTAGCCAATTCTAGTCAGATCGTAAAAAATAACTTTTTGTAATTTTTAAATGGCAAAAACAAACGATCTGCAGAATAAGGCGGGGAAAAATCTATTCAGATTTCTTAAACGTATTCAAATAAAGTGAGAAATAAATTGATTATATGTTATTTAAAACATACAAAATAAACAAGTGAATAAGAAAGAAAAGTCATGCGTCGTGCACAGAATATGGAATTCTGAACTGGTTTCAAAGTCTCCTTTGTTTAGAAGCACGCTTTAGCAATTTTCAGTTTATTAAAGTGTATTCTATTAAACGATAAAAACAGTTCTTTTTTTACCTTTTGTCAAAAATAAATAGAAAAACTCAAACAGTAAAAACAAGCAGTTTCGTAAAAATTAGCCAATTCAAATCAAATCATAAAAAGTAACTTTTTGTAATATTTTTAAATGACAAAAGAAATATAACTACTGAATAAAGAGGGGACAGAATTTATTAACCTCTTCAATCCTGATATCACCTGGAGGTGATACTAAAAAATACCGTTTAAATTAATTTAAATTCTTCTAGAATTGTTAAAATTACACCTAGTCCTTTTTAATAGATGTGTGGATTATAGAAGTATCGATATATAGATTGATATATTGTCGGCTCTCGTTAATTCGAACTCGTCGGGACCACAAGAAATGTTCGAATTATCCGAAGTTCGAATTATGGAAAATATGCTTAATATGGTACTAATACAAAAGAATTAATGTCATAGAGTTTTTTTAACTTATTTCGTCTGTTATCATTAGAATATGACTTAATATTAAATTAGAATGTATAAATACATAAACTAATTAAAAGATTAGAAACAAGCACAATGGGTAAAAAATTTAAAGCGTCAGTGATGGACAGATGGGGCACTAAAAAAGAGGATATCAGATGTATTGGATTACATGTATACTCGTTCGGAACAATTTTCACAAAAATCAAAGAAAGTTATTCAAATGATCTGAAATTCGCGAGAAAGAACAGAAGATAAAAAATCGGAATTCTCGTTAGTTCGAATGAAACGAAGCCGAGAGAAAATGAGTTCGAATTAATAAAAAATTTTAACGTTATTCTGCCATTGAAAATTTCGGGACTTCATGTTTAGTTCGAATTAAGCGAAAATATTATCGAAGATATATCGTTCGAATTATCCGATTTCGAATTAACGAGAGTCTACTGTATCTCTGCAGATGTTTTACAATAATTTTAAACTCGTTTTTGAAGTGGCACTTGTCTCGGGATTGAGGAGGTTAAGGGCATATGTTATAAGCGAGGAACGTCTGGAAATTAATTCTATGCTAGATACAACCACCGAAGCAGATATTTTTGATTGAATAGTGTTTGTCATACCGTTTAGTGACCTAAAGTAAAACTTGTTAAGAAAGCCAAATGTGTCATGTTTGTCAAAATTAAGATTTGAGCATTGAGGCGATACAATATTATTAATTTATTATTAATATATATTGATAAAAAAAACTATAACCCAGTTAAATGGCTTAATATTATTATTATTATACATTGAAAAAAAAAAAAAAACTATATCCAGTCAAATGGCTATTATTAATATACAGGGTGTCCCTAAACTCATGGTATATACGCTAGGGGGTGATAGAACACATCAAGACGAGTAATAGTAAATGGGAAACTAATGGTCCCAAACGTTTTCCAAAGGAGATAGCCGCCATTAAAGTTTGGGGTCCAAAACTTCAAATACACATAAAAAACGTAAAAATTGGTCTGTTGATTTGCGGTTTTCACAAAAACTATTCTTTATGTTGGTATTTTCTTGAAAATAAATTATAAAGATAAATTTCGAAAAATGCCGATAGAGGGCGCTTTAGACTTTGAAGTAATGAAAAACTATTTTTTGCATCTCATTAAATGGTTTCGTAAGCTTAGACTTAAATTTTGAGCTCAAAATCTAAATAGTTGGGAGTGGTTAAGTAGCACAAACTTAACTGTGTTCAGAGGGTTTAAATTTCAAATGATTATAAAAAATGGAAAAATTGGTCGATTGATTTGCGGTTTTCAGGAAAACTATTCTTTATGTCGGTATTTTATTGAAAATGAATTATAAAGATAAATTTCAAAAAATGCCGATAGAGGGCGCTTTAGACTTTGGAGAAACGAACAACTATTTGTTACGTTATTTCTTGCATGTGATTAAATGTTTTCGTAAACTTAGACTTAAACTTAAATTTTGAGCTCAAAATCTGAATAGTTGGGAGTCGTTAAGTAACACAAACTGAACTATGTTCAGAGGGTTCAAATTTCAAATGATTATAAAAAACGGAAAAATTGATCGATTCGTTTGCGGTTTAAAATAAAATTATTCTTTAAGTCAGTATCTTCTTAAAAATAAATTTTAAGGATAAATTTCAAAAAATTCCGTTAAAGGGCGCCTTAAACTTCAGAGTAACCAACAACTAATTTTAACCGTTATTTTTTGTATCTAATTAAATGCTTTTCCAAACTTATTCAATGTTTTCGAAATCTTAGATTTAAACTTAAATTTTGAACTCAAATTCTGAATCGTTGGGAGGGGTCAAGAAGCGTAAACTGAAGTGTGTTCAGGAGTTGAAATTTAACTCCCTCCCCCTCGAACACAGTTCACTTTTGCGCTACTTAAACACCCGCAACGATTCAGAATTTGATTTCAAAATTTAAATCTAAGCATTTGAAATGAAATGAAATGAATGAAATGAAAAAAAAAAAAATAACGGTTAAAAATAGTTGCACGCTACTCCAATGTCTAAGGCGCCCTCTATCGGCATTTTGTGAAATTTATCTTTAAAATTTATTTTCAAGAAAACACTGATTTAAAGAGTAGTTTTAGTGAAAACCGCAAATCAATCGACCAATTTTTCCATTTTTTTTATAATCATTTGAAATTTGAACCCTCTGAACACAGTTCAGTTTGTGCTACTTAACCATTCCTAAAAAAGCTCAAAGTTTAAGTTTAAGTCTAAGCTTACCAAACCATTAATGAGATGCAGAAAATAACTGCAAAAAATAGTTTTTGTTAATCCAAAGTTAAAAGTGCCATCTATCGGCATTTTTCGAAATTTTTCTTTATAATTTATCTTCAAGAAAATACCGTCATAAAGAATAGTTTTAGTAAAAACCGCAAATCAATCTACCAATTTTTCCGTTTTCTACGTTTATTTGAAATTTTGGGTACCAAACTTTAATGGCGGATATCTCCTTTGGAAAAAGTTTAGGACCCTTGGTTTCCTATTTACTATTGCTCGTCTTGATGTGTTCTATCACCCCCTAGCGTATGTACCATGAGTTTAGGGACACCCTGTATATTGAAAGAAAACTATATCCTGTGAAATGGAAGCTTATTATTGTTATTATGTATATTGAAAAAAAAAACTATATCCAGTCAAATGGCTATTATTATTATTAATATATATTGAAAGAAAACTATATCCAGTCAAATGAAGGCTTATTATTGTTATTATTAATGTATGTTAAAAGAAAACTATATCCAGTCAAATGGCTATTTTTATTATGGTTAATTTATCCTCCTCAGTCCTGATGTCGCTTAGAGGCGACACTAAAAAAGACTTTAAATTTACTTCAATGCTTCTAGAATTGTTAAAATTACATCTAGATCTTTTTAATAAATGTTTGCATATTAAACACAGAGATATATAGACTTAATTGGAAAATTTTTTATAGTAATTTTAAACTGGTTTTATTGTCGCCAGTAATATTTGATTCAAGACTGAGGAGGATATATTGGAAGAAAACTATAATATTCAGTCAAATGGCTGCTTTTTATTATTAATAATATATATTGAAAAAAGAAACTATATCCAATTAAATGACTTTTTTTCTGTGACAATCTGGATATTAATTAATTTTATTTATTTATTTACTTATTTATTTGTAGTGTCTGACTACACTATTATTTCTCTACTTTTGTTACAGTAGTTCGACAAAACTCTTTATTCGAAACACATAAAAATATACTTTTGCTGTGACGCTACTTCTATAAAAATTATTTCACCAAAAACTCAGCATGTAAATTAAACACATTATTCATGCTTTACTTTGTTTACACCAAAAGCCCTAAAATTGAAAAATTACTCCCCGAAATAATCCCGGTGTCTTAATAGAAAAGAGTGAAAAATTGGAGTTAGAGGAGCATCTCTTTCACCAAAGTCATTAACTTTCAGAGAAAATTAGCTTAAGGAAAAAAAATTACGGCTCATCTCCGTTTACGAAAAACATGCTCTGTTCCGCGCAAATGGAAATTTACACATGACGTGGGTCCACATCCATCACATCAAGAATGGCCTTTTTTTAATAATTAGACGTTGACCTGCGAGTTTCAATTTCACTAGAATAGCGGCGGCGAGAAATCGGATCTGTCAGCGTACGCCCGGAAAGAATTGGGATGAATGCTCTCTAATAGCTCAAGATTCATTCCTCTGCTCGTACGAGAAATACTTTTAATACTAATTTACTTTTGGTTGTAAAATTTATTATTGTTATTCCAGAATAAAAATAGTTTATGTATGCAGTAATCCCTTAACATTGGCGAGTTTTGATTATACGCGAAATAAAAAATGCGGAACATTCCAACTTTCGCGAAGACTGAACTTGATTATTTGCAAATTTTGTTTTATAACAAGAATATTTTTTTTTTATAAAGTAAACTGACTTTTTTTTTAACCAATATTATGAACTACATGACACTGGACACTTACATATTGTATAGCCTCAGGGGCGCTCATGTTTTCTCTCTCTCTGTGTGTGACGCAGAGAGATAAATGAGTACATATTAACACTGTATTTATTATGTTTCTCATTAAACTGCTGTAATAACTTCATTTTATGCTAAGAAAATAATAGGATGATGAAAATTTTGAGTGTATAACTAGCGCAATATTAAACATCATGTTAGCTTCCTATGTGCAAATA
Source organism: Maratus speculifer (assembly GCA_964019185.1). Lineage (NCBI taxonomy): Eukaryota > Metazoa > Arthropoda > Arachnida > Araneae > Salticidae > Maratus > Maratus speculifer. Next base: position 69,654,592 of record OZ025303.1, read on the forward strand.
CGGAGAGCATGTGTTGAAACACTTATTTTTGTCACAACTACAATTCTCAAATTATTTTTTTAATAACATAAATATTTATTAGTGCACAAAATAGTTGGTAGGTTTCGGAAATTAGGAGCCTTTTAAATTAAACCCGGTGTTATGGCAACGACATTCTAAAATTCTCACAACTCCTTATATTATCCCTACCTGATATTTTTTAATCAAAAAAAAAAAAAAATATATATATATATGTATATATATATATATACTCGTATATATACATTTTTTCTAAGGAAAGGGGGGACGGGGGAGCTCTGCCTCTTTGGAATCGAATAGCGCTTTTTATATTTTTGGTAAATAAATTATTTGTCGACGCATAAGAGATTCTTATCATGTCATTAGATTTTTCACCTTTCCCGTGATGCCGTTTCCAAAAATTTGATTGAAAACGCCATCTTTAACAGTATTCTCCCGAAGATACATTGTTTTTAACAAAAAATAGATAACGCCATTCGATTACTAGTTTCTTAATTAGAACGCGTGTCAATTCTATGTGTTTCCGAAAAGAAATGAATCAGAAAGTAGCTCTTTTGGATTTGAACAAAGCCTTAATAAATGAGAGCGAAATATTTTCACAAATTTACTTTTTATTAATCAGCTTCAAAAGTTATGATGGTTTTAGCTCTCCTTTTTTTTCTTTTATTCTAAACAACATTAATATTTTAATGAATGTTTATTTGAATGTTGAAACGTCTAAGAATCTTTTGAATCGTTAATTTTATTAACGTATACACTATATTGCCATTGATTATGGGACACTTGCGATTTTAGACATTTTACTAAATATCTAGAAAAATACATGAGGAATCATCTCGAAACTCTTAGTGTATAAATATAATAGTAAAAGTCATACATCTCCGTGAAGATTTTTTCCCGAAACTCCAAAGGGGACCGTCAACAAATTAAAAAAGAATGAATATCTTTTGAATAATCCTGTCATAACTAATGTAGCAAAACCGCTCAAACTCTAGATTGTGATTGAATGCCTTATTGTAATAAGCCTTGTTCATTTTTATGCAAATAGCATGCATACTCGCAGAGTAATTAAGGTTTTTATAAAAATGATCCCAAATTTTTCCAAGTTTTTTCCTTATAATTTTCAGAGTTCTTAATATAAAATATTATTTTTTTCAGAAAATATGACAAACAACATTGCACACAGTACTTTGTAATCAGAATTAAAAAATAATGAAAATTGTATAAAAAATGAGTTGGTTTACTAAATAATTTTTTACTGCGCATGCGTCAACGATATCAAAATTTCATTTGCATATTATGTTAGCTAAATGTATAGAGCAACTTTTGTGAAAGTCACAAAATCATAACTTGAAAATTCTGACAATAATCGTCAATTGAATAAGTCGAAAATCCGTTATTCTCAAAATGAAGCAAAAACAAGAGGGATTGTATCCATATATTCATTGATTAGTGTCAATATAGAATATACAATATGGGATGTACTACTACATTTGGATACAATCCCTCATTTTTTTTGCTTCATTTTGGAAACAACGGATTTTGTCCTTTTTCTATAGACGATTACTTTCAGAATTTTCAAGCTATGATTTTGAGACTTTTACAAAAGTTGCTCTATACATTTAGCTAACATGATATGCAAATGAAATTTTGATATCTTTGACGCATGCGCAGTAAAAAATTATATAGTAAACCTACTCATTTTTCATACAATTTTTATTATTTTTTAATTCTGATTACAGGGTACTGTGTGCAATGCTGTTTGTCATATTTTCTGAAAAAAATATTATTTTATATTAAGAACTCTGAAAATTATAATAGAAAAACTTGGAAAAATTTGGGACCATTTTTATAAAAACCTTAATTACTCTGCGAGTGTGCATGCTATTTGCATAAAAATGAACACAGTGTATTACAATAAGGCATTCAATCATAATCTAGAGTTTGAGCGCTTTTGCTACATTAGTTTTGACAGGGTTATTCAAAAGATATTCATTCTTTTTTAATTTGTTGACGGTCCCCTATGGAGTTTCGGTAAAAAATCTTCACGGAGATGTATGACGTATACTATTATATTTATACACTAAGAGTTTCGAGATGATTCCTCATGTATTTTTCTAGATATTTAGTAAAATGTCTAAAATCGCAAGTGTCCCATAATCAATGGCAATATAGTGTATTTTCTGTTTTGCGCATCGTAATTTTAATATATGCCATAAATTTATCTCATAAATATGCACGCAGTACTCTTTAAAGGAGTCTTAATTATATACTAAGTAAAATTTGATATTTTATATATATATATACAATCGAGTCTCTATATAACGAAATCCACCGTTCCATTAAAAAATTCGTTATATAGAGAAATTCGATGTATAGAGAATGATGTTAAAAATCGTATTTAATGTGTGAAATTTGAACAAATATTATTTTTCATCTTTTGGATTGAGATTTGAAATGTTTAAAAGTATATTTTACCTAACATTTTATTTCTAAAATATTTAAGCAGTTTCAATAAAGAGAATAGATATTTATTTGAAAGCTTAATGAAAATCAAGTAAGGAAGACTTGCATTAATTTCAGACGAAGAAATCTGTAATATTTTGCTGTTTTGATTTTAAAGTTGTTACGCTCGCAAAAAAATGCTGAAATTTTAGCAAAGAATGAAAAATTGCAATTAACATTTCCCACCATTTGAAGGCGTCTCTTATGAGCCTCTCATTGATTCCTCTCTTACATGTGTATCAATCCAATTGACATTGTTTTGAGAAGGATGGGGAAAGGTGTGTGTGGGAGGTCGAATGAATTCGTTGGATTTAAAGAACAAGGAAAGAAGTCATATTAAAAAACTCAGCACTGACGATAAATCAAAAACAAGTTATGAAAAATTGATTCCATATATGATTTCGAAGCTTTTTAAAACTGAAAAAAATCGTTATATGGAGATAGATATTTCATTATAGAGAGACTGTTTTTAATGTAATCGTGCGAAAAGGGGACCGTTCATACTAAAAATTCGTTATATAGAGAAATTCTATGTATGGAGTTTCATTTTAGAGAGACTCTACTGTACATATATATAAGAAATCGAGAAGTGCCAGTGCGGACCGGGCCTGTTTTCACTGATTTCTGTACGGACTGGCCTGGAAATTCCGGCTCATGCAGACTTCTAGGTTGAGGGTATAAGAGGATGGTTCATCTTTATTCAAAGAGGAGAAAAATCGTCATAGTGATGATTTTCTACTTTGTGACAAATATGGATACAGAAAATTAAAAAAATTGTGCGATGCAGCTTTTTTGTACAGATTTCATTATTATTATTATTTCATTTTCTGTACAATTTCCCAGATTTTCTTTTTTATTTTGTTAAAATTACAGCGAAAAGCTGCTCGATATTTTTTAATGGCGTCATCAAAAAACTTTAGAATCACCCCAAAACAGCACAGAAATATGTATGTATATATATATATATATATATATATATATATATATATATATATATATATATATATATATATATATATATATAAGTAGTGATTTGTAGGCGTGTGAAATTAGACGTTGACCGGCGAGTTTCAATTTCACTAGAATACAGGCAGCGAGAAATCGGATCTGTCAACGTTACGCCCGGAACGAATTCGAATGAACGCTCTATTGCTCTATAACAGCCATACTCAATTTTTTTTTCTCGCGGGCCAGAAAAAGGTGGTCGGCAACATACTTATCTAATAGCCTAGAAAGGTGGGTAATTAAAATAGTAAGATAACAAAAGTAATATAACACATTAAAATAATAAAGTTAATAGGATTACTTGAATTGAACCTTTGTAGGGAAGAAATGATAGTAAAAAATTTTAAAACTACTAATTCCAAAGAATATATTTCGTGGTAGATTTCTATTGAAAATAAAGTAGGAATATGCTCAAAATATAGGAATATATATAAAACTCAAAATCTTAACATTCTTTTCTATTCAATTAGTAGAAAACAAATCTAAAATAAATCAAGATTAAAATTCGTGGCCTTAAATACTCCTCCGAAATATATATATATTTACGCTAGGGCTTTGATTATTAAAGAGAGAAATTCTGCGGGGAAAAAAACTACACAAGTGTCATTTCATAACAGTCAACATCCGGACATAAGACACAAATTATTGGGAAAACGAGCGCGAAAATACAGGAAGCAGCTAATACAAGTAGTGGTCAACAATCTGATAGCACAATCGTAGCAGACCAAACAGGAAGCATTGGAAAAGATACGTCCGGTCAAGAAATAACACAGAAAATGTTTATAGCTCATTGGCCAATGAATGAAAATAATTTCAGACATAATGACATAAAACTGAATCCGCACTCTTTATTCGAAGTCATCAATAACAAGAACGAAAAATCACGGAAATCATACATTATGAAACACTTTCCAACAATAAAAGGATACCAAGTTATTACCTTTTAAAAGTGATAAAAATGCACTTAAATAAATACACTTATTTATTCAAATAGGCGTGTTTCATAGCTAAGACGCACCTAACAATCAGATGATTAGTTTCTTCACCAAACAAGTTGGAACTGTGCAATTTTATATAAAAATGACAAACAGAAAACTTAACACTATAAAGCATATATATATATATATATATAGCAGACATCAAATACAATAAGAAAAATAAAGCTTTGGCAAAACTATATAATAACAAGGAATATTTACAGGATCAGAATCATTCTGCCAGGAAGCCAACCAAAAATGGCGTAACACCCACAAAATTTGTGTAGATTACTAATGTATGTACTCATGGGATAGACGTTTTCTAAAAACAATTAAATCATGTTTAGACCATTAAAGAATGTATAAGTTCTTCTAAAACCGCAAAAAAAGAAGAAAATAACCAGCAGGAAACTGTACTTAACTTAGTTGTGTGAATATTATATAAAATTAGTTTTATATGAAAACTGAATATTTATAAAATTAGTTTATATGGGATTATATTATGGGTTTATATTATTTTATATTATAAAATTAGTTTTATATGGGAAATGAATATTTGTAAAATTAGTTTTATAAATATTCAGATCTTAATGCACTCTTATCCAAAAATGCATGAATACAAAATGGATTACGACTATATATACTAAATTCAATAATATGCATATGAGCTTCCATCTTAAAGAGAACATCATCACCCTGACGATCTAGAATCATGATCTATCATGGAATATCAGTGAATTAGTTACATACTTCCATAAAATTTTAAATGACTCGACAAAATTTTGCAACGGTTATATATGTTACAGGCCAAACTAGATTGGCCTAGGCCAAACTAGTCTATCCTAACGCCCATCGGATAAACTAGTTTTTCCTAGGCCAAACCGGTCTATCCTAACGCCCATCGGATAAACTAGTTTTTCCTAGGCCAAACCGGTTTATCCTAACGCCCATCGGATAAACTAGTTTTTCCTAGGCCAAACTAGTCTATCCTAAGGCCCATAGGACAAACTAGTTCTTCCTAGGCCAAACTAGTTTGTCCTATCTCTTATAGGATAAACTAGTTTAGCCTGCTGTTTATTGGTCTGAACTAGTTTATCCTAGGCCAATTCAATTTGGCGTGATTTTATTTCATTCAATGACCGCCTCAGCGCCAAAATTCTAGTTTGTCCTAGGCAGATCTAATTTATCCTAGGCCAGTGTAATTTTACGTGTTTTTAGCTCATGGGCTTCAAAACCAAAGAAAAAATGGGCTCACAGGTTCTGTATGTATGTATGTATGTACGCATGTATGTACGTATGTATGTATGCACGCATGTAAGTACGTATGTACGTAACGCGATAACTCTTGATAGAAATAATGTAATTTGAGATGTTTTTATCTCGCCAGCTACCCAAGACTGAGAACTAATGTGCCCGTGGGTTCTGAATCTATGTATGTACGTAAGTACGTAGCGCAATTTTTGATAGAAATACTCGATTTGCATCAAACTTTCAATATAGGTTTATTCTTATGAGGAGCTTTTCTGATTAATTTTGGGAGGTCATTGGAGAAGAATAAGGGGGGAGGGGACGAGAGGCTGATTCGCCCCTTCCCTTAATTCGAATAAATGGATTTCTATGGATTATTAGCATGTTTTATTCAAATTTTAGATATAGGAGTATTCTGTTGAAGAGCCTTCAATAGTTGTGGGTGTCAATTGTTTAAGTATAAAGGGAGGAGAGATTAGGGGTAACGCCCTGTAATTTATATAAATGCTTTATTCACGCAGAATTTACTGATTTACTTCAAATTTTAGAAATAGATTCATTCTGGTAAGGCGTTTCCCTAATTGGTTTTGGGGATTAATTGAATAAGAACAAAGGGAAGAACGGGGGAATCCCGCCTAATTTTGTTAAATGGGTTTTTCATGCAGAATTAACCGATTTCCTGCAAATCTTAGATTTGTTCATTCTGATAAAGCGTCTCACTGATTAATTTTGGTGGTTCTTTGGTTTTTGGGTCTGAACCAGCAATTTATTTCCTTCCTTAAAATATATAAATTTATTATAATACCGAATTATCCAATTTGCTTAAAATTTTGGACATGAATTCATTTGATCAGGTGCTTATTTAATTAGTTTGGGCCTTTTCTTATGGTTATGTATAATGGGTTAGTGGACGATCTATCGCCTTCCTTAAATTAGATAAATGAATTTTTATGCAGTATTATCCGATTTGCCGTAAAATTTGAATATAGCTTATAGTTTTTTCTTTAAAAGGTGAATCCCTGAATTGTTTTGAGGGTTTAATGATTAAGTATAAAGGGAGGAATGTGGGATTACCCTATCTAAATCAGATGAATGGTTTTTTGAGCAGAATTATCTGATTTGTTTAAAATTTTGGATAATTGTTTAATTTTATAAAGCGTATCTGTGATTAGTTTTGGGGATTCAATGGTTAAATATAAGTTGGGGAAATGGGAAAAAGTAATCCAACTTAATTTATTTTTCGAGGGTGTTATTCTATAAAAAAATAAGGCTGAAATACACAATGACTGTAAACAGCCTGTGAATGCAAAGCCATCAGTTTAATTGGGCAATATTCTTTTTAATATTGATCCCGACTACTGCTCCATTGCTAACCTTGTGCAAAGTAGTTTTGTCATCACCATTATAATGTACTTTATTCGATGCGTTGTAGAATACTGTTAGAGGTTTGCACGGGCCAGAATTTCGAGTTCCAGGCCCCGTGTTTCCCGAAGGAAAGTTATTTTGCCGTGACCCTGTGTAAACATTAAAAGTTCAGCCCTATCCCTGCCTCTACAAAAATATGTGAAAAAAGACACAGTCCCACTAAATCTGGCCCTACTCAATTTCTGCCAAAAATTCAGATTTTACTTAACATACAATTAAAATTCCTTTAAAAAATACTGCATACATACATGTTGGATAAATTTACAATGTATTTTTAAATTACGAGATGTTCACAGAATGAAAAATACACAATATATTATTGATTATTTAATTTCATAGACCTTTCAATATTGAAATGGGGATTCAATAAATAATTAATGTAGTTTAGAACAAAAGGAAAAAAGGAGAGTTATAAACATCATAACTAAACTGTTCAGTAAAAAGTAAATTTGTGATTATGTTTCTCTGTCATTCCTTAAGATTTTTCTCAAATCCAAAAGAGCTACATCCTAACATATTTAAGAATTAACTCATTTTCGGAAAGGCATAAGATTAACAGGCATTCTCACTCAGAAAATATGTAATCGAATGACTTTAACCATTTTTTCCATAAAAGCGATGTACCTTTGAGAAAATACTATTAAAGCTACGATTTGAATCGAATTTTCGGTTACGACTTCACGGAAAAGAAAAACTTGACGCCGTGACAAGAATAGTTTATATGTCGACAAGAAATTAATTTCTAAAAAGTGGAAAACGCTGTTCGATTCCAAATTATGTTCACGTCCAATCTGGCTCGAATATGCAATAATAATAATAATAATAAATGCAAGCCTGATCTCACTGTGCACGAGTCTGCAGGAAAAAAAAAACCATGTAAAATGCATTATGTCTTTAGGGTGGACATGTGAAATTCCTGTATTGATGTTATGAGCAATTACTCTTGACACACATTTATACTTATTCTAGTGAAACACATGTTTTTTACCGGCCAAACCCGATTTCGAGCCAAATTAGATTAGCCTAGGCCAAACTATTTTATCCTAACGCCAATTATATAAACTAGATTTCCTACGCCAAACTTGTTTATCTATATGCCCGTAGGAAAAACTAGTTTTTACTAGGTAAGAGGGAAATCCGTCATTTTCCCTTCATACTTTACCATTAAACCCTCAAAACTAGTCAGGGAATTGCCTTATCAGAAAAAAACCTATAAGCAAAATTTGAAGCAAATCCGTAATTTCTGCGTTAAAAACCATTTATCTAAATTATGGGGGGTACCTACATTGCCCTTTCTTTAACACTTAAACAATAAACATCCACAACTAATCCCGGAGGCGCCTTGTCTGAATAAGTCTATAGCTAACATTTTAAATGCAAACTGAAAATTCTGCATGATAAATGCATTTCTCTAAACGGTGGAGGGTTAGACGGTGGGGGATAAGACGGGGGATAACACTCTTAACGATGGGGGATTAGACTTCCGTTCGCTCCCTTTATTCTTATTCAGTGATTTTCCAAAACTAATCAGAAAAGTATCTTATCAGAAGGAACCTACATCCAAAATTTGAAGCTAATCGGATATTTATATCAAGAGTTATAGCGTTACGGACATTCGTACGTACATACATACAGAACCTGTGAGCCCTTTATTTCGCTGGCTTTGACGCCCGTGAGCTAAAAACACGGATAATTACATTGGCCTAGGACAAACTAGATCAGCCTAGGAGAAACTAGAATGTTGGCGCTGAGGCAGTCATTGAATTCAATAAAATCACGCCAAATTGAATTGGCCTAGGATAAACTAGATCGGCCTAGGATAAACTAGTTCAGACCAATAAACAGCTGGCTGAACTAGTTTATCCTATAAGAGTTAGGCCAAACTGGTTTGGCCTAGGAAAAACTAGTTTGTCCTATGGGCCTTAGGATAGACTAGTTTGGCCTAGGAAAAACTAGTCTATCCGATGAGCGTTAGGATAAACCGGTTTGGCCTAGGAAAAACTAGTTTATCCGATGGGTGTTAGGATAGACCGGTTTGGCCTAGGAAAAACTAGTTTATCCGATGGGCGTTAGGATAGACTAGTTTGGCCTAGGCCAATCTAGTTTGGCCTAAAATCGGGTTTGGCCTGTAACATATATATTACATTTTAAACCAATCGTTTATGTAGTTTTTGGGCTGTATGTGGACAGACGTACGGACCAGACAATGATTATAGGTTCTACGTATTTATATAATTTCAAACGCACTTACAAATAAGTCAAACTATTTCAGAAAGTTAAGCGTTGTTAAAGCGTTGTTTGGCACTTTCCAACAAAGTTAAAAATTGTTTATGCATTCGGTTTGTCTGCCCGTCCGGCCGTCTGTATGTCCTCGCCCGTTCTAACTCTCATAAATAACCCGGATTTCCATGCAATTGATAAAGCTTATTTAGGGTCACCACCACATGTTTGATAATGTATATGAAGTACGCACGATTATTGGTTCACTTACAGGGACTATCAAAAGAATTCGGTTACATTATGGTATATGCAGAAAAATCGTTCGAAAAGTACTTTGATGACATTGCGCTATTTCAAATGTATTAAAACTGATATAAATATTGAATTTCATTACGATCACTTTGAAACAAATCATTCATAGTTTTTTTTATTAATTTACAGGGACATGCAAAAGAAATCGATTACAGTACCGTCTTTGCGTAAAACTTGCTGAAGAGTACGTTTTAAATTCGGTATCCGCTTTTAAATTCAATTAGTTTTTTGCCTATTACTCTTTATATATAAATTCTATACCTCATATACAGGGCTGCAGAAAAATATTTGCATACCATTCTCCTTATTAGAAGAAATTGCTGAAGGAATTTTAAACTAAATTTTGAAATGCATGTTGTAAATAGATATACAAATCTCTATATCACATACAGGGCTGCTAAAAAAATCGGATAATTTTCTGATTGTCGATGGAAACAGCAGAAATTCGATTTTGAAAAGCATTATAAATTTCCATATGGTGAAATGAGACGTAATATTTTATTTTTTTAAACGCTGCAGTTAATATCACATTATTCTGAATGTGTTGGAAATTACTTCATAATCAATGTTTGAGCATGATTTTTTTTTTCATTAAGAATTATTTTACTTAAATTGAAAACTACAATTTGGAAAAACTGGTGAGGAAGATTTAAAAGACCTCATCACGAAGAGGTTAAGGAAAGGTGATGACGACTAATGTCAATGATGATGACTAATGTCATTATGATGACTAATATTATACAACTCGAACAAAAGCAAAAGCTTGGCGTGAAAAGATAGTTAAGCAGAGCATGAAGTGTTTCTCATCGGAAATTTTCAAGTAAATTCTCACGGAAAATTTCCCTTTTTCACATTTTTTCTCATTTTCACTTCAGTTGTTTGATGGGATCTTTAAGCACTTCTGAAGCACTCAGAGATTAAAAATCGCATCTTGCATAGTCAACACATAAAAGATATGCACAGTTTAACACGGAAAACATTATGTGAATTTTTTTTGCAAGAAATCCTGACAACTAGACAGTTCGGGGAAAAATGGCGATGGCTTTGAATACTTACTATATTGATTCAGAAGAAAAAGAAATTCAACGTGAACAAACAATGTTTGGGAAATTTATCTTCGCACAAAAAAAAAAAAAAAAAAAATCTTCAGTAGTATATACAAAAATCCCCCAGAAACATAGAATATTAAATATGCTGGGATTCACATGAAAAAGAGTGATATAAAGATACAAACTTTATATTGTCTTATTCAAAAATAAATAATTATAGTTTACAGTGGCGGTCAAAAGTTTCCGGCCAGCAAAAATTTCAGTTAATTTGTAAATATACCCATACAAAGAAGAATCTCAAAGTGATATTTATATATTTTATAGACATAATAGTTAGGAACTTACTTGTAGAAGAACATGTAAATATCAATAAATTTAACTGACAAAATTAAGTATAAAGGAAAACGCATGTTCTCAAAAGTTTCCGGCCACTTTCACAAGTTTGTAAAAAAGTGGTATTGTAATAGAAAATTACAGTGATCAACAACATTTTCAATTAGTATTTTATCGTATTACTATTTTATTAGCTTCCGTAATAATTACTGCGGTGTAGCAACGTGACATTCACACAATCAACGGTTAAAGATCGTCTATGGTACGTTTTTCCCACATTTCTTGCAATTTTGGCGAACTTTCGACTGAGTTGGAATATTTATAGTTCCGCAGACTTTTGCCAACTTCTTTTCAAAGATTTTCTATTGGATTCATGTTGGGCTCTTGGGTTGATCATTTCAAAAACGAAATTTTTTGTGCGAAAACCATTGCTTATCAAAGTTTGGAAACATTATTTTTGTCGTTATCATATTAAGAAAAATAGTTGTGACCAAAGTTTTTTTTCTAATAAGGCAGAAAATAGTCTTGCAAGGTATCCTTATACATTTTATCATTCACCTGGCTGTGGATTTCAAATTACGGACCTACACTTTTTGAAGAAAATATTCCCCGCGGCATAACGTGTCCTCCGGCATGCTCTATTGTAGGAATAACATAGGTCGAATCATATCTTTTGTTGTTAGGTCATCGGACATTGTGTCTGCAATCACTTCCAAAATTGTTTTGAATTCGATTGATGGCAAAATAGAACTTTTTTCCACTTTTCATTCACTTGACCAGACTTTGTGTTGTTTGGAAAACGCCAGTCGGGTACGTTTGTATTTTTTTTTTTTTTAACTCTGAAAAAATTTTAACACCGACTCTTCCATAAAGTTATGCATCACGTCAGCATGTTGATACGGTATACCGACTTATTTCAGCAATATTTTCATTCCGTAAATCGCAGTATATTGCAGCGGAATTTTTATGCGGATTATCAATCGTTTTTCTCCTGATAATTCTGTCCACAGGAATAGTAATTTTCCGGGATCTCCAGGACCTCTGAAAGTCCTGAAGGCCATGGCCATTTTTATATAATTTTTAAAAATCGTTTACGGTCGATTTTACCGATCGATAACTTTGCCGCAATATCTCGAGAAGATTGGCCATTTAGCGACAAACTAATCACTCATTTATGAACAATAATTGTTGAACTTTTCAATTTTGAATTCAGACTATGCTATACTCGTTGATTCATTCATAAACACAACCAAAAAAAAGTTTACCGATAGAAAAAACTAAAGAATGATAAGTGGCGGGAAACTTTTGCACACGCGAACTTCGAATTTTACATGAAGCATCTTCAGTATCCAATCAAAATGATCACGTGGCCAGAGGTCATTCACATATTCCTAACTTTTGAAGCAATTGTGCTTCTTTGCTGAAACCTTTTGGTAAATAAACCGAAATAAACCGAACTGGCCGGAAACTATTGACCGCCTCTGTATATAACATAAAATCATAAAAATATATCTAGGCACCCACTCGAAGCCAGAATCATTAGCTTTATATGCTAATGCTCTTACAATTCAGCTATTTGAACAACATCCCAGTCAAAATATTTCACTTTAACAACAATTTTGTCATTAACATAGGATCTGTTATTTTAAACAACACGACAGAATAAATCGCAGGTAAAAGAATTACAATAAATGATGGATATGTAATTACACTTTTAAAATAAGGTTAATTTATGCCAAAATAGGCCTAAAGTGAAATAATCCACAAAATAGCTGCAAGAATTATGTTATCTAATGATAACATAAATAACATAAAAGATTAAACTATCCCTTAAGGATTGCGCTTATGCATCTTATTATGGAAGTTGAATATATCAATACTTTTATAAATACATCCAAAGTAATTCAGACAATACCATTCAATAAACCAATGAAACCAGTATTTTTACAATCATATTATTGAAAAGAGTTGAAGTTTGAAGTGAAATAGAAGGCAGATTACCAAAATAATAAAGGATAAATGGACATTAGAAATCTTTTTCATTAAACTACTCTTCAGGGGTGCATAATTTAATGAAAAAGCAAAAACAACCAACCAGTTTCTGTTATGGGACGTGCTCAAAGCTAAGTAATTCGTCCCACTTTTATTATTTTAGCACCAACGCATTAATTGGTAAATAAATCATACAAACAGCAATTTTTCCAACCGAGAGAAAATGTGTCTAGCTGGGATTCGAAACCAAAAACTTTGAATTTAATTGTCCATGTTTTTCTAATTAAAGAAGGACGATATTTTAACTTAGATTTTAATTCTCAATGTAAAAGTTCGAACCGAAGACGGCCTAGCCGAAGAGATGATTTGTACAATTGATACAATTTAAAAAATTGTTGGGCCAGAACAAATTTTACTGATTTTTGCACAAACCAGGTCAGCCAATGATTTTCATCGAGTCGAGTCTGGATCGGATCTTACAATTTCAATTTTCGAAGATTTCGAAGAAAAATAAGGCCTGCGTCTGGCTCGGCCTGTAGAAAACAATTAAGACCCAGACCCAGGCCGAGCCTCGTGAATGAAGATTAGTCCGAGCCTGGCCAAGGCCCGTGCACAGACATCTAACCCAAACAAACATTTGGTACTGATATCTGGTTTGATATCTAAACAGCTCGACAAAGGAGCAAGTAAAAAATCTCAGATCTGAAACAAAATGAAATAGAGAAAAGAGAATTTTAAATATACGGTAACACATCTCATTGACCACTTCACTGATTCACGTGACCCACATTTCAAGCCCACGAAAAAAAAAAAAAAAAAAAAAAAAAAAAAAATCTCTCGATTTGCGTAAGTTTTCGCCTTGTCTCTTGCGTAAAGAATGACAGGTTACTGAATGTGATTTATTTGAATGTAGAAAGCGATAAGTAAAATTTCCGCCGGAAAAACTCCTCCGTGAATAAGAAATTTGCAATCGTCTCTAGATAAAAAATTTATAGGTGAATTCAATTTTAATTCAGCGAGACTCATTATTTATCTGAAATGTTACTGGTTATTGTAATTATTTTGAAGATATTTTAGAATGCAATGTTTCTTTTAAAACAAGAACAAATGGCTATATGCTATATAAACGCCCTTTTATTTTAGAATATCACTTTATAAAAATCAAACAATTTACTCAACAACACATAAATCATTTTGAGCCTCGACTGGAAAAAAATTACAAGGTCACTAAATGAATTTTTGTTCCGAAAATTGAAATGAAATTCGGTTAAAAAATCGAATTTAGTTTTGAGGCCTGCAGTTTTACTGAATTATTAAATTGTAGTATTTATACAAAAAGTCAAAAGTGTGAGTCAACATAAGATGAAATTGAATTGATTTCCGATAGCAAAGTTTTGTTTATCATTTGAGTAGCTTCAGGTCGATACTGCACAAATTAATTTAGTAAATTTTGAACAATTAAAAAAGCTGGAAAAGTTCAAAATATTTTTTTAAGGTAATTTTGTATACTTTAAAATTTTGCATTAGAAAATGGACATTATTTATGAGAAGTATGTCAATTTCTGTTTATTGTAGATGGGAAAAAGTACCTTTTAGTGAATATTTATTTTAGTTTTGCGTTTTAATTTTTAAATACTTTTAACGTGTTTAAAATGATGTATCCTGTCACTGAGTCAGTATTTTTAAAATCGGACTTGTTGAGCCACAAAGGGTTAAGGATCAAATATTTTACAGATAAAAGATACATATAGCTGGATGAAGATACCTTGTTTGTTGTAGATCATTTTTAAGCACAATATAAAAAAAAATTAGTAAAACAAACATACCAATGCAGACATAGGAGCAATTAACTATTACATGGATAATACCCCCAGACACTTACCTAAAAAGAAAAAAAAACAAGACATTATTTTGTGAATAAAAAACTATTTTTATTAAATAATAAAATTACTATAATATCTAAATTATGTTAGTCTTGATAAAGTACTTTAAACCTTACGTAGTTTTAAAAATATAGAGCAACAATTGGAAGGGGGAGGGATCCTCTTAAATTTTTGATAGGAGGTGGAATATATGTATATAGTACCAGTGGCGCCGACTTCCGGGTCTGCGAGTCTGCCGCGCAGACCCTGAAAAAAATCTGCAGACCTTGCAATATCTCGGCAGACCTGCAAAATGCAGGCATGAGAGTCGCGATTTTCCGTTTTTTTTTCACTTACCGATTTTTTACTGTTTCGCACGGGAGTGATTAGTTTCAGAATTTTAAAAATTCGGTCATGAATCCGAAAATTTGTTCATAATATCGCGAAAAATCTCAAATTTTGTCAAAAGATCGCGTAATAAATGGGAATCAAAGAATAGCGGGCGGGGGGGGATGTCAATTTTGTCGAAAGATCGTGAGAAAACGCCAGTTTCATCAAATAATCGCAAATAAACGTCAATTTTTTTAAAGAATAGTGGAAAAAAGCATGAAAATCGTTAAAAGATCACAGAAAATTTCGTCGAAAAATAGAATGAAAAACGCGCATTCTGCCAAAGAATCACAGAAAAAAAATGCAAATTTCGTTCTATTATAGCGGAGAGAAATGCAAATTATGTTAAAAAATTGAGTGAAATACATTGATTTTCTCGAAAGATTGCAGAAAAATACGAATTTCTTTAATATTAACGAGAAAAACATGGATTCTTTCAAAAACTCACAGAAAAACGCAGATTCTGTTGAAAAATTGTTAATTTTGACTAAAGACGCGAAATTCATCAAACAATGGTGAAGAAAACGTAAATAATCGCAGAAAAAACCCTTAATTTCATTCAAAGATAACAAGGAAAAAGCAAATTCTGTCAAAGAATCGTGAGAAAGCCGCGAATTTCGGCAAAACATGGCAGGGAAAACGTGAATTTCGGTAAAAGATTGCGATGAAAAATGCAAATTTCGGCAAAAAAATCTTGAAAAAAAACGCAAATTTTTGCAAAAAATCGAGAATTTTGGCAAAAAACGCGAATTCTGTTAAAAAATTGCTGACAAAACACAAAGATCAGCGGAAAATTCGAATTATGTTCAAAAACAGCAGAGAAAACGCAATTTTTCTGATGAAATCGGAATTTAAGCAAAAAATGCAAATTTCAGAAAAAGACCGTGATAAAACGCGAAGTTCGCGAGAAAAAGTAAATTTCGGCAAAAGATAGTGGAAAAATTCGAATTTTAGCAAAAGATCATCTGTATGAACATCTGTAACGGAGAGAGATTCGAATTTCATCAAAAAATAGCAGGAAAATACAAAGAATCGCGGAAAAAAACTGCGTTCAAAGGTAATAGGGAAAAAAAACAAATTCACACCTGCTAACATGTCAATTTTGAAATAATTACAATTTTCACGATGTATTCTTACATACTTAAAAATGCATAGCATATGCATATGCAATAGTAACACTTAATTCTTAACAAGATTTTCAATGCTGCTTTTATATTTATTTTTATATTTATATTTTGAAAAATAAAAACATGAGGTTGCACAAGAAAATGTTTTTCAAATTTCATACTTTGGGAACGTATTTCCAAAAAATTGTCCTGCATGATAATCTGTTATAGATAAGGGCAGATTAAATACACAGTAAATTTCCTGAAAGGTTACAGCAGTTGAGGGTGTGCGAGAGAGAGTATATCTACCGGCATTAATTATGCATTATTACTGAGTATCTTTGATGAAATGCACATTTTTTTCAACGGATCTTTTGACAAAATCTGTATTTTTCCCGCACTTCTTTGACAAAATTCACTGTTTTCCGCGACCCTTTCATGAAATTTGCGCACTTTTTTCACGAAATCAGCTTTTTATACGTGATCTTCAGACAAAATCGGCGTTTTCCCGAGATCTTTAGACAAAATCGGCGATTTATTGCGATCTTTTGACGAAATCGGCTTATTCCCGTGATTTTTTGATGAAATCTGTGTTTTTTTTTCCAGCGATCTTTTGACCAATTTTGCATTTTTACGCGATCTTTTCTCAAAAACGGCGTTTTATCCCCGCTATCTTTTGACGAAATCGGCGTTTTTTCCGTGGTTTTTTTTTATGAGATGGATATTTTTTCAATGATCCTTTGCAAAATATTTTTAAGCGATCTTTTGACAAAATCGGCATTATATTCGCAATCTTTAGACGAAATCGGCATTTTCCCGTGGTCTTTAGACAAAATCAGCGTTTTATCTGCGATATTTTGGGGAAAGCACCGTTTTTTCTGCGATCCGTACAGAAAATTCGCGTTTTTCAGCGATCTTTTGACAAAGTACGTTGACCAAGAACATTGACGAAATCGTCGTTTTTCCACGCAATATTGACGAAATGTGCGCTTTTTCAGCGACCTTTTCACGAAATTTGCATTTCTCCGTGATTGTTTTTTCCGCGTGCAAAGCCGTACAATCGTACTGTCAAACAACCAGAACAAAATCCGTACATTGTACAGCCAAATTGTACAAGTTGGCAACTATGCAAATTCAATCAAAGAATCGTTTGGTAAACGCTTATTTGAGGTACACATCGAGGGAAAATCTTTAATTTCGGCAAAAGATCGCGGGGAAAAACGCAAATTTTGGTAAAAGATCTCGGGAAAACGCTAATTTCTGCAAAAGATCGTGGGGGAAAAAAGCAAATTTCGGCAAAAGATCGCAAAAAATGCGAATTTTGGCGAAAGATCGCGAAAAAATGCATATTTTGGCAAAAAATCGCGAGAAAAATGCAAATTAGTACAAAAGATCGCGAGAAAAATACGTGATTATCTTGCCATATTTATTAAATGATGTTTTGAGTACAGTATATGAACATCTGAGTTGGACAACTAGCAAAGATTGCTGTGTCAAAAACATTGAATCAGAATTAGGGACTTAAAATAGAAATTTTCAGTTTAAAATTACTTATAGTATTCGGATAAATTATTGATTCCCCGCTCTACCCCTTGAAATAAAGCAGCATTTGATTGTTTTTTTAAATAAAATAATCTTATTTAATATAGCACATGTCTAAACACAAGCTATTTAAATAATTTATCACCTTCCCGTTTCACGCGCTTTACCTCTTTTTTTATCTTTTTGCAATCGCATGCCTGAAAATGTGTTTAAAATATCACTTAAAATCCAAGCCATCGTGCTTTTTTATTATTATTCGCGACATTCGAATCAGTTGACCATCACATATATATGTATTGTGATCATGGGTGCAAGTTTTCCGTCCACAGGACAGTATTCTGATTTTTGAAAATTCCTGAGGATGGAAAGAGAATGAGAACCCCCCCCCCCCCCCCCTGTCGAACAACTGTCCTTGTGGCAGACCCAGCTTTGGGACCAAAGTTGGCTCCTATGTATAGTACCATTAGATAATACTACAAATCAACATCAAAATATGGAATAACTCGTTAATAACAAATTATATCAAACATAGGAGTTGGCAAAAATTGGAATAATATTGGAAATGTGGTATTTATCTCGTAATCAAGGGCAATGCTAAATAGACATATTAACTGCGATTCATTTCTGATATATATATATATATATATTTAATGCAGCTAAATTTCATGAAATTTGTACCAGTAACTCTGAAAAAAAAAAATCTTTAAACCTTGGTTAAATAAATAAATAAATAAATATAAAAAGCTCAAAATATCATTTTTTATTTTTAAATAAAATTCTTAGGAAATTTTGGCATGAATTGAACATCACATAAATACAATTACCTGCCCCAAAATAACTATATGGTGTGATATCTCTACGTCAGAAAATGAAGATTGAATAAATGAATTACGCAACAATATTTAAAATACATAAGCATATGGATTAAAACGATCTACAGCTGAAAATAAAAATAAATATATAAAAATTAAGAAAGTTTCGCATTAACCAATCATCGAAAATCGCGACTAAACAAGGAGAAGCTTGCTAATAAATAAAAGTGTTAGTCTCATTGTCATCATAGAAAAGCACTTAGTCACTCAATAACGGTGTGCGCTTCTGTACTTGTAAAACCAGTTTCAGTGCGAAGTATATCACTACCGGGGAAAACAACATTTCGTGCTTTAGGTTATTTTACAAAAATGATACTTTAAAACATCTCTAAAGCGACTACGTTCTGTTCAATAACAATTGGTCGCTCCAAGAAGTGGTTAAACCTAAACTTTAATTGTTGAAAAAAGGTAACAGTTAATGTTACTAAAATTTATTTTTCTCATTAGTAAAAATTATAAAAATTTAATAATCAAAACAAAAGTTAATTACATAAATTAATCACTGCAGATTTAAAAAAAGAATACATGGACGCCTGCTTTGATTTTGCGGTTTTATCTTTTATAATTTTTATCTTCAAATTTTTTTGAAGTTCGCTAAATACATGCTTTTTTTCTGTATGGGAACAAATAATAATAAATAATAATAAATAAACTCATTAATGCATTTATTTGCTTGAAAGAATACGGCAGGGAAGTTTATTGATTGTCATTCTTAATTTGTCATCAGAGTTAAATTCATTACCTAAAAATTAACAAAAAGGTTTAAACACTTAAAAGTTAACGGAATAAAACAAAAATTTAAACAAAGTATAAAAGTTTGATGAATAATACGCTGTGCGGAATATATATATATATATATATATATATATATATACCCTCTGAATTTGTCGGTCAAATACGGTAACACCCTGTATATTTATAAGTTCATGTTTAATCTTGAAAGATTCCATTCTTAAAGCTTCAAAAGAAACAGAGTATATATATTTCTTTAATTATTAAATGAACAAGATTTCTTGAAAATTTCATGCTAATCAATTAAAATTGTAAAAATAATGCTGCACACCAATTACAAAAAAGAATAAATAAATAAATAAAAATAAATAAAATTAATTTTTAACAAAAATTACATGCATAAAAAAATAAATACATAAATATCATATCAGAACTAAGTATCATATCGTAAAAACATGCCATTTCTCCTGTGACCATTTGTGTGAAATTCCGAAAAATTTAATGACCAGTTTATCAGGAAAAAAAAATTAAAAATCTTTATCCTTTGAATATTTCCACGAAATACATAAAATCATGAAAAGAAAAAAAAAAGTATAAATTTTTACATCTCTTAAAATCTATCTCAACAAGGCTTTTGTTTTGAAGCAGTGAGCTTGTTATCGATATCTGAATGAGAATTTCTTCACGCCTCGTACATTTTCCCGCAGAGAATTTCAAAGAAGGAAATTACCATATCTATGTAAATATGGGTATGCGACAAAAAAAAAGGATTCATGTGGTTCGAATCTTGCATCATTAAGGGGAAGTGGTAATTCACGTGAGACAAGTGACACTAATCTAATGCAAAACTGAATCAATCCGTTAATTTCTTCCTTAATATTTCCTTCCTTCCTTCCGCCGAAATAATTTCCTCTTCACAAATTCTATTCCATTCAAATAATTCTCGCTTTGTTCGAACAAAAAAGTCAGAAGTGTATAAGATTCTTGTATCTGTAAAATCGTAACATCCGCTGATTAGCGATATAGCAAAAAATTAAGAAACTAGTCGTTGGAGGGCCATCATTACACTTACCCATCATGGATATGTGCATAGTATAAAATATAAAAATGAAATATGTGTAAACTATTTATAAAATGCATCGCAATTCTAAAATGAATTTTAAACGTATGTTTAAATATTTTAAACACATAGTAAAGCTCTATAAATGAATTGCTGATGGATCAATTTTGACAAATTATATTAAACGGCAAATTACTCAAGTAGCACCAAATTGCGTAAAAGAAACATCCTTATAACTCCAAAAATAATCATCATATTAACTAACAGTTTGTTGCGTCGGATCAAGTGTCTTACATCCAATTAAAATATATCTTTGAATTGAAATTTGAATGAAATACAGGGTCGTGAAAAATCGAAGAGTGTGGAAAATAGGATTGCAAATATCTCTTCAATTAATTATTCATTTTCGTTCTTTATGCAAAATTTGTGTTATTTTATTGCCTTTTACACCAACTCCTTAAAAAAAAAAAAAAAAAAAAAAAAAAAAAAAAAAAAAAAATCGAAAAATTTATCGTATCTTTCATTAGAACGAATATTCCGAAAGTCCGAAGAAAACAGATCTGGATAAACGAGGTTACCGATATTGATTAGGCTTCTTCCCATTCTTACATACTAAGTACACACAAAATTTCAAGTCTATCTCAATTTGTTCGGGAGATAAAGCATTTACGGACAGACAGACACAGAGACAAACGGACGGTAGTTTTTGTTTTCTTTTTTTTTCTTCTAAAAATATGTTTTTCGGTATCTCCAGTGTCTGAAACGTCAAAAAACAAAATTGCGTATTTTCAAAACGATTGCAAGACTTACCCTATACAACGCATAATGGGCAAGTAAAAATAGAATTATAGTTAAAAATAGGCATGTAATCTTGATTTAAATGTTTTCTCGAAATATTCTAATCTTATTTAGAATACGAGCAAAATCCACTCTGAGTTATTTAGATTAATTTAAACAATGCAACATTAATTAAATTTTCAAGAAATTTGATGTACAGAAAAAAGTATTCTGAAACAGCATCGAGTCACTAAAAAATTATCAATACACTACACACCAAAACCAGCTTGATAATTTTGTAATAATGCTTCTTTTGTAGGAGAAAATTTGCGTATGAATACAACCTTGGCACAGAAAAAGAGAAGTGAAAAATGTTTAAGTATATCAAAAACTAATTCTGAGAATAAATTTTACGCTTCGTCAGCTGTATTATTAGAGTCAAAAGACAGCATGATGGTTACAATGGTGGCGTGCGGATTTCAGCAGAAATTATGAAGCGCGAAGTCTGGAAAAAGACGGAAAAAAAACAGTTTTACAAATCGGATGAAAAAATCTTTTGTGTGACTGGTCACAGTAAAATACTCCATGCAGTGAAAAAGGCAACGACCCTGCAATTATTCAAAATGATCTATTTGCGTATGAGTAAGTTTTGTAATTCGCTCTATTTTACAAATGCATTGACCGTTAGAGTCATTCAAATACGCTGTTTCATCTTAAATGGGTTGATATAAATTTAAGTGAAGACAGGACTGGGAGGCCACGCCCACAGACATAAATTTTATTCTAACATTTTATACTCATTTATATATGTAAAGGAATTTTATTGAAATGTTAGGAATGATAACGTATGATACCGTGAAGTTGGAGGGAAGGGATACAAAATTATCGTAATACTAATAATATATATTCTACATAAAAATAACAATTTATATTATAAAAAAACATTTTGCTTCTAATACGTTGTATATTAACAAAAACAATTAAATTAAAAATTAAATTATATTAACAATTTTTTGTTAATATACAACGTATTAGAAGCAAAATGTTTTTATAATATAAATTGTTATTTTTATGTAGAATATATATTAGTAGTATTACAATGTAGTTATTAGTGGACATAATCAAGACTTACTAGAGATCCAAAATTGCCAAAAAGATGATAATGTTATATTTGCATAGCCCCTAAAAATCTGAGGCAAACTGGTCAGTTATTCGACCGTTTTTATAGAAAACTGTAACATAAATGTAATTTCTCGCTATGCTAATCCTAATTTTGCCAATAATACGGTGTGATAAGTCAATGCTTAAAAATTAGTAGGATGCATTTTTTTACATCAAAAAATTGTACGGTGTATTGTCACTTTTTTAAAAGCTGCAGATTGTAACCCGCTTTACAAAAAAGTCACTAAATTTTAAGATGTATACAAAACTTTTTTCATAAATAAAAAATGTCATCGCATCCAAATTTCGCCGAATTTTAATCAGGGTAAAATGTTAATAAGAATATGTTCAAATGATAATGACTCATAAAAGAATGATAATAACAGTTTTTACAAATTTTCTTTCCGTTGAGTAATAATTTCCAACAAATCCATTTATGGGATGCAAATTAAGAAAAATATAATGCTCCTATTTTTAATCACCATACAACATCTTTAAAAAAAATTTCCAGATAGCCATAAATGTCAAAAACAATACACTGTCAGAAAAATTCGTCAATATACACTAAGTTATCGTTATTTTTTCACAAATAACTTCTTTTCCCAAAAGACGTATTTGTTCTGTGAGTTCATTCCGAAAGTCGAAAAATGAGGAAACGTTTCCGTTTATATCTAGCACGCATGCGCATTGGGTCTGTTAGTAATAAATTCGAATTTATTTTTAAAATGAAAAACAAAAATATTCTATCGATTAAAATGTCTAATTTAGTTTTAAAAGACAAAAATGATTTCGAATTTAAAAATAAATAACAATTACTTTCTTTATTCGTTCAAAAATTCTCACAATCTGTTATTCAAAGTTGGATAAGTTGAATAAACTTCAATATACTAAGTTATTTCTATGATAAATATTCGCATATAAAATATACTTTAAGTGAACACATTTAAAAAATATTTTAATTAAAAAATAAAATGCAAAAAAAAAAAAAATTGATATTATTAAAAAAAATCTTATCGAATAAAAATAAAACATCCATGTTTTTTCTCTGACAATCTACGTAATATATTTAAAATTCACATTTTTATACTATATTAATACTAAACGTAAAAAAAACCCAGCCACAGTTTAATTAAAGATGAAGTCTTTCCGAGATTAACTGCAAAATTAAAAGCTTTTTAACGAAATACACCAAACCACACCCATATGAAATGAACACTTCTATTTAAAGCAATATCTTTACAAGCAATCCTGGCGCCGTGGATGCGCGTTGGCCTTGTAATCCTGGGATCCTTGGTTCGATCCTCACCTCTTCCGCATTGAATTTTCCAAACTTTTTTCAAGTGACGGATATTTTTCCTCTTTTGGCGGAGAAAAAAATAAACGGAAAGTCGTCAATATACAGACAATTTCTGGCAGCAGTGCTGCCAGTACATTTTCTGTAAAAAGACGGAAATTTTTTTGAGAGTGTATTTATGATTCTTCTAAGCAGAAAGATATTAAAATCAGCTCCGCTAAGATTTAGAATTGAATGTTTTTTCTTCTTAGAATAGGAAAACTTGATTTAATTCTACATGAATCCAAGCACCAGTTAAAGCGATTTAAATGATGATAAAATCTTAATGCGAATTAACGAATAATGTTGTTGTAAATCGCATAATTTGCAGAAGTTAATTTTCTAAAGTAGAAGAAAATATTTCTGAAATAATTTCGAGAGCAAATTTAGCTGTCAGAATTCGGAATCTAAATGTGATTTTTGTGGTATTTTTCTTGATTGATAGAAATTTCTGAAAGTAATTGACCAAAACTCAACAGAACCAGGGAGATTTAATTTCAGAAGATTCTTTCACATCCCTGGTCCTTGTGAACTGTAAACACACATAACATATACAGATGGGTGACAAAATAATGCGAACACCTATGAAATAAGAGAAAAGCTTTATTAACCCTTTCGAGTCTGGTGTACTATTAATAGTACATGTCTTTTGATAGAGCATTATTTTGTTTTAAAAAATACTTTTGCTACTATTTACA
Organism: Maratus speculifer; assembly: GCA_964019185.1. Lineage (NCBI taxonomy): Eukaryota > Metazoa > Arthropoda > Arachnida > Araneae > Salticidae > Maratus > Maratus speculifer. The sequence goes on from OZ025303.1 coordinate 69,679,209, forward strand.
TGTAGCAATGTTGGCTTATGTTTATGCATTTATTATCTGAGTTCATTTATGTTTAGGCATTTGGCAATAATAATAATTATTATTATTATTTGCTTACTTCTCTTTGCATCGTTTGCGATTCTCTTATGATAAACATATACAGTCGACTCTCGTTAATTCGAAATCGGATAATTCGAATCTTCGCTTAATTCGAACTAAACATGAAGTCGCGAAATTTTCAATGGCAGAATAATGTTTAAAATTTTCATTAATTCGAACTAAACATGAAGTCGCGAAATTTTCAATGGCAGAATAATGTTAAAAATTTTCATTAATCCGAACTCATTTTCTCTCGACTTCGTTTAATTCGAACTAACGAGAATTCCGATTTTTCATTTTTCTTATCTTTCTCACGGATTTCAGATCATTTGAATAACTTTCTTTGATTTTTGTGAAAATTGTTCCGAAAGAATATACATATAATCCAATGCATTTGATATCCACTTTCTTAGTGCCCCCATTTGTCCATCAGTGACGCTTTAAATTTTTCTTCCATTCTGTTTGTTTCTAATCTTTTAATTAGTTTATGTATTTATACATTCTAATTTAATATTAAGTCTTATTTTAATGATAAAAAACGAAAAAAAAAACAGTAACATTAATTCCTTCGTAACAGTACCATATTAAGTATATTTTCGTTTCACATTTTCCATAATTCGAACTTCGGATAATTCGAACATTTCTTGTGGTCCTGACGATTTCGAATTAACGAGAGCCGACTGTATTTCTTTCAATTTAAAATTAAAGTTACTCTCCTCAAAGAACCATTTGTAATAAAGGACAAAAAGTATTAGAAAGCAGTAATATGAGTTAAACCTCATTGTAATATAATATTTTCTAAATACCTCCAGAGATTCTTCCTTAGCCTGTTGTCATATGAATATTAGTTGAATAGTACCCAAAACAGAAACATTCGTTATCTTTCAGCCAATGAAATATTCGTTAAACACTAATTAATCTACTTGGATAGCTAGTGTTAATGTTATTAATGTAAAAGTAATATTCTCTAAAAATGGGGAAAAAATTCGGACCCTAAAGGGTTAATAGATGCGACGTGAGACCGATTCATAGAGCTCATGAACAATATTTAAGGGAGACCCGAACCCCATTTTCGGCCAAAAATCATCAAAAGTTCAAAAAAAATTTTATCTCCGAAAACGATAAAATACATAATTGCGAATAGCCATGCAAAATTTCAGAACTCGGGGACACTTGGAACAGGTAGCAAATGAGCTTTTTTTTTTTTTTTAATTGCAGTCACTAGAGTTTAAAGGACATTTAAAATGTGTTTTCCTGAAAATGACTTTTTCCATATTTTGCCTAAGTACTAAGGCTCAGTGGTAAAATAGTTTAGAAACAAAGCGCTTATGTTTTTAGAATCTTAAAAAAACTTGAAACAAAAGTAAGGAGAGATATATTTTTTAACTATTTCTGAAAATTTTACATAAATTGGTAAACATGAAAATTATAAGGAATTTAAAGAAATTTACCATGCGTAATTTCTTTCTTTCTTTCTTTTTTTTTTTTTTTTTTTTTTTTTTTTTTTTGTTTTTGTTTTTGTTTTAACTGATTAAAATAGAAAATTAAAAATATCTCTCCCTAGGTCGTTTCCATATACTATAACATTATTTAAGAAATTTTAGTAATACCAAAATATTGAAAATTGTATGAGGAGTAGTAATTTTAAAAAGTGTATTTTTCCACAAAAAAATCATAAAAATCGACATAAAAAATATACGTTTTAATAAAAAGTGAATTTTTTTGCTAATTATTCCTTACAAAAAGATTCTTAAATAGTACACCGAAATTCAATATTTTAAACTCAATAATAAAAAGTTTGGGTTTTTTCTTTCGGGTCTCCCTTAAAGGAATATATGAAGCCCTTCTCCAACGAGAGCAGTTTCTAATTCCAAAAGCGTAGATGATGGAGAAATAGAGCACAGAATTTTAACTCCAAATATCCCCACCCACCGTGTGAATAATATCGTGTGAATTTTATTCACATGACAAAAGCTATTTCGAAACACTATACATATTTATAGCTATTTAAAAATATGTTTATTTTTTGGAGGAAATTACTTTCAGAAAGCCCACGTTTTTGCATGTAAAACGAGAAAACTAAAATTCGGCCATTTTTCATACAAAGCGAAAACGGCGTACAACTCCAGGGAAGAAAGACAGGCAGCTATAAATGTCAAAAGCAAAATTTACGGCTGAAAGCGAAAGCAGGGGCAAATTAAAATCAATTTGGGATTTAATGGCCTTCCCCCCCCCCCCCCCATACTTCTGGGGCAGACTCTATTTCAGATAAGTTGAAGAAGTTAAAGAGAATTAAATTATGCTACTATCTAATTAACAAAACAGAAGACTTGTTTTCCAAATCGCAAAAACAGTAGGAGAAAGTAGATCTCAAATAATTACTAGATCTTTGAAGATTCTATTTATTGTTTGCTGTATAAACTTTATAACATTAAAAAAATCGCCATTTTTAAATCTATATTATGGAGCAAAAACGTGCCCATGAGTAATGCTAATATCATATATTAAGGGCGTTCTTAAATTAACAAGTCAGAAATTGCACGTCAAGAGTAGCAAATGAGGTGCGTTCATGCATGCTACACTGTAAGGAAATTTTAAAAATATTCGGATCTTGGTGTAATAATATACAGTAATTCGGATACAGTTAATTTACATTATGAATTTCGTTTTAATATCGATATTTCTATGTATTTATATTTAAAATTAACCATTAAAATTTGCGATTTAAAACGAAATTCATAATGTAAATTAACTGTATCCGAATTACTGTATATTATTACACCAAGATCCGAATATTTTTAAAATTTCCTTACAGTGAGATCATTTTCTACTCTTGACGTATAATTTCTGACTTGTTGATTTAAGAACGCCCTTAATATATGATATTAGCGTTACTCAGACACGTTTTTGCTCCATAATGTAGATATAAAAAGCTGCTTTTTGGCGAATTTTTTAGATATTATATAGTTTATAAAGCAAACAATAAATAGAATCTTCAAAATCGCAAATTTTAATGGTTAATTTTGAATATAAATACATAGAAATATCGATATAACAAAATTATACTTAAAACAAACTAAAGCTAACAAAACAAGAGTTTTTTAAATTAAATTTATCTACACAAATTCAACATGAAACTTCTGTTCCCTTAAAATGTATTTGACATAAAAAAGTATTTTTTGAAGTTACATTCCATTGCAAACCGAAAAAATCGCCAAATAATGAAACTTCATTATTTTTTTACGGACGCTGTATGGAGGTTCCACTAAAGATTTTATTTATAAACGTATATATTCTCATGAAAAGAACATTCTGTATTTCTTTTTTTTTTCAGATTTTTCGGAGTATACCTGTATGGATATCTTCCTTGTCAGTAAACGTTATTCTGTTTTTTTTTTTGTTTTTTTTTGTTTTTTTCCCCTTAAACCTTTTATTATTGCGATAAAGTATCTATACAAAAGCATCTTAATTTAGAATTTCACTCTGCGATCTACAGAAAACCATCTATTTCTAACCAGGAAACTACAGCTTAGTGTAAAAACGAAAAAAATGTAAGTAAACAGCAGTCGAAAAAGCATAATGAAACACATTTGATCCAGTATAAATTATTTGCCCTCATCTTCATGTTATCGAGATATACAGGGTTTCACAAATGAATGACCGAATTTTGAAAATTTGTATTTTCAAAACTATTACACATATTGCAATAAATGATACATGAAAATAAAGAGGATCAGAGCACTTTTCTTTTTTGCCCCCAGCAGTTACAAATGTGCAGAGTGCTCGAATAAATGTACTCGAATACATCTGAAATGCAAATAAACACTAAATTTACATTTCCCCCCCTTTTTTCCGGAGGGTATGAGGGGGGAGGGGAGGAAAGAAATACTAATCACGACGAAAGTGGTCTGTTTAGGTGGCATACATCCAAGCCTAATAAGGATCTTTTTAAGTGAAAGTTTAACGGAATATGAAGTTTTATTAAGCCTGTGCATTAATTTTGATACACAGCCACCACAAATATCATGAAATAGGCAGTATTGCAGCGCATCATTTACACGAAAACTTAATCAGGAACAATTTACGTCAATGTTTAACAGAATATTAAGTTTGATGAAATTCCATTCATTAATTTTTGAGATCGCTAAATCGTGTAAATTTTGAAAAACAATGTTGAATTCAAGAGGTGGTACGGCAGAGCATTCCATCCTGAAGATTGAAATGCCATTTAAGAAGATTTCAGATTTTATGCTTAATGGACAAAATCCCCCCCCCCCCCCGCTACCCCCAGGAACTCCAGAATGTCTCTCCTGAACCGCAGAAATTCTTCCCGGAGAAAAGTGTCTGATCTCAACACTGCTGAGAAATGAAACATAGCAGCGCAACCTGTTATAAGATTTACACGAAAACCCAAATTATGGCAATATCTAATATAATATTAAGTTTAATGAAATTCCGTTCATTAGTTCTGGAGATATGATCACTTCCTAAAAAAGTGTTGAATTAGGGGGGGGGGGGGGGGTGGCCCGGAACATTTTTTACAAAATCAATTTGAGTCACACGGGAAAAATTCATTTTGAAACATTAGATGAATTTTTAAATCTGTCTGCTTTTCCTCCAAAAAGTAATAATTTATCAACAAATAACCCATTTCAGAATGAGGAAATATAAAGCTCCCACTTTTCATTACACAAAAACGTATCCCCGAGAAACAACCATGAACGTCAAAAGAAAAATTTACGGTTCAAAAGAAATGAATTAAAATCGTCCCCTTTGAGATCCCGAATTTAATGATTTTCTCTTATAACTGCAGATTGAAAATCTTGGAGCTGAATCCAGGGAGAAATTTTAAGGGAAATTAAATACACAATAATGTTTTTATTTTCGAAATGAAGAATTACACACTAAATTTATGTACGTAATCTCCAGCGTATCCCTTAAAAGAAGTGGAGTTGCTGGTCTTATTTACATTAGAATATAAATAAGTATAAAATATAATAATAAGTATAAAATTTCACAGAGCATTTCTTTATTTACTTTTTTATTTCTTCAATTTTGGTTATTATTAATTTTCAGATTAAATATACTCGGAGTGTATCTGAAATATAAATAAGTTAACACTAAATTTACAATTATAGTTATTTTTTGGAGGGGATGGAAGGGGGGGAGAGAGAAATATTTATGACGACGAAAGTGGTCTGTTTATGCAGTATACAACCAAGCCCAAGAAGGATCTATTTATGTGAAAGTGTAAAAAATATGAAGTTTGATTAAAGTCTGTGCATTAGTTTTGATACATAGCTATCACAAATATAATGAAATATGAAGTATAGCAGTCAGCCTGTTATATGATTTACACGAAAACTTAATCAGAAAAAACTTATGTCAATGTGTAACAGAATATTAAATTTGATGAAATTCCGTTCATTAGTCCTTGAGATATCGCTAAATCGTGTAAATCCTGAAAAACAATGTTGAATTCAGGAGGTGGTACGGCAGGGCTACCTCCCCCCTCCGGAACATTGAAATGAAAGTGTACAACTCCCCTATTTCTCCCAGAGCTCTAGATTGTCTTTCTCTGAACTGCAGAAATTCCTCCCGGAGGAAAATGTCTGAAACCAAAACTTCTGAAAAAAAGAAACATAGCAACGCAATATGTAATAAATTTACACAAAAACCTAATTTGAAACAGTTTATGCTAATATCTAACAGGATAATAAGTTTGATGAAATCCGTTCATTAGTTCTTGAGATATGATCCTTAAAATCGTGTAAACTTTGAAAAAGTGTTATTTAGCGGAGGAACCTAGGTAGGCACCCCCTCCGGGGAAACATTTTCTGGAAAATCAATTTCATTCACATGAGAAAAATTTATTTAAACATTAGATGCATTTTTAAAAATCGCTGTGTGCTTTTACTCTAAAATTTAATAATTTACCAACAAACCCATTTTTGAAATATAAATGAAGAAATATAAAGCTCCCTTTTTTCATTACCCTAAGCATCCCTTTTTTATTCCGAAGAAACGGCCAGACTGCCATGAACACCCAAAGAAAAATTTACGGTTCAAAAGAAATGAATTAAAATCGCCCCCTTTGAGATTCCGATCTTAATGGTTTTTCCCTTATAACTGCAGATTGAGAATCGGTTGGAGCTGAATCCAGGGAGAATTTGAGGGAAATTAAATACACAATAATGTTTTTATTTTTTGAATGAATAATTGAACATCAAATGTAAGTAACCTCCTGCCTATCGCTACAAAAAAAAAAAGGGGGGGGGGTTCTAGTTTGACTTACACAAGGATAAACGGATAGATAAGTATAAGATTTCACGGGCCATTTCTTTATTTTTTTATATCTTCAATTTTGGTTCTTATTAATTTTCGGATTAAATATACTCGAGTATAACTGAAATGTAAATAAGTTAACGCTAAATTTACAATTATAATTATTTTTTGGAGGGGATGGAGGGAGGGGGAGGTAGAAATATTTATGACGACGAAAGTGGTTTGTTTAGGCAGTATACAACCAAGCCTAAGAAGGATCTATTTATGTGAAAGTGTAAAAAATATGAAGTTTGATTAAAGTCTGTGCATTAATTTTGATACATCGCTATCACGAATATCATGAAATATGCATTATTGCAACAAGCCTGTTATATGATTTACATAAAAACTTAATTAGGAACAACTTATGTCAACGTGTAACAGAATATTAAGTTTGATGAAATTCCGTTTATTAGTCCTTGAGATATTATCGCTAAATCGTGTAAATCCTGAAAAACAATGTTGAATTGATGAGGTGGTACGGCAGGGCTATCTCCCCCCTCCGGAACATTGAAATGCTCCCTAAGAAGATTCGAAATTTTTTGCTTAATGGGCAAGTGCCAACCCCCATACCTCCCCGGAGGTCTAGATTGTCTCTCTCTGAACCGCATAAATTCCTCCCGAGAAAAAAGTCTAAAATAAACACTGCTGAAAAAAAGAAGCATAGCAGCGCAATTTGTAACAGATTTACACAAAAACCTAATCTGGAACAATTTATGCCAATGTGTAACATAATAATAAGTTTGATGAAATCCGTTCATTAGTTCTTGAGATATGTTCCTTAAAATCGTGTAAATCCTGAAAAAAAGTTATTTAGGGGGTGAGTCTGGGTAGGCAACCCCTCTGCTGGAAAGTTTCTAGAAAATCAATTTCAGTCACATGAGAAAAATTCATTTTTATTTTAAACATTAGATAAATTTTTAAACCTCTGTGTGCTTTTACTCTAAAAATTAATTTACCAACAAACCCATTTTTGAAACATGAATTTAGAAATATAAAGCTCCCATTTCTAATTTCACAAAAGCGTATCGCCGAGAAACGACCAGACTGCCATGAACGTCAAAAGTAAAATTTACGGTTCAAAAGAAATGAATTAAAATCGTGCCCTTTGAGATTCCGAATTTAATGGTTTTTTCCTTATAACTGCAGATTGAGAATCTGTTGGAACTGAATCCAGGGAGAATGTAAGGGAAATTAAATACGCAAATAATGTTTTTATTTTTGAAATTAAGAATTGCACACTAAATTTATGCACGCAACCCTCCGCCTATCGCTATTCAAAAAAAGAAAAATAAAAACACTGAATATTTATTTACGTATTCATTTCTTTATTTTTGGTTGTTATTAATTTTCATATTAAATATACTCGGGAATATATTTGAAATGTAAATAAATTAACGCTAAATTTACAATTATAATTATTTTTTGGAGGGGATGGGAATTGTGGGGGGAAGAACAAATATTTATGACGACGAAAGTGGTTTGTTTAGGCAATATACACCGAAACCTAATAAGGGTCCATTTATGTGAAAGTAACAAATTATGAAATTTGATTAAAGTCTGTGCATTAGTTTTGATACATAGCTATCACGAACATTATCACTACAATTGTGTAAATCCTGAAAAAGTTTTGAAATCATGATGTGGCCAGGAATATTTTTTACAAAATCAATTTCAGACACATGGGGAAAATTCTTTTTGAAACATTAGATGCATTTTTAAACCTCTTGTGTGTTTTCCCTCCAAAAACTAATAATTTACCAACAAGCCCATTTCTAACATATAAATGAGGAAATATAAAAGCTCCTATTTCTCATTACACAAAAACGTATCCCCGAGAAAACGACCAGACAGCAACAAGCGTCAAAAGAAAAATTTACGGTTCGTAAAAAATGAATTAAAATCGTTCCCTTTGAGATTCCGAATTTAATGGTTTTCCCTTTACAACATCAGATTGAGAAGCTGACGGAGCTGAATCCTGGGAAACTTTAAATGCATAATGGTTTTATTGTTTAAATGAAGAATTGCACATTAAGTTTATGTTTGTAACTACCGGCCTATCTCTTAAATAAATATATAAAAAATGGAGTTTCTAGTCCGATCTACACAAGTTTAAGGGGCTTTAAGTATAAAATATCACTGGGCATTTTTTTAAATTTACTTATTTATTTATTTATTTTCGGTGATTATTAATTTTCCAATTACATATACTCGAATACATCTGAAGCCGCAAATAAATTAATGCAAAATTTACTATTATAATTACTTTTATGGAAGCAGCGCAACCTGTTTTATGACTTAAACGAAATCTTAATCAGCAACAACTTATGTCAAAAGAATTTATGTAAACAGAATATTAAGTTTGATGAAATTCCGATGATTAGCTGTTATCGCTAAGATCGTGTAAATCTTGAAAAACAGTGTTGAATTCAGGAGGTGGTACGGTGGGGCTACCCCCCTCCCGGGAACATTGATATCCCCCCCTAGAAAGATTTTAGATTTTATGCTTAATGAACAAACCCCCCCCCCTCCCCCGGAACTCTAGAATGTCTCTCTCCTGAGTCGCAGAAATTCCTCCCGGGAAAAAATGCTTGAAATCAACACTGCTGAAAAAAAAAAAAGCATAGCAGCGCAACCTGTAATAGGATTTACAAGATAACCTAATCAAGAAGAGCTTATGGCAATGTCTAACAGAATAATAAGTTTGAAGAAATTCTGTTCATTAATTCTTTTTAAATAGTATAAATCCTGAAAAAGTGATATTCAGGGGGTGAGCCGAAGTAGGAACCCCCCCCCCCCCCCTCCCTCTCCAGTAAACATTTTCTACAAAATCAATTTCATTCAAAATGAAGAAAATTCATTTTGAAACATTAGATACCTTTTTAAACTGCTGTGAGCATTTACTCCAAAAAGCAATAATTTACTATCAAACCCGTTTTTAATATATAAATGAGAAAATATAAAAGCTCCCATTTTTCATTACACAAAAACATATCCCCGATAAACGACAAAACTGCCATGAACGCCAAAAGAAATATTTACGGTTCAAAAGAAATTAATTAAAATCGTCCCCTTTGAGATTCCGAATTTAATGGTTTTTCTCTCATAACTGCAGACTGAGAATCTGTTGGAGTTGAATCCAGGGAGAATTTGGAGGAAATTAAATACACAAGTAATGTTTTTATTTTTGAAATATTTGGACATTAAATTTATGCACGTAACCCTCCGCCTATCGCTATTAAAAAACACTGGGCATTTATTTGCATATTCATTTCTTTATTTTTGGTTGTTATTAATTTTCATATTAAATATACTCGAATATATCTGAAATGTAAACAAATTAATGCTAAATTTACAAATTTTAAGGAGGAGATGGGGATGGTGGGGGAGGAGAAATATTTAAGACGACGAAAGTGGTTTGTTTAGGCAGTATACACCGAAGCCTAATAAGAGTCTATTTATGTGAAAGTGTAACAAATTATGAAGTTTGATTAAATTCTGTGCATTAGTTTTGACACATAGCTATCACGAACATTATCACTACAATTGTGTAAATCCTGAAAAGTTTTGAAATAATAATGTGAAGTGGAATATTTTTTACAAAATCAATTTAAGTCACATGGGAAAAACTCTTTTTGAAACATTAAATGCATTTTTAAACCGTTGTGTGCTTTCCCTCCAGAAGCTAATAATTTACCAACAAGCCCATTTCTAATATATAAATGAGGAAATATAAAAGCTCCCATTTTTCATTACACAAAAACATATCCCCGATAAACGACCGAATTGCCATGAACGTCAAAAGAAAAATTTACGGTTCAGAAGAAATGAATTAAAATCATCCCCTTTGAGATTCCGAACTTAATGTGTTTTTTCTTTATAACTGCAGATTAAAAATCTGCTGGAGCTGAATCCAAGGAGAATTTAAGGGAAATTAAATCCACAAATAAAGTTTTTATTTTCGAAATGATTAACTGCACACTAAATTTATGTATGTAATCTCCCGCGTATTCCTAAAAAGAAGTGAAATTGCTAGTCTGATCTACATAAATGCGACGGAGACGTTGCTACATGTATGAACAAGTTCTTTTTGCGAGCAATTCACGAAATGGTTTTATTTTACTTTATTTTATTATTTTTATTTAATTACCTATCATACGTAGTAAAGTGTAAATCTTGCAATAATTTTGAAAAGGAAAAAAAAATCGACGGATTTACACGTTTCAGACACTGGATAATCCGAAAAACACATTTTTATAAATAAATAAATAAATAAAAATAAAATTGTTGTCCATCTGTCTGTGTATCTGCCTGTAATCACTCTATCTCTCGAACAAATTGAGATAGAGACTTGAAATTCTGTATGCACTTCGTATGTAAGGATAGGAAAAAGCCTATTTAATATCAGTAACCTCAATTATATATATATATATATATATATATATATATATTAGGGGACTCTTGAAATATTCGTTCTGATGAAAGGTATATAAATATTTTCTTTTTTTTTTTTTTTTTTTTTTTTTTTAAGAAGTGAATGTAAAACAATAAACTTAGATTTTGTATAAAGAATAAAATTAATCGGATTATTAGTTGCCGAGATACTTTTAATCGTACTTCCCACACTTCGGTTTTTCATGGCCCTGTATTTCATTCAAATCTCAATTCAAAGATATATTTTAATTAGAAATGAGACATTTAATCAAACGCAGTTAACTGTTAATATAATTATCATTTTTGGAATTATAATGGTGCTTCTTTTACGCAATCGGTATTACTTCATTATCCCGTCAATCAGAAAACTGTCGCCTAACTGTAAGATTAAATGTTAATAATGGGATATCGTAAATGTCATATTCATTTGACATTAAACGTGTTATATATGTGTGCTATGTCTTCAAGTGATTTTTAATTCGACATTTTACTTGTAGTATTATTAATCTTTTACTAATTTATTTGTTATTTTGTTTTTATAATACAAATTATGCCAATTTGTGTAATTTACGGGTAGTTTGACGATTTATGTAATTTGTCGAAATGGGTCGATGGGATAATCAAGTAGTACACGCAATTCCATAATAGAGCATTACTAAGTATTAAAAATATTTAAATAAAAAGTTTAAAAATTACTTCAAAAACCTCAATTTAATTTTGAAAAATTACGACATTATATTCACATTTTTGGCGGGGTAAAAGTTGGCGTATTTTCAAAAGTGGAGTTTTCCGGCAATCCTAGCCGATTATCGTAGCCCCAAAATAAGGCAAACTTCGTAGTGCCCCTATTTGGCGACTTAACTCATTTTTGGCGTGAAATAAACAAAAGTCCAATGATAAAAAATTTAAAGTATAAAAACATGCACAAGATATGATTTTAACAGAGAATTGTTATCGTTTCTTTAACTATTATGTATAGGGCTTTAAAATGCACCAGGTCTCGATGCTAGATGCAAGCAGGTCCCCCTTCCTTGAAGTCTGCCGTAATTATTAAATGATCCCCTAATACTGTAAGGTAATTACCGGGTGTCCCAAAAATGACTGATGGATTTTAAAATTCAATAATTTGCAAACGGTGACAGCTATTTTAAAAAAATTTGCAGGAAAGTTATGTATAATGTCAGGAGTTTTACCGTAATTTTTTATTTTAGTTCGAATTTCAAACAATAGGTGGCGTTGACGGCGATTGAAGGCCAAGTGATCAGTGCTGAGTGAAGCGTCGACCTAGCCTTCAATCGCCGTCAGCTCCACCTATTGTTTGAAATTCGAACTAAAATAAAAAATTACGGTAAAAAACTCCTGACATTATACATAACCGTCCTGCAAAAAATTTTTAAATAAGTGTCACCGTTTGCAAGTTATTGAATTTTAAAATCCATCAGTCATTTTTGGGACACTCTGTATATACACTAAAATTTTTCGACAAGTAAAAATAGACAATGTTGATAACTCGACTATTTAATAATATTAACTTTACTTTTATTTTAACACAATCTAACTGATTTGTAAAGTTATCATACGAATTGAATATTTCCAACTGAGCGAAAAATTGCCCAGGCCGGGAATCGAACCCGGATACTTAGCTTACAAGGCCAATGCTTTACATGTTAAGCTCACCGGGCGATAACCGGCAGGGATTTTTCGCTCAGATAACCTTATTGGCCGTAACATCTGGTCTGTCATTTAGACAGCTCGGCAGAATAAGCCGCAGGTAATGGAACTCCATAGAACGATGGATACGTAGATTAGATATACTATTATTTTAACACAATCTAACTGATTTGTAAAGTTATCATACGAATTGAATATTTCCAACTGAGCGAAAAATTGCCCAGGCCGGGAATCGAACCCGGATACTTAGCTTACAAGGCCAATGCTTTACATGTTAAGCTCACCGGGCGATAACCGGCAAGGATTTTTCACTCAGATAACCTTATTGGCCATAACATCTGGTCTGTCATTTAGACAGCTCGGCAGAATAAGCCGCAGGTAATGGAACTCCATAGAACGATGGATACGTAGATATACTATTATTTTAACACAATCTAACTGATTTGTAAAGTTATCATACGAATTGAATATTTCCAACTGAGCGAAAAATTGCCCAGGCCGGGAATCGAACCCGGATACTTGGCTTACAAGGCCAATGCTTTACATGTTAAGCTCACCTGGCGATATCCGGCTGGGATTTTTCGCTCAGATAACCTGAAGCTCGCTGGAAATATTCAATTCGTATGATAACTTTACCAATCAGTTGGATTGTGTTAAAATAATAGTATATCTACGTACCCATCGTTCTATGGAGTTCCATTACCTGCGGCTTATTCTGCCGAGCTGTCTAAATGACAGACTAGATGTTATGGCCAATAAGGTTATCTGAGCGAAAAATCCCAGCCGGATATCGCCCGGTTAGCTTAACATGTAAAGCATTGGCCTTGTAAGCCAAGTATCCGGGTTCAATTCTCGGCCTGGGCAATTTTTCGCTCAGTTGGAAATATTCAATTCGTATAATATTAACTTTAATTCGATAATTAAAGTTAAATAAAATATAGAATAATACTAAAACAAAAAAGTTGCTTAAAAAATATAATTCCAAAGAAAATAATTTTAAAATAAACCTTCTTTTGAGACAAAAACGAGTAAAATATAACGGTCCATTTCTCATTACAAAAATCATCGTCGAAAGGCATCTTCAGAAAATATTCAAACTGCCATATATGTCAAAAACAAAATTTACGGTTCAAAGAAATAAATTAAAAGCAGCCCCGTGGTGGAGATTCGAAATTTAATAGCTTTCTTTTTTTCTTTCTTTCTTTCTAAAAGACGGCGGCGGTCGCGAATATGTAGAAGCTGAATTCAGAAAACAATTTAAAACAAGTTAAATATTATCCCAAACAAAGATTTTTGTTATCACCATAACGGGAGAATGTTAGAAGGGAAAAAAATTCTTCGAATATTTTTAGTATGGTGTAATTATTTAGCTTTATTCATAAAATAAAAGAATACAGGAATTAACCAACTACGAGTCTTCACGGAAGCTATTTTTTATGTAACACTTTTGCACCACGAATTTACAAATTTAAGAGCCTAATCTCAGCAGGGGTGTAGTAAAAAATATATGGTGTTATTAACAAAGCTTTTTTAGACTCAAAAAAACTATTATTATTTGAAATTGAATGATTAAAACCATTGGTGGATGCAAGTCTTTTTCTTCCTTTTGACCTATTTTTGTGAAAAGTAATTGAGCATTTTTTTTTTTTTTTTTTTGAGAATCTCCAATATTTTGTGAAAAGCAAAATTTTGTAACAAGATATCAAATCTAGTTACTTAAATTTGAACTATTAATAATAACTTTAAGTCTTCCTGCTAAAGTTTTTATTTCTGAGGAACTTATTATTTTTCGAAAATTACGTATTTTAAAACCGTACAAAATAAACAAAATAAAATTATTGATGAAGAAAATACTTTATGGAATAGAGGTTTGTGAAGCAATCCTAAATCGGGTCCAGAGATTGCTAAACTCGACAGCCAGAAGGAAAAAAAAAATAAATATTAAATTTCTTAAAGGAGACAATTATTCTCCTACCTCCACCCCCCCCCCCCTTTAAAAATGGTACCTCTAACCCCTTGTGAAATTGTGTTACACTTAGATCTTCCTCTTTTCTTAAAGTTTGGCATAACTAACAAATGCTTCCCCGATACTTTAGCGTAATTTTGTGATACACACTAAAAAATTTCAACGATTTGAAATAGACAATGTTGATATTTTGACTGCTTATAATTAAAGTTAAATAAATTACAATAATACTAACACAAAAAAAATTGCTTCAAAAGTAAAAATACTTTTCTAAAAGAAATCATTTTAAAATGAATTCTTTTTTGAGACAGAAACAAGTAAAATATAACGGTCCCATTTCTCATTATAGAAATCATCGTCAAAAGGCATCTTCAGAAAATATTCAAACTGCCATCTATGTCAAAAACAAAATTTACGGTTCAAAAAAATAAATTAAAATCATCCCCGTGGAGAGTCTGAATTTAATAGCTTTCTCTCTAAGAAGCGGCGGTGGGCGGTCGAGAATCTGTAGGAGTTGAATTCAGGATGCAGTTAAACCAAGTTAAATATTATTCAAACAAAAAAAAAATTGTTATCACCATAACGGAAGAATGTTAGTAGGGAAAAAAAAAAATCTTCGAACATTTTTCGTATGGTGTGTTTTTTTAGCTTAAACAATTTATTTTATTTATTTTTATTTTTACGAATAAAACTATACGGGTTTTCAAGAAAGCTGTTTATATGTAACACTTTTACACTAAGGATTTACAAATTTAAGGACCTCATTTTAGCAGGAGTGTAGTTAAAAAGTATATGATGTCGACATAGGGTAAACGATAAAACGATATGATGTAGAAAATGCCGAGATTTTTTAAACTTTTGAAAATGGACAAATTTGAGCTAATTTTTTTCCCTCTTCGTACACTTATTTTCAAACTAAAAATTTTGGAACTTTGATGACCTTTACAAGCTACACAGATCGAGCATTTTGAATCAGTGCTACTACTATCATTTTCTTACATCATTTTTCATGCAGAATTAATCTATTTTCTTTTATTTTCGGATATAGGTTTATACTCATAAGATACTTCTCTGATCAGTTCTTTTCTTTCGTATAAACGAGAGAACGGGCGATAACAGTTTTTATACAGATTTATCCGACTTGCTTTAAATTTTGGATGTAGGTATTTTGATAAGACAGATCCGTGAACAGTTTTGAGGATGAAATACTTAAGTATAAATGGGAGAATGGGGGAATATCCCTTCTTAAATTTAATAAATGGGGTTTTATGCTGAATTATCTGATTTGCTTCGAATTTTGGATATAGATTCATTAATATATAGCGTATTCCTGAATAGTTTTGGGAGTTCAATCATTAAGTATAAAGGATGAAATGGGGAACTAAGCTAACCCCACCCCCTTAATTTGTTTTTCGAGGGCATTATTCCTTGAAAAGGCTGTAATATACAATTAAGTGGATAGCCTGTGAGTTCAATGCTACCAGTGTAGCTGAGCAATATTCTATTGAGATTCTGTGGTTCGAAATACTAATATAAAATTTAGTTAAAATTCATCATAAAATTTATATAAGATCCGATTTCTACTTAGCCATTCACTTTAGTTTATTTGTATCTCTGGATTTCCGTTTTTATAAATATCGTAAAACTTTCTCCAAATGAAAGTCTCCTTCAACCTCCCCCGAAATGATGTGCTTCCTCTAATTTCAGACATTAAGGCCCCACACTAGGCACAGAAAAAGACCCGAATGATAATGTAAAGCCTATGGGGGCGATCTTTTCAAATATCTCGCTCAAATTTTAATATTTTTACCTGATTTTTTTTTTTTTTTCATAGTTAAGCTGAGAGCTATCTACAACCAGCCTAGTTTTTACTTTTTCAATTTTGGTTTGAGATTTTTTTTAAAATTTACTTTAAATTTCGAACCCGGTTTAAACTGGTTCTGAAATTGAAACTATCTATCATAATATAAAAAATATATAAGCAAAATCGAAAAAGTTAAAAATAGGCTGGTTGTAGATCGTCCTCAGCTATTCTATGCAAAAGAAAAAAAAAACAGGTAAAAATACTAAAATTTGAGCGAGATATTTGAAAAGATCGCCCCCATAGGCTTTATATTATTATCCGGGTCTTTTTCTGTGCCCAGTGTGGGGCCTTAACCACTAAATTCTTGCTCCCGTGATGTTCACGGGCGGTTGTGTTTTT
Organism: Maratus speculifer; assembly: GCA_964019185.1. Lineage (NCBI taxonomy): Eukaryota > Metazoa > Arthropoda > Arachnida > Araneae > Salticidae > Maratus > Maratus speculifer. The sequence goes on from OZ025303.1 coordinate 69,695,885, forward strand.
TGTTCAGATTGTTTGACTCCCACCAGTTTCATAAGATAGTGCAATTTGTATAATTGGCTTTATTTTGGTATTATTGTATCTGCTATTAATACATTGAATTGTCAGTCACTGGTGACTGACAATAAAATACGATATGAAAAATGTTTTAAGTAATTATTGAGAAAGCATAATCCTGTAATAAATAAAAGTTAAGCAGAATAAGATAAAGTAAATAAATTATCAATAATTACTTAAAAGAATATATATATTTAAAATTTTATATCATACTAGCTGTCCTGCCCGGCGTTGCCCGGGCCCGTGATGTTATTCAGTTTTCAAATCTGTTATTTGCTTTCTAAATGACCCTTAAATTAAACTCAAATTTCTATGATTTTACATATTTAAGTCCATTTTGTCAAAATTTATATTTTTAAACGGAAAAATCGCGCAAAGATATTGAATTGAACGCACATGCTGTTTGGTATTTTGTTTTTTATGTAATTTGATTTTTTGGAAACTATGCGAACCGAAAGCGAACGAAACCGCGACAGAACACTCAGGTTTTTACTGAATTCGTAAAAATTTTCACACATTTTATTTTGTAAAAAAAGAATTCTATCCATACGAAAGTTCCAAAATTTTTGAAAGTAATGTAAATCTGGTTTATTGAAAGGCTCTAAAAAGATTGTGCTAAAATATGGGCACCTAGTTACTTTTAGCCGGGATGTAATTCGTGTTTGTCGGTGTATTTGAACATATTTTTATTTAAACAAACTGCAACATAAATTATGAGAATGTTTTAGCTTTAAGAAAATATTTTCGATTTTTCAGGACGTATACAGAATTGCGCCCTGTAAAGGCAAAACCGCAATGAAACGATCTGGTTTTTATGGATTTCCTCAAATTTTTCGCACTTTTTATTTTGTAAAAATTATTTCTACTCGTCCGAACGTTTTAAAAATTTTTAAGAAGGTGCAAATTTGATCTATTGAGATGCTTTTAAAAGTTTGGTTTGAAATATGTACGCTTAGATACTTTTAGCGTAGAAAAAATATTCTATACGTGAGTCGCAAAGCGCCTCCTTTTGCCGGTGTATTTAAAAGGGTTAAATCTTATATTTTAAAAACAGATTGCATCATAGATTATAAAAATGTTTTTAAGGTTAAAGAATACGTTTTTTGTTTACCGGTACCTATAAAATTGCGTTTTGATAAGTCAAAACCGCAATGAAAACGATTGTTTTTTATTGATTTCATCAAATTTTTGCGCATTTTATTTTGTAAAAAATATTTCTATCCGTCCGAACGTGTCGAATTTTTTGTAGGAAGTATAAATTTGGTCTATTGAGAAGATTTTAAAAGATTGAGTTGAAATATGCACGTTAAGATAATTTTAGCATGGAAAAAATATCCTCTCTGCGAGTCGCAAAATGACCTTCATTTGCCAGTGTATTTGAAAAGGTTAAAATCCAAATATTTTAAAACCAATTACACTATCGGTTAGAAGAAAATTTCAACTTTAAGATCCTATTTTTGGTTTGTTTATATCTTAAAAACTACGCCCTGGAGGGGCATTGACAAAAGGGAGAAAAATAGTTTTGGAAAAAACGACCATTTTTGAATATTTGTTTTCAAAGGGTTAACTGCAACATTTTTTCGAATTGATTACAGCATTTGAGACCTAAAAATATGGTCTTTCGATATATGTCTCTTTCGAGCAGTTTGGTTGATTTGGATTTAAACAAAATCAGGGTTGCCACTCTAATCTTGAAAAAAAATTCCCTGTATTTTCCCTGTACTGCAACGCGTTTATTCTATGTTGAGTGTGCAAAAATATATGCGTGTATGTATGTCACTTAACTACCTTGTAATTTACCATTACCCAACTAATTGAGAAAATATAATACATTATATAATATGAGCAAATAAAAAAACTCTTTAAAGTTATTACACTTATTAAATCCCACATTTTACATTAATAATAATAAAAACAGTACAGTAATACTCAAGCATTCAGCTAAAAAATACTTTGAAATATTTACCACTCAACTGCAAAAAAAAAAAAAAAAAAAAAAAAAATATGACAAAAATCGCTGTTTAAAAGAAAAAAAAAACAGCAATTTTTGACATAATTTTTTGTTACGGCAATTTTTGACAAAAATCTGCGTTTTTTCATGCTTTTTTTTAACAAAAATCGCCGGATTTTTTGACGAATATTGCCGTTTTTTTCGACGAAAATAGCTGTTTTCTTTAAGAAAACCATGTTTTTTTTTTTCGATTCGATGAAGAAAATTGCAGTTTTTTTCGGGGCTTTTTGATAAAAATCGCCGTTTTTTAACTATCTTTTGACAAGAAGTTTTTTTTTTTGACGAAAACAGCATTTTTTTGCATTATTTTGTCGATAATCGCGGTTTTTTTTTTTCGCGATTTTGGGATCTTTTCACAAAAATTACATTTATCGCAATTTTTGAGAAAAATCGGCGTTTTTTCATGCTTTTTTTTAACGAAAATAGCTGGATTTTTTGACGAAAATTGCCGGTTTTTTCGACGAAAATCGCTGTTTTCTTTATGAAAACCATGTTTTTTTCGCGATTCCATGAAGAAAGATGCCGATTTCTCTCGACTTTATGACGGAAATTGTCATTTTTTTCTCGACTTTATGACGAAAATTTTTTCACGGCCTTTTGATAAAAATCGCCGTTTTTTTAACAATCTTTTAACAAGAACAGTAATTTTTTTTTTTAAATATTTTGACGAAAACAGCATTTTTTTGTGATAATCACATTTTTTTCGCGATTTTGGGATATTTTGACGAAAATTACATTTTTCTAGCGATCTTTTCGGGAAAATCGCGTATTTCACTTGATCTTTTGACAAAATCGCATTTTAGTCACGAAAATCGTATTTTTTTCACGCAATCTTTTGATGATATAAAAAATCAAAAAAGCGGTAGTATCAATATGCGGTAGAATCTCATGCCTGTTTTGAATTGACGCGACTTGAGAAACGGAAGAGAAAGAACATTACGCGCAGTCGCAGATGGATGACATGAGAGAGAGGTGCTGTGTGGATTCAACTATTCGCATGGCAAAAAAGGGGTGTAGGCAGAAACATGGAAGAGCCGCTTTAAGTGAATTTTAGCGCCGTTTTTCAAGGGGTTTTCTTTCTTCCGCAAAGAAGATTTTATTTTGAAAGCAGAAAAAAAAAAAAATGTTTGGATATAACAGGAAAAAAAAATTCCCTGTGTTTTCCAGGTTTTTTAGGATTTTTTCAAAATTCCCTGGATTTTCCCTGTTTTGAGAGGGTATTTTGAAATTCCCTGTGTTTTCCCGGTTTTCCAGGTTTTCCCGGTGGCGTGGCAACCCTGAAAATGATCCAAAAACAGAAATAAACGGGGGGAAAGGGTTCTTATTACGTTTAGATGCGTAATCGATTTTCTGCGCATGTGCAAACGTTTTTTTTCCCAGAACATTAAAAAAAGGATTTTTTTTAAGAGAGTGAGTTCCGTTTCATAATTAAAATCTATGAAACTGATAAAAAAATTAAAATTCTGAGCTTCAGGTGCATCAGGAGAAATATTGGGCTACTCTCAAAAAATTTTTGAGCTTCGTACGTGCCGTAAATTTTGCTAGCCATCGCAGACACACACACAGACAGACAGAGCGATTTGTTATTTTATTAATATAGATATTTTAGACTGTCAGGCTCTGATCACTGATGCAGCCTAAACGGAAAATTCAGTGTCAGTTACCGGAGATTGGCGTGGCACTTAACATGTTAAATACGGTAAATATTTTTTTTTATCAAGAAAAAATGGTGACAATAAGCAATTTAAATCTTTAAACCGTAATTTAATGCGACCATTAAGCGTTAAAGGATTAAGTGGCCCTAAAGACAGATACTATGAATCAGAATTTTGGTATTATAAATAGTTCTAGCTAGATGGAAAACATTACATACAACCGCAAATTTCATTTGTTGCAAAATAAATATTATGTATAAAATGAAAAAAAAAAAAAAGACATTTCGAAGCATTAAATAAATTTCCAATGCTATAATGCCTTTTTACTTCATGCAATAATTTTCCAGAATCCCATTTTTTGTAATGCAAAAGGAGAAAAAATATAAAACTCCCATTCCTTATTTCAAAAAATAGCGAACAAAAGCATCTCTAAGAATGAGCAAGACAACCCATAAATGTCAAAGGGAAAATTTACGGCTCGAAAACTACATAGATTAAAAAACGTTGCGTTAAGGTTCTGAATTCAGTGACTCTTCTTACAATGAAAAGGAAAGTTGAATGCAAGAAGTAATTAAGACGAATTAAATAATGCTACAATCTAATTAAAAATGAATTATTTTATTGCATTCTTTATAAAAATGATATAAAGTAATCAGGGTTCGTCACCTATAATCCAATTAAAAATAAATTATTTTGTTGTATCTTATATAAGAAAAGAATAATGTAATAAGGTTTGTCTACAAAATACAAAATAAACGTTCTTTCCATATACAGGATGTTCAAAATTAAACGAAACAAATGTTAAATTTGTCAACAGGCGAAACTATTCGATAGAATGTTCTTACATTTGTAGAAGACAAAAAATATGGAAATTTGTTTGAGCCAAAAAAAGTTCAACAATGTGCCGCCAGAGGGCGTTTAAGAAATTTTTACATTTACAAGTTTTATTTTAACCAAACATGTTCTATATGACGGTTATTTTCAGAAATGATTGAATCATAAGATTACATGTTCCACAGTTCTAAATAGAGTTGTCCTCTATTTTAGAGTATCCGCCAAACAAATTTTAGACTTGTCACCTGAAAAAAATATTTTGGACTTTTTTTTAAAAATTGAGTCAAGCAAAATCTGACCCTTAAGAAGAAAAAATCCAACCATAACCCAAAACAATGAAAAATTAACCCGATCCGCACAAAATAAAAAAATAAAAAATAAATAAAACAAGTTGAATGTAGATTCTGCCATTGCAGAATTCAATTTCGCCTCCGATTAGAAAAAAAAAAAAAAAAAAAAAAAAAAAAAATCGATAGATATCTTTTAGAAGGGCTACCCCGTTTAGATTGCAATGAACTAACTTCATCTTTCTTGTGTTTGTCAATATAATAGCAAACAGAACGGCGTGAAATACCCAATAGCAATTTCTCTCTGAGACATTGGAATTGCGGAATAATAAAGAGATACAATTTGACGTGCTACTTCTTCATAGACTAGATTCATCAAACACAGATTTTTTCTTTAGTTTAAACGCTTTTTTATAGACTCTGAGTAAAAGGAAATGCAATTTAACAATAAAACGAGTGGAATCCCGTCGAATTCGACGAATGGAATGTTTAAAATGCCCGATCGACTTTGTTTTAAAAAAAGCAAAAGTAATTACATTATTGAATCAATATATAATAAATATATTTCCAAACTAAATGTCAAATTTGCCAGTTACAATTTTGCATGCATATATTCGCACATTTTCAGTTAAAATTGTAATATGAGTGCCGGCGAATTCCAGAAATTTTTTTTTATATGCACTCACAGAAAAATAGTTTTATTAAAAAAAACTAATTTCATTTTTACTGTGACATTATTTTCACTAACTGAAGTCAGCTGAAAGTAAAATCTCAATCTCAGTGTCCATAATGAAGAAAAATATTGAAATGTAATATCGAGTACTACTAAGTTATCCCGTCGACCAAAAAATTATCGCCAAACTATAAGATTAAATTCCAATAATGGATGATCGTGAATGTCACATTCAATGACATTAAATACGATTCATGTGTTTAAAATGTCATTAAATGATTTTTATTTCGACTTTTTATTAATATTTTTATTAATATTCTACTAATTATTTGTTTTTTCGTTATTTAAAATAAAAATTATGTCAATATGTATAATTTGGCTATTAGTTTGGCGATTTGTATAATTTGGCGAAATTGGTCGACGGGATAACAGAGTAGTAACTAATATTGTTATGAGTAAAAATGCGATGTTTTAAATAGTGACGTCATTTTCTCTTCAAATGTTTTTTAAAAGTTACTGTTATTAGTAATGTGAAAAAGGCATCCGTAATAATATTGTAATTCTCATGTATCTGGTGGCTGAATGACATCATTTTCCTCATTTTGAAATTTTTCTTATTTTGCTTTTGACATTAATTTTTATCATAAATTATTTTCTGTTATTTTATTTACATTATTAATATTATTTCTCAGGAAATATATATGTATTTTTACCTCAATTAGTGCATAATTATACGCAATCATTTTGGAAAAGAAATTTTTATTATCGACAGAAAAGCTAAACTGAGTTGCCACCGTTTTGATTTTTCAAGAAATATCGTAAAATTGGCATTTAAAATTAAAAACAAAATATAAAAATGGAAATAAATTACAAAATAACTAAAATGGGCACAACTGCAAATAAACAGCTTTCATTAAAAAAAATAATTATCAAAATCGGTTGCGTAGGAAATTCAGGGCTGATAACACGACATTTTTTAGCTTGTCTGAAAGAAATAGCATCGGAGGCTAATAAATAAAGTTTTCTTAAACCGAAACAAAACCCAAATTCGATATTACCAAAAGCGCTGGTCGGGTAAAAGCCGGTTATTTAACCTGATCTTACCTAAACGGTGGGTCTGGTAAAAGCAAGTTATCGAACCCGATACAAGACCTTCAGGGAAGGGAGAGCATTTCTACTCCAAAAATGTTCGAATAATTCCTTCACATCGTAATTTATAAACAAATTTATTTGAAAATATTCAAAGCTTTTCTTCGTGTATGTAATAAGATTAAAATTGTACTAAAAATTAATGATGTCGTTTATCGTTTTAAGCATTAAAATTAAGCGTTTGCAGGTTGCAAACGGCGCTTCTAAAAGGATTAAACAAAAGTACTGCTTGGAAGCTATCGTACACATGCACACACACGATTACAGTACTTTTCTTCCACATGTACAACGGAAAGTAAAAACGAAAGATCTACTGTACAAATTAACAAGAAAAGTTAAAGTTCCAAAAAAAAAAAAAAAAAACTTGCTCTATAATCCTTTGAACTGTGGACCATCTGATCCTAATCAAAATCCTTCGGAGCAAAACAATAAGAACAGCATCTGATGAAAAGAAATATCTGACGGCTTGTCAGCGACTCGCAGCCGAATTGTCAAGAATGAAAGTCAGAAAGAAAAGATCTTTAGCTGTCAAAGACTTTTTATCATTGACTTGTATTTGGATGGAAGTTTATGAATGCCCTCAGATAGCGCTTATTTTTAACAGACACTTTAGTATAGAAAAAAAGCACAATGCAATATTTATTTACGTCCATTAACCTCTTTTTTATAAGCGCTTTCCTATATAACGTGTTGGAAATTGCACGTCAAGCGTGGCAAATGAGGTGCGTTGGTACTATATCGAAGTTTTAAAAATATCCAGCTCTTGGTATTATATTATACAGTACGGATACAGCAGAGTATGCGAAATCTTTTGTGTCTCCCGTTAAATACTATTTGCTTTCTATTATACAGGAAGTAATTTCTAGTAAACTTCAACAACGTATATATCTGTTTCATAAAATGTGAAATAGTTTAATATAACTAAAGCGCGCAGCAAAGAATGTTTCCCCCTAAACCATTATGTAATGAAATACTTTTGTGTGGGCCTGTAAATCAATAACAAATATTCTTTGCACAACAGATAGTATAGAATGTATTTTTTAGTATTTACTTTATAGATGTCTATTACTTTTATAATGTTCGAAAGAGGAGCAACATCATTAAAATGCATTTCAAACTATTTTATCCCATTGGCCGCCATGTAACGGAATAATTTTTATTGTCCCTGTCGTTGAACTATTCATACGATTTTCATAAAATTTGAAACGACGCGACAAAATTATGTATAATAATTATGTATTTTAAATTTCAAACGATTCGGTTGGGTAGTTTTTGCGTTGTTCTATGCGGACAGACAGACGAGTGGACTGTGAACCATGACTATAGGTGTTACGCATATACATAATTACGAACGCACAGAGCCGTAGCTAGAAGTGATCTACTGGGGGGGGGGGGGGCTCAAGAGATTGTAGGGGGGCTCATAAATTTTTTTTTCTCTCTCTCTCTGACGCAGAAAGATAAATTAGTGCCTATTCACATTGTAGTTTTTATGTTTCTTATTAAACTGTTGTAATAACTTTATTTTATGCTAAGAAAAGTATATGATGATGAAAATTTTGAGTGTATAACTGGTGCAAAATTAAACATCCTGTTAGCTTCATACGTACAAGAGGACGAGGGAGTGTTGAAATGCTTATTTTAGATACAATTTAGTAACTGCAAAACTGTGAAAGGGTCTCAAAACTAAATTAGATTTTTCAACATAATTTTATTTGAATTTTCGAAATAGAAATTCATTTGGTGACCTTGGAATCTTTTCCAGAGGGGCTCAAAATATTTTAAGGGGGGGGGGGGGAGTGAGCCGCCCATAGCGCCCCCTTAGCTACGGCCCTGCGAACGCACTAAAAAATGAAAGCTCTACTGAACTGACTTACTAACAAGAAAAGTTATAAAACTCTAAGAAAAGTGCTTCCTCTGTAATCCTTCGAACTGTTTGAACCGTGGACCATCTGATCCTAATCAAAATACTTCGGAGAAAACAATAAGAACAGCATCTGATAAAGAAAATATCTGACGGCTTGTCAGCGACTCACGGCCGAATTGTCAAGAATGAAAGTCAGAAAGAAAAGATTTCTAGCTGTCAAAGACTTTTTATCGTCGTCTTGTATTTAGTTGGAGGTTTATGAAATGCACTCAAATAGCTCATTTTTAGCAGACAATTTATTATTAAAAAAGAACAATGCAATGTGTCCATTAACCTTTTTTTTTTATATAAACTCTTTTCAACATAAAAGAGTTTATGGATTCAATCCTCTGTCTTTACCGTTCGTCTATTCTCTAACTTGCATAAATATAATAGGATTGATATGAAATTAACATACGTTTATTGAAAATTACTATGACGTCTTCGGTATTAAAATTGAAATGCATAGTAAATATGAAGTGACATCATGGTCTACGAGAAAAATAGTTTTCAATGCATTTTACGGATATTACACAATTTCTAACATATTGAAATAGAACAGGGTGTGCGTAGCGTTTATTGTTATAATTGACAGGGCATACAAAAGAATCAGTTTTCAGTACAGCTTATGAACAATAATTGCTGGTACTGGGTTTTCAGCTGTGGCACGCTTGTTCAAATATAATTAATTTTTTGCATATTAACTGTTGAATATACAATACAAGTTTTAGATTATTTGCAGGACTGCACAAAAGGTAGAGTACATTTCCGTTTGTTGGTGAAAAATGGTGAAAGAGAATTTAATTCAGTTGCACAACAAACAGCATTAGTTGAAAACTTCCCTACATCAAATTTCGCCAAAAAACAGAAATTACTCGAGATATTTGTCCCTCATAGTATCTATAAAATTATATACATCAAGTAATGTCTCGTAGTGTATGGGATTCAAATTCAATATCTTTGATATAGTATTATTAAAGTACACCACAAACGATTTTTCCCCCATAGGCCGAAATGTTACGGAATTATTTTGAGTGTCCCTGTAAATAAACTATAAATGCTACATATTTTATAGTGTCGTATTAATTCAGCATTATTAAGCAGTAATATTAGCATTCATTTTCGATTCGTAATACATCTCAATAACCGATATCAATTCCTAGTGCATTTAGGAGAGTCAAGGCAGACAGACAGACGACTGATAAGCGACAAACCGATTAAACTGGCCCTTTTCAACTATTTTGACTGTCAAAAAAGGTCGTTTTCTTCTGACAGATAAGTCAAACTCTACCGATAATATTAAGAAGAAAAAGTAAGAAACTTTCATAATGCTGGCACTCTATATCTTAAATTATTTGAACCGTGGACCATCTGATCCTAATCAAAGTACACTTTGCAGCAAAACAATATAAACACCATCTGATTTAAAAAAAAAAAAAAAGAAAGAAAGAAAGAAAATGTATCTGATGGCTTATCAGCGAGTTACGGCCGAATTTCCAGAAACGAAAGACAGAAAAAAGATATTTCTAGCTGTCAAAGTTTTTTTTTTTTTTTTTTAATGACGAAACATTAAGGATACCATAATACAACTACGATCGAGTAGGATTAGTCAGTTGTTTGGGAAAATATCCGAAATCAAATATCCTATTAGAAAGTATTACACTTAATAAAGAATTATATTTTAGTTCTTATTTATATGAAGAATTCCGATGATTAAAAGGTAGCTAAGTTACATAATCATTATTTTAACTAAATGAGCTGTAAAAATCCAAACATCTATTTGCGTTTATTGTAAAACGCCTCCTTTATTAATTAAAATCCCTGCAAGTACAAGGGTGTCCAGCAAATAACACCCTGATTTCAAATTTAAATTTCTCAAAAACAAAAATCGATAGAACTTATGCGGTAAACGGTTTCTTTATTAGGTAAGCTGTAAAAAATGTTATACAGAAGTTTCGAACGGTGGATATTTTGAAAAGATTGTGTTCTGATTGCAAAGAATGCTCGACTTGACGTTTTCCTTGCTTTAGAATGCTTGTAGAGAACTAGTTTTTCGGGGTACTTAGCCATATTTTTAGAACTAAATTTTTGAAATTTCTGAAATTCCAAAAATTTTGTTCCAAAAAAACTTTAAAATATGGCGTTGTTGTCCGCCCAAAATCTCATTCAAACCAAGCAATTTAAAGCAAGAAAAATGTTAAGTCAAGCATTCGTTGCAATCACAACGTAATCTTTTCAAAATATCCAACCTTCGAAACTTCTGTATAACATTTTTACAGTTTATCTAATAATCAAACCGATTACCGCATAATTCTATTGATATTTGTTTTTGAGAAATTTAAATTTGAAATTAGGGTGTTGTTTGCTGGACACCCTGTACTAAAAAAAAAAAAAAAAATCCAAATAGCAACTTAACAGATAATAGAGGATCTTTCCTTATCTTTAATCAAATGAATAACTCCTTTTTTTTGGGGGGGGGGGGGGGGGAGGGAGGGGGGCACATACCACCTTTATCATCTGAGAATCTTCATATGTAATTACTATATTTCTATCTCGATTTTTAGTAATTTATTTTTTCTTTTCCTTATCCATTTGCTTTAGACCTAGTTAATTATAATGTAAATAATCATTCCAATTCTAGAAGGCAGCACGTGCTTATTTTTCCTTAATTTTCAATGTGTTTATTTTCCATTGAGTTTTAAAGCTCCTGATTATACAATTATAAATCTGCATGCATATTAAACTTTTTTTTTTCTTCGCGTGTTGTTTTAATTATTACATTTGTTTTTTTTATCTAATATGCTTGAACTTTCACTAATTTTTTGGTTATCTTATTATATTTAAATTTCTAGGTTTTTATTTCTCGATATGATATAAGGAGCTTAGTGTTGTCATTTTTAAGAATTTTCCTTGCAATATTCGATGAAATAATATATCTTTACTATGAATTGTTCTAAGGAAATTTTCATATAACACTGATAGTTTATTTTTCCCATCATCCATTATAATTGCCGAAATACTGTTTTCACAATCAAAAAGTAGAGGACAGATGTCGCTTTTAAAAATTGTCTCCATGATCGTATAAAAACATTTCATATTTATTTACTTAGAAGGTGTCACAAATAAAAATTAAATTAAAAAGTTGACATGTTTCGGTTCATTCATAAGAACCGTATTCATAACATATAAAATCAGTAGAAAATTAAATGACACTGGATATAAATATAATTTAAAAATCAAAACAAAACATTGCGCCCCCTATGATCGTGAATATAGCCATTGCCACCGCGGCATATAAATTTAGTGTATTTTAATACCCAAATTTAATATATGGTCAAAATTTATTATATTTATATGCCGCGGTGGCAATGGCTATATTCACGATCATAGGGGGCGCAATGTTTTGTTTTGATTTTTAAATTATATTTATATCCAGTGTCATTTAATTTTCTACTGATTTTATATGTTATGAATACGGTTCTTATGAATGAACCGAAACATGTCAACTCTTTAATTTAATTTTTATTTGTGACACCTTCTAAGTAAATAAATATGAAATGTTTTTATACGTGAATGAAAAAAGGTGAAGTAATTTTGTTTTAGTTTTTGAAAAAAACGAAAGCTAACAACAGTTTTAACATTGTCTCCATGATATTTAAGTGTTTGAAAAAAAAAATAAGTATGACTGTTTTAGGCTATCAGGAAGCGAAAAATCGATTACAAAGTTTTATCTTTACATACAGAATAAGTTGAGTTAAATAAAGGGGCATAAAAAGAAGAAAATGTCTCATGCAAATGACCCTATCGCCGGAAAGAGTAGAAGAATGAATCGGCGTGTTCGTACATCCGGCAACTGTATTTCAGCATCCATAATATACATGCTAATGAAATGACGCCGACAGCAAAAAATAACCCGACAAAATTTTGTCAATACACTTGTAAACAAATAAACAAAGGCAGGAAAAGAAATTAGGAATTCAACACTTGTAAAATAAACGGTTTATTTAGTCTGCAAAAACAAAAGTAAAAAGGTTTCATGATAAATAAGGTTAAACGTTTGTGCGGAAAAAGTGAGCCAAAATTTGCGAAAAACACTAAAAACTTGGCAGAATTAACTACCAAAATAATAATAATAATAATAATAATAACATTTGATTTTATTTAGTGCGAACTTGTCTACAGAAAAAATGTCACGCATACAAATATAATATTTCTATAACTCTATTTATTTCAATTTTTTATCAAGTGAAGATAATTTTAATTTATAGTTGTAATACGTATATTTGAAATTTTCGAAAAAATATATAAATTGTAACCTAAGAATTTTTTAAACAAAAATCGATCTCAGACAGTTTCAGTTATGCAAATCCAAAATTATAATGCCATTGATACATAATAAATAAGGTAAAAATTTATAAGAAAATTCAAATAAAATGTCAAAGTAAGGTGTTCTTACAGAAAATTTCAGAGTTTGATATGATTTCATTATGTATAGGATTCGACTCTCTAAGCAAAATTTAAATATAGCAGTATTGAGAGACTTAATAACAATTTATTTATATAGGTCACATTTTTATACGATGATTCGAGTCAGAGCTAGTAAAAAAAAAGAAGGGGTAACCTTTTTTTTTTTTTTTTTTTTTTTTCCCCGCAGCTTTACAATGTTTGGTAATTTAAGTTTCACCCTAGAAGTATCAACAATTTTTTGTTACTTGGATATGGTCGTTCAATAGTCACACAGTTTTTACACATCCTATGCAGCATTTTTTTTTAATATCTCGTTCGCATTTCAATATTTTTAAGCAATTTTTTTTTTTCGATTTTGTTTCCGGGTTTTCTTTTCTTTCCCTTTGTTGTATGAGGACATTTTCATTTTTGGAACATCTATCGAAAATAAAAGATCCCCATAAAGAATAATCTGCAAAAAATAAAATAAAAAATGGCAATTTTAGAGATCGGTCTCGGCTATCCAATGCAAAAAAAAAAAAAAAAAAAGTATCGAAAATGCAAACAAGATATTTTAAAAGAATGTTGCTTTATGATTAACATTAGCAAGCGAGTGTTTTCAGGTGAGTGAAGTAGCCCCTTGACTTATCTTAAGGATGAATTAATATTTATAAAAATCCTCGAAAAAGTACTTTTTTAAATTGCAGAAACTTTCTAAATAATATATGCAATTCGTTGTATGTTTGAACTGATAAAAAAAGATGATATAGAACAAATTCACATTTGTCGAACAGCGATTTTTCACCTTAATGTTTGTTTTACACCGTACAAATTAATACGAATAAAATACTTATTTTTTTATTGTTATTACTTCTTTTAAAATGTTTTAAAAATATATTTAAAATAATATGCATGCATAAAATGTTGACAATCAAATGAAATAAAATTATTATAAGAATCCCTTTATTATTCAAACATAGAACAACACTAAACCGAACTCGAAAAATTTCAAATATTTTATGAGAAAATGCCAACTAACTTTTTCTGGTTTCAGCAGTTTTTTCCGGTTTTAAATTTTCAGACTAATATCACGGGCGCGAGAACTAGATGACACCAAAACCTATCATATCGATCAAAGAGAAAATTAAAGGGTTAAAGATGTTTGGAATAGAATGTTATTCTACACTAGCTGCGCTGCAGCATCTTAAATAACATTTTAAAGTTGTATTTTAAAGTCCTACGAGTTGTTAGAGAAAAATGCCTAATCCAGTTTTTTAATTAAGCCGTATAAATTATAAACTAAAAATACAATTATTATCAATCATAAATCTTAGACGTTAAAATGGATCCATTGCTTATCCAGTTTTAAGGAATTGAGGTTGATTATCTAGATTTTTCTCAAAAACTGCTTTAGATATATGAATGTGACAAACTGCGGATTTTAACAATAGGGATCGATACGAGCAAAATTTAGGACTATTTAGGGCCTTTTCACAAAATTCGTTTTAAACACCTTCATGAAATTTCATTTAACAAAACAGGCCCCTTCATAGAATTCGTTTTAATAACATAAGCACCTTCACGAAATTTCATGTAACAAAACAGGCCCCTTCATAAAATTCCATTGTACAAAAATAGCTTCTTCATAAAACTCCATTGAACAAAACAGGCTTTTCCACAAAATTCCATTGAACAAAACAGGCCCTTTCACAAAATTCAATTTAACAAAACAGGTCCCTTCACAAAATTCAATTTAACAAAACAGACTACTTCACAAACTTCATCTTAATAAAATAGGACCTTTCACAAAATTTGTTTTGATAACGCAGGTTCCTTCACAAAATTCTATTTTATATATATAAAAAAACAATATTAATTATTTTTATTGCTAGGTTTTGAAATGGGCAATTTTAAAATAAAACAAACTCACTGAAAAAACAAAAAAAAAAATTAGCAGAATGATTTAAAGATATTACTATTAATAAATGCTTGGTTGGAATAGGTGGATTCCACCTTTTTTATTACAAAATGTTACTTTTTACAAAAAAACCTTTTGCTTTTCACAAAAAATTTTCCAGAGGAAAAAAAAATCGACTGCATCGACTTCTTAATCAGAATTATCATTTATAAATTTTAATTAGACGGTTCAACCATCGTAAGATTCCTAAAAAATGATCAATTAGTTCTTGAATTTAGAAAGATTGGTTGTTGGATTTGTTTGATCCTAGTTTTCCAAAAAGCATCTTAGGTATCACAATGCAACAAACTGCACTAGCATTCTCTACCTAACACTGATAAGTTTAGTATTTCTTATGCAACAGTTTTCTTAGCGTTATTCTAATGGACAAGAGATAAAAAATTAACTATGCGTCATTTGAATAATCAGTTAAACTTTGAATAATGAATTTAATGTAAAGTTAAATTCATGGAAACAATTTGAAAATTTAATTGATACCACTTAACCTTTTGAAAGGCGCGACCACATAATTTTATTTCGAAATGGACAAAAAGGCATCGAAAACGTTTTGATAAAATTTCGCTTTGTAATGAAAGTCTGGGGGAGGGGGGGGAGAAATCTTCATTTAAGCGGGTTCTTAAATCAAAAAGGGCAACTTTGTAACATGGTTTTAATTTATTTTTGTTCGAAAATGCATGAAACTAACAGGTATTCTTGTTCAAAAGCTGTCTAATCGCACTCTCTTTATTTTATTTTTTTTTTGGGGGGGGGGAGGGGGAGGAAACGCAATGGATCATTTTTAGAACAAGCCGTCAAAATTGACATTTTAAATCGCATTTCCCGACGGAAGCAGAAAAACCAGTCAACGAAAAGGAGAAAAAAAAGCGTGATCACGTGATCAAACCAGCTTCTAACTCGATAGGTAATTTAATTATCCTAAAATGGACAACTGAGTTCGATTCGAAAGCGCTTCGATGGTCAGATCTTCCAATTTTATATCTCTTCGTTAAAAAATGAATATGTAAATGTGTCAAAACGTGTTGTGCTTATCAAAGCAGTTGAAAACAGCTTATTAGAGCAGTTTAGAGCAGTTGAGAACAGCTTTAAGAAATGTGTTTGTAAATTCTGGTGTCAGCCAATTATTTCATCATTTTACAAATATAATTTGTCTATGCCTGAAAGGGTTAGAGCAAAAAATCGGATCTATAAAACAATTTAAAAATATATGGGCCATTTGCTAATTTCGCTTACATATGCTGTCCCAGAGTAAAAAGAAGAAAATTCAAATATAAATTAATATTTAAAATTTGATTTGAGCTATGCATTAGCTAAAGAAGATTATATTGAACATTTCTAAAAATTAAATTAAAAAATTAAAAAAATCATTAAAATTTTTTTTGAGATATAAATTTTTAAAATTCTGATTCTAAGCAAAAATAGCTGTTCCGTTCCAAGTTTTATGTTTTAAAACTGTGTTTTTTAATTTGAGCTAACTTTTTTAAATAAAAAGGTTGAATTATTTTAAATATGAACTGTTAGTGTTCTATATTAATGAAAAAAAAATACTACAAAAGATATTTTCGTTAAGAAATTACTAGAAATCTTCTGTCCATCACTTTTTGTCAAGTCCGTTACTTTGTGATTATTTTAGTCAAAATAATTTTCGAATGCTGCCTGAAGTTAGCAGCAAATATTCGGCGATATAGTTAAACTATTCACGCAACTACTACATGCCATTTTTTATTCTTCAATTGTGAAGCAATGTAATAGTGGCAAGAACAAGCTTTCATCAAAGTTGGTATTTTTTTTTTCACTGTCAAGTCTGTTACCGTAAATTTTAATATTAAATAAAATAATGATTTTTCCATTTTTGTAATTAAATATTGTTTACTAAATAGTTTCAGAAGAAGGTATGTGTGTTATTATCTAAGTTAGAAACTATACAAGCTAGTTCATTTCTAATAGTTTTATTTGAAATGTGCAAGTCCATTACCATGAAATGTAAGCTGCTAAGTAAGTTTACTAAATGGTTTTTGAAGGTATGTAAATTATTATCTAAGTTAGAAATTATACAAGCTTGTTCATATTAATAGTTTTTTTTTTTTTTTTTTTTTTTTTTTGAAATGTCAAGTCCGTTACCATGAAGTGTAAGCGAATGGTGAAAATGGTCCATATATAGATTGAGTTAAAGACGGATACCTTTATTAAAAGATAGTGTGACGGCAGAAAAGAGCACAAACATGCATCACGTTCACAGATTTCGCCGTTTCAGTACTTACCTGAAAGAGAAAGAGAAAAATTATTATAGTATCTAATAAATAAATAAATAAATAAATAAATAAAAATAATAAAAAAAAAATAAGTAAACAGAATAATATGAATTTTAAAATTTAATATCTTAATATTAAGAATTTTAATTCATTTGAAAATTTTTCTTCGGAAATTTCAGTAAATTTTAATGTACTCGAAAATGCAGTAGAACCCCCCGCTAATTCGGGCCCCATTAATCCGGATCGGTTTGGGCAATTTTTTTTCTCAAGTTTGAGAAGCGATTTGGCTAAATTCTTTAACATTAACTTGTTTCCTCGTCGTACTCTGAATTAAAAAAAAAAACTTTTTTTCTGAAATCTTTTCGGAAGAATATCTTAAGCTTTCTTATTTAAACTCTTATTTAAACTACACCCAACGAACTACTTATGCTCAAGCGGATGCGTGGCCGTACGGCTCGTTAAAGATATAGAAAACTGGCACAGCAAAAAATTACAAACTTTTTTATTACAGAGTACATTTTTACTGTCTGTAAATAATCAATAAGTTAAATATAAAGGTGATTTTCTGTAAGTATGTTTTATTTTACTTAATTTTTTTTTTTTTTAATTCTCTGGATAATCCGGATTTTCGAAAATACGGATTGGGTCTGGTCCCAATTAATCCGAATTATCGGGGTTTTACTGTAGTTATTGCAGACTTGTATATGATCTATAAAATTTACATACAAATAATATGCAAAAATTAGTTAAATTTAAAATCGCACACCACAAATTGAAACGCATTTCCAGCAATTATCACTCATAGAGAAACTAAACTGTAACTGAATTATTTTGTGAGTCACTACAGATGAACGATAAAATGTTAGACATTCCGTATTCTACAGAACGCGTCTTCGGAGTCCCTCAACGATATATACAGGGGTTGGACAAAAATATGGAAACACCTTTAAAAAAACACGTTTTCTTGTCTTGTATTGTGTACAGTACCCGTTGTTATTCAAAACAGTCGTCTCGGAATGGATAAATACAGTTTCTGTATGTTTGCCAGGGGAATATTGTACCATTATTCTTGGAAAACGGTGGAAAGTTCAGATAACGATGTTGGCGGTGGATAGCGAGAACGCACTTTCCGCTCCAATGTAGACCACAGAGGTTCGATAATATTCAAGTCTGATGACTTTGGTGGCCTGGGGAGATGCGAAAATTCATCCTCGTGCTCAGAAAACCAGTCCTGGACAATGAGAGCTGCGTGTACGGGAACGCTGTCGTCTTGGAAGATACCATCATCACTGGGGAACAAAGCTTGTACCATTGGATGGACTTGATCGGCCAAAATGTTCACATAAGTCTGAGCAGTAATACGCCTTTACAGAGTTATCATGGGGCCAGAAGAGAACCACGATATGACTGCCCAAACCATCACCGAACCCCCGCCATGTTTCACTCTTGGCAACAAGAAGTCTGTATTATAGGCTTGAGATGGCGTTCTCCAGACGTAAACTCGGCTAGAAGTGGGGAACAATGTGAAAGAAGACTCATCAGACTATATTACCGTCTTCCACTGCTCTATAGTCCAGGCTTTATGACTTAAACACCACTTTTTCCTGTTACAGGCATTAGCATTACTGATGGATGGCTTTTCAATTGCAACACGGCTAGCAATTCCCTATTTATGAAGCTCCCTTCTAATTGTTTTGGTACTCACAGGATTTGGTAACACGACATTCATTTCAGCCATGGATCAGAAATACAACAGGTATTAGACGTCAATGATTTCAGCAGTAACTTTTGCAGCTGTGGACTGCTTATTTTTCGCGATAATCCTCCTTAATGATCGTCTGTCACGATTACTCAGCACACACTTTCGTCCGCGTTGTGATTTAGCGGATGATGTTTTTTCCGCATTTCAAATATGTGGAATAAATCTTCGACACAGTACCTCTTGAAACACTAAAAACCTCGGCTACCTTGCTTACGGAAGCACCCACCATACGCGCGCCAACAATTTGTCCACGTTCGAAGTCTGTTAACTCTGACATATTCCAATGATAATCTCACATAACAGTGCTCCAACAATGATTGAACGGTGCAGCGATTTTACGAAATTGTATAGGAGGCGTCAGTAGGCGAAAACTCCTGTGCCATCAACATAGTTCATTATAATCAATCTTTCTTTTCAAACATGCATTTCAAAAGGTGTTTCCATATTTTTGTCCAACCCCTGTATATTAACATGTTTGTAATAGTGCAACATCATTAAAATACATTGCAAACGATTTTTCCCCTATTATGTAACGGAATTACTTTTAATGGTTCCGTAAACGAACTATACATGCAATGTATTTCATTTTAATTATGGAACATATGTCATAATAAACCTAAAAAAGCTTAAAGAAATAATAAAATTGTAATTTAACAAACTACAACGACTATTTGGAAAATGATATTTTCAAAGACTACAATTTTAAAGACTTATAAATAAATTCCATATTTAAATTAACAATAATAAAAAACATCATTTTTAAGATGATTATAACGAGTCATATATTACATACGCCGTGCATTAAACAGTAATATTCCAAGACCAATGATAAAAAAACAATAATTTATAGATATACAATTTTAGCTGTTTAAAATGTGCATTTTTATTAGATGGAGTTAATCAGATTGCCTTCTGAACGCCTCATGTTACGTACGACATGGATAAAACAATAATATTCCTGGATCTATCAAACAAATTTTAAATAAAATTTCAGTTTTACAATTTTTGGAATTGCAAATTTTTAAACTTCTAAATATCGCACATTTAAAATTTTTTTCACCGAGGCGTAGAGAAAAAAAATTATCTTTTAAATGAAATTAGTTTGAAATCTTTATTGCAATTTATGTTCATATTATTATTATTATTATTTTAAAGTTTTTATTATTTTTTTGTCATTGTGGCAACAGAAGTATTCTATTTTGGACATTAAACATGGACCAATGAGAAAATGAATAAAATAAAAAACAGAAGTATTCCATTTTCGAACATTAAACATGGACCAATCGGAAAACGAATAAAATAAGTTGCGGAATTAAACCAATAAAAAGATTCAGATATGCTTCAGACTTCCTAATTCTCTACCGAGGCAGCAACAATTTTCCAAATAGTTAATAACATATCGCAGCATTGCTACAAAAGTGTCACAACTCAAAAAACTTCCATTTTTCAGGACATGCAAAAAACTGTTTCAGGTTGTGATACACTCAATGGCTATTTTGCAAACACGACTGCTACACGATTGCCGGATTTTAATTGCGCTATCTTTTACTTTAGGTGATTGGTAGAAGAGTATAAATCACGTAGAATAGCAACCATAGCTCAAAAAGCATAATTTTGAGTTGTGACAGTTTTGAAGATAGGATGTGATATGTCGCAGTATATTTCAATAAACACTTGGCAATTCCGAGTATATTTAAGCGAGCTATTAGAACTCAGACATTAACAGCCAAATACACAGAATTCATGAACACATTTAAACTAAGTTGGTAAAAAGTTTAAAGGGGGAAGAAAATGTTTACAGTGTCCTTTTATACAAAGTTAAACTACATTAGACTGAAAAAAAAGTGCTATTAAAAACAAATTTTGGACAAAAATGTTAAACCAAACACTGAAATTTGTAAACATCATTTAAATTACTTCCATTTTAACAAAGTACTTTAGAACAATCCATTTCAATAGCAGGTTAAAATTTAACTTTTTTATTTTGTATAAAAACTGAGAAAGAAAAATACTATTGATAGAAACTAGACATAAACCAGAATCAATCACAAGCACAACCTTCATGACAACAACAAAAAACTTCTATTATTATTATTGAATACGTAGGCAAAATTTAAAAGTTAATTAGTTTAGAAAAAACAAAAATGATAAAATCATGCGTCAAGCATATATTATGAAGCACTTTCCAATACATTCAGAATAATGTAATTAAAACTGCATGGTTTAAAAAATTAAAATAATACATCTCGTTTCACCATATGTAAATGCACAACGCATGTGAAAACCAAATTTTAGCTGTTCGCATTTACAATCTGAAAATTATCCGAATTTTTTAGCAGCCCTGTATATGACATAAAAATTTGCATCTATTAACGAAAATGCATTCCAAAATTTTGTTAACTTAAGCGATACATATATTTCAGTTAAAAATTCTCCTTCATCAATGTCTTCTAATAAGGAGAATGGTGTACGAATACTTTTGTACAACCCGATTTACGAAGTGTAGAATTTATATATAAAGAGTGGTATGCAAAAAGCTAATTAAATTTAAAAGCGCATACCGAATTTTAAAACGTACTCTCCAGCAATTATTACGCAAAGACAGTACTGTGCCCGTTTTCTTTGGTGTGTCCCTGTAAATTAATTTTGAAAAGGCTATAAATGCTCTATTTTAATGTAATCGTAGTAAAATTCAGTCATTTATATCAGTTTCATTACATTTGAAATAGCATAATGTCATTAAAATATTCTCCAAATGATTTTTCTCCATATACCATAATGTAATAGAATTCTTTTGATAGTTCAACTGTACATGAATCATTAATCGTACATGGAATACCAAACACGCTTTGATGACCCTAAAAAAGTCTTATCAATTGCATGAAAATCTGTGTATACAGTGAAACCGCCAAATAAGGGACACCCACGGGACCGGAACTTTTGTCCCTTAAATAGAGGTGTCCCTTATTCGGAGTTCTTAGATTTTTTTTTTTTTATCGTTTAGAATGATATAAAAAATAACAAATTATTAAAGTTAAAGTTTAAATGTATCCGAAGGTCATAAATTGTACTAATTAAGCACAAAAACAATAAAGAATTAATTCAAAATTTCAATGAATTACTAAATCATTAAGTGATTCATAGTAATATTGATTTGTATTTTTTGGATAAATATTTGTGTACATGAAAAAGTACAATAATATTTAAAAGAATCGTACGTGAAACCAACAACAACAAAAAAAAAAAAGTGATTGTTTATCAAAGCAGTATTTAGGAAAAAAGTATTCAACTGCTTTACGTATTTTAAAGCATCTGTAAAATTGCTTATTTCACAATTTTCCTTTCTTCTTAATTTTCAGTGCCATCCTCAAAATTTTCAGCATAACTTTCAATAGAGATAAATATTCTTCGATGTCTTTATCAGAATTGTGAGTAAATAAATGCTCATTAATTGTGTTCTATACCACTGTATCAACATTACTGCCTGTCTGATAAGTTTGCAAAGTTCTGTATTTTCATTACAGTGTACTTTATTATATGAAATGCATAAAAAAAAAAAAAAAAAAAAAAAAAAAAAATCCCTTTAATCCTTTGCGCTCGTATGTTCAATGTGACTGGATTGCATATCTCTTTACAGAATTTCTTTTTGGCATCAGTAACAAAGAAAAATAAAATTTTCTTTCTTTAATTAGAGCTTTCTTTGAGATTATGTACTTGAAGGAAACTTTTTTTTAAAAGATGTGTTAACGCAATAAAATTTGTGCAAGAAACGCCCAAGTCGAAAGGATTAATCTCACTTTCAAGTGTCCCTTAAATAGAGTATCCCTTATTTAGAGGTAAATACATTACGCTCCCTATACCAAGGGACTGGGACCGGAAGTTTTGTCCCTTAAATAGAGGTGTCCCTTATTCGGAGTGTCCCTTATTTGGAGGTTTCACTGTATTTATGCGAGTTAGAGCAAGGCAAACCGACAGAATGCATAAGCCCTTTTCAAATTTGTTAGAAAGTGTTAAAAAAAAAAGTGAAATATAAGCTGATAAATTTCAATAAAATAACCTAATCAAATGAATGCATCAAATAAAAGGCAAGCCTTGTATTTTTCGTAATTTCTTGGAAGCAGAATATCGGACACTTCCGGCCAAAGAAATTATTGGAGGCAGACACATTTAAATCTGGAGGTACATCGACCGTTTGCCCCAGCTGAATTATATATGTTCCGGAAATGTCAATTTCGTTTTCGTGTCCCAGATTTTCACCAATAAAGTATATAACAGAGAGACGAATATGTAGGAGTGAGAGAATGTAAATAATAAGGCGTGTTTGCAATATGTTAAAAGCATAAAAATATTCTGATATTTTTCATGAATTAAAACATAAATTAATGTCTTAATTTAATTAATTATTAATAGGTAGGGGAGAGTGGTGTAGTGACGCAGTGTTCTCGCTGACATTCGACCAATATTAGTAATTTGGCTAATTAAAAATAAAAAACATTCGCCAAATGAAAAAAGTATTAGCCAAATAGATTCACCATGTAGCACAAAAAAATATATATATATCTTTAATCCTTTAATGTAAACCTTTTTTTTTTTCTATATGTTCTAAAATAACCTGAGTTTTTATAACTGTGACAGGGATTGTTATTAATCTAATTTCAACTATCCGCTACAAATAAAAAAATATGTATATATTAAATATATGTATATACATAATGCATATGTATGAAAAACAAAAAAATAAAAAGCAAAAATTGAGCACAAGCAATTTGGCAAATCTAATCGCTTGTTTACTCGCAAAATGAAGAATTTAGTCGCAATTTGGCGCATTGGCGAGCGACAGCGAGAACACTGGTAGTGAGTGACAATTTTTACAAAAGCAAAAAATCGACTATGACACAAAAACAAAGCTTTCAATTTATAGAATACAGGGTGAAATACTTTTTAATCTCCCTGAATAATATAGAAGTATAACATACAAAATCTGTTTTATAATTAAAGAAATTGTAATTTAAAAATGTATCCCATATTTCCTCACTAACAAGGAGGTATGTGACAGCCATAAAACAAAGCTGTAAAGGCACAAATATAGTCTAGCATTGGTTAGACACACAATCAAACAAAGATTGTAGGTTGCAACAATTTGAAATTCCAGGATCTTCATAACAGGAATGAAGATTCAGAATTGTCAGTCATAGATGGCATTAAAAAAATCATCAGTTCAATGTATTTACATTTTGAAGTAAATAAATATATTATCAATGTTATAATTAATATATTAACCGCTGAAAATGTATGCATGTTAACGTTTTACATTCATCTTATTTTTAAAAAAGGGGGGAGGGGATTAGAGATGTTTTATTTCTCCCCACTTCCTTGTTTTGTATTAAACTTCTAGTATAAACAAAAATGAAATGCTGCTTTTACGCATAGTTTAAATTATGGATAATATATAGCATAATGTTCCATAAACAGGGAAATTATTACATCTACGCATAAACAAGCCATTAACATACGGAAAGCATACAAAAGTATATGAAGCAAATTTACTTTTGATACTTGAAATAATTTTTTCCTATATACGATTCCAAGTTTGAGCAGATCAACAATTCTTTTCAGCTGAAGATAGGGCTACCAGTGCTTTATCTTGTATGATATTGATGAAATGTTTAGAATGATACATAAAGAGAAAAACCTACTGCCCCACTCAACCCCACTCTCCTCTACATATATATTAAAAGAGGCATGGACACAATTAATACTAACAATTGTAGTGTTCATGTCTGTCTTAATATATATTTACCATTAATATTTTTTTTAACTGCTTTTGAATCGTACTTGATAAGGGAAATTAATAAGGGAAATAAAGAGAAATTTTGACTTTGAAAAAATGATTAAATTCTATTACAGTAGACTCCCTCAAATCCGCAAACCAGAAATCCGCAAATCTCTAAAATCCGCACATATTTTACGGATGTAAACAATGAAACTTTCAATTTAGATATTGGGACAAAATTTGATTTTTTTTTTTTTTAGTTTTGTATCAATCCCATACAATTTTTAATTTGTAATTTTCTTAATAATACTCTATGTTTTTTTCATGAAGGAAGATTAATTTTTTTTGGAAAAAAAATCAAGATATTGCTGATATCACTGGTAATCACAATCTTCTTACCAAATATATTTATGCATTAATTAAGATTTTTTGGTTATTAAGCCTGGCTAAACTTGAAAAAAAAATTTTTATTTTATGATTTTGATGTGAATTAGTAATGTACTTTTATGAGGCAAGTTTTGTTGAATAATTTTGGAAAAATATATTTAATCTTTATAATGAATATTTAATCATACACTATTGATTATTAACTTGACCTTTGCTATTAATACTTTAATAATTTTAAAAATGATCTAAATTTTTATTATTTTAGTTTATTACTTATTTAATATTTTATTATATTGTAAGCATTCATTATAGTTTCGATCGCACTATTAATTGCACTCAAATGACTGTTTAAAAAATGTAAACAAAGCAATGACCAGAAATCTACAAAATTCTAAAATCCGCACAACCTCTGGTCCCAAGCTGTGCGGATTTGAGGGAGCCTACTGTATTTCAATTTCTGATTTTTAGCTCAAAATTTCGCCATATACTAACCTAATGTAATTTTTATTTAAAATAACAGCAATGATTTCCACAAAATATTTAAAATTATTATTGCTTTCCACTGAAACCATATACCCATTATGACTTTATAATAAACATGTTAATGACATTTTTAACGTTAAGTCTACTTGGGTGACAAGGGGGTGGATGGGGGTAAAAAGAAATATGACAACACACATTTTGATTAAAATAAAAGCATTTAAAATCAGCTGATTAAATTTTGAAATTAAAGTATTTTGGGTTCATAAAGCAAAGATAAAAATTTAAAGCCAAAATAAATATATTAAAATCCTTTTCAAATTCCAAAATACTATTGTTTTTAAATACTCTTTCACATCAATATTTTATTATTATTTTATATAAATTATGTTTTTTGTTATAAATCTTAATCTTATTTCATAAAAAGTAAGTGTACAAATAATTTTTATTGTTATGCCCACAAATGTCATTAAAAACACAATTAAAGTTTTAAAGTAAAATTTGAAAAATGACCTCTAATATAGTGCTTTATAACTATATATAACTATAACTTTTTATGTGCTTAACTCCAGGCACATATTTATGTAATGTAGCGTGGCATTTGACAACGGAGGGGTGGTAGTGAAATGTGGCGCTTTGTGAGAAAATAGGAAGGGGGGGGGAGGGGGTTCAAAAACATTGAAAAAAAGGGTTATATCATTTATGGACATCTCCTTAGTAAAGTCACAAAAATGTTAGAAATAACAGTGTAATTTGTATCGATTCATTACGTGGTTTTGATACAAAGATTATTAATGAAAAAAAAGCATGTTGCGTTATCTAGATGAGTAGAGGGGGGGGGGGGCTGTTAATAAGAAATGGGAGTGGTCCGAAATGAAAAATTTAAGAAAAGGGTACACACAAAAAAAAGGTTGTGGAGCGTTGTTTTAGGTGATTGGTAGAGGCGTAAAAATGAAGTAGAATGGCATCCATAACTCAAAAAATCCAATTTTTGAGTTGTGACACTTTTGAAGCAAAGGGAACGAATAAAATGCAATACTTAAAAAACATTGCATTTATTAACTTTTATAATTAAATGAAGAAGAAACAAACTATTTTTTCCCGTTATAGCACTTTCTCCTCCCTGCCCTGGAATAAAATATAGCACGTAATAACGGTAATATATAGAACCTCTAAATGGAAAGTTATGACAAAGGTTTTTTAAAAACTAACCCTAAAATAATTCCAAGAGTTCGCGTTTATAAAACACAAAGGTTCGTAAAACTTTCAGCGCATAGGAGCGAAACGTTGATCTCCATAAAAAGTAATTAACTTAAAACAAACATTTAAAAGCTACCTTCTTCCTACAAGCACTTGAAAGAAGCAGAAAAAAAAAAAAGGCGCAGAAGGAGAGAAATCAGAATTATGCTTTTGGTGAAAGACGAAATGCCCAGATGCAGTTTTCTCCCAGACTTAAGTATGAAACATTTGTGCCCTTGAGAAAAAAATAAATTATTGTTGTTAACTCAAAAAACCCTGAAGTGTTGACAAGTTTATCCGGAAAGGAAGAAATTTAAGAACTCTAGCGAACGAAAAAGAGACTAAAAGTTAAAAAATGAAATTATTTATCCTTTCTAATTTATGGCCAGCAAATTTTAAATAATAACTTTTTCTCTAATTTGAATTTGATATAAACTTAAATGAAAAAAAAAAAAATCAGAGCAATTTTTAACAGCAGTGTTCAATACAACTGGTGGTAGTCTCTGTTACGAATGATTATCTGCACAAGGGGTGTAAGTGGAGGTGAGGGGGGGGGGAGGACTTCCTCCATGCAATGTTTTTCTATGGGAATTTTATTCACGCACGGTTCGAAGAAGACAACGGACAAAGGTTTATATTTACCCTTTAAGAGCTAAGTAGATTTTCTTTTCTTTCTTTTTTTTTTTTTTTTTTTTTGTTTTTTTGTTTATATAACGTTAGTGATGAGCTGAGTTGTATATAACTCCAAAATTTTATTTTCTTGGTTATTCCTTAAAATTTATCGAATTAAAAGAATTAAAATACGAAAAATTCCTATTTTGCACTATTTACTTGTATAAAACAACTGAAAAAAAATACTGTAAAGTGTGTATACATATACATAAAAGGATAAAAACTAACCCCTTTTTTAAATTTAAATTTAAAATTAAAATTCAAAAGTTAGAGTTCCAATTAATATTTTTAACTTTAATTCTGGAGCTTAAAGCTATTTTGCCCCTGTTAACTTTCTTTCGCAGCCTCACATTTATTACTTTCAGAGATCATTTTTGGATGCTCCTTAAGATTAAAATTGTTTATCTAAGTGTTTTTTTTTTTTTTTTTTTTTTTTGTTGTTGTTTTTTTGTTTTTTTCAGCCATTTGTGGTTAGGGCCTCATACGTCACTGACCCGGGAATTGTGCGGGCTTTGACCACACATCAATTAAAAGCTAATGAACCAATTAAATTAAATGTTCTTCCCAAATCTACAACTGTGCCCTCTGCTGGAAAATATTACAATACCCAACATATTAGCAAGAACGCGCACGAAAAACGGGAAATTTCGCAGTTTTGAGATGCCTGTGGAACCTACGGCTATGTAACTCCCCATAATCCACGTAAACGGCTCGAACGATCGCCGACCGGACTCGCGGTTCCAGACGTAAGATGAGCGATCAAATAAAAGGAGTTCGATCTGCCAAGAGATTTCCGAATCCCGTTCTTATGCCACGATTGATGACACCAGAAGAAGACGTTACATACACAGAGTTTCCCCCCAGGTTTAAAAAGGGGCAGGGCGCTACTGTTCTGAAAAGGGCACTTTTACATTCTTCAGGGCACTTGTTTAATTTTTAAGGGCACTTTTATAGAGTTGAATCTAGCAGTTCAAAAAATCGTGGAAATACAGAAATTTCGTGAAAAAATCCTCCCCCCCCCCCCCCAAAAAAAAAAAATCCAAAATTTCGTCAAAAAATTGAAAAAAAGAAAAAAAAGGTAGGTTTTGTTATAAGATCGTAAAAAAAGGAATATTTTGTTAAAAGATCGCGAAAAAACAGCAAATTTTGTTAAAAGATCACGAAAAAACTGCAGAATTTGATAAAAAATAGTAAAAAAAAAAAAGACAAATTTCGTGAAAAGATTGCGAAAAAATGTCGAATTTTGTTAAAAGATGACAAAAAATGGCAAATTTCTTCAAAAAATCTCGAAAAACCGCCAATTTTGTCACGTTTAAACACAAATTTCAAAGAAGGGGTACAAAAAAAAAAAAAAAAAGCAAATCGTATCGAGAGAGGAATCTTGTTCGGATTTCTTAAAAAAAAAAAAAAAAAAAAAAAAAAAAAAAAAAAAAAGCAAGACGGATTTATTGAAAAAGACAAAGAAAAGTATTTTTGTTGAATAAAGTTATTTTTGTTTTGAATGGATGCTCCCGGGCGTGGAAATTTAGGGGGCGTCAAATTCTAACTAAGCCCCGGATACAGTCCCCAAGGGAAGGTTTTCTCTTCGCACGAAAATGATTGTGAATCGGGAAATTAAGCTTTTGGAGCAATAAGAACACAATTTTGAAGCAGGGAAATTAGTTTTTAGAATCGAGAAATTCACAACTAACATTTTTTTTTTTTTTTCACCCTCTTGACAAAATTTGCATTTTTCTGCGATCTTTTGACGGAATCTTCCGCTTATTCGGGATATTTTAACTAATCTTGCGTTTTTTTGGAGAAATTTGTCGTTTTGGGGAAATTTTTTGACAGAATTTTCGTTTATTGCGATTTTTTAAAAAAATTGACAGTTTTTTTTCACAAATCTTTTGTCGAAATCTGCGATTTTATCGCGATTTTTTGACGAAAGTTGACGTTTTTCGGGATCTATAGGTGAAATTTTCCATTTTTCATGAATCGTTTGACAAAATTTTCCGTTTTATCGTGATTTTTGGACGAAATTTGTCGTTTTTCTTCACAATGTTTTGAGGAAATCTGCCACTTTTTCAGGATTTTGTGACGAAATTAGCCATTTTTTGCGAATATTGCCGTTATTAGCAAATAAAATTTGGAATTTTTTGCAATTTTTTGACAAAATTACGCGTCCCGCGGGACGTGCAAGTTTGGCGTTCAGTCGCCGATTTTTTGCTTAATTTGCGCGCTATAGTGCGTCCGCATCATCGCGGTAAAGCTACGTTTTTTCAAATGTGGGGCATGAAGGGCGCAATTTTTTTGAATGAGCGACAAGAAGGGCGCAATTTTTTGGATGAGGGGCAAGAGGGGCGCTATTTTTTAAACTAAAGGGCAGGAGGGCCGGAGCGCCCCCTTGAAACCCTCTGGGGGAAACTTCATACATATAAATTCAATACACACTAAAGGAAATTAATTTGTTTTTTGAACTGTCCTAAAATCTCTTAAAACTTTTCATTTATATTTTATGGGGCTTAAGGATTAAGAAAGAAGCCTATAGTGAGTCCACTCGACTTTTCGAACACTACACTCTCAAAAAAATTTCCGTCTTTTTACAGAAAATGTACTGGCAGCACTGCTGCCAGAAATTGTCTGTATATTGACGACTTTCCGTTTATTTTTTTCTCCGTCAAAAGAGGAAAAATATCCGTCACTTGAAAAAAGTTTGGAAAAATCAAAGCGGAAGAGGTGGGGATCGAACCAAGGACCCCAGGATTACAAGACCAACGCGCATCCACGGCGCCAGGATTGCTTGTGAAAATTTTGCTTTAAATAGAAGTGTTCATTTCATATGGGTGTGGTTTGGTGTATTTCGTTAAAAAGCTTTTAATTTTGCAGTTAATCTCGGAAAGACTTCATCTTTAATGAAACTGTGGCTGGATTTTTTTTACTTTAATATTAATATAGTATAAAAATGTGAATTTTAAATATCTTACGTAGATTGTTAGAGAAAAAACATGGATGTTTTATTTTTATTCGATAAGATTTTTTTTAATAATATCAATTTTTTTTGCATTTTATTTTTTAATTAAAATATTTTTTAAATGTGTTCACTTAAAGTATATTTTATAAGCGAATATTTATCATAGAAATAACTTAGTATATTGAACTTTATTCAACTTATCCAACTTTGAATAACAGATTGTGAGAATTTTTGAACGAATAAAGAAAGTAATTGTTATTTATTTTTAAATTCGAAAACATTTTTGTCTTTTAAAACTAAATTAGACATTTTAATCGATAGAATACTTTTGTTTTTCATTTTAAAAATAAATTCGAATTTATTACTAACAGACCCAATGCGCATGCGTGCTAGATATAAACGGAAACGTTTCCTCATTTTTCGACTTTCGGAATGAACTCACAGAACAAATACGTCTTTTGGGAAAACAGAAGTTATTTGTGAAAAAATAACGATAACTTAGTGTATATTGACGAATTTTTCTGACAGTGTAATGTATGTGTAATAGAACATAAAAAGATTAAAAGAGAGAATTTTTGTAAATTTCTGACCATTGAATCGACAGTATGAACTACTCCTTTTGAAACTCGAAAAGTTAGATATGAGCTATTAATACTTTATTATGCCATCGCAACATTTATCGCTTGTTTTCTATCAGATTTAATTAAGTAATTTCCACGGGCGGAATCGGTCGTCAAATTGTTTGAAAACGGTTTAACGCTTTATATACTGACCATACTTTTAATACCATTATAAAGAAAATTTAATAAAAAATTTGTTTAATCGGCCTATTAATAAAAGTTTTTTTTTCTTTTCCCTCAATATACTGAGCTTGCTCGAATTTAGATAGAATAGAGTAGTAATCGAAGCTAAATATTTTTTTTAAATGGCAATTTTCTTAAACATTTTCATAAGCAATATCTTTTATTTCTTTAAAAAAAAAGTTATATGAAACATTTTCATAAGCGGTTCTTTTATTTCTTTTAACCCCTTGGTGACGAGCGACACGTATACGTGCCTCAAAAAGGCTTAAGGCCCCTGTCCTCGCTCGAGGAAACGCTCGCGAGCTAATGCTATTCCTATGGGGAAGCATTTTTCTAATAACTCTTTCGCATTTTGACATTTTTTATTTATTTATTTATTTATTTTTTTTTTTTTTATTTTTTATTTTTTTTTTTTGCATTGGATAGCTGAGGTGCATGCCGACAGCGCACCTTTTTTACTTTTTCGATTTTGGTTGCAGATATATTTTTAAAAAGCACTTTCAGTTTCAAAACCGGTTTCAAAACTGAAAGTGCTTTTTAAAAAATATCTGCAACCAAAATCGAAAAAGTAAAAAAGGTGCGCTGTTGGCATGCACCTCAGCTATTCAATGCAGAAAAAAACATATTCAAAAATGTCAAAATGCGAAAGAGTTATTAGAAAAATGCTTCCCCATAGGAATAGCATTAGCTCGCGAGCGTTTCCTCGAGCGAGGACAGGGGGCTTAAGAATCCTTGCTTATCCCCACCAGTAAAAATTTATTGCGAAATTTGCCTTATCCAATCGGAGCATTTTCTCGATTCAAAAAGCAACAAATTTCTGTTTAAAATCCGGGGACAAAACATTAAAGATTTCGTAAAAGGCTCCCGTCGCGAAGGGTTAAAAAAAATGTTAAAAGAAACATTTTCGACTGCAAAAGCTTTTCCATTTACAGAGAGGATCTAAATACATTGCTTCTATAGGAATTGTGGTATTTCCATAAGAGTATTTTTGGTTAATATATGAGAATATTTTTGTAAATGTTTTGCAAAGAAAATTATAAATACCGATATATTAATACTTTTATAAATACATCCAAAGTAATTCAGACAATACCATTCAATAAATTAATGAAACCAGTATTTTTACAATCGTATTATTGAAAACAGTTGAAGTTTGAAGTTAAATAGAAGGCAGATTACCAAAATAATAAAAAAATATACGGATAAATGAACATTAGAAGTCTTTTTCATTAAACTACTCTTCAGGGGTGCATAATTTAATGAAAAAGCAAAAACAACCAACCAGTTTCTGTTATGGGACGTGCTCAAAGCTAAGTAATTTGTCTTACAATGCACCCGACTGGTTGGAAGTTATTTGCTATTACAAATTAGTAAAAAGATATTCATTGAAGAAAATAAAAACAATATGACAAAATAATAATAATATAATATTTCTTAAAAAAGTATATATATATATACTAAAATATTTATCATACCTATATCCTAGCATGATGTGTAGTTCAAGTGAATCTACAGTAGATATAAATTACATGCGACTTTGTAACAGTTAAAATCTGTTTTAACCGTCTAAGTTTTTGGCATGTAATATTCCATTCACTAAGCTGCAGGTTTCACTGCAATATAAGCCATATTTAAGATAATATGACTCTAGATATTTAATGAATTTTCAATGCATTGAAGAATGATTAGTCCTCTCAAGGATTACATTCATGTTTGTAATTAGGGTTTTTTTTTATGTTCAAAGAATTATATATTTTAGCATTTAAAATAAAATACAAGGAAAACAACACTACAATTTTACTTATTTTCAAGATCTCAAAGGATTAATTAAAAAACATATCTAAATTTCATATATTATTATTTTAAAAAAAATCCAATATATCTTTAGATATACTGAAGAGGACAATTATTGAGGTGAAGCCATTTCTTGATCAATAATTCTTCAGATAAAAGGTTAAAAAGGATTTAAATATCTAATTCCCTGTTCGATTTTTTTTTCTTTTAAATATATACAGTTCTACTGTCTTTTACAACATAAATTGTCAAATGGAAGCTCAATTAGAAGTACCGTTTGGGAGTAATCTTTTGGGGGTGTTCGTGACAGAAAATTCGTGACAGAGTCTTTAGAGTTAAAAATACTATAAACCGCATGTTTTTTTATATCTTAATCAGGTATAAACCGGAAAAATACTTTTTTTTTTTCTAATTACGGTGCCGCGTGAAACAAAGTAAATAAAGCAAACTTTTAATTTCGTTTATCTCAAAACGAATCTTTTCATGGTATGTCAACTCTGAAAGTGTATGTATGAAATTCACAGTAGAGTGTCTGCATTATATTCTTAATAAATTAACTTCAGGATTTTTGATTTTGCGATAGAAATGCGAAAATATTCTAATTAATGCAAAAATCACTCAAAAAAAATTCCCTCCCCCCCCCCTTTTAAATGTATTATGAACTTAAATAATATTTTTAAAATTTTTGAAGGCAAATTAAAAAATACACATTTTTTTTTCGCAATAGGATAAAAATTCGGCAAATCAAGAAAGTGGCTCAAGAGTTATATAAAAAATTAAATATGTTTGAATTTTTAAATTTAAATCTTTTTAATGCGTTAAAATTTTCAGTATTTTTTTTTTACATGTTTTATGCTTGTTATATAAACACATATTTCACATAAAAAAAAAAAAAAAAAAGAAAATCATTCCAAAATATCTATAAAAAAATATTTTGTGTCACAGATCAATTTAATACCATACACATTTGAAAATCAAGATTACAATACATTCTTTACACTAAGTATTCCGAAAGTGATAAATTAACATAATAATTTTTGTCCCATTCTACCCCAATAAATTTTCCAATGAGACTTAAAAAAAAAAAAAAAAAAAAAAGTTTTCAGCATGTTTTTAAAAAATAGTCATAATTACAATTCATCTTGCATGAAACAAAAACATTTAGACAGCAAAATGCGAATCGACATAAAAATTAATTGCTTAAAACAAACTTTCCCCCGACAAGTACTATATTATATTTTAGCGAAAGACAAAATGCCCAGATGTGGTTTTCACCCAGACTTCTTTTGAGTACAAGACATTTTTTGTATAGTTCAGGTAAAAAAAAAAAAAAAAAAAAAAAAAAAAAAAAAAATTGTTAACTTAAAAAATCTTTAAGTGTCTATAAGTTTATTCGCAGAGAAAGAAATTTAAGACTTACAGCGAGGAAATAAAAATCTACCTTTTAAATAAAAAAACCCTTTTTCTAATTTATCATGAAACAGATTATAAATATTCTACTATTGTTTTAACATTCAAAGTTTAAACTCAATGCTTTTTTTTTTTTTTTTTTTTTTTTTTTTTTACTTTTGAAAAGTAATTTTGGCTATAACAAGAGCGTAAATTAACACTTGGACACTAACGTACATAAATACCCATTTAAAAAGCTTATTTACACAACCCTCTTTAGATAAAAAAAAAAACAGTTTTTAAAAATGTAGTTTAGAATGAAATAAAAGGATATTTCAAGAAAATAATTTTAAAGCCCTGCAAAGAAAAGAATTGATTTAAAAAATATATTTATCAGCAAAATATTAAACGAAATTTAATTTGAGATTTCGTTAAACAAATGTACAACATCACTATATAAGTTTACAAAAATATGTAAAATACCGATCCAACACGATCTTGTCTAAAAGAATGAAATACAAGCTCGGCCCGGAAAAAAAAAAAAAAAAAAAAAAAAAAAAAAAAAAAAAAAAAGAAGGATTTTGTGCTTCGAATTCCTCTAACAAACATATATAACGTGAAAATCCTGATTACAATTCTTTCTTTACACTAAGCGTTCCAAAAGTGATAAATTAACATCATCATAAAGAATCATTTTTATCTCCTTGCACCTCAATAAATCTTCCAATGCAACAGAAAAATAAAAGAATATAACAAAATCTTCCTTAATCAAACTGAATTCCGCATAGAAAATGTTTTTAAAAAGTAGTGATAATTACAATTCATCTAACATGAAACGAAAACATTTAGAGAGCAAAATGCGAATCGCCATAAAAATTAATTGCTTAAAAGAAACCTTCTTCCGACAAGTACTAAGTAGAGAGGGGGGGGGGGGGGAAGCATCAGAATTATTATTTTAATGAAAGACAAAGTGCCCAGATGTGGTTTTCGTTCAAGCTTCTTTTGAGTATAAGACATTTTTTGTATACTTGAAAGGGAAAAAAATAATTGTTAACTTGAGAAATCCTTATGTGTCGACAAGTTTATTCGAGGAGAAAGAAAATTAAAAGCTACAATGGAGAAAGGAAAATTTAGATTATAAAATAAAAATTCCACTCCTTTGTAATTTATCACGAAATACATTATTAACATTAAACACACATTTCATCTTTATTATTATGATTATTATTGCTATACCCCAGTAACAGAAAGTTCAAGACAGGAGACGGGTGTCTCAAACTTCCTTTCCTTCATCGTTTTTTTTCCCTTTTTTTGGGGGGGGGGGGGGGGGCGATTTTTTTTTTTCGTTAAATCTTTACTTCGATTCATATATTTTTTAGTTTTTTATTACTTAATAAATTTTTTAATAAAAATTAATAAAAGACATAAAGATGTTATAGGTAAGTAATTGTTTGATTAGTTAAATTGCAAAATATTTTACCTGTAGATTATTTTCTGAACCTGGAATATCTGTCGCATGCACTTGGATAATTTTTTGCAAGAGGGATTATAACCAATGAGTGTTTAAAATCGAGAATTTCTTGAAACTTTTGACCAGTTTTAATACCACTGTTTACCCTATATTACTAACTTTGAATCATTGTTAATTTAACATTTTTTTAATAGCTATGCTTTTTGCTATGCCTTTACCTTAACAATTTGTAACACAACAACTGCGATTTATAAACTATTTATTCAGATATTAGAAAAAATCATTTCCACATCATTTACATTCATCATGTAGTTTAATTTTAAGAATTTTCCCCAACCTTTCCCATTTCCACCTCCTTGGGCTGATTTTGCCCATTTACAATCCCCACTGAGATATTAACCATATCAATGTTTTTGGCGAGTTTGAAGACAACTCGTGCGTAATTGCGACTTTTATCGTGCGGTCAAAATGTAGTTACATTCATATATGAACTCTTTAGATGAAGGTGGTTTGGGGTTCTTGACGTAACGTCAAATTGTGAAGAAATTTTTCAAAAGTCGTACTATGGTAACGACTGCAATAGGTAGTGTTTATTTGTTACGAAATTTACCTAGAATGCAATGTAAAGAAATGAAAATTAAAGGGCCCATCCTCAAGTCCTTTTGGGGGTAATATTAAATTTTGGATTAGAATCACATGCTTCATCTGCCTGGATAATCAGACCCCGTCAATCGCGTAATCAATAGGTTAATAGACAATCCGGTAATCAAAAAGTTAATGGACAACGCACTCAAAACGTCTTATCAACCATCCAATCAATCACCTCCTTACAAATAAAATAGCAAGAATACTTCAACAACGAGCCATCTTAGAGACAACAATTAAGAATCTAATCGATCAAGCGAATCAGCTGGAACAAGTGAGTCATTAAGTGATCATGAAACTCTTTAGGATAAAGCCATTGGAACATTTCAACATACGATTTCAGACAAACACATGGAATGTGTCCAGGAAAACAATCCACGGGCAAAAAATTAAAATTGATTTCGAATTGTTTTGTTTATATTAAATGAGTATCATGTATCGGTCTAAAATGAAATAAACCGTTTAGGTATTTTCTAACGAATACATTTTAAGCGAAATCTTTGAAAAGTACAAATGATTTCCCCCCCCGTTTAATCATAAATGGTCGTTTCACAATTTATAAAAGAATAAACAATTTACGAATAAAATAGCAAGAATACTTCAACAACGAGCCGTCTTAGAGACAACAATTTACAATGTAATCAATCAAGCGATCAGCTGGAACGAGTGAGTCATTAAGTGATCAAGAATCTCTTTAGAATAAAACCATTGGAACATTTCAACATACGACTTCGGACAAACACATGGAGTGTGTCCATAACAACAGCCCGCGTGCAATGGTTATAATACAGATAAGCCGAAAACGAGCTAAAATTGCCGTTCCTGCTCTACTTTTATTTTTCTTTGCATGAGTAAACCCCTTAATAGCTCCTCATGCATGCACGGAACGCTGGACATATTCAGATAATCTGAATTGGTAACGAAAAAGAAAATTCCTTAGCAATCGCTAAGCACGCAATTTCAATAACTGATAGATGTTAGATGCAAAGTAAAATGTTTATAAGCAGTCCGTTAAAGCCTGAGGCACATTTTTGTTTTCAAAGCCATCGCTTTCATTTAAAAAGATACAGTTGAACAAAAAACATTTTAATTAACAAACGGCAGGGCCATAGCTAGAAGAGAATAATTTGGAGAGGGGGGGGTGGTCCATTTTCTCTCTCTCTCTCTTTCTAACGCAGAAAGATAAATGAGTGCCTATTCACTGTAGCAATAAGTTCATTTTATGTTAAGAAACCAATAGGATGATGAAAATCTTCAATGTGTAACTAGTGCAATATTAAACATCATGTTACCTTCATATGTGCAAATAGGATGAGCAAGTTTTGAAACACTTATTTTATTTACAATTTAGTATTTCTGCAAAAACTGTGAAAAGGGCTTCAAAATAAAATTGAATTTTTGAACAAAATTTCATTTGGATTTTTGGAACATAAATCCATTGAGTGATCTCGGGATCTTTTCGAGGGGAGGCTCAAAATGTTTTAGGAGGGAGAGTGAGCCGCCCCTAGCACCCCCTTAGCTATGGCCCTGCCAAACGACAGCGGAAAAATGAATAGGAAATAGAAATAGCCATTCGATTACACATTGTTTTCTTTTTATTTTTGTTAAATAATAATAACAACATAGGGCCCATTTGTATATTAAAATTGTGATAAACTTTCAAATTACAATCGGCTCTCGTTAATTCGAACTCATCGGGACCACAAGAAAAGTTCGAATTATGGAAAATATGATATGAAAACATGCTTAATATGGTTCTATTACAAAGGAATTAATGTTATAATGTTTTTTAAATTTATTTCGTCTGTTATCATCAGAATATGACTTTCTATTAAATTAGAATGTATAAATACATAAACTAATTAAAAGATTAGAAACAAGCACAATGGAAGAAAAATTTAAAGCATCACTGATAGACAGACGAGGCACTAAGAAAGTGGATATCAAATGCATTGGATTATACGTATACTCGTTCGGTACATTTTTCAGAAAAATCAAAAAAAAAGAAAGTTATTCAAATAATCTGAAATCTGTGAGAAAGAAAAGAAAAATGAAAAATCAGAATTCTCATTAGTTCGAATAAAACGAAGTCAAGAGAAAATGAGTTCGAATTAATGAAAATTTTTAACGTTGTTCTGCCATTGAAAATTTCGACACTTCATGTTTAGTTCGAATTAAGCGAAGATTCGAATTATTCGATTTCGAATTAACGAGAGTCGACTGTATCTCTATGAACAACTAAATTAGACCTACTGGTTGCTCATCCACAAGAAGTGACAGAACTTAAAAATAAGGGGTTCGCAACTGTTATTAACATTATTTACGGTGAAATGGTAAACACAATTCAATTAGAAAGTTTCATAATAAAAGTACCTGCCAATTCTATAATTTTTCGAACGAAAAGGAATCAAAATATGAGTAAGAAAATATGTGAGAGCAATAGACTGCTATAATCGCAGAATTATTTATATTTGAATCACCGGCAATAGAATGGTTGAATAAAAAAATAATTTTTTTTCTTCTGTTAATAATTACACAATTTTTTTCTCTCCTTCAAATCTTTACTAACTCTTTGGGGTCCGGTGTACTATTAATAGTACATGTCTTTTAATTGATTATTATTTTGTTTTAACAAATACTTTTGTTACTGTTCACATACATATAGTCTGTGTATTTGCAGTTATGTGACTTCATTAATGGGTAGGCATTCAGTAATAATAAATACTAATATAATTTATATTTGCTTAATTCTCTTTGCGCCGTTTGCGATTATTTTATTTTTAAACATTTATTTTGCACTTTTAATTTAAGTTAAAGGTTACTTTCCTGAAAAAAATCACGTGTAATAAAGCTTAAAAAGTATTAGTTGTAATATTCTGTAAATCTACTTGTAATATAATATTTTTTAAACAATTTCCAAAAACACTTCGTTAGCTTATTGTCATATGAATATGAATTAAATAGTACGCAAAACAACAATATGAGTTAGGTTTCAGACAATGAAATGTTCGTTAAACTCTAATTAATATATTTGTATAACTAGTGTTAATATTATTAACGCAAAAGTAATTTTTCCTGAAAATTGACAAAAAATAATCTTATGGGTATCGTATGGGTTAAAACAAAACTGGGATAAACTTATGTATGCTAAGTAGAATCGAAATATTATAAATAAAACAATGTAAGGGGCAATGCAAATATAACGTTATCATTTTAGGGGGGGGGGAGACGGGTCTGGCATATGATATCGTAAGATATCGCTAGGGGAAGGGGGTTGTCTTTTAATATTGATATCATTTTTGATCTTATCAAAATTTTCTCTTTTTAATTGTAACTTGTTCTTTGGTAGAAAAAAAAAACATGTTATTTTTTTTAGACTTATCTATTTTTATGAAAACCATAGGTGAAGTGCATTTTAAATGAAGCTTGTGTTTACTAATAAGTGAAAGAAATGGAGAAGGAATGTTGCCCAATTGTTTTGCTGATAAAAATTTCTATCTGCACCCCGTACCCCTCCTCCGTTCGGGACAAGTGCAACAGGATTTTAGTACTGAGGAATGCATTATGTAACAAAAAGCTATTATAAAATACTTTTAAATAGCAACTATTTCTTTTAATTTTTTTTTTCTTATATAAAGTATTTTCGTATGCAAAATGATATTGTATAGACTTCCCTCCACTGGAATCATAAGAGTATATGAAAAAT
Organism: Maratus speculifer; assembly: GCA_964019185.1. NCBI lineage: Eukaryota > Metazoa > Arthropoda > Arachnida > Araneae > Salticidae > Maratus > Maratus speculifer. Next base: position 69,736,198 of record OZ025303.1, read on the forward strand.
AAATGTAACCAGTTTTGTATATCACTTAGAGTAAATGAAAAAAATTCTAAATAATAATAATAATAATAATAATAAATTGCACTTTGTTAGCGATATTATTACTTGGGGGGGGGGGGGGGGGTTCGAGGAATGATAGCGCATGATATCTGAAGGAAGAGACGGGGTCCAAAATTACCGAAATTTCGATAACGCTATATTTACACAACCAATAACTATAAAAAAAAAGGATCTAGAAAGACTATTAAATTTCAAATGACTGTTTTCATTTTCAACCACAAACAAAACAACTGTTTCCGCCCATTTAAAATTTCAATTTTGATCCAAATAACACGGATAAAAAGAAAATCCTCCATGGCACGAGCAGGCATGGTGTAGCCACCCAGCTGCAATAGGTTATCAAGGTTCAAGAGCATAGCAGACACTAAACTATTGGGATTTCCAGACTCGAGCAGTTACAAAGATGAGGCCGAATAACGGGAGTTCCAGAAGATAAACTAGTTTCCAACAGCAATCAACATTTTTTACGGTATTTAATAAAATGTTAATTTGTATATTATATAATGTAAATATAATTCATAAAATGCTTTCTTAATAAAATTTGTATGTCAATAACTTTTGCATGTGGTTTTAATTGAAGGCAGCAATTATATGATAGTCTAGCATGGAAATTAATGCTTTTTTCCCCCTTCAAATTAACATTTTTTTTTTTTTTTTTTTTTTTTTTTTTTAGCCACTAATTTTTTTTTTTTCCTTAATTTTTTTTTTTTTTTTTTTTTTTTTTTTTTTGGGGGGGTTTTATAAGCAACTTCAACTAAAGTCAATAAAAATAATTTTTAATTAAAAAATTTGAAAATAAAAATTCAATAAAATTTTCTTACGATCTTTAATAAGCTTTGCAATTTCCATTAGAATAATCGCAATACGATAATTTAATGTGAATATACAGATCTAGAAAAGTTTCAATTAAATAAATGGGAAAGTTTTCATTATTTTCATGCGCTCATTTATTTTATTTAATTTCTAATATTATGTTGTATTTTTTTAAAACATCGAAATTAACCCTTTTGCGTCTATTTTAATCTCTTATGCATGCAATAATGAAATCAGCTACTTAGGCGCTGATGAAATTAACATAAAAAAAATTACTGAAATCGTTGGCCTTATATTCATAATACTTTTTAATCAAGCTTTCAATCATTAAATAAAGTTGTAAGAATATGAGAGTACGTTAAAAACATTAAAAAAAACTAGTATTTTATATTCGAATAATTTTAATTTTTGTAGGAATGTACAATCTGTGGCCCGCGGGCCAAAAGATGTGTTAACGTTAAGCCCGCGAATTTCGTCAATTTATCACTGGAAAAAATTGCAATTTTTGTTCATAGGTCGCAAGAAAAAATCGTGAATTTTGTCAATTTTCTGTGGGAAAAAATAAAATTTTTGCCAAAAAGTCTAGGAAATATCGCGAATGTTGTCGATCGTCTCCGAAAAATTGTGAATTTAGTTGGTAACATGAAAAAATCGGCAATTTTGATGATGATGCCCGGAGAAATCGCAAATTTTGTTGATGATGCGCGGAAAAAGTGCAAATTTTGTTAATCGTCTGAAAAAAAAATCGTAAATTTTGCAAATTTTTCGTTGGAAAAATTACGAATTTTGTCCGAGTCAGTTAAGATTCATGAACTTCGCAGATCGGTCGTAAAAAATCAAATTTCATCGGTCAGGCACGAAAAAAATCGCGAATTTTTTCGATCAGAAGCAGAAAAATCGCAAATTTCATTGATCAGGAACAGAAAAATCACCAATTTTCTCGATGATGCGCAGAAAATGAAACAAATTCGTTCATTTTCTGAAGAAAAAATCTCAAATTTCGTCAATTAGGGCTTAAAAAATTACAAATTTCGTTGAACGGACATGGAAAAATCGCAAATTTTGTCGATTTATATATAAAAAAAATTGCGCATATTGTCGATAAGGTGGTGTAGTCGGTGTGTCTCAGTGGTGTAGTCGTAGAAAAAACAGAGGGTATACGCTCTAAGCAGAGGGTATATGCTTAAGGCCGAGGGTATACCCTAAAGTGTATATACTAGCTTTGAGAAACAAAGGGTACTATACAGTATTCCTGTGAAAAATCAAGAAGGTATGTGGCGTGTACCCGCGTATACCCTCCACTACATCCCTGGTGGTGCTGAAAACAACAAATTTCGTCGATTTGATGCAGAAAAAAAAATCAATTTCGTCGTTCGCATGAGGAAAAATGCAGATTTCGTTGATCGGTTTCTTTCCCTTTCCTTCGTTCATAAACTGCACTTTTTTTTTTTTTTTTTTTTTTTTTTTTTTTTTTTAGCATTAGCCTTTTTTATGCCTATGTTTGTTTTTTAGCACTTTTAATAAAAGAATATTTACTCCCTAGAATAAAATAAAGGAATATCACTCCTTCTAAATAATAATTGCTATATCTCTGCTGTATGTACAAACGTATCGAAGCCTAGAGTGATAAAGTTCTCCCCCTCCCCTTTTTTAAACCATATTTTTTGTCTGATTACAGGTGATCTGGCCACAGATCACTTTTCTCACTGTGTTATTGATATGACCCTCGACAACTAGGAAATTTTTGTAAGTGGCCCTTCTCTGAAAAAGGCTGTGCATTCTTAAATTTAAGGATATACAATAGCATTTTTAAACCAACAATAACATGTAATGAAAGCTATCCAACACCTGATATGGAATGGCTCTGTATTGGCTTTAAAAATCTGTACATATTAAATCCTAGACCTAAGTCCGTTTTAGGTCCATACCTTGAAAAACAAAAAATGTCCTGCGCGTGACACTATATTTATTCACTCATAAGTTGTTAAAATGTAAACTATTTAAATAACAAACTAACCTAGAAATTCTTATTTGTATAGTCGTTTTAATTTTAAGATACATTAGCATTGTTAAAACAGCCGTAATGTATAGAAAAGTTGTCCCATACGTGACATGGAATGGGCCATTACAATACTTTCCTGACACTACTACGCGTTTCCAGTTCTGAAAGTAAAATTAACCATGAAATAACTTAGAAAAAATGGATTCGCACTCAACATTTCGATTAACAGAAAATGGATGGATTAGCAAGAAAAACATGCCTGAATATATCAAGTCGAAACAAAAACCCTTTGAAACAACATTTGCTATCTTGTGATTCAATAAATCTTCAGCAATCATGGAAGAAAAAGCGGAAGAAACTGTCACTCCGACCCTTCAGGGTATCAACATTCCAGCAGCTGTTAGGAAAAAAGATTAACAAAGCGCTTATCGCATCTATTAGAGACAGATGGAATTTTCTGAATTAAAGAAAAAAATAAAGATGGTAAGAAAAAAACTAGCTTCGAAAATTGTCCGTTAGATGGGATTTTGGTGATTACAGGGCATATTTATTATAAGGATCTACACGTTTTTCAGATTAAAGCTTCGAAAGATTTCCTTGTTTCCATTTTTGAAAAACGTTAGATCGTTACTAAACAGCTGTGTAGAGTTATAGAATTTCAATGTCTTATTAATCAACAGCATTTTTTAAAATAGTACTGCATTTAAAATTACAGTTGAACACTTAATATAGTTAATATAGTAATGTAGAAAAAAAAAATATATATATATATATATATATAGCAATATACAGCGTGTACATAAATGAATATCCCAACTTTACATTCTATTAAAGAAAAAAATAACACTTGGTTTCTCACCGGGAAGGGGAAAAAAAACCCAGTTCAAAGTTTTATAAGTGTTCAACGTGGACCCCTTTAGAAACTGGAACAATAAGGAACCGGTACGATTACTCATTCCACACTTCTCAGGGGGATTTTTATTTAGGGGTGGTGGTGGGGGGGGGGGGCTATTAAAGATCAGCTGTTTGTTCCACCGATACCAATTGACGCTTACAAAAACTAAGACAGGCATATCTATGCAGATATTTAAAGAGTTACGCCAGATATGCACAGTATATATATATATATTTGCATTGGATAGCTGAGGTGCAAGCCGATTGCGCATCTTTTTTACTTTTTCGATTTTGGATGCAGATATATTTTTTAAAAAGCACTTTCAGTTTCGAAACCGGTTTTGAAAATGAAACTAACTTTGTAAAAAATATCAGCAACCTAAATCGAAAAAGTAAAAAAGGTGCGCAATCGGCATGCACCTCAGCTATCCAATGCAAGAAAAATTATTCAAAAATGTCAAAATGCGAAAGAGTTAAATGCTTCCCCATAGGAATAGCATTAGCTGGCGAGCGTTTCCTCGAGCGAGGACCCTTAAACAGAGGAGGAATTAAAAACAGAGGGTTGCCCTAGAATGTATATATTGTAACTTTTTTGAGAAACAGAGGGTATACGGTGTTCCTTAAAAAATCCAGAGGATATACGGCGTATACCCCAGTATAATCTCCACAACATCCCTGCTTATGTCACTGTATAAAAACTGATCATATATTATTTTTCATTTTTGCACGTATTGTAAGACAAGACCATCTAACTTTATGATTTTCTGCGTCAAAATACTCACTTTTTTTCTCCTTTCTTAATTAAATGTATACACTTTTTTGAGACAGTTTCTTGATTAACATATAAACTATGCGCCATTGTATTGTAATGACATTATCAGACATTCAAAAATATTTTTCAACCTCAAAATATGAAGTCATATTCGACCTTGTATGAATTATTTTAATAATATATGAGAAATCTTGATAATCAAACGAATTAATTTTGCAATGGGCGATATTGAGAGATGTAGCCGTATATTGGTATATGGATTTACTTTACATAATAATAATGGTAATACAGAATTTAAATCTTTTCCTTCTCAGTCTTTGACAGATGTGTTGTGTTAATAATAAAATTGTTTATATCTAATTATGGTTGTTATCCCTCACTCTCAAAAGATGAGGAAATAATATAAAAATAAAAATGGCAGTAGTTAACAAGCATTTAAAAATAAATATTTTCTTTCTTTTTTTTTTTAATTAGCAAAAAACGTAAGATTCGAAATTTCTAAAATCCCCACTAAAAAAAAAACAAGTGTTATTCCTCGTACACTTTAATATCGCCTCCCCCCCCCAAAAAAAAAAATAAAATAAAGAAAAATAAATAAAATACTCACTTTTAAGTTACATATTCACAATCCACAACAATGTATCCACTGATATTCGAAAGTGCACGAAAAATACAGATGTGTCAGCACAAACTAATTCTGGCACACTAAAAGAACACACCGTATTGCAGAAACACGGAAGAAAAACCTCTGTAATTACGTCATTCAAAGGGCACTGAAGACTAGACAAATGTTGTTAATTTTTATTATTACTTAGTTTGTAAGTAGGGCCCGCTTAAGATTTAGAAGTAGAGGAAGTCCGACGTCACACAGGTAGGCCCCTATTACTCAACCATTTTTTTTTTTTTTTTCATTAAATCTATTTTTTGTATGCTTAAATAACTTTAACCTATATCCATAAGAAAGACTATTTTAATTAATTATTACCTATTAATTAATCTATTAACTATTAATATTATTAATTTGTACCAATTAATTTTGTCATTTACCAATGCAGAACTACAGTTGAGAATATCTGAATTTCAAAATATATTTTTGATTCACTAATTACTGTACAGTAAAAAAAAAATTCGTATAAAGAAAAATCTACTTTTTTTTTATTCCGATTGTTTATTTTTATTTATTTATTTTTATTAGCTTTGAAAAGTATTTGGGGGCCCTTTTGTGTTTCAATGGGTAAGCATGGGTTTCATGGGCCTATTCGGTAAACAGGCTCTGAGAAGCCTGTAGAAGAGTAGCAAACATTTCAGTATATCACAATAAAAAACATCTGTTATTGTTTCCTGCTTCTGAATTCCCAGATTTATTTATTAATAATATATTATTAATGTACACAATATTTTTGAGACGGTTCCTGATTAGCACGCACATAAACCATACGCCATTATATTATAAGGTTATAATCAGATAGTCCAAAAATATTTTTTAACTTCAACCTTTTTGAACTTCGAGTCATACTGGACTGAGGATGAATTATTTTGATATGAGAAGAAGAATCTTTGGAATTTATTTAATTTCGCCCTGGGTGATGTAGACAGATGTAGCCGTATAATATAATTTTAAGGACTTTTATTACACATTCATAACAGTAATAATAACAGGATTAATAATAATAATGCAAAATTTAGATCAATTTTTTTCTCTTAGTTTTCTATGGATGCATTATGTTCATGATAAAATTTCTCATATCTAATGATGACTGCACATTCCTCATTCTCGAAAGACGAGAAAATAGAATTATGGCAAACATTCAAAAAGATAAATATTTTCCTTTTCGATTTTTTTTTCTGAGCAAAAAACACGCGAATTTCGCAGTCTTACCACGAAAAATAAGCCTTTATTTCGCGTACATTTTTACACTTAGACATCCAAAAAAGAACGCCAAATAAATACTCACTTTTAAGGTATACATCCACAACAACGTATCCACTGATATCCAAAAATACACAAAAACACAGATTCGTCAACACAAAACTGATACGGGCACATCAAAAGAATACACGTGTTGTAGTTGCAGCAACACAGAATAAAAACCTTACGTCACTCACGGGCACCGTATAAAGAAGACTGGCCAAAAGAACACAGTGTTCTTTTCACAGTGACTGCCGACTGACTGAGTCACGAGGGAGAACTGCCGGGAGAAAAAAGAAGAAAAAAACGGGTCAAGTAACAGGGCCGTCGAACGAAACTTTCCGGCCGCGCGGAGAAAACGTGTAAGGCTGCATTCAGATAGCAATACTTTCAGTTCAACTGAATTCTTGGAATAACCTTTTGTATAGGACCCTTTTGCGGTTTCTTCATAATAGAACGAAGGGGAATGAACAAAAGAATCGGGGATAAGCAGATCCACCCTACTTAACGGAAAGATTCCTCTTTTGCCGGACAACCGTCCCTTTCCTGCAAAACTCATTAAGATCAAAAACACCGCTTCGGCACAACAAAGGAACCGACACCGAACCAAAAGAAGTGGTCAGATCTGTTTGGGTTTCAGGGGAGCGAGCACTTATTGCACAGGTATTGGATAACAGGTCATATTAATGAAATTGAGGGGGGGGGGGGTGCTTATAGAGTTACGAAGGAAGGAGGGGTAAGCTAACCCCTACAATGCATAGTGTTGCCATTTGGCGACAATTACTTTATACGTTTTTCAGATTATAATACAGGATTTGACACATTTTATTTTTCTCCTAAATTTTGGGTAAGGGCGCTAGAGGTCTGCCCGGGCCTGGCCCGAGGCCTGTACCCGTTCCGTCCCGCGGAATGATTCCGAATTTTCTAACGAGCCGGGCCGGCAAAATTGGAATAATTTTTTCAACGAGCCGAGCCGATAAAAAATGTAGCGGGTCTAACTGCCCGTTATAAAGATTTCTGCTAAAACGATCAAATATGAGATATTTTCAATGAATATGGCTTTAACGAGAATAAGTATAAATGTGCGTCACGAGCCGATACCAGTTTGACAACTTCAATACAGAAATTTAACTTGTGCGGAGTAGAGATCGACATCGGATAGTTACTTTGTGTCTAACCCGGGCTTAACACCTTTTTAGCATACTCGTGCGGGCCAAGATCAGACTTGCACTTTTTTTTTTCTGCATATAGTCGAGCCGGGGCGGAATTAGACTTAATTGTTCTCAAGATGTGCAGGGCAGACAACATGATTTGTAAAATTATTAATAGCGATAAAGAACTTATGTTAACGTAATCTTTGGAAATATACTTCTTGGTGGTTCTTAAATTCACATCTCAACAACGCGAAAGTTTGACATATTTTCTGACTAATTTTTAACCATAAAAGTATAAAATTGACAAGCCTGACTATTGAAGGTATTTGAAATCGATTAGCATTTTTGGTAATTAAGATACTTGCATATACTTGTTGAGAGATAAGAGATTCTTGTCACGTGATTGTAGATTTTTCTGCCTTCTCATGCTGTCTTTCTTAGTTCCATGATTGAAAGTAACGAAGAGACGTAACGTATATTTTGAGGATAATAAGTATTAATGTTTTATAGCAATTTTTTATTTAAGAAAGAAGTGTGGTTTTAAAAAAGAATTAACATTATTCGATTGAATTTTTCTGCATAATAATATAAGAGTTACTACACTCTAAAACTGGGAGGAGTGAAAAGCTTACTTTTTGTAGGAGTGATTTGCATTTTCACTCTTTTTAGAGTGAAATTTATACAAATACACTCTTTAAAGAGTGAATTTCTGACTTACTAAAAAGGAGTGAAATATCTCACTCCGTTGTCGAGAGTGAAATATCTCACTCCATGGTCGAGAGTGAAATATCTCACTCCATGGTCGAGAGTGAAAGCCCGGCATTACACTTGAAAAAAATACCCGCTCAATTTTGAACCAATATATGGAGTAAAACAATGAAAAGTACCAAAATATGTCAATTCTTACTTTTCAAAAACTACATTTTATAATATAACCTATAAAATTACGCTTATTTGCTATTAAAACGCACTCGTTTTCAAAAATGAGTGTCACTCCTTCGAAAGAGTCAACGGTTACTCTCTTAAAAAGTGACTTAGATATGTATTACGCATCAGCCAATCAGAAATCGTCTTCTCAGTTGTGATGATAAAAATGTTTCCGCCATTTTATCGTGTCCGTTATGTGTCCGACTTTCGTTTCCTCGGTCTACAAATGTGGATCTTTAATTTGTATTATTAATATCGAAAAATAGTTTAAATTTCGATCTTGGAATGATATACTCCGATATCTTATGATTCAAAATAATCCCCATAGATTAAGTTTCTTGATCTGGAGTGAAAATGGAGAACAAATAATTCAGTAAAAAGCAATAATGCTCCATTAATACTCAGTGACGAAGATGTTGCACTGCACATATGCTATTTATCAAACAAAGAATTATTATTCATCAAACAAAGGATAATATGTAACATAAAAAACTGTAAGTCAATTTTAATTTCAACTTTTTATTTTCCGAAAGTAAATTTTAGAATGTTGAGTTAAAAGTTTTACTTTACGCAGGAAGTTGTCTTCTATCTCTATGTGCTCGGAGAAAAAAAAAAAAGAAAAGAAAAATCGCTGACGCAAAGATTGGTATTTTATGCCTGATGTTAACAGAATAAAACGCTTTAGTAATTTTAAAAGTTTGCAGTATGACTTATATTAGATGACATTTATTTATTAGAGATAAATAACTCATTAAAATTGTTTTTCCAACAGTAGAACAAAACATATGTAGCAGTGTTGAATTCAGAGGGTGTCCCTGGGGAGGTTATTCCCCCAAGGAGCATTGAAATGCCCCCCGGAAATTTTGAGATATTGTGTTTTCAATGGTCAAAATGGGCAATTTCCCTCCCCGGAGCTCTATAATGCCCCCCCCCCCCCCCCAGAGCCAGAAATATCCCTCCCGGATAAAAATGTCTTAATTCAATATTTATGTAGTCATTTCTTTTATTTTATATTTTCTTCATTTTTCTTTTTCCTACATGAGTATATTTTTTATAAAACTTTAACTCACATTCATAGAATACTATAGGGTAGATGTAGCAGTAATGTACACACCTGAATGTTTTTGGTTTATAAAAAAAAATAACTAATAAAAAATCAACTTTTATTTTATTTTATTTATTTATTTATTTTTTTCGTAACTCGCACTTACATATTTTATAATTTAGCACTATTGATGACACTCTTAATTAAACCAATCAGGAAGCACAAAATAATGTTTTTAAGTTTCACTGTTTTTCATTGAAAATCGTGTTTTCATTGAAAATCAAACTAACAAGGAAGGTCTCCATACGGGCATACCCCGAAAAATCTGAAAAAATTACAGAATGTTCTTCTCGTATGGATATATAAGTTTATAAAAAAAATTTCGTCGGAACCACCATTCAATAACCGTAAAAAAATAATGAAAATTTCGTTATTTGGCGATTTATCGCCGGTTGGCAAAGAAATGTAATTTCAAAAAAATACTTCGTCAAATACTTCAAGAAAAAAAAAGTTTAATGTTGAACTTGTTTTGATAAGTTTAATTTAAATAACTTTAGTTTTGTAAGTTTTAGTTTGTTTTAAGTATAATTTTGTTATATCGAAATTTATATGTATTTATATTCAAATTTAATCATCAAAATTTGAGATTTAAAACGAAATTCATAATTTAAATTTAATTAAATTTGTTTCAAGCTCAAAGTCCAATCGAGAATTGTCGATTCGATTTTGTTGCAATGGAAACATATGACGTTTCTTTTTGAATACGCTTAAAATTTTTCTCAATATGATTTTCTTTAGCTATGAAAACATTTTTTCCAGCGATTAATTAAATAACTACTTCAACGAGTAATATATAATATGTAATACAATATGTATATAGATGTATATAATATATTAAAGTCTCTCATTGTTTATGTTTAAATTCATTAAATACCATTTACACACAAACTAAGCCTACAACAGTTCTGAGTTTCATTATAATCGTTTGCTTTTGGCGAGGAAAAGAGCTGCTCGCCAAATCGAGCGACTCTTTCATCTTTTCACGCCAAATATTCGAAAAGATTTTTTTACACAATATCTAATGTGATTCCGCCGCTAATTTTGACTGATCCTTTATTACATACATAAGTACTTTAATTAGTATTTTTTTTTTCATAAAATTCTGGGTATGCCCAGTATGAAGACCTTCCTAGCTGGCTTCATTTAATAAATTTATGTATTCCTTATTTTATTGCAAAATTTGCAATTTTTTGTTTTTGTAGTCGAAGAAAGCTTTGAATTTTATGTATTTAATGTCGTTTATAAAATTTCATTAATTTTTAAGGTTTTGAGAGAAGTGTCCATTACTGGAATACTTAAGTAGTCATTTTCCAGTAATGTGCACCTCATATAGGCACTGTTAAAAAAGCAATTACGGTAATGTTAATAGTGCATAAAATATTTTGATTTAATTCAAAACTTAAGTAATCAATTTTAATTTTTAAATTGCACTTACGAAAATGTAATAACACCAAAATTTTTATAAATATTGTTTTTAAGTTATATTAATGTGATTTATAAAATTTCAATATCTTCATTTTATTATTATTATTATTATTTATTATTTATTTTATTTTTATTTTATTTTATTTTTTTTTTTTTTAATGAATCTAACTATGTTCTGCCTATTTTATAATCTGGCAATCAAACCACTCATGAAGCCGAAAAAAATGTTTAAGGGCACAGTCAAAGAAGGGCTTATAGGGCTTAATCGTTCACCATTTAAATAAAAACATTTAAATTACAGAAGTCGTCAAAAACACATTTTCTCTCTTAAATATTTTTTTATTTTTACTTTTTCAATTTTGTCTGCAGATATTTTTTTAAATAACACTTTCATTTTTGGTACCGGTTTTGAAAGTAAAAGAAACTTTATAAAAATATCTGCGACCGAAATCGAAAAAGTAAAAAAGATGCGATACAGAGACGAACTTCAGCTATTCAATGTAAAATAAATAAATAAATAAAATGTCAAAATGCAAATGAGATATTAGAAAAATCTCTCCTTATAGGTTTAGCATTAGCTCGTGAGTGTCTTCGCCGGCAGGTACTACATGCACATCTACTCTATATATACGGGAATAAAAAATTGAAATTAAATATGATTTACCATGTCATTTTATAAATACGGCTTGTATTAATATATATTTTTCAGAAATAAGATTTTAATTACACATAAAATATATATATATAGATAACGTGCATTATGGATTTATTTAAATAATATGTAAAACTTAATGGGTATCTGAAAAAAAAATGTATGTTTAATATTTTAAAACTGTTTAATAACTTGCGCTTATGGGCATTTTAAAACTATCATATATTTATGGGACTACCAATGAAAGCAAACACAAGGAGAAAGATTGGAATAAAATAGTTTATTTCTGTTATCTAATTTAATTCATGTGTAACTTTAATTACATTTCCCTTAAAAAGTTCAAATAATGTTACATACTTTGAATTAAATAAATATTGTCAATAAAGTATTTTATTCCAATCTTTACCACGTTTGTATTTATTTTCATTGTATGTTTTAAAAGACACGATTCTTTTAAAATGCCCATAATAGCAATAAAAAAAGGGAATTCATTAAAAAAAAAAAAAAAAAAAAAAAAAAAAAGAGAGCATTCACTCCTATGAAAAAGTCTACTAGGAGTGAAAAAACGCACTCCTTTAGCAAAACTGAATAGTCACTCCTCAGAAATAGTGATTATTGACCCCTGTGTAGAGTGAATATTCACTTCCTAGGAGTGAGTATTCACTCTTTCAAAGAGTCAATGATTCCACTTTTGCTCAAAGTGAATAGTCACTTTAAAGAGGTTGGGCATATTTTGAGTCTGCGATAGAGTGACTATTCACTCCTTATTTTTTTTTTTAAGAGTGTACAGTCAAATTTCGTTAACATGAACACGCTTAACGTGAATTACTTTTAACATGAATTACTTTTCACAGTCCCCTATAAAGACGAACACAAAGATTTGATACTGATAACATGAATTACAGTTAACATGAACAAAATGTTGATTCCCCTTGAGGTTATTAAGGTTTTATCTCCACCACTCATGTTAACGAGGTTTAACTGTATTATTCGTTTGTTGCAGATACAAAATTAATCAACTCGTTTGAAATATGTACTCTTGTCCATAAATCTATGATAGTTATAAGATACTAGATATTTTATTAACGAATAATAATGTAGTACTATGTTTAATAAAGCAAAAATTAAATACAGTGAACTCTGTATAAAGCGAAAATCTGTCTAACTCGGAAAGATTTTCAAGTCCCTGCGAATCCATAGACATAGCGTAAAATTTGTCTTATGCAAAATAGTGTCAACTATGAAAAATTTTCTCGTCCTAATCGATTCCGTCTTAGACAGAGTTTACTGTTTCCATAAACACATTTTAATACAAATTAAATGTTTAAATCAAAAATAAAAATAATAAATAAAATTTTTAAGTTACCATATTGTGAAGCCCTTAGAAATAGAGTAATCCAGTAATATATGAAATAGGCACTTACCTAGAAGAAAAATACAGAATATAATTATCTTTTAGGGAGGAAAAAATAATGTTATTAATATATAAAATGAAGAAAAAATGCATTCAAATACACAAATGAAGAAAAATGTGTTTTAAATCCTACTTTTTTCCTGCTCGTAAAATGAAATTTTAGTTTTTATCAGGAGGAGAAAAAAGAAAAAATGGAGGGGGAGGAGAAAATATTATTGTTAAAAGAAGGCAGTTTCTCTTTTCCTGTCATCGCTTCGCGGAAAAATCCGTTGCATTTTAAACAAAGCATAATTTCAGAAAAAAAAAAAAAAAAAAAAAGTAGTAGCGATGCAGCAAACAGCATCATTTCATATGAAAAATTTTTTTTTTCCATTTTCTTCCTTTGTTTTAATATGATGAAGTTTCTTCGTGTTTATGTTTTTCGTGATATTTGTGTCCACGTGACAAATGAATACATAGTAGAGATGAGTTGGGATGGGATGGGATGGGATAAACCCATGTTCGGGTACGAAACGGAGTCGGACTCTATTTTTATAAATGTTTCCGGGTTCGAACTCGGGCTCATACTTTTAATTTTATATATATTTTTTTAAATAGCACGTTGGAAATTTTGCGGCAAACAGGGCAAATGAGGTATGTTCGTACTATAACTAATTTTATAAAAAAAAAAAAAAAAAAAAAAAAAAAAAAAAATCATTAATTATTTATTAATTTAAATCCTCTTAATCTTCCTTTTACCAGCAAAATAACATGATAATGAAAATTTGCGAGTAACATTTTTAACAAAGCATACAAAAAATTAAACAGAAAAATTATTTAAAAAATCATTATATTTTTTTAAAAAATAACAGATTAAGATACAGGAACAAATGCAAATAAAGCTAAATTGTTAAATAAAGCCGAAGTTGAAAATAAAACTCAAAAATACTTACGAGTCTGAAATTTTCCTGAAATTCTTTTAGATTAGAGGGTGATTTTACGATAATCCTGATATAAATAGCAGATTAATAAAGTTTTGATTACATTTTTTTTTTCGTTACATCTAAAATGAGAGTAAAATTTTAGTATTTGACAGAAATTGTTTTGCTAATAGCAGGCTAGTCAATACAATATTTGTATTTTTTCTAAAAGCAATAAATATAAACCAAAATATTTCTTATGTTAAATAAATTGACATTTTTCTTTGTTTACTTTATTTTACAGTTAAATAATTACTTTAAAACAGTATTTCTTTGTAGAGAACATGCAACTTTTAAATATTTTGGAAATAGTATATTACAGTAACAGAGTGGATTGTGGGCCATTGTTAACTAGCAGTGGATGGTCCACTGTGTCCCATGTTGAAGTACAATACATTCTCATATAATCGTTACTGTTAATCATCGTTACTGTTAATCATCATCGTTATCGTTTTCTGTTAATCATATTAATTTGAATACTAAACATAAACAAGTTTCTTACCTTTACAAAATTCGTTCAAATTAGACATTCTTGTAAATTGTTGCTTCTGAGTTTTCATTAATGAAAACCCAAATCGAACGATCATTCTGGTTTGCAAAAAGAGTTATGTGGCATTTTTGATCGACAGATAGCGGTTGTAATACATGTTTTACTTTCAGCAGGTATGACTAGCTTTGTTTACAATTTCATCGGGTTTTAAAGAGTTAAATCGGGGTTAAATGGTTGTTTTTTGTTGCAAGTGCGCCAATGTGGTGCGCATATGACACTGCGCCTAATTCTTTAGCCAAATCTTCTAATTTGGAAAAAAATTGAGCAATTAAAATAAATTATGAATAAACGCAATATGATTTAATGCTTAGTATGTATTTAAGGGAGATCAAGCTGGTCGTCAAGGGTGGCTAGTAATAATAAAAAAATTCAGTTTCTTTTCTTTTCTCAACATTTTAAAAAATATCACCCACAACATTATCATTCCACCAGCAAACTAGTCTATAACGATTTGTTAGTATTACTCTTAACGCATCAGCGATCTTCAAAGAGCAATTCTTTTAATAAAACGATATCAGCCCTATCGTAAGAATACGTGCGAAAGAAATTATGGACAACAGATGATTTTTTTTTCTCTTTTTCTATACATTGTTATCGGGCACCTAATGCCATTGACATAACACAACGATCATAAGAGCAGTTGCGCGGTCGCCAGATGTTGCCCTTTTCATCGATAAACCCATGGAGAGATGATCCGAGATCAAATAAATGGAAGGTGGGAAAAAAAATTGTTGCGAACTGCGTTATGATATTTTTGATGAAAGATGTGAATGAAGATTATTATAAGTAAATATAACTGAAGTCGTAATTACCTTATAAAAAAAAAAGATCGTATATATATGTTTGCACCAAATTTAGAAAGTTTTGTGTGTGCATGTAAATAAAGGGTGTTGATAAATAGCAAATCCGGATTTGATCGATTAACAGCAAAGTTAAGATCATAAATCCTTGAACGAAGAAACTTTCTACACAACCACATGTAAATATACAGGGTTGTTATAATTAAAGTTCGCCTGTTCAGAAGGCTCTGGAGCCGGTTCTATTGCTTCAAACGAAACAAAATTTCACAAGTACATAGTTAAAGAGATGCGCTCTGCGAAAATCGAAAAAAAAAATAGTCAAATATTTTGTCACTAGGTGGCGCTGCGCCAATATTTAAGGCGATGTTTGCAGATTCATTATATCAATATCAGTCAATCCAGATGAAACACACAAATTTAAAAGTTTCAACAAACGTCAACGAACTGCGAATTGTTATAATTAAGTTCACCTAATCAGACAACTCTAGAGCTTGACCAATGACTCCAAACAATACAGAAAAATGAATATCATTTCACGTGATGTAATCTGCATCAACAAAAATAAAACATATCGCTCGTCAGTAAGGAAATAACGAAGAATAACATTACACATGCTCAATGAATTCTATGCCATTTTTAATAATGCATTCCATTCTCAGAATTGTGCTTTCTACAGCATTGCGTAAACTGCCCTGTAAGATTGAGCGAATATGAAGTCTAATGCTGTGTTTCATATCAAAGATTGTCTGACATCTGTGTTTAGGTACAGAATCTTTCAAAAATCCCCAGAAAATAAAGGAATCTGCAAATATCGGCTTAAATATTGGCGCAGCGCCACCTACTGACAAAAATTTTAACTATTTTTTTTCGATTTTCGCAGAGCGCATGTCTTCAACTATGTACTAGTGAAATTCTGATTCGTTTGGAGCCATAGAACCGACTCCAGAGCCTTCTGAATAGGCGAACTTTAATTATAACAACCCTGTATATGATCCACGAAAAAATCGTCACAAAAAAAAATTACATCTCCATCAGTCAATAGAACTAAATTGCGATATGCACGCGTTTATAAAAAAGATATAGAAGTAATTTTAGCAATTCTATAAGCATTTAAATATATTTAAAGAGAATTTTTTTAGAGTCTCCTACAGATGACATTAGGAATTAGGACTGAGGAGGATAAGTCAGATTTTAAGACTTTAAATAAAATTAATAATGTATTTAAAAAATATTTTGTCCAATAAGAAAGGAAAATAACATTCTTCAAGGAGAGAGCTACAGAAAACAGAAGGTAAAAGTTTTAATTTTCCACGAAGAAATTTGAAAAATACGAGTCCAATCTAAGCCCACAGATTTAGCATTTGAGAAAGAAATTTTCAGCCTGACTGAAGAGGAGTCTTGAAGTTGCTGGTCATTCTGTTTCCGACTTCCTCGCCATAAATCTATAGGCATTTGATGCATTCTTATACTTAAAATATTTCCTCAGAAAATAAAAATTTTAAACTCTTTTTCATTGTGTTCTCTTTCTTAAAATATGTCTGTTTTTACCTTAACTTTCAAAAAATTTCAAAAATCTACGCTTAATTTTATAGGAAGTGTTAAAATTTTACTCACAGTTCACCGCACATAAAATGCTAAATTCAGCATAGATTTTAGAAATATTTCGAGAATTAAAAAAAAAAGAGAGAAAGAGACTTTAAGAAGAGCACACAAAAAATAGAAGTTAACAATATTAGTGCTCTCAGGTGATATTTTAAATACACAAGTGCATTAAAACGCCCACAAACTTAACACTACTAAAGGAAAATAAAGGGTCATTTAGAATATCCCCTCGAATCCACATTCAATTCACATCGATTCCATCATTGTATTTCTGACCTGTTTAGAATGTGCAGATCCGATTTGAGAGAAATTCAACCTAGGGCATTTTTCACCCCTGCTATCTCCTACACTGTTAAAAATCTGCTGCATTTTGCTGCAACGCCCTCCACCACTTGTATATAATATCTCTATTCCAACCAATGAGAAAGCGCCATTTCACGGCCAAGTAACCGTTTTCTATACAAGCAGGGGAGTGCGTTGCAGCAAAATGCAGCAGATTTTTAACAGTGTAGGGCACTAATCCAGCATGTAACCATGATTCCTTTCGGGTGTACAAAGCAAGTGTCCGTAAACCTCAAATTTCTCCGCCCATTTTCTCGCGTGCTAATCTGTTTAGGAGAACTGGCAAATTTTTTCTAATGGGCTTTGTTGAAAGATAAACCTTGTATAGTATGTTGGTTAAAACCAAATTTTTTAATTGTTAGGTTTTAAATTGTGCATTTTTTGCTATTTTATCTCTTGTGGAGTTTTGTAATGATCTTTTTTGAATTAGTTAATAAAGAATAGTTATAAACATGTAAAGATCAGTTGCTTTGTATTTTTATACAATTGATAATTAGATAATTAAACAATTAAATAATTAAACTAAATTATACTTACAATTAAATAAACAAAATTAAATTAAAATTAACATGAATAAAATGTAATAATTTTTATTGCATAAAATTTTATTTCAAATAAATTTTCAATAATTAAGATACTTTTAAAAGTTACTCAAGCTTTAAAAAAATAATTACATGAACATTTATTAAAATACAATGTATCCTAAACTTACGCTAAATACAATATTATATTACTATTGAAAAATATTAGTAAATTCTACTAATTTTATACTTAAATTATCATTTTTTTTAAAATCTTATCTTCATATATAAAAATCGCAATTAATTTACTATTCTTTTTACTAATTACTCATTCATTTGTAATTATAAAGTAGTGGAAGGTTAGCATAATTACTTTTCCCTTTCCCTATATTATTGTTAGTATTTAAATATATAATTGATAATGATTTTAAATATACGTAATTAATTAATATTAATATTTAAACATACATAGATAATATTCATATTTAAATGTGAATGATCCATATTAAGTAATATTATTATTTAAATATATATAATTAATATTAATTAATATTTTTGTTTAAATGTACATAATTTAAATTAATTAATATATTAAATAAATATGTATAATTTATATTAAACTAATTTATATTATACAGTACGACCATCATACTACAAACAAAATTTTTTGTCGCTCTGTAAATGAATGATAACCATTATGCATAGCATATTCTACAGTAAGCATTTTGTAATAAATCTCAATAATATATATCTATGTCATTATGTTTGAAATAGTGTAACATTATGAAATATGCTTCAAATCATTTTTTTCACATAGCCATTAATTGAATTTTTAGAGTGATTGTGTAAATTAATGATACATGTTTTGACATCAGTATTCAGCGCTTTTTAGGTAGCTTTCATTACAAAAAGTAAAAAGCTACCTATTGCAGCCGTCCGGAGGAAAGCACTTCCGGAAAATTTTGGTATATTTTCACCGATCATGACCCCCAGACCCCAAAACCACCCTCCGTTCAAATGTTGACATATATATATATATATATATATATATATATATATATATAACCATATATATATATATATATATCTGATTTTTGTCATGCGATAACTAACGTATTTATGAACCGATTTGAATGAAATTTGGTATGTACATAGTACATACAAATGTCTCGACCGAGTTCGTTGGTCAGCATCATCCGCCATTTTGTTTCAAAATGGCGGCCATTTAAAATTTTTTAAAAAATTTAAAATTTAAAATTAAATGCGAAAAAATTGAAAGTTGAAAAATATTTTCCTTTTACGTGTTAGAACTTAAAACAAAGATTCCAGAACACTTTTTATTTTGTCTATATCTTAAAAAATGATTGAGTTATAGCACTTTGAATTTTTCTTATGGCTGACATTTTGAAACGATCTGATATTTGTCACGTGATAACACGCGTATTTATGAACCGATTTCAATGAAACTTGGTATGTACATAGTACATACAAATGTCTCGACCGAGTTCGTTGGCCAGCATCATCCGCCATTTTGTTTCAAAATGGCGGCCATTTTAAATTTTTAAAAAAATTTAAAATTTAAAATTAAATGCGAAAAAATTAAAAGTTGAAAAATATTTTTCTTTTACGTGTTAGAACTTAAAACAAAGATTCCAGAACACTTTTTATTTTGTCTATATCTTAAAAAATGACTGAGTTATAGTACTTTGAATTTTTCTTATGGCTGACATTTTGAAACGATCTGATATTTGTCACGTGATAACACGCGTATTTATGAACCGATTTCAATGAAACTTGGTATGTACATAGTACATACAAATGTCTCGACCGAGTTCGTTGGCCAGCATCATCCGCTATTTTGTTTCAAAATGGTGGCAATTTTAAATTTTAAAAAAAATTTAAAATTTAAAATTAAATGCGAAAAAAATCAAACTTTAAAAAATATTTTTCTATTACGTGTTAGAACTTAAAACAACGATTTCAGAACACTTTTTATTTTGTCTATATCTTACAAAATGATTGAGTTATAGCACTTTGAATTTTTCTTATGTCTGACATTTTGAAATGATCTGATTTTTGTCACGTGATAACATGCGTATTTATGAACCGATTTCAATGAAACTTGGTATGTACATAGTACATACAAATGTGTCGGCCGAGTTCGTTGGCCATCATCATCCACCATTTTGTTTCAAAATGGTGGCCATTTTAAATTTTAAAAAAAATTTAAAATTTAAAATTAAATGCGAAAGAACTAAAAGTTGAAAAATATTTTTCTTTTACCTGTTAGAACGTAAAACAACGATTCCAGAACATTTTTTATTTTGTCTATATCTTAAAAAATGATTGAGTTATAGCACTTTGAATTTTGCTTATAGCTGACATTTTGAAACGGTCTGATTTGAACGATTCACAATGTTGCTTTAAAATGGCATACACTTTATGATATCGTGGAATTTGGTGACTCTCTAAATCTCTTAAAATAAAACCAGGTTGAATAAAAGATGACTAATTGCTAAAAATTCCTATTAATATTCAGTCTTGACAAAAACTAGTATTCAATCTCATAAAATCACTAATTTTATAAGATTATTTCCACTAAATTGAGCTTAGTATTTTTGAACAATGTAACTTACCTTAAAATAAATAAATAAATATATAAGTACATGAAAGCTACCTCTTCCTCCCGGCATTGCCGGAAGGACTTTTTTTTTTTTTTTTTTAATCGAAGTTTAATGATTTGAAAAGACCAAAAAATTTTGTGTCATCAGAACCTGATGCTAAAAGTACATTGCATAAAAGTGTTAGTAACATTTTAAACAGTTTTTCGTTAAAATATTTCTTTTAAATACAATAAAAATTTTAAAACTCCGTAAGTTTCATCGGTCATCTTTTTTAACACTTTTTGAAACTTTCGGAGTTTTAAAGTTTTTATTATATTTAACTGAATACTGGTGTTTTATGAATATATTGCTGCTAAAATATTTCTTCTTACATAGAAATAAGTATTAATTCTAAATACTCTTTCAAGACATTGTTTCGCGATTTTCATGTCCCTGAAAATTCATTTAAAAAAAATTTATAAATTTGTAATATTATACCCATTCGAGGACTTGAATAAAAACTGAGCTCAGACAGAGACCATCTCATTTTTATTATACACTGTACTATGCAGAAACCATGGTTAGTGCATTTTTTAAATAGATATAAATTTCATTTTTGGAATAGTGTAACATCATTTAAATTTACCACAAAAGGTTTTTCTTCCGTTGTTCCTATAAATGCTACACACTTCATTTTCACTAAGAAACATGTTTTAGTTAATTTCAGTAACATAAACGGAAATTTGAGTTTACATTAATTGCAGCACAGACTGACAAATTGATTTTATAAACACTCTTTTCAAATGTATTAGAAAGTATTAAATTACTTTCATTTTTCAGTAGGGTCCTGTAGGTAGATTGGCTTCTGGTGTCAATAAAAATTCTTTACTTCGCTTCAATGTTACATTAAAATTTTTGCAGTTGCTTTGAAAAGTTTTCAGCAATATCGAAAGATTTTTAGATATCTTATTAGAGTTTCATCTCTGTTTTAATCGAAAGGAGATGAATTTATAAATTCATGTCACCACAAACCCATTCATATAAGAAAAATAAGTCATACTCAAATTAGCCTTGCTTGAACTTCTGTAGCTACTTTATGCACAAAAATATATTTTGACCTTTTGTCCATAAAAAAAAACAGCTACAAGAAAATGAGAGATAAATTAATAATTTTAAAAAATTCCAGCAAAAAATTGCAACAATTTTGAATTAATATATTTTTTATCATTAATGAATGAACTGCAACAATATTTATGAAAGTCCAATCTTGAGGCTGCAACATAAATCATGAGATTCTCTAAAAAATATATTTATTTAAAAATATATCCTTCTCTTTATTTATTTATTTATTATTTTAAGATGAATAACATAATAAATGTATATATTATTCTCTCCTTATAAAATAGCAAAAAATCACATCTAATGTCAAAAGAACATAACTATTAGCTATATAAAAGCTTGTAAAACTACTAATAAAAGATTACGATAATTTATGCTAATTTGATAAGAGAATAAAATAAAGCATAGTTCAATGAAAATAAAATACCACTATAATTTAAATAGGATAGCGATATGTGATTAGTAGTAAGCAAAGCTCAGAAAATACAAGTTTGTATTTTAATCAAGGAAAAGTAAAAAAAAAAAGTCTTCGGAAAAAAAAAAAAAACTATTACACAAAACTAAGACAAATTAATTATTATGGAAAACTAATACAAAATTAAATATTGCAAATAAAGTACAAGTTAACATTTTCAGACATAAAGTGAGTATGTTTGTAATACAAGTTATAAAAGTATACATATTCACTCTTTTAATTATTTTAGCTATCCTTATATTTTAAAGCCAATTGCAAAAAATTTTCGAAGATAGCATAAAAATATATAAACCTCATACTATCGATAATCAATTTAAATGGGTTACATTTTTAAAACAGTGTTATATTTTTCATGACATAATTAGCGCTTATCATTGCAAAATTAATTATAAAACTGAAGATTGCATAACTTTAAATTCGAAGAACTGTTTCATATATACAGATATTAAAACAAATGGCCGCTTACCAAAATAGTTTCATAATAATGTATCGTACAGGTATTAAAACAAGTGGCCGCGTACCAATTCCTGCACATTATGTGTTGGTCATAGCGAAACTGCACCCTACGAGGCCAAAAGTAAACAAGCAGACGATATTCTTTAACAGAGACCTGCGCACGAAAACTTGCCCGGAGGAATTTAATGCTGCTTTATGCTTGGGTTTGTAAATGGGTACAAAATTAAAGCAGGAATGATAGCGGAGTAGCTCCACTTCGTGTGAATCCGGTTTCATTCCTCTGGACATTCTAAATGAGGCTTAAGAAATCAAGTGACTAGCAGCCTTAAAACTTAAGTTTTAATATTTACCGTAATATACACGACCCGTCTTAATTGAAAAAATACTTGCGTCGAGTGTTAATTTTTCCTTCATTCAGACAATTATGAAAAAAATAAGAACGCCGGGAAGTGTGTGTGTTTGTTGGGGGGAGGGGGGTATTTTAAAAATTTAACATCTATTCAAAAGATTCTTAAATAAACATTAAATATTGCTCCAATTGTATAACTACAGCTTTTAAAAGCTAATTAAAAAAAAAAATTCTTCCATAAAACAATAGCATTGCAAACAAAACAAAAATGCAACACTTCTACCACACACGATTCAAAAATGAAATAGAACCGCCATCTCACATAGTAAAAAATCTCATTTAGATAAGCAAGAAGAAATAGAGAAAGGGGAGATACAATAAAAAACCATCCCGATATAATTCAGACAGAAATTTTCCTTACCCAGCCTCCGTGAGTAAAAAGAACGTCGGTTTATTTTAATACGGCCATTCCGACGTTGTGGTAAAAGACAGCTTTTAATAATCAAATGCCGCCCTTTGTGAGGAAAACTGAGCATTTTGTAAATTATGCATTTTTTATGTTTCTTCCAAAAGTTATTTTTCTTAATTCTCTTCAAAAAATATCTATAATTTATTCAAAAGGATTCCAGTTTAAAAAATGCGTTTAGTTTTTTCTTTCTTTCTTTCAAGAAAGACCTATTTTAGGATAGGGGTAATAGGAAAAAAAGAATAAACAATCACGGTGAACAGCTAAGGGTGTGATCAAATCCAAAGTGACTAACGACATAAATTTTTTAAGCACTAGAACGGCGGGAAATTTTACTCAAGTTTAATACAAATATTTAATGCTTGAATTTTTATTTAAATCTGTTTAAATTATTTGTTAAAGTTATTTTTGGTCAATTCACTTATTTTCTGAAGAAATTTCTGGTGCAAATCGACATGTATATGTTTTGTAAGTGTCAAAATAACCCCTCATCGCCGTTCTAGTTATATACAGGGTGTCCGAAAAGTCTGGAAACGGTCGAATAACTCGAGAAATACATAAGAGATTGAAAAACGAAAATATACGTGTTAAATATTTTTAAATGAGCTACTCAGTGATACCAAATTTGATCTTCGCAACCAAACCCTGGGGGTCAGGGGGGTCCAACTTTGAAATCTTAAATTATAACCCCCATTTTTTATTGCAGATTCGGATTCTACGGACAAAAATACGTAACTTTTGTATTTGATGTTTATTTCGAATCCTCGTTTATCACGGTGTAATTGAACACATTAAATCGATACATATTTCGGTTTTCCCAACTAGGTTTTGCCTGATTGGCCAGAATTTTGACGTCAAATTCCTCGTCTTTTGCAGGAATAGCGTTTCTTGAAAATCACCCGTGGTGATTTTTTCGACAATGCTACGCTGTTAAAAATTTGATCCATTTGCTGTAGCGTCACTCCGCAGCTTTTATAGAATATCTCTTTTATGACCATGAGAATGCTCCATAACACAGTAAAGTAACCGTTTTCTATAAAAGCGGTGGAGTGACGCTGTAGCAAATGAGTTAAATTTTTACAGTGTATATGTTTTTTTTTTCTCTACAAAATTTCATTGAAATATATTAATTTAGTTTTCTATGTGGATTTTTTTTTTAAATCCAGTAAATGGTTTCTAAATAACGAATGATTTCTAAATACGGCTGATGTGGGTGCATGTTTTTTTTTAATTATTTGCTATAGCGTCACTCCACCGCTTTTATAGAAAACGGTTACTTTACTGTGTTATGGAGCATTCTCATTGGTCATAAAAGAGATATTCTATAAAAGCTGTGGAGTGATTTACAGCAAATGGATCAAATTTTTAACAGCGTAGCATTATCGAAATAATCGCCACGGGTGATTTTCATAAAAAAAATGCTATTCCTGCAAAAGACGAGGAATTTGATGTCAAAATTCTAGCCAATCAGGCAAAACCTGGTTAGGAAAACCGAAATATGTATCGATTTAATATGCTTAATTACACCGTGATAAACGAGGATTCGAAATAAACATCAAATACAAAAGTTGCGTATTTTTTTCCGTAGAATCCGAATCTGCAATAAAAAATGGGGGTTATAATTTAAGATTTCAAAGTTGGACCCCCTCTGACCCCCAGGGGGTCGGTTGCGAAGGTCAAATTTGGTATGACTGAGTAACTTATTTAAAAATATTTAACACGTATATTTTCGTTTTTCAATCTCTTATGTATTTCTCGAGTTATTCGACCGTTTCCAGACTTTTCGGACACCCTGTATATAAAATCCTTCCGTGTATAACGATTCCGGGGTCAACCCACCCACGAGAAAAAACACTTATTGTGACCAATGACAAATTCCATTGTGAAAAGTTCTCTTATTTTAAAGGCTATAAATTTTTTGTCCAATGCAAGCGTTCCAGAGTGGTAATGGAGCGTTCTCATTTGTCAGATTTACAGTTTGAGCTGTAAATGACGTCACTACATTTTACTGTGCTTTGAAATCTTTTCCCTATTTCAAACACAATATTCACACTGTTAAAAATTTGACTCATTTGCTGCAGCATCACTCCACCGCTTTTATAAAAAACGATTACTTTGCTGTGTTATGGAGCATTCTCATTGGTCATAAAAGAGACATTCTATAAAAGCTGTGGAGTGACGCTGCAGTAAATGGGTCAAATTTTTAACGGTACACTGTTAAAAATTTGACCCTTTTGCTGCATCATCACTCCCCAGCTTTTATAGAATACACTGTAAGTAACACACACAAAGTAACCGTTTTCTATAAAAGCGTTGGAGTGATGCTGCAGCAACTGTTAAAAATTTGACCCATTTGCTGCAGCATCACTCCACTGCTTTTATATAAAGCGGTTACTTTACTGTGATATGGAGCATTCTCATTGGTCATAAAAGAGATATTCTATAAAAGCTGTGGAGTGACGCTGCAACAAATGGGTCAAATTTTTAACAATGTAATACGGTAAAGTAATCATTTTCTATAAAAGCTGTGTAATGACGATGCAGCAAAACAGTCAAATTTTTAACAGTGTTTAATTAAAACATTTTAAGAAAAGCGAATGTGCGTTTTAAATACAATATTCTTAGAATTTTTATATTCGTGTTGCTTTATTTATTTATTAATTTTATTTTTATTTATTTATTTATTTTTTACAGCCGCGAATGACTTCATTGTCACATAACGAATCACGATTGTTTACTCTTTAATGTCGAAATTTGTTTTCGACCTTATAAAGTATTTTTTTTTTTTTTAAGTATTAGATAATGGTATAAAATAGTTAATTCACAAATGTTTTAAAATAGCATTATTAGTGCATGTTTTGCATTATTAATGCATGCTAATTTGCATTTTTTTGTGAAATAATTACTGTAATTTTGTGAATGAAATTCATTAGCTGCATATTCTATGCCATTATTTTACCCATTCAATTAATAATTTGGCTTCCCTCTCATATTTGTCTGGAAATGGCCAAAATAGGAACATTTTTTATGCATTTTGGAGATTTTTATTATTTTTTCTCAGCATTTTAAAAAATTTTTTGGCTGTAGTTTCACAATGTATTCTTTTATAATTGATATTTTACCTTACTTTATTCTTTTAAAATTTATGCATTTACCATTTGTTCATTACAATCCCTCCCCATCCACCAGATAGTTTTGTTATAATTTTAAATGCAGATTTCTATTGATTTTTTTTTTTTTTTTTTTTTGGATTTTTCCCTTATGTTTAATTTTTGTATTTTTTAAAATTGTTTAAGCCTAAAGTGGCTATGATTGACCAAAGTTGTTGTAATGTTTTATAATCCTTTTAAAATTGAAAACACGTCATTTTGACGGGCTATCTTCTTGTGTTAATTAATATTTGTCCGGAAACGTTTCAAATTGGCAGGAGCCGTTATTAAGAAACTGTGTGATCGAAACGTTTTTCCATTTTTTTTTTTTTATTAAAGACAGATTTTTCACAAAATGCACTAAAAGTAGAAATTTTAAACGTAATTTCTGAACACGAAATTTAAAAAAAAGGAAAAGTAAAACTGCCATCTTGAGTTAACATTCACTCGTAACAAGATGCAATTCATATACCAAAAATTGGAGCTGTTCGACTACAAATCACTTCAATAGTCATGGCTGCAAGTATGACGCTTTTATGTTAAAAAACGCGTCAAAAATGTGTCAGAAAGTTTCGTGTTGTTCATGGGAGAATACAATTTTATTTTGAAATCTACTTTGGAAAATTTGCGCAAACAGTGCGGATTCAAAACAACTTTCCTGATACTGATATAATTAGGATAGGTTCTCACTTCTTCAGGATTTTCCCCATATAAGGTTTTCCTCAACCAAAAGCCATACGTAATTTTTTTCGCCATTTACTTCTGTCCTCCACTTCTGTCTCACCCAGTCCATATTTTTCCATTTTCTGTCTCAGGTTATCGCTCCAAGGTTTTCTCGGTCTTCCGGTTCTGTTCCGTCCTTTCGGTTGCCAGTTCATTAGTGATTTGGTAATCTTCTATTTTCCATCCTTTTTACATATCAAAACCACCTCAACATTTTTTCATCTATCTACAATACCACTAACGTATAATGCGACTATATATGATAGGGATACCACGGCGTCAAATAAATCAGTAATTCTCAACAGGTGTGTCGCAATTCGTTGGTGTACCATGAAAGTAGAGGACGAAAATTCTCAGTAAAGTTATATCAAGATTCTACAAATTAACGAAAGCTTTTTAAGATTCAACATTCTAAATATTGCAATTTACTATATAGTGAGTTTTAGCGATATGCAGTTGTATTTTCGGCAGATACATTCTAAATTTTACAAAGATTACACAGGCCCCAGAAAGACAGGTAGTCATACCAAATTGCAAATAAAATTTACACAGTACCATAAAAAATTTCATAAAATTTTAAAAGTTCACATCTTTCAAATTTTCAGAGTATTTCAATAAAAAGAGAAGGGGAAAAATCAAAGTCGAAGCTTTTGTTGAAATGCTTGTCCAGAAATTTAAAAAGAAAAAAATAAGAAAAAAGAAGGAGAGAGGAGGGAGGGGTGGGGGGTAGAGATAGAGAAATTCCTGCATCGAGTCTTATTACTCGCTTTTAAGATCGATGCTACATACGCGGGTCGGGTTCAGGTCAGGTTGACTTCTGTGAAAACCCATACATGAAAAGGTGTAGGATGTATAAAGTTCTTTAAAAGCTTATTAAAAAATATTCTATGAAACAACAAAATTTGCAATAATGCAAAACCAAAGCCAACCCTTCTACCACGCACATCCAGAAAATGAAATAGAACAACCATATCAGATAGTTAAAAAAAAAATCTCATTTCTGATAAGCAAGAAATGTGGGAGGAGAATGCAATAAAAAAACATCACGATATAAATTCGGGCCGAAATCTTCCTTACCGGAGCCTCCGTGATAAAAGAACGCCGGTTTATTTTAATACCGCCATTACGACGTCGTGGTAATAGGCATCTCTTCATAACGAAACGCCGCCCCTTTGTGAGAATAACGGAGCGTTTTGTGAAACATTTGGAAAAGTCCCTTTTTCCATCCTCTTCAAAAATATCCATCAGTTATTCAAAAAGATTACCGTTTAGGAAATGTGTTTATTTTTCCAAAGGAAAATCTATTTCAAGATAGGGGTAAAGAAAAAACGAATAAAATAAATCCCGGCGAACAGTTAACCTTTAAAGATACGGGCTACGTGCTGAACTAGTGCGTTATTCTGAGTAAAAACAGTTGTGAATTGTAAAATAATTACGTAATTAACATCTGCGCTTTATTTACCCTCTTCTCAAAGATCCTTTAAAAGAACACAGTACTTTTGAAACCATTTCTTCAATTTTGAATAGTATTGTAATATATGTGGTGACACAATACATAATACTAAAAATTAAATAAAATTAAAAGAAATTTTATTGTAAAAACAGCCTAATTTAGTAATTTTTTTTTTTTTTTTTTTTTTTTTTTTAAGAAATTAACTTTTTTAAAATCCCTACTATTTTTTTAAATATGAATATTCTGGCTTCAATATTTTTTTCGACATTCATATAATAAATTCATAAAACTATTTTCTGGAAAATCTATTGTGTTTAGAAAAAACTGAAAATGAGTGAGATTAGAAAGTTTCTGAACAACAACACCTGCTAGTTTCATGCAGTTCCGAACAAAAATAAGTTAAAACTTATGTCATAAAGTTGTCCTTTATAATTTCGGAACAGCCTTAACAACAAAAAGACTATAATTAACGATTTTTTTTTTCCATTTATTGAAATTGAAGTTTTCGTCGAAAAGTTTAACGTAAAAACACATACAAAAAAAAAAAAAAAAAAAAAAAAAAAAAAAAAAAAAAAAAGTGTAGGAAGTATAAATGCATTGAGTTCCTTAAAAAAAAAATCTAAAGAATATTTTATGAAACAACAAAATTTGTACATAATGCAAAACCAAATCCAACCCTTCTGCCACTCACATCCAGAAAATGAAATAGAACAACCATATCAGATAGTAAAATAAAATCTCATTTCTGATAAGCAAGAAATGTGGGAGGAGAATGCAATAAAAAAGCCCATCACGATATAAATTCGGGCCGAAATCTTCCTTACCGGAGCCTCCGTGATAAAAGAACGCCGGTTTATTTTAATACCGCCATTACGACGTCGTGGTAATAGGCATCTTTTCATAACGAAACGCCGCCCTTTGTGAGAATAACGGAACGTTTTGTGAAACATTTGGAAAAGCCCCCCTTTTTTCCCATCCTCTACAAAAATATCCATCATTTATTCAAAAGGATTACCGTTTAGGATATGTGTTTATTTTTCAAAAGGAAAATCTATTTCAAGATAAGGGTAAAGAAAAAACGAATAAAATAAATCACGGCGAAAACAGTTAACCTTTTAAAGATACGGGCTCAGAGTAAGAATAAATGTGAATTGTAAAATAATTATGTAGTTAATCACTTGCGCTTCATTTACCCTCTTCTCAAAGTCCCTTTAACCCCTTCGTGACGGGAGCCTTTTAAGAAATTAATATTTTGTCACCGATTTTTTAAAACAGAAATTTGTGCCTTATTAAATCGAGAAAATGCACCGATTAAATAAGGCAAATTTTATAAGATTTTACTTGTGGGGATAAACTAGGATTCTTAAGCCTTTTTGCGGTACGTATACTCACGTATA
Source organism: Maratus speculifer (assembly GCA_964019185.1). NCBI lineage: Eukaryota > Metazoa > Arthropoda > Arachnida > Araneae > Salticidae > Maratus > Maratus speculifer. Next base: position 69,766,286 of record OZ025303.1, read on the forward strand.
TCCTTAGTTATCAAAATATTTAAAAATATATATATTTAGTTTTATGTGAAATGTAATAACTTGCATAACCACTTAAATGAAGCATAGATTTTAGAAATATTTCTGAGAACTAAGTAAAAAAGGTACATAGTTTAAAAGAGAGTATACACGGAAAAAAGAAATTAAAAATATTAATTTCTCGAGGAGATATATACATTAAATATATGAGTGCATTCTACGTCCGCAGGTTTAAATTTAGCGAGGGGAATCCGAAAGTTGATTGACTAACAGTCTTAAAGCTGTTCTCAAATCCAAAAGAATCATTTTTTAATTCATTTGAATTCTGATCTCATTTGAATCTGAATCATTTTCGTTCTTAAAAGCATGAAATTGGCAGATGTTCTTATTCAGAATCTATGTAATCAAATAACGTTTTCCTCTTTTTTTTTTTTTTTTTGGTAAAGTCAGATGATTAAAAAAAAAAAAAAAAAAAAAAAAAAATCAAAATAGATTTTTTGCCCTGAATTCCCGGCGCGGCAAAATGATAAGCATGAAAAATTTGTCACGTGATAAAAATAGCTTATAACTTGATAAGTTTGTTTTGTTGCATTGTATGAAAAGTTCATAACCATAATAGACCAAATCCATTTTAATGGGCAGTCCAGTTGGAAAGTGCATAAAATCTGTTTTATCTACTTACGTGATGAAACGAGTCTGCAGTCAGATGACTAATAAAAAATAAATTATGTGAAAACAGGCTTGGTTCAGTGTGGGAGTGGATAAAACAGATTTCTTGCACCTTCTCAATGGGCAACCCCATTTTTTTTTTTTAATGGACTTGGTCTACAATGGTTGTGATTCCTCATATATTAACAAATTACAGCTAGAGTGTGAAATATGTCGCCACTGCATAATATATTTTTTATACTTTCTTAACTTATATATATACATATATATATAAATGTTATGCGTATTACTTTTATACTATTATTTAATCCTATTCTTCCTTAACATCGTAAGTTGATATCAGAGTTCATATCTTTTTTGATCATAAAGTTCATTCCAGGAGTTATCAAGGAATCTTGATTTTTTTTCCAAGTGGTTAACTCTGTGTTTTAATACGGCCTCGATATCTTTTTACAAGTTGTTTTTTAACAGTGGTTTATATAGAGGTGGGGTTACACCTCCTCAAAAGTGAGTTAAAATCTTGCTAATTTAAAATCTTACTAATTTTAAATTTAAAAGTAGTTAAAAAAAAAAAGATAAACGATATAGTTAATTTTTTGCTTGAATTTATAATGCAAAAGTTGAAATACAGTAGACTCCCTCAAATCCGCACAGCTTGGGATCAGAGGTTGTGCGGATTTTAGAATTTTGCGGATTTCTGGTCGTTGCTTTGTTTACATTTTTTAAACAGTAATTTGAGTGCAATTAATAGTGCAATTGGGAGTATAATGAATGCTTACAATATAATAAAATATTGAAATAAGTAATAAACTAAAATAATAAAAATTTAGATAATTTTTAAAATGATTAAAGTAAGGTCAAGTTAATAATCAATAGTTTATGATTAAATATTCATCATACAGATTAAATATATTTTCCCAAAATTATTCAACAAAACTTGCCTTATAAAAGTACATTACTAATTCACATCAAAATCATAAAATGAAGATTTTTTTTTTCAAGTTTAGCCTGGCTTAATAACCAAAATATCTTGATTAATGCATAAATATATTTGGTAAGAAAATTCTAATTACCAGTGATATCTGCAATATCTTGAATTTTTTCCAAAAAAATTTATTCTTCCTTTATGAAAAAAACATGAATAGAGTATTATTAAGAAAATTACAAATTAAAAAATATACGGAATTAATACAAAACTAAAAAAATCAAATTTTGTCCCAATATCCGAACTGAAAGTTTCATTGTTTACATCCATAAAATATGTGCGGATTTTAGAGAGTTGCGGATTTGAGGGAGTCTACTGTATATCAGAAGAAAAAAGGAAAATGTTTGTTTACATTCCTTTAAATTAATTTCAAATTTACTGCTATGTGATAGAAGTTCCCAGTTTAATTTGTTTTTGTGTACAAAATCGAGAAAGATACAAACCGGAAAGAATCCAATTTAAAGTTTTGATTTACTATGAATAATCTATAAAACTAATTAAAACAAACCTTTAAAGGTGATGAACATCTAAACTTAATTACGATTGTAGTCAACAATTACAAATATAATTAGGGAGAAACTAATCCACTTTCAGAAGATATCAGAAATTCAGATTTAAGTCATAATAATATTTTAAGTTCAACTCGCATGCTCTAAAATAGGGATGCACAACCTGTGGGCCACAAAGATACCACTATTTTCATACAAAATAAAATAATTTTCCTGATAATAACAACAAAAATTTTGCTATTAAATTAAAAAAACACGTCATTTTTCAAATATCCTAGTGGCAAGCAATTTTCTAGCAAAAAGGTTGTGCTAGAAACCTACTCTAAAATGTTGATGTTCTCACATAATTTTAAAAGGATAATTATTGCACAAACACATTGCAGTTAACACTGTTTCATGTCAAAATAATTATATTTTATGCGATTTTCATTCAAATTGATAAAATTTTCAAATTTTAATACTCTGAAAATTACAGACAGTAAAAGAATAGCAATAATTAAAATGCCGTAGTTTTGCAATTTTTTCTTGGATTTTCTTGGAGTCCTTCCCTCCTCTCTCCAGGAGCCGAATTTAAATTCCAGGAGTTTTAAGGGCCTTTAAAGAATAAAATGTAATTCCAGAGGTTTTCAAGGATTTCCAAGAGGCGTATATGAACCCTGTGTATTATTATTGTTATCACTACTACTGGAATCGACGCCCTTATTTTAGTTATATTTTATTAATAAAATAAGTAAAATCAAATCGGTATAATTTACAATTAACAATTAATAAACATAAACATAACAATTAATTAACAATTACTTTTTCACATGACATTTAATGTTTATTAATTTAAAAAAAAATATTTATGGTTATTTAAACTTTTATGTTCCAATTTATTAATTTATAAAAATTAAATCATCTGAAGAATTTTTTATGAATTTTTGAAATTACATTAGAAGATTTGCGAAATCATTTAATATATTTCATAAGGATTTTGCTAATAAAAACTAATTAAATTTGAATTTATTGTGAATTTTGTGCGAATTTATATCTTCACTCTTTTTTAAGTATTTCACAGAACTAGGAAATGTATAAATATTATGCTCTAACAAAAAGAAAAAAAAAATATATTGAAATAATTCCTAACAAATCCCCTCACCCACTCGCAATCTTTCAACCTCAAGAAAGCCGAAAAGATGTAAATGAACAGATGCAAATGAAATGAATGATGCACCGAGAAACTGTAAGTACGATTAATCGGTGTAGTAAATTAATTTTATAACAAGATATTTTAAAATACCGTTGGGGAATAAAAAGTTAAAGCATCTTTAAAATGTGTATCTATTTAAAGAATTTTTCAGCTTGCTTTAGGGACTTCATTAACCCCTTGGGGTCGAGCGACACGTATACGTGCCGCAAAAAGGCTTAAGGCCTCTGTCCCTGCGCGGGATGACGCATTTTTCTAATAACTCTTTCGCATTTTGAGATTTGTTTATTTTTATTTATTTATTTTATTTTATTTTATTTTATTTATTTTTTGTATAGGATAGCCGAGATTAGTCTCAAGTGCGTTCCTTGATTACTTTTTCGATTTTGGTCGCAGATATTTTTTTTAAGTTAGTTTCTCTTTCAGAACCGGTTCAGAAAGTGAAAGTAACTTTATAATAAATATCTGCGACCAAAATGAAAAAAGTAATCAAGGAGCGCACTTGAGAGGGACCTCGGCTATTCAATGCAAAAAAAAAAAAAAAAAAAAAAAAAAAAAAAAAAAAAAAAATTAAAATCTCAAAATGCGAAAGAGTTATTAGAAAAATACCTTCCCATAGCAATAGCATTAGCTCGCGAGCGTCTTACCGCGCAGGGACAGGGGCCTTAAGAATTACTGTTTATCCACACCAGTAAAATTTACCTTATTTAATCGGAGCATTTTCTAGATTTAATAAGACACAAATTTTTTTGTTTTTAAAAACCAGTGGCAAAACTTAAAAAAATTTGTAAAAGGCTCCCGTCGCGAAGGAGTTAAGGCTCTCCTTGCTAGCCAAGACACTCGTGAACTAATTCTAAACCTGTAGCGAGGTTATTTTCTAATATCTCGTTTGCATTTCGACATTTTTAAGAATTTATTTTTTCATTGAATAGCTGCGATCCATCTCTACATTGATCCTTTTTTATATTCTTCATTTTTGGTCGCAGATATTTTTTTTATAAAATTACTTTCATTTTCAAAACCGGTTCCGTAAATGAAAGTGTCATTTTCTGAAAAAATATCTACTACCAAAACCGAAAAAGTAAGAAAGGATGGATGTAGAGATGCACCTCAGCTATATAATGAGAACGTAAATTCTTTAAAAAAATATCGAAATGCAAACGAGATATTAGAAAATAAACTCCCCAATAGATTTAGCATTAGTTCGTGAGTGTCTCCGTCAGCAGGAACAGGAGCCTTAAACCTTCCCACTGCCGCTACCGGATATATCCGTTCACTAGGCTGCAGGTTTCACTGCAGTTGTAGCTTTATTTAAATTAATATAATTCTACAAATATAATCCAGTTTTAAGAAATTAAGTTATCATTGATAGTTTCAAGACTTATAAGCATACGTAACAAAAAAAATTATACCACGATAAAAATAAAAAAATAAATAAAAATAAAAATAAAATAAAATAATATATATATATTCCTCTATTATTAACATTTAAAATAAATTGAGGAGAAAAAATCATTACAATTTTGCCCTTTTGCTCGGGAGTCAGGGGGGGCACAGACGCCACTGCAATAATATATTGTGATGAATTTCGTTCCCACGCTTCCAAAATTACCCCCACGACGGGAAATCCCGGAGAATTCTCAGAAGGAGAAATACATCTTTCTCCACTCTCAAAGCAGACATAAGAAAGTCAGCCGATTTCAATAAAGCACTTAAGTGAACTCTTCGATTAATGCACAAGGTCGTTCCGCTGATTTTAGACCCCACGGAAGTTGAGCCTTTGAAGTGTTGAGAGAGACCGCATGGCGATGATTTCCACAAGTAAGAGAAAGATATTTCTCCAAGGCGACCGCTGTGCAAGAATGAGGAGGCGGGTCATCTCAAGGAATGATGGATGAGGGAAAACGGGATAAATAGAGCGAGGAGATGCTCTAAGGGACTTCTTTTGCTGTTCGGATGCGGAGCGTTAGAGACGGGGGAGTTGGCCCTCGTACTCAGAGAGAGTAGTGACCAGGGTTTACTCTGGGAGAAGAATTAATAGGCGGTTAATGCCTATGTGGAAGAACTTGTGGAGAACAACTCCTGATAAACTTTTATCATATTAATGAGTGGCGGTAAAGCCATTTCATATTCAGAACGAACAATCTTTTCAATCTGTTGTGGAGAGCCCATCTTTTATTTTGTTATAAGTGGAGTGGATTTCCTTGTAATGAACTAAATAAATTCTAGTGAAATCTGATCCAGCCTCTTGCCGCTATTTTTCGACCCGCTACCACACAAGCCGACTGGAGGTATTATAATATATATACATATTTAAATGTATAAGCATACATGCTTAAAACCTGGCAGAAGTGCACGTCTTTTGTATTAAATCTATTAAAAATAACATGGTATGCAATAATGGAATTGCAAATCGCACTAAGAATAACTGTTCTACCACATACGATTTAAAAGATAAGATAGAACAGCCATCTTCAATAGTAGAGAAGAATCATTTAGATAAACAAGAAATAAAGGTGGGGGAAATATTCTGTTCAGGCCACAATTTTCTTACGGAGATGAAGATCGCCGGTTTATTTTAATACCGCCATTACAACGTCATGGTAAAAGACATCTTTTGACAGTGAAATGGCGCCCTTAGAGCAAAAAGAACATTTTGTAAAAAAATTAAAAAAAAAAATAAAAATAATAAAGTATTTTTTTACACTTAAGTTCCTTTTTTACACTCTTCAAAAATATCCATCATTTATTCAAAAGGATTCCAGTTTAGGAAAAAAGTGTTTATTTATTTAAGAGAGAACTATTTTAAGATTTAAAAAATAAAATAATAAATGATCATAGTAAACCGTAAAGAGAAAGTTTAGGTGAATTGTGTAGTGTATAAAAAAGGTACTTCGAAAATTATTTAGAAGATAAGAATGCCTTTGCATCAAAATAAATAGCTGTAGTTTTTAACCGACCTCAAAGAGCAGGTTATAAAAATTTGTTTTCATTTTTATCGATTTCGTGAAAAAGAAAATCTGCAGTGACTCTATTCGACCACTGGTGTGCGAGTCCAGAAAGTTACCAAACAAACATAAAAAAGAAAGAAAAATTACAAGTTTCGCATACTATGTCATCTGTATAATAACTATTTTAAAAAATTCTCCAAAAAACATAAGTATACGCAACGAAGTATGATGTTGGAATCTTTTAATTGTTTTTTTTATGAAAAAGTACCACAGCTTTCATATTTTTATATTTTTCGCGGCATCATTATTTTTTTTTTTATTCGATAACTCTTCTAACATTTGCAATATTTTAAATATTTATTTTTTGTGTTCACGGTTACTTTCGCCAAATTGATACATTCCCCAACAATTATATCAACTTTGCTTGAGATAGTTAATACTAACTTTTTCCATAATGAACAAACATTTGAAAACGAATCTAGAACACAAATATACGAAGGAAACGCTATTTCGAATTTCATAGAAAGATTCGGGGCCCCAGGCTCCAAATCATACAGGGCCCTGAGCAGCCGCCCAGTTTGCCCGATGTTTGTGCCAGCCCTGAAAAACTTCTATTTAGTAAAAAAATCTGATAATTTAGCATTTAATCGCTCAAATCAATGAATTATTCATCACGCTTTCTTTCGTAAGTGAACTATATCCATAATATCCAGCTTCATAATCGAGATATGAATCTCAGTTGCTGAGTCATGCAGAATCGAGGTAACAACGCCTTATACGTACTAAATATCCCCTTTCCTATTTGAAACCGAGATGACTCAATCCACATCGTAGTTTTTTTTCTCCTCATCTACACAACGTAGTAATTAAGACGAAAAAGATTTAACAGCTTCCATGTGCGGTTAAAAGCTTCTTTATTTCCTTGTCAGATTAAGAGCATTTAAGACATGTTTTCTCTCTATAACAACTTATGTTTTTGTACTTATTTAATTTTTATTGGTATTAAATAATTTTCTTTTCAATTTTTCAGGCAACTTTAATAAACAGGGTCCGTACGCCTGGGGTTTTTGGCGATTTGAATACCAGATTTGTAGTTAAATAATGGCCGCCATGCTTCTTATGTTAACTACTAGCTGACTCGCCCGGCATTGCCCGAGTCCGTAATGAATGATCCTTAAATAAACCTCAAATTCGTATGACTTTATATATTTAACTCCATTTTCTCTGACTTTGCATTTTAAATGAAGAAATCTCGAAAAAAAAAAAGTATGTTGAATAGAAACTATCTGCTATTTGGTATTTTACCTTCTGTATAATTTGATTTTTGGAGACTATGCGTACTGCACCGAAAGCAAGCAAAAGTGCGACGAAGCATTGAGTTTTTACTGATTTCCTCGGAATGTTGACAAGTAAGGTTTCCATACGAGCATATTCCTAAAAATCTATAAAAAAAAAAAAAAAAAAAAAAAAAAAACAATGTTCTTCTTATATATACGTTTATATATATATATATATATTCAACGGAAGCTCCATACAGCGTCCCTAAAAAATAAATAAATAAATAAATATTTCGTTATTGGACGATTTTTCATCGGTTGGCGATACAATGCAATTTCAAAACATACTTTTTTTTATGTTAAAAACACTTAAAAGGGAGAAAAAGTTTAATGTTGAATTTGTTTAGATAAATTTAACTTAAATAACTTTAGTTTAGTCAGCTTTTGTTTAAGTATAATTTTGTTATATCGATATTTATATGTATTTATATTAAAAATTTGCAATTTAAAACGAAATTCTTATTTTAAATTAATTAAAATTGTTTCAAGTTCAAAGTCTAATTCAGCATTGTCGATTCGATTGCTATGAAAACATCTTTCTTTTATTTTTGAATACGCTTAAATATATGAAAATAAATTTTTCTCAATATGATTTTTTTTATGTATGAACATATTTTTTCCAGCGATAAATTAAATAACTATGGTAACAAGTAATATATATATGTAATACAATATTGTTTTACAACTAATGGTTATATATATATATATATATATATATATGTGTGTGTGTGTGTGTGTGCGTGCGGGCGCGCGGGCGCACGCGTGTGTATTTTATTGAACCCTCTCTAAATTATTTATGTTTAAATTTATTAAATACCATTTACACGCATTCTAAAAATCCCAACAATTTTCAGTGCATTAAAATCGTTTGCTTTTGGCGAGGAAAAGTGCTGCTCGCCAGATTAAGCGATGCTTACGCCTTTTCACGACAAATATTCGAAAGTATTTTTTTACATACTTTCTACTGTAATTCTGCCGGTAATTTTGAATGATCCTTTATTTACATACATAAGAAATCATTAATTTAATTAGTATTTTTTTTTTTTTCAAAAAATTCTGAATACGTCCAGGACAAAAAATAATCTTAAGATTACCTGAAGAAACCTCCCCTTTAATCAGAAATTTGAAGAAATTTTTCAGACTTAGTTTTATCTTAGAAGCATCTGCAGAATTTTCTTAGATAATCTTAAAAAAAGCTGCAGAATGGGCCAAATACCTGCAGATTTTCTACAGACTTTTGGGCGAATTACCTACAGTTTTTGTACAGATTTTTTTTAGTGGGTTCCTTGCAAGTCATCGCATTTGCCACGTTTGACTTATAATTTTCCACTTCTTAATATTATTCTCCTTCTGATCAAGTTTCTCTGTCTTCTCTTCTATTCAATATAATCTAACTAGAAACATTTGTGTAACAAACATAAACAAAGCAAAACAAAAAAGTGAATTGAAGAGATTTTCCTCTCCGCAGATTTCTTTTTCTCTCTCAAAAAAAGACGTTTTGTCGTTTTAGATTGCAAAAAAAGTGAATTAATAAGAAAAACAAGTGCACGAACATTAGTTGGGCGGGAGTAAAACGTGTCGGAAATGCTTTTAATCTGACAAGGAAATAAAGAAGCTTTTAAACGCACATGGAAGCTGTTAAATCTTTTTCATCTCAATTACGTTACGAAGGAGGGGATTTAAAAAAAATCGATTAAATCGTCTCGGTTTTAAATGGTGAAGGAGATATTTATACCGTATAAGGTATTACCTTGATTGTGTATGACTCAGCATCTGAGATTAATAGCTAGATATTATGTAAAAAAAGTTCAGTTACAAAAACGTGATAAATAATTCATTGAATATGAAGAGTTAACTGCGAACTTGAAGTCTTTCTACCAAAGAGCAGTTTGGGGATAAATGGGAATTTGCTTTTTATTACGAGGTAGGCTTAACCTCTTCAGACCTGATGCATCCTACAGAAGAGTACACATCTTTTCGATTTTTTTTCTTTTTTTTTTTTCGCGTATGTAAATAATGTTAAAAAAAAAAGAGAAAATGAAGTTAAAGGAGCCTAACAGATCGCAGAATAAACAAAATAGCAGTTTGTTTCTTAACACCTTCGCGATGGGAGCTTTTTATGAAATTTTTATTGTCTTGTCACCGGCTTTTAAAAACAGAAATTTGTGCCTTATTAAACAGAGAAAATGCTCCAATTAAATAAGGCAAAATTTTTGCGATTTTCAAAACGATTGCAAGACTTACCCTATACTACGTATGATGGGTAAGTAAAAAGCATTGCAGCGTGCAAAAAAGCTTTATTTACTTATAGGGGGAGAAAAGAAGATCGGAAAAAAAAATTACGGGTGATAGTTTGTCAATATTTATTAAGTTAAATCGGCCAAACCGCTTAGTAAAATTAAAAACGGAAGACACATTTTGAAATGTATCCTTATGTTTCAAAAGTTCCTATCAATTAAAAAATATATCGCGATTAACCATTTGGAAAGAAAAAAGTTTTTTCTTTTATTGAAACGCTCTTCATGTCACAGTTTAGAGGCACCAACAAATCAAAAATGCGTTCTTAAAGCTGTGATTTTCTTCTGATCGATGGTGCGATTGATTTAAAAAATATATTAATTTAAACCCTTACCGACTAATATATCGGCGAACTCACTTAAAATTTAGCCGAGTCACTTCACGCGATATTTTTTCTACGCTAAAAGTATCTAAATCCCCGCATCTTAACATTTTTTTTTTTTTTTTTTTTTTTTTTTTTTGAATAGACCAAATTTACATCACTTACAAAAATTTTTTAATGTTCGGACGAAAATAAATAGATTTTTACATTTTTTTTTAAATATTTATTTATTTATTTATTTTTTAGGGACGCTGTATTGAGGTTCCGTTGAATATATATATATATAAACGTATATATAAGAAAAACATTGTTTATATATATATATATATATATATATATATATATATATATATATATAGATTTTTAGGAATATGCTCGTATGGAAACCTTACTTGTCAACATTCCGAGGAAATCAGTAAAAACTCAATGCTTCGTCGCACTTTTGCTTGCTTTTGGTGCAGTACGCATAGTCTCCAAAAATCAAATTATACAGAAGGTAAAATACCAAATAGCAGATAGTTTCTATTCAACATTTTTTTTTTTTTTTTTTTTTTCGAGATTTCTTCATTTAAAATGCAAAGTCAGAGAAAATGGAGTTAAATATATAAAGTCATACAAATTTCCATACAATCGTATGGAAACCTTACTTGTTAGTACTACATACTATAAATGTGCAGATCTTGTTGCAAAAATGTTGCACTCTTATTCGAAAATACTTGAATACAAGATTTATTACGATTGCATATATTAAATTCAATTAAACAGGATCCTTCATCTTAAACAGGATGTAATCACCATGGTAACCCACAATTATATCCATCTTGAAATATTACGCAGTCAAGTATTATCCTCCTTAGTCCTGATTCACCTGTTTTATGATAATTTTAAACAGGTTTTTACAGTCCAAGAGCCGACAGCACAAAAACCGAAGTCATCGAGCACAAGAGAAAATTCTTTATTTTATGGAATAATAATAATAATAATAATAATAACTTAGTGATCCATGTCTGCAAGAAGCGAAGTGGTGCATAAGCCAAAATGAATACCACTAGTGGTTGACTCGTAGGCTTAGCATTGCGTTTGCCGTACAATCAAAAGTATGAAGACATGGAAAACTGGGTGCGGGAAAATACAATGCCAATCCTACGAGTGAACCACTAGTGGTATTAATCTTTGACTTATGCACCACTTCGCTTCCGGCAGACATGGATCACTAGATTCCTCTATTACTACCCTTCCATAAAATAAATAATTTTTTCTTGAGCTCGATGACTTAGGGTTTTGTGCGGTCAGCTCTTGGACTATTATGGTCTCACGAAATATTTGTGTCAGGAGAGGAGATTACAGGATTTAATAAAACAGGGCTGCCACAGGCAACTAACAAATACTTTGGCAAAATTTGTAAGAGAAATATACTTCAAAACAGTGGCGCCAACTTAAATGGGCCCCTGGGGCGCGAGTCCACCCGATAATTTGATATCTTTATCCACCCATTATTAATTGAACCCACCCAATATTTTTGTATTTGTTCAAAAATTTTTTGAGCCCACCCAATATTTTTCAAAAGTTGGCGCCACTGCTTCAAAATGCAGATACAAAAAATACCGGCACAAACAGAATATAAAAATAGTCGCCTGTGGCAGCCCTGATGAAGAATACTGTTATTAATATCTTCCAAAGTTTTGATTGGATTTTCATGAAATTTGAAATGATTCGAGAAAATTCAAAACAATTACATGTATTGAATTTCAAACCATTTCAAACCGACAGCACAAAAACCTACGGTTTAAAAGAAATAAATAAAACTTAAAAAACTTAACTTAAAACAACTTGAAAAAAAAAAAAAAAGCTTTATATAATGGAAGAGTAGTTATAGGGGAATTTAATGATCCATGTCTGCTGAAAGTGCAGTGGTGCATAAGCCAAAATTTAATATCACTAGTGGTTTACTAGTAGAATTATCACTGTGTTTGTCCTACAATCATTTTATACCAAAAAATACTGCCACTAGTGTTTTACTCACAGGCTTATAATTGTGTTTCTCCTACAATCAGATGTATGAAATGATAGTAGGACAAACACAATGATAAACCTACTAGTAAACCACTAGTGGTATTAAATTTTGGCTTATGCACCACTTCACTTTCAGCAGGCATGGATCATTAGATCCCCTATGACTACTCTTTAATAATATAAAGCGTTTCCCCCCCCCCCCTTGCATTCTAAACCTTAGGTTTTTGTGCTATCTCTTGGACTTGTGATATCGGCCGGCTTCGTGAGGTCGACGCCAATAAGTCTGCGATGACGTCTGTGAAAAACTGTCCGCTGCGTGAATTTTCATTTTGAAAGAGACTTTTTGAAAGTAACTTTTTCGGTTTGAAATGGAACTGAAACGAAGGGATTCAGTTGTTGCCTGGTGCGCAGCAAAGAAAGAACGTTCTTTTCGGCGGGCTTGGGTGTGAGCCGTGTATGGTTCAGATTTTAAAGAACATCGGAAAAGGGTGTTCGAAAGCTCATGCCCGGAAGGGGCAGTATATTTTCAAGTGCATTTTCCTAATGGATATACCTGTACATAATTGTAAATAGCGCAGTGTGGTTATGTATATAGTTTTCATCGTGTATTCTGTGTGTTGGTTTTATTAAAGTGAATTGTGAAATTGTACAGAGAGTCGGAGCATATTTAGTTACGACGTCACAGACTAATTCTGTTGGGAAGTTTTTGCGCTATTATATGCGGGCAGACGGACAGACAGATAGACGACGACTAAAGGTGATGTGCTTGCATATAATTACGAAAGCCTTTAACATTTATTTTGATGCACAAAATGATAAAGAATTTTCCTTATCTTACTAAACAAACAAATAAAAGACATGATTTTCATAATTTTCTAATCGTAGCAAGTTCAGTGTGTTGTGACAATAAAAAAAAAAAAATAATATGTAAGAGAAACATTACATTGCACAAATACTTCTTTCAAAAGCAAAAGGACTAAAGTTTGAGTGGATTGTAAAGTATCAACACGAGAGTCATAAATAGGAGCTCAAATAAAAGAATTCAGCAGGAAAAACAACTTGACACCCCCAAATTTAAAAGAAACACAACGATTTTCTTAAGAAGAATGCGACCCATTTGCCACCGTAAAAGCACCAATTCAAGTTTATAAATGGGAAGAAAAGAAAATAAGAAACGAGGACAAATATTTGCAGAGGGTGTTTTAAAATTTTAAAAGACCATGTACTTTTTTGGAATGACAAAATAGAAGTTAGAGGTTATTTCTTTAACTGGCAATTTCAGTCGCTGTAATGTTATTTACACATAAAATGGAAGTAATTTTGAGGATAATTACCTAATGCTGAAAGTTTCCAGTTAAATTTCAGATTTAAGGGGCCTTTTTTTTTTTAATACTACATACTGAAGATTTCCAAATAAATTTCAGATTTCTGGGACCTGTTTCTTTTTACCACGCTTTTATTAGCTTCACCTGTATGTTTGTGGGTTTGTGAGTTTGTAACTCTCCTTATTTTATGATGTTCACCGATTACTCCGAAACCATGCAACCGATTAACTTGGTTTTGGTGTTAAATGAAAGACGATGCTCTCGAATTGGTACCACTTCAGTTTCATCGAAATTGGTTCAGTACTTTTTTAGAAATTAGGCAAAAACTAATAAAATTAGTGATTTTTCGCTAATCAAAAGTGTTGAATACGCTCACTGAATGGAATGTAGATAGCATGGCCGAGCGGTCTAAGGCGTCTGATTGAAGCTCTGTTTTTCGAAAGAGATTGTGGGTTCGAACCCCACTCCTGACATTATTTACATCTATGTAAAATTTTAAAAAAAATGTCCGTATTACAATTTTTATTTTTAACCGGCTTCAGAAAAGGAAGAGGAAGTTATCAATTCGACGCGTATGTATTTTTTTTCTATGTATGTTAACCAATTACTCTGAAACTATCCAACCGATTAATTTGGTTTTTGTATTAAATATAAATATAGTTTAAAAAAACTAAAAACCACGCTTTTAAAGTAATCAAACTAAAAAGTGAAAAATAAATATAGTTTAAAAAAACTAAAAAACACGTTTTTTAAGTATATCAAACTAAAAAGTGAAAAAAATAATTCGTACTATAAGCTGAAAACGAAAATAGATGAAAAATACTATATTACTATAAAATCATTGTTATCATAGAAATCAATTAATAAGCAATAAATAAAATTATCGTGGAAAAAAAGCGTGGGGTGCTTCTTAAGAACTGATAGATGGAGCATGGTAGATGGAGCACCCCACGCTTTTTTTCCACGATAATTTTATTTATTTCTTATTAATTGATTTCTATAATAACAATGATTTTATAGTAATATAGTATTTTTTTTCATCTATTTTCGTTTTCAGCTTATAGTACGAATTATTTTTTTTCACTTTTTAGTTTGATATACTTAAAAAGCATGTTTTTTAGTTTTTTTAAACTACATTTATTAATATTACAAACTGAAGGTTTCCAATTAAATTTCAGATTTAAAGGACCTTTTTCTTTTTAATATTACGTAGCTTTATAATAGAACTACATTGAAAGGCTGATTCTTTTTGAGTTAATAATAATTTCAAGGAATATTTAGAACTATTTCAACCTAAGTACCATTATTATTTTTTTTAACCATAAATTTCTTTCAAAAAATCCATGTTATTGTCTATATTAAAGAAAAGAAAATACATTTATTAATAATGTTTTGTTAAGGGAAGTGTAATATTTGATAATCCAAAAAGGAAAAAAATAATTAAATATTAATGAACAATGATTGCTAAATTTTTGAAAATTTAATAAGTAATTTTTATTTAGTTTTAATTTATCTAAACTGCCGTACAATTTAACAATAAAGAAACACTTTAGTATCGTTAAATCGAGACCATACTGTATTTAAAATGAAATCTTTTTATTATAATAAGATTTGCCGAAAATGACATGAAAGGAATAGTAAATAAATAATATCCATTTTTCAACGCCTTTTAAGTCATTATGTGTATATTTTAAGGTTTACATTCATAATAAGGTGTAAATTCCATCAAAGCACTGGTATTAATACAGTGATTTGACTCATTGGAGTGCATGATGGTAAATTTTCTTGAAATTGCTAAATAAATAAATAAAAACATGATTTTCTTAGTTTTCTAATCATAATTAGTTCAATGTACAGCAGATGTTAAATTCTTTCTCCCCGTCTCCCCCACTCAATCGTGAGATTTTGAGAGAAATACTGCATTTTTAAAGGCAAAAAGTTTTAACTGGAGTAGGTTATAAAGTACCACCAGAAGAATAATAAACGCGAGCTCAAATAAGAGAATTCAGCAAGAAAAACATCTTGCCATCCCCAAATTTAAAATAAATATAGCCATTTTCTGAAGAAGAATGCGAACCATTTGCAACCGTAAAAGCACCCATTCAGGTTTATAAATGGGAGTAAAAGGAAATAAGAACCGAGGACAAATATTTGTAGAGGGTGTTTTAAAATTTTAAAAGACCGTATACTTTTCTAGAATGACAAAACAGAAACTAGAGATTATATCTTTAAGTGGCAATTTCAGTCGCTGGAATGTTATTTACAGATAAAATGGATATAATTTTGAGGATAATTTTCTAATGCTGAAAGCTTCCACTTAAATTTCAGATTTAAGGGCTTTTTCTTTTTAATATTATATGGCTTTATATGAGACTTAATCTAATGCAGTATACGATTTAACGATAATTTTCAAGGAGATTTTTATAATCGTTTAATCGGGGTTAGATTGTATTTAAAAGGAAAAAAAAACTTTATTATAAATTATAACAAGTCGAAAATTGTACGTCAAATGAAGTGCATTCGTACTCTAAGTTTATGAATATTCAGATCTCAGTGCAATAGCTCCTGTACTTTTGTGTAAAAATGCAGGAATTTATTATTATTCTACACATTGAATTCAGTATTGCAGAAATAATAGGACTCCATCTTAAATAGGACATCATCAACATAAAAAGCTAGAATCATTACCTAACATGGGAGATCACTCAATTGCGTATGATAGCATTTAAGAGAATGAAAGGAAAACTTTCATTACTATCTTTTTAAGTTTTAATTCGACTGTCATGAAATTTGAAATGACTCGACAAAATTCTGCAAACATTATCGATATATATTAAATTTCAAAACATTCGGTTGGGTAGTTTTTGCGCTGTTATATGCGAGCAGACGGACAGACAAATAGATGGACCAGACGACGACAATTAGTGCTATGTGTTTACATAATTATGAACGCCCTTAACATTTATTTTGATGCACAGTGTGATAAAGAATTTTCCTTATCTTACTAAAATAATTAACCCTGCTGTTCTGTTCGCATTTACTATACGTATGTAGTGTTCGGGTCAATGTGACCCGATTTAGAATATTACCTTTTCTAGCAGTAAATTAAAATAACTATTTTAGAGATAATTAAAAAAAATAGTAAAAGAAGCTTAAATAGATATCAAATAATACAAAACACCAGTAAAATAACTTTAAAAATGTTTGAATACTTACTTTTATTTACAATTTGGACAAAAATAGCTTACGTGAAATTTGCAACTGTGTTTTTTGCAATTGTAACATAACATATTAATTTTGTTGTCGTTGGTTGATGGGCAGAACTTGCATCTTGCACTTTTAGTACACAATGAAGTGTTCTCATCTGATTACGAGGGTACGTTTGCACTTTTACAACGCATTCTCTTCACAATTTTGACTGAATCTTCGCTTCTGGAAAGATGCTATCTTACTTCAATATGTGGAAAAATTAGAGATTTCCCCAATTCTCCTAAAAAGAGCCTTCGTTTGGTTAATTTATTTTCATTCCATTTGCTTTTTATTGAAACCCACAGAATAAATGCACTGTAAGCAGATGTATTAAGCATATTATAGAATACTATCATAGGCCAGCGATTGTTTTTCTCTTACAAGTGTATGTACTCAAAAGTTGATCAAGACTATCCACCGCCCCTTTAGTTGCATTATAATCTAATATCATTTGTGGTTTTTGTCAGGTCTGTCGCTAACTTCATTTTCATGATGGAAAGTGCTCATAAGAATAACATTTTTGTTCTTTTTAGGGATGTAGTTTACAACTGTTGTATCTTCTGTAAAATAGAATGATGAGCTGTGCACTTCTTTGTTTAGCATTTTCTCAGGAAGTTCGGGCTTATTTTTTCTAATGGCGCCAAGCATAGTCATTTTCCGTTTTAGAAGAAGTTTTCCCAAGTTATAGGATGTGAAAAAGCTATCACATGTAACATTGTGCCCCGAATACCCATAAGTAAGGCCATTCACTTCCGCATACCCTGACTTTTCTCTGGGTTTGATCTTTGATTTTTTCCAGTATAAATTTGTGCATTCAGTACATACGAAGTTTTGCTATCACATAAAGTCCATATTTTTATCCCATACTTGGAGGGTTTACTAGGTATATGTTGTTTGAAAGAGAATCGTCCACGAAATCCTACTAATTGTTCATCTACAGTAACATTTTCACTTGGATTATACAATTTAGGTTGAATTTCTATCCACTTTTCCCAAATATCTCGAACAGTAGCTAATTATCTACAGACCTTCTTTCTTGCCTGGTAGATTTATTGTCAAAACGAATAACTCTCGATATCATATGAAAGGTTTCGAAGGACATTGTAGCACGAAATATATTTCTGCCTGTTTCTTGATTCCACAAACTTTTTGTTGATTCTCCATATGATTTGTACACACCAGCTAATAATATTAATCCGATGTATGCTTGAAAAGTTTCAGTACTAATATCTTTCCACTCTTTTTCATACACTTTTCTTCCTTCTATATTAGTCATTTTTATGATTTCGTTCTCGATTGTAGAATTGAATACTGTCGCAAATGCACTTTTTATGTTAGTTATCCTTGTCGTTGCATATCTTATGACACCTGGAGTACTTTTTATAATATTAACAGACGTTAATCGACCAAAATGAAGAAGGAGATTCAATTCCCACACTGTAAGAAAAAGTACTGTAATTTTACAGCAAAAAGTGCTGGCAATTTGGGTGCCAGCACATTATGCAGTTATTTTACAGCAATGGCGTTATTTTAATTTCACAGTGCAGGCGTAAATTTTACTGCAGTTTTAGCTGTTATTTTTACAGCAATTGCGTTATTTTAATTTCACAGTGCAGGCGTAAATTTTACTGCAGTTTTAGCTGTTATTTTTACAGCAATGGCGTTATTTTAATTTCACAGTGCAGGCTTAAATTTTACTGCAGTTTTAGTTGTTATTTTTACAGCAATAGCGTTATTTTAATTTTACAGTGCAGGCGTAAATTTTACTGCAGTTTTCGCTATATTTTTTACAGCAATGCCGTAATTTCATTTTTACGGTATTGTTGTAATTTTCACGGCACTTTTAACCATTATTTTTACAGCTATATCATAATTTCATTTTACAGTATTGTTATAATTTTTATTATTTTTTTAGCCGTAATTTTTACAGTTGTGATGCATTTTAATTTTATAGCACAACTATTAATTTAAATGTATTACGGTTGTGCTGTAAAATAAAATATGATTAAAATGTAAAAAAAGGATAAAAATGCAGTTAAATTAACAGTCATGCTGTAAAATTAAAATGCATCACAACTGAAAACATTACGGTTAAAATATAATAATAATTACAACAATACTGTAAAATGAAATTATGATACAGCTGTAAAAATAATGGTTAAAAGTGTCGTGAAAATTACAACAATACCGTAAAAATGAAATTAATTCTTAATATTCTTAATTTTTATGCATTTTTCACTACTGCAATGTTGTATTTGCAATTGTCTTTTCACTACGTTAATATTATATTTGTCTTACAGCAAAAGAAGGGGGGGGGGAGAGATAAATCTTTATAGACAATTTACCAAACAAGTAATATTTTGTTTTAAAAAATGATATACATTTCTTTGATGCTTGCCAGTCAAAAACATTTTTAATATAAAAAAAAAAGATTTAAATATTTTTTTTTTTTTTCACAGGTTGAAATTTTTTTAAATCATAATTATGCAGTTTTAAAATTTTAATAAAATTGTTAAATGCACATTAAAAAATAATAAATATATAAAAATTTAGACAACAAATCTATGTGCTATATACAAAATATGTGTGCTATATAAAAATTTTTGTGTTTTACAATTTAAAATTATAACATGCAATATAATTTTCATTGGCGTTATTTTTTTTTCTTTTAGTTACTGTTATATATTACTAATGAACTAATTAAGTATTTTTTTCTGAATTAAAAACTATTATTATTACTTACTTTTTAATTTAAAAAAAAGGTTTATAACTATGATGTTACAGTGAATAAAAGCATTTTTTTTTCATTGTTTTTTTCCGCCATTTTGTTATCTCACTCATATAAATTTGACATGAATATAAATAACTAAAATGAAATTTTGCTCTTTGAACCTATATAAAAAGAAATTTAAAAAAATAATAAAATGTATTAAGACTTTGTCCATTTTTAAAAAGTAGGCATTGCGATGGCAATCGTATTTTTGTCGTGAATATATTATTACGTAATATACAAATAATTGCTTGACGTTAGCAAAATTATTACTTCAACTTCCAAATGTTAATTTATCCCTCTTCTCTAAAAAATAATAAATCATTTCAATAAAAGTATTTTAAAATGCCAATTCTCTTTTTTTTTTTTTTTTTTTTTTTTTTTTTTTTTTAAATTAAGCAACTGTATCGAGTATTTTTGCACAATCAATCATCAGTACGAATAATAAATTTTATTCACTATTATTACTATGTTATACCAAAAAAAATTATGTTTTTATATATACATATATATGCAGTTATTTTATTAATACTTATACACCAAGCACTGAATGGTAGATACATGATCTTGTTCTAATTTATATACAGTTATTTTAATTAGTTTTAAAATAACTACTATGTAATTATTAGAAAATGTCGACAGTAATAACATAAGAAAAAAATCCTCTGGAATCATGATTTGACTATTTACATTTTTTACCCTTTTGATATTCTAAAAATAATGATTAAATTTATTTACATTTTATTGTAATTTCTTTAGCAATAAAATCCATGTTTCTTTCTATATATATATATATATTTCTTTTTTCCGGAATTCTTTTACTGATGTTTAACAATTAATGATATATATTTAATTTTTACTTTATGTAGACATATAAACATTAATTTTGAAATATGTAGTCTGATAATAGTATTAAAAATAAATTAAAAAATAATAAAAAACAGTAAAATAATGATTTGACTGTTTAATTTTTTTGCCATTTTTATTTTCTAAAAAAAATAATCAAATCGATTTTGTCATAAACAATCGCATAATGTTTAAATGTAAGTGAAATGATGCCATGCTGTATTCACTCTCGGTAAAGAATTTGATGTATTTGTATACAAACACACTAACAGTATTTAGACACGAGTAATATGAGTATATTAAACTGATTAGTTTTCTAAGCAAATAAATAGTGACACAAAGTGCTTTAATTCAGTAATATAATAAAAAACAGCAATTTATACTTAACCAATTCCAAAGCCGAATATTTTAAACATAAAACTATTTTATTAATTCTTATATCTAATTCACTTGCAACAAATGTTTAAAATTAAGGTTTAATACTTGCATTCAAAATGTTACTTACATTAGTGGAAAAAAAAAATCTGAATTTTAATCAACTTATCATGTAAAAGCTAGAATAAATGATAAAATATTACAAAAGTTGTTTTAAATCAATGTTGAACTTTGATTTTCATATGTTTTAGACATGTATTACCATGAAAAATCTCTTATGAAGAAAAAAAAATAGATATTCATAATGTATATTCTTATCTTATTCTTATTTTCTTATAAAATCTGTATTGCGGATTTAGAAAAGCAAAATAAAAATGCAGTCATTTAAAAACTTATTGTATTAGTAAAGTTCTATAGTTTTATGCATGCAGCAGATATTTTCAGCAACTAAAAAATCTAAGAAAGTGTAAATTTTATTTCAAATGTTTGTATACTATAAATGTTTGCGTAAAACTAAAATTTTTTTGTGATATGCTTTTTCCTCTTTTTAATTCTGAAAATATTTTTCTTCACTCTTCTTTTGTTTTTATAAAACTCCTGATAATAAATATATGAAAAAGACATAATAAATACATGAAAAAGACATGACAAATACATGAAAAAAAGAATTTATTAATTAGAAATATATATAAGTGAATATTAGAAAAATTCTCATTTATAATCATTAAGACATTGCCATTCAGGCATTCATTTCCTCTTCTTGGACCTCTCTTCTTTTCCATCATTTCGATATTTTTAGATGCAATTCATTATCTGATGGTTTCTTTAATTTCAAGGAAGGTGGAATAATCAAAAACAGTGAAGGTGGACTAAATCTGAAAAGAAATAAGGGTTTCAGTTTTTAAAAAATGCTGACCAGGTCGCTTTTAATATTTTATGTTAACAAAATCATTTAAAATATCAAAATGAATCTTTCATAGCTGCAAACCTACCTCACTCTACCCTTTTTTATCCACACATATACATACGCGCGTAAAATAATCAAAAGTTAAAGGTTAAAATTTTCAAATATATATTGCTTTGTTTTGTTTGAGGCAAATAGAAAATTTTCTGAAAATAAGTGTAATAAATTTGTAAAAATAAATTTTCTCTTGATTTATTGATTTTTTTAGTTTCATCTTTGAAAATTATATTTGTACATACATTTATTTTGTAAATTGATTGATCCATGCATAAATTGTAAAAAATAAACTTCTATTTTTTCATTACAGTCCTCCCCACTTAATCGGGTAACGGATAATCGAATACCCCGCTTATTCGAATAAAATCCTCCGGAACCGAATTTAATGCCATTAGGCTAATGTTATTTTACCCCGCTTAACCGAATACTTTTCACGAAATGTCCTCGCTTAATCGAATAACAAATGAGTGAGACAATTTGAAAAATGGGTGTGAAAAACACGTTTCAATTGGAATTTCCTCTACATTTTTTTTCATTTTCGGTTGTTACACAGAAAACAAATTTCCAGCACTCTCAGCATGGATTTCCCCTGGCAGGTGTATAATTGGCTGGTCAAGTGTCCCTTCCTTGTTCATTTTTGAAATTAATTTCAAACTAGTCGTTGGGGGCCACCGTAATACTTACCCATCATGGATATGTATATAAAAATAAAACATGTGAAAACTATTTATACAATGCATTGCAATTCATAAACAAAATTTAAATATTGTTAATATACAGAGTAATGCTATATTAAAGAACTGCTGATGTACCAATTTCGACAAATTATATAAAACGCCAAACTACTCAAGTAGTACCGAACTGCGTAAAAGAAACATCCTTATAACTCCAAAAATAAGAATTCTATTAACTAACAATTAACTGCGTCGAATTAAGCGTCTCATTTCCAATTAAAATATACCTCTGAATTGAAATTTGAATGAAATACAGGGTCATGAAAAATCGAAGAATGTGGAAAACAGGATTACAAATATCTCAACAACTAATAATCCGATCGACTTCGTTCTATATGCAAAATGTTTGTTATTTTATTGCCTTTTACGTCCATTCTTTAGAACAAAAGAATTCGAAAATTTTTATATACCTTTCATCAGAACGAATTTTTCGAGAGTCCGAAAAAAATAGTTCCGGATAATCGAGGTTGCTGATATTAAATAGGCTTCGTCCCATTCTTACATACTAACCACATACAAAATTTCAAGTTTCTATCTCAATTTGTTCGGGAGATAGAGCGTTTACAGACAGACAGACAGACAGGCGGACGGCAAAAAATTTTTTCTAAAAATATGTTTTTCGGAATCTCCACTATCTAAAACGTGTAAATCCGTCAAAAAAATTTTCGATTTTCAAAACGATTGCAAGACTTACCCTATACTACGTATGATGGGTAAGTAAAATGGTGAAATAAATTGGACAGTAGTTTCGATTAATTTTGTATATTGTTAACTTTTGTTTGTGAAAGGACTTTTTTTCACTTTCGTTTTTTTACAGCTATTTTTGTTGGAGACACTTTCATTTTCAAAACCGGTTCCGAAACTGAAATCATCCTCATTAAAAATATCCGCAATAAAAATCGAAAAAGTTAAAAGCGACGACGCCCTTTGTGCAGATCGATCTCAGGTATCCATTGCAAAAAAGATCATTTAAAAGTATTGAAATGCGATAGAAATATCTTTATAAATTTCTTCTATAGGATTAGCATTAGCGAGTAAATCCTTTCGCTCCATCCCTTTAATAATGATGTGTTGTCATTTAGAGGCTCAAGATGGTAATTATGATACCATTTGAAAAAAATCTCGTCCATTTTTTACGCTAAAACTTTAAATAAACCCCTTTCATCTTTTTTTTTTATTTTTTTATTTAAACCTGTGTAAATTACGCAAATTAAATTCTAATAACAAAATTTAGACCCAATTCACACGATCTGCATTGTAAACAAAATGCATGTGTTTACTGTCATTGAACTATTGCATATATTTATTTGTCATTTTGTTTTTATTTCAGTTTGTATTATTCTATTAAAGTTTTTAAAGATTTTTTTATTCTGGTAATTAAATATACTATATTTAATAAATTTGTCATTTTATTAGACCTTAAATATTACATTTATATTCCACCCCGTTTAATCAAATACCCCGCTTAATCGAATATTTTTTCTGGAACCGTCAATATTCGTTTATGCGGGGACGACTGTATTAAGTATTTCTCATACCTAACTTTTATATGAATGTATATATCGCTCACCTGCAAGAAAATAAATACATCTTGCAAAAATTAATTTTGTTTTTTCTTCCATTAATAAGCCCGTCATTGGTGCATCCTAATACAGAAACAGTTTCAAGTGTAGCTATACGAAAAAATGATTTATTACGCTATATGCCCATTTGTTACTACAGGCGAGAGATGAAATGTGGGGGGGATATAAGATTATCCCATCTCCAAACCTCATCCTACGTCTTCATGCTTATTTATTTTGTGCTTTTATTACTTTCTTCTATCTTTACAAGAAGAAAGTATTGGATTCATGAAAATTTTCGACTTCCGGTTTTCGACGGATTTATACGTTTTAGAAGGTCCTGAACACGTTTTGACTATTTTTAGAAAATGTCTGTCTGTGAGTCTGTCCGTCTGTCTGTCTGTCTGTCTGTCTGTCTGTATGTGACAAAAAATTTGTGGGCGCTCTATCTCAAGAACTAATGCTCTAAATTTAATAAAATTTTATATTCAGTTAGACCTTGATATGAATTAGTGCTTATTGATTTTTGGTGAATATTGGCCAGCAGGTGGCGCTGCTATACTACGTTTTTCATGATTTTCAAGATTGCTATATCTCAAGAACTAATGCACAGAATTTCACCAAACTTCAGATTCTGTGACCCCTTGATATACATAGACGTTGATTAAGTTTTAGTGTAAATTGGCCAGCAGGTGGCGCTGCTATGCCACGTTTTTCATGATTTTCATGATAGCTATATCTCAAGAACTAATGCACAAAATTTCACCAAACTTCAGATTCCGCGATACCTTGAGATACATAGCCGCTGATAAGGTTTTGGTGTGAACTGCCCTATAGGTGGCGCTGCTATGCTACATTTTGCACGATTTTTGCGATAGCTATATCTCAAGAACTAATGCAGAGAACTTAATCAAATTTTAGATTCTGTTACTCTAGAATATATAACATAATTAGACGCTGATTACATCTTGGTATTAACCTTGCAACAGGTGGTGCAGCTATGCTGCATTTTGCACAATTTTTCCGATAGCTATATCTCAACAACCAACGCACAGAACTTCATCAAACTTCAGATTTTGTTACAAAATGACATATAACATAATTACACGATGTTTACGTTTTGTTATAAATCCTTCAACTGATGGTGCTGCTGTGCTATATTTTACACGGTTTTTTTTAAACTAGCTATATCTCAAGAACTAATGCACAGAATTTCATCAAACTTCAGATTCTTTTACACCATAACATAATTAGACGTTTTTTCACGTTTTGGCATAAATTGTCCAAGATATGGTGTTGCTGTGCTTTGTTTTGCAATTTTTTTGTTATAACTATATCTCAAGAACTAATGCACGAAATTCCATCAAATTTCAGATTCTGTTAGGTCTTGAGATAAATAGATGCTTATTAGGTTTTAGTATAAATTACCCAACATGAGGCACTACTAAACACATTTTCTCAGAATATTAATTAAATTTTGCGTTTTAGGCTTTTCGGATACCAGAATCTCATTAGGCTAGGTCAAATGTTCGAGGAAATTCGATAGTGGGTAACTTTGGGGTCACCACTTTTTTTTTTTTTTTTTTTTTTTTTTTATATTAAAATGTACTTATGAGATAGAAGAAAGTTTTGGGATTGACACATCCAACTAGTTCAGTTTTTATTACTGCATTCAAAACTATTTTATTTTCAGATTAGAATAAAATCGTACAATTTTTTTTTTTGCCTCTATTGTTAAACATATATTTGCCGAGATGCGTCTCTTTTCTTTCAAGTGAGCCATTTATACTATTATTTTAATCAAACTTTTCATCACAACATGTGTCATTCAAAGAACATTTTATCATAATCGAAATTTCTTTTTTAATCTGAAACTAAAAAATGAAATTCCGTCTGTGCAATAAAAATACAGAGAATTACTTATAAATGATTTTGAATATTTAGCCTGATGCTGTTGATTTTTTTTTCTATTACTAATTACAAATTATAAACTACTTTTAATTAAACTAGGAAACTTATCTATTATTTTCTGAAATCTATTTGTCAAAACTGAAAATACACGCAAAATTCAACAAAATACTTCAAATAAAGTGTTGCGAAATATTTCTATATAGTAAAGCTAACTAAAAGCACATTAATGTTAATTAAGATACATTTTGATAATTTTCATTTAAATATACAAAATTTACAAAAAATGATACTGCATGAAGAAGTTTAGATTTTTAGCATTGGAAAAGCTTATTGTGTGCCTCTGAAATTTACACTTAAATAGATTTAAAATACATTTAAAAAATATTTTTTTTTCTGCTTAGGATAATCCATCCATTTGGTGCATTATTTAGTTCTTCATTTAGTTCACTTGTAGTTTTATATTTTGAAGCTTTTGTTGACATCAGATGGATAGTTATTTAAAAAAGTCATTAGATAAATGATAAAAATATACGTGTATCTAAAAAGAAAAGGGGTAGCATCGGAATAAAATAAACTACCTTCTTTTGACAATCAATAGATTATGAGCCTTTTAAAGAGGGGCAAAATGAGAGATACACATTAAAATAATTGTTCCAGTAATGATTTTTTAAAAAGGAAAATAAACATGTAATAAATCAAGTGCCAAATGAAATAGAAATAATCAACGTGACAGAAAACGCAAATTATTTAACACATAATAGTTATTAATGTATAAGCAATATATACTACCAAAATAAGCATCAAATTCTATTTTTTTCAATCATGACTACAAAGCCTATTGGAATTTCATATTTAAGACATGCAAAGAAAGCAATGTTAAAAAAATTTTGAAGATTTTGGAAGTTATTAAAAAGATTTTGTTAAAAATCGTAACATAAAATTGTAACCTGAAAATTATTATTATTATTATTATTTCAACTCTAAATTGAGTTTTATTATAGAATTCTAATAATTACAAAAATGCAATTTATGATTTCATCAAAGAGTATAACTGTGTTAAATTACAAACCCGTTGAAATTTGCTTTAAATTTAGCGAAATTTTATTATTATTATTATTATTATTATTTTGAAAAATAATAATTAAAAATTGAAAATCCCTTGGAAAGAATGATTTTAATTTAAAAAGCACAAATTATTTTGTTGTTGTAATTACTTTTACTGATAATAGAGTGTGATATGTTAAAATTTAATGATGAACATGTAATATGGATAAGATTGCAAAATATTTATTATTCTCAAAACAATCTCTAGCTATAAAAAACCCTTAAATTTAAAAAAAAAATTCAAAAAAAAAAAAAATAAATAAATAAAAAATAAAATAAAAAAGTAATACATATTAAAATGATATATTCCTAAGTTTTCCAAACACAGGCACAAAATTGTAAGATTCAAATTATTATTATTATTAATTTTTAGATTAAGTCAGATTATATTTATTAATAATTACAAAGGGTCATTAAGTTGTTTCATTAAATTATATTTATTTAATTTAAATGGATATATATGTGATGAATTACAACTCAATTGAAATTTTACTATTATTAAACGGGATGAAAACTTCTTTGTTTTATTTCTAAAAATGTTTACTAACAATTGAAAGAATTCTTTTTATTTGAAAAGCGCAAATTGTAGTGTTGTTATAACAGCATGATAAGTTAAGATTAAATTAAATACATATACAACATATAATTTTTCAAGATATTTACCATTTCCAAGAAATCTATAAATATAAGGTAAACCTAAATTTAAGAAATGAAGTTTATTAAAAGACGTTTTTGATTAAGAAAATGACAAAATATTAAAATTCCGCCTTTCCAAGTTTTGCAAACCCAGACAAAAAAAATTGTAAGCTTAAATTATTATTATTAATTTTATTATTCTCATTTAATTTTAAATTAAATCATACCATATTTATAATAATTACAAAGGCTTATTAAGTTATTTATTTAATTCAAAAGGATATAAATAAAATAAATTACAACGCATTTAAAACTTGTTATTTGATACAGACAATATTAAATGGAACGAAAAAAATTGCATAATTTCTCAATATTTTAAAAATTAATTGAAAATGCATTTGAAAGAATTATTTTAACTTTAATAGCACAAATTTTTGTATTGCTGTAATTATCTATATTAATAAAAGAACATGATAAGTTAAAATTAAATGAAAATAATAAAGAAAATATATTAAAATTACATTTTCGCAACTTTTGCAAACTCAGCCAATAATATTGTAATAAAAAATATTATTTAACTTTAAATCAAATCAGTTTACATTTATAATAAATTCAAATTCTTCTTCAGTTGTTCCATTAAACTGTCTTAAAAAAAAAAAAAAAAAAAAAAAAAACCTTAAATGGAGATAAATGTGATAAAAAAAAAAAAAAAAAAAAAAAAAAAAAAAAAAAAACGCAATTGACGTTTGCTATCAAACCAAAGCATTATTAATTAGAACGAAATTTTCTTTCGTTTAATTTCTCAATATTTTAAAAATAAAATTGAAATTGTGTTCAAAAGAATTATTTTAACTTTAAAAACACAAATGGTTGCATGCATATAGTTATATTAACTAATGAAAGTACATGATAGTTAAAATAAAATAAAATACATATGAAATCCATAACTTTTCAAGATATTTATTTCTAAAAATATATAACAATAGAAAAGCTCAAATTAAAAAAAGAAAAAGTAAAAAAAAAAAGAACTTCGCTATTAAGAATATTAAAAAAGAAA
The DNA here is from genome assembly GCA_964019185.1 of Maratus speculifer. Classification (NCBI taxonomy): domain Eukaryota; kingdom Metazoa; phylum Arthropoda; class Arachnida; order Araneae; family Salticidae; genus Maratus; species Maratus speculifer. The sequence goes on from OZ025303.1 coordinate 69,795,086, forward strand.
TGTTAAAATTACATTTTCGCAAGTTTTCTAAACCCAAACACAATGTTGTATATATATATATATATATATATATATATATATATTAATCTAAATCAACTCAAATTATATTTATAATAATTACAAATTCTCTTTCAGTTGTTTCATTAAACTATCTTTTTTTTACTTAAAAGGGAATAAATGTGAAGGAGAATTTCTTTTGTTTAATTTCTCAATATTTTTAATGACAGTTGAAAATAATTTCAAAAGAATTATTTTAACTTTCAAAGCACATATTATTGCATGGGTATAGTTATTTTTACTATTAAAATAACACAATAAGTTAAAATATAATCAAATACATATGAAATGCATAATTTTTCAAGATATTTATTATTTTCTAAAAATTTATAATAATAAGGAGAACTTGAAATAAAAAAACATATTATAAAAAAGAAATTTACCATCAAGAAAATGATAAAAGAAATATTAAAATTACATTTTCGCAATCGCATACAAGTTTTGGAAATCCAGGTTCAAATTTATAAGTTAAAATTATTATTATTATTACTATTATTATATAAATCAAGTTAGTTGGCTAAGACTCATTAAATTGTTTCATTTAACTTACTTCATAAAAAGCACGGTTGGAAAAAAACCAGGTTTCTTAAAAAAAAAAAAAAAAAAAAAAAAAAAAAAAAGAAGAAGAAAAAACCGTTTTTATTTTGGTTTAAACCTGATTTTTTTAAAACATCCTTTTCTATTACATATACATGCATATTTATTGTTAAAAATAGACATTGTTGAGTTATAAGTAGTATAAATGCATTTGAAAATAATTTAAATTAAATAATTATAATTAACTATTTAGAAAATTGAAAAAACCATATTTTAATCTAAATAGTTATTAGTAAAGTCTTATGTTCAAACAATAAGCTACTCTACACAGTAAAACATTGATGCTTTGAAAATCTTTATAAATAATCTTTTTATTACTTATAAGAAACATTTGATGTAGTTTGTGAACATAATATTCTTTTCTACAATTAAAAAAATAATAAATTTGAGATTGATCTTGGGGGGTTTTGTGTTTTGAGAGACAATTCTAAATCAACATTTATGGTCATTAGATTTAGCAGATTACTGAGGGGGGGGGGGGAATAATTTGTTATTATTAAAATACTATAACTAGCACCCAATTTTTGAATACTCATTCAACTTCATATTTTGATTTTAATTTTTAAAGATAATCTCCCCAATAGAAAAAAAAATTCTTTTATAGTTTCACTAAAATTTTAAACATAATCCAGTTATAGCTCCATATTCAAAAGCATTGTGCATGTTATGATAGATTGCTTTAAATCATCTGCATTTTTTAAATGAAAATATTTTATACTAAATACAGAATACCTATTTTTAATTCATTTTATATTTGATCAATTCACATATTCTAAGATTTTTCTTTAGAATAATGGAATATGGTCATCAATACATACTCAATTTCACCCTATACATAAAAAACCCCTAGAATCACTATATTTAATACATTTTGCTGAAATAAAGTGTTAAACATAGAAAATATTTATATCCAATAATTTGTAAGTCTTAAATTGTAAATAAAAATGAGAAAATATCATTAGATTTTTTTGAAAAAAACCAATTGGTTTTTTATGAGAAAAAAACCAGTTGGTTTAAACCGTGGTTTAAACCAACTGCCAACTTTAAACCGTGGTTTAAACCATGGTTAAAACCAATTGGTTTAAACCGTGCCAACCCTGATAAAAAGTAAAAGGAAATAAATGTGATAAGTTACAACATAGTTGAAATTTACTATCAAAACAAAATAAAATTAAATTGAACAATTATTTACAGTATTTTTCAATGTATTACACAATATTTTAATTCTTCTGCTTAATTTGTGGAAATATTTTTAATAACAATTGAAAATGCATTTGAAAGAATTATTTTAACTTCAAAAGCACAAATTGTTGTAGTTGTATAAGAAGTAAAGTAATTTTGTTAGTAGTAAAGTAATTTTATAAAAAGTACTCTTGAAGCATTCAACTAATAAAAGAAGATAAAAAGTTAAAATAAATTAAATATGTATAAAATGCACAATCTTCCAATGTATTTATTATTTTCTATAAATTTATAATTATAATAGAATCTTATATTTAAAATAATGAGAATTATAATTTTTCCATTAAGACGATGTTAAATATTTTCTCAAATTCTGCAAATACAGTCGCTAAATTCTAAGATAAAAATTATTATTATTATTATCAGCAGCATTTAACTTTCAGTCAAGTCAGATTATATAAATAATAATTACAAAGGCTCATTACGTTATGCAACGCAATTGAAATTTGCTATCAAAATAAAGTAATATTGAAATGGAACAAAAATGTCTTTATTTAATTTTTCAAACATTTTTAGTAAGAATTAAAAATAAAAAATTCCTTTGAAAAAAATATTTTAACTTCAAAAGAACAGATTTTCGTATTATTATAGTTATCTATATTAATAAATGAACGTGATAAGTTAAAATTAAATGAAATCTACATAAAATAAATAATTTTTCAAAATACTTGTATTTTCTAAAATCCTCTAAGAAAACTTATATTTAATAAAATGAAATTTTCAAAAAAGAAATTTAGCGTTAACAATTTAGTGTTTATTGAAGTTACATTTTTCCAAATTTTGCAAAGAAAGGCGCAAAATTATCAGCTGTTAATTATTATTATTATTATTATTATTATTATTATTATTTAAAGTATTAGTATTATTATACTTTAAATCAATTTAGATTATATTAATAATAAATGCAAAGGCTCATTAAGTTGTGTCATTAAGCGATCTTCATATAATTTAAAATGAAATAAATATAATAAATTACAACATTAATATTTTTTTATCAAAAGAAAGCAATATTAAATTGAATGAGAATTTCTTCTGTTTAATTTGTAAAAATAAATTCATAACAATAAAAAATGTAAAATGCATTTGAAAGAATTGTTTTAACTTGAAAAGAAAAAATCATCGTAGTTTTGTTTTTATCAGTAGCAATTTAAGTAGTAGTATAAATAGTTTTATAAGAAATATTGCTGCTGTATTATATTAGATAAAAAAAGGAAATTAAAATGTATCAGATAGCAAAATATTTATTATTTTCTTAAAATCTATAAGAAAAACTTAAAAAATGAAGTGTTGCATTAAGATATTAATAAAAAAGTGTTTTCTCAAAATTTGCAAACATTATTACCAAATTGTAAATTAAAAATTTTTACTTTTATAGCTCAAAATTATTATTATTTTCTCTAAATCAATTTAGATTATATTGGTAACAATTGTAAATATGTAATACTAAATTGTTTCATTAAACTATTTTTATGTAAATTAAAAAGAAATAAATGTGATAAATTACTATAGAATAAAGTTTGTTATCAAAAAATGTAATACATAGTATATATGAAAAAAAAAAAAACTGTAGTTTAACTTTTGATTTAGAAAATAATGACAGTTTAAAATTGAAAATCATTTCAAATAATTATTTTAATTATAAAAGGACAAATTATTGTATTTTTATAAATATCTATACTAATGAAAGAATATAATAAATAAAAAGTAAATGAAATATATAATCTTTCAATACATTAATTATTTTATAAAAATATATTTTTATTTAAAAAAAAAAAAAAAAAAAAAAAAAAAAACTTAAAGAAAATAAAGTCTCCAAAAGAGATATTTTCCATTTAGAATATAGTGATAAGAAAGTATTGGAATTAATTTTTATTTTCTCAAGTTCAGCAAATTTAGGCATAAAAATATAAGCTAAAAATTATTGTCCTTATCATTATTATTATTTAAACTTCCAATCAAGCTAGATAATATCGATAGAAATTACAAATGTTTCTTAAACTGTTTCATTAAGAAATTTTGCATCTCGTAAAAAGTAACAACTAGCTTGAAATGAATTAATAAAAATGTAATTGCATGTTAATAATACATATTTTCTAAAAATAAATAAATAAATAAAAATAAAAAATACCGCATCAAGAATAAAACTGATTTCTAAAAAATTCAATCTCCTTTGAAAACATAAGAAAAAAAAATATATATTAAATCGGCGTTATGAATTACATAAAATCTCAGTTACTGTTGGCAAAGAAATTAAATTTAAACTAAGCATTATTGATCCATAATATGTGAAATAATTAAAAACGTCAAATTACATAGAAGATTTGTATATGAATTACAAAATAGATATAATCATACCAGTAAGATATATACTTTTTAATCATATAATTCATAATAAAATCCCACTTTGAATAACAATTAAAAAAAAAACTATAAAAAATAAGACAAAATTACAAAATATAATTTGTATTTTTTGGGGGGAGGGGAGGCAAATTTACTTATTATAATATCGAAATCAATATTACAAAAACACACACTTTTAGGCAAAAAAAAAAAAAAACACAAAAACACAAAAACAAACTGCACATAAAATTCTTGCTAAATTTAGAAATTGTGACATGATGAGATATATGAAATACGATAAATGACAATTTGGTTGCATGTTAGTGATCTTTACAAAAAACACAACTATCAACAATGAAATAAATACGATATATTATAATAAGTTTTTTATCAAAATAGTAATAAAAATAATTGCATTTTTATCAGCTAAAATAATTAAAATTAAATACCATTTTCGATCCAAAAATAATTAAAACAATCAAGCAAGGGAAAAAAATATTGCGCGTCAAGCATAGATTATGAAGCACTTTACAGCACATTCAGAATAATTTAAAAAACTGCACCCTTTGAAAAATTATTTGTACAGTAATTAAACACCTTCTTTTTATTTTCCGATAAATTAATTAGAGTTATAAGCGATTGCCCATGACGGCAACGTTTCTTAAGCAAGAAATGTTTCCAGTATCCCGTTTAAAAAGGGGCTGATTTAAGTAAGATATCTGGCAAGGTTAGTGACATAAAATGACAAGGGTTTAATGAAACAAGTTTTAAAGAATACTTTTTTTCAAAATAATCTGCAATCATGATTTTAAATTAAAAAAAAAATAACATAATATTTACCTGAAGTATGAAATATTTTCTCTGATATTATAACTAAAACAACATCTATTTAATCAAGTTATCCAAAATCTGGTTCTTCGGTCAATTAAAGAAAATAATTACACGATCGAATGACGAAGTAAAATAATGAAATACTAAGTTACATAGCTGTTGCTAGCTGACGATAGCTGTTTTGGATTCGCTTGCACTTCCTGTTCTATTCTTTGTGAATTCTGCTGACATATTGTTTTATTTGCTATAATTTTATTTCTTAATGTGTCTTTCATCTATGTGTTACAGTAAAGATTATGAACTAAATATATAATTATATAAAATACATTCTGTGTCTATATCTTTATATAAAAAAATAATAATATATTACATTTTTTTTAAAGTTTAGAAAAATAAAATAATAATGGATTATATGTTCAATATATGTCAGGCAAATGCCGCTCTTTATGGCAAATTATCGCTCCGGTCCTGCTATAAAATAACATCCGAAGGAAATACATACAAATATTAAAAACATTGCAAAGCAAAAACGTAATCTATCAAAGCAACAGCAAATCACAAAACCCCCAATTTTTCTTTTAATCGATTGAATTATTAACTATAAATAATTATAATTGTGTTTAAATAATATTTATTTTAAATATAAATCAGAGACACTTAATGGCATAGTTGAAATTGTTTACAACATTTATCAATTAACTTCAATGAACATTAACTACTACATTATTACAATTGACTGAAATATATGCGTTAGGTATTTATAACATAATAAAGAGAAATGCAATTTTATTAAAGCAAAGAAATAAGTACATAGACAAAACTTACCTTCAGTCCACAACAGATTCATTAGCTTGTGATTTATTTAAATCATTACTGATTATGGAGAAAAAAAAATCTAATAAAGCTATCACTGCAACAGGAAACAAATGGCGGTGGGGCGAGTGCATTATGGGATAGAGAGTTGCGAAACGGCAGATGGCGCTTCAAAAACGTCACTGGAAAATAACGCCATAACCGTAAAATTCAATTTTCGCCCAAAAAAGAACTATTAACAGCCATTTTTGCTGTTTTTTCTTCCGTTTTTTCTTACAGTGCATACTATTTCAAGATTCTTAGACTGAATTCTCTGTATATTGTGCGTCTTTTGAATATCAATATCAAAATCGTTGTCAGAACTTTCACTTTCAATTTCCTCACTTGTATGATTTTCATACTCAGACGCATTTTCCTCTTCGCTGCCAGAAGCTTCAATTAATTTAGCAATATCAGCGTCCCCCAAATTTTTGCGATTTGCCATTTTTTCACTAATACTCAGAGATACAACTGCTTTTCAGATTAATAGAAATTGAAATACAGCACGAAAAAAGAAACGCTACCAACAGGTGCATTTTTTCCCCTTCCGCCAATGATATCAACATTTGACTTTGCTCTCCTGTCACGTGATCTAACACCTGTGCCAACGAAACAGATTTCGAAATAGATACGTTGCAGTAATTATTTTTATTGAATAATTCCAAACAAAATTAAAAGTGCATGATAAAATTATTTTTTAACTCGGGTCAATATGACCCGAACGGTACATTAGGACTAAGTTAAAAAATATCTCTTGGAAATATAAATAAACGTAAATACTTCTAAGAATATATAGTTATATTACTAATGAACAAAGTCAAAAAGTTTCATGGAAATATCTCTGCGCTAATTTTTTTTATAAGTGAACAATAAAATTTTCGGGTCAAATAGACCCGAACAGAACAACAGGGTTAAAAAACTACAATTTTGATCATTTTCTAATTGTTGCAAGTTAAATGTGCTATTACAGTGAGATTATATTGATACAGTGAGGGGCTATATCCATTGATTAGTGTCAATATGGAATACACAATTCGGCACGTACTACTATATTTGTATACAACCTATTATTTTTTTGCTTCATTTTGGGCTATATTTGAATACAACCCATCTTTTTTTTTTTTTTACCGACGATCATTTTCAGAATTTTTAAAGTATGTGTTTGAGACTTTTACAAAAGTTGCTCCATGTATTTAACTAACACAATATGCAAATGAAATTTTGATAGCATTTACGCATGCGCAATGAAAAATTATTTAGTAAACCTGCTCATTTTTCATACAATTTTTATTATTTTTTAATTCTGATTACAGGGTATTATGTGCAGTGTTGTTTGTCATAGTTTCAGAAAATTATATTATTTTATGTTAAGAACTCTGCAAATTATAAGCAAAAATCTTGGAGAAATTTGGGACTGTTTTTATAAAAACCTTAATTTTTCTACGAGTATACATACTTTCCGCATAAAATTGAACACAATTTATTACAATAAGTCACTTAATGATAATCTACAGTTTGAACGCTTTTGCTACATTAGTTTTAACAGTTATCCAAAAGATATTCGTTCTTTTTCAATTTGTTGACAGACCCCTAGTGAGTTTTGGGGAAAATCTTAACTGAAATGTATGACCCGTACTATTATATTTACATACTTAAAGTTTTAGGATAATTTCTCATGTATTTTTCTAGATATTTAACAAAATGTCTAAAATCGCAAGTGGCCGGTCACCTTTGGCCATATAGTGTATGGACAGTCCTTTACATTTTAAATTACCGCACATGAAAAATAGCGTATGTATATAAAATACATATGCATATTTTTTAATTAAAGGAAGTTTTGACCACGATATTTCAAGCTGTTCTACTAAAGTCGTGAGGCTTACCCTTTTCAAGACTGGTGGTATGGCTATGAAACCACTTAATTTTATATGAAGACAATTTTCAAAAATCACAATGGCACCAGAATTTTGGTAGACTTTTTTCAAGTTTATTATGTATGTAATAAAATAGGTTTTCTTTATTTTCAAATAAATTTATATGTAAATTCCGGTGTTATACATTCATTTCAACATTTTAGCAATGAAAGTGCTTTGCACCTAAAAGGGTTAGCTGAAGTGTGTTTTAAAAATATAAACACATTATAAGCAATAAGTACGAGCTCGGATAAAAGAATTCATCAAGAAAACAGCTTGCTACTCCACATTTAAAATAAATACAGCCATTTTCTCAATAATAATATGAAACATTTGCAACTGTAAAAGCACCAATTCACGTTCACAAACGAGCGAAAAAAAAAATCAAGGACAAATATTTTTATTTCAAATTTTAAAAGACTAAGGTTATTATTGGAATGACAAAAGAGAAATTGGAGGTTATTTGTCTAAGTAGCAATTTCAAACCTGCAATAGTGCTATTTATCATAAAAATTACTTTTTCTTAACATGTATAATTACCTACTGCTGAATACATTTCAAACTAATGTTAAAGTTTGTAAAAATGCTTAAATATTTTATCGAGTTTATAAAATGGTTTTAGTTCATTATTAAATTCATTGTATGAAACGGCTACGTAGGGATTTTTGAGTCTAATTACGGCAATAAAAACTTTAAAGAAAAGATAATTTTCTGATATCTTCAAGCTATTCTAAGAGCATTAAAGTTTCTGAGTTTCAAATTAAGAGTGGATCGGATAACCTGATTTTACCCGAACTGGATTCAATATGTGGTTCAGAGTTGGGTTTACGCTAACACTGTGGAATTAAATAGGAAATATATGAAATAACATAATCTCAGTTCCGTTTTCAATTGAAAACGGGCTGATTAACAAGATACTTTGTTGTGACTAATCATATTCCTATTTGGCATTTTTAAACGGTATTTAATAGTGTTTTAAATGTTCTTTTTATTTAATTTTTTTTAAATCGGTTCTATCAACAATTTTACTCCAACTTGGTTAGAGAATCAAATTTATTTTTATTTGATGAAAATTCGATTTTTTAATAGTTTTTAAATCAATCCATTCGGGTAACATGTGCTGTTTTTTATCTTGACTGATAATACGCGATTAAATATTGCCGTCTACTTATTTTGACGCAGGTTTCAAAAATTATTTCTTGGCAATACGTACTCTGTATAAATAGAATTTCTTACTTGTTAAAATTGCCAATCTTCAAGATAATGCCAGACGGATCTCTAGTAAAAGAAATAAATGTTTAATATAATTCAACTATTTCTCATTTGAAAGAAAATTGAGTGAATAAGGGATTTTTATAACCCTCATATAGTATATGAGAACCAGCTAAAATCCCTATCTTCCCCTTCAAGCACTGCCACACATGTTCTTGCAGTAGAGATCAGTCAATAAATGGTAAAACCTATTTCACCCGCCTCTCAAAAATCCCATAAGTAGAACAGTCGATATAAAGATAACGACCTTCTATCCGCATAAAAAAAGACAGAAAAAAAAGTGTTTGCTATTTTTTCTTATCAGAAGAACAGCACTTACAAGATTATTGTGGTTACAATTAAAATCCTATATCGGCTCGGGTAACCGGATTTCACCCGAATCTCTTAAACCTATTTTTTAGATAAACTTAATAGTTGCGTTCCGTAATTATATAATGTAACACTTATAGACGTCGGCTGGTCTGTTTGTCCGATATAACAGAGCAAAAACTTTCAAAAGTTTCAATACAACATTATAATCTCAGGTCGTATACAGCCAGCTTTCTGACGGGCCATGGCACCTTTATGGCCTACTCAGAAAAAGTGCACCTCTCCCAACCTATCTGAGTGTGGTGAGGTGGGCACAGCAAGCCATGCCTATTTCCATTATGACCTCATGCGACTCTGCACTTAAAACGGCCGGCACTTCAACCAGAAGGGCAGCTCCATAATATACTTACACGTATCTTCCTACTAAACAAACTAAAACACATCCATAAACACCAATTTCAAATTTCAATTCCAACTACGTAGCGTAGGCATGTAACAGTTTCTGCTTCTCCTTCTCAGTGTACTTTTCTGTATATTCATCCGCCCATTGTCGCATAGGGGATTATTTTTTTATTTTTTTGTTATATAATTCCTGTTTATTCCTATTTTATCTTACTTGCTCTCTGTCGTGTTAGGTTCTTTTGCACCTGGCAGGTGCGGTGATACAGGTTTTTATATTTATACCACCCACTGTTGCGATTCTGGCAGCTTCAGCTTTTACAAAATTTTGTCTTTTTAAGACCTTAATGAAGGCCACCGGGTGGGACATTACGCTCTACAGATTTGGTTTACTTGTCTGAGCGGTCCCTCTTAGGCAAGCAAGCAAACAAATCAAATCGTTTGATTATCGAAAGTTATCTGTTTGATATCGAAAGATAACGACCTTCTATCCACATAAAAGAAATATTGTGCTAGATGGTTTCCTTATTAGAAGTACAACACTTGCAAGAATATCGCGGTTACAATTAAAGACCTACATTGGGTTGGATAACAGGACTTTAACAGAATATCTTAACGCTATTGAAAGAAATTGCATTTAAAAATACATTTTCCCCCCATACGACGGTGTAAAAATTGAAAATGTGCGATGCTTAGAAGTTTAAAAATCTGCAGTACTGAAAATTGTGAAACTGAAATTTCGTTTAAAATTTGTTTGATTGTGCCAGGAATATTAATGTTTAATCCATGGCGTACGTAATAGGACTCTTATTACCTAAGTCACGTTTTGATCATCATACAAATGATGTTTTTAAAGTTTTATATTAACTCAGTGGGAAATATTCAAACATTTTGCTTTAGGCAATAGAAATCGGCTTTTTTTTACGAAATTCTTTACATTTAGAAGATTTTTTATTTAAATAGAAAATCGAAATGTCGTTGTTAATAAAGAAAGTAAAAAAGTTACAGAATGGGTAGCTGCAAATTATCAGATATGAAAAAAACCGAACCCAAAGAAAGACATCCTATGAAAGATAAGTCTTTTAAAGAAATAAAAACGATCTTTTCATGGACAAAAATTTAAGCTTTTAGTTAATCTTATGATTAGTTAAAAAGAATCCTTTTCTAAATGGTCGTTGTAATTTGTTAAATTACATTTTCTTTATTTTCTTTAGTTATTTTATTGTTTTTTTAGGGGGGGGGGGGGTGGAACTTAAATTGCAGTAAAAAAAATTGAGCAGAAATTCCAAAATGAGCGCTGAATATAAAAAATGTGTTTAATTTACGTTTCATTCGGTCGGATTGAATATAAATGTTTGAGGTTGGGTTTTGATTCGTGTCAGATTTGGGTTGACCCAATTTTTTAAAAGAAATTTCTAAATATTTTTTAAATGAAAAAAAAAAAAAACCTATATATTTGAACATTAATGTGCGTATGTATGTTCATTTTTGAACAATAAAGATAAAATTGATATTAGATATGTCATTCCAGACTACTTTTTAATAATTGTATTGAAACATCGATTATATTCTCTCACTTCTGATTCTGGTTCAGTTGTGGCTGGTTTGGGTAGGGATTCGTGTTGATGATTTATTTATTTATTTATTTGGGGGGGGGGGGGGAGATAGGGATAGGATTGGGATGACTTTGAACAGTAATTTCGGTGCATCCGAAAGTGATGGCTTTTTAAAAACGCCTGTTTGGATTTTGAAACTGACAAAGATTTATAAATTGTAAAATTCGTATCTGCGTGGCAATTTCTGACGAATAATATATTAATCTTGATTTAAAATCACCGACGAGCAATACATACATTTACACTTATACAAAAACGCAGCCGCCCATCTTCAGAGTTTGTAATTTTAAATCAAAAAACATATTTCGAACTATAGAGGTTTTACTCAGTAAATGAAATGAAATAAATAGCACATAGAAACAATACTCATTTTATTAAATAAATTTTCTAGTTCGTAATATATTTATTTGAAATGGAAAACAAAAAAGAAGTTCAATAGCTAAGAGTGGTCTGCAATTTGTATTCTTCAATCACTTAGCGAGAATATTGAATTTATGACACTTATACACCTGAGACTTTGAGAACCACTCAGAATCGACCTACTTTTTCCCCAAACAATGTCACATAAGTCCCCACAGTAAAGATCAGGCCAAATAAATGGGGAATAAATCTCCAGTAAAAAGATATAAAACCCACTTCGTCCCTCTTCCCCAAGGACTCATAAAGCAGTAGACAGAAAGAGCAGTCCATATAAAGATAATCCGAACGACATTCTATCCAAGAAGTTTTTTTTTTTTTTTTTTTTTTTTTTTTCCCCGAAGAGAATTTTTTATATTTTTTTTATATATAATAGTGATTAGTGACTTTTTAAAATTGTAATACTGTCACCAGTATGCAATTTTTTGGCTAATAATTGATTTCGATTTAAAACAAATTAAAATACGCCGTATTAAAAAGTGGTAAGAGAAAATGTTGCACTTTGAACATATGTGTACCTTGGACATACAAAGTTTTCAGCTGTATCTATTGAGTTTGTATAAAACTAACCACAATAATCACTGCATAAAACTATCAAACTAATCATATATCCTACAATTTTTTTAACGATGAAAAATTTTAAATTTTTAACTAAATGGAAATTAAGTTTTTGTGCGGGCTGTTAGCTTTTGCACCAAACCAAACCCGGAAATTTCAGCCAGTGCAGAGCTTTAATCCAATATGATAAATAAGTCTCCCAAGAACCCCCCCCCCCTCCCCCTCTCCTACCCCAATCTCAAAAGACTCATAACCAACGAATATAAAGAGAAGTCCATATAAACACAATCTAAATGACATTCTATCCGCACAAAAGAAAAATCATGTCACATTTTTTTTTTCTTTTCACATTCAAAGAACAGCTCTCACAAAAGACTCCTGTGGTCTGATTTACTTTTAAAGTGACGTCACAGCGATGAAATACCAGCTTCATCGCAGATGGTGAGAGAACTAACCAGCCATATTACTTTACTAACCACTAACTGATGGTTTGTTGTGCCGTGTTTTGAATAGAATGGGTGCGGCACATCAAAAGATTTCAATACGTCAGAATACGTCCAAGACAAAGAACGTCAGTATTTAATTCCTGAAACTCGATAGCTTCATATTGATTTATTCAACTCGATCACAGAAGAGTGACGCAACTATTGTAGTAAAGAATAAATTTCAATAAACTCGGTGCAATGGAAATGATATAGAATTCATCGGAGGGAGTCCAAACGAAAAAAGCACTGAATCTGAAAAATTAGGACATAAAATATAGATTTTTTTTTCTTTCGATGAGGTAATTTCAAGGGCAACTAAACCTCGAGTGTGAAATGAAAAGCGACAAGGCAACAATTTCATTTACAATTGTAAAAATTTTAGAATTTAAAAAAAAAAAAAAAAAAAAAAAAAAAACGCAACAGTGATAAATAACATTTTTACATCAACATAGCACGTTCTAAATAATGGATTTACGGAAAACAGGCATTTTGGTTTTAAAAAATCAAAAGAAGAAAAACATTTCAAAATTCTTTATCCGTATGCTTTACTCATAAAAATTAAAAACATTTTCTAAAGTGCAGTGTTTTTTCTTACTATACTAATTTCGATGCCCGGTCCTAGGACAATGGGTAAAAAGCTGTGTTTTTCACATAAATTTGATAAAACATAAAAATAATTTACTATATGGAAGCGTTTAGAAGAGCAAAGTTTGGCTAGTTTATGCTCTAACAAACACATTATTAACATTTACAATACTTCTGGCTAAACCAGGCTTTACGGCTAATTTACCATGATAAAATTAAGATTTCTTAATAAAACAAAACTTTAACAAATATGCAATAAAATTGCGTAATTAAAAAAGTCTGCAACTATTGAAATAATACAGATAATTACAAATTATTACTATTTTTTACGCCACTTTGAAATTGTATTTTTTTTTTTTTTTTTTTTTTTTTTTTCGTTTACTCCCTCCCGAAAACAAAGAAAGATTGTCATTTTTTACTTTTGTTGGCAAAAGGGGTTAAGAGAGGGCAAAAGAGCTTTCTGTTGCCAAGTTTTCGATGCACACGGAACGATTTACTGGTCTCGGAGGAAGCTTCAATTCCAATGGCAGTTTTTGGAGGGAAAAAACAGTTTGGCGGACTATGCGTTACACTGGGTTTTATTATATAAAGATCTTAAATGAAACAAACTCAGTCCATTTAGGGGGGAGGGGGTTGCATTCCAGTACCAATTCACAAACACAAGTCAATTATAGAAAACATACCAAATACTCACCAGAATGTGAAAACACCAGTAGCTAATTCTAAACCCAGAGGCAGCGTTCTTTTCAAATTTCTGTTCCGGGTTTAAATATCTTAAAGAGATTTTTCTTTACATGAGATATTTGTTATGAATGCCTAAATGTAACTTCATACTTTTGGGTTTTTTTTTTTTTTTTTTTTTTTTTAACCGAATCTTTACCAAAATGTGTGTTCACAAAAAAAAAACGACAAAAAACTGCAACCTAAATCGAAAAGGTGCGTGAAGTATCCGGTTAGACTATGACCTAACAGCCAAGTAGTAAATAAATAATTAAATGAAAGTTAGAAACTTAAAAAGAAAGCTGCAACTGATTTAATATTAACTTGCGATTGTTTTCAGTTAAGGGTTAAACGCAGAAACTCTGGAAATTTTATTTTTGCATAAACTTTTTTCAATGGGGGAAAAATACACGTGAAAATACTAACATAATTTCAGTCTTCCGTGAGATATCCCTCGTTTCTGGAACAAATAATATAAAAGAGGACTTAAATAATACTCAAATAAAGTATGTAAGAATCAAAGTAATTGGTTCTGATCTGATATCCGGCGATATCACGTTCAAAACCTTTTTCTTTGAACATTGTAGCATTTCTGAAACGCCAATGTTATCAGTTGTAAGATGTAAACATTTTCTTTCTCTTATCTAAAAAGCTAAAACGAGGAGGTCTAAAAAGACTATAAACTCGTGGATACACGTACGAAACATTCATTTGAAATTGAAGTGCACAATATAATAGTAGACTATTTGCTGCACCCACGAGAGTTGGGGTTAATAGTGTATATCTGGTAGGAACATTAGCGACGTTTTTCAAGTATGCAACAAATAAAATTATATTTTAAAAAATAGAGTCATTTGTTTCCGGAGTATTTCCTGGTGACAGAGTGTCTGGGACAATTCATGGTCATTTATAGGTGCGTCCGTAATTAGGTAAATACGTAGCACCTTATAGTTGTCGTTCAAACCGTCTGTCCGTCCGCATATAACAACTCAAAAACTACCCAACCGAATCGTTTGAAATTTAAAATATATAATAATTAGATAATCTTGTCGAGCCATTTCAAATTTTATGAAAATCGGATGCATAGTTCAAATACAGGGATAATCAAAGGGATTCCGATACATTACGGTCAATGGGGGAAAAAGTTTCAAGTGCATTTTAATGGTCTTACATTCTTTCGATCATAATAAAGTTGATATGCATCTATGAAGTATAAACTATAATATACATTCTGTACAATCTATGGTGCAAAGAATGTTTCTTATTGATTTACAAGGCCACACAAAAATATTCTATTGCATAATTATATATTGAGATATTGTTTGGTACGCATTTTAATTGTATTAAACTATTTAATATTTTATTAAATAGATATACGTTCAACAAGATTACACCAAGTTATAGTCATCGTTCAATCTGTCCACATATAATGGAGCAAAACCTACCCAAACAAATCGTCTGAGATTTAAAATATATACAGTAAAACCTCCATAACGGACACTCCCGAATAGCGGACACCTCTATTTAACGGACAGTTTTTAAATCCCCACTCCCAAAACTTAAATTTTTGTATATTTAACCTCTGAATAACGGACATTCCGAATAGCGGACAGTAATTTTGGCAAAAAAGAATGAAAAATTACTTTTTAACGAGGAAAAAAAAATAAAAATCCTCTGATTTTATCAGGGCAATGTATCACAAATTTTCTGATCACAGATAAATGTAGGGGTGAGCTGGAGAAAATCTCCTCTCCCCCTACATTTATCTGTGACCACAACCTCCCCCCCTTCCTTCGGATGATTTGAGATTGTATGCTTTTAAGAAGCAAAAAAATGCAGTAAACACTTACCATTTTATTTTATTTATTTATTTATTTTATTATTTATTTTATTTTTTATTTTTGCAAAAAGATGATTCAAAAGAATTAAAACTATTGACAGAGTTAAAACTTCACACTGGAAAACAAATTACATGTAATTGCAAGTAAAAGCAAACTTTTGTAAAAAAAAAAAAAAAAAAAAAAAAAAAAAAAAAATGTAAAAAAGTAATAAACAAAGGATAAAGGTATGCACATTTTTTTTCAGTTTTATTGCTTTAAAAATTATTTTAATTTCTAGTTAATCATATAATAGAGGTTTTAGGATATTTTGAAATCGACTAACGAAACATTAAGCATTTATTAGCAATTTTTCTATCTCTGAGGTTTTCCCAATAGCGGACACCTCCGAATAGCGGACAATTTCCGCGCTCCCAAGGTGTCCGTTATTTAGAGGTTTTACTGTAATTGTTGCATAATTTTGTCGAGTCAATTCAAATTTTATGAAAATCGAATGTATAGTTTAATTACAGGGACAATCAAAAATATTCCATCACTTTGCGGTCAATAGGAAAAAATAGCTTCAAGTACACTTTAATGATGTTATACTCTTTCGAATGTAATAGAATTGACATGAATCCATGAAATAAATACTAAAATATACATTCTGCACAATTTATGATACAAAGAAAAATTATTATTTTACATCAGGGCTACTCAAAAGTATAACACTGCATTATGGTACACGAGGAAATATTGTTTCGGACATGCTTTAATTATATTAAATTTTTTCATACTTTATGACATTGATATACGTTGCTGCGGTTTAATACAAGTTACTTCCTGTGTAATACAAAACAGATAGTATTTACAGGATTTCGATCACTATACTGTATCCGAAGTTCTGAATATTATAACTGCAAGATATGAATATTTTTAAATTTCGTTAAAGTACGAACGCACCTCATTTGTTACGCTTCACGTGCAATTTCCAACTTGTCATTTTTGTCATGGAAAAAAAAAAAAAAATAGCAATTCGAATGTTATAATAAATATTAATGAAAGGAAGAACTTATAAGAAAATAATTTTATAAAATTATAATTTACTTATAATAATTTAAAAATTGGCTTAGAAAAACATAATTTAATTTCGAATTATCTTTAATCATTCGGTCCCTCATCTGTCTTCGCATACATACACAATAAGGGAGAAAAAGTTATATGCATCATTTTATTCAAAATTTCTTGAGCCCACCCAATATTTTTGAAATGTTGGCGCTACAGTTAGCGGTATTTACGCATATAAAAAGTCGGCCGGTTTAGAGTCTTTCGACATAATAGAGAAGTATGCAAAATGCAAACAGATTAACGGTTCTGAGTTAGGTGGGAAAATCCATTTGCTATTGTAAGTGGATATTTCCAAAAGATTCCGGGCTTCCCTTTTTAGTTTGTTTACTTTTTTTTTACTATTATAATGGAAATATGTCAAAAGTCAGAAGCTTGCAAAAGATTTATCCCCCAACAACATAGAGTATGCCTATAACTATGAATCCGATTTTTTAGTTTTCTTTTTTTAGAGGCTAGGTATAAATTAAGAGAGAAAAGTACAGTAGAACCCCGCTAATTCGGACCCCGATAATCCGGATCTCCGGATAATTCGGATCGGTTTGGTCATTTTTTTTTTTTCAAGTTTGAGAAGCGATTGGCTAATTTCCATAACATTAACTTGTTTCATCGTTGTATTCTAAATAAAGAAACTTTTTCTGCCATGTTTTCGGAATGATTAAGCAAAGTAAACATTATTACTGTCAGCAAATATTCAATAAGATTAACATAAAGGTGATTTTCTGTTAGTATGTTATATTTTATTTCATTTTTTTTCTAACTCTCCGGATACTCCGGATTTTCGATAATCCGGATTGGGTCTGGACCCAATTAATCCGAATTATCGGGGTTTTACTGTAATACCAACTCACCAATTAAACAAAATGGCAAAACTGTTGTCGCCTCAAAACTATTTTTATAACACAAGGCGGGAATGTTTGTACAGATAAATTAAAACAAGCTGAAACAGTAACATTAAAGAAATATATTAAAATTATGTTTTTTGTTTTGCTATGGCCTTTAACAAGGGCTTCGACCAGTTTTCGTTAACCAAGTTGTTAACTAGGTAATTTATATCGACTGTTTCTCAAATTTCCTTCTCCACAAACGCGAAATTTTGACTCATTTTTAAAATGAATGCATAAAATTGCCAGTGTTGGCTATTGAAGCAAGTTTGAATAGAGAGATGTTTTCCATTTCTTTATAAATAAATTATTTGCATAGATAAAAGTGATTGTAATCATGACATCCAATCTCCCGCCCCTTTGTCTTGCATCGAGAAATTCGGTTTAAAACGCTCATTTTCAAACATTTTCTGAAAAATCTTTCGCGTTTATATACATAAACAAGTTGGAAATTGCACGTCAAGTGTAGAAAATGAGGTGCGTTCATACAATAATGAAGTTTTAAAAATATTCAGATCTTTGTGGAACATTATACAGTTCTTCAGATGCAGTATAGTAGCTGAAATTATATGTTTGAACTAAACTACAGCAACGTATAAACAATTTCATAAAATATGAAATAGTTTAATGTAATTAAAATTCGCCCCAAACAATGTTTCCATTATGTAATGAAATATTTTTGTATAGCAATGTAAGTGAATAATAAATATGCATTGCACAACAGTTTATACAGAATATATTGTAGTACATACTTCATAGATGCATATCAATTTTATTATGTTCGAAAGAGTGAAAATGCACTTGAAACTATTTTTCTCTTTTGCCGTAATATGACGGAATACTTTTGATTGTCTACAGGAGACAAACAAAATTGACTGTCGACAAAATTATGCAACAATTACATATTTTAAATTTCAAATGATTCATTTGGGTAGTTTTTGCTCTGTTATATGCGGACGGACAGACTGAACGACGACCATAAGTGCAACGCATTTACATAATTAAGAAAGCACTTAAATGAAGCACGTCTTTCGATTACATAACTTCTGAATAACAGCACTTTCCAATTTCACGCGTTTCTGAACAAAAATTAATTAAAAGATGTCTCAGAATGTAGCTTTTTTGGATCTTAGAACAAACAGCCTTAAAAATATGAAAATTCTAAAAAAGGCTACATAAAAGATTTACGAACTCTATAACAGTAAAGTTTTTCCAAATCTTTCCATTTATTCATTTCATTCAGGCATCAGATTAAATTCACACTTAATTTAAATAAAATTATTTGAACTCAACAGTAATTTTGAAGACCTTGATAAAAAACAAGATCTTTAAACGGATAAGAATAATTTTCTGATTACTTCCATCACGCCGCTTTTATCCATTCTGGCCGTTATAACAGGTTCCGCTTCCCATCAAATTTGTCCTCCAAAGATTTCATCGCTTATTTTTTTCTTTCTTCCTTTCTTCTTCCCTTGTATGTAAAGCAAAGCTTATGGATTGCATTAATCATTTGCAACAGGTGTTACGATTTTTTTGGGGCCAAGAAAAAAAAAAGGAAATTAACAAATGAAACATAACATGCTGTATCTGTCTATATTATAAAGCAAAACGTTATCCGTATTTAATGCTGACATCATATCGAGGTTGGCAACAGTCAAATCAATCTATCTCGAATTTTTTTTCTTTTTTGGAAGGTGGGGAGGGGGGGCGGTATGAATTTCTAGCCAATGCACGCTTTCAATTTTTACACCATCATCGATTAGGGAAATATTTTTTACTTTTTTTCAAAGTTTATCTCAATTTACTGATTGAGTTTTTAAAATAATTTTCAAGCATAAATATTGATTAAATCTATCGGATCGCATGCAACCAGGTTACCGAAAATTAACCCGTTTGCACTTAAAACAACAAACAGTTCAGCGTTTGTTTTCTGGTAATATTTCATAACAAAATTAAATCTTCGCCAATAAATAAATAAATAAAACATTCATTTAATAGATATGCAATGGAACTATGCGCTTGAACCAAAAAGACTACAAAAGGTTGCTATAAATTTGCGATTTTTTGACTAGTAAACTGTATTATGTGGCTAATACTAAAGTACTACTTTTAACTTCTTCGGGACGAGAGTATTTTGGCAGATTTTTAATATTCTATCACCAATTTTAAAAACGGAAATTTCTGCCTTTTTTAATCAAATGCGCAGACTTAATAAGGCGTAATTTACAATAAAATTTTACTGTAAGAATAATCAAAGATTCTGAATACTTTATGCGGCACGTATACTCAGCAGCAGAATTGATAAAAAAAAAATTTTAAAAAAAGTCACTGGTCCCAAGGACCAGTAGGGATGAAAGTTTACTGGTCAGTAGACAGAAAATTCTATTTAATACTGTAATCTTTTGAGTAACATCCTCCTTTTCCTCCTAGAATATAAACTAAACTTCCTTTGCAATCACCCAAAAATTTCAACATAATTGTAAAATTATAACTAGCTAAAAATTAAATAAAAAGTACATAAATAAAAACTATAAAATTATTAATTAGATATTTTGTGTATAATTATTTATTTCAAATTATTGTAAAGTTTAATGCATTATTAGTATTTTAATAAAATAAAATTGTATGGTTTGTGTTTGGTTATGGTTTCCTCAGGGACGGCGAAACTTACATTTATCTGTCAGAGAGGGGAAAAAAGTTACTGGTCCAGAGGACCATTAAATTTTTCAAATTAGTGGCCCGACTGAATTTTAGATATTCTCCGACCAGAGGATCACCAAGGATTTCGAACGATGCGTATACTCGTCGCTCGTCCCCAAAGGGCTAATAAATTCTAAAACTTTATACTTAACATTAACTTTATTTATTTGAACATTTGGTATTTAATAGAAAAAAAAATTTGGCATTGTTAGTGGGCAATAAAAAAAAAGAAAAAAAAATTATTAAAAAAAAATCATTTATGTTCTGTACACCAGGAAATATGTTTCGTAACTCGTGAAGCCAGGTGAACCTTCTTACATTAAAAGTAATCAGATTTTTTTTTAATCAATATATTTCCATCTGCATCCAGAAAACTATTTCTGAAAATATCTAAAGAGCATCACTGACATAAAATACTTAAAATTTGTGCTTAAAACAAATTGGATTCAAACAATTCCTGAAGTAATACTTTATATAATTGGACAGTGATCAAGTCCCTAAAAAGAAATTTAAGTTTACAAATAGTGCACGCATAAAATCTTTTCACATTTTCTTAGCAGTGTTGAATTCAGACACTTTTCTCCGGGAAGGATATTACATTTTTTCCCCATATTGAAAACACAAAATCCGAAAATTTCCGGGGAGAACACTTCAATGCTCCGTGGGGGAGTGTCCCCCCCCCCAAGCCACCTCCTGAATTCAACACTGTTTCTTAGATTGTAATGCATTCTGAAAAAAGGTGACACACTAAGCTATGTTTTTTATAAAATCTATCAAATTAGATAAATCTTTAACATACCAACAGAGATGAAGATGAAATTAGCTATTATACATGCCGACGATATATTCAAACACTTACCTAAAAAGGAAAGAAAGCCCATTAATATGATGCATCAAATATATATTAAATAAATACAAAATGTACACAAAATCTCAGTAAGAAAACATTCAGACATCCTACAATAAAATTTTTTGAATAATATGTTGCCCCCTCCCGAGCAAAAATGAAATAAGAAGCTAAAATTAATTTTAAACTAAAACACTCTTAAAACAACTGAAACCACATAGTTATAAATTATCATTTATAGGTGTCCATGCACACAATTCTTTGCGTGGCCCTGTGTGTCATTTTATCTTGCAAACATTTCTTTGTAAATTGAATGCAGTTCAGCGTAAAAATGTATACCTTTATTTAAGAACCATCTTTAAGTAACTTACGCTGATACTCAGTAACGTTGGCGAGCTCTTTTAAGTAGCCCTGCATATCAATTATAACATTTATGCACACACCCTTACAATGTACAAAGATTTAGTGAAACTTAAATGCGTATATAATAATTAAAATGTATTGCATCCATCCATCATCGGAAACATACAGTTGGCAAAAAAAGTATTTGTACACTTCATTTTTTTAAATTATAATGAAATTAAACAAAAGATTTAAGCAAAAAATACTGTAATACATTAATTTAATGCATTATAATATTATAGAAGCAAAAACAAAATTAAACGAATCGATTTTTTACATTATAATAAACAAATATACAAAAATATAATGCAAAAAAAGTATTTGTACACAATATTAATGTAATATAATTAATGAAAATTTAGTAAAATGATACAAATTAATATTTTGTGCGAATTCATTTAGCATTTATGACTACTTCTAGATGGTGTGACATTGATTCCACCAACTTTTTTGTATCGGTCTGGTTAATGTTATTCCATGACACAATAAGAGCTTCTTTAAAACTGTTTTTTACCAATACATATTTTTTTTCGGATTTTTGCATCCAATAGCATCTGCAAATTTTCTATTGGATTCAAGTCTAGAGATTTTAGAAGAGTTACCAGTCGTCTTGGAGTATTGTCGTAAGCATGTGCTGGTAATCACAGCAGTATGCTTTGGTCGTTATCCTGCAGAAAGTGAAAAGCTTCCTCTATGCATAATTTATTGGCACAGTTTAATAAATTATGGCGCGACACATAAATGTATGTTAAACCTGTCCTTCCATTGTCAATAAATTTTAAATGTCCTGCTCCATTAGAAGCTATACACCCCAAAAGTATAATATTCCCCCCAAAATGCTTCATAGTTTGAAGTATACGTTTTGGATCTAGAACAGTTTTATTTTTACGCCAATTTTTTCGAATGCTTGACGGTAAGAAAATTCCGAATTTTCCCTCATCAGAAAAAATTACTGTTTTCCAAAAATCCAATGATTTACTTCTGTATGCGAAAGCGAATACTATGCGTTTTCGCCTATTTGTTTCGCTGATGAATGGATTTTTCCTTGAGGTTCTTCCTTTTAAATCTGCATTGAGAAGAATATTTTTTATTGTTTGAGGTATTACTCTGATGCGAGAAGATGTCGCAAGGTCTCCAGCAAATTTTTGAACCGAACGCATAGGACTTTTTAAAGCTTTTTTAACAACACTCCTTTTTTCCCTCATTGTTAGTTTGCTAAGAAGTCCTGGTTTTCATTGAATTTCGATGCTATTAATTTATTCATAGTTTCTCACTATACATCCAATAGTTGTAAATGGTAATTTAATAGCTTTTACAAATTCTTGTTGCGAATTTAAATTTTTATTATGCTCAATCATAGGATTTCATATATCTAGAGGTGCCTCTCTAGTATTAGGTTCTATACTCAATTATTTCAAGAGCAAATTAGATTAAATGTCAGACAAATATAATACGAACTCAAAAATTATTAACAGCTTCTGTAAAAGTAGTCCTTTGAACCATAAACACAGTACATATCAGGATGGAGAAATGTACAAATACTTTTTTTGCAAGAAATTTTTAAACTTTTCCTATTAGAAAATTATTTTACATCTTTATCGAAATTTTCTGTTGTGTAATTTAAAACGCATGCTAAACAGACTGTATTAAAACTATTTTTGACAAAATATCTGTTTTTATTTAGTTAAAAATTAAAAATTTTAGAGTGTACAAATACTTTTTTTGCCAACTGTATACAGTCCATCGGAAGGACTGTACTATTTGAAATCTTTTGTGTGTCCCTGTAAATGCAATGTGCTTCATATTATTCAAGATAGTATCGTATAATTTATATTAAACCTCAGTGACATACATCAATTTTGTTATACACGAAACGGTTTAATATATTTTAAAAATGTCGCACACTATCCCCCCCCCCCCTTTTACCATTATCCAAGGAATTCTTTTGTGTGGCCCTGTAAATGAATACTAACTATATTTTCACCGCATATTTTAGTGCACCTCTTAAATGCATGTAAATTGTAATATGTTTGACAGAGTGTAACATCTTTAAAATCCCTTTGAAACGATTTTTCCCCATAGGCCATATTGTAATGAAAAATGTTTGACTCTTCCTATAAATAAACTAATCATGGTAGAAACTTCATTTTCAGTAGGGTTCGTGCTAGGGTAAACGTCAAACACATACAAAAATTTCAGGGCGATTCGAGTACATTTACAGGAGTTAGAGCGCGGACAGACGGAGAGACAAACCGAATGCATAAGCACTTTTCTAACAATGCATAAGCACTTTTCGAACTTTTGGAAAGTGTTATAAACGTTAAAATTCATTTGAAACGATTTTTCCCCATAGACCGTAATGTAATGGAAAACTTTTGACTGTCCCTGTAAATATATTAGTCACGGTAGAAACTTCATTTTCAATAGAGTACGTGCTAGAGTAAACCTAAATAACGTCCAAAAATTTCATGGCAATCCGAGTATATTTACGAGAGTTAGAGAGCGGACAGACGGCCAGACAAACCGAATGCATAAGCACTTTTCAACTTTGTTAGAAAGTGCTAATAAAAAAGGTCCCAAAAATTTTGTATTAAGTGGAGAAAAAATCCATTTGCATGAGAATTTAAAAACACAGTACAAAGATCTTTTCCCCTCCCTTCCTATAATGTTCTAATATAAAAAAAAAAATTCACATCAATTTAAAAAAAAAATTCACAAAAAGAAACAGCTGCTTTCAAAAACAGTAACAAAACACAATGATTTAAATAAATTTAATAATCCTTTGATATAAGGAAATTCATTAAAAGACTTGATGTAATTAAGATAAATTTATCTATTTTTTTAAACGCTTCTTGATTTAGCACATTTGGAATTCAATTTAACTTGGAAACTTTTAATCTAGTCTTGGGGGGGGGGGGAAGGAAAAAGTCCCAAAAATTTTGTACCAAATGGGGAAAAAATAAATAAGTGTATGAGATTTTATTACATATTACAAAGACCTGTCTCCCTTATAAATTTTTCATATAAAAAAAATTTCATATCAATTAAAAACAGTTGCTTTTGAAAACGTAACATAACACAATGACTTAAATACGGGTTCAAATTTCATTGATTCAGGGAATAAGATAATCGAATAGCCCTTTGATGTAGCGAAATGCATTGAGGACTTTATGGCATAAATTTAATTACAAAATGTTGCATTCCATTTGAAAATTAAATTAACTTTCAAATTTTTATTCTATGCAAAAAAAAATTAATAAAAATAAATAAAAATAAAAATAAAAAAATAGAAAAAAAATAAAGAAAAAAAAAGTCCTAAGAGGTTTAAACGAAAATTTTGTAACAAGTGAAAAATAAAAAAAAATCAGTTTGCATGAGAAATTTAACATAGTGCAAAGACCTATCCCTCTCCCTGCCTATCAAGTTCTAATACAGAAATTTTTCACATCTTTTTTTTTTTTTTTTTATGACAAAACGAAACAGCTGCTTTCAAAAACAGTAACAAAACACAATGTCTTAAATACGGGTTCCTATTTCATACATTCAAGGATAAGATATTCTATACTCTTTGTTATAATGAAATGCATTAAAATACTTGATGTAATTGGCATAAATTTATTTATTTTTATGAAGCTTCATGATTTAATGCATTTGGAAATCAAATTGAAACTTATTCTAGGCTTAAAAAAAAGAAAAATCAACCTGCATGAGAATTTATAGCATAATAAAAAGACCTGTCTCCATCCTTAGCTTTCATATAAAAAAAAATTCACATCAATTTAAAAATAATTTCCAAAAAGAAACAGCTGTTTTCATAAACAGTAACAAAACACGACTTAAATACGGGTTCATATTTCATTCATTCAAGGATAAGATAATCGAATAACACTTTGATATCGTAAAATGCATTAAGAACTTTATGGCATAAATTCAACTTCAAAATGTTGCACGATTTGGAATTTAAATTAACTTCGAAAATTTTTTTCTACACTAAAAAAATGTCCAAAGAGATTTAACAAATTTTGTAAGCAAGTGCAAAGTAAAAAAAAATCAACCTGTATGGGAATTTAAAACACAGTGCAAGGACCTATCTCTTTCCCTTCCTATCAAGTTCTATAGTACTTGCAATATAGTACAAAAAATTTTCACATAATTTTTTTTTTTTTTAAATCACAAAAAGAAACAGCTGTTTTCAAAAACGGTAACAAAACATAATGACTTAAATACGGGTTCCTATTTCATACATTCAAGGGTAAGATAATCTAATAACCCTTTAATATAATGAAATGCATTAAAAGATTCGATGCACTTGGCATAAAAATTCAGGTTCGCGCAGATGTTTATGGTATCAAGCAGCTGGAATAGACTAGATAAACTGATGACACCTGAGGGCGAGACAACAGGACACCTGCCAAGTACTAAAAGGAAACGTGACTATAAAAAGACTAAAAATTGAAAGAAAGACACGCTTACCAAGATTTAATAGATTTTAGAATGTACTTATAGAAGATTTAACATAACTGGATTTTTTTTTAAACATATATCACTTTTACATAAGGGGCAGGCCGGAAACAGGCTTGTAATTCTCAGAGGAAAAGAGGTGAATGAATGTTCAGTTTTACATGGGAAATAAGAGCTCCAAGCTGAATTTTACCGTGTATACCGCATAAATTGAGAAATTTTGAAAAAAGAAAATTCTCTACCTAATATAATTATAAATTTATATAAGCCTATAAGATATCGTAAAACTTTGAAGAAATTTTCATATGGATGAGGGGAATGTTATGAGAGAAACATTTTCTACACCCCTATGCAAGAGTAATATTGTACCTGATCCGAACCCAAAAATTATGATTAAAATTAACCAGAATACCACACACTTCAACCCAATTTTATCGATTACCAATAATTAAACCGATACATTACTTAAATCCGATCCCGGAGTGAAAAAAAATTAATCCAATTTCAGTTGCAGAAAGTAGCTTGCAATTTTATCTGTTTACAAAAAAAAAAAAAAAAAAAAAAAAAAAAAAATGAACATCCGTTAGTAATTAAACTTTTTTTTTTTTTTTTTTTTTTTTTTTTTTTTTTTTACCAAAAAATTCTATCTATCTTATTAATTATAGAATCGCCACTTTCAAATGAAGTAGCGTATTTGAATAAATGGAACAGCAATTAATAAAACTGTTCCCTGACGATGGCCGCGAGACTGCCAGGCGAAAGTGCGGGGAAATTTAAATAATATATATTTTTTTAACTTTTAAAACCCATAAGTAAAACTGTAACACTTTGCGCGAAATTTAAGTACATAAGTTAAAAAACTACAACGTTATAACGAACAAATTTCATAAAACACCCCCCCCCCCCCAAAGAGTTTCATACGCCGTTTCAAGGATGCCTTTTTTTTTTTTTTTTTTTTTTTTTTTTTTTTTTTTTTTTCCACTGAGGAAGGGGATCAAGTTGCGTTATAAAGTTGTAGTTTTTAAACACCTATATTATTATTATTGTCGCCTTTTAAGTAAAACGGTAAGCTTTTTAGAGTTCACATTGTGTATTTTGCGAAAAATTTAATTGCGTATATTATTTGAGGCTTTGTACCTTGTGAGAAATTTTTTTTCTTCCTTTCTTTAATACTTTTTTGACAATATCAAATATCTTGTAGCTCTGTCTTTTGATAACAAGCATTGTAATTATTCGTATATTACTTCTTTCACTATTCGTTCGGTGCCAAAAACTAGTGTCCGGGGATTAAAAAATCTTTTTTTTCTTCTTTTTTGAATATTTACTGTATTTATTCATATTAAATTTCTCGGGAGAAAAAAAAATAGAATAGATAAATTCGTATTTCTCAAAAATAATTCTACAATTTTAATAAATAATAATAATAAAATACCGTTTCAGAAGATTTAAAGTGTCATTTTTAAACAGGGTAAAAATAATTCTCTCTCTGATATTTTAAAAAGTATTCTAGGATAATAAATAAATAAACAAATAAGCAAGAGAACATTAGTGTAACATAAAAACTCATGTTCTCAAAACACTCCATAAATGATAGAAATTGCAACGTGCTTCAAAATAAATTCATCCAAAATACATTCTAATTTCTATATTGGTGCAATTAAAAATATATTTCCGTTTTCGTTACTAAACTTATATTTATTATTAACTTGATATTTATTATAAGAACTGAAACAGGAGGAGAACATGAACTTCTACTACTAAAGTAAATAATCGAAAATTGGAGAAAGAAGTATCACGACAACCTAATTTCCCAGCAACAAGGAGATTGAAGCAGGAAAGCGAGTTCTACAGGTTACGTTAGCCGCCCGTAGTCCAAAGGAAAAAGCACTATCAGCAAAAATGAATGAAAGGCAGTCTTTGAAATCGCTTAATGGGGCTAATTCACACAGGATTCTTTTTCCTTTTCTTTAATGATAAATAAACTAGAGATCACCTAACCCTTTCGGGTCTGGTGTACTATTAATTGTACATGTCTTTTAATGAAGTATTAATTTGTATTAAGAAATACTTTTGCTTCTATTTAAATGAAGCAATGTTATTATATGCCTATGCATTTTATATATAACTTCTTTATGTTTATGCATTTAGTAATAATAATTATTATTATTTGCTTAATTCTCTTTGCACCATTTAGGATTCTTTTATTTTAAATATATATTTCAAATTTAAAATTAAAGTTATTTTCATGAAAAAATCATGTGTAATGAAACGGAAAAAGTATTAGAAATCTGTAATATAAATTAAATCTTCTTGTAATACAATGTTTTCTAAACATCTCCAAAAAATCTTCCTCAGCCTATTTTCATATAAATATTACTTGAATAGTGTGCAAAACAACATTCTTTATCTTTCAGACAATAAAATATTCGTCAAACATAATTCATTTGGATAGTTAGTGTTAATATTATTACATAAAAGTAATTTTTTCTAAAAATTGAAAAAAAATTCGGACCCGAAAGGGTTAAAATTGAATTATCGTCCGAAAATTAGTGTTTCACCGAATAAAGCTGCCAAAAATTCGGCCGGATAAAGTACTATATACTGATACTTCAGCTAATAAATTCGTTAGCAGAGGTATTTGCTATCCAAGATATTGTATTATTGTCGTTTTTAAAAGTAATATTTACTTTTTTTAACATGAGAGAGACATTTGGAATTTTATAAAATATATTCCATCTCATGTGTGTAATGTTTTTCAAGCAAAAACATTTGAATAAGTCAAGGCCTAAGTATTTATGCCTTAAACATCTGGTAATAGACACGTACACAATCCATGAACATTCGGAATAGAAAACTAACTATCCAATCGAAAATCCTTTTTAAAGCCAACTCGACGTGAACTTGACATTCTTCAACCCAAACCCGATATGAAAAATGGTAGAATATTTTAAGCGGCCATACCTCTAATATCAGTTTTATATTTAAAATTGAAAAATTAACTGATATTAACTCATTTTATTATACATCTTTTATCTAAAAAAATATTCTATACTTTTTTTAAAAAATTGATCCAACCTAAATCAACAATGAAATCCAGATCAAATTCTTGCATCGATCGGGTAAGAAAAATTTATACGAAGTCGATCCCGACATGATTAACACTCCCTATATAGGTGGCGTTGGCTTGACCCGCGGTTCGGGTCGAGTGGGATTGAGTTCAAATGCTTCGACGTTGGGTTGGCTTTTGGCACTATATTATTCATCAGAAAATGCCTTTAACATTTAAAATATAGACTAATTTTCTATCACTTCAGACAGGGGAAATTTTTTTTATGAAGTTCAGGTCGGGACCGAAGTCCTAGACCCGTGCAGGATTCGAATCCCAACCCGATCCCGACACACAAAGAAGTGTCAACCTGACTCGAACCAAACCCACGGGGTGGGTCCGAGTAAAATGATGTTACCCGACCCGATGCAGGACTTTCTAAATCGACACAATCACCCATTTTCATCGGAAGAGATTACGGCTCGGATGAGAGCTCGTAACGAGCTACTTAATGAGCTAAAACCGAATGTAACCTATTTCGAGCATCATGACACGAATGATAGAAAGACATTTCGTCTCATTAACAAGCCCATAAAAGTAATGAATGTGATTCGCAAGTATATATAAATATGCATAATGGGAACGGAAGCTAATGACAGTTACTACAACCATTAGACAATGGCGGGCACACACTCTGATAAATGAATGACCGCCGAAGATCGTGTTCATGTTACGAATGGGGATAAGAATAGTTAATGGCATGTCGATGTCGACCATAAACGAAAATGAGATCACTTCGTAATTTTCAATAGGGTATCGAATCAGGTGAGAAGATTAAAAGTACAGAAAATATATATATATATATCGGTCAAAAATAGAGAAGAGCCACTTGGTAAATTGGCAAGTAAGGATTATTCCTTGTATTATAACGAATTGTGGGATGGAATTTTGGGATACCCGAAATTTTGAAATTCTTGTCTAAGAGAAATGTTAATAATTTTCGAAATATTTTACCTTTTTGGAGAGTCAATGAACAGAGTTCATAGTAGAGATCTGGTAAATGGAAGAATTTCCAGGCCCAGCCCGTGCTAAAATAAGCAAAAACAGACCCGAAACAACCCGGCTCATGCAAAACTTAATGAAATCGGACCCGATTCAATTTCTCCCCAAAATAGCGATTTTTCTTTACATGCAATTAAGATTTTTTTTCTTAATAACAATATTGCATACATATTTTTAGAGAAATGTAGCATTATAGATTGATCTATGTGCGCAAACCCGGCCCATTAAAAGAAAAAAAATTTCTTTAACCCGCAGGGCCGGGCAGGAGCCTCGTGCCAAGCCCAGGACAACCTCTGGTTCATACATTTTATTATTTTAACTACACAAACAACATTAAAAAAAAATTAAAATTGGACTATGATTCCATCGCACCTTGTAGAAAATTCCTTGGATGTTGGATCCTTTAAGAAGGTGGTTCTCAACAAAAATGTTTCTCACCGCTCAAGGATATGAAACTTTCAGATATATTTTCTATTTCAAATGTATTCTACGTAATTCTTAATGCAGCTTATTGAATTTAATGGAATTTTCGCGAGTATAAAATTAAAAAAAAAAACATGCATTCCTATTTCGACGTTTATTTTTATTTTATTTTTTTTATTTTTAATTATTATTTTTATTTTTTTTTTTTTTTTTTTTTTTTTTTTTTTTTTTTTTGAGAGAGAGAGAAAAGGTACCGGGGTAACTTTGGCCCCCAAAGAGAAAAAAGGTTAAATCTGCTACATTATTTAATTTATCAACAAAGATTTAGTCTCAAAATGTAGGTGCAGCATTAGTGTGAGTTTGGCAGCTCATTAGAAGGTTCCACTGTGAAAGTATGGACCAAAGTTTTGAAAATGCGGGCAAATGTTGCCCTAAATTTGGGACAAAGTTGCCCAATTGACAGTAACAACTGTTTTCAGCCAATGCAAAATATATTTTTATTTTGATATTAAAAAAAAAAAAAAACTATTATGAAAATGGTTCTTGTCGCCTTTTTTCCATTTTGTATGTTTTCGTTGAAAATATTTTTATTCTTAATTTTTCTGAAATCTTATTTTAAATAAAAGTTAGCAAGCCAGTAATGATACACAAACTATGTTACTTATAATACATGGGGTCGTTATGTGTACGTATGCAAATTAATTACAGATGCAAATATATTATAAAGACGTAGCATTTGTTTGCGTGTTTATGTAATTATTTGCAGAGGAAAATCTCTAAAATTCCGAACCTATTCTAAAAAAATATAGTTTCAAAAGGCTTGTGATGACCTCTGCTTTAACATAGATGACGTTTTATGTAGATAGAACAACCCCAAGGTGATGAAGGAACAAAAAGACTTTCTAAAACTGAGATTTGTGTGACATTGCTGGGGATAGAAACTTAAAAATTAATTCTATGGTAACTTTTAAGATATAAATACCCACTATAGAGATTTGTAAAATATTCGAAATTTAAGAGGGTGAAAAAGGAGCGGAAAAGTTGTAAATTAGGATTTATTTGAAATTGGCAGCGGTAAAAAAAAGAAAACTTGGCTGTTGAGCGCAGAATAGTTTTTATAAAAATCGAAATACAAAAGGATGCAAGTAAAAATTAAGGTTTAAAATTGTGATTTATGTGACACTGTTGGATCTAAAAACATGAGATTTTCATGATAGTTAATTTTAAAATGTAAATTTTCTTAAAGAAATTATTCTAAAAAGTTCGAAACAAAAAAGGATTCGAAAATATTTTTAAAGCGTTCTGTATTGCAAATTAATTCGGAACTGTTAAGACTAGAAACTTGAAACATGACATGGCATTTGCTTTTAAGACCAAATACTCGAAAAAGAATAACATCTAAATACTTTGAAATGGAAATGGGGACAGCAACAAAAAATAATCTAAAATTATGATTTCTGAATTACGGCTGGGGCTAAAACTTGAATCTGGCAAGGTTTTTTTTAAAGATGTAAATTTTTAAAGATATAATTTCTCTCTAACTATTGTTTCTAAAAATAATTTTAAAAAGGTGAAATTAGATGAAAATGTTTTAAAAAAGCTTTTCTTAAATGTCGGAGTTAGAAATTTAAAATACGTAGTAAAACTCGATATCTTTCCCCCCAAAACAATAGGAAGACCTCAACAGAAAAATTTGTAACGCAGCTAAAATTAAATAAATACACATTCTACAACTATAGAAATAAATAGAAGATTCTGCAACTAATAAATATAAGGACAATATGTTTTTTGACTAACTCGCATGATACGGAGAAAATGATTAAAAAATATATTTAAAAGATGGTTCATTTCGCTTTAAAAAAGAATTTTCCATGAAAGCGTGTAAGGCTAAACAAAAGAAATAAGAAAATAATACTATATGGCTCCACTTCTTTTTTAACTATTTTAATTAAAAATTTACCTACCGCATCGCACTTTAGCTGCTTAAACAGGCTTTATATACCCGTTTCTCTTTTAAAACAACAACAAAAAGAGATACTGCTTTTTTTTTTTTTTTTTTTTTTTTTTTTCACCTTGAAACTTTAATGAAAGGTCTGAAACCCGCTACCGCAATCCGAGTTTTCAAAGAACGTATTGCTCTTGCAAGCAAGCAATTAACGATAGCGCTCGGGTCACTCAAATTAATATGACTCACCCTGTATTTTATTGTAATTCTTTCTTTTTTTCTCTCCTTCTCATAGAAATATGAACGATTCAGGGATCCGGCTCACGTTGCCACCGGTTAATGTACTTGCTGGTGCGTGTTGCAGATGAATTGAAAACTGGAGCTGCGAACGATCGTGACTTCCGGTGAATTTCATTATGATCGCTGAGCGGTCATTAGTGGAAAAGATGGAACGTGAAAAAATTCGTATTATGTATTGGGACTCCTAAATTTCTTTTTGTGGAATACGAACGTTTTGTGGCAATTTTGTGTATTATTGTCCAAATTTCTTTCAGTATTTAATTACATGATATTGAGATGACGATTATATAGAACAGCTGATGATTATATAGCTGAAAAGAAACAGGGGGGGGGGGGGGGGGGGCGATTGTCTTCCTGGGAATTCAAAATCTTCACAAAACATTTAAATGATTAAACACTAAGAAAAATAAATCAAGAATTTTGAATGTAGGGATCTAACAAAAAAAATTCATTCAGTTTGTTTCAGGTTTATATTCTTCACTAATAAATAAATTAATAAAAAATAAATAAAACAATTAAGGCTGCAGAATGAATCGGTTTGTACTAGAACCGAACAAAAAAAATTCCATTTAAAGTGAACTCGTAAACCGACCCGAACCCAAAACTAAAGGAAAGTAAATCATATTTTAAAGCCATTATGAGAAATAATCGACAATTACAAAGTACTACTAATTTTATCGTTATTTCATCTTTTATTTTTTCTTCCAAGAGGGTCCATTATTCACAGGTTTTGCTATTTTAAATATTGAAGAATATAGGTTTGTCGATTTTTTTCTATATAAAAGATAAAATTGGTATCCGAGTTAGTAATTGTAGATTACTTCTCATAAATGCTTTAAAACATGTTCTATTATTCTTATTTTGGGTTCGTGTCAGGTTGCGGGTTCTCTTCAAGTGGAACTTTTGGATTCTGGTCGGGTACAAATAGACCCCTGCAAGATTCTAATGTGATCAAAGTGTCTTAAAACGTTGTACAATTCTTTAAAAATCAGCTTGCCCTTCAGAAATAAATGAAAGGCTATTGAACTATTATTTGGTGTATCAGAAAAAAATATTTCCTATCTGACTCTAAAACTTCTGCACGGTGAATGTTAGTAATATGAAAAAGTTTCGCGACACAACCTGCTTTCTAAGTTTATTAAAGTTCCTTTCCAGAATTACTGAAAAACAGAGCTCGTACCCGTCCGCCTGAGTTGTGTATTGATATTTAAAAGAATAAGAATCGAGACTTTTGCAGACCCCTGAAAGTATTGGGTATAAATAACAAATATGATATTTTAAGCAAAATTTTTGGGCATGAAAATAGTGAAACGTTGTCGAGGAGGATCGCTTTTATCCGGTACTTGGCTTGACCTCTGATGTCACAAATTTTTTCCAGTTCTTACAGGCTTAGAAGTTGAACCATCTGACTCCAAACCCACATTTATTATTATAATAATAAATAAAAATAACAATAAAAGCGAAATTTATTAAGTCCAGAAATCGAAATATACCGAAATATAGCAGAATATATATTCCGTTTTATTGAATCATCACCAATATTATTCCGGTTCACGAAATTATGGTCGATATCGTTCCGATTTATGCAATTATTGAAACATATTACATTTAATAAGAATGTATTTATTAAAATACAACACATTGCTCAGTGGCGCACAAAACAAGAATTTTAATATACAGTTCAAAATCTCTCGGCCAAGTCGCAATCTCTCTGCCTTGAAACATTTAAAGATGAAATTAAAGTCCATAATTTAACCTAGCATTGGTATATTTCATAAATATATACAGGACAGTTGCACCATAAAATTTAACTAATAAGAATGTATTTATTAAAATACAACACATTGCTCAGTGGTGCACAAAACAAAAATTTTAACTGTATTTTAACTGGATTTTGAACTGTATATTAAAATTCTTGTTTTGTGCACCACTGAGCAATGTGTTGTATTTTAATAAATAAATTCTTATTAGTTAAATTTTATGGTGCAACTGTCCTGTATATATTTATGAAATATACCAATGCTAGGTTAAATTATGGACTTTAATTTCACCTTTAAATGTTTAGAGGAAGAGAGATTGCGACTTGGCCGAGAGATTTTGAACTGTATATTAAAATTCTTGTTTTGTGCACCACTGAGCAATGTGTTGTATTTTAATAAATACATTCTTATTAGTTAAATTTTATGGTGAAACTGTCCTGTATATATTTATATTACAATTATATATATGTGTGTATAGCTTATTGTGCTACCCGTAACTTTTTTAATTATTCAGAATATTGCATGCATTTTTAAAATTATTTTTGCGTGGTTAGATGTAAATTTGTCTAAATTAAAAAAAAAAAAGTTTTGAATCAACAATAATTTTGAATAACGTTATGGTCTGTGGATTTTTTCATTTCCCTGAGTACTTTTTTGAACGCGTTGTTAAGTTGCAAGATAAAATTCTCAAAAAATTTAACTTTCGTATGAAACGAAGAAACTTTTCTACACTAATTTGACAAGCGCTAGTCATTAGTATAAGTCAAACTTTTCTTCCGAATTCTGAAATATTTTTTCGGTGTTTATTTTCAAAAGAGGAAACATTTCTATCTAAACACCAATACCCTCTGACATTTTCGCATTTTACCAAAGAAACTCAAGATATTTCAGTGTTAAAGTTCGTATTTGAAATATAACATTTCGTTCGAAAACTTAAGTTTTTGCTATGTCATAAGCAATTTAATGATACAGTAAAAATTCTTGTTTTGAATATCGAAAATTTTAAATATATAGTGGACTCTTGTTAATACGTTTTAGTTTAAGACTTATCTCCGGTTCATTAGACCAATTTTGTTTTCCCTGTCATTTCCTATTTAACTCTGTGACTCGACAACTCCGTATAAAAACATTTCATATTTATTTACTTAGAAGGTGTCACAAATAAAAATTAAATTAAAGAGTTGACATGTTTCGGTTCATTAATAAGAACCGTATTCATAACATATAAAATCAGTAGAAAATTAAATGACACTGGATATAAAGACACTGGACATTAAATGACACTAGTAGAAAATTAATTAAAGTAGAAAATTAAATGACACTGGATATTTTATATCCAGTGTCATTTAATTTTCTACTGATTTTATATGTTATGAATACGGTTCTTATTAATGAACCGAAACATGTCAACTCTTTAATTTAATTTTTATTTGTGACACCTTCTAAGTAAATAAATATGAAATGTTTTTATACGTGAATGAAAAAAAGGTGAAGTGATTTTGTTTTAGTTTTTGAAAAAACGAAAGCTAACAACAGTTTTAACATCGACAACTTCGATTTAAAAAATATTGTCTCAGATATTACAATAAATCATTTTAAGCATGTAAAAAATAATTAAATTTAGAACGTAAAACTGAAATAATTATTGAGTAAAAAGTAACTTTTTACAGTTACAAAAAACGGAAATTGGCATACTTCTCAAATATTGTCCATTTTCTAATACAAAATTACCTTAAAAAATCTACTTTCGGACTTCTCCAGTGTCTTTAATTGGACAAAATTTACTAAGTTAATTTTTGCAAAGTCGACGGAAAGCTTCTCAAACGATAAACAAAACTTTGCTATGAGAAATTAATTGAATATCATCTTCTGTTGAGAATTCGAAAGATCCATTTATATTAACTGGTGTCTTGGGAAATAAGAACAACAAATAAAATCGTAATTATGAATTGGACAATTACACCATAAATTTTACTAAAAGTATGTACTAAATTAAATACAATTACTAAATGGTACACTTATATAAAAAGAATGTATTTAAAATACAATTACTAAATGGTACACTTATATAAAACGAATGTATTTAAAATACAATTAAAAATCCATCAACGTTTCATTCGTTTCTACGAATGTCGTCAGGATACAATAGATGTTATATGAAGATGGAATATAAAGATGTTAAATGTATTTCAAAGATTCAAAATCTCATCTCAACTCAACTATGCTCGTGGACGTATGTGTTTACATTTTGAAACTTTGAAATACATTTAACATCTTTATATTGTATACTGATGACGTTCCTAGAAACGAATGAAACGTTGATGGATTTTTAATTGTATTTTAAATACATTCTTTTTATAAGTGTACCATTTAGTAATTGTATTTATTTTAGTACATATTTTTAAAATAAAACCATGTTTTAAAACTTATTGTGAAAGTATTATTGACTTTTGGGTATGTTGCAGACCTGCAACACGGTGATACGGGTTAAAATTAATCCCTTTAGCACCAGATTATTGCAGCCTCAAGTCTGCGCAAATCAAAATTTTGCTCAAAATTTTATTTTTGTTTATTTTGGCGCTTATTTACCTCAAAATAAAACATCATTACACACTTCAATGTTACATATGACGTACGGGTAGTACGTTTGGTAAAGATGAACGATGAATTCGTGACATGTGCAGTGTACGTTTGATGCTGTAGGAGTTAACGTTAAAAAGAACACTTAAATGAAATGGTACAAAAAATTCTTCGTATCGGATACTGCTGGCGAAAGCTACTTGAATTTAACTTTTGTTGGTGGGAAATAAAGAATCTATTAGTGACAATAATGAAAAGATAAAAAACTTTCTAGAGTCGAACCAGGTTAAGACGTTTTAAGACTTGAATAAAGTGGAGTAAAAAATGGGTCCATCCCATGCATTAAATGTGATTGGCTCAATGTTCAGGAACTGAGCTTATTTATACATATAATCATCTAAATGAATTTTAGAATTTTCAGTGACGCGATTGCGGTCTAAAATTCTGTCTTTTATTGACCGGTAGGCGGTAGCACAGACAATCACTTCAACGAGTTCCCGGATGAAAATCTAGGATTAGTTGAAATCTCGATTCGCATATTAAAACGCAATCGGTTTGTCAAGATTTATCTTGGTGAAAAACACCCAAAAACCGATTTCAGCTAATGACTCATAGGTTTACCATTATGCTTTCCTTCTTTTAATTCTCCATGTTTTTATACTTTTAGGTGCAAGAAAAAGTGGTAAACCTATGAGTCAAAATGAGCCTGTGAGCATAATGAACCTATGAGCCGTTAGAATCGGGTCTTTTGGTGTTTCCCACCAAGATAAATCTTGACAGACCGATTGCGTTTTAATATGTGAATCGATCCTAGCTTTAACTAACCCTAGATTTTTATCCGTGAACTCAATGAGGTGATTGTCTGATTGCCGCCTCCTGGTCTATTACGTATACTTAGATAAAAAATATAACTGTCGCCCGACAAGAATAATAATGGAAAATAAATATAGATTCAGGTATGGCTTTTTTTGTAGATTAATGCATTGCAAATAAAAATAAAACAAAAAAAATATTTTTTTCTAACAGCTTAAAAATCCAAAAAAACATAACATCACTTCCCAGAATAGCATTCGTAACAATTTTACAACATATTTTATGATGAAAAACAAAGTAATTTGTGACAGTCAGTTGTAGAATGCTGCATCAGGTCGGGTACCTTTATTTAATCCGAACCGAACCACTGGTCGAATCAGGCTGACTAATATTGTTTTTCTTCGCGGTCTGAATTGCTTTTAAATATTTCGTTCGGGTTAAACTTATTCCTTGAACTCAGATTCGGGTTGATGTGATTTTTCAATAGAAACTGTGGAATATTTTACAAATGAAAAACTATATATTTGAATATTAATGAGTGTAAATATGTGGATTTCCATACAGAAAAAAATTAAAATGAAATATAACTATAGACTATTTTTTCACAGTTACATAAAAATAGATTCATTTTTTTCCTCTTGGGGTTTTATTCGGTTTTGAGTTGACATTTTTTTATTTTTAAAGGGTGAGAAAGGGTTGATTTAAAACAGCATTTCAAGTTTAACCTCCTCAGTCCTGAGAAAAAAAAATTTACGTGGCACTACAGAAAACAGTTTAAAATAACTATAAAACATCTCCAAAGATGTATCAATCTATATATCGATGCTTATGTCACGCACATATTTATTAAAAAATATATAGATGTAAATTTAGCAATTCTAAAAGCATTTAAATTAATTTAAAAGATATTTTTAGTGTCTCCTATAGGTGACCTCAGCACTGAGGAGGTTAACCTAAAACGCACAAGACTCCGATAAAAGTCAGAAGCGTAAAAAAGATAAATAAGTGGCGTTTAGTCTTTAAATTATGCAAACTTTAGTGTAGCGAAAAAAAAAATATTTAATCCCTCCACACACACATACTTTATTTTTTACATTAAATGCAGTTCTAAAACTCATTTCTTTAATGGCTTATGATTTTTCTTGATAAAACTTAGTTCGCTTCTGAAAGAGAGATTCCCTCATTATATATTCAGATCCTAAAGACACGTTTGGGTAATGTCAGCAGCGTGTCAGACCCGGAGCTATCCCTAATTTGTTGCTATTCACTCCTCGTTTACTGAAATACCCTCCGTTCTTCCATTAACTTAACGTTAATCTGAGCTCAGAAATTGTTTACTTTTCTTAGCTTTTGCAGTATTTTAGTTCGTTGAAATTTTTCACAATTCTCCAGCACAGCTTTTATATACAGAGTAAAGAAAAGCGTTTTATGAAGAAATAAAAGGTTTCATCTCCAACATTTCGTCGAGCAAACATTGAACGAATTTTAATGCTAAAAACTTTAAGAGTACTTTTTATATTGAATTTTATCATCTATGATTTTCTTTATTTTAAATCGTTCATTTTTCAACGGTAACATGGTATTTTTTATTGTATGTTAACCCCTTTTTCATTTATTCGTTTTTCAAAATACAATTCAAGAAAAATATTTTCAAATATTTCATGACTACAGAATGCAATAAACTATTATCTTTATTTAA
Source organism: Maratus speculifer (assembly GCA_964019185.1). NCBI lineage: Eukaryota > Metazoa > Arthropoda > Arachnida > Araneae > Salticidae > Maratus > Maratus speculifer. The sequence goes on from OZ025303.1 coordinate 69,835,143, forward strand.
AAAAAATTACCATAAATGACCAAAATTAAAGTGCCAATAAATTTTACAGTCACAGACAAGAACGAAGCTCTGAGCCTCAACTGAACCCTGTCATATCGAAACACGTATCAAACCAACAAAATAATTTTGTGAAATGGAACCAAAGATGTTCAAACGGGAAACGCGACTCGAACATGACGTGCGTTCATTTAAGATGAAAAACCCTGTATTTGTGACTAAATAAGTGATTTGCGACTCCATGATTGATAGCAATTTATCCTCCTCCTGATGCTTACTATTATCCATCTGAATTTGTCGGTCGAATTTGGCAACAGCCTATGTATAAAAGATAATGATCATTGAAAATTTTGGTGAGGAATTACCTCAAGTTGATTTGAATGACGAGAATTTGAGACCAAACGTTTTAAAGTTTACTAACTAAACATTCATTTCTAATATATATTTGGCAAAACCAAATGGTAAAAAATTTTTACAGCCATAAATATCCGTATTACATACAGTTGTTTCTTCAGCTAATACGCTTTGAAAGGTTGGGAAAAAGAGATTCCCCATTATATATTCAGATCCTGGATGACACGTTTGTGCAATGTCAGCAAAGTGTCAGACCCGGAGCTTTCCCTAATTTGTTGCTATTCACTCCTCGTTTACTGAAATGTCCCTCCGTTCTTCCATTAACTTAATATTAATCTGAGCTTGGAAATCGTTTACTTTTTTTAGCTTTTGCGGTATTTTAGTTCCTTAAATTTCTTCACAATTCTCCAGCACACCTTTTATACAAGAGTAAAGAAAAGCGTTTTATGAGGGAAGTAAAAGGTTTTTTCGCCAGTATTTCGTCGACTAAACACTGAATGAGTTTTAATGCTAAAATTATTAAGAGTTTTTTTTTAAAATATTGGATTTAATCATCTAAGATTTTCTTTATTTTAGTAGTTTATTTTTCAGTGGTAATGTATTATTTGTTGTCCCTTTTTTTGTTAACCCTTTTTCATTTGCTCATTTTTTAATAAACAACTTCTTAAGAAAAGTATTCTTTAATGTCTTCATTTTTCTTGATAAAACTTGCTCGCTTCCAAAAAAGAGATTCCCCATTATATATTCAGACCCTGGATGACACGTTTGTACAATGTCAGCAGCCTGTCAGATCTGGAGCTTATCCTAATTTGTTGCTATTCACTCCTCGTTTATTGAAATATCCATCTATTCTTCCATTAACTTAATGTTAATCTGAGCTCATAATTGTTTACTTTTCTTAGCTTTTGCGGTATTTTAGTTCGTTGAGTTTTTCTCAATTCTCGAGCACAGCTTTTATGGGTGATTCTACGATAAGAGGTTTCAAAAACAGAGGATTCGGCCAATAAGAAATGTTTGAGTTTGATCAAAAACCTTTAAATTATGATTTTTGTCCCGTTTATTTACTTTTTCAAATAAGGGCAAATACTTTTAATACTAAAAATATTAAGAGTACTTTTTACACTGAATTTTATGATCTAGGGTTTTCTTTATTTTAATCGTTCGTGTTTCAGCGGTAACATGATATTTTTATTATATGTTAACCCTTTTTCATTTGTTCATTTTTCAATACAAAATTTTCTAAGAAAAATATTCTTAAATATTTCATGATTACAGAATGCAGTATACTATAATCTTCATTAAAAAAAAATTACTATGAATGACAAAATTTAAAAATGTCAATAAATCTTAACAGCCAACGAAAACAGCTGAACCCTGTCAAATCGAAACACGTATCAATCCAACAAAATAATTTTGTAAACTCGAACCAAAGATGTTCAAACGGGAAACGCGACTCGAACATGACGTGCGTTCATTTAAGATGAAACACCCTTGATTTGCGACTAAATAAGTGGTTTGCGACTCCATGATTAATGGCAATTTATCCTCCTTCTGATGTTTACTATCACCCGTCTGAATTTGTCGGTCGAATTTGACAACAGCCTATATATAAAAATTAAAATACAGGGTGGTCATAAAAAAACTTTGCCGATATACGGAGCTCTAGCGGCCAGTCCGCTCAACCGATTGAGATGAAATTTCAGATATAGCTATTCAGAGGTATGAGCTCGAGATTCTGTAAACGACAACAAAATGGCGCTCACGGTTAAGGTTATAGTTACAGAAACTTGAAAATTTCCAATGGCAACGCCCATTTTTTTTCATCGCAAAATGCTCAGTGCATGCGAAAACCCTAAAGAGCGTTGGAACCGTACGTGTATCGCAAGAAACGGGCATGTTATGCACGCACAAAAAACCGTTCTGGGAATCCTCCCCTCCCATAGAAAAAACTCGATTGGGGCGCAAGGAGAAAATTTGCATATGACACAGAGTCAATACACTAATCTCTGATTACAATACAGATCGGAGAAACTAAAACTTTTATTTTGATTACACATTTTCCACATGGGTGCCATCACAGGCAATTAATGGTGATGGCACCCATGTGGAAAATGTGTAATCAAAAATAAGGTTTTGTCTCCGATCTGTGTTGTAATCAGAGATTAGTGTACTGACTGTGTCATATGAAAATTTCCTCCATGCGCCCCAATCGTGTTTTTTATGGGGGTGGGGGGATTCGCAGAACAGTTTTTTGTGCGAGCATAACGTGTCCGTTTCTTGCGATACACGTACGGTTCCAACGCTCTTTAGGGTTTTCGCATGCGCTGAGCATTTTGCGATGAAAAAAAAGGAGTGTTGTCATTGGAAATTTTCGAGTTTCTGTAACTATAACCGTAACCGTGAGCGCCATTTTGTTGCCGTTCACAGAATCTCGAGCTCATACCACTGAATAGCTATATCTGAAATTTCACCTCGATCGGTTGAGCGGATTGGCCGCTAGAGCCCCATATATCGGCAAAGTTTTTTTTATGACCACCCTGTATAATGATCATTGAAACTTTTTGTGAGGAATTATCTGAAGTTGAGTTGGACGACGAGAATTTGAGACCAAACGTTTTAAAGCTTATAAATTAAACATTCATTTCTAATATATATTTAGAAAAACTCAAATAGTAGAAAAATGCTACAATCATAAATATCCGTATTACATACAGCTGTTTTTTCAGCTAATACGCTTTGAAAGGTTGGGAAAAAGAGATTCCTCATTATTTATTCAGGTTCCTGGAAGACACATTTGTGTAATGTCAGCAGTATGTCAGACCCGCAGCTTGCCCTAATTTGTTGCTATTCACTCCTCGTTTACTGAAACGTCCCTCCTCCTCCCTTAAATTAACTTAACATTAATCTGAGCTCGGAAATTATTTACTTTTCTTAGGTTTTGCGGTATTTTAGTTCGTGGATTTTTTTTCACAATTCTCCAGCACAGCTTTTATACAGAATAAAGAAAAGCGCTTTACGAGGAAGTAAAAGCTTTCATCTCCAACATTTCGTCGACCAAACATGGAACGAGGTTTAATGCTAAAAGTATTAAGAGTATTTTTTATGTTGGATTTTATTATCTGGGATTTTCTTTATTCTAACCGTTCATTTTTCAGCAACATGATAACAACATAATAGAACATATATATAGAACAGAATATTTTTTATATAGAACAATATAAACAGAATACTGCCCTTGCTCGCTTCTACTTGGCGAACAAGGGTTGCCATATTAATTTTGAGGAAGCCAAAATCATAGTTCCATGCAATAACCCAGTTCAAGGTAAAATAAGAGAATCCATCGAAATCATGGCACGAGAAAATAAACCATGTAATGATAATTTATACTACAATATACCAAAAATATGGCATAACATCATAAAATCTTAAAATTTTTTATTTCCTTGCAATATTTTAATTTTTACTCACGTGTAAATGGCAACATTTTTTAAAATTTTAATTCATTTATACTTTAATTTAGTAGAAATATTATCTCTCGATCAAGATGCAAACGTAGTCCTTCCATTATCATATTTTCCTGAAGACGCCCGCAGAAGACGGCGCGAAACGTTGAAAGTTTTATTTTATTTTAATATGTACAAATGTATATTAAAATTCCTGTTTTGTGCACCACTGAGCAATGTGTTATTATTAGTTAATGATATTTTTTGTTAATCCTTTTTCATTTGCTCATTTTTCAATAGACGATTTTCTAAGAAAAATATTATTAAATATTTCATGATTACAGAATGCAACATACTATTATCTTCATTAAAAAAATACTATAAATGACAAAAATGTAAAATGCCAATAAATCTTACAGTCATCGAAAAGAAAGTAACTCTGAGCCTTAACTGAACCCTGTCAAATCGAAACCTGTATCGACTCAACAAAAAAGTTTGTGAACTCGAACGCGATACACTTGAACACGAACCAAAGATGTTCAAACGGGAAACGCGTTTTATGAGGAAGTAAAAGGTTTCATCTCCAACATTTCGTCAACCAAACATGGAACGAGTTTTAATGCTAAAAGTATTAAGAGTATTTTTTATGTTGGATTTTATTATCTAGGATTTCCTTTATTTTAACCGTTCATTTTTCAGCAACATGATATTTTTTGTTAATCCTTTTTCATTTGCTTATTTTTCAATAGACGATTTTCTAAGAAAAATATTCTTAAATATTTCATGATTACGGAATGCAACATACTATTATCTTCATTAAAAAAAAATATTATAAATGACAAAAATAAAATGTCAATAAATCTTACAGTCATCGAAAAGAACGTAACTCTGAGCCTTAACTGAACCCTGTCAAATCGAAACCCGTACCGACTCAACAAAAAAGTTTGTGAACTCGAACGCGATACACTTGAACACGAACCAAAAAAGATGTTCAAACGGGAAACGCGTTTTATGAGGAAGTAAAAAATTTCATCTCCAACATTTCGTCGACCAAACATGGAACATGATATGCATTCATTTCGGATGAAACACCTTGTATTTTTGACTAAATAAATGGTTTGCGACTCCATGTTCAATGGCAATTTTTCTTCCTCTTGATCCTTACCCATCTGAATTGTCGGTCGAATTTAGCAACGGCTTGTACATAAAAATTAAAATATAACCTCTTCAGTCCTGATGTCGCCTATAGGAGACACTAAAGAATTAACTACCTTTAAGGGTGTATTTCGATTCAAACTGCCTATTTTCCGATTTATTTTTGAACTCATTATTGCTCTCAAATACACCAAACTTTCAAAATCTCTTATTTGGAAAGTACACAAGGTGCCGTGATTGTCGATTCTTTGATAAATGCAGAAAATATTGCAAAAAAAGCAATCAAAAACGTCTTTTCGAACCGATTTTTCCCAAGCGGGAGATTTGAGAACGGAAAAAAGGGCTCATACTGAGAAGATAATTGTTTATAACTCAAATTCTAATGAATTGAGCGTAAAAAGAGATCACTAGGCACCTCATACGTCCCTTCAAGAATCCTCTAGCAAATTTCATGTTTCTACGTTTAAAAATGTGTCTGAAATTGTATCGGAAAATTTCGAGCTGTTGAAGATGGAAAAGCGTTTTTTCGAATACACCCTTAAATGAATCTAAATGCTTCTACAATTGTTAAAATTACATCTAGACATTTTTAATAAATGCGTGGATATCATAAATATTGATATATAGGATGATACATTGTGACGGTATACTCACGCTGGGTGTCATTTGTCACGTTATATGCAGACATACTCATTAATTTAGGTTAAAACAACACAGTTTATTAAAATGATAAGGGCTAAAGGAAAGTGGAGCCAGTCTATAATTTCACTCACTGAGAACACTATGAAAAGCTAAATCATACTCACAGGCTTTGGTCTAGCTCAGTCGGGGCACCGTCTAGCACTTGACACTATTTCCTGGCTGATCTACTAAACAAATCTTAATTTCACAGCCCGTGGCTGTGGATATTTCTTTATTTGCTCAAATAATCAAAACGGAACGATTCTAAACTTTCTTACCAAGGCCGAATCTTTAATCCACTATCTGAACTCCTTTTCGCTTTACTGGAGGCCGTAGCTATTCTCTAATCGTCAGCACCTTACTAAACAATCATCAACTTCGTTGCCTAATGGCGGAATACACACAGAGGCTGCTGGCTACTACCAGAAACACACAGACGCTGGCTGCTGGCTAAGGCCAGAAACACACAGAGGCTGGCTGAGGCCAGAAACACACACACCACAAACTCACACTCAAGCTTTTATACGCGACAAACTGAGATACTTCTCATTAACATAATACTAATAACCGCGAGCTAACTGCGGAATTCGAAAGAGCACACACACTCTAGAAAGTTAAAGTAAAAGAGAGGATAGATGTCACTTTTACGCCTACAAAATGTTAAATTATTGACGTCACGATCTCAGAAACACTAGAGTGCCTTTATGACTAAAGGTCACTCCCTCACAACATTTTTGGAAAAGTTTTATAGCAATTTTAAACAGATTTTTGTGGCCCCTCGTAACATTAGTCTCAGAACTGAGGAAGATAATGATCATTCAAAATTTCGCTGAGGAATTATCTGATGTTGAGTTGAACGACGAGAACTTCAGATCAAATGTTTTAGAGCCTATCCATTCACTGTCAGAAATATTCGTCTTTATACACTACATTTTGCCTCATTCTCGAACAAATAATTTCTGTACTCCTTAAAGAGGTTATTTTTCTGTGAATGGTTCCTGCAAGTTTGAAGAAGAAGAAATTCCTTTTATTCCCCGCACGCATGCGCATTTGTCTTTTTCTTCTCTGTGTCGGCACATGCGCCACAAGTTTGACGAAATATTACAAGATTCGTATAATATATCATCAAAAATGGGTAAGTACTTATTTCAGAATTTGATTTTAATCATTTTTATGTTTTCATTGTATAACTGTTAAATTATTAGGCATGTCTTTGGCACATGTCATAGATCTTTTTTATTATCTATACTGTGAAAAAAAGGAGCATTATTGCATTTAAATTGAAGTTATGAAATGCTAAATAAACTTTAAATCCACACTATTTTCTGTAGTAGCTCCGTTAAAAGTGTGAAAATAATCTCGGCATGATAGTATTTTATCATTTAGTCGCAATTATTCCAATAAAACGTCAAATTTTGGGTAAGAATAAACTCGGAATGGTGATATTCTATTCTACAATCGAAATTATTGATATGTAACGCCAAATTCAGTGCAAAGAAATCAATTTTCTGTTTTGATTAGAATCGTATGTTTGCAGACGACAGACGCCATTTTACTTCCGCGTTTAATCATCGTTCCAAACTTTCGAATAGCAGGTGAAAAAAGCAAACATAATGTAAGCAATATTATTATAATTATTTGTAGATTTTTGACGTAAGACTAAATAATGTTTGCATGTGTTTTTTCATAGCTCTCTTACTATGGCCCGGATGCGAAAAAGTCATGTGACCAACAGCGTCGAACAATTTAGTGATTCCCGCGAAGTCAGGAATACTTTGATACGCATAACTGTAATTCACGCGTTTTATTTAATTATTGTGATTAAAAAATACATATAACTGTGTTTTACAAGGCGGATAACATTTAAAGAAGGTATTTATTTTATTTATATAATAATATTGTGAAATTTTTGTTATTATTAGTCTAAGAACTGTTATTTATTGTTAACTAGAATTGGGTTTGACTTTTATCAGATACCTGTGATTATCAAATGATGTTACAAACTAGATTATGAAATATTCTTTTGATTTCATGTAAAATCATGTTAAATAACTCTATTAAACATAAAAATGATCTGATAAATGTAAATAATAAGTCCGAAGAATCTTAAAATTTTTTGTATTAGTTTTCTATTTTATTTAGTGGTAAAATATGTAAATATTTATTTCAGGGTAGATCTGCCAGTAATCAACCTCTTTCCAGTAATGGGCCTCCTCACAGTTTTTGGTTTATAAAAAAATAATAATAAATAGTTAAGTTTTTATTGTTTTTTTTCTTAACTCCTCCTTGCACGTTTTATAATCTAGATTACTTTTTTAAACATTTCATTAAAGCAATTAGGAAACAGAAAATAACTTTTCACTGCTTTTCTATTGAAAATCTTAATGAACATGCTGAGAGCTGAATTTATTTATTTCATCTTTTTATTTACTTGTAAAAACTGAATGTTTTTGTTTGAATTTGAATCTTTGAATTTCATATACCAATGGTCATTTACAAAATTTTATTTACTAGTTTTAAGATTTTAGGAGGGGTGTGTAATACTGCGTTTTTGGGTGTTTAGACATATTTCTATTATTTAAAATTAAATTTTTATTTCTGTTGGGAAATGTAACTATGGGGATTTATTATTAATTAATATTGATAAATTAAATATTGTTGAAAGATTAATATAATATGAAAAAAGTGGAATATCATACTTATAACTATTAATAAAAAAATATTTTTAAAAGAAATTCCTTAAGGGGGTTCATTACTGGCGCATCTACCTTATAACCAAGATGGAAATAGTGGACTAGGCCTGTCAATGTAATTTTATTTAAATGAGACGGGGACACCACATTAAAAAAAAACGAGCTGGTCGCTAACCTCTTTGGGTGGCATGGGAACAGCGACAAATTTTATTTTAATATTAAAAATAAATATGCCAATAATAGGCACTATTGACACTTTCCAAATATTTTTTATTTATAAAAGAATAACAATTAAAAATTCTGTTTTTATTATTTTTAATTTTTTATTGCATGTTTTATAATCTGGTTTATTGTTGAAAATCTTAATCTAATTATCTGTCCAGTTTTTTTTTTTTTTTAGAATCCTGTTTTTGTAAAATTGTGAAAAATATAATTATAATTTTGTAAATTTGAAATGATCCATCCATTCAGGTTTTTGTTTACATTTTTCAAAGGAAATATATGTGTGTAAAATGAATATATTTTCTTTATATGTGTAAAAGTAAAGATTAGATTTTAGTTTTTAACTATCAAATTTGAGAAAGGTTCAGTTTAGAGATGGAAAATTTTTGTCAAAAGCCTATTTTCAGGACAAAGAATTTTATAAAGGGTGCTGTTTTGAGATTTAAAAAGTTTTGTGAAGGGTCTTTTAAAGGACCCAATTTCTCCCTAAACAAATCACTTAGAAAGCAGATAGTAAAGTTCAGTTCTCAAAAGCATAGGAAAAAAAGATACTCATGGGGTGTAAGCCCTTCTTTTTCAAATAAAAATAATTTTTTAATTCACACGAGTTCTTAAAAATCTATTACTGTCAATTTTCAATATTTTATTCATCATCTATGACAAAACAACTCTGTATGCAACAAATTACCATTAACTTTATTAATTACATTGATTGTAGCTTTGAAACTATTAAATATTAAAAATTATTATGTTCTATTAATGTTATCATAAAGGGAAATATTTATGATTTATATCTACATATTATTCATATTTTTATTAGTTAAATAAGTTAAAGGAGAATTAGCCTATGTTGTATATTAATATGAGTGAAAATGTTTTCAGTGTTTTTAGAAAATGTGTATTCTTTATTTGATGAATATTCATCTTATAATTGAACAATATTTGACGAATATTGATCTATTTTTATCATATTTTCGTATAAAAATTTTTAATGATTAAAAAACAGTAATAATCCTTGGAGGATTTGGAAAATTGTTTTCTTTCTTTTCATTTGAACACACATTTCTCCGTCTATCCTGATCACGTGACTCGCGGCTTCATTTTCGCTTCCAAGCCTTAGTAAGAGAGCTATGCATTTGCTCAAAAAAAACAAAAAATCCCCCCCCCCCCTAAAACGAAGCAAAAAAACGGACTTCCTTCAAAAAATAAATTTTCTCTTGCAACGAAGAAAAACATGACGGACATTCCTTCAAAAGACCGAAAATCTCCCCCCCCCTCCTAAAACAGAGAAAAACATAACGGACGTTCCTTAAAAAGACAGAAATTTTCTCTCTTGTAACGAAGAAAAACATGACAGACTTTCCTTCAAAAAACAGAAAATTTTACTCCCTAAAACGAAGAAAACATGGCGGACGGTCCTTCAAAAAAACAGAAAATATTCTTTCCTAAAACGAAGAAAAACATGACAGACGTTCCTTCAAAAAACAGAAAAATTTCTTCTTTAAAACGGAGAAAATAATAACGGACTTCCATCAAAAAACGGAAACTTTCTCTCTTTTAAAGAAGAAAAACATGACGGACGTTCCTTCAAAAAACAGAACATTTTCTTCCTGCGACGGAAAAAAAAAACGGATATCCGTCTTTTTACAGAAATTTGCTGGCAGCACTGCTGCCAGTACTTTTTCTGAAGTTTTTTTGAGAGTGTTAACCATTCATTTTTCATATATTATTTGGCAAAACTCAATGGTAGAAAAATGTTAGGGTCATATATCCGCAGGAGTGGGGAATTTTTCAAAAATCTTACCAGCAAAAGCTGTATTTCACCAGCCCGCAAGATGCAACACACACGCAATTGAAAATAGTTATGACAAAATCACACACAACTACAGACGAGATTACTATTACTACAATACATTTCTTTATTCCTTTTCTTCTATAATGTTAAGAAATATATGCAGCATATGTAAGCTTAAAAGAAGAACTTAACACTGTAATAATTTGGAAAATTAAAATATCTAGATTAAAAAGGTGTTTCTGATAGTGTATCTATTGCCTAACAGTTTTTCCAAAAACTAAAAATGCACTCGCCTTGCCAGAAAATCTACTCGCCACTGGCGAGCAAAATGATTTTTTTCCCCCAACCCCTGAATATCCGTATTATATACAATTCTTCTACGTTTAGCTAGTACGCTTTGAAAGCTTGGGAAAACAAATTCTCATTATATATTCAGATCTCGGAAGACACGTTCGCGTAATGTCAGCGGCGAGGCGATGTGTCAGGCTTTGACAGGAAGTTTTCCTAATTTGTTGCTATTCATTCTTCGTTTACTGAAATCCTTGTCCCTTCTTGCATTGACTAATTTGTCCCAGGGAATTGTTTACTTTTCCTGATTTTTGTAATATTTTAGTTCACTGGACGTTTCGTAGGGAATTTATACGAAATCAAGAATAACGGTTTATGAGAAGTAAAAAGGTGCATTTGCTGTTTTACGTTAACCAACATGAAACGAGATTTAATTCTAAAAGTTAACGAGAGTGTGAACTTCGTATGGATTTTATGATGTAGACTTTTTAAAAATTACTCAACAGGTTTCTCTCGAGCATAACTAATAATTGATTTCTGGATATTACCACACTTATTGAAAATACCAGGAGTTACAAAAAAGACCGATGTATTTTAAAATTTAATAATTTGCAAACAATGGCAGATATTTAAAAAATTCTTGTATTAAGTTTACGTATAATGTCAGGAATTTTTTTTTTTTTTTTTAACTTGTGATTCTTTATTTTAATCCGAATTTTAAGCCGAATTTTAATGAAGCAATTAGTGTTCATTCTAGCCCCGATTTTTGGTACTTCGGATCTATTCAATACATTATTATTATTATTATTATTATTATTATTATTATTATTTTCGCATGACAGAAGAGAGGTAGAAAAATCGAGTCTGGATTTAGTGGTTATTGCTTGGCGTGCCATCTAACACTGCTGTTTGTAACTAAAACTGAGAATCGCAGCTTAGAAACTCCTGACATCATACATAACCCTCATGCAAGAATTTTTTTAATATATGTCACCGTTTGCAGATTACTGAATTTTAAAATCTATCAGTCATTTTTGGGACACTCTGTATATTCAATAGAAAAAAACTGCATTACATAAATATCTAATTTTCTTAGAACTCAAAATATAGGGTCCATACAAGGTTTTTTTTTAAACCTTTTTTTTAACGTAGTTGTAAAGAATTTATGAATTCTGTTTGCTTCTGTTGCTTCTGTTCTTTAACTCGCATAAATATAGTCAGATTGACATGTAAAATTATTTTGTTTTATCATGGCAAATTCGATTTTGAAAATGAAATGTGCAATGAGAATGTAAAGTTTATTAAATTTGCACTATAATATTTTTAATAGAAGTAAATTTTCCAAGGGGTGAAAAAAGTCCGGGCCAGGATTCGAACCAGGGATGAATTGGCTGAAGCCGCCAATGCTCTTCCAACTGAGCCATCCCGGACGAATTCTGGAGGACTTTTTCACCCAATTGACCTCAACGATCACAAAATCTGGTCTGATACTATGGATCAGCTCAACAGAATGAATCGAAGGTCAATTTTTGGAACTGCAGATAATCGTTGCATACGAAATCATATCTATATTGTAAAGGCCAAACGTATCTGTGCGTAACGCATACGTCATTTTGCGAATGGCAACACTTTCAAATAAATTTCGGTATTGCAATTTTTGTTACAACAATTTTATAAACTTCTAAATGTCGCACATTTTCAATTCTTACACCATCATATAGAGAAAAAAATTTAGTTTTAAATGAAATTTGTTTGAAAGCTGTATTTTAATTTGTTTTTGAAATATTAATTTTTTTGTAGCTTTTATTATCGCTTTTGTAATCCTGGCAACAGAATTACTCCATTTTTATTAAAATTAAAGGAAAAAAGGGAAGAAATTGAGAAATTGAGTGCTGTATCTTCATGTTGCCATTATCTCATTAAAAGGGACAAATTTAAAAATTTAAATATCTTCTGCTATAAAACCCGGTGAATTTTGATTTCATTTACAAAATTTGATTTACACGTAAAAGAATATCAACAGTTTAATATCTGTTTAAGCTAATAGCTTTGAGATTTCAAGTTTTTAATCAAAATGATTAAATTAAAATGCCATTTTTTTTCTGAAAAGGTGAATACAGATACGAAATGTGCATTTGTAAATTTTGATATGATGAAAATGATGCCGGATTTACATTTCACGGGAAAAAATTCTATGATTGAGTCAAAGTTGAATAAATTTTGCTTTTTTTTTCATTTTGTATTAATACTACCATAAAAACCTAAATTGATAACTTTATCATAAAAACAGATCTTTATTATTTTTTATTGCTTACATGTACGATTAAAGTTTAATTTTAACAACTTCTACAACTGAGTTTTATAGAAATAATATTTTGTTAATTTGACGTTAAATATAGTTTGTTTAAGAGTTAGACTTACCAATATAAAATGCATTTTTTACTATAACTAATCTTGTGGGTTTATTATAAATCAATGACACAGTTCCCTTTTAAACACTTTCTTTCGTCGAAATTCGACGGGTTCTACTTAGTTAGATTAATTTTAAACACGATTATTCAAATCGGTAAATTAATCTATCGGTAAATCTGTTATAATTAATTTACCGATTTGAATAATCGTGTTTAAAATTAATCTAATCTAATATTTTTACTTTTTAAAAATAATTTTTAAAAATGTGGATCGATCAAAACTGATTAAAAGAGAACGTCCTAGTTATTAAAACTGAGAATTTTTACATTACTATGTTATTACTTTTTATACTGCTATACTAATTATGTTAGTTAAGTAACATTGCTTTTTTTATACAATTTTTGTTCTATTCAATTTTAATCCTATCTTATTACATTAGGGATGCACAACCTGTGGGGCCACTTTTGGCCCGCGATGGGTTAACGTGTGGCCCGCGAACTTCGTCAATTTACAACTAGAAAAAATTACAATTTTTGTTCAAAAGTCGTCGAAAAATATCGTAAATTTCGTTAATTTACCGTGGAAAAATATAAAATTTCGTCAATCACTTAAGAATCGTAGATTGGGCCCAAAAAAATCGCGAATTTTATTGATCAAGTGCGGAGAAATCGCGGATATCTTTCATCAGATATGAAAAAATCGCAAATTCTGAACATGAGGCTCGAAAAAATAGCAAATTTAGCCGATCGGACATGAAAAAATCGCGAGTTTTGTCAATTAGGCACAGAAAAATGGCGAGTTTTGTCGATTAGGAACGGGAAAATCGCAAATTTTGTCGATCAGACACGAAAAATCGACATTTCGTCGATAGAGCAAGAATATGCGTCAGATTTGTTGATGATGCTCAAAAATTATAAATTAAACCCATCCGCTACGAAAAAAATCGCATGTTTTTTCGGTTTATGACGTGAAAAAAAGTAATTTCGTTGATCTGAAAAGAAAAAATTGCAAAGTTCGTTGATAAGGCACGGGAAAATCCGGATTTTGCGATGATGCGCGGAAAAATTGAAAATTTCGTTGATCGGCTGCGAAACAATCGATAGTTTTGGAAGTTTATCAAAAGAAAAAAAATCACGAATTTCATCTTGCCGCGTAAAAAAATGCAGATTTCATCCGAAATTATTTTAAAATCACGAATTTTGTTGATTAGGCGCGGAAAAAAGCAGATTTCGTCAGCTAAAGGCGAAAAAATCGCAAATTTCGTTGGTCGGACATGGGGATATCGTGAATTTTGCTTATTTCAAGAGGAAAAATGGCAAATTTCGTCGATCAGGCTAAAATAAACTCGCGAATTTTGTCTATCCGGTGAGGAAAAAATCAGGAATTTTGTCGATCAGGTGAAGAAAAATTGCGAATTTCGTAGATCGGCTTTGCAAAAATCGCAAGTTTCGTCGAACAGGGGAAGAAAAATCGCGAATTTCGTCGACCGGCTTTGCAAAAATCGCGAATTTTGTCGATTGGCTTTATAAAAATCGCTAATTTCGAAGATAAAATTTGTAAAAATCGCGAAAACCGTCGAAGTTATGTGAAAGAATTGTGAATTTTATAAATCATGCGAGGAAAAATTGCAAATTTCGTCGATCAGCACTGTAAAAATTGCGAATTTCGGCAATGGGCTTCGTAAATTTCGCGAATTTTGCTGATTAGGCTAAAAAAAATAGCGAATTTTGTCGATCAAGCTCGAAAAAAATCACGAATTTCATGGATCGGCTTGGTAAAAATTGCAAATGTCGTCGATCATACGATGAAAAATCGTGAATTAAGCCAATTAGCTTTTTAAAAATCGCGAATTTTGTCGACCGGCTTCGTAAAAATCTCGAATTTTGACCTTCGGCTTCGTAAAAAAATTTCGTCGACAGCCGCGAAAAATCGCGAATTTTATCAATCATGTGAGAAAAAAGCGCAAACTTCATCAATCGCCTAAATAAAAACCGCGAATTTCGTCGATTGGCTTTGTAAAAATCGCTAATCTTGATGATCAAGCGCGGAAAAATTGTGAATTTTATTGATCAGGCGCGGAAAAATTGTGAATTTTCTCGATCGGCTGCGTAAAAATCAAGAATTTTGCTGTTCGGCCTCGTAAAAAACATGAATTTCGCCGATCGGCTTCGTAAAAATCCCGAATTTCATTGATCAGCTTTGTAAAAATCGATAATTTTGTCGATCATCCGCAGAAAAATATTATTGATCTTGCGAAGACAAATCGCGAATTTCGCTGATCAGCTTTGTAAAAATCGCGAGTTTTGTTGACCGACTTTGTAAAAATCTCGAATTTCGTCGATCGGCTTCGCAAAAATCTCGAATTTTGTCGATTGTCTTCGTAAAAATCGATAATTTCGCCGATCAGCTTTGCAAAAATCTGAAATTTCGTCGATCGACTTCATGAAAATCGCGAATTTCGTCGATCGGCTTTGTAAAATTTGTGAATTTTGTCAATCGGTTATATAAAAATCACGAATTTTCTCGGCCAGTTTCGTAAAAATCGCAAATTTTGTTGATGAGGCACGGAAAGATCGATTTTCCTCGATCAATTTCTTAAAAATTGCGAATTTTGTCGATCACTATAATAAAAAGCCGAAATTTGGTCGATCAGATATGAAAACTGCAAATTTTGGTGATCGGCCGTTGAAAAATCAGGAATTTCAGTGATGAGGCGCTGAAAAATCTTGTTGATCGACTCCTTCCCTTTCCTTCGATCACAAAGTTCACATTTTTTTCGGCACCAGCCAGTTATCTTTGTTTTTTAGCATTTTAATAAAATAAATTTTACTTTCCTGAATAAAGTCATGAAATATTATTATATCTTGAGAATAAGCGTTGCTATATCTGTTATATATGTGATATTTTAAAGTTAGGAGCCAGAAACATCATCGCCAGGGTCCCCGTTCTTTGCACAGAAGTCATGGCCAGCGAGGAAAAAAAAAAAAATAAATGTAGAAGATCCAATAAATCACTCATTGGTTGCTGTAAGTTTGTTTATTCAACTGTAGTCATTATAGAGGGGAAAAGCTCCTTTTTGCAAACGATTTTTTACCGAAATATCCAAAAAAATATTCCATCATTTACTTCAACCAGCCGTACTCATCGACGAAAGAACCCAAGAATCTTTTTTTCAACTCGAGGCTTCCCCTTTTAAATCTCAAAAAAAAATTCTGGAATATTCTGCAACCTCAAACCATCATTCTTTTATGTAAACAGAATTCTTTTCCAGCTACGAGACTATTTTCCACAGACGATAAATTTATTTTAAAAAAATATTATTTAACCAATTTATAATCGACTGATGATTTCTTAGGCAGACGATTTTTATAAATGATTAATTTTAAGAGAAAAAGAAAAGAAATGAATTTATTAATATGCACACTGTCAAGGTTGACGGAGGAAAAATAAATAAATAGATAAAATAAAACAATGATATTTTTTGAAAGGTATGGTTTTGGAATAAATTTAATAAGACTTTCTTAAAAAGGGTTGATAAAAAACATAGAAAAATGAATTTTATTTGAAATATTAAGAAATAAAAATTTAAGAATATTTTTAATTTAGAGCCATCTTTTTAAGTTTACGCATACTGGAATAATGTTTTTTAAGGCAAATTAAGAATCTATATCGTCTGCATAAAGATTAACAGATTAGATCTAGAAACAAGACCCCAATTTAATAATTTGAAGTAAGTACGGAACATTATTACAAGAAAATCAAGACAGTATAAAGGTCAGTTTTGGCGAAAAAATTTCAAATTTGTAATATATATACAAACGTAAAAGCTGCTGATATATCCTTACCAATTGAATTGGATATTTTGACTGGTTAAGCGAACCTAAAGGGGTATCGCCCCTCTTCCCTCTGAAAACATAAATTTTATCCAATTATAGGTCACAAATCGCCTTCGAAATCGAATTCTCTCCATGTTATTAATGTGGCCCTAGACCACACAGACATATTTGTATTGGCCTTTCTCTTGAAAAGGTTGTTACATTACTAAGAAAGTCTATAATGCGTTACGAGCTGTGAAAGAAAACAGTTGACTATGGCTGATATAGATGAAAAGTTTGTGTTTGTTATTAATAAAGCTAAATAAATGATAACGTAATGTTACAAAAGCCAGAAAAACCGCAGATAGAACTGGAAAAGATTTCCAAGTAGCATAATGAAAAACGGCGATTCGTTTTTCATATATAATGTAAATATATTATTATTATAGATATGGTTATTTTATTTCTATCAAATTAGCTCAAAATGGCGCCACATAGGTCAAAGAATTCACTATCTAACCATAAAAGAAAAATACAGAGCAGACCAAGTATAATTTATGCTAATGTCATTTTGATATTATAATTCTTTTGCTATGCTTTGCTTCAATAGAGGGATTTATTGAAAAAAAAAAGAAATTAAATATAACAATCGTTTTTTAGCACTTTCCAACAAAGTTGAAAAGTGCTTATGCATTCGGTTTGTCTGTCCGTCTGGCCGGATGGCCGTCTGTCCGTCTGTCCGCGCTCTAACTCCCGTAAATATACTCGGATTGCTATGAAATTTTTATACGTTATTGATGTTTACCCTAGCACGAACCCTATTGAAAATGAAGTATCTACCATGATTAGTTTATCTACAGGGCGAATCAAAATTTCCCATTACATTACGACCTATGGGGAAAAATCGTTAATATACTCGGATTGCCATGAAATTTTAGGACGTTATTGAGGCTTACCCTAGCACGAACCCTATTGAAAATGAAGTATCTACCATGATTAGTTTATCTACAGAGAGAATCAAAAGTTTCCCATTACATTACGGCCTATGGGGAAAAATCGTTAATATGCTCCGATTGCCATGAAATTTTAGGACGTTATTGACGTTTACCCTAGAACAAGTCCTATCGAAAATGAAGTTTCTACCATGATTAGTTTATCTACAGGGCGAATCAAAAGTTTCCCATTACATTACGGCCTATGGGGAAAAATCGTTAATATACTCGCATTGCCATGAAATTTTAGGACGTTATTGACGTTTACTCTAGCACAAGTCCTATCGAAAATGAAGTTTCTATCATGATTAGTTTATCTACAGGGCGAATCAAAAGTTTCCCATTACATATTTTAAATATATTAAGCTTTTTCATGTATAATAAAATTGATATATGTCTCTGAAGCTTAATATAAATTATACGCTACTGCCTTGCATAATATGAAGTACATAGCATTTACAGGGCCACACAAAAGATTTCAAATAGTATATTTTTTCCGAAGTACCGTATATGTGTCCGATGATGGCTGATGGATGGATGAAATGCATTTTAATTATGATATGCGCGTTTATATTTCGCTAAATATATGCACATTATATGGTGTGTATAAATGTTATAGTTGATATACAGGGCTACCCATAAAGAGCTCACCAACGTTACTGAATATGAGCGTAAATTATTTAAACGTGATTCTTAAATAAGCTATGCATTTTTACGCTGAGCTTCATTCAATTTACTGAGAAATGTTTGCAGAGTATAGATAAAAGGATATACAGGGCCACGCAAAGAATTCGGTACATGGACGCGTATGAATGATGATTTATGAGAATGTGATTTCAGTTGTTTTAAAAGTGTTTTAGTTTACAATAAATTTTTGCCTAATGCTGACGTGTAATAAAGGTACAATGTAAACTACAGGGCTGAACAAAAGTATTCAAGTATGTTTCCATCTAATAGTATGAATTGCTGAAAAAGAAATCTCAAGCTACTGGGTATTTTCTTGCTAAGCTAAATTTTCCCATTATATAAACTGACATATGAAATACAGGGCTGTTCTAATGTACTGGAATACATATTTGGGTATATTTGGCTATACACTATTATTTCCCTAAATAACAAAGTTTTGTTAAAGATTTCATTAAGTGTTGGAAAGTGCTTCATAATCTATGCTTAACGCATGATTTTTCATACTTGTTTTTTCTTTATTTTAAGATTATTCTTATCTACTATACTAAGTTATATATTTCAATATGGATGAAATATTTATCGAAGTGATAAAAATGAACTTATGGTGACCAACTACTGAGTATATATATACTGAAAATTTTAAAACACACACAATGGCGAAAACTTTCCAACATGGCTGATAAGTGTTTATGAATTTTTTTTTGTCTGTCCGCCCGTGCTTTAATTAACATAAATATACTTCTATTATCATGAAATTGACGCATGTCGTATGGGATTACAGCGGCATGTTCAGTGTTAAAAACGAAGTGTGTAACATTTATGGTTCATCTACAGTCGCACTCAAAAGTATTCCGTTACACTGCGGTTTATGGACAAAAATCGTTTGCGGTGTATTTTAAGTATATTATTTTAAATATATTGAAATTGATATACAAGGTGTCCCAAAAGTCTCCGTATAACTTTAAAAAAAATTACAATAATAATAATAATAATAGATCTACGGCAAAAATAATTACAACAATAGATAGAGCAATTAAATAGGTTTTTTTATTCTGTTGAATAATTTATTTGGCAGGTATGGCTCCATAGTATGGCCTCCCCTGTCTCCTGATATCAATCACTCCACTGGACTTTTTCTTTAGGTGTAAAATATGCTGTGAGCCGAACGAAAATGAACAGTCTTGTGGAGTTAAAAAAAAGATACAAACAGTTGTAGCCACTGTTGTCGTTGGCATGCTGAAACGCACATGAATAGATTTGGAATATCGACATCATATTCTTCGTGCTGTTAAAGGATCTCATACAATATACTAATGTATTAGAGAAAAAAAACTTTTTTAATTAATCTACATAATGTTGTAATTACTTTTGGTGTAGGCTTATTTAAATTTTTTTTTTTTTTTTTTTTTTGGTAACACACTTTTGAAGTTGGGACATCCTGTATGTCGTTTATTTACAAAAATACACAAAAGAGCTTTTGAAGAAAATGAATAATATTGAACAATTGAAACCTACGTACAATAATTGTTAGAAATGCGTTTGCAGTTGCGGTATGAATTTATAAATTTAACTATTTAAATATTAATTGGCATTTATTAATTCTACTGATCATATACAGGGTTGCACAGAATTTTTCAACAATATCCGTTTAATGGCGAAATACTTGATGGAAATTTTCACCTGTGCTATGCATTTAATTTAACTTATTAGAAAGTATGCATACATATCCACAAATCATATACAAGGATGCACAAAAAAATCGTATATTTTCTCGACTATTCATGACAATAGAAAATTTTGGTTTTCAAATACTTCATGGTTATATGCGTTTTTGAAATTTCTCATTTACACATCATCTTTCCCTTTAGTATACTGCGAGGTTTTCTTATAATATTAAGAATGCGTTGGAAAGGGCTTCATAAACTGTGGTGTAAGCATTATTTTTTGTCTAATCTTTTAATTATTTTCATTGTTCAAAGTTGGAGGCAATTTTTGGCAAACTCATCAAGTAAATAAATTCCTTTATATAATTTTTAAAAAAAGTTATATGTTTCTTTTTTCAAATTTTTATTTTAAGCATTTTTGTTATTTTTTAATTAATATTTTAAAAAATATCGAATTAAAATTAAAGTTTGTGGGATGTTATTCGGTACTTAAAATATAGAACAGAGATGTTACAGTCACATTTTATTGTAGACGACACAACACATATCACATTATATACAAATCGCAAGACGCGCGCAACTCAATCAATTGAATATTCATAAAAATTACTTAGCACAAAGAACATCTCTAAGAGAGATGTATATCGAACACACATCCCAATCTTACATCTTAATTGAAAACTAAATTACTTCACTTCATTTCATGTCTTTTTAGAAAGGAAGGCAAAATATCTCATGATATTTTGCCGAAGGTGGCAATAGCGCCACCTATAGATTCTATAAATTAAGGAAGGCAGTCACCCTGTTACAAGTTTATATACTTCTGTTTATTTAAATGAAAAATAAATTCGACAAATAATATTTCGAGTTGCAACGATTTTAAAATTACTCCACTTTTTTAATAAATTCTAAATTTTAAAAAAAACTGAAAAGTTTTATCATGCGTTTTTGTTTACAAATGTTATGGTTAACCATCCCCAAAAAATTCAGGGTTTTTACTCAATAAATAAAAATTATTTTAAAATGTGCCCCGGACCCCACTTAACAGCTTATTTAAAATCTGAAAATACATATGAATAAAAAATAAGAAATTATCTGCATTTGCTAACATTAACCTTTGTGAAAGTAAAAAGTACTTTTTAGCGAGAATGAACCCTTTATAGAAAGAAATAATTATTTAACCGCAAATATATACTTATTTAATCGAGCCTTCTGACTCCTAAAACACTATCAAGTCAGAAAACAAAGTCATGGTGGAACAATAGATATGAATTATGAGGAAGAAACTTTAGAGCGAAGCGATAAATATTAATAACTTAATACGCTTCCACATAATTTGGAATTATTGCGACTTTCTTCTTACCGAAAACAAATTGCCATTTTTTTCTGTCGAGTTAATGCACATGGGAGCATCTGATGTCATTTAATTCTGAAATAGGGATAAAAAGGTTTTCCCATATCTAACTTAAGCCAACATTTTATCGATTAAGAAGGAAATTCTTGAGAGATTAATTTTCTTATGTTTCATTTCGAATCAGCAAAGCAAACAAAATAGAACCTTTCTTTAAAAGGTGCTGGATGGGCAAATCCTTTAGTATTGCAAACATATTTTGAGTATGAGCTTATGTTACTATGGTTACAGTTAGCTTAATTTAGTATGAGCTTATGTAAGTGTAGTGTTCAATTTAGAATATCGTATTGGTTCGGCTAACACAAACTCAATTCTGGAATGCGAGTTGCGAGTCTGACTCAACACGAGGCTCAGATCGGCGCTTTTTTTTATTTTATTAGTATTATCTTTTCATTGGAACATTAACGAAAATATTTCCTTTTTTAACATAAAATTATAGAACTGTACATAGATAATTCCTGGCTAATTTTCCATAATTAACTATGGATTTATTTTCTTCCGTTTCGGATTCAGGTTCAAGTGTTTCGTGTTCATGTCATATTCGGGTTGTAAGAGTGTGTCGGGTTCGGATCAGTTTTCGAGATGATTTGAAATTAGCCTACATTGTTCGAATCATGTGATTGACATTCCTAATTATTAGGATCTTTTTTTTTTTTTCGATTTTCCTTAAGAAACAGATCACGACATTTCCGTTGGTAAGCAAGTGAAATCTCAAAATTGTTTAACTTTAAACAAAAACACCGACCTCCAAATTCTTCAAGTGCTGCATAACATCTCCACAAAAAATGAGAGGTTAGACCTAAATTTACTATAAATTTGCAATATTAAGGGGCTACTTCACTACTACTTCTGCATTGAATAGCTGAGATTGATCTGAATGCAGGCCATTTTTTACTTTTTCGATTTCGGTTAGATATTTTTTATGACGGTGCTTTCACTTTCTGAACCGGTCCTGAAAATGAAAGCGTCCTCATAAAAAATATCTGTAAACAAAATAAAAAAAAAAGTACGGCCTGGATACAGATCGATCTCAGCTATCCAATGCAAAAATAAAATAAAAAATCATTTAAAAATAATAAATGGAACCGAGATATCTTTATAAATTTCTTTCATGGGATTAGTATTAGTAAACGGGTCTTTTCATTTGAAGGCTCTTAAAACTTAATCTCTCTCTTCTCGTGTGTGTGAATGAGAAAGAGAGAAAAGAAAGAGGAAGAAAGAAGAGCCAGGGAGGTAAGTGAGAGAGAATGAATTATGCGGATAAACCTGGGAGATAAACAATAAATATTAATACCGATACGCTTCCATAAAAATCTGAAATTATTAGGACAAACCATCTTTTTTTTCCTGTTGAATTAAGGCCCCACAATAGTCAGAAAAAGTACTCAAAAAGACCCGGATGATAATGTAAAGTCTATGGGAGCGTTCTTTTCAAATATCTCGCTCAAATTTTAATATTTTTACATGATGATTTTTTTTTTTTTTTTTTTTTTTTTTTTTTTTGCATAGGCTACCTGAGGACGATCCACAACCGGCCTAGTTTTTACTTTTTCGATTTTGGTTTCAGATTTTTAAAAAAAATTATTTTAACTTTCAAAACCGGTTTAAACCGGTTCTGAAATTGAAACTATCATAATATAAAAAATATATGAGCAAAATCGAAAAAGTAAAAACTAGGCCGGTTGTAGATCGTCCTAAGCTATCCTATGCAAAAAAAATCATGTCAAAATACTAAAATTTGAGCGAGATATTTGAAAAGAACGCTCCCATAGACTTTACATTAGCGTTCGGCTTTTACCGCGTGACTAGTGTGTGCTCTTAATGCAAAACGGAACATCCGATGTCATTTAATTTAGCAATAGGGAAAAAATGATAAAAAAAATAATTCACAACTTAATGCTTTGTCTATCCACGATAAAGTTTTTTTTCTGCTTCATTTAGCAGAAATCTTTTAGAATTTAAAAGAAAGAAAAATCGTTTATTACTGAAACAACATAATTATGCTATGAACTAAGTGTAGAGTTAAGTTCCGCCATTGATAAACGATAAATCACAAGTTTTTTTTTTTTGTTTGTTTGTTTGTTTTTTTTTTGGGGGGGGGTGGCTTTTGTTTTTTCAGAAATATGGAAATGTGACAGCTCCAGATGAATAACTATCGATTTATCGACAATGCTGATATGGAAAAAGATGAATGATCTGAAGAGACGGAAAGAAAAAAGTACTTCAATTGTATAACCATATTACATTTTCATACATTTTCTTTACTTTTTTTTTAAATACAAAATCTGAAATAAATATGCGATATACTATATTTTTAATGCAGTTTGTTTTTATTGCTGCATTTAAATTCCAACTCACAACTTTTATACATTCAACTAAATCTTTTTCACTGACAAATGCATCAAATGCTTAGATATTATTAATCAAATATAAAACAATGTAACATAATTTTTCATTATTTGATTCTTATTAATCTCCAGTATTTTTAATTAAACAATACCACTGGTTAAACATTAAATTTACATTTTGTTACATGTTGTTGCAATAAAATGCAAATATTACAAAAAAATTGTTTTACATTGAAAACATAACAAAATCAAATATTTTTGGCCAATATAGGTGCAATGTAAACACTAGCACTATTTTAAACCAATATTGACCACGAGATCGCAAATTTTTTTTCCTAAGCAAATTTTTTTTTCCTAAGCTATACTAGGTCCCACCAGTGGCCGAGAGGTTCGGACCTCTCAACTGGTAGACGGCAGGTGCTGGGTTCAAACCCAATCGCGGCTGTCGGCCTAACCGTTCGGAGTTTTCCGTGGTTTTCTTCGAACCTTGCGTAAATACGGGTTAGATTCCCTTAGAAAGACCCCCACGGAGGGCACTCCCCCTGGTCCTATATCCCATTAGCGTAGATAATCGGACGACAAAAATCAACCAACCAACCTAAGCTATACTAAATATAAGTAATTGTGAGCCAATATTTTTTTGCTGCTATGGTGTTACATTTAAATCGTGCTTAGTACACAAATCATGTATAAAACGCACTATGAAAAAAAAAAATACATATCATGTATCAAGCAAATGTATCTATAGTGGGCCAAGTATCAGAAGTGAGGCACTAATTTTTAAAGTTTAAAAAAAAAGAATGCGCTTTTGAAAAACAACTGAAAGATATCTCATTGACTAACATACACTATAAGTGTAAATAAATAATGATATTTTTCCATAAACTCTCTATATATATATTAAAGGATAAAAAATTAAACCTTTTTTAATACTTAAAATTCAAAAACTTAAAGTTCCCCATTAATATTTTTAAACTTTAATTCTGATGCTTAAAAGTAGTTTGCCCCTGATAATTTTATTTTCCAGCAATATACCTTATTACTTTCAGAGATCACTTTTGGACGCTTCTTAAGATTAAAATTGATTATCTAAGCGCTTTTTGCATCCATTTGTGGTTACGGTCTCATACGTCACCTATCCGGGAATTGTGCGGACCTTGACCATCATATATCAATCAAAAGCTAATGAACCAATTAAATTAAATGTTCCTCCCTAATTCATAATTGTGCCCTCTGCTGGAAAATATTACAATCCCCAATACATTACCCAACGCTAGAAAAACGAGGGACTTTGCAGTTTTGAGATGCCTGCAGACTACGGCCATGTAACGCTCCATAATCAATGCATCGGGTACAGGGACCTCCGATCGAACTCGCGAATCCATCTGTATGAAGAAAGGCCTAATAAAGAATTCGAACCAACAAGCGGCTCCTGAATCAACTTCTTATGCCACGACTTATGCCACACACACACACATATGTATATATTCCCCTGTATATACATTTGTTTATTTTCTAGAGTGTCTATAACATAGGTTCCCAACGGGGGCGGTACCGCCCCCCAGTGGGCGCTGGAGCCTTCCAGGGGGGCGGTAGCGAGTTTAGAGAAAAATGGGGGGCGTTAGAAGAGTCAAGGGGGGTGGTGGAGGCATTTCTACCTATTTATGAAGTAACAGAGAAAATAGTTGATTCTCCAGTCCGTAACAAAAACTTTAACTGCATCTTTAAAGGGAAATCTATACAGGCGAGCGAACATTTGAGGGGGGGATTGAATTTATTATTACTATTGTCAAAAAATCGCCGTGAATACGAAGGAAGTTTAAAATCGCGGAGAACAATTTTTTTTATTAGGCTAAAAACTTTGTTGTTGTAATTCTTTCATGAATGTCAAAATATCGCAGCGAAACACGAAAAATCGCAAATGACTCGCATTAAAACTCTTTATGGATTCAAAAATTGGGAAGTACAAAATTCGCAATAATTGGTTGGATAAAACTTTTAAACAGAACTCTTGTTTTTTTTATTAACCTGTATTTCGAAAAATTCTGAAATATGACATTTCTGAAACATGCCTTAACAGAAATTATTAAACGAATCTGTTATTGAATTAGTTCAAGAAATTCTTTTTTTCTTTGTGAAAGTGATAAAAATCTTTACATCTATAAATTTGTTCAAATGTTAATTTATTTAAACTTGAATAAGAAATAATTTTATATTTCAAAATATCTTAATCGAAGAAGAAATGTCGTGAGTACAGTATTGAGTATTTGAAATATGGATCCACGCACTCTCCTATAAACCAATCGTTACCAATGTGCTTAATTTGCCAAAAAGTTTTTTTTTTCTTTTGAAACCAAGAAGCCTCCTAGGCTGTAAGAGCATGTTAATAAATGCCCACTGATAAAAGAGACAAAGATGTGTCTTATTTTTCAAAGACTGGAAAAATAAAATCTTAAAACAGTCAACTAAGTATATCAAACCTTTTTCAGTCGTCTTGTAAAGAAGAAGATGACGCATTAAGAGCCTCACATTATGTTGTTAATCGTAAAAGTATGAAAACCGCACACAATCGGCTGGAAATTAATCTTGCTGGTAGTCAGAGAGATAATGAAAATTGTTCTTTATCACAAGAAACCGTCGAATATCATCAGAAAAAATTCTGAGTAATAATTCGGTACAAAGAGGAATAGATGGCTAAAGGCATTGAAGTATCATTATGTTATTACTTAAAGACCTGCAAATTTTCCATTCAACTCGATGTATTAGCATTACCAAATAACAAAAACTGATAAAAGAAGAAAACAAATGTCAAGAGCTTTATTTGCTAAAAATTTGGAAAATGATACAAAAAGATAATCGACTAGTCAACTAGTCAACTGAAAATAAATTCATTTTCATAGTATTTTCTGACTTGCTACTGATGTTGCTCCAGCAAAGACATCAGAAGAGTTTCATTAACGCATTTCAAACAAACAGTACTAAATGTGCTCTTTGTACATTCCGTTACACATCATAAGCATTTGGTTTCAAATATTTGGAATGAACATCCATATTCGTGCTTCATTACATTATTAGAGCAGACAATAAGAATAGAAACAATTTATTGACTTGACAGGGTATTTAGTCACCTTTATAATCAGGGATGAGATTTCCGCTTTTTTGAACACCAGTAAAACTTTAGAGAAAATGCCATATTATTTAATCGGAACATTTTTGCGATTTAACACATCAACATTTTCTCTAAAATTATACTGGTGTGCAAAAAAGCGGAAATCTCATCCCTATATAATGAAAATCATTTCACAAAAAAGTGAAACAATTGTTTAACTCTGTTGTGCAATATTCATTATCAATTTGCATCAAACTTGAAAATGTTTATAATTTCATTCGTTGGCTCACATAAAAGTTCGTTGTCTCTGAAAAGGTATTTTTTGTTTGAATCGTTTTTCGATATATTTGATTCAGTATTACTCTTAACTGAAAACAGGAATGTAAAATTATGGGAAAACCTGATAACATTTTGAAAAATGACATCAATTATTTGACAGACATGCTTAGAATCTTTAATTAAATCAATTTAAATATTCTAAATATTTACAGGGGTCGCAGCGTCCCTAAAATTTTCACACTTTCCTACCAGTGTTATAAATAAAGGAACTTTGAGGTGGATTCCTTTAACATCTACAATAGAATTCTACAATAACAGTCATTGTTTTTAAATTGTGGTTGGAAAAGATTGAAAATTTTAGGGACGCTGCGACCCCTGTATTTATAATAAGACATAAGATGATTGCAAGATAATGAGTTGAGTTTAATTAAAACAAAAAACCTCATAGCTGCTTCTGTGGGTAAACTTATCCTTTTTTTCATACAAAATCTAAGTAGAGGAGATCACAGCCATTTTGTCACATTATTCGCAGTCTGCGAAAACAGGAATATTTATTTACTTACTGTCAACACTTGAATGTTCTTCATGAAGTTTTCTCAGAGCGATTCCAAGATTTTTATACATGAATATATCAAGTTTGTTTTTAGACCTTTCCGCAAATGATACAACAGTATCACCATATTTGGAGGAGAAAATCGTGGAACTCGCAATTATAACCAAGAGTTATAACTTTAAAATCCAATACAGCTCTCTAACCTGGATTGTGAGCGAGAGTAGATAAAATTTTAATTTCTTTTTCTTCATCAGATTTGGCTGAGAGTGGGTTCCGTGCAACAGCTGATTTTTTGTCTAAGAAAAAAGACCAGACATCTTTGA
Organism: Maratus speculifer; assembly: GCA_964019185.1. Classification (NCBI taxonomy): domain Eukaryota; kingdom Metazoa; phylum Arthropoda; class Arachnida; order Araneae; family Salticidae; genus Maratus; species Maratus speculifer. The sequence goes on from OZ025303.1 coordinate 69,863,364, forward strand.
ACCTGACAGTTTGTGACTGATGTTAACCCTTTCCGGCGCACTACTCTTTAAATTTGGAATTTAAAGAAAAAAATTTAGGCAATCTATTTAGGCCTAGAGGAGTACACAGGTATTGTTTTGTAAAGATTGCACTAACCATTTTAATTATACAACTGTTTCCGAAGTGGTAACCTCCCATAAGTAAAGCATTGATAAGCGCAGTGAGAAGAGCATTGCCGTGAAGTGCGTATTACAGTAAAACATTTTACCTATTATTTAAAAACAGTCGAGTTTGATCTCTGTGGTGCTGCCATCTAGAACTCATAAGAAAGATTTAAAGTAGCCATTAGAGTAGTTTTTGAAATATTCACAGAGTTTTTGTGTCTCTAAACAGGAGGAACTTTGGGTGTTGCCGACCCGGCAACACTACGCGTTAAGGGGTTAAAGAAATTGGAATAAAACATTAACAAATTATTAAGACTTCATCAGCCTCAACCATTTGGTTATTTTTTTTATTGGTTTTGTGTTTATTTTTCAATTTTTAAGACAAAAAAATTTTACTACATTTGATGATCGTTTTAATTAACTTCTGCTTTATGATTTTTAATAGATAGACAAATAAACTATAGATAATATGCAACAATATTTTAACATTATGTACAATTAAGAATTATGGGAGAGGAGGCGTTGGCATTTTTTTCTCTTGTAAAAGGGGCGGTAGTCCAGAAAAGGTTGGGAATCTATGGTCTATAAGAACAGATTTTTTAATGCATTCTTAGAGATTTCATTAAGAGAAGTCTACTTTTCAAAGAAGTTTATTTTCCTCAATTCATTTTTAGCACTTTCCAACAAAGTTGAAAAGTGCTAATGCATACGGTTTGTCTGTCCGTCTGTCCACTCTTTAATTCCCTTAAATATACTCAGATTTCCTTGCAATCGATAAGGCTTATTTGGGGTCACCAAATCATGTTTTGTATTGTATACGAAGTATGTACAATGAATGATTCATTTACAGGGACATTTAAAAGATTTCGATTACATTATGGTATAGGAGGAAAAATTGTTTGGAAAGAATTTTAATGACATGACGGTATTTGAAATGCATTTGAACTGATATAAATTACTAAATTTTACTATGATTACATTAAAACAGCACATTCGTAGCATTTTTTATTAATTTACAAGGACACATAAAAGAAATGGATTACAATACTGTCTTGCACAAAAATTGCTGGGGAGTACATTTTAAAACTCGCACTTTTAAATTTAATTAGTTTTTTGCATAATACTCTTTATATATAAACTCTGTACCTCATATACAGGGCTGCATACTATTCTCCTAATTAGAAGAAATTGCTGAAGGGGAATTTTTAACTGAAATATATATATATCCCTTGCATGAACCGAATTTTGGAATGTATCTTTTTAATAGATACAAATCTCTATATCATATACAAGTCAGCTAAATAATTTTCCGTTGTAGATGGGAACAGCTGAAATTCTGTTTTGAAATTCGTAATACATTTCCATTGGTGAAATGAGACAAATATTTTATTTCTTTAAACGGTGCAGTGTTGTTGCATTATTCTTAATATGTAGGAAAGTGCTTCATAATATTATTCTTAACGCATGATTTTTTCTCTTTTCTGTACTTTTTTTAAAGGATGTCGCTTTTTTTCCCTTAGTTATCAAGCTATTTCTAAAATCCAGGCTTAATTTAATATTTTACGTTTAAAAGAGGACGAACTGGGAGTAAAATTTTAACGCTTTAGATAACATTATGCATAAATTTTAAAAAGATTTTGAGAACAAAGGATAAAAAAAAGAGACATCTTTTAAGAAGAGTACACAGAAAAAAAAGTTAAAATTATTAATTTCTAGAGGATATATTTTTAATACAAGAATGCATCGAACGCCCATAACTAATACAGTAGACTCCCTTAAATCCGCACAGCTTGGGACCAGAGGTTGTGCGGATTTTAGAATTTTGCGGACTTCTGGTTATGCTTTGTTTACATTTTTCAAACAGTAATTTGAGTGCAATTAATAATGTAATCGGAAATATAATGAATGCTTATAATATAATAAAATATAAAAATAAGTAATGAACAAAAAATAATAAAAATTTAGGTAATTTTTAAAATGATTAAAGTACTAATAGCAAAGGTCAGGTTAATAATCAATAGTGTAATCATTATAAAGATTAAATGTATTTTCCAAAATGATTCAACAAAACTTGCCTCATAAAAGTACATTACTAATTTACATCAAAATCATAAAATAAGGATTTTTTTTTCAAGTTTAGCCAAGCTTAATAACCAAAAAATCTTGATTAATGCATAAATATATTTGGTAAGAAGATTGTGATTAACAGTAATATTAAAAATATCTTGAATTTTTTCCAAAAAAAATTATTCTTCCTTCATGAAAAAAAAAAAACATGAATAGAGTATTATTAAAAAAGATATGGAACTGATACAAATCTAAAAAAATAAAATTTTGTCCCAATATCTGAACTGTAAGTTTCATTGTTTACATCCATAAAATATGTGCGGATTTTAGAGAGTTGCGGATTTCTGATTTGCAGATTTGAGGGAGTCTACTGTATTATGAAAGGGAATTCGGAGACTGAGTGACGAGCAACTTTGGTGCGTAACCCTCCCCCCCCCCCTTAACCTTTTCTCTTTCTTTTATCGCTTTAAACAAACTTTAACGAACACAACTAAAATACTGGCAAGATCAATGCACCCTTTAAATTAGGCTAAAATCAGTTTAGTATTCCGAACGTTACACTGCTGACATGATTTGCATTACATACATAGAAAGTAAGATTAACGAAGTGATTGCAATAGGTCGATTTCTAAAGAAATCAACCGAAAAGAATCAACAAAACACAGACATCATGAAGAGAATGGATAGACTTGTCTCCAATGGAATAATTTAGGCATTAACCAAGTGTTTGGTTTTGTTCCGCCATCGATAAACGATACGTAACACGTTTTTTTCTCAGAGAGAAATGCAAATGCGACGATGGAGATGAATAACTGAATAGATTTTTCAAACCGACTTCCCGTATAAAAAAACAAATAAATGAATTACCTGAGGAAGAAAAAAAATATCACTTTCGCCATTCTCCGATAATACACATTGACTTCCTCCCCCCCCCCCCTTTTTTTTTTTCTTTAACAATCTCGAAATATGACAAAGATGGTGACTGAACACTTGAATAAAACATAATTTAAATTCGAGGGGAAATTAAACCTATGCAGTTAGTGAAATTCAGTGATAATTTGATTTTTTACGCAAAATTTAAAACAAAGGATAGGTTTTCAATTACAATTTTGCAAGAGTTAATGTTAATATTTTTAAAAAGTCAAAGAACTGTGACGATTTTATTAACTAGTTACCGAACCACATGATATATCAGGTACATATATAAAAACACAAATTTTAATTGAGTGTCATGAATTTAACAATATGATCTGTGTCCCTAATAAGAAACAAGCTAGAGAATAGAATAACACTTATTTTGTCCATGTCCGATGTCTGCACTAGACCAAAAATTATAATTTGTTCTTTGCAAACTAAAGAAATTTCGATCGAGTTATTAAGACAAGATTTACTTTCATTAATTCATCTCAATATTTAAAAACATTAATGTAAAAAAGTTGCAGGGTGTTGAGCGGGTTGGTTGGTTGTGTTTATGACGGCCAATTTAGACCCTAAGGGGGGGGGTGCCCTCCATGGGGGGGTCTTTCTAAAAGAACCACTGAGCTCGAGCTCAGTGAAAAGTACCTAAATCGTATTTATGCAAGAAAATCTAAGGTTCAAAGAAATCCACGGAAAACTCCGAATGATTAGGCCGCGATTAGGTTCGAATCCATCCTACCGTCAACCAGTCTCGAGAGCAGAACCTCTCGGCCCCTGGTGGAGCGGTGTTAAGCGTATAAAATTAATTTAAGCTCACTTAATTGAAAAATATAGCAATACGATATTTAAAAACCCTAATTGTGTATATACGGCACAAACCATAAAATATCAAAATTTAACTAAAAATTTGACCTTTTTTTTTTAACACAAAAATAGAAAAGAATGTGCAGTAAAGAATTAATATGTGAAAGAATAAGAAGCCACGTGAATTATCAATTGCAAGAACAGATCAAGCTCTCATAGTTTTAGATTTATAACTAAACTAAACCTGCAGCGCTACAATCTACTAAGAATCATGCTTTACCAGTGCATAGCCCTGTATACTTGATCATGGGCTCTGCGATACTATAGAGCATATGTTTGGGAGAGTGGCTTGTATGGTAAACACTGGATCATTGCTGTCTTGAAAAGAGTGCTCACATTTAAATATTAACCTATTTAAGGCCGCCGTATTCATTTGAGGACAGTCATTTTTTACGAACCCTATGAAAAAATTGGAAATAAAGTTTTTATAAGATTCTTTAATTTTAGATAAATATATACTAATAAAAAAATGGGTAGTTTTTTTTTTTTTTTTTGTGTGTGTGCGTGTGTGTGTGTGTGTGTGTGTGTGTGATTTAGTATTAGTTGTAAACTACTTATCAACAGATCGTGGAAGTAAGTACATTATAATTTTTTTTAAATCGCATTTAAGAAAGCACTCTTTAAACTTTTTTTTTTAGTCAAGTATACTATAACTGATGAATTAAAAATTTATGCACAAAATATTGAGTAATACTAAAATTTTACACTTAATTTAATCATGTTAAAAAAACTTGCTGAATTTTTTTTAAATGTTTTTTTGCTCTTTTATCATTGTTTACCGTATCTTTAATACCATAATTTTTAAAAAATCACATGTTTGTTTTGTTTCATTTCTCTTTGGCCATAAATGGGTTTAAAAAAAACTCTTAATAATCTAAAAGGGGGTTCTAAAAACCATAAAATTTCATTAAGATTTGAAAAAGGTGCTCTTAGGAATATTAAAAGTCCCACTAGCAGCAACATGATCATTTTCAAACCCGAGGAAAATCTTTTAAACCACAAAATATGAATATTACTTTAGTAGATCCAAAGTCAAACAAATACACAAATAAAAGCAAAATATACAGATAAGAAATGAGAAACTTTTCGATGAATTTAATATATATCAATAGCTACGTAGTTCCATATCATCCGAAAATACTGATTTAATCTCCCCTCATGTCCAATTTCCACATTTTATTTTAAATAAGGCAAAAAAGAGCGTACGATGTCATTTATAATTCTGCAATAGGCAAAAATACTGAAAATTAATCTATTAACAACTTATGCCAGCTTTTTATTGATTACCAAGGAAGTTCCCAAGATATTATTTTCTTCTGCCTCATTTAGCAAAAGTCGTGAAAAAGAATTAATAAAAAAAAACTCGCCATCTAGGGGATGGGAAAGAGGGGATCGATTAACATTGGAATTGCATAATTTGGTGATGAATCTATTGCAAGGTTCATTTCCGCCATTGATAAGCGATACATCACTGACTTTTTACCCCTTTTTTTCAATGAAATACGCAAAAATACGGAACATGCATTTAATTCTGCAATGAAAAACTAAAGTGAAAAATCCACCCACCGTTACTTATGCCAATTTCTTGCCGACTACAAAAAACTTTCTTGAAAGATTAATTTCTTATGTTTCATTTATTAAAAATCATGAACAAGTATTAACAACAAAGAAAAGGAACTAAACATCAGGGAGGAAAAAATCGTTCATATTGCAACAGCATAATTTGGCAAGAACCTACTGCAAGGTTCAATTCCGCCATCGATAAACGATAAATTAAGAGTTTTTTTATTCGACAAATATGCGAATGAGACAACTCCAGATGGGTAATCCAATCGATTATATCAAATTGACTTTTGTGAAATGAAATGGAAAACAAATTACCTGAAGAAGTGGAAACGAAAAAGTAAAGTAGAAAAACTTACTTCACTTATGCGATTCTTTAAGATCACACATCATATTTGTACTTTTTTAAACGAACTTGAGCACGCCCTTTTAAATAAAATTAGTTGTAAAAAAAACTTTTCACATGAAGACTTTTGATTGATGAAAAGGGATGTTTTTCAGGTAAAATAAATAAACGGCATGAATATTCGGAGATTTTTTTTAAAAACAAATTTTAGTTACTACTTTACTTCAAAGAAAAAACTAGTCGTTGGGGGCCACCGTAATACTTATCCATCATGGATATGCATGCTATAAAATATGAAAAAAAAAAAAAAAAAAAAATGAAAACTACAAAGTGCATCGCGTTTCCAAATTAAGATTTAACCGTATATTTAAATATTTTTAATATATATGGTAATGCCTTATTACGAAATTGCGGATACTATTTGATTATCCCGTCGAAAAATTTCGACAAGAAATATAAATCGCAAAACTGTTCCTAAATTATACAAAGTGGCATCATTTTTATTTTAAATAACGAAAGAACAAGCCAGTTAGTAAAAGGTTAACAAAAATACAAATAAAAGTCGAATTAAAAATCATTTGATGACGTAATAAACACTAACTTAACTCTCCTTATATCAATTAATACAAAATGGAACACCCGATAGCATTTAATTCTGAAATGAAAGAAAAAAAAATTAAAAAATAATCCACGTGACCAACTTAGGCCAACTTTTTATCGATTACAAAAATGTTCCTGAAAGATTACTTTCTTCTGCTGCATTTCTTCAAAGTCATGAATAAGTAAGTATTAAACTCAATATCAGAGGAAAAACAGATTAGCACTGCAACAGCATAATTTGACACGAACCTATTGAAAGGTTCAATTCCGCGACTGATAGAAGATAAATCAAGAGTTTTTTTATGCAACAAATATTCAAATGAAACAACTCCAGATATGTAATTCAGTCGATTATATCAAACTGATCTCAAAAATAAAACGGCAAACAAATTACCTGAATATGATACATGTAAATAGAGCAATAACATTTTTCATATCATCTGGAAATAGTGACAAACTTCACTCTCCTTATACCGGGTGTCCCAAAAATGACTGATGGATTTTAAAATTCAATAACTTGCAAACGGTGACAGCTATTTAAAAAAATTTTGCAGGAGAGTTATGTATAATGTCAGGTTTTTTTTTTTAACCATAATTTATTTTAGTTCGAATTTCAAACAATAGGCGGCGCTGACAGCGATTGAAGGCCAGGTGATCAGTGCTGAGTGAAGCGTCGATCTAGCCTTCAATCGCCGTCAGCGCCATCTATTGTTTGAAATTCGAACTAAAATAAAAAATTACGGTTAAAAAAAAACTTCTGACATTATACATAACCCTCCTGCAAAAATCTTTTAAATAGCTGTCACCGTTTGCAAATTATTGAATTTTAAAACCCATCAGTCATTTTTGGGACACCCGGTATCAAAAAACACAAAACGAAACATCAAATATCGTTTAATTCTGAAATGGGAAAAGGAAAAAATTTATCCACGCGACAGCTTATGCCAACTTCTTATCGACTACAAAAAATGTTCCTGAAAGATTACTTTCTTACGTTTCATTTATCAAAAGCTATGAATAAGTATTAACAACAAAGAAAAGAAACTAAACATCAGAAGAAAAAAAATCGTTCAGTACTGCAACGGCATAATTTGGCATGAACCTATGGCAAGGTTCAATTCTGCCATCGATAAACGATAAATCAAGATTTTTTTTTTATCCGACAAATATGAAAATGAGATAACTCCTGATGTGTAACGTAATCGATTATATCAAATTGACTCTAGAGATGAAACGGAAAATAAATTGCCTCAAGAGGTGGAAACGAAAAAGTAGAGAGGCTTACTTCACTTATGCGATTCTCTAAAATCATATGTCATATATACTTTTTTTTAACATACTTGGGCACGCCCTTTTAAATAAAATTAGTCGTAAAAAAACTTTTCACAAGACGACTTTTGGTTGATGAAAAGGGATGTTTTCCAGGTAAAATAAATAAGCGGCGTAAGTATTCCAGAGATTTTATTTACTAAAACAAATGTTGCTGACAACTATACTTTAAAGAAAAAATAATCAAAAATACAAAACGGAACATACGATGTCGTTTAATTCTACGTTAAGGGGGAGGGAAGAGGAGTGAAAAGTCTAACCACGATGGACTTAGGCCAACTTTTTATCGACTACAAAAACAATCCTGAATAATTACTTTCTACTGCTTTATTTTTTCAAAGTCATGAATAAGTATAAATAAAAGACAAAAATTCAACATCAAAGAAAAAAGAAAATAGATTAGCATTGCAATAGCATAATTTGACGTGAGCCTATTACAAGGTTCAATTCCGCGATCGATAAATGATAAAGAGTTTTTTTTTTTTTTTTTTTTTTTTGATCGACAAATATGGAAATGAGACAACTCCAGAAGAGTAACTCAATCTATTATATGAAATTGATTTAAAAAATGAAACGGCAAAAAAATTATCTGAAGATGGTATATGTAAATAGAGTGTAATAACGAGTTTTCATATTATGTGGAAATAGTGACAAATTGCACTTTCCTTATATCAAATTAATACAAAACTTAACATTCGATATCGTTTAATTCTGAAATGGAAGAAAAAAAATAAAAAAAATTATCCACGCGAGCAACTTATGCCAACTTTTTATCGACTGCAAAGAACGTTCCTCAAAGATTATTTTCTTATGTTTCATTTATTAAAAGTTATGACAAGTATTAACAAAAAAAAAAAAAAGAAACTGAAAGGAAAAACTAAACATCAGAAGGAAAAAAAATCGTTCAGTACTGCAACAGCATAATTTGGCATGAACCTATGGCAAAGTTCAATTTCGCCATCGATAAACGATAAATCAAGAATTTCTTTATCCGACAAATATGCAAATGAGACAACTCCAGATAGGTAACTCAATCGATTATATCAAATTGACTTGAGAGATGAAACGGGAAACAAATTGCCTGAAGAGGTGGAAACGAAAAAGTAAAGTAGAAAGACTCGCTTCACTTATGCGATTCATCAACATCATACGTCATATTTATACTTTTTTTTTTTTTAAAACCAACTTGGGCACGCCCTTTTAAAAATAAAATTATCTGTAAAAAACTTATTAGCATAAGGCTATTGATTGATGGAAAGGAATGAATTTTCAGGTAAAGAGAATAAATAGTGTGAGTTTTCGGAGACTTAATTTTCTAAATAAAATTGCAGACTACTTTATTTTAAAGAAAAAAAAGTCATTTATCATACAAACATTCAGAATTTCTTAAAATTAGCTACACATAAAAATTTCAATCTAATCATAGTAAAATGCAATAACTAAAAAATGCATTAAAACATCGAAAAAACTATTGGAAAATCGATTTAAAAACAATAAAAATTTCAATTTCATAGATAAAGCATCATCTTCAACCACTTGGTCTAAAACAGTCAATCTTGCACGAGCCGTGTAAAAATAATCCGAAACATTCTAACTGAAACTCGAAATGAAGAATAAGATCCATACTTTTACAAAATTACTGCACAATAGCAGTGTTTTATTTTTTGGATACCAGTATTTTAATAAAGAAAATAAATGTAATTTTGTTTAATTGTAATATATAAGCGATTTTAAAAGAAAGATATTTTCTGAGATAATAGTGATGTCCAAACATTCGAGACTTGGCAATTTTGCATTAGTCTAAAACTATATATCTAATATCAATAATACACCCTTTTTTCAATTAAAATGAACACACATACACTTATTGTTATTGAAATATAATTTTTTAATAGAAAAAAGTTCAGAAATTTCTTTTGAAAAATCGGGGTTAATCCGAACTAGACCGGAAAAATTCGAAACGTTTGGAGTCATCTCAGACAAAGAAAAATTAAAATTATGTTAATACTCTTAAATGTAATTTACTTAGTCAAAAATTTGTCCCTATTTGTGATCTATTAGACCTGCTTGTGTAACAATTCTGTATTTTATCTTCAACACTTTATTTAAAATGAAATGTTAACCATATATTTTTATATTTTAAAAAGAAGAAGTTTTTGAATTGAACAAAAAAATTAGATTCAATAGGTTTTATTGATTCTTTAATTTTTTATTTTCAGAATAGAAAATCTCTGTATTATTATATTGTATGCTTATTATATATCTCATACTAATTATATTATTTATATTATATTGTTTTGTAGTACAATAATTATACTATCTCACTATTTTAATATCTTTTATTTTGTATTACAACATAAGTTATAACAAGATTTATGAATCTTCAGTTTATTATGTTACGCGCTTTACCGAAAATGTATATTGAGTATTGCAGCTGTTGTGCCGCCTTCATTAAGAATGTGACTGTTTAAACTGTGTTTAACATTTGAAGCGACGAACACCCCCCCCCCCCCCCCCACACACACAATAAAAATTTAAAGAAAAACAGTTTAATGAAAAATAGATGAAATCCATACCACAGAAAACATGCACTTCTGAGCGACAACATCTAAATGTGAGAATTCTAAACACACTCACCTAAAAAAGAGAGAAAAAATACAATTTAGAAAAGAAAAAAATATACAATATTAATTAATAAACCAAAATTTTAAAATGCAAATAAAAAGGAATCTAAATTTTCATAATAAGTCTGTAAACAGAGCTGATAATAGAATTTTTCAACTGTTATTGACTATGTCATTCCGTACATAACTTTTGTTTTAACAGTAACTTTTTTCAGCAAAAAAAAAAAAAAAAAAAAAAAAAAAAAAATTAGCAGTAAATTTTTTTTAGCAAAAAAACTTTGCGTTTGAACCAAAAATTTTAAACATAGAATTAAATGTTAGTTATATGGAACAATATTTATTTAGAGCAGACATAAATACTTGAAACATCACTTCAGTGTAATAATATAGTAGACTCTCTCAAATCCGCACAGCTTGGGACCAGAGGTTGTGCAGATTTTAGAAATATGCGGATTTCTGGTCATTGATTTGTTTACATTTTTAAACAATAATTGGAATTTAATTAATAATGCAATCAAAATTATAACGAATGTTTACAATATATTAAAATAAGTAATAAATTAAAACAAAAAAAAAATAGATAATTTTTAAAAAGATTAAAATATTAAATGCAAAAGTCAAGTAAATAATCAATAATGTATAATTAAATATTCATTATAAAGATGAGATTCATTTTTTCTAAATTATTCAGTCTTACCACATAAAGATATATACTACTAATTCACATAAAAATCATAAAAAAGGGAGTTATTTCAGGTTTAGCCGGATTTAATAACTAAAAAAGCTTGATTAATACATAAATATATTTGGTAAGAAGATTGTGATTTCCAGTAATATCAGCAATATCTTGAAATTTTTCAAAAATCAATTCATTCTTCATTCATGAAAAAGCATGAACTCAGTAATATTAAAGAAAATTACAGATAAAAATATGTATGGCATTAATAAAAAAATTAAAAAGTCAAATTTTGTCCCGCCATCTGAAACATTTCATTCTTTACAAGTGCAAATTATATGCGGATTTGAGACAATCTACTATAATAAATTTTCCAAGCTTTACGTTTGAAGTTGAATTTTTAAATGTACAGTCATTGATTCAGCGGCATATTAATTTAGACCAGCCATTATAAGATAAGATGTATAAATTACACTTTTAGCTTGATTAGAAAGAATACTTCCTGGTTTTGATTTCATTCAATTTAAACTGCACAACAGGTTAGTTAATATAAAAGCAGACAAGCTTGTACTTATGTTCAAAATTTTCCAATAAAAATAAATTATTTTGTATTTAAAATCTTGTTGTATCAAGCATAAAATTTTTTAATACTTGATATTAAATCCGGTAGTTTGATTTTTTTGGTATGTAATAAACAAACTGTGTCTGTTGTTAATTGGTTGATCTTCACTTGTGCCACATAATTAAAAAAATAAAGACATTTAGAATTTTTACATTTATTAAGTCTTCAAGCTTTTCAATGGGGTTTAGTTTCTAATTTATATTAAGCCTGGAAATAATTATAATCACTAATGCGTTGATTATTTTGAAAACACCGGATATTTGTGTGCATTTATTTAATTTTTTGTTATTTATTTGATAAGTAGGATGTTTAAAAATCTTAGTTTTCCACTTTTATTATTGTTATTAGATGCGTTCACATTTATGTAAATCCAAACACCTACAGTCGTCGTTCAGTCAGTCTGTCCACATATAACAGAGCAAAAACTACCCAACCGAATCATTTGAAATTTAAAATATATAATTATTGCATAATTTTGTCGAGTCATTTCAAATTTTCTGGAAATCGGATGTATAATTTAATTACAGAGATAATCAAAAGTATTCCGTTACATTACAGCCACAGGGGAAAAAATAGTTTCCAAGTGCATTTTAATGATGTTACACTCTTTCGAACATAATAAAATTGATATGCATCTATGAAGTATGTACTAAAATACATATTCTGTTCAATGTGTGGTAGAAAGAATGTCTGTTATTAATTTGCAGGGCCACACAACATTATTCCATTGCATAATTGTGCAAGGGAAAACGTTGTTTGAGGCACACTTTACCATATTGATGTACTTTGCTGAGATTTACTACAAGTTACTTCTTCAAGTTCAATACTATCTATTTTCTGTATAACAGAAAGTAGATAGTATTTGCAGAGAACTGCTTCAGTTGCTTCAGTTGTCAGACTTGGTAATTTTATATCTTTATGTTTAAAAATTATCCAAAAAATGTGTTAGAAAGTTTCTGATAGCTGAGTAGAAGATTTGAGAACTACTCCTCCACCTTTTTAGGTGCATTCGAAACTATGTAAATAAGCCGCACCTATAGTCGTCTGTCTGCCTATTGGTCCATCCACATATAACAACGCAAAAACTACCAGCCGAACCATTTGAAATTTAAAATACATAATTATTGCATAATTTTGTCGAGCCATTTCAAACTTTATCAAAATCGGATGTACAATTCAATTACAGGGACAATAAAAAATGTTTTGTTACATGATGGCCAATCATAAAAAATGGTATAGGGGGGGAACATTGTTTAAAGCGCGTTTTAATTAAACTATTTCACACTTTCTGAAATTAATGTACGTTGCTTAGGTTTACTACAAGTTGCTTCTTGTGTAATAGAAAGCAGACAGTATTTAAAGGGACACACAAAAGATTTCGACTATACTATATCCGAAGTACTGCATACTGTTACACCAAGATCTAAATATTTTTAAAACTTCGTTATAGTACGAAAGCACCACATTTGCTACGCTTCGTGCAGTTTCCGACATATTATTTATTAAGTAATAACCCAACAAGCTTTCAACACTATCACTGGCAAACGATAACATTTAAAAAACGAATCTGATTTATTTTCATATTTAAAGCAAAATAACTTTTTGCTTGCGGATATCTGCTGTTGTGAATAACGTATTTCAACAAGTTGTAAATTGCACGTAGCAAATGAGATGCGTTCGTACGATAACGAAGTTTTAAAAATATTCAGATCTTGCTGATATAGTAGAGCGTACTTCGGATACAGTATAGTGGCCGAAATCTTTGCTTTCCTGTAAATATGCAGGAAGTAATTTTTATTACACCTCAGCAACGTATATCTTATTCATAAAATGTATAGTAGTTTAATATAATTAAAACACGACCCAAACAATGTTTCCCGTATAGCATTGTAGTGGAATACTTTTGTGTGGCCCTGTAATTTAATAATCGTCTTTGCATCACAGATTGTACAGAATGTATATTTTAGTATATACTTCATAAATTCATGTCACTTCTATTATGTTCAAATGTGTGTAACACCAATAAAAAGCATTTTAAACTTTTTTCCCCATTGATCGTAATGTAACGGAATACTTTTGATTGTCCCTGTAATTGATCTGTGCATCCGATTTTCATAACATTTGAAATAACTCGCCAAAATTATGTAATAATTATATGTTTTAAATTTCAAACGATTAAAATGCATTTGAAACTTTTTTTCCCTATTGACCGTAATGCAACGGAATCTTTTTGATTGTCCCTGTAATTGATCTATCCATTCGATTTTCATAACATTTGAAATGACTCGACAAAATTATATAATAATTAAGTATTTTAAATTTCAAACTCTTCTGTTGGGTAGTTTTTGCGTTGTTATATGCGGACGGACAGACAGACGGACTGAGCGACAACTATAGGTGCTACGTATTTACATAATTACGAAAGCACCTAAAAAGAATGAAAAAAATGCGAGGGAACAGAGCAGTTGAAATTCTTGAAAATCTTTTATCAAACTTTATATATGCCAATATTAGAGAAAGAAAGATCATTCACTGGAATAAAAAATAAAAAAATAAAATAACTTATTCAAATGACAATTTTCGAATGAGCCGAATTGCTGAAGCTCACATTTGCCCACCCAAAAACAATATGGCAAGTTCTTTTAATTAAAAAAGTACAATAAAGTAAAAAAAAAAAAAAAAGAATAAGCAAACACGAGATGACTTAAAGCGGAATACGATCATCGATTTATCAAGTACACTTTTCAAAATAGCGAGGCAACCGAATCTTTCAACCTGGAAAAAAAGGAGAGAAATTCAATAACGAACTGAAGATGAAAGCCAATATAAATTATTCATACAAGTCAAGTAATAGGATTTAGTAAAAATGTAAATCGTTATTTTAATTTGTAACAAATAAAACCAATATGAATATAGCATTGGCGGCTTCTTAGCTAAAATCGGTCGGAAAATTTCCAACCATTATTTTAATAGAGTGTGAAAAGAAAAAGTCGTACAAGTTATTAAATGTGATTAGAAAGGAATTTTTTTAGACTGTATAATATGCGATTAAATTATATTTATTTTAATTTATCTGGTATCTTTTATAATTAAATAATTTTTGAATTTAATTTCATGGTAGGTTTTATTTAGTCAATGTTTTGCATTTTTTCTTTCTTTCTATGTAAGCATTATGCAAAATATTACAAAATAATTTCTCTAATTTTTCTTATTTTGTTGTTCAAAATTGTTAGCTAGCTTTGAATTGGAAAGCATTCCATCTATAAATTAAATGGGTCATAATCAATGGGTTTTATTTTCTAATTTATATTAAGCCTGGAAATAATGATCATTAATATGTTGATTATTTTGAAAACACTGGGTATTTTTGTACATTCATTTAATATTCTGTTATTTATTTGATAAGTGGGATGTTTACAAATCTTGATTTCCTACTTTTTATTTTATTATTGTTACTATTATTATCAATAATTAAGTATTAACTCAGCAAGTGAAGTAGAAAAATTCTTGGAATTTCTCTTTTATTTCTTATTTTATTATTAATATTATTAATTAAATATTTACTCAGCAAACTTTGGCAAATGATCACATTTACAAAACGTATCTGATTATTCGCATATTTAAAGCAAAATAACTTTTTGATTACAGATATTTGATGTTACGAATAATGTATTTAAAAAAGAATGAAAAAAAAGTAAGGGGACTTAACATTTGAAATTGTTGAAATTTTTTTTCTCAAATTTTATATATGCCAAGAGAAAGAAAGATCATTCTCTGGAATAAAAATAAAAAGACTAATTTATTTCAATGACAATTTTCAAATGAGTCGAATTGCTGAAGCTCGCATTTGCCCATCGAAAAACAATGTCAAGTTCTTTTAATTCAAAAAATATGATAAAGTAAAAAAATAAAATAATATAAGCAAATACGAGATGACTTAAAGAGGAATAGGATCATCGATTTATCAAGTGCACTTTTCAAAATAGAGAGGCAGCCGAATTTTTCAACGTAGCACACTGAAGGGAAAAAAGTATGGATTCAATAACGACTGAAGATGAAAGCCAATTATAAATTATTCATACAAGCCAAGTAATAGAGTTTAATAAAAATGTAAATCGTTATTTTAATTTGTAACAAAGAAAATGATTATGAATAGCACTGGCGGCTGGCTCTTTGACTAAAATTGATCGGAAAATTTTCAACCATTATTTTAATAGAAGGTAAATGAAAAAGTCGTACAAGTTGTTAAATATTATTAGAAAGAAATTTTTTTAGACTATATAATATGCGATTAAATTATATTTATTTAATGATGCCTTGATTTTTTTTTTTTTACTTTCTAAGTAATTATTATGTAAAATATTACAAAATAATTTCTGTAATTTTTGTTATTTTGCTGCTCAAAATTGCTAGCTAGTTTTGAATTGAAAGGCATTCCATCTATAAATTCAGTGGGTCATATTTTCTAATTTATATTAAGCCTGGAAATAATTATTATTAATATGTTGATTATTTTGAAAACACCGGATATTTTTGTACATTCATTTAATATTTTTTTATTTATATGATAGGTCAGATGTTTACAAAACCTGGTTTCCTACTTTTTATCCTTTATTATTATTATTAATTAACTATTAACTCAGCAAGAGAAGTAGAAAAACAGAAATAGAGAAATTCTTGGAATTTCTGTACCATTTATTTTTATTTTATTATTATTAATAATAATTAAGTATTAGCTCAGCAAATTTTCTACACTATTATTGGCAAACTATCACATTTACAAAACGTACCTGACTATTTGCATATTTAAAGCAAAATCTTTTTCCCTTACGGATACTAGCCGTTGCGAATAACGTATTTGAAAAAAGAAAGAAAGAAAAAAAAAACCAAGAGGAAAGGACAGTTGAAATTCTTAGAAACCTTTTTTCAAACTTTATATAATATGCCAATATTAGAGAAAGAAAGATCATTCACTAGAATAAGAAATAACTTATTCCAATGACAATTTTCAAATGAGCCGAATTGCTGAAGTTCTCATTTGCTCATCGAAAAACAATATGTCAAGTTCTTTTAATTAAAAAAAAAAAAAATCAACAAAATGAAATACAATAAAATGAATGAACAAATAAGAGATGACTTAAAGAGGAATACGATCATCGATTTATAAAGTACACTTTTCAAAATAGAGTGGCAATCTAATCTTTCAACGTAGCATACTGTAGGGGGGGGGGGGGAGTATGGGTTCAATAACGACTATGAAAGCCAATATAAATTATTCATACAAGTAATACAGTTTAATAAAAATGTAAATCGTTATTTTAATTTGTAACAAAGAAAACTATTATGAATAGTACTGGCGGCTCCTTGGCTAAAATTGGTCGGCAAATTTTCAACCATTATTTTAATAGAGAGTAAAAAAGAGAAGTCGTACAAGTTATTAAATATGATTAGAAAGGAATTTTTTTAGACTAGTATGCGATTAAATTATATTTATTTTATCTGGTATCATTTGCCATTAAATATAGTTTTGAATTTAATTCTATGGTAGGTTTTACTTAGTAAATGATGTTTTGCATTTTTTTTTTCTATGTAAATATTAAGTAAAATATAACAAAATAGTTTCTCTAATTTTTGTTATTCAAAGTTATTAGATAGCTTTGAATTGAAAGGCATTCTATCTATAAATTCAATGGGCTATACCAATGGGTTTTATTTTCTAGTTTATATTAAGCCTCGAAATAATTATCATTAATATGATGATTATTTTGAAAACACCAGACATTTTTGTACCCTTATTTAATATTTTATTATTTGATAAGTAGGATGTTTACAAATCTTGGTTTCCTACTTTTTATTATTATTATTTTATTATTATTATTTATTAACTCAGCAAGTGAAGTAAAAAAGCAGAAGTAGCGAAATTCTTGGAATCTTTCTGCTTTTATTTTTTATTTTATTATTATTAATAATTAAGTATTAACTCAGCAAACTTTGGCAAATTATCACATTTACAAAACTTATCTCATCATTAGCATATTTGAGGCAAAATAACTTTTTGATTACGGATATTTGCTGTTACGAATAATGTATTTAAAAAGAAAGAAAGAAAAGCGAGGGAAAAGGACAGTGAAAATTATTGGAAATCATTTTTTTTTTTTTTTTTTTCAAACTTCATGTATGCCAATATTAAAGAAAGATCATTCGCTGGAATAAAAAATAAGAAGACAAAATAACTTATTCCAATGACAATTTTCGAATGAGCCAAATTGCTGAAGCTCGCATTTGCTCATCGAAAAACAATATGTCAAGTTCTTTTTAATTCAAAAAATACAATAAAGTAAAAAACAAAAGACTAAGCAAATAAGAGATGACTTAAAGAGGAATACGATCATCGATTTATCAAATACACTTTTCAAAATAGCGAGGCAACCGAATCTTTCAACCTGGAAAAAAAGGAGAGAGATTCAATAACGAACTGAAGATAAAAGGCAATATAAATTATTCATACAAGTCAAGTAATACAGTTTAATAAAAATGTGAATCGTTATTTTAATTTGTAACAAAGAAAACCATTATGAATATAGCACCGGCGGTTCTTTAGCTAAAATTGGTCGGAAAATTTTCAAACGTTATTTTAATAAAGTGTGAAAAGAAAAAGTCGTACAAGTTATTAAATATGATTAGAAAGAATTTCTTTAGACTATATAATATGCGATTAAATTATATTTATTTTAATTTATCTGGCATCAATTACTATTAAATGTAGTTTTGAATTTAATTTCATGGTAGGCTTTATTTAATTAATGATGTTTTGCAAATTTTTTTTTACCTTTTTAAGTAAATATGCAAAATATTGCACAATAAATTTCTCTATTTTTTTATATTTTGTTGCTCAAAATTGTTAGCTAGTTTTGAATTGAAAGGCATTTCATCTGTAAATTCAATAGGTCATAGCAATGGGTTTTATTTTCTAATTTATATTAAGCCGGGAAATAATAATTATTATTAATATATGGATCCTTTTGAAAACACTGGACATTTTTGTACATTCACTTAATATTCTGTTATTTATTTGATAAGTTGGGTGTTTACAAATGCTAGTTTCCTACTTTTTACTGTTATTATTATTGTTATTATTATTAATTAAGTATTAACTCAGCAAGAAGTAAAAAAAAAACAGAAGTAGATTAATTCTGGGAAATTCTATTTATTATTATTATTACTTAAAACGTATTAATGCAGCAAGCTTTGGCAAATGATCACATTTAAAAAGCGTATGCGATTATTTGCACATTTAAAGCAAAATAACTTTTTGCGTACGGATACACCTGCCGTTGCGAATAACGCATTTAAAAAAGAAAGAAAAAGAAATGAAGGGAAAGGACAGTTGAAATTATTGAAAATCTTTTTTCAAAACTTTATATATGCCAGTATTAGAGAACGAAAGATCATTCACTGGAATAAAAATAAGAAGATAAAATAACTTATTCCAACGACAATTTTGGAATGAGCCGAACTGCTGAAGCTCGCATTTGTCCATCGAAAAACAATATGTCAAGTTCTTTTAATTCAAAAAATACAATGAAGAAAAAAATAAAAAAATAAGCAAATACGAGATGACTTAAAGCGGAATACGATCATCGATTTATCAAGTACACTTTTCAAAATAAAGAGGCAAGTGAATCTTTCAACATAGCACGAAAGTTCATGACTGGGATCAAGACTGGGGGGGGGGGGGGGGGAAGAGGGATTTAATAACGACTGAAAATGAAAGCCAATATAAATTATTCATACAAGTCAAGTAACAGAGTTTAATAAAAATGTAAATCGTTATTTTAATTTGTAACAAAGAAAACCATTATGAATATAGCACTGGCGGCTCCTTAGCTAAAATTGGTAGGGAAATTTTCAATCGTTATTTCAATAGAGGATTAAAAAAAATCGTAATATGATTACAAAGGAATTTTTTTGACTATATAATATGCGAAAATTATCTTTATTTTCATTTAATTGGCATCACTTATCATTAAATATAGTTTTGAATTTAATTTCATGTAAGGTTCAATTTAATTAATGGTGTTTTGTATTTCTTCTTCTTTTTATGTAAGTATTATGTAAAATATTACGGCATAATTTCTCTAATTTTTGTCATTTTGTTGTTGAAAATTTTTAGGTAGCCTTTGAATTGAAAGGTATCCGACATATATATTAATTACTTGCATTTTTAATTTGAGATTTGGACACATTTTGTGGGTAGAAGTTGTTTATTGTATCTTGATTTTTTAAAAAGAAGGTATTATTATCTTATACTAATAAAAGAACATATCGCTCTGTCTGTATGTGTATGTGTCCGCGATTGCTAGCCGAATCTACAGCGCACATTTTTTGAAAACTTTTTGACGATTTCTAGGACCAATTTTTTATGAAAATTGTCCAAGGCTTCTGCTAATGTATCTGAACCTCAAAATTTTAAAATTATAATTACTTATGAAGTATTAACTCAACAAAATTTCAACACTACTACTGAAAGAGGATCACATTTTAAAAACGTATGCGATTATTTGCATATTTAGAACAAAATAACTTTTCACTTACGGATACCAGCCGTTGCGAATAACGTATTTAAAAAAGAAAAAATAGTCAGGGGAAAGGATAGTTGAAATTCCTGGAAATCTTTTTTTGAAACTTTATATATGCCAATATTAGAGAAAGAAAGATCATTCACTGGAATAAAAATAAGACGGCAGAATAACTTATTCTAATGATAATTTTCAAATGAGCCGAATTGCCGAAGCTCGCATTAGCCCATCGAAAAACAATATGTCAAGTAGAGGTCTACACGGGCCGATTTCCAATAATGGCATTCGGGCCGGGCTCGGGCCTTACTTCTGAAGACTCGGGCCGGGCCGGGCCGGGCCTAGTCACTAATCCCTTCGGGCCGGGCCGGGTCACTAATCCCTTCGGGCCGGGCTTAACTTTTTTTTTCCGTACGAAGCCGAGACTGATTCCATTCTTCCTAGTTTTCATGGACCAAAATAATCAGTTCCTATTGAATCTATATGAAAATCCTTTTCTCGACTTTTTATAAATCAGTAATATGGACTTTTAAGCCGTCATTATTCTACTATTAAACATTAGAATTTATTCCTTTTAAAGAATCGTAGATTACTAGGCGTTTTAAAATAGAATTAAACACACACACACACAAAAAAAAAACATGGTTATGAAGGATTTTTTTTTTTTTTAACTGAAAACTGAAAGTTTCTTTTAAAATGTTCATCCATGCAAAATGAATACAACAATACGGGAGAAAAAAATATATTAAACATTTACATCTGTTAAGGCCCCTGTCCTCGCTCGAGGAAACGCTCGCGAGCTAATGCTATTCCTATGGGGAAGCATTTTTCTAATAACTCTTTCGCATTTTGACATTTTTGAATATTTTTTTTGCATTGAATAGCTGAGGTGCATGCCGACAGCGCACCTTTTTTACTTTTCCGATTTTGGTTGCGGATATATTTTTTTAAAATCATTTTTAGTTTCGAAACCGGTTTTGAAAGTGAAACTAACTTTGTAAAAAATATCTGCAACCAAAATCGAAAAAGTAAAAAAGGTGCGCTGTCGGCATGCACTTCAGCTATCCAATGCAAAAAAAAATTATTCAAAAATGTCAAAATGCGAAAGAGTTATTAGTAAAATGCTTCCCCATAGGAATAGCATTTGCTAAGGCCCCTGTCCTCGCTCGAGCGTTTCCTCGAGCGAGGACAGGGGCTTTAAGAAGGGAATGCATTTTTTTTGTTCCAAAGCGATTTCGTCTTTGGAAATTTTACCATATACCGCTTTTTCGATTTTTTGTCTCCATTACAGGGAATATGGATTAATAATACTAGTGATAACTGAAACATTTACATACAACAAACAATGATTCATTTAAAAGCATAAATATCGCAGCCTATGGCACTTCTGCATAAATGGAGATATTAAACATGGAAAAAAAGACTAATATAATTTTTTTTGGTCAGAACTCTTCCATAAGATTAAAGATCAATGTTCTGTAGAAAGTCACTCGAGCCGGGCCGGGTTCGGGCCGAATTTTAAACTTTTTTCCGGACCGGGCCGAGCTCGGGCCGAAATTTTAACTTTCAGGCCGGGCCGGGTCGGGCCAATATTTCTTTCGTTCGGGCCGGGCCGGGCCGGGCCTGGTCCGAAATTTTAACTTTCGGGCCGGGCCCGGGTATGGAAATTTCGGCCCGTGCAGACCTCTAATGTCAAGTTCTTTTAATTCAAAAAATACAATACAATAAAATAAAAAAGACTAAGCAAATAAGAGATGACTTAAAGAGGAATACGATCATCGATTTATCAAGTGCACTTTTCAAAATAGAGAGGCACTTTCGGGCCGGGCCCGGGTCTGGAAATTTCGGCCCGTGCAGACCTCTAATGTCAAGTTCTTTTAATTCAAAAAATACAATACAATAAAATAAAAAAGACTAAGCAAATAAGAGATGACTTAAAGAGGAATACGATCATCGATTTATCAAGTGCACTTTTCAAAATAGAGAGGCACTTTCGGGCCGGGCCCGGGTCTGGAAATTTCGGCCCGTGCAGACCTCTAATGTCAAGTTCTTTTAATTCAAAAAATACAATACAATAAAATAAAAAAGACTAAGCAAATAAGAGATGACTTAAAGAGGAATACGATCATCGATTTATCAAGTGCACTTTTCAAAATAGAGAGGCAACCGAATATTTCAACGTAGTACACTGGAAAGAAAAGGAGTGATTCAATAACGACTGAAGATGAAAGCCAATATAAATTATTCATACAAGTCAAGTAATAGGATTTAATAAAAATGTAAATCGTTATTTTAATTGGTAACGAAGAAAACCATTATGAATATAGCACTGTCGGCTCCTTAGCTAAAATTGGTCGGGAAATTTTATGTTATTTTAATGGAGTGTAAACAAAAAGTAGTACAAGTATTTAAATATGATTAGAAAGGAATTTTTTTAGAGTATATAATATGCGATTAAATTATTTTTATTTTAATTTATCTGGTATCATTTATCATTAAATATAGTTTTGAATTTAATTCCACGATAGGTTTTTCTTATTGAATGATGTTTTGCATTTTTTTTTTCTTTCTATGTAAGTATTATGCAAAGCATTACAAAATAATTTCTCTAACTTTTGTCATTTTGTTCTTCAAAATTGTTAGCTAGCTTTGAATTGAAAGGCATTCCATCGATAAATTCAATGGGTCATATCAATGGGTTTTATTTTCTAATTTATATTAAGCCTGGAAATAATATATTGATTATTTTGAAAACACCGGAAATTTTTGTATATTCATTTAATATTCTGTTATTTATTTGATAAGTAGGATGTTTACAAATCTTGATTTCCTACTTTTTATCTTTATTATTATTATTTATTAACAAGGAAGGTCTCCATACGGACATATTCCAAAAAATCTGAAGAAATTACAAAATGTTCTTCTCAAGAGGATAAATACGTTTATATTTAAAAAAAAAAAAAAAAAAAAAAAAAAAAAAAAAAAAAAAAATTGGCGGAACCTTCGTATTTTCTCAGTAAAAAAATAATGAAAATTTCATTTTTTGGCGATTTATCATCGTTTGGCGATGAAAAGCAATTTCAAAAAATATTTTTTTTATGTTTACTGCATTTTTAAGGAACAGAGTTTCATGTACAACGTGTTTAGATAAATTAAATGCTTTTGGTTTTGTCAGCTTTAGTTTGTTTTATGTATCATTTCGTTATATTGATATTTATATGCATTTACATTAAAATTTAACCATTAAAATTTGAGATTGAAAACGAAATTCAAATTTAAATTCATTAACATTGTTTCGAGTTCAAATTCCAGTTGAGCATTGTCAATTCGATTTTGTTGCTATGAAAACATCTGGCTTTTATTTTTGTATACGCTTAAATGTATGAAATTAATTTTACTGAATAAGAATTTTTTATATATGAAAATATTTTTTCCAGAGGTAAATTAAATAACTACAGCAACAAATAATATATATATATATGTATATATATTAGGGATGCACCGAATATTCGGTATCTATTCGGTATTCGGCCTATTCGGCCATGTTACCGAATATTCGGTTAGGCCGAATATCAAACTATTTGGTTAAGCCGAATATTCGGCTTGGCCGAATATGAAACTATTCGGCCTGCCGAATATTCGGTAAGGCCGAATATCAAAGTATTCGGCCGAATCCAATACTCAATAAAACCTTTTAAAAACACTATTTTTAAAAACTTTTCACAATTTCTACTTTTAACTGTCAATTTATAAATATATTTAAAATAATTAGAAAGAAAATCATATTTAAATAAAGTAGAATGTTTTTACATTATTTATTTGCTGTTTGTAAAGTATAACTTAAGAAAATTAACCATGAGAAGGATTAAAATGGTGATTTATTAGGATTCTCCTTAGGAATAAATGATATGCAGATGCAAGTTCCTAAATTTTGTTTAGTAAATAATCTGTTTCTTGCTTTTCCAAATAAAAATCTTTAAGAAAGTAAGAAAAACTTTTGAATAGCTATCAAGACAGAAAATTTTTGTTCATGAAACATAATTATAATCAACTTATTGAGTCATAAGTACATTGTATTTCATCTCACTCTAGATCTAACTTGTGTTTTCGTTTGTTGCATTAACAATAAATAAGATACCATAACTATATTTTCAACTCACATGCTTTGATTTCTGTAAAATATGATGGGAAAGGTGGATATGGGAAGGGTGTAAAATATCCCATTCATAAGAAAAGATCTATAAAGCTACACATTCCTTTATTCAGAATTAAGTTGAAAGTATTTGTACTTTATATTGAAAAAGAATCTGCTTTGAGTTATTTATAAAGGACAATTATGAGACTAAAGTTTTTCTTTGACCATTTTATCATTATTTCTCTTTGATTTTAAAATGTTTGTTTAAATTTGTAGAAGAAACCAAGAAATTTAAAAGTTTATTAATTTAAAAAGTCTGATAATTGTGCTTCTTAAATAACTCATGGCAGATTTTTTTTCAATATTAAATGTTCTTATAAAAAGCTCTTTCTTGTTTATTAAAATATAAGTTTCTTTTAATAAATATTATGTAAAATTGTTTTAAAAAGTAACATTTTAATACCTTTAGACATTAAAATATAAAAAGTATTTGGAAAGCCGAATATTCGGTATTCGGCCGAATAGTTAACTATTCGGCTGGCCGAATATTCGGTATTCAGCCCAACAATTACTATTCGGCTGGCCGAATATTCGGTATTCGGTTTGCCTGTCGGCCGAATATTCGGCATTCGGTATTCGGCCAAAACCACTATTCGGTGCATCCCTAATATATATATAATATTAAACTTTCTCATTGTTTATGTTTAAATTCATTAAATATCATTAACACGGGTTCTAAAAATTCAAATGTTTTCAGTTGCATTAAAATCATTTGCTTTTGACGGAAAGAAGTGTTGCTCACCAAATCGTGTGACACTTTTGTCTTTTCAAGCCAAATATTCGAAATTATTTTATTTTTTTTACATGTTTTATACTGCAATTCCGCCGCTAATTTTCGCTGATCCTTTATTACATACATGAGTAGTTTAATTGGTATTTTTTTCAAAAAAATCTCAGTATGCCCAGTATGGAGATCTTACATGTAAGTATTAACTCAGCAAAAGAAGTAGAAAAACAAATTGTGAAATTCTGGGTATTTTTTTACTTTTTATTGTATTAATTATAATTAATTATTAACTGAGCAAACTTATAACACTATTGCTGGCAAACGATCACATTTACAAAACGTATCCGATTATTTTCCTGTTTAGAACAAAATAACTTTTTGCTTATGGATACCAGCCGTTGCGAATAATGTATTTAAAAAAGAAAGAAAAAAAAGTGAGGGGAAAGGATAGTTGAAATTCGTGAAATTTTTTTCAAACTTTATATATGCCAATATTAGAGAACGAAAGATCATTCACTAGAATAAAATTAAGAAGATAAAATAACTTATTTCAATCGCAATTTTCAAATGAGTAAAATTGCTGAAGCTCGCATTTGCCCATCGAAAAGCAATATGTCAAGTTCTTTTAATTCAAAAAATACAATAACTTAAAAAAAGAATAAACAAATAAGAAATGACTTTAAAAGGAATACAATCATCGATTTATCGAGTGCACTTTTCCAAAATAGAGAGGCAACCGAATCTTTCAACGTAGCACACTTAGAAAAAAGAAAAAAAAAAAAAAGATGGATTTAATAACGACTGAAGATGAAAGCCAATATAAATTATTCATACAAGTCGAATAATAGAGTTTAATAAAGATGTAAATCGTTATTTTAATTTGTAACAAAGAAAACAATTATAAATAGCAATGGCGTCTCCTTAGCTAAAATTGGTCGGGGGAATTTTCAACCGTTATTTTAATAGAGTATTAAAAAAAAGTCGTACAAGTTATTAAATATTATTAGAAAGGAATTTTCTTACATACTATGTAATATGCGATTAAATTATATTTATTTTAATTTATCTGCCATCATTTATAATTAGTTTTTAATTTAATTTCACGGTAGGTTTTATTTAATTAATCATGTTTTGCATTTTTTTTTCTTTCTATGTAATTATCAATTAAATATTTTCAAAAGTACCTTTTTTTTTTTTTTTTTTTTTTCAAATTTGCTGAATTAAAAATTAAAGTAAAATAATCCAAAAAGATATGTTCCAAGCTTGAAACATTTATTTTTAACGGTTCTTGAGTTATAACAATGTAAATCCGAGAAATTGTGAAAAACTCAGCATGAAAAAAAACGCATTTTCACAATAGGTCATTTCCATGACGACCATTGCTTGAAAGCCAGATTTCGAAAAAAAACCAAAACGAAAAGAAAATAATATTTCCTATTCTAATTAAGACAGAAACATCATTTATATGTCCTTATAGGCATTAAAAAAAAAATAACACAGTAAAATTTTTTTAGAAAATTTCACAAGATTTTTGTGTCCCGGACCCTTTAAAATGTTTTTCGGCTTTCATTTCTTAAATAAACCATCGGAAACCATACTTAAAAAATTATTTTGTTTTTAAGTATGGTTTAGAGTTAAAAACAAGTTGTGCGTAAAGGCAATATTGGATTTTAATTGGAAAAATAATTTTCCTTATAAAATTGTATAATATTAAAATAGTAAATTTCAAGAACTATGATGATGAATAAATTTTACTTCCTCACTGCAAAACAAAATAGAATAATTCACAAGCTTCCAAAAATTGATTATGTGGCAACAATGGAAAAATATATTTATATTTAAACAGCACTAATGCTGCCATCTGCATGTTGAAAATTGATTTAATAATATTTTTAGTACGTATTTTATCGGCAGTATTAGGGATTAGATCCTTAATATCGTTCTGATAGTATATTAGAACACTAAATCGGGTATGGTGCTGAAATACAACACACGGCACTTGAGGGTTAAAACGAATCGAAGAAAATTGAAAACGTTTGAAACTGGGGGAGGGCTTTCTCATAATCTAAATCAGGGCTGCCCTTGCGGACACCCTAAGGTTTCCTGTAACTTTTTTTTTAATTAAAATTTCCTTTTAAAGGATACTTTATTTAAAATCAATGATATTTGCTTGAGAGATGTTGTAAAAAGTTAAAGTAAAACCGGTTTTTTGCGTCTAATTTGCAAATGAATGAATATAGAAACAACAAGTTTGGAGGAAATGTGCTCTAAACTGTTATTTATTAAATGCGACATAGACATTTACTTAAGTTAAGTTAAACGTATAAATGAAATTACAACAAAAAAACACTAATCGTGGAAAATTCCATTTTGGGGGAAGTCATCGCAGTATTATGCAGTAAAATGCGACAAAAACATTAAAAAGCTGGTTCTAATACTCAATATGTCGATTCCGGACTTGAATGCATTGGCGGCATCGATTTTCCATGCTTCCAATTAAATTGTCGGATACCGAAATAGGTAGCGCTGAGCTGACCAGACATGGAGTAAGCCTTGTTCCAACTCATTTAATCACCTTAAAGGAGGACTTAAAGCCGCAGCCTGTCTTCCAAGATAGTCCCAAAGATGATCTATCGGATTCAAGTCTGAGAGTGAGCTGGTCATTCCACTCTCGCCAAACCGTGATCCTCAAGATAATCTTCAACAACCACAGCTCTGTATGTTCTCGCTTTATCATCCATTAGAATGAAATCATTGCCAATAGCACTAGCATATAGGCGCATATATGAATCAAGAATCTTATCCCGAGATCTCGCACCAGTCAGAGTTCCTCCATGGAAATGTCAGTGTGGCCTCCGAGGGAGACTCCTGCCCAAATAATGATTCATCGTTTCTGTATCTGTGTGTTTCGACAGTGTTTGATTGATGGTATCGAGTGCATTGTTCTCTCCAGATCAGAAGACGTCTTAAATCGCTCTCCAGTGTGAATCTAGACACGTCTGTGAAGAGTACAGAAGGCCACTGTTGTCTGGTCCAGGAAACATGTTCTCTTGTCCAACATAAGCGGACCCTTTCTGTCGTCTGTTGAGGGGGACACACACAATCGGTCACGCACAACTGCATAGAGACTTAAAATTGTGAAGACGTCTTCGCACAGTAATAGCGAAGATTCTTCTCCCTGATGCTGCAGAGTGGTCTGCAATGAGTTGCAGCACAGTAGTGCGTCTTCTCCTTCGTGCCGAAAGAGCAAGAAACCAGTCTTCTGCAAGTGTTGTAACACGTGGGCGACTTGGAACATGTCTTCTAGACACAGAATCTCTGGATTCATACTGATCCCAGAGTCGTTGGACTACACTGCGAGACACATTGAGCCGTCTAGCAATATCGGCCTGTGACAACCCCATTTCCATTCATCCTACCACCCGCCACCTTAATGAATCGAACAAACGATTTCTTCTACACATTTCTAGACTCTACTGGTTGTTCTGAACAAAACTGATAAGAATGGTTCAAATACAACAAAACTTACACGCGATATTATGGAAGCTTCGTAATTGCTTATTTTTTACTCATTCACGAACACCTATTCTTTTCTATAAAATAAAAGTGGTAGCTGTAAGTTTTGCGCAAGTTTTTTTAAAGCTTATTATTGTCATTCATATAAATTATGAAGTTTAATCTGACTGCCATTTTTTTTCTGGCGAGCTTCGAAAAACATGTTGTACTTTTAACTTTTGGAGGCTTACTGATGTTAATAGAGGATTTTCTGGCATGTTTTGTGCCTTGTTAATAATGTCGTGATTCATTGCTTGCGAAAAGCAGTGATGTTTGGCGCAGCATGTCCCACAGGAGACCTTGCGCCATAAAACCCCATTTAACCAACCAACCAAAAGCAGAGATGCGCCCCTACAGGGTTAGACAGGCCTGATTTAAATATTCCTCCACAAGAAACTTTTACAGCTGAAAATTTTTTGAAAACATTTATCAATCTTAAAAAAGGGAAAAAAAAAGAAGAACATCTTCCCTGAAAGACCATCCATCCTTTTTTTCCCTTTCTCAAAACATTGATTCAGCGATATACGCACGATTTCTCTCTCTCCACTCCACAAAGAAATCTTGAAATATCTTCCTATATTCTCTTCAACCACAATTCGGATTCATCACAGAAGTAACCCAAAGCAATAATTCTGAGATAACTTTTTCAAATAGAACAAAAGAAAAAAGTTTTGCAGACTAACGAATTATCTTGAAAACTTCGAATAAAATCAAATTGAAAAAAAGTTCTTTTATCTTTACAAAAATAAAAGTTTAACGGAAATATATTAAAATTTAGTATGCAAAGTGCTAGCTATATAATTGCCAGAAATGAGAATGAAATCTATAATAAAGACAAACGTCTCTGTATCTGTTTTAAGAAACTAGAAGATTTGACAAGAGAATACTTGTATTCTTGAAGTGATGCACCTTCTAGATAGTTTTTGGGATTAGATTTTTTCTAATATTATTTTATCGCATTTTGCGATTATTTTTTCACTTTAGTAAAAGAAAATCGGATGCATTCTATCAGCCTACAGTAAATTTTGTATTACTTTAAAAGAGATTTTTTTCAGAATTTGTACAATGTAAAGTCTAACAGAATATGAAGTTAGGTCGAATTCAGTGCTTAAGGTATAACTATCGCGGGAATCGGAATAAACGTAAAAGGTGCAACCACGGTATCTAGAACTAATTTCTATTATATTTTAGTTACCGTGAGTTCATCTGTTGGACAATTTAACACTTAAATCTAATCAGCATTTACTTAGGTGAAGGTCTTAAACAGAAATTGAAGTTTGATTAAATTCCGTACATTAGTTTGAGATAGAACGGCCACAAAATTCGAGTAATATATTTAGTACATTCATACAGACACTTTCTAAAAACATCCAAATAGTGTTCGGGATAACTCCAAACATTTAAAACGGATAAATCCATCAAAAACAGGAAACCAATGTTTCTTACTGATCCAATATTTTCTTTTTTAAACATAGAAGAAAGTATCAAAAACAGAAAATGTACAGGGCATTTTAAAACTGAACGAGGACCTTCTCAATAATCAGCTAAATGTTTCTTCAAAAAATTTTAATATTGACATTTTTTTCCTAACTTTCAACCATCCAAAAGCAAAAGAAGACATATACATCTCACTCGAAACGAATGCAGTTTTCGTTTCTTGAAATAATATCGGTTCAGAGAAACGCACACAATTTCTCTCTCTCCATAAGCCTTATTCCATCCTACAAAGAAATCTCAAAATATTTCCCAATATTCGCTAAACTTACAATTCGCCTTTATCCGGAAAGTACCCCAGAACAAAGAATTTGGGCAGCTTTTCAAATAGAACAAAAGAAAAGAACTCTTCATAGGCTAACAAAATGTCTTGAAATTTAAAGTTGAACTTGAGATGGAAAAAAATTCTTTTTTTCTTTTCTGATAAGAAAACTTCAATCGGAAGATTACAGCCATCTGTGATGATACGCACAATTTTGAATAAAACCGGAAGAACTAAAAGGAAAATTTAAACTCTTTGGAACGATTTTTTTTATTGTGAAAAAAACTTCTATGATTTCTGCATTTTATATTAATAAGGCATTTTTTAAAAAATAGGAAAACACAATAAAAATCCACAAAATAATAATAACATGCACATTTGTGGCCATTGAGTATTAATGTTAAGTGTGAAATGATTTTTATAAAATGAAAAAACTAACACTAAATTTCTTCCTGACATTTCTAAATATTATTAAAACTTAATACATTGAATATTTTTATCAAATATTAGCGATTTGTTCAAATAATCCAACAACAACGATTGCCGGAAATTTACTCGGACAAAACATAAAATTTTTGCTTTTTTTTTTCCTATTGAAATTGAAGTTTGATTAAATTCCGAACATTAGTTTGATATAAGATGGTCATAAAATTCGACTAACATATTTAGTACACTCTTACAGACACTTCCTAGAAACATTCAAATCGTGTTTAAAACCTTCTAAAACATATAAATTCGCTGAAAACAGGAAGCAATTTTTTAATGAATCCAATACTTTCTTCTTTAAAGACAGAAAAAAAGCATCAAATCCAGACAAAACAGAAAATGTACACAGTATTTTAAATTACAACTTTCTTTAGCATCAACTAAATGTTTCGTCAACAATATAAAAAATAAAACCTAATATTGATTTTTTTTTTCTTTTTTTTGAAAAACATTGAATTATCCAAAAGCAAAACGAAAGAGATACATCTCGCTCGAAACAAATCCAGTTTTCGTTTCTTGAAATAATATCAGTTCAGAGATACAAGCACGATTGCTCTCGCCATATTAGAAGCCTTTTTCCATCCTACAAAGAAATCTCAGAATATCTTCCACTATTTTCTAAAGCTACAATTCGCATTTATCAGGGAGGTACCCTAGAACAAAGAATTTGGGGGCAGCAAATAGAACAAAAGAAAAGAGCTCTTCAGACTAACAAAATATCTTGGAAATAAAAGTTGATCTAGAGTTGAAGAAGATTCTTTTTTTTCCTTTCCAATAAGAAAAATTCAATTGGAAGATTACAGATGTCTGTGATGCTATGCACAGTTTTTACTAAAACAGAAAGAAATAAAAAGGGAAAATTTTACCACTTCAGGGGCGATTTTTTTAATTATTATTATTGCAAGAACAAAAAATGACTTTACGATTTATGCATTCTATATTAAAAAAGTATTCAAAAAGAAAAAAAAAATGGGAAAAACAATAAAAATTCACAAAATATTAATAACATCCACATTTGTTGCCGTTGAGCATTAATGGAAAGTTATGTGTGAAATGATTTCTTATGAAATAAAAACTAATGGCGAATTTCTTTCTTACATTTCTACAGATTATTAGGGTTTAATTGTATATTGAATATTTTTATCAAATATAAACGATTTGTTCAAATAATCCAAGAACAGCGGATGGCGAAAAATCCACCAGTCTACTATAAAATTTTTACTTATTTTTCTACTGAAATTGAAGTTTGATTATATTCCAAACATTAGTTTATGTAAGACGGTCACGAAATTCGTGTAACATATTTAGTACATTCTTTCAGATGCTTCTAAAACTATCCAAATCGTGATTAGGACTTCCTACAACGTATAAATCCAAGCCTTTTTTTTTTTTTTTTTTTTTTTTTTTTTTTTTTTACGAATCCAATAAATATTTTCTTCTTTAAACATAGAAGAAAGTAGTAAACACAGAAAAACAGAAAATGTACACGGTATTTTATATTTACAACCTTCTCTATCACCAGCTAAACGTTTCTTAGTCCTAATATTGAAAAAAATTTCAAAAACATTCAATCATCCAAAAGCAAAACGAAGCAGATACATCTCACTTCGAAACAAATCCAGTTTTCGTTTCTTGAAATAATATCGATTCAGAGATACGCACACGATTTCTCTCTCCTTTTTAAAAGCCTTATTCCATCCTACAAAGAAATCTCAGAAGGCAAATTCCTTAAACACTTGTCATGTCTGTCACATACAAACGATTTTTGGTTACCAGTATTTTAGAATGAGAAAATGTTACTTATTTTATCGGAGATATCTCATCAGTTGAATAGGACGAAGCAAACTTTTCAAAAATAACGGGTGGCCAACAAGCAAAACGATTTTTAGCTGCGTGACAGATATGACAAGTTCACTTGGAAATGACCAGAATATCTCCGAATAATCTCCAAATCGCCTTTATCTAGAAAGTACCCTAAAACAAAGAATTTGGGTCAGCTTTTCAAATAGAACAAAAGAATAAAAACTCTTTAGTCTAACAAAATATCTTGAAAATTAAAGTTGTCTTGAAAATTAAAATTGAACATGAGATGGAAAAGATTTTTTTTTCTTTCCAATGAGAAAACTTTAATCGGAAGGTTACAGATGTCTGTGATGCTATGCAAAGTTTTTACTAAAACAGGAAGAAATAAAGGAAAAAATTAACGTCTTCATGGACGATTTTTTTAATGGAGAAAAAATATGGCTTTTTTTACGATTTATGCGTCTTATATTAATAAAACATTCAAAAAGACTACTTTTCTACTGAAGTTTTATTAAATTCCGAACATTAGTTTGAGATAGGACGGTCAGAAAATTAGTGTAACATACTTAGTACATTCTTACAGATACTTTCTAAAAAATATCCCAATCGTGTTTAGGATCTTCTACAACGTATAAAACCGCTGAAAACAGGAAACCAATTTTTAACGAATCCAATATTTTCTTCTTTAAAGACAGAAGAAAGTAACAAATAAAGAAAAACAGAAAATGCACATGGCATTTTAAATTTACAACCTTCTCTATAATCAGATAAATGTTTCTTCGACCAAAAAAAAAAAAAAGATAAATAAATAAATCTTAATATTGAAAAATTTTCGAAAACATTCAATCATCCAAAAGCAAAACGAAGCAGATACATCTCGCTTCGAAACAAATCCAGTTTTCGTTTCTTGAAAAAATATCGGTTCAGAGATACACGCACGATTTCTCTCTCCGTTTTAAAAGCCTTATTCCATCCTACAAAAGAAATCTCAGAATGTCTACCACTATTCGCCAAAGCTACAATTCGCCTTTATCAAGAAAGTACTCCAGAATAAAGAATTTGGGCCAGCTTTTCAAATAGAACAAGAGAAAAGAACTCTCCAGACTTACGAAAATATCGTGAAAATTGAAGTCGAACTTGAGATGGAAAAGATTCCCCCCCCCTCCCCTTTCCAATAAGAAAACTTCAATCGGAAGATAACATTCGCTGTGATGCACAGCCTTAACCCTTTCCGGCACACTGTGCGGGATACCGAATTTTAACTTGAAAACAGCACCAATAATATATTTTTAAAAAATTGCTTTCACAATAAAAGCTTAAATTAAGGAATTCGTAATTTCTAAAAAATTCGTTTGTGAATTCCAGTGTTAGTCGATAAGTTCTCATTTTTAGAGTTGCAAAAAGTCGGTTTATTCCCGGGTTTATTTCCAGTAGACCAGGTTTATTCCCAAAAAACCAAATTATTCCGAAAAATCCCGGGTTTTTTCCAGGTTTATTCCTAAAAACCCGGTTTATTCCCGGGTTTAAACCGGGTTTTTTCTAACCTTTCCAACGCTACTCATTTTACTAACAGAATTTGTCCGTGCCCGAAAGGGTTAAGAGGCTACTTCATTCAAATGAAAAGACCCGTTCGCTTTTACTAATTTTATGGAAGAAATTTATAAAGATACCTCGATTGCATTTTATTATCTTTTTCATTGGATAGCCGAGATCGATTTGTATGCAGACCGTTTTTAGCTTTTGGATTTTGTTTACTATTTTTTTCTTTTCTTTTTTTTTTTTTTTTTTTTGAGGACGCTGTCATTTTTGGAATCGTTCTGTTTAGAAAGCGAAAGCACATCCTTAAAAATATCTGCAACCAAAATCGAAAAAGTAAAAAACGACCTGCATACAGATCAATATCATAACAACAACAAAAACAAAACATTTAAAAATATTGAAAATCAGCCGAGATATATTTATAAATTTCTTCCACAGGATTAGCATTAACGAACAGGTCTTATTGTTTGACTCAAGTAGCTCCTTAACTTAAAACTAATAAATAAAGGAAAATTTTAACCTCTTCATGGACGATTTTTATTTTTTCTGAAAGGATAAAAATTAATTTTTCTTTTTACTATTTATTCATTTTATATTAACAGGCATTCAAAAACAAAAAAATATATATATTGAGAAAAAAACACTAAAAATTCACAAAAGATAAAGTCCACATTTGTGGAGCGTTAACGGTAGTTGTGAGTAAAATTTCTCATAAAATAAAAATCTAACAGTAAATTTAATAGTATATACAAATAATATACAGAATACACATTCAGTATAAATATAATAAAGCCAACTGGAGTGAAAAATTAGCCAGAGCCAGGAATCGAAGCTGGGTTGGTCCAACAGCCCATTAGGCTGTTGCTCTAACCACTGAACCACTAAAAACATGCCTGAAAAAATATCTAATAGTTTAAGTCACCAAAATTCTGAACAGTCGGACTTTATAAAAAGGCTAATTTTTCACAGTTGTATTCGCCTTATTACAGAACTTTCCCCGTAATTCTACCATTAAACAAAAATAGAACGATATGCAATATGCTAAAACCTTCCCGGAAAAATTATCTAACAGTGCAAGAATCAGCAGAACAAGTTGTAAGTAACAGCGATGAAGATTCCATTTGCATTTTATATACATAGTAGATATAACGACATTTTTCTGTCAATTGAAAGGAAGATACAACTCCGTCGCTTAATGAATAACTTTGGTATTTTTTTTTTTTTTTATACAAAAAAATTTGCAAGCTAATATTTTTGTTGGCTAATCTGTATGATTTTGAATATATATATATAAAGTTACGTTTTGATCAATCTGTGTATTTGAAATCCCAATTTAATCAATTACATTCTATATTTGAAAGAGAATCTTGAAAAAAAAAATCTATTTGGAACATTTCAGTTCTAAAGAACATCCCTTTCTTCCATCATCTAAATTTAAGTTCACAACAAAGTTATAGAACTGAATTTTTTTTCGAAAACATTCATCATCAAATCCTGTTTTCTTTCTTGAAATAATATTGATTCAGATATATGCGCACAATTTCTTTTTCCTCCCACCACAAAGAAATCTCGAAATATCTTCCAATATTCCCTCCGCCCACAATTTGGATTTATCACGGAGAATCCGAGAACAGAGAATCTAAAAGAACTTTTCAAATGGAACAAGAAAAAAAAAAATTCCAGACTGACGAAGTATCTTGAAAACTCGGAATAAATTTAAGATGGAAAAGGTACTTTTGTCTATGGGGGGGGGGGGGGGGACCTTTAACAAGAAGATTACAATGTCATGTGCTAAAGCCGAAACTAGAGGGGAGCAGAGGGGGCACGTGCCCCGGGCGCCAACAGAACAGTTGGTGAAGGGGGCGCCAAATTAAGATTTTCTTTGGTGCGTTTGTTATAAAGAATGCACAAATGTGGGGGTTGGGGGGCGCCAAAATCCATGTTTGCCCCGGGCGCAAAAAAAAACTAGTTTTGGCGCTATCATGTGCAAAGCCACACCTGCAGTTGACACAAATAAACATAAAATCTATAATAATAAAAGATGTCTGTGTCTGTCTGCTGTTTTCGAATAGACGACTGAACGCAAAGTTAGAAGATTTGACAAGGAGTAAGGAGCACTTGTGTGTCTGAACAGCGCCAATACAAAATTTCACCTGGGGCTTTTATAAAAGGACAAATATTTTAATATGCAGCATGTCTGAGTTTCAATGAGATAGTTTGATTTAGACAATGTACAACAAATCATATATCAAACTAAAGGTAAACTAACTTAGTTTTTCTAACAAATGTCCAATATGAATAAGCTTTAGTTATATGGCACGCATCCAACCTGAACTCCAGTGCTTCCCGTACTTCGGTTAACAAGTTCGAAGTCATGGAAGCAACAGCCTCTTTAGCTTTGTGTCTGAACTCAGACAAATCAATAGGCTAAGGCAGAACGTAGACACGATCTTTTATAAAGACCCCCCCCCCCCCAAAAAAAAAAAAAAAATCATATGGCTCTAACAGTTTTAAACCTTCAGACCAACAATAAAGTTTTACTCTCAGATGTCGCCATTTTGCATGTGTGGCACTGCAAGCGAGTCGATAACAAAGCAATACGGAAGGACATACTTATATCTTTCATCCCTAAAAAAATTTGTGTTTTTAAATCATGTACATTTTAAGGTATTAAATGCAGGAAAGTTTCACCCCCCTCCCAATTATAAGATTTGAGACCCCTTAAGGGGTTCCAGAACACAAAAATTTTATTGCATTAAAAAATTCAATTTTTTTTAATTCTTAAAATGACATTTAAATCACGTTTCTA
This sequence comes from Maratus speculifer, assembly GCA_964019185.1. NCBI lineage: Eukaryota > Metazoa > Arthropoda > Arachnida > Araneae > Salticidae > Maratus > Maratus speculifer. The sequence continues at coordinate 69,900,563 of OZ025303.1, forward strand.
TCTTAATTTGAAAAGGAAATGTTATATTTTTTTGTTTTGGTTTGTTTTCAAAATAGAGCTTTCAAACAATGGTTGTCATGAAATGACTTTTTGTGAAAAGGCGTTTTTCTTCATGGTGGGTTCTTTCACCATTTGTCGGATTTAAATCGTCATAACTCAAGAACCGTTAAAGATAAAATCCTTCAAACTTGGAAGTCTTTTTTTTATTGATTTACTTTAATTTCGATTCAGCAAATTTGAAAAAACAAAGTATTTACTTATGAAATGCAATTTAAAAAAAAAAAAAAAAAATGCCTTTTTTTTTTTTTTTTTTTACAAAATTTTTATTTTAAATATTTAATTTAAAAAATATTTTTAAAAATGCTGAATCAAAAATAAAATTTAGATGTTTCTGTTTATTTAAATGTAAATACAAATTGAAATTCTACTAATGACATTTTAAGTTATAACAATTTTAAAGTATCCCACTTTTTAAATAAAATTTAAACTAAGCTCAATAAATAAAAATTATTTTAAAATGTGTTTTGGACCCACTTAAATAATGAGAAAAACACTGATAATATGAACAACATTTTTGAGAATCGCAAAAGTATACTGGTTTTTTTCGTCACTTGTTTGGCAAAATGTATTAAATCATGCTTTCTTTACACTTTTATAGAAAATGAGCGAAATATGATGAGATTACATTACCCAAATGAGGTTATTTCTGAAGTCACTGACCTTATTTGACTTAACTTCCTTTTCAGTAAAACAAGCCGTTGATAAAGTACTTTCTTGTTTTGAGTTAGCATGTGAATGTGGTACGATTAAATTACAATAATAATTGTTTTCCTCCTTTTATAATGTAGAATTTTCATTTATAAAATTGTGACCTGAGAAATCATTACCCTTTGTGACCTCAACATGAGAATTCTAAATTCCTTGAATTGAGTGCATTTAACCCCTTCGCGACGGGAGCCTTTTATGAAATTTTTAATGTTTTGTCACCGGATTTTAAAAACAGAAGTTTCTACCTTATTAAATCGAGAAAATGCTCCGATTCAGTAAGGCAAACTTTACAGTAAATCTTTACTGGTGGTTATCAACAAGGATTCTTAAGCCTTTTTGCGGCACGTATACGTGTCGCTCGTCTTTTAGGGGTTAAAAGCATTTAAAAGATACAAGCATCGCATTTTTCAAACAAATTATTAAATTTCAGCACCCACACTCTTAAAGGTCTGCAACCAAAATGTCCAATCCGAAGGACATAAAAATGAAATCTAATGACCAGTATATACTCAAGCCTAATACTGATCTACATTTATGTGAAAGTGTAACAGAATATACAGTTTGATTAATGTATGTACATTAGTTTTTGAAATATACCAATCACGAAAATCTTGAAAAATGAAGCCTGGCAGCGCCGCCTGTAGGACGATTTACACCAAAACCAAATCAGCAATAATTTATGTCAATCTCTATCAGAATATGAAGTTTCATGAAAATCGATGCGCTAGTTCTTGAAATAGAGCTAGTAATGAAATCGTGAAAAATGCAACAAATCAAAATTAGATAAGGGTGCTTTACACCAAAAATTAACCAACACCAATTCATACCAAGAAACCAAGATCTAACTGAATTTAAAGTTTTATAAAATTCCGTAGATTAGTTTTTGAGACAGAGACCCACCATAAATTTTTTCACATAAAGACAGACTTATTAACAGACATTTTCTAAAAAAAGTCAAGTTGTATTTAAGTAGTGCCTAAAACAAATCTGTCAAAAATCTGAATTTTTCATGAATCAAACACATTTTTCTTGTAAAGTTAGAAAACATAACAAAGCCAAATGAATAAATATCTCAAAGAGAAATTATGTACATTTTATGATTAAGACGTGTGAATCGACACACAGACCGATAATACTTCCATTTATTATTATAGATGGTCGAAGAATTCTAGCAGTAACGTGACGATATTTTAAAAATACACAGCGCATTATTCTGAAAACTGATATTTGATCATAATTTACTGGCTTTAAAAATGACAATTTAATGTAGTTTCATTGCATTGATGAAATATACTACCACGAGAATAATGTGCTAAATTAATTTTTATTGCGTAAATATTTTATAAATTATGGTCCGTTATCTAAATATGTCGTAAATTATTTGAAAATTAACTATGGGAATTTCGGGAAACTCTAAAACTTATAGTTTATTATTAAATCTCAAATTTTACGATCTTCCTTAAATAAGCATGTAGTTTATATTGATTTTTTATTTAAATATATTTAATGGCTTGCACACACAAACGGTAATAAAATTCTAAACAGAATTTACTTTTAATAAAATTAAATTAAACACTGATAACACAGTATTAATGCTTATTAAATTTCTATATTAAAAAAAATAGTCACAATATAAATCGGTACATTAAAGTAATTTCTTACACAGGGTGTCGATAAAGGATTCTCAATTGAGCCAGCTGAAATCAATCAGCAATATTGAAAATTTCCCAAGGAAAAAAAAAACGATATTTGCAGGTGATTTCGGTTCAGCCGAATTTTAGGCAGCATTTTGGGAAACTCGGTTTCAGCCGAAAACGAATTTTCGTTAATCTCTATAAAAACTCTTGCATCTGCGTCGATAGAGCCCAATTAAGACTGTACTTGGCCCAAGGCTCAGCACTTTTTCAGAGCACCTCCTCGTACTAAAATAGTAGCTAGATTTTCCCCCCCTCCAGGAATATTGAAGGGATTATCATACGATTGCCAAGTTAACGAAAATCATTTTTGGTTTGAGGAAAAAATTGCAGAAAACTGCAATTTTAAGAAATAATTTCTATATCTTTTATTAAATTTGGGCCCTCCTCACCATTGGACAAAGGCCATGGCCTAATTGGCCTGTGAGGTAATCAGGCCCTGTGCGTTGAAAGAAAACGTATCCGATTTCCATACACAGATTGCTCAAGAATATTTTTTTTCCACATGAAAAAAAAAAAGAAAAGAAAATCGTGTTCCACAGAAAGTCTCGCTGTTCCTAACAGGATGCTCCTTATTGAAACATCATCTGACCACATCGTTAATGAAGAAAGACAAGGAATCGGTTTCCTGCGACCGCCGAGGTATGCACGATTCACGGCACGCTCCAGTGGACACGAGAACCATTGCATTTGCTGAAAAAAAGAACTCCACTACATTGAGACATTATCTTGAAACAGTGAAATCTGTTTATTACGATTTGGGCTTATCTCAGCCATATTTAGTGTTATTAGGTGTACAGATTACGTGGGACGTCCCGGTTTTTGCGGATTCCAAGTAGTGATGTGAGATGTCCCAGCTTCAAGGCTTCGGGAAACCAAAAATACCGATTTTTCCATGACGCATACATTTTTTTTTTCTTTTTTTTTTTTTGCATCCATGATTTGTTACTCAGCATTTATTGGAATTTAATACTGCAAAACCTGTAAAGAAAAAAACTGACTAAAACGGTGAAAAAAAAATTATAGCTCGTTCTAAAAAAGTATACCTAACAAAACTAGCTGCTTAGGCGGAAACCAGTCTATCACGGATTTTTTTTCTTCTGATTTTGTTTTTACATATTTTATAATATCTTTTCTTCAGTAAAGATACTATAAATAAATGGTATCAGAGGAAAAGTTGAACATATGCTATAAAGACCAACAATGTTGAGCAATAGTGAAACGTTTAAGTTCTTGATTTTAACATGTCCATCTTCCTTTAAACAAAATCCAAGAGCACGTTTAATCAGGTCACTATAAGAAAGAACATGGAAAGAAATTTGGTAAAGTACCCCAGTTACCAAAGCGATCAATGAGGTGTTTGAGATCTGAAAAAGCGATTTTATTAAAGGAAAAAAAAATAACAGGAGCATCACTGCTGGTCTTTTGATCTTATAATTCAGATTTAGAGTCAAACACCAAAATGAATTTTTGTCGATTTCTGTAAAAATTATACATCTGCATCGTCAAATTTTGTAGAACGACAAACAGAACACGTATCCGATTTCCATACACAGGTTGCTCAAGAATATTTTTTTCCACATTAAAAAAAAAAAAAAAAAAAAAAAAAAAAATCGTGTTCCACAGAAAGTGTCGTTTTTTCTAACAGGATGCTACTTACTGAAACACCATCTGACCATATCGTTATATTGGAGAGGCAAGGAATCGGTTTACAGTGATTTTGTTTATGCATGTTTTATAATATCTTTTTTTCAGCAAACCGTGTAAAAATAAACTTTTTTATAACGTAATTTTGTTTTAAAAGTAAAAATTCATTGTCCCGGCAATTCAGCTTTCACAGATTGATATTTTTATGCATTATAATAAAATCTGCTAAGACGGAATCGCAAACGACTAAAGAAAAATTCTATTTTAACCACGTTTTAGTCTTATCAGGTATAATTAATGGCATTCTTGGTTTAACCCAGTGAAATTTTAAATCTAAAACAGGAATTTTATACAAGAGTTTAGTTTTAATAAAAGGTTTACTGTATTTTTATGTTCTAATCTAAAACTCATTGTCCCGCTTTTTTTACATGTCCCGTTTTTTGTGATACTTGACCTAGCAATATTACTCTACACTGAGATAATAGCTTGAAACAGTATATTGTAGTGATGGGCGATTTCGATTTTTTAAATCGATTTAATCGATACCACGGCCAACTCGATTTAATCGATACTTTAAAATTTTTAATCGATTTCTCTGAAGGTAATATAATTTTCATTTTCCTTCAAAAGTCGAAGATAAAATAGACGGATGTGCCAATTCCAAAATTTCAGTGTATTAGTTTCTAAGATAGAAGAATTAAAGAAACCTCAGAAACCCCCCCCCCCCCCCCCTGCAAAATAGCGTTTTTGTGGAGTGATGTACACCAAAAATTGATCAGGATAAATTTTTATTAAATACCAGCTGAATCTGAATTTTGATGAAAATCCATGAAAGCGCGAGATACAGCTATTGCGAAATCATAAAAAATGCAGCATTCAGCGCCACCTGTTGGGCAATTTACACCAATAACTAAATAACACTAATCTATGTCAGGGATTTACTGAATCTGAATTTTGATGAAAATTCGTTCTTGAGATAGCGCTATTGCGTTAATCATGAATAATGCAGTATAGCAGCGCCATCTCTTAAACGATTTCCACCAAAATGTAATTAGCATAAAATAATATCAAGGACTAATTGAATCTAAATTTTTATGAAAGTCCGTGCATTAGTTCTTGAGATAAAGCTAAAATGGAAACAGGGGCGTGCGAAAAGAGAACTACGCCCGGTTCAAAGTTCCAATTTAGCCCCCCCCCCCTATTAACTTTTTCTTGTGATAAGCTAAAAGTGATGTTAGTAGTAAAAATTTGACGTCCCCTAAATTTCCGTGCTCGGAACGACCGCTTTCTTTCCCCCCCCCCCCCACCTTTTTTTGCCATCGCGCTGAGTAGAAATTGTGAAAAATTCAGTATAGCAGCGCCATCTGAGAAGCTATATACACCAAAATGCAAAAAACATCAATTCATGTCAAGGACTAACTGGATCTAAAATGTGATGAAAATCCGTTCATTCGTTATTCAGATATAGCTGTTGCGCAAATCGCAAAAAATGCAGCATAGCAGCGCCACCTGTTAGGCTATATGCACCAAAAATTAATTAGATTCAGTTTATATCAAGGTCAAACTAAATCTAAAATTTGTGGAATTCCGTGCATTTGTTCTTGAGATAAAACGGTCAGAAATTTTTGTCGTATACAGACTCACAGAGTGACAGACACACCCACAGACAGATATTTCTTAAAAACCATGAAATCGTGTTAAAGACCTTCTAAAATATATAAATCCATCAAAAACGGGAAGTCAAAATTTTTCACGAATCTAATACACTCTTCTTGTAAAGTTACAAAAGAAAGTAAAAATGTAAAATCGATTCTGCCCCTAAGATCGATCTTTAGATTCGATTTCGATCTTTAGATTCGATGTCGATCTTTAGATTTGATGTCGATCTTTAGATTTGATGTCGATCTTTAGATTCGATTTCGATCTTTAGATTCGATGTCGATCTTAGATTCGATGTCGATCTTTAGATTCGATGTCGATCTTTAGATTCGATTTCGATCTTTAGATTCGATTTCGATTTTTTTTTTCTTTTTTTTCTAGGCTAAATTAGCGTTGAATGCAGGTATTTTTCTGCGACTCCGGAGGAAAGTATCATGTTTTACAGCTCTGTAAAAGAGGGGGAATCGCAATTTGTGCATTAAAAAGCATAAATCTTATAACTTCTGGGGGGGGGGGGGGGTAATCCCCTGCGGGCCACTCCATTAATTCGACACTAGGTTAAATCGTTATATTTTTGTTTGGAAGTCTAGTTATTTGAAGTATTAGTTTATTATGTTTTATTTTTCACGCTCGTCTCTTCTAATCCCCCCTTCCACGTCAGTTTTAACTTACAGGGCCGTTCGAAATATGCATACAGTTTTAAAAATGTCCAATTCTCGGTCTATTTTATTTTAGATCCACATTTTAAATCCTTGACAAAAGATAAATAAAGGGTCGCCCTTCCGAACGTTTGAGGTTTGTCTGCGCTCCGCCGGGGGGCATATTTTTTTGTTTCTTCAAAAGAAACAAAAAAAAATTTTGAGGGGGGGGGGGCTTGCACCCTCTTCCAATATACACCATAAAATTTCGCTCATTTAATTTTCTACCATTTTTAACTTAAAAGTTTAAGCTACATGGCACCCACAGAGCTGTGGACCCTTCCCCCCCCCCCCCTCCCTGTCGATTACTCACCTAATTTTGCTTATTTCTTCACTTCATTTCAATCTTTAAAAGGCTATAACTTTGCTCTATAGGAGTTACAGTGATAAGAAAAATTCTAGTATAGCTAAACATTTCTCGCCTTTTTTTTTGCTTTTCCATTTTCCCGGTTTTTCCTTATAGGACCTTTTTTTTAGGGGGGGGGGGGCAGAGGGGGTTTTCCTTCATACAATATGTCTATTGAAAGCTTATGCTTCATACATTACAAATCTAGCAAAAGAAATTTTCTCCCATCATTTCAGGTCACGTTACGGACCCATAATGTGTTAAAATTTTAATTTTTCAAACTTAAAAAAAAAAAAAAAAAAAAAAAAAACATTGATACATATTAGCGAAATTGGGGTTCGAACCCGCAATCGTTTGATTGCACACGTAATCCCTAAGCATATTGGCCACCGAGTACTCAGCAGCGCTATTATTTCTTTAGATTGTCATCTTTAAATTCATAATATCTTTTGAATGGAATGTCCGATTTGAATAATTCAAAAAGTAATCTACAGATATTGTAACAGGCATTAATACAAAATGATTTATTTGGATAAGGATTAAGGTATCGATAGTATGGTCTAATTTTGGTTGATGTATTTATCGCGTTTTAAAATGTAAGAAAGTAGTTATAGTGTACTATAACTACAATAGCTGGACATATGGTATCGCGCGGTTTTTTTTTTTTATATAGACATTAATATGTTCTTTAATATTATAGAACCTTTTTTTATTCATTTAAAAATATTTCCTGGCGATTCAAAATTATATATCTTAACGATTCAAAAATACACACGTAATTGTTCAAGCTTTCACTTCTATTAGCACACTCAGAGTGCCACAATTTTTTTTTTTTTTCATGTTCGTCCGTCCTACCGCCCCCCCCCCCCTTCCTTTCCTCACCAATTTTAACTTACAGGTTCGTTCAAATTATGACTGCGATTTTTAAAAAGTCTAATCCTCGTTCTATTTTGTTATAAATACATATTTTGAAACCTCATCAAAAGATACATTTGGGCCGGGGTCGCCCTTTTGTCCGTTTGGGATTCACCTTGCCCCCCTGGGTGGGGGGGGAGGCATATTTTTTGTTTTTTCCACACCAGCTCATGTAACATATCGTTATAAAGCTTTTATCTCCTCGTTTTTTTTCTGTTACTACCTCTCTCTCCGCCTAGTTACATGCTCTTGGCACTCTTTATAGTTTCAAAGAGTGCATGTTCCCCGCGGGCCACCCCATGAATTCAACACTAAGTTAAACACTATATTTTTGTTTAGAAGCTCAGTTATTTGGGTTATTAGTTAATTATGTTTTTTTTTTTTTTTTTTTTTTTTTTTTTTTTTTTTTTTCAAGTTCGTCCGTTCTAATCCCTCGCCCCCCCCCCCCCCCTTTTCCTCGCCAATCTTTACAAAATGGGCCGTTCAAAGTATGCATGCAATTTTTAAAATGTCCAATTCTCGTTCTATTTTATTATAAATCCTCATTTTGAAACTTCGACAAAAGATACATTTGGGCTATGGTCGCCTTTCCGTCAAGAGTAGGGGTTACCTGCCCCCTTGAGAATCGGGCATATTTTATGTTCTTCCAAACTACCTCGCGTAACATTTGGTTGGCATTAGAAAAAAAAAAGTTTTTTTTTGTCTATCCTTGTTCCCCGTCCTAGTTACACGCTCTTGGCATTCTTTATACTCGGTTTAATGCCAAGTTACTCAGTGTTGTTATTAGTTGAGTTATGTCTCTCAAATTTGTCAAAGTTTTTGTGTAAGTGAAAACCATAAGTGACAATCATTTTAAAATTTAAAATTCTTAATATCCGACTCTAAAATCTGCAATAGCTTAATTCTATGCCTCCCTAAATGGGGATGGGGGGCGGGAGGCGGTAATTACGGTCCTGCTGATTGTCTAAGTTTTGGAATTAGTAATTTGGATCTTCTCTGTGTGAACCTAAATATCGAAATATCGATTCTAGTATCGATTCTAGAACTGAGAAATCGATTCTTATTATGATCGATGTTGTTTTATACGATATCGATTTTAATCGATTCTCAAAATTTCCAGAATCGCCCATCACTAGTATATTGTATTTATACTGGCTATTTCAGCCATATTTGGTGTTGTTTTCCTGTACCTATAATTACTATACTGTTCTTACAGGTTTCAATCTACTTTTTTAGTACAAATTTTGAAAATAAACTTGATTATAACAGAAACCTGTTTTAAAAGGGAAAAACTTTCACATTCCTTACGAAATGAATATAGTACAATAAATGCCAAATCAGAAAGCTCAGCGAAAAAGAATTTTTTCTGGTCCTTAGCGCTTCCGCTTTCATTGTATAAGGTTAGCATGATTATTTAGTTAAAGACGAAAATTTTACAGCTAAATTATTTCGTCTTCTAACAGTTTTATTAGTATTCTTCCCTTGGCAAGGAAAACTATTTTTTTATGTTTCAAATGGAGTTAAATTATAGACAGGCTGTGTTTCCATAGGATTTTCTGTACTTTTACTTTCTTCTATTTGCACAAGAAGAAAATAGTGGATTCGTGAAAAACTAACTACTGAATTTTGATGGATTTATATGTTTTAGACGGTCCTGAACACGATTTGAATATTTTTAGAAAATGTCTGTCTGTGAGTCTGTACGTAACAAAAATTTTGTGGACGCTCTATCTCAAGAACAAAAGCACAGATTTTCACAAAACTTTAGTTTCAGTTAGTCCTTGATACAAATTGGAGCTGGTTAGTTTTTAGCGTATTATGTATGCTCTAAAGTTGTCGCCCTCAATGTTGCAATATTCGTGATTTCCATAATAGCTCTATCTCAAGAACTAAAGCATGGATTTTCATAAAACTTCAGATTCAGTTTGTCCTTGATATAATTCAGTGCCTATTACTTTTTGGTGTAAATCGTCCGAAAGGAGGCGCTGCTGTGTACATTTATCACGATTTCGCGAAATCTATCTCATGAACTGGTACATGGATTTTCATCAAAATTCAGATTCAATTAGTCCCTGATAAAAATTGTTCCTCATAAGTTTTAGGTGTATATCACCCAACAGCTGGTGCTATTACTCAGAAATTTTCAAGATTTCAGGAATCTATCTCAGAAACTAATGCACAGATTTTCGTGAGATTTCAGATTCAGTTAGAAGTTAACCTGAATTGTTGCTGACTAGATTTCAGTGTAAAACACATAGACAATACTGCTGCATTTTTCAAGAAATGTTAACAAGTATGAGATTAAAAAAAGTTTTGGGCTTGCCACATCCGACTAGTTTATAATCGATTAAGAAACAACTGTCTTGATTTTTGATAGAGTGGGTCCAGCAACTAGTCATACTCAACCTAACATAGCCACTCAAGCTTTTATGTACAGTCCAAGAATTATAATCATTAATCCATATTTCGATTAATTTAAAATTATTTGAAACCAAAGTATACTCTCAGTAAAAACTATAAATTTACTGCAATTTGAGCGTCAGAAAAACTGTAATATGAGAGTTTGTCCTTTAATTTTAGCGGGAAATAGCCTTATTTGATGAAAAACGGTCTCATCTACTAAGTAATATCACTTAACCGTAACATTTTTAACCCACCAAAAAAGCGATTCTGTGATGATTATCTAACATGCCATATGCTATGGAACAGTAAGTAAAGTTTTATTATACTTCAAAGTGCATTATGTCATGTGTTACAAGCTAAAATAAAGAATACTGCCCAGTTAAACTGATGGCATTGAGCTCACAGGCTACAAATACTAATTGTACATTAAAGCCTTATATTTTCAAGGGTTAATTCCGTTCGAAAAAAAAATTAAGAAGGGGAAACAGCCTTCCCCTTTCCTCTTTTTTTATACTTAATCATTGAACCTCCTTTACTATCAAATACATGCTTTATCATATAAAAATCTATATCCAAAATTCAGAGCAAATGAGATAATTCTTAATAAAAACCCATTTAGCATTTATATAATTTAAAAGGAGTTATCCCCCTCTTTTATACTTAACCATTAAACTTCCAAAACTATTCAGAGATTTGAACGAAATCTGACAATTCTGCTTGAAAAACCCATTTATATAAATTAAGGGGGGGGGGCATTAGAACCCCTGTTCCCCTTATTTATACTTATTCAATGAACACCTAATAACAGTCACGGAATCGCCTCATCAGAAAGATCCTAATCTAAATTTTGAACGAAAACTTAATTCTGCATGAAAATCCCATTTATATCAACTAACGGGGGGGGGGGCATTAGAACCCCTGTTCCCCCTATTTATACTTATTCAATGAACACCTAATAACAGTCACGGAATCGCCTCATCAGAATGATCCTAATCTAAATTTTGAAAACTTAATTCTGCATGAAAATCCCATTTATATCAACTAACGGGGGGGGGGGCATTAGAACCCCTGTTCCCCCTATTTATACTTAATCAATGAACACCTAATAACAGTCACGGAATCGCCTCATCAGAATGATCCTAATCTAAATTTTGAAAACTTAATTCTGCATGAAAATCCCATCTATATCAACTAACGGCCCCTCTTATACATATCGAATGAACTCCAAAAACTAATCAGGGAAGCGCCTTGTCAGGATATACCTACATACAAAATTTCAAGTGGATCGGATATTTTTATCATGAGTTATCGCGTTACGTACATACGAACATACATACAGAACGGACGGGCACATAAGCTCTCAGGCTATGATAGCCTGTGAGCTAAAAACAATGACATGGATTTTTTTTTTTTTTTGTTTTTTTTTGTTTTTTTTTTTTTTTACATGGTATGATTGGAATTTTTTCTGCCGGCCTCTGCCCGTAAGTTTATAGGAATATTTTAACCAGTGTAGAACATTCTAGAAAAAGCCACATATTTAAAGAATTTCTGCTTCTTTTTTTTTTCGCGAGAAAAATAAAAATTATTTCGAATGTACCTATCGGATCCACTGGGCCGACTGGATCTTCTAAACAAAAAACGAAGGGGTGGGGGGGGGACATGCAAAAAGAAGTTTTAAAATAATTATATGCCAGATTCATTTTGGTTACACTTTATAGAAGTTTGCTTTGTCTTGATCCATCATTAAATTATCGATGACAGACGGATTTCATTGTTTACAATACCTGCAGGGGGGAAAAAAATGCGGCCTAATTTCATTTTTTAGTATGTCTAAAACAGTACACAGAAAGATAACAATGAACACAATGATTATAATTAATTCCATCCCTTAAATAATGAGGGACACTTTCCAAAGGATGTGAATCACTCAGGATACGGTCCAAAGAACATGTTACGACTCCAGGCGACATTCGGTTTACAGATGAAAAAGTTTGACATAAGAAGAGCAGAAAATTTCGAAAAGATAGCAGTTATATAACTAATAATTAGCAGCCAATCAAATATCAAATACAATAGGGCTCTTGGCAAAAATTAAATATATTTGAGGACGTAAATTTCAAAAATTCGTCTTATCCATTTTTCTTTTTCTTTTTTTTCTTTTTTAAATGGAGTTCTTTGTTTAATTTTTAATCTTTAACCACCGGTTTTTCAAAACAGAAAATTTTCTATATTTGGATCGCGAAAATACTTCAATTAAATAACGTAAACTATACAATAAAAAATAACTGGTGGAAATAATGAAGGATTCTGAGAATTTTAAATGGCACATATACCAGTCGCTCGTCCCAAAGGGGTTAATAATACATGTATATATTGTACGGAACCTTCTGAGCGAGAGTAATAACTCCCACTTGACCGTTTATTTTCAAAATGAATTTGGTCTACTATAATTGTAAGCCTGTCATATGATGTTTCGTGTTAATGAATTTAAATTTTGTCTTTAAGTAGTTTAAAATATTTTTAAAAGGGATCTCTATATGACAAGTTTTTTATATAATTAATATATTTTCTGCATTTAGCAACTAAGTTAAATATAAGTGAGTCATTCAATGGTAACTTACGCTACATTTAGAACATTTACTGCAGTAATTTTTAGTAATATAACACTAAAAAATATTCAAATGTAAAATTAACTTGACTTGTCGATAAAACCTATCTAAGGATCAATTCGGATGAAAATTACACTTTATATGATAACTTGCATTCCTTTTTCGGTAATAGCAGTTACCATAGTAAATATAACTACGAAAATTTAAGAAATAACATTAAAATTAGGTAATTTTCATCCCAATTGGGCTTTGAATAAGTTTAATTAGCACACCATGCCAAATTTACATTTCGAATTTTTTTTTCCCATGTCTGACTATATAGTGTGCAACACAATGAAATAAAATGCTGGTATTTAAGGCAGCGCTACACTTGATTTACTTCACAACATCCCCCCCAAAGCGTTTAATCAGTTGATCAAATGTTGACTGCATTTCATTTGCATTCAATTACATAATCTCTCAAATCGGAATTCAGCCCTACGAAACCTAACGCCGTTTTAATTCAGTGGTTATTTACTTTTACTTTTAAATTAACTGAAATAGAACAGCATTTAAATTCTAGTTCATTCCTAGATAGTAGAAGCGAATTGAATATAATAGATACATGATATTACAATACAATAGACTCCCTTAAATCCGCTCAGCTTGGAACCACGGGAAGTACAGATTTTAGAATTTTACTGATTTCTAATCATTGCCTTGTTTACATTTTTACATTTAACAGTAATTTGAATGTGATAATGTAATCAAAATTATAATGTATGCTTGCAATATGGTAAAATATTAAAATAATTAAGTAAATTAATAAACTAAAATAATGAGAAGTAAGATAATATTTAAGACTTAATATTTAATCAAATAATGTTACACATGCATACTAAAAATTAGACACATTTTTCTCGAATTATTCAACAAAACTTTTGCCATGCTGCAATAAAGATATCTTATTAATTCACATCAAAATTATAAAGTAAAGAAGTTGCGGATTTGAGGGAGTTTACTGTAGTAGATTGTAAGTTATCGTGTCTCTTTCTGAAATTTTTCTCCCTTATTAAAACGGAAAAGTAGTAAAGATTTGATTTTTTCAAGAAATACCTTTAAATTAATGAAGATATTCTCAGATTTAGAAGATAGAATTAGTGAGAAAAAACCAAATATATATATATAAATATTTTTTTAGAAATAAAACCAAAGTAACTCAGATATTACCATAACAATAATCCATTGAAACCAGTATTTATACTGTCTTTAAGTATAATTAACATAAACAAGTAAGAAAAAGCATGCGTTAAGCATAGATTATGAAGCACTTTCCAACACTTAATGAAATATTTAACAAAACTTTGTTATTTAGGGAAATAATAGTGTATAGCCAAATGTACCCAAATATGCATTCCAGTACTTTTGAACAGCCCTGTATTTCATATGTCAGTTGATATGATGGGAAAATTTAGTTTAGTAAGAAAATACCCAGTAGCTTGAAATTTCTTTTTCAGCAATTCATACTATTAGATGGAAACATACTTGAATACTTTTGTTCAGCCCTGTAGTTTACATTGTACCTTTATTAAACGTCAGCATTAGGCTAAAATTTATTGTAAACTAAAACACTTTTAAAACAACTGAAATCACATTCTCATAAATCATCATTCATAAGCGTCGATGTACCGAATTCCTTGCGTGTCCCTGTATATCCTTTTATCTATATTCTGCAAACATTTCTCAGTAAATTGAGTGAAGCTCAGCGTAAAAATGCATAGCTTATTTAAGAACCACGTTTAAATAATTTACGCTCATATTCAATAACGTTGGTGAGCTCTTTTGGGTAGCCCTGAATATCAACTATAACATTTATACACACCATATAATGTGCATATATTTAGCGAAAATAAACGCGCATATCATAATTAAAATGCATTTCATCCCTCCATCAGCCATCATCGGACACATATACGGTACTTCGGAAAGAATATACTATTTGAAATCTTTTGGGTGGCCCTTGTAAATGCTATGTACTTTATATTATGCAAGACAGTAGCGTATAATTTATATTAAGCTTCAGTGACATAAATCAATTTTATTATACATGAAAAAGCTTAATATATTTAAAATATGTCACACACAATTCCCCCTTTTACCATTACCTAATGAAATTCTTTTGTGTGGCCCTGTAAATGAATAATAGCTACATTTTCGCCTTATATTTTATAGAATGCATATTTTAGTACGTTTGACAGGATATAACATCTTTAAAATTCCTTTGAAACGATTTTTCCCCATAGGCCGTAATGTAATGTGAAACTTTTGATTCGCCCTGTACATAAACTAATCATGGTAGAAACTTAATTTTCGATAGAACTTGTGCTAGGGTAAACGTAAATAACGTCCTAAAATTTCATGGCAATCCGAGTATATTAACGATTTTTCCCCATGAACCGTAATGTAATGGAAAACTTTTGTTTCGTTCTGTAGATAAACTAATCATGGTAGAAACTTTATTTTCAATAGGGCTCGTGCTGAGGTAAACATCAATAACATATAAAAATTTCATTGCAATCCGAGTATATTTACGGGAGTTACAGTGCGGACAGACGACCAGACGGCCATCCGGACATCCGGCCAGTCAAACCGAATACATAGCACTTTTCAACTTTGTTGGAAAGTGCTAAAAATGAAATCCTGTTAAAATCATTTGAAGTTTGAAGTGATATAGAGAGTAGATTACCAAAATTAAGAAAGGTAAATGGATAAATAAACAGTAGAAGGCTTTGTATTAAACTTCTCTTCAGGGGTGCATAGCCCAATACAAAAGGAAAACATCCGACCAGTTTCTGTTATAGGTAGTGCTATAAGCTAATATTTTCCTCTTTATGTTTTATTTTTTTATCATTCTTTTTTTAAAACTTGTCTTTATGATATCTTAAAAGGTGAAACTATTTAATACTATTTCTAACGACGTCAAATGACATCTTTTAAAAAATTTCGTTTATTTTTTCATTTGTAGTAATTTTTATATTGAACCAATTACGTATATTTTTTTATACATTGAAGTTATTTTTTTTATGCTTATTGCATTCAAAAACTACAAGCAAAATAAGAAATCAAAAATTTTCAAAAAAGTATAATTTGATGCCTGTAGAAATAGTGTTAACAAATTTTGTATATAACGAACATACTTGCTGTATTTATCGACTTCGATAAATGAGGCTTTGCTGTAGTGTACTTCACAATCAAATAATCTGCTGGTATTTGAAGCAGCAGATGCGGAGTACACACCTGATGCACTCCGCATCCGAATCAGTCACCAACGCATTTAATCATTTGAACAATGTTGGCAGCGTTTCATTTGCATTCAAATTACATTATCTCACAAATGAGAATTCAGCTCGACAATACTCAACGCCGATTCAATCCAATGATTATTTACTCTCACTTTTAAACTCAAAATTAGCGTAGAAATCAATTAAAATCTTGTTCATTCCAAGATTGTAGAAATGAACACAATCAATACAGAGAGATGGAAGTTATCATATCAATATCTGAAATTTTTCCCGTGCACTAAAACGAAGTTCGAACGAACGGCGACGGTTCGTTCCAGAAATATCTTTCCGACGCGGCCTTATAGCAATGACGTATGGTGTTAATTTTCAATTTTTTTCTTAAAAATTTCTTTCATTCAGGGTTAAATAGTGGGTCAACAAAGCATATTTTATCTGGCTCCAGCAGAACTAAGACAGGTTTAAAAAGGAATTTTTGAGTTACGTTCCAATGCAAACCGAATCGAGGACTAATTCTCTCTTCAGCAACATCGGATTTCCGCATTTTAATTTTCCTTTTTAGCTCACAGGTTATCAAAGCCTAAGAGCTAATTTGTCTGCAGGTTCTGTATGTATACGTATCTATGTACGTAAAGCGATAACTTTTGATAGAAATATATATTTGCTGCAAATTTTGTCAATAGGTTCATTCTGATAAGGCGCTTACTTATTTCAGTTGGAGGTTCATTGATTAAATAATATATGGGAGAACGGGGGAGATGATTGCCTCCCATTGAATTAGATGAATAGGCTTTTCATGCAGAATTATCATATTTGCTTCAAATTTGGTATACCGATTCATTCTGATAACATGCTTTCTTATTTGAAGTGGAAGTTCGTTGGTTAAATATAAATGGGGGAACGGGAGGATTAAACCCCTCTCAATAATTTAGATTCATGCAAAGTTATCAAATTTGCTTCAAAATTGGTATAGCGGTTTATTCTGATAAGGCGCATCCCTTAGTAGATTTGGAGGTTCATTGGTTAAGTATAAATAAGGGAGCGGGAGGGCTAATCCCGCCTTAATTTTGATAAATGGGTTTTTCATGCAGAATTACCCGATTTGCTTTCAAATTGGCAAATCGATTTATTCTGAGAAAGTGCTTCTCTGGCTATTTAGCGTTTTGCTCAAAAAGAGCGAGTTCTAATTTATGAATAATAGTCATAAATAAGAGTATAATATACATTTAGTGTGAATATCTTGTGAGCTCAATGCTCTGAGTTTAACTAGAAATTTTTCTTTTTTAGATATACAAATCGCCCTCGACCAAACATGGTGCGCACAGATTTTAATGATTACAAAATATGTTGTAGGGGTCATACCATTAATTATTCGGCTAAAAGGGTTCCTTCAAATGGGCCTTAGTTTTTGAGAAATTGGGGGTCAAAGTTTAGCGTTTATTTCAAATACCTGTTAGTATAGCTGTTATATGCAGCTTCGTGGCGCCGCGGTAACGTGCGAGGTTCCAGACTCGGACGTGGCGGGTTCAACTCAAAGTTGGAGCTTATATATATATTTTACATGTTACATATTTTAAACGGAATTGGGAATTCTACAGCTTTGAACTTATTAATATTTTCTTATGGGGTAGTTTACTTTTTCCAATTTTTTTTCTTATTTAAAAAATATGGTTCAAATGATAAACTAATTGCACTTCAAAAT
This sequence comes from Maratus speculifer, assembly GCA_964019185.1. Lineage (NCBI taxonomy): Eukaryota > Metazoa > Arthropoda > Arachnida > Araneae > Salticidae > Maratus > Maratus speculifer. Next base: position 69,918,282 of record OZ025303.1, read on the forward strand.
TCGTAAAATAAATAAAAATAAATAAAAAATGCATACATAATTAAAATTTTCAAAAAGTATAAAAATTTTGAATATTTTAAAATCCCTTCTACTTTAAATATTAATAATTTTGCTCAATTACATTTATATATATTGCTAAGTAAAAAAAAAAAAATCATACCTTTGTAAATTCGTTAAATTCACATTCTTCATTCAATATCAGTTCATCTGCCTCAATAAATTGTCGATTATCTCATATTTCTAATACTGAAAATTGAATTCTAATATTGAAATTCTTCAGCTATAGCAATAGAAGAACAGGAAATATCATCCGGTGGAGAATTTGTAGGCAGATTATTTTGTAAGAACATCTCGCAATGTTTTAATGCATTTTCGCCTTTTTGTTTCCTTACCAAGCGAAAATTTTCTGTACTAGTGCTGGTTCCTTCCATTGCAGTATTTTTAGCATTCAACCTTCGCTCGACACAAATATACCTTCGCTCAATTTTCATACCATAATTTTACTTATACATATACATACCAATATTTCAAATATTTTATTTGTCTGCAAAAGAAACTAAATGATAACAGCAAAAAGAATTTCTATTTTTGCGTGATTTTACCGAGAAAATAAAAGCAGACGAATAAAATAAATATGTATTTTTTTGTGCATCGTAAATTTTATTTCATTAGCAGATGACTTTTCCAATCTAGTTTTTTTATGAATAGTGTTTTAATTTGTTGAAATAATTTTTTTAATATAATATGTCATTTGCTATTTGTGCAAACGATAAATAATGTTGAGGTTGATCTTTAGTGATAAATGTATTTAAAGATCAGTAAAAATTTGAATAATATTTTAGCACTACTGCATTAATATTTTATTACACTTTCGAAGGTATGCATTATTTGAATTAACTAATTCTATAAATGTTTGAAAAATTGCACCTGAAAATTATTTTGTATAATTTATACGAAAAAAAATAAATTTTCATTTTAAAAAATTCCATAAAAAAACGACAGAAAAAAAAAGTTATTTAAGAATTGTGCTTAATAAAAAAAGAAATTACATAATAATTAATAAAAAAAAAGTTCAAGCTATAAATTAGTTAAGCAGTTTTGTCAATAAAAATAATAGTTTAAAAATTGCAGATAAAAAGAAATTTTCATGGAATAAATTCGAAAATATAAATTTACTTTATTAAGAAAATATCAAAAAGTTCAAAGCTGTAGAATTCGCAATTCTGCTTAAAATATGTAACATGTAAAAAGTATATAAAGAAAGAAAGAAAAAAAAGCTCAACTTTGAGTTGAACCTGACACGTCCGAGACTGGAATATCGCACGTTACCGCGGCGCCAAGAAGCTGCTGACTAACAGCTATACTAACAGGTATTTGAAATAAACGCTAAAAATAAACGCTTTCTCAAAAACTAAGGCCCATTTGAAGGAACCCTTTCAGCTGAATAATTAGTGGTATGTATGACCCCTAAAACATACTTTGAATTCATCAAAATCTGCGCGCACCATGTTTGGTGGTCCCCTTGTGAGTCTAAGATCTCAGGCCTTTTCGTGATTAGATGCACTACTCTTATGAGTTTTATTTTTCAATTTCGTTTGCCTCCTTTCAAATGCCTTACCTCCAATTCATGCCACTCGAAGGTTATCTCCTATCTCCCTTACCAAGTCCTCCTGTTTTTAATGTTTTCCTCCCCTGCGACAACTCATATACCCTTAATTTTTGAAATTCCTTTTATTTCGGGTTAGTATTTCTTGAACAAACGACAAACCAACAAATTTTAACGCGAGATCCGTGTTATTGCGGAAGAAATTCTTTTGAAACAAATATGATAAATTGCATTCATATTATGTATCGATTATGCTCGTTTTATCTAGGGATGTATCATATTTCAATTGCGTTAGTTTAAAAAGTAAGAGTAAATAAATTACTGAATCAGGCTACTAGCGTCAGGTTTCCCCAGAGTAGAACTTTCATCTGAAGGATTGTGTAATTTTATGCAAAAGAAATACAGGTAATAAAAGAGCTAATTGGTGATTTTGTTATTATTATTAACATGAAACCCAACTCATGAAACCAAGTACCATAACCTCTGCTTAGAGCGTATATCCTCTGTTATTTTTAGGACTACACTCCTGGAAGAGAGGGTGGCATTATGAAGTTCGGAGCAAGGAATAACATTTTTTGATCAATAAAGGCATAAAATCTCAAATCTTGCGGGGAGAGGGGGGACAAATTTCAATGTTCCGGGGAAAGGGGATGCCCTTCCCGATCCACCCCCTGAATTCAACACTGTACAATTCTATCTGCTAAGATAGAAACATGTCTAAAACTAAATATTTTTCTGGACTTCAATGATTCTTTTTACAATTTTTAAAATACTTTGTTCAGTACCGGTGAAAATGAAATCCGTCTATAACGTAAACCTGTCAAACTCAAAAATTACATCATAGTCTTTAAAAAAAATAGTATGTAATTATTGAACACAACGAATCCGTTAAAAACAGATTGCGCTGTAATAGAATTTAACACGTCTCGATTCAGAAATTTAAAAAAAAAAAAAGCGGGACATAGATTTTCGTGTTCAGTTTTCTGTGACAGCGGACCTGGCAACACTAGTTACGAACGATATAACCTTGTTTAACCGCACATAAAAATATTCCGACTTGCGTGATGACAGACCGAAATGGAGAACTGTGAAATATTTAAATCGGAGATGAATCTGAAGGTGCTAATTCCGGAGTCTGAAATTATATCCTCGAGAGACACACGAAGCGAACGGAATTAAAAAGTTAAGAACTTTTGGAAGTGGCACATGTAATCAAGAGGAATGCAGCTCGTATATCATTCCATTTAAAAATTTAATGAAACACATGGGGATGATATACCAAAAATAGCAATGCGGGGTGAATGAATATAAAAGGTAAAGAGGTCAACTTAAAGAAGTTTTTGACTTTCGTCAACGATAATTCACATTATTTTGATAATTATTCGATATATGGTAAAGTCCAGCATCGGATCGGGATCTGGGTGACTCGAAAAATGCCTGAATATACGCTTTAATGGAAAAACTATATTTGAATGAGTGTATATGTTTATTTTTATGCAAAAAAAATAAATAAATAAAATAAAAAAATAAAAAATTATACCTATATATACATATAAGAGATGTGATTGTAAACTATACTTTTCCATAATTGCATTAAAATAGATTAATGTTCTCTCACTTCGGGTTATTTTCGGTTTCGGGTTAAAGCGTGTCGGAACCCAACCCGGACAGGATTTTTTTTTTCTTTTTTTTTTTTTTGGTATGTGGACTTTTATTTGCAGCTGTTGGTGGTTTAAAAATACTTTTGTTCTTGCTTTAATTCGGGGTTTGTATTGACGTTATTTTGAAGGGGTCGGGTCGATTTTAAGCAGAATTCTCAGGTGCAGAACTCTCTAATGCACGGTCAACCTAGAATTTGATTATACTAATTATAAATCCCTTATTCTCTAGTTAGAGCATTTTCAGGGCATGAAAGCGGCTCAAAAAAGATGGAAGATTTTCAACGCTATACAATGACAACAAATTCTTGCAATTTAATTTTAATAGATATTTACACAATAGAACAAGTGTCTCGCTGAAGTAATGAAATCGTCATTATTTGTTACCATGCAAAACAAATTGCATTTATTTACTGAACTTTAAAAAGACTTGGAAAGAAATGTTATAAAAGATAAAATTGTAAAAGCAAAGCAATATCAACGTATTCATTTTTTAAACTCTGCAGTAGTTAATGTATGCAATTAACTTTTGTTTTGATACTTAAATTTTATATTTTTCCTAATGTGAAAAATAAATTTCAGTAACATAAATTGTTACTTTTTTACAGCATTTAAAATCTAAATTTAAACGTGACTTCCATAAAGAGACCACCTCTCGGAGCCAGCATTTTATTGGAACGAAACGTGGTCGCTTAAAGCTGTTATCAGATTCACGGACTTTAGGCAAGACAAACTTTTCAGTCGATTTTAGCCTTAACATTTTCCCGTTCAAAGAGAGAAAAAGGTTACAATTGTCTTTGAAAAAGTTGGATGAAAAACCGGAAAACCAGTCCTACTAGTACCAGGTGTTAATATTTATCTCCTATCAATCGCCGATTCATTGAAATGTTCGATGTTGGATGTAGGCTAGTTCAGACTTTTTTGGAACTGTGGCAAGTTGGGGAGACATTGCTGTTTGCTATCACACTGGGTGTTGGGAGGATATTTCGCGAAAAGTTGGAGGAAATCAAGTATTAGCTCAAAAGTCTTACGAAATGTTGGTGAATCTGATAGCAGCTTTAGGGAGATTTTACTGCACCACACTCCCAGGGATGTAGAATATGTCTAATCCGGCGATCTAAGATTGGGGAAAATTTTAGCCATCTGGCGAAATTTTACAGAAAACTATACAATTGATTTTGATTTAAATAATAAATTATATAATTTTTCCGATATATATTTTTTTTTTCACTACAAATCAAAAGATCTGTATGGCAGCTTTCACAAAATCGCTCATAGAGTAATATGTAACCGTGTACACTCGTGCATATGTTGGAATATTTTGAGAAAAAAAAAATCTATACTACTGTAATACAGAATGTATGTACGCCTATAACACATCTTAGAATTTTGGGGAATTTTTCATTTGGATTGGGGGAAATGTTGGGAGTAAAAACAATTTTCTGCACCCCTGCACACTACACTCGCTCTTGAAACGAACTTATCCAAGAAACAACAAGCTCTACAAAACTTTACCACCACCACTCATATGCATATCGATCGAATCAGGCTTATTGTTTTCATGTTCCCAAATGTAAGCACCGTCCCTCCCACTTGTGAATAAGAGACAGACAGTCTGTCTATCCAGACGGAAGGTAATTACGCCCTCCGCTTGCCGGAGGGATGCGTGCGCCCGCAAAATATATTTACAGGGACTCTCGAGAGCGATTGTTATGATGCGAAATGATGGAAGATGTTTATACAATTGCATGGCAATTTAGCCTCTTAGAATAACTGAAATTAAAGATAGCAAGGATAAACGAAAGCAAATCTAGGGCGATCTGTGGAATTTGCGGCATGGTTTAGATACAGTAACGGACTGAATTGGAATATCTTTGAGATGTTTACCATGAAAATAGATTCGGAATTTTTCTGATATATTAATATTCAGAGAATGTTTTTTAACGCATCTGAAAGCATATTAAAAGTGGAGAAAATATACCTTAAAAAATTTAATCAAGAGTGTTTTCGCGCTTCGCATATCGAACAAGTCTCCGTAATTTGAGCAAAGAACGTAGAGTTGATCTTTATAACAACAAATAATAGTTAAGGGTGTTCTTAAATCAAAAAGGGCAACTTTGTGAGATAAGTAATTTACTTTTCTTCGGAAACGCATGAAACTAGCAGGTGTTATTCAGAAACTGTCTAATTGCACTCACTTTTCTGTTTTTTTACAAACGTAATAGATCTTTTATAACAAGCCTTCAAAATTGACGTTTTTGAACACATTTGCAGAAAAATCAGCAAAAAGAAAGCAGAAAAATCAGCCGAAAAGCGGGAGAAAAACGGGTGATCACGTGTTCGAAATAACTTAGAACTGGATAGGTAATTTAATTATCATAAAAGGGGAAACTAAGTTCGATTCGAAATCGCTTCCATAGTCAGGCTTTCCAATTTTATATCTTTTCATTGAAAAATGAATTTGTAAACGTGTCAAAACGTTTTGCGCTTGTTGAGCGAAGCAGTTGAGAACAGCCTTAACCAAAAGAACTATACAGGGTGATTCAAAAAAAAAAAACGTGGACAAATTGATATGACAAATCAGGCATACGACAAGAATAAAAAAAATCACATAGGAACATTGGGCCGCAAACCACTTATTGAGTCACAAATACAGGGTGTTTCATCCTAACTCAATTTGGGTTGACGGTAATATATTTCAGAAAACTGAAGTACATTATAATAAAACATTTAATAGACATTCTCACCTTTGTTTTAAATGGGATAACACCAAACAAAAGTGGTAGAAGTTTGCATTATGCGCACCAGCAATATGCACTTCGAACTTTACATTTTGGACTGTGATAATCAGTTTATACGGCATCATCAATTGCTTGAGCAATTTGTTTTTCCAGATCTTTTCGTAAAGTTATCACATTTCACACAAAATAAGACACATATCGTTGCATTTTTATTACAATATTTTTATTTTCCACGAAATTATTACTTTCAAACCGGGTGTAGCTAGAATGAAACACCCTGTATTTGTGACTCAATAAGTAGTTTGCGACCATATGATTCCTGAGTTACCAGAGGGGGGAGGTAAGAATAAAACAAATTTAGAATGTCCTCAACTATACCTTTAATACAATTCTGTCCTCCGCTTTTTAGAGATAAGTGCAAAACCAGCATCTCAACTGAAGATGACAAGCGGTCTTTTTATGCCAGTAATAATGTTTATGTCGCACACTGTGTAAAAAAAGATGATTTTACGAAGATTCTGTTCGCAATCGGGACGCTGCGCCAGTACATTTTACTGCTTTTTAACAGAAAAATTCCCCGTCAATTCCAAAAATGTTTCCGTTTTTTCGAAATTTTTCCGTTAGAAAACAGTAAATTGTATTGGCGTCTCGATTGCCAGTAGAATCTCCGTAAAATCATCTTTTTTTTTTTTTTTTTTTTTTTTTAATAGTGTTTTGTTTGAGAGAACACGACGATCGTTCAGTATAATAACTAGATATTTCTGAAAGTTAAATTACTTGCGGAATACACCAATAAGTCAAATAACTTTTTTTTTTTTCAAGTCATTATAAAGCTAGAAATATGCCGGATAGGAAAGATAAAAGAAAAGACAAGTTATGTTTCTTCTATTTCAACTATTCGAAAATTTAAGAGATAACATATCAACTACATATATTTTATTTTTATTTTTTCGGATTTTTTAAGATGTTCACTGTTGTTCATTTACTATTTTCATTGAAATACACTTCTTTTAATGGCGAGCAAACATTCTTCGTGAACTAAGTTCTGTATATTTCCATTATAAAACAAAACAAATAAAAACAATAAAAAATTCGACAACGACAGACAACTTTCACTTGCAACAAAAAGCTTTTCGGCCATTATTTGCAGACTAACAAATGTATCTTTAATTGAGACCATCATTAAACGAAAAAAAAGGGAAAAAAAACTTACAACATTTCTTTCTCTGTAACAGAAGCATCTTCTTCATTATAAAAAAAACAGCGGAAGATATATCCGATTATACTGAATGGTTTTGAATAGTTACTTATCGTTAACTCATGGGACATTTAAAAAACAAAAAGTATCACTTTTCAGAATTATTAGCATTACTTTATGTTTTTCTTTTTAATGGGGAGAACTCCATTACAAAAACAACGGATAGTATATCGAGGGTGTGCTGAATAGTTTTGAATAATTACTTCGTGTCGATGCTCTCTGCGCATATTTAAAATTTTCGCGGCCCGAATTTTTTTTTTTAGAAAAAATACTTTTGCGATAATAACATTGACACTAGCTATCAGAGCCGTCCCTAGCAAAGGCGAGGCCGGGTGCGAGAACTTTTGCGAGGCCTTTTTCTTCTAGTCTCACATATCGAATCAGGGCCGTTACTAGGGGGGTGCCAGGGGTGGGGGGCACAACCCCCCATCCTAAAACATCTTGAGCCTCTTCTGGAAAAGATTTTAAAGTCATTGAAGGAATTTCTGTTCTAAAAATTTAAATGAAATTCTGTAAAAAAAAAATCGAATTTAGTTTTGAAGCCCATGTTTTTCAGAAGTACTAAATTGTAGCATTTGCACAAAAAGTACAAATTAGTGTTTCACTTGCACATCCTTTTTGCATGTATGAAGCTTAGAGGATGTATAATTTTGCACTAACTGTACACTTGAATTTTTCATTTTTCCTTCTATTTTTTTCTTATAGCAGAAAATGAAATTATTACAAACCGTTTAATAAGAAACATAGGGCTTAAAATGTATTTGTGTTTGCATTTGTCAGAGAGAGAGAGAGAGAGAAATGAGCCCCACTTTTGACATTTTCTTGGACTCCCATGAATATGTGGAACAAAATTGGAAAATTTTATTCCAAATATTCTGTAACAATGCCGCAGCATGTTCACAAAACTAAACTATGGAAACTAAACGACTACAAGGAATATTTTTTGCTTTCGAATACCAGCGCCTAACTTTTGGTTGATAAAAATTTTACATTTTTTAAATAATCATTTTTAAATATGTAAATTTAATCATGAAATAAATAACTTTCAGAAATTAAAAAAATATTTAAATATTTTAAAAATTCAATTTTTTTTTCGTTTTATTTTACCCCAGAGCGAGGCCTTTCTAGGCGCGAGGCCCTGTGCGGCCGCACCTTTCGCACACCCCTAAGGACGGCTCTGCTAGCTATCCAAATAGATTAATTAGAGTTTAAAGAATATTTCATTGGCTGAAAGATAACGAATGTTGTTGTTTTGCGTACTATTCAATTCACATTCATATGACATTAGGCTAAGGAAGAATTTTCGGAAAAGTATTACAAAAAGATTTAATTTGTATTACAACTTTTTAATACTTTTGCACTTTATTATGCACGACCTTTCATGATAGTAACTTTTATTTTAAATTTAAAGAGTGAAATATCTGTCTGAAATAAAAGAATCGCAAAGGCCGCAAGGAGAATCAAGCAAATGACGATTTTTATTGTTATTAAATGCCTACACAAAAAATAATTTATATAGTAAATGCATAGACATACACTAATATTATTACATGTAAATATTAGCAAAATTATTTCTTAAAACAAAATAATACTCCATTAAAAGACATGTACTATCATTAGTAAACCAGACCCGAAAGGGTTAAACAAGTTACATTATACAGCGTAAAAAGTGAAAGATGGCTACACGAAAACATTTCAAATGCACTTAGAATTAAAATTTAGTATATAGAGCTAGGGTAACTTGATTTTATTGGAAACCGTACGTAGATTTGAAGCTAGTATATTTTCGAGTTTCTGTTTGTTCCGTTTCAGAATTTGATACTTGAGGGTCACGTTCGCATTGACCCGAGTTTTATATATAACCATTAATTGTAAAACAATGTATAAACCATCGAATTTAATAATCGAAACTTTCCTAACCAAAGCAGAATCCTCAGGCCTACAAATACTTTGGAACTACAAATTAAGAGTGTAGTTTCATCTTCGTGTTAATCGTGAAAAAGCAAAATAATACGAATTTGGGACTACCAAAACACATAAAATTAAAATAAAATGGAGAAAAACACTAAAAATAAATCCTAACATTATTAAAATGGATAGAAAAAAACATACCAGACATTAGAGTTACCCCTAAAATGATGTAGCAAAAAATCATTTAATTTGACAATACTAACCTAAACACAATATCTTAATATCAGATAAAAGAAGGAATAAAATAAATTATTAATATATGCATTTTATACACTTAGAAAAAATATTTTAGATATTGTCCAAATAGTTGAAAGTTGGAGTCAAGTTAACCTTTAACATTAATTATTAAATTATATTAATAGATTTAATTGATGTAATTATACAATTATTCTTACATATGCGTTAATTAAACATTTAGTATAAAATGTATTACATTTTAGCAGATGCCTCTCTCCCTCTCAGTTTTTTTTTTTTTTTTTTTAATTTATTTATTATTGCGTATTATCCAGACAACACCACTCTCTTCCGTACTGTAACATCTACACACCCAACCATCCTATTATGTATTAGATGAAAAAAATTATACATTTAAACATTAACATTTCCTTTTTCAATGTATGAAAAAAATTACACTACTGGTGTAATGATAGGACATATTACCATAACTGTATTAATTTTTTTTTTCCTACTTCGGGTTCGTGTTATTTATTTCCGATTTCAAGTTTATTGGGTTCGGGTTTCGATATGAAAATTTTGTTTTTAGTTGACTTAAAATAAGATTTTCGGTTTATTATTTGGGTATAATCAGACTTAACTCATAAGTATCACTTATTTTCTTTCAATATTTTTTAATTCTGGCATTTTGAGAATCATTTTAATCTACTGTCAATTCCTACCATAGTCCTGGAAAATAAAAAATAGCACTGCTTCGTGACGTTATGAGATGAAAAATGGAGGTATGAAAATTAAATCATACTTTCTATAAATCTTTATGTTTGTCGTTAAGGCTTCCATTATTAGAAGATCTGTCTATTGTTAAAGAAAGATATAAATAAGGTGACAGAGTCTGATTGTATCGCGCGTTTCAATGAATTTTGTGACACAAATTAGTAATGTTAACCGGCGCATTCTTGGAGAGAAAACTATGTAATTACCAGCTCCATTTTCACTGCACCGAAAGCCAACAACTCTCGTAACTAAATAAGTATATCCTTATACACAACTGAGATTTCAAAAACCTTTTTTGTATTTATGTTATTTAGTCCTATAGATGGTACATGCCATAATGCTTTGAAAGCGAAATTTTCACAGAAATATTTTGCGGGTTTTACAGAGAACACTTGTAGTTTTTACGAGAAAAATTTCTAAATTTTAACGAAAAATCAATTCTAGATGCACAAATAATCCTTATATAATGGATATATAAACTATAAAAGTTTCTTAAAAGGGGAAAAGGGTAAAAAAGATCGATTTATTTATTTTTTTATGATACTACAGCTTATAAGAAATAAACTCTGAAAATTTGAAGTCATTAAGAGCAAAACTTTCCGAGCTATAGACAATTGAGTCTCAAGGCGCTCGATCCCTTTGACCATCCCTAAGCCATTAAAAGCGATATTTTTGTGTTGGCTTCGTAGGATGGAGCAAAAGGATGCTTTGGATCATGCAGCAGTTGCAACCGAGCTACTTTATGGAACTGGAATGGACGCTTCTATGCAAGTAAAAAAAATCTTATTCATGTATCAAACTTTAAATCGCATTTTTTTCAAAACTTTTTTTTAAATCAGTAATTAAAATTTCTCGAAAACTTTCGAACCGATTTCGCCTAAACTTTGCACACTTCATTTACATACTAAATAGTAAATACTAGTTTCTGAATGAAAGATTTTTTTCAATTATAATTTATTTTTTAACTAAACAAAAAACGCATTTTTGGACAAAAATCAATCTTTAAATCAGATTTTTTTTTTAACTGCACACTCACCAAAATTTCAAAAATTAATACTCTGTTAATTCCTTCATTCAAACTCAAGATAAACTTATGTATTAAACTAATTCCTTTGTCTTTTTTTTATTTCAGATAAAGCAATCTTGAGTTATGCTGATTACCGCGTAGAAACTTTTTTTTTGAGGTGACTTTGTTCCCACCACTACCACTGGCTGAATTTTTAATATTTTTTTATGCAAATGTACAAGAATATTCATTAGAATAATGTTTAATAATGTACAATAAGTTTTAAAATATTAATAAATAAGGTTACTCTGTAAAAAAGCACAGAAATGCTTTTTTATTAATAATTTCAGACCTTAATCCCCTTTTAAAGGAATGTGAAAAGTTTTCTAGAGTTTTACAAAAAGGACTTCGGCCCATTAAGACATTCTTCCATATTATCTTATGTTTGACAACTAATCAATTTTATCAATGATACGAATTTGCGGCAAATAAGCGATTACTTGTAAAAAGATTGAATGGCAGATTGTACAAAAAAAGCTTTTGTTCCATTATCTTAAAATTAAGGAATGCATTTAACAGTAACACAATAATATTTTCCCATAAATAGGCGTTAACAACAATGATGAATGCTGTTACAACAATAGTATCATTTTATCAAAAACATTTTTTTTTTTTTTAAGTTTTTCAAATCAAAAACTTTTTACATAGAAAAATGATATCATAGATATAAATTACGTACACAAGAAAAAGAAAGAAAAAATATTTGGAAACGTGTTCAAACAAATAATTCACAAAATTGTATATCTAGAGTCTTGAGGAAAGTCAGGTTGAGCTCTAGTACTGTCACTACAGTTTTCTGACTAGGTTAATTTTAAATATAAAAGTTTTGTACAGAAAGTTTAGTACAGAAAGAGTATCCTACGAGTTAATCGCCGCCGACCAAGCGGTCTCGGAGGTCGTTCAGTAGCCATATCTCAATTTTTGCGACAGTAGTTAAGAGATAATACTTTAGATTTAGATGTAACGTTACATAAGTCGCATGCAGGGTACCAAGCATGGCATGCCTTGCAATTTCTCTGTCTTTCCCTGTCTAAACCTTAAAACAACAAGACCAAACAGGCCTACACAAAATCTGCTGCGATATAGAAAATTCAAACTATTAGAGTATAGTAATCTCAAAATTTTCTTCTATCTCATACATGTTAGTACTTCCTGAAAAATTAGCATAGCAGCGCCACAATTAGATGATTTACACCAAAATATAATAAACAACTTATGTTAAATTCTACTATTTATGTTGAATCTGAAGTTTGATGAAAATTAGTGCGTTAGTTTTTGAGATAGAGCTATGGAGAAAAAAAATTGCATAGACAGGTGATTTACATCAAAAATTAATCAGGACAAAATAATCAGATAGTAGCGAATTTGAAATTTTATGAAAGTTCATACATTAATTCTTGAAATACAACTATTGGAAAAATCGTGAAAAATGCAGTATAGTAGCTTCATTTGTTGGGCGATTTGCAACTAAATCTAAACAGCACAAATTAAGGTCCGGAACTAGAAATCTAGGAATAATTCTATTGGAGCACCTGCCGTAAAGTTTGTGGTTCTTTTCGCTCCGGCGGAAAAAACTCCCCACCATCCTTGACATTTTATTAACATTAGAGATTACATACACCTTCTCACAAAAAGTAAAACTATTAAATGAATCTGAAATTTGATGAAAATTCGTATAGTAGTTCTTGAAATAGAGCCGTTGCGATAATCATGAGAAATGCAGCATAACAGCGCTAGTTTTTGAGCGATTTACACCAAAAAAATAATGAACACGAAATTATATTAAAAGCTATAACTGAATTTTAAGTCTTATTAAATTCCTTTCATTATTTCTCGAGACGAAATGTTCACAAAATTTGTCTCACGCAGATGCATATAGACACAGATTTTGATTCAGATTGACATTTTTAATAAATAGGTTTTTCGGATTACGGATCTCTATAACATGTAAATCCATCGAAAACGGGAATTAGAATATTTTTACAAATCCAATACTTTCTTCTTGTAAAAATGGAAGTTAAAAAAAAAAGAAAAAAGAAAAGATATACTATTGGTAACAATTTAACAATAATATATTTCAAAATCTTTAGATTTTTTTAATAACTTAAAATAAAATTATTTATTTTTAGTGAAAAGTTCCAGGATGGGTGTATTCCATGTAGTTTAGTCGGTAGAACGTCAGTGCGCTATACTGATGGCACGGGTTCGATTCCCGGCATGGAAACTTTCACTAGGTTAGCATTTACACTTATAAGCAATTAAATGAAATTGAAATTTGATTTTCATTTGAAATATTGTACTCAAGACGAATTTTCTTCCTGGGAAAAATTTCCATGTATTAAATACTCTTTTTATTAATTTCTTCGAATAAAAGAAGATGATGCGCTGAAAATGAAATCTTTGTCCTTATGATCTTTTTAGCAAACTTTATTATGCATGTTAGAAACGAATATAAAAGAAGTGTGTGGGATCAAACTTGACTCGTATTTTAAACGCCGTAACATGCAAAGTAGTTTTTACAATTTATAAAAGTTATGTTCAAAATATCTTACACCAGGGATGGCAAACCTTTTCACATCCGCTTGCCAATTTTTTTCAAAAATATACTTTACGTGATTTTGACGTGCCAACAAAAAAAAGTTAATTAAAATGTCTTAATTAAAAATATGTGTAATATTTGGTGTTATATTTTATAAGGTAAATTAAAAGTACTATTTATGTTGTTCCATATTAGCTAATAATTAATTAATCAAATTCCAATTTATCATAATCATTTTTGCTTATAATGCCTTATAATGAATGTTTTCTTTTTCGACAATCGCATAAACTGAAATATTTATGACCCAATATTGATCTGGAATTGAATATTGAATGTTGAGTTGTTACTATCATAGTTTCTCTTCACTCTGTACGGCAATGGTCGCTAATTGAACTAATCGAATTCAGACAAACGTAACTAGTAAAATTTCTGCATTTCGTTCAATTTCAATATTATTTTATTAGAGATATTTTAATATCTTTTGATTTGAGAAATTAAATCTATACCGTGCCGAAAATAATTAACCACGTGCCACTTATGGTACGCGTGCCACAAAGTTCGCCGACCCTGTCCTACACAGACTTCTATAACTCAAACTTTCGATGCACAATTCTGCATAACTAAATCACAATATGAATGCGCCTAAAGAACACTTCAGAAAATTAAATCAAGATTTCTCCTTTTCTATGCCATTAAACTCAAACTTACAACAAAACGTCCCGGCTTATTACAAAGGAAACTACTCTATTCATTAATTTCTTCGAATAAAGGAAGATGCGCTGAAAATGAAATCTTTGTCCTTATGATCTTTTTAGCAAACCTTATTATGCATATCAGACACGAATTTAAATGAAAAATGAATGAGAATTATTTATTATTCCCAAGTCTTTCAAGCGAGCGAAGATATCTCTTTAAATAAATAAATTAAAAAAAATTACCATTTTTTATAAATATATACTGGACAATTGCACCATAAAATATAACAGCTAAGAATGCATTTGTGAATAAAATATGCTTAAAAAAAATTACTAACCGATTTTAAAAAAGAATCAAGCTTGGCGACAACTTGGCGCTAACGCATATGAATGCATAGTTTTAATATGCTTATAATATGAAAACGGTTGGAACAATGAAAGATGATTTGCGACAAATCTTTTTTTATATATATATAAAATCCACATTTTTTTATTTAAAAAAATTTCTAATCATCAGAATTTAATGAAATTAAAATGGGACTATATGGGTATCTTATACTTTCAAACAAAAAAGAATTATCAAAATCGATTCATATTTAAAGAATTTATGAGTGAACAAGAAATAATTATAGGTCGAAATCATAACCTTTTTGAAGTCGGTTAAAATATACAGCCTTACTCATTGGTGCACAAAAATGAGAATAAACCTATTAACGATAATTTATCCTATAATATACCAAAAATCTGGCATAACACCATAAAGTCTTAAATGCGTTTGCACTAATTTAGTTTTACCTCGTTCGTAGATGGCAACACATACAAACTTTTGATTCATTTCGATTTTATTTTATTAGAAATATTATTTCTCACGCGGAAAGCATTAATCTCTGAATTTTTAGTCATTTCATCATCATATTTTCCTAAAGACGGCTGCAGAAGATGGCGCGAAACGTTGATTTTATATTTTATTTTTAATCGTACAAGTTCTTATTAAAGGTCTTGTTTTTTGGCACCAATGAATAAGGCTATATATTCAAAATATGTATAAAGGCTATGTATTTAAGGGGACAAGGGACCTTTAAAATCATTTTTTTTTTCATATTTTTAAAATTGCACTTTAAATATTATTTAAGGGTACATTATTGCATCATATATTTATCACAAAAAATGTAAAAAAAAATTTTTTTTTTGAAAAAAAATAGGGAAATTTTTGTAATATTTTAGATTTAACGAAAAATTTTCAAAATGCTCCATGCGCATTATTTTTTCTCTGAATGCTTTGAAATTTTTTATACTTATTTCTCACAATATATGTCATAAATCTGTGCATGGTTTTTTGAAAATAAAAATAATTGTAAAAGTTATAGGTAGTTAATTGTAAAAATAAGTTCAAAAATGCTCAAAATTTCAGAAAAATTGAGAAAATAATTTTTTCTTACCTTTATATTCAGATATATAAAATTCAATGCATAGTTTTATTTATATATATAAATCAAACTTGTATAAATATTATTGGAGGCTTTTATTGATATGGAATGCGCATGGGAGATTTTGAAAAAACCCCGTTAAATCAAAAATATTATAAAAATTTCCCTATTTTTTTTTTTTTTTCTTTTTACATTATTTGTGATAAATATATGCTATAGTGCACATAATATACCCTTTGAGTAATATTTAAAGTGCAATTTTAAAAATATAAAAAAAGAGATTTCAAAGCCCCTTGTCCCCTTAAAAGAAAATACATTCTTAGTAATAACAATTTTTTGTTTTCCCGAAATTTATCCGTGAGCACAAATCTTCCTTCAATAAAGCATCTTTTCAAAAGCCCTCGCATCAACGAAACATTAAAGTGGTAGCGCAAAAATTAAATGACGGATAAATTCCACGATAGTGAATGTTCATAACATTTCACGAATTAAAAAGCATGAGTTTATTCTTAGCTGCTGGTAAATAATTTCATATATAAGCTGCTTTTTCTGCAATTCCACAATTTAACTTGTAATTTCAGGTTTAACAGTAGATAACAGTTTGCTTCATTTGGAGTCCTACTACTATCGCTAGACTACTAAAATAGGTGAATTTTGATTGTAAAAATCCTATACGTATAGGTTAAGACAAAAACAGCATCGTAATACCTCTTATTCAACAATCAAGCGATCTCAGAGACAGCTAGATGTGCAATAATTTCGGAGGCAAAAATTAAAAGGTTAACACTTAAGGGTGTTCTCAACTGATCCGCTCAACAAGCGAAAAACGTTTTGACACATTTACAAATTCATTTTTTACCAGAAAGATATAAAATTTTAATGCCTGACTATGAAAGCGATTTCGAATTGAACTTATTTTTCCATTTTATGATAATTAAATTATTTATCGAGTTATAAGCTATTTCGATGACGCAATTACCCGTTTTTCTCCTCCTTTTCGATCGGTTTTTCTGCTTTCGTCGGGAAATAGGCTCAAAAGTGTCAACTTTGAAGGCTTGTTATGAAAAATCTATTGTGGTTTTTAAAAAACAAAAGAATGGGTGCAATTAGACAGTTTCTGAATAACAACCCCTGCTATTTTCATGCATTTCCGAACAAAAATAAATTAATGCATGCGTCACAAAGTTGCCCTTTTTGATTTAAGAACACCCTTTAGACAACAATATTTTGAAATTTGATACAAAATAGTTTGCCGTACTTAATCATAACAAAACTTCAAACATTATACAAATATATTAAAAGATTGAATAATATAAACTAAGACAGACTTGAATACATTTTTAAAAAATAAATAAAATTTATATACAAAAAATAAAACACTAAAAAACATTTAAAAGTACAACAGTAAACGTTTCGCCAAGTTACATGCAAGGCCTCATCAGAAAAAATAATTATTCATTGCATAACAAACATTGGAATCTTGTATCTGTCTTAGTTTATATTATTCAATCTTTTAATATTTTTATAAATTCAGACGTTAAATGTATGTGTATTGCAAATTATACAATATATATATATATACACACACACAGTCGAATCTCTATATAACGAATAATATTGTTCCAGTAAAAAATTCGTTATATAGAGAAATTCGTTGAACAGAGAAAGCCGTTAAAATTTCTGTTTAATGTGCAAATTTTGAACAAGTATTATTTTTTATACGTTTAATTAAAAATTTGAAGTGTAACTATAAATACTAACGTAATATCCTATTTCTTAATTATTTGAACAGTTTAAAAAAAGAGAATAGACATTTATTTAAAAGCTTAATAAAAATCACAAAAGAAAAACGTACGTTAATTTTTTTGCCACTGAAAACACAACATCTCAAATTTTCGGGGGCGACCTGATTGCTCCGGGAGTGAATATCCTTCCAAGCCACCCTCTGAAATCAACACTGACTTCAATTACCACATTGATCCAGCTTTTATATGTGTAACAATTAAATTGACACTGCTTCTCGAAGGATGTTAAAAGATGTGTGGGAGGGGGGCTGGTGCAATGAATTCGTTGTACTTAAAGAACAAGGAGATTCAAGATAGAGAAGTAATACAAAAAACTCAGCCTTGAACGATAAATCAAAAATAAGTGATGGAAATTTGATTCCATGTGATTTCGAAGCTTTTTTAAAACTGAATAAATAAAGATAATTTTATGAAAAAATTCGTTATATGGAGATAGATATTTCGCTATATAGAGACTGTTTTTAATGTAATCATGAAAAAAGGGGACCGTTCCTGCTAAAAATTAGTTATATAGAGAAATTCGATGTATGGAGTTTCGTTATAGAGAGAGTCGACTGTATATTATAGCTACAAAACCAAAATGTTACACACACAAAAGAACAATATGGGCAAAACCAAAAATAAGTTTTGTCTACTAGCGGGAACTTTTATGTATTTCCCTATCAAATAAACTGTTTGTAAAAATTTAAATAGAATGTCAAACATACACTCAAACTTCTTTTAAAGCTTTTCGAAAATAATTCCATTTTTAAGACTTTGTGTTCGAACTTCACTTTTTCATTCCTCACAAAATGCAAAGACGTTTTTTCAATTTATAAAAGTTTGCGTTCAAAATACACATCAAATATTTCTACAAACATTCAAATATTGATGACAACATTCAATTTATGATCTTCATAATAAAATCGTAACGAAATTGGATTTAAAGGATATTTCAGCAAATTAAACCAAGATTTTTCCCTTTCCCTGCTATTAAACTCAATCAAAATGGCATCAAAGGGTCTCGTCTGATGACAATGGGAACTATTCTTTCCATCCATTTCCTGGGATAAAGGCAGATGTTATGGAAATCGAAATCTTCGCCTTTAGGATCTTTTTTATCTCATTCTACATATCAGAAACGAGTGTAAAAGTGGGGGAGAGAATTATTTCATTGTTCTCACGTCTTGTATACGAGCAAAGAGCCCAGCCCGTGTTCTTTAAGAAATTAACAATTTTTCGCTCTTCCGAAATTCATTCGCGAGCGTAAATCTCTCATCAATGGAGCATCTTTCAAAAGCCATCAAAGCGACTTCAGAAATTACTTCGGATGTTGTTCGGGGGTCGGATAAAAAATAAAATATGGACAAATCCCACGATATTGAAATGATTCATAGTATTTCGATACTTAAAAATCATCAACTTAACTGTTCGGTCTTGCAGATTGCTGTTTCTTGCAATTTTCAAAATTTAACTTTTAATTTTCAGTTTAGTTAGTAATTTTTTTTTTCTTTTGGAGTCCTAAATATTATCCGCTAAAAACACTTGAATAGGTAATTTTTGATTATAAAAGAATTTGAATTTGATTATCCTGTATATAAAGATTATTATAAAACAGTATCGTTTAAATTAATGTACTTTTATTCATCTTTAAATCAAACAGCCTCAGACATTGCTCAGTAGAAGTTGTGGAAAAATTTCTGAGACAGAAGTTTAACGTTTAAGATTTAAAGAGACGCTTAATATTTGGAGTAGTTTAGACTTAAAAATATTTGGAAATTTGGTGAATCATATTTTGATGCACATAAATTAAACAAAACTTTATACAAAATATTATATAAATTATTTAAATTAAATTTTTTTAAAAATACGATATTAGATTCAAAAGCAAAATACAACACACATATAAGGAAAAGAAGCCATAAACTAAACAAAACAAAAAAGAGAAACTGTTAAAAAAAAAAATGGCATATTGAATGAACAATTTATAAAAATTTCAACAGAAATTCAAAGGAATCCTAAAATTCTTTAAAAAGTTCATAAAAAATCAATTTTGAGGATTTGTGCTCGAATTTGAATGAATTCATACTTTAAATGTCATAATATCCGAAGAAATTTTTCAATTCATAAAAGTCTATGCTGAAAAATATCCTACACAGATTTCTATAATATTCAAGTCTTCGATGTACAATTCTTCATAATTAAATCGCAACGAGAATGAGCCTAAAGAATACTTCAGCAAATTAAACCAAGATTTCTCTTTTGCCTTGCTATTAAACTCAATCAAAACTGCATCAAAAGGTCTCGTCTAATGACAATAGGAACTATTCTTTCCATTCACTTCCTCGGATAAAGGCGGATGCGATGGAAAATTGAAACCTTCGTTTTTATGATCTTTTTATCACATTCCACATATCAGAAACGAGTGTGAAAGTGGTGAAGGGGAGAATTATTCATTATTCCCATGTCTCGTATACGAGCAATCAGCCTGTGTTCTTTAAGAAATTAGTAATTTTTCGCTCTTCCGAAATTTATTCCAGAGATGAGATCCGTTGTTGAGAGCGTAAATCTCTCATCAACAAAGCATCTTTAAAAAGCCCTCGCATCAAAGCGATTTCAGAAATTGTTTCGGATGTTGTTGGATGAAAAATAAAAAGCGGACAAATTTCAAGATATTGAATTATTCATAGTACCTCAGTAATTAAAAAAATCATCGATTTAATTGCTATTAGCGTTCTTGCAGATCGCTGTTTCGTTGCAATTTTCATGATTTAACTTGTAATTTTCAGTTTAACTAATAAAATTTCGTTTCAATTGCAGCTCTTGTACTATCATTAGAAGCTTTTAAATAGATGGTTTTAATTACAAATAAAGAATACTGCCCAGTTAAACTGATGGCATTGAGCTCACAGGCTACAAATACTAATTGTACATTAAAGCCTTATATTTTCAAGGGTTAATTCCGTTCGAAAAAAAATTAAGAAGGGGAAACAGCTTTCCCCTTTCCTCTTTTTTATACTTAATCATTGGACCTCCTATACTATCAAAGACATGCTTTATCATATAAAAAATCTATATCCAAAATTCAGAGCAAATGAGATAATTTTTAATAAAAACCCATTTAGCATTTATATAATTTAAAAGGAGTTATCCCCCTCTTTTATACTTAACCATTAAACTTCCAAAACTATTCAGAGATTTGAACGAAATCTGAAAATTCTGCTTGAAAAACCCATTTTTATAAATTAAGGGGGGGGGGGCATTAGAACCCCTGTTCCCCTATTTATACTTATTCAAAGAACACCTAATAACAGTCACGGAATCGCCTCATCAGAATGATCCTAATCTAAATTTTGAACGAAAACTTAATTCTGCATGAAAATCCCATTTATATCAACTAAGGGGAGGGACATCAACCCCCCGTTCCCCCTCTTATACATATCGAATGAACTCCAAAAACTAATCAGGGAAGCGCCATGTCAGGATATACCTACATACAAAATTTCAAGTGGATCATATATTTTTTATCATGAGTTATCGCGTTACGCACGAACGTACATACAGAACGGACGGGCACATAAGCTCTCAGGCTATGATAGCCTGTCAGCTAAAAAACCTTGGAGTTTAGTACAGAAACAATATCGTATCAATTCATAACATTTCATTTGTCTTTCAACTAAGAGATGTTAGATACCGTTAAGTAATAGTCATATAAAAGAATTTTTGAGATAATTAAATGTTAACACTTAAGCTTTAAAGAGACACTTAATATTTTGAGTAGTTTCGGCTTGGTTTAGACTTCCGATTGAAAATTTGAGTAACTCGTCAGTATACGCGCCTACATTTGTAAATACGGTTCACAATGTAATTGGGTTATATTTTATCCCAGCACGTGTGCACGTACTGACAGATTAATCACATTTAGTTGCACGTAACTATAATAAAACTTTATACAATTATGTTACATAAATTACCTAAATTTATAAAAATAATAATAAAATTATTACTAGCTTCAAAAGCAAATTGTAACACATACGTAAGATGAAAAAGAAACCACAGACATAACGAAAAATAGGAAGCTTTTAAGAATTTGCATATCATAAACTATTTATAAAAATTTCAACAGAAAGTCAAAGGAATGCAAAACTTCCTTTTAAAGCTTTTCATAATAAATCAATTTTGAGGAATTGACCTCGAACATGACTAAATTCATATCTTAAACGTCATTACATCCAAAAAGAAAATTTTCAATTTATAAAAGTTTATGCTGAAAATATCCTACATAGATTTCTACAACATTCAATCTTCGATGTACAATTCTTCTTAAGGCTGTTCTTAAATCAAAAAGGGCAACTTTGTGACATGCATTAATTTATTTTTGTTCGGAAATGCATGAAAATAGCAGGTGTTGTTATTCAGAAATTGTCTAATTGCACTCATTCTTTTGTTTTTTAAAAAACACAATAGATTTTTCATAAGAAGCCTTCAAAGTTGACACTTTTGAGCCTATTTGCCGACGAAAGCAGAAAAACCGGTCGAAAAGGAGGAGAAAAACGGGTGATTGCGTCATCAAACTAGCTTATAACTCGATAAGTAATTTAATTATCATAAAATGTAAAAATAAGTTCAATTCGAAATCGCTTTCATAGTCAGGCATTAAAATTTTATAACTTTCTGTTAAAAAATGAATTTGTAAATGTGTCAAAACGATTTTCGCTTGTTGAGCGGATCAGTTAAGAACACCCTTAATTAAATCACAACGAGAATAAGCCTAAAGGATATTTTAGCAAATTAAACTAGGATTTCTCCTTTTCCTTGTTAACTCAATCAGAATTGTATCAAAAAGGTCTCGTATCATTACAATGGGAACTATTCTTTGCATTCACTTTCTCGGAGATGAGATAAGAAATGAAATCTTCGCTTTTATGATCTTATCTTATACTACATATTAGAAACGAGTGTAAAAGTTTGGGGGGGGGGGGGAATAATTCATTATTCCCAAGTCTTGTATGAGAGCAAAGAGCCCGTGTTCTTTAAGAACTTAACAATTTTTCGCTCTTCCGAAATTTATTCGCGAGATGAAATCCGTTGATGAGAGCGTTAATCTCTCATCAACGGAGCATCACATCAACGCGACTTCAGAAATTGTTTCGGGTGTTGTCCAAATGTTGGATAAAAAAAAAGACTGACAAATTCCACGATATCTAATGATTCATAGTATTTCAATACTTAAAAAACATCGATTTAGCAGTCTTGCAGATCGCTATTTCGTTGCAATTTTCACAGTTTAACTTGTAATTTTCAATTCAGCCAGTAAAATTATTTCGTTTTAAATACTAAGTACTACCCCACTAGAGACTTCTGAATTTTGATTATTAAGAAATCCTGTGCATAAAGATTAGTACAGAATAGTATCATATGAGCAATAAATTTTTATTCATCTTTCAATCAAGTGGCCTCAAATACGACTCAGTAATAGCAATGCAAGAAATTCTGATACAAACATTAAAGGTTAACACTCAAGACTTAAAGAGACACTTAATATTTGGAGTGGTTTACACTTGGTTTAGACTTAAATATTTGGAAATTTAGCGAATCATATTTTGATGTACATAAATTAAACCTTATATAAAACATTATATAAATTACTTAAATTCAAAACACAATTTAAAAAAATGTGACTAGTGTGAAAAGCAAAATGTAACACACTCATATGGAAAAGAAAGAAAAAAAGCCATAGGCTAATCAAAAAATAAAAGAAAAACTTAAGTATTCGTATACCAAATAAAATATTTATAAAACTTTAAACAGAAAGTCAAATGAATGCTAAAACTCCCTTTTAAAGCTTTTCGTAACAAATCAATTTTGAGGACTTATATACTCGAATTCGGTTAAACTCGTATTTTAATCGCCCTAACAGCCAAAGAAATTTTTCAATTGATAAAAATTTACGCTGAAAGTATGTCACACAGATTTCTGTAATATTTCAATCTTCGATGTACAATTCTTCATAATTAAATCGCAACGAAAATGGGTTTAAAGGATATTCTAGAAATTAAACCAAGATTTCTCCTTTCCCTTGTTATTAAACCCAATCAAAATTGCATCAAAAGGGCTCGTCTGATCACAATGGGGATCACAACTATTCTTTTTATTCACTTCCTCAGATAAAGACAGATGCGATGGAAAATAAAATCTTCGCCTTTATGATCTTTTTATCTCATTCCACATTTCAGAAATGAGTGCAAAAGTGTGTGTGTGTAGGGGGGGGGGGATGAGATTATTCACTATTCCCACGTCTTGTATGCGAGCAAAGAGCCAGTGTTCTTAAAGGTGTATTCGAAAAAACGCTTTTCCACCTTCAACAGCTCGAAATTTTTCGATACAATTTCAGGCACATTTTTAAAAGTAGAAACATAAAACTTGCTGAGGGGATTCTTGAAGGGACGTATGAGGTGCCGTGTGATGTCTTTTTACGCTCCATTCGTTAGAATTTGAGTTATAAACAATTACCTTATCAGTATAACCCTTTTTTTCGTTGCCAGATCTCCCGCTAGGGAAAAATCGGTTCGAAATGCCGTTTTTGATTGCTTTTTTTGCAATATTTTCTGCATTTATCAAAGAATCGACCATCACGGCACCTTGTGTACTTTCCAAATAAGAGATTTTGAAAGTTTGGTGTATTTGAGAGCAATAATGAATTCAAAAATAAATCGGAAAATAAGCAGTTTGAATCGAAATATACCCTTAAAGAAATTAACAGGTTTTCGCTCTTCCGAAATTTATGCCTGAGCGTAAATCTCCCATCAATGGAGTATCTTTTTAAAAGCCCTCGCATCAACGCGAATTCAGAAATTGTTCGGAATGTTGCAAATGGTTTGGATAAAAAATAAAAGACTGACCAATTCCACGTTATCGAATGATTCATAGTACTTCAATATACTTTAAAATCATCTATTTAACTCCTATTTGTGGCCTGCAGATCGCTATTTCGTTGTAATTTTCATGGTTTAACTTGTAATTCCAGTTTAGCTAGTAAAATTTTGTTTCGTTTTGAGTCCTAAGTACTACCCGCTAAAGACTTCTAAATAGGTAAATTTTGATTATTAAAATATCCTGTACAGAAAGTTTAGTACAGAAACAGTATCGTATGAGTTACTAACCTATTGTTCATGTTTCAATTAAACGGCCTCAGGCACCTCAATAGTAGCTATCCAAAAATTTTAGACAAAAATTAAAGGTAAACACTTAAGACATAAAGGAACACTTAACATTTGGATTGGTTTAGACTGGGTTTAGGCCATTTGGTTTAAACTTAAATATTTAGAAATTTGGTGAATCATATTTTGATGTACATATATATATATATAATTTACTTCAATCAAAAAAACAAACAAAATATGATTAGCTTTAAAAGTAAAATATAATACCCAGATAAGGAAAAGAAGCCATACACAAAAAGAAAAAATGAAAGTTAAACTTAAGAATTCGAATACCGAATGAACTATTTATAAAAATTTCAACACAAAGTCAAAGGAATGCTAAAACTTTCTTTCAAAGCTTTTCATAACAAATCAATTTTGAGGACTTGAACTTGACTAAATTCATATTTTAAACATCATTACATCCAAAAGAAATTTTTCAGTTGATAAAAGTTTATGTTGAAAATATCAGACACACATTTCTACAACATTCCAATCTTCGATGCACAATTCTTCATAATTAAATCGCGACGAGAATGTGCCTAAAGGATACTGCAGCAAATTAAACCAAGATTTCTCCTTTTCCTATGCTATTAACCTCTTCAGACCTGAGGTACACAAATGTGTACCTCCATTCTTTTTCTCATAAAAACTAAACTGTTCGAATTTTTTGCATTTTTACTTTAATTCTATACAGCTGAATGCTTTCTGCTTTAAAACAAAACCAATAAATGTCAGCACTTATGAATATTACATCATAAAATAAATATTATTTTCATTTGAGTTTCGAAAATATCTTCAAGACATTATGGCCAAGAAAGTAAGAAACATTCATGATTATTTAACTTAAGTGCTTTACAATACAAAAATTTGACGATGTGCTGATTATTTACTTGTTTAATGACCTTAATTTTGTTGTTGCGTAAATTTATATTACTGATAGCTAAACTAATGTTTTAAGGGAATTAGTACTTTTATATCAATATTTCTAAACCTAAATTACCAGTCCCCTAAAGTACTAATTTCATAAAAATGACTCTTTTTGTCATCTATGGTGTCATTTCGATTATGCAAAAGCAATAAATATATATTTGTAGAGTTCTATTATGCCCAGGTCTGAAGAGGTTAAACTCAATCAAAACTGCCTCAAAAGGTTTCGTCTGATGACAATGGGAACTATATTCTTTCCATCCATTTCCTCGGATAAAGGCAGATGCGATGGAAAATGAAATCTTCGCCTTCCTGATCTTTTTTTCTATCTCATTCTACATATCAGAAATGGGTGTAAAAATTGGGGGAAAGAATTATTCATTATTCCCACAAATTCCGCGGGAGCAAAGAACCCATGTTCTTTAAGATATTAACAATTTTTCGCTCTTCCGAAATTTATTGACGAGCGTATATCTCTCATCAACGGAGCATCTTTTAAAACACCTCGCATCAACGCGACTTTCGAAATTATTTCCGATGTTGTTAAGGGTGTAGGATAGAAAATAAAAGACGGGCAAATCCCACGATATTGAAATGATTCATAATATTTCAAGAATTAAAGAGCATCAACTTGACTCTTAACTAACTATTTTTAACGGTCTCGCAAACCAATATTTCAATGCAATTTTCACAGTTTAAACTACTTGTTTAAACTTATTTCCATTTAGCATTTCTCTATTAAAACGACGGAAAGTTCCGAGTCGCTGAGATGCATAAAATGCACACAAGTTTTTCCAGTTTGTGCATGTTATAGGAAAGCGAATCAGGATAGTTTCAGCAAAACGTCCAATCCTTCATAATTAAATCACAACGAGAACATATCTAAAGGATGCTTCAGCAAATTGAAACTAAAGATTTCTCCTTTTCCCCCGCTATTAAACCCAATCAATCTTGCATCAGAAGTTTCCGGCTAATGACAATGGGCACCATTCTTTCCATCCATAATCTTAGATGCGGCAGATGCAATGGAAGAGAAATCTTATGATATTTTAACAAATCTCATTCTGCATATCAAGATAGAATATAAAGGAGATGGGAAGCAGTAGAGGGGGGGGGGGGGGGAATTAGTCATTATTCCCGCTCTGTGCCTTGCCATCTTTAAGAAATAATTTATTTACGGACGTTAAATCTCCCATCAACGGAGCATCTTTTAATTTCCTCGCATCAACGCAGATTAAGAAATTGTTTCGGATTTTGTAAGAGGGTCGAATAAAAAAGTAAATGATAGATTCGCTAAGAATTTAAGATCCAGCCGAATTAAAAATGTATAAATTCGTATTGTATCATATTCAGTATAATAAAACTTCATTTTAAGGCTACAGTGGACTCTCAAAATTAATTTTTTTAATTTTCAATGAATTTTTTAAAAAATTTCTGGAAATAATCATAATATATATATATCTTATTTCACAATTTTTTTTTTTAAATATATTCAATAGTTTTTGAGATACAGATTTTTCTTTTTTTAAATTAACAAAAAATGGCAATATTTCAAAACGCTCTATGCGAAATTCTTTATGCCCAATTTTTCTGATTTTTTGTTTAAAATGCTCTTTGTGTATGTGTTAACAAATGTTACTAAGCATTTTTAACATATTACTTGTAAAACATTTAAAAAAATGATTTTAACTTAATTCTTTTGTATTTTCCCTTAAAAAATCATTAAAAATTTTATATAACTGAAATTTAAAAAATTTACATGCGTCTAAAAAAATTTATTTCTAGTAACATTTGTTAATATTCATAAAGATCATTTTAAACAAAAAATTAGAAAAATTGGGCATAAAGAATTTCGCATGGAACATTTTGAAATCATGAAAACGACGAAAATATTCATTCTGAGAAAAACAGGTTTTAGTAACTACAGTGGTTGTAATTGCTTAATATTTTCCTACTGACACAGTTTCAGCTATTAAGGGATATAATATCATTTCTAGCTTATATGTAAGTGTTTTATGTTTTTATGGTAAATTCACATAAAATATGTGGCTTCGACAGCAATTCATGCAAAGGACGGGAAATATCTGAATTTAAAAAAAAAAACTTCTCAAAAGTAACATTGTATTTTCTAATGAAATTTTTTCAAATTTTACTAGAAATATTCATGGTATAAATACCTCTTATTGTACAAATTTGTTAAATATATTAAATATTTTTAATATTTTAATATATTAATATTTTTTAATTTACGCTAAAAAGATTGGAGACAAAAAGCAATTCCTCTAAATACATTGTAAACAAACGCTTAAAGAAACAGTTAAAAGTTACAGTTAAAGTATTGTTTTGCGAAATCACAAAATTAATAATTTCAGTGCAAAATAATAACATTTTGTATGGTAAAACTAAAAACTAGGCTAAATTTTACGGATGTGAATCGACAAAAAAATAAACAAATTGGCGTGGCACAATGAGCTGATTGGACAAAAATGCTTCTAACTCCAGTAAAAATAGTCGAAATTAAATTCTTTTAGTGTTCAATAGCAGGGAGTTCATATAATGTTATTATGCTAAAAATGAAAATTCAACAATTTGATGATTTTTTACGATTTTGAAAGTCCATTGTAGCCTTAAGGGGGGCTCAGGGGTTGAAAACTTTTCAAAAAATAAGATTTTTTTTATGATCTAATTTGATTATTCAATTAATTCTTAACTCAATGCAAAAAACCGCATAAAAATATTTGCATTTTTAACGGAGTTATAAGCATTTATGTATCAACACTTTCATAGCCGCATCCATATAATTTCAACTTTAAGTCGTGTTTTCTCAAAACTTGATTTTTGATGACTAACACCAAGATTTAAAAAAAAAAAATAAAAAACTATTTGATGGAATTGCTTAATTTTTTTTTTTTGCATGCGTATAACATCATTATCTAGATTATGAATTAATATATTTTAGATAGTTTAATATTTTGAGTATTTTTAATGAAAAAAAAAATTATTAATAAAATGAGTAATAAAATTATTATGTTGAAAAAATTAGTAATAAAATAAATAAATAAATAAATAAATAAATAAATAAAATAAAAAATAAATAAATAAAATAAAAAATAAATAAATAAAATAAAAATACATAAAAATAAAAAAAAATAGTTTACAATTATAAACACACCAGAATAAACATGAAAAATTGTATACATAATATATATAAATAATAATAATAATAATAATTAAATAATAAACTTAATTAGGAAGCAGCACTGCTTCATAATTAAGTTTATTATTTAATTATTACTATTATTATTATTATTTATATATATTATGTATACAATTTTTCATGTTTATTCTGGTGTGTTTATAATTGTAAACTATTTTTTTTTTTTTTTATGTATTTTTATTTTATTTATTTATTTATTTTTTATTTTATTTATTTATTTTTTTTTATTACTAATTTATATATTTTTTGCGTACATTTTATTTCATTTTTATCTCTCCTTTTAGTTAATTTTTTAATTTACCCCGCTTTTTTCCCATTTCCCTTCCCCCCTTCTTCCTTTCCTCTCCTTGATTGTCTATCTAGTTTTGTTTATGCTCTTCCGTGATTGGCTGTTGCCTTCTTCTTTCCTATTGGCTGTTCCTTCTGCTTGCTCCCTCTCCCTCCCGCATTCCCCTTCAGTCGTGCCGCTACATTCATTGTGGACGCACGTCTTTTTTGCGCCTGACGAAGAAAGACTAAGTTCTTTCGAAAGGCCTTGCGCAGTTAACTTATTTTATGGTGTTTAAAGAAGTTTTTTTCATTTCAATTGTGTATAACACCAGCTTCAATTTTATACATATATTTTAGATAGTTTAATACTTTGAGTATTTTTAATGGAAAAAAAGTTGTATTTTTTAGGGGTTTTTTAAATTTTCAACTTTGAGAGATTTTTTTTTTTTTTTTTTTTTTTTTTTTAAGTGATAGTTATATCCTTAATTCATTCTCTAGATAATGATGTTATATGCATGCAAAAAAAAAAAAAAAAAAAAAAAAAAAAAAAAAAAAAAAAAAAAATTTAAGCCATTCCATCAAATAGTTCTTTTTTTTAAATCTTGGTGTTAGTCGTCAAAAATCAAGTTTTGAGAAAACGCGACTTAAAGTTGAAATTATATGCATGCGGCTTTGAAAGTATTGATACATAAATGCTTATAACTCCGTTAAAAATGCTATATTTTTATGCGGTTTTTTGCATTGAGTTAAGAATTAAATGAATAATCAAATTAGATCATAAAAAAAAATCGATTTTTTGAAAAGTTTTCAACCCCTTAAGTGGATGAGAAAAAGTACGAAAACAGCGCTGAGAGAAAAAAAAAAACAGAAACCGCAAAAATCGGGTTTTCAGGAGTTTCCACCAAGATACGACATGACAGACCGACTGCGTTTTAATATGCGTATCTGTTTTCAACTAATTCTGAAATTTCGGCCGTGTGAGCTCTATGAAGTAATAGCTTCAGCTGCTCCCTCCCAATCTATAAACCCACAGGCCAATATTCTAAAGTGGTATTCTTTAGGACATTTTACATTATGTAAGAGTTTTACATAATGGGCCTTTCTTTTGTTAAGATTCTTTAAAATATAAATCAACTAATGCCATATTTCTGTGTAAGTCTATTTTTTTAAATCCAAAGTACCAGCTATCTATAGCTTTTTTATAATCATTAAGTAAACTATACAACCGAAATATTACTAAATCAATTCATGTTGATGCTTCCAGACTTAAGTCAAATACTTTAGTCATCAATGGCTACCGCTTTTGTTGAGCTACGTACATGTCGACAACAATATATATATATATATATAAAAAAGGGGGGATCCGGGACACAGTCTCCAAATTTAAAAAAGAAAAAAAAACTTTTTTGCATTAAAATTTTCTTTGCTTTTTTATGCTTAAAATGACATTTAAATCATCTTTCTATCTAAACTGGAGAAAGAGGAAGTATCATTTTTTTCATTTCAGTTTGTTTTTTCAAGTAATGGATGCCATGGAAATGACTTCTTATGAAAAATGCTTTTTTCTATCTTTTTTTCACCATTTCTCTTATTTAAATTCTAGTAACTCAAAAACCGCTAAAGATAAATGCTTCAAACTTGGAGCATGAACTTTTTGGTAGTTTTACTGTAATTTTGATTCATAAATTGAAAAATATAAAATTTGAAAAAAATATATTTACTTTTGAAACTATGATGTATAATAATATCGATTTATCGGATTTACATAATATCATAAATGAGTTTTTTAAAAAATATCAACACGAGTTGGACATATCACATAATATCGATTCTGATTATTTTCATATCTTAACTAATTTCATTGTCTATAATAATTTTATCATGCATGATAACAATATATATATTCAAAATGTTGGTATACCACAAGGTGGTAGTACATCTAGTGTATTATCTGACTTATACTTATATTACTATGAACGTCATTATTTAAATAATACAATACATTTATATCGATATATAGATGATGTAATTTTAATTGATACTGATAACACCTGTATATCTCAATTCCCTGTTGATTATCCTTCTAATCTAGAACTTTCAAAAAACCTGCTTTTTAATAATACAATCAATTTCTTAGATATTAAAATTATATTAAAAGAGAACAAATTTATAACTGATATTTATGACAAAAGGAAAGAATTTAATTTTAAAGTTAATACCTTTACTAATTTTAAATCATGTCTTCATAATTCTGTATATCGTAATATAATACTTAACCATTTATATAGAATAAAATGTATATGTTCTTCCCATTTAATTAATACTAATATTAAAAAGCTTGTATATGATGCTATAAATAATGGTTATCCTAAAAAATTCATATATTCTTTAATTTATAATTAGATATTACATGATCTTATAATTAATTCCTTGCGTAAAAAATGTATAAAAAAAATTATAAAACATAAAAATAATAATAAAAAATTAAAAATGTTAAAAAGTAATAATAAAAAAATATATATATAGGTTGGTTGGGTGGGTAGATGTTAGAGTACGGAGGAGGGTGGTGTTGTCTGGATAAAAACGCAAAGGTTAATTATTTATATATATATATATAAAAAAAAAATTGAGCGTGGGTTATTTATTTTAACATAATTTTTAAACTGTTTAATTTACACCAATATATGGATATTTGTCTAGTTATTATTTATAGTTAAATAGCTATATTTTAATTATCAAATTATTTTTAATGTTATTGATATAATTTTTGGTATTATAATTAATAATATTATTACTATTATTATTTTTTTATTTTTCTTTCATTTTATTTTTTAATTTTTATTATCCTATATTAAGATAATGAGTTTTCACCATGTAAAGTCACAATAAATGTTACTGATTAAAGTAACAATAATGTATTTTAAGTTATATGTTAATATGAATGTTATCTCTTAATTCTAATTTTAATCATTTTATTAATTTAATTTTATGTTAATATCGATTATAAATTATTTTTCCGGTTCGATTATATTTCCATTCAGCTTTATCTTTTTTGTTTGTTATGGATAACTATTATTTTTACTTACTTTCAACTCCTTTTTGTAAAATATCTTTGTTCCTTGTTTAATAATTTGGTTTTTGTGTGATGGTAGTCCCAAATTCGTATTGTTTTGCTTTTTCATGGCAAATACGAAGATGAAACCACACACTCCATTTGTAGTTCCAAAGTATTTGGGACCTGAAGATTCTGCTTTGGTTCTACAAATTTCATTTGTATTCATATTATTCTTTTTTCCTTCCATGTTCAATGTGCTATAAGTTATTAAATTCAATGGTTAATTTCAAATGGTTAATATTGTTTACTATAATTCAATTTAATTCTTCGTTTTGGTTTATTGTTTTGTTGATAAAATCCATTGGTGAATCTTGTCTACTTTTAATGGTATTATATATATATATATATATATATATATATATATATATATATATATATATATATATAAACTATATTTTTTCTCTCTCAAATTTTTACTTTAAATATTTTTATTTTTTTTAATTAAGAATGTAAAAAAAAAGCTGAATCAAAATTAAAATTCAGATATTTCTGTTTATTTAAATGTAAAAACATTGAAGTTCTACAAATAATATTTTGAGTACAACGATATAAAATTATTCCTCTTTTTTAATTCTTTAGGGGTTTTTTTTTTTTTTTTTTTTTTTTTTTTTTTAAATAAGAAGTTTTATATGAGACTTTGGTTTACAAACAAATATGATTAATTATTACAAGAAAAAAAATCAAAATTTCAACTAATCAATAAAAAATATTTTAAAATTTGTCGCGGCTCCCCTATTATAAAAGCAAGATTAAAATAATCAATAAAAAATATTTTAAAATGTGTCGCGGCTTTCCTATTATAAAAGCAAGAATAAAATATTCTAATACTTATTCCAACATCACGTAATCTTGAAACCAAGGAATGAATTTTACCTGCAAAGAAAAAAAAATAACTATGAATAAACATAATAAAAGCATCTGAAACATAATAGTATTGATACATTTTTACTAATTTTGAAAGCACTTAAAAAGCATCTGAATTTCAAAATCTAACATTTTGTGTAGGGTAAATGTTTGTTAACGATTTCTCTACATTAACAATTTCTTATAATGTTCTCATAAACCAAAATGTAAAGCCCATTTTTTAAAAAATATTTTCCAATACAAGTTTTCTTCGATTAGTGCAATTAATAGTGTTATAATCAAAACTGATTATCCAAACATATATTCAATGGCAGGGATGTAATGCAGATGGTATAAGGTGGTATACTTTTGGATAACTCCGTATACTCTTTGGTGTACACCTGTCATGCAGCCATCCTCCTTCCAAACTTTTTTAAAGATATGTATACCGTGGTGTAGTCGTAAAAAAATCAAAGGGTACACGCTCTGAGCGGAGGGTATACTCTCAAGTCAGAGGGTATACCCTAGAGCGTATATGATTTTTTTTTTAAGAAACAGAGGGTATACGGTGTACCTTTAAAAAATCCAGAATATATACGGCGTATACCCTCCACTACATCCCTGTATGTAAAGTGAAATGAAGAGACCGACTCCACAACGAAAAATGAATGAAAGTGAAGAAATGAATAGAGAGTTAGTAGTGGTGGTTTTTTGTTATGTGTAGAGTGCGGGAATGCACCCCGAGAATTTTTTTTTTTTTTTTTTTTTTTTTTTAATGTATGTACATTTTGAGGGGGGGGGGGGATGGTTGTTCTTAAATAATAGTAATAGTGCATACAGCTCTCTCTCCAAGTGTAAATATTTTGTAAATACGTATATACACTGTAAAGAAAAAAAAAAAAAAAAAAAAAACGGAAATTGTACTGGAAATCGGGATTCCAGTATAATTCGCTCTTTTTTAACGGTAAAAATTCCAGTAAATTGCAGAAATTTTTCCACTTTTACTTAGAATTTACGGAAGTTTTTCCTCTAAATAACAGTACATTGTACTGGCGTCTCGATTACCAGTACAATATCCGTAAAATCGTCCGTTTTTACAGCGTAGACTTTTGTATTTGATAAATTTATAAATAAGAATTTAAAACAGTTTTTTTCCGTTATTGATCTTGATGACATTACAACACCCTCTGCCTATAAATATAACATTATATAATGTAAAACCTAAGTTTTTTCTTTTCTTTTTTCTTTTTTTAAGGTCACGAAGTAAATCGGCATTAAATTATAGATGCAACTTTCTAAAAATTCGAACACACTTAAATAGATAATATAATAATCTAATACTATATTATTTTTATTGTTAGAAAGTACACATATTAAAGCTTGTTTTAAATCTTTTTAAAGAAAAGCTTGTTATATTTTCATGAACTTAAATTAACACAAGCACGTGCGTAATTTAATAACTGAGAACCAAGAAACATTAAAATTTCCTTTTCGAGTGTAATTCTGCATTCTTATAATTTTTAAGATAATTAACTTCCTTATTATTGGGTTAGTCATTAAAATTACCATAATCTGATTTATTTAAATTTACAGTAGCACAACATGATTACTTCAAAGTTTACATGCTTTTTAAATTATTTAAGAGAAAACTTATCAATTATGCATTCCGCAAGTTGTTTTTTCCCGTGGTAAAATGAAATTTGATTTTCTAAACATGTGTGCAAATGCATGGTGTCTGGAGTAATGTCTGTTTAATGATGGTTGACGGATTCAAATTTTTTAAAAACATTTTCGTGTTTTTATTGTTATAGCCTAATCAACATTTTCAATTTTCAACGATTCGCTGCTGTTTGAAAAGAAAGGGAAGAAAAACTCTTTTTTATGCTTTTCGCACTCATTGATATTTCCCCCACATCAATTGAAGGAAAATCTAAAAGAAAGTTTACCGCACCAACTGAAAATCGCATTAAGAAGCTACTTCAGTCAACCGAAAAGAACCGTTCGCTAAAGCTAATCCTATGGGAGAATTTTATAAAGATATCTCGGTTGCATTTTAATATTTTTTATTATTTATGTATTGATTGTTTATTTATTGGAAAGCTGGGATCGATACGTACAAAGGCTGTTCTTATTTTTTTTTAATTTTGTTTAGATATTATTGGGGACACTTTCATTTTCGGAACCGGTTTCTAAAGTGAAAGTATCCTCATTAAAAAAACTGCAATCAAAATCGAAAAAGTTAAAAAAAATGGTCTTTGTAAAGTTAAAATATATTTTGCGTTTGCCAAAAAAAAAAAATGGAAGGCACCTTTCGATTACACAGTCTTTGAATAACACCACCTGCTCATTTCATGCGTTTACGAACAAAAATGAATTTTAAAAATGTTTTAGATATTTTCAGGAGCAGATATTTTATACATGAATTCTTTTCTCTAATTTAATGCATCATCATGCATATTTTTATGTTATTTTTAACCCTTTCGGGTCTGGTGTGCTGTTAATAGTACGTCTTTTAATGTAGTATTATTTTGTTTTAAGAAATACATGTGCTACTATTTACATGTAGTATTGTTAGCATATGACTATGCATTTGCTATATGACTTCATTTATGTTTGGGCATTTAGAAATTATTATTATTTGCTTCATTCTCTTTGCTCTGCTTGCGATTCTTTCATTTGAAACATATACAGTCGAGCCTCTATATAACGAAATCCACCGTTCCAGTAAAAAATTCGTTATATAGAGAAATTTGATGTATAGAGAATGATGTTAAAAATCGTATTTAATGTGTGAAATTTGAACAAATATTTTTTATCTTTTGAATTAAGATTTTGAAATGTTTAAAAGAATATATTAACCTAACATTTTATTTCTTATTTATTTAAGCTGTTTCAATAAAGAGAACAGATATTTATTTGAAAGCTTAATGAAAATCAAATAAGGAAGACTTGCATTAATTTCAGACGAAGAAATCTGTAATTTTGGGTTTTTTTTTTTTTTTTTTTTTTAATTATAGTTGTTACGCTCTCAAAAAAGGGCTCAAATTTTAGCAAGGAATGAAAAATTATAGTTAACATTTCCCACCATTTGAAGACCTCTCTTATGAGCCTCTCATTGATTCCTCTCTTACGTGTGTATCAATCCAATTGACACTGTTTTGAGAAGGATGTGGAAAGTTGTGTGGGAGGTGGGATAAATTCGTTGGATTTAAAGAACAAGGAGAGAAGTAATATAAAAAAAAAAACTCAGCACTGACGATGAATCAAAAATAAGTTATGAAAAATCGATTCCATATGATTTCGAAGCTTTTTAAAATTGAATAAATTAAGACCAATTTATGAAAAAATTCGTTATATGGAGATAGAGACTGTTTTTAATGTAATCGTGCGAAAGGGGGACCGTTCCTACTAAAAATTCGTTATAAAGATAAATTCTATGTATGGAGTTTCGTTATAGAGAGACTCTACTGTATTTCACTCTTTAGATTTAAAATAAAAGTTACTTTCCTGAAAGAATCATGTTTAATAAAGCGCAAAAAATATTAGACAGTTGTAATATAAGTTAAATCTTATTGTAATAGAATATTTTCTAAACATCTCCAAAAATTCTTCCTTAGCCTAATTTCATATGAATATTGATTGAATAGCACGCAAAACAACATTTGTTATCTTTTAGGTAATGTCAAATTCGTCAAATAATTCGTCAAACACTAACTCATAGATTCCCAACCTTTTCTGATCCACCGCCCCCTTTATAAGAGAAAAAAATGCCAACGCCCCCACCCTCTTCCATAATAATTAATTATACAAAATATTAAAATATTATTGCATATTATCTATATTTTATTTGTCTATCTATCTATCAAGAATCATAAAGTAGAAGTTAATTTAAATGACCATCAAATGTAGTTTAAAATTGTTTATTAAAAATTGAAAAATAAACAGAAAACCAATAAGAATTTAAAAAATAATGAAATGGTTCAAGCTGATGGAGTTTTAACAATTTGTTCATGCTGGATTCAAATTTACTTAACTTCAGTCACAAACTGTCAGGCTCAAAGATGTTTGTTCCTTTTTTTATACAGTAAATTAGCTATTGCACGGAACCCACTCTCAGCCAAATATGATGAAGGAAAAACAATTAAAATTTTATGTACTCTCACTTACAGCTGTATTGGCTTTTGAAGTTAGAACTCTTGGTATCCATTTCTGAATAAATATCAATGTCAAGAACTAACCAAGTATGAAGTTTGGTGAAAAATCCATACGTGAGTTCTTGAGATAGAGTTGTTGCAGAAATCGTGAAAAAGGCAGCATAGCAGCACAACCTGTTCAGAAATTTTCAACAAAATGTAAGCAGCATCCATTCATATCAAGGACTAACAGAATCACATAATCACAGACCACAGACTCACAGACAGACATTTTGTAAAAACATGCTCCTTGGAATCTGTGACCCCTAAAACATGTAAATCTGTCGAAAACCGGAATTAGAAAAATTTCTCGAATTCTATACTTTCATGTAAAGATAGAAGAAAGTAACAAATAGAACATATCATTGTCTTTTCTATCAGCACTCATTTATTCAAATGCTCTTGTAGCCTAGAAAGCTCCATGGCTTCATTTAAAAAAACTTTTTGGCAAATTAACCCTTTGTTGCATACTGTCCACTACAGTGGACAAAAATTCATTCCCAAATGCTAATGAATTTAATTCCCAAATGCCACATTGGCACCGGAATTTTGGTTAAAAAAAAATTCGGTTTATTAAATTCCTGCAAAATAGCTTTTTCTTGTTTGCAAAAAAAGCTGTTTTCAAATTCCGGTGTCAGTCATCAATTTCAACACTTAAGCAATGAATTTTCTCTGCGTCGTAAAGTGTTAAGCCTATGCAACAAAGGGCACATAGTTAACGATCCAACAAAGGGCACACACTATGCACATAGTTAACGATTGGTTTGTAGAAGAGTGCTTAGATCCATATTTTAAATATTCAATACTGTACTGTCGGTATTTCTTCTTTGATTACCGTAATACCGTTAATACGCCCTCCCCTAACTTTATAAAAAAAATTAAATTTTCAAAAACCCAAGAAAGCGTCCCCTCCCCCCCCCTTAAAGATTGCTGATAAAATGTAAATTACGTCCAAAAATTGAGGAAAAAAAGAAAATACGTCAAAGAAGCGCGAAAAAAGGGGGGAAATTTATCTAACGATCGCTAAAAAAAAATGCAAATTTCGTTATAGAATCACGAAAAAAAAGAACACTAATTTCTTCAAATGATTGCGAAAATTCGTTAATTTCATCGAAGGATCGCCAAAAACGAACATTTCAGCAAAAGATTGCAGGAAGAAACGCGAATTACGTCAGATCTAAAAAATTGCTATCAAAGGATCGCTAAAAAATGCGAATTATGTAAAAAACTTTCTCTCAGAAAAAAAAAGATAATTACGTTAAAAAAGAATCACGAAAAAAATCTTGAATTTCTTGAAGGATCGCCAAAAAACGCACTTTTTGTCAAATGATTGTTGGAATAAAATGCGAGTATGTCAGATTTATAAGAAAACACAGTCAAAGGAACGCGAAAAAAGCGCAAATTTTGTCAAGGATCGCGATAAAAAATGCGAATGTCATCAAAAGATCGCAGTAAAAATGCAAAATAAGTCAAACGATCTCAGAAACAGGGAATTTTGTCAAAAGATCATGGAAAAATCGAATTCTGTTTAAAATCTCGAAAAAAATGTGAATTTCGTCAAAAAGGCGCTAATTTTGTTTAAAAAAACAGCCGTAAAAACGCGCATTCCGTTAAAGAATCGCGAAAAAACGCCCATTTCATCAGAGGATAACGAAAGAAAAGCTCTAAAAAACACAGATTTCGTCAAAAGATTGCGGGGGGGAAATGCAATTTTCGTTAATGAATAGCGAAATGAACGCAAATTTCGTCACGCATCGCAAAAAACTCTCAAAATTCCATCAAATATCGCAAAAAACTCCGTAAATTTCTTCAAATATCGCAAGAAAAACCCGCAAATATAAAAAAATGCAAATTTTGTAAAAAGATCGCTGGAAAATCCCGTGTAAGCGTCCCCTCTGAATATTTTCCGATTTTTTGTCACTTTGGGGGGTAGGGAATTAACGGTATTTTACGGTAAGATATTTTGAAATATAAAAAAATTTCCTATTTATGTTTAAATAAATTTACTTTTGAATAAATTTATAGATATAAAAATTATCACTTTCGCTAAGAACAAACTAATTTCTTAAACTTTTTCAAATCACGTTCGTTTAAATATCTCTGTTCAGGTCTATGCCGCAAACTACAGAATTTTTCGAATTACAGGTTAATAAAAAACAATCTTTTTTAATCCTTAGTTAGCCAATTATCGCGAATTTTGTGCTCCACAATTTTTAAATTCACAATGATTTTTAATGCAAGTAATATCGATTTTTCGTGTTTCACTGAGATGACATTCATGAAAGAATTGAAACTACAATGTTTTTAGCCTAATATAACACAATTTTGTTCTCCGCGATTTTAGTCCTTCTACGTGTTGTAAAATAAATTCACTCCCCCCACCCTCCTCCTCTCACATATATGTTCGTCTTTATAGATTTCCATTTAAAGGTGCAGTTAAGGTTTCTGTGACGGACCGGGCAATGCAGAGGATATCAACTATTTTTATTAGATTCTTTCCTAAATAGGTAGGTATGCCATGACCGCCCCCCTTGACTGTCCTAACGCCCCCCATTTTTCTCTGGACCCCCTACCGCCCCCCTAAAAGGCTCCAGCGCCCACTGGGGGGCGGTACCGCCCCCGTTGGGAACCTATGCACTAACTAATCTATTTGGATACCTAGTGTTAATGTTATTGAAGTAAAAGTAATTTTTTTTAAAAATTGAAATAAAAAAATTCAGACTCAAAACGGTTAAATTGTAAATTTATTGTAATAAGCACATAGAAAATTTCTAACATTTGTCGAACAGTAATTCGTAGAAGTATTTTTCGCATTATAGGAGTTCTAATGATTCCCAGTGTCAGTGTGATGTCATATGAATACTGTCCATAAGAAAATAATTTTTAAATGTATTCGTTAAATGCACGACGTAATTTTCACCATTAAATGCGTTTCGTGTAAATGGCTTAATTGTTTTAAAGCTTTTTTCTCTTTTAAGACGTCTAAATATATTATTCAATTTTAAAGTGTTTGGTAAAATTGT
This sequence comes from Maratus speculifer, assembly GCA_964019185.1. Taxonomy (NCBI): domain Eukaryota; kingdom Metazoa; phylum Arthropoda; class Arachnida; order Araneae; family Salticidae; genus Maratus; species Maratus speculifer. The sequence goes on from OZ025303.1 coordinate 69,958,768, forward strand.
TATTGCAGCTTTTTAAATGTAAGCTAATTCACCATTAAGAGTTTTTCGTACGCATTATTTTAGACATTTCCCATATGACGATATTGAATTTTGGCATTTTACATATGACGTAATTGTCACCATAAAATGCGTTTCGCGTGTAATAATTTAACTATTTAAATATTTTCTAGATTTTTTTTTTTATATTTACGTATAAATACAATTTTTATGACATAATTTTCTCTTTTTCTTCTTTTAACGCGTAATCATTTAATAATTTTAAACTTTCATTTTTGTTTAATAGTCACGTGTAAATGTATTTTTATTTGAAAAGAAATAATTATTTGTGCTGCTTTACAAACTAATATCAATAACTTTTTCTAAATGTGAAAAAAAAATATATTGAAATGCTGAAAATTTAAAATAAGCACAGTCACATAAGCACAACAGTTTTATGAAGTATGTTCTTAGAAAAAAAATTCCTATGCATAGTTTTCGCTCCTATTAAATTTTGTAAAGGAAGGATTTTGGCCGACTTTAACAAATTAAGAGCTCTTTAAATATTCTTCGATTTAATAACTGCCTCTTTCAGCATGTTTATCACATTTCTCTATAATACCACCAATTTTCAAATTTTTGTATGCAATAGTTTTCTTAATATTGGCGAAGAAAGACTCCGGTCACAAAAAATTCTATTACGGTTAGAATTGATTCTAGAAAAACAGATAGATAGAATAATTTTTAAGTGTTATTTTTGAGAATGCGCCGTCTAAATAGTAAAAGAACTTAGAAACAGGTGTTATTCTGAAAACCGCAGTCAGATAATACAAATTGACATACATAAGTAATAAATAAAAATTATTCTTTTATTTATTATCGTAATATTAAAAGAAGGAGAATTGCGACCCTACAACCGTCATTTTTAGCTATATCGCCTTTATGGAATGAGAAAATTTATGGAGTTAAAAATCCACACCATTTTGAACTAGTTGGATGTGTCAATCCCAAAACTTTCTTCTATTTCATAAGTACATTTTAATGTTAAAAAAAAAATGTGGTGAGCCCAAAGTTACCCACTATCGAATTTCCTCGAACATTTGACCTAGCCTAATGAGATTCTGGTATCCGAAAAGCCTAAAACGCAAAATTTAATTAATATTCAGAGAAAATGAGCTTAGTAGTGCCTCATGTTGGGTAATTTATACTAAAACCTAATAAGCATCTATTTACGTCAAGACCTAACAGAATCTGAAATTTGATGGAATTTCGTCCATTAGTTCTTGAGATATAGTTATAACAAAAAATCTGCAAAACGTAGCACAGCAACACCATATCTTGGACAATTTATGCCAAAACGTAAAAAAGTGTCTAATTATGTTACGGTGTAAAAGAATCTGAAGTTTGATGAAATTCTGTGCATTAGTTCTTGAGATATAACTAGTTTTAAAAAAACGTGTAAAATATAGCACAGCAGCACCATTGGTTGAAGGATTTATAACAAAACGTAATCATCGTGTAATTATGTTATATGTCATTTTGTAACAAAATCTGAAGTTTGATGAAATTCTGTGCGTTGGTTGTTGAGATATAGCTATCGGAAAAATCGTGCAAAATGCAGCATAGCTGCACCACCTGTTTCAAGGTTAATAACAAAATGTAATCAGCGTCTAATTATGTTATATATTCTAGTGTAACAGAATTTAAAATTTGATGAAGTTATCTGCATTAGTTCTTCAGATATAGCTATCGCAAAAACCGTGCAAAATGTAGCATAGCAGCGCCACCTATAGGGCAGTTCACACCAAAACCTTATCAACGACTATGTATCTCAAGGTATCACGGAATCTGAAGTTTGGTGAAATTCTGTACATTAGTTCTTGAGATATAGCTATCATGAAAATCATGAAAAACGTGGCATAGCAGCGCCACCTTCCGGCCAATTTACACCAAAACTTAATCAGCGTCTATGTATATCAAGGGGTCACAGAATCTGAAGTTTGGTGAAATTCTCTGTATTAGTTCTTGAGCTATAGCAATCCTGAAAATCATGAAAAACGTAGTATAGCAGCGCCACCTGCAGGCCAATTTTCACCAAAAACCAATAGGCACTAATTCATATCAAGGTCTAACTGAATATAAAATTTTATTAAATTTTGAGCATTAGTTCTTGAGATAGAGCGTCCACAAATTTTTTGTCACATACAGACAGACACACAGACAGACAGACAGACAGACAGACGGACAGACTCACAGACAGACATTTTCTAAAAATAGTCAAAACGTGTTCAGGACCTTCTAAAACGTATAAATCCATCGAAAACCGGAAGTCGAAAATTTTCATGAATCCAATACTTTCTTCTTGTAAAGATAGAAGAAAGTAAAAATACTAATGGTTGAAATAAAAGTCGCATTATAATGACTCACAACAATGGAAATTTTGAAATGACATTAAAATATATATATATATATATATATAGTCCATGAATTTAATCAAAAATTAATTTCCTTCTTTTTTATTAATGCTTTATTATGGCTTAATGACCCATTACGCTGAAAATGTATTTATTTCCCTATAATTGATAGTGTATTACAATTTAAAATTAATTTTTCATTTCAGCAAATCCTATTTAGTCAAAGAAATTAACAATCATCAGGATAACCGTCTCTAATTGAGCGATATTGTTTAAATCCCCTGACTAATTGCAATTTTAAAGCAATTCCTTTCAAAGAACTTACATTTTTAACAAGAAAAAGCTATTAAATAAGCATCTATTAAAGGCATGGGACATTCTTTAAGCAGGGGAGGGGTCATAACTGCTTTATACAGTGCTTTCGCCTTTTACATAAATAATTGAAATTTCTAATTATCTTGTTGCAATCAGACAGCAAGTCATTTCTATAGCATTTTCATAATGCAATTTCATAACCGCTGAGAAGATAATAATTAAATGAAAAAAAGGAAGAAAGACTCCATTAATTCTTTTGTCAATAAAATATTCTTTTTTTTTTTTTTTTTTTTTCTTTTTTTTTTCACCACGGCCACTGTTCAATAAGCCCCAGCTTTTAATTAAGTCCTGAATTGGATAAAAATTTGTAGAAAGTAGAGCTTTGCTATATTAGCATCCGCTTAAGGGTGTATTACAGTCCGAATTGCTTGTTTTGCGATTTATTTTTAAATTCATTTTTGCTCTCAAATGCATCAAACTGGAAAATTAGTTTGTTTAAAAACTATAAACATGTCATACTAGTCGATTTTTTGATAAATGCAGAAGATATTACAAAAAAGCTTAATTTAAAAACTTAATTTTTCGAAGATCCGGAAACTAAAAAAATTGTCATACTGATTAAATAATTCCTTATAAATCAAATTCTAATGAATTGAGTGAAAAATGAAATCACACGGCCTTTTATACATCTCTTCTAAAATCAACTCAGCAAGTTTCATGTTTCTACTTTTAAAAATGAATCTGAAAATGTATCAAAAAATTTCAAGCTGCTGAGGGTGAAAAATTATTTTTTCATATACACCCTTAAAAGGAACAGTTTACACTTTCAACCATTTTCTTTATTTGTAAAAATATGGTTCAAATGGTGAACTCAATGCATTTCAATATTCAACTAAAAATAGATTAAAAAAATAAATAAACTAGATAATTAATTTAAATTTTAAAAAAATGTTTTAATTTTTTTAATAGCAATTTTAAGATTTTCAACTGAGTATTACATAAGACCGCGCATGTACTTTTAAGATACATCTAATATTTACATTTAATATAATTTTTTTACTCTTATATATGTGTAAAATGATGAAATGTAACATCTTCATAATTATTAAAAGAAAAAAAGGAAGAAATAGCCTCCATTAACTCTTATCAATAAAAGACTCCTTTTTTTTTTTCTGCCTAATACTACGACCCCTGTCCAACAGGCCCCAGCTTTTAATTAAGTCCTGGATTGCGTAGAAATTTGGAAAAAGTAGAGCTTTGCTACATCAGCTATCACTTAAAGGAACAGTATGCATTTTCAACAATTTTCAAATGTAAATAAAGAATACTGCCCAGTTAAACTGATGGCATTGAGCTCACAGGCTACAAATACTGATTGTACATTAAAGCCTTATATTTTCAAGGGTTATTTCCGTTCAAAAAAAAAAAAAAAAAAAAAAAAATTAAGAAGGGGAAACAGCTCTCCCCTTTCCTCTTTTTTTATACTTAATCATTGAACCTCCTATACTATCAAAGACATGCTTTATATTATAAAAAATCTATATCCAAAATTCAAAGCAAATGAGATAATTCTTAATAAAAACCCATTTAGCATTTATATAATTTAAAAGGAGTTATCCCCCTCTTTTATACTTAACCATTAAACTTCCAAAACTATTCAAAGATTTGAACGAAATCTGAAAACTCTGCTTGAAAAACCCATTTATATAAATTAAGGGGGGGCGCATTAGAACCCCTTTTCCCCCTATTTATACTTATTCAATGAACACCTAATAACTGTCACGGAATCGCCTCATCAGAATGATCCTAATCTAAATTTTGAACGAAAACTTAATTCTGCATGAAAATCCCATTTATATCAACTAAGGGGAGGGGCATGAGCCCCCCGTTCCCCCTCTTATACATATCGAATGAACTCCAAAAACTAATCAGGGAAGCGCCTTGTCAGGATATATCTACATACGAAATTTCAAGTGGATCGGATATTTTTATCATGAGTTATCGCTTTACGCACGAACGAACATACAGAACGGACGGGCACATAAGCTCTCAGGCTATGATAGCCTGTGAGCTAAATATATGGTTTAAATGGTGAATTCGCTGCATTTAAATGTTTAACTACAAATACATTTAAAAAAAACTGGAAATTTAAATTTAAAAAAGAAAAAGATTTTTAAATCCTGACTACTTTTTTTTAGGTGCGTTCGTAATTATATAATACGTAGCACCTATAGTGATCGTTCAGTCCGTCCGTCTGTCCGTCCGTCTGTCCGTCCGTCTGTCCGTCCGTCCGTCTGTCCGCATATAACAACGCAAAAACTACCCAACCGAATCGTTTGAAATTTAAAATACATAATTATTACATAATTTTGTCGAGTCATTTCAAATTTTATGAGAATCGGATGAATAGATCAATTACAGGGACGATCAAAAGTATTCCATTACATTACGGTCAATGGGGAAAAAAGTTTCAAATGCATTTTAATCGTTTGAAATTTAAAATACGCAATTATTACATAATTCTGTCGTGTTATTTCAAATTTTTTGATAATCGTGTGCATAGATCAATTACAGGGACAATCAAAAGTATTCAATTACATTATGGTCAATGGGGAAAAAGTTTCAAATATATTCTATACGTTTGAAATTTAAAACACATAATTATTACATAATTTTTTCGAGTTATTTCAAATTTTATGAAAATCGGATGCATAGATCAATTACAGGGAAAATCAAAAGTATTCCATTACATTACGGTTTAATGGGAAAAAATGTTTCAAATGCATTTTAATCGTGTTACACTCATGCGAACTTAATAAAATTTATATGCAACTATAAAGTACATATTATACTATACATCTTACATAATTTGTGGTGCAAAGAACATTTGTTATTGATTTACAAGGCCACACAAAAGTATTCCATTACATAATGGTATAGGGAGAACATTGTTTGATGAGCGTTTTAATTGTAATTCACTATTTACAATGTTATGAGATTGATATATGAAAGTAATATTTTTAAAACTTCGTTATCGTTCGAACGCACCTAATTTGCTACGCTTCACGTGCAATTTCCAACTTGTTTTATATTAATTTTAAGATTTTCAACTGTGTATTTATTACACATAAGACTGCGCATGGATTTTTAGATGCATATTGCAAATATTGCATTTAATATAACTAGTACATCCAACCCGGGATTCCCGGGTCGCAGAGTAAAGGTGAAAAACTTTTTTAAAATTTTAAATTGAAAAGCGTAATAAAATTTTCCGACGTAATATGCTTTTTAAACTGCCAACTAAATCCAAACAGCAATTTTATATGAAACGTAATAATTATGTAATCAGATAAAGCTTTGAAAATTATCGATATTTCCGTATTAGATGCAAGATAGAAGTTATTAGACAAAGAATAAAAGGTACTTCTAGGTTATACCATCGACCAAAAAACTATTGCCAAACTATAAGATTAAATGCCAATAATGGATGATCATGAATGTCACATTCAATGACATTAAATGCGATTCACGGGTTTAAAATGTCATTAAGTGATTTTTATTTCGACTTTTTATTAATATTTTTATTAATGTTCTTCTAATTATTTGTTTTTTTCGTTATTTAAAATAAAAATTATGTCAACATGTATAATTTGGCTATTAGTTTGGCGATTTGTATAATTTGGCGAAATTGGTCGACGGGATAACCTAGAAGTAACGAATAAAATTGCGTTCTTTCAGTTTTTAAAACCAACTAAGAAAATATGACACACAGTTATTCTTTAAAATACATTTTTGTACACGTTAATTGATGTATCTTTTATAAAGTAAGTTTACAACGAACTAAAAGTCACTAAATTGATGGTTAAAAACGAAATAAAATGAACAACATTCACCGGGTTTTATAACCGACAATATTTTGTCATAACAGGTTTTTAATTGCTATTTTTTTCAGTTGCTATGAAAAAATGGCAACTAAAATATGCAGTGATCTGTTATTTTCCATGGAGAAAAGAGATAGATGGAGGTGCAGCAAGCAATTAAAGCGATTTGAATGGGCGTTATTCTACCAATTTAAGTCTCTTATTCGGCCCAAACAAAACAATCACGTGGAATAGAGACCGAATTCATTAACATAATTTTTTCTCTAAAATAATAAAAAAAAATTTGGTGTCGCCTTCAGCCACCAAACTGCATCTCTATTCTTTTTTTTCCCCTCTATGGCTATTTTTCCTTTATTTCTTACACAAATGCGATACTCAAATTGCCACCATTAGAGAAATTGAACTAAAAACTACAAAAAAATTAATAACTCAAAAACAAATTGAGATACAGTTTTCTAACAAACTGCATTTAAAAGAGCAATTTTTTCTCTATACGATAGTATAAAGATTGAAAACGTACTATGTCCAGAAGTGAAAAAATTTGCAATAGCGAAAATTGCGAAACCGAAATTTCATCGGAAAGCGTTGCCATTCAAAACATGACGTATGCGTTACGCACAGATACGTTTGGCCTTTATTATATAAATTTCTTCACTGTTACATATGTGTAAAATGATGAAATCTTCCAACAAATACTAAAATAATGTGCATATTTCTAAATTTCATATTAACTTCCATATTCATTACAACAAGAAGCATGTGCTTCTTGACATTAGTAATCTTGGAAGTCAATTTGTTCGCCAATCCCGCCCGATTCGGCGAAATGTTACCAATTTTGTGACAATTTAATAACTGTTTTAACCTCCATTCCAATCAAAATCATTGATCCGTAGTGACTCCAAAAAGACACACTAATCGATTTGTCTCGAATATGTGACCTAGCACCATCTTCTTGCACACCAAAATGGCAACAAAATTTGTCAAAATGGTAGAGCCATTTTGTTAGATAAAATTTGCATAAATATACAGGGTGTCCCAGAAGTTAATGGGGCAAACTTTAAGGGGGAGTAGGTTGCAAGAAAGGAAGGACACGAACAGGGAAAAAAGACATGTTTATTATTCTTAGTGCCACAAAAATACTGAGACAATGCTGGAAAGTGCTGTGGAACTTGTTACACGCATCGTGGCAGCTGTTGGGGAAGTTCGGAACGTTCTGGGTGTTTTCGAGATGATTAGATCATTCATGGGTCGGAGATGCGCTCCGTGCATCACGGCCCGGGATCGTAATTTTGAACACCTGTTTTGATGACCTGTTTTGTCTCTTTAATGTTCTTTTTTCTTAGTTTTTGGCTGTATTAAGTATAATATAAAAGTTTTCTCCTCTCATTCGTGTCCGGTCTTCCTTGTGCTTTGTGTCGTTCCTACCGTGCCAGGAAAGCGTTTCCGACTATGGGTTGCTATGTAAAACTGAATCCTTGTGATGTCCCTTACCCCCCCCCCCTTAAAGTGTGTCCCATTACTTCTGGGGCACCCTGTACACACACATAGACACAATTAGATTTGCTCGCGTATGATTATTCAAATATGTCACCAGCTGCACCAAAATTTTCTGAATCGCAAATAAACAGCTTTCAAAAACTTGAATCAAACGTATACATTTGAAAAAGACTCTTAGCCTAATGGAAGTTTTATTCCAGAAAACGAAATTTTTTATAGTTTAACGTCCTTTACTTTCATCGGATAGAGCATGTACGACAGCACTTTGCCTGATCCAATCAGTTCCTAGCAACAATGTTTCACAAAAAGTAACTTCTTAAAAATTGCACAGAATTCCGGTCCCATAAAAAAAGGAAAACGAACAAAGCGAATAGAAAGTGTGGTGGAACAGCAACTTTTATTATAAGCGGAGAAAAAGAAGTGCAAGTACTTTGTATCACGCTGTAGTACACGGACTTCCGATCCAATCGTCGTCATACCTCTAAAAAGCGGAACTCCGAGGAAATTCAATAAAGCGAAATGCCATAACTCCCTCCCTTCACGGTGGAGGACTTCTTCACTGCAAGTCTAGAGATACTCTCGAAAATGTAGTAAAAAAGAAATGCACAGAGAAATTGTCGTCCGCCTTACACATGTTCGAACATGGAAGAAAAGAAAATACTGAACGCTATGATTTTTCGGACATTAAATATTTAGCAGGACTACATTTAAAAATTTTTAGCCATTCAGAAATTCAAGAAATTCTCTCACATTTCAACCATGCACTTGCACAGCAATGTCTCAGTGTTGAAACTTATTTATAACTGTTATTCAAAACTAATATTCTAAATCTTCCGTCTATCTATTTGACTACCAACATCGACACAATATCAGACTAAAACTGACATCCTGTTAAGAATAGCGACACCACCAGCGAGGAAAATGAAACTAAATGTACGAATCCGTAGCGACCCCAAAATGGTATACTAATTGAATTTTCTCGAATATGTGATCTAGCCCAATTTGTACAATCCCAATTGTTATAATCTTGCAGATCAAAAAGGTAAAATTTAGTCCAAATGTGAGCCATTCTTTAGATAAAATTTGCATACATATATACACACGATTAGATTTGCTCGTCTGTATGATTATTCAAAGGTGACATATCAGCTGTAAACAAAGATTAAGAAAGGCAGTCTATAGGGCGCTTCAAACAGTAACTGGACCAAAATTTTCAAAATCGTAAATAAACAGCTTTCGAAAACTTAAATCAAACGTATACATTTTCAAAAGACTCTTAGCCTAATGGAAATTTTATTCCAGAAAACGAAATTTTCTATAGTTTAACGTCGTTTACTTTCATCGGATACAACATGTACGACATCACTTTGCCTGATGCAATCAGCTCCTAGCAACAATGTTTCGCAAAAAGTAACTTCTTAAAAATTGTACGGAATTCTGGTGCCATAAAAAAAGTTAAAAAGAACAAAGCGAATAGAACACAGGAAAATGTGGTGGAACAGCGAATTTTATTATAACCGGAGAAAAAGAAGTGCAAGTACTTTGTATCACGCTGTAGTACACGGACTTCCGATCCAATCGTCGTCATACGTCTAAAAAGCGGAACTCCGAGGAAATTCAATAAAGCGAAATGCCATAACTCCCTCCCTTCACGGTGGAGAGCTTCTTCACTGCAAGTCTTGAGATACTCTCGAAAATGTAGTAAAAAAAGAAACATACAGAGAAAATGTCGTCCGCCTTATACATGTTCGAACCATGGAAGAAAAGAAAATACTCAACGCTATGATTTTTGAGACACTAAATATTTTGCAAGATTATGACTAAAAGTTTCTAGTCATCAGGGACCGACTAAGGCTATGGGGACGCTCCCCTTCTATCTATCTTTAAAAAAAAATGTTAACAATGTAGAAGAATTGGTTAATGCTAAACTTCATACGTATTGTGTGTATGTATAAATTTTGTACCCGGTACAGCTCACACCTGTTACAGGGTACCTTAAAAAAAATAATCACAACTTTAAGAAAAAATACTAGAAGGATAATTGTAATAAAAACGGCAGATTGGTTGACAGAAGTATCTCTTTGAAAATGTTTTACTTTGCTTATCTACGTACGTTGTAAGATGCCTAAAAGAAAATGTCCCAAATTGGTCATAATTATGGTGTTAAGTTGTAACATTATGAGGAAAACGTTAATAAAGAATTTCTTTTGAAAACAGTAGAATACTAAGTTGTTATAATAAAACTTTAATCATTCGTTTTCTAATGATGTAGTTTGTTTTTTGCATAAATGATTGAAGTACTAGAAGCAAAGACGGGGAAAAAAGACCGCACTATCTTTCTAAATGTTTCAAAGTATGGGAATTTTGGTCTCTTTTGGTTAATTTTAATCCTTTGGCATCTTTTAAGGAAAATCCTGATTAGTCTCATTGGGGGGGGGGGGGGGGGGGTCCTAAAAAGAGGGGTCCGGGGCAGTTGCCCCGCGTGCCCCTGCATAAGTCTGCACCTGCTAGTCATACAAGAAAGTCTTTCACATTTCAACTATGCACAGCAGTATCTCAGTTTTGAAACTCATTTATTCAAAATTATGGCTATCCTTAAATTCAAAGGAATGACCTTTTAACTAATTTCTTAATTCATTTTTGTACGGAAACTAATGAAATTGGCAGGTATTCTTATTCAGAAACTATGTAAATGAACAGTGTGTTTCACTTTTTTGGTAAAGGCAGTACATCTATTTTCGTCAAATATGACAATTTATTTTGGTTTTTGAGTCTGATTTTGAAACAAAGTTTCTTGAGAAAGGAAGCAATCGTACATTCGTTTTTATCCCAACTTTTCCGAAACATCGCGCCACTTCAAATTTAACAGGAACGAAAAATCATGCGCCCAATATAGATTATGAAATACTTTCCAACGCATTCAGAATACTATAACAAAACTTCAAAGACCATGTTAAGATTTAGATAGAATATTTCTCCTTATAAACAATTAATCCAATGCTCTCTTCTCAAATTGGTTTTTAAAAGATTGTAAAACACTAAGAATCTTAGACTACATTCTTGTTTCTCTTTAACCCAATTTGTTGATAAATAAAATCTTTATTTTAAGCCCGCCGTAAGACATGGATTTTGGATCATGGAACATTTGTCATGGATTTTGGAAGTTTATCTTTTTAAATAATCAGAACAAAAAATAAATTGAATAAATTATAGGAAATAAGGATAGGATATGCATTGAAATTATAGAATATAGGACAAATTACGGAAATGTAGGAATAAACTGATTTGCGACCGGGGTTTCATGTAAAAAATTAATTTGCTGTTCTGTCAGCCCTTAAAGTTTGTATGTGGAATTTTTGAATGACTGAGTATAATGGGCTTCTTTGGATACTAAATTTAGATGGGTACGAGGGTACGTATTAAACGTAACCGAGTTCAAGGCTTAGTCCTGAAACACCTTTTTTTATGAGAGAATGGAAAAAAAAAAAAAAGATAGAACACACTATGGAGAAAAAAGGAAGAAAAAAAACTGAAATCTGATTAAAATCTACACCATTCAATCTAAGGCAACCGCAAAATCTATGGAAAAGAAAATATTTATAAAGTCTTTATCGCCTGCTAGCTTGCACACGAACCGGAAGCAACTTATCCCTTCTTTTTTTTTTCCTCCTGCTGCGTGGTTCCTAAATACAGGCAGTAGAGGAGAAGAGAAAAAAAAATGAATTTTTAAGTAAAAGCCCGCATGCGAAGCATTAAGAACCCATTTTTTACTTATGTAAAACGTGTAAGAATAGAAAAAAAGGTCCAAGTGATAAAAATATTAAAAAGATGAAACTTAAAAGATAAAGATAGAAAATATGCTTTAAGGGTGTTCTTAAATCAAAAGGAGCAACTGTGTGGCATAAATTTTAATTATTTTTCGTCTGAAAATGCATTAAACTAGCGGATGTTATTCAGAAACTAACGAATCGCACTCAATTTTCTGTTTTTCAAAAAGCGATATTTCAGAACAAGCCATCAAAACCTGACGTTTTAAGCAGCATTTTCCGACGAAAGGGAGAAAATTGCATGATCACGTGATCAAAATAGCTCGTAACTGAGTAGGTAATTTTATTATCATAAAATGGAAAAATTCGATTCGAAAGTGATTCCACAGCCAGGTCTTCCAATTTAAAATCTTTCCGTCAAAAAATGAATTTGTAAATGTGTCAAAACGTTTTGCGCTTTTTGAGCTCAGCAATTAAGAACACCCTTTAATTAAAAAAAGACAGAAAGTTATTAACGCATAAAACAGACCAATCTACTATATTACAAAGCGAAAACATGTCAGTGCGTAATGTTAATGTCATATCAACCATGTCAATGACTTTAATATATATCTCTTTTACTGCAATTTTTCTAACATCGCACAATTTTAATTTTCATACCGTCGAGAAGGGGGGGAAATGTACTTTGAGATTTAATCAGTTGGAAAACTATCTCAATTGACTGTTTTTTAATTAATTTCAAGCATTATTATTTTTTAAATATGCGTGTAACTCAGTATCAGGGATGTAGTGGAGGGTATACGGGCGTATACGCCATATGCCTTCTGGATTTTTTAAAGGAACACCGTATAAGCTCTCTTTTTTAAGAAATCTATAGTATACACACTATAGGATATACCCTCTACCTTGAGCGTATACCCTCCGTTTATAGCGTATATCCTCTGTTATTTTTACGACTACACCCCTGCTCAGTATCAGGGCCACTCATCATTTGAAACATCAGCAATTGAGACTTTCAGCATTTGCTTGTTTCAAAATAATATTCCATTCCAGTAAAAAAATGCTAAAAGAAATTGAAATTAGACAAATAAATAAAACGTGACTTTCACAGATATATGTTCGAATTGCACACTTAAGCCCTGAAATAATCAGAATAGAGTCACAAAAGAGGGATATGGTTAGGAAAATTTTAGGTCATTTAAAGAACCCTTCACAAAATAATTTATTTTAAAACAGGACCCTTCACAAAACATTTTATCCCGAAACAGGACCCTTCATAAAATTATTTGTCTCTTAAATTGAGCTTTCACATAATTTATTCACTTTCAAATCGAACTTTACGCGAATTTAATCATTTAATAATAAAATCTGGCTTATAAATAAGCAGTTAAACTCACCAAAGAGCATATTACTTAGCTCTTTATGTATGAAAAATAGAACCTAAAGGCATCAATAATTTAAAATTTACAAAATTCTGACTAGAATTTTCACAAATATACGAAAAAAAATTGACAATTTCACAAAAACAGGACCCTGTGAGATAAGTCTGGACAGACCCTGCAAAAGTTGCTAATAATTAATGAAAATGCCTCGCGGATAAAACAAAAGCGGATAATATAAAAGCATCAAAACTGTCTTTGGATGCCATTAGTAGGCAATCTTAAGAAAATATACTAAATGTAAAAAATCAGTTTTCAATTAAAAACGATTTACCTATTTATGTTCGGTATACAGCGGGTATTACATCGGGCATCTTTAATACAGATAGTCAGGCTTAAATTGCCTGGTATCAAAAATATCTCACAAATGTAATTCATTTTATCAGCATTTTACCGGCTTGGTTCAAAAAAAAAAAATGTATCAAGAGTAAAAATAGTACTAGCTAAGCTGATTAATTAACAGAGGTAGAATTACATAATCAATCTCAAACAACTGTACTCTCTTAAAATGTCAGCCAAAAAATTGACTCAAGTTGAGCCGAAATTAGCTCATCTTGCGTTTTAAAAGGCAGCTTCTCATAAAGAGTTGAAACAAAACTCAAGTGAGTGAGTTGTTTTTAAGCAATTTAAATCAAGATTAGTTATTTAAATAAGCAATCTAAATCAAGATGAGTAAAACATTTAAAAAACCACTCATTGACGATCTAATAAATTACAGCTCTTTCCTGAGAAGCCAAATCCACTCTTTCGTTTTAAGAGTGTATAGCAAGCTATCTAATCCATCAAAGCTATTGCAAACCGATGCTTTTTGTATAGGTATTAACTAAGCTGATTACTAAACAGAACAATTAAATAAATGAATAGTACTTTGATAAAAATAAAAGGACTAGTGTTTCAATCATTATTCTACGTCTAATTACAGTTGAGCTTCGATTTAGCGAATTATTTTATGGTGCCGATATAAATGGAACAAAAATACTTCGATTTAAAGAATTTTTAATACGAATATTTAACAAATAACTTTCGATGTCCAACAAATGAAAAAAAAAAAATCAAATGTCTCATATTGTCAATTTTCTGAATATTTATTATTTGATGTAGAAATACATATGCACTGATGAAATGTAACAGCCAGATTATTAATAGCAGTAAGAAGTTAATTGTATGAAGAAGATTAAATTTATATGAAGCACGTAACATTCAAAGAAGCCATTAGAAGTCTGGGTACTTTAAAACGGTATTTAATGGCATTGTTTTCGCAGCTTAAAAAAAAAAAAAAAAAAAAAAAAAAAAAAAAAAATGAATAAGTGAGATTTTATTCTTAATTGCGATGATTTTGATGTACATCTACTTTTCTTTCAGATCTTAAGCGCGTAGTTTCGATTAATAGTAGTTCGCGTGTAATCTTTTAATTTTGTATTTTATTCATATATTTATTGGTGAACTTTCAATTTGTTAGAGAATATTACCTGGAAAGAAATTATGAATTAGGAGGACTATTATTTATATATCTCGAAACATAAATAAAACCATTTTATATGATATTTGTATTATTTTTCAAAATATTTTTTGTGATGTGCATTATGTCTGAACCAATTTTCATAGCATTTTTTTTTTTATTATTATTCCGATTGAGGCATCACCAAAACATGCATTTTGAACGCATCAACCGCTTCTTCTGGCGTCGAAAATCGTTGACCACATTAGTTTATTTTTCAAGGATTGGAACAAAAAGAAATAATTGACTGCCAAATCAGGACTCTACTGTGGATGACCCATCAATTCGATGTTTTGACCAGTCAAATATTGGGTTGTTTGTGTCATAGTCAATGTGCAAGAGATCACACCGTCATGGTAAAAATGATCCTGGGTTACTGTTTTATTATTGGGTCATTCCATGCCAAATCAACCAATCACTCAACCTGACCCTTTCAGATTTCAATGAAACTCTCAGGAATCATTCTGGCTGATGATATAAATTTGAGCATATTTTTATTTTTTACTTATTGCTTTTTATTTTCATACAAAAATTATTTAAATTTTGAAAAATTATCATTTTTTAGCTTGTTTACATGTTTTTAATTTTGAATTCCTCAAGTTCTATCAAACATAGAAAGTTTTATGACCACTCATTTTAAAGAGGAGTTTATAAGGTTTAATTTGATATGCAAGTTGACTATCCATCGTTAAAAAAAATACAATTTAAATTTTTTTAATTGAAAATTTAAAAAAATTTTTAGATAGTCATTTTTAAAAATTTTGAAAAAATTGTATGTTGGATGTAATATTATAAATTTAAAAAATTCTGAAATTTTTAGAGTAGGATCTCAAAGGGATCAGGAGTTATGAAATAAAAGCTAAAAATTACCATTAAAATAACAATTCAATTCTATCTATTTTGTTATTAAGTTATAATTTGTATGGTAATTTTCAGCCTTTATTTCATAACTCCTGATCCCATTGAGATCCCACTCTAAAAATTTCAGAATTTTAAGTTTATAAAATTACATCCAACATACAATTTTTTCAAAAAAAATTTTAAATGACTATCCTAAAATTTTCAAATTTTAAACTTTAAAAAATTTTTAATTTATTTTTTTTAACTATGCATAGTCAACTTAAACCTTATAAACTCCTCTTTAAAATGAGAGGTCATAAAGTTTTCTACGTTTGACAGAACTTGAGAAAGTTGAAATTGAAAATATATATGCAAGTCAAAAAATGGTAATTTTTCAAAATTTAAATAATTAATTTTATGAAAATTTAAAGCAATAAATAAAAAATAAAAATATGCTCAAATTTATATCATAATAGAGAATGATCCCTGGCAATTTCATTGAAATCTGAAATGGTCAGGTTGAATAATGAATTTTTTTGGTTGATTTGACATGGAATGACCCTATTTTTTCTTCAAAGACTTCTGGCAAACAAATGGTTGCTTACCACTCAGAACGGACTGTTCTACAATTCTCTAGAAACGTTGTAACCATATGCCCATTCATCCCAAAAAACAGGCGGCCATTCGCTTAGAAGTGCCTCGCGCAGGAACAACCTTTGTTGGATTTGACCGATCTTGAAAAACCCATTGCTGTTTACTTTTGAGCTCATACACATACAGATCCAAGTTTCGTAACTTGTGTAAATGTTGCACACGGTTTTTGACGCACTACGATTGTATTTTTGAGCATTTCTTTACAGCAATCGACACGAACGTTTTGAGCTATTGTCAAAATATGCAGAATCCAACGCACACTAATCTTTTTCAAAATTAAATGTTCATGCAAAATCTTGAGTAGGCTTGCCATACTATAACGCCCCAAAACATACCTAAATCTTACGGTATGTCACATGACGATCTTACTTTATCAGTTCGCACACAGCATTGATGATTTATGGTACAACAATCGATAATGAACGATCTTCTTTAAATTGCCAGCGAAAGATGACCAAGACTGAATTGACTAAATCAGTGACATACACAGGTTTCAGATAATACTTCATCGCTAAAAATCGTTAAGAGTTGATCAATGCGCTGCTGTTAAGATAATCCACGTCGAAAGTCGAAGTAAAGCATCGCACAAAAATTCTCACGAGTTAATTGCATTTTTTAATTGAGATGAAACTTTAAAGTATCGAAACAACACAAATTTCGCATGACAAAACTTTCTGAATACTTACAGAGTCAACAATGTCAAACTTTACGGTGCATATGTCGGATATTGCCACTTTCGGATACATAAACCCTCGTATTTACATTGCTTTGAGAGAAAACGGGTTAATCTTCCATAATCGCCCTGCGCATGATTTATGTAAATTATTTTTTAAAATGAAGGTTGAAAATTATAAAAAAAATCTGTAAAACGAGGTACAGTTTTCGAATATTTGAAAATATATTTTATATCCTGTGTAAAAATTGAAAATGTGCGACATTTAGAACTCAATAAATTTGCAACAGGAAGCGAAATTGATTGTTCAGGTCGTAACCAGAATGACATCAGCGGTACTTATGAGTCATGAACATGTTTTTACTTTATAACATAGATTTTACTACATTTTTTGAATTAATTTTATTGCCCCTGTTATAACGGTGTTCTTTATAATGGCGCTTTTACTGAACCCTTCAGTATCGTTAGACATTTTTCACGCTATACTGAAAATATATGCACTAACATTAAGATTCACCATCAGATTAATCGGTATGACAACTCCATTTATACATGAAGGGGGTGGAGTTTCGAATAAAACGAATGAATACATATTATAATTCCCCTGTTGTATAACATAAACGGGATAACGAGGCAGACAATCCCCTCATACTTGCAATGTTGCCATACATCACATAACCTCAAAAATCCACGTCATTAATGAAAAGATGACTAATTTCACATGAGCAGCCATCTGTCAGCTGAAATCCTACAGCTCAACTTCACTCGGTTTCCTCTCTCATACAGCGGAAAAGGGAAGGCAGCACTCAGACACGACTGAATAGCGTGCAAATTTGAAAAGTGCCACGTGGTCTATATATAAGGGTAGAGGGCCTCCCTTCGCGTTCGAAAGAACCTTTTTTTTTTTTTTTTTTTGTCATTGTTGCCAGAGAAAGAGGAAAAAAAAAGATTTAAGTAAAGAGCACACGCGAGGAGTGTGACTTGAGCACGGAAACTAACACGGTGTAAGAAAATTACACTTGAAGTAGCTTTTTAGTGGAACATTTTCTACCTGGAATAGATAAAAGTGCCTGGGGGAGAAGATATTTCATAAGCAAAGAAATATCTCCATTTTATGTAACATTTTTATTAAATAAATGTGGCTGCGGTTTTATCAACCAAAGCCCATTTTTGGTCATGTTCTTGTTGGTTAGGAAGTCTTCAGATTCTCTTGATCGAGTTGGATTCAATATGTCAAGGCAAGGATCTGTTTAAGAAAAAGTTCTATTCTTTTAAAAAACCGCTCACAAAAATTTTCAGCTTAAAAAGATTATCCTTCACAATTTTTTTCATCTTAAAAGAAGACCCCTCCGTCACAAAATTTTTAACGCTAAAACAAAACCCTTCAAAAAATTTTTAGCTTAAAAGATTATCCTTCATAATTTTCATAATCTTAAAATAAGACCCCTCCCTCACAAAATCTTTAACACTAAAACAAAACCCTTCACAAAAATTTTCATTTTAACACAAAACCCTTCACAAAAATTTTCACATTAACACGAAATTTTTCACATTAAAACAGGACTCTTCACAACATTCGTTGCTTTGAAAAAATCTTTCACAAACTTTATCATTTCAAAACAAAATCTTACCTGTCACAAAATAAATGGACTCAAAGAACATATTACTTAACTTTTTTATGCTTTAACTTTTAGTATAGATATACATTACGATAATTCCAAATTCACAAAATTAAGACTAGAATTTTCAAAAATTTAAGAAAAATTGTGCACAATAACACAATCAGGACCCAGTACAAAAAATCTGGACAGACCCTCTGCAATAGGTCCATCACTAAGAAGAGGCGGAAAAAAGATTTAAAAACGTCGACAAGAAAGAGTGTTACATACACATGAATATGAAATTACAAGTAATAATCAACAAAAATTATGTATTGGAAACAGATAAATACCCCCTCCACTAATGAGTATTAATACAATTTTGCTGGTTCTTACTGAATTATTTCTTTTTTACTTCAAAACAAGAGTTAATTTATTTACATTATTTCGAATCTTGCACATCGAAGCATATCAGTCCGAAATCGAATTTAAAATTATGTTATACGCAGCGGTTCCCAATCTATGAGTCGCGACCCACTGGTGGGTCGCGGAATAATCAAGATTTGTCGCAAAAAATGTATTTTTTATTTCATCTGCTATAAAAATAAAACAGTTTCAACAGCAAGTAATATTCCAATGGAAAATATTTAATTTTCTTTTGGATGAATGAATATATGAGCAGAATATCCAGAAATATCAAAATCAGCTTTGAATACCTTGATTCAACACGACATGCTTTTCCTGCTTTGCTGCTTTTGAAAAACAGAGAAACGCAAGCCGCATGTAGAAAGTGACCTAAAGTTAAAATTAACCAGTTTTAAGTCTCATATGCCCTCATAGGTAAAAACCATTGCCAGAAGTCTCACAGATTATGAAGTTGTTTTGATAATAATTAAATGCACTTTTAATTTTGAAGTTTGCCTTTTACTTTAATTATTATTCCAATTACACATATTGGTATTACCAATTCTTGAGTTGAGAGTGTATCCTTCCTATGGAAATCTGACTTCTTCATAGGATAAAATAGCCGATATAGCTAATAGAAGTCATACAGCAGTTTCTATTACCGATATGCAGAGCTGTATGACAGGCGCACGCCGAGCGCAGAAAATTTTATGAACTTTGCAGAAAATTTTAAGCAAACAGCGCAAAGAGAATTAGGTAAATAATAATAATTATTATTATTATTACTAAATGCCTACGATGAAGTCATATAATAAATATCACTAATATTACTATATGTAAATATAAGGTATTTTATTTTAAGAATTATTTCTTAAAATAATATACCTTATTAAAAGACTTACTATTAATAGTACACTAGACCCGAAAGGGTTAAGGAATTAATATTAAACCACGCCTGAATTATTTGAGGCAGTGGGCTACGTATACCTTAACCTAGCATAGGATCCGTTATCTGAAAAGAGTGGAAAGAGGTTATAAGATACGATACGGCTGGCAATGACAATGCAAGTTCAAAAGGTCGTCACAGTTTTTCGGAAGAACACCGATATCTTCTGACCGTAACACAAACAATCGGAGTCTGAGATATTGGATTCGATGCGAATCGACTCGCATATATATTTTTTTCTTTTTTGCACTCATTTTTTTTATATGCACCTCATGAATATTGACAATAACACGAAACACAGTGAACTAACTCCCTTTTACAGCGTACTTCAAGGAAAGTCATTTTTCGTACATAAGAACCAAGATGTCGGAAAAACAACTTAAGGTCTAAGCAGATAGCACTAACGTCTTGCGCTATCTTAGATCTTTCGTGTCGGCGCTTTTGTTCTTTCAGTGCACTGAATCCGAACTTCAAGAGAGAAATCCAACGCGAAGTCAGTTGACAGCTTTACGACTGTAGATGTGAGGAGATAAAAGTTCCCCTTCCTTTGTAAATTTGGGAGGGTCAGGCCTCAAAAATCATTTAAAGAGATTTTACCCTTGTTTCGTTCGGTCAACAACGATTGATTGATTGCTCCTTTAGTGTAATAAAAACTAGAGCTGTTCGCTCCGAGCCTTATGACTATTCTCAAATGCTCTGCTCAACCAGCAGAAAACATTTTGATAGTAGACTGACTCCCTCAAATCTTTATTTTTCGTAACGTATTTACTCGTGTATAACGGGCACTTTTTCCCCCGAAAAATTAGGGCAAAACTTTTAGGTGAGCGTTATACACGGGATGATTTTTTACTGCTGGATTTAATCACACGATATACATATGAATAAAAAATTTATTCAAAGAAGACTAACTCGGAAATTCTTACTTAACTGAAGTATTACTGCATCTTTATTTCACTCCTTGCACTATTTTACACAACGATGCTAATAATATGATTTAAGGGTGTTCTCAGCTGCTCAGCTCAATAAGCGCAAAACATTTTGACTAATTAACAAATTCATTTTTTAACGAAAATGTATGAAATTGGACGGTCTGGCTATGTAAGCACTTTCGAAGTCGTTGACTGGTTTTTCTATACTTTCGTCGGAAAATGCAGTCCAAAACATCATTTTTGACGGCTTCTTCTGAAATATCTATTGCGCTTGTACAAAAACAGAAAAATCAGTGCGATTAGATAGTTTCTGAATAACAACACCTGTTAGTTTCATGCATTTCTGAAGAATAATTAATTAAAATTTATGTCACAAAGTTGCCCTTTTTAATTTAAGAACACCCTTAAAAGCTAATTAGTATTTCTCGTTGTCGTCATTTACTTCTTCACCCGTTCTCCTCCACTGTCATTCACTCCCTACTCGAAGTCTAAAAATGTATTTTTGACTTGTTTTCTGGCGTGATGTAATGTTTGTTTCGACTTTCTTTACTGAAATTCATTTGGTCATTCATTCACTTGCTTATCAAATTTACGATGCGCGTTATATACGAGATTTTAAAAAATCGTCCTTTTTTCGTGTAAAGTACGGGGTGCGCGTTATACACGAGTAAATACTGTAAGAACCAAGATGTCGGAAAAACAACTTATGGCTGTTCTCAATTGCTCTGCTGAAGAAGCGGAAAACGTTTTGACATATTTACAAATTCATTTTTTAACGGAAAGATATAAAATTGCAAAAGCCTGACCATGGAAGCAGTCTAGAATCCAGTGTTAGAAATTAGCAGTCGTTAGTCGTCAAATGCAACTAAAAAATTGACTTTGACAACTAGAAAATTATTCTTGGTCGTCAAATTTGACGTCTGCCTTTTTAAAAAATTTATTAGACATTCAGCTCCGAAAATTAAAAAAAAAAAAAAAGGTCTAGTCTGAAAAATCAGAACTAAAAAAACATTTCAAAAAATAGTCGCGAAAAAAAAAAAAAAAAAAAAAAAAAAATTTCATCAATTGCTTGTATACGAAATCGCCACTTTCGGCAAAAGATGGGAGAAAAAAACAATTTTTTTTTTCTTTTTCAAAAAATAGTAAAAAAGCAAAAGTTTTTTATACAATAGCGTAAAAAAAGGCAAATTTCTACAAAGTATTGCGAATAGAGATGCAAATTTCGTCAAAGAATCGCAAGAAAAACGCAAATTCCATAAAATAATCGCAAAAAAAGTTAATTTCGTCAAAAAAATCTGGGGAAAAAGACAAACTTTGTTATAGAATCGCAAAAAAATGCAATTTTCTATGAAGGATCGTGAAAATAAATCTTAATTTCGTCACAGAATCTTTAGTAAAAAGCTAATTTTGTCAAAGAATTACAGAAAAAATAAGAATCTTGTCATAGGATCGCAATAAAGTCTTAATTCCATCAAAAGCTCACGAAAAAACGCAAATTTCTTCAAGGAATTCCAAACAATCAGTAATTTTCACCAAAGGATTGCGAAAAAAACACATAATTAACGGGGGGGGGGGGGTTCCCAGCCCAGCAGAAAACGACAAATTTTGTCAAAAGATAGCGAAAAAATACTGCCGATTTCGTCAACAAATCTAAAAAAAACATGGCAAGGCTTGTCAAAAGATCGAAAAAACGGCAAGTTTCGCCAAATGATTGCGAAAAACACGTCAAAGTTTGGCAAAAGATCGTGAAAAAGGCAAAATATTTTAAAAAATCGCGAAAAAACTAGCAAGTTTCATCAAAAGATTGCGAAAAAACCGGCAATTTTCGTCAAAAGATCACGAAAAAACGGCCAGTTGCGTCGAAACATCGCAAAAATAGCTGCAAATTTCGTTGAAAGATTGCGAGAAAACGGCAAATCTTGCCGAAAGATAGCAAAATACGCAAAATTCGTAAAAATGGTACGACCCCCCCCCCCCCCCAAAAAAAAAAAAAAAAAATATTGGTAGTGGATTTTTTTCTTGTCTCTGTAGTAACCTTAAAGAAAATTTGATGCGAATTTCAAAATTATTCTTTTACTCCAAATCACTCCAAAATTATATGCAGTATTACAGTAATATTAATATGAATTTTAGAAACTGCAACTAAAAATCTTAATTTGACGCCTAAGGTTTTTACAGTAGTCGTCATTTGACGCCTCCCTTTTATCTCCCAATTTCTATCACTGCTAGAATCTAATTCAGTTATCTATTTTCTGATCAATAAATTGCCTGTTGAGTAATAAGCTCTTTTGATCACGTGACAATGCGTTTTTCCACCCTAGTTTCACTGGTTTTTTTTTATTATCTGGCTCGGAAAGTCGATTCAAAACACCCACTTTGACACCACTTTCTGAAAAATCTATTGTGTTGGGGAAATAAGTGCGATTTGATAGTTTCTGAGCAACATTTTCACCTAGTTTCGTGCATTTCTGAAAAATAAATTTAAATTTATGTTATAATGTTGGCATTTTTGATTCGAAAACAGCCTTAAAACCTCCTCAGTCCTGAGGCAAATCTTGCCAAGCACCACAAAAACCGGTTTAAAATTACTATACAATATCTCCAAAGATATATCAGTCCATATACCGTTTTTTTATGATATGAATGCATAGTAAAAAAGTCTACCTTGGTAGCGCCACCTTTTCAGCGATTTAACAAAACGTAATCAGAACCATATTATATTAAGTACTAACTAAATCTAAAGTTTTATCAAAATCCGTGCAATAGTTTTTGAAACATGGCTATTGTGAAAATTGTGAGTAATGCAGCATAGCAGCGCCACCTGTCGAGCGATATACGCCAAAAACTAATCGAATAAAATTTAAATCAAGGTCTAGCAGTATCTAAAGTTTTGTAAAATTCCGTTCATTAGTTCTCGAGATAGAGCGCCCACAAAACTTCTGTCGCATATAGACGGACAGAAGTTTTGAAAAAAACATATCTTTCGAGTTCTCTGACCCCTAAAACGTATAAATCCGTCGAAAACTTGATTTTGAAAACTTTCGCTAATCCAATACTTTCATCTTGCAAAGATAGAAGAAAGTAAAAATCTAATGAAAATATATCATCAAATTTAAAAAAAGTATAATTTAGATTACTTCAAACAGTCTGTTTTACATAAAAAGGGGGGTGGGGGTGGAAATCATTATAAGAAAATTTTATTTTAAAATATCATTAAGAATTTCTGCTTGCAACTTTTATTCATTCCAAATCCGCAGCCTCGAAGAAGAAAAACTACTTGCTACAAATTAATTTTATTGAGGCAGAAAAAGACATAAGTAACAATTTTAATTTTCAAATTACTTTCACTCTTTATCCTCAACGGATACACTCTCCTTGCGCTAAGGAGGAGAGAGAAAAAAAAAAAAAAATCACAGCTCTAAGGAATGCTCGTCAATGTAAGAGAGAGATAAATTGATTTTTTTCAATAAAAAGCTTAATTAATTAAGAAACGTGAGTGCGCTGGGAGGAGAGAATTTCCGGACACCTCCGTCATTTGCTTAGAAATTTCGTAAAAAAACAGGAAAAGAAAAATCGTGAAAGAAAAAAAAATAATTGAGATACTTTTCAGGATTTTTTTTTTTTTTTTTTTTTTTTAATGCTTGTGTATTTTGAGTTTTTGTATAAAGATCTTCATTCTACATAAAACCGTAAGTTTTGAGCTTAAAAATTTCAATTAAAAAAAATCTAACTTTTTTTTGTATAATATCCATAGCTTATCTTTCACATCTTTTAAGGTTTTCACCTAAATGATTTTTTTTTTTTTGGGGGGGGGGGATGCTTAATTTCTTTTTTAAAAAAATTAAAGGTTTTTTTTTCTTTATTTTTATTTATTTATATATTTATTTATTTTTTATTTATTTTTATTTTTTTTTGTAAATATAGATGAATTTACAGCAAACAGAAACACGCTTTATTTTAAAATTGGCTGATCTACCCGCCATTGACCTCTGATAACCTCAAATTTGTATGATTTTATAACTTTAACACAATTTTGTATGAATTATATGCATTTAAAAAAAAAATCGCGAAAAAATATTGATATTTAGAGGAAAAAGTGCTCGTACGAAAGCATGATCTTGTTTTCTTATCGTAGGCTCGTTTCTTATCGTATTTATTTTCCAGTAGTAATTTATATTTAGTATAACTTACTTTTAGATTAATTCAAACAGTGTATTTCACTTTTTAAAAAGGGGAGAAAATCTTCATAATAAGAATATTTTATTTTAAAAAGTCGTCAAGAATTCTGCTTGCAATTTTTATTCACATCAATTCCGCAGCCTCGAAGAAGAAAAAATTACTTGCTACAAATTAATTTTATTGAAGCAGAAAAAGACATAAGTAACAATTTTAATTTTCAAATCACTTTCACTCTTCATCTCCAATGAATTACACTCTCCCTGCACTAAGGAGAAGGATAAAAAATAAAACTAAAATTCACAGCTCTAAGGTATGCTCACCAATGTTGAGAGATAAAATTGATTTTTTTCAATAAAAGGCTTAATTAATTAAGCAAACGTGAGTGTGCTGGGAGGAGGGAATTTCCGGACACCCCCGTCATTTTCTTAGAAATTTAGTAAAAAAATAAACATGAAAAAAAATTAAGATTCTTTTCAGATTTTTTTTTAATGATTGTATTTTGAGTCTTTTTATAAGGATCATTTTACATAATACCGTTATTATTGAGCATAAAAATTTCAATTAACAATTTTTTATAATATTCATATCATTTAAGATTTTTATTTAGATGGTCTTTTTTTTTTCGGGAGGATGGGGGGATGCTTAGCTTATTTTAAAAAAAATTAATGAGTATTTCAATTTTAAACTTAAAGGAATCTACAGCAAACCGAAACACATTTTATTTTATAACTGACTGACCTGCCTGGCGTTGACCGATCTCAATGATAATAACCTCAAATTTGTATGATTTTTTTAACTTTAACACAATTTTGTATAACTTACAAACATTATTTTTATTAAAAAAAAAAAAAAAAAAAAAAAAAAAAAAATCACGTAAAAATATTGGTATTTAGTGACAAAAACGATCGTACGTAGACTTTTACGACGTACGTAGGGAGGGGGGGGGGATCTTCATTATAACAAAATTTTATTTTAAAAAGTCGTCAAGAATTCGCTTGCAACTTTTATTCACATCAATTCCGCAGCCTCGAAGAAGAAAAATTATTTGCTACAAATTAATTTTATTGAAGCAGAAAAAGACATAAGTAGAAATTTTTATTTTCAAATTACTTTCACTCTTCATCTCCAACGAATTGCACTCTCCCTGCGCAAAGGAGAAGGGAAAAAATAATAAAACTAAAATTCACAGCTCTAAGGAATGCTCGTCAATGTAGAGAGATAAAATAGATTTTTTCAACAAAAGGCTTAATTAATTAAGCAAACGTGAGTGTGCTGGGAGGAGGGAATTTCCGGACACCCCCGTCATTTTCTTAGAAATTTAGTAAAAAAAATAAACATGAAAAAAAAATTAAGATACTTTTCAGATTTTTTTTTAAATGATTGTATTTTGAGTCTTTTTATGAGGATCATTTTACATAATACCGTTATTATTGAGCATAAAAATTTCAATTAACAATTTTTTATAATATTCATAGCTCATCGTTCATATCATTTAAGGTTTTTATTTAGATGGTCTTTTTTTCGGGAGGATGGGGGGGATGCTTAGCTTATTTTTTTTTTAAATTAATGAGTATTTCAATTTTAAATTTAAAGGAATCTACAGCAAACCGAAACACGTTTTATTTTATAACTGACTGACCTGCCTGGCGTTGACCGATCTCAATGATGTTAATCTCAAATTTGTATGATTTTTTTAACTTTAACACAATTTTGTATAACTTACAAACATTTTTTTTTTTTTTTTTTTTTTTAATAAAAATAATCACGTAAAAATATTGGTATTTAGTGGCAAAAACGATCGTACGTAGACTTTTACGACGTACGTAGGGAGGGGGATCTTCATAACAAAATTTTATTTTAAAAAGTCGTCAAGAATTCGCTTGCAACTTTTATTCACATCAATTCCGCAGCCTCGAAGAAGAAAAACTACTTGCGACAAATTAATTTTATTGAAGCAGAAATAGACATAAGTAGAAATTTTTATTTTCAAATTACTTTCACTCTTCATCTCCAACGAATTGCACTCTCCCTGCGCAAAGGAGAAGGAAAAAAAATAAATAAAACTAAAATTCACAGCTCTAAGGAATGCTCGTCAATGTAGGAGAGAGATAAATTGATTTTTTCTATAAGAGGCTTAATTAATTAAGAAAACGTAAGTGTGCTGAGAGGAGGGAATTGCCGGACACCTCCGTCATTTTCTTATAGAAATTTAGTAATAAAAAAAAATTGTGAAAGAAAAAAAAATAATTGAGATACTTTTCAGGATTTTTTTTTTATGCTTGTGTATTTTGAGTCTTCGTATGAGAATCTTCATTCTACATAAAATCGTAATTTTTGAACTTTTTTGTATAATATCCATAAGCTCTTTTTTTTTTTTTTTTTTTTTTTTTTCCGATTAATGTAGATGTATCTACGTCGAACAGAAACACGCTTTATTTTATAACTGACTGATCTACCCGGCATTGACCTTTGATAACCTCAAATTTGTATGATTTTATAACTAGAGGTCTGCACGGGCCGAAATTTCCAGCCCCGGGCCCGGCCCGAACGAAAAAAATAATGGCCCGACCCGGCCCGAAAGTTAAAATTTCGGCCCGAGCTCAGCCCGGTCCGGAAAAAAGTTTAAAATTCGGCCCGAACCCGACCCGGCTCGAGTGAATTTCTACAGAACATTGATCTTTAATCTTATGGAAGAGTTCTGACCAAAAAAAAATTATATTAGTCTTTTTTTTTTTCCATGTTTATAATCTCCATTTATGCAGAAGTGCCGTAGGCTGCGATATTTATGCTTTTAAATGAATCTTTGTTTGTTGTATGTAAATGTTTCAGTTATCACTAGTATTATTAATCTATATTCCCTGTAATGGAGACAAAAAATCGAAAAAGCGGTATATGGTAAAATTTCTAAAGACGAAATCGCTTTGGAACGAAAAAAAAAAAAAAAAAAAAAAAAAAAAAAAAAAATGAATTACCTTCTTAGCAGGTGTAAATGTTTAATATATTTTTTTCTCCCGTATTGTTGTATTCATTTTGCATGGATGAACATTTTGAAAGAAACTTTCAGTTTTCAGTTTAAAAAAAAAATTCCGTCATAATCATGGTTTTTTTTTTTTTTTTTTTTTTTTTTTTTTTTTTTTTTTTTTGGGGTGTGTGTGTGTTTAATTCTATTTTAAAACGCCTAGTAATCTACGATTCTTTAAAAGGAATAAATTCTAATGTTTAATTGTAGAATAATGACGGCTTAAAAGTATATGCTTTTTTTGCAGAAATTTTTGGACAAAGCCAAATATTACTGATTTATAAAAAGACGAGAAAAGGATTTTCATATAGGAAGATTCAATAGGAACTGATTTTTTTGGTCCATGAAAACTAGGAAGAATGGAATCAGTCTCGGCTTCGTACGGAAAAAAAAGTTAGGCCCGGCCCGATACTCCAGCAAAAAAATTAAGGCCCGAGCCCAGCCCGACCCGAAAAGATTAGTGACTAGGCCCGGCCCGGCCCGAGTCTTCAGAAGTAAGGCCCGAGCCCGGCCGGGCCCGAATGCCATTATTGGAAATCGGCCCGTGCAGACCTCTATTTATAATTTTAACACAATTTTGTATGAATTACATACATTAAAAAAAAAAAATCTCGAAAAAATATTGATATTTAGAGGGAAAAGAGCTCGTACGAAGGCATGATCTTGTTTTCTTTCTTGTAGGCTATAATTTATTTTTAGTAGTAATTTATATTTAGTATAATTTATTTTTTAGATTACTTCAAACAGTGTATTTCACTTTGGAAAAAAAAAAGGGGGTTGGGGGAGGAATCCTCATAAGACAATTTTCTTTTAAAAAGTCGTCAAGAATTCGCTTGCAACTTTTATTCACATCAATTCCGCAGCCTCGAAGAAGAAAAACTACTTGCGACAAATTAATTTTATTGAAGCAGAAAAAAAAGACATAAGTAACAATTTTAATTTTCAAATTACTTTCACCCTTCATCTCCAATCAATTACACTCTCCCTGCGCTAAGGAGAAGAAAAAAAAAAGATAAAGCTAAAATTCACAGCTCTAAGGAATGCTCATCAATGTTAGAGAGAGATAAATTGATTTTTTCAATAACCAGCTTAATTAAGAAAACGTGAGTGTGCTGAAAGGAGAGAATTTCCGGACACCTCCGTCATTTGCTTATAGAAATATAGTTTTAAAAAAGGGGGGGGGGAGTGGAAAAAAAAATTAATTGAGATACTTTGCAGGATTTTTTTTATGCTTGTGCAATTTCGAGTCTTTGTATGAGGATCATCCAACATAAAACCGTTATTGTCGAGCGTAAAATTTTCAATTAAAAAATTTTCTATAAAAATTTTTTGTAATAATATTCATAGCTCATGTTTCACATTTTTTAAGGATTTTATTTAAATGGTCGTATCTTTTTATTATTATTATTATTTTATTGATGCAAATGCTATAAATAGTTCTGAAATGAATATTCATACTTCTGATGCAGTGTTTCACACAACAATCTTAACTAGTTTTCCAATTTAAATTTCGGCATGTTTTCACTTAAAACATCAATTAACAAACATGGCAAGCTAATGTTTCATTAGCCACTCAGCTGCAAAAAAGTTGTTGAAAACATTAATATTGCAGCAAATTTTCCATGATTCTTTGACAAAATTCGTATTTTTTCAGCAATCTATTGACAGAATGTGGTTCTTTTTTTTTTTCCACGATTCTTTTACGAAATTTGCGTTTTTACCGCGATCTTTTGACAAAAATCTCGTTTTCACCGCGAAACTGTAACGAAAATTGCATTTTTCTCGCGATCTTGTGAGTAAAACCGCGTTTTTTTCGCGATCTTGTGACTAAAACGGAGTTTTTTTCGCGATTTCTCGACAAAAGTAGCGGTTTTTTCCGTGATTTTTCAACGAAAATTGTATTTTTTATTCCGTGATCTGTTGATGAAAATGACGCGGTCCGCGAGTAATGAAAAATTTTTGGAAAACCGCCCAAAAAGTGTGGGAGAAAATTGACAAGACAGATAAGAAAAATTTTATAATTAAAAACAAGAAAATTTCCACAAATACCCTTTTAAAAAATTACCATGGTGATAAAAGTATCTATTAAAAGTAGGGGAGGGGTACATATTAATATAATTAATTAACTACTTTGAAATCTACTTTGTTACAAAAATCATTGCTTAAAAAGTTTTAAATGTTTTATTAATAACATTTTATGTAATTTTAATCCTCTCTCTCGCTGAAAAAAAGAATCTTTAAAAATTCATACCTAAAAACAAATGTATTTTTTTTAAATTTTTTAATTAGTAATCTTATTTTTATCACCAATGTGCATACTTCAAGAGAGGAGGGAAATAGGAAGTTAAGGAAGTTAACAGTACGATGAAATTATCTCGTCATTGTCAATACATAAATAGAACTTTTTCAATTAAATATTCGATTAATTAAGAAAGCAAAAGATGCGAGAGGGAGAAGATAAAAATTCCGGATACTTTACGTCATTTTCTTGAAACAAAAAAAAACAAGTAAAAAGAAACAAATTAGAGTATAAAATGATTAGTTAAAATAATTTTTAATGAATTCCTTATTCTATAATTGTGCATCCTGAGCATTTATATAAAAAATAAGGTGTTCCAAAATTCAACCAACAAATTAATAGGCGTGATAGAAAAAATCCGTGCATTAGTTTTTGTGGATTAGCTTTTGAGATAAAGCTATAGCAAAATCTTAAAAAATCTGCATAACAGCGTTACATGTTAGGTGATGTACACTCAAAGCGAATCAGATTCAAATTTTTATCAGGTACAAACTGAATCTGAAAATTGATGAAAATCAAATGTTGTGGAATTCCCATTAGTTCTTGAGATACAGCGCCCACAAAATTTTTGTCTCATACAAACTGACAGACAAACAGACATTTTGTGAGAACATGTTTTTTGGGTTGTCTGACCCCCTAAAACGCGTAAATCCGTCGAAAACCGGATTTCGAAAATTTTATCGAATCCAATACTTTTTTCTTGTAACGATAGAAGAAAATAAAACGTTAATAAAAACTTGGTTTGAAATCGAGTAATAAGATATGATCTTTCGTTACACAATCTTATTTTTCAGAAAAATATAATAATATTCATTCAGAAAATGCGGACCCGAGTAAAACACATTGGTCCCTGTTCGACCCCTTTTATTGCAGAATTTAAATGTCTTCTAAACACAAAGCTATCATTGCACTGCTTTATCTCAAACTATGCTACACTCCCATAAAAAATGATTATTTTATATCTCGTCATAGTTTAAGAGGAAAGTAATGTGGAAATGGAAACTTTTAAAGTGAATTTTCCTTTCAAAACATTAACACTTTGCCTCGACGGAATATTTAAGAACGGGATAAAACAGATAAATACTGTTTAAATGGAATCATAACACTCTTTTAGCATAAATCGATTAAATATATATGCCATCATTATAAGGTTTCTCCTGCATGCAGAATTAAACAGATAACGGTTCGATGAAAATGCGCAGTAAATATATCAGAGGCAGAATTTGAAAGTGAAGACTGAATACAAAAGGGAAAATTTATCCAATGCCGAATGATATTTATGGGTGACAGTAATAATATTAATAAAAAACTTTATTACTTACCCATCATACGCAGTATAGGATAATTCTTGCAATCGTTTTGAAAATCGAAAAAAAAAATTGAAGAATTGGAAGTTTCAGACCCTGGAGATTCAGAAAAATATATTTTTAGAAAAAAAAAAAAAAATGCCGTCCGTCTGTCTGTCTGTAAACGCTCTATCTCCCAAACAAATTGAAATAGGAACTTGAAATTTGATGTGTAATTAGTATCTAATAATAGAAAGAAGCCTATTGAATATGAGTAACTTCGATTATCCGAATCTTTTTCCGCTCTCACGAAATATTCGTTCTGATGAAAGGCATGTAAAAAAATTTCGATTTTCTTCATTTTAAGGAGTGGATGTAAAAGACAATAAAATAACACAAATTTTGCATTAAGAACGAAGTCGATCGGATAATGAATTGCCGAGATATTTGTAATCCAATTTTAACCAATCTTCGATTTTTCATGACCCTGTATTCCATTCAAATTTCAATTCAAAGATTTATTTTAATTGGATGTCAGACGCTTAATCCGACGTAGTAAACTGTTAGGTAATATGATTATTATTTTTAGAGTTGTAAATATGCTTCTTTTACGCAATTCGGTACTACTTGAGTAGCTTGGCATTTTATATAATTTGTCGAAATCGGTTCGAATTAGAGTAGTAGGATTTGATCTTTCGCTTCACCATCTTATTTTTCACAAAAATATAATAATTTTCATTCAGAAATAAACGAACCATAGTACAACAAAGCCTGCATAGGGTCCCTGTTCGACCACTTTTAAATACAGAATTTAAACGTCTTCTAGGTACAAAGCTGTCATTGCACTGCCTTATCTCAAACTATGCTACACTCCCATAAAAATGATCATTTTATATCTCGTCGTAGTTTAAGAGGAAAGTAATGTGAAAATGGAAACTTTTAAAGTGAAATTTCCTTTCAAATCATTAACACTTGGTCTCGACGGAATATTTAAGGACCGGGATAAAGCAGATAAATAGTATTAAATGGAATCATAAAACACCCTTTTAGAATAAATCGATTAAATATATATCTTCCATTGTTATAAGGTTTCTCGTGCATGCAGAATTAAATAGGATACGGTTCGATGAAAGCGCGCAATAAATTTATCAGAAGCAGAATTTGAAAATGAAGTGGGTGTCTAAATACACAAGGGGAAATTTACTCAATGGCAAATTATATTTATGTGCCACAGTAATAAGATTAATAAAACCCCTTCCCAAGCTCATGTTGAATTCGGGAGGTGGCCCAGGAGGGACATTCCAACAGAACATTGAACCCCCCCCCCCACCCCGGAACTCTATAAAGATCCCCCCGTGGACACAGAAATCCCTTCCTTAGAAAAATGTCTGAATTCAACACTGCCCGCGTCCGAGAAAGAAAACGTCCCACCTTGAAATATTTAGGATTTTCTGCTAATTAATATCTAGAAGTAAAAATTATTTGATCCGTAGAATTCCATAATAGATATATTATTTTCTCTTTCGTTGTAAACGCACGTATGATAACTTCGATTTTTTTCATAAGAATGTGGATAAAGACATCCACAATTATATTTCAGTTTTATTGCTTGAAAAAAAATCATTTTAATTTCTATTAAATCCTATAATAGAGATTTTAGGACACATAAAAGTCAATAAAACATTTAGCATTTCTTACCAAATTTTGATTGGCTAAGGTTTTCCCAATAGCTGACACCTCCGTGTAGCGGACAATTTCTGCGCTCCCGAGGTGTCCGTTATTTAGAGGTTTTAATGTATAGTAAATTGGCAAGCAGCTACGTTGGTTCAACTTTCTTTCTGTTGCATGGAGGGGGAGAAGTTTTTTCTACTCTTTCTTTTTTTTTACAGTATACTGCCAAACAATTTCATAAAATATAGCTATGCCCTTTTAAAAACCTTGAGATAAATGTCTATAACAAAAAACGTTTTAATACTAGTCTGGCAAACTGCCATTTTACCTTTTTCTACTACATTTTTTCTTCTATACGGCAAAATATGAGTTACCTATATCGCGTTGCAAGCCTATTTTTATTTTGAAAATATTCCATTCAGACTGTTGAAAAAAAAACGGAAAAATAAAACATCTCAGTTATAGCTTTCTTTCATTTTGCTTCAAAATATCGCCATGCTTCTTTGCTTTTTGCAATCTCGATTACAAAGCCACTTTTCTGTTACGAATAACAATCTACTTCAAAACTTTCATATGGAATTCTTGAAATCAAGTATTGTATCAAATATCAGTTAATATAACTGTGATTGTTTTGTTCAAACCAGTAATCGTTCTATATATTATAATTGTTGCCAAGTCCATAAAAAAATGGGACAAAAAAATAGGGGAAAGGTGGGAAACTTTTCAAAATGTGAATCAATTAAGGGGGCTCAGAGGTTAAAAACTTTTCAAAAAATTGATTTTATGATCTAGTTTGATTATTCAATTAGTTCTTAACTCAATGCAAAAAACCGCATAAAAATATTAGCATTTTTAACGGAGTTATAAGCATTTATGTATCAATACTTACATAGCCGCATCCATATACAGTCGAGTCTCTATATAACGAAAGCCATCGTTCCAGTAAAAAATTCGTTATATAGCGAAATTCGATGTATAGAAAATGATGTTAAAAATCGTATTTAATGTGTAAATTTTGAACAAATATTATTTTTGATGTTTTTAATTAAGAATTTGTAATGTTCAAAAGTAAATATTAACCTAACATTCTATTTCTTAATTATTTAAGCAGTTTCAAAATAAGAGAACAGACATTTATTGGAAAGTTTAATGAAAATCAAATAAGGAAGACTTGCATTAATTACAGACGAAGGAATCTGTAATTTTTCGTTGTTTTGATTTTAAAATTGTTACGTTCTCAAAAAAAATGCGCAAATTTTTAGCAAGGAATGAAAAATTGTAATTAACATTTTCCTCCATTTGAAGGCCTCTCTTAGGTGCCTCTGATTGATTCTTTTCTTATATGTGTAACAATTTAATTGACTCTGTTTTAAGAAGAATGTTGAAAGGTGTGTTTGAGCTGGGATGAATTCGTTAGATTTAAAAGACAAGGAGATAAGTAATAAATAAAAAAAACTCAGCATTGAACAATAAATCAAAAATAAGTGATGGAAAATTGATTCCATATGATTTCGAATCTTTTTTAAAACTGAATAAATTAAGACCAATTTATGAAAAAATCCGTTATATGGAGATAGCTATTTCGCTATATAGAGACTGTTTTTAATGTAATCATGCGAAAAGGGGTCCGTTCCTACAAAAAATTCGTTATATAGAGAAATTCGATGTATGGAGTTTCGCTATAGGGAGATTCGACTGTAATTTCAACTTTAAGTCGTGTTTTCTCAAAACTTGATTTTTGACGACTAACACAAAGATTAAAAGAAAACTATTTGATGGAATGGCTTAATTTTTTTTTTTCATGGATATAACATTATAATCTAGATTATGAATTAAGGATATAACTATCACTTAATAAAAACAGTATTAAAAAATCTCTCAAAGTTGAAAATTTAAAAAAAACCTAAAAAATACAACTTTTTTTCCATTAAAAATACTCAAAATATTAAATTATCTAAAATATATTAATTCATAATCTAGATAATGTTATACGCATGCAAAAAAAAAAAAAAAAAAAAAAAAAAAGCAATTCCATCAAATATTTTTTTTTAAATCTTGGTGTTAGTCATCAAAAATTAAGTTTTGACAAAACGCGACTTAAAGTTGAAATTATATGGATGCGGCTATGAAATTGTTGATACATAAATGCTTATAACTCCGTTAAAAATGCAAATATTTTTATGCGGTTTTTTGCATTGAGTTAAGAATTGAATAATCAAATTAGATCATTAAAAAATCGATTTTTTGAAAAGTTTTCAACCCCTGAGCCCCCTTAATTTTTCATATTTCTTGTTTTTCGTCAGAAACTTTCATTTCCGATCTCACATTGCTATGCCAGAATTGCTTGTTTATCTGTGTACTTTACCTTAACTTACAGTTTTACCGATAAATTTTTAAATACAGAATTCGTAAAGCAAAACAGTACTCATAAAGTTCATTTTCTCTTTTTTTCCCCATTTTATAATATTTTCATTAATCTCGAAGACTAATATTTAATATTGTCTGCACTCAAAAATATATGCAAGAAAACAAGATGTGCAAAAAGAACTATTCTTTTACATTAAAAGATACACATCAAATTTTAAACATGGCTAAATTTAGAAAGAGATGTCTAAACATCAGGAATCTGCTTAGAAAAATTAAGGGAAAGAAAGAGAAAAATTAAAAAATATTTTTTAACCCTGAAAAGCTCGAAATTTTCCGAGGCATTTTCGGAGTCATTTTTGAAAGTAAAAACATGAGACTTTCTGAAGAATGTAAAAGAGATGCATAAGATGCCGTGTGATTTCATTTTCTGTCGAAATCATTAGAATTTGATGTATCAACAACTATTTTCTCAGTAAGTATGACCATTTTCGTTCCCAGATCTCTCGCTTCGGAAAATTTCAAAACGCCAACTTCGACAGCATTTTTAGGTGCGTTCGTAATTATGTAAATACGTAGCACCTATAGTTGTCGCTCAGTCCGTCCGTCTGTCTGTCCGTCCGCATATAACAACGCAAAAACTACCCAACCGAATCGTTTGAAATTCAAAATACATAATTATAACATAATTTTGTCGAGTTATTTCAAATTTTATGAAAATCGGATGGTTAGATCAATTACAGGGACAATCAAAAGGATTCCGTTACATTACGGTCAATGCGGAAAAATATTTCAAATGCATTTTTAATCGTTTGAAATTTAAAACATATAATTATTGCGTAATTTTATCGAGTAATTTCAAAGGTTATGAAAGTCGGATGCATAGATCATTTACAGGGACAATCAAAGGTATTCCATTACATTACTGTCAATGAGAAAAAAGGTTCAAATGCATTTTTATGATGTTACACTCATTCGAACATAATAGAATTGGCATGAATCTATGAAATATATACTAAAATATGCATTCTGTACAATCTGTGATGCAAAGAATTTTTATTATTAAATTACAGGGCCACACAAAAGTATTCCACAACATAATGCTATACGGGGAAACATTGTTTGGGGCGTGTTTTAATTATATTCAACCAGTGGCGCAGACTTCCGGGTCTGCGGGTCTGCTGCGCAGACCCTGAAAAATATCTGCAGACCTTGCAATATCTTGGCAGACCCTGAAAAATGCAGGCATGAGTTTTTTCGCAGATGAGCGTTTTTCCGATTTTTTGCCACTTTTTGAGGGAGTAATTTGTTCCGAAATTAAAAAAAAAAAAAAAAATTCGGCCATCAATCCGAAAATTCGGAGATAAGATCACGAAAAAACTCAAATTCCGTCAAAACATTGGATAATAACATGAACAGCATCGAAGAATAACGGGGGAAAAAATGCTAATTTCATCAAAAGCTCGTGGGAAAACGTCTATTTCGTCAAAAGGTCGCGAAAAACGTCAATTTTGTGAAAGGATCGTGAAAAAAAACATGAAAATCGTCGAAAGATCTTTAAATTTTTCTTCAAAAAGTAGCGTGAAAAACGCGCATTATGTCCACGAATCACAGAAAAAATGCAAATTATGTTATTAGATAGTGGGGCAAAATGCAAATTCTGCCAAAGAATCGAGAGAAAATAGAGGATTTTCGCAAAAGATCGCAGAAAAATATGAATTCTTCAAATAATAACGGAAAAATGCTTTCAAAAAAAAAATCGCAAAAACGGCCGAATTTTTCAAAATGATTCGAGAAAATAGTGAATTTTGGCCAAAGATCGCGCAAAAGACGCGAATTTCGTTCAAAGATAGTAGAAAAAAGCGAAATCTGTCAAAGAATCGTGAGAAAAACGCGAATTTCGGCAAGAGGTTGCGAGGGAAAATGCAAATTTCGACTAAAAATCACGAGAAAACCGCAAATGTTAACAAAAAATCAGAGGAAAATCACAAATCCTAGGAAAAAACCTCGGAAAAATTGCCAGTTTTGGAAAAAGATCGCGGAAAACACGCAAATTTCGTTAAAAAAAATAGCGGGAAAAACTCTAATTTCGTTCAAAAATAGCAGAGAAAAAGCTATTTTTCTTTCAAGAAATCTTGGGAAAAATGCAAATTTCGGAAAAAGATCGCGAGAAAAACGTAAATTGCGGAAAAAGATCGCGAAAAATTCGAATTTCGGCAAAATGTCACCGAAAAAGACACTAATTTCATCATAAAATAGCAGGAAAAACGCAAAGAATCGCGAAAATAAACTGAAATTTCGTATAAAGATAGCAGGGAAAAAACAAATCTTATCAAAGAGTCGAGGGAAAAACGCTAATTTAGGCAAAAAAGTTGCGGGGAAAAAATGCAAATTTCGACTAAAGATCGTGAGAAAAACGCAAATTTCGGCAAAAGATCTGAGGAAAATCGCGAATTTTACAAAAAAACCCTCAGAAAAATCGCAAATTTTGGACAAAGATAGCGGAAAAAGACGCAAATTTCTTTTAAAAATAGCAGGAAAAACGCAAAGAATAGCGAAAAAAAAATAATTTCGTTCAAAGATAGCTGAGAAAAAGCTATTTTTCTTCCAAAAAATCTTGTTGAAAATGCAAATTTCGGAAAAAGATCGCGAGAAAAACGTAAATTGCAGCTAAAGATTGCAAAAAATTGGAATTTCGGCAAAACACACTAATTTCGTCATAAAATAGAAAGAAAAACGCAAAGAATCGCGAAAAAAACCCTCAAATTTCGTTCAAAGATAACAGGGAAAATGAAATTTTTTTATCAAAGAGTCGTGGAGAAAACACGAATTTCGACAAAAGGTTGCAAGGAAAAATGCAAATTTCGACTAAAGATCATGAGAAAAACGCAAATTTCGGCAAAAGATTGCGAGAAAAATGCAAATTTCGGCAAAAGATTGCGAGAAAAACACAAATTTCGGCAAAGGATCAGAGGAAAATCGCGAATTTTAGCAAGAAACCTCAGAAAATCGCAAATTTTGGCAAAAGATTGCAGAAAAGACGCAAATTTCAACAAAAATAGCTGGAAAACGTAAAGAATAGCAGAAAAAACTCTGCTTTCGTTTAAAAATAGCAGAGAAAAAGAAATTTTTCTCAAAAAATCTTGGGGGGGGAATGCAAATTTCGGTAAAAGATCACGAGAAAACGTAAATTGCGGCAAAAGATCGCGGAAATTTCGGCAGAAAATCATTGAAAAAGACGCGAATTTCGTCAAAAAATAGCAAGAAAAGCGCAAAGAATCGTGGAAAATCTCAAATTTCTTTCAAAGATAGCAGGGAAAAAACAAATTTTATCAAAGAATCGTGGGAAAAATGCGAGTTTCGAAAAAAATGCTAATTTCAGCAAAAGATCGGGAGAAAGCGCAAATTTCGGCAAAAGATCGCGAGAAAATGCAAATTTCGGCAAAAGATCGCGAGAAAAATGCTAATTTTTGCAAAAGATTGTGTAAAAAAAAAACCACGATTAGCTTGCTATATTTATTAACTGATATTTTGAGTAAAGCATGGGAAAATGTGCACTGCACAACTAGCAAAGATTGCTGTGTAAAAAAACATTAAATCATAGAATCATGGACTCAAAATAGAAACTTTCAGTTTAAAATTACTGATAGTATTTGCATAAATTGTTGATCCCCCCTCCCCCTTCTTCTTGAAATAAAGTGGCATTTGAACAAAAGTATGTAAAAAAAATTGTGAATAATATAATCTTATTCAATGTAGCAGATGCCTAAACACAAGCTATTTTAAGTTATTTATCATTTTCCCGTCTCACGTGCTTTTCCTCATTTTTTTTTTTTTTTTTTTTTTTAATCTTTTTGCGGTCTCATGCCTGAAAATGTGTTTAAAATATCTCTTAAAATCTACACCGCCGACCTTTTTTACATTATTATTCATGACTATATTGATTATCGGAGAATCAAATCAGTTGCCCATCACATCTATGTATTGTGATCGAGGGTGCAGGTTTCCGTCCTGCAGGACGGAATTTCGCCTTTTTTAAATTCCAGAGGACGGAAAAAGAGTAGAAAAATCCCCGAGGACGAAAAAAAAGTGTTTTTTGATTTTTCAGGATTAACATAAATATGTTTAGGAATCGGACTTAAAATAACTCCACTTTTTGGCAGACCCAGCTTTGGGACCAAAGTCAGCTCCTATGTATTCAACTATTTCACGTTTTATGAATAAGATATGCGTTTCTGAGGTGTAATAAAAATTACTTTCTGCATATTTACAGAAGCACAAAGATTTCGACTACTATACTGTATCCGAAGTACGCTCTACTATATGAGAAAGATCTGAATATTTTTAAAACTTCGTTATCGTACGAACGCACCTCATTTGCTACGTTCACGTGCAATTTACAACTTTTTTTTTTTTTTTTTTTTTTTTTTTATTACCATATCGTCTGCATTTACCAAAAATTGACAAGTACGGGACATTGTGTAGTTTCTAAATAAGAGTATTTGCCAGTGTGGTGTGTTTGAGAGCAAAAATTAATTTTAAAATAAATCAGAAAATAAACGATTTGAATTGGAAAATTTTTTAACAGGACCTTTTACAAAATTCTGTCTTAAATATAGACATTTGACAAAAATATTCAGTTCCCTAACTGTAATTTTTAGAAATTTCAGGTTGGATTACATTTTAACATAAAACCTGACCTGTCACAAAACTGCTGAAGTCACAAATAAATATATAATAAAAAGAATATTGCCCAGTTTAACTGATGGCATTGAGGTCACAGGCTGCGCATATTAATTGTACATTACAAGCCTTATATTTTCAAGGCTTAATTCCGTTTGAAAAACAAATTAAGGGGGAAAACAGCTCCTTTTATTTTATACCTAATCATTGAACCACTTAAGCTAATCAGGGAAATGTTTTATCATATAATAAACCCATTTATATAAATTAAGGGGAGGGGCATTAGCCCCTGTTCCTCCTCTTATACATATCTAATGAACTCCAAAAACTAATCAGGAAAGTGCCTTATCAGAATATACCTATATCCAAAATTTCAAGTGAATCGGATATTTTGATCATGAGTTATCGCGTTACATACGCACATACATAGATACAGAATGGGCGGGCACATAGGCTCTCAGGGTTTGAGTTTCTGCCAGTAAGTGGCAAAAACTGGCAGAAACTAAGAAGTGATACTAATAAGAACTTTAACCTGCAATGATTCATAATTCACTCATGTATTTAACATATAAAGAATTTAGTTAAAAAAATAAGCTAGCTTAAAAGCTAACACTGCATTAAATGAGATTTGAATCTTGCATTTGGGAGTTTAAATGATATTTCCATCATTAAATAAAAATAAATAAATTTTATGAGCAGCTGCAATAGAACAATCATGTTTTTTACTTTATGTTTAATCCAAATTATTATTTGTTATTTATCATGAATAAAATGGATAAGCAATAGAATTCTACTAAAAAAAGTCTGAGATTATATCTAGAAATGAATTTATGCCAGTTGTTGCTCGTTTCTGCCGGTTAAAACCACTTTCTGCCACTTGTTTCAGCCGGCAGAAACCCAGCCCTGCTGTGAGCTAAAAATGTATCTACCTTTCATGCATGCAAACGATTCTGTTAAAAATAGATAAACAGGAACTTGAATACAACAAAAGTTTAAAATTTTAAAAGTATAGCTTTAATAAATAACTAATAATAAATAACTAATTTTCGCAAATTTCAGGTCTGATTATATTTTAAAATTAAACCTGGCCTGTCACAAAGCTGCTGAAGTCACAAATAAATAAATGATAAAAAGAATATTGCTTATTTAAACTGATGGCATTGAGCTCACAGGCTACGCATACTGATTGTACATTACAGCCTTATATTTTCAAGGGTTAATTCCGTTCGAAAAAAAAATTAATAAAGGGAAACAGCTCTCTCTCTCTCTTTTTTTTTTTTTTTTTTTTTTTTAATATTTGATCATTGAACCTCCTAAACTATCAAGGACATGCTTTATCATATAAAAAAAATCTATATCCAAAATTCAGAGCAAATCAGATAATTCTTAATAAAAACGCATTTAGCATTTATATAATTTAAGAAGAGTTATCCCCCTCTTTTATACTTAACCATTAAACTTTCAAAACAATTCAGAGATTTGAAATAAATCTGACAATTCTGCTTCAAAAACCCATTTATATAAATTAAGGGGCGGGGCATTAGAACCCCTGTTCCCCCTGTTTATATTTATTCAATGAACACCTAATAACAGTCACGGAATTGCCCCATCAGAATGATCCTAATCTAAATTTTGAATGAAAACTGTTAATTCTGCATGAAAAACCCATTTCTATCAATTAAGGGGAGAGGCATGAGCCCCCGTTCCCCCTCTTATACATATCGAATGAACTCCAAGAACTAATCAGGGAAGCGCCTTATCAGGATATACCTATGTACAAAATTTCAAGTGGATCGGATATTTTTATCATGAGTTATCGCGTTACGTACGAACATATTTACAGAACGGGCGGGCACATAAGCTCTCAGGCTATGATAGCCTGTGAGCTAAAAACGTATCTACCTTTCATGCATGCAAACGATTATGTTAAAAATAGATAGATAAACAGGAACTTGAATACAACAATAGTTTAAAATTTAAAAATTATAGCTTTGTCAAATTTTAAAAAACTTCCCCATTTCGATTTTTGAATATATATCTCAAAGGAGAGAGAGATTTGAGGGAAGGGGGTGGGGGGAGTAAAAGATATTTATAAATAAAACATTGTCTCCAACCATTTTGATTCTTTTTATTAAAGATTTAACAGCGAATAACAGATGCAACAAATATCCAGTTACTATTTGATATCCGGCTTCGCCCATCGTATCAAATTTATTATTCAGCCAAGGTCGAATAGTATTGTTCCAAATGTATTCATACATACACATTAAAAGTGGGTATTCAAGAAACAGATGGGTGAATTGATTACAAATCTTCTGACAATATGACAAGGAATATAAATCGTGTTTTGGAGCAGCTGGGGTTGCATTTTGGGGAAATTTTCAAAGAGCAAAAAAAGTGGCCTTTGGCAGATAATTTTTTAGCAGCCACTTATTTTATTTAGTGGCTCTGGGGCTGTTGGGCATCATTAATTTTGTCCTTTAACCCTTACACGGTATCCATATATCCATTGATCAG
This sequence comes from Maratus speculifer, assembly GCA_964019185.1. Taxonomy (NCBI): domain Eukaryota; kingdom Metazoa; phylum Arthropoda; class Arachnida; order Araneae; family Salticidae; genus Maratus; species Maratus speculifer. The sequence continues at coordinate 70,001,618 of OZ025303.1, forward strand.
TGTCAATATAGCATATTGCAAGTACTACTAGAGATGTAAATTTTCCGGAAAAATATAAGTGGCGGAAAAAACTGGTTTTTTACCGGTTTTTTCGGAAAAGTTGGAAAAATTCATTTTGCATGATTGTTTCTCCCAAATAAATTATATTTTCTTAGAGAATATTAAATAATAAACATTTTTTACCACTTATTTGTATTAAAAAAAAATTATTTTCACTTTATATTACAAAATAAAAAGTAAGTAGCAAAGCCTAATTTTAAAATTTTAGTTTTTTTTTTTTTTTTTTTCCCTTACAGCCTAAGAATTTGCATTAAACACTATTGTTTGTTATATCATATCTCTGTTGAAATGATTTTTCAATTACATGTTTAACTACCAATTGACCTAATGTAAAAACTTGAGCCAATATGTCTGCAGTTTGGAATGAAATAAATTATGCATTTCATTTACATAGTAAATAATACTAGTTTAAAGAAATTATTGCAGTTTTGTCATTATTATGAATATCAGTATTCAAAAATTCCATTGTTTGTTTAAAAAAATGTATATTTTTACATCATTACATTTCTTTCTTACAATTATAATTTTATTTCCTTTAAAAATATGTTTAATTTTGGTATAACTTTCCAATCTCAACTCAGTTTTGATTTAGTTTTTTAATCTAAATTCATACAAAACTAAGTTTTAGTTTGGCTTACTCAGGTCTGCAACTAAAAAATAGCATAGGATTTATTGACTGTTAGTTTTTTACTCACTGAAACCAGAAAAATATTTTTTTTAAGTTTAATTAAGCGTATTTTTTTTCTTTTTATCCTGAAATCTGGTATTCCATTCTTGAGTAAGAAACCATATTCAATAATGTTTCCATATGGTAATTTTATATTTCTAAGTGTGGAACTCTAAAGTTATGAAAACAGAACACTACAAAAGCTAATTCCATGAAAACTTGTCATGTTTGTCACACACTATGATTTTTGGTTACCAGTATTTTAGAATGGAAAAATATGATTCATTTTAAGGGAGATATCTCATCAGTTGAATAAGGTGCCGCAAACTTTTCAAAAATAACGGTGGCTATCCAGGGCCGTAGCTAAGGGGGTGCTATGGGTGGCTCAGCCCCCCCTAAAATATTTTGAGCCCCCCCTGGAAAAAGTTCCAAGGTCACTAAATCTTCCGAAAATTCAAATGAAATTCTGTTCAAAAATCTAATTTAGTTTTGAGACCCTTTCACAGTTTTGCAGAGTTACTAAATTGTATCTAAAATACGTGTTTCAAAACTCCCTCATCCTATTGGTACATATGAAGCTAACAGGATGTTTAATTTTGCACCAGTTATACACTCAAAAATTTCATCATCATATACTTTTCTGAGTATAAAATGAAGTTATTACAACAGTTTAATGAGAAACATAGTACCTACAATGTGAATATGCACTCTTATCTTTCTGCATTACAGAGAGAACAAAAAAATATGAGCCCCCCCCCTACATTCCCTTGAGCCCCCCCTAGATTCCCCTGAGCCCCCCTTATCGTATACTTCTAGCTACGGCCCTGTGGCTATCAAGCATTACGATTTTCAGCTGTGTGACAGACATGACAATTTTTCATGGAAATTGCCCAAATAGAAAATGCTTGCTATTCGAGGAATTAACAAAAGCAGTTACATACAGAGATAAACTTCTGTGCTTTAGAAAACTACAAAAATTCAAAGTTTAATCAAGAGGGAAAGTATAATTTGGAACATAATTATTTGTAATTTTTTTTTTTTTTTAATCGCAGTTGTACTTTTTTAATGCAAACTGCCCATGTTTTTGCAACATTACTGTGCATTATTGAGGTAAAATGGAGGTCAATTTTAGATGCAACACCTTGAAAAAACATTCAATTAATCAGCTATAACGAAATCTTGAAAAATGCAGCGTAGTAGTGCCACCTATCGGGCAATTTACACGAAAAACTAAACAACATTAATATATATAAGGAACTGTCTCAAGCTATAGTTTGATAAAAAAAATCGTCCTTTAATTCTTGAGATAGAGCTATTGCGACAATCATGAATAATGCAGCATAGCAGGGTCATCTTTGAGCGATTTACACCAAAAAGTAAGATTAACTTAATCTGAAGTTTTATGAAAATACATACATTAGTTCTTGAGATAGAACTATTGTGGAAATTATGAGTAATGCAGCATAGCAGCGCCATCGGTTGGGCGATATACACTAATAACTAAACATCAAGTTTATATCAAGGTGTAACTGAATCTAAAGTTTTGTGAAATTATGCACATCAATCAGTTCTTCAGATAGAAGTGCCCATAAAATTTTTGTCACATACAGGTTCACAGAGTGACAGGTATTTTCCAAAAATCATCAAATCGTGTTCAGGACCTTCTAAAACGTTTAAATACACCAAAAACTATAAGTCAAATTTTCACGAATTCAATACTTACTTCTTAAAAAGATAGAAAAAAGTAATAAATGCATGCTTCAAATTTTATGTTAAATTTTCAATTTTACCATTTTTATTAATCGGCATATTATTGAAATAATTTTGCACATGAATTAATTTTTAAAAAGACAAGTTACATTTAGTTATATATCTAGATTTTTTTTATGTAATCCTTTTTTTGTGAAATTGTGAACTTCTTGTATATACTTGTACAAAATATAATCAGAATTTGTGAATAAGAAATTATTACTATATTTAGGTTCCTATTTAGACATTTTTAATAAGGTTATTTATACATATACAGGGTGTCCGAAAAGTCTGGAAATGGCCGAATAACTCGAGAAATACATATGAGATTGAAAAACGTAAATATACGTGTTAAATATTTTTAAATAAGCTACTCTGTGATACCAAATTTGAACTTCGAAACCGACCCCCTGGGGGTCAGGGGGGTCCAACTTTGAAATCTTAAATTCTAACCCCCATTTTTTATTGCAGATTCGGATTCTACGTACAAAAATACGTAACTTTTGTATTTGATGTTTATTTCAAATCTTCGTTTATCACGGTGTAATCGAGCATATTAAATCGATACATATTCCCGCTTTTCCAACGGGATTTTCCCTAATCGAAACTGATTGGGCAGAATTTTTGACGTCAAATTCCTCGTCTTTTGTAGGAATAGCGTTTCCTGAAAATCACCCGTGGCGATTATTTCAATAGTGCTACACTGTTAAAAATTTGACCCATTTGCTGCAGCGCCACTCCACAGCTATTATAGAATATCTCTTTTGTGACCAATGAGAATGCTCCATAACACAGTAAAGTAGTCGTTTTCTATAAAAGCGGTGGAGTGACGATGCAGCAAAAGGGTCAATTTTTTACAGTGTACTTTACTGTGTTATGGAACATTCTCATTGGTCATGAAAGAGATATTCTATAAAAGCTGTGGCGTGACGCTACAGCAAATGGATCAAATTTTTAACTGTGTAGAACTACCGAAATAATCGGCACGGGTGATTTTCAGGAAACGCTATTATTGCAAAAGACGAGGAATTTGATGTCATAAATTCTCCCCAATTAGTTTCGATTAGGGAAAATCCCGTTGGAAAAGCCGAAATATGTATCGATTTAATATGCTCAATTACACCGTGATAAACGAGGATTCGAAATAAACATCAAATACAAAAGTTACGTATTTTTGTCCGTAGAATCCGAATCTGCAATAAAAAATGGGGGTTATAATTTAAGATTTCAAAGTTGGACCCCCTCTGACCCCCAGGGGGTCGGTTACGAAGGTCAAATTTGGTATCACTGAGTAGCTTATTTAAAAATATTTAACATGTATATTTACGTTTTTCAATCTCATATGTATTTCTCGAGTTATTCGACCGTTTTCAGACTTTTCGGACACCCTGCATACAACTTGATAAGATTCAGCTGCTATATGGCATGAGATTTTTTTTCTTCAATCACTGCACTTGCGAAAGATTCAATTTGTAGATTAAACTTTTTTCTGAAATGTCTATTTTCAAGAGAAATTTTGCGAAGGGTCTTGTGTTTCAAACAAGAAAAAAATGTGAAGGATCCTTTCAAGTCTTCTCAAACAGATTTCTGCTCAAAGATCAGATCACCCACATTAAAGTTTTCATGTGGGACACTCAACATAAAAATAAATAAAACTAAAAGTATGTGAATGTAGCTATTACAAAATTTGCAATATATTATTTCATACATGAAATTTAAATTTTTCCAGTTCGGAAAAATTGAAAAATAAGCCTTCGGAAAAAAACTGAAAAAAAAAAAAAACGTTTTTTTCCCAACTTTTCCGGTTTTTTCCGAGCATTCCCATCTTTAAGTACTGCTATATTTGGATACAGTCCCTCATCTTTCTACTTCCTTTTGGGGACAACGGATTTTGAGTGCATTCTATAGAAGGTAATTTTCCAAAATTTTCAAGCTTTATTTTTGAGGCTTTATCAAAAGTTGCTCTATATACATTTAGCTAATACATTATTCAAATTATATTTTGATTGTGTTCACGAATGCGCAGTAAAACATTTAGCGAACCTACTCATTTTTCATACATTTCTTATTTTTTAATTTTGATTACAGAGTTATGTACAATGTTGCTTGTCTTATTTTCTGAAAAATAAATTATTATTATTATTATTAAGAACTCCGTAAATTATAATCAAAATTTGGGACTGTTTTTATAAAAACCTTAATTTCTCTACGAGTTTACATGCTGTCCCAAAATAAAAAAACACGGAATATCATAATAAGCCACTTAATCATAATCTGCAGTTTGAACGCTTTTGCTACATTAGTTTTGGCAGGGTTATCCAAAAGATCTACGTTCTTTTTCAATTTGTTGACGGTCGCCTATAGGATTTTGGAGAAAAATCTTCACGGAAATGTATGACCTGAACTGTTTTGTTTACACACCTGAAGTTTCAGAATAATTTCTCATGTATTTTTCTAAAAATTTAACAAAACGTCTAAAATAACAGTTTGGCCATATAACGAAGGATCGTGCAACATTCCACAAAATCATGTTTACAAAGTTAATATGATAAAATATGAAATTAATATTTAAACTTCATTTTATAATAACTATAAAACTATAGAAGAAAAGAAAAACATAGAACCTAAGAATCATAGAACAATCTAAAGAAAACAAAGTTTGATGGAGGGTTTCTTCTTTTTATTATTTAAAATTGAATTACCTGCCAAAATGAAGAAGACGGAGCTTGTGGACTCTGTTGAGGAGTTAATTTCGAAGCCATAATGAAACATTGTTTGTAAAGTTATCCAAAGCACTCTGGAAATTAATCCTAGCTGCAATATTGCAAAATACATATTTTAAAAAACAAGTTACTTTAAAAAAGTACAAGTAAAGAAGCAAAATAACAAAATTACAATTATGTGCTGTAAATTTAAAAAAACTAGTTGGATGTGCCAATCCCAAAACTTTCTTCTATCTGATACGTATATTTTAATATTTAAAAAAAAAATAGTTACTCATTTTAATGCTTTAATGATTTTAATTCAATACCATACTAACTTTGATTGTCATCTTAAATTTCTGCTTCAGTAAATTAATCGGAGTAAAAACGAATTTCCGTCTCTGAACGAGCCGATGGACAATAGAATGATAGGCAGATTTTTTTTTTTTTCAATTTCAGGGAGGACCTACTTGCCATACCAAAAAATAATCATATACAAAAAACTTAGTTCAGTTCTAGAACTAACTTCATACACTTTTATGTTGTGCAATATTGAAAATGGCATAAAATTCGCTATTACAGCACCCCCTTCCGGCGGATTTTTTTCAGATTCAGGGCGATACAACTAGCCATAGTGATACACTTACACAAAAAATTTCGTTCAATTCGATGCATAACTTCATGTACTTTTGGTCGGTACAATATTGAAAATGGCACAAAAATCGCGATTGCAGCGCCCCCTTCCGACGGATTTTTTTCAAATTCAGGGAGGACCAACTAGCCATAGTCATACACATACACAAAAAATTTGGTTAAATTCGATGCATAACTTCATATACTTTTGGTCGATACAATACTGAAAATGGCACAAAAATCGCGATTGCAGCGCCCCCTTCCGGCGGAATATTTCTTAACTGAAGGAGGACCTGCTTGCCACAGCCAAAAACATTCACAAAAAATTTGGTTCAATTCTATGCATAACTTCATACACTTTTTGATGGTAGAATGGCGACATACACACAGACAGACAGACATTTTGTAAAACCATGTTTTTTGGAATCTCTGACCCCTAAAACGTGTAAATTCGTCAAAAACCGGAAGTCGAAAAAAATTTCGATTACAATACTTTCTTCTATTGAAGATAGAAGAAAGTAAAAATCTGTATAAAGAATTTTATTTATTTATTTAACTAAGTACTACTAATTAGTTAAGTATTTTACTGTATATAAAAGAGAAAAAAAAATATTAAATTATAAATTTAGGAAAAAATTAAATTTTTTGTCTAAAACATATGTGTATATACACTGTGCTTTGTTACAAGTAAAATCATGTAACTATGACACATGCTTTGAATGGTTAAAAAAAGAAAACTTTTCCAGCATAGGGGGCCGTCCATAAATGATGTCACGCTTGAAGGGGAGGAGGGGGGTTCATGAAATTGTGACAGTTTGTGACAATGGGGTGGGGGGGGGGGGTTAAGAAGAAATGTGACGTCACACATTTTGGTTAAAATAAAATGCATTAAAATTCAGTAGATTAAACTAAGAAGTTATTTAAAATTAAAGTATTTTGCGTCCTTAAAGATAAGATTTAAAGCCAAATATGTTAAATTCTATTTCAAATTCCAAAATACTAGGGATGCACCGAATAGTGATTTTGGCCGAATGCCGAATTTTTCTGCCGACAGCTGAACCGAATACCGAATATTCGGCTAGCCGAATAGTAATTGTTGGGCCGAATACGAATATTCGGCCAGCCAAATAGTACCTATTCGGCCGAATACCGAATATTCGGCTTTCCAAATACTTTTTATTGTATTTCAAAGTTTAAAGGTATTAAAATGTTACTTTTTAAAACAATTTTACATAATATTTAATAAAAGAGATTTTGATAAATAACTTTTTATAAGAACATTCAGTATTGAAAAAAATCTCCCTTTTTATTTAAGAAGCATAATTACGAGACTTTTTCAATTAATAAAATCTTAAATATCATGATTTCTTCTACGAATTAAAACAAACATTTTGAAATCAAAGAGAAATAATGAAAAAATAGTTGAAGAAAAACTGTACAGTGTACAGTCTCATATTTGTTCTTTTTAAATAACTCAAGGCAGATTTTTTTCAATATAAAGTATAAATACTTTCAACTTGATTCTGAATAAAGGAATGCCTAGCTCATAGTTCTTTATATATGAATGGTGGCATTTTCCATCCTTCTCATCATATCATATTTTACAGAAATCAAAGCATGTGAGTTGAAAATATAGCTATGGTATCTTCTTTATTGTTAATGCAACAAACGAATACATAAGTTTTCTTAAGTTAAACTTTACAAATAGCAAATAAATAATGTAAAAACATTCTATTTTATTTCTAATTATTTTAAATATAAATTGACAGTTAAAAGCAGAAATTGTAAAAAGTTTTTTAAAATGTGTTTTAAAAGGTTTTATTAAGCATTCGATTCGGCCGAATACTTTGATATTCGGCATGCCGAATAGTTTCATATTCGGCCAAGCCGAATATTCGGCTTAACCGAATAGTTTCATATTCGGCCTAGCCGAATATTCGGTATCATGGCCGAATAGGCCGAATACCGAATAGATACCGAGTATTCGGTACATCCCTACAAAATACTATTGCTTTCAATTGCTCTTTCATATTAATAATTTATTACTATTCTATATTATTATTTTTTGTAAACCTTATTTTATACAAAATACGAATCATTTTTTATTGTTCTTCTCACAAATGTCATTAAAACGCATAGTTAAAGTTTTAAATTAAAATTTTAAATGTGATCTAAAATGTAGAGCTTTGTTTCTGAACTGCAATATATGTTTACCTAATATAGCGTGACTTGTGACAAGAGAAGGGAGGGGGGGGGGGGGGGGTAAAGTGATGTGTGACACTTTGCGACAAAAGGGGGGAGGGGGTCAAAAATATGGAAAAAATGCATTACATCATTTACAGATGGCCCCTAGGGACCTTAGATAGAGAAATGGCCTTGTCCAGAGAAGAAAATTTGGTAACTAATTCACTAATACATAAAAAAAAAAAAAATTATTTAATAAAATATACAGATGCCCCTTATCTATTTTTATACACAAACACAAATAAATTTTACATAAAAATCAATAATACATACATATATAAATAAAATGTTTATAAATAAATTTACATATAGTAAACAAGTATAAAAGTTCATTGGGTTTGTTTTCACAGCTGTTTAATGTCATTTGGCAACAAATCCCACTTCTGAAGCACGAACTGTGCCAAGCTTTGTAAAAAAAATCAAAGTTCCCTATGCTGAAAAAGTACCATAGGACTATTTACTTTTTAAAAGTTAGTTCTGAAGATGCAAATTTTGACTAATAGTGTTAGAAAATCGATCATAATACAAGTCAGTGGGTATAAGATACATAATAACACTATAATTAACAAAGTAGAAAAAAAGCAAAATTTTCCAAAATTTAATTTTAATTACATTTTTATAACTTATTTAAAATATAAGAAATAACTCCTTAACTATTTTTAAAATGTGAAGATGAGAGTATTTAATATTTTTAAATATTAGTTAGTAAAAACATTTTTTATCTGTGTAAAAATGTAAAACATTTTTATACATATAGAAATATAATGCATATAAAAATATTTTTAATTTAAAACATGTTTGAAAACTTTGAAACTCAACTGGTGAAAAAATTCTACGAATATTACAATAAAAAGTTACCAAATAATTTTTAAACATATGGAGTAATACTACTTACCTCTTTACAAATAAAATTATTTAAAAAAAATAATAATAAATAAATAAAAATAAATAAATAAATAAAAACATTACAATTTTGTAGATTTTTATGAAATTTCTGTTTACCTGCTTTTAAAAATATATTAGAAAGAGTTAATGTTTATGAAAATCCTAGTTTGTAAATTGAAAACTTGTTTTTTATTTTTTTAATAATCTAAGACATGTCTAAAAATATTACAATAAAATCTAATTTTAAAAATGTGACACACATTAGTCTAATGTACGTACACTAATATAAGCAAAAACAAATCCAACAAATTTACAATTATGTGTTTAAATATTGATTAAATTTCTATTATACTACTCAGTTTTTTTTTTTTTTTTTTTTTTTTTTTTTGAAAATATACAATATCAGCGAAATTATGGAAAAACTTATATACTAAGAATGCTGAAGAAATTGTTTATAGTTAGTATGATTCAAATAGGATTGTTTTGAGAGAAAAAATCAAACATCATACAAGATAATTGAATAAAAATACATAATAACATGATAAAGTAGAAAAAATACATAAATTTTGAAACAATGAAATAAATAACATAAAATTTAAAAAAGTGTTTATTCTTAAATATCTTTTTAAAATGTAAAATATTTTTAGTATGTGTAAAAAATACACACAAGAAATATTTACACTCAAAAATTATTTTAACACCTTTCAAAAATAATTTAATAATCTAAAAAATAGAATTTTAAGAAATCTCATAATAAAATTTCAAACATTTTAATAATTTTTACTTTTAATAAACTGTACAGAGTTTTTGAAGAATGTTCTACAATAATTTTATTTATTTATTAGTTCAATTACTTGTTATAAAATACATAATATAAATAAAATTATGAAAATGCAATATGTAGATGCTTAGAATGTGGAAATTTTTTTTTTTTAATATTAGTTAATTATTAAGATGCAAGTACACTTCTTATTGTTTGGGTTATAAAATCAATCATAATAACATCCAGCATAATACTGAGTAGAAAAGTAATATTTTTAACACTACAGTGAGTAACTTATTTAGACCTAAGAAATAATTCACTTTTTATAATTCTTTAAAGTTCAGTATATTTAATATATTTATGAAAATCCTTATTTGTAAAATAAACATTTGATTATATTAAAATATTTTAAATTCACAGCATCATTTAAAATGTTAACAAAAATTTTAAATGATTTAAAGATATTATAATGAAATCTACACAAAGAGATTGGAAACATATTGTAAAATTAATAAACAACCTTATCTTATAAAATATTTTTTTCTCTTTTTTCCAAAATTCTCTTTAAATCATGAAAAACTTGTAAAAAGGTATTAAGATTATTTATCCCTTTTCTAAAAAAAGGAACAAAGTAGAAGAAAAAAAATATATTGTCATGACATACATATATAAAGTAATTTTCGTAAACACTTCTGCAAGCATATTTATAATAACTTAACAGTTAATGGAAATCTAATCTTTAAAGTAGAGAATTTTAAATACTAACACAGACATAAATGGGCATATTACTACATTAGTCACAAAACAATACTTACTTTTAAACAATACACTATGTATGTTGTGAATAGGAATATCACATATGATTACAGATAACATCCACACACCAAATAAAACGATAACACTAGCTCATACGATTGAGAACATTAACATCATAATACACAGGAAAAATTAAAGTTATATTTTACAATAAAACACGTTCAATTCCATAATAAACTGAATAACACAACAACATGCTTCAAAGCTACAATTCAAACCACACACCTCTCATACCGCGAAGAGACTAAAAATTAAAAAGCCACTGGTTTCTGAATGATACAGTTTCGATCTCTAGACGTCCACTATGTAACGATTGCAGCGCCCTAACAAAAGATAATTTTACTGTTCTTTTCAACGGATAAAAAATAACGTACGTTTTTGCCTTAGTTAAATACCTTAATTTTGTACTTAAAATTAATATCAAACACTTTACAGTTTTCTTTAAGTACAATATTAGTAAAAAAAATTACATCTCCTTCATTTGTCGTCTGCTGTGACTGCGATATAACTGTGACTGGTTTATACCTTTTAATAAAGTACCTTTAATTATCAGAGTAACATGACTTTTTCTACTTCTTTTGTATATATAGTTTTTGGCGCCATCTATTAATAATTATTATAAACGAAGATACTATTTGATTGATTTAATTCAAGTCATTTATACCTTCAGCTTTATAACTTTAAAATTTTATTCAGTACAATTATTTCTAACAAAACTTTAATTCAGTTTCGTAAATTTCTATCCACTTAAATTTTAACATTTTGCTTGTGTTGTAAATATAATTGATATTTCTTATCAAACGTAATAAAAAATATAAGAAATCTATAATACTGTTTATTACATAATGCAGATAAAATTTTGCATTTCAAAAAAAAAAAAAATTAAGTACAGTGGAGCATCGTTTATACGACGCCGAAGGGACTATCGAAAAACGTCGTATAAACGATAACGACGTATAATCGATTTTCACTTCCAAAACTAGAATTAATTATGTTTTCACTTAATGTTAATGTTTAACGTGATGATTTGCATGAAATTGTAAATTAAACAAACCAAAATAAACAAATAACCAAAAAACGGGGGGTGGGGGGAATTAATAAGCAATTTAAAGTTGCGTACCTTTATTTATGTTTCAACGAAATGTTCCTCATTTGCAGTACATCATTTCCTTTCCATTTAAAGTTAAAGATCAAAAACCCCGGGTGGTCAACTAAAACTCGCCAATACTGATAACAATAAGAAGGATAGTCTATTTGCAACTTAAAACAGGTCGGGAAAGCTGACCATTCCCGAAAAAAATAATGATCCCTCCCAGTGTAATCTGTTACATGTAAGCTGATTTTTCTGACTAATCGAACGCCAGCCCACATTTTTATAATATGGAGTGCATTTAAACACACTCTTTGGTGTCATTCATAGCTGCCAACATCCGTTCGTTCGTAAAATACACAAGAAAAATAAACAAAAATAAACCTATACGAAATCGAAAAATCGACGTATAAACGATTTTGGACGTCGTATAAAAGATATATTTTTACATTACAATGAATAGGAATGAATCGGGACCACATTAAAACGTCGTATAAATGTAAACGTCGTATAAGTGATCGTCGTATAAACGATGCTTTACTGTAAAAAGAAATTGTAATTTAAGACAAGAATGTGAAAATAATTTTCAATCTTACTAATGCAATTAATAGTTGCAATTTACGCATGGAATAAAGAAAAATATTATTTTCAATTATCAAAATTTATTATAGTTTTCTTTAAGCACATTTTTAAAACAAGAAGAATTTACGATTTAATTAGAGATAAATTTTTAACCGTTTGGGTTATATAAATTTATGCAAAATTTAATAAAATGAAATAGAGCTGAATATAAAAATTATAGATATGAAGCTTTTAAATGATGATCTCGAATTAAATCAATCGTTCTAAATTATTGTTAACTAATTTCGATTGTTATTATTTTCGTAAATATATTTTTCAACTCAAAACTCAAACAGTGACAATTTAGTTTTATTAATTTTTAAAAGCTTATTGACTTTTTAATTTAATTTATAATATAAATAAAATAATAAGTTTAAATCATACTAATGCAATTTAACGATGCAGTTTTTTACGAGATAAATAGGAAGGTGACTTATCTTTAATTAAAGTTTAAATTTTATTTATTTTAAAAATATCGACTGAATACATCAATCTTGAAGCTGACAAACAAGTTCCTCCTTCCCTCACGAGCGCTTTTTGGAGGAAGATTTAATGCTGTCGCCCTCTATGGACGAAAGAATAAAATATACTCAGATTAAATTTAATTTATTTTCTGCTATGTTAAATAAATTTGCTTTAAAAAACTAAAATGTAAATTCTTAATACAGGTACTGTTCATGGTCAAATCTCAAATAATTATTTATTGAGGAATGTTTTAAATAGAAATGTTTCAAATATCTTTATAAAAAAATTTATATTTCTTTACAATTTTATAATTCCTAATTTTCTAAAATAATTTAAATTAAATATTAATGAAAGTTGTAAAAATTTATGTGGTAATATTTTTATTGTTGAAAAATTCTCATGAAGTCATAACATGTTTAACGTTTGAGTATTGAATTTCAATAGTGTATATGAAGTTAGTGAAATTAAAGTTTTATTATTTTTTTAGAAAAGCTACTTATTGAGCATGAATTTTACTAAGAAAATATAGATTTTAGCGATGTCTTGTAGATCAAACTCATATATATTTGTTATTATTAATTTGTCAGTATACACAAAAATTAATAAATTGAAGTTTTAAGTAATAACCTCTTCAGACCTGATGTATCCTATAGGATACACACCTTTCAATTTTTTCACGTATATAAATAATGTTTAAAAAAAGATTTGTGTGACTGGAACCTAACAGATAGCAATATTGAACAAAATAGCAATTTATTTCTGCGAGTGCCTTTTTATCCAGATATATGTTACATCAATTTGGCTTGTAATAGGGACTTAGCTCTTAAAAAACATTTTGAGCCTTCCCTGGAAAAGATTCCAAGGTCACTACATGAATTTCTATACCGAAAATCTAAATAAAATTCTGTTCAAAAATCTAATTTAGTTTTGAGGCCGTTTCACAGTTTTGCAGAAATATGAAATTATAACTAAAATAAGTGTTTCAACACTTGCTCATCCTATTTGCACATATGAAGCTAATATGATGTTTACTATTGTATTAATTCTACACTCGAATTTTTCACCATCCTATTCTTTTCTTAGCATAAAATGAAATTATTACAACAGTTTAATAAAAAACATAGTATCTACAATGTGAATATGCTTTAATTATATCTTTCTGCATCAGAGAGAGAGAGAGAAAATGTGAGCCTCACCTCCTATATTTCATGTCTAGCTGCAGTCTGGCTTGTAGCAAAATGTATGGAGTGTATAAAAATGAAAATGTAAATATTTTTTTCATTTATTTAAGATATGATTTGTGGAGTTCATTAGTAGTAAAAAATTATTAAATATATAATTATTTCATGTTCTTCAATGCAAAAAGAATAATAATAACAAAAAAAAAAAAAAAAAAAAAAAAAAATCGAAAAATTCTTTTTGTCAAAAAATGTACTTATTAAGTCCCCATGTATCATCAAATTTCATGTAAGAAAAATATTTGTTACTTACCCATCATACATAGTATAGGGTAAGTCTTGCAATCGTTTTGGAAATCGAAAAATTTTTTTTGACGGAATTACACGTTTTAGATAGTGGAGATTCCGAAAAACATATTTTTAGAAAAAAAATTTTGCCGTCCGTCTGTCTGTCTGTCTGTAAACGCTCTATCTCCCGAACAAATTGAGATAGAGACTTGAAATTTTGTATGTAGTTAGTATGTAAGAATGGGACGAACCCTATTTAATATCAGCAATCTCGATTATCCGTAACTATTTTTTTCGGACTCTCGAAAAATTCGTTCTGATAAAAGGTACATAAAAATTTTCGAATTTTTTTGTTCTGAGGAATGGACGTAAAAGGCAATAAAATAACACACATTTTGCATATAGAACGAAGTCGATCGGATTATTAGTTGCCGAGATATTTGAAATCTTGTTTTCCACATTCTTTTATTTTTCATGACCCTGTATTTCATTCAAATTTCAATTCAGAAGTATATTTTAATTGGAAATGAGACGCTTAATCCGACGCAGTTAATTGTTAGTTAATAGAATTTTTATTTTTGGAGTTATAAGGATATTTCTTTTACGCAGTTCGGTACTACTTGAGTAGTTTGGCGTTTTATATAATTTGTCGAAATTGGTACATCAGCAGTTCTTTAATATAGCATTACTATGTATATTAACACTATTTAAATTTTGTTTATGAATTGCAATGCATTGTATAAATAGTTTCACTTGTTTTGTTTTCATATGCATATCCATGATGGGTAAGTATTACGGTGGCCCCCAACGACTAGTTTTTTTTCGCTTTTCTATCTTTTTTTAATTATCAGTTCATTAATATAAATTCATTACTGAAGTTGAAAAAAAATGCATAAATAGATCCTGGTGGTCGGAAGAGAATATGCATAAAGTTATACAGTTGAACCTCGAAAATCCGGAACCGTCGGGACCGCGGCGATTCCGGATTTTCGATTTTTCCGGATTTTGGAGGTTTATTAAAAAATCTTTTTTTATGGCTATATAATACCGTAAAATCCTGTTAATCCGCTCTTCCCGATCAAACGCTCCCTCCCCACTTTATAAAGAATTTGAAATTTTCAAAAAATCCCGAGAAAGCGCCCTCCCAATTCTCAAAGGCGATTGAGAGTGAGACGAATCATTATGAAATGAATGAATCATGAATCTTTGATGAAATGTGCGTTTTTGCAAGATTTTTTAATTGATTTCATACTTGTTTTGGCTTTCTTTTTTTTTACAAATTTCTCCGTTTTTTCTGCATTTTTTCGACAGAATTTACGTTTTCTTTTTTTTAAACCCAAATTTTTTCAAGTGTCAAAATTCATGATTAATTCAACGATTCATTCATTTCATCATGATTCATTACTGTAAATTTTGTTGAACGCTTTTTAACTTTTTAATTTTTGTAATAATAAAGTCTTTAATTAACGGCAAGTCATTACAATATTAACCAGAATATATCTATATATATATTTTTAGTATAGTTATCAGAATTTAACTGCAGTTAATGAAAATTACAGCTATGTCTTATTTTAAAAATTAATAAAACTGAAATCGGAAAAATGTCCGGATTTTAGAGATTTCCGGAATTTGGAGGTCCGGATTTTCGAGGTTCAACTGTATTGCATATTTTTGCTGCAGTTTTAAAATGTCTCCTTTTTTAAACTACATTGAAAGTTGCAAATTAAAAAATCTATATATGCGGAGGATATATAAGCAGTCATATATGAATACAGTAGCCTCCCGTCTAACCAGCCTAAACGGGACTGAGGGTTACGAAAAAGAAAAACCGGTTAAACTGGACAAGTCAATAAATAAAAAATAAATAAATAAATAAGTATCTGTGTAATCTGTTTAATTAAACACACAATATGCATTTAATTTTTCAATTTGTGTTGTTTTAAAAAAGTATATATTTTTTATATTTTGTGAACTTTTATATTTTTTATTTAATATTTTTTATATTTGTAATTAACTGAACTGAATGAAAAATTACTAATAGAAAATAATAATAATGCATCACTCAATTTTTTCATAATATTTGTATAAAATAGTTTGCACATAGATAAGATATTACAGATTTCTGATGGCGGTAGAGAATTGTACTTTTTACTGATAAAAATACAAAATTTCGAGTCTTCTGGGAGTACATCTCATTGCTCCAGGGTGAAAATGTCCTCCCCCCCCCCTCTCAAGACCACACAATGAATTCAACACATTTCCATTTATAACCGACACTCTACTTTCCGAATTGTGACTGATGTGGGGAAAAAAAGTTCAGATGGTTAACAGGAAGGTTACTGTATATACATGCATACAGATCTCTATAAATCTCATACATGTATGTTTCTATTTCTAATATAATGGACGATTGCATATCATTTAGATTTTATTTACTATTCCAATTTCATAAAAACTGCAAAATCCTTACGACATTTAAATATAGTGCTGATGTAAACAACATGTCCAATAAACGAAAAAAAAAAAAAAAAAAAGACAAATCCCAGATTCTAATAAATAGTGGCTAAAAAATATGTTTCTTTTTATACATTTTTAATAAATGCACTAATAATTACAAAAGTTTAATCCAAACCATATATGCATGTAATGTTCAGGTTTGTATAAAGTGTATTGTACAAAACTAAAGATTATTCTTTGAGTTATTTCCTAAATAACCTAAATTTTCCTTCAACATTTTCACACTAATTAGTAATTAATCACTGAAAATTTGGAGAATTCATAATAAACATCTCAGCACTTTCTGTTTAAATAAATAAATAAATTTATATATATATATATATATATATATTGCATATACTTGTGTATAACTTGACCCCGCCCCGCCGCTAATTCTTAAACAAAATTTTGAAAAAAATTTAATTTTCATGTATAAGTCGAACAACATTTCTCATAGTATGTTAAAAATTATTTGTAATCCAGAATACTAATAATAAATTTTCATTAAATTAGTACACTTTTTTCAAGTTTCTAAACAGATTTTTTTTTAATTCAATGTTAAGTGTATACTTATATAAAACCAATGAACTTAAACTATTTTGAAATCTATTCACATCAATTTAATGTTACTTAAAAATCTTTTAAAAATCTATTCTAACCTTATTTACAAGGCTAAACAATTTTTTAGACTGCTGAAACATAGTATTTCTATGTATTGTAGGACATTTAAGGAGAGATACCTAGAAGCATTTACAGGTTGAACTCTTTCTGAAAAGAGGGTTAAAATGCTTACAGGAATACTCCTGTTCTGCAGAACAGTTACCTCTCTCTCCAACCTAGATCCATATGCAATTACTTAAGACTTGTCCAATGGCCAATTACCTGTTTTTTTTTTTTTTTTTACTAACTCTTGTGTAAGTTGACACCCGATTTTGAACTCCCAAATTTTGTTTAAAATTCTTCAACTTACGCAAGTATATATGGTGTTTAATTTTATATAGAAAACCCCTAAATATGGCAATGTATCATTAATAAAAGCAAATACTTTGCAGAATGCAGTGTTGCCAGATAGTTGAAAGTCAATTTTCTCAAATCAGTATGATTTTCCAAAAAAGTCCCCAACTCGCTAGAAAACGCTCCTAGCTGTAAAGTGTGGATTTGGACAAGTGTGGTATCAAAAGAAAAATCTCGTCATGTATGTTAAAAAGTGCAATGGAACTACCCGTCCGAATCCAACCGTTTTCGAGATATCAACACTTGAAGTGTTAATGAATAAATAAATGAATTAAGAGGAAGGTATATAAATTGTTTGCAAGTTAAACCAGCCTAAAAAAAACATTTTATTTTACACATTATCTACACATACAATTTATCCATTACGTCATGTCAGACATTTGCCGAAAAATTTGCATAAAACGAGGTGCTGGAAATAACAAAAACATATGGAAAAACTCTTTGAATACAGTTGTACGTGAAAACTTTGCAGAATGTGAAGTGCCTGACTAAAAGAGGGGAAATAACTGGCAATGTGTCGGTGTAAAGGATTTTTAGCTCGGGAAAAAGTATTGGCAGGAGAATTAAAAACAATGCAAAGAGACTTTTAACTTGCAGACAGTTTATATACCTGACTGTCAATTATTTATTTATTAGTTCACATTCCAAGTACTGATATTGCAAAAATGGTTGGATTCGGACAAGTAGTCCCATTGCACTTTTTAACATACATGACAAGATCTTTCTTTTGATACTACATTCATCCAAATCCAGGACTTACACCTGAGAAGGTTCCCTTAGTTT
The DNA here is from genome assembly GCA_964019185.1 of Maratus speculifer. Lineage (NCBI taxonomy): Eukaryota > Metazoa > Arthropoda > Arachnida > Araneae > Salticidae > Maratus > Maratus speculifer. Next base: position 70,020,072 of record OZ025303.1, read on the forward strand.
CTGCATAAAAAAGAAAATTTTCAAATTTCAATTTACCACTGTTTAAGATGTTTAAGTAGTTTAAGTTCAATTTTTTTTCCAAAAGTCAAGCTTTTTTTTTTAAAGAAATCCCCATTTACAAAAAATAAACATTTAAACAGGGCAGAATTTCGCATGAATATTTGCAGTTAAATGGAGAGAGAGTTACATTTTTCAATCAGGGTTCATGATTTTTTTGATTTTTTTTAATAAAAATCAAAACAATCGGATTTTTTTGATTTAAATCGGATTTATTTGATTTAAATCAGATTTTTTTAAAAATTGCCACACATTATTATTATTTTATGATTTTTTTGATTAATTTAAATAATATAAAGTTTACATACATAGACATGCATATTATAAGTATTATCTATTACTAATATTACACAATTTACACAAATGATTCATACTATTTCAAGGTAAAATTTTAGGCTATGAAAAAAGTCTTGATACACAAAATGCATGAAAAACTACAAAGCAGATGTCAAAAATTAATTCAACCTTCAATATTTTAATTAAAATAAAAAACATCTGCAACACATAAAAAATTTAAACAAAATTGGAAGTTTTTAACTTTTGTTTTTTTTTAAGTGTTGACTGAGAAGAATGAGTTCAATTGCTGCCATCAAAATACTTAAGGCCAGAGGACACAAATTGATATGTCATCACTAATCGACTGATTTCTCAGTAGTGTTGGAATTTACACAAGAAAATTTTGAATAGCAATTTTATTTTACTTGTGGAATATTTATCATCTTATAAAACAATAACTATTTAAACTCACTAATAAGAACTTGGAATCCCTAAATAAAAATTCAGCCAGAGAAGGAATGCTACAGTGTTGCCGCCGCATCTGGATATTTTTTTATTGGGGGATTCCAAATTCTCATCTGTATGTTTAAGAAGTAATTAATCGTAAGTTAATCAGTATGATCAGTGTTTTATACGATGATTGATATTCCACAAATAAAATAAAAGTAAATTGTTATTCAAAATTTTCTAGTATGAATTCCAACATATGTGAGAAGTAAATCAATTAGTGAATACCTCACAATTTGTGTCCTCTGGCCTTGAGCATTTTGATGGCAGCGGTTTAACAGTTTTATCTGTTGATTTCTAATTTCTGAAAGTATCAAACCGAAGGCAAAAAACATATGTTCGATTGAAGCAGATAAATCTATTGCAGTAAAAAGCTAGTTGATCATTAATTCTATTTTTAGTATGAGCTTTTTTGATAACTGTAACAAAAATATCTTCCACCATTCTAAAGGGCTGAGATCAATTATATTAAATTATATAAATAAATCAACTGCTGATTCAGATTTTGCTCAAACTTCACCAAAATACAGCACATAAAGTCATGCAATTTTATTTTACCTCAACTTGCAAAAGTTTTCCTAAATACTAATGAGTAAATATTCAAATATTTAATATATTTCTGCTTAGATTTCTTTACCGTTGCAAGATTATTTTATAATTTGATTCAAATGAAATTTGAAAGCATTTTTTTTTTCTAAATTTTACATTTATTTTACTTTTTTACTAAGCTTAAGCTTTATCTTTCTGAAAGTTGTTTGATTATATATGGTATATAAAACTAAATTATATTAAAGCACATTATTATGTTTGTTTCATCTGAAATTTATAAAAAAAAATAACTTAAAAGAAAAACTGATTTAAATCAATGATTTTTTTTAAAAAAATCAGTTGATTTAAATCGTGATTTAAATCATGATTAAAATCAAGTCGATTTAAATCAACGAACCCTGTTTTCAATGAAAAGACATTTATGTTTGTTTTTTTACATTGCTGCCAATTGTTACATTAGTTCTACCTAAACTTATGCAAATAAGTTTTTCAATGTTTAGACCATCTTTGAATCTGAGATATTGATGGCATTATCTGCTTCTATCTAACTTAACCTATATAAAGTGTTTTCATTTTTTTCTTTTTTTTTTTTCATACCTAGGAGTACTTAATTGTAATGCAAAGCATCTTCATTGTTTCATGCACTGTGCTTTCTTCAAAAATAAAAACACCTTCTTTCCACATTTTTAGTTAAATCTTTTAAAAACGTTTTGAAAAAGTCCTGAAGATTTAATTTTATTTTCATTTTTCAAATTAAAACACAGCTCAAGACAGCATTCAAAACAAGATTTTTGGTACTACTTGGTTATCCCATCGACCAATTTCGCCAAATTATACAAATCGCCAAACTAATAGCTAAATTATACATATTGACATAATTTTTATTTTAAATAATGAAAAAACAAATAATTAGTAGAATATTAATAAAAATACAAATAAAAACTCTAAATAAAAATCACTTAATGACATTTTAAACCCGTGAATCGTATTTATGTCATTGAATGTGACATTCACGATCATCCATTATTGACATTTAAACTTATAGTTTGGCGATAATTTTTTGGTCGACGGAATAACCTAGAAGTACCAGATTTTTTTACCCCTACCAACTCCTCTTTGTAAAAAAAAAAAAAAAAAAAAAAAAATAATAATAATAATAATTGACCGAGCGAGCGGAGCGAGCAAGGTCTACAATTTAACTTGGGGCAAAAACACATTTTTTGTATGTATGTTTGTAATGCGATAACTCTCGAACCGTTGCTCTAATTGAGCTGAAATTTAATATGTGTGTAGTACTCATCAACACAATTTTTAAGTTCGTTGGGCATCAAAATCGGTTAATTAACGGTCTTTAATTAACTTAAAATCAATGTAAATACATTAATAAATACATTACTTCACTGTAAAGTTTGCTTTCTCGGTAAACATGGTAGAAAACAACTGCGCCATCTAACGGTGAAGAACCGCATCTGTCTCCATTCGTTTAACATTGGGGCATGGGGCAGTCGCGCAGAAGGTAATACTACAAAGCGCGCCTGTTATCCTGGGGCAATCAATAGCGCTGTCAACACGCGTTGATAACTACAATTTAACTTGGGGCAAAAAACACATTTTTTGTAATGCGATAACTCTCGAACCGTTGCTCTAATTGAGCTGAAATTTAATATGTGTGTAGTACTCATCAACACAATTTTTAAGTTCGTTGGGCATCAAAATCGGTTAATTAACGGTCTTTAATTAACTTAAAATCAATGTAAATACATTAATAAATACATTACTTCACTGTAAAGTTTGCTTTCTCGGTAAACATGGTAGAAAACAACTGCGCCATCTAACGGTGAAGAACCGCATCTGTCTCCATTCGTTTAACATTGGGGCATGGGGCAGTCGCGCAGAAGGTAATACTACAAAGCGCGCCTGTTATCCTGGGGCAATCAATAGCGCTGTCAACACGCGTTGATAACTACAATTTAACTTGGGGCAAAAAACACATTTTTTGTAATGCGATAACTCTCGAACCGTTGCTCTAATTGAGCTGAAATTTAATATGTGTGTAGTACTCATCAACACAATTTTTAAGTTCGTTGGGCATCAAAATCGGTTAAGCAGTTTTAGAAATATTTACATTTTTGTAGAAATAATAATTATCCTATTTATTTCCAAACTATAAGTGCAATTTTGACAAAAGTTTGAAAATATGTAAAAAATGTCAGTAGGTACTATTTCACAGATAGTAAAGCATCGAAATCGATTCAGTAATATTTGAAATATTTATGTTTTTGTTAATTATTTTTACTTATACTTTTAGTTTACCAACCTGACAACTAGATGGCGCTGACCGCAAATTAGAACGCGCTATCAAAGTTTTTTCGCCTAACATAAGTAGTTCAAGAAATTTTATCGCATTTAACCAGTGGCGCAGCCAGAATTCGGCTCTGGGGGGGGGGGGTAGAGTTGCTTCAGGGGTGATTCTGGTAGAAATTTTTTTTCGGAAATTGGCGGGGGGGGAGAATTCCGCAAGTTACCCTACCCTTTAAGAGGGTTTATCCGCGATCTTCAGACAAAATGGGCGTTTTCCCACGACCTTCAGACGAAATCAGCGATTAATTTGCGATATTTTAGCAAAATCGGCGATTTATTGCGATCTTTTGTCAAAATCGGCGGTTTTTCCGCGATCTTTTGACGAAATCGGCGTTTTCCGCGACCTCTAGAAGAAATCAGCGATTTATCTGCGATATTTTAGCAAAATCGGTGATTTATTGCAATCTTTTGTCGAAATCGGCGGTTTTTCCGCGATCTTTTGACGAAATCGGTGTTTTTCAGTGTTTTTTTTATGAAATCGGCGTTTTTTTTCGACGATCTTTAGACAAAATTTGCAATTTTACGCGATCTTTTCTTGAAAACGACGTTTTATCCCCGCGGTCTTTCGACGAAATCGGCATTTTTTCCGTGATCTTTTGATGAAAGCGGCCTTTTCTTTCAATGATCTTTTGACAAAATATTTTTAAGCAATCTTTTATCGAAAATGGCGGTTTTCCCCCGATTTTTAACGAAATCGTCATTATATCAGAAATTTTTAGACGAAATCGACGTTTTCCCCGCGGTTTTCAGACGAAATCAGCGTTTTATCTGCGATATTTGGTGAAATTGCCGTTTTCTCCGCGATCCGCACAGGAAATTCGCGTTTTTCGGCGATCTTTTGACAAAGTTCGTTGACAAAAACATTGACGAAATTGTCGTTTTTTCACAAAATATTAACGAAATGTGTGCTTTTTCGGCGATCCTTTCATGAAATTTGCATTTTTCCGCGATTGTTTTATCCGCGCGCAAAACCGTACAAGTTGGCAACTGTGAGAATCGTCTTCTGAAAGATCTTATCAAAGAATGAAGAACATTTCTCAGTTACATAGCTTTTTAATCATGATATCTACTTGCCTGAATCTAGGAAAAAGAGTTATCGGAAAAAAGGGACAAACTACAAAAGCGGAAAAAAATGACACGGAAAAAAAGTTATCGGAGAAAAGGGACAAGATAAAAATGTTACCGGAAAAAAAGTGACAAGGAATTGATTTTGGGGATTTATTGACTAAGTATGAAAGGGGGGGGGAGGTCGGGGGTCGGCTTTTAATTTAAGTGAGTGTTTTTTTTCATGGTGAATTAACTGCTTTGATTCAATTTTTGGATATACGTTCATACTGAAAAAATGCTTGCCTGATTAGTTTTGGGAATGGACGATTACCCCCCTCCCCTCCGCCCTAAATAAGATGAATGTTTTTAAGCAGAATTAACCAACGTGTTATTTCAAACAATTTTGGATATAGGTTCTTTCTGACGAGGCTTATATATAGTATTGTGATGTCGCGCCCTGAGTTTCTCTTAACTAAGTTGGTTTATTTGTTAAGTTCATCAATAACACATTTTTAATTCCTCAAGTTCTTTATTAGAACCACAGACCAATTATTAAAAAAATAAATAAAACGACAGTACAACTACATAGGAGCCTCACTCCAATATTACATTTCGCTTAGCACGTCTAAGCCATCTTACATCAATGTACTTTCTTGTACATTGCCAGCACATGTCTCTCTTCCAACTACTTTCCTTCCCTCTCGATGCGCAATAATCCTAGTGTCCCCCTCAGCTCATTGCCACTAGACCAGTGCAATTATTTTCTAGGCATATCCCTTGAGGTCAACAGAACCTGTTCTTAACAGCTTTTGAATGAAAATACTTTCAACTATGCATACTTTTTCAGAATAAGACTTCGCTATCTATCTTCTGCCACGATTAAAGTTGTCAGTACGTCGTCACAGTATATAATGCCTGAAGAATTTTGGGAGTTTAATGGTTAAGGATAAAGGGTGCATGGGGGATAACCTCTCTTAAATTAAATAAATAGCTTTTTACGCAGAATTATCCGATTTGCTTCAAATTTTGAATGTTGGTTCATTAAGATAAAGGGTATCGCTGATTAGTTATGGGGTTCTTTTGCTAATTAAAAAGGGGGGCCACAATTATTCCCCCCCTTAAATTAGATAAATTATTTTTTATGCACAATTATCCGATCTATTTCAAATTTTGGCTATAGGTTCTTTCTCATAAAATGAATCCCTGAATAGTTTTAAGTGTTTGTTTATATATCCTCAATAGCTGTTTGCAAGCATTTAAAATTGTGATTTATGTTGCTGCATAGCATTTTTCAGTATTCTATAAATATCGTAACAAAGAAAAAAATATCCTGTTTTTCTTAAAATCTTTTTTTTCCCTTTAATTTAAATCCGTTTTTATTTTTTTAAACGTTCAAAAACCTGAAGATCTATCAAGAACTACAGGTTTTTAAACAATTAACTTTCTAATTACGAACATAAGCTAGTAATAAAAAAAAACTATTTTTATTACTACAAATTAATGAATTCACTAGTTCATTCGTTCGTGACATACAATATAGTTTGTACATTAAAGTTTTCTAACATATATTTTTTTATGTTTTATATTATATTTTGTGATGCGTAATATGGGACATTAATTAGTAAAAATCCTGTTTTAAATGAGAAATATTTGGCGTAAATTAAAATGACAATTACAACAAATGATTTAGTATATTACTTTTTTCACAAATAAAAAAAATAAATAAATAAACCAGTTTTAAATGCAAAATGAATGGAAAATAATCATTATAAGAAAAAAGGTAAAATGTGTTATAATGCTTTCTGACATAATAGTTTTCAATCATTAAATTAAAAAATAAAGAAAAATTGTTTTTATTTGTTATTTGCGTTCAATTGCATTCAACTCGCTTTTTTATGTTACTTGAATATTTTTGCGTCAAACCTTTACCGGGAAATCCCTTGATCGACAAATTTCCTAAGAGACTAGCCGCCCGCGATATCTACCGGACATCCCCATTCGACGGAGGGGGATGTCAAGCAAGCAAGCAAGAAAAAGCAAGCTTCTTTCCCCGAAAGAGTTTCCTGAAGGGACTGCTGCATCTCTCCCTATTTTAACTACATTCATTAGCTTATACGCCTTACCATAAGGAAACTACATCCAAAATTTGAAGCAAATCGGATAATTCTGTGTAAAAAGCCATTTATGTAATTTAAGTGGGGTTATCCCCAGTTCCCCCTTCTATAATTAGCCATTAAGCCCTTAAAACTATTTAGGGATCCACTTTATGAGAAAAAATCTATATCAAAAATTTGAAATACATCGGATAATTATGCATAAAGAACAATTTATCTAATTTAAGGGGGGATAATCGTCCGTTTTCCTATTTATAATAAGCAAAAGAACCTCATAACTAATCCGGAATACGCTTGATCATAAAGAAGCTACATCCAAAATTTGAAGCAAATCGGATAATTCTGCATAAAAGCTATTTATTTAATTTAAGGGAAGTTATCCTCGTTTTTGCCTTTATACTTAGCCATTAAACCCTTAAAACTATTCAGGGATTCACCTTATCAGAAAGAACCTATATTTGAAATTTGAAATACATCGGTTAAAACAACGATTTGCAAAAAACTGATTTATCTAATTTGAGGGGGAAATAATTGCTTGCCCCCCCTTTACAATAAGGAAAATAACCCCGTAACTAATCAAAAATACGTTTTATTATAATGAACCTATGTCCAAAATTCGAAGCAAATCGGATAATTCTGCGTGAAAAGCCATTTATTTAATTTAAGAGGGACTATCCCCCGTCCACTCTCCCCTTTATATTTACTCATTAAACTCTTAAAACTATTCAGGGATTCACCTTATCAGAAAGAATGTATCTAAAATTTGAAATACGTCGGATAATTTTGCATAAAAACCGATCTATCTAATTTGTGGGGGGAGGGGGTTAATTGACCATCCTCCCTTTATAATAAGCAAAAGAACCCTATAACTAATCAGAGGTACGTCTTATCATAATGAACCTATGTCCGAAATTCCAAGTGAATCGGATAAATCTGCGTAAAAAACTATTGATTTAATTTGAGAGGTTACGGATGGGGGGGGGGGGGGGTTATATGTCCAAAAACTGAATCAAAACAGTTAATTCAGCACGAAAAAACCATTTACCTAAATTAAGAGCCTCCCTCTGATCCCTTCTAAATACTTAACCAATGAATCCTCAAAATCAATAATGAATTCCCAAAATCAATAATAATTTCCCAAAATCAATTCTATGTCCCTTTTTTTTTCCGGTAACACTTTTTTTCGCTTTTGTAGTCATGTCACCTTTTTTCCAATAACTGTTTTTCAGGTAACTTTTTTTCTGTTTACCCACTTGCCTATTTCGGGCGTTTTCTAAATAAGAATTAATATTAATAAAAAAAAATTGTCTGAAAGTAGCCCCTTTAAAGTAGTAGTAAGTAGAAAGTAGTTAGAAATTTGGCACCCCCTAAATCTCTCCGCCCTCCCCTCCCCCTTTCGCACGACGTTGTTAATATCTTTCCAGAAACATAAATATAAACGAATTATATACTTTCCAAACATACCTGGATTTCAAGAATGCTTGAAGGAATTCGAAAGATTAAAAAAAATGATCTCTTATATCCATCTTTTTCATAATTTTCTTCTCTGAAGAGGATTTAATACAGTAGTGTAGTCCTGGAAAAAAAAGTGGGGGGACGCTCATAGTCTCGAACATTAGGATGTCTATCACCCATAGGGCTAATTGGATGACGAATTCCAGGGATAAATAATTGAAAAATTAAATTTAAATTAAAAAAATAAATGTAATTTTTATTTTAAAATTAATTAAAAATTTTAATTAAATTAAATTTGCTTTAAAAAGTTAAATAAAATGTTAAACATTTAATTATATTAAAATTTAATTAAGAATTTAAAAACTTTAAAAAGAAAAAATTTCTTTGAAATTTCCTGGTATGAAATCGAAAATTTTGGATTAAAAAAAACAGCTTAGCAAGGAAAAAGCTAAACTTTTATGGTCTCACGGACTTCTGACGAAATTTGATTTTTTTGCAGCGTTTTGACGAAATTTGGGTTTTTCTGCAAGTTAACAAAATTAGCATTTTTTGCAATAATTTGACGAAAATCGCATTTTTTCCACGGTCTTTTCTATGAAATCTGCATTTATCCATGATCTTATGGCGAAATTAGTGATTTTTCTCGTCCTTTTAGGACAAAATTAGGATATTTTCCGCGATTTTTTAGAAAATTCGCATATTTCTTTTGTTAAATTTGCATATTTTCCGCGATCTTCCGTCAAAATTTGCATATTGTCCGCAATTTTTTCGCCAAAATTTTGCGTATTTTCCGCGATTTTTCGTCAAAATTTACGTATTTTCCGCGATTTTCGTCAAAATTAGCGTGTTTTCCGCAATATTTCGTCAAAATTAGCGTATTTTCAGCTATCTTTTGTCAAAATTTGCGTATTTTCAGATTTCAGATTTGGGTTTTTCTGCAACTTAACAAAATTAGCATTTTTTTGCGATCATTTGACGAAAGTCGCACTTTTTCAACGGTCTTTTCAATGAAATTTGCATTTATCCATGATCTTATAGCGAAATTCGCGATTTTTCTCACCTTTTTTGGACTAAATTCGCATATTTTCCGCGATTTTTTAGAAAATTCACATATTTCCCCTCAATCTTTTGGTAAAATTGTATATTTTCCGCGATCTTTCGTCAAAATTTACATATTGTCCGCGATTTTTTGCCAAAATTTTGCATATTTTCCGCGATTTTTCATCAGAACTTACGTATTTTTTTGCGATTTTTTGTCAAAATTAGCTTATTTTCAGCTATCTTTCGTCAAAATTTGCGTATTTTCCCCGATCTTTCGACAAAATTCGCATATTTTGCGTGATCTTTCTACAAAATAAAATAATTTACTGCAATATTTATACAAAACGTGTCTATTTCCCTCGATTTTCGTCAAATTTCGCGTATTTTCCACGATCTTTCCAGAAAATTCGAATATTTCCCCCAATCTGGGAAAATTCGCATATTTTCCTTGATCTTTCGTCAAAGTTCTCGTATTTTCACGATATTTTGGCGAAATTCGCATATTTTCTCAAGATTTTTCTACAAAATTTCGTGTATTTTCCATGATCTTTCGATAAAATTCGAGTATGACTCTTTGACAAAATTAGAGTATTTTTCTGCGACCTGTTCACGAAAATCGCGTCTTGTTTATGATCCTTTAACAAAAATCGTGTCTTTCAATGCAATCCTTTGACGGAAATCGAGTTATTTTCCGCGATCCTCTGAAGAAAATTGTATTTTTTCCGCGATCGTTTGATGAATTTAGTTTTTTTTTTTTATCCTTTGGAGAAATTTGCGCTTTTTTCTGCAATTATTTGAAGAAATTTGCTTAATTTTGCGCGGTTTGTACTAGCGGTTTTGTTGTATTTCATTCGTTACGCTCCCTCCCCCTGACCCCACGATAAAAATGTCAACAAATTTTAATGCATATTTGCATCGATCCCAGGGATAATAAAATTCATCGCAGAAAAAGCGAGATTCCGCGTTTTCACGGAAAAGTAGCATGTCTGAGAAAAGAAAAGAAAAACTAGCAAATCTGTCAAATACAGAAAATACATGAAAAAAAAAAAAAAAAAAAAAAAAAGAAATGGATTTTTTTTTAAATGAGAAGATTTCATACCAGAATTTTTCAAAGAAGATTTTTTTTCTTTATATAATCATAAAATGTCTCTCATAAATAAGAATTAATAGCATAGGAATTTTCTGATGTGAATGAGAAAACTTGAAATAATACGGGACAAGTTGAGCCCCTGGTGTTTGTACCCAACACGTCAGTTGCGCCCATACATTCTTACACAGTAAATTATTGTTACGGTGTCCACAACCTAAACCAGCCAAAATGGCATTGAAATTTCCAGGCTCGAGCCCGATCCGATCCATAGAAAAAAAAGCCCGGCTCATTATTAAAGTTAAAATTTCGGCCCGAGCCCGACCCGGCCCGTAGAGAAAATAAATTGACGGCCTGACCAGGCCCGAGCTTAGCCTGGATCCGAAAAATAGTTAAAATTTCGGCCCGGCCCGAGTAAATTTCTACAGAATATTGACCTTTACTCTTGCGGAAGAATTCTCACCAAAAAAAACTTATCTTAGTATTTTTTTTTTTTTTTTTCATATTTATAATCTTCATTTATGCAGAAGTGCCGTGGGCTGCGATATATATGCTTTTAATGAACCTTTGTTTATATGTAAATGTTTCAGTTATCTTTAGTATTATCAATCCATATTTCATGTAATGGAGACATAAAAATCCAAAAAATGATATATGGTAAAAGTAAAATCTTCTAAGACGGAATCGCATTGGATAGAAAAAATGCGTTCTCTTCTTAGCAGGCGTAAATGTTTAGCATATTTCTTCTCGCGCATTATTGTATTTATTTTGCATGGATGAACAGTTCAAAAGACATTTCCAGTTTTTAGTTTAAAAGAAAAGGGTTTTTTTTTTTTTTTTTTTTTTTTTCATGCGTTTAACTCTATTTTAATAAGCCTAGAAATCTACGATTCTTTAAAAAGAATAAATTCTAATATTTAATTGTAGAATAATGACGACTTAAAAGTATATGCCTTTTTGTGAAAATGTTTAAACCAAGGTAAATTTTACTGATTTATGAACAGACTTGGCCACGTCGAGAAAGACATTTTCATATGGTATGATTCAACTGGAACTGATTATTTTAGTCCGTGAAGATTAGGAAGAATCCCGGCTTTGTACGGAAAAATTAAGTTAAACCCGACTTGACCCGATACTCCGGGAAAAAAGAAGGGCTGAGAGTGCCCTGAATGCTGTTAATGGAAATCGGCCCGAACCCCGGCCCGTGCAATCTCTAGTTTCCTGTACCAACTCTGAAATGTTTATTTCCACAATGCCCGTTTTTCACTTTTTCGATTTTGTTCGGTCTTTTTTTAATGAATATATTTTGACTTTCGAAACTGGTTCCAAAAATGAAATTATCCAAACAAAATAAAAAAGGTGCAAATATAATTGAAAAAGTAAAAAACGGCCATTATAGCAATAGGTCTCAGACATCAATGCAAAAATAGTTTTAAAATAATTAAATGCAAACGAGATATTAAAAAAAAAGAAATATACATTCTATCTTCAGAAAGCGGGTGTTTTCGCGTAAGTGAATTAAGTAGTCCTTAACACGTAAATTCTAATATATAATATTTGTATTTTTTACATACCACACAGTAAAACTAACTGTGTAACTAAATAAAAAAAGTAGAAAACAATTAAGAAAAGGTTTTCTGACAATTAACGTTCATTGCAGTCCTATATATGAATTTATTTGTATCATATCTTCACAGTAAAACGTATTTATGCTAGAAAGAGATAATATTCCTGAAACTCAATTTTTCTCAAATCTCGGCCACATAAGTTAAATAATTCTACTTGTTGAAGCTTCAGGTGGACAATACTTCTCCCTAATGAATAATTCTTGATTATCTTTTCTTTTACTGTTCAATTACTTTAAATCCTCTGAAAAAAATAAGCTGTATTATTTTTTGGAAATTTTGAGAGAGAAAGAAAATTCATTTAATTAAATTTGAAAATTTAGACGGTCAATTCTGCTCAACTACCATTGATGACGCCCATGTTTCTTTTCCGTCCCTCCCCCCCCCCCCCTCTCCTTTTTTTTTTTTTTTAAATCCCGTTTATTTAAAAACATAGTTTTATAACAAAAACCTATTGATGTTTGGCAAATATAACCCTTATCAAAAATTCAAAATATAGCAAATAATTTAAGATATTATTGATCAAAACTTAAAAAATACTTACATTTCTGTTGGATCTGATTTTTGATTAGCAACTGTGGTCGGTAATATCGCATCTGTTTTTGTACAGCAACGTTTGGAAGAAATTGCAAAACTTTTCAGTTTTAGCTGCCTACATCGTTTCATTGTTATTTTCCCTTCAAAAATTTAAATTACGATATAAAATATTTATGGCTAGAAAAAACGAAGCAACTCAGAGATACTCACTCTACTTTAAACCAGTCCAATGCTTGTATCTAATCAAGAAATAATTGTCAATGTGAACGAGAGAAGGGAGGATAATCGCTCTGGGGGATTCTTTCACTGAACACTGAACAGTATCAGAAGTTGTCGGTCTTTTGTTTTGATTGTCCTTTTATTGGCTATATTCAACTGCAGACCAGGACTATAGAATAAGTTCCGAATAGAATAAGGACTATAGAGTAATAATTACTTTATAGTCCTGCTGCAGATGAAATACACAGGCCGATTGATGAAGACTACTAACTAGCAGTAAGGGACAGCCAATGACCTAAGATACCGTATATTAGAAAGTCAATGGGGGACAGCTATGGCGATCAGATTAATGGAAACATGTTGGTGCTAATTGCTGTGTGAGTAAAAAATGACCCGGCTTTCAATAGTCGAACATCTGGATATTTTTTAAACTGAGACTGCGGTGTTCCTAAGGTCTTCTTCGGGAGCATGTGTGATCTTTCAGTTAGGAAAAAGGAAGGGGATAATAGACTTCCGAGTAAAACTAATGTATGCCTTTGAAAAAATGAATGTTAGCGCGGTATTTCATTACTGGTAATTGGTCTTTTTGAGTGCCGCTGTTATGTTGTTATAGAAAACTAAAATAGTTTTAAATATCAATTCCATTACAAAAATGTTAATCTTTAATGTTTTTTTTTTTTTTTTTTTTTTTTAATTTTAATCATTTAACGGATCTGGAAGATCCCCTCGCGTCCTTAGCGTCCCCCTTGCAATAAAAAAGTAAGGGGACGCTTGAAAGAAAATAAAAAAGTGGGGGGACGCCGTCCCCCTGCGTCCCCCCTCGACTACACCACTGATTTAATATCCTCCATAGCGAAACGCACAATTAAAAAAAAACCTTAGCACTACAGCAACTAACAACACAATGTTTGTGGAATTAAGTCTATCCTTCAAAGCATGCGAGCATGTGTTTTTGTGTTTTTCCTGGAATTCGAGAGTCCAGTCCCGTTTCCAAAAAAAAAAGAGCAAGAAACAGATGCAACTAATTAAGACCCCCCCCCCCCCAGTGGTGCAGTATTGAAAAACCCGAGACGGCATTGGCAGCGACAGGAAATGACCATATTCCTTTTAGCCTTCGGCTGATTTTCAATAGTGTAAATGAATGCCGACCTTTTCCGAAATTGAGTGACCAGTTTTCGATACTGATACTGTTGCTATGTGCTTTCCCTATTTTTCAAAGAAAATACATTACTGCCGCTTAAACGAGTCAAATTTTTAAATAAAATTTGATTCAATAAAGCGGCAGATTTCGAAAACAAAACAAAAAAAATTCTAAATTTAGGTTTTTTTTTATGATTCGGTTCATAAAAGTGGAAATTTTTGTATTTTTGTCATGGCTCTGGGGGGGGGGGGGGGGTTAACCCCCAACCCCCCCCCCTCGCTGCGCCACTGATTTAACCGACTTCTATTAAAAGGAGAACGTTACTTTCATCGATATTTCTTTGAATTTTGAATGTTATCAATTCCATTTGATATTCAACTAATATTTACGTAAATAATTAATTATAGAGTAGCCGAATTGCTTTTGGTTCTTGTAAAGGTGCTATTACACATGCGCTGCTGCAGGCGTCAAATCGCAGGCGTCTCCATGTAATCCTATGGGACCAAGGGAGTCGCTTGGTAGCGCGCGATTCTCTTTTGTCGGAGCGTCTTTGACGCGTGGAACGAAGCGAGTCGCCGGCAACAGCCAATCAAATGCTTGGAAACCCAAATGATGGTAAAGACTCTTCTCGAACAGCCAATGAAATGCTAAGAACACGAAAAAACGCAGGCGATGTTTGTCGCTTGCAATTTTTACGTGTAATAGCACTTTAAGAGTCAAGGAGCTTGGTGAACCAACTCTATCGCCAAGGGCTGACCCCGTGGTTTTGCATGAAATGTCACGGACATAATATTGTGCTGAATTCAAGTTTCTTCGGATTTGGAAAAATGTGGCAACGGCTGATTTTCTGGAACTTTGGTGGATTTAAAATAAAAACAGTAAATTGAAGTATGATATATAAATATGTAATAGTAATTTTTTTATGTTAAGATAGTGAATATACTCGTTTCCTTTGTGGTTTTGTGACGTAATAAATAAAGATGGAAAATTACAGTGTATTCTTCAGTTCAAGGCTTAATATGTTTTCATCGTCTACAAATTATTATGTTTCTTTAATGAATTAATCTACAGACCTGTGTAGCGGGAATCTTACTGTTCTAACGAAATCTTTGTTTGTTTGTACTTCTGTAGCAGAACTATAGTTCAAATAATGCCACGAACAAAGAAGAAGTCAGCGGCAACAAAAGCTCGCGAAGCTGCTTTGCGAAGAAACCTAGAGACTAATGAGCAGCGCCAAGAACGTCTATCTCAGGAACGGGACCGTGCCAGTACTTCTCGTGCCGACGAGAGTTCATCTCAACGTTCGGAACGTTTGCGTTTACTGCGAAAGCACGCTAGAGAGGTACGAGAACAAGAACAATCTCCCGAACGCTCAGAACGTTTACGTTTACTGCGTGAACATGCTTCGCAGGTTCGAGAGCATGAACAATCTCTCGAACGCTCGGAACGTTTACGTTCTGTACGTGAACGTGCTAGAGATGTTATAAGTCAGGAAGAGACGCGTGTTCTTTCTGAATTAGCCCAAACAAATGAAAGGGTACTAGATCACCATCATTACGGCGACAATTCTAACTTCACAATTTTTGAAATTAGTCAAATGGCCTTGACATGGCAACTTTGCACTGGTTGTAATAAATCATTTCCAAACTTAAAAGTAAATGAGGACGCACTTTGCGCTTATTGTGTTAAAAATAGAAATCTTTTTAACATCTTTTCATTAGATAATAATATGGATCCTGGGGAATGCCCAGCAGTATTAAAAGAGTTATCAATGATAGAGGAACAACTGATAGCAAGAGTGCATCCAGTCGTTCAGGTGTATCGGATTCGGGGCCAGCAATATGCGTTTAGTGGACAGGTTATTAATTTTCCCCAAGAAGTTAACTCTGTTGCGACTCAATTGCCACATGCTGTCAGTTCACTTTCCTCTGTTATTGTTATTAGACGTCAGTGTACCAATAATTACAGCGATTTTAGAGTCAACAGAAATAGAGTCTATAGGGCTTAGTTATTCCTCAAAGAAAATAACATTTATTATAGAGATATAAACATCAATGTTGATAATTTAGAAGCGATCCCGGAAGATGGAAATATAACAGAAATTTTAAGTCAAAATTTAGGACCTGACAATGTTGAATTAAATGAAGATGAAACTGAAAACGAAGAGCTTGTTGATACAAATATTTTGGGTATAGCACCCAATGATAATCAAAGAATGGTGCAACGTGTTCTAGGTACAACAGAAAATCCCATTGTGTGGCCTGTAGTATCACCAAACCCTATAAACGAATTCACTACAGCCGGTTATATTGCTATGGCTTTTCCAACACTCTTCCCCACCGGTGCTGCAGATTTAAGAACACCTAGGCCAAAAACTATTACTCATCTTCAATATTTCCAACATCTTATGCAATATAAAGATCAGCGATTTGCAAAACACTCCAGATTTCGATTTTTTGCATTAAACAGCCATATGAGATGGACGGCACTACAAAATAGTTCCATTTGTATCAGAAGGAATTCGGAATTCAGTAACATGACAATTCCTGAGCTGAAAGAAAAAGTTAACCGTGATCCATTATTATTGCGAAAATTGACGTGTTTTAATGCTAATTTACGTGGAACCAGTGCATACTGGCATTCCCGATGTGGTGAACTATTGGATATGGTGGAATTTTTAGGGACTCCTACACTATTTTTTACTTTGAGTGCCGCTGACTTGCACTGGCCTGAATTGTACCGTCTTTTAGCACCAAATATAGATTTAAGAACTGTTAATCCAAGTAGGGCCATGACAATAAAAAATAAGCTATTGAACGAAAATCCATTAATCGTCTCCTGGTTCTTTCAACAAAGAGCAGATTACTTTATTCAAAAAATTATGGGACCACATTTTTCGGTGAGAGACTATTGGTACAGAACTGAGTTCCAACATCGCGGTAGTCCCCATATTCATGGAATTTTATGGTTGGAAGGGGCTCCTGACGTTTCAGACCTTAATAGAAAGTCACCTGAGGAAAGAGCTGCGATTGCTAATTATTTTGGCACTTTGATTACAACAGTCAACCCAAATATTGGTAAGTCTGTACCAGCAATTCACCCATGTCAGTTGCACTATTCAGAAGTTCAAAATCATCAAGACGATTACGAGAACTTAATAAATTGCTGTCAAAGACACACGCGCCATGGTAAACAATGTTTGCGAATTAATAAGACGACAAAGATTCAGGAGTGCCGATTCAAATTTCCATTTCCATTAAATGACCAAAATGCGATAGTCTAAGAAAATGGAGAATGGACATTTAAATCGATACGCAACGATCCGCTTATTAATCCGCATAACAGATTTGTTTCCGAAAACTGGAGGACCAATACTGATATTCAATGTATCCTATCTACTAAAGCCGTTCTGAACTATATTGCTAAATATGCAAGTAAATCAGAACCAAGATCTAAAGCTTACGAAGAAATGTATTCGTTAGTTTTAGATAATCAAAGTGATGGGCAAGCAAAAGAGGTACTAAAAAAAATATTTCTAAAAATTTGCGCAGAACGTGATATCTCGGCACAGGAAACATTTCATATTTTGATGGGCTGGCCTTTATTTCACGCAGTAGAGCTTTTGTTAAGGCCCCAGTCCTCGCTCGAAGAAACGCTCGCGAGCTAATGCTATTGCTATTGCTATGGGGAAGCATTTTTCTAATAACTCTTTCGCATTTTGACATTTTTGAATAATTTTTTTTGCATTGGATAGCTGAGGTGCATACCGATTGCGCACCTTTTTTACTTTTTCGATTTTGGTTGCAGATATATTTTTTAAAAAGCACTTTCAGTTTCGAAACCGGTTTTAAAAGTGAAACTAACTTTGTAAAAAATATCTGCAACCAAAATCGAAAAAGTAAAAAAGGTGCGCAATTGGTATGCACCTCAGCTATCCAATGCAAAAAAAATTATTCAAAAATGTCAAAATGCGAAAGAGTTATTAGAAAAATGCTTCCCCGTAGGAATAGCATTAGCTCGCGAGCGTTTCTTCGAGCGAGGACAGGGGCCTTAAAATAAATGTGGAAAATGACCAATGGCTAAGATTAAATGCTGTGTCTGGTGAAGTTGCAGTAAGTTCGTCACTGGAAACATATCCTCTTCATCCTCAACAATTTGACAGCTTGTCTCTGAAAGATTTCTTCAGTAAACACTACAAAAGAGGTAACTCGTGGGCTACACGAAGAAAACCAGCGGTACCGCGTATAGTTCCCTGGCGAATTTTAAGCGTCACAAATCAAGATGAGTTCTATAAACAGCAGGTTATATTAAACATACCATGGCGCAGTCTGACAGAATTTACAGAATCCGGAAAATCGTGGCAAGAATTATACGAAGAAAATGACATTAATCAAGTAGAAGTTTTGGAAATTCCTGAAGTAGATGAAGACCAATATGATGAAGATGAAATTGAAAATACAAGAGAACGGAGGAATGGATGATTTTAGCTGAAATGGGTCCCAACCAACAAAGCTATTGCTAGAACGGAATTGGGTACGCGAGAATTTGATTTAAGCATTGTTTGGCATAGCACATACCAAAATTATTTAAATCCAGGTACACTTGCTTCATTTGTTTCCGAAGCTAAAGCACAATCTGGTCATCAAACTGTTCGATACGCCATGCCTGCAGTAAATTTAAATCAGGAACAAACTGACATATTAATTCATTTAAACAAACAAATAAATATGATTAGGCGCAGCCAAGTCGTACCGTTTGATGCCCAATGCACGATAATACAAGGAAAGGCAGGCAGTGGCAAGAGCACTATAATCGGAGCCATGTGTCATATTTTAAATGAAAAGCTAGGACCAAAAAGCTTTTTATTACTTGCGCCTACTGGAGTCGCTGCTGTTAATGTGAGCGGGTGTACAATTCACTCTGGGCTACATATTGGGATTGAAAGAATGTATAAGTCATTAGACGGAGAGGCTGCTTCAACTTTTCAGGCAGAAATGGAAAATTGCCATTTCATTATAATTGATGAAATGAGCATGGTGGGCTGCTCATTATTTCATAAAATAGACCTGAGATGTCGTGAAGCAAAACCCTATAATGCTCAAGTCCCATTTGGTGGCATGTGTTTGTATCTTTTAGGGGATATCAAACAGTTGCCACCAATGATGGATCGTCCATTTTATGGAAATGGATACATTTCCACGCATTCTGATCAAGGCCAACTATTATTTAAATCAATTAATCGATGTATAGTACTACGAACTGCTCATAGGCAAGACGAAAACCAAAATGTTTTTAGGAGCATTTTGGATCGTTTAAGTGTGGGACAGTCTACTCTGGCTGATTGGAGAACGCTGATGACTCGTGAAAAATCCGTACTTGGGAATGTTGAAATCGCCACATTTGAGGACGCGTTGAGATTAATACCATTTAACGAAGCGGTTTCTGCGTACAATATTGCCAAACTAGAGTCTTTAAACAGCCCTGTCGCAAAAATTACTTCCAAACACAACAACGATACTGCTGCCAAAGCTGAAAGTGATGTCGCGCAAGGACTCGAAAAAATACTTTATTTGGCAATAGGCAGCAGGGTGATGCTTAAATCAAATTTATGGGTCAATAAAGGACTGGTAAATGGTGCTCTGGGCTATGTGCGCGACATTGTATTCGAACCAGGTTCAGCTCCACCACATGACATGCCAATTGTGATTTGTGTACAGTTCGACAAATATACTGGTCCGCATATAAACGGTTTGGTTCCCATTCCACCTATGACCCGGTCGTGGAAGACTGGCCAAGTTTCGTGCTCTCGCACACAGTTTCCATTGTCGCTTGCATGGGCCATAACTGTACACAAATCACAAGGCCTGACTTTGGATAAAGTAGTGGTGGACATTGGCGCAAAAGAACTGGCGGCCGGTTGTTCATATGTCGCTCTTTCAAGATGTAAACGGCTCACAGATATGTTTGACTCAGGTTTTGATTTTATAAGATTAGAAAAAATAAAAAAAAATGAAACTATTGCAGCTAAGAATAGGTGAAGAACGAAGACTGGAGAATCTTTTTGCTGCAACAGTAACAAACAGTTCTACAAATGAATAGTTACTATCTGTTTAGCTTGTATTTATTTTCAGTTCTGGTAATTTTCCATTAAATTTCGGTATTTGTACTATTACAGAATTTTTTTAACGTGTCCATATGTAAAAGTAAATACTGTCCGTACAAACGGGTCAGTAATCATGCCAGTCGGTACTACACTTACGTCAAAAAAAAATCGCGAGGTCCACGTTCGCGGCGAACTACTAGTAATTAATAATAATAATAATAATACTTAAAAAATAATATTAATGAACGATCAAATCAGTCAGTCAAACTAAACATAAGGCTGCTAGTCACCCACTTTCCGAATTCCCCTCCATAATGTTAAGTCTATGAGCATTCGATGCATTCTTATATTTAAAATATCTCTAACTTCTTTCTGTGTTCTCTTTTTAAAGAATGTCCTTTTTTTTTAGTTAAAAAAATATTTTTAAAATCTATGCTTATTTTATGCGTTAAATCTGACAAACTGGAAATAAAATTTTAACATTTCATATGAAATTAAGTATAGATTTTAGAAATATTTTGAAAATTAAGAAAAAAAAGTAACATCCTTTAAGAAGAGAACACAGATAGAAGAAGTTAAACATATTAATCAATCATCTGAGAAGATAATTTCAATATAAGAATGCATCAAACACCCGTAGACTTTACATTACGGACGGGAATTCTGAAAATGAGGACCAGCAGTCTTAAGCTAATTCTTTCTAGAGTTTCCTTTTTCTAATGAACTTGTTTGCTTTGAAAATTAAACATTTAAAATAAACATTTAACATAATAAAAAACATGTTACAAAAAATTTTAAGAGTTTTTTTTTTTTTTTTTTTTTTTTTTTTTTTTTTTTTTTTGGGTAGAATGGAATCTTGCAAAGGGTTCTTTTACATTAAATGAAATTTTGTAAAGCTCTCCATTACTACCATCAGGAATGACCCACTTTTTGTAAAATTGATTTCTCTTTCAAGAAGAAATAATTCCTCATGAATACTTGAAAACAACTGTCCTCAAATGGTTAAATACATTCTTTTACAAAAACTTATGATACTTTGAACATTATTAGCTTTAAATTTTCTTAGCATTAGAAATATATCTTTCCATAATTAAAGGCAGAAAAATGCTAAAAATTCAAAACATCACAATGATAAATTTTAGCCTTTCAAAAATGATATTTATATTGTTTTATTTTTTAGAGGTCTTTTTGTAAAGTATGTTTTCACTGTAAAATAAATTAAAATGTGGTAACCTTTACAAAAGTAACTTTCCACATGTAAATGGATTTCTATATGATTGAGAACAACATTTGAAACTTATTTTGCAATTCAAAGTATATCGCTAAAAATGTTTAGGACAGTGGTCACTAACCTTCTGGATAACACAGATTGCTAAATAAATTTAACCAGATAGAGAATCTGAACATTTTAAAAACATAAATACATTTGAACAGTAGTGCTTAAAGAACTTCCATTTTTGTGATCAAAGAACTTCCATTTTATTATCATAAATGCACCTATTTAATACAAAAAAAATTAAATTCTTTTTTAATTTATAGTAATTTTTGGATGCTCATCCAAATGTATTATGATTAATGATTAAAGTTTTATTTTTAGTTTGAATATATCAAAAACACATATGCTCTCACTGAATCATGATCACATAGAAAAATCACATTAGAGATTCTAAAATAAAACTCTAATTTGACCTTTTTTTTTTTTTTTAATTCTTGTTCTTTAATGATGGCTATTTGAAGCAATTTGCTATTTATAATGTATAAAAAAACAACTTAAGACCATTTGTCTTTTGATTCATAAAAATAAAAAATAAAAATTATCAATTTTGCAAATAAATAACACCTTTTAACAACAACATCAATTCCTGTTAAAATTTAAATTTTCAAACTAAATCTCTAATATTTCATAAATATAAGAATTGCTTAGGATATATATATATATATATATATATATATTAATATAGCATAAAAATGAAAGTTATATCCTCTCCCCACAGCCCCACCTTTAAACCTCTAAAATTTTCTCACTGCCTAGTTAGTGAACATTGATGTAGGAATTAGCTACTGGGCAGCAGCAACAAAAAGAAAAAAAAAAAAAAAAAAGGACTTTTTATATTGAATAAACAAATATTATAATAATAAGGCAAATAACTCTGAATGGAGATTATGGTTTAAAGAAGATTGCAAACAAAACAGTTAAACAGAATAAAGAGGCACATTTTCATGAGAAAAATGTTTTTAATATTTAATAAGATATAGATATTACATAGGCATATTAAAAGATGTAACATGCTATTTTTTACGAAATCTAAAGATTTACGATATTGGCTTTAAAAAAGATGAATAAAAAATAAATATATTTACAAATTTTAGATTATTATTATTAAAAAAGACAATGTTAAAAATATTTATAAACCACATAATTGTAGCAGGAACGAACGTAGTAGTTTTTTTAGTGGAATAATAAAACAGATATTCAATAACTTATAAAATAACTCGCCTTTCAAACAGAAAATACTCAAACATTTTAAAATAAAAGTTATTTAATAAGAAGTTTTAAAATTCAAAACATGATAACAAAGTAACATAATTTGTATATTAATAGAAAGAAAAAAAATACAGAGAAGGAAAAAAGTATCATTTTTTATGAATACAATAAAGTTGCAAAGAACTGATAAAAATAATCCAGTTTGTAAATGTATACACAAGAGTTTTAAGAATCATACTGTTCCTTGTAAAAAGATAAATAAAAGAGTTAATAGACCAGAAGACAATAATAGACCAGCAACACTTTTTTTTAACGAATTTTACCATAAATTACTTTGATGTATAATATATTAGATGTTACAGATAACACTGCCAGTCAGGAGGGATTTTTGTCACAGCATATTACAGTCTGAAATTAATGGCAACCTGATTATGGCATTATTCAGACATGCAAGCATTCATCTGTAATCAGGTTACCATATATTTTGCATTACAGAAGGTTCGGACAGAACAGAAGGTAATGAAATTGTTCGGACATCAATTTCATCCAAACGTATAATACTTGAAACAATGAAATACGACCGGGAAGTTGTAAATTTTAATTCAATTACCTGGATTTTTATTAATATTGCTTACTTTTTTCATGCTGTTGATTTATGCAATCTAAATAAAAAATTCAGGTAATTAAATTCAGATCTCCAACATATGGTTAATGATTTATAACTATTTTGTCAAACACTACTAAAAATATGATTAATACATATGCATATATTGTATCATTTTTAGGGCATTAAATACCTTTTTTAATAAAGAAAAAGCACAAATGCAAAAGTATTTTCTTTTATAAAATATAACTTTAGTATAAAGTATCATTTTTATAAAATAAATAACTAACAACTTACAAATCAAAATATTTAAGAAATATAAATAGTACAAAAAAGCTTTTAAAAATTTATAACATTTGTGTGTAGCACATTTTTATAAATTCCATAAAAGTGATTTCAATTTGAAAGCTGAATATGTAACTGTAGTAAAACCCCTGCTGTTGCACCAGCTGACTGTCAGTTTCATAACAGATAATCTGTAGCACAATCTATTATACATGCCAAAATTATTGACAAATTGATTGTAAAAATGCAATTCAGTCTCAAGGACTATAATAATATTTGAGTAAAATAAATATTTCTCCAACACATCGGAGATAAAATAAAAGGTATTCTAAAGAAAGCCTACAAAAGATAAAATGCCAGTAACACAAAAATATGAACTTTATGTCAATTTACTTGATCACAATTTTCAGTTAATCGTTTTTATAACTTAGCATAATTAGGCCTATACAGTTAAAAAAACAATGCTGTTTTTATTAAATAATAATAATAGACTCAAGAACACCAATTAATAAATTTAAAAGAGAAATTAATAATAAATTCTAGAATTCAGAGAAAACTAAAACTTAAATAAATGCTTTTAAAATTATTCTGTAAATCTGTAAAAAATATGTGCCATTACAAAAGAAAGTGCACTTTTATTTATTTGTTTTAATGAAAAAGTAAACAGATTTGCATTATCTAAGCATCAAGCAATAATTAAATCAAACTTAGCCAAAATGAGGAATTAGATAAAAAATTTCATGTCATTAAAAATCATTTCATTACAATAGTTATGTTCAAGCAAGTGTATG
Source organism: Maratus speculifer (assembly GCA_964019185.1). Classification (NCBI taxonomy): domain Eukaryota; kingdom Metazoa; phylum Arthropoda; class Arachnida; order Araneae; family Salticidae; genus Maratus; species Maratus speculifer. Next base: position 70,044,356 of record OZ025303.1, read on the forward strand.
TTAACTACTCAATGTTGCACAGTTAATGGCTGGTGTCACACAAAGCATGCTTTATTAGAATTTACTTAATTTAAAAAAGCCTATTGACTCAATCTCTGCATGCAAATTATAGAATAGGAAAAATAAATGCAACTAAGGTACCATTATATTTTTTTTGTCAAGGCCACATTTGAATCAAGCATAAGTTAACTTTAATTCTGATTACAAGTTACATAAATATTAAATCCAAAATAAAAACTGATGGTTTATTATAATTATTTTGATTAAACAAAACAAATAAATATTAACATTGCAATGCAGCAAAGTTAAGGGTAATTGTAATACAAAGAATGCTTAATTAGAATTTACTTTTATAAAGTTAGTCAACTAAAATAATTTTTAAAAAGCATTCACAAAATAATTTTCCTCAATTTAAAAAACAGCACTTTTACAACAGCAATGAATAAAGTATATTTATCAGGGATTAATTATATTAAAACAAAAAATTCCTATTTGAGGAAACCATACAGACTATGCAAAGTTTACAAAACCTTTAAAACTTAGATAATAGAGAAACAAAAGTTTAGCTTTTATATAGATGCAATAAAAACTTTAAATTCAACCATACAGCAGATTATTGACAATTCTAAGGCACGGGATAGCAGATTCTTGAAAACAACTGACTAATTAAAGCAAAATTCATTGAAAATAGTAGCAAATATGACTACTTAAAATTATAAATGGCAAAAGTTACTCGAATTAATAAAATATAATACAAGTTTCTAGATGAACTGGGAGTATTTTGATACACTGAAATTATTAAAAACACTTTAAAGGACTATATAATGAAAATAATTTATTTTTTGCCAAGAAAGTAACTCAGTTATGTATTTATGAACAGTAAAGCAAATACCTATTAAAATACAGTAAATTGCTGATTATACAAACTCCAACTGAATGACCAATTGTTTGAATTCCTATCAAGGATGCTTTTAATATAAATACAGATTATATTTATTCATTAAGGAAAAAGTGGGAGTAAAGCCTAAAAATTCTAAAACTGCAACTAAAATCATATTAAAAAAATAAAGATTCAAAAGCATTAAAACTGCAGATACAAATTTTAAACAATGCCAGTAAATAATGGAGAAATGCAAATTTCTGAAAATGCTATGAAAAAGATTCCACCCCTGTAAAAAAGCACATACTACTTTCTCCAGTAAACAAAGCTTTTCTCAAAGAGGGCTCTGAAAATACTTCAATAGCAATACTATCAGAACTAACCCTTTAAGAATTCTGTAAAATTTGTTATGTAAGCTTAATGATTTATAAAATAATAGCTATAAAAAATATTGTATGGAAACTTGTGTATGATTAACTTAAATATTTATTTATTTTATGAGTTAAAGGGGGGGGGGGGAATGTTAAATCAGCCCCTGAATTCAAAGATTATGTATTAGTTAAAGTTATGATGCTTAAAGGATTAAAAGAATTCCCATAGTAGAAACACAAAACTTTTTTGATTTTATCAATATAACCTAGGAATATTGACAGAGTGGAAAACTGAAACTTGAATATTTCACAGCATATGTGCCATCTCCTTAATCTACAATGTCACATGCACAGTATCTTTATTTGTTTAGCTACCCAGTATGTAGCATTTTAAAAATTGATCCAGTCTCTACAGGTTCAGATAATCAGCATTTTAGTACAATAGATAAATATATTTTGTATTTCACTAATATTAAAATATCAAACAAGATAAAAGTTATGCTTAAAATATCTTGATAAAATATGCAATCTGAAATATAATATGGAGAAAACAAAACCACAAATAAACATATTAATAGAATAAATACACTAAATTAAGAAAGTTTTTTCATCTTTCTTTCTTTTTAAGATAAATATCAAGGAATCAACCTCTGGTCACTTTTAAAAAAGCATAAATTTTTAAAGTTATTACACAATAAAAGTATAATATATACAATAGATAAATAAAGGTAAGTTTATCTTCTTATATCTTTCTTCTTAGGTAAAATACCAAGGAATCTTCCTCTAGTCATTTCTTTTGCTGGAAGAAAAGTAAGACAATAATTAAAATTTTAAATCTCATTTATTAGTATACATTCAAATTTTATCTTATACTGTACCAATAGTAATAATTCTGAAACATAAAAATCAGTCAATAAATCTGTCATTATAAAACAAGTTTTTTCCCCCCCAAAATGTACTTTTTTTATTGCAAACATGTTTGTGAAGACAGGTACCATAAATAAAAAAAATTACATAAATTTACTTAGGGATCGTCGACAAATGATGTCGTGCTTGGAGAGAGGGGGAGGGAGGATTCATGAAATTGTGACAGTTTATGACAAGGGGGTGGAAGGGGTAAGAAAAGAATGTGACATCACACATTTTGGTTAAAATTAAAGCATTATAAATCAGTAGATTAAAGTTTGAATTTATTTTGAAATTAAAGTATTCTGTGTTCATAAAATAAAGTTTAAAGCCAAATATATTAATTTCCATTTCAAATTTCAAAATACAACTGTTTTCAATTGCTCTATTATATTAATATTTTATTACTATTAAATATTAATTTTATTTTTCATTACAAACCTTCATTTTATTGCATGCAAAATAAGTACATGAATTTATTTTTATTGCTAAGCTCACAAATGTCATTAAAACACATAGTTAAAATTAAAAAATAAAATTTGAAATATGATCTATATTGTAATGCTTTGTTTCTGAACTGCAAGTATATATATATATATTAAATAGAGAGACATGTGACAAGGGGGAGAAGGTAGGTATGTGTGACACTTAGTGACAAAGGAGCGAGGTAAAAAATATTGAAAAAAAGTATTACATTATTTATGGACAGTCCCTTAGCTGTTGCACTTCAAAACATATAAACAAATTCCTTTTCTATTACAAAAACAACATGCATCATTAACAATATTAAAATATATTCCAACAGCTAACAACATATAAAGTAGAAAATGTGATAGAGCAAAATGATAGGAGATGATTATATGCCTTGAGTAAACACCAAAAATCACGGATTTTGAATAACACTATTTTTGAATAGCAACCTTCATCTTATTTAATAGCAGAATTCTTTGATTTAATGAGGTGAATGATGTAATTTAGAAACAATGATCTTCAAAATTTTAAATGCTTAGCACCTATTTTCTTAATCACTTTCCTTAAAATGAAGATGCATTCTTAATAACTGTAATAGAAAGCAAAAATTTTGAATCACACAACAAAATGCAAAAGTTCAGTGATTTATAACTATTTATTAAATATCTATTATCATTTTTAGAGCAATAAACTCATTACTAACAAAAACAACATAATACATTTTTTTTTAATTACAATTTTATAAAATAACTAACTAATAATCAATTTACAGATAAATTAGGAAATTTAAGAAATATAGTGAGTAGAAAAAAGCTTTTAAAAAGATCTATTTTTGTCTGTAGCCAAAACTTGATAAATGTCTTGGTTAACACTAAGACCCTTTTTTTTTTTTTTTGGTCACATATGATGAATTTACTTATTATGGAGGGGGTTTTATTGCAAAAAAATTCTAAGAAGTAAGCAGAAACAACATTTTTCTCAACCCTATTCCTACTCATGCACTACAAGTAGCAATCTTCCTCTTCTTGCATACTTTTAATGGAAGAACGAAATTTAAAAGGCATTTTACACATACATATTGCAGCGTTCGAAATCCTTGGTGGTCCGCTGGTCCGAGACCACCGGCAATTCAATCGGACCACTAATTTGAAAAATTTAGTAGTCCGCAGGACCAGTGTCTTTTTTCAGGCCCTGAGAAAACTGCAACCAATCGCACATAAGATTTTTTTTTATTTCAGCGATGTCACGGACATGCTATAGCGCTTAAATTAAGCAAAAAATCGGCGATGGGATGCAAAAAAATAGCTCTTACGCGTCCCACGGGACGCATAATTTTGTTAAGGAATCACGAAAAAAAGGTAAATTTCGTTAAAAAATCGTGAAATAACGACTAATTTTTGGCAAATTTTGTAAATTTGTTCAACAATTCTCGAAAAAATGACTAATTTCATTCCAAAACCTGAAAAAAAGGCAGATTTCTTCAAAAGATCGCGAAAAAACAGCAAATTTCGAACAAAATAGCGATAAACGGCAAATTTAGAAAAAAAATCGCGAAAAAACGGCAAATTTTGTCTGAAAATCGAGATAAAACGGCAAAATTTGTCAAAAAAAATCGCGAAACACGACAAATTTCCTCAAGAGATTGCGAAAAAACGACAAATTTTGTTAAAAAATCGCTAAATAACGACTAATTTCCGGCAAAAATCTCCAAAAAATTCTCGAAAAAAGGCTAATTTCAGCATGAAACCCGAAAAAAAACGGCAGATTTCTTCAAAAAATCGCGAAAAAACGGCAAATTTCGTCCAAAAATCGCGATAAAACGGTAAATTTTGTCAAAATATCGCGAAAAACGGTACATTTCGTCAATAAACCCCGAAAAAACAAAAGATTTCGTCAAAATAACATGAAAAACGGAAATTTTGACAAAAAAGCACGAAAATAAATAAATATATAAATAAATAAATAAGTGAATACTGGGAGAGAATTTTTCTGCTTTAAAAACTAATTTTCTTGCTTCAAAATTGTTATTGCTGCTCCAAAAACTGATTTTCCTGTTTCTCAATCGGTTGTTTATTGCTCCAAATCTTTCTGAGTGAATGCGACTCCTGAAAGCACCATTTCATTAAGCAAAGTATCCAAAGCAAAGTATCAAAGTAAGTTAAGTATTTACTCAACAAAAATATCCCTTTTTTCAGCAAAAATATTTTTTTCAATAAACCTGTCTTGCCCCATTTTAAAAGGGGTTTGTTATCTTCTACACTTAAATAAGCATTATTTTATAATTAAATTTGTATCTTGCACTTTTATTCTTTAAAAAGTACACAAATTTTCTCTTAAATTGATATTGGTTTTAATTATTTATTATTACTAAAACAATTATTGCATTTTATTTTTCTTGTGGAAATGAACAGGTTCAATTTTTGAGTCGAAAAATATGACTTAATATTATTAGTGGGGCCCCCCTTTTGTCGAAAAGGGATCCAGAATTCTAGAAGTCCCGGGGACCCAGAATTTTTCAAGTCCAGCTGCATCACTGACACTAGCTACAATTCCACCCCTCTGGCTACAATCTGGAGAAAAATCGAAAAAAAAAATTGCATTAAAACTTACAATCAGTTGAAATAAGTAATGGCAAATAAAATATCTAATTAATAATTTGATAGTTTTTCTTTACGTACTGTTTATTTAATTTTAAGCAAATTATAATTTTACATTTTATTATGCTAAAAATTTTGGATAAATGCAAAGTAGGATGGGTTATATTCCAGGGAGTGGGGGGAGGAAGGGGAGAGACCATTATAAGTGTTAAAATTATTTAATAGAATTTTATGTAGCGGACCAGTGATGATGTTTGCGGACCAGTAAATTCTCATGCTTACTGGTTGACCAGTGACTTTTTTTTAGGAATTCTAACACTGTATTGTTTAATTGGTTGCAAGTGTTATAGTCATCTTTTGCAGTACACAAGGGATAAACAGACCAGGACCACTTAAAGTAGAATCTAATCTACTACTATCCATGCCCGAGTCAAGATCTCAAACTGAGACTTTTTTCCAGCATGTTAAGTGCTCTAATTACTAGACAAGCAGGCAGACATTTTATTCACAGAAAATATAATTTCGTACATCAAGAACTCGGAAAGTTTCACATCACATTACACACTTTATTAAATCACTAATCATACCCCAATTTATGAATTTTTTCAGTTATAAATAGTAATTATTTTATTATTTATAATTTAATTAGTATTATAGCCTAGTATTTAATTAATATTGTATAACTATCACTAAGTGGGTTTAAAATAGATTGAAGGATTCACTCTTTACATACAAAAGCCAAGTTGAGTGTAAATAAAAAGGTAAAAAGCGTAAAAATAGCAATACAGCCACAATAGGATTTTGCAAGACTTTCAAATAACTATAGTTTACAGTCAATAAGGGTTTGTAAATATCAAACTTGAGAAAATATCAAATACATATTAGTATCAAATATATACTTGTGAAAATATCAAAAATATACGATATTTTGATATACAATAATCCCTTAACATTCATGAATTTAACATTTGTGAGTTTTGATAATTTTCAAAATACAAAACATTTTAACATTCACAAATACTTAACTTGGTTGTTTGTTAATTTTGTTTTGTAAAGAACATTCATTTACAAAGCGAATCGCTTTGTTTCATCAATTTCATAAACTATTTGACACAGGATGGTTTCATTGCACTATATAACCTAACTTTTGAGAATTGCAACTCCTGTATTAAGGCAAAATATGGATCAACAATTGCTAGAGAACCAAAGCAGAATTTGATGCTGAAAAAAAAAAAAATCCTAAGTTTTTATGGCAAGTGAAAATTTTTACTGCAAAAATCATAAGGGAAATTTTTAACAACTTGTTGAGAAAGCATTAGCAATTTCTGAGGATTCTTAAAATTTATAAGAGAAATCAAGATCACAACTTTTCCTAATACGGAAATCCCCAAAAGATCAGATGTTCCAAACAACTGTATATTTTTTTTTTTTTTTTTTTTTTTTTTTAAGACATAAACTAGAAACCAAAATTTTGAACAATATACAGTCGAGTCTCTACATAACGAAATCCATTGTTCCAGTAAAAAATTCGTTATATAGAGAAATTCGATGTATCAAGAGTGATGTTAAAAATCGTATTTAATGTGTAAATTTTGAACAAATATTATTTTTGATCTTTTTAATTAAGAATTTGAAAAGTTTAAAAGTAAATATTAATCCAACATTTTTTTTTCTTAATTATTTAAGCAGTTTCAAAAAAGAGAACAGACATTTATTTGAAAGCTTAATGATAAATCAAATGAGGAAGACTTGCATTAATTTCAGACAAAAAAATCTGTAATTTTTTGTTGTTTTGATTTTAAAATTGTTACGCTCTCAAAAAAAAAAGCTCAAATTTTAGCAAGGAATGAAAAATTGTAGTTAATATTTTCCTCCATTTGAAGGCCTCTCTTATGTGCCTCTCATTGATTCCTCTCTTATTTGTGTAACAATCCAATTGAGTCTGTTTTGAGAAGGATGTTGAAAGGTGTGTGGGAGGTCAGATGAATTCGTTGGATTTAAAGAACAAGGAGAGAAGTAATATGTAAAAAAAAAAAAAAAAAAAAAAACCTCAGCACTGAACGATAAATGAAAAATAAGCGAAGGAAAATTGATTCCATATGATTTCGAAGCTTTTTTTAAAACTGAATAAATTAAGACCAATTTATGAAAAAATTCGTTATATGGAGATAGATATTTCGCTATATAGAGACTGTTTTTAATGCAATCATGTGAAAAGGGGACTGTTCCTACTAAAAATTCGTTATGTAGAGAAATTCGATGTATCTCCATACATCGAATAGAGAATTTCGAATTTCGTTATAGAGAGATTCGACTGTATTTATAATTGTTCAAATTTATTTACAGAATGTATTTCTTAATGCTTAATAAATATACTTTTAAGAAGTTTCAATTGCTTTTTCAATTTAAAAAAATCATAAAACATAACCTCCTTTTATGCATTGGAAAATAGTCTCAACATTCATGATTTTGACAATCGCAGGAATTTCTGAGAACCTAACTCTAGGAATGTTAAGGGATTGCTGTATATCCAATATTTTTTATATATATTTGATATTTTCATAATATTCAACTTACTGCTGGTAATAAAGGCTTTCATAATATAAATTAAAAAATAAAACATACTGCACTTGATATGAAAACTTAATCAAACAATATACGAAAAATGCATTTTATTTTTCTTTTCACTTAGAACAAAATGGAAGATAAATTTATCGAATGCAGAAACAATCAGCTTTACACACTTACATCTATACTAATAAAATCCGTGCGCCTCTGTCTGTCTGTCTGCTTGAAGCCGATTACAGTTCTCAACACGGGCGAGTTGGAAGTCGCGAGAGGTGTCTTTCGATTCGAAAAATTCCGGGAAAGTCATTTCGGGCATTTTCGAGACCGTAGGACCAAAATTAAAAAAGTTATGAATTAAAAACCGGTCGGGAATCGGAACGGAAAACATCTAATTTCCCAAACGGAGCTCTGAGGCAGAACACTGCGCCACCTTGCGGTAAACGACCTGAACTTTTCCCCTTTGGCTAAAAGAAGCAGCAGCCGAAAACATCTTTTTTCTCCCGGGAAAATGACTTTTTCTTTCGTTTCGGTTCTTTGAAAAAGAACTAATTGGTAAAAAATGTTAAACACGGTTTATTTTCATACTTTTTTTTTTGGTAGCATCAGGGTTCATACAGAGTTGGGAAGAAAAAATCCAAGTAGTACATAAAAAATCCAAGGAGTTCAAAATATTTTTATGGACTTGCCACTTTTGCTGTTATTTATGTTATTATTACTTATTTATTTTTCACAGCCCCAATTTCGCAGGGATTCTGCGAGTTACCCCCCGCAAGAGGGGAGGGGGGGTATTCACGATCTTCAGACGAAATCGGCGCTTTCCTGCGATCTTCAGACAAAATCAGTGATTTATCTGCGATATTTTAGCAAAATCAGCAATTTATCGCGATTTTTTGTAAAAATCTGTGGTTTTTCTGCGATGTTTTGACGAAATTGGCATTTTCCTGTGTTTCTTTTTCATGAAATCAACGTTTTTTTCGACAAAATTTGCATTTTTACAAGATCTTTTCTTGAAAATGGCATTTTATCCCCACAATCTGTTGACGAAATTGTCGTTTTTTTCCGTGATCTTTTGATGAAATCGGCGTTTTTTTTTCAGTGATCTTTAGACAAAATATTTGTAAGCGATCTTTTGCGAAAACAGCATTTTTTCTCACAATCTTTTTATGAAATTGGCATTATATCTGCAATCTTTAGACGAAATCGACATTCTCCCTCAGTCTTCAGACGAAATTAGCATTTTATCTGCAATATTTGATGAAATTGCCATTTTAACCGCGATTCGCACAGGAAATTCGCATTTATCAGCAATCTTTTGACAAAGTTCGTTAACAAAAACATTGACGAAACCGTCATTTTTCCACGAAATATTGACCAAATGTGTGCTTTTTTGGCAATCTTTTCACAAAATTTGCATTTCTCTGCGGTTTTTTTTTCCACGCGCAAAACCGTACAAGTTGGCAACTATGCGGAACTGATAACTCAATTTTAACTTTTCGGACGAGAATCACCCTTGAATCCACTGTATCAACAAAATTGAGGATGATGAATCATATTATGAAGCAGAAATCAAAGTTGTATATCTAGCTAAGCTGTGAAGGAATTAAACAGAGTAAACACTTTTTGAAATTAGAAGTTTAGAGGTGTGTCTGGATTATTCTTTTCACTTTTCTTTCCCTTCTGGCCGTGAAAAGTAAATCACTTTGGTGGCTATTAGTATGATTCCAACCAATCACTACTGTGCTTCTGATGAATGACATGCATAAAGGGTTTGCCGTGCGTTTTACAATCACAATTTTTTTTTTCCGGGAGCAATACTGCTTGCGTGCAAAACCGCAATACAATTTAAGGAGTTTCTAAGGAGTATTTTGTTTATCTAAGTAGTTCTAAGTACTACTTGGGAACGTTTTCATTTCTAAGTAGTTTCTAAGGAGTCCAAGGAGTCTGTACAAACCCTGTAGCATACACGAATATTGTGTAACCTAAGATTTACGCGATTAATACTAATTTTTGTTAGTACAAACGGAAAACGAGCTGCCAAAATTATTTGTTAGTTATGTTGTTTGTGATATTAATGAAATTACTTATTTTTTTTTAATAGCAGTCTTTTGCATTTTTTAATACCGAAACTTTTTTTGCGCGTTTTTTCTTAAACCATCATACAGACAGTTTTTAAAGTAGATAAAACTGATTACATATTCAGAATCTGCGTAAAAGTCTGCTTCTGATGAACCAAAAAATACGAGAAAATGTCTTATGGGCGCGCAGCGCCAACCGTGCAAAACCAAATATTTCTGACGGGACGATGGCGACCATGACGCGTAGCGCCAGGTGGGTGGTAGGCCGGTGGGCCGCCTTTGCATGGTGGGCACGTATGCCCACTGTGCGAAATCACATATTTTTAATGGGATAATGGCCGCATAACAACCATAGCTCTTTAATTTACTTTTTTTGTGCTTGAGGATTCGAACTCCAAGACTTGCTTATTAAATGAATTTTTTTGCTTATTATATACTGCTTAATATCGAGGTTCGTTTGGAAAAAGTGGCCCAGCTAGCAGGCGTAGCTCGCTAATATTAAAAAAAAAAAAAAAAAACTATAGGATTCAATACCAATTATCGAGAAATCAGAAATTTATCAAAAAAATTTTTAAATACAAAATTTTTTTTAAACTGAAAAATTTCAACATAAACTTACCTTATTTTTTATTTCATAACATGTTGTACAGCTTAAACTGAACTATAACAAATCCCGAATAGATTCTTTTTTAATAAAGCTATATGTATAATCGATTATCTGAATTAGTCAGTTTATTTTTTATTCATCATATTCTGTTTAGAATTACGTTCCACATATTCTACATTTAAAAGTAAAAATTTCAAAAGTAAACTTGATTTTTTAACGATATGGAAAATAGTTATTGTCCTCGGTAGAGAATTGGGAAATCTAAAGTATATCTGAATCTTTTTATTGGTTGAATTCTGCAACTTTTTTTATTCGTTATCTGATTAGTCCATGTTTAATCTCCAAAAATAGAATACTTCAGGTTTTTTTTTATTTTATTCATTTCTAATTGGTACATGTTTAATATCCAGAATGAAATATATCTGTTGCCACAATAATAAAAAATGTATATAAAAAAAAACTACAAAAAAATTAATAATTTAAAAACAAATTGAGATACAGCTTTCAAACAAACTGCATTTAAAAATACATTTTTTTCTCTATACGACAATATAAGAATTAAAAACATGTGATGTTTGGAAGTTTAAAAATTTGCAGTACCGAAAATTGTAAAACTAACATTTCATTAAAAATTTTCATATGACTGGTAAAGGAATATTAATTTTTAATCCATGGCACACGTAATATAGGACTCTGTTATTACGTAAATCACATTTTAATTATCATAAAAATTATGTTTATTATTATTTATTTTTTTAATATAAAATTTATTTATCAGTCTAAAATTTTACTATTTGAAAATATAAATTTCCAAATAGTCATTGTAATTTGTTGAATTATAATTTTTAATTATTTGGAAAATAGTTGCCCCCAGTAGAGAATTGGGAAATCTAAAATATATCTGAATATTTTTATTTTATTTATTTATTTATTTATTTATTGAGGGGGGGGGGGGGGTAAAAAATCACTAGCAAGCAATCACTAGAAAGTTCTTCATCTACTGAACAGTACAGTTAAATAATTGAAAATGTCATTTATGCTTGTTTTGATTGAACACACAAAAAATATTTTGAAAATAACTATCAAATATAATAGAATACAGAAAATATCATACATTTGGGTGTTTCGAAAATAAATATTAAGAAATATATAAGTATAAAAAATAATATTTTGAAAATAAATATTGGATATATAACATGATATACATCAAGATATATATCCATTGATATATATCAACAAACCCTACAGTGAATAACTTTAAAACTTTGCAAGAAGTTATCCAAGAATGTTGAAGAAAACAGAAATGGTGAATCGAGCATAACTTGGCTAGAAGGCTGGAAGAACTGATAATAAACACATAAGCATGCACTTTCTTTACAAAAGCAACCAATGATTAATGTTTTGTAAAATACTATATAATTTATTAAAGACAAATTTTCAATAAATAAAATATATAACAAGACATATATTCATTGATCATTAGTTAGAAGATACACAATTTAAGCAGCATTTCTTTATTTTAAAAATATTTAAGTTATGACATCAAGAATTTTCTAAAGTTATGGTAAGTTTTTTTTTCTTTTCTAAATTTAATTCTACATAATCAAAATAATTATTTGGTAAAGAATTTTAAGCTTAAATAAAGAGCATACCTTCTTCCAAACCAAGCTGATAAGCCAAGTTCTGCAAATCTCTCACTTTTTCCAGTAAGGCTGCAGCAGTCAAACTACCAAAACCTGTAAATATTAATAAACAAGAAAATGAGTAAATTTACATTTATTACATTTTACAATAAGTATATAATGACTAAAGAATAAGAATAAATAAGATCTGTTTTTCCCATAGCAGCACCATCCTTTTTTTTTAAGGTACATTCGTAATTATATAAATACACAGCACCTATAGTCATTGTAAAGCCCATTATCTCTCTGCATATAACAGAGCAAAAACTACCCAACAGAATCGTTTGAAATTTAATATATATATATATATAAAATTGTTGTATAATATTGAAGAATCATTTCAAATTTTATGAAAATCTGATTTATAATTTAAAGACAGAGGTCAATCAAACTACAGCAATACTTTCATAATAGCAATTACTTTCATCAGCAATACTTTCATAATCACTTTCATAAAAAAAAAAAAAAAAAATCACCAAAGATTTAATTATTTACAGAAGTTCTTTTGATTATGAAAATTCCAGTGTTTAAGAAAGTAGTTGATTACACATCTATTAAATATGTGTTTTATTTATATTATTATTATTTTTTTAATTTGGAAATGGTTGATTTCACTAAAGAATATTAGCTCAGAGATGCAGAATTCCAATCCGGCAATCTAGGATCGGAGAGAAATTTTGCAGAAAAAATATTTGATTTTAAGAAAAAATTACATAGTAAAATAGATAGTAAAAAGATTATAAGAGATAATAAAGAGATAGTACCCCGAGATAGTAAAAATTTCCTTTACAAATAGAAAAATCTGTTAAGAGACCTTCACAAAATCAATTTGAGAATAATATGCATGCATATACTTGAGCCTCAGTTCAGAAATTTTGGACAAAAAATTCTATAGCTACATCAATACAGAATTTATGTAAGCTAGTAAAGTTTTGGGAAATTTTTCATATGAATTGAAAAAAATGTTGGAAGTAAGAACATTTTTTGCATCCCTGTGAAACAAATACTGAACTATTTATATTGTTTTAAGAACAAATAAATTAATTTTTCATAGTCAAGTTGCATGTGAGATTTAAAAATTCATACAAGAAAATTATTTTAAAAATGATAGAAAAATCAATAAAAGGAAACACTGTGTCCAAGCAAATTACATCTCAAAGTAGACATTTTATTTCTATATTATGATGTGTACAAAGTACAAAATGAAATTGTGCAAATTTAAGAAGTTAAAATAAAAAGGCAGTAAAAGCAAATTTAATTTATTAGACAAATCATTGCATTGTCAATATGACAAGTATTAATCATAAACAAAGAAAGATCGTAAATTTTAAAGTAAAGATACACATGCAAAATTCAACAATACAAAACATTAGCATAATTAACAATCTATAATACAATCATATTAATAAAAAAGAGAATAAGATGACTAAGATAATATTTATATGTGTGTACATAATGGTTAGGAAAATCTATCACACATAAAAGTCTGCAAATTTTAATTCCAGATAGACAAAAACAAGTCTAAGAAGCTGAATGTCCCTGAAGCTCAGATTTTGGGTTTTTTGTTATTTTATATTCAGCATAACGATTTGTATATTTCCACAATTTTCTGAGTTCCCTGCTGTTTTTGACAAACACATAAAAAAGATTCAATTTCAATTTTTGCACAAGATTATCAACAAATATCTATGTGATACCTTATCCATCCAATAATATTATATCTCTGTATGGGACAGAGCTTCGGAAATAGATTAAAGAAATAAATTCAACTGTAAAATAAGAATTTAAAAAAAAAAAAAAAAAAAAAATAGAAATTTTTAACAAAATGAAGTTTTGAGAGAGCAATTTCACATGAGAGAAGTGCCTAAAAAGCTGCTCCAATAGCAACACAGTGTTTTTTTTTTTTTTTTTTATGAGATTTAAATGATTATGTGTCATGCAACCTTTTAACAGTCAAAATTTTCAAATTACTATTATTTGTAAAGACATCAGAAGCATTCTGGATAATTTCTCTCTTTTTTTTTTTTTTTTTTTTTTTTTTTGAAAAAGGGGGGGGGGGGATAACTGACTGTGCATTAAATCAGCACCTATTTGATCAGATTTGCAGAATAAATGAAGCTGAGGCATAGTTTCTGATTTCAAATTAATTATTAGATTATTCAGATTATAATTTAATCAAAGTTTGAAAGAAGGTAATTTCTTGGAAAAAAAAGTCTGTTTCACCAACAAAAAATTCAAAATTTACTATATCTAACAAAATATGCTTCCATTTTAAATACTACGTACTGCCATCAAATTATACCATGTATGTTATGCTTCAAGCAATACACACGTTAAATTGTATGGCACTTAAAAAAAAAAAAAAAAAAAAAAAAAAAAAAAAAAAAAAAGATTTCGAAATCAGTCAGTTGGAAATATAATTCTGGATAACTGGTTTCCAAATAAATAGTTCCATATTGTATTATCGAATTTGTAACGGATGATTTATCTAAAATAATCCCAGAAGATAGTAAGTCAAAAGTTATTTTAGCTAGACTAGGTAAGGGCAAGTCTGCTAATATCAAACAAAAGGTAGATTAAACAATAGAAGTTAATATAAACTTCCTAGACAATTCTGATAAAAAATTGCCAGACTTTTTCAGATTTTACCCTGTCCTTTTTCAAAAATTTCCTTGACTTTTCTCAGTAAAAATCTGGCTTATACAATGTTGTAAACCTTTCATAATGGACAACTTTAATTTAGATAAGTGCTAGAAAAAAGTATACACTGCGTAAAGTTCCGATTTTTAATTATTTTTCTCTATTATTATATAGCTTGAATAAATTGTACATAAAAATTTTAAATTAGATGAATTATTAATTCAAAATTTCTTTATGTTCATTTAGGAATCTGGTGGAACTAGTACTTCAAAAATTCCCCTCATCTTTAAAAAAAAAAAAAATCCCTTGACCTTTTTTTGACTTTTTATTTCAATTTTCGAATCCTCTGACTTTTTCCTGACCCATAGGAACCCTCTAATATAGTAAAATTAATTTTAGAAGAGCTCAAATATATATAATTACCTTGTAAAACACTTATATCTTCATGATCAAGATCTTTTAACCATTCAGGCTGTTGTTCAGGTTTATCGGTTGTGCTGCACTGCAATATAACCATTAAAAATTTATTTAAATGCATAAATTGTATATAAAGAATAATTAAAGAGTCATATTAAAAAACACAGAACTTGTGCTAGTCTTAAAAATTTGCAAGTAAATTTAATTCAGTATGAGTAAAGGTAAATGTCAAATTATTAAAAATGAAAATTGATTTTAAATATCATGATAGCCAGGGTTGGGTTTCTTCCGGAAGAAACCTATTTCTTCCAGGACAGTGGAAGAAACTGGAAAAAACCGGAAGAAACTGGAAGAAATGGAAAAAACTGGAAGAAATGGAAGAAACTACCTGAAACCAAAACAAATGTTCAAAGTTAAAGAATATTAACTATATAAAAGAATTAAAGTATAATTACATGAAATCTGAATTGGAAAATTTTATTATATTATTATTATTATTATTTTTTTTTTTTTTTTAAAGATAAGTTTTTTTTAAATAACAAACTTCAGGTTCAGCAGACATTTTCAGATGATGGATTTTTACAACTCTAGAGGTAGAGGGATGTTTTTTTTTATTATTATTAATTATGCTATTTATGTAAACAGAGAGAAAAAAAAACAACAAATTGTTTATTTTTCATAGAAAAATATATTATTTTTATATAAAAATGTCTTTTTTTAAACTGTGCAACACAGTAAATAAATAAATTTGTAATTTTATACTAACATCTACCATGAATAACTCAATGCTGTAGTGTTCTAAGAATATCTATGGGTATTTCAAAATGCTTTTAAAACTATCTTGAAATGTAGGACTTGAAAAAAAAAAAATCTTCATTTTTTTGCATTCATCAAATTTAAGTTGAGAAACTGATTGCAACATCCTACTGCTAAAAAACTTTTGCTGCTGCATTGTACTAAGAAAAATTAGAATTTTAATTATACTTTTTTAATACTAGGATCGACCGATACAGTTTTCTAAGGCTAAAACAAATTTTCAGAAAATTCAAAGTTTCAGCCAAAAATGAAAACATAAAAAAAATTAAGTAATTAATACAGACATATACATAAATGTAAATTAATTAAATGTATAGTATTTATTAATTATGCACAATTGTTTATTATCCAAAAACTTTATTTTCATATACAGTAAAACATAATTAATTCATCAATGACACAGGAAAATTTTCTAATTACACGAATTTCATTTAACTAAAAAATATTTTAGTTCTAAGTATACACATCGTGATTTTTTTTCTGTAATGATTTTTGTAAATGATCATTTATTATTCTAGAACTTTCTCAAAGAATATTTGAAACACTAATGCAGTTTAAACTAAAAATTTTCTATAAGATGATTGCTAATTCATGACTAATAATTATAAGCAGCAAAGTTCATGGCAATACACACATAAGAGCTGATACAGTTCAAATCAATGAGTAATGTTGAAAATTTCAGAAGGAAGAAACAAGAATTTTGGAATACTGAGAGTTTCAATCAAGCTGAATTTTTGAGCCACATTTTTGGCAAAATTCAAATTTTGGGCCGAAAATGAAACCATATTTTCGATCGATTTCTGTTTAATACAATAATATTAAAAAGTTAATATTACAGTAATTATTGTATATTACTTACATTAATAAAATTGATGTAAATAAAAGCTTTTATTTAAATGGGTTTCATTCTACCATTGGTAAAGAATCCCTAATATTTACTTCTATTTCAGAAATTTAAATATTAAAAAATATATATTGGTTAAATTGGAATGAATAACATTCAATTAATTTTGTGTATTTTAATTTTGGATAAAATTTCTTTTCATTTAGCCAATGATTGAAGATCTTTATTCTTTAGACAGGTCTTGTCTGTGATCTTGGTTAAAAAACTGATGTAATTATTAATTTAGCATATATATTTAATTAAATTTGTTTTGGACCAATGGAATTAATTCATATAAGATTATAGGAAGAAGATATTTATTATATCTTACAAAATCAAAAGTATATGGTAAATTCTAGAAGAAAAACAGTTTCTTCCACTTGGAAGAAACCTATTTCTTCCAGCCGGTTTTTTCCATGGTTTTTTCCACGGTTTTTTCCACTGTGGAAGAAACTTGCCAACCCTGATGATAGCTTAAATTTCGAATATACTTCATACATATATAATTTGTATAAACTAATGGCCCTAAAAGCTTTATATGGTAATATAAAAAAATAAATAAAAATAAGAGTTATAATGAGTCCTTTTTAAAAATAATTTATTATGCTTCAATAAAATCCATTGAATCTGAAAACTTTTATGAAGTTGAAAATCAGGTCAGCTAATAGATAGATTGATAATATGAATTTACAAAAATGCTTTTATATATAACACACTAAAGTTTCATTAAGTGTGCAATTAGATGTAAATTGGCTTTTTATTCTAAAGAAAATTACTAATGCTGTTCTGCCATAATCAAATCAATTGTGGCCTTTTTATTAAAGGGCAAAATTAGCACTAGCCACCGGCCACAGGGCCAGTAAATGATAAATAGTGGCCAGTGAAAAATTGTCTATCAGCGGCCACCTTATGGCCACTTTTTTACAAGGAGATAATATATTTTACTTACATTTTATCAATAATTCTACTCTTTTGGGTTCCAGTATATTTATATTAACATATTTATTTGTGCTATTCAGTCTTACATTAATACTTATAGAAATTTTAACTGTTTAGTACTTTTAAATAAAAAAGTGGCCACAAGTTTAAACATCATAGCCATTTGAAAAATTAGTCTTACTGGCCAGTGGCCGCTAAAGAAATTTCCCAATTTTGCCCTATGCTTTTTATTTTCTTGACTTAGCTAAAAAAAATTATTATATATATATATATATATATATATAAAAGGAAAAAATTATAATTTTATAAAGAAACATGTGACAAATATGAAGTAGCAGATAGTTTTTAAAATCAATGAATTATTTTAAATGCTATTTATTGTTATATTTATTGTTGATCAAGATAAGTTATATAAGATTCATAGGATCAAAAACTATACATATCAATTTAGGCAACTTTTGCAAGCATATATTCGACTAGATTGTGGTGCAGTGTTTAATTATTTTTTTTATAATTTGTCCAATTTGTTTTTGGGTGGGGTTTTCAAATTTTTTATTCAAAATTTCATTATCTGAATAGAGATTTAATTCATATCTTGAAACAGCCATTTTTATTTAAAAGAGCTCAAATAACATTTCTAATAGAAATTTAAGGGAAAGGAAACATATGAACAATTTTTAGATTTTTAACTATTTCTCAAAATTTTCATCAGCTATTGAAACAAAAATCAATTTAATTTACAGTTTGTTTGTTCTTTTGGTGAAACTTTTGAATGCATTTACCAAAAATTTCTAATTTACATATGCTCCACTGTAGAGGTAGTTGTGAACATACCTGGGACTCATGTAACACTTGCATAAATAGGACAAAGATATTTTTTGTGAATAAAAACTATGATAAAAACCAATTAGATGCCTTATTTCTAGTTATATGAATAAATCAATATATATTTCAAGATCAAAGAAATTATTCATAAAATTATACACTAATATATCTGTTCCTTTTGAGTCAAGCATAGCAAAACTGTATCACTTTTAAATAAGTTATTGAATGATTCTGTTACTGTGTTTTACTTTATTTCTAAATGTTTGGCAATGTGTATCCCAAAATTGTGCATCATGGTTTTAAAAATTGGTAAAATTGTGATAGTAAAAATTGATGACTATCAGAATACTAGTTATCATATTTTTTGGCCAACTAAATTTTATTTTCATAAAATAAAATGGTACTACTTGGTTATACCGCCAACCAGAAAACTTTTATCAAACTATAAGATTAAATGCCAATAATGAATGATCGTGAATATGACATTCAATGACATTAAATACGATACACAAGTTTAAAATGTCATTAAGTGACTTTTATTTTTACTTTTTATTTGTATTTTTATTAATATTTTACTAATTATTTGTTTTTACATTTTTTAAAATAAAAATTATTTCGATATGTATAATTTGGCTATTAGTTTGGCAATTTGTATAATTTGGCGAAATTGGTCAACGGGATAACCAAGTAGTACTAATAAAAACTTTACTATAATATGGACGAAGAAAAAATAAATACAGTAGAACCCCAGTTATCCAAATCCCGTTTATCCGAAAATCAGCTTAACTTAAAGACCTTAGAATTCTATAATATTTTTAAATGTGAAAATTTTTATTGCCAACACTATACTTACTAATGTCAAATGACACCTTTCAACATATTTTGATTCATGATTACTAATTATTTGTAAGTTTTAGATCAAAATAATTCTAAATCATTTCTAATACACTAAAGAGTTGTTCTAATATTTATTAGCTTTAAAAATTGGTTGCAAAATTAGTAAAAATTAATATTTTGAAAGATGTTGTTGGACAATGGTAAAAACACCGCTAAAAAAAACAAGTTGCTTATGAAATAAATGGAATCAACTTACAGCCTTTAGAATTGGTATTATTTCACTTCAGTTTGTAATGTGCATTTTTTTTTTTTTTACCAGCACATGTATCTTTTCATTTATTACTTAGAAAATTTACTGTTTGTATTGCTTTCCACAGCTCTGTGTTGCGCAAACATCTCTCTCTTTGCTGCAGAAAACTCTCTCTTCACATGTTTAAAAAGCGAATTCCTGTTACGTCATTATCAGCACCAACTTTCAAATTTAACCAATAAATTATTACCTCGCTGTTGGAGCAATTTGTAATTTTGGCTTGAATATGGCACCATAGCATTTTTATAACAGCAATGTTCTAAATTACAATCACTAGGACTGGATGATGTAGAAATTTCTTAAATCAATTTATCATCCATCTAACATCGCGATTTAACACCGATTTTACTCTTTAGAATATGAATTCTTTTAATTTTTAATAACAAAATACAATCTTTATGCAGCTCCCCCCCCCCCCCCCACACACCTCCTGTATTAACTTAGCTTTTAATTTTTCAAATAACTTTAAAATGAGGCACATTTTACACAAACACAAAAAATGAATGTCTGAAAATTTGTTTTTTTATATTATTAAAATTAGTGACCTATTTTAATAGATTTTATAAACTCATTCTTTAAGAAGTGAAATAAAAAAAAAATTTTTATTGTGTCCAACTTGGTTTGTACGTCACAATCTAAATTACTTAAGGAGGGAGGGGAGGTAACTTCCCCTAAGACACTCGAAATAGCATTTCTTTGCTAACAACATGCATACACTTGTTTTTACACACACAGAACTAAAAAGTTATTGAAGTAAAACAGAAGCAAACTTACTGAATTTTAACTGTTAATTTACCATCAGGAGAAAAGTACTAGTATGGAAAAAGAAGGGGGGGGGGGGTGGTATGAGAAACAAAGTGCAATTATATATATATTAACTTTTAGATTGTAATAAAATTTGTTTAGCATTAATGCTGACTTTCAGGTAGTGGATGGAGAAGAATTGAACACATTACTGAAATTGCTGATTTTTTTTAGAGACTGTTGGCACCATATAAAATTAATAATAAAAAATAATCTTAAAATATAACTCTTTTTAATGTTAAGAAAATGTCAAAAAAGGAGAAAATCGCAGGTCTGCAGAAAAATCCATTGAATGACCCCCAGTATACTGAAAAATCAAGATACTGACAATTTTGTGAATTTGAAATGATTGTAAGATCTAGGTTCTTGTTCATACATTTTTCAGAAGATGCATAATATGTAGAAAACATACACTTTCTTTATACAGTATGGAACCATTTATCCGGAAACCAGTTAACCAGAAAACCAGTTATCCGGAATGATATTTCTAACAGATTCATGTTGGAATCTTAGTCTAAAAAAGTGTCATATACTGCCAGTTTGACATATAAATTGCTTGAAACAATTGTATAACTCAATAACAGGTTTTAGTATTTGAAATGAAACATATTTAGTTATATTTTAGATGTTTTAATTTTTATGTAGAGAAAACAGAAGAATTTTTTCCCCCAAGGAATTCCCATAAATTACCTTCAGAGTTTCCCCCAGGTTTAAAAAAGGGCAGGGCGCTACTGTTCTGAAAAGGGCACTTTTTACATTTTCAGAGCACTTTTTCATTTTTAAGGGCACTTTTATAGAGTTGAATCTAGAATTTAGTGGTTCAAAAAGTTGTGAAAAAAATAGAAATTTCATCAAAATATTGAAAAAAAAGGTAAATGTTGTTAAAAAATCGCACAGAATCGGCAAATTTTATTAAAAGATCGCATAAACAGCAGTTTTTGCTAAGAGATCGGGAAAAAAAAAACCCAAAACAGCATACTTTGCTAAAAAATCGCGAAAAAACGACAAATCTCGTGAAAATATTGCGAAAAAAACGAAACTTTTCACAGAATTTTCCATTTTATTTCGATTTTTGGACGAAATTTGCCACTTTTTTGATGAAATCTGTCGTTTTATCACTATTTTTTGACAAAAGTTGCCATTTTTTGCGACTCATTTGACAAAATTTTCTGTTTTATTGCGATTTTCGGAAGAAATGTGTCGTTTTTCCACAATCTTTTGAGGAAATCTGCCGTTTTGTGAAATTTTGTGACGAAATTAGCCATTTTTTTGGGAATCTTGCCGGAAATTAATCGTTATTTCGCGGTTTTTAACGAAACTTGCCTTTTTTTTAGCGATTTTTTGACGAAAATACCCGTCCCACGGGACGCGTATGAGGCTATTTTTTGCGTTCCGTCGCCGATTTTTTCGGATCATCGCTGGAGCGCTGCGTTTTTTCAAATGTGGGCAAGTAGGGCGCTATTTTTTTTAATGAATGACAAGAGGGGCGCTAGTTTTTGGATGAGGGGCAAGAGGGGCGCTACTTTATAAACTAAAGGGCAGGAGGGGCGGAGCGCCCCCCTGAAACCCTCTGGGGGAAACTCTGACCTTCTTTCAAACTCTTAACATTTGAACTTATTTGCATCTGATTCTTAGCTCAAGTAATCTAATAATTAATTTAAAATTAGAAGTAATAACAATCACATATATTCCATAAAACTTATCAAATGGATGCTACTTTAATGCCCAATCAGTTAACCGGAAAAACCAGTTATCCGGAATGCATCTGACCCTAACAATTCTGGATAAATGGTTCTGTACTGTATTTATAAATCTAAGAAATCAAATTTTATATTTAAATGATAAAATTTTTGAAAGATTCAGTTTGAGATAGAAAACTTTTGTGAAAGTCTTCTTTTTATGACAAAAATTTGTGAAGGGTTCTATTTTCAATAGAGAAATTTTCTGAAACATCCTATTTTAAAATGAAAATTTTTGTGAAGGACCCAATTTCTTTATGACAAATCCCTGAACAGTCATAACTAATAATTCTCATAAAATTAAAAAATATATTAAAAAACATCTTAGATTAATTACTACAATTAGTCACCCTAAATATCTCTATAGCAATATTAACTTAGAAATATTAGAAAATTCAGTCATATTTCAGTCAATATCAGCAAGTTGAATAGCTAATAGATTAAATAAACAACTTACCATAGATAAAGATGCAAACTTTGAAACTCCAGGTACTATAAAATATTTAAAAATTGATTAATTAACATTATTGCTAAAATAAAACATAACAAACACTTTTATTCTAATAAATGTAGTTTTGAAAAATTACATAAAATATAGTTAAATCATTAATTAAAATTTTAAATTACCAAAAACAGCGATATCCAATCTTTTAGACCTCAAAATTCATAATTTAAGATCCTACATAGTGTGTATTTTTTAGAAACAGATACATTCCAGAAAAATTAGAATTTCAATTTTTTATTAAAGAAAAGATATATTGAGAAATAGGTTTCTTCTGCAGTGGAAGAAACTTATTTTTTTTTTATAAATTTACCTCATAACTTTCAACTTTGTAAAATATAATAAATGTCTTCTTTCAATAACCTTAAGTTAATTAATTCGATCCGATCAGATCTCTACAAATCTAACTATATGCTAAATTAATAATTGTATCAGTTTTTAAGCTAAGATCACATGACACCAGTCTAAAAATTTTCAACCATTGGCTACATGAAGAAAAGAAATTTTAGAAACTCATTTAAATAAAAGACGGTGTTTTGAATTTATATCAATTTTACTAAGGTAAGTAATATAGTACAATAATTATTGTATTAAAAAAAAAATTATTAGAATCCTCATTTTCCTTACTGCAGCAAAGTATAATGTAACCGAAAAATTCTTTTAGCAGTAGAATGCTGCAATCAGTTTCTCAACTTAGAAAGGATGAATGCAAAACATGAAGTAAAATAAACTTTCAAACTTCAGGAGAAATTAAAAACATTTTGACATACCCATAGAGATGGGTGTAAAAATCTAGGCACAAGCAGGCAATCTCTTATCAGTAAATTTTATTTGTTTTCTGTGGTTAAATTTTATAAGAATTCTTGGAAAAAATTTAGACGAAACATAATGAATTTAGTGGTGAAAAACTGCCCACTGGCTCTTAGATTTCTTTTTAATCCCAGCCCACAGATATTTTCACAAAAATAGTCATTTTAAATCAGCATTCAGATATGCATGTTGGATGATAATATAAATAATTACAAATTTGTATATTTACTGTGTTGTACCTTTTCAATAATGCATTTTTATATGAAAATAATGTATTTTTATATGAAAAATAAACATTTTGCAGGTAGTTTTTTTTTCTCTTTTCATACAAATGACACATTAATAAATATAAAGCATCCCTGCATCTCTAAAATTATAAAATCCTTCACTTATAAATGTCTGCTGAACCTGGAGTTTGTCATTAAAAAAATAGCTTATTTTTACAAAAATAATATTTTTTTAATATTAATTAAATTTTTCAATTTACATTTCATATAATTATAGTTTTAGTTTAATTATTTTACATAGTTAATATTACTTTAATTTTGAGCATGTTTTGTTTCCTATTGGTTTCTTCCACTGTCCTAGAAGAAACTGGTTTCTTCCGGAAGAAATCCAACCCTGTCTTGTAATTTTAGTGCTTTTTTTTCTTCTTCTTTGTTTAACAGCGATTTTTTTAGCATTTATAAAAAAAAATCCAATTTAGTTTCAATTTTTTAGTCCAGTAGTCTCCAACGCTAGGTTTGTTTAATTAGAGATTCATTTCAGAAAAATCGACCAGCAGAATGGTAATAATATATGGTAATATTGCAAGACATTAATCTAAATATTTCTCTTTATATTGTTTCATTACACACAACTTTCCCATTTCTGATTAAATTAACCATTATGGTAATACAAGTATATTACTTACTTTGCTCAGGCCACAGCTCTGGAGATGATCTATCAAGATTTTCTTGACTTAGTAAATCCATGCTTGAATCCTCTGAAAATAAAAGTAAGATTAAATTAACTTTTACAAAAAAAAAAAAAAAAAAAAAAAAAAAAAAGAAGAAGTAATTAATTTTATTATTTATTTTACAAAACACTTCGATTTTAAAGAAAAAAGTAACTTAGTTTAATATAAGTGTTAAAAAAAATTGCTGGAAATTTAGGTTTCAAAGTAAATAAATAAAGTAACAAACTAGCTTTTATTTTCCCTGCCACTTCTAAATTTTAACTCTGGATTTTTATATTTTCACAAATTTTTTGCTCTGGATTTTTAAATTTTTTGCTTCAAATATTTCAAATTTTCATAAATGTTTTGCAATTTTTTTGATTTTTACAAATTTTTATTCTGGATCTTTCTATTTTTACAAATTAACAATTTACAGTTCATACTCAATTCAAATAATATTCTCTGACTTTTCCAGACCATGTTTATTACAATTCCCTGACCACAACTCATGACTTCTTTAGAAAAATGAATTATAATTCTTAGATCTTAATAATTGAACTTATGCAGCAAATAAAAATACACCAATAAATTAATAAGAATAAAATGTAAATTTACCTCTGAAAAAGAAAATAACCAATAAAATTTGAACTAAAAACGTATATCATTCAATATTTAAAATACAAAAAATAATAAAACTAAAATACAGCTTGAATGGATTCAAGGTATAACTTTTGACTCATATAACAAAACTTGCATACATTAAACATTCAATTTAAACATACATTAAACATTCAATTTAAACATACATTAAACATTCAATTTAAACATACATTAAACATTCAATTTTCACACAATACACAAATATATAATCAACAAATAAATACAAAACACAAACGCTTTTCAAAAAATCTAACCATCCAAAAAACAATAAACCAACCAATTTGATCAATTAAAACACAGTAGGTGTGAAAAGAATGTAGGGAAAAAATTTATAACAACAAAACCTCATTTATCTCCTCGAGGAAACCAATGAAACAAAGTGTCTTGCTTGTTCTAGGATTCAGTCATTTTTTTTTTTTTTTTTTTCACTTATAACCAAAAAGTTATTAAAAAACTATAAAATTAAATGCCAATAGATGGTCGTAAACATCAAATTCAGCGATAATAAAAACACAATACACAACACATACTTTAGCGATTCTTAATTCGACTTTTTTTTTCTTGCGTCTTTTTTAGTGTTTTACCGATTTACTTGTGATTTCGTTATTTAAAATAAAAATTATGTCAATTTGTTAAATTTTGGCAGGATTTGTTTAAAAGTTGCAATATGTAATCAAACTATTTAAATATTTTAGTACTTACAAATATTGTAAATCTTAAAAAATATTTTATGCTGTCATATTATTAAGTATGAAAGTCGAGTAAAATACCAAGTAAATATTTATAGGATTTTAACAAACCTTTTTAAATATTGTGTGAAAGTTCATTTTTGATTAAATAAATTTTGGTCTATTTTCAAAATCAAAATGAGGTAAATGTATTCTGGCGAGGTTGGTTAAAATAACCAGGGATTAAAACCAAATCAACACTGCATACTTTTTTTTATTTGTTTCCTTTGCTTTCAAATAAAATGCGGGTTTTTTTAATAGAATTAATTTTCAATAAGCTTAATATTAATTGTTTTGTTTTTTTAGATAGAAAGTTATTCCTTGAGTAAATGATAATATTTATTCTCACTTTTACATTCCACTGATGATCAAGTATTTCAAGGTCACAAAAATAGAAATAAAAACAAATAATTATCAGACTAATAAAACTTAATGTTTACCAGAAAGTAAAGGTGACTGTGATGGAGAAGATTCTGGGCCTAATATTCCAGTTCTTTCGTCGAGTAAAAGCCTAGGTTTCGGTTTGTCTTCGTCACTTACCGCCATCTTGTTCGTTTAATTTTATAAACAATCGATAGAAGTCGAAGTTTCTAGAAAGAGGACGATCATGGAGTATTTGGAAAGAGATATCACTTTGGAAAAGGATCGTAATTAAATATGAAATAAAATAACAGAATATCTGTTAATTTCCTTTTTTTTATAACTCAATTATGAAATGAATCTAGTATTATTTCAAGACAAGTTTAGCACCATTTAATAACTTGGACAAATGACGTCACTCTCAAAAAGAGTACCTTTATAAGACAAGATTTGGACAAAAAGTTCGGGAATCTATCCGTTGCTGAGTATCTGCCGTTTTTCGAATTTCGCATCACTTTAAGAATCTATTTTTTTTTCTGTAATAAATCAATTTATTTTCTAATAATGAAGATACAGCTGTACTGTAAAAAATTGACCCTTTTGCTGCTCACTCTTTTGACCCATGAGAATGCTCCGTGGTAGGCTGGTGTAATCGTTTTCTATAAAAGCGGTGGAGTGACGATGAAGCAAAAGGGTCAAATTTTTTACAGTGTGACAAGGAAAGTCTCCATACTGGTCATACTCAGAATAATAATAATAATAAAATGCTATATGAACTAGTCATGTATGTAATAAAGAATCAGTCAAAATTAGCATGGAATTACAGTAGAAAACTTGTAAAGAAAATAAAATACTTTCAAATATTTGGCGTGAAAAGACAAAAGTGTCATGCGATTTGGCGAACAGCACTTTTCCCTGCCAAAAGCAAACGATTTTAATGCAACATATATATTGTATAACACATATATATTGTTTGTTGCTATAGTTGTTTAATTTACCCCTGGAAAAAATATTTTCATGTATAAAAAATTCATATTCAGAAAAAATATTGTCATACATTTAAGCGTATTCAAAAATAAAAGCCAGATGTTTCCATAGCAAGATAATCGAACTGACCATGATCAAATGGACTTTGATTTTGAAACAATTTTAATTAATTTAAATTTGAATTTCATTTTAAATCTCAAATTTTGATTGTTAAATTTTAATATAAATACATATAAATATCGATATAACAAAATTGTACTTAAAACAAACTAAAACTGACAAAACTAAAGTTATTTAATTTATCTAAAGAACATGAAACTTTTTTCCTTTAAACAGTATTTGACATTAAAAAAAAAGTATTTTTCGAAATTGCTTTTCACCGTCAGTCGATGATATATCGTCAAATAACGATATTTTCATTATTTTTTTACGGACAATGTATGGAGGTTCGGCCGAAAAATTTTATAAACGTATATATCCTCATAAGAAGAACATTCTGTAATTTTTTCAGATTTTTTGAAGCATGCCCGTATGAAGACCTTCTTTGTGAGGAGGAATTTAAATAATTTCATGGCAATTAGTTTGTATTGAAATTAAGCAATTATAAACTTTATCATTAAGGGCAAAGTTTTTCTTTGCATATTTTTTTATTTCTAAAATTATACATTGAATATACATTATACTATAATAAATTGCTCTAAAAACTTTTTTTGTACAGCTATAAAACATTTTAACCCCCTTTTGACGATTTTTTAATCAATAATTCAATATCCATTATTACAGCTTTACAGCCACTTGATAAACTAGGAGTAAATTGAGCTTTTAAAAATTTATAATATTTCAGAGCTTTAATTTTTGATGAAATCATTTAATGTTTATTAAGGGAAAAAAAATCAAATGAGAAGTTCAAATCAGTTCAGTTTTTCAAATTTAGAAAAAAAGAAACTTTTTTCTTGAAAGTAGAATGCATTTTCTTTAAAATTTAGATTAAAATTTAAGTTAAAATTGGATAAAATCAGATTATTTAATTTATTTATTTATTGCACAAGTAAATTTTTTACCCCCCCCCCCTTCTGATAAATTTTAATCAATATTTATAATTAATCTTTACAGCCAGTTATTAAACTAAGAATAAATTGAGTTTCTAAAAATTCTGATTTTGAGAGCTGCAGAGTTTGATAAAATAATTTAAGGCATATTAACAAAATCAAATAAAAAGTTATTATTTTTTCAAATCTAAAAAAAAAAAAAAAAAAAAAAAAAAAAAAAAAATTTTTTGAAAATAGAATACAATATTCTTTTTTTTAATTAAAATTAAGTAAAATCAGTTTCTTTCTCTCTCTCTCTCTCTCTCTCTCTCTCTCTATCTCTCTCTCTCTCTCTCTCTCTTTTTTTTTTTTTTTTTTTTTTTTTTACATTTAAAATATTTTACACCCTTTTTGAGAACTTTTAATCAATGATGACTTTAAAAATAATGCTTTCCTGAAAGTCAAATGCATCTTTTACATCTATTATTTTACTTAAAATTAGAGTATAAATAATCTAAAAAACTTTGTAAAATCACCATAAAAAGATCTTTCTGATATCAAAGAGGTCGTTAATAAGTCTGTCATTCTTAATAATAACACTAAACGTATGGTCATTCCGTCTATATCTAATTGTGCTCGTTTCTATGCTCTTCCTAAGGTCCATAAACCTACTCTTTCATTTCGCCGTATCGTTTCTAATATTGGTACTGCTTCTTATAAACTTGCCAAGTTCCTTTCTAAGTTACTCGCTCCTTTATCTTCCACTAATTTTCACACTGTTAAAAACTCTATTGACTTTGTTGATAAAATCAAACGCCTTTCTAATTGTAATTACAAAATGATTTCTTTATATGTTAAATCCCTCTTCACTAACGTCCCTGTTGAAGGAGCAATTGACTGTTTGGAAAGAAGGCTACGCGAATTCCATTACTCTTCCATCGAGATTGATGAGATCCTGCAATTAGTTAGTATTTGTGTTAGGCAAACCGCTTTCCAATTTAATAATTCCTTTTATGTTCGAACGGATGGTTTGGCCATGGGCAATCCTTTGTATCCTCTTTTATGTGATATTCATATGCATTTTGTGGAAGAAAGACTCTTCAGTTTATATGATTTTCCCTTCTGGTGTAGGTAGGTATGTTGATGATACTTTTATCTTAATTCCTTTTGAGCTGGATCTCCAAAATCTCCTTTCTCTTGACAACTCTGTTGATCCTTGCATCCAGTTTACTCTTGAAGTCGAAGAGAACGATTCTCTTCCTTTCCTCGATGTCTTGGTTACTAAACACCCTGATCGGTTCTCTACCTCTGTTTATAGAAAACCTTTCGCTGTATCTCTTCCTCCGCATGCTTTTTCTAACCATCCTCCACAGCATAAAGTGGCTTCCTTTTATACTTTTGTTTACAGAGCACTTCGGATTTGTTCTGACTCTTCTGATCTAAATAATGAAATTAGTTACCTCAAATCTCTTGCCCTCGCTCGTGGTTATAATCCCTCTTTGATTGACAAAGCTCTGTATAAATTTAATAAGCCTAAACGTCTTCTTACTGATTCTAATAATTCGTCTAATATTAATTCTATAGTTCTACCTTTTTATTCCCCCCCTTTGTTTCAAAATTGCTAAAATCCTTTCTCGTTTCAATTTTAAAGTTATCTTCAAACCTATGAATAAAATTAAATTCTCGTCTTTGAAAGATCCTATTCCTGTTGAGAATCGGTGGGGTGTTTATTTTATTCCTTGTTCTTGCAATTTGGGTTATATTGGTCAGACCAGAAGAGCGTTGAAGAAAAGATTGGATGAACATCAGAGATATATTAAAAATCAGGAATTATCTAGGTCTTCGATTGCTTCTCACTGTTGGTCTTCCGGTCATTATTTCAAATTTTCCATGGCCAGAATTATTTCTAATCCTGCCTCTCCTTCTCATTTAGATATTCATGAAGCTTATTTTATTTGTAAAAATTCTAATACTCTTGACAATGATCTCTCATCATCCCCCTCCCTTTCTCCTGCATGGAAATTACTTTTGTAGTTTTTTTTAATTATTATTAATAATTTTTACTTTTAATTAATTAATTTTTTTTTTACTATTTTTACAATTATTTTATTTTATTATATTTTATTTTATATTTATTTATTTATTTTTATTATTATTTTCCCACTGTTTTCTTTCTTTTATTAGTTTATCATCATTTTTCTCTTCCACCTGGGCTCTTTTAGCCAGCGCCTCCTGTGGCACTCTTTGTAAACTCCTCCTTCTTTCTTTAACTTTATCTTTACTTTTCTCTTCCTCCTTGGCTCTGTCAGGCAGCGCCACCTTTCGCACTCTTTGTAATCTCCTCCCTCTTTGTTTCACTTTTATTTCCACTCTGTCCCTTGTGACACGTGTTTGGATTTGCTGATGACGAGCGGTATTTTTGAAGCTCGAAACACGTTCTGCTTAATTTTCTTTTTTATGGTGATTTTACAAAGTTTTTTAGAGTATTTATAAATTTATCACCAGTGATTTCGGTGTTTCTCAATATAATTAAAATTAGAGTAACTTATTACTTAATTATATTTATATATCTTTAAGTACTTCTGACTAAATTCATAATTTTGCTATTTTAAGTATTATTCACCATAAAAAGACGTGTTTCTAAAGCTAATTTAATATAGTACATACATATTTAGAAGCAGCCACTGATATAAAATACATAAGTATTTATCTTTAAGAGCATACACCTGAATAAATACTCATCTTGAATATTTATTCTTCAATTAGTCAATTTACTTTTGTTCCTTTTATATCCACTAATGCATCCAGGAACGAAGCAAGTTCGAAAAGCTTTTCTTTTCTCGGTATTTATCAATAAGGATTTATCATTAAACAAACATAATATGTCTTTTCTTTAAAATGTTAAAGAAATAGTATTTGACGAAGTTCGTTTATTCTGCACGACCTTTTTGCGGAATAGTGTCTGTTTTCGTGGTCCTTTTATTTGATGAAATTCTTACTTTTCCGCTGCCGTTTTGACGAAATTCACGTTTTTTTCAGCGGCTGTTTGACGAAGTTCGCGGTTTTTTTTTTTTTTTTTTTTTTTTTTTTTTTTTTTTTTTTTTCAGCGGCTGTTTGACGAGGTTCGCGTTTTTTTTTTTTTTTTCAGCGGCTGTTTGACGAAGTTCGCGGTTTTTTTTTTTTTTTTTTTTTTTTTTTTCTTTGTCTGAGGTTCTTTTAAGAAATTTACTTTTTTTGTCTCGATTCTGTGTGAAGTTTGTGGAGTTTTTTCGCGCCTTTTCGACAAAATGCCCTTTTTTGCCGGGGACCTTGGAAAAAACGCGCTGTTTTTCGCGGTTCTTTGAAAAAATTCGCGTTTCTGCAATCCTTTGACAAAATTCGCGTTTCTTTAGCGAGATTCGCTTATTCTGCGCTGATTTTTTTACTGTATTAAACTCAATAACACTTTTCAACTTATATCAGCATGGGGTGGCCTCAGCTTTGGACCCGAACCCCAACCCCAACCCCTCTCTGCCTGCTCTATTCTGAGTTTTGTAAAAAAAATCTGAAATTCGCGGAAATTTTTGTGAAAGGTTAGAGCAGAGGAAGAGTGGGAATCCCTTCCCAGCCCTAATTATTTTTCTTGCAGTTTGGGTTAACCCTGTTTTTATTTTAGTTTTCATTCAGGCTGAGTGTAGATTCTTGCAAGTTGAGTTCGGATTAACCAAAGTGATGCCGCTGGACTTGAAAAATCCTGGGTCCCGGGGACCCAGGACTTCTAAAATTCTGGGTCCCTTTTTCAAAAAAGCGGGTCCCCACTAATAAGTCATATTTTTAGGCACAAAAAATTGAACTTTTTCATTTGCAAAAGAAAAGTTAAATGCAATAATTATTGTTTTAATTAATGTATAAA
This sequence comes from Maratus speculifer, assembly GCA_964019185.1. NCBI lineage: Eukaryota > Metazoa > Arthropoda > Arachnida > Araneae > Salticidae > Maratus > Maratus speculifer. Next base: position 70,076,627 of record OZ025303.1, read on the forward strand.
TTATTAAAGCCAATATATTTTTTAAACTATTAAGAGATATTTACTTTACTTTTTTAAAAAATAAATGTTCAAGATACAAATTATAAAATAATGCTTATTTGAGTTTAGAAGATAACAAGTATCACTATTGTTCACATTTCTTTTAAAAAGGGGTAAAAACTGATTTATTGAAAAAGAAATTTTTTCTAAAAAAAGAATACTTTTCAAAATAATCAGAACAATCAAAAACAGATTGTGAAGCAGGAAAATCTGTTTTTGCAGCAGCAAAAAAAAAAAAAAACTTTGGAAGCAGGGAAGTTAGTTTTTGGAAAAGAAAAATTCTATTCTGTCATTAACTTTTTTTCGTACCCCTTTGACGAAAATTGCATTTTAAAGCTATTTTTTTCACAAAAATTGCATTTTAAAGCTATTTTTTCACGAAATTTGCCGTTTTTTCGCGATTTTTTGACGAAATTTACCGTTTTTTCGCGATTTTTTGACGAAAATTGCCGTTTTTTTCGCGATATTTTGACGAAATTTGCCGTTTTTTCGCGATCTTTTAACGAAATGAGCCGGTTTTTCACGATCTTTTGACGAAATGTGCTATTTTATCACGATTTTTTATGTAAATTGCTGTTTTCGCGAAATTTGACAAAATTTAACGTTTTATCACGATTTTTAGATTAAATTTGTCGTTTTTTCGCAATTTTTTTTTTGAGGAAATCTGCTTTTTGTTCGAGATTTTGTAATAAAATTAGTCATTTTTTGCGAATCTTTTGACGAAATTCGCCGAAAGTTATTCGTTATTTAGCGATTTTTTAACGAAATTTGTCTTTTTTGCGATTTTTTGATGAAATGTTCCGTTTTTTCGCGATCTTTTGACGAAATGTGCCGATTTTTTGCGATCTTTAGACGAAATGTGCCATTTTATCACGATTTTTTTTCATGAAAATTGCCGTTTTTCGCGAATCTTTAGACAAAATTTGCCGTTTTATCATGATTTTTGGACGAAATATGTCATTTTTTTCGCGATTTTTTGAGAAAATCTGCCTTTTTTCGGGATTTTGTAACAAAATTAGTCATTTTTTTCGCAAAATTTTTGACGAAATTTGCCGGAAATTATTCGTTTTTTCGCGATTTTTTAGTGAAATTTGCCTTTTTTGCGAATTTTTGACGAAAATTACGCGTCCCGCGGGACGCGTAAGCTCCATTTTTTTGTGTCCCATCGCCGATTTTTTGCGTATTTTACGCGCTATAGCGCGTCCGCGGCATCCCTGCAACCTTTTTAAAAGTTAGTTCAGTATGCTATTTCAGTTTAAAAACTATACTGCAATAATAAACATTGTTGTTTGTATGTGTGCTACGTTTCATCCACGACACCTTAATGAAGTTCAAATTTTTATCACGACCATTTGTCGAAATTCGCATTTTCATGCATCGTTTGACGAAATTCATTTTTTTCTGCAATCTTTTGACTATATTTGCGTTCTGCAACTCTTTGACAAAGTTCGCGTTTTTTTTTATGATACTCTAAATTCGATTTTTTCCGCAGCCCTTTCGCGATAAACCTGTTTTTTCGGCGATACTTTGTCAAAATTAGCATTTTTTTCCATATGTAATTTAATACGTGCTTTTTACCGCGACCCTTTTCCGAAATTCGCGTTTTTTGTGATTATTTAATGAATTACGCGTTTTTACGCGACCGCTTTTACGATATTGCCATTTTTTCCGTGTCTTATTTGCCACGGAAATTACAGACACTATTACGAAATTTGCTTTTATTCTGCGGCTGTGACGACATTCGCGTTTTTTTTTCGCGATTCTTCGTAGAAATTCGCGTTTTTTCACGCTTTTTGACGAAGCTCTCATTTTGTTTGCTATCCTTTATTGAAATTCCTGCTTTTTAAGTATCATTTTAACGAAATTTTCATTTTTATGGGTTTTTTTTGACGAAATTCACTTTTTCTCCGCTGCAATTTAACGGCATAAGTTTTTTTCTTCGTGATCTCTGTCAAAATTCGCGCTTTTTAGAACGAACTTTGGACAATATTTGCATTTTTCCGCGGCCTTTTGACGAAATTCGTATTTTTTGTGATGTTTTGACGGGATTAGCTTTTTTTGGCGTTTTGACGGATTACACGCATTTTTCGCTATCCTTTATCGAAATTTGCGTTTTTTCGCGGGTTTTTTTGACGAAATTCACGTTTTTTAGCGACCCTATGTCGAAATTTCTGTTTCTTCCGTGATCTCCTGTTGAAAATTGCGTTTTTCTGTGATCCTGTCAAAATTTGCTTTTTTTTTCTGGTGATCGTTTTAGGAAATTTAGGTGTTTTCCTCAACCCGTTGTTGAAATTTGCATTTTCCGCTACATTTTGACGAATTTCGCTTTTTTGCGATCTTTTGGCGAAATTGGAGTTTTTTCGCTGAACTTTGATGGAATATGTGTCGTTTAGATTCATTTGTCTAAATTTGCATTTTTTGATTTGCTTTTTGATAAAATTCACGTTTTTTCTGTGAACGATTGATGAAATTGAGTTTTATTCGCTGACCATTTGTCAAAAATCGTGGTACATTTTCTAAATCCGGAATTTGGACTGATGTTCAATTTTTTTCTAATGTATGGAATTGCAAGCCTTAAATTTTCGGAAAATTCGGAACAGAATTATTCCTGCCACCCCCTCTCCCCCTCTGACTACGACCTTATTGCAAAAAATTATTCCTGTTTTCAGCACAATTTAACGTGTTTAGACATTTAAGTCAGACCTCTCGCCCCCTCCCCCCCCCCTAAAAAAATAAAATAAAATAAAGTCCCGGGCTAGCCAGTTATTGTGATACAAAAATACTTTGTAGCATAGTAGCGTATATGGAGGAATATTAAGTATGTTCTCAACTGATCTGCTCTACAAGGGCAAAACGTTTTTTTACAGATTTTCAAATTCATTTTTTAAAGGAAAGATATAAAATTTTAAAATCTGACTATAGAAGCGATTTGGAATCGAATTGAGTTTTTCATTTTTTTTTTTTTTTTATCAATAAATTACCTACGAATTGAATATTTCCAACTGAGCGAAAAAGCCCAGGCTAGGTATCTAACCCAGATCGTTGGTTTACAGGGCCAATGCTTTACCGTTTAAGCTAACTGGGCGACAGCCAGCAAGCATTTTTCTCTCAGACAACCTTATTGGTAATAAATTGGTGTTAAGTATTAATAAATTATAAAATACAGGGTGTCCCAAAAGGTCGTTTACAAACTTAACATGCTGGTCTGTCATATCATGACGAACAATATTAAATAGGAATCTAAGGGTCCCAAACGTCTTCTAAAGGAGATATGCGCCATTAAAGTTTAGGGTCCAAAAATTCAAATGATTATAAAAAACAGAAAAATTGATCGATTCGTTTGCGGTTTTCACTAAAACTATTCTTTATGTCAGTATTTTCTTGAAAATAAATTATAAAGATAAATTTCAAAAAATGTCGATAGAGGGCGCTTTAGACTTTGGAGTAACGATAAACTAGTTTTTACCATTATTTTTTGCATCTCATTAAATTTTTTTTTAGAAGCTTAGACATAAACTTAAATTTTGAGTTAAAAATCTAAATCGTTGGAAATGGTTAAGTAGCGCAAACTGAATTGCGGGGAGAGGTTCAAATTTCAAATGATTAAAAAGATTGGAAAAATTGGTCAATTGATTTGCGATTTTCACTAAAATTATTCTTTATGTCAGTATTATCTTGAAAATAATTTATAAAGATAAAATTCAAAAAATGCCGATAGAGGGCGCTTTAGACTTTGGAGTAACGTACAACTATTTTTTTTTTTCGTTATTTCTTGCATCTCATAAAATTTTTTTAGAAGCTTAGACATAAACTTAAATTTTGAGATAAAAATCTGAATCGTTGGGAGTGGTTAAGTAGCGCAAACTGAACTGTGTTCAATGCGGGTGGGGAGGCTCAAATTTCAAATGATTATAAAAAACGGAAAAATTGGTCGGTTTTTGCTAAAACTATTCTTTATATCAATATTTTCTTGAAAATAAACTTTACAGATAGCTTTCAAAAAATTCCGTCAGAGGGCGCCTTAAACTTTATAGTAACCAACAACTATTTTTAACCGTTATTTTTTGTATCTAATAAAATGCTTGTATGTTATTTTTTGTATCTAATCAAACTTAAATTTTGTGCTCAAAATCTGCATCGTTGTGAGTAATTAAGCGGCCAAAAATTGAACTGCGTTCGAGGGGTGGGGAAGGTAACATTTTAACTCCTGAACACAGTTCAGTTTGCGCTTCTTAACCCTTCCTATCGATTTAGATTTTGAGCACAAAATTTAAGTTTAAACTTTTGCAAGCATTTAATTAGATTAAAAAAAAAAGAAAAAAGAAAAAAAAAACGGTTAAAAATAATTGTTGGTTATTCTAAAGTTTAAGGCGCTCTCTAACGGATTTTTTTTAATTTATCTTTAAAATTTATTTTCAAGGAAGTATTGACATAAAGAATAATTTTAGCCAAAACCGACCAATTTTTCCGTTTTTTATAATCATTTGAAATTTGAACCTCCCCACCCCCATTGAACACAGTTCAATTTGCGCTACTTTACCACTCCCAAAGATTCAGATTTTCATCTCAAAATTTAAGTTTATGTGTAAGCTTCTAAAAAAATTTTTTTGAGATGCAAGAAATAACGGAAAAAAATAGTTGTACGTTACTCCAAAGTCTAAAGCGCCCTCTATCGGCATTATTTTAATTTTGTCTTTATAAATTATTTTCAAGATAATACTGACATAAAGAATAATTTTAGTGAAAATCGCAAATCAATTGACCAACTTTTCCGTTTTTTATAATCATTTGCACCACCAGTGGCCGAGAGTTTCTGACCTTCAAACTGGTAGACGGTAGGTGCTGTGTTCGATCCCAATTGCAACCGTCGGCCTAACCAGTCGGAGTTTTCCGTGGTTTTTTTCGAACCTTGGATTTCCTTTCGCAAATACGGGTTAGTTTAGGTTCCCTTGGAACCCCCCCCCCCCCCCCCGTTACGGAGAGCGCCCCTCCTACTAAGGGCCTATATCCCTCGTGTAGATATTTGGCCTTCGTAAAATATACCAAAACCAATAAAAACTTTTTTTTTTAATTCAGTTTAATTTCTGAATTGTTCAAAAATTAAGTATAAAGTGGTCACAAGTGACTAACAAAGAAACAAGATGGCGGACATCGGGCGAATACTACATCTGTTCCATATTTATAACTCTGTTTCCTCTCTATCCTCTTTTTTTTTTTTTTTTTTTTTTTTTTTTTGGTGAAAAACCCGGTATTAAAAATTTCTTCACTGTTTAAAGGTTCAAAGTCGGAAAGAAAATAGTATCTGTTTAGTTAATTGCTAATAGATGGCAGCACTAAAACATCGCATTCCCTATGCCTTCATGATATGGTATTTATCTCACCTAAATTGTTTGAAATATGAAAAATACTCTTAAAGTCCCCAATATCAATGTAGAATTTTAAACATGATTTTTTTTCACCAATACTAAGTATAAAAATTTCAGTTAATGATTGTTATTATATTATTAACTGTTATTTTATACAATATTGGTCCAATATTATTTATTATGTTTTCGTATAGCTTGGATAGATGGCAGCACTGCTGATTCGTTATGATATATTTTTCTTGTTTTATATTGACGAGAACAGTATTTTTCAACTTTTAAATATTTATCACCAAAATAATTTGCATAAAGAAATGCACAATTTTCTAAAAAAAATCTAATTTTACATAGAAACTTGTAAACCCGACTCGAGCGATGAAGAATTTAAGGCAGTGGGGGATAAGGGTATATTCGAAAAAGTATATTTCCACCTTCAACAGCTCGAAATTTTCTGATATATTTTCAGATTCATTGTTAAAATTAAAAACATGAAACTTGCTGAGGTCATTTTTGAAAAGATGCATAATAGGCCGTGTGATTTCATTTTTCGCTCAATAAATTAGAATTTGATTTATAAACAATTATTTTCTCAGCATGACCATTTTTTTCGTTCTCAGATCTCCCACTTCTTAAAATTCGGTTCAAAGTGCCAATCTTGACAGCATTTTTTTTTATTATTATTTTCTGTCTTTATTAAAAAGTAGACAAGCACGGAACATTGTGTAGTTTCTAATTAAGAGAATGTGTCAGTTTGGTGCTTTTTAAAATAAATTTTAAAATTAAACAGATAATAAGCAATTTGGATTGGAATATATCCTTAATGTAAAAAGACAATAATAATGAAATAAATGACCCGAGTTTAGATTTTAAGCTCCGTATCTTAATTTTTCCTAACTTTCATTTCCATAAATCTGGGATTATAAAATTTAGTATGATGCATTTTAAAACTGGTGTAAAATATAAAGTTTGACATCATTTTTCGAAATATATTTCACTTGTTTTGTACGGCTAAAAAAAGAAAACTGTTTGGATTTATGGAGCTTGAATCAGGGTATCTGAATCTTTTGCGTACAGAGGCATGCCCAGAGGATGAAAAGTACAGGGCCGAAACTACGAGAGGGCAGATGGGACATGTGCCCCGGGCATCAGAACGAAGGGGCGCCAAATGAAGATTTTGTTTGTCGATTTTTCTCACGTCTGTGTTTACCATGGTATCATTAGAATCGTACTATCTGGCGTATGCCATAAAGACCAGAAGTATCTAAAGATGATTTGGCTTAAGGATCTTGTATAAAACGGATTTTTCTATCTATTATTTCCGAATTCGTTTTCAATATTTTAATGAATCAATATTTGATAAAGCAGATTACGTGTTCGGTATTACATATTTTAAGATTATATATTTTAAACTTTAAAATAAATCGGCTTTTAGGAAACTTGTAAAATTTTTTTTGTAAATATACTTTTCGGTGGCAGAGTGTGTGTGTGAAGGGGGGGGGGGGGAGGAGGGTGCCAAAATCCAATTTTGCCCCGGGTGCTAAAAAGCTAGATTCGGCCCTATGAGAAGAGAGGGTAGACAAAGGGGATGCAGCCCTTTCCCTCTAAATCAACCAAATCCAGTATTGGATTTGGACAAACATATGTTTGTTTGTTTATAATTTCAGTGTAGGGCACAATTTAATCTGTTTCAAAAATTTTCGGTACAATCAACCTAAATCATCCTTTCTCTTCTCACATTCAAATCCTGAATAAAAGCTCTTTTTGCATTAGCAATAAGACGAAATTGAACTGAAAGTGAAAATTTTATTTATTCACAGATGGGGGAAAAGGGGGGGGGGTCAGGGAGGTAGCTAGATATGTAAAATAGGGGAGCGGGGTCAAGAAAATGTAGGGAGGAGGGCTCATATTTTCTCTGTCTTACTCTGACTCAGAAAGATAAATCAGTGCATATTCACACTGTGGGTACAATGTTTCTTATCAAACTGTTGTAATAACTTCATTTTATGCTAAGAAAAAAATAGGATGATGAAAAAATCGGGTCTATAACTAGCGCAATATTAAACATCATGTTAGCTTTCTATGAACAAATAGGATGAGCGAATGTTGAAACACTTATTTTAATTACAATTTAATATTTCTGTAAAACTGTGAAAGGGCCACAAAATTAAATTAGATTTTTGAACAGAATTGCATTTGGATTTTCGGAACATAAATTCATTTAGTGATTTAAAAATCTTTTCCAGGGAGGGAGGCTCAAAATGTTTTAGAGGGGTCTCTTTCCCCCATAATCCCTCCCACTGCCTTAGCTACGGTCTTAGAGGAGAGATGCTGTTTTTGAAAAATAAGAACGTGGTTTAAATTTTTTTAAAGTGTTTTAGTCTTTTAAAATTCAGTTTGCAGAAAAAAAAGAGTTATTATTAATGGGATATGATGAGACATATTTTATCTGATTCTGAAGATGTGGGATATCACTTATGTACCCTCGTTTTCTGTATGAAATCTTTTTTTTTTTTTTTTTTTTTCAAATTAAGATGTAGCAAAATTGACGTCATTTTCTTTCTACCACAGTTTCTATAGCGATATTTTAAAGGAATAAGAATTGTGTAGTTTGCAAAGTTCTGCCAGCGGTTGGATATCAATAACAAATTGTTTTTTTTTTTTAAGAGGAGAGGCAATATTTAGAAGTACTTCAATCACACGAAAAGATCCGTTCGCTAACACTAATCGTATAGAAGAAATTTATAAAGATGTCTCAGTGCATTTCAATAGTTTTAATTTAAGCATTGATAGCAGTTTGACCTGAAGAACGACTTTTTTTTACTTTTGCAATTTTAAAGGCAGATTTTTTTTTTTTTTTTTTTTTTTTTTTTTTTTTTTTATGAGGATGTTTTGATTTTTGAAACCGCTTTCGAAAATGATATTGCCCTCATTAAAAATACCTGAAAAGAAAATCGAAAATGTAAAAAAAGGTCTTTTTACAGATGAGTCTCGGCTATCCAATGAAAAAAGAGAGGAAAAAAAAATACTTTTTTAAGTATTTTTTTCTTTTTTTTTCATTGGATATTGGATATTGAAATGTAAGCGAAATATCTTTATAAATTTCTTCCATACGATTAGCATTAGCGAGCGGATCTTTTCCAGCTTTCTATTTAGAGTGGGGCTGAAGGCTGATGCCTCTCTATAGCAAAGGGACGGGAGCAGGGCCAAACTAAGGCTCCGGGGGGGCCCGAGGCAAATATAATTCAACCCCCCCCCCCTTTTGTCTCTTCTGTATATTCATAAATGCACTAAATTTGAAGATATATTCGTGAATGCATAAAAGCACAACTTTTATTTAGATACTGAGACATCGAACAGCGTTTCCCATTTTCTCATAAGTCATAAGAACTTTCAGAAAAATTTGCAGTTAAAGTTGGCCTTTTAATATGATTTTTGTAAATCAACAGTCACGGGATTATCAAAAATGGGCAGTTAGTTTTAATTGAGTAGCTGTTCATATCTCTAGGGGGAGAAGGTGTTTGTATTTTGATATCGTTATCATTTTTGATCCAACCAACATTTTCTCTTTTTATTTCTAATATATTGTTTACATGAAAATTTTCTTTACATAAGGAAAGAGAAAGAATATTGTCTGTCTGTCTTGTTAATAAAAGGGGCAGATGCAAGAAGACATCATATTAGTGTTGAATGCATTATGAAACAAAAATGTGTTAATAAATACTTTTAAATAATAACTGTTTCCTTTTTAAGCTTTCCTTGCTACGTAACTATTTTACACTTAATAGTGGTATTTCATTGACTTGTCATCTTCATTTGAATCAATTATGTATGCAAATAATATATGTACAAACCATATTTGTATATAATTGCAAAAAAAAAAAGAAAAAAATTGCATTAATCAAAAGAATTTTTAAACATTGATAATGATATCATTATTGCGGATGAGGGGATGGGGGTCGATGAATGATAGCGAATGATATCTTAAATGAGAGAGGGATTCTAAAATTACCAAAATATTGATAACGTCACATATGTATAGCCCCTTGAAGTTATATCACATATATAAAAAATTGAAAAACGTTGATCGAACAAAATTTCTTGCAATTCCAGTTTAATAACTTTCTGTGCGTTAGAAATGTTTGAGATGTTAAGCGATATTTTTTTTTTCCTTAATACGTATTTTCATTCTTAAAAAAAAAAAAAAATCTTTATTTATTTATTTATTTATTTGTTTAAACGTAAAGCTATGACCCCCCCCCCCCCCCAATGACCTTCTCCTTGAATTCCTGCCTGGGAAGATGAGATACTTAAATAAGAACGTTACTCTTGAAACAATTATTAAGACTTAAATCCAAACGAGAAACTTTATTACAAAAGTTTTTTTTTTTTCTTTATTGTTCGGGAATGCATGAAATTAGTTGTTGTTCAGAAACTATATAATCGTACTCATTTTTCTATTTTTATTATTTTATTTATTTATTTATTTTATTTTTATTTATTTATTTATTACTAGCTGACCCGCCCGGCGTTGCCCGGGTGCGTGATAATAATATCAAACGAACCTGAAATTTGTGATTTTATCTCTAATTCGAAATACGTGACCACTGACTGTGAGAAAAATCGGTTTAAAAAAATAAACAACTGAATTTAGAGTAACAACTATTTAAAACGACTGCAATGGGAAACGGAGGAATAAATATGTGTTCAACAATAGCGCAATTTTCGCGTTAAAATGCTGATTTTATCCGTAAATATCACTTTTCAGTCACGTAACTTTTTTTTTCACCTCGAAATCCTAAGTGTAACATTTTGATTTTCAAGCAAATTATATCTCTCCTAGATCCGACTATATCTTAATTAAAATCGATAATCAATGTTTAGGTAAAAGGTTAATATATAGTAAAGTAGTTTCAGAACCATAGAACAAAATTAAGTATATTTCAATTAAAACGTGTGTAATATTCAACTTGTGGATAAAATCCTAACCCTAACCTAATTGTAATGTAATCACAACCTATCTGTAACTTAACTGCAACTTAACCTGAGCCAAACTTAAACATACCATAAATGTAACCTAGTCGTCCCCTTATCATAACTTATCAATTTTCTAAGCGTAACCTAACTACAATTTACCTTAAACTAACTGTAACTTAATCATAACCTAACTATAACGTAACCGGAATTTAAATATATCGTAAGACTAACCGAAATATAATTGCAACCTATCTATAACCCAAATGTAACCTAACTGTTACCTAACCGTAGCCAAATTCTAAATTAATTAAAATTAACACTAACTATTAACTAACAATTCTAACCGCGTACGTGTTACAAAGTACTTTAGTTCCACTTTTCACCACTACGGGGCGCAGTATATTTTGTACGAAAATGGATCACCATGTATTGTATGGATCACCGCCACCTGCGGTCGGATATAATAAGCTTGCAATGCGCGATTTGCAGAGTGCTTTAGTTTCACTTGCCATCACCAGAATAGGCATTTTTTCGTAAACAAACCTAAATCCGATCGATAATCCGATTTTCATTCTTTCCGTAGATATATTACCCAACGGGATGGGGATATAAAAAGCAATTTATGAAATTTGTTGAAATTTCTATTCAGAAATAATGATAACCACCACGCAATTAAGAGTCCAATATTAAAAATTAGAATCTCCTACACTGCTGCTGCATGCTCTGTAAAATATATTAGTTCTACTTTTCACCTCCAGGAGCTCACTAATTCCTTCATAAACCTATATCCGAAGGAAACTCCAGTATTAAGCGAATTCGTACATATATTAGTCGAGAGGGCGGTAAAATCCAATAAGAATTTAAGTAATTTAATGAAATTATTGTTCGGAAATAACCACTACTTATAAATTAAGGATGAAATATAGTCTGTGCAAATATCCTACACAGATCCCACTACCTGCAGCACTGTATAGTAGCGGCAGGTGTGCGTTAAACTCGGAACAATTTTTAGTATCTAAAAGCGAAAAAAAAAGAACAATGAAAAAATGTGTTTAAAAATAAAAAGTCATGCATCAAGTACAGATTATGAAACACTATCCAACACATTCAGAATAATGTAAAAAACTGCACCGTTTAAAAATTTAAGATATTGCGTCTCATTTCACCATGTGAAAATATATTAAGCATTTCAAAACCAAATTTCAGCTGTTTCCATCTACATTCGGAAAATGATCCGAAAATTTTAGAAGCCCTGTATATGATACATCGATAGGTACATATTAACAACATGCATTCCAAAATTTAATTCATTTAAGAGATACACATATTTCAATTGAAAATTCCCCTTCAGCAATATCCTCTAATGAGGAGAATGGTAGGCAAATACTTTTGTGCTGCCCTTTATATGATATACAGAATTTATATGTAAAGTGTAATGTGGAAAAAAAAGTATTTACATTTAATATACCGAATTTTAAAACGTACTCTCCAGCAATTATTAAGCAAAGACAGTATTGTAACCATTTCTTTTGTGTGTCCCTGTAAATATATTTTAAAATGCTGTAAATGCTCTATTTTAACGTAACCGTAGTTAAATTAATTGATTTATATTAGTTTGTTTGAATACATTAAAAATAGCGGAATGTCATTAAAGTACGCTCTAAACGATTTTTACCCATATATCATAATGTAATCGAACTCTTTTGAATGTCCCTGTAAATGAATCATTAGTCATACATACTTTATAAGCAATACCAAACATGCTTTGGTGACCCTAAATAATCCTTTTCAATTGCATGAAAATCCGACTATAAATATAGTAGGATTTTCATGCAATTGATATAAATCTTATTTAGGGTTACCAATCACGGGAGTTAGAGCGTGGACAGGCAGACCGACAAACCAAATGCATAAGCACTTTTCAATTTTCTTGGAAAGTGCTAAAAAGACAGATGTTTCTTAAACTACGATAGTTTACTATAATCACTATGTAAAAATACTCGATAACCGCTTCCAAGTCGCCAAAGCTCCTTTATCTTTAGAAACATCCGAAAACAATTTATTTTCCATTTACAGTTTATTTAATATATAAAGCATTTCAAAACCGAATTTCAGCTGTTCCCATTTACATTCGGAAAATTATCCGATTTTTTTAGAAACCTTGTATATGATATAGAGATTTGTAATGCAATATACATTTCAAAATGTAATTCATTTAAGTGGTACATATATTTCTGAAAATTAGCCTTCAGCAAATTCCTCTAATAAAGAAAATGGCATGCGACTATTTTTGTGCAGCCCTGTATATCAAATATAGATTTTATAGAGTACTATGCAAAAAACTAATTAAATTTAAAAGTACATACCAAATTTTAAAACGTACTCTCCAGCAATTATTACGCAAATACAGTACTGTAGCTGATTTCTTTTGTGTGTCCCTGTAAATCAATAAAAATGGCTATGATTTGTGTGTTTAATTTAATCGTAGTGAAAGCAGGTGATTTATAGCCGTTTCAACACATTGAAATAGCGAGATCTCATTAAAATACTCGTCAAACAATTTTTCCGTATATACGGTAATGTAATCGATTTCTTTTGAGTGTCTCTGTAAATGAACCAATATTCGTACATATTTCATATGAAATACCAAACATGCTTTAAAGATCCTAAATAAGCTTTATCAATTGAGTATATTTACGGGATTTACAGTATGGACAGACGGACAGACAAACCGAATGCATAAGTACTTTTCAACTTTGTGATAAAAAACACTTCTGAGATTTAAAATATATATATATATATATATATATATATATATATATCATTAATATTATCGAAAATGAGAATTTAAATTATATTTAAAATGTTTTCAATATCTTGTTTAATTTCAATATGAAATTTAATTATTTCTAATTTTCCAATTTCTTTATTTTAAAAGCGAACATTTATTTTAATAAATAATAATAGAGCGAAGACAATTTTAAAAATTTGCTATTTCTTCTTAAAATATGCTTTAGTTGTAAATCATTTCTTTCAATTCGTCTTATAACACAAAATCCCATGGAGGATTGAGATAGGTGGAGGTGAAGTAAGGATAAAGAAAGATTTGCAATATGTATCCATTTATCGCTCAAATTTTAATGTTCCAAACAAAAGGACGTGGAAGGAATTTTGTATTATAATACGAATTGAAAGAAATGAATTACAACTGAAGCATATTTTAAGAAGAAATAGCAAATTTTTTGAATGATCTTTGCTCTATTAATATTTATTAAAATAAATGTTCGCTTTTAAAATAAAAGAAATTGGAAAATTAGCAAAAATTAAATGTCAAATTGAAATTAAATAAGTATTGAAAACATTTGATGCGAACTAAAAATTGTATAACTAAAAGTTTCCTAATTTAATATAATTTTAAATACTTTATAACGTAGATGAAAAATGTTTATGAATAATTGCATGTAAATAAATATTTAAAATATAATGATGAAAACATTCTTTTAGGCTAATGTCAGACGACAGATTATTTTGACGCTTTGGTTTTCCAGTGAAAAATAAACATCTGCGCTACTTTCATCCACACGAACGTGACCTTTCCTCAAAATATGCAGACGATTATTGTCTCCATTGATAATAGGAAGCTTTTAATTAGATGTTTTTAATTTAAATAAGATGGATTTTTTGGAGGAAATAAAGTATTCTGTAATTTTTTATCAATTATTCAAGAAATTAGAAAAAATATATGCATACACAGACGGTACTGTATTCATTCTATGATAAGTGATAGATTATTTACCTGATATTTTTATTTAAAATATCCGAAATTACAGGAATTAAGAATTACATCTGATGTTAAATGAAAAATCCACAATCTTTAAGAAATACATATGACTGCAGATATTATTAAAATGGTAATAATTGACCGAGCGAGCGGAGCGAGCAAGGTCTACAATTTAACTTGGGGCAAAAACACATTTTTTGTATGTATGTTTGTAATGCGATAACTCTCGAACCGTTGCTCTAATTGAGCTGAAATTTAATATGTGTGTAGTACTCATCAACACAATTTTTAAGTTCGTTGGGCATCAAAATCGGTTAATTAACGGTCTTTAATTAACTTAAAATCAATGTAAATACATTAATAAATACATTACTTCACTGTAAAGTTTGCTTTCTCGGTAAACATGGTAGAAAACAACTGCGCCATTTAACGGTGAAGAACCGCATCTGTCTCCATTCGTTTAACATTGGGGCATGGGGCAGTCGCGCAGAAGGTAATACTACAAAGCGCGCCTGTTATCCTGGGGCAATCAATAGCGCTGTCAACACGCGTTGATAACTACAATTTAACTTGGGGCAAAAAACACATTTTTTGTAATGCGATAACTCTCGAACCGTTGCTCTAATTGAGCTGAAATTTAATATGTGTGTAGTACTCATCAACACAATTTTTAAGTTCGTTGGGCATCAAAATCGGTTAAGCAGTTTTAGAAATATTTACATTTTTGTAGAAATAATAATTATGCTATTTATTTCCAAACTATAAGTGCAATTTTGACAAAAGTTTGAAAATATGTAAAAAATGTCAGTAGGTACTATTTCACAGATAGTAAAGCATCGAAATCGATTCAGTAATATTTGAAATATTTATGTTTTTGTTAATTATTTTTACTTATACTTTTAGTTTACCAACCTGACAACTAGATGGCGCTGACCGCAAATTAGAACGCGCTATCAAAGTTTTTTCGCCTAACATAAGTAGTTCAAGAAATTTTATCGCATTTAACCGACTTCTATTAAAAGGAGAACGTTACTTTCATCGATATTTCTTTGAATTTTGAATGTTATCAATTCCATTTGATATTCAACTAATATTTACGTAAATAATTAATTACAGAGTAGCCGAATTGCTTTTGGTTCTTGTAAGAGTCAAGGAGCTTGGCGAACCAACTCTATCGCCAAGGGCTGACCCCATGGCTTTGCATGAAATGTCACGGACATAATATTGTGCTGAATTCAAGTTTCTTCGGATTTGGAAAAATGTGGCAACGGCTGATTTTCTGGAACTTTGGTGGATTTAAAATAAAAACAGTAAATTGAAGTATGATATATAAATATGTAATAGTAATTTTTTTTATGTTAAGATAGTGAATATACTCGTTTCTTTTGTGGTTTTGTGACGTAATAAATAAAGATGGAAAATTACAGTGTATTCTTCAGTTCAAGGCTTAATATGTTTTCATCGTCTACAGATTATTATGTTTCTTTAATGAATTAATCTACAGACCTGTGTAGCGGGAATCTTACTGTTCTAACGAAATCTTTGTTTGTTTGTACTTCTGTAGTAGAACTATAGTTCAAATAATGCCACGAACAAAGAAGAAGTCAGCGGCAACAAAAGCTCGCGAAGCTGCTTTGCGAAGAAACCTAGAGACTAATAAGCAGCGCCAAGAACGTCTATCTCAGGAACGGGATCGTGCCAGTACTTCTCGTGCCGACGAGAGTTCATCTCAACGTTCGGAACGTTTGCGTTTACTGCGAGAGCACGCTAGAGAGGTACGAGAACAAGAACAATCTCCCGAACGCTCAGAACGTTTACGTTTACTGTGTGAACATGCTTCGCAGGTTCGAGAGCATGAACAATCTCCCGAACGCTCGGAACGTTTACGTTCTGTACGTGAACGTGCTAGAGATGTTATAAGTCAGGAAGAGACGCGTGTTCTTTCTGAATTAGCCCAAACAAATGAAAGGGTACTAGATCACCATCATTATGGCGACAATTCTAACTTCACAATTTTTGAAATTAGTCAAATGGCCTTGACATGGCAACTTTGCAGTGGTTGTAATAAATCATTTCCAAACTTAAAAGTAAATGAAGACGCACTTTGCGCTTATTGTGTTAAAAATAGAAATCTTTTTAACATCTTTTCATTAGATAATAATATGGATCCTGGGGAATGCCCAGCAGTATTAAAAGAGTTATCAATGATAGAGGAACAACTGATAGCAAGAGTGCATCCAGTCGTTCAGGTGTATCGGATTCGGGGCCAGCAATATGCGTTTAGTGGACAGGTTATTAATTTTCCCCAAGAAGTTAACTCTGTTGCGACTCAATTGCCACATGCTGTCAGTTCACTTTCCTCTGTTATTGTTATTAGACGTCAGTGTACCAATAATTACAGCGATTTTAGAGTCAACAGAAATAGAGTCTATAGGGCTTTGTTATTCCTCAAAGAAAATAACATTTATTATAGAGATATAAACATCAATGTTGATAATTTAGAAGCGATCCCGGAAGATGGAAATATAACAGAAATTTTAAGTCAAAATTTAGGACCTGACAATGTTGAATTAAATGAAGATGAAACTGAAAACGAAGAGTTTGTTGATACAAATATTTTGGGTATAGCACCCAATGATAATCAAAGAATGGTGCAACGTGTTCTAGATACAACAGAAAATCCCATTATGTGGCCTGTAGTATCACCAAACCCTATAAACGAATTCACTACAGCCGGTTATATTGCTATGGCTTTTCCAACACTCTTCCCACCGGTGCTGCAGATTTAAGAACACCTAGGCCAAAAACTATTACTCATCTTCAATATTTCCAACATCTTATGCAATATAAAGATCAGCGATTTGCAAAACACTCCAGATTTCGATTTTTTGCATTAAACAGCCATATGAGATGGACGGCACTACAAAATAGTTCCATTTGTATCAGAAGGAATTCGGAATTCAGTAACATGACAATTCCTGAGCTGAAAGAAAAAGTTAACCGTGATCCATTATTATTGCGAAAATTGACGTGTTTTAATGCTAATTTACGTGGAATCAGTGCATACTGGCATTCCCGATGTGGTGAACTATTGGATATGGTGGAATTTTTAGGAACTCCTACACTATTTTTTACTTTGAGTGCCGCTGACTTGCACTGGCCTGAATTGTACCGTCTTTTAGCACCAAATATAGATTTAAGAACTGTTAATCCAAGTAGGGCCATGACAATAAAAAATAAGCTATTGAACGAAAATCCATTAATCGTCTCCTGGTTCTTTCAACAAAGAGCAGATTACTTTATTCAAAAAATTATGGGACCACATTTTTCGGTGAGAGACTATTGGTACAGAACTGAGTTCCAACATCGCGGTAGTCCGCATATTCATGGAATTTTATGGTTGGAAGGGGCTCCTGACGTTTCAGACCTTAATAGAAATCACCGGAGGAAAGAGCTGCGATTGCTAATTATTTTGGCACTTTGATTACAACAGTCAACCCAAATATTGGTAAGTCTGTACCAGCAATTCACCCATGTCAGTTGCACTATTCAGAAGTTCAAAATCATCAAGACGATTACGAGAACTTAATAAATTGCTGTCAAAGATACACGCTCCATGGTAAACAATGTTTGCGAATTAATAAGACGACAAAGATTCAGGAGTGCCGATTCAAATTTCCATTTCCATTAAATGACCAAAATGCGATAGTCCAAGAAAATGGAGAATGGACATTTAAATCGATACGCAACGATCCGCTTATTAATCCGCATAACAGATTTGTTTCCGAAAACTGGAGGGCCAATACTGATATTCAATGTATCCTATCTACTAAAGCCGTTCTGAACTATATTGCTAAATATGCAAGTAAATCAGAACCAAGATCTAAAGCTTACGAAGAAATGTATTCGTTAGTTTTAGATAATCAAAGTGATGGGCAAGCAAAAGAGGTACTAAAAAAAATATTTCTAAAAATTTGCGCAGAACGTGATATCTCGGCACAGGAAACATTTCATATTTTGATGGGCTGGCCTTTATTTCACGCCAGTAGAGCTTTTGTTAAAATAAATGTGGAAAATGACCAATGGCTAAGATTAAATGCTGTGTCTGGTGAAGTTGCAGTAAGTTCGTCACTGGAAACATATCCTCTTCGTCCTCAACAATTTGACAGCAATTTGACAGACAATTTGACCTCTGAAAGATTTCTTCAGTAAACACTACAAAAGAGGTAACTCGTGGGCTACACGAAGAAAACCAGCGGTACCGCGTATAGTTCCCCGGCGAATTTTAAGCGTCACAAATCAAGATGAGTTCTATAAACAGCAGGTTATATTAAACATACCATGGCGCAGTCTGACAGAATTTACAGAATCCGGAAAATCGTGGCAAGAATTATACGAAGAAAATGACATTAATCAAGTAGAAGTTTTGGAAATTCCTGAAGTAGATGAAGACCAATATGATGAAGATGAAATTGAAAATACAAGAGAACGGGAGGAATGGATGATTTTAGCTGAAATGGGTCCCAACCAACAAAGTATTGCTAGAACGGAATTGGGTACGCGAGAATTTGATTTAAGCATTGTTTGGCATAGCACATACCAAAATTATTTAAATCCAGGTACACTTGCTTCATTTGTTTCCGAAGCTAAAGCACAATCTGGTCATCAAACTGTTCGATACGCCATGCCTGCAGTAAATTTAAATCAGGAACAAACTGACATATTAATTCATTTAAACAAACAAATAAATATGATTAGGCGCAGCCAAGTCGTACCGTTTGATGCCCAATGCACGATAATACAAGGAAAGGCAGGCAGTGGCAAGAGCACTATAATCGGAGCCATGTGTCATATTTTAAATGAAAAGCTAGGACCAAAAAGCTTGTACTTCAAAGCTTCAACTTTTCAGGCAGAAATGGAAAATTGCCATTTCATTATAATTGATGAAATGAGCATGGTGGGCTGCTCATTATTTCATAAAATAGACCTGAGATGTCGTGAAGCAAAACCCTATAATGCTCAAGTCCCATTTGGTGGCATGTGTTTGTATCTTTTAGGGGATATCAAACAGTTGCCACCAGTGATGGATCGTCCATTTTATGGAAATGGATACATTTCCAAGCATTCTGATCAAGGCCAACTATTATTTAAATCAATTAATCGATGTATAGTACTACGAACTGCTCATAGGCAAGACGAAAACCAAAATGTTTTTAGGAGCATTTTGGATCGTTTAAGTGTGGGACAGTCTATTCTGGCTGATTGGAGAGTGCTGATGACTCGTGAAAAATCCGTACTTGGGAATGTTGAAATCGCCACATTTGAGGACGCGTTGAGATTAATACCATTTAACGAAGCGGTTTCTGAGTACAATATTGCCAAACTAGAGTCTTTAAACAGCCCTGTCGCAAAAATTACTTCCAAACACAACAACGATACTGCTGCCAAAGCTGAAAGTGATGTCGCGCAAGGACTCGAAAAAATACTTTGTTTGGCAATAGGCAGCAGGGTGATGCTTAAATCAAATTTATGGGTCAATAAAGGACTGGTAAATGGTGCTCTGGGCTATGTGCGCGACATTGTATTCGAACCAGGTTCAGCTCCACCACATGACATGCCAATTGTGATTTGTGTACAGTTCGACAAATATACTGGTCCGCATATAAACGGTTTGGTTCCCATTCCACCTATGACCCTTGTCGTGGAAGACTGGCCAAGTTTCGTGCTCTCGCACACAGTTTCCATTGTCGCTTGCATGGGCCATAACTGTACACAAATCACAAGGCCTGACTTTGGATAAAGTAGTGGTGGACATTGGCTCAAAAGAACTGGCGGCCGGTTGTTCATATGTCGCTCTTTCAAGATGTAAACGGCTCATAGATATAATGTTTGACCCAGGTTTTGATTTTATAAGATTAGAAAAAGTAAAAAAAATGAAACTATTGCAGCTAAGAATAGGTGAAGAACGAAGACTGGAGAATCTTTTTGCTGCAACAGTAACAAACAGTTCTACAAATGAATAGTTACTATCTGTTTAGCTTGTATTTATTTTCAGTTCTGGTAATTTTCCATTAAATTTCGGTATTTGTACTATTACAGCATTTTTTTAATGTGTCCATATGTAAAAGTAAATACTGTCCGTACAAACGGGTCAGTAATCATGCCAGTCGGTACTACACTTACGTCAAAAAAAATCGCGAGGTCCACGTTCGCGGCGAACTACTAGTTGTTGTTCAACTTTAATTTAGATGAAATTTCTTATTTGTTTTATTATTAAATAAGTAAATAAACTAAATTAATTAAAAAAAAAAAAAGTTGCTATGGAACGTGATAGCAAAACAAACATCTTAGTTGTATGAATGAAAAATAGGATTGATAAATTTCTAAAGTGTGAAATTTGCGTTACATGAGTCAAGAAGTATGTGCTACCCCCTCCCCCCCGTCTCCCATGAGCAAAGGGTACATTTTTTCCGTTTGGCGGCTGTACGTGCATATATAACGATGTCATAATTTTTTTGGTAAATTTGTACCCCCTCCTCCCTTACGATAGCATACGCTATCATTCCTCGAACACCCTCTCCCTCCATAATGGTACATTTATTAATGTCTAAAAATTCCCTTGATATTTGGAGTTTTTTCTTTTGCTTGGAGTGATATACAAATATGGTTACATTTATTTTTCGAACAATTTATTGATTCAGAAGAAGAGAAGTTAATAAAATATCACTTTATATATGAAATAACTTTATATCAAACAACATTTAACAGAAATAATTAATATTTAAAAGTATTTTAAAATAGCAGTTTGTTACACAATACTTTCTACAGTAATACCATCTTCTTAGAATTGTTCTCGCAGGGAGCGGGACAAGCAGAACTTCGAAATTCGGGCACAACAATACAGGCGGGCAACTTTTTCTTTTATTTATTAGTAAATAAAAGTATCGTTACAAACATAACTTCGTGTGCGTTTTGTCGAACAGCGAATCAATATATGCATACACGTATGACAGTACAACAGTAATGCTAAACGTTGGAGTATTCCATAGTTTGAAATTAAATAATTTTATAATCATTTAATATTTTTAATAACAATGCATTTCCAAAAAAATAGACATCTGTTTTTAAAAAAAGATAAAATACTATTTTGATGTAAAGATTAAGTTACAACTAAAAATGTTTCTTTTTTATTGGGTCAAAAATGATAATCATTTCAAAAGACAAGCCACTCTCCTGCTACGCATAGCTATTCACATCATGTCCAGAGGCCCCCGCCCCCGTAAAATGATCACGTTATTTGTGTATTTAAATTTTATAACACAGGTCATAATTATCTTTTTTAGGTGCGTTCGTAATTATATAATACGTAGCACCTATAGTGGTCGTTCAGTCCGTCCGTCTGTCTGTCCGTCTGTCTGTCCGCATATAACAACGCAAAAACTACCCAACCGAATCGTTTGAAATTTAAAATACATAATTATTACATAATTTTGTCGAGTCATTTCAAATTTTATGAAAATTGGATGCATAGATCAATTACAGGGGCAATCAAAAGTATTCCATTACATTACGGTCAATGGGAAAAAAGTTTCAAATGAATTTTAATCGTTTGAAATTTAAAATACGCAATTATTACATAAATCTGTCGAGTTATTTCAAATTTTTTGATAATCGTGTGCATAGATCAATTACAGGGGCAATCAAAAGTATTCAGTTACATTATAGTCAATGGGGAAAAAGTTTCAAATATATTCTATACGTTTGAAGTTTAAAATACATAATTATTACATAATTTTGTCGAGTTATTTCAAATTTTATGAAAATCGGATGCATAGATCAATTACAGGGACAATCAAAAGTATTCCGTTACATTACGGTCAATGGGAAAAAATGTTTCACATGCATTTTAATCATGTTACACTCATGCGAACTTAATAAAATTTATATGCAACTATAAAGTACATATTATAATATACATCTTACATAATTTGCCGTGCAAAGAACATTTGTTATTGATTTACAAGGCCACACAAAAGTATTCCATTACATAATGGTATAGGGAGAACATTGTTTGATGAGCGTTTTAATTGTAATTCACTATTTACAATTTTATGAGATTGATATATGAAAGTAATATTTTTTAAACTTCGTTATCGTACGAACGCATTTAATTTGCTACGCTTCACGTGCAATTTCCAACTTGTTCTAGCCTGTCAACTCTGTTTTTGGTTTTCCGGTAATGATGGGCGCTTTAGTGAAACGAAGAATGTTTCATCTTTTCAAAACATCTTTATTTTAATAGTGCATTTAAAAATTTAAAAACTGTAATTTTTATTAACATAATTAAAATCTCATCAAGGCTAACTGAAACATACAATATTAAGAAATTTCTTTCCCAAAAACGGTTACAAAAATCATATTGAAAAATGAAACATTTCTATTTGAAATTTATGCATATATTGCATATTTACTTTAAATTTTATTACACTTCAACTGGATAAATTTGTCGCCATATGCAAGTAGTATTTTATTATTTTACCAGAGAATATTGATTTTGATGCCACATAAAATTTTACGAAGAAAGTGATAATAATAATAAAAAAAGAACGAGAAACATTTTACGAAACTAACTGTATTTGCTTCAAAAATGTAAACGAAACTGGCTTTTCTTTTAACAAGGTTTGATTTCAAAAATTTTAATTTCTTCAAAATACCTATTTAAAAAAAATGATTTACTACGTTTAGCGTAAAATAGTAAATTTAAAACTTTACAGGAATCCGAATTTTCGGCCGAAGTGTAAAAAAGCTAAAAATTTGCCCAAGATTTAACACAGATAGTCAGAGTTGAAACTAATGGGATGCGGGGGTGGAGAGGCATGTACCCCAGGCACCAAAATGAAGGGGCACCAAAGCGAAGGGGCCCCAAATGAAGATTTTGTGTATCAATTTTACTCATGTCACTGTTTAGCATTGTATTGTTAAAATCGTCCTGTCTGGGGTAGAGGTCTGCACGGGACCGGGCTTGGTCCGTGGCCCATACCCGGCCCGGCCTGCGGGTCAGGTCGGCAAAAAAAAAAAAAAAAAAAAAAAAAAAAATTGAACGGACCATACGGGCCGGGCTGATAAAAAAATTTAGCGGGGCTATCGGGCCTTTATAAAGATTTGCCCAGAAACGATAAAATATGAGTTATTTTAAATGAATATGGCTTTAACCAAAATAACTTGTGAAAATGTGTGTCATGAGCCGATACTTAGTTTGACAGCATCAATGCAGAAATGTAACTTCTACAGTGTAGAGATCGGCGTCGGATAGTTACATTGCGTGCAACGCGGGCTTAATATTTTTTTAGCAGACCCGTGCCGGGCCGAGATCAGACTTACATTGTTTTCCTACTTGTAGACGAGCTGAGCCGGAACTAGACTTAATTGTTCTCAAGAAGTTAGGGCAGGCAATGTGATTTGTAAAATTATTAATACAGATAAAAATTTATGTTAACATAATCTGTGGATACATACTTCTTAGTGATTATTAAATTCACTCCTCAACAACGTGAAAGTTTGACGCATTTTCTGACTAATTTTTAACAGTAAAAGCAAGCCTGACTATTAAAGGGATTTGGAATCGAATAGCGTTTTTGATTTTCGTACATAAAATATTTGTATTACCTTGTTGAGATATAAGATATTGGCGTCAAATGGTTGCAGATTTTTCTCTCTTCCCATGCTGTCGCTTCCGGAAATTCTATTCAAAACGCTAATTTTGACAGTATTTTCTTAAATTGTTTGTATCAAAAAAATGGATAAATCCATTCGATTACATAGTTTCTGAATAAAAATATCTGCTAATCTTATACGTTTCTGAAAAGAAATGAATTTAGATAAGTGTCAGAAAGTAGCTCCTTTGGATTTTAGGAAATTTTTAATAAAATGATATAGAAATATTTCCATAAATCTATTTTTACTGTACAGCTACAAAAATTACTATGCTTTTAACTTTCTTTTTTTTCTTTTATTCTAAACTATATTAATTTTTTTATGAATCTTTATTTGAATGTCGAAAATCTAAGTATCTAAGTAATTATTAATAGTCCAGTCATTTTAGCACCTTTTTTTGCAAATAGCGGAAAAAATTAGAACAAAGCTGGATTTTTGCATAGGTGCTAGTTAGGGTATGTAGTTTAACATACTAAAAGTCCCCATCGATCTGATGTGAGCTTTCGCCTCCAGGGGGCGCTAAAGAGCTTGAAAATCGGTTTTCTGTGAATATCTCACGAACAATGGCATCTAGACAAAAAAGCTCAATTACAAAAATGTAGATAATTTAATTTCCTACAAAAAGTGTCCTAAACATTTTTTTGTCACACCAACCCTTCCCAGCCAAAAATTAAGATAAAATAAACATTATTGAAAAAGAATGTGCAAGCACAATCATAACGCGGCGAAGAGGCAGAACAAATACTAAACAACTTTTGATTCCCCCCCCCATCTCTCCCCCATTGTTTGTACGGCGTTTTCGCGCTTGTGCAATTAATAGTCATTGCCCAATACCCTATCTCTCTTTGCATTTGTCGAAATGTACCACGTGCAAGTACTTTTCAATATTTTATTTTTATTTGGTGCTTATTTCGCTAGTATGAAAAGACCCTAATTTTTTGAACGAAGTATTTATTCTTTTTAAGATTTTAGGAAGGGAATAATTTTATTTTCAACGCATGTTGTAGAAAGTTTTAAATTATTTATGACAGTTTAAAATGACTCTTTCTTAATTGCTGATTCTGAGCGAAAAATGGAAATTGACAAAATAGTTTATCTTGCATGAGATGAGGACTGGGCTTCGAAAGATTTTGTAAAAACAGAAAAAAAGGGTCTGAAGTCGCTTGTGACAGCAAGTTCGGAAAGAGATGACCATAAATGGAAAATATTTGAAGAAATGGCTAAAAACAATAATGAATTTACAGTTCATTCAAAGAGTAAGAAAAATTATTCACGAAAGAATTCTATTAAATCATGCAATAAATCTGTTGCCGAAAAACGATCAACATCCGCACAAATTAATCATCCATTGAAGGAAAAATTGAGAAATGGCAGTCCGTTGTTTGAATTTAAGGGAAAATGTTTGTTGTTTCTGATACATTAGACGAAGATTTTTTACAGAAGGAAAAAAAGAAAGCTCTAAAGTATCGCGGAAAAGAATTTTTTTAATCTAATCATTAAAATAAGATACGTCTCATATCTATGCTTATGGAGAAATTTATGAAGAATGGTTTCGAAGCGAAACAAGCAGAAGATGATGCAGACACACTAATTGTTAACACAGTTATTGAAGTTGCAAAGTCTGGTGCGCTTACTGCTGTTGTTGGCGATGATGTTGACTTGCTCGTATTGTTGACAGTTTTAGCACCTCCAGAGATAGAGATATTTTTTATTAAGTCTGGAAGAGGACGAATTGTTACCACCCTGTATTCATCGCACAGTTTTAACAATGATGCTGTTTTGAAAGATCATATATTGTTCCTTCACGCTTTTTCAGGTTGTGACTCGACATCAGCAATGTTTGGGAAAGGTAAAATGTCGTTAGCAAAATTTTTGAAGTAGGAAGAAGGTCATAACATACAAGCTTGCCAGCATTTTTAAAAGTGATCAAGTATCTTAATTTAAAGTTTCCGAGGCTGGAAAAACTATTTTTCTTGCTTTATACGGTAGTAAAGCAGAAATTCCTTTGAAAAAGTACTACCGTTATGTATGTTTCAAGAAAAGAGTTGCTGTTGGTAAAAAAAAAGCCTTTATCGTTGCCGCCTGCCGAAGATGCAGCTAGATTGTATAGTTTACGTATTTATCATCAAGTACAATACTGATTGAGCAATAAACTACTTCCTGAGAACTGGGGCTGGCAAAATGCACCTAATTTGTTTCCAATTCTTGCTACCTTACCGCCCGCACCAAAAGATATTATTGAATCTATTTTTTATACTTGCTCCAAAGGATGTGGAAAAGCATGTGGATGCCGAAAAATTGGATTGAAATGTTCTGATATTTCATAAATTGCTGCGGAGTTTCATTTCATAATGACATAATGAAAGTACAGAGGTGTGAAAATTATTAGAATAATTGTGATTTTTTCAGCTTTTCTTGATTAATATTGCATATACTTGCAATTTTTCAACAAAGGTAATTTGTTTTGTTGATCTAGTCAATTTTGAACTCCTCTAAATTACTTTTGGGGATAAAAAAATTTAAATGTTGCCATTTTTTAAAAAGAAAGGTATTTTATCCAAAGTTATCAAATTGTTTCCATTGCATAAAGAGTTAGTTTGATTGGCAAACAAATGTAAAATTCAATTTAAATTTTGTCTGCTTGCAGTGTCAGTATTTGTTTTCCCTTTCTTGAGTTAGTATTAGTATTAGTTTATTTTTAAAACAAATCTTTTCGCTATTTTGATTAAATTATGCTAATTGAAAGCTTTTTCTCGTTTGTTAAAGGATTATTCCATGATTAAGGATAAAGCAAGTGATATTTCTGTTAGAAGACTAGCTGTGATAAAGTGTCTCATTCAAGAAATAACGATACAGTGCACGAAATCGCTAAAAGAGCAGAAATTTTGCAAGCATCTGCGTATAGAATGTAAAGATTTTTTATCTCCAAATGTGAATATGAAACTTTTAGAATAAGGATATGTGGAAGGATAGGTAAATTTACTGCAAAAATATATGAGAATTAAAATTGTTACTGCTAACAGAAGAGCAACTAGTCATAAACTAAAAATTTTTTTGCAAGCGTATGGAATAAATGTATGTGATATTCTTATACTCGTAGAAAGCTTAGCTCAGCTGGAGTCAGTGCTCGTCATCTTCGAAAAAGGTTAAAATCACATCATCTAAGGCAAAGAAAAGATTTGCTTGGGCAAAAGTTGTGCAATAACAATTCAGAAACTACTGAAGCAAGTTGAGAAATATTAATATTCCCTTAATTAATCAATTAAACTTAAGTTGTTCATTTCTTTTCTTGAAATCATGTTTTTTGCATACTGGCTAAAGATGTAAAATTGTTTTTAAATTTCTTTGTAAATTTCTTCATAAGAATATTTCTCAACAAATTACATATTTTAAGGAGTTGTTTATCTTTTAGGTATGTTTTTCTGATAAATCAATGTTTCCCATATCAGAAAAAAGCACTCAGTATCTCAGGAGAAGTACCAATGAAGAATTTTTCCGAAATTGCATAGTACAAACAGTTAAACCTCCTACTAAATTAATGGTTTAGATCATGATGCTTTCTTAGGGTACTGGACTTTTATATGTTGTAGAAGGCAATATGAAGCAGTAACAATATGAAAAAGTGCTTGAACAAAGTCTAATTCCACAATAAAAAGACTGATTTCCAAATGGAGACTTCATATTCATTCATAATGGAGCTCCGTGTCACAAAGCTTCATCTGTGACCAAATCTTTCTATGAAAAAAATATAAAAAACTTTCCATGGCCTATAAATAGCCCAGATATGAATCCTACAGAGAATCTTTGGGGCATTGTAGTTAAAAATTTAAAGAATTCCAGCATCACAAACAAAAATGATCTTATAGAAAGATTCATCCGAATTTGGCACTAAGGCAATAAAATGCAAATTAATAGCTAAAAATTCATACAAAGTATGCCAAAACGTACCAAATCTTAAATAAAAAGTGTGGAATGCACACTAAATAATAAATATATGAATATTTAAAAAATAATGTGTTATATTTTTAATATAACGAGATTTTATTAAAAATTCCGCAATTATTCTAATAATTTTCACACCTCTGTAAAATTGAATTTGAAGACGAGGAAAATATTGACAGTATCCTGCCCACTGCAAGGGAGGAGGGAAGCGCTACTTCTGTATTCAGTGATGATATCGAAAGGCAAACAAAAAATACTGAAAGCAGTACAGCAACGAAAAAAATAAATACAGATAATTACGAATCAGAATCGAGTGTAGAAATTGAAGCTGTGCAAACAACTACTAAAGCAGTTAAACGACTTAAATTGGATTAAGCCAGTCACTATAAGTGGAATATGCCTACGGGGAAAACCACAAAAAAAAAAAAAAAAAAAAAAAAAAAAAAAAAAAAACGCACTAAGTGTTTTACCTCAAGGGTGGTGTGGAAATAAGCATAAATGTATATTATATATTCACTTTCCCCATTCAAAGGTGAGAATTATAGATCTGTTTACAGTTTTTTTTAAGGTAGCAGCAGATTTTTTGAATTTTTATAATTTTACTTTCAAATATGGTCACGTTTTTACATTTTTGACAGGGAAGGGTTAATGTGACAAACAAATGTTAATGACACTTTTTATAGAAAATTAAATTATCGACAACTTTGTAATTCGCCTTTTTTCTCTAACTGCAATTGTTCGTGAGATATTCACAAAAAACTGATTTTCAAGCTCTTTAGCGACCCCTGGTGGCGAAAGCTCACATCGGATCGATGGGGACTTTTAGTATGTTTAACTACATAACCTAACTAGCACCTATGCAAAAATCCAGCTTTGTTCTAATTTTTTCCCCTATTTTTGCTAAAATGACTGGGCTATAATGCTTCTAATGTGTATTTCCTTTAAAATATACTGTAAAATGATCCCATAGACATGTATGCAGTATTCTTTAAAAGAATCTTACTTATATGATAAAAACCTGAATTTTTTAGAAATAGTAGAAATTGTGACCGGCCAGAACGGGCTGAGCCAGGCATGGTTTTACTGATTTCTGTGCGGGCCGGGCCGAGCCGGGCCTAGAAATGTAAAAATATGAACTGGGCTGGCAGGGCCCGGACCGAACTTTTTGTTTTTACAACGGGCTGGACCGGGCCTGAAAATTCCGGCTCTGGGGTATGCTAAAGCATAGAAGAATCTAAGAATGATATGGCATAAAGATACTGTATAAAATGGATTTTTTCTTTTTTTTTTTACTATTCTTTTTTATTTCCTTTACAAGATTTTATTGAATCAATATATTTGACAAAGCATATTGTTTAGTATCATTTTATGATTAGATGTTTTAAAGTTTAAAATAAGTCGGCTATTAAAAAATTGCTGATACTTTTTTTTGTTTTATTCATTATATGTTACTTTATATACTTTTATGTCTAAATATATTTTGCAGCGGAAGTTTCAAGTGGAAGGGGGGGGAGGGGAGAGCCAAAATCCATGTTTACCCAGAGCGCAAAAAAGGCTAGTTTCGGCCACGCAGGTAGTTCATTTAAATGCAGTCCGGCAAAGCCCAAGAAAAAATTTTATGCAAATTGCAGAACACAATTTTTACAAAAATGTCGATTTTTTATCATTATTTTCCTACAATTAAAAGCTTTTTGAAAGAATATTATACACAGTAAATTTCAACTTTTACGCTTTTTACCTACCACTAGTTTTGATCAGAAAAATTTGATTTTCTTAAAATTATATTTCCGATGATTAAGTAAGGTAAATTTATTTGTTAAAATACAGTGGTGAGAAAAAACCCGTAAAACTTGGCTGGTATGGTATACATAATCATACAAAATTATATGCTTGTAGTAAATAGAACCGCTACTGCGATATGATCACAGACGCATTATGATCATATCTTTGCTGTCCGTTTTTCCATTCCAAATTTTCAAAACTTTATCTAACTTATAATTATTTTAATTTCGAGGTCGATTCAAGCATAATTTAGGGCTTATTTAGAGCCATTACACAAAAATTCATTTAATAAAACAATGTAAAAAATCCATTCAATTTACCCTGTAGAAATGTTGCCAGCAGTTTTTGCCATAAAAATTGCAGTAAAATTAGATGTAATGAAAAAAATTACGTATGTATTACTGCAGTTTTTATGGGAAAAATACTGGCAAAATTGCTACCAGCAATTTTTTCAATAAATTTTATGGATTTTTTTTCTACAGTGAACAGGCCCCCTTCTCCAAAATCCAAATATTAAAACAGGCTCCTTCTCCGAAATCCAAGTATTAAAAAGACCCTTTCATAAAATTCTATTGCATTAAAACATACTATTCATTACTTTTATATTGTTAGGTTTAAAAATCTGCAATTTTCAAAGAAAACTAGTTCCCCAGGTTTTTAATTTCAGTAACTGTATTTCATATTTCCTTACAAAATGTTACTTTTCACAAACATAAAATACTATTTACAAAAATTATTTTTACTTTTCGGAAAATCCCCCCCCCCCTCCTCTTAAATAAAACACGTGCAACGACCTCTGAATTTAATTTAATATTCTGGCAACATACTAAGACAAAATAATATTACTATAATTTGATAAAGATTACTTTCAGTTTTTTCCTAATAATAATATTTTATTGTTGTAATATTTTTTTATATAAAATCTAATTTGTTACAGCAAAATAACTTTAAATGGTTTTTTTTAATATGAATGAAAATTAGTTAAAATAGTGTTCCGATAACTTCCTCATTTTCTTCAGATTTTTTTTAATTTATATTTTTTATCTAGAGTGCAACATACCACTGATCAATTTATTGTTTTTTTCTATTTTCATCTTTAGTTAATTCTGACGATATACCCTACAATATTCTTAATTATACAATATACAACCCTCTTGTACGTCAAAAATGAGTTATTCCACGACTAAATCAATTTCAAACTCTAACGAGAAAATTCGGGGCGCAATCACATCAAAAATTCATGAAAAACTGATAAAGAAAGTCAAAATCAACGTTGAAATAGAAGTTCGTCTGCCCATCGTAATTTAAACAACAGCCTCCAGACCGTCAGCAGAGGCGAGCGGGCTGAGGGGAACGCCAGGTGCAAGCGTCAAGATTTTCTCCAATTTTGCGACGCTGGCCCTGGAACTGTCGTCTGACCGGACGAGAACATTTCTATTCCCTGATGAGAGGCCGTCAATATCGACGTTTTAAAAAATCGCTCGTCTGACATAGGCCTTAAAATCATGTATGAAAACTTAAGTAATAAATATTAATCTAATGTATAGATTTCTGACTGCAGACGATTTTAAGATATTAACAGAAGAATGTTACATTTCCAAGCAAAACTTAAAAATAATATTCTATATTGATATTTAAAACACATATGATAAAATAATTAATAAATTCTTACCGGTGAAGCGATAGATTAGTTCTTTTTAAAAAATAATGGAAAAAATATACGGGTTTAAACCTGTTTCAATTGATAGGCGTGTCAAAGCACGTGGTTTTATTTGGACTTAATGTTACTTAATGTAGGGTTACATTTTTAGCATCATCCCCAGAGATAATACTTTCTCTCAACCTATCTCATTCCTCCGTGATAAAATCCCTTCCATGTCCTTTTGTTTGGAATATTAAAATTTGAGCAATAAATGGTTTCACATTCAAACCTTTTTTCAGACTTACTTCATCTCCACCTACCTTATTCCTCTATGGTCATCGTCTTGAAACATCAAATACTCCAATGTCATTGTTACACCGGCTTATCTGATTACTTCTGCGAAAATTTTTACACAACCAACCAACCGTAAAAGAATGTAATAGAAAAAAATGGAAAAAAGATGATTTTTTATGAGAGTGACCCCTCGATTTTAATTAATTACTCAGTTAATAATTGGAATTTCGAAATTCTGAGCGTCAGGTGCATCAGGAGAGATATTGGGCTAATCTCAGAAAAATTTTGAGCTTCGTACGTACCGTAGTTTTCGCTAACTATCGCAGACACACACACACACACACGCACACACACACGCACACACAGAGCGATTTGTTATTTTATTAATATAGATTTATTTATGTTGCAAACTTAATAGATCTTTCAGAAACTAAAGCCAAAGTAAGCGTTTTGAACCGAATTTCTGCGTGAAAGAAGAATAACCACTGAAGTAGGGGTGAAAAAATGTTTGTCACGTGATCAAAATCGCTTACAACTCAATAGGTAATTTATTGATCAAAAAATAAAAAAATAAATAAAGTTCGATTCCAAATCGCTACCTTAGTCAAGTCTTCCAATTTTATATCTTTCCGTTAAAAAATGAATTTATAAATGCGTCAAATCGGTTTTCGCTTGTAGAACAGAGCAGTTGAGATCAGCCTTAAATGTTATTAAAATTTTTCTATTGCGTACTTTCGTTATCGGGCTCGATTTTTGATGACACAGTTTTTTTTCGGATTCAAATTTCAAGTCATCAAGCTCGGGTTTCGAAACAAGAGTCCGAAATCATCTGTAAAGGGTGTATAATAAAGTAGCAAGTTTCTGTTTCTATTTATTGAAATAGTAAAAGTAACAAATAGTTTTTAATTTTTATTGCTATTTTTTTTAAATCTATAACAATAAAACGTACAGTAATATTTTTTTTTTTTTTACTTGCCCTTACCGGAGGGATGGGGGGGGGGGGGGCTTCCCCGGAATGAGATATCCATTATAGAGATTCTATTGCATATTAATTTTTCTCCAAATATATATATATATATATGTTTTTTTTTTTTTTTTTTGGATTTTTTTAAAAATTATTATGGTGAAATCAAACCTACTCCGCAAAAATAAAAACGAATCCGAAACCGAAACAATAAAAGTCAACCCGTTCCGCAACGAAGAAAAAACATAGTGCTACCCCGATCATAACCGGTTAAAACGTGTTACCCGACCAGATGCATGACTCTAATTTGGACATAAAGTTTTAACATCCATTATCTATTTTTGATTTTCTTTTAGATAAAATATCCTTAATAGTGATTCAGGAGTGACCGCAATACTACACATAAAGCAAGCGCTAAGCGCAGTGAAGATAAGGTTAGCAGATAAACATATTTGATCAAGATTATATTTTATTGATAACACTGACACAAACTGGAAGGAAGCTACAGGTACAAAAATATTTATCTTCAGCAATGAAAGATGACAAAGAAGCAGCAGAAACCTGAGGATGACGTTATAGCGAATGAATCAGTCAGTGGCGTATCCAGAATTCGGTACTAGAAGAGGTTAAGGGGGGGGGGGGGTTTCTGATAAAGATGTTTGCCGGTTATTTGAATCACCGGTTAATAGAATCAGTATTAATTAGAATATTCACTGTATAATACTTAAAGAGTATCTGTGTGGCAGAAAATCATCATTCTTTTAGCATAACGAGTTGAACCCGTCGAAATTCGACGAAAAAAATCGTTAAGAAAGAACTGTTTCATTGATTTATAGTGAATTTACAAATTTAGTTACAGTAAAAAATACATCTTAAATTGGTCAGTCTAACTCTCAAACAAATATTATTTTCAAATATTATTTAAAGCTAAAATTAACAAAAAACTATAAAACTCAATTATCCAAATTATTAAACGAAATAAAACGAAAATTCACCGGATTTTATAACAGACGATATTTTTAAAATAATATACACATTTTAATTTCTATATATATTTTTCCCTTTTTTTCAATTTTAAGAGAAAATGGAGTGATTATGTTGCCACAATTACAAAATTGGTACTAAAAACAATAAAAAAAAATTAATATTTCAAAAAGAAATGGAAACATAGCTTTCAAACAAATTGCATTTACAAGTAATTTTTTTCTCTATACGAAGGTATAAAAATTTTAAATGTGCGGTGATTAGAAATGTAAAATTTGCAATATCGAAAACTTTAAAACCGAAATTGGAGGGGAAAGTGTTGCCATTCGAAAAATGACGTATGCGTTAAGGGTGTTCTTAAATCAAAAAGGGCAACTTTGTGACACATGCATTAATTTATTTTTGTTCGGAAATGCATGAAAATGGCAGGTGTTGTTATTCAGAAACTGTCTAATTGCACTCATTCTTTTGTTTTTTAAAAAACACAATAGATTTTTCATAACAAGCCTTCAATGTTGACACTTTTGAGCCTATTTCCCGTCGAAAGCAGAAAAAGCGGTCGAAAAGGAGAAGAAAAACGGGTGATTGCGTCATCGAAATAGCTTATAACTCGATAAGTAATTTAAGTATAATAAAATGGAAAAATAAGTTCAATTCGAAATTGCTTTCATAGTCAGGCATTAAAATTTTATAACTTTCTCTTAAAAAATGAATTTGTAAATGTGTCAAAATGTTTTTCGCTTGTTGAGCGGATCAGTTAAGAACACCCTTAAGCACAGATACGTTTGGCCTTTATAATATAGATACATCTCAGAAAAGTGATTTAGTTCAAATAGCCGATTTTTACTCAACTAATCCATGTAATATGCACTTTCACAGTTTTAAGTAGAATTTTCGCCATTTAATTAAACCACTTTGTTAAATAAAATCTGATTCAATAAAGCGGCGGATTTCGAAATACGCCAAAACGTTTAAATATTAGGTTTGATTTTGATTCATATAAGCGGCAATTATAGCGATCTTTCTTAGCTCAGGGAGGGGTTTTAATCCCCACCCCCCTCCTTGGCTACTCCACTGGAATCAGTTACTAGTGCAACATGAAGCACGAACTAATAAAACGTATATTTAAAAAAAGGATTATGCTTTTCATTATAATTGATATATAGCAATTTATATTATATTTTTTACTTTTTAATGTTGCAGTTTCATAGTCAATCGGCTATTTTAGCGAGC
This sequence comes from Maratus speculifer, assembly GCA_964019185.1. Classification (NCBI taxonomy): domain Eukaryota; kingdom Metazoa; phylum Arthropoda; class Arachnida; order Araneae; family Salticidae; genus Maratus; species Maratus speculifer. The sequence goes on from OZ025303.1 coordinate 70,111,339, forward strand.
ATGGTTTTAGGGAATCATTAACTTTATTGTTGTTATAATCAGGGCCGTACGTACGGGGTGCTAGGAGCCCCCCCCCCACCCCTCTGAAAACATTTTTAGCCTCCTTGAAAAAGATTCTAAGTGGCAAATTTATGTGAAAAAAAAAAAAAAAAAAAAAAAAAAAGATTTACTCAGAGGTATAGAGATCTAACTTGGACCACGCGTATAATTAATTATGTATATTATATAAATAATTAAGTATTTTTATATAAGCATTAAAATTACTTAAAAAATGTTTTTTGGACATTTTCGTTTTCGGCCGAAAATAGGAAAATACCGAAATTTGGTCTGTGGTTCGGTCGATCTTTAATTATTATCATGGTGGTTCGCTGTTCATTTAAATTCTTTAAATTAACAAGCATGCGTTGCATTAACCCTTTAACGTTCATTGGTTTCGCCACGAAACCACAAAATTTTAATTCCGATACGCAACACTGACACCGGTATTTTTATCTAAAAATATCCCTTTCATTTTGTATGTGAAAAATCACGTTTTCTTATTTAGAAATATATTTGTTCTTAATTACCGGTGTCATTCATTTATTTCGACATCTTAGAAATGAAAATGCTATGATCGTTAAAGGGTTAAGCTACCATTTACATTATACTACAAACACTTATCTTGTACTGGTATTCTGCACCTTTAATTAATGAATGGTCATTCTAATCCAAGTCAGGTGTTTAAAATCTTTTCTTAGAAGATAAATAATTTCCTTTACTTACGATAATCATTTGCGGCCTTTTTGCATTAGTTCCCCAATAAGAAATGGATGTCACACTCTTTGAATGGGTCAACAAAAGGAAGACATCCGTTTTGCATTGAAACCCTTTCGGCACTTAGGCTCCGAGCACACATGTATTTTGCTCAAGTTCAACTGAATCCCAGGAAATCCTTTCTTCTCTCCCCTTCTGCCGTTTATTGAGAATAGGATATAGAGGCATTACAATGGTTCATCAATAACCATCGCAACCCTAATAGAGCTCATCAGTGGTGATGTCACAACCCCAGAAATTGGTTCAAAACAAACCACAGAGTTAAAAAAAAGATTGAGATGAAATATATTGTTTTATCGTGAAGCTAAAAATTCAACCCTGAAACTGATTTTAAAAAGTTACAATTTGGCCCAAACACTTGCAGATCACTTTTAAAATTTCAGCAATTCAACAATCAGCCTTTGAACGGTATGAGATTTCATATTGAAAGACTCTTTTTGAAGGTATATCGTGCATCTCTAACAAACTCTAAACTTTTTCGGTTTGTATTGACCCAGTTACGCCCAGTTACCATGGAAATGTGGGGTTGAGTTGTCTGTGACGTTACACTGATGAGCTCTATCAAGGAACCCTGTCCTACAATTGGATTGAAGTTGAACAGGAACAGTCATCAAACACGCCGCCTTCGAACGTAAAATACGCCGATTTCAAACCGCAAAATGTAGTTGTTTGTGCTCGCAGCCTTAGAGATCTAAAGACACCTGTGAGGTGACGGTAATCCGGTCACTTTAACAACAAAAAGCAGGTACAAGGGTAAGGTTACAGGAGGTCATCCGTGCTCCCCAAACAGTGGAATTCCTTGAGTTTCTTTATTTTCAACCGTACATTGTTTAAACGTATTCCTCTTCAGTTCCGAAGCTAAAATAATAATACAAATGCTTATTCATTGAGTTTTTTTTTTTTTTTTTTTCAAATAAAATGACATTGTAAATGACAGAAAAAATATATTTTCTGAAATAAATCCTTTAATCCCTTGGAGACGAGCGACACGTATACGTGCCGCAAAAAAAGCTTAAGAATCCGCGTTTATCCCCACCATTAAAATTTTACTGTAAAATCTGCCTTATTTAATCACAGCATTTTCTCGATTTAATAAAGTACAAATTTCTGCCTTTAAAAACAAATGACAAAACATTAAAAATTTCGTAAAAGGTTCATATTTACGTTTAAGGTTCACGGTAAACGGAAAAAAAGTGACCGGAAAAAAAGTTATCGGAAAAAAAGTGACATAAACTACAAAAGCGGAAAAAAGTGACACGGAAAAAAAGTGACGCGGAAAAAAAGTTACCGGAAAAAAAGTGACAAGAAATTGATTTTGGGTATTTATTATTGATTTTGGGGATTCATTGGTTAAGTATGAAAGGGGGATCGGGGGAGGGGCTCATAGTTTAGGTAAATAGGATTTCATGCTGAATTAACTGTTTTGGTTCAATTTTTGGATATACGTTCATCCTGAAAAGACGCTTGCCTGATAAGTTTTGGGAAGGGACGATTACCCCCCCCCCCCCCCAATCCATCCTCAATTAGATGAATGGGTTTTTACGCAGAATTATCTAACGTGTGTCAAATTTGCATATAGGATCTTTTCGATAAGGCTTATGTATAGTATAAAATGCCTGAAGAGATTCTAGGAGTTTAAGGGTTAAGTATAGAGGGGGAACGGCGTATAACCTTTCTTAAATTAAATTAATGGCTTTTTACGCATAATTATCCGATTTGCTTAAAATTTTGGACATAAGTTCATTATGATAAGACGTATCTTAGATTAGTTATGGATTCTTCTGCTTATTATAAAGGGGGGGACGAGCAATTATCTCCCCCTCAAACTAGATAAATAAGTTTTTATGCAGAATTATCCCATGTATTTCAATTTTAAATATAGGTTCTTTCTGATAAGGTGAATTCCGGAATAGTTTTAAGGATTTAATGGCTAAGTATAAAGGGGAGATGGAGGAAACCCCTCTTAAATTAAATAAATGGCTTTTTATGCAGAATTATCCGATTTGCTTCGAATTTTGGACATGGGTTCATTATGATAAGACGTATTTCTGATTAGTTATGGGGTTCTATTGGTAATTAAAAAGGAGGGCGGGTGATTACTATACCCACCTTGAATTAGATTTAAAAAAATTATGCACACTTATCCGATGTATTTCAAATTTTGGATATAGGATCTTTCTCATAAATTGAATTCCTGAATAGTTTTATGGATTTAATGGCTATGTATAGAGGGGGAACGGGGGATAAACCCCCTTAAATTAAATAAATGGCTTTTTACGCAGAATCATCCGATTTGCTTCAAATTTTGGATGTATATTCATTATAAGAAGGCGAATCTCTGATTAATTATGGGATTCTTTTGATATTTAAATAGGGGAAGCGGGCGATTAATCCTCCACTCTTTAAATAAAATACATTGTTTTTTTTTTCTTTCACAACTATTCAACGTATTTCAAATTTTGGATATAGGTTCTTCCTGATAAAGTGAATCCCTGAATAGTTTTAAGGGTTTAATGGCTAAGTATAGAGCGATGGACGGGGGATAACCCACAGTTAATCAGGACTTCGCCTTATCATAATGAACGCCCAATCAAAAATTGAATCAAATCAGATAATTCTGCGTAAAAAGCCATTTATTAATTTAAGGGGGGGGGGGGTATCATCCGCTACCCTAGTGTTTACTTAGCCATTAAACCTTTAAAATTATTCCGGGATTCAATTTATGAGAAAGAACATATATCCAAAATATGAAATATATCGGATAAGTGAGCATAAAAAACAATTTATCTAATTTTAGGGGGGGGGGGATAATCACCCGCCCCAATTTTTAATTGGCAAAATAACCCCATATGTAATCAGGGATATGCCTTATCATAATGGTTCTATAATCCAAAATTTGAAGCAAATCTGATAATTCTGTGTAAAAAGTAATTTAATTTAAGGTGGGTTATATTCTATTCCCCTTCTATACTTAGATATTAAATCCTTAAAACTAATCAGCGATCCACCTTATCAGAAAGAACCTATATTTAAAATTTGAAATACATATTATAATTCTGCAAAAAACATATTTTTCTAGTTTAAGGGGGATGTAATTGCTCGCCCCCCTTTATAATAAGCAGAAGAACCCCATAACTAATCAGAGATACGTCTTATCATAATGAACCTATGTCCAAAATTCTAAGCAAATCGGATAATTATGCGTAAAAAGTTATTAATTTAATTTTAGAAAGGTTATCCCCCGTTGCCTCTCTATACATAACCATTAGAACTCCTAAATCTCTTCGGCATTATATACTATATATAAGCCTTATCGAAAAGAACCTATATGCAAATTTGACACACGTTGGACAATTCTGCATAAAAACCCATTCATCTAATTGAGGACGGATGGGGGGGAGTAATCGTACCTTCCCAAAACTAATCAGGCAAGCATCTTTTCAGGATGAACGCATATCCAAAAATTGAACCAAAACAGTTAATTCAGCATGAAAAACCCATTTACCTAAACTATGAGCTCCCCTCCCCGATCCCCCTTTCATACTTAAGCAATGAATCCCCAAAATCAAAAATAAATCCCCAAAATCAATTCTTTGTCACTTTTTTTCCGGTAACTTTTTTTCATTGTCACTTTTTTTCCGCGTCACTTTTTTTCCGTGTCACTTTTTTTCCGCTTTTGAAGTTTAGGTCACTTTTTTTCCGATAACTTTTTTTCCGGTCACTTTTTTTCCTAGATTCAAGGTTCACACATACAAAAGGCCCCCTTCGTCGCGAAGCGGGGTAATTTAAGTTTAAAAATAGGGATATAAAACTATAAACCCCTTTAAAGCAGCAATTTAAAAACCATTAACCTAATTGAACACAATCACAAATTTATGATATTTAAACGAGTAAATAATCTATAATCCCCCCCCCCCCCCCAACACAGACACACACAAAAAAGTACGGAAAAAGATTTAAAGAAGTTAAATACTTATGAAAATTTATCATTTTCTGGCTCACACTGTCTTTTGCGCATTTTTAAGCATTTTGAAAACTTAGATGGAAATAACATTTATTTTATGAGGGATTCAGTTTAGATGCACGCATTGTTTGCTTTCAATAAAAAAAAAAAAAAAAAAAAAAAAAAAAAAAAAAGAAGAAGAAGAAAAGAAAATCAGACATTTTAGTTTTTATAGGTAAAAGAACAGAGGTATTCGAATGGGGAACCAGGGACCGTAGGGGTTGATCGATACTGGAAAATATGTAAACAGAGCTCTCGGTTCGAGTCCATATAAAAACAGAAGTATTCAGTGTAATTAATTTAAACTTTCTGATATTTTAAAGGTAGATTTGTAGTCTTATAAAATTATAAAATGAAGTACTTCAAAGTAATATAATAAGAAATATAGCAAAATTTATGTAACACAATTTTCGAAAAAAAAAAAAAAAATTATGTGTTATAGCACCCGCAAGATATCTTAACGTTGAATTGACATAAGAACCTAATTTTTGCTTTAAAATGATCCGGAAACTTTACTCTATAGAATGAATTAAGGATATAACTATCACTCAATATATATATATATATATATATATATATATATATATTAATAAAACTTTCAAATTTGAAAATTTAAGAAACCCCTAAAAAATACGACTTATGTGTTATAGCACCCGCAAGATATCTTAACGTTGAATTGACATAAGAACCTAATTTTTGCTTTAAAATGATCCGGAAACTTTACTCTATAGAATGAATTAAGGATATAACTATCACTCAAAAAAAACAAAAATTATATATATATATATGTATATATATATATGTATATTAATAAAACTTTCAAATTTGGAAATTTAAGAAACCCCTAAAAAATACGACTTTTTTTTTCATTAAAAATACCCAAAATATCAAAATATCTAAAATATTTTAATTCATTCTATAGATAATAATGTAGTATGCATGCAAAAAAAAAAAAAAAAAAAAAAAAGCCATTTTACCAAATAGTTTTTTTTGGAATCTTGGTGTTAGTCGTCAAAAATCAAATTTTGAGAAAACGCGACTTAAAGTTCAAATTATATGGGTGCAGCTTTCAAAGTGTTGATACATAAATGCTTATTACTCCGTTAAAAATGCAAATATTTTTATGCGGTCTTTTGCATTGAATTCAGATTTAAGTAAATAATCAAACTAGATCATAAAAAAAAAAAAAAAAAAAAAAAAAAAAAAATCGATTTTTTGAAAAGTTTTTAAGCCTTGAGCCCCTTTAAAGAGCTAAAAAAGATTAGCATTGTTGAATAAGGGATAAATTTAAAAGAATGTATAACTGTTAAAATGTCTTTTAGAAATTTTATTCTTTCAGGAGGGTGATCCCCGTGACCCCCCCCCCCCCCCTGGATTCGCCACTGAGTACTGTTAAATTTCTCGTTTACATTTCAATGTTTTAAAATGTTTTTTTTTTTTTTTTTTTTTTGTGCATAGCGTATTTAAAGTCGATAGCTTTTATGAGCATTTGTACTTATGCAATTTTAGTTACTTTTTTTTTTTTTTTTTACATGAAGATTGTTTTATTTCAAGTGAAAATAGCGGCATACAAAAAAAAAAAAAAAAAAAAGCAATTAATATCTAAAAAGGTGTAAATGTACAATAAAACAATTATCGTCCTCAGGTACTCTAATAAAAAAAAATTAAAAGCATTAAAATGCGAACGAGAAATGTGTAATCAATGCTCCCTTAGGACTTACATTAGCTTGCTTTTAAGGAATTTAAGAAAAAAGGTCAGCAGGTGAAAACGGCAACGGTAAATAATAGTAATAAATGTCAGTTCTTCAATAAATCTAATGTTGAGATGTATTAGTTATTAAGGGATATATTCTTGGGCGTATGTAGGATTTGATGTAATGCAGTCAGAGATGGGCAGTATCGAAAATACATGTATTTGAAATACATTTTCAAAATACATTTGTATTTTGTATTTTGTATTTTATCCCAACGAAACGAAAGTATTTTGGTAATGTATTTTGAAACACTTTTTCGAAGTATTTTGTATTTTGAAAATACATTTCATACTCAAAATACATTTCTGTAGATTTCAAGTTGTTTCGTTTAAACCACCGCAGATGTAAGATTCACAAAAACAAAACAGGTGCCTCTCTGTTTTGTTTTGTCTGATAGGATTCGTTTCTAGAAGTTAATGTAAACATACTTTTTCAACTATTGCTATGATAAGGATTAGAATGAATGCTTTTGTTTTACTTAAGCATTTTTGCTGAACTGTACATGTACAATTCTAACGTTGTAGTTTTTATAATTATAACTTTGTTGTGAGAACGACAAAAACTATTGTGTGATAAACAGGAAGAATCATTCAGAGTTTTGCTGTGTATAGTACTTTTTAAGAATCATAGAAAGAAAACTAATGTAGTTGCAGAAAGAAATGTAATGTGTGTTTAAATCTCGTGAAAGAATGGTTGATATTGCCCCATCTCTGGATAACAATATATCAATGAATTGCGATAGTGCACGTTGCACGATATTAGATGGGTAATTTTTTTAAACTAATTTCCGTTGATAGTAACGGCAAAATTAAAGCTGCATGCCAATTGTGTACAGCAAAGTCTTCCGTTATAAGTGGAACCTTCGACGCAACAACGCATTTTAAAACAAATTTAAGGGTAAATTTTTTAGTTTTATACCGTCATACCAAGATTGCAATAATTTATCTAGTTTTTTTTTTTTTTTTTTTTTTTTTTTTTTTTGTATCCTTTTTATCAAAGTTCGGGCATATTTTAACCCACCCTGATATTCATTTAGTTGGGAGATAATGTTATTATATAAATAGTTCTATTTATTGTTATAGATATCAGATTTTTAATAATTGTATTTACGATTGAGTATGTTAAATACCGGAGTCTTGGCAATAGACCTGTCGTTAATGGAGATACATGTTTATATAGTGTGATTTCGCTTTTTTTTCTTTTTTTTTTTTTTGCTCATTTTATGTTTTATTTTATAGTATTTTTTAGTGAAGGGACCGTTCAAGTATTACGTAAGCATATTTTTAGTCATTTTGTACCCCCTCCCCCCCTTTGTAAGAAAATATAAGCAAATGCTAGACCCCCCCCCCCCCTTTGCTTATGTAAGATTTTATGACAGGTTATACATCAATACTTCTTGATTTATAAAAAGTTACCAATCCTTTACATTATTAATCCTACACGTAATGCTTACGTAAGAATTGTCGTGACCCCCACCTCCCCCTTGTCAGAAAAAATAAGCAGACTTTGGACCATCCCCTCCCCCCTTAGTGCTTACGTAATACTTGAACGGTACCGAAGATATGAAATGGTGTCCGACCGAAACGAAAGTTTCTGTCCGAAACCGAAGTTTTACTCATTTTTAATTTATAAGTAACAAAACTTCGAAACGAAATTTTCAAAAAAAAAAAATTTCTCTGGTGAAAATTTTATTATTGATAAAAATATTAATCAAGTTAATTAAAAATTATTCCCCTACAGCAGATACATTATATATTTATGATTTTGGTATTTATTTTGATATATATTTATGTTTTTAAATGTGCGGATATGTGTAGGGGCATGTGAAGAGAAAACCGCGCCCGGGGCAAAGACTCAATTTCGCGCCACTCCGCGCCAATTTCTTCTTGTGACAAGCTAAAAATGGCATTGGTAGTATATTGGTAGTCATTGGCTGACCCCTCCCCCTGAATTTCCACGCCCAGGGCGACCACCCCCTTCGCTTCCCCTTTTGCACGGCTCTGGATATGTGAATTATTTTTTGAGAAAAAAATTAAAATAATAATAATTAAACATTATTTTATACCGATTTATAAGCACAAAAGTATACATTATTAATTGTGCAATTATTTACGTATCCCGTATATTCTGAGATTATTTATGTATCAAGCGAGATTGATGTTCATTGTACAGAGTTCTAAAATGTTTAACATTTGGTTTGCAAATTAATCAAAAACAAATATCAATAAAAGATTCTTTAAGAGAATACTAGTGTATTCATGCTTAAAGAAAATAAATAGCAATTTTTAATTTGCAATCATTATAACAAATATTGTATGCAGGAGTTTTAAATGTAGTTTTACGATATGAATGATGGAAAAAACGTTATGGTATTGAAAGTAATTTTAATGCTATGATCAGTTCGAGATCATAGGGTCTAACTTCTTGAGGGGCTGTGAAATATATTATATCCAGTGTTGAATTTAGGGGGTGGTGGCCCGGGGGGACAACCCCCCTCCGGAGCAATAAAATGGTCCCTCACCGGAAAAATTGAAATTTTGCGTTTTCAAAGTCAAAAGTACAATCCCCCCGGAACTCTATAATGTCCCCCTCTGGAGCCACAGAACTCCCTTTGAAGAAAAGTGTACTTTCCTCTGTCTTTACAATAAGAAAGTATTGGATTCGCGAAAAAATCTACTTCAGGTTTTTGATGGATTTATATGTTTTAGAAGGTCCTAAATATCATTTGATTGTTTTTAGAAAGTGTCCATCTTGTGAGTTTGTTTGTAAGTAACAAAAATTTTGTGGCCACTCTACCTAGCGCCGTGCAAAAAAAAAGGGGGGTGAAGGGAGGAGTCGCCCCAAGCGCGGAAATTCAAGGGGCGCCAAATTTATACTACCAACGTCATTTTTTATCCTGTCACAAGAAAAAGTTGGAGCCAAATTGAAACAGGCGCAGTTTTTTTCGCACGCCCCTGGTTCTAAAAATCTAAAAGGAAAAATATCTTTTAACAGATTTCCTTTCAGCTGATACACAGTTTTCTCTAAATTTATTATATTCTTTTTGCGTATTATTAAATCCATTTTGTATGAATTAACACATTTGCCATTTAAGGCTGTTCTTATCAACTCTGCTTAACAAGCGCAAAACATTTTGACACATTTACAAACTCATTTTTTAACGAAGAGATATAAATTGAAAGACCCGACTATGGAAGCGATTTGGAAACGAACTGTGTTTTCAATTTTTGATCAATGAATTACTTATTGATACATAAGCAATTTTTTTTATGCGACAAACACGTTTCTTGGTTCTCTTTGAGTGGTTAATCTGCTTACGCGCACAAATGTGGTTCAAAACGCCCACTTTGACAATATTTTCTGAAACACTTATTGTGTTTGTAAAAACACGGGAAAATGAGTGCGATTCCATTACTTTTGAATAACAACACTTGCTACTTTCATTTATCTATATTAATAAAATAACAAATCGCTCTGTGTGTGTGTGTGTGTGTGTGTGTGTGTGTGTGTCTGCGATAGTTAGCGAAAACTACGGTACGTACGAAGCTCAAAATTTTTCTGAGAGTAGCCCAATATCTCTCCTGATGCACCTGAGTTTCAGAATTTCGAAATTCTATTTATTAATTGAGTAATTAATTAAATTCCAAAGATCACTCTCATAAAAAATCGCCCTTTTTCTTTTTTTTCCCTTCATTTAGTTATGGTTGGTTGGCTGCATAAAATTTTCGCATAAATAATTAAAAAAGCTGGAACAGACCTTTAAAATTCATAGACTGGCAAACTGTCAGTTTAAATGATGATTTTTTATCACAGCGGTTGTAAACCATGGAGGAAAAAGATAGGTGGTGGTGAAGTAAACAGAAAAAAGGGTTGCAATATTAAACCATTTATCGCTCAAATTTTAATGTCCCAAACAAAAGTATGTGGAAGGGATTTTGTATTAATAAGACGAATTGAAAGAAATGAATTACAGCTGAAGCATATTTTACGAAGAAATAGTAATTTTTTAAAATGGTCTTTTTTCTATTATATTATTTATTTTTAAAAAATGTTTGCTTTTAAAATAATTGAAATTGATAAATTCGAAATAATTAAATGTCAAAATAAAATTAAATAAAATATTGAAAACATTTGATTTGAACTAAAAATTGTATTACTAAAAGTTTTCTTTTTTTTTCAGAACTTTTTAATACTTTAAAATGTAGATGAATTTTTTTTTATAATTTAACAACATAATAATAACTCTATGTCAATATATAAAATATATTTATGAAAACATTCTTTTAATACCATGCGCGAAAACTTAAATAACAAATATTAGTCTAAAATCTAGATTTCAGAGTGCAAACGATTTTTCAAGCAAAATCTTAAATGATGCTTCTATATTGATATTTCAAAGTGACGGTTAGGTTACATTTATGTTATATTTAAGTTATGGTAGGGTACTGTTTAGTCGCAGTTAGGTTACAGACAGATTATGGCAGTTAGGTTACAGACAGATCATGGTTATGGTACAAAAGTTTACGGTTAGGAATTTGTCCACAGAGTCAACATTACGCATGCTTTGATTAAAAATATACACTTTTGTTAAATGGCTCTGAAATTATAATACTATATACCAATGTTTTATCATCGCGTATGGATTTCATTCATGGTATAGTCCGATTTAAGAGTGATATAATTAGTTTGAAATTCAAAATATTTCACTTGGGATTTCTATGCGAAAAAAATAATTAGTTACATGATTTAACAGTGATTTTTACGGGTAAATATCAACATTTAACACGAAACTAAATCAATCGTTGAATACATGTTCCCTCCCGTGTTTCTCATTGCTCATTTTAAGTATTTTTAGAGCTTAATATTAATTGTTTTTAAAACCGATTTTTCACAAAGTCAGCTGCGACGTATTTCAGACAATGCATTTCTGCATGCTTCAAGTTAATGATAAAATCATACAAATTTCAAGTTCGTTTAATATTGTTAATACGGACCCGGGCAACGCCGGGCGGGTCAGCTAGTTTTGAATAAAAAATAAATCAAAACTTATTTCATAAAGTTAACCATATGGATTTGAGAACAGCTTTAAAACAGGATTCCTTGACAGATTCATTTTCAGAGTTCCTTTTATTTTGCTTTAATTTTATTGTCCAGAAATATATTTACCATTCTTTAAAAATGACAAAATTAAAACTTTTAACTGTAAAATTATAGCAATTTAAAAATACATACATTATTTGGAAAAAATGTTGGGTCGGGCCAGATTGTACTGATTTTTGGATAGTTCAGACCGGGACGGGATACCCAACTTACGGGCTGGATAAAAAAAAAAAAAAAAAAAAAAATACTACAAGTTTTGACTAATTCGGACCTCTCGGAAGGATGAAGTCTATTCCTGGTCCGGTTTGGACAGAATAAATCAGGCCCGAGAGAAAAAAGTAAAGCCCGGGACCCGAAAGACTAATGAACAGGTCCATTTGAGACTATTCTTCAGGAAAATATAAACAGGATATCTGCCCGGACCAGCCCGGAACGACTGAAGAGCAAGTCCGGGCCGGCCCGGCCAGAGTGTTGTGGATAAAAAAAATCTCCGAAACCGGACTGCTGATTGTGCCGGACACGGTCTGTGAAAACCCCTAATAATATACACAAACTTTTAAAAATTTCAAATGTATTTTGTATTTTAAATGTATTTTCAAAATACATTTAAACACACTTTGAGCTTTAGCTATATAATCAAGTTAAGCTTTAAAGTCAATTTTCTCAAAACAGCTATTTTGATTATTGGCAGTGGCGTAGCTAGTATGGGTGACACCCGGGGCGGATGTAAATGTTGTCACCCCCTTTTACCAAGGTGTCGACCCTCCCACCCCACCCGTCATATTTTTTCAATCACAATTCTATGTTATTACAACAAATGACCATCCCATTTCTTATTTTCTTTTTGCCCTCCTGCATAAAAAACCCCCACAGGAGCGGCTCATCCCTCAACCCATAATCCGCATAAGTCAATGGCGGTGTCTATATGTAGAAGATAAATCTTTCTTTTAAAGTTTGGTTTCGCTAACCATTCGTTGAATACGTTGTTTTTTGTTCTCTGATGCAATTTAGAAAAATTTCATACTCTCAAAGAGAAGAAAATTAACTCTTTTGCGTCTACGCTAAAATTTTCATTTTATTTCAGAATTTTTTTCAAAATCTTATAAGATTACATATATATATATATATATATATATATATATATTACAAATTTAAAATTTTTTCGCCAAAACTAACCTCTATACTATCTTAATTTTCTTATAATAATGTCCCGTACTTACTTCAAATTATTAAATTAAAATCTTGTTTCTAAATCTAATCAGTTAATCTTTATGCAGACGATATAAATTCTTAATTTGCCTTAAAAAACATTATTCCAGTATGCGTAAACTTAAAAAGATGGCTCTAAATTAAAAATATTCTTAATTAAACTTTATTTCTTAATATTCCAAATAAAACTAATTTCTTCTATGTTTTATCAACCCTTTTTAAGACAGTCTTATTAAATTTATTCCAAACCCATACCTTTCAAAAAATATCATTATTTTATTTTATCTATTTATTTATTTTTCCGCCGTCAACCTTCGATAGTGTGCATATTAATAAATTCATTTCTTTTCTTTTTCTCTTAAAATTAATCATTTATAAAAGTCGTCTGCCTAAAAAATCCCGATTCAATTATAAATTGGTTAAATAATATTTTTTTAAAAATAAATTTATCGTCTGTGGAAAATAATCTCGTAGCTGGACAAGAATTCTGTTTACATAAAAGAATGATGGTTTGAGGTTACAGAATGTTCCAGAACTTTCTTTTTAGTAAAAGGTGAAAGTCTCGAGATGAAAGAAAAAGATTCTTGGGTTGCTTCTTCGATGAGGACGGCTCGCTGAAATAATGATGGAATTTTTGCAAAAGGAGCTTTTCCCGTTCTCATTATTACGAACTAAATAAATGAACTTACAGCAGCCAATGACTAATTATTGGATCTTCTACATTTATTTATTTATTTTGTTTTTTCCCTCGCTTGCCATGACTTTGACTGTGTGTTTTTTTTTAACCAGTGAAAATAATTCGAGTTTCTCCTTAAATCGTCACATATATATATATTCGCAAAAATAGATTGAATGTCTCCTCTTAGAGGGTGACACTCGGGGCGGACCGCCCCCTCCGCACCCCTCTTGCTACGCCACTGATTATTGATACACGATTTCTGAAAAATGATTACCTAGAATTTCACAAAATTGTCACTGAATGTGTTAAACGAACAGAGGAACAAAATAACCTAATTATTATGTTTCTGAAATGAGAAGTTTGGAATTCACAGCTATTTTTTTATTTAAAAAAATTTCACTGCAAGTTTCCCAGCACAGCTTGATGAGGAAATTTCCAAATTTTCCATGACCAAATCTCAAAAAACTCTCTTACCAAATGAGAATACAATGAAATATGCTACATAATCATTTGTAAAAATTAATGTTTTTTTCTGTAATTGTTCTTCGAATTTCTAAGGGGGGGAGGCAATTGTTTTATGAATTTTGCGATTTTTTCCCGAGAATATTTGATAAATTTCACGTCATTTTTCATTTTTTTCGGAGACTTTTCCATGATTCTTTTTAGAAAATATTTGTAAATTCCTTGACTTTCCTATATATTTTGAAATTTCCCTGATTTTCCATGACTACTTTGAAATTCCATGACGCTGGGAATGTTTCGAATTTTTAACTCTTTTCGTGATCGAGTTATATTTTCTCATTGCAGGTTACTTTGAAAACACCTTATATCTGTACTCATTAAAATTTTGGCTTGTTTTCACCATTTAAATGGAATAAATCATGCGCGCAATTCATGCAAGAATAATTCTTTTGTAAAAATTGTAATAATCTTTAAAAATAAATTAAAAACTTTTATATATGTGTATATCTTTTTTTCACTTTAGTTGATAAAGTAAATCTTCCTTAATTTGTATTTTCAAATTTATAATTAAAAGCCAATTAATTACAGAATGGCTGCAATTCATGCAGCCATTCTTGGGTGCCTGACTTCTTAAGTCATAAGAAATACTTGTAATGAAACTTATTAAAAACATAGACGCAATTGGCAAAAGGCAAAAAATATAAAGGAGAAGATATTCTTTGGTAAAGGAGAATCTACCTCCTCTGAAACTGAAAGATCAGGCCCACTACTAAATCGTCAAATTACATCGGCAAATCCCTTTGCCCATGGGTCCCAGAAAAGGGACAACCAAGTCGGCACTTCTGAATTAAAATCTTTAATATATAACAAAAGAATTTACATCTTATTTCTTAGTGTTTAAAAAAAATAACATATTACTTTTTTTTTTCAAAAAAAGGAGGGCTGTTGTCCTCCCCCATAATTCCTAAGCCCAGGGATTTAAGGTTCCAAGCACACGTGTATTTTGCCCAAGTTCAACTGAATTTTAGGAAATCCTTTCTTCTGCGGTATACAGACAACAGGAGACGAGATATTACTATGGTTCAGAAGATAACTATCTCAAGGGAAAGGGTCCCAGTCCTGCAGTTGGATTGAAGTTGAACTGCAAAAGTCAGTATGCATCAAACATACCGAAGGGGGAGGTCACAGGGGTCATGACCCCCCCCCCCCCCTTCGCTCTGAACAAAGAAAAATTTTAAAGAACATTTAAAAAATGAAATATATATTGATTTTTGTTTTCAAATTTATCCCTTACTGAACAATCAGAATCTTTCTGACTCTTTTAAATGGTAAACGGAAAAAAGTGACCGGAAAAAAGTTATCGGAAAAAAGTGACATAAACTACAAAAGCGGAAAAAAGTGACACGGAAAAAAAGTGACGCGGAAAAAAAGTGACAAGAAAAAAAGTGACAAGGAATTGATTTTGGGGATTTATTATTGATTTTGGGGATTCATTGGTTAAATATGAAAGGGGGATCGGGGGGGGGGGGGCTCTCATAGTTTAGGTAAATGGGTTTTTCATGCTGAATTAACTGTTTTGGTTCAATTTTTGGATATACGTTCATCCTGAAAAGACGGTTGCCTGATTAGTTTTGGGAAGGGACGATTACCCTCCCCCCCCATCCATCCTCAATTAGATGAATGGGTTTTTACACAGAATTATCCAACGTGTGTCAAATTTGCATATAGGATCTTTTCGATAAGGCTTATGTATAGTATAAAATGCCTGAAGAGATTCTAGGAGTTTAAGGGTTAAGTATAGAGGGGGAATGCGGGATAACCTTTCTTAAATTAAAGGCTTTTTACGCATAATTATCCGATTGGCTTAAAATTTTGGACATAAGTTCATTATGATAAGACGTATCTTAGATTAGTTATGGGTTCTTCTGCTTATTATAAAGGAGGGGACGAGCAATTCTCCCCCTCAAACTAGAAAAATATGTTTTTATGCAGAATTATTCCATGTATTTCAATTTTAAATATAGGTTCTTTCTGGTAAGGTGAATTCCGGAATAGTTTTAAGGACTTAATGGCTAAGTATAAAGGGGGGATAGAGGAAACCCCTCTTAAATTAAATAAATGGCTTTTTATGCTGAATTATCCGATTTGCTTCGAATTTTGGACATGGGTTCATTATGATAAGACGTATTTCTGATTAGTTATGGGGTTCTATTGGTAATTAAAAAGGAGGGCGGATGATTACTATACCCACCTTAAATTAGATTTTAAAAAATTATGCACACTTATCCGATGTATTTCAAATTTTGGATATAGGATCTTTCTTATAAAGTGAATTCCTGAATAGTTTTATGGGTTTAATGGCTATGTATAGAGTGGGAACGGGGGATAAACCCCCTTAAATTAAATAAATGGCTTTTTACGCAGAATCATCCGATTTGCTTCAAATTTTGGATGTATATTCATTATAAGAAGGCGAAAGTCTGATTAATTATGGGGTTCTTTTGATAATTAAATAGGGGAAGCGGGCGATTAATCCTCCACTCTCTAAATAAAATAATTTTTTTTTTTTTTTAATTTTTTTTTTATCACAACTATTCAACGTATTTCAAATTTTGGATATAGGTTCTTCCTGATAAAGTGAATCCCTGAATAGTTTTAAGGGTTTAATGGCTAAGTATAGAACGATGAACGGGAGATAATTCACAATTAATCAGGACTTCGCCTTATCATAATGAATGCCCAATCAAAATTTGAATCAAATCAGATAATTCTGCGTAAAAAGCCATTTATTAATTTAAGGGGGGGGGTATCATCCGTTCCCCCAGTGTTTACTTAGCCATTAAACCTTTAAAATTATTCCAGGATTCACTCTATGAGAAAGAACACATATCAAAAATATGAAATATATCGGATAAGTGAGCATAAAAAACAATTTATCTAATTTAAGGGGGGGGGGGGATAATCACCCGCCCCAATTTTTAATTGGCAAAATAACCCCATATGTAATCAGGGATACGCCTTATCATAATGGTTCTATAATCCAAAATTTGAAGCAAATCTGATAATTCTGCGTAAAAAGTAATTTAATTTAAGGTGGGTTATATTCTATTCCCCTTCTATACTTAGATAAAAATCCTTAAAACTATTCAGAGATTCACCTTATCAGAAAGAACCTATATTTAAAATTTGAAATACATATTATAATTCTGCAAAAAACATATTTTTCTAGTTTAAGGGGGATGTAATTGCTCGCCCCCCTTTATAATAAGCAGAAGAACCCCATAACTAATCAGAGATACGTCTTATCATAATGAACCTATGTCCAAAATTCTAAGCAAATCGGATAATTATGCGTAAAAAGTTATTAATTTAATTTTAGAAAGGTTATCCCCCGTTCCCTCTCTATACTTAACCATTAGAACTCCTAAATCTCTTCAGGCATTATATACTATATATAAGCCTTATCGAAAAAAACCTATATGCAAATTTGACACACGTGGGACAATTCTGCATAAAAACCCATTCATCTAATTGAGGACGGATTGGGGGGGCGGAGTAATCGTACCTTCCCAAAACTAATCAGGTAAGCGTCTTTTCAGGATGAACGTATATCCAAAAATTGAACCAAAACAGTTAATTCAGCATAAAAAACCCATTTACCTAAACTATGAGCCCCCTCCCCGATCCCCCTTTCATACTTAAGCAATGAATCCCCAAAATCAATAATAAATCCCCAAAATCAATTCTTTGTCACTTTTTTCCGGTAACTTTTTTTCCTTGTCACTTTTTTCCGCGACACTTTTTTCCGTGTCACTTTTTTTCCGCTTTTGTAGTTTATGTCACTTTTTTTCAATAACTTTTTTTCTGGTCACTTTTTTTTCTAGATTCCTTTTAAATATGTATTTAAACTCAAAGGAGACAAATTCTGACGCATCCTTGAAGCATTTTTTAATCTTAGATGCAAGATGTATATGTATTTATTCAGAGCAAATGTGATTGATTAACGTTTTCCATTTTTCAATAAAGGCAAAAAATATTTCGTAAAATCTCCGTAAACTGAAGAATTTTAAACTGAAATTCAGACCGTTATAGTTCATGATGACTTTTTAGCTCACAGGCTATCATAGCCTGAGAGCTTATGTGCCCGTCCGTTCTGTATGTTCGTGCGTAACGCGATAACTCATGATAAAAATGTCGGATCCACTTGAAATTTTGTATATAGGTATATCCTGATAAGGCGCTTCCCTGATTAGTTTATGGAGTTCATTCGATATGTATAAGAGGGAGGAACGGGGGGCTCATGCCCCTCCTTAATGGATATAAATGGGTTTTTCATGCAGAATTAAGAGTTTTTGTCCAAAATTTAGATATAGGATCATTCGGATGAGGCGATACCGTGGCTGTTATTAGGTGTTCATTGAATAAGTATAAACAGGGGGAACGGGGGGCTCATGCCCCTCCCCTTAATTGATATAAACGGGATTTTCATGCAGAATTAACAGTTTTCGTTCAAAATTTAGATATAGGATCATTCTGATGAGGCGAGTCCGTGTGTTCATTGAATAAGTATAAACAGGGGGAACGGGTGTTCTAATGCCCCTCCCCTTAACTTGCATAAATGGATTTTTCAATCAGAATTGTCAGATTTCGTTCAAATCTCTGAATAGTTTTGGAAGTTTAATGGTTAATTATAAAAGAGGGGAATAACTCCTCTTAAATTATATAAATGCTAAATGGGTTTTTATTAAGAATTATCCGATTTGCTCTGAATTTTGGATATAGATTTTTTAATATGATAAAGCATGTACTTGATAGTTTAGGAAGTTCAATGATTAAGTATAAAAAAGGAGAAAGGGGAGAGCTGTTTCCCCTTCTTAAATTTTTTTTTTCGAACGGAATTAATGAAAATACAAGGCTGTAATGTACAATTAGTATGCGTAGCCTGTGAGCTCAATGCCATCAGTTTAACTGGGCAATATTCTTTTTTATTGTAACCCTGCCAAGAATCTAGGAAAAAAAGTGACCGGAAAAAAAGTTATCGGAAAAAAAGTGACATAAACTACAAAAGCGGAAAAAAAGTGACACGGAAAAAAAGTGACAAGGAAAAAAAGTGACAAGGAAAAAAAGTTACCGGAAAAAAAGGGACAAGGAACTTATTCTGGGGAATTATTATTGAGTTTGGGGATTCATTGGTTAAGTATGAAAGGGGGATCAGGGGGGGCTCATAGTTTAGGTAAATTTTTCATGCTGAATTAACTGTTTTGGTACAATTTTTGGATATACGTTCATCCTGAAAAGACGCTTGCCTGATTAGTTTTGGGAAGGGACGATTACCCTCCCCCCATCCGTCCTCAATTAGATGAATGGGTTTTTACGCAGAATTATCGAACGTGTGTCAAATTTGCATATAGGATCTTTTCGATAAGGCTTATGTATAGTATAAAATGCCTGAAGAGATTCTATGAGTTTGAGGGTTAAATATAGAGGGGGAACGGGGGATAACCTTTCTTAAATTAATGGCTTTTTACGCATAATTATCCGATTTGCTTAGAATTTTGGATATAGGTTCGTTATGATAAGACGTATCTCTGATTAGTTATGGGGTTCTTCTGCTTAATATAAAGGGGGGCGAGCAATTATATCCCCCTTAAACTAGAAAAATAGGTTTTTATGCAGAATTATCCCATGTATTTCAAATTTTAAATATAGGTTCTTTCTGATAAGGTGGATCTCTGAATAGTTTTAAGGATTTAATATCTAAGTATAGAAGGGGAATAGAATATAACCCACCTTAAATTAAATTACTTTTTACGTAGAATTATCAGATTTGCTTCAAATTTTGGATTATAGAACCATTATGATAAGGCGTATCCCTGATTATATATGGGGTTATTTTGCCAATTAAAAATTGGGGCGGGTGATTATCCCCCCCCCCTTAAATTAGATAAATTGTACTTTATGCTCACTTATCCGATATATTTCATATTTTGGATATATATTCTTTCTCATAAAGTGAATTCCGGAAAAATTTTAAAGGTTTAATGGCTAAGTAAACACTGGGGGAACGGATGATATCATCCCGCCCTTAAATTAATAAATGGCTTTTTACGCAGAATTATCTGATTCGATTCAAATTTTGATTGGGCGTTCATTATGATAAGGCGAAGTCCTGATTAATTGTGGGTTATCCCCCGTTCATCGCTCTATACTTAGTCATTAAACCCTTAAAACTATTCAGGGATTCACTTTATTAGGAAGAACCTATATCCAAAATTTGAAATACGTTGAATAGTTGTGAAAGAAAAAAAAATTATTTTATTTAAAGAGTGGAGGATTAATCGCTCGCTTCCCCTATTTAATTATCAAAAGAACCCCATAATTAATCAGAGATTCGCCTTCTTATAATGAATATACATCCAAAATTTGAAGCAAATCGGATGATTCTGCGTAAAAAGCCATTTATTTAATTTAAAGGGGTTTATCCCCCGTTCCTCCTCTATACATAGCCATTAAACCCATAAAACTATTCAGGAATTCACTTTATGAGAAAGATCCTATATCCAAAATTTGAAATACATCGGATAAGTGTGCATAATTTTTTTTATCTAATTTAAGGTGGGTATAGTAATCACCCGCCCTCCTTTTTAATTACCAATAGAACCCCATAACTAATCAGAAATACGTCTTATCATAATGAACCCATGTCCAAAATTCGAAGCAAATCGGATAATTCTGCATAAAAAGCCATTTATTTAATTTAAGAGGGGTTTCCTCCATCTCCCCTTTATACTTAGCCATTAAATCCTTAAAACTATTCCGGAATTCACCTTACCAGAAAGAACCTATATTTAAAATTGATATACATGGGATAATTCTGCATAAAAACATATTTATCTAGTTTGAGGGGAAGAATTGCTCGTTCCCCCCCTTTATAATAAGCAGAAGAACCCATAACTAATCTAAGATACGTCTTATCATAATGAACTTATGTCCAAAATTTTAAGCAAATCGGATAATTATGCGTAAAAAGCCATTAATTTAATTTAAGAAAGGTTATCCCCCGTCCCCCCTCTATATTTAACCCTTAAACTCCTAGAATCTCTTCAGGCATTTTATACTATACATAAGCCTTATCGAAAAGATCCTATATGCAAATTTGACACACGTTGGATAATTCTGTGTAAAAACCCATTCATCTAATTGAGGATGGATGGGGGGGGAGGGTAATCGTCCCTTCCCAAAACTAATCAGGCAAGCGTCTTTTCAGGATGAACGTATATCCAAAAATTGAACCAAAACAGTTAATTCAGCATGAAAAACCCATTTACCTAAACTATGAGCCCCCCCCCCCGATCCCCCTTTTATACTTAACCAATGAATCCCCAAAATCAATTCCTTGTCACTTTTTTTCCGGTAACTTTTTTCCTTGTCACTTTTTTCCGCGTCACTTTTTTTTCCGTGTCACTTTTTTTCCGCTTTTGTAATTTATGTCACTTTTTTTCCGATAACTTTTTTTCCGTGTCACTTTTTTTCCGCTTTTGTAATTTATGTCACTTTTTTTCCGATAACTTTTTTTCCGGTCACTTTTTTTCCGTTTACCAACTGCCAAGACCTAGAAATTCGTATAGAATGCTATATTTCTTGAAAAATTATTTGATTTCATATATAAACAAAACAAAAGAAAACAAAAAAAAAATCTTCAATTTCTTGGCTTCTGAATAGAATCTATATATTTATATTTTTAAGATTAGTATTTATGCATTTTTTTTTAAATTACAAATGAACTTCCCAAAAATATCAGAAATTTAGGTATTTTGGGTGTGTATACAGACTTAAATACAAAAATTGCTCATTAAGAGACGTGACCCCCCCCCCTTCCTAAAAAAAGGGCTATGACCCCCTCTCCTAAAAAAAGAGCTATGACACCCCCACCCCCCGTCTAAAAGGAAGGCTGGATCCGCCTTTGCCAACATATAACCCGCCGACTTCTAACCACAAGAGGTAGTTGTGTGTGCTCGCTTACTATTGAAACTAATGGTAAACGGAAAAAAAGTGACCGGAAAAAAAGTTATCGGAAAAAAAGTGACCTAAACTACAAAAGCGGAAAAAAAGTGACACGGAAAAAAAGTGACAAGGAAAAAAAGTGACATGGAAAAAAAGTGACACGGAAAAAAAGTGACAAGGATTGGTTTTGGGGATTTATTATTGAATTTTGGGGATTCATTGGTTAAGTATGAAAGGGGGATCGGGGGGGGGGCTCATAATTTAGGTAAATGGGTTTTTCATGCTGAATTAACTATTTTGGTTCAATTTTTGGATATACGTTCATACTGAAAAGACGCTTGCCTGATTAGTTTTGGGAAGGGACGATTACCCCCCCCCCCCATCCATCCTTAATTAGATGAATGGGTTTTTACGCAGAATTATCCAACATGTGTCAAATTTGCATATAGGTTCTTTTCGATAAGGCTTATATATAGCATAAAGTGCCTGAAGAGTTTTAGGAGTTTAATGGTTTTTCCTAGATTCCTAATGGTAAACGGAAAAAAAGTGACCGGAAAAAAAGTTATCGGAAAAAAAGTGACCTAAACTACAAAAGCGGAAAAAAAGTGACACGGAAAAAAAGTGACAAGGAAAAAAAGTGACATGGAAAAAAAGTGACACGGAAAAAAAGTGACAAGGATTGGTTTTGGGGATTTATTATTGAATTTTGGGGATTCATTGGTTAAGTATGAAAGGGGGATCGGGGGGGGGGCTCATAATTTAGGTAAATGGGTTTTTCATGCTGAATTAACTATTTTGGTTCAATTTTTGGATATACGTTCATACTGAAAAGACGCTTGCCTGATTAGTTTTGGGAAGGGACGATTACCCCCCCCCCCCATCCATCCTTAATTAGATGAATGGGTTTTTACGCAGAATTATCCAACATGTGTCAAATTTGCATATAGGTTCTTTTCGATAAGGCTTATATATAGCATAAAGTGCCTGAAGAGTTTTAGGAGTTTAATGGTTAAGTATAGAAGGGGAACGGGGGATAACCTTTCTTAAATTAATGGCTTTTTACGGTTAATTATCCGATATTTGCTTCGAATTTTGGACATGGGTTAGTTATGATAAGACGTATTTCTGATTATTTATGGGGCTCTTTTGCTAATTAAAAAGGGGGCGGGTGATTACTACCCCCGGCCTTAAATTAGATTTAAAAAAAATTATGCACACTTATCCGATTTATTTCAAATTTTGGATGTAGGATCTTTCTCATAAAGTAAATTCCTGAATAGTTTTAAGGGTTTAATGGCTATGTATAGAGGGAGAACGGGGAATAAACCCCCTTAAGGGTGTATTAAAAAAAACGCTTTTCCACCTTCAACAGCTCGAAATTTTCCGATACAATTTCAGACACATTTTCAAAAGTAGTTGATTGATTGATTCTTGTCGTCCGATTATCTACGCTAATGGGATATAGGACCAGGGGGAGTGCCCTCCGTGGGGGTCTTTCTAAGGGAACCTAACCCGTATTTACGCAAGGTTCGAAGAAAACCACGGAAAACTCCGAACGGTTAGGCCGACAGCCGCGATTGGGTTCGAACCCAGCACCTGCCGTCTACCAGTTGAGAGGTCCGAACCTCTCGGCCACTGGTGGGGCATTTTCAAAAGTAGAAACATGAAACTTGCTGAGGATATTTTTGAAGAGATGTACAAGGTGCCATGTGCTGTATTTTTACGCTCAATTCATTAGAATTTGATTTATAAACAATTTTCTTCTCAGTATGACCCTTTTTTTTCGTTCACAGATCTCCCGCCAGGGGAAAATCTGTTCAAAATGCCGTTTTTGATTGCTTTTTTCGCAATATTTTCTGCATTTATCAAAGAATTGACAATTACGGCACCTTGTGTACTTTCTAAATAAGACAATTTGCCAGTTTGATGCATTTGAGAGTAAAAATGAAGTTAAAAATAAATCGGAAAATAGGCAGTTTGAATCGAAATACACCCTTAAATTAAATAAATGGCTTTTTGCGCAGAATTATCCGATTTGCTTCAAATTTTCGATGTATATTCATTTTAAGAAGACGTATCTCTGATTAATTATGGGGTTCTTTTGCTAATTAAATAAGGGAAAGCGGGCGATTAATCCCCCACTCTTTAAATAAGATTTTTTTTTTCACAATTATCCAACGTATTTCAACTTTTGGATATAGGTTTTACCTGATAAAGTGAATCCCTGAATAGTTTTAAGGGTTTAATGGCTAAGTATAGAGGTATGAACGGGGGATAACCCACAAATAATCAGGAGTTCGCCTTATCATAATGAACGCACATTCAAAGTTTGAATCAAATAAGATAATTCTGCGTAAAAAGCCATTTATTAATTTAAGGGAGGATATCCTCCGTTCCCCCACTGTATATATCGGACGTTCCTCTCAGCCCGCACAACTTTGAAGAAAGTCCGTGGTAGTTATAGCTGCCACCACCGATATTACTAGGTGATATCGGTCACCCACTGTGAGGATTGTGTAAATGAACACTGACGCTGTCAATTAACTGAATTAACAGTTTATTTCGAATATATAAATACTTTTATAAATACATCCAAAGTACACACTAAATACGCTATTTACCATTATATACAATTACAACTCGGATATAGGTGATCCGGTTCAACATTAAATTAAATAAAGTAAAGGTTGGCTGTGTACTATTCGAATTACACCTTCCACCTCACACTCAATGCACGTGAGATTAACTTTATAGGAGATCACTTTCGAATCTCCCAACACATGGATACTCGGCCTGCACTTCTCGGCCCAGAGCACTAAACACCAGGACGTCTGTGTCCCTTGCTCTCCAGATACGCACTGCCTCCGCTCTACAACGCAGAGCACACCCTATCAGGACCTCTGTCCTACACTACTCTCTAGGTATGAATCCAGATACGAACTGAACTAATCTGAGATAAGACTTGCTCTTCTCAAATCACGGTGTTTCCCCAATGTCAACCCCCTTTAGGGCTTATCCATTGGACACATTCCACATTCCTTTCTTGATTAGTGACATGTTGCTTGTCAGCTCATCAATCACATACCTCACTGACGGATGAACACGCCTCTCCGTAATCTAGTCTTTCTCACTCACCACCTGTAGAGGATTACCTGTCAATCCTCCCTTCAACAAAGAAAGAATGTCACCTTGAAAATTCTAGATCACAGCCGGTATAATATAAAAGGGATTAAGATAGAGAAATAACGGAAATTCCAATCTTTAGCAGAGGTGGTCTCAGAACCTGACAGTATACTTAGCCATTAAACCCTTAAAATTATTCTGGGACTAACTTTGTGAGAAAAAACATATATCCAAAATATGAAATATATCGGATAAGTGAACATAAAAAACAATTTATATAATTTAAGGGTATCGGAAAATCACCCGCCTTAATTTTTAATTAGAAAAATAACCCCATATGTAATCAGGGATACGCCTTATCATAATAAATCTATAATCCAAAATTTGTAGCAAATCCTATAATTCTGCGTAAAAAGTAATTTAATTTAAGGTAGGTTATATTCTATTCCCCTTCAATACTTAGATATCAAATCCTTAAAACTATTCAGGGATCCACCTTATCAGTAAGAACCTATATTTAAAATTTAAAATACATTTGGTATTTCTGCATAAAAACCTATTTATCTAGTTTAAGGGGGAGATAATTGCTCGCCCCCCACCCTTTATAATAAGCAGAAGAAACCCATAACTAATCAGAGATACGTCTTATCATAATGAATCTATGTCCAAAATTCTAAGCAAATCGGATAATTATGCGTAAAAAGTTATTAATTTAATTTAAGAAAGGTTATCCCCCGTTCTCCCTCTATATATAACCATTAAAACTCTTCATGCATTATATACTATATATAAGCCTTATCGAAAAGAACCTATATTCACAGGGCCCGACTTAGACAGTGGGGAGGGGGGGGGGCTGGGGCAAACATTATTAGAGTGGCCCCCTTCTATCTTAAAAATGTTTGTGAATTATACTCAAGTGACTAAAATTAAAATTCAAACCTATTGTATGTATGCATAAATTTTGTACCAAGTACTGATTTCAGTATTTGTATTTCACATCTTTATACGTAATAACAGATGATAAATAATTTTAACTATTAATTTTCTTATGATGTAACTATTACTTTAAGGGAACGTGGGGCAGGGAAGCAAAGGGGGTAGGAGAAAAAAGACCCCTTAAAATTGAAAAAAAAGAATTTTGGTAATATTTTGCTATTTTATATCATTTGGCCCTCTTTTAACAATAAACTTTTCTCTCCTTGGGGGCCCCCCTCAAACCGAGGGCCCGGGGCAATTGCCCCGCATGCCCCTGCCTTAGTCAGGCCCTGTATATTCAAATTTGACACACGTTGGATAATTCTGCATAAAAACCCATTCATCTAACTGAGGAAGGATGGGGGGGGGGGGGGGTAATCGTCCCTTCCCAAAACTAATCAAGCAAGCGTCTTTTCAGTATGAATGTATATCCAAAAATTGAACCAAAACAGTTAATTCAGCATGAAAAACCCATTTACCTAAATTATGAGCCCCCCCCCCCCATACCCGTTTCATACTTAACCAATGAATCCCCAAAATCAATAATAATTCCCCAAAATCAATCCTTGTCACTTTTTTTCCGTGTCCCTTTTTTTCCGTGTCACTTTTTTTCCTTGTCACTTTTTTTCCGTGTCACTTTTTTTCCGCTTTTGTAATTTAGGTCACTTTTTTTCCGATAACTTTTTTTCCGGTCACTTTTTTTCCTAGATTCGAAACTAATAGTAAGCTGTCGACCAACGCCTCTGTCTAGCATGCCGACTATTGTTACCGGAAATGGTCAAAACAGAACATTTCCACATACGGGCAAAATTTCCTTCCAATTTCCAAGAATGTATTGAAACCAGTGAACTTTTGAAAGAAAAGGTCACCTTGCTCTTTGCTTGCTTGTTTTAAAATGAACCCCTGGGAAAATCTGTGCACCCACCTCTAACTCATTAGACACTGATACTTTCCAGTGGTCATTCTCTTTTGTTATAGGACTGTTTAACCTTTTCAGGGAATTAAACAATGATAACAGGTGTCGTCTACTACAGCTGTCTGGTCTTTGGGCTTTCAAGTTCCACCTTTTCTAAAGCACACGTGTGTTGATTTTGGTTTAAAATTATTGCAAGATATTTTGGCAATAACTTAGCATAGAGGAAGAAGCTTATGCGATTTAAAAAGGGAGGAGGTGCCAGGATTTAGAATACGATTGTTGTATTTTATTATCATGTTTTTTAAAAAAAGAAAATCATAGTTTCTAAAAATCTGTGATCTAAATAAAAAGAAAAGGAGGGGAGAGGTCGTTATAAAAAGTTGTTTTACTTTTATTGCTATTTTTTTTTCTATCATATAATATAGGAAATTTTTGTCAGAGATGGGAGGTAATAGTTTAGAATTATTAATTACCACCAATTTATAATTTATCACATGCTGATGAATAATTCATTACTAGGTAATGCGAATTCAAGTAATGCAGTCCAACTCGATTTTTTTCCTTAAAATCAATCCTAAACCAAAAGAAAAAAAGAAAAGAAAACGAAACTCATTAACCCGAAAACTCACCCGAATCCAAAGTAAAAGAAAATTAATTCGCATTCTTATACAATTATGGGAAAATAGTCTATAGCAAACATACTCAATCTGCAGGCCGTATGTGGCCCTGCGACATTTTATGTACGGCCCGAGGTACATAATCATGATTATGTGTACGTAAAATGTGAATTCAGAGACTTTTCTCCGGGAGGAACCTCTGTAGCTCCGAGGGGGGACATGATAGAGTTCAGGGGGAAATTGCAATTTTTGACCAATGAAAACACAAAATCTCAAAATTTCCAGGAGGGGGGTACATTACATTGCTTCGGGAGGAATGTCTCCCCTCCCAGGCCACCAGCTGAATTCAACACTGCACATAATCATTAGTCCATATTTATACAATTAATTGGGATGCGCATAGAAAAGTATTTAAGATCTTCAGAGTTGGTTGGTTTATACATTTTCATGGAAAGATGATTATATCTAACAAGATAAATTTTAACTGAAAATTGCCTCGAAAACCGTTTCCTCAGTCAAAAAATCTTTTTTGCATGTAGTCCTATTTATCCTACAGTTATGTACACGTTTCTTAATCTTCAATAATAAACAAACGTCATGTCAATTATTAAATTTTCACTTTAACATTTCTACAGTTATACTTTTTTTTTTTTTTTTTTTTTTTTTTAATTGAGAGAAACATGGATTTATTAAAGAAAATCTCCTTGGAAATTCAGTATTGTTATAATATTATGCTTCATATCTATTATACAACTAATAACTATTTTTTTTTTTTTTTTCAGAAAAATATTGGCATAAAACATTTTACATGGAATTAATTTTTTATGAAAAAAAATTTTACAGTATTAATTTCAAACAGCAAACATCATGGCACATTTCTACAATATTTGCACTAGAAATCTACTACGAAATTTATTATTTAGAAAGAGTGGTGTTAAATTTTTTGGTGGTATTTCATCCGATAAAAAACCTAGTGATAATATTAACTTTGCATTGTAGTACAATGATGGACTAGGTTATTTTATTTTTTAATTTTTTTTTTAAACATTTTTATAAGTGTATTGCGGCCCGCTTAACCCTTTATCCACCGTCTTTTTAATATCTGAAAGTATACTGGAATTTTTAGATAATACCAATGTTTAAGTATGTTTTTTCATTAAAACTGATTAAATATATCGGTTGTTATAATTTTTTTGTGAAATATTTACAAAATAATAATAATAATAAAATAAATAATAATAATCAGTTCAATGAACCAAAATTACTCTTTTGAAAATATCCCAATTCTTAAAAAACAATGAGTTTAAATGCAACATGATCCTCTCTATAAATGGAAACGCTTTTGCAGTTGAATATGTTTCATATAGTTTTATTTAAAGAAAGAAAAGAAACACCTATAAAAATGAATTATAAAACTACCACTTTTTGAAAATATTTAGCTTCAACTGCTTTTCTATTCTATCTAAATTTGATCGAAAAGAGTGTTTTGTGTGGAAAGAATAAAAAACTTTTATTAATGGACAGAATAAATAAGTTTTATATAAAGTTTTCTTCAATGGTACTTTAAAGTACCGTCAGTACATAAAGGGTTAAAGTCGGAAACTTATATTTGTGTGCCGCATGAAAAAAAAAAAAAAATATATTGAGCATGGTTTAATAATTATATTTTTAATTTCAATTACGTATATTCTTTTTTTCCGTAAAAATGAAAACATATATACACTTAATATTCGAATAATGTAGTTTTTTTTTTCATATATTTTGAAATACATAAATTTAGGAATATTGGAAATTCTTTTAGATCATGGTCTATTTTAATTTAATTTTTTACAATACAGCGGATGATTTTTATTTTTTGTTGTTTATATCTCATTGTCTCGTGTCATTTGTATTGATCGTGAAATGTTTAGAAATTTAATTTTTATTTTTATTATGATTATGGATCTTATTGGATCGATCCGAAACATGTCAATGTCATTTATTTTTAATTATTATAACACCTTTCTTAAGTAAAATAAAATTTTTATTAATATGGTTTATTAAAATAAATTTAGGACTTTTTTTTTTTTTTTTTTTTTTTTAAGTAGGGTTAAAATTCTAAACCGAAAGAGTCAAAACCTAACCCGAAATCGATTCGATCCCTAAACCTTTAAAACCCGACCTTGCATATAATTATTTTTAAAAAGTCAAAAACATCACATAATTGTGCTACAGTTTCCAAAACAATTTACAATATTTTTCTTGTAACAGTACAATTTCATTAGTAAAATAATAACTCTACACGAAATTTAATTATTCTGTAATGCATTACGTGTCAATATATTTTTATGAATAAATTATAATTTATTGGTCATCAATCTGTAGTTTCTTTACATCGAAATTAATTATAAACTTTTTGCTCGACCTACAAATTCTTTCTTTTTTTTTTAATTTCACTTTTTTTTTCAAATGCATGAAATTAGCAGGATCTCTTATTCAGAAATCATGGGACCCCACCAGTAGCCGCGAGGTTCTGACCCCGAAACTTGTAGACGGCAGATGTTGGGTTCGAACCCAATCGCGGCCGGCGGCCTAATCGTTCGGAGTTTTACGCGATTTTCTTCGAACCTTGGATTTCCTTGCGAGAATACGGATTAGGTTCCCTTAGAAAGACCCGCAGGTAGGGCACCAAACCCTCTTAAGGGCCTATATCCCTCGTGTAGATAGTCGGCCGACTTAAAATAAACCAAACGAAATCAGAAATTATGTAATCGGTTTGGTTTGGTTTATTTTATGACGGCCGACTATCAATACGAGTGATATAGACCCAAAGAGAAGGAGTGCCCTCCGTGGGGGTCTTTCTTAGAGAACCTAACCCGCATTTACGCAAAGAAATCCAAAGTTCGAAGAAAACCACGGAAAACTTCGAACGATTAGGCCGACTGCCGCGAATGCGTTCGAACAAAGCATCTGCCGTCTACCAACTTCGGAGGCAGAACCTTGCGGGCACTGGTGGGGCAATTATGTAATCGAATTGTTTTTCCATTTTTTTAATAAAACCAGAAAGCTGCCGTTAAAGTTGACGTTTTGAACAGAATAACCGACCGCAATAGCGCAGGAGAAAAAAAAAATGCTGTCATAAAACAACAATTGCTTATAACTCAAGACGTAATTCATTTTATCAAAAAACGAAAAACTGACAAATCAGATCAATAATCATGCCTGCAAATATCAAGCTTTTATGTTTATATATGAATCAGAAAGTTTCGTGTTGTTCAACGGGGAGACAATGTTGCCAGATATTCGCGTAAATCGGGGCCCCAAATGTTCTGGGCACCACTAAATTTTTACAGTTTATTTTGTCATTTTTAATTATAGATAATTTTGCCATTAAATAAGACGAAGAAAATTATTTTAAGAGGCTACTTCATTCAAATGTTGGCTAATATTAATTGAATGGAAAAGATTTATAAAAATATCTCGGCTGCATTTTAATATTTTTATTCTTAATAATTCATTCTTAATATTAATAATATTTTCATTCTTAATAAATTTCTTTCTTTCTATTAATATATTAGAATATTTCTACATTTAAAACCCTTTCTGAAAATGAGAGTATCCCCATAAAAAAAAAAAAAAAAAAATCTGTAAACAAAATTGAAGAAGTAAAAACGGTCGGAGATCAACCTCAGCTATCCAATGAAAAAAAAAAAAAAAAAATGATGATAAATAAATATTGAAATGTGTATTTAAATAAATGCATGCGTTTTATGTATACACCTTATTCTGACGAAAGTGATATTCATTAAAAATAGCTCAAATTTTATCGCCGTCTTCTAAATTTTTATATCGGGCCAACAGGCAAGCTAAATCTTCTGATAGACTCGGCCCGGCTGGCCCGTTGAAAAAGTTATTCTTATTCTGCCGACTCGGCCGGTTTGAAAATTTGCTTTCTACACCGACCCGGGTCCATAATTTTTAAATTGCTATACGCTACTGAGAATCGATATCGTTTCTTAGTCATTTTCATAGATAACTTTTAAAATTTAACTCTTTGACAATAGGTATGTCCAGGGCATTATTCTTTTTGAGAAAAAGAGAAAAACAAATTGTTGTTTTAGACCCGTCAGTGAAGAGTTACTGAAATGTACTAAGTCTCTACGTTGTTAAGGACGATTCCACTAGTAGATTTCTTAACAAAAGAGGGATTAACTTTTCTTCAAAGAATTCTGACAAAAGTCGTACTGGAATTTTGTTTTAACGTTCCTCTACCCCCTAACTGTCCCAGTGTGAAGTGTTTCTTTTTACATACATATATTTGAAGCTATTCTTTTTCGCACAAAATAGAAAAAGTAAGATTTTTTTTTTTTTTTGCTATTTTTAATAAAAGATGAGCTGAAGAGACTAAGAATGAATTTGAAAACTCCGCTTAAAAAAGGGGAAAAAATCTGAGAGTCGCTTAAGGCTCATGTCCCTGAAAGCAAAGACACTCGCGAGCTAATGCTATTTCTATTTGGAGACTATTTTTAATAACTTGTTTCCATTTGTACATTTTGAATTATTATTATTATTGCATAAAATGAGATTTTAGAGTAAATTTTTCCCTTTTTTTTCTTTCTTTTCTTTTCTTTTCTTTTTTCTTTCTTTCTTTCTTTTCTTTTTTTTTTTGCATAAAAAAAGATTTTAGAGTAATTCTCCCCCCCCCCCCCCTTTTTTCCCCAATAGCTGAGTTTTTTTTTTTTTTTTACATTGCTCTTCTTTTACTTTTCGATTTTGGTTGTAGATATTTTTTTAATCGACAGTTTCATTTTCGGAACCGGTTTTGAAAGTGAATTTAACTTTATAAAAAAAAATCTACAACCGAAATCGAAAAAGTAAAAAAGGAGCAATGTAGAGAGGGAACTCAGCTACCCAATGCAAGGGGGAAAAAACTTAAAAATGTCGAAATGCGAACGCGTTATTAGAAAATAACCTCTCCATTGGAATAACAATTGTTCGCGAGTGTCTTCGCTTGCAGATACAGAAGCCCTTAAATGCATACAAAATTATCCAACTGTCGAATAAATTAAATTGTAGAGCAGCAAAATTCAACTCCTAATTCAGGCCCAAAATAATGCAATTTGAGCTCTGCATTTAGTAATTCTCTTAGATCAAGAGCTATTGTTAACCTTGAAAAATTGTTATGAACTTGAGAATTGATAAAAATACTAGGTTATTTGTTTCAGGCGGCGCTTCAATCAAATGAAAGAGCAGAAACTCTGACTTATGCAGGGGCATGCGGGCCAATTGCCCCGGGCCGCCTTCTTTAGGGATCCCATGAGAATAACTAGGATTTTCACTAAAAAGTGCCATATGATTAAAATTAGCCAAAAGGGATCAAAATTCATATATTTTCAAACATTTAGGGAAGTAAGAGTGGTCCTCCTTCCTCTCTTTGCTTTCAGTACCTCATTCATTTATGCGAAAAACAAACTACATTAGGAAATTAATTATACAGTCGAGTCTCTCTATAACGAAACTCCATACATCGAATTTCTCTACATAACGAATTTTTAGTAGGAACGGTCCCCTTTTCGTATGATTACATTAAAAACAGTCTCTATATAGCGAAATATCTATCTCCATATAACGAATTTTTTCATAAATTGGTCTTAATTTATTCAGTTTTAAAAAAGCTTCGAAATCATATGGAATCATTTTTCCATCACTTATTTTTCATTTATCGTTCAGTGCTGAGTTTTTTTTTTTATCTTGTTCTTTAAATCCAACGAGTTCATCCCACCTCCCACACACCTTTCAACATCCTTCCCAAAACAGAGTCAATTGAATTGTTACACATATATGAGAGGAATCAATGAGAAGCACATAAGAGAGGCCTTCAAATGAAGGAAAATGTTAACTACAATTTTTCATTCCTTGCTAAAATTTAAGCTTTTTTTTTTTTTCTTTGAGAGCGTAACAAATTTAAAATCAAAACAACAAAAAATTACAGATTTCTTCGTCTGAAATTAATGCAAATCCTCCTCATTTGATTTTCATCAAGCTTTCAAATAAATGTCTGTTTTCTTTTTTGAAACTACTTAAATAATTAAGAAATAAAATGTTAGGTTAATATTTACTTTTAAACATTTCAAATTCTTAATTAAAAAGATCAAAAATAATATTTGTTCAAAATTTACACATCGAATACGATTTTTAACATCATTCTCTATACATCGAATTTCTCTATATAACAAATTTTTTACTGGAACGGTGGATTTCGTTATATAGAGACTGGACTGCATTTATTCGTATTCTATTGTTTTCAAAAGAAATTCTTTATTAACATTTTTCTCGTAGCGTGGCAAGTTAAAACCATCAACTATGACTTATTTGCGACATTTTCTTTTAGCCGTCATATAACGTACATAGATAAGCAAAGAAAAAATTTGCAAAAAGATATTTCTGTCCAAAAATTTATCATTTTTTTTCTACAATTGTCATGCTGATACTTTTTCTTAGAGTTGAAACTATCTTTTTGTGATACATACAATACATATGAAATTTAGTGCTATCCACTTCTACATTATTCGCAAGAAGAAGAAAAAAAAAATCTATCGATAGTCAGAAGCACCCCCCCCCCCCCCCCCCATAGCCTTAGTCCGGCCATGGAGGGGCAAGGGGCACAAATAAACTGAGCCCTAATCTTAAACGGGTGTTTACAGAGTCTAGAAATCAGAGAATCATGGAAAAAACAGATAAGTTTATCAATCTGGAAAAACCAGGGAAAAGATGTAAGAATACTCGAAATGAGGGAAATTTGTCTACATGCGAAAACACTTGCATTTGCACCCTTGTCAACGAAACTGATTCATCTGTTTTGTATACTTTTTTTTTCCCAGGTCCCTATTATGACTAATTGGGGCCCTGGGCAAAGATAAATTAGGGGTCCCCTTTCGAATCATTGTCATTGCAAGAACTGATGGTCACTCATATGTGTCTATGTAATGCATAAACATATTTTTGCACAATAGACATAAATAAAAGAACATTCTTAGCTCCACCAATTCTAAATTAAATAGCTTAATTAATAAAAATGCACCCCCTTTTTTTTTTCTTTAGTACAGAAGAAAACTCTTTTATATAGTTTTAGCAATTTATTATATTAATTTAAAATGAATTTAATAATTTTAACATGTGGAAGAGCTGGAAATGGAAAAAGAAAGTAAATATTTTACAACTTAATGTATGGATTTAGGGCCCCCATGAAGTCCGGGGCCCATGTGGTAATAAGGGCTTGTTTTTTTCACATGCTGATATCAGTCTTTCCCAATATTTTTAAACAGATGCACATAATATGAATTTTTGATATTTAACACAAATTACGGGCCGTCCACAAATGATCTCAAGCTTGGAAGGGGGGGGGGGGGTCGTTGTGACAAATAATGCAATAGTGATTTGTTCTATTATTATTCTTTTATTACACATTAAAATAATGTTCTTATGATAGTTTTTTTTTTTTTTTTTTGAATAATATGGAAATTTATCCGAATATTTAAATTGCATATAAATACATAAAAATCTGTCACTTATATTTTAAAATGAGGAGGATAAATAATCCTAATCCTGAATAATTAACGTCCTCTGTTTTAAGTGAAAATGATTTATTGCAAAGAATTCGTTGCTATCACAAATGAACTAAAAAAAATTAGAATGAAGCGGAAAGATTCTTTTTCTTTTTATTCTATTTACAAATAAGTTGAAACGATGCCTCAAAAGGAAACAATATTTTTCAATTGTTTAACACTTTCTTCCTTTTAGCAAGTCATGCAAGATCAGCTATTTCATACCTATACATATATTTCCATAAAAACACAAAAAATAATTGAAACTCGTTAAAATAATAATAATAATAATAATAATATACTATATATACTACTATTATTAAAATAGAAAAAAAAGTAATGAAAGTTGTTCTTTAATTGCTTCTTTACAAATCTGAAAACAAAAACAGGAATGTCAAAATATTATAGGATCAAAATGCACGGGTCTTCTCCCCCCCTCCCCCCTCCAATCATGTTTTGGAATTAAGTGCGCGCGCGCCTCGCTGCGCTCCATCCCGGCAAAGTTTGTTTCGCTTTCGCAGCACTGTTCAAAGCGACATCATGACGTAGATCCCAGTGAAAGTCGCAGTTTACAATTGGCATTGGCCCTATGAAAGCTTTCTATCAAAATTTCATTTGCATATTGTGTTTGTTAAATATAAGAGCGACTTTTGTAAAAGTCTAAAAAAAATAGCTTGAAAGTTCTGAAAGTGATCGTCGATAAAATAAGCTCAAAATCCGTTGTCCTCCCCCCCCCCCCCAAAAAAAAAGGAAGGGTTGTATTCAAATATACCGGGTGATCCAGAAGTTTCGGGAGTTTTGAAAAGTTAATAATTAGGAAACTATGTATAATACAAAGGTTCTGTTTTCAGATATATGCTCAGAAACATGTGGGATTTTTGTTTAGAATGAGTTTTTTTAAATATATATAGTTACCATTTTTAGCAACAGGTGGCGCTGTTGTATAAGACTGAATGTACATATACCATGCGTTATATAGACACATGAGTTCATTGCGAAACTTCTTTTCTATGATATTGATGAGATTTAGTTTTAAGGGTGCTTTATGTTCAAACATTTTTTGTAAGGTAAATGAAATTGCATTGGAAGGGAAATTTGATACAAAATTTCATGAGCAACTGCAGTGTTTAGACATTGTCTAGACTATGTTTAGACACATCTTTGCATGTCGCGTTCTTTTCATATCGTACAATACGTCAAGTAAAAACTGCAAAAGAATCGATGGCCATTGCAAATGTGAAATGCTATGGTAAGCAAGGTTTGAGAAAAAGGCTCATTGGAATATCGTAATAGAAACAAGAGATCCCAAATGTCTGTTACAATCGTAAATTAGGTAGGATTCTATGCCAATACTCTGTAGAAATCACCAGTTCATGGTGAGTGCAGTAAACTTGTGATATCACGATGAGCTGAAATTTCTTCTGGAATTTCTTTCTGCTCTGAGGATACTGTGCACGCTGTTTTGCATCGGCTCACGGCGGTACTTATAAGCCATGAGCGTCATGATTAAACTTTGTAACCCTTGGACACTAATTCGTTCTTTTAAATGAGCTGTATCATACTATAAAAACAATACTATCAATTTTAGCGCCACCTGCTGTCAAAAAGTGCAACTAACATAATATGTTTTTTTCATCGAAAAAACAAATCTCAGCATTTCTGTGAAAACCGCATACTTCTATTGTTTATGGTTTTCTAATTATTAGCATTTCAAAAGTCCCGGGACTTCTGGATCACCCGGTATTAGTATGTGCCATATTAACATAATATGCAAATGAATTTTTGGTCGCCTTCACGTATGTGCAAGAAAATTATTTAGTAAACCTGCTCATTTTTCATACAATTTTTTATTATTTTTTAATTCTGATTACATGGTATTATGTGCAACGTTGTTTGTCACATTTTCAGAAAAGAATATTATTTTATATTAAGAACTCTGAAAATTATAAGCAAAAATCTTAGAAAAATTTGGGACTGTTTTTATAAAAATCTTAATTTTTCTACGAGTATACATGCTATTAACATAAAAATGAACACAGCTTATTGCAATAAGCAGTTTAATCATAATCTACAGTTTGGACGCTTTTGTTATATTAATTTTGACTGGGTTATCCAAAAGATATTCGTTCTTTTCCATTTTGTTGACGGTCGGCTATGGAGTTTCGCGGGGAAATATTCACGGAAATGTATGACTTGTACTATTATATTTACACACTCAGGGTTAAGGATAATTCTTTATGTATTTTTCTAGATATTTAACAAAATGTCTAAAATCGCAAGTAGCCGGCCATCTTCGGCCATATAGTGTATATGTCACTATCTCCACCTCTTTGATAACTTAATAACAAGCCTAATCTATACCAATAGTTAGATAAGAACCTGCCAAAACTTCCCGGTCACACGGATAAGTTGAAATGAAAGGAAAAGATGGTGTGAGAAATTTGTAAAACAACATTTTGATAAATCCCAATAATCCACATAACTTCTCTCTGTATTTCACGAAGCCTAAAAATTTTTCGATATTAAAAAATAAATATGCTAAATGTGGAATAAGGCAGTCTACATTTAAAAACCTCTTCAAAATAAAGAAATTAATAAAAAAAAAATGACAAATTGAAATATGAGAATACGGTTTAAGCTTAATACTTGTCAAAATAATTTTGAAGTTTTTTTTGTAACACTCCAAAAAATAAAAGTTCAAAATTTCTTTGAAACATCTTTTGCCATAAAATTTCCAACTATCCGACAAGTATTCTTTGAAAACTGCTATCCGATACGAAAATTATTACTATAATTATTTTAATAAGTTTTTCAGATGTGAATGAATTTAAATTTTAGATATAAGAGTCTGAACATTTTTTTCGGAGGGGGGGGGGGGGGGGGGGAGAGGGTTCACGAAAAATTTAGCCTTTTGCCAACCTTTGTGAGGTAAAGGGCTCTCTCTGAGTATTGTTATACAATTTGTTCATTTTTTGTAACAGATTTTTGAAATATGAATGAAACCTGGATTAATCCTACAACATGGCTTCTCGAGGCAAAAATTTAATTGGGCTCTATGGCATTTTTTGAAACTGTAATATGCTTTGATTTTTAGAAAAATACCCGTTATTTGATTTTTGTGGCCCCTTTTAGAGATGAGCATCTGGGACAGCTGGACTGTTTGTAGTTCCGATTGTCAGGTCCCGGAATGTTACCAATCGGATTTATGGAGTTACCCTGTAAAAATTAAAGAAAAGCAAAAATGCTTCAAAATAGTATATTTAAATAACCCATCAAAAATCGCCATGCAAATCATGTTTTTTTTTTTTTCCTTTATAGGTAATTTTTTGACAAGTGGATGCTTTTGTGCAAACGCATTATTGAATATTTCGATAAGTATTTAATCCTATACTGTAATTATCCTATTAAAATGCTAAGGACTTCAAAACCATTGTATCTTAATGACTGACATATGTTATATATATATATATATATTATATATATATATCAATCGCGTTTGAAATTTAAACGATGCATTAGAAAGTTTTTCGTCCCACTCAAAAAAAAAAAAAAAAAAAAAAAAAAAAAAAAAAAATGTTTTTTACGAAAATAAGTATTTTGAAAAGGTTATTTCATTAAAAAATAAAGTGCTATTCGAGTCAAATAAATGAAATTTTCAAGTGAAGTTCTTAACAAATTGACGGAAATCTTAAAATAATAATAATAATAATAATAATAAAATAAATGTGATAAATTGTGTAAAAAATATGCCTGGTTTGTTTATCTCAATTATGAAGCATTTTTACACACAAAATTTTTTTAGTTTAAATTAATTGCACCCCTCCCCCCCCCCCCATAAAAATGCTTTTTTTATGTTTTCCAATTAAAATTGGTATCCAGATATATTTATAAAAATACATGTTAATAAATTCGATTTTTGATTGAAAATAAAATTATTTTTATACATTTAAACAGCATTTTTAGAAGTTAAAAATTAATTCTACGAGATCTATTAATATTTATATCAGAGCCACAATGGCCTTGTTTCCTCTGATATATTTTTTAGAAGAGTGGAGGAGGGAAACATGGGTGCAAGTTTGAAATTTAGGCAAGATTGAAAATATTTTGCCCTTCCCCCCCACACTGAGTGAGCACATACGCATGCGTGTAACTCGCGTTTTTCCGCGAAATCACGCCTGTTTCGTGATCTTTTGGCAAAAGTCGCGTCTTTTTCGCGATCCTTTGACAAAAATCGCATGCTCTCTGCAACCATTTGATGAAAATCGTGGGGTTTTTTTGCGTTTATTTGACCGAAATCGCTCTTTTTTTCAGTCTTTTGGCAAAATTCGTGTCTTTACCACTATCCCTTGATTAAATTCGAGTATTTTTTGCGATCCTTTGCTAAAAATTACGTCTATTTTGCATTCTTTGACTGAGATGGCATTTTTTTGCGTTCTTCGATAGGAATCGTGTTTTTTCTGCAAGCCTTTAACAGAAAATGCATCTTTTTTTGCGATCCTTTGACACATACCGCGTCTATTTCGCATTCTTTGACCAAGATGACGTCTTTTCCGTGATCTTAACAAGAATCACAATTTTTTTTCACAAGCTTTTGACGAAAATCGCCCCTTTTTTCACGATTCTTCGACAGAAATCGCGTTTTTTTCAGCAAGCTTTTGAAGGCAAACGCATCTTTTTTGCAATCTTTTAACTGAAATAGCGCTTTTTTCCACGATAATTCCGTTTTTTCCACAATCCTTTGACGAAAATAGTGGGGTTTTTTGTGATCCGTTTTTGCCCTCAGAGATTTTCCCGTCTCGTTTCCGTCCTCGGGAATTTTTAAAAGACGGAATTCCGTCTGCGGACGGAAAACTTGCACTCATAGAGGGGAATTCGGTATACATATTTTGTAAATGTGTAAACCTAATATTTGTATTGACCCAGCACTGATTATAATCAATAATTTATATTTTTTAAATAAAATATACAAAAATGAGATTAAATAAATAAATAGATTTATCAAAATATCTATTATTGATACATTCACATTTCACATACATATTCTCTACCATCGAAAATGCTTACATTTTTATGACAGCGTATAAAAGAGGTCACATATGAAATAGCCCTGGAATATCTTTGGCTTGATCGTGGCCAAATTTATGCAACAGTATTTCAATTTCCACAAAGAAAAAAAAATATATTCACATCGGTGTTCTTTATTTTATTTAATTTTATAACTTTAATAAAAGGGCAATTTTATATTTTAACAATGATGTATAGTTGATAAATTACAAAAAATTAATATTTTTAGTTATGTACTGACTATGTTTATACTTTATTTTCAAAAATAGACTATAGTACACGCCACTTTTCCGCTTCTCCCCTTCCCCTCCCTTCGTAATAAAACTAAAACAATCAGGGTTGTAACACAGAATATAAAAGTTTCTTGTTTCTTTGTCTGTGGATTAACAAGAGCTTAGATCTACTGAGACATCTCCGTTCCTATTGGTCAGAAAGATACAATGAAGGATATGCGTCACTTTATATTCCTCCAATAGGCAATGGGGGGAGGACTCTAAGACACTACAAATAAAAAATGACAAAATATTTTCTTTTGAAGCCTTTCTTGTTTTTGTTTACTGTCTCTTGTTTCGTAGCGATTACCCTCTCCAGGTTCAGAATCCCCTAAGATAAATTTTTCATAGCAGTTACATCTAAAGGGTGCTTTATTTTTTATTTTATTTAAATCTTTCAAGGCAATGGATTTCAAGGCAAACACTATTACTGGTACTGATCAACTCGTTGTAAGTAAAAATTAATTATTATCTAATTATTAATATTTTTAAAGGGTTGTAACCACTCCCATGGATGGATTCATTCTAGAGAGGATTTACAACCCTTCTAATATAAGTTTTTTTTTTTCAAAATGAAACAAATTTTTTATATTTTTTATGCGCATTCTACTTAAAATTGTGCGGCTTTTTTTCTAGAAGTCTGGAAGCGTAAGTATGATAAATCTTTTTTATTTGTTCTTATGTATTGAATCGTCACAAAATCCGCCCATCTAAAAAGGGAAAAAAATATTTTGGTTTTTATTTATTTTTGTAATTAGACATTTCAGCATTACCGTACTAACTCGTAGAAATCGCCAAACACAGTTTTACCACTTCATTAATAATATTGGTCGTCAAATAGGAATATTGTAAACAAAATATACCATCTTTATACTATGATATCAAGAAAAGTTTGAAAGATTTAATTCAAAATTCAATAGAAAAATTGAATTCATTCACCTGTCATTCATTGAAAATTCCGAGAAGTATTTAAAATTCAGCTTAATTGTTAATTTATAAATTCAAATAGTTAGTAATAAATAGTACACTTGATCTATTTCTGATATTTCTTTTTATGTATATAGGCTACGTCAAGTCTTGAACTACTTACGTTTTCCGCGTTTTCCGTACAACATATGAAAGCCTCGAACACAGGTGCTTACTAGTAAATAAAGTTCGCAGGTTGAGTGTGGCTTTGCATCAACCATGCTGCATACTTATCTTCAGCAGCGAAAATATTAATTTTAATGCTTATTTATTGAAACTCAACTCTGTGTTTTTGTTTACCACGTGAATTCTATTGGAAATTTTCGAGGGAGATTTAACACAGCATGCTTAATTGTTAGTTTATGTTCATGTTTCTGTGTTTGTATTTATTTGAACATGTCGGTCTTTCGCTTATACAAAAAAATCCATAAGTAAATAATTTTTCAAAATAAATTCTTAAAAATCTTGCATTATTAAAGCTATCATTATTCAGTGCATTGTTTTTTAAGTTATACAGTCGAACCTCGTTAACATGAACCTCAAGGGGAATCAAAATTTTGTTCATGTTATTAGTATCAATTCTTTGTATTCATTCTAAAAGGGAATTGTGAAAACAATTCATGTTAACGAGGTTTGACTGTATTAAAATTTGTTTCAACAAGGAAAGTGATATTTTGTTCTTTCTTTGAATACATTTTATTGTATGCTTTATCTGCAATTAATTATTTGATAAGAATTTATCCTCGTGGAATTTTGATAAAATATAAGAGAAAGTGTTTCATAGCTATTAACCTTCCCGATTTTTAAGAGTTACGTAAAAGAAAAAAAAAAAACTTTAAACCAGAAAACAGGGGTAGTTTTTGTTTTAATGAAGTTAATTATTCTTTATTTAATAGTTATTCTGGTTATTTTAACATCAAATTAAGCAAAATGCTGTCAGCTGTGCAATCAATAAATCGGAAATTTTTTATAGTTATAGTTTAGTTGTTTTGTTAAAATTATTCTCTTGTAAAAACTGGTTTTTATAGTTTTTTTTTTTTTTTTAACTTATTATTAGAGAAATTTTTTTTCCCCAGCATTAAAATACTGAATAGATACCAAATGTTTTATGTTTCCAAAACAATTAAACCTTTAATTACTAAGATAATCTACATTTTCATTAATAAAATTTAATTTCGTTAGAAATTATAAAAATTGTAAATTAGTAGTTTCATTAGTAAAGCACAATAAAATTATACACATTAATATTTTGTAAGAATTATGTAAGGCTATATAAAATACACGGCTTTGATGCCATATCTTCCCACAAGTCGTCATTTTGTTTCTCCGTTATTTCTCATTCATTATAATTTATTCTTAAGTTGCAAAATACAACTGAAATGATTATTTAATGATTGAATCATACATTTTAAAAAAATTATATTAAATTAAACAAGACAATCTGCTGTAGAAGCTTGAAAGTGCAAATATTTAATAGTAAAAATTGTTTTATTTACTTATTCATTTATTTTGTAAAACATTCAAGTAAAGTGAAAATAAATTTTTTTAGTATGCTTAAACCTTAAAAATATTTATTTTATGTTTCCTCAAAAAAAAAAAAAAAAAAAAAAAAAAAAAAAAAAAAAATGCAAAAATAACAATAATAATAATTTGTGAGAAATAATATGGAAACAAAATTGCGGCTCGTGGGAAGATACAGCAACAAGGCGAGTGCATTTTTAGTCTTTGAAAAACTGTAGGCAATAGGCACATTATCAGAAACACTTTTTTAATCTAGATATTTTAACTTTCTAAATTATTACAGTGTAAATATGGCATTAAGTTCTATCTAATATTAATCTTACCTCTGTTATATATAATTCCTAATATTATAGAAAAAAGAATTATGAAAGTGCATTGTATTAATAGTAATTTTGTCTGTAATCGTGTGCGATTTTGTCATAACTATTTTCAACTGCGTGTGTGTTGCATCTTGGGGGCTGGTGAAATAATTCCTTGGCTGGTAAGAATATGGAAAAATTCCCCACCCCTGGCATTCAATATTAAATTGTTAACAGTGTTGAATTCAGGGGGGGGGACATCCCCCCAGGTCAATGAAATGTCCCCCCCTGCAAATTTTAAGATTTTGTGTCCTCAGTTGTCAAAAGTGCAATGTCCTTCCCCCCTCCCGGAGACTTAAAAGTCTCTCCCGAGAAAAAGTATTTGAATTCAACACTGATTATTAACATAACACTACTTAAAATTAATAATTATTAAACAAATAATCCTTAAGTATGTAATTGTAATATATATATTTTTAATTCATCATATCATTTTAATTATGCTTTAATTAAAATTATAATTTAGTATTCATCTCAGAAGGAAAAGAGGCAGGATGTTAGTTACATATATATATATATAAGGCACTATTTCATGGTAAAATGTATTAGCAATCTGTTTAATAACAATAAGGGAGAAAAGTATATAATTTTTTACCATGATAAATAAAAAATAATTTTTTTAAATATTTTATGAATTACAAATTGAAAAATAATGTTAAATAACTATGAAATAATGTTTTATGTTAATGCCATGTTAAATAACTAAAAATCATGTTCCATCATTTTTATAAGGTCTTGGGCACATTTATTTTAACAAACTGTGGTATAGTTTATTATGTTCCTCTAGTCTATATATATGTGTGCAGTAATTGGATACAATCAAGAAAAATATGGAGAAAAAGGACTTTGCATAGTGTTATTAGTGTAAAAATTTAAGTTGAAAGCTTGAACTTTACTTGTATAAAATATTAATTTTTTGAAATAATTCTTTCAGTTTTGGCTATAGTTTGAATCGTTCATATTTTCTATTGTGTGCACAAACCAAATTAAAAAAGTATTAATATTCAGTTAGGTAAAATAAACACAATCTAACATTATAATTAATTCAATAAAAAATTTAGAGGCCCCCATTTTTGCAATTTTAGGCCTCTTAAAAATTTTCTAAGGGAAGCACATGCTTCTTGTGCCTATTTGGTAATCAGGGCCTGTTCAAAATGACTTAAAATTTAAATCTGATAATTTTAAATGCTTTTATTTTAGCCAAAATGTGTGATGTCATATACTTCTAGTCCCCTCCCATTGGCTTGTCACAAACTGTCTGAATCTCACGAGCACTGACATCATTTATGGATGGCCTAACCTAAATTTTCTGGGTTAATAAAAAAAAGTAAAATCTATTTTTTCATCTTAATTGTGAAAATTGTTCGTGTGCTTAATTATTTTGAGTCAAGGTTGAATAGAGGCTCAGCGGTCCTCTGCCTCCCCCCCCCCCCCGGGCCATAAAAAAAAAAAAAAAAAAAAAAAAGTCAGGGAGAATTTTTTATTCTTTATTAGAAAACAAAAA
The DNA here is from genome assembly GCA_964019185.1 of Maratus speculifer. Lineage (NCBI taxonomy): Eukaryota > Metazoa > Arthropoda > Arachnida > Araneae > Salticidae > Maratus > Maratus speculifer. The sequence goes on from OZ025303.1 coordinate 70,156,263, forward strand.
TGGTTGACATTTGTTTTAGCAGTTTTAATATTTTTTATTCTTATTTCTATACAACTTGTATAAAAGGGGCTGATCCAATCGCTGACCGGCTTTTTTTGGTCTGGCTAAAAGCCGGCAAACCTGAAGCTAACAATATTTTGTTCTTTAAAAAGTCTCTGTTCTTTTAAAAATATCTATTATTAAAATTAAAATAAAAGATGGGATAAAAATTCTTGTCAGACAATGTGATGATCTCTCCCCCCCCCCCCCCCCTATATAATATACTTATTCTAAAGCTATTTTAATGTATGTAATGTTGTGTGTATTTAAACAGTCCTCAAAAAACTATTAATGTTTGCTAAATATTGTAAATGCGTGTAATTAATTGTTTCACTAAAAGATAGACCTTCAAGCCCAGGAACACTCATTCAAGATGAATGAAACTTCAACTGCACATCAAGGACGGGATTTTTTTAAATTTGCTCTCATTATTGATATTATAAATAATTAGAATTATTTTTATAAAAAGTTATTGTAGCTAATGCTTGATAATTTTTGCAATCAAAACCATTGAAAAATTATGAAAAATCAATCTTTGAATATGTGTACTATTAGAAGTACAGTGGGTCTTTAAAGAAATAAATTTTATTAAAACGTGGACATTGTATTTATAAATTTTTAGAAATGAAATTTGTAGAAACTTAATTGAACATTTCTGGGAACAGATGCTGTATTTTCCTTCGAGCCGCCATTTTGTCTCCCTTTTATTTCTCACAAATTGTTATTATTATTTTGCAATTATTGTTTTGGAGAAACATAAAATAAATATTTTTTAGGCTTATGCACACTAAAAAATTTGTTTTCACTTTACTTGAATGTTTTATAAAATAATGAATAAATAAATCAAACATTTTATTATTAAAAATTTGCTTTTTCAATCTGTGAATTTTCACAGCAGATTGTCTTGTTTAATTTAGTATAGTTTTTTGAAATGTAATCATTAAATAATAATGTATGAGAAATAACAGGGAAACAAAATGGTGGCTCGCAGGGAGATATGCTATCTAAACCCATTTCTGTTTTATAATATTTCTCATTTTTTTAATCATATAATACTGTTATGCATTATTATTAGCCTATAAATTGTTAAAAAAAATAACAACAGCTAAAAATCAGTTAAAAGCGCTGACTTTCAAAAACCAAATTACAATAATACGTAGTCATCCAAGTATTTCACCCACCATGGCTATTTCTTATTTAAAAAAAAAGTTGAAACCTTCATTTCACCCAATTGAGGATGAAAGATATGAAAATACCAGCTATATGAGAGAGAGAAGCAAGGAGCAACAAAGGTGCAAATTAAGTAGATGTAACTTTAGAAAAACATTTTTTTTTTTTGGAAAAATATTTCTACTTATGCTTCTATGGTGACAAAAATCGCTTCAAAACTTTTCATACCAAATAAGAGAGGTCATCAGAACAAACACAACAAATTAAATTCTTTTTTTTTTGCAATTTTTACCCATTTTTTTCTGTTTAGAAGCGTAAATTGAGTGCCAACTATTGCGGATTATATACTGCTAATTGCATATTTTTAAGTATATCTTTTACATTTTTCATATATCTTTCAAAAATTTGATTTGAAATTGTACTATATTCATATTTTTCAGCGTATTCTACTAATAATATAATACCCGTAAACGGTGTTCTCGCTGACATTTCACCAACGTTAGTAATTTGGCTAATTAAAAATAAAAAACATTCGCCAAATGAGAAAAGTATTAGCAAAATAGATTCGCCGTGTACCAAAAAAAAATCTTTAATGTACCCTTTTATTTATTAAGTTTTAAAATAAACTAGTGGTGTACCGAGTAGTACTTTGGCCGAGTACCGAGTACTCGGCCACTACTACTCGGCCGAGTACCGAGTAGTTGTATAATAAGAAAATAAAACACTGATGTGCACATAATGTGAGCTTAAGTGTACATATATATAAATATACCTGTGTACACATATCTATACCTGTGTGCACATATAATATAATATACATATATAGTATAAACAAATTAAATCATTAAATTTGAAATTTATCTGTGCACCTTTTAAAGACAATTTTTGACAGTTCAAAACTAATAAAAAAGGAGAATTGATACATGACAACTACAGTTATTAACTAATATAAAATTAAAACATTCTTTAACCCTCCAATTTATTCCAACCATTGAAATCTGTCTATCAAAAATAAAAATGTTTATTGGTTACTGTAACAATTCATTGAATAATGCAGACATTTCATATTTATTTTGTAACTGTCTGTATCTTATTTTCTTTTGTTTAAAAAAAATGTATTGGCTTTGCAGTTTCTTTTCATTTTTTATGTGTACGTGTACAGATTATATTATGTTATTTTAAATTTATTATTTTTTAAATATCTCAGTAAAAAACTAACCTTTTTCAATGGAAATTATAAATGTGTAAATTAAAATTGCCTTAAAAAGCAAGCTCTAAAATTGATGAGTTTAGATGATCTAGAACTTGAAAATGCACCAAAGAAACAAACAAGTTGGGAATTGGACGTAAAGCGTAGCAAATGAAGTGCATTCGTACGATAACGAAGTTTTAAAAATATTGCTCTCATATATTAATCTCATAAAATTGTAAATAATTACAATTAAAATGCGCACCAAACAATGTTCTTCCTATACCATTATGTAATGGAATACTTTTGTGTGGCCTTGTAGATCAATAACAAATATTCTTTGCACCACAGATTATGCAAAATGTATATTATAATATGTACTTTATAGATGCATATCAATTTTATTACGTTCGAATGAGTGTAACACCATTAAAATGCATTTGAAACATTTTGCCCCATTAACCGTAATGTAACGGAACACTTTTGATTGTCCCTGTAGTTGAACTATGCATCCAATTTTGATAAAATTTGAAATAACTTGACAAAATTATGTAATAATTATGTATTTAAAATTTCAAATGATTAAAATGCATTTGAAACTTTTTTCCCCATTGACCGTAATGTAACGGAATCCTTTTGATTGTCCCTGTAATTGATCTATTCATCCGATTTGCATAAAATTTGAAATGACTTGACAAAATTATCTAATAATTATGTATTTTAAATTTCAAACGATTCAGTTGGGTAGTTTTTGCGTTATTATATGCGGACGGACTGAACGACAACAATAGGTGCTACGTATTTACATAATTACGAACGCACCTAAAAATAAATATGAGAATGCTAATGTCAATGAACCAAAAGAGAAAATGCTAGCAAAAAGTTCATCTATTTTCTGGCAATGTTTTGAGGAAATTGTGAATGAACAAAAAGATTGTGGCACTAGCACTAGTTTAAAATCACCGCATGAAGAATTGGTACAAAAAGAGTTACAGGCTTTCTTAACAGAAGACTTGTAAAACTGACACTCCATTTGCATGGCGAGGGGGAAAAAAAAAAAACGTTTCGATTATGTACAACTTTGCAAAAAACTCTTATATGCACCTTCAACAACTGTTTATTCTGAACATAATAGAGGCCGGCCAAATTTATTGTAGTAAAAGAAATGCCCTGTCTACTGATAATGTAGAATGTTTGGTGTTTTAGCACCATAATTTGAAATATAATAAATTTAATTATTAATTTTTTATTGCATTTATTGTATTTTCAGTTTCTTTATCCAAAATAAGTCGTTCCTGTTTTCCTATACATAAAAAAGTATTTTTATTTGTATAAATGTGAAATTTTTTTAGGGATTTTGTTCTTAACTTTTTTTATATTTTGCAGACATATTGTTAGATACAGAGTAAATAGTTTTATGAATTACTACATATATTATACATTGATATTCGAATATTTTTACAGATCAATTATCAATTCATATGCTTAAAAAATTAAATTCTTACAACTACTCGGTATTGGCCGAGTACTCGGCCAAAAATTGGCCGAATACCGAGTACTCGGCAAATTGGCTGAGTAGGCCGAATACCAAGTATTTACCGAGTACTCGGTACGGCTCTAAAATAAACAAAGTTTTTATAGCTGCGACAAGGATTGTTATTAATCTAATTTCAGCTGTCTGCTACAAATACATTAAAAATATATATGTATGCATATGTATGAAAAACGAAAAAGAAAAGAAAGAAAAAGCAAAAATTGAGCACTAGCAATTAGGCGAATCTACTCGCTTGTTTACTCGCCAAATAAAAAATTTAGTCGCAATTTGGCGCAAAGGCGAGCGACAGCGAGAACACTGCCCGTAAATGACAACTTGTTCCTTGAGAGACTACTGTACTATTAATAGTACATAATGTAATTCCTTAAATAATTATAGTTTTTTAATAAAACTTATTTTTTGCCTTTCAGAGTAATACTTTTTCATGTTTAAACCAAAAAAATTTTTTGGAACGTCAAAAATTGGACCCGAAAGTGTTAAACAAAATATGTCACTGGACATAAAAGCATATATTCTTCCTAATACCATCAGATTGTTTACTGTAATTTCTTAATTCACTTACAATAGTTTGATAGGTTACTAATTTAATGAAACTGACTAATAATTAAAATGTACATAAATATGTAAATTAAGAGAATATACAGTGGGATTTCACATTAACAAAGTTCCTATTCAATGAAGTTTTCTATTTAATGAAATTTTCTGCTGAATCGTGACTTTGTAAATCATTAACATGCAAATAAATCTCTATATTACAGGGATGAGATTCTTCAGACTTAAGCCTGAATTTCAGACTTTTCTTCAATTTTTAAAAAAATTTCACCAATTAAATTTTTGGGAAAATTTTATATTTTTCCTTATTTTTGTACTTTTGCTTTTGTACTTTGAGATAATAGTCCATTATTTCATGTAATATATAAATTTTAATAGCAATTATAATATTTATTCCACTTGAAATTCATAAGTATTATTGTTCAAATGTCGTTCGCACAGTTTTCAGATTTTTTACTTTTTTGTCAATCTCATGCCTGATATTACAAAAAATTTATTCTGCATTATGAAGTTTATTCCACTTTCAGTCTACAGCATTCAAACGGAAAGGTTGCTGTTGTGATGATTTATGAATTTAATTCAACAGGTTGCAAAAAAAAAAAAAAAAAATTATTCATTTATTAAAACATTTCCATTCTTCTTGAGGCTAACCAACACATTATTTATTTATTATTTTATACTTCATGAAAAAGCCTTACTATGGCCACTCTTTCACATAGACAGATTGGTGCTGACAGTTTGATACAATACCAAGGAAATTCCAATTTTATGAAATGTATTGTTCAAATACTTAGAAAAGTGTAAAGGTTTTAATGAACAGTGTATATGTTTTATTGGAAACCTGTCTTAAATAGTATTACAGATTGAGAATAAGTACAATATGATTCAGTTTTTGTGTACTCCTATTATGAGTTTTTTTTTTACATTATTTTGATTAAATTTTTCTCATATACTATATACACTACATGGCCATTGATGAGCGTCCACTTGCGATTTTAGACATTTTGTTAATTATCTAGAAAAATAAATGAGGAATTATCCCGAAACTCTTAGTGTATAAATATAATAGTACAAGTCATACATTTCCATGAAGATTTTTTCCCAAAACTCCATAGGGGACTCACAACAAATTAAAAAAGAATGAATATTTTTTGAATAATCCTGTCAAAATTAATGTAGCAAAAGCGCTCAAACTCTATATTATGATTAAGTGGCTTATTGTAATAAACTGTGTTCATTTTTATGAGAATAGTGTGTATACTCATAGAGAAATTAAGGGAAAATTATTCCCAAATTTTGCCAAGTTTTTTACTTGTAATTTGCAGAATTCTTAATATAAAGTAACATTCTTTTCTGAAAATATGATAAATAATATTGCACACAATACCTCGTAATTAGAATTAAAAAATAATAAAAATTGTATGAAAAATGAGTAGGTTTACTAAATAATTTTTCACTGCGCATGCGTCAACGATATCAAAATTTCATTTGAATATTACGTTAGCTAAATGTATAGAGCAACTTTTGTGGAAGTCACGAAATCATAGTTTGAAAATTCTGAAAATAATCATCAAAAGAATAAGTTGAAAATCCATTATTCCCAAAATGAAGCAAAAACAAGAGGGGCTGTATTCATATATTCATTGGTTAGTGTCACTATAGAATGCACAATATTGGGCGTACTACTACATTTGGATAAAATCCCTCTTGGTTTTGCTTCATTTTGGGAATAACGGATTTTCAACTTATTCTTTTGACGACTATTTTCAGAATTTTCAAGCTATGATTTTGCGACTTTCACAAAAGTGTCTCTGCACATTTAGCTAACTGCTGACATAATATGCAAATGAAATTTTGATATCGTTGACGCTTGCACTGTGAAGAATTATTTAGTAAATCTACTCATTTTTCATAATTTTTATTATTTTTTAATTCTAATTACAGGGTATTATGTACAATAATATTTGTCACATTTTCAGAAAAGAAAGTTACTTTATATTAAGAACTCGGCAAATTATAAACAAAAACTTGGCAAAATTTGGGACCATTTTTATTAAAATTTTAATTTCTCTACGAGTAAACATGCTATTCGCATATAAATAAACACCGTTTATTTCAATAAACCACTTAATTATAATCTAGAGTTTGAATGCTTTTGTTACATTAGTTTTGACAGGGTTATCCAAAAGATATTCATTCTTTTTTAATTTGTCGGTCCCCTATGGAGTTTCAGGAAAAAATCTTCATGGAAATGTATGACTTGTACTATTATATTTATACACTAAGAGTTTCGGGATAATTCCTCATGTATTTTTCTGAATATTTAACAAAATGTCTAAAATAGCAAGTGGATTCTCATCAATGGCCAAGTAGTGTATGTACTATGTACAGGGGTGGGGAAATACATCATTTTGCTCGCCATTGGCGAGTGGATTTTCTCACAAGGTGAGTGCATTTTTAGTTTTTGAAAAACTGTAGGCAATACGCACATTATCAGAAACACTTTTTTAATCTAGATATTTTAACAAATTATTACAGTGTAAATATGGCATTAAGTTCTATCTAATATTAATCTTACCTCTGTTATATATAATTCCTAATATTATAGAAAAAAGAATTATGAAAGTGCATTGTATTAATCGTAATTTTGTCTGTAATCGCGTGTGATTTTGTCATAACTATTTTCAACTGCGTGTGTGTTGGCATCTTGTGGGCTGGTGAAATAATTCCTTGGCTGGTAAGAATATGGAAAAATTCCCCACCCCTGACTATGTATATTAAAAAGATTAATCCCTAAATTAAAATATATTTTTCTAAAATTTCTATTTTATGAGTATTTTTTATTTTGTGCATGTGTCTTATTATACAAATTTAATAAATTTAAGTTTTATTTCTGTTAAAAATTTTTTCTTCATAACGATGCGTTTAAGTGTAACAATGAGACTAAAATGGAAACTTCAGGCTATTTTTAAATATTTAAAAATTAAATCCTACTAAATATGTAGGTTTCGCCAGATTTTTTTTAAAACTTATCTTTTAAAATGTTTAATTCCCTAATTAACAAACATAAACATTAAATTTTTCACCAAAGGAAAAAAAAAGCATTAAATGATTGCAAAATACAGATGTAGTGCTCTGCATGATTGCAAATATCTGTTGTTTTAGTGGGTTTTCCTGTCATTTATTTATTTTTTCTTATTGTTTTAACTAATATAAATGTCTTAACTTAAGGTAATTTTGAATTTAACTAAAGAATGTTACTTATTTTTTCCTACAATGCAGAATGGAAATAATAGCAAATTAAACCCAGAGGCCAAGGAGTTCACTCCAAGGAATTATTCAGTAAGTAAATTTTTATTTAATAATTTAAATTTAGAATAATTTTATTGAGTATTCAATGTTTTTCTTTTTTTTGTTAGTTAAACTGTATGGATAATTTTATCTTACATATTTTACTATTTTTACCAGGGTTGGTAAAAAACCGGGTTTTTTTTTGAAAAAACCCAAAAATCATGTTTTTTTTGGTTTAAACCAGGTTTTTTTTGGTTTAAACTGGTTTTTTTTTTAAATATGTTTTCCTGTTACATATACATGCAAATTTATGAACAAAAGTAAACATTTCTGAATATATGAATAATATTTTGATTTAAAGGTAATTCTAATCAATATAATTATTTAATATACAATCAATTATATAGAAAATTTAAATTCTTTAAAATCTAAACATTTTTAGAAAAAGCTGTGTCTTATATTTCATTAATAAAATGTGCTACATAATGAAACATTGATACCCTGAAAATCTTAATGAACAATCTTTTGAGTACTAGCACTATAAATAAATATATGATATAGATTCATATATAAAACTTCATATATATTATTTTCAAATGGTTATTCAAAATAATTAATTTGAAATACTTGTTATATGTGATGTCTGATTTTTTTGTTAGAAGACTGCATGAGTTAATTATCTTTTATTGAAAAATAAAGCTTTTTATAAAGAATTTTTGGGAGGATTTGAATTTAGCAGTAGAGTCTTTACACACTTCAAGCATTGTATTTTCTAAAACCACCAGTTAAAAGATAACTGTTAAATAAACAAAAATATCTATTTAACAGCTTTTTAGACTATTGAAAAACATTGATGTTAAAATATACAGTAGCTTTATAAATGCTGTCATCTACCAAAGAATTTAAACAGCCATCGGACTGCATGCTCTATTATAACACTTAGTATTTTTAAACATCTAAACTAAAAATTGCATTTTTTAGGCATTTTCATGAGATTTTTTTTCTATTATGTCTCAAGCAAACCTTGTTTTGCCCTCCCCCTCCCCCCTTTCTGCCAATTTTCTTAACTGATCTAAGTAATGGGTTTGGTTATGCAATAGAAGATTTAAATATATCTTTTGCATATTTTAGTTAAATGTAAACAGGTGCTTTACTAGTGCCTAATTTTTCAATGTCTTCTTATTCGACTTCATATCTTGAGTTTTTTTTTTTTTTTTTCTTAAAAAATAATCCTTTTAATCAAGAAAAATTTCTTTTAGAGCTTGACTGAAATTTTAAAGATCATTTATGTCATTATCTGTACATCTGCGTTTCTCAAAGGAAAATATTTTTTAAATCTAAATATTGCATATTTTTCATCTATTTTATTTTTGCTAAATTTACATGATTTAAGTGTTTTCTGTAGAGTTTCAGATATGTTCATCAGTGCATGAAATATGCATTCTACATGTATACTAACATGACCTTGACTAGACTCACTATGTCTTATGGTGACTATTGAGATAAGACTTAAAAATAGAAATTACTTTCATCCAATAATTTGAAACACTTAAATTACAAAAATGAGAAAGTATTATATTAGATTTGTTCTAAAAAACCAATTGGTTTGAACCGTGCCAACCTAGCTGGCAAAAGAATAAAATTATAATGCAAAAAACCCAATCCCACCCAATGTAAGAATGCAAGAAAAACAAAGGTTTGTTAAAATCACTAATCACAGAGCAAATACAGAGTTCCAATACAGAGTCAGGGAAAATCTGGAAAGTCATGGAATTTCAAAGTAGTCATGGAAAGTCATGGAAATTTCAAAATATGTATGAAAAGTCAGCGAATTTACAAATATTTTCTAAAAAGTCATGGAAAATTCTTGGAGAAAAAATGTAAAATGATACAAAATTCATCAAATAATCAGGGAAAAGAAAATTTAGAAATCTGAAAAATAATTGCAGAAAAAAATCACTAGTTTTGACAAAGAATTCTGGAAATAAGGAGCAAATGTCATTGTATACCTGCTCGTTCAGGGAATTTTTGAGATTTGGTCAGGGAAAGTCATGAAATTTTTCGAGTTTAGGTCATGGAAAGTCAGGGAATTTGCCATTCATGTTTTGCTGGGAACCCTGAAATAAAAAAGCTCATTGCCAATTATTCAATAGCATACATAACAAAAAGAATTTCTGAAATGATGAAATCCTTAGTAAATCTTAACTAATCAAGCAATTTAAATAATAAAAGTGCATTTTTAACTCAAGTCTGCCCTTCTGGCTACATATATATGTTTTACAAATAATGGTTATATATATACATATAGGCCTTAAAAAAGAAAAAAAAAGAAAGAAAACTAATTAGTTTTTTCTAACCAGCTAATTTTAGAAAAAATAGTTATTCTGCCATATAGATTTACGCTTACAAGAAAAGTTGAGTTCATTAAAATTTTTTGTCCTTTTAGAAACTTATTAATTCATCATTTTTCTACAGCTTTGCTTGTAGCTTCTTCATAATTTGGATTTTGCATTTTTCAATAATGTGTAAAATAAAACATTTGGGTAAAAGAATAAAAAAAACCAGGTGAAAAAAAAACAGCATGGTTTTTTTGAAAAAAACCAATTGGTTTAAACCAACTTGGTTTAAACCATGGTTTTAACCACAGTTTAAACCATGGTTTTAACCACAGTTTAAACCATGGTTTTAACCACAGTTTAAACCAACTTGGTTTAAACCAAACAACCCTGATTTTTACTGTAAGAATGTCTTCAAATCATGTAAATTGGTTCTTACTAATACATTTATAAAATAATTTTCATGAATTAGTATAGTACATTAGTGAAATTTACAGGTATTTCTTGTTCAGGCACCAAAAAATCTTTTTAAATAAAATTTAGAGATGGGATAAATATTTGACCATTTTGCCAAATACATTTGCCTGAATATTGTAAGATATCTTAACAAATAAATTCAGAATAAGACTTTTTTTTTTATATGATATCGAGACAATCTCAGAATTTTTATTTATAAATTTGCTAAACAGTGTACAATGGGATAAAATATAACAGTTTAAAATCTACATACCAATTTGTATGAAGTTTAAACATAAAAAACAATGATAAAGTTATCCTGACAGCTTCAACCGAACTACTCGGCCTTTTTCAAGGGAAAATAAAGATTTGAACTGACAAAGGCATGCTAATTAGCTCAAAGAGAGATGAAGGCAAAATTACTGCATATTTGGATTTTAAATTACTGCATTTCTATATTTCTTATAAAAGTTAAAGATCTTTTAGAAAATTTTGTCCAAATTAGAGATTAAACTTGGAGATTCAAATGTCAGGGAAATGACTTCGTTAGAGGATGTTACATTACAACTCAAGATGTATAAACTGTTATTGAAAAAAGAAAAAAAAAACTTTCTTTCTAAAATGCTTGAATATTCATCAATGTCTGCAAATTCCATGCACATATGAAAAAGGCTTTATGAATATCCCAAAAGGCATTATTAAAGTATTAAAAAAAATTGTTCAGCCTGTTTTAATAACATTTAAAAATGTACTGAATACAAAATATTGCAATTTTATATTTTAAATTAAATATTTTTTTGTAAAAGTAATCACTCTACTCGTTATTTTATTTATATGTTTAGATTTTATTAAGTTGTTTAAGTTCAAGAGAGAGTATATTATAAAACTTAAGTATATTCAAACATTATATTTATTTAAACAAGCATTGCAAGTGTAACATTATTTAGTCAACTGCGAAATGTATTCTACATTTAATTTTTTAATTCATCTGTGAATTTAAAGTATTTCAAATATAGGTGAAAATTGACAGTCGCCACATGGCGATTAAAAAAACGCGATCATCGCCATTTGCCTAGTGGGGATTATAAATTCTGTTACCAATCGCCAAATGAAATACAGCTTTTTTCAGGGAAATATGCACTTCTGCTTTGCTTAAATTCTAATTATACACTGATTAATTCTTTTCCTTACTGGATGCAAACAGATTTAAGCCAAATTTGGAGTTTTATGACTGTGCCATAAATTATTTTGAAGGTAGATTTTTAAATGAATTTGCTTATAAAAGTTTTAAAGAATAATTGTGCATTTTTGAAAATTTTTCATATTGAATTGATATATTTTATATATCAAAATTATTGAATAAAATTTCATTACCCATTCTTATATTTGTGTTCTTATTTTATTTTAATGTATTTTTGTATTATGTGTGTGGGTGCTTCAATTCAAATAATGACAATCTATATTTAATGTACCATTTTCTCTTTGTTCAACTTAACACGCATCGGTTTAAATTATTTTGTTCTATTTTTACATTGCGCATTATATTAACATTTTTTCTTAATTTTTACCTCGCGCATTATATCAAAGTTTTCTGCTCAATTTTTACCCCATGCATAATTTTCCTTTTTGTTTTTTTCTCACTCTCATCCCTGGTCCTAGCAATTAGTTGTTTATCAAAATAATAATTTACTTCTGATAATTTATTGACCGAATTTTTTTCATCATTTGTCTTGCCCTGTGATGATGACATTTTTATTTCTGAGAAACTCCCAAAAATAAAAGGTGAAGGGGGGGGGGTGTTCAAGTGAAATGAACCTTCTTTTAATACTTTCCTCATGAACACTCAGTTTATTAAAAACAGCCATCTTAAATCTTAGATCTAAAGCTGTTACAATCCAATAACATAATTATCTCTATTTTCGAATAATGCAAATCGCTTGTCTAAATTTTGTACAAGAACATCTTTGATTGTTCCAACACCAGCGAAAATATCTCCTGACTTAGATACAAATGCAGGGTTCATATTCATCAGGGGAATATGGGATTCCTGTTAAAATCAGGGGATGAATTTTAGGTTGTAAAAATCAGGGGATAATGCAAAAAATTTCCCAAGCCTGAGAAAACCTGCCAAAATAAGTCTACTCTGAGAAATTGGGGGTATTGTTGATGTTTGCGTGCTTTATTATCATAAGTAATATCAAAATGTCGTTAATTGTTGATATGGAAAAATTGTACATTCCGGAAAATACATCAGGGAATTCTCGGGGGATTTTTTCTTGAAAAATGAGTATGAACCCTGAAATGTAAGGTCTTTCTTTACCATGGGTATAACCACAGAAATTCAGCATGGAACTGACTTCTTTTGTTATTGTCTCGAAAGGCTGTAACAAATTAAAAATTTTTTTAAAAAGGATCCATTGACTGCCAGTTAAACTATTTATGTCACCATATTCTGCCGCATATAAGGAAATTGGACTTTTTTGTTTGTTGAAACGTTCTGGCATATAAAAGGTACAGTTCCAGCCAGGGGCGTATTTAAGTAGAATTCATTAGGGGGGCGTAAATGACAATTTTGCCGACTAACTTAAAATGTATAACTTAAAATATATATGTTTATATCTTTAAAACTATGTTTCTGTATTTGTATATACACTATATGGCCATTGATTATTGGACACTTGCGATTTTAGACATTTTACTAACTATCTAGAAAAATACATGAGGAATCATCTCGAAACTCTTAGTGCATGAATATAATAGTATACGTCATACATCTCCGTGAAGATTTTTTACCGAAACTCCATAGGGGACCGTCAACAAATTAAAAATGAATGAATATCTTTTGAATAACCCTGTCAAAACTAATGTTGCAAAAGCACTCAAACTCTAGATTATGATTGAATGCCTTATTGTAATACACTGTGTTCATTTTTATGCAAATAGCATGCATACTCGCAGAGTAATTAAGGTTTTTATAAAAATGGTCCCAAATTTTTCCAAGTTTTTCCCTTATAATTTTCAGAATTCTTAATATAAAATAATATTTTTTTCAGAAAATATGACAAAAAAAATTGCACACAGTACCTTGTAATCAGAATAAAAAAATAATAAAAATTGTATGAAAAATGAGTAGGTTTACTAAATAATTTTTTACTGCGCATGCGTCAAAGATATCAAAATTTCATTTGCATATTATGTTAGCTAAATGTATAGAGCAACTTTTGTAAAAGTCTCAAAATCATAGCTTGAAAATTCTGAAAGTAATCGTCTATAGAAAAAGGACAAAATCCGTTGTTTCCAAAATGAAGCAAAAAAAAAAAAAAAAAAAAAAAAAGAGGGATTTTATTCACATGTAGTAGTACATCCCGTATTGTGTATTCTATATTGACACTAATCAATGAATATATGGATACAACCCCTCTTGTTTTTGCTTCATTTTGAGAATAACGGATTTTCAACTTATTTAATTGACGATTATTTTCAGAATTTTCAAGGTATGATTTTGTGACTTTCACAAAAGTTGCTCTATACATTTAGCTAACATAATATGCAAATGAAATTTTGATATCGTTAACGCATGCGCAGTAAAAAATTATTTAGTAAACCAACTAATTTTGTATACAATTTTCATTATTTTTTAATTCTGATTACAGGGTACTGTGTGCAATGCTGTTTGTCGTATTTTCTGAAAAAAATATTATTTTATATTAAGAACTCTGAAAATTATAAGGAAAAAACTTGGAAAAATTAGGGATCATTTTTATAAAAACCTTAATTACTCTGCGAGTATGCATGCTATTTGCATAAAAATGCACAAGGCGTATTACAATAAGGCATTCAATCATAATCTAGAGTTTGAGCTCTTTTACTACATTAGTTTTGACAGGGTTATTCAAAAGATAGTCATTCTTTTTTAATTTGTTGACAGCCCGCTATGGAGTTTCGGGAAAAAATCTTCACGGAGATGTATGACTTATACTATTATATTTATACACTAAGAATTTCGAGATGATTCCTCATGTATTTTTCTAGATATTTAACAAAATGTCTAAAATCGCAAGTGTCCAATAATCAATGGCCCTATAGTGTATGCATCTACCGATGTCCTAAAATTGACTGACTGATTTTAAAACTCAGTAACTTGCAAATTGTGGTAGCTGTAAAATTAAATTCCTACAAGAGTGTTATGTAAGAATGTAAGATAGCAGGAGTTTTTTACCGCGATTCTCGATTTTAATTTAAAATAGCGGGGATAGATGGTACTGTTAGCAACATTCGCTAAATCTGAGCCCTTTTTACCTCTTTTCTCAATTCTGGTGTGAAAGAAAAAGATTAAATATATGCAGTGGACTCCTAACAACAAAATTACATTGGCAACTGAGAGTCATTTCATATATTTAATCTCCTTTTGTCGCAACAAGACTGAGAGTGAAGAGAAACAAAATATCGACCCCCAATTTAACAACCATTGCTAGCAATGTCATGTATTTCTTCTATTTTAAACTTAAGTCGAGAAACGCTGTAAAAAAACCCTTCTCACATCTTACCTAATCCTTCTGCAAATATTTTTTAAATAGCTGCGACAATTTGTAAGTTATTGAATTTTTAAATCAGTTAATTCATTTTAAGACACCCTGTATGTTCTATATAAAATTCAACATTATTAACCCACCGAGATTAACTCATTAGTGCCTAGCATCCCTTTTTAGGGACAGTTACAAAAAAGCACTTTTCACACCAGTAAATAGAAAGATAAATAAGTACTATTTTTTAAGAGACCTCAATAAATTAAGATCAAAGTTATTCTTCTTTTAAAAGTGGTGGGAAACCCAAAAATTTCATTTTTATTGAAGAAAATAATTTGGGCATTAATGGGTTACATTTTTCACTTTAAAACATCGAATATTTTACACTTATTGAGGAGACTATAAGATAGATTTAAAGATGGACATTCTATACTACCCCTTGCGTTATATTGCTATAAATATTCAGTTATGTATTTTCATATTAATGAAAATTTGTTTGTTTTATTGCTGATAGTACAGCAGGAAATTCGAATCCAAATTAATTAAACAAGTTGAAATTTTTAGTAAGAAGTTACTTGGAATTTATTGACAGTAAACTTATTTATATTAAAAAGGATTAAATCAAAATTTATTTTATTACTCTTCCTAGGTCGGGCTGGGATAGGGACTTACTTTCTTCCTGAAAGATCGGATCAGGCCGGGCCTAATTTATTTTCTCCGTACCGAGCCGGGACTGATTTCATTCTTCTTAGCCTTCACGGGCCAAAATATTTTGTCCCAGCCTATATGAAAATCATTGTCTCGGCATAGCCAGGTCTGTTGAAAGATCAGTAAAATTTGGCCTGAGCCAAAATTTTTGCAAAAAAAGCCTACAGTTTAAAATCGCCTTTATTCCTCAATTAAATATAAAAATTTATTCTTTTTAAAGAATCGTAGATTTCTAAGCTCATTAAAATGTATTAAAATGTATAATGAAATAATGAAATAATCAAATAATTTTTTATTTGATTTAGGCAGTCATATAAAAAAGTATTTGCCTATGGCGGAATAATGTTTTAAATTGAAAATTGCATTTCATCCATACAAAATTAATGCAATAATATGTGAGGGTAAAATATAATACATTTTTATACCTGCTAAGAAGGAAACATGTCTGTAACGATTTTTTTCTTTCCTATGCGATTCCGATTTAGAAGATTTTACTGTATACCATTTTTAAGATATTTATATCTCCAATACATGGAATACGGATTAATAGTATTAAGGATAACTGAAACATTTACATACAACAAACAGCGGTTCATTTTAAACATAAACTACGTCATTTCTATATAAATGAAGATCATAAACGTTAGAAAAATTCTAAGGTATTTTTATTTTAATCAGAACTTCTCCATACAAATAAAAATCACTATTTAGTAGAAATTCAATCGGACTGAGTTGGAATTTTGCGCGCCGGTTTCGTGCGAAATTCCAACTTCTATTTAGGGCCGGGTCAAGATTTTTTTCAAACAGGTCGAGCCTGAAAATTATGGCCCGTGTGGATCTCTATCTCTAGTCTCTAAAAGGGGATAAAAAAACATTTTATTCAACAGACAGGTCAATTTTTCAATAATCGGCTTTAGACGTAAATAATCGACTAAATGATTCAATTATTCAACCCATTTCATTGAACTTTACCTATGTCACATCAGCTGCGGATATCTAGAAGATAAACAAACACCATCAGACTGAGAATCAGCTGCACGGATCATCACCACATCGAATTGACGGCTGAATTTTCAATATTCGCATGTTAAAATGCAACTGGTCTGCCAAAGTCATTCTTAGTGCCACCTGCAGACCTGATTTTCGTCAATGATCGATAGGTTTATCATCAAATTTCCCTGTATTAGAGCCAGAATTTCACTATGGGCCAGAATTTTCAGGCCCAGTCCGACTCGAATGATAGTTATTTTGGACCGGCCTATCCAATGTAAAAATTTTAAGTTTGGTCCATTTTATTATTTGGTCCGTACACAGCCCCGCCCTGCGCGATCTGGCTCAATTCAATTTCTGTAAGAAAAAAAAAATCACAATTTTGTCTTAACTACAATTAAGATTCCTTTAACAATATTGCATGTATATTTATATAATAAATTTACAGTATATCTTACATTATATACAGTATATTGCGATGCGTTCGCACGACAGAAAGTACATAAAAGCAACATTAATGACTACTTTTCCTAGACGTTTCAACATTCAAATAAGGATTCATAATAAATAAATAAATAAAAATAATAATAATTTAGTTTAGAATACTTTTGAAGCTGTCTAATAAAAAGTAGATTTGTGAAAATATTTCTCCGACATTTATTAAGGTTTTCCCAAAACAAAAGGGCTATTTTTGGACACACTTCTGAATTCATTTATTTTCGGAAATGCATGATTGGCAGGTGTTCTCATTAGAAACTATTCAATCGAATGACGTTATTCATTTTTTGGTAAAGGCAATGCATCTCAGATAAAATAGTGTTAAAGAAAGCGTTTTGAAAGGAATTTCCATTCCGACATCACGAAAAAGGAGAAAAACCTGAAGCCGTAACAAGAATCTTTTATTGTCAACCTTATATATATATAAATTGCTATTGGATTCACAATCGCTTCAATATTCAGGCTTGTCAGTTTTAAGCCTTTACAGTTAAAAGTAGTTTAAAAATGTGCTGTTTAGCAATACATTTGACCACCTTACGATATATTTCCAAAGATTACTTTAACAGAACATTATCGTTTTTAATATTTTTACAAAACATGTTGCCTGCGCTATACATCCTGAGAACAATTAAGTACAGTTCCAGCCCGTCTCGACTTCACTGAGAAAAAAAAGCAAGCTTGATTTCAGCACTGCACGAGTCTGCTACAGAAAAAAGAAACTCAGCTCAGACACCATGCCTGATGCCGACTTCTATGGTAGACATGCAACATTTCTGTATTGATTTATCAAACTAGCATCGGTTCATGACGAACATTTACACTTATTCTCCCGAAAATCATATTCATTGAAACTAGCCAATATTTTACCGGTTTTGCTTACTCTTTTAGAACGGGCCGGCAGGCTCACTAATTTTTTTTACCTGCCTAGCTGGTCCGTTTAATTTATTTGCTGGCACGGCCTGTATTTTTCGTTTATCAGCCCGTTGATCAAAATGTATTAATTCTGCCGACCCGATCCGTTTGAAAATTGCCTTTATTTCGACTGGCCGAGTGCGGGCCTCGTATCAAGACCGGGCCCGTGCAAGTCCATATCTTGTACCCTAAGATATGAAAAACATAGACAACTGGGAGCAGGAAAACACAGTGATAAAACTTCCAATTGACCACTGAAATAGAGTTTTTGACAGTTGTTTCCACCAAGTTATGGCTTTGGCATATCAGTTGCATTTTAATATGATAATCGAGTTCTGTCCAATCCTAGAATTTTAGCCAGAAACTCAATGAGGCCTGTGTAGTGGCTTTCCTGTCCAATAAGAATGAAGAACATTTTTACTCAACTTTCCTTTCGTCCAATAAACAGTCTTTTTCGGACGGTATGTAGTCGGCGAAGTGTGATTGTTGCCACTCCTGGGTTAAGTCCATGCACACGAAAAAAATATGAATATCTTCACCGAAGTCGTCATCATCTTTAATGCTAGTTGATCTACTAAAGAACTCTACTCATCTACTGCAAATTCTCAGAAAAACTAGTCTTTCCCTTTTTTTTTTTTCAAATTATTTTCAGCAGTCACGAGAAGTCGAAAAATGGTGAGGCTAACTTCGGATTTTCGGAAGAAATCCTTTAGAAAAATGCTAAGGATTGATGTTTTTTAGTGCATGTTTTAAGTAAAAACATGTAAAATTGGAAAAAAATCGGGTGTTTTACAGTTGTATCATTGATACTGACTACCTAGAATTTGCCGACTGGCATCGAAGTTGCCGACATTAGGGGGGCGAGACGCCCCCCTACGCCCCCCCAGTAGCTACGCCCCTAGTTCCAGCAAGTTTGAACATTTTTGGGTTAACTTTATCTCTTGAATTCCAAGCTTTGTAGTTTGAATATCTTTCAATCTAAGTATATGCTAGAAATGAATGATTGAAATGACCAATATCTATAAATTAAAGGTTATTAATTTTTTTTATTCTAAAAAAATTTTGGTATTTTGTGTGAAAGACTATTTTTAATTATATTCTTTCATTTTTTCAAGGTAAATAATGGAGGCGCAACAGCGAAGATGGCAACAAAAGAACCACCACCAGCAGCAGCAACCACAACAGCAACACAAGTGCCACAACCACATTACTATCCATATAGAGTGAGTTTTTATGCATGTATATATATTTTTTTTATGCGAGATGCTTGAGATACTTAATTTTGCATCTCATTTAACTAGGTGTCAACAATTTTAATCAGTTGATTTAAATCAACAATTAAATCAAGATTTTTAATCAATTCATTTAAAAAAAATCATTGATTAAAATCATAAATATTTTAAATGTTTAAAAAATGACATTTATAATTTGGGAAGTTTCTAAAAGAGACATTTTGACTTATGAAAATGCAAAAGTGTTTTTTAAAAATAATTGTTTTTATGCTTAATTCCTGGCTATTGTGAAAAGTTCAAGTATTAACACATAACATTTTATTAACACATAACATAAAAAGCACTTCATTTAAAAATTGCATCATAACTTGCAGTGTCATATTTTTCTTTTAGTAAGTAAATTATTTTATCTTTTATATAAAATAAGCACAGCAAGTATAGTAAATTTCTGCAACTAAAAAAATAAAATAGCCAAAATCTTATTTTCTTTTGCAATAATAAATTATAGCAAATGATATATGAAATAATGACATGGACTGAATTGCTGTTGTAAAACAATGTATAAGAGAAAAGAACAATTTGTATAAAATGGAGGCAGCAGCACAGATAATCATCTCATCAAATTCATGGATGAAAATCTAGGATTAGTAAATCTAGATTCGCATATTGAAACTCCATTTTCTGCCTAGTCATATCTTGGTAAAAAACACTTAAAAATCACAATTTTAATAGTTGACTCATACATAGGTTTTCTTGCCCATGTTTTCATATTTTTTTGGGAGGTGCAGGAAAGCACATTGATAAACATATGAACAGGCCTTGAATTGGGTCACTAAACTCGCTTTTCTCTCTATTTTTTTGCAGTCTCTTTTAGTCTATATTTTCCAGATTTAGTCTCTTTTTCCGTTTATTTTTAAAAATATTCCTTACCCATCAATCGGTCGCAAGAAAAAGATCATAACTTTCGTCATTTGATCTCAGTGAAAATATCACAAAATTCAACAATTTGCCGATAGGAAATGTCGAATAACTTGTCATTCTGTCCCAGGAAAATCTCGAAATTTGTTAACTGTTCGCGGATAAAAATCACAAAAATTTTCAGTTGGAAACTGGCAGAAAAATCATAGATTATGTCAATCTGTTGTAGGGTGAAACTAAGAAATTCTGCAGAAACTATCGTAAAACTTAGTCACGGAAAAAATCCTCGAAATTTGTCTCTCATTTACAGGGAAAAAAATTCTAAATTTTGTTACTGTATCGTGGGAAAAAGTTTATAAAATTAGCATATAGTTCGAAACAAAATGAAATTAGCATATAGTTTGCGGACAAGAATCGCAAAACTTGTGCAGGAAATTTTTGTGGATTGTAGGAAAACTCAAAATTGTTCATTCGGTTGTTATATATAAGGGCATCACTTTTTTGACAAACGGCAAATTTCCACATTTTTTAATTTTTATGAATCTGCAATTTTAATCAATTGATCACGGAGGAAAAGACTACTTTCATTAAACAATCGTGAAATAAAACTGCAATTTTCACCAGACGATCCTGAAATAAAATTGCAGTTATTTCCAAACAATCCCGAAATAAAATCACAATTTTCACCAAACGATTGCGAAAAAATACCCGGGATTTTCGTCAAGCAATCCTGAAATAAAATTCCAATTTTCGCAAAACAAAACTGCGATTTCCGCCAAACAATCACAAAAACCGCGAAAATTTCATCAAACGATCCTGAAATAAAATCACAATTTTCTTCAATTGATCGCTAAAAAACCCTGCAAAATGTTGCTGCTAGCTTATAGAATAAAACAGTAAAGTTCATCAATCGATTGCAGAAAAAATTATGAATTTCGTCAATCAATGACTTAAAAAAATCTCATTTTATTAATCATTCATGAAAATTAAATCGTGAAATTCGTCAATTGGTAGCTGAAAAAATATGAAATTTTGGCAATCAGCTATATAGAAAAAATATCGTCGGATAAGGCCAGCAATTAATCGGGTGTTTCATGATATGATAGCGAAGTAAATTCCCAAGATATGTCGAACGATATCGAAAAAAATCCTGAATATCAATAAACAATCTCGGAAAAATTGCGTATTTCTGTAAACGATCATGGAAAAAATAGCGAATTTCGACTAACAATCGCAGAAAAAATCAAAAATTTGACAAACGATCGCAGAGAAAAAGTAAAAAATTTCAGCAAATGACCATTTGTCAAAATTTTCGGCGATCATTAGTCAAAATTCATGATCGTTTATCGAAATACGGTAAACGACAATTTTTTGTGCCATTGTTTGCAAAAATTTGCAATTTTTTCCTGCATTTATTTGACAAAATTCGTAATTTTTTCCACTAACATTTGCCGAAATTAGTTTTTTCCGCGATCACAGAAAAAAACGCGAATTTTGCCTAATGATCATTTGCCGGAATTAGTAAATTTTTTTTCCTGCAATCATCGACCAGCATTAAATTCGTGATTTTTTTCCTGCGATCACAGAAAAAATATCCCAAATTTTGACTAACCATTGCATCGAAAAAAATCATGAATTTCGGCAAATGATCGTTAGTGATTCGCGATTTTTTCTGCGATCACGGGGAAAAAAGAATTTCGGCTAATAAAAGCGAAAGAATTTTGAATTTCAGCAAACAATCGCTGAAAAACCGCGAATTTCGGAAAATGATCGCAAAAAAAAAAATCACGAATTTTGTCAAATATACTCAGAAAAATTGCAAATTTCTGCAAACAATGGTCCAAAAAAATTGCGAATTTTGGCAAATTGATATAGATTCATTCAAATTGCAGTGGAATCTTGATGCATTGGAAATGTATTTGTGGAAGACTTAGTAAGAAGATGTAAATTTAACAACAACAACTTCAATGAAGAATCATAATGTACAGCAAAATTTCAGCAAACTATGCCAAATAATAAAAAGTTTAAAAACATAAATAATTTAAATTTAAAACTTGAGCAGCATCATACTTCAATAGTTATATCACCGTCATGACAAGGCAAAACAGACCAGCTGCTTTCAAACAGACGATAGTGCATTAAACAAGCATAACGATAAGCAAAGAACAAACCTGTGTTTCTTCATTATATACACGTTTGTTTTGGAAATTTACATATCTTCTGCAATATCTAAGTTGCCATTATCCAAAGTGAAAAACTTCTGAAAATACAAAAAAAAAAAAAAAAAAAACTACGTACGTGAAACGCCATTGACTCTCAAACTATGACGTCAAACATCGACCGCGGCAAATCCGTGAACAGCGATTCACAGTGATCCAGAATCACAGTAGATCTAGCTTGATAGGATCATTTATTTACTTCAGAACGACGATTGAAGCAATGGCGCTGACCGTACTTTTCAAAACAGTAAGTTTGACTTGGGAATGGTAAAAACACAGGTATGTCATGTTAAATAAATTTAAATAAACTTCTGAGTTAAATACAACATGACATAACACAAATGATCGCTGAAAAAAAATCTCAAATGCCAGCAAACAATCCCAGAATAAAAATCATGTACTTCGTAAGCAATAGCGGGGAAAAAAAATCTATTTTCCTATTAAATTGCAGCAATTGGTAGCAGGGAAAAAATCACTAATTTCGTCAGATGGTCGTGGAAGAAAAAGTAATATGCCAATTAAAATTGTCTTGAAATACTGGAAAAAGTTTGTGGTGAAATATCTTTTCTTATCGGTACAACCCCTGATTTCCCTTTTTCAGCAAGACCATTTGATGAATTTCGCAATTTTTTCTTGAGATAATTTGACAAACTTGGCCATTTTATAATGCAGCCGATTGTCGCACAACATTTTAATATAACCGTTTCGCAGTATCCTTGATTTATTTTATTTTTTATTCTACGAAATTGGTTATTATTCTGGCTACCAGTTGATAAATTTCACTGTTTATTTCCATGATCCTTCATAAAAATGAGCGATTATTTGTTTGATCGTTCTTTAAATTTCGCAATTATTTAATGAATTTTGCTTTTTATCCCTCTCTTTGAGATCCATTTGATGAATTTTATGATATTTAACGCATTACTTATTTGACTAATATCGTGATTTTTTTTTCAAGGCCTCTTGATGAATTTTGTAATTTTTATCCCAAGGCCATTTGATGAATTTCTAGTATTTTTTCAAAGATCATGTGACAAATTTTGTGATTTTTTTGAGATAATTTGATGAATTTTACTATATTTCCCAGAAGAAAATTTGACGAATTTCATGGTTTTGTATACTTGATTATTTGGTGAATTTTGTGATTTTTTTTTTAAATTTCTTTTTGCATGATGCATAGTTGCCAATTTGTACAATTTGGCCGTACAATGTACGGATTTTGTTCAAAGTGTACGGTTGTACAGATAAATATATTTTCAATTCACCCACTTTGATTTCTGTAAAATATGATATAATATGGGAATGGGAAGGGTGGAAAATGCCATCATTCATAAGAAAAGAACTATGAGCTAGATATTCCTTTACTAAGAATTAAATTGCACTATTACAGTAATTGCAATATTATTTGCACTTTATATAAAAAAAAAATCTGCCTTGAGTTATTAAAAAGGGACAATTAAGAAGTTTTTCTTTGAGTTTTCTAAAAGTTTTTCTTCATTATGTCTCTTTGATTTTAAAATGTTTGTTTTTAATTCTTAGAAGAAACCATGAAATTTAAAATTTTATTAATTAAAAAAAGTATCATAATTATGCTTCTAATTATGCTCAAGGCAGATTTTTTTCAATACTAAATGTTCTTATAAAAAACTCTTGTTTATCAAAAATGTAGTTTCTTTTATTAAATACTAGATGGAACCCGTCAAAACTTGACGGCACCGAAGAAAGAAAAAAAGGTTTTTTCCAGCTATTAAAGGATTTTTTAACGACTAATCTTCAGCAAAAATTTCAATAAATAAAAGAAAAACCTGCATTTTACATCTAGGCAAATGACCCGCAATTGGCCGAGTTACATTCAAACATGCTGTCATAGAATTAGAATCTCTCTCATTTGATAATTTTCCATTTACAAATACAATACCAATAAATTGTACATGACATGAATAAATCATAAATTACTGTCATCTCTCATTTCATACAAAATATACATACTTCACAGCAAAATAAGACGGAATTTATAGTTTGCCATTTAGCAACAACTATAACAATGATCCTCTCAGTGGTTAATTTGTTGTTACATTACCCACCCCATTCAACAAATAAATATTTGCATTTTCAACTACTTTTCTATTACCTTTTCATAAATCAAAAATACATGTAAATTTCACATATTAAAAAAATTAATGATAATATTTATTCTGGCTAGGTGAAACCGTCAAAACTTGACGGCAACAATATGAAAGAATCAAAGAAAAAAAAGTATTTTGCCACTATAAAAAAATTTTAAAGAAATTTTTTTTTTAAAGATTAACATTTATTAAAAATTTCAATATGCTTTTCCATTTACCAACTTAACACCAACATGACATGATCCCTGGCGCAGAATTGGTGCAATGCTGCGACACACGTTACAGACTCTTGAAAATGTTTGAAGATTTTTCAACTGTTAAAGTCTAAAAAAAAAAAAAAAAAAAAAAAAAAGCTAGAAATCTTTTGCTATGTACCAAAGTTTGTCTAGGTACCATAAAAAATGCAAATTTTGGCAAATAGTCACAAAAAATAGAAAATTTTGTCAAAATCCCCCCCCCAAAAAAAAAAACACTTAAGAAAATGCTAGAAATCCTTTGCTATGTACCAAAGTTTGTCTAGGTACCATAAAAAACCCAAATTTTGGCAAAAAATCACAAAAAATAGCAAATTTCGTCAAAATTCCCCCCCCCCCCCCAAAAAAAAAAACACTTAAAAAAATGCTAGAAATCATTTGCTATGTACCAAAGTTTGTCTAGGTACCATAAAAAATGCAAATTTTGGCAAATAATTACAAAAAATAGCAAATTTCATCAAAATACCTCCCCCCCCCCCCCAAAAAAAAAAAACATCGTCCGGAAATTTTATAAATAGGTGTGGAAAAATAAAACAGCAAATTTCGTCAACAGATTGCAAAAAACAACAAATTTCTTCAAAAGATTGCTAAAAAATTTGTCAAAAAACTGAAAAAAAAATTGTCTATCCCAAATAAAACAAATTTCGCAAAAGTATTGCACAAAAATCAAAATTTTGCCAAAATGTCTAAAAAATGGCAATTTCCATGAAATCTTTTTTTTTAAAAAAGGCAAATTTTGACAAAAAAATCTCTAAAAAATGGCAAATTTGCAAACGTATTATGAAAAAAAACTGAGAAAAAAACAAATTTCGACAAATGATTGTGAGTAAACAACAATTTTCGTCAAAAGATTGAAAAAAAAAGCAAATTTTATCAAATAATCACAAAAAAGATAAATTTTGCAAAAAGATCTTCAATAAAAGGCAAATTACATCGAAAAATCATGACAACACGACAACTTTCATCGAAAGAGCTCGAGAAAAACGATAAACTTTACCGAAAGACCTCAAGATGACGAATTTCGTCCAGTTATCATAAAAGATGTAAATTTCACCCAAAGATCTCAAAAAGCACATAAAATTTATCCAGGTAATCACAAAAAAAGGTAAATTTAGCTAAAAATAGTGGAAAAAACGACAAATTTCTTAAAAAAATAACAAAGAACAACAATTTTGCAAACAAAAATCACGAAAAAAGGATAAATTCGATAAAACAGCAAATTACATCGAAAGATCGCGAGAAAGAATGAAAAATTTCATCGAAAATCCCCAAGAAAACAAAAATTTTTGTCCTGGTACCATAAAACATGTGAATTTCATCAAAAGATCTTGAAAATACTTTAAATGTGTCTAGGTACTTCAAAAAAACGCAAATATTGGTAAACAGATTGTGAGAAAACAGCACATTTTGTCAAAAGATGAAAAAAAGAGGCACATTTTATCAAAAGATCGCAAAACAGGTAATTTTTGCAAAGAAAAAAAGCGAAAATATGACATTTCTGAAAATAAGGAAAAAAACGACAAATCTCACAAAAAAAAAAATCACGAAAAAAGCATAAATTTGATAAAACGGCAAATTACATCAAAAGATAGCGAGAAAAAAACGACAAATTTCACCAAAAATCCCTGAGAAAAGAAATTTTGTCCTAGTACCATAAAACATGTGAATTTCATCAAAAGATCTTGAAAATACTTTAAATTTGTCTAGGTACTTCAAAAAAACACAAATATTGGTAAACAGATTGTGAGAAAACAGCACATTTTGTCAAAAGATGAAAAAAAGAGGCACATTTTATCAAAAGATTGCAAAACAGGTAATTTTTGCAAAGAAAAAAAGCGAAAATATGACAAATTTCTGAAAATAACGAAAAAAATGACAAATTTAACTAAAAAGCATAAATTCGATAAAACGGCAAATTACATCGAAAGATAGCGAGAAAAAAATGACAAATTTCACCAAAAATCCCTGAGAAAACAAATAATTTTGTCCTGGTACCATAAAAGATGTGAATTTCGTCAAAAGATCTTGAAAATACTTTAAATTTGTCTAGGTACTTCAAAAAAAAAAAAAAAAAAAAAAGCAAATATTGGTAAACAGATTGTGAGAAAACAACACATTTTGGCAAAAGATGAAAAAAAGAGGCACATTTCATCAAAAGATCACAAAAAAGGTAAATTTTGCAAAAAAAAAAAAAACTGAAAAAAATGACAAATTTCTGAAAATAACAAAAAAAAAACGAAATATTTCACAAAAAACAATAAATTCAATAAAACGGCAAATTACATCGAAAGACAGCGAGAAAAAACGAAAAATTTCACAGAAAATCCCTGAGAAAACAAATATTTTTTTCCTGGTATCATAAAAGACATGAATTTCATCAAAAGATCGTGAAAATACATAAAATTTGTCTAGGTACTTCAAAAAACGCAAATACTGGTAAACAGATTGTGAGAAAAAAACACATTTTGTCAAAAGATGAAAAAAAGAGGCACATTTCATCAAAAGATCACAAAAAAGGTAAATTTTGCAAAAGAGAAGTGAAAAAAATGACAAATTTCTGAAAATAACAAAAAAAAATGAAATATTTCACAAAAAAGAATAAATTCAATAAAACGGCAAATTACATCGAAAGACAGCGAGAAAAAACGACAAATTTCACAGAAAATCCCTGAGAAAACAAATATTTTTTTCCTGGTATCATAAAAGACATGAATTTCATCAAAAGATTGTGAAAATACATAAAATTTGTCTAGGTACTTCAAAAAACGCAAATACTGGTAAACAGATTGTGAGAAAAAAACACATTTTGTCAAAAGATGAAAAAAAGAGGCACATTTCATCAAAAGATCACAAAAAAGGTAAATTTTGCAAAAGAGAAGTGAAAAAAATGACAAATTTCTGAAAATAACAAAAAAAAATGAAATATTTCACAAAAAAGAATAAATTCAATAAAACGGCAAATTACATCGAAAGACAGCGAGAAAAAACGACAAATTTCACAGAAAATCCCTGAGAAAACAAATATTTTTTTCCTGGTATCATAAAAGACATGAATTTCATCAAAAGATCGTGAAAATACATAAAATTTGTCTAGGTACTTCAAAAAACGCAAATACTGGTAAACAGATTGTGAGAAAAAAAACACATTTTGTCAAAAGATGAAAAAAAGAGGCACATTTCATCAAAAGATCACAAAAAAGGTAAATTTGGCAAAAGAAAAGTGAAAAAAATGACAAATTTCTGAAAATAACAAAAAAAACGAAAAATTTCACAAAAAAAAAGTCACGAAGAAGGATAAATTCAATAAAACAGCAAGTTACATCGAAAGACAGCGAGAAAAAACGCCAAATTTCACCAAAAATCCCTGAGAAAACAAATATTGTTTTCCTAGTATCATAAAAGACATGAATTTTGTCAAAAGATCATGAAAATACATAAAATTTGTCTAGGTACTACAAAAAATGCAAATTTTGCCAAATAATAATAATAATAAAAAAGAGCTAGCAGTAAATATGGTACATAAGGTCTGCATTATCACGAATGAATGCTATGCAAAAAGAGGGATCTCTTGTGATAATTTTATTTTTTTTCGTTGATTATAATGATCTTCATATTTTTGGAAAAACATTGTTGAGAGATCAAGAGATTGAAAAAAAAAAATATATATATATATATACATAGCAAATTTCATCAAAATATTCTCCTCTCTGCCCCCCCCCCCCCCAAAAAAAAAAAACCTCAGCAAATTTCATCACAGGAACACTATTAAAAAAAGGATATATTTTTTTTTGTTTTTGTTTTTAAAGGGAACTTTTCATTTCATATGCAATTCACCATTCTTCGGCGAAAATAATGTAATGTAAATACTTCCTAAACATTATGAGTTAGCTCAAAAATGAAATTTTAAGGGGAAAAAAAAATCACAGATGTTATACAGATATCGGATATATATATATATATATATATATATATATATATATATATATAAAATCACAGTTTTCTAGACATGAGTATTATAAGAAAATGAAGCACAAAATAAATAATGATTTGCGAATATGTTTATATCCATAAAGTCAATAACATCGGTCGAAAATCCCTGCTTTTTTCTCCCTACAAAAAACAAAACAAACAAACAAAATAAAACAAAAAAAAAAACGTGATATCTAACCTGGTTTTTTTACACATACTTAATACAAATTTGAAAATTACAATTTGGAAAATGCTTAATCGGCAAGAAAATAAATAAAAACTGTAATCATTAACTATTAAATGTTTCAATTTCATCGAAAACCGTCGAAAAAAAAATCGTTTAAGCTACATTAAGCCTAAACTATGTTTGCTGACTAAAAAATGGAATAGAAATGGAAATAAAATAACTTACATAAAGTGAGAAACGGAAAAAAAATGTTTTTCCAAAAAATGAAGATCATTATATTAACCAAGAACAATAAATAGAAAAAGAAATCCTTCTTTTCGAATTCATTTTCATTCAACAGTGATAATGCAATCCCATATTTTTACCGCTTGCTGGCTGGAAGCTGGAAGTATGTGTTTTCAGAGAGTAAGTACTCTTCTCTGATTGGTTCACGTTCTCAGACACCGGCGCAAATGTCGATGCGTAGAGACGAAAAAAAAAAACTGTGCTGACTTTTTCTGGCTTTGCTTTTAATATATAGATTATGTAAAATTGTTTTAAAAAGTAACATTTTATACCTTTAAACTTTGAAATATAAAAAGTATTTGGAGAACCAAATATTCGGTATTTGGCCAAATAGTTACTTGTTACTATTCGGCTGGCTGAATATTCGGTATTCGGCCCAACAATTACTATTGAGCTAGCCGAATATTTGGTATTCAGTTCACCTGTCAGCTGAATATTCGGCATTCGGTCAAAATCACTACTCGGTGCATCCCTATTCTGTAATTACTTAGTGTGTACTTTAAGTACTTTACCCTCTGTGCCATTTTCTTAGGGTTCCATACCTTGCCCCTTTTGAAATTAACAAAATGTATGCCCTGTCTTTTTAAAAAGTAAAATTCACCTGTGATTGTAGACAAATTTCATGTATCTTCTAATAATTACAGTATTCCTAAATATGCCCCAGAACTTGCAAAAGTGATAGAATTTTATTCCTTTGGGGGGAGGGGAATCAAAACATGTTATTTAATTGTATTTTTTTACTTGTAGTTCATAAAATCATTAAAAGATTGTTTTAAAAATAGCTTTCCCTCCTTTTATTTAAATCCCAAAATGATATGAATGATTCAATCTTTTCAATCATTTGTCTCGATAGTCAGTCAAAGATCTGCTTCCTTATTGTATTCAAGATTTCTTGCATGATAAATACTTGCTCAATGTCATCAACAAAGATTTTTATGGATTAAAAATGCCCTTAAAAGTTAAGACCCCTGTCCTCGCTCGAGGAAACGCTCATGAGCTAATGCTATTCCTATGGGGAAGCATTTTTCTAATAACTCTTTCGCATTTTGACATTTTTGAATATTTTTTTTATTTTTTTTGCATTGTATAGGTGAGATGCATGCTGACAGCACACCTTTTTTACTTTTTCCATTTTGGTTGCATATATATTTTTTAAAAAGCAATTTCAGTTTCGAAACCGGTTTTGAAAGTGAAACTAACTTTGTAAAAAATATCTGCAACCAAAATCGAAAAAATAAAAAAGGCGTGTTGTCGGCATGCACCTCAGCTATCCAATGCAAAAAAAATTATTCAAAAATGTCAAAATGCGAAAGAGTTATTAGAAAAATGCTTCCTCATAGGAATAGCATTAGCTCGCGAGCGTTTCCTCGAGTGAGGACAGGGGCCTTAAGCGTGCCTTAAGAAACTAAAAACTGCCCTTTAGAATCTAAAGATTTTCTTTTCGAATCAAAACTGCTTTTAAGAGGTTTCAGTCAAGTGAAAAAACCCATTTGTTAATGCTAATCCTATGGAAGAAATTTATAAAGATATGGATATGTCCATGAACATTAGTAAATCCAAATCTGATGGAATACACATGATTGCGTATTTCAGAAAATGCTATTATTAAAAAATAATCTACTTGACAATTTTTTTTATTAATTTTTTTTCAGCCACCTGTTGTCCCGGTGGTCTATCCATCAAAGAATGGAACTCCCGGCACGGTGTTCTATATGCCGATAAATGAAGTAAGTGATTTTGAAATTGCTCTTTCAATCATGTAATACTGGAAATTTATGAGGATTATTATGATTTATTTTCCCTGTTTAAAATTATATTTAAATTTTATGTATTGTATTTAGTAAAATCTCACTTATGTACAGTGTAAAATTAATTTAAATTAGTTGTATTATGCTAGCGGTGATACTTTTTGTAGCATATTTAAATGAATTGTAATTCTGTCTGGAAATAAAAGGAATCTACGTTCATTTACTAAATTTACAGTCTTTTGGAGACTAATAGAATTTCAGATAAGTTTAAAAAAGATGACTATTGGTTAGCTGTTTCAAGTATCAAAATTTTGTTAATTTTGTAATATTAAAAAGTGTTTTTGCATCTATATATTAGTTACAGTTAAATATTTTTAAAAGGGTAATAAATTTTGAAATTTTGTGTCAACTGTTTGAAAATTTAATTTGATCGAGATTTTCACATGACATCTTGAATTGATCATTATGTTTTTGATAAGGCATCTACTTTTTGATCGAGTGACACTGAATTTTGCAAAATGTATTAGGTAATTACAGACTTACCAAGTCTCCTGATTTAGACAGAAGACTCCTGATTTTCAGTTGTTTCTCCATACTCCTGATTTTTGACATATCGTATTTACTCGAGAATAAGGCACACGTTTTTTCAAAAAAAATAGGGCAAAACTCCTAGGTGCATTTTATACACGGGATAATTTTTTACTGTTGGATGGAGTCGAACGATATACATATGAAACAAGAAATTACTCAAAGAAGATATTAAAACTCGGAAAATGTTACTTAACCCATTAGTGCCTGAGTTATTTTCTTCGCCAAAATTCGAATTTTGCGAATTCCCACCACTTTTAAAGTAAGAATAACATTTATTTTAATTTATCGAGGACTTCGTCTCGAGAAAGAAAGTATTTATTTATCCTCCTTTTTACTAGTGCGAAAGGTGCTTACTTGAATTTTTTGAAACTGTCCCAAAAATGGGACGCTGGGCACTAATGGGTTAATTGAAGTATTACTGCATATTTATTTCATTCCTTGCAGTTTTTTTATACAACAGAGGTAATGACATTATCTAAACGCTAATTAGCAATTCTCTTTACCGTCACCCATTCCTATTTCCTGTCATTCTCTTACAACCCGAAGTCTAAAAATGCATTTTTGTCTTGTTTTCTGGTCTTGTGTAATGTTTGTTTCGACTTTTTTTTTACTGAAATTCATTTGGTCATACTTCATTAGCGTATCAAATTTATTGTGCACCTTATATACGAGATTTTAAGAAATCGCCATTTTTACTTGTAAAGTAAGGCTGCGCCCTATACACGAGTAAATACGGTATATCTCCTGATTTTTCACATTTTTTAAATATTCTGTTATTTTACAATGAAATGTACACTGTGATTCAGTGGTGAAAACTGTAACTCTAGTACAGACATGTTTGTTCTTTACTATGATTGATCGTAGTAAATATGCATATTTTATGTGATAAAACTGCATTTAGATTCATTATAAATGATGAACCTTTAAGATTTGTTACACTGTTACTATGGACATCTGTTAAATTATTAATAATTTCTCTCAATTAAGACTATTTACGATCTTTACTATAGTTTTATATAAGTTTAACTAATAAAACATCCCCCCTTTTTAATAATATTTAGTCAAATTAAAAATATGTTAAAACATCCTAAACATGATATGCTTAAATGCATTCTACTCATAAGGAGTACATACTTACCTTATTTGAGTAAGAATGACAATTTCTTTTTAATCTTCAGTAATAACCAAACCCTGTTGAAATTTAATTTCATGTTTTTCACTAAAGATGTTCACATCTATAAATTAATAAGTTTTCATTGATGAAAATATCTCCTGATTTTTGGCTTTTGAGAACTTGGCATGTCTGTAATCAGTGCGCTTTAAAATTTTTGCTTGGATTAACATGGGATTGGACAGACTGAGGGGAAAAAATAATAAAGTAGATAGAAGCTGTAATTCATAAATTTGAAATCCTGGGGGAGAAAATGAAGTATAATTCAGACTGCAGTGAAACCGCCCTGCGAGACCATCTCCCTGAATTATCTTTTTTATGGGACAATATGAAATTTATTAACCTTAGGCCTATTATTAATTGTACCTCCGTTCAGAGACCATCCCAGTTGAACTCCTTCCATGGAGGTGACCGATTTCTTAAAATAAAACTCCATTTTTTTCCTGGTCTTTTAAAGAAGGTTTTATTAGAAAAATAATTCAGGAAAGCACATTAAGTTTAGATTTTTTTCAAAATCCAGTAACCCCTTTGAGTCTTTTTAGGCAATGAATTTAACTCTGATGAATTTATTAGGGCCAACAAACTTCCATGTACTATACTGTCACGAAACTCTCAAGGTAAATAAAATAGATAACATAATGAAATCATCATTATTTGTTACATTTTAAAAAATTGTATTTATTTATTGAACTTTGAATGGACTTGAAAATAATTTATAAAAGATAAAATCGTAAAATCTAAGCAAATGTCAATGCATTCTTTTTTAAAACTCTGTTGTAATTAACTTTTGTTTTGATACTTATATTTTTTCTTAATGCAAAAAATAAATTTTTATAGCATTATTACCTTTTTCATAGTTAAAATCTAGATCTAAACATGGCCTCCATTAAGAGATTACATGTCTGAGCAAAAAATTTTTATGGAAGAGTGGGTTGCTTTTAGGAGGTTTTACAGTATTTTGAAAATTAATGTTAGTCATCAATTATTTATTTGCTATTTGTTTAGGGCTATTTTTTCTCATTTGAGTTGGTTACATTTTGACACATTCTCAAATTCTTGCAAAGTTCATGCAATGTCCTGGAAGTAGGGGGTAAAAGTCAGGTAATTTAACTGTATGTAAGAATAAATTTCATTCTGAAACTGTCAATTATCAGTTCTTAACATGATTACTGTTGACTTTATTGCATTATTCAACAAAAAGGTTTTGTTGAATGCATTATTCAACAAAAAGGTATTATAAGATACTTTTAAATAGTAATACATACATTTAACTATTTCTTTTAAGTGTACTATTTGATATCTTGGTTTAGATCAAAAGTCTAAACAAAAGAAATAAATTCCTGAAAATGAAAAAAAAAAAAAAAATACTTTGATAATGATATCATTACTAAGGTATTCCCTTGGCAGGGTTCCCAGTGTCATGGAAAGTCAGGGAAAATCTGGAAAGTCATGGAATTTCAAAGTAGTCATGGAAAGTCAGGGAAATTTCAAAATATGTATGAAAAGTCAGGGAATTTATAAATATTTTCTAAAAAGTCATAAAAATTCATGGAGAAAAAATGTAAAATGATACAAAATTCATCAAATAATCTTGGAAAAAAATCGCGTAATTCATCGAATAATTAGGAAAAACAAAATTTAGAAATTTGAAAAACAATTGCTGAAAAAAATCACTAGTTTTGACAAAGAATTCTGAAAATAAGTAGAAAATTTCATTATATATCTGCTTGTTCAGGAAATTTTTTGAGATTTGGTCAGGGAAAGTCATGAAATTTTTCGAGACTAGGTCATGGAAAGTCAGGGAATTTGCTATTCATGTTTTGCTGGAAACACTGCTTGGAGAGGAGGGTCAAGGGATGATAATGTATGATATCAGAAGGGGGGAAAGGGGTCCAAAATTATCATAAAGTGATAACTTTATATTTTTATAGCCCCTAAGTAAAGTAGCCTCTTAACTGTCATTGTAATGAGTTTTTTAACTTAATATAATGCATTATTTTTTTTCTTTTCGATCTATAACAATAATTTTGTAAAACATATTTCATAGGTATATATTTTTAAATATCATTATAATAATTTCATTTATATACTAATTTTGGGATTTCTTATTTTCTCAAGCTGTTAAGTTTTTCAAACAAACAAACAGTTTACAAAATAATTTTAAGTAACGTACAATTGAATATACATTAGTAGCAGCAATATATTTCATTAGCAGATTTTCTTTGACCTTAGCCTTTAATTAATAAGAAATAGTATGATAGTAATTAAGGCTGCTGGTCACCCACTTTCTGAATACCACTCCGTAATGTAAGGTCTATAGACGTTTGATGCATTTTTATATTTTAAATATCTCCTCAGGAAATTAATATATATTTTTTCAGTGATCTTTTTTTAAAGGATGTCGCTTTTTTTCTTACTTTTCATAATATTTCTAAAATTACAGTCGAACCTCTATATAACGAAACTCCATACATCGAATTTCTCCATATAATGAATTTTTAGTAAGAACGGTCCCCTTTTCGCATGATTACATTAAAAACAGACTCTATATAGCGAAATATCTATCTCCATATAACGAATTTTTTCATAAATTGGTCTTAATTTATTCAGTTTTAAAAAAGCTTCGAAATCATATGGACTCAATTTTCCATCACTTATTTTTGATTTATCGTTCAGTGGAGAGGTTTTTTTTTTTTAAAATAAATATTACTTCTCTCCTTATTCTTTAAATCTAACAAGTTCATCCCACCTCCCACACCTTTCAACATCCTTCTCAAAACACAGTCAATTGAATTGTTACACATATAAGAGAGGAATCAATGAGAGCACATAAGAGAGACCTTCAAATGGAGGAAAATATCAACTACAATTTTTCATTCCTTGCTAAAATTTGAGAATTTTTTTTTTGAAAGCGTAACAATTGTAATTTTAAAATCAAAACAACAAAAAATTACAGATTTCTTCCTCTGAAATTTATGTAAGTCTTCCTCATTTGATTTTCACTAAGCTTTCAAATAAATGTCTTTTCTCTTTTTTGAAACTGCTTAAATAAGTAAGAAATAAAATGTTAGGTTAATATATACTTTTAAACATTTCAAATTCTTAATTAAAAAGATCAAAAATAATATTTGTTCAAAATTTACACATTAAATACTATTTTTTACATCATACTCTATACATCGAATTTCTCTATATAACGAATTTTTTACTGGAACAATATATTTCATTATATAGAGACTCGACTGTATTTCTAAAATTATTTCCTTAATTTTATACGATGTGTTAAAATTTTACTTCCAGTTCGTCAATTTTTATCTCATAAAATATTAAATTAAGCATAGATTTTACAAATATTATGAAAAGAAAAGACATCCTTAAAGAAGATAACCCAGAAAGAAAAAACATTAATTTCCTGAGGAGAAATTTTAAGTATAACAATACATCAAACTAGGGTTTTCAAGTTTTGACAGTGTCGGTTTTATCCGGTTTAAACTGTCATGTTAAAAACCTCATCAGAAACTTCAAATACTACACTGATCTGTAAAATTTCACATTAAATATCAGTTACATATGTATACAGCATTAGATGTAATATTAAAAATTAATTGAAAAAATTTATTAAAAAATAAAAATTACTGTATTGTATTACTGTCACTATTACTCTATTGTATATTATCATTTCCAGAAAAAAAAAAAAAGATCTGTTTCGAAATTTGGTTTGCCTTCAAACTTGCTTAACTAGCAATGTGTCTGCTATCAAGCCCTGCTAGCTCAGCATCAGTTGAGAGAATATTTTCTAACTTTGGCTTCATACACTCTAAACTCAGAAATCGTTTGAGTGTAAATAAATGTGCTAAATTGGTTATATGGTAAAGAATACTGCGGGGTAAAATTGATCCAGATTATTAAGTGTACAAAATAATTTTCTTCTGTTTGAGCATTCTAAAAAATAAAAATTTTATTGCAATTGAAGCAGTTTAATTTTTTTGTGAGTTAAATAACAGTAATTAATTTTAAATAAAAAATTACTAAAATCATTAAGACCTATTTAATATTTCCCTCTTGTTCTTAAAATGTTTTAAAGCATATTACATGTTTTTCGCAGTTTAAACCAGTTTTTGATGATTTCATATCAAAAACAGTTTCTGACGTCAGAAACCCAACCCTGCATCAAACGCCCATAGACTTTACGTTTGGAAAGTGAGTGATCAGTCACTTTAATATGTAGTAAGTCTGTACATGATTAAAATACTTGAAGAGTATTTGTAATTTACACAAATTCCTTGAGTTATTTCATGATTCCTCTTTTTCAAATTTCTGCAATCTCATTCCTGTATTAAATCTTTGATGCAGAGAGTTTAATGCCATTCTTTAGTACAAAGAGGCTACCTCATGTGTGCAAGTGCTTCAGTCTCAGGACTGATTTCAGTCTTGAAGAAATTTTTGACTAAGAGCTGTATCACACGGAGAAAGATTTTTCAGCAAACATTTTACAAAACAGGATCGTTCACTTTGCAACGTGTTCGGTAAACAGGTTTTTCAAACTTCTCTCGGGGTTATTTAGTTTCTCGCTCCGCTCCTATTGGTCAGTTGATCAGCTCTGAATGAATAGCCAACATTTTCCGTGCAATGTGGGAAATGCTCGGTAAACGAAAATAGAGAACAGATTCTCCCTATATCAAGGTCGCAGAACATTTTGCTGGCTGTAATGTTGTGTAGGGGGAAAAGTTCGGCGAAAGACGTCCGTGTGATACCGCTATAATTATACCTTATGTAATGAAATAACAATTTTACAAGCAACAACTTTTAATAATTTTCTTTTATTGTAAAAGATTAATTTATAGCTATAATGCAAGGCATCTTCTAGCCCATTTTCTTTAATTATACGTACTCAAACATTTTCAGTCTTGGCTTGTATGGACTTCTTGCACCCATGAGCTACCTTCTGACACATATTTAAATTCTTTTATGCTCAGAAAGCTAGGAAATTGGCAGATCTTGTTATTCAGGAACTATTTGTCTTTAACAAAAGGCAATTTATTTTTGCAATTCTTGCAATCTATTCTTATTTTTTTGCTCAGCTGGAAATAATCAATTCGTATGATAACTTTACCAATCAGTTTGATTGTGTTAAAAATAATAGTATATCTACGTATCTATCGTTATATGGAGTTCCATTACCTGCGGTTTATTCTGCGAGCTGTTTCAAATGACAGACCAGATGTTACAACCAATAAGGTTATCTGAGCGAAAAATCCCAGCCGGCTATCACACAGATAGCTTAACAGGTAAAGCATTGGCCTTGTAAGCCAAGTATCCGGGTTCGATTCCCGACCTGGGCAATTTTTCGCTCAACTGGAAATAATCAATTCATATAATTTATTCTTGATAAATAAAGCAGATGATGTTTCAGAAAATGCTGCATGTTAACATTTTAAACTGACACCTTAGGCAAATCGCTCACTAAAGTGACACACAACACATGTCGTTTCATTTCAGGTAAAAACTGGTTTAAAGGGCTACTTCATTCAAATGAAAAGATCTGTTCGCTAATGCTAATCCTATGGAGAAAATTTATAAATTCTTGGTTGCATTTCAATATTTTTAATTTTTTTTATATTAAATTGGGAGATTGATCTGAATGCAGGCTGTTTAACTCTTTCGATTTTGGTTGCACATATTTTTTATGAAGGTGTTTTCATTTTCCAAACTGATTCCAAAAATGAAAGTGTCTTCCTAAAAAACATCTGTAAACAAATCAAAAAAGTAAAAAGATATCCTGTATACACATCAATCTCAGCTATCCAATGAAAAAAAAAAAAAAAAAAAACTTTTAAAAAATATTAAAATGCAACCGAGATATCTTTCATAGGTATTAGTGAATGGGTCTTTTCATTTGAACAAAGTAGCCTCTTAAAACAGATTTTAAACAAATTCTTCCTTTGTTTTGAGGGTTTTTTTTTTTTTCAAGTGATGCAGATAGAAAAAACTTATAATACTTTATCTTATTTCAGGTTCCTCTATCTGCTGTTCTTCTGCCCATGCCATACGAGGAGACAAATTCTATGGCATTCTATTATAAAATTGAACGTAAGATATATTTCTGAATAAAAAAAAAAAAAAAACTACATTTATATGAATTAATTGTAGTAAATGTAGCACTCTTATGATTCTGTATGTATTTTAATATGTAATTCTTATTACTGAGCTTATACTTCATCTTGAAGAAAGTATAAATTTAATTCTAAAAAAATTTAGGATATTGCTCATATCATTGATAATCACAATATTTTTACTGAATATATTTATGTATTAATCAAGTTTTTCTGGGTATTAAGTCTGGCTAAACCTGAAATAAAATTTTCTTATTTTATAGATATAATGTGAATTAGTAGTGTACTTATGAGGCAAGTTTTAATGAATAATTTAAGAAAAAATTGTTTCATCCTTATTATGCATTCATAGTTGCCAAATTGTATAGTTTAACTGTACAATTTGCAGACTTTCTTTTAAGTGTGCAGTTGCAAGGATAAACAATACGATTGTACAGTTTCAAACATGAAAAAAATTATAATCAAAGATCAAGGAAAACTGCAAATTTTGTCAAAGAATCATAATAAGAATGCAAATTTCATCAAAGGATCGCAGGGTAAAAAACTCATTTTGTCAAAGGATCATAGTAAAACAATGTGAAATATAGAATATAAATTTTTATATAGAAAAAACACAAATTTCATTAAAGTATCAAAGGAAAAAAATGCATAATTTACACCAGAGAGATCCCCCCCCCCCCATCTTTTTTTCTGTTGCAAAACCTTTCACAAAATTTCTTCTCAATTTTAATTTTTATGTAGAATTACCCCTGCAAAAACATTTTTTTATAATGTATGTGAAATGTGAATTTGTTCCTCACATATATCTATCTATGCATCTCATGTGATATCATGTATTTATATTAGATGTGTATGCTGTGCTTTCTGTAATTTCACATATTAACTTTCTATTTATTCTGTTGAACTGATCCAAAGTATCAGACCATATTGTGTGATCGTTAATTTTTTTTAACAACTTACATGGAAATAACTGTTCTCTCCAGCACATAGTTAATTTTATGAAATCTACTCAAAAGAAAAGTTTATTAATAAAATAAATATACAGTCGAGTCTCCCTATAACGAAACTCCATACATCGAATTTCTCTATGTAACGAATTTTTAGTAGGAACGGTCCCCTTTTACCATGATTACATTGAAAACAATCTCTATATAGCGAAATATCTATCTCCATATAACGAATTTTTCCATAAAATGTTGTTTACTTTATTCAGTTTTAAAAAAGTTTCAAAATCACATAGAATCAATTTTCCTTCCTGATTTACTGTTCAATGCTGACCTTTTAATATTGCTCCTCAACTTTGAATCTCCTTGTTCTTTTTGTCCAACAAATTTATCCACTCCCCCCTCTCATACACTTTCGAACATCCTTTTTGAAGCAGTGCGAATTGGATTGTCATACATTGTAAGAACAGGATCGGAGGGGTAATTGAATTTGGTGTTGATTTCAGGGGGTAGCCCGGGGGACATTCTCCTTCCGGAGCATTCAGATGTCCCCCCATGAAGATTTGAGATGTTGTATTTTCAATGTAAAAATATTTAATTTCCTCCCGGAACTCTACAATGTCCCATGGATAACCATTGAAATTTTTGACAAATGGTTAAAAGTTCTTAACAAGCAAATGAGAAAACAACGCCGAAAAATTCTTTTGCATACTGATAACTGTCCAGCAAATTCACAAGAGAAACTGCGAAACGTTTTTTTCTTACCACACAATTATGCATCAA
The DNA here is from genome assembly GCA_964019185.1 of Maratus speculifer. Taxonomy (NCBI): domain Eukaryota; kingdom Metazoa; phylum Arthropoda; class Arachnida; order Araneae; family Salticidae; genus Maratus; species Maratus speculifer. Next base: position 70,197,025 of record OZ025303.1, read on the forward strand.
AACTGTAGCCCATGGACCTGAGAATAATAAATTTAATGGTGCATTATAAAAAAAGAATTCTTGGTACTTACGTATTAACGCCACCGCAGCAGAAGATGCGCTAATGCGCCAATAAAGAGCAATCTTTTTGTTCGCACGCGCACACAGTTATCGTTTGGATTCCTTGTTGCCTTGTGTTTGCTGATTTTTGACGCCATTTTTTAGTGCTACGAAAATGCATATTTCTGATTTGCCAAAAACAGCACAAGATATAATTTTGTTTTTTCAGGAGCGATGATACAGGGATTAAACTCTATATCGGCCCATTTTTCCTCAGAAATCCGATTGACTACATTGTTTTTAAATGAAAAAAAATTTGAATTTTGAAAATGTTTTGATTTTAAATAAAGTATTTTGTTTTATGATTTGTCGCAAAAATTTTAGGTGTAGATTGCGGTACTTAAAACTGCCAAATCTGTAGCTGCGGTGGCATACGTAAGTACCGAATTCTGAAAGAACTAATCATAACTACTAAAAAAAAAGCATCCCATTCAAGACATCATTATTCTCAGAAAGCGTATTGCGGAGCTTTATAAGGCTTGGAAATTTTATTCAACTGAAAAAACAATTCGCAATTGCTTCCAAAAACTCTGATTTTCTAAACTGGAGGATAATGTGGATTCTCAGGATGAAGATGACGTTAATTTACAGACTTAAAAGATAAATGGACATTAATGAAGGAACGCAAAATTATCGAAGAAAATGTTGCTCTCGCTGATTTTTTGTAAGTGGATGACAATCTCACTATTGCACAGTATCCTACTAATAGGGATATTTTAAACAGCATGAACAATGATTGTGAGAGTGACAATGAGCATAAAAACAAAAACGTCCATCCAACAAGAGAAAAGCCATCAGACAACGAAATGAATTCTTTTTATCTCATAGAGGACCTTCAAATGAAGGAGAATGTTACTGCTACAATTTTTCATTCCTTGCTAAAGTGCGAACATTTTTACAAGACTTTAAGTTTTGAAATCAAAACAACAAAAAATTACATATTTCTTCATCTAAAAATAACGTAAGTTTTCCTTATGTGGTTTTTAATGTACTTTCAAATATGTCAGTTTTCTCTTTTGAAGCTGCTTAAATCATTAAGAAATACAATATATTTAGGTCAACATTTATATTTAAATATTTCAAATTCTTAATTAAACACCTCAAAATCAATCTTTGTTCAAAATTTACACATTAAATTGGAATTTTTACCTCATTCTCTATCTAACGAATTTCTCTATATAACAAATTTTTTGCTGGAACAGTCAATTTCGTTATATAGAGACTCGACTGTATATTCCTTTAAAAGTTATATTTGGAAACTGGGAAATTGATTAATAGCCAGTGGCGGTAGACTTGGTTTTCATTACCGGCCACTATCTAAAGTTGAAGACCCACTATAATATTTTAAATTTCATGCCATCTAGATAAACTATAATTACTGTATATACAGGGCTCAGCACAGGTCACTATTTGCACTAAAAGTCACTATTTTTCGCATTGGTCACTTTTTGTTACTATTTTTGATCTCAAGTCACTTTTTCCACTATTTTCGGAGAAAACTTCGAAAATCTCCGACCGCTGAAAAAAATTTCGCAACAAAATGGCGGCGAATCGGCTCTTGTGACAGACCAACAACTATTTTTTTTATGTAAATAAATGTTTTAAAAGCTTAGACTTAAATTTTGTGCTCAAAATCTGAATCGTTGTGAGTAATTAAGCAGCGAAAAATTGAACTGTGTTCGTAGGGTGTGCAGGTTAAAATTTCAACTCCTCAACACAGTTCAGTTTGCGCTTCTTAACCCCTCCCAACGATTCACAATTTGAGCTCAATATTTAAGTTTAAGCTTTTGCAAGCATTCAATTAGATACAAAAAATACAGTTGTTGTTGGTTAATCTAAAGTTTAAGGCGCCCTCTAATGGAATTTTTTGAAATATTTCTTTAAAGTTTATTTTCAAGAAAATACTGACATAAAGAATGGTTTTAGAGAAAACCACAAACGAATCAACCAATTTTTCAGTTTTGTATAATCATTTGAAATTTGAACCTTCCCACCCCCATTGAACACAGTTCAGTTAGCACTACATAACCACTCTCAACAATTCAGATTTTCAGCACAAAACTTAAGTTTATGTCTAAGCTTCAAAAAAATTTAATGAGATGCAAAAAATAACGGTAAAAAATAGTTGTACGTTACTCCAAAGTCTAAAGCACCCTCTATCGACATTTTTTGAAATTTATGTTTATAATTTATTTTTAAGGCAACAGTGACATAAAGGATAGTTTTAGTGAAAACCGCAAATCAATTGACGAATTATTCTGTTTTTTATAATCATTTGAAATTTGAACCTACCCACTCCCATTGAACACAGCTCAGTTTGCGCTACTTAACCACAGATTTTGAGATCAAAATTTAAGTTTATGTCTAAACTTCTAAAAAAATTTAATGAGATGCAAAAAATAATGGTAAAAAATAGTTGTTCGTTACTCCAAAGTCTAAAGTGCTCTCTATCGGCATTTTTTGAAATTTATCTTCATAATTTATTTTCAAGACAATACTGACATAAAGAATAGTTTTTGTGAAAACCGCAAACGAATCGACCAATTTTTCCGTTTTTTATAATCATTTCAATTTTTGGTACCTAAACTTTGATGGTGCCTATCACCTTCGGAAGACATTTGGGATCCTTAGTTTCCCATTTAATATTATTTGTCTTGATGTGTACTATCATCCCTTAAAGTTTTGCCCAGTAGTTTAGATACACCCTGTATTTTATTCAGGCATTGGAATAGGCAGTATTTTTTTCTGGAATGGGCCTAAGATGTGCCAAACTGATTTTTAGATTGTATACGTTTAATTTTTATTGAATCAATTTTATTCTGGGGAGGGCCTAGCCCACCCATACTAGCTACGCACATGTATTCAGGTCTTTTCTAATGAAGAATTTCCCTTTAAAATTCCCTAATTGCCACAATGGTAAGTTGCTGTCTAATTAAATTTATTTACATAGTTATATGTGCAGTATTTTTATATCAGTTATAGTTGATTGATTTAGATGATAAAACTCCCTCTTACATTTGACGAGTGAGACAGTCTTTAACATGTACAATTATTAATTTATTTTTGTTTTGCTAATTTTTTTAAATCTACTATGAATGCCACTGATATTTTTAAAATAAATGAATTTTTTACTGCTTTCACATACTTCAAAATTCCTCCCCCCCCCCCAAAAAAAAAAAAAATGCTTCATATGCAGTTTTTTCTTTTTTTTTTAAGTAAATCAATATTTAAAGGGTTCAAATACATTTAAAAAATTTGTCAGGCATCATTTATACTCCATTTAATTATCAAAATTAATTGTTTGTTTAGTCACTATTTGGTCACTTTTTTGAGGGAACTTCAGTCACTATTTCCACTATTTTTGAGGCTACAAGTTGCGCTGAGCCCTGCAGATGGTAATTTCTCAGAATTTGCTCATGATGGAAAGTGTTAAGATGATATATTTAAGTATAGTAAAAAAGTTAGTATGTTTCATTATTAAAGCAAAGTATAGAATTTTAATTTTCATTGTGTGTAAAAAATAACTTCGTTTTGAGTAAATTTCGCACTTATTTTTTATTAAAATGTGAGAATTGAAGAGCTGTTATAAACTAGTGATGCAATGAATAATGTTAGATTAATTTTAAACATGATTATTCAATCGGTATATTAATTATAACAGATGTAAAGTTTCCAATTTTGGGTGAAAAAATCCTGGCTTGGACTTTTTTCTTCCAAAATTGGAAACTTTGCATATGTTGCAACAAATAATGGTTTGGCCAAAAAATTAAATAACCAAATATTCATTATTACTTTTGATAATGATGTTTTAAGCAAAGCAAACAAAGTTATTATTGCCTTTTTGTGTTCTACATCCCATTGCAGCCAAAATGTTCAATCCTTAAAAAAAAAAAAAAATAATAATTGTTAGGTTATTTTTTAAAAATTTTTATACATATATCAGTTGTGCAACATTAAAAAAGATTACACATTTTTTACAAATTCATTAAAAAAGAAATGTCGTTCATATGCTATTTTATAAAAATTTATTAAAAATATCATTCACATATTGTTTTACACATTTGAATTTTCTCAGATTGGCTGGTATGTGTGAAATAAAATTTTCTTATTTTATAGTTTTAATTTGAATTAGTAGTGTATTTATGAAGCAAGTTTCAATGAATAATTTAAGAAAAAATTGTTTCATCCTTATTATGCATATTCATAATTGCCAAATTGTATAGTTTAACTCTACAATTTGCAGATTTTCTTTTAAGTATAGAGTTGTATGGATGAAGAATACGATTGTACAGTTTCAGGCATGAAAAAAATTATCATGAAAGATCACAGAAAACTGCGAATTTTGTCAAAAAATCATAATAAAAATGCAAATTTCGTCAAAAAATTGAGAAAAATACACAATGCTCAGGAGAAAACTCAAATTTTATCAAAAGCTGCTAATTCTTATCTTTCATTATTCTGATGTCTTCAAAAATCAGCTTAAATTAAAAGTTCTGAAAAAATCTGGATCATCACCAGAATCTAAAAAATCAAATGCTTTTATAGAAAAACTACTTGATTAGCATTAGCTTCTGAGCATTTTGCCGGACAGGGAGAAGAGACTTAAGAGCACACACTAGTCACGCTGTAAAAGCCGAACGCTAAAGTCTATGGGAGCGTTCTTTTCAAATATCTCGTGCAAATTTTAATATTTTTACATGATTTTTTTTTTTTTTTTTTTTTGCATAGGATAGCTGAGGACGCTCCACAACCGGCCTAGTTTTTACTTTTTCAATTTTGGTTTCAGATTTAAAAAAAAAAAAATTACTAAAATAACTTTCTAAACCGGTTTTGAAATTGAAACTATTATAATATAAAAAACATATAAGCAAAATCGAAAAGGTAAAAACTAGGCCGGCTGTGGAGTGTCCTCAGCTGTCTGATAAAAAAAAAAAAAAAAAAAAAAAAAAAAAAAAAAACATAAAAATATTAAAATTTGAGCGAGATATTTGAAAAGAACACTCCCATAGACTTTACATTATCATCCGGGTCTTTTTGAGTACTTTTTCTGTGACTATTGTGGGGCCTTAAGAAAGTAGAAGAACATTACAACAGAGAGAACCTTAAGAAAAAAATTTTGATCTGCGTGTAGGATACTGTCATAAATAGCTTTTATTAGTGAAAATAGTAATGTATGATTGAAGAAATATGTTGTAAAATTATAAAGTGAAATAGACATATTGCAAATATGTTGCCATCAAAATATATTTTAAGTAATTTTATGGAAAATCCTTTAGAAATGATATTATAAAATAGAGAAATTTTTTTTATTGGTGACTACCATGATATTGCTTTTTTAAATAATATATATTTTACATCAATTATGCATGAAACTGCTTTTTGAAATTAAATAACCTTTATTATTTTATAGGATATTAAGGAGAAGGAAGAAGGAGAAGATCTTAAAAAGATGTAGCCCCCCCCCCCCCAAAAAAAGGACTTATTAACAGGATTCCCACAGTCCAAATTTATTTTTATATTACAAAACTGAATAGATACTTGCCAACTTTTGTTCTTATGGTACAAAATTTGTAAATTTTAATAATTTTTGACACATTTATTTTTAAAATATTTTTTACAATTTTTACAAACTTTTTATATTTAAAATATCTTTTTATTTATTTATTTTTTATAGCTAAATTTCTCCCAAGTACTATTTTCCTATCTTAAATTATTAATTAATCGCTTTAAATAATAAATATTCCATGCAAGGAAGTATTTAATAAGTAATTTTTTCATTTTCAAAAAATGCCAAGAAATCTTAGGTATCATTTTATTTTCTTAGATGTCCTTTAAAGAGTAAAATGTACATTGAAAAAATTTCTGTATAATGTGTTAAAAATCAGTTTATTATAAGTATGTTTTTCGTATTTTTCGCATTAAAATATATTGTTAATGCACCATTTCTTTATCTAATATGTACTGGTATCCATTGCTTAGTGTCATTTCATTTAGTGCAATGTTTTTTGTGCATTGTCTTTTTTATCTTCTTTAAGTGTTTCTTCAATTAATGTGGGCAAAATATTGATTTGTATGCAAATCCAAAAATTAGATGTTTTTTTCAAAAAAAATTAAAATTTTGAAAATTTCTGCAAATAGAATTAACATTAAAATAATCTTTTCAAAAGCTGGAAAGAATATTTGATAGATATGATATACCAAGACAACAGTAGATGTATGTAAATGTTAAGGATTAGAAAATTTTGTGTTAATGCATGATCTGTTCCAGCAAAAAGTTGTATTCATCTTTTTTTAAATAATTTTTAATCATTTATCATGTAACTTTTTAAAATTAATCCAATCAATGGTAAATAAACAAATAAATACAAATAACCAAGATTTTAGTTTTGAAAAATTCAAATTGATTTTCCAGTGTTTGCTAATTGTTAATTATTTAATTAACTCACATATTTGTATTAATGAAAATGCATGAAAACAAAATAATTAAAAATTTCAAATAAGATGTAACATGTGCTTTATAACACATGTATGGAAAAACAATATATTACATTGTCTATATGTATGTTAGGATTTTGAGATAGCTGCTATATAGTCATTGCAATTTTTTATATTACATGTATGTTAGATTAATGTGGCATCGATAACTGTGATTATATTGCTGGATTAATTAATGCTCCTGTCCCTTTCTGAGGAAGCACTCACAAGCTAATGCTATTTCTATGGGAACGTTTTTCCTAATATCTGGTTTGCATTTTTAATTTTGCACCTCAGCTATCCAATGCAAAAAAAAAAAAAAAAAAAAGCAAATGGGTCGAAATGCAAACCAAAAATTAGAAAATAACCTTTTCATAGGAATAGCATTAGCTCACAAGAGCTTTTTTGGCCAGAGAAGTCTTAACTGCGCTAATGAAGGAATATCTGCACTTTAAAAAGCACATAAAATCTTGTTTACCTATTATTTAAAGGGCTTAAATACAAAAGAAAGAAAACCCCTCTTAACATGTAATTTTACATTTTGCCAACTTTACACAAAAAGTGGCAGGGGATGGCTGTTATTCACGCAGTTTGGCCAAACAGTGGTTTCAGTTCTAAATGTATGGTTGTATAATTGAACAATAAAGTTATAGGATTTTGCAAAAAATTAGTAATGAATCTTAAAATATTGTCTTATAAATTCAAGTCTGGTACATTTTTTTCTGCCACAGGAAAGAATGTAATTAAAAATATATTATGCATAATATATATTAATGCATTTATTTCATCATATGATAGATTTTAAGATTCAAATATTTTTCATACTAAGTTGTTTTCAATTTGGTAGAATATTTTTAATGCCACTATTTGTATGTAAAAAACAGTTAATGAATCGAATAAAAATTAACAGTTAATATTATTTATACCAACATCATGTATATAAGTATAGGATATATATATATGGGACAGTTAACATATTACTTTTTTTTTTTTAAGCATACCATAAAATTGTATAGATTTCAAAGTTTGCAAATATCTATTCAGTTTTCAAGTGACAGGAAAGTATCTTGTATTTTTCCATACATTTTCATCATTTTCAAAGAAGGCTTGGGAATCCTGATTTATATATATATAATGTACATATATTGTATAATGATCTTAATTTTTTGTTTTATGTTTGTTTAAAATTATTTTTGTGTTGTTTTTATTATTATTATATTCAGTTCTTGTATGTAATCTTGATGCCTGATACTTTTTAATTGTTAAGCAATTGCTAAGAAAATGTTTGTTGTCAGGAGCAATGGCAGTTAATGTGTACTTCTGAATCTTAAAAGATTCAAATTATTTTCACATTTCAAGTTTTTATTATTATTTTAATTTGGTAGAAATTTTAAAATGCCTCTATTTTTAATTAAATAAGAGTTATAGAAAGAACAGTTAATATTATTTCTATAAACATCTAAATTTAAATGAGATTCAATAATTTTCAATTATTTTGGTATATTTTTGAAATAGCAGTTAATGTTGTTTCTGTGAGAATCTGTTATTCAAATACTTTTCATATTACCATTTTAAAATGCCATTATTTTGAAATAAGTGTTGAAATAATACTTTGTTATTTCTATGAGTATCTGAATTTTAAAAGATACAAATGCTTTTTATGTTAGGATTTATTATTATTTTAATTTGACAGAAATTTTGTTATTATTATTTTCAATTTGGTAGAAATTTTAAAATGCCCCTATTCTTAATTAAATAAGGTTTATAGAAAGAACAGTTAATATTATTTCTGTAAAAATCTTAATTTAAATGAGATCCAATAATTTTCAATTATTCAGTTATTTTGGTTTATTTTTGAAACAACAGTTAATGTTGTTTCTGTGAGAATCTGCTAAGATTCAAATACTTCATATTACCATTTTAAAATACCATTATTTTTAAATAAGTGTTGAAAAAGTAGTTTGTTATTTCTATGAGCATCTGAATTTTAAAAGATACAAATGCTTTTTATATTAGAATTTATTATTATTATTTTAATTTGACAGAAGTTTTAACAGTACAATTATTCTTATTTAAATGATTATTAACAGAAATGACAGTTAATGTTATTTCTGTGAACATATGACACTTAAAATATGTTAATTGTTACTTTAAGCAAGAGTGTTAACCCATAATCTCTGTCATTGGATTCCAAGATCCATATATATACTTCGTAAGAAACAAAAAATTGACGACACTACTTATGGGTTAATAAGTAAAAATCACAGTTGATGTCATTTATATTAAGGGAACGTTAGACACTAAAATGAGTAAAAATTAGCCAGAAATATGAACTTTAGATTGTGTTAAAATCATGTTTAGTATTTAATATCTATGTATTGCCACCAACACAGCAGAATGCATGTCTTCATACCTCTTGATGTTTCAACAGATTTCCACTATCTGATTATGAAAATCTCGAGTTAACCTATGCTGAAGCAGTTTATCAACTACTTATCAAAATATTGTTTTCCTCCTTTTGAAAGTAGGCATCTGATTTGACATAGTGTTTAAAAAAAAAAATTCTAAAATCTTTCTAAAGTTTTTCTAAAATCCTACTTTTTAAAAATTCAATTCAAAGAAAATGTTGTTCAAAAATTTTAAATTTTATCTCAGTTTTAAATGGTTATTTTTTTAAAGGAGAAAAAAAAAAAAAAAAAAAACTACTAAGAATGCATTTGTTGAAAATTGCCCATTGGTGCCCAAGGACAAGAACTTTAATATGAACTTGTATAATTAAAAATAAAATAAAATATATAATCAATGTTTTGAGCCATTTTCAAGAAAATATAATGTGAAGTGTCTAAAAGTTGAGATAAAGGCTTCCTGCATGAGAGACAATTTCTCAAGCCTTCACCAATGATGTGAATGCATCGATATATATATATATATATAACTCCCTAATTTGAATAAGAATGAAATACTTTTTAATCTAATAAAAATCAAGCCCTTTTAAAATTTAAACTTGTACTAAACCTGTTTACATTTAAAAAAATTTCACTAAAAATATCTCCTGATTTCTGAAATAAAATCTTGAGTTTTGGATTTCATAAATATGTCAAGCCTGTGTGTGTGATGCATGACTATTTGGTATTTGACTGACTTTTATATAATAATCATTACAATCAATATTGTGTAAAATAGTTGGTTGGTTATTTTGTAATAATTTTTAATGTCTAACGTTCCCTTAAAGGTGTTGAATGTTGGTGTCCGGTGAGTTGAATGGTGTCCCTGTGAATTCAATAATTGTATTTTGCGCAAAGTAAAATTACAAAAGCAATTTCGTTAATATACGCTTAGGGTTTGTGCAATCTTGCTGGACTTCTGATTTGAAAGAAATTTTTTGCAAGGTTCTACAAACTCTTGAATTTTTATTTTCAAAGAGTAATTTTTTTAGTGTCTGCAATGATTTGGGCACTAAAAACCTTCTGCATTTCGGCAGATTTTTTATTTTATCAAAATCCTCCCGTTTGGGAATTTTTTTCTGTTTTTAATTGACAGAATTTAGAATCGTATCTCTGATACCCGATTTGTTGCTATCCAGTAACAATAAATAAATAATCATCTGAAAACCTTTTCCCTTTCCTCTAAAGTTACTCAATAAGCCCCTGTCCTTTAATTAATATATATATCTATACATATGTATACAGATTAAGGTTAAAATATACAATCGTCTAAATTACCCTCCCTTCCACTTTCCAGCATGTCTACCATGCTACAGGCCCAGAGTTAAATTCCCAAGTTTGCTTGGGAATTTAACACTGGTCATGCATTAAGGCTTCTATCCCTGCAAGTGAAGACACTCACAAGCTGATACTATTCCTTTTGGGAGTTATTTTCTAATATCTCATTTGCATTTCAATATTTTAAAATCCTTTTTTTGCATTGGATAGCTGAGGTCCATCTCTACATAGCTCTTTTTTTCCTAATTTTGGTTGCAAATATTTTTTAGAATGACGCTTTCATTTTCAGAACCAGTTTTGAAAGTGAAAGCTACTTTATAAAAAATATCTGCAACTGAAATCCATATAAGAATAGCATTAACTCATGAGTGTTTTCACCTGCAGGGACCGGAAAATGCATTAGGCTGACCATGTGACCAAAAGATGCTGTACAGCACCTAAAGGTCAATATTCAAGAAAACAGGGTTGGGCACTGTATGCTATGATTCTTAATGGATCATAGCACCACAGGTCTTTTAAATTATCCCCTCTTCTCAAAATTTCATCTTGTCAGCTGACCTACAGTTTAAATCTTTTTTTATTTCTAAAATGTTAATTTTCATTATTCAGTCATCAGAATATCCCTGGCCCTGTTGTGCTATTCTTATCTTTTTTTTTTTTTTTTTTTTTTTTTTTTATATTTCAAAACAAATACTTCATATATTTCAAAATTTTTGCATGTTTTTTATGTATTTACATTGTCTTTGATTTTTTTTTTGTCATTTTGTAATTTTTTTAGAAATGTAAAAAAATAATGTAATTTTGTAAAAATATAAGTGTAATAAATGTAATTTTTTGAGTTATTTTATGAGTTAATTTATGTTGTATTGGTTTTTGATTGGTTTGTGTACATCAAATTGTTGCATTTTTTATTAGTTTATTCAGTGCAAAATGACGCCATACAATTTTTAAATATATTTATAAAATATGTGATTCAAGATTCAACATTTGTAGGTTAAGGCCCCTGTCCTTGCTCGAGGAAATGCTCGCGAGCTAATGCTATTCCTGTGGGGAAGCATTTTTCTAATAACTCTTTTGCATTTTGACATTTTTTGTATATTTTTTTGCATTAAATAGCTGAGGGGCATGCCGACAGTTCACCTTTTTTACTTTTTCGATTTTGGTTGCAAATATTTTTTACGAAGTTAGTTTCACTTTCAAAACCGGTTTTGAAACTGAAAGTGCTTTAAAAAAAAATATCTGTAACCGAAATCAAAAAAGTAAAAAAGGTGCTCTGTCAGCATGCACCTCGGCTATCCAATGCAAAAAAAAAAAATAAAATAAAATAAAATAAAAAAAAAATAAAAAATGTCAAAATGCAAAAGAGTTATTAGAAAACTGCTTCCCCATAGGAATAGCATTAGCTCGCGAGCGTTTCCTCGAGCGATGACAGGGGCCCTAACCAAGAAACCCCGAAATTTTCAATGGTAGATTAAAGTTAAAGTTTTTCCATTTGTTCAAACTCATTCTCAATTGACTTTGTTTAATACAAACTAACAAGAATTACATTTTTTCAGTTTACTTCAGATCCTTTAAAAAAAACTTTCTTTCATTTTTGTCAGAATTGTTTTGAATTAGTATAAATATAATCCCATGCATTTGATATCCACTTTCTTTGTGGTCTGTTTGTCAGTGTTAGAAATTAGCAGTCGTTAGTCGTCAAATGCAACTAAAAAATTGAATTTGACGACTAGAAAATTATTTTTGGTCGTCAAATTTGACGGCTAGCTTTTAAAAAAATTTATTAGACATTCAGCTCCGAAAATTAAAAAAAAAAATGGTCTAGTCTGAAATATCAGAACTAAAAAAACATCGCGAATTTCGGGAAATAGTTGCGAAAAAAAAAAAAAAATTTTATCAATTGCTCGTATAAGAAATCGCTACTTTCGGTAAAAGATGGGAAAAGAAACGATTTTTTTTTTCAAAAAATAACAAAAAAGCTAAAGTTTTTTATAAGATAGTGTAAAAAAAAGGCAAATTTCTACAAAGTATTGCGAATAGAGATGCAAATTTCATCAAAGAATCACAAGAAAACCACGAATTCCATAAAATAATCGCAAAAAAAGTTAATTTCATCAAAAAAATCTTGGGAAAAAGACGAACTTTGTTATAGAATCGCAAAAAAATGCAATTTTCTATGAAGGATCGTGAAAACAAATCTTAATTTTGTCACAGAATCTTTAGAAAAAAGTTAACTTTGTCAAAGAATTACAGAAAAAATAAGAATCTTGTCATAGGATCACAATAAAATCTGTTAATTAAGGCTCTGTTAAGGCTCTTGAAAAAAAATGCAAATTTCTTCAAGGAATCCCAAATAATCAGTAATTTTGGCCAAAGGGTTGCGAAAAAAAACCACATAATTAACCGGGGGGGGGGGGGGGGGTGTTCCATGCCCTGCAGAAAACGACAAATTTTGTCAAAAGATTGCGAAAAAGTACTGCCAATTTCGTCAACAAATCGCAAAAAAAACATGGCAAGGCTTCTCAAAAGATCGAAAAAACGGCAAGTTTCGCCAAATGATTGCGAAAAAACACGACAAAGTTTGGCAAAAGATCTCTAAAAAGGCAAAATATTTAAAAAAATTGCGAAAAAACCAGCAAGTTTCATCAAAAGATTGCAAAAAAAAAAAACGGCAAGTTTTCTCAGAAGATTATGGAAAAAACGGCCAGTTGCGCCAAAAGATCACAAAAAGAGCTGCAAATTTCATCGAAAAATTGCAAGAAAACGGCAAATTTTGCCGAAAGATAGCAGAAAACGCAAAATTCGTAAAAGTGGTGCGACACCCCCCCCCCCCCCAAAAAAAAAAAAAATATTGGGAGTGGATTTTTTTTCTTGTCTCTGTAGTAACCTTAAAGAAAATTTGATGCGAATTTCAAAATTATTCTTTTACTCCAAATCACTCCAAAATTATATGCAGTATTACAGTAATATTAATATGAATTTTAGAAACTGCAACTAAAAATCTTAATTTGATGCCTAAGGTTTTTACAGTAGTCGTCATTTGACGCCTTCCTTTTATCTCCCAATTTCTATCACTGCTGTTTGTTTGTCATCAAACAAATAACTCAACTATTAGTTACAAACAGAAAAACTGGCTAATAAATCGAAAATGAATAGGACTATTCAAACAACAATTGATAATTTTTTTCACAGTGATGATAAATAATGTAAATAATATTTTAAATATTCATCTAACTTCAGGTAAGAAAATTATAATACAATTAATTTAAATTTTGAAATGCAGTTGTTTTATACTGTTTATATTATTTTAATATTATTGATTAGTTTTGGGGCTGTAACTATTTTTTTTTTTGCGTTTGAGAGCATGGATTTTAGTGTTCACCTTCGTCACACATAATAAAAGTTATTGACCACAAATTTACTATGCAAAAAGAAAAAAAATTTAACAATAAGTAATATGCTAGCAAGAAATTTGTAAACAATGCTTCCATATGATTAACATTAGCTGGAGCATTAAGAGCCTATCCTAGTCGCACGAAAGAACTGGATCTCTAATTTTGAACCTATGGTAGTGTTCCTTTTAAAACTTATCACTTGCATACTAAAAGTTTTAAATGATCTTTTTCTTGCTTAAAATAGTTGTGACTGATTTCTAATCACATTAGTGCTTATTTTTGTGATTTGCAGTATTTTTTTTATATGTAAAGTTACTTTCATAAATTTGAAAAGAACACTCCCATAGGTTTAACATTAGCTTGCGAGTTCCTTTGTATTTAATATATATAAAAAAATTTTTGTATGAAACAACAAACAAAATCTTCATTTGGTTCCCTCTTTTGGCTTCTGTTTTGGCACTCGGGGCACAATCCCCTTTTGCAGGGTCAGACTGAGTCAGTGTAAAGGGCGCAGACCTTGGATTTTCAGAGTGCGCGAAAATTTTTATGAACTTTTACTTCCTTGGGCTGCTTATAGCTTGCCAAAATTTAACATACTCGCATAGCACCAAATAATAATACGAGTACCAAGCAATAATATGAATTTAACTTATATCACTACTTCTGATTCTTTAGGTAGAAGACTTTGCGGTATTCAGACCGCACATGTTTAACCCTTTGAGGGGCAAAGCACTTCCATTCTTAAAATGCTGAAATGACTGATTGACACCAGAATTGAAAAACAAATTTTCTTTCAAAAAGATGAAAGCTTTTCTTCACGTACTTGATAAAATTAAAAATTTCATATCAAAATTCTGGTGTCAATGCGTCATTTCACAATTCAAATGAAGTGGGATATATTTTATCCCATTGTAAAGAACACAAAGTAGAATTTATGAAGAACTGCAGACGTCGAGACGAGTGAGAACTCATTTTTGTCTTTTTAAAATTTATTTCTCACATAAACACACACGTGGACGAGCACGACACAATTTAACAAAAAATAGACTAGCATTTTTATATAACACATTCCAGAACCAACCAGAAACAATGCTGCACCATCTCACTACACAATAATTCCGAACTCCCGCGCTCAACTGAAAACTTGTTCTATTATGGAATGTCCTTTCCTTTCTCTTAGGACGAGTAGCGCCATCTATCGCAGGCTTAGGACTTTAGTTCTCAGAATTAAGTTCTTTACAGACTCCTCCCCACCGGGGGAAAACTTTTCCGGGCCTTGTCGAGGAAAAGTTTGTTTTTAAAACATAGTTCGTGTAGCACTAGTTCCAAAAACAATTTTAGTACCTTGAACCAGACTTATTCCCACCGTAAAAAGAAATAAAAAATAATCTATACAAAATAAATTTACAAATACAAGTGATACATTTTTTGAAAAAAAATAGTTTACACACATGTAATATAACAAATTCAAAATTAACTGTTATACAAATAAACATATATACATATTAGCATTGTAATCAAGTAGACTTTATAGCTCGACTTAAACTATCAGCATTCCGATGTTGTTTCCCCTTTTTATGAACAATTTCATAATTGAAAGACTGTAAAATCAAAGCCCATCTTAAAAGTCTTGGATTAGTTCCACTGTTCTTTTCTAACCATACTAAAGGGTTATGGTCTGTCTGGATTTGAAATTTTTGATGGCCATCTAAGTAGCATCGTAGTTTTCGCACTGCAAACACAATAGCTGCGCATTCTTTTTCGGTGGTACTAAACTTTCGTTCTCTGTCTGAAAACTTTTTGCTCAAGTACATTATAGGATGTTCTTCATTATTTTCATTCAACTGGGATAAGACTACACCAATTCCCAAATTTGAAGCATCACATTGAAGGATGAAAGGTTTTGTAAAGTCTGGACTATATAAGACAGGATTTTCAGAGAGTTTAACTTTCAGTTCATCAAATGCCTTTTCACAGTCCTCATTCCAGTCTATAGTTGACTTGCGAATCTTTCCTTTTAATAAATTAGTGAGAGGCGTTGCAATTACAGAAAAGTCCGGGATATAATTTCGATAATATCCAGCTAAACCCAAGAAAGATCGGATTTGAGTTTTAGTAGTAGGAACTGGAAACTCTTTTATGGCTTGAACTTTCAGTTCTCCTGGAGTTCTAAGACCTTGACCCACTAAGTGTCCAAGATATTTGACATAAGCTTGGGCAAATTGACATTTGGATGGTTTAATATGCAGTTTTGCTTCACTCAATCTTTTAAAAACTTCTTCTAAGTGTTTTAAGTGATCTTCCCAAGTTTGCGAGAAAACCGCCACATCATCCAGATAAGGTACCGCATATTCTTCACAGTTTTTCAGCAATCCGGCCATAAGTTGGCTAAATTCATATGGAGCATTTTTTAAACCAAAAGGGAGGCGCAACGGTATGTACGTCCCAAAATTTGTCACAAAAGCTGCATATCTTTGAGCACGCTTGGTTAACGGTATTTGCCAGTAACCTCTGGTCAGATCTAAAACTGAAATGTACCTGGCTGAAGACACTTTTTCTACTAACTGTTCAGTGTCGGGCAAAGGATAAAATTTTGTTCGAGTCACTTTATTTAAACGGCGATAATCTATGCAGGGCCTTGCTTCTCTACCGGGAACTTCAACTAAAATTAATGGAGAGGCAAAGTCAGATTCACCTGGCTCAATAACTTTCAGTTTCAACATTTTCTCGACTTCAGCCTTCAGAATTTCCGTCTGTCTAGGCGACATTTTATAAGGCCGGGCACAGACTGGGTTTTCTGACTCCAGTTCAATATCATGTTCAACTAAATTTGTGCATCCTGGTTCAGCCGAAAAAGAGTCAGCATATTTTCCAATAAGTTGTCCTAATTCTTCTTGTTGACTTTCATTTAATCTTTTATTTTTTTGGATTTCTTGCCATACTTCTAACAACGCATTGTCTTTATTTTCTTCATCCAATTTAGGAATTTCATCTTCTTCTTCATCATTAGAGGTGGTTTTTGTAGTAAGTAAATTTACGTTTTCCACACTTCTTTGATGGTAAGGTTTTAGCATATTTACATGATACACTTGGGACTTCTTCCCTTCTGGATTGTATATAACGTAGTTAGTTTCTGATAATCTCTTTAGTACTCTTCCAGGTCCTATCCAACTAACTGACAGTTTATTTGGTTTGGATGGGGCCACAATTAAAACTTGATCACCTTCCTTAAACTCTCGTTTTCTGGCTTTGATATCATACCAATATTTTTGTGTTTGTTTCTCCTTTTCCATATTTTCTGCAGCAAGTTCTTGGCATTTCTTCATTCTGTTCATTAAGTCAAATACATAGGATATCACACTATCTTCTTCTATCTCTTGCTCAGTTAAATTTTCATAGAGTAACATCATTGGAGTTCTTAAGTTCTGTCCATGGACTAATTCTGCTGGACTGAATCCAGTACTAGTATGAGTTACAGTTCTTAATGCAAAAAGGGCAGGTGGAAGTACCTTCTCCCAATCAGAACCCGATTCTAAACAAAGTACTCTGAGTATACGTTTCAAAGTCCTGTGCATTCTTTCAACTGGGTTACTTTGTGGATGATAAACTGAGCTTCGCACAACTCTGACGCCAAATTTCTCTAAGAATTCCGTTGTAAGTGCACTCATGAATGACTTTCCTTGATCAGTTTGTAGTATACAAGGAAATCCAAGTCTACTGAAAATTTGTAACAAAGCATCAATAACCGTCGTAGAATACAAATTAGGTGTAGGAACTGCATCAGGATATTTCGAAGCTAAGCAAATTACAGTTATTATGTATTTGTTCCCTAATGTACTGATAGGTAAAGGTCCACAAGCATCAACATTTAATTTTGTAAATATTTCTGAAATAACTGGAACAATCTGTAAAGGTGCCTTCTTTTTGTCCTGAGGCTTCCCAACCCGTTGACAGTAATCGCAAGTTCGGACATATTCTTCGATATCTTTGAAGCAATTTGGCCAATAAAAGGTCTTAAACAATGCATCTTTAGTTTTAGCCACACCCAAATGAGATGCAACAGTTTCATGACAAAATTTTTTTAACTGTTCACGAAATCTTTCGGGAACAACTAATAATTTCCTTTCAGTACCATTTTTATCTTTTCTTCTATAAAAAAGCATATCTTTCTCCAAAATAAATTTCCTATCCTTAGTATTTTCCGTTTTGGCATCGTCTATAAGAGGTTTGAGCTCTTTGCTTTTCCTTTGCTCTTCAGAAAATTCCTTTGGAGAAATTTTGATAAGTTCTTGCAATGAGACAGTTTCGCAAACTGGTAAAATTGAGCCTTCTTCGTTTTCTATCTTCTTGTCTTCATTTATCATTTTTTTTCTCATTCATTTTCTCATCTTCACTTGCTATGTTATTGCTCTGATCTTTCTCTAAAGTTACATCAGAAAATTCGTGCATTTCAGGTTCCTCCAGAGGAACCTCTGCCTCCAGAATTTTCTTCTGAGCTCTGGTTTGCACAGCATTTATCATGTGCTCTCTCAATGCCTTTTCTTTTTTACAATCTTCGAATAATTCGGCTGTTTTATTTCCCAGCAAATATCTTCCTAAATCTACAGAGTCTCTAGAGACAGCAGCTTTAGTTATCACATGACCCATTTCACAGTCCAATTCAACTTCTGCGAGAGGTAAGCAAATTAAACCATCGTGTAAGGGCACCCGAACCCACACTTTTTCATTCAAATACATATGTGGCTTCACATATTTTTTTGCAATTAAATCTATTGTCGCACCTGTATCTCTCAAAATTTCCATTTGTACACCATTTACTTTCCCCACACTAAGGTAAGGCGTTATTGAAGAATCTTGTTCATTTTCAACATCAACATGTGAAATCACTTCTGTGGATTTCTTAATTTTATCACATTGAGGACGAAGATGATTGCTCGATCCGCACTCGTAACAACGTAACGTTTTCCTCTTCTCGAATTCTCTCTCTCTATGATTTCCTGAAAACGATTCTGATTTAAAATGCATTTTTGGCTTATTATCTTTACCTTCTTTTCTGGAGTCAAAATTATTTGAATTTTTAAACTGGGGTCGAAAATTAGAGAAATTCTTTTTAGGAAGTTCTTTCTTTTTAAACTTTCTTTGATACTCTCATAGTCATCTAATTTTTTTGCCAAATCTAAAGGGGTCATAAAATTTAACCAATTATCTAGAAAATGTTCTTTTGTTTCCGCAGGCACTCGAAATTTTAATTGTTCTGTAATAATTAGATCTTTAAGTTGATCAAAATTGTCAACACCTAATTCCTTGATCCACGCGGTAAAATAACTAGTGAGTTCTTGCGCGTAGTTCCTCCAAGATTTGTCGGGTGTTTTATGATGACGATAAAAACATTGTTTCAGTTTCTCACTATTCAACTTGTATCTTTCTAATATAAGACTTTTAACGAAATCATAGTTAATCGCGTCTTCGGGTGATTCCCTGGCTAACATATTTGAGACCTCTGTGGGTAAAACAGCTAACAAATATGCAACCCTATCAGTTTTCGACACTTTAGCCATCTCTGCTCTTCGCTCAAAATTTATCAAAAACAGACCCATCTCATCAGATTTTTCGTCGAATTTCGGAACAATTTGTGCTAACTGTATCTTTGGTCCAAGATCCACCTTCCTCTCTGACAAATTGTTCTGTTCTAGAGTTCTATGCTCTAATTTCTTTAATTCTAGTTCATGTTCACGAGCTTCTTTAGCCAAACGTTCTTGCCTTTCTTCTTCACATATTTTTTCTTCTCTTTCTTCTTGACGTCTTTTTTCTTCTTTTTCTTCCTGTCGTATTTCTTCTTCCCTCGCTTCTCTCTTTTTCCTATCCTCAATTACTGTATTTAATATTCCTTTAACAAAATCTTCATCATAATCGTCTATTCCTAGAATAGCTTTCTTTAGATCCGCGATTTTTAAATTCCCTACATCCTTAATGCCAAGCTCACTAGCTACCAATTGTAGGTCTTCCCTTTTCGCACCCTTTGTTAAATAAGACATCTTCGTTTAAGAGAAATCGAAACAAAATCAGAATGCCGATTTAAAAAATTTATATAATTCCCAATTTTTCTTTACTTAACTTACTAACAACAATATTTCAAGCAAGTTACAAATTTAATTAATAATTCAATTCTAAAACATACTTCAATTAAATCCCCTACTTAGATCTATTATTTCAATCAAATTTAAATCCCAATCACATATAAAAAATTGACCAATATACCCACAATATACCAATTTACTAAAATTCTTAGTAAATTAAACACAATGCAAATTTTTAAAACAAATTAAATAAGCATATGTAATACCATAAAAATACAATTAAAATAGATATATTTTTTCGAAATTCACAGTTGTATTTCATGTGTAACAGACTAATTTATTTCTAATCAATATATTACGCAAAGAAAATTAAATCAAACAGCATAACGTAAACACCAGAATTTTTCTTAATTCTCAAACTTTTTATGCAATCGTAACAAAATTATTTGCAAAAATAAAAAGAAATATATATTAAATAATTCTTATAACAATTATATTCTTTACATGAAAAGAATAAACTTTAAAATATTCAACTCAATTTTCTTTTTCAAACGATAAATCTTTTATCTAGATATTTTAAAAAGTTTTTATTGTTTTATAAAAACCTAACAAAGAAATCAGAATTAATCTTTTTCTCGTTCAAAACTTTTATTTTGTCATACTTTTTCATTCAAAAAATAACAAAACAAAAATATCACTGCATTTATTTCCGAATTAGGAAACAAAAAACAAAAAATAATTTATTCTACTTTTAGAATAAACTAACACAGAAAGAACCTTTCTTCTGTAAATTGGCATTCATCCAATAATCGAACTAGTGCAATGACAACCTTTATTTTTCGAAGTCATTCAGTTCTTGAAATAAAATTTATACCATTTTCACAAATAAAATCACTTTGATTCAAAAGAATTTTACCATCATAATTCTTACAAAAAATTAAATATAACCGTATTACTTTCTTTTTTTTTCTTTATTTAAGAAATACTTTTTCTTTACTTAAGAACAATTATCAATATTCTAAAACATCATAGCATACGAATTATAGTATACGAAAGTAACACTTTAGCAAGAAATAAAATAATAACAAAAGTAATTTTATACTCTTTTTTACTATTTGATGGGAATAAGTCACTAATTCTAATATTCGAACCTGAATGTTTTACTCCAATTAATTCGCACTTTTACTAAAGATAGTAATTAATTTACGAAAGTAAAACAAATATTTATTAATCCTGATTAAAAAATTTAATCGATAATAAATGTCAAGGCACTAAGAATAAAAGAATTCGGAACTAGTTTTAGCTTACTTGCTTTGTTCCACCAGGATTCATATCCCATAAGCTGCCAACCAACTTCACGTATGTAAAGAACACAAAGTAGAATTTATGAAGAACTGCAGACGTCGAGACGAGTGAGAACTCATTTTTGTCTTTTTAAAATTTATTTCTCACATAAACACACACGTGGACGAGCACGACACAATTTAACAAAAAATAGACTAGCATTTTTATATAACACATTCCAGAACCAACCAGAAACAATGCTGCACCATCTCACTACACAATAATTCCGAACTCCCGCGCTCAACTGAAAACTTGTTCTATTTTGGAATGTTCTTTCCTTTCTCTTAGGACGAGTAGCGCCATCTATCGCAGGCTTAGGACTTTAGTTCTCAGAATTAAGTTCTTTACACCATCGCCCTTCAAGGGTTTGAAAGTTCAATCAAACCTACAAAATAATACACAGTTTTTTAAAACAAATCATGTAATATTTAAAATCACATTGTTGTTGATGAGTGCAGGGCTTTCTTTTTTTCTTTTATCGATAGATACCCTGGAAGAAAAAAATTACCACCTCTATCAATTTTCCTGAAAATGACTGTTTATTAACAAATGAATGCATGTTGATTTGGAATAATATTTACTATTAAATGCTTTTCGTAAATTTTGCTTTATTGCATGCCTTCATATTAAAGCAAAATACATCCGTTGATTTATCAAATGGTAACATCCACTTTTGCCATCCTATTTAGTTCATGCTTTTATTAAAATTTAATAGAGTTATGAAATAAAAAACAAACTGTGTTAACAAATTATCATTAAATTTCTGAAAATAAATTGAAGATCTCACAATAAGTTTACAGTAAAATCATATAAGAATTGTAAATTAATTTAATCTTACTTAACTACAAACATTTCTTGTAAGTTTCTACTTTTTTTGCTTCTTTGATAACAGAATATGACCCCTTTAAATTATGGAATGGAAAAAAAAAAATTATCTCAAAGTAATTACTCAAATGAGCTGTACATATCAATGCTTTTAGCAATTATGTTTTTTCCATAATATATTTCTTAATATGACTTTATTGATAGTTTTAATGATTAAAAAATTTTTTGAATTAAAAAAAAAAAAAAAAAAAAAAAACATCTAGAATAAGATTGAGTCCATTCGGATCCATGTTATAAATAGGTGTGGATTATTTTCAGTGTAAATCACAGAACATGTGAAGCTGCTATGCTGTTTTTTCTCAAGAACAAATGCACAGATTTTCATAAAACTTCAAATTCAATTAGATTTTGACATAATGTTGATTAAGTTTCAGTATTAATCTACTAATAAGTAGAGCTGCTATGCTACATTTTTCCGATTTACACGATTTTAAGGCTGTTCTCAAATCCAAAGGTGTAACTTTATGATATAAGTTTTAATCTTTTTTGTTTGGAAATGGCAGGCTTCGTCATTCAAAAATTGCGTGATCGAAAAACGTTTGACATTTTCTTGTAAACGTAAAATATCTTTCACAAAATATTGTGAAAGTTGGTGTTTTGAGTTGAATTTCCAACCGAAAGAACAAAAAAACACTCAGAGAGAAGAAAAGAATCAGGTTGTCTCGCGATCACAAATCGCTTATCACTCAATAAATTATTTATCGAAAAATATTAAAACATCTTTCGATTCCGAATTTCTTTCATAGTTATAACCTTACCAATTTCTTGCCTTTACGTTCAAAAATGAATAAGTAAATGAGTCAGAAATTTTCGCACTTGTTCAGCAGTGGACTTGAGAACCGCCTAAATGGTACTTATATCTTATGAACTAGTGCATGGAATTTCATCAAACTTCATATTCTGTTGGACCTGGACGTAAATTTGTGCTGATAAGATTTTTGCGTAGATTATATAAAAGATTACTATGCTGCATTTTTCACGATTATCGCGATAGCTTTATCCAGGGCCTGATTAATGCACGGGTCTCCGGGGCCTCGGTTCTGGGCCCACAAATTATGTGGCTGATTTTTTTCTTTAATCAAATACTTTTCAAATAATATTGTTTTATAAAATGTGAAACGTAAAATTTAAATATTCTGAATGACTCAATAAAATTTTTAGAAGTTTTTAACCTAGGCACTTTTCACCCAAACAACTTAGTCACCCAACTTTAGATTTATCGGGCTCTGGCGCTATCTCAAAGAATGGAATTTAATAAAATTTCTTATTCTGTTTTTATTTTCACATAAATAGATCTTTATTAAGTTTGGATGTATACAGTGCAACAGTTATCAATTTTACACTCTGTAGGCTGGAATTTTGGTGGCAGACATCTAAAGGAAAAGTGTCGAAGTTCAATTATTTGTTTGAAAGGTGTTATGCTATATCTCCTTTTAAAATGCTTAGTATTCAATGAACCTATTGTTAAAGTCCGTTTGGTGGTAATTTGATGAGCATAGATTGTCATTTAGGCATTATAACTGTAGGACTGCCCCAGGTGACTATTTTTTAATTCTAACTAGCACTATTCTCTCAAAACAAAAGCACACTTCAAAATTTTTGTTAGGAAAATGCTGATGCGAACAGAATTTAAAAAAAAGCCTGTGGTAACCTTGTAATAGCAGATTTTTAAATACAATATGCATGAGTTAAAAGAAGATTTTGGGAGTATTACATCCGATTAGTTACTTTCTTCTATCTTCAAAGGAAGAAAGCATCGTAATCGAAAATTTTTTCGACTTTCGGTTTTCGATGGATTTTCACATTTTAGGGAGCAGGTAACCTTGTAATAGCAGATTTTTAAATACAATATGCATGAGTTAAAAGAAGATTTTGGGAGTATTACATCCGATTAGTTACTTTCTTCTATCTTCAAAGGAAGAAAGCATCGTAATCGAAAATTTTTCGACTTTCGGTTTTCGATGGATTTTCACATTTTAGGGAGCAGAGATCCCCCAGAACATGTTTATGCAAAATGTCTATCAGTCCGTGTTTTCGTCTGTCCTCACTGTAGCATCCAAAACTATCTGAAGTTATACATAGCGAACAAACCAACTACGAACCAAAATTTGTGTGTATATAAATTTTTTGTCTAAGCCCAACAGGTCTTCCATGAATTTGAAAGAAAAAAAAAATTGCTGGAAGGGTGCGCTATAATTGCAATGTCTGAGCTGTTTACATTATTGTGCCATCGAAAAGTGTAATAAAGTTATGTATAGTCTTGAAGGAAATTTTTTGTGTATGTGTTAGATTGTGCCAGTAGGTTCTCCCTGAATTTGAAAAACAATATCTGACGGAAGGGGGGGGGGCGCTGTAATAGCGATCTTTGTGCTATTTTCATTATTATACCATTTAAAATTGTATTAAATTATGTATAGAATGGTTGTTGTGTTTGTTGTATTTTGTGTCGGCCGATTATCTACGCTATGGGATATAGGCCCTATGGGGGAGGGATGCCCTTCGTGGGGGTCTTTCTAAGGGTACCTAACCCGTATTTACGCAAGGTTCGAAGAAAACCACGAAAACTCCGAACGGTTAGGCCGACGGCCGCAATTGGGTTCGAACCCAGCACCTGCCGACGGCCGCAATTGGGTTCGAACCCAGCACCTGCCGTCTACCAATTGAGAGGTCAGACCCTCTCGGCCACTGGTGGGGCTATGTATAGAATGGAACCAAATTTGCGTGTATATTTTTGGTTCAAATTGGAAATTTTCAGCCAGAAAGGCGAAATGTAAAAGAAAGGCTTAATGTAAATGGAAAGGCTTTGTCATGTTCCTTTTTTGAATTATCGAAAACTGCGTTATGAAGTTATGCATAGAATTGAACAAAATTTTTTGCGTACCTTTTTGAATATGGCAAACAAGGTCCTTCCTGATTTTGAGAAAAAAAAATGCCGCAAAGGAGTATTTTAATAGTGATGTCTGTGCGATGTCCATTATTGATCACCGAAAACTGTATAAAGTTATTCATAGAATAGATCCAATTTTTTTGTGCATATCTTTAGCTATCAGTAGTAGGTCTTCCTTGAATTTGGAAATCGTTCCTCGAGAAAGGGACACTGGGATATCATTTTTTTAAAAATCATTTTCCCGATTTTTCTTAATTCTGTTGGCAACTTGTGCAGGACGATAATTCGCGTCCTTCTCAGCGTTAGTAACAGAATAAGGAAAAACTATTGATTTTAATAAATTTGACGACCTAGATTATTTCATTTTTTACTCCGATTAATTGACTGAAAGAGAAATTTAAGACCAAAATTGAAATTAGTATAGTGATAAATTAATAATACTGAAGTATTAACCCGTAAACCACTTTTTGAAATTCTTAAGATGTGTGAGATAGAAAAAAGGTTTGGGATTGTCAAATTTAACTAGTTTATTTTTTCAAGTTGTTTTCCAAAATGCACGATTGTAGGTGCATTCAGGAACGGCTATAAGGGAAAGGGGGAGGGCTTGTGAAAAGACTGAAAATATGCAAAATGTTCAATTATAATTTAAAAGATACCAGTCAATGGAGCGATGAAAAAAAATCTTCCAAGGCGTCATGTCTTCTAAAGTTCTCGTTGGATGCATACTTTCCTTTGCAATTTGCTTGTAAACATGTCCCTTTTGTTTTCCGATCTTGAAACTGTATAGATACCTCTTTTATTTTCATTGTGATAAGAGGAAATGTCTCAGTTGTGCTATCTTTCTATTGAATGAGACCAGGGGCATGCTAAGAGAAAATTGCGTTCGGGGCAAAGTTAGAATTTGGCACCCCCCCCCCCTCTTAACTTTTTCTTCTGTCGTGCCAAAAAAGACGTTGGTAGTATAAATTTTGCGCCCCCTAAATTTCCGCATCCGGGGCGACCCTCTCCCCCCGCCCCTGTTTTTCGCACGGCGCTGATTGAGACTTATTCGTAAATGAATTCTTAGAATTTAGTGCACTAATCAGAATGTATGCTTACAAAGGGTGAAAAAATATTGGAGCGACTGAAGCACTTACACTTAGGGGCGCAAACTTTACCCTGGACGAGGGCGCACCGGCCCTCGGGCCGATGGGCCGTCGGGCCAGTGCGAGCCTGCCCTTTTGCACCACCCTAGTTTCAGACCCGATTCATATGGTAAGCAACTCAGCAAGATTATCATTTTTGCTCCTGTTGATTGAGCATAGCTGTTCTTTTTTTATTTTTTATTTTTTAATATTTGGAAAAAATAGTTGTTCTCGATAGAGAATTCGAAAATCTAAAATATAGCTGAATCCTGTTATTGGTTGAATTCCACAACTTATTTTATTCATTTCCTGATTGCTCCTAATTTAATGTCCAAAAATGGAATAAAATCGAATCTCGTTAAACATGAACCTGAAGGGGAATCAAAATGTTGTTCATGTTAACAGTAATTCATGTTGTCAGTATCAAATCTTTGTATTCGTCTTTAAAGGGGACTGTGAAAACATTTCATGTTAAAAGTAATTCACGTTAACACTAAAACAACCGGGTATTTTACTAAAGTTTAATGAAAAGTGTTTCGCACCAGAATTTTAATTTTAAACTATTTAACTTTTTTTAATTAGTGTATATTTGTCCTGCATATATTTAACTTATCTTATTAAGGAAATTCTGGTTCGAATCGACTATTTTCATTCTGGCAGGGGTCATTTTGACCCCTAATGGCGGTTCTAGTGTTAAGCGTTTTCATGTTAACGAGGTTTTACTCAGGTCCGTAGCCAGGATTTCCTTTCGGGAGGGGCTGAATTTTGAAATTTTTTCTGATCTTACAAAAGTAATTTGTATAAGTTACCGAAAAAAATTTTAATCGAGGTTTAACCTAAAATGTGTTCCTGCATAAAATACTTGATAACCATGTCAAATATTGTTATTTCGTATTTTTTTTTTTTTTTTTTCAATTTCTGTTGCAATTTTTGACATTTAAAAGCACTTCCAGTTTCCAAACCGGTTCGGAAACCGGAGAGTTAAAAAAAAAGAAAAACCAAGTGGACGGTCTTTTTTGGCCATATAGTGTATCAAAGGTTCACATACAAACAATACACAGAAAATTAGTTCAGTAAAGAGACTGGGGATACCGCCGTGGCATCGTTTGAAGGTTTTTCGATACCAAATTTTTTCCCTCGCATCATTACTTTTAAAAATACATTGTAATACTTTCTTTTTATAAAAAAGTGTTTTACAGTTATAATATCATTATCAAAGATACTTTCTTTAAAATTATATTTTTTCGCATGATTTTAGATTACAGGCGGCTATTACAGTTTATGGCTCCTTTCTTTGTAAAACATTTTAACATTGACACCACTCTAAGTTTCGTTTACATCCATTAAGATAAAGAAAATTAAGGAAGATCATAACATGCAAGTAAACGTTTAATATCTGTCTTCTAAAGTTAATACGTCATATCTGTATTGCACTAATTTTTCTTAGTTAAATTAAGAATACGGAATTACACTTGATCGAATTTTATTATGCTTAACCCTTTGCGGGGCAAGGCAAATTCATTGTTTAAGTGTTGAAATTAATGACTGACACCGGAATTTGAAAACAACCTTATTCATAAATAAGAAAACACTACATTTCACGCATTCAATAAACCGTAATTTTTTTAAAGAAAATTCCGGTGCCGATGAGGCGTTTGGGAATTAAAATTAAGTGGTATATCTATGAAACCACTGCGCCGCAAAGGGTTAAAGGTAATTAAGATTGCATTTTAAAAAGACTTTATATTTTTTTCTATTAAATATCTATTAAAGAAACAAATATCCAAATAACCCATATAAGGAAGAATTACTATAACTATAATTCAATAAATGGATATTTTTACAGCTAAAAATGCAATTGATTTTAATGTACTTTAAGATAAAAACAAACAAAACTTATTTTATTATCACAGATAATTTTGTAAAATCTTTTCAAACTTTCGGGAGGGGCTTCAGCCCCCTTAGCCCCCTCCCTGGCTACGTGCCGGGTTTTACTGTACTTCTGTTTTTTATTTTATTCGTTTTGTGATTGGTCCAAGTTTAATGTCCGAAAACTGGATACTTTTGTTGCCACACACAATGACAAAAAAAAGAAATTAAAACTTAAAGAAATTGTGATTGAGACGTCAAACAAATTTCATTAAAAAGTGCATTTTTTTTCTCTGCACAATGGCGTAAAAATTAAAAATATGTGATGTTTAGCAGTTTAAAAATTTGCAGTTCCGAAAATTGTAAAACTGAAATTTCATTTAAAATTTATTTGTGATGGGTCCAAGAATATGAATGTTTAATCCATGTCATCAGTGCTTGAAAAATAGCGTTCCCGGGATCCTGGGAAACCGAGAAATGCTTTTTGGGAACGTATATTTTTTTACTCAGGTTCCCGACCGGAACCTAATCTTTCGACGTATCCGCTTAGTGATGCCGCGGACGAATTGTAACGTATTGATTAAGGGTGTTTGTTCTTAAATCAAAAAGGGCAATTTTGTGACACATGCATTAATTTATTTTTGTTCGGAAATGCATGAAAATAGCAGATGTTGTTATTCAGAAACTGTCTAATTGCACTCACTCTTTTATTTAAAAAAAGAAAAAAAAAAAAAAAAACACATAATAGACTTTTCATAACAAGCCTTCAAAGATGACGTTTTTGAGCACATTTCCCGACGAAAGCAGAAAAACAGGTCTAAAAGCAGGAGAAAAACGAGTGATCACGTCATCGAAATAGCTTAGAACTGGATAGGTAATTTAATTATAAAATTGAAAATTCAGTTCGATTTTAAATCGCTTCCATAGTCAAGCTTCCAATTTTATAACTTTTTGTTAAAAAATGACTTTGTAAATGTGTCAAAACGTTTTACGCTTGTTGAGCGGAGCAGTTGAGAATATCCTTAAGCGTTTTCATGTTAAGGGTGTTCTTAACTGCTGCACTCAACAAGCGCAAAACGTTTTGACACATTTATATAATATTTCATTGGAATGCCTGACTATGGAAGCGATTTCGAATCGAACCTATTTTTCCATTTTATGATAATTAAATTACCTCTTCAGTTATAAGCAATTTCGATGACGTGATCACCCGTTTTTCTCCTGCTTTTCGACCTGTTTTTCTACTTTCGTCGAGAAATGTGCTCAAAAGTGTCAACTTTGAAGGATTGTTAAAAAAATCTATTGTGTTTTAGAAAAAACAGAAAATTGAGTGCAATTGGACAGTTTCTGAATAATAACACCTGCTATTTTCATGCATTTCCGAACAAAATTAAATTAAAGCATGTGTCACAAAGTTGACCTTTTTGATTTAAGAACACCCTTAACGAGGTTTTACTGTACTTCTGTTTTTTATTTTATTCGTTTTGTGATTGGTCCAAGTTTAATGTCCGAAAACTGGATACTTCTGTTGCCACAATGACAAAAAGAGAAAAAAAACTTTAAAAAATAATAATTTAAAAGAAATTGTGATAGAGACGTCAAACAAATTTCATTAAAAAGTGCATTTTTTTCTCTGCACAATGGTGTAAAAATTAAAAATGTGTGTTATTTAGCAGTTTAAAAATTTGCAGTTCCGAAAATTGTAAAACTGAAATTTAAAATTTGTTTGTGATGGGTCCAGGAATATGTATGTTTAATACATGTCATTAGTGCTCGAAAAATAACGTTACCGGGATCCTGGGGAACCCAGAAATTCTTTCTGGGAACGAGGTTCCCGACCGGATCCAATCTTTCGACATTATCCGCTAGTGATGCTGCGGACGAATTGTAACGTATTGATTAAGCAAAAAATCGAAGACGGGGGGCAAAAGAAAGTTCTTAAGCAGCTTGTGGGAAGCATAATAGCGTCAAAATATCGAGAAAAGCTTGAATTTCAGCAAAGGATCGCAGGAAGAAACACAAATTTCATTAAAGGGTCGCAATTAACGACATATTCCGTCAAAAAAAAAATCTAGAAAAGTGATAGGTTTCGTTAAAACATAGCGATAAAACGTCAAATTTCATCAAAAAATCGCAAGACAAAATTCATTAAGAAATCGCAAAAAGATGGAAAATTTCATTAAAAAATCATGGAAAACAGCAAATTTTGTTCAAAAATACTTAAAACAGATTTCGTCAAAAAATTGCGCGAAGCAACGCAAATTTCATTTTAAAAACCGTGAAAAACGGCAAATTTCGTTAATTTTTTTTTTTGAAAAAACAAGTTTTCTTAAAACATCGCAGTAATAAACCATTTTCGTTAAAACATCGCGAAAAAACGGTAAATTCCGTTAAAAAAAATGCGAAAAATGTCGTTAAGAAATCGGGAAAAGAAGGGTAAATTTCGTTAAAATATGAAAATCAGCAAATTTCGTAAAAAAAAAGCGAGAAAAAGGCAAATTTCATCCAAAAATACTGAAAAAACAACAGATTTATTTAAAATATCGCGAAAATGGCTCAAAATTTATCAAAAGATCGCGCGAAACAAATTTCATTAAAAAATCGCAAACGACGGCAAATTTCGTAACATTTTTTTAAACTACTGGTTTCGTTAAAATATCGCGATAAAGCGGCAGATTTCGCCAAAAAGTCATGAAAAAACTGCAAATTTCGTTAAAAAATAGCAATAAAATGGCAAATTTCTTTTCAAGGAATTTGTAAATGTGTCGAAACGTTTGCGCTTCTTTGGCAAAGCAGTTAAGAACACCCTTGACCAGTGTTCTCGCTGACATTTGACCAACGTTAGTAATTTGGCTAATTAAAAATAAAAAACATTCGCTAAATGAAAAAAGTATTAGCCAAATAGTTTCGTCGTGTAGCACAAAAATACATATATATATCTTTAATCCTTTAAGGTACCCCCTTTTTTCAATGTTTTCTAAAATAACCCAAGTTTTTATAACTGTGACAACGATTGTTATTAATCTCATTTCAACTATCCGCTACAAATATAAAAAATATGTATATATTATATATATATATGTATAAGTAGGAAAAATAAAAAATAAAAAAAGAAAAAGCAAAAACTGAGCACTAGCAATTTGGCGAATCTAATCGCTTGTTTACTCGCCAAATGAAGAATTTAGTCGTAATTTGGCTCATTGGCGAGCGACAGCGAGAACACTGCCCTTGACTAAAATTAACACTACTGTCTTCCCAGTCCCTGTTTCGATACAGAATTGTGGCCATGGGTGCAAGACCTTCAGTCTCAGGACTGATTTCAGTCTTGGAGAGATTTTTGACTGATAGTAAATTCTGCTTTATACAATTAAATAACAACAATTTTATGATCAAGAACTTTTAATTACTTTCTTTTATTGTAAGGGATAAATTTTTAGCCATATTGTAAGACAGAAATCTTCTAACCCATTTCAATTAGTTTTTTCCTGATACTAAAAACCGTTTTCAGTCTTGGTTTGGATGGAGTTCTTGCTACCATGATTGTGGCATGAAATTCCAAAAATCTTTTCATGCTTAGTTTTTCCACAAAATTGGATGGAACAAGGCCTTTTCTGCCTTTCAAAAGATTTCTATTAAAAATACATTCTACATCTATGCATCGTAGATTATCACATAATAAAGAATATTTAACGGCTACTTTGCTTCAGAATTTTCAGTAGATGACTGGTCAACTGGTCAAAAGTATGACAAAGACAGTAAATGTTACAGCGGCTCGTGATCAGACTAAGAGTTGCAAAGGTTGGAAAAAAAGAGGTTTAAACTTAGGACTGAGCAGGGTTTTTCCGAATAAACTTGATCTTTTGTGAATAAACATGGGAGCAAATCAGATCTATTTTAAATAAACTCTTTTTTCGGTTCTAGCTCATACTGTGTTCAGACAGGCGTTTTTGCCTACGATGGCAAACCTAAATTTTAGCTGGCGCTAATCGTCTGGACGAATTCGATTACATCAGTGAGACAAGTTAAAAAGCATTAGCTTGGCGATAATGGCAGGTTCACCACACTGTTAAAATTTTGAAGCTTTTGCTGCATCGCCACTCCACCGCTTTTATTGAATGTCTCTATTTCGACCAATGACAATGCTCCATAATATAGAGAAATAATCGTTTTCGATAAAAGCGGTGGAGTGACGAAGCAGTAAAAAGTTTCAAATGGAGGATATTCCATCAACGTTTTCATCAAGTGGTCAAGGGAAAAACTTCTAGCGTAAAGAAAGGAAAGCTCCGTTAGACACAATGTAAATCCCCACCAGACAATAGAATAGTTCATGGGGAAAGCAGTAGCAACCTCCCTTCTAATCAGTTAGAAGTTCTTTGGGTAAATTACCGGTACCACGTGACTTTTTACAGCCTCGAACGCAGATTTGGAATATCCTCCATTTAACACTGCAAGATACTTAGCGATTTGCTTTTGTTCATAATCGCCTTAACGAAACAAATTTTATATCCCATATATCGCCATTCTCATATCGAGTTACCCTACTCTTGTTCGTTTGTTTAGACGAACTACACTGTAAAAAATATGACTATTTTGCTGCATCGTCACTCCACAGCTTTTATAGAAAACGACTACTTCAGGCTATCACGGAGCATTCTCATTGTCCAAAAGAGTGATATTCTATAAAAGCGGGGGAGTGACGATGCAGCAAAATCGTCATATTTTTTACAGTGTAGTCTAGGCGAGAATCAAACATAAGGTATTGGCATCGAGCCACATTTTGGTATGTGGGTTTGCAATAATTTATGCGAGGCTGACGAAAAAGACAATCTACACTGTTAAAAATCTGCTACTTTTATTGCATATTCACTCCACCACGTTTATAGAAAACGATTATTTGACGATATTATGGAGTATTCTCATTGATCAGAAGAGAGATGTTCTATAAAAGCGGTGGAGTGACAATGCAACTGAAGTTCCAGATTTTTAACAGTGTATGGCGGTTCATTCTACTTCTTTTTTTGACAGACCGCTAGAGTGACGTGATGCTCTTTTCGTACGCTTGCATTAGTAAATAGGAATATCACAGGCAGGGAGGAGCATTATCCCAAACGTTTGCACATGCTGTTACAGTTGGCAAATTAGTTCAAAACTTTAGTAAAAAACTATAATGCACTTTCTATTGCTGATAGATTTCACGAAAGTTATCAATATAATTAGAAATATTATTAAGCTTTTTACAAATAAAAACTATATTACATTTTCTAATTGTGATAACTTGGTAAAATTATAAAACTAGTTGAGAGTTATTTACGCCGAGAATTATTTATGTTTGCCTGAGTTGGCAAATATTGAATTTTGACTTGGCAATTTAAGGCTCTTTTCCCCATCAATAAAAAGTCTTCACGAGGGCCCTGATCACGGGACTCCAGTGGAGCGGTACACTGTTAAAAATTTTACCCTTTTGCTGCATCATCACGCCACCGGTTTTATAGAAAACGATTATTTCCCCCTACATTGTAAAAAAATTGACCCTTTTGCTGCATCGTCACTACCCCGCTTTTATAGAAGACGATTACTTCACCCTATTATGGAGCATTCTCATGAGTCAAAAAAGATATATTCTATAAAAGCAGGGGAGTGACGATGCAGCAAAAGGGTAAAATTTTTTACAGTGTACACTAGGGTGGTGCGAAAAAACAAAAGTTTTTATTTCCGAATCGCTATAGTGCGGAAAAGTTGCGATTGGTAAATACAAGAAAAACTAAAAAATGTTTTTTGAAATCGGACATTATCTTCCGATCGCGCAAACCACCTAAAAATAAAATAAAAAAATGAAAAATTTCGATTTTTTCAGATTTTTAAAAAAAATATTACATATACATATATTTTATCACTATAGTGAAAAATATTTACATATTGTACTATTTAATAATAATAATAAAATAAATTGCGTTTAGAGAATATCTTCCGATCGCGCAAGCTCATTAAAAATCGGGAAAAATTCAATTTTCAGTGATTTTTGATGCATTAAGAAAATAATTAAATAGTTCAATTTGCGGTCTCATGTTAAAATTTAAATGTAAATTAATACTATTGTGCATTTTATGCTATTTTTGAACAACCGAGATCTTAGCACGACGAGATCGCTGCAGGGTGAAAAGGTTTAGTAGTTCGCGCAACTCCTGTTAGCCACGTTGCGAAACAGCGTTGAAGTCGTCCTATGTGTCCACATCCTTTTCTCTCCGCAACCTCGTCCACTTGCACAGTGCGCCATTTCGTATCAGTGAGCCCGTGAACGAATTTCGTTTGTTAATTAGATGTATTGTGTTATTTAAAATACATTAACATGTGACAGGTACACGGATCTGCATACATCGTTCACAAAGAAAATTACTAGACAATCTTTTCATTGTCTTATATTTTGTCATCCCCGAGAGATTTTTTGTCAAATATTCTTTTTTGAATATAGCGCCTGTACGAGAAACTAAAGAAAATCCTTTAAAAGAATTTAAATACTTCTAAAATCGTTAAAAATACTTCTAGACATTTTCGATAAATGTCCATAATGCGTCCATAATGCGTCCATATAACACGCATTGATATGTAGAATGATACATGTTTGAAGATGGTTTATAGTAATTTTAAACAGTGTATGTTGTCCATCGTGATATTTGTCTCAGGACTGAGGAGGATAACTAAATAATCGCCTTTTTTCCATCAAAATGTATGTCATGTGGTTCTTCTGATTCCACTTGACTTTGCCGTAATTTTTTTCTTTCTGTTTGTTTTCTTCTAATTTTGTATAGGTCAATAACTTGAAAAGCATCTGTTTTAGTTATTACAGGAATATCTTCTAGTACACTCAACGCTTTAGCAGCACCTGCACTGTCAGATACACCATTGCGATCGCAATGTAAAGATGTAGATTGTAACTCCACTTTCATTTGCCATGGTAATTTCTTCTTCTTAAATCTGATAGGCTGTATCCGTCATGGTAATGATATTTTACATATACCTACATTAGCATTAAAATTCTCATGTATTTCATCTAAATGCTCAAGGTCTTTTATTTTCGCTTCAACAAATTTGGAAGGTTGCCTTTTCAATATATAGTTTCGTCTTCCAAGTCTTGTACTCAGTTTTTTTTTTTTTTTTTTTTTTTTTTTTTTTTTTTTAAACTTTAGTACCAATTTTTCCCGTTTCGTCCTTTTTCTGGAGGTAGATAAATCTATGCTCAATGCCTGGAATTTTGTTGTGTTTTTGAGATGTACAATTAGTCTCAATTAGACACTCCCTCAGATCTGGTAACTTTTTACAGGAGCAATATAAATTCATTACACGTTTGCAGGCTGAAATATCACACAGTTGAGTTTCTTGTTTTTTAAATTCATTAAACTTTTTAAAAAGGTTTGGCTATTCCTTGTCTCGAATATAGGATTTCGTTAGTTTAGAATATTATCGTAGTAGGCATTAATTAGCTAAATGATTCTACAATCAAACACTTTTGGGACTGACGCCTTCTAATAAATATATTTTATTTTTTGTGCCATTGTATTGCTGACAAATGAGAAACTCACTTTAAGATGTTGAATTTACTTGCTAATAGAGACCTCTTCTCAAGGTAGCATTGAAGAACATCTTCGTGTGTTGGAAGAATATTTGGCATAAAATCTCTTGGATGACCGAATATAAGAAAATGAAAAGATTGTCTAGTAATTTTCTTTGTCAACGACGTATCCAGATCCGTGTCCCTGTCACATGTTAATGTATTTTTAATAACACAATACATCCAATCAACAAACGAAATTCGTTCACGGGCTCTCTGATACGAAATGGCGCACTGTGCAAGTGGACGAGGTTGGGGAGAGAAAAGGATGTGGACACATAGGGCGACTTCAACGCTGTTTTCCAACGTGGCTAACAGGAGTTGCGCGAACTACTAAACCTTTTCAACCTGCAGCGATCTCGTCGTGGTAAGATCTCGGTTGTTCAAAAATAGCATAACATGCACAATAGTATTAATTTACATTTAAATTTTAACATGAGACCGCAAATCGAATTTATTTAATTATTTTTTTAATGCATCAAAAATCACTGAAAATTGAATTTTTCCCGATTTTTAATGAGCTTGCGCGATCGGAAGATATTCTCTAAACGCAATTTATTTTATTATTATTATTAAATAGTACAATATGTAAATATTTTTCACTATAGTGATAAAATATATGCATATGTAATATTTTTTTAAAAATTTGAAAAAATCGAAAATTTTCAATTTTTTTTTATTTTTAGGTGGTTTGCGCGATCGGAAGATAATGTCCGATTTCAAAATTTTTTTTTTAGTTTTTCTTGTATTTACCAATCGCAACTTTTCCGCACTATAGCGATTCGGAAATAAAAACTTTTGTTTTTTCGCACCACCCTAGTGTACACTGTTAAAAATTTGATCCATTTGCTGTAGCGGCACTCCACTGCTTTTATAGAAAACTGTTACTTTAGTGTGTTATGGAACATTCTTATTGGTCATGAAAGAGATATTCTATAATAGCTGTGGAGTGACGCTGCAGCAAATGGGTCAAATTTTTAACGGTGTATTATGGAGCATTCTCATGGGTCAAAAGAGAGATACATTGCAAAAAAAATTGACCCTTTTGCTGCATCGTCACTTTTATAGAATACACTGTAAAAAATTGACGCTTTTGCTGCATTGTCACTCCATCACTTTTATAGAGTATATCTGTATTGACCAATGAGAATGCTCCATAATACAGAGACGTACACTGTAAAAAATATCACTATTTTGCTGCATCGTCACTTTACCACTTTTATAGAAAACGACTACTTCAGGTTTCATGGAGCATTCTCATTGGTTAAAAGAGTGACATTCTATAAAAGCGGGGGAGTGACGATGCAGCAAAATAGTCATATTTTTTACAGTGTACGTCGCTGTATTATGGAGCATTCTCATTGATCAATACAGATATACTCTATAAAAGCGATGGAGTGACGATGCAGCAAAAGCGTCAAATTTTTTACACATTTTTTACAGTGTATTCGTTTTCTATAAAAGGGATAGAGTGAAATAATCCTTTTCTACGTAGTTAAAAATTTGACCCATTTGCTGCAGCGTCACTCCACAGCTTTTATAGAATATCTCTTTTGTGACCAATAAGAATACCTTAACACAGTAAAGTAACCGTTTTCTATAAAAGCGATGGAGTTACGCTGCAGCAAATGTGTCAAATTTTCAACAGTGTATAAAAGCGGTGGAGTGATGATGCAGTAAAAGTTTTAAATTTTTTTACAGTGCACTGACAGTGTCCAGAATCTGATCTTTAGGCTGCCTGATTCTCGCTTTGTATCAACTTAAACAATTTGGCAGCAGAAAGAAAAACCTACGTACTTTTTGTTGATATTACGCAAAAAAAAGGTTATTTTTGACGAACACATGTGTCAAACAGTATAAATCTCTGGAATTCAGTTGGTGCCTATTTAACGTAGATGAGTAAGAAGATGTGTAGTGTGTATGGTGAGGAATTACGAAACTTTCAAGTCTTGAAGTGAGATATGATTTAGGTAATGTTATATTTTTATGTATTTAAAATATTTTAAACTCATAAGACACTAAGTTTCTTTAAGTGAGGCATGTAAGTTTAAACTACAAAATGGAAGAAAACTTTATGCTTTTGGCTGTTCGTTCTACATCGAATATTGATATTCTCATTTGTTCAATGTTGCCCTTTTCCCCCACAAAGAAACTTTCTAAACTAATAGAGCAATGTAGAATCTTTGTAACTTTGCATTATCTCGTAGAAATGCTGAAAATTTGATTTTGATTGAAATAAACGAAATTACTGTCAATTTTCCAAATTCACAAGAACACAGGCCCTAAAGTTCTTGCCAAGGCCCCCTTATCATAATATCAAGGCCTCGCATTCAGGAGAAAATCTATTGTTGAAATTGTCCCTATAATTGCCAACTTATTATATGACTTTGTCTCGTATGTAATGCCACCTGGTGCATACTACTGCTAATAATCCCATAGGAAATAATGGAAAACATTTCAGTTTCTAACATTAGATGGCGCTACCAACGTGAAAATCATGTAGTTCAGCGCCCTCTGTACTGCGGTCAAAGGAAACTTGGTGAATGACAAGCCTTTATATTATGATAAGTTAGCCTTGGTTCTTGCATTCGATGTTCTAATTGCATTGGACTAAGTAAAGTTGTCGTTAAAAATAAACCTACTTCCCTCCCCCCCCCCCCCCAAAAAAAAACCTTTCTTTCTTTTATATAAATTTATCTAATATTTATTTAGGGATTTCGTAGCCATGGGTGATGCTTGGCAAACCAAATGTAATGAAAGATTAATATTTTATAATGCACTAATTGCCCTCCCCCCCCCCCCCGCCCAATCTTACCATTGCAGTTTAGCGCTTCAAAACTGTATGGATTCGTTTTACACTATTTTAACTTCATTTATGTAGATCAAATATTTAAAATTACCTATTTTTGAAAAATGTTCAGTAACTGCCGCGCATGTTAAATGTTGTGACAATATTCATGAATTTCCCGGTCTTTCATAAGCTAGGGCAGCGGTAACTTTACGCGGAACTATGGAAATGAACCTAATTTTCTATAATATGGATTGAAAACTCTGGATTTAGTACTCCAAACAAGCTGTTTTGTAAAAACAGCATATCTAAATCTCCCGATTAAGTGTTTTTCATTACTTTATATGAAATTGTAACATTTCTCAAGTTTTAGATTAAGAATCAGAGTATGGCAATTTTTTTTTTGGGGAGTTTGTTTCCAACCAAAACGTCATGATCAGCTTCTAGTCTATTTCAAAACGCTGTTCTTGCTATTATCTTAATATATTTTATTCTGTCCTTTAGCGACTCGTTCTTGTTACATCTCTAATTTTTAATGGATAAGTGTTACAGTGGCAACATCGGATTTTAAAAACTTTTATATAGGGTAGATTTGCCAGTAATGGGCCACTTTTTGGTTAAAAAAGGAAGGAAAAAAAAAAGCTTTGCAATTTCCCCTTGCATGCGAAATAAAAATCTTAATAAACATGCTAAAAGAAGCCCCCCCTTTTTTTTGTAAAAATTTAATTTTTTTTCATTTGGATAGTAATATAAAACATTGAATCTAATATACCAATGACCATTTAGAAAATTAAGCCATTTAAAATTGACTCTTAATCCGATGCAGTAAACTGTTAATTATTTTTGGAGTTGTAAGAATGTTTTTTACTGAATTCGGTAGAGCTTGATAATCCCGTTTACCCCCCCCCCCCCCCCCGCAAAAAAAAAAAAAAAAAACTATAGCCAAATTAAAAGATTAAATGCTAATGGCTTATTGTAAATGTCTCGCGTGATATGAAACACGTTCCACGTGACTATTGTCAAGTGATTTTTTAATTAGATGCTTTTGTATTTTTATTAACCTTTTTTTTTTTAAATTTATCTTTTCTTTTATTTAAAACAAGAATTACGCCAATTTGTATCATTTACGGACAGTTTGACGATTTATATAATTGGTCGACGGAATAATAAAGTACTACCCGCATTTAGAGCATTAGTATGCATTTAAAAATATTTAAATATACCTTTAAATTTTGTTTTGGAATTGAAATGCATTTTACAAGTAGTTTACTAATGTGTTTACTAATTACTTTCATGTTTACACTATATACCGGGTGTCCCAAAAATGACTGGATTATAGAGGGATATATAGAGGGTTCAATAGAGGGATTTATTGAAAAAAAAATATATATATAACAATCGTTTTTTTTTTCTCTATTTTAAGATTATTCTTATCAACTATACTAAGTTATATATTTCAATATGGATGAAATATTTATCGAAGTGATAAAAATGAACTTATGATGACCAACTACTGAGTATATACCGGGTGTCCCAAAAATGACTGATGGATTTTAAAATTCAATAACTTGCAAACGGTGACAGCTATTTAAAAAATTTTTGCAGGAGAGTTATGCATAATGTCAGGAGTTTTTTTGACCGTAATTTTTTTAGTTCCCATCTCGAACAATAGGTGGCGCTCACGGCGATTGAAGGCCAGGTGATCAATACTGAGTGAAGCGTCGACCTGGCCTTCAATGGCCGTCAGCGCCACCTATTGTTTGAGATGGGAACTAAAATAAAAAATTACGGTAAAAAACTCCTGACATTATACATAACCCTCCTGCAAAAAATTTTTAAATAGCTGTCACCGTTTGCAAGTTATTGAATTTTAAAATCATCAGTCATTTTTGGGACACCCGGTATATCCATGATGGTTAAGTGTTGCAGTGACTCAACGACTAGTTTTCTGTATGATTGTGAATTGAATTAAATGTTCTTTAAATAGAAGTGAAGGACTTTATTTATATGGCATCTATAATATATCGGGTAGTTATCGTCATAGAATCCTCATTCTGAACAGTGTTTCCGACCCGTAAAGTGTAATACATGGTCTTTGGCAGCTCCTGCAAAATTCAGAGATATAGTTAGTGTTAATGTGCTGTTTTTATTGGTTTTTAACAGAAATATTTTGTTAGAGATGAATGCTATGTTTTGGAATAGAACTATTTTACATTAAATATTTAAGGACAATATTAGAATTTCATAATTTATAAAATGTTATATTTAGTCTAGATTATTTTTAATTACAGGTTGTAATATTTGCCACATATGCTTTCTAGTAAGGTGAGAATGAGACGAAAAGAAAGTTTACAACATTACAATGAGGTATTTCTGATTAATTCATGATGTTGACTATAGGGTATCTGATTGCAGAACGCCATTTATACCGGTAACTTGTTTATAAAATTATTTTAGGCAAAAGGGTTTATGCAGATGTTTCTGGTTATGCACTAGAATTAAGTCTTTATTTAAGACTAAGAGCTGAGCTCTATATACTAAAACAGAAAATCAGCCGACTGTATCTTCCAAGGCAGAGGTAGTCTTCATTGTCCATGTCAGAAATTGGTGTTCTTTACTTTATCCTAATTCTCAACGATGCTTATCCAATTCTTTTCATTATGAGGTAATGCTACAAACAGCATGTTTTGGCATGAATACAAATTAAAACTAATCGCTAGCCTTCGGCTCTACCCGTCACAAACATGTTTAAGAATCGGAAGACTTGTTTCCTGGTTATAGTACGCAGCTCTGTGGTCTGGAATTGCCGGATACTTGTATACGAGTGGTCTTGATTATTTTATGTAAATTCATATGCGTTATTTTTATATGTACTTGGATTAGATTTTAAGAATAGATTTTAATGTGGTACGATGACTTAAGTGCTTCCCAACCTTTATTTGCAAAATCCTGTTTTGCATAAATTTATTGACGTAATATCTTCAATTATCGAAAGTCCGATGGCATAGCAGTTAAACGAGCGACTAAAAATTCTGGTGCTGGTGTCACGTCTAGGAAGTAACAAATTTGTGACACAAGTGAATAGATTTGAAAACTCAACATCCCATCTGAGAACTAGACGCTACCTTTGCGTTTGTAGATAGTATAACTGTTTAATCCTCGGGCTTCAAAAAAATCGTATGATAATATTTACAACCACAATAAGTTTTTAAGATTCACGTATTTGAGACTAAATAAAATAAACCAAACTGGAGTGAAAAGTTAGGCGGAGCCCCAGGACTCTATCCTTGGTCAACAGTGTACCGTGCTTTCCTAGTTTGGCAATTTGTCACCAATGATCTAAGTTAATGGATTTTGAAGCGATTTCCCTAGGTTTTTATTAAATATTCTATAAAAATTTCTAAATTATTGCAAATTTAGACCTAAAGTTTACAAATTTCTTGGTAGAAATACAGCTGAATGCGATAAAACTATTTGATCCAATCCAGTATTTCCTGGCGGATCCACTTTACCAGTTTGGTAGGCGGATTAATGGCGTAAAATCCCTTAAATGACAAAACGTCAAAATATTACGTTAAAATAGCAATTATGAGTATAGTTATGCTAAATGCCTGTGTAAATAACATTGTTTAAAAAAACAACTGGATGGGGATATAGCGCAAGATGTAGTCATAACACTATACAAAACACATTTTTGAGCTTCGGCACATTATCACTCCGTTAAATTTTCTTGGTATTCTGCGTATTCTTGAATCATTTAAATCCCTTCATGCTTCTTAAGGTAGAGAGTTTGTCATGTTGTGGCAAGTATTGAATGTGGCATTTGTGGAAAATCTTTTTGAAAGTCTAAACTTGTATATTTTACATAAGCAAATGGATTACGTTTGATGATGATGGTTTTAATCGCAGACAATACAATTAAATTATAAACGTAAAAGCATTAAAACAACTTCATAAAACGTTTCGGATTCGATACGAATCCCTCATCGGTTATTTCAACGTGCAAGTCATTCAGATGTTAACCAACACACAGAAAAAATCGCAAGTTGCCGAAAAGAAAATTGGTTAAATGAAAAGCGAATACTCAATTGGTATTATACAGCTTCATTAATTGCGAATGCATTTGTTTTAGAGAACCAGATCTCTAAAAAAGATACGGCTCTCGTAATAGTTGCAGTTGGATCTAATAGATTTTCAAAATCGGGAGAATGGTCAGTCTTTATGAAGTGGTTAACTATCTTGGAATTTAAATTCTAATAACTGAAAGCCTGCTTGTGTTGCAATCTACATAGGTGAAACTGGTCGGACATATTGATATTAAAGGGACATGGTGTTTGCATGGGATTCCATAAAATATTTTATATTGCAAGGTTGGATATGTTTATTTGCATAACAGATTCTTAAGTGGTTTTTGCTGTACGAAAAAGGTATGAATATCAAGAGTTCTCAAAATAAGGGATATTTTCTGAGATAAGCTTGTAGTACGGGATACTTGCGAATTTATTGGGTCTCGTACGATGGAAGGGAAGTGTATTGATGTTTGCACGGCATAGTTCTATAAGAAATACGAAAACAATCCTGCAGGATAGCCATACAACTAAGAATCAGCACTTTTTGCATTTCTTTAAAATCTTCTGTGCTGCAATATCGAAAAGCTATAGTAATTAGACTTCCTCTTTGTAGTAATTAGTCTTCATAATTGTAATCTTATGGGATTTCAGAGAATGTGGTATCAAAGTGAGATACTGTCCAGAGAATGTTGCTTTTCTGTAAACTGTGGTTGGTTTGTGAAGTATGTGAAATATGGTTTGTGAAGTGGTATATATATATATACTGCTTTTTACTTAATCTTGAACACAACTAGTTGATTGAACAGATATATAAATTTGCTCGGAGTTTAAAATTTAGGAGTCAATTGACTTTTTGTA
The DNA here is from genome assembly GCA_964019185.1 of Maratus speculifer. Taxonomy (NCBI): domain Eukaryota; kingdom Metazoa; phylum Arthropoda; class Arachnida; order Araneae; family Salticidae; genus Maratus; species Maratus speculifer. The sequence continues at coordinate 70,240,223 of OZ025303.1, forward strand.
CAAAATAGTTCGCTAAAATAAAATTTTGTGTGAAGACAAACCGCTGGTTGTTTAGATTCCTGGTCTAAGCAGTTTCTGTATTTTATATAAGCTGCATTGATGGGAGCTCAGTGGATGGTCAGCACGCCTGTCTGTGAGTCTGTCTTGATTGCATGTCTGTTACTCCGCTGCAGGTCGCGAGTTCGACTCCCGACTGGACCAAGACACTCGGCCTTTTATCCTTTTTAGGATTGATAAAAAGTTCAAACTTGCTTAGGAACTACGCAAAAAGGGTCTTGCGTTGGACTGACCACCTAGCCGACACACATGTTGCATAGTGTTTCGTTGCCCAGGGTCTAGTAAAGAGTTGGGCTTTATAGGCCCTGATTCTTCATGGATCGTAAAGCCGCAGGTTGTTTTTATTCATGGGAGATCTAGTTTATGGACGTATTTAAATGGAAATTCCTATTTAATCTTGCTGATGAACAGTTGTCAAAGATAAGCCGATCAGCCTTACTTGGGAGATGCAAAGAGACTCATCTGTGGATTAGCATCTGCTAGGTTAAGTGTATTTCTCTGCAATAACTTTATATCAAAATGCTCCATAAACAAGAACTCCAGTGGGGGTAAATACAGAAGACAATATGGGCTAGTTTTTATTTATATAACGCAGGTTTCCCACCTTTCTCTCCCCCCCCAGGGGGATACCTTTATGTATTCACGGGCTTCAGAACACCGGGCACCTGAGTGATCTCTTTTCCTTTTACTCCAATGGTCTTCCTTTCCTCTTTGTTTCACTCTCGTTGTGGTTTCTTCTTCGAAGGTGAGGGCAATTCTACATGAGCTGATGTCATTCTGTACACATGGTGAATCGTAAACCACCCAGGTGTTGGCCATGCGTGGCGTCCCGTGTCTCTGGAACAATGACCTAAGATACTTAGACACGACAATGGCAACCTTTTCTTAGGCCGACATCTTTGCTTTCCGTCACGTGACGGAGGGCAGATTTAGCGCGCCAAACCGGTTTTTCTCCCGACCGCATTCCCGCCGCTTGTAGTTTCGCTTCTATGTTTACATATATTTTACTGCGAGAATGAAATCAAAGTTGCCAATAAAGCGATCACCGCCAAAAAACATCTTTTCGCCAAAGATGTTGGATTCGAAACCATGCCGAGATAACAATGGGATGCGGCGTCTATGTATATTAGAAAGTCGATGCTCTGGAAAGGGGGATCCTGGCAGTTGAGGGAAACCAACACACTGCTTTGGCTTCTGCTTCAGATAGACGGGAGGTGCATATTGGTCCCGGTTGCATCAACCGACCGGTCAGCTGACTTTAGTTACTGGCTAAGGGCTTAAGTGATCAACTACTAATCGTCTCGTTAAGGGTGGATACTGACATAGGGTTGTCTTGTGACCGTATGGGTCCTGGTTAGCACTGTTGTACGAATGTGCATCCCCTTGTTGGGATCGGTAGTGGCTGGTGGGGTCTGAATAATTTTTATTGTGGGTGAAAAAACTTAATCTCATTCTATTTCTCTCCCTAATGGAGAGCAACAAAGTATAGACGTCCTCTTTCACTCTATTTTTTATCATTAAACGTACTGATAGCCACTCTGATAGATCCTTAAAAAAAACTTCACCTTTTCACATTGCTAAAACATTCCAGTCTGTCTTGGGGGGGGGATGGTCTTTCTCTCAAAACTGCTATCTGGAGCCTTACTAAACGAGGTTTCTGCAGTCAAACAATCGCAATTTCTAATTGCTCTACAATAGGCACTTTTCCGTGTCCGTTTAAGCTCATAAAACTAAAGTCGTGGTGTAAATATCCGAATCTGACCTTTAATTCTCCACTAAAGATGAATTTACAGAAAATTAAAAAAACAAACAAAATGTAATAGATGTATGACATGTCACTATCTGTCGGAATGGACAAGTGCTTTCGATAAAGCATATCGTTCAACATTTAAGTCCTAGATTAGATTACCTAGATGAGATTTAGTCCAGAATTAGAGCAGGCTATCTAAACTGTACAGTCCGACGCTATATACCAAACCCTATCCGTTATTTTAAATGCCAGCTCTACGGCCATACTAAGAATACTTGTCGTGGATCTGTTCCTGCGCACGTTGTGCAGAAGTCGGCCATGACAATGAATCTTGTGAAAAACCCGAACGCTGTGCAAACTATAAAGGAGATCATACATCATTTTTCCGCACTTGACCAAATTGGAACAGAGAAAAAAAATTTATTACTGTTAAAATGATTTGAAAATTTGTCTTATCTTGATGCCCATAAACGTATAGAGCCCCATCAGTTGGAATTTTTTACTCCATCTTACTTAAGCAACAATCTAAATCTGTAGGACACATAAGTACACAAATTGATACCTCATATCCACCAAGTAAATAAACCATAACGTAGTCAACCAGTACTAAAGTTAAAGAAATCCGTGATGTCAGTCATGCTTCTAAATAGTATGGGATCCCTTTATTGGAACGTTGCTTCCATCCTCGGAGCCTTTTAATTGGATAGAATAACGGCGACAGAAATCTCAAATTCAATCTAAGGCATCATCCAAATTGAAAACTGGGACTGTTTCACCCCCCCTCTCCCCTCCAAAATACTTTAAAATCATCTAAACCACAGGCGAAGACTAAGGCTGGCACAAGTACTAAAATACTACCACAGAGGTCTGATACTACTCGTAAACCAGATCTAGAAAAAAATCTAAAACCTCTACTCCTGCCTCTGCACGGTGGAAAACTGTGGAAAAGACAGAAAAATTCTTCGCTTAGCTTATGTATCCGAAATGTTAAAGACCCGAAGCAGCTACAGAGCTATGTGGAGGAAGCCATGGAGTCTGTCTTGACACTGACTCGGATTCTGAGGAAAATACTAGGTTAGAAGAGTATGTGCCTGATTGAATTCTTTTTTTTATTAATCTGAGTTTTAATCATATGTGTTTATGTAGTATTTGTCTGTTTAATTTTTCATATTGTCTTATTTTAGAATTTTAACTATTGAAAACTTTTTAATCGCTGACTGGTTTTAATTATACTTTAATTTCATGTATCACATTTCATATTTCCGTTTACTTCATAGCTTTGACAGTCTTTTAATATAATTTTCACTTTTTCATATTTAACATTTTATATTGCATTTAACTTTATCGTATTCATTACCTTGTTCTTGGCGCAGCATGTCCCACAGGAGACCTTGCACCATAAAACGCCATCCAACCAACCCACCTTTCTCCTTGATATCCTGGTAAAATTTGACCTTTTTCCTTCATCTGCAATAGTCCTTTTCAAGGATTTATCTGGTTTTACGTTTAATGAAACTAACAAATCTCGTTTACACGTATGTACGCCCCTCCCCCCCCCCCACACACACTTTTGAGTGTAAGCAGTGAATTCTAGTTATAAAACTCTTTAAATTTCGCATCCGCTAAGTGTACAATTTAAGTCTCAGCCTGCAAATGAGATGGGAATCCTTTGACAAAAATTGGCTTTTTATCCAAGATCCTTTGACAAAAATTGGCTTTTTATCCAAGATCCTTTGACAAAAATTGGCTTTTTATCCAAGATCCTTTGACATTTCGCATTTTTTTGTTCGCAATTTGACAAAATCGGCGTTCTTTTCAAGATCTATTGACAAAATTTGTTTTTCTGTGATTCACTGACAAAATTAATGTTATTCCCGAGACCCTTTGACAAATTTTGCCTTTTTAAAGCAATCCTTAAACAAAATTAGCAACTTTTGATAAAATTAGTTTTTTCCTGCACAATGTGTACGTTTCCTAATTCTTTGACAAAATTTGCATTTTCATTATGATTCTTTGACAAAATTCAGTTTTCTGTGATCTTCCATGATAATTTTTTTTTTCATACTTGAAACTGTACAATCGTATTGTTTATCCTTGCAACTGTACACTTAAAAGAAAATCTGTAAATTGTACAATTTGACAATAATGAATATGCATAATGAGGATAAAAGCAATCTTTTCTTAAATTATTCATTGAAACTTGCCTCATAAGTATACTACTAATTCACATTAAAACTATAAAATAAGAATTTTATTTCAGGTTTAGCCAGACTTAATACCAAGAAAAACTTTAATATATAAATATATTCAGTATATACAAATAGTGCGATTATCAGTGAAATGAGCAATATCTTAATTTTTTCTCAGAATTAAATTTATACTTAGATAAGGCATGAGCTCAATAATATTAATAAGATTTACATATTAAAATACATAAAGAATCGTAAGAGTATACTGTGCTACACTTTTCTACAATTAATTCATATCAATGTAGTTTTAATATTCAGAAATATGTAACTTGCGTTCAATCTTATAATGGAATGCCATAGAACTTGTATCTTCATGCGGCATTGGTAGAAGTACAGCTGATACAGGCACCTGAAATAAGATAAGTTTTTTCGATTTCCATTGCTTCTAAAAATTGTACCTATGAATATTTTTGGAACTATGACAGCATTTCTCAGCTGTCAGAATATACAAATAACAAGCATACATATTTAAGGTGATTCTCAAATACCCTTTTTAACCAGGGTTGGCAAATTGGCCCAGCCCAGAAAAAACCACCCTACATTTACTACAATTAATTCATATAAATGTAGTTTTAATATTCAGAAATATATCTTGCGTTCAATCTTATAATGGAATGCCATAGAATTTGTATCTTCATATGGCATAGGTAGAAGTACAGCTGATACAGGTACCTGAAATAAGATAAAATAAGTTTTTTCGATTTCCGTTGCTTCTAAAATTTGTATCTGTGAATATTTTTGGAACTATGACAGCATTTCTCAGCTGTCAGAATATACAAATAACATGCATACATATTTAAGGTGATTCTCATATACCCTTTTTAACCAGGGTTGGCAAAGTGGGCCCAGCCCAGAAAAAACCAACCTTCATTACTACAATTCATATAAATGTAGTTTTAATATTCAGAAATATATCTTGCGTTCAATCTTATAATGGAATGCCATAGAATTTGTATCTTCATATGGCATAGGTAGAAGTACAGCTGATACAGGTACCTGAAATAAGATAAAATAAGTTTTTTCGATTTCCGTTGCTTCTAAAATTTGCATCTATGAATATTTTTGGAACTATGACAGCATTTCTCAGCTGTCAGAATATACAAATAACATGCATACATATTTAAGGTGATTCTCATATACCCTTTTTAATCAGGGTTGGCAAAGTGGGCCCAGCCCAGAAAAAACCAACCTTCATTACTACAATTCATATAAATGTAGTTTTAATATTCAGAAATATATCTTGCGTTCAATCTTATAATGGAATGCCATAGAATTTGTATCTTCATATGGCATAGGTAGAAGTACAGCTGATACAGGTACCTGAAATAAGATAAAATAAGTTTTTTCGATTTCCGTTGCTTCTAAAATTTGCATCTATGAATATTTTTGGAACTATAACAGCATTTCTCAGCTGTCAGAATATACAAATAACATGCATACATATTTAAGGTGATTCTCATATACCCTTTTTAACCAGGGTTGACAAAGTGGGCCCAGCCCAGAAAAAACCAACCTTCATTACTACAATTCATATAAATGTAGTTTTAATATTCAGAAATATATCTTGCGTTCAATCTTATAATGGAATGCCATAGAATTTGTATCTTCATATGGCATAGGTAGAAGTACAGCTGATACAGGTACCTGAAATAAGATAAGTTTTTTAGATTTCCGTTGCTTCTAAAATTTGCATCTATGAATATTTTTGGAACTATGACAGCATTTCTCAGCTGTCAGAATATACAAATAACATGCATACATATTTAAGGTGATTCTCATATACCCTTTTTAACCAGGGTTGACAAAGTGGGCCCAGCCCAGAAAAAACCAACCTTCATTACTACAATTCATATAAATGTAGTTTTAATATTCAGAAATATATCTTGCGTTCAATCTTATAATGGAATGCCATAGAATTTGTATCTTCATATGGCATAGGTAGAAGTACAGCTGATACAGGTACCTGAAATAAGATAAGTTTTTTAGATTTCCGTTGCTTCTAAAATTTGCATCTATGAATATTTTTGGAACTATGACAGCATTTCTCAGCTGTCAGAATATAAAAATAACATGCATACATATTTAAGGTGATTTTCAAATAACCTTTTTAACCAGGGTTGGCAAAGTGGGCCCAGCCCAGAAAAACCCACCCGGGTTTTTCTGGGCGGGTCCACCAACAAAAACCCACCTGGGTTTTTGTTAAAAATGGATTTTTGCTAAAAATAATTTCTGAATCTGCAAATCCCCCTAATAGTATAATACAAATTTTTCTTTTAAGCCCAAAACCTAGATGGTTTCTTTTACAAAATCGCATTAAAAAGAGTCATATTTTTGGTAATCAGGTGATAATTTATTTCAGAGTATTCATTTTTTCAATTTATTTTACAAAAATATATTTCAAATAAGTTACGCAATGTAATACAAAATAATTATAATTGATCTTTTTTATAGTTAACAATCAAAATCCCTCGCACTTTGATTTTTATGGTAATGTTTAATTTTTTACTAATTTTTCACACTGACTGAGTCTAGTCTCTTCTGTAATTTAGACTATATGAATCCAAATGCAGAGAAAATCCTCTTGATGGAAGCAAAGCTAGATGAAACAGAATACAGAGAATGGAAAAAAACTAAAAAAATCAGAATCTAACTTGTTTTTATTTCTCTGTATTTTTCTTTTAAGAATTTTCCATCATTATGAAGCTGAGAAAAGTGATTTAGGAAAATAGTCTGTCTTTAATTTTAAATGCCAATATCGCAGGTAATCACTCTGATACTGCATTATCCATTCATCAGTTTCTTCCTCTTTTGTTAAATTAAGCCTTTTTCATTTAAACTTTGCATCCATTATATTAGCTAAAAAATGCTCGGTCCTGATAATCTGTTAGCATTTCAGCACAATTTACATGCGTGATTTCAATTCTTCAGATTCCATCAAGTGTCACCAAATCTCAACAGAACATGACAGTGTGGTTGTATCTTTTTGCAGCTCATGAAGAGCTGAAGATATAATTGTTAACTGCTTTTTTAAATTCAAACACTTCTTTCCTCAAATACTATTTTTATTAATTTTTGTAAAAATCTTAAATTCTTGCTTGATCTGTTTCAAACTTTAAGATAGCTTAGCTTATAACATGCGATAAAAATTTATAAAAATAATGCTGTGTCAAATACTGCTATTTTCTGTAATTTCTGCAAAAAATTTAATTTCTTGTCTTAAAATGGCCCTTCCTCGACTTATATGTCTACAAATAGGTTGTTTAAAAGTTTTGTTCAAATATATTTTTGTTAAGAATATAGTGCACTACCTGGTAGTGTGTGAACAGTATGCCTGCTATACAGTGCTGTATGCAACTGGAACCTACTTTAGGTTCGGCACGACATTTGCATATCAATTGCAGATTTATTCAAAAGGAAGGATCCTTTTGTGCATATACAGCATCCTCTACATGGTGTTGTAGGCAGAAGAGATACGGTTAGAGATGTGCATCTAAATTAGAGATTTGCTTAAAAGGAGGGGCCCAGTAGTGTATGCTTTCGACCTGTTATGAGGTGACATAGGCAGCAAGGATTCGGTTTGAAGTTTATTCGCTTAAAGATTTATGTATAAAATGACCAGCCCTGCTAGTTGGCAAAGCCAACTTGTTTAATTATCATAGTTACTAGTTATTATAACAAATTTAATTATAGTTACTACAAAAATAAAATTAATTATTCATTGTGATAACTAAAATATATTTAAAAGTGATAAGAACTCACTTTTATCATTTAAAATAGTATTAAGTTATAGTACTATTATTATTAGTATTAATAATAGTCACTAATATTAATAATTAACAAGAATTATTAATAGCATGAAAATTATTTTATATCGGTTAATAAACTTATTCTGATATTACTTTTAAGTTTTCTATTGATGTTAGTATTAATACTAATTGTCTGAGCGAAGCGAAGTCTTTATACTCAGAGATACGTAACGATATTAAAATTCAAAAAAATTCTTTCGTCAAGCAAATCTCAAAAAGTACTTGTCGGATTTTGATTCTGTTTGTACCAATAGGTACCTATGAAGGTAATCTGGTGAATGCACTACATACGAAAAATTAGTTCCAAATGGTTTAAAAGTTATATTAAAAAAACTGATAAAAAAGCACAATTTATTTGCATACGTCACAGAAACTTGGTGTGCGTTATTTTTCACTGGCTGGATATTTTCATAGATAAGCGAATCAGTACATGGAGTAAATAGCAATTGTCTGAGCGAAGCGAAGTCTTATACACATAGTACGTAACAATATTAAAAGTCAAAAAAATTCTTTCGTCAAACAAATTTGAAAAAATACTTGTCGGATTGCGATTCTCATTGTACCAAACGATACCTATGAGAGTAATCTACTGAACGCACCTACTTTCGAAAAATAGTTCCAAATAGTTTAAAATTTATATTTAAAAAAACTGATGAAAAAGCACAATTTATTTGCATACGTCACAGAAATTTGGTGTGCGTCACATTTCACCTGCTGGATGTTTTCGTGAGATTCCCAAATTTAAGCACATGGAGAAAGGAAAATACTCAAACAATTTTTACGAACAATAAATTATACTTAAATTCAAGAAACAAACTGGAAAAAAATTTTGCTGTTGTTGTTAATTTAAAAGAAAAAAAGCCTTAATTCTCAGTAAGTTGTACTCGAGATTTTGCGACATTCTTTATAATAGCACTTTATAACCTCAATCAGCATCTTTTATATTTCGCACATGCAATTTGGAAACAATTTTGCCGTGTTTAAATAAAATACGTGCTAAAATAAAATATTGCTGCAACTTGGTTATCTCGTTGATCAATTTCGCCAAATTATACATATTGGCATATATATATTTTTTTATTAATAACGAAAGAAGAAATAAATTAGTGGAATATTTATAAAAATACAAATAAAAAGTGTGATAAAAAATCACTTGATGATGTTTTAAACACATGTATCGTATTTAATGCGATATTCACGATCATTTATTATTGGCCTTTTATCTTATTGTTTGGCGATACTTTTTTGGTCGATGCAATAATCAAGTAATACAAAAAAAAAAAAAAAAAAAAAAAAAAAAAATAGTTGAAGCGATGAATAAATAGTTATAAATAATAAACATAATAATAAATGTAATAAAAAAATATAAATATCACAATAAATCGCAAATCGTAAAATACTTATAGCAATATTCAAAAATAACGTTTTCACCAATTTGGCGGGGGAAAAATCGCGCTAACGTGTAGCTTATATTTTTACTCATAAATATGATATCTGTGCCATATTTATGAGTAAAAATAAACATAAACGATCATCAGGTTTGAAATCTTAATTTTTGAAGCCCAAACTGGACCATGATTTATAAAAACGCCAAGGTGAAGGTATTGGAAAAGTACCATGAAATTAATGCAGAGATATCATATACGCACCGGGTATGGCGCAATTTTGGCGAAAATCACTTTTAAATTAATTTCTATTATTTTAAAAAGGAAGTAACAATAAAAAAAATACGATTAAATCTAGATTAAATGAATATAGAAAAAATAAATAAACAATTTATTAATAAACAAACAACAAAAAATGGGTTACCATGCAATGTAAATAACGATATTTTGGCGCTAATTATATAAAAATGTGTATCATATCCTGTTCTAAATTTTTTGGCGAGCTTTTTTTTTTCTTTTTGGCATGAAATAAATTGATGTGGTTGCGATCTTCAGCTTGAGAAATTGCTTTTTTTTACACTTTCCAACAAAGCTGAACAGTATTTATGCATTCGGTTTTTCGATCCGTCTGTCCACGCCCTAGCATCCATAATTATACACCGATCTATACGCAATCGGTAAACATTATTTAGGGTCCTCTAGGCATGTTTGGTAATGTATATGAAGTATGTGAGATTAATAGTGTATCTACAGGGGTACCCAGAAGAATTTCATTACATTATGGTTCGTTGGGTGAAATCCTTTGCAGAGTATTTTAATGAAATTATGCTATTAGAAATGTGTGAAACATATATAAACCATTGAATTTCATTAAGATTACGTTATAACATTTTTATAACGTTTATAGCATTTTTAATCCAATTACAGGGACACACAAAAGAAATCGGTTACAATACTGTCTTTGAGCTGTAATTTCTGGAAATGCGTTTTCAATTTTTGCATATGCTTTTAAATTTAACTGTTTTTTAGGTGTGTCCCTAATTAATATAAATACTTAGTACCTATAATCGTCGTCTGATTCGTCCGTCTGTCTATCCGCATATAACAGCGCAAAAACTATCCAACCGATTAGTTTGAAAGTTTAAATATCTATTTGTTGCCGAATTTTGTTGAGTCATTGCAAATTTTAATAAAATCAGATAAATAGTTCGAATACAGGGACAGTCAAAAGCATTCCGCTACATTACGGCTGATGGGATGAAATAGTTCCAAGTACTTTTTATTGATGTTAAACCCGTAAAAACATAATGAAATCAATATGCATTTATGAAGAGCATTAGAATATATATAGTGCCAAACATGCCGCGCAAAAAATATTTACTTTCATTTACACGTTACCACAAAAGAATACCATTACAAATTAGTATGGGGGGGGGGCGAGAAATATTAACTTTTCAGCTTTACTAATCTAGGGATTTAAATTAGAGCCATTTTCTCAATTTCACTAGCAGATCTTTTAAATAACTGCTTCGGGTAAATCTGCATAATCGAGTTCAAGTTGGCGTATTTGAGCTTGCATGTTATACTGAAAAAATATGTTGAGATTTGTAAATCCCTTGTAATGTCACTTGACGGCTCAAAGCTTATGCAGACGAGATATTCAGATTTCATCCGTACCTTATAGTATAGACATTGTCAACAGTGTAATAATCGTAAAAAACAGAATATACGCCCTAATCAGAGAGTATACGCTCAAGTTAGAGAATATACCCTAGAATGTATTACTGCAGCTTTTTGAGAAAGAGGAGGTATACAGTGGTTCTTAAAAAATCCAGAAAGTATACGGCGTACACCTCTGTAAACTCTCTACCACATTCATGATTGCCAATTCGTTTTATTTTATGCATTCTAAAGCGAAATACAGCTCAATTTCATGAGAATGAGTTTGAAAAGAAAACAAAACAGCGTATATAGTGGCCAACATGCACGACCCATTTAAATCAGATTGAGCATATCTGGAACAAATGTTCGAAAGGACACATTGTATTCCTTTGTAGGCGTTTTCGAGATTTTTATATATATATCATTTTTTAAAGAGAGAATACCCTAAATTTTTATCGAAAACCTCATCGCATGCATATAAAACAGATGTAGACATTATATTATTATGTTTATTAACTATTTTGTTCTAACTATTTAAGGGCACACACACAATGTAAAAAATTCCCTCATTCTAATGAGGGAATTCATGAATCATGAACCATCATGATTTGCGCCACTTTTAGGTACTAAAATTGGTGTGTATATTCTTGACATCATTTCAAAGAGTTCAAATTCCGATACAAGATATTTTAATACTTTATTATAAGTATTATTTTTAATGTACTGCTTGTTTCGAATTTTATACCCATGCATGACTGTTTTGTATAGTTTGATTTCCCATTTTTTCACCATGTATAGGAATTTTTATGTACTACTTTGCAATTGTACTATTCACTTTGCTATTTTTTGCCGTTTCAATTTGGACAATATATAATTAATTAAAGATAGAATCTTTTTTTAAGCATATTATTATTAAAACTCTGTTCTAAGCAATATCGCTCAGACTAATCCCTCTGAGGGAAGTCCTAGTATCAGAATATATATTTATTAACTGATATTATAAATAATATTAATTAGTAATAAATAGATCAGATGTAATTAAAAAATGCAACTTAATAAATATATTTTTAAATGAGTACACATATATTATTAAATATACAAATATACAGAAAAATAACTAAAATTCGCAAAAACCCAGAAAAATCCACAAATACACAGAAAACCCCACAAATAACCGTGCGGGTTGGGTTTTTGCTAACCCTGGTAATGATACTATGTGAAATTATTCACATGTTTCTAATGTATTAAGAAAAAAAAGTTTAAAGTCGGAGAATTATGCTATTTTTGGCAACACCCGAGTCGCTGGATTAAAATTCTAATTTGAACTCAAAAGTTAACTCTACAGAAGAGTAAGTTACCTTTCAGTGTAATTTACTGATCTATTATTCTAATGACCTAATCTTTATCTATTTCATAAAACAAATCAAAGAATGAAAAGCATATTTCTTGCAAAGTAGCTTTCTTTAAATTTCAGTAGAGATGTATCGAATGGTTAGAGGCGAGATAAAAAGGCCCCAGTAAGATTTTTAAACAAGTAAGAAAAATCATGCGTTAAGCATAGATTATGAAGCACTTTCCAACACTTAATAAAATCTTTAACAAAACTTTGTTATTTAGGGAAATAATAGTGTATAGCCAAATATACCCAAATATGTATTCCAGTACATTAGAACAGCCCTGTATTTCATATGTCAGTTCATATAATGGAAAAATTTAGCTTAGCAAGAAAATACCCAGTAGCTTGAAATTTCTTTTTCAGCAATTCATACTATTTGATGGAAACATACTTGAATACTTTTGTTCAGCCCTGTAGTTTAATTGTACCTTTATTACACGTCAGCATTAGGCTAAAATTTATTGTAAACTAAAACACTTTTAAAACAACTGAAATCACATTCTCATAAATCATCATTCATAGGCATCCATGTACCAAATTCTTTGCGTGGCCCTGTATATCCCTTTATCTATATTCTGCAAACATTTCTCAGTAAATTGAAGGCAGCTCAGAGTAAAAATGCATTGCTTATTTAAGAACCACGTTTAAATAATTTACGCTCATATTCAGTAACGTTGGTGAGCTCTTTTGGGTAGCCCTGTATATCAACTATAACATTTATACACACCATTTAATGTGCATATATTTCGCGAAATATAAACTCGAATATCTTGATTAAAATGCATTTCATCATCGGACACATATACAGTACTTCGGAAAGAATATACTATTTGAAATCTTTTGTATGGCCCTGTAAATGCTATGTACTTCATATTATGCAAGACAGTAGCGTATAATTTATATTAAGCTTCAGTGACATATATCAATTTTATTATACATGAAAAAAGCTTAATATATTTAAAATATGTCACACACAATTCCCCCTTTTATCATTATCTAATGAAATTCTTTTGTATGGCCCTGTAAATGAATAATAGCTACATTTTCACCTTATATTTTATAGAATGCATATTTTAATGTTTGACAGGGTATAACATCTGTAAAATTCCTTTGAAACGATTTTTCCCCATAGGCCGTAATGTAATGGGAAACTTTTGATTCGCCCTGTAGATAAACTAATCATGGTAGAAACTTCATTTTCGATAGGACTTGTTCTAGGGTAAACGTCAATAACATCCTAAAGTTTCACGGCAATCCGAGTATATTAACGATTTTTCCACATGGGCCGTAATGTAATGGAAAACTTTTGATTCGCCCTGTAGATAAACTAATCATAATAGAAACTTCATTTTCAATAGGGTTCGTGCTAGGGTAAACGTCAAAAACTTCCTAAAATTTCATGGCAATCCGAGTATATTAACGATTTTTCCCCATAGGCCGTAATGTAATGGGAAACTTTTGATTCGCCCTGTAGATAAACTAACAATGGTAGAAACTTCATTTTCAATAAGACTTGTGCTAGGGTAAACGTCAATAACGTCCTAAAATTCCATGGCAATCCGAGTATATTAACGAGTTTTCCCCATAGGCCGTAATGTAATGGGAAACTTTTGATTCTCTCTGTAGATACACTAATCATGGTAGATAATTTATTTTCAATAGGGTTCGTGCTTGGGTAAATCTCAATAATGTATAAAAATTTCATAGCAATCCGAGTATATTTACGGGAGTTAGAGCGCGGACAGACGGCCATCCGGCCAGACGGACAGACGGCCAGACAAACCGAATGCATAAGCACTTTTCAACTTTGTTGGAAAGTGCTAGAAAACAAGATGCATTTATAGTTAATTTGATACTATACGAATTCACTGCAAAAGTTAACGGAAAATTCCAAACATTTAATGCTATTGGAATTTTTTTAAATCGATGTTTGAAAAATTTATATTAGTTGGCACCCACCTCCAAAACATTTTAAAATGTATCCTACTTTACTTTAACCCCTTCCGGTGCAGGCAAATTCTGCTCATAAAATAAGAAATTATTGACACCGGAATTTAAAAACGACTTTTATAGAAATTATGAAGTCCCAAATTAACGCTTTCATTGTAAAAGCGAAATTTCTTTAAAATATTCTTGGTACCGTTTGGAATTATAATTAAGTGTTCCCGGAGTGGGCACACTGCACCGGAAAGAATTAAAAGCTGCTCTTTCCATTGTCTGGACTTATTCTTGCAACATTTATCTTGTGTATACAAAATTGAAAATTTTTGAAGACATATTAATCGTAATGCAACCCTATTCCCCATTGGGTCATTTCTCTTAATTTGGAAACTATTACAAAAGTATCTAAAATATCAGTCTTCAGTTTTTGGTCAATAAGGACAAAAGATTGTTCGCATTAACAAAAATAACTAGAAATTCAATGCCAAACTTAATTAAGAATCTTTCATTAAACAAATATTTTAAACCAAACTTTTACTGTATGTTGATCACAAAAATCTATTAGAGTTGGTGATTGACACCCTGTTTGGTTATTTACCATAAAGTGGAAAATCTTTCGTACAAAATAACTAGTACTAATGCGATCAATAATGCTCTGGGAGCTGAGACATCGGATAGCTCATTTTTGTTCTCCTGGCAGACCTATTTCCATCTGTTTTTGAATTTTCTCTTTTTACTAAATGAATAACTATCTTTTGAAGGTTAACTTTACTGTGATTGTCGTCATCTTTTCAATCTAGTCTGTCACTTACGACAGCATATTTCTTAAATGGTCATTATTTGAAGTTTTTGACATTTGTTTTTTGAAGGCATAACAAATCATTCTCTACTCCATTCCCCCAGAGGGTCACATCTCGTACATAGGCTACTGCTGCTGCCCCCCCCCCCCAAAAAAAAGGTAATTTTGTCTTTACTTTTTGGACAACAATGACAGAAGATTGTTCGTGGTAACAAAAATAACAAGCAAATTTAACGCAACATCTTGCATTAAACTGATATTTTAAAGCACAAACTCGTTATGTTGATCATGAGCATCTATTTGTGTTAGAGGCTGTTAAAGGGTCTGCTTGGTTATTTACCTAAATGGTAATATTTTTTGTACAAAATTATTAATTCAATTAATATTTTTACACTAACAACGAACCAAATACTTATGAAGGGGAGCAAAAAGACATCGGATTTCAATAAGTTTGAACGGAATTTTTGTTTCAAACTAATTTTGGAATATGTTATTGAAAAATTAAGGTGCTCTGAAAACATGCTGAAAGCAAGGATTATTAGAAGTCTCTGTAATGTATTTCACTTATACAAACTAATGTTTAACTCTTTTAAAAATGAGATTTATTTGAAAAAAAATATTGAATGTAACAAATCGGTTATTTCTTTCCATACCATACTTAAACAGTGTTTTCCTTGTCTTATCCTTGGTCATAGAAATAACTGATAAATACCATTACTTTAGTGGATTTCGGATCCATTTAAGAGACAGCAATAAATTACCAATCTTAATATTAATTGCTGAAATTGGTTTCTTTTTTCACAGAAACCAATCGTGATATTCTTGGTATCTGAATACCTAACTTGACAGATGTAGTAATTAAAATTCTGAATGTCCAAATAGTCAATCTACATTTAAAAAAAATAATCCATGCTGTTAAACTATATGGGGGTGTAATGAAAATCTTGGGTAATTACGGTATCTTGCAGATTTAATATCGACTATCACAAGTTATCATCAATGCCGTGAAAAGTAGATCGATAAAAAGATAAATATGCAGCCAGGTTCTTTAAAGTAAAGTTTTATTTTCACCCTTTCGAGAGAGTAGGACGCTCAACGTAATTATTGGTAGTTACAGCAGGGCCAGGCCAAGAGAAGAAGTGAAAGTGACCCTTCTTTTAGTCAGAACCAAGATAACATCAGTTGTCAGATATCGCCAAAGGTTACAATGTTTGGCATGTATATGATATTTGGCCAAAATATACGTGCAATATTTTTCTTCTGAGAGAGAGATTTTTGTACTTAGCATATTAACAAGATAATCGCTAATTGGCGAAAAAAGAGTTTAAACCTTGATATTGGAATTTGAAAAAGCAAAGGAATTTTGTGGGATAGGCTTTGGGGCTCATGAAGCGGTCTAACATTTGCGAATGTATACCATATAAGGAGCGGTATCATGAGAAGGAGATATATTGGAATATGTACGACGCGCAAAACATCTTATGCAGCATTTTTATTGTAGAGCAGCTGGAATAAGAAAACCACATTCGGTTTTCTATGACCATATAAGGTATGGACAAAGTGAAATACATGTGCTGGGATTTCGGTGACCGTTACATTAAGGGATTGGTTTAAGTATTACTAAAATGAGAAAAGGGGCGATATATTTATAACTTCAACTGTAATGTAGATCCTGTTGTGATTATGATTTTTTTAGTTACTTTAAAAGAAAGGATTTTTTTTAATAGAGGAAAAGATAAGTTTATCAATTTGTTACCTAACATCGTCATATTCAATGATATATGATATATTGATATCATATATCTCCCCCGCTGGTTTGGGTTTGAAAAAATTTTGGACCCGGTACGAAAATGTCTCTCTCAGAATTACATACAAAAGTGTAAGATTATGCTGGTTAAATATAATGAATTGATTACATATATTTGAATTTATGCAGTTATACATTATGTCGACATATGCTTATATATCTTCAGAGACTCTCTCTTTTATTTTTATTTTTTTTTTTCAATGTTCATTTATTTTGATGTTGTTGTCGTTCCGGAACACATTGGCCTTTTATTGCTTAGAGTTCAGGCCTTATTTGTGCTTTTTCTAGCACTTTGCACACAACAAGACATTCTTCCTGTTTTTTTTTCTAGGTATACCATATATTGTTCCTTTATAAAGGTTATCTTTTTTTTAATCAAAGATAAGGCGCCAAATGCAAGGAAGATGTTTAATATGTAAAATAGTCATGAAGTTCGTACCATCAATTGTTTATAATACATATGTTTATGAAGAATGTTAGCTATAGGTCACGAATAATATAAAAACATAGGTTATGGATAAAATGAAATCTTGAATAAAATATGAAGAATATGAAGTATATAATAAAAGTATGAATTATGTGGTACAAATATGAAAATCTATACTAAAAGAATACGAAATAGATAGTAAAAATATGAAATGTAGGTTAAAAATATGAAATGGAGGTTAAAAATACGAAATGGAGGTTAAAAATATGAAATGGAGGTTAAAAATATGAAATGGAGGTTAAAAATATGAAATGGAGGTTGCAACCATGTAAGTGTATCATAATAATATGAAAAATAATGAAATGTTATGGATGAAGTGTATTTTGTGACAAATGAGTATGTTTAAAAAAAATAAGAAAAAAACAAAAATTCGTGTATCCACACAGGACAAGCAAAAAAAAGGAAAGCGACACGCGATCCATAAAAAAGGTGCTGCCCTAAATCTTGTCAAATGACAAGGTGATGGCATCGGCTTATGGCCTAGCCCTATGGGAAGTGGGAATATTGGCGAGAGCCCACATTACATGGACCCTCTGCTCCTCCCGAAATCTTTTGCTTTCTCAGAGGAGCGCACGTCGCATTACATAGAAAAACAGGGAGTTTAGGTAAAATTGGTGTGAACTGCACCAATCCGAAATTCCGTTTCTCACCACAATGAAGTTACAGGTCCTTTGGGCGACTTTTGAACGGGCCTTCACTTCGAAGGGGCATAATTAAAAATAAAAAAATAAAACTCTGATACATATGGTATATATATATATCTGAAAGGGAATGTCAATCCTAGAGTAGTGAGAAACAGCTTTGTCATAATCGGTTAGAGATTTATTGTGCATCATGATTATGTTTGATATGACTAAAATTTAATGTATGTGCAATGTGATATGTTATTTTTATTATTACTATTATTATTATTATTATGTATGAACAATAAAACTACTGAAAGGGAAAAGTAAAAATCTTGGCGACAACCCAGCAAATAAGAGACAACTGCTATGTGGAAGCACCCTGTGATGGAGAACCTGGACCAGCCATGAACTCCCTCAAAGGAAACTCGAACACAACATGCGTATCATTGTGATGTACTGCATTTACTGTAAATCTATGTTAACCTAGTATTGTGATGGGCTGTGTTAAAAACGAGATCTTAGGTTGTATTTTATGGAGCTGTTTCCTGGGTGACTTATATTTTCCTCATGACGCACAAATAAATGATCATTTCTAGGGGGGGGCTATAATTAGCCTGTCAATGTGTACTCTGAATGCCGATTCATCGGGTGAGTGTAAACGCTTAATGGAAACAGAAACTGGCGAATATTTATGTACCACAATAAAAGGTCCGGTGTATTTTGGTTTAAATTTATCCACGGATTTGAGGTACACTATATCCTTTTCTAAGATTACTCTTAGTTTCGCTCGTTTCTGGAAGTGTTGATTTCTCTTTTCTTGTGAATTTTTGATGTTAGTGTATGCTTTTTTGTAAATTGAATTCAAATCATTTAGCAACTGGTAAGTTTCTATCCCCTTATCAAGGATTGGCTGATTAATAGTTTGATCAAAAGTATCAAATAATAAAGATAGTTCTCTTCCAAAGTGTAATAAGTTGGGGGAATATTTAGTGGAAGAATGTGTGGAACCATTGTATAGTGATTTATGTATACGTAGTGCATTTTCAAAAGAATGGCCTTCTTCAAGTAAAGTGGTAATTGAATATTTTATTGATTTATTTACTCTCTCTGAAATTGCATTACTTTGGGGGTGACCTACTGAGGAATGGAGTATTTTTATGCCCAATGTATCGTTGAATCTGTTGTACATGTCAGAAGTCAGTTGCTTACCTAAATCGCTGAGAATAGTGGCAGGTCTGCCAAAGGTAGTTATGTAATCAAATAAACATTTAGCAATTTTGTCAGTTGTTGTTGTATGCAAAGCAAATAGTTCGAGGTGCCGTGAAAAATGATCTGTTACCGTTAAAACTGATTGTCCGTTTTTAAATGGTCCTAGTAAGTCAATCCCAATGGTATGTCCTGGGTGGGTTGGTGTGTAAGTGGGCTGAAGTGGAGCAGGTGGTGTTATGTGATGTTTTGTTTGAATACACTTAGTACAAGATGCTACAAAATTTAACGTGTCGGTATACATTCCTTTCCAAAAATATCTAGCTATTACAAATGCATATGTTTTAGTTAACCCAAAGTGTGACAGATGACAAATTGTTAAAACTTTAGCCTTAAGTGAGTCTGGTACAATAATATGGTACGAAAATGTGTTATTATATACGTTTTCTTTTTTTGTCATGAGCACCTTACTGTCAGGATGTATGAAGTACATCGGAAATTTTTTTGATGATCCATTTCTTAAAATCTCATTGTAAACTTCGGCCAAATTTGGGTCCTTTCTTTGCTCACTGACAAATGTGTCGTTTGATATTTCAAGTAATGGATCCTTGTTTGTATCTCTGCCTGAAATTAAATAATTTACTGAGTTGGGTTTGTTGTTAATGGATTCTTCGATATTGTACGAAATATCATTATCTACAATTGGTAAAGCATGAGGGTCATTAAGGAGTTCAGGATTTGATTTAAGATCTTGGGTGTTGTTTTCAAATGTACACCTTGATAGATAATCAGCAAGTACATTAGATGATCCCGGTACATGTTCGAAGGAAAAGGTGTATTCAGAAAGTTCAGTTAGCCAACGTGTAGTTAAATCCGCAGGGTTACATGTATTCTTGTATTTTTTTAAGGGAGCACTATCTGACAAAATTACAAATTTCCTGTTGTATAAATAGTACTTAAATGCGATTACGGATTTATAAATGGCCATTAATTCAAGTTTTAAAGCTGGGTAACGTTTTTCTGCATGTTTAAGAGATTTAGAAAAATATGCAATAGGAAGTAATTGTCCTTCATGTTCCTGTAATAATGCACCAGCTATCGCTACCTTAGATGCGTCAGTGTTAACGTAAAAGGTTTTTGACCAATCTGGTAAGCGAACCATAGGTGAACTAAAGAACACTTGTTGCATTTTTTTGAATAATTCTTGGTGTTTTTGTGTCCATTTAAATGTAGCTTTAGGAGTAGTCAAATCAATGAGAGGTTGAATAATTTCCGAAAATGATGGCACCAATGATTTATAAAATGTTACTAAACCAATAAATTTTTTTAATTGTCTCTTAGTTTTTGGTGTGGGAAACGAGTTAATTTTAACAATGTTTACCTGAATCGGTGCAATAGAGTGGTTTTCAATATGGAACCCTAAGTAGTCAACTGCTGATGTATGAAATGTACATTTGTTTGGAGTCAATGTTAAATTATACTTAGTTAAGATTTTAAGTATTTTATCTAACTTTGAACAAGTTTCCTCAAATGAGTTTGACCCAAATATTAGATCATCTTGATATGAATATACTCCATCAATTTGCAATTCATCAATTAAAGAATCCATTAAATGTTGGAAGAATCCACTTGATGACTTTAGACCAAATACTAGGCGTTTATATTTAAAAGTCCCATAGATACATGTAAAGGTTAGTGGGTCTTGAAATTGTTCCGGAAGGTCTATTTGATGATACGCCATTTTGAAGTCTAGTGAAGTGAAAAATTTGTATGCGGATAAATTTGAAATTATGGTTTGTATTTTTGGTAGGGGGTATGATGAGCCTTGTAACACGGAATTTAACATACGTAAGTCTAGAGCGAGTCTGTATTTCTGTTTTCCAGACTGATCAGTCTTCTTTTTTACAAGCAAAATGGGACATGCCCACTCAGAACAATTTCGTTCTATAATATCTGCTTCAAGAAGTTGATGAATTTGCTCTTTCATTTCGTTATGTAATGATTGTGGGAGGGGAAATGGTAATGTTTTTATGGGATAGTCATTTATAAACTTTAAATTTGGGACTACCTTGTCTGTGTGGCCTAGTGTTTTTATGGATTTGGAAAATGATGCATAATTATCAAGCAATAATTTTCCTAACTTTTTTGCATTCTCTTCCTGTAAATGATTTAAATTAAAGTCACTAATTTTTAGTTCTTCTTTACGTTGATTTAATGTTTCATTTGATGCCTGAATATAATTTCAAATGTAATCCTTTAAGTTATCCTGAGATTTAAGATTAAAATTCGAAACATTTTCACATGAATTCATAATTTGATGAAAATTTGTGTTTTGTGACGGGTCCATAATGTCCATTGTTTCAAATAAAGTTCCTATTCGTGCATTTTTGTTTATGTGTACAGGTTTAGTAGATGAATTTTGTATAAAAACATAAAACTGGAATTTTTGTGGGGATCTAGTTGTGTTTTGAGTTCCTTCCATGTCTGATTCATAACTTTGACCACCTACAATACTATCGTAAGAAATTATATTCTTTTTTGTTTCACATTGAAAATAGTAATGTTTTCTTGGGTCAATTGAATCAGTTTTTATGGAGATCCACCTCTTTTCCTGTGGTTCTAGTTTAAGTTTATTCTCCAATCGAATTTCTTTTGGGAATTTTTCCGATTGATGTATTTCATGTGTTTCAAGATGATGTGTTTCATTCTCACATAAGGCAGAATCAAGTAGTGGTATGCTAAATTCATTTGTTGACATTTTATTCTTATGAATATCTATCACAATTCTATTTTTGTGAATAAAATCAAAGCCTAAAATTCCCTGGAAGTTAGCGGAATTCGATATGTCAACAATGTAGAAATTATGCGAGAATGACTTTTGGTGTATGCGAATAGAAGTTTTAATGCATGCAGTGAACTGAAC
This sequence comes from Maratus speculifer, assembly GCA_964019185.1. Taxonomy (NCBI): domain Eukaryota; kingdom Metazoa; phylum Arthropoda; class Arachnida; order Araneae; family Salticidae; genus Maratus; species Maratus speculifer. The sequence goes on from OZ025303.1 coordinate 70,262,317, forward strand.
ATCTGAATTAACTGTTTTAATAGTGACGCCTGTTCCTAATCTTTTATATTTTAGTTTGTCTTTAATTTTTTCAAACAAATCTTGTGATATAATTGAAATGGATGAACCAGTATCGAGCAAAAAGTTAGTTTTATGTCTTGCAATGGAGGCCTTTATGAGGGGGAGTGTTGGGGATGAATTATTTACATTGCAAATAACTGCAACTTTGTCATCACATATGTTAACAGTTTGTGAAGCTACTTCATTATTGTTTTCGACTGTTTGTGATGCAGAATTTTTGGACAATTTAACTTCACATTTTGTTTGCGAAGCAACGGATTTAACCCTTCTGTCTGGACAGAGTGTAGGCAGTGTTGGGTCATGAGTCCATGGAAATTCGTCTGAAGTTGCTGATGTGTTAGACTTCTTTTGAGATGTAAAGCCATCAGCTGAAGTACATCTCATTAGTAGTTTAAATTACCATTTCTGTTATCATTTCTTCTATAGTTATTGTCGTATTTATAACTATGTTTATTTCTATTTGAATTTGCTCTACGCCATTTAAAACAATGTTTTGCTGTGTGGCCACGCTTCGCACATAGCTGGCAAGCGGGTGGTGATGTAGATTTATTTTTACGTGTGTTATGTTTAGGTGAAACCGTATGCTTCCTTTTAAAGTCCTTGTTCGCATATTGTTCACGCTGTTTTGAATTTTGTGGGGTTATACTGTGAATTGCGTCTATGTTTTGTTCATTTGGAATGCTTGTTAGTGTTAATGCATTGACTCTTTCAGTTACAATTTTTAACTGATTAGCAATAGAGTCTGCTACAGGATTTGTTGTGTTACATGTTTGTAGCAAATTCTCATTTTGCATTATATCCTGCAACATCTGTGCCCTATCAACAGCAGTGTCATAATCAAGAATGTTTTCCTCTTGCAATTTAATTCTCAGTGGGGGTGGGATGCACGAGATTAGTTTTGTGTATTTAATGTTGTCTAAGGCTTCTTTATCTTTTATGTTATCATGTACTCGAGTAGTTAGAATATTTATTCGGTGTGCAAGGTTTCTAATCGTTTCTTGAGGTAGCATTATTAAATTGTTAAATTCTACGAGCGCTGTTGTTTTACTAGGGGGGGCAAAGAATTTTTTGAATTCTTTTTCTACAAATTTTAATTTGTCAGCTTTATAAATAGATGGGTTCTGAGTAAAGAAAGTAAGCGCAGGTCCGGATAACTTACTACCTAGAAACTGGATGGTGTCCTGATCCTTCCATCCGTGCGCTTTGGCTAATGTTTTGATTTGGTTGAAGAAAAAGTCAACCAAATTAGCATCGCCATCAAAAGTGATGGTTTTGAAAGTAATCTTAGAATTAGCCATATCAGTTAAATATGTAGCTGATCTAATGCAACAAATACTAAAAGAAAAGGTTTAAAACTATTTGTAAATGTTAATTGGTAGGTGTAGGGCTACTATTTAATTGCACACGTATTCCTTTGACTAAATTCTAAAGATTTCAAAGGTACTCACAATCATTTAAAGTCAAATAAAATAATAATAAAAACACAAAATATCACTTAAATAATAAAAATAGATACCATAATAAAAACTGTTAAAGCACTTAGTTAAAAATATCTAGCTCGTAAATGAGATAGTATTAGAAATGTCTTACTCTTATATTTTTTTTATCTATTACTGAAAACATCTATTTGTTCTCTCATGACTCTGAACAAAATATCACATTGAAAATTACTTACTTTGTATCAAAAAAAATTTTATGAAAAAAAAATCGCCTTTTTTTTTAGATTAAAGAGTAAGAAAATGTATGTATGCATAATAAAAATATAAAGGGTATCTTATTAATGCTTGGATACAGGATTATAATTGAGATGTTTTAATACCGTAAGATAAAGTTTAATCAAATAAGTATTAAAAAGCATTATTACTATTTTTTTTTTGAAATGCTCTGAACAAAAAAATGTTATTTAAATAATCATGTATCCAAATAAAACAATAACAATAATAATAGCAAAACATAAATCTAAGTATTGTGGCATTATTGATGTAATAAAATTTCGCTTGAGCACAAATTTAATTTTGATTTTTTTTTGTGTGTGTGTATGTTTTAGCACCCCTGTCAACAGGGATCAGACGCATATTTCAAATTCAAAACTTGTGTGCGTACCATTGATAATCATTTCGGAAAGTACTCAAGGAATAAAGATAATTGGCACACACTTTTTTTTTAATATTTTGCGTATTTCTCAATGAAAAATTCTGTATGAGAGATTGATGACTTATTTATCACAAACACTTGATTGCATATTTCACTCTTTTTGTGCTCGACTTGTTGCCACATTAATCGCCACTACTTTTTTGGATTTATTATTTTTTTTTGTGTATGTTGAAAATTCTGATGAGAAAAGAAAACAAAACTTTCGTTGATATCACATTTTTTTGGGTATCTTTCTTCACACACACTTATGACACGCATTGCAGCTGATAGACGCCACTGAAAGCACGGAGATGAACGGAGCATATATCACACATGATGAATTCGCAAACAATTATGACGAGCACTGCAGTCGAAATTGAAAAGAAAAAAAAAACTGCCGAAGACACTGAGTTGACCGCAGCACGTCGAAATACGAACGCGATGATGAATGTTGACAGCGGACGGAGCCACGCAGGTCGATCAATCAGGGTCGAAGAAAAAAAAAACTTTTGATTTGACATCACTTTTCCAGCTGGCTAAGGCTTGAGTAACTGTCATACTGGGAGGGACGAGCCTCTTTTGCCGCATCCAACACCATGCGACCCATAGAAGGAATACGTCTCGAATCGTGTGATGCACAGACGGAGCAATAAATCTTGAGTTGTTCGAAAACACCGCATGCCATGCAGAGAAGATGCGAAACCGCTATAGACAGCAGCGATTTCTCCGGATTCTATGAGCGTCCATACTCCTCTAGTCGGGTTAAGTACGGTCTTATAGCACCAAAGTTTGTAATGGAAATCTTGGGTAATTACGGTATCTTGCAGATTTAATATCGACTATCACAAGTTATCATCAATGCCGTGAAAAGTAGATCGATAAAAAGATAAATATGCAGCCAGGTTCTTTAAAGTAAAGTTTTATTTTCACCCTTTCGAGAGAGTAGGACGCTCAACGTAATTATTGGTAGTTACAGCAGGGCCAGGCCAAGAGAAGAAGTGAAAGTGACCCTTCTTTTAGTCAGAACCAAGATAACATCAGTTGTCAGATATCGCCAAAGGTTACAATGTTTGGCATGTATATGATATTTGGCCAAAATATACGTGCAATATTTTTCTTCTGAGAGAGAGATTTTTGTACTTAGCATATTAACAAGATAATCGCTAATTGGCGAAAAAAGAGTTTAAACCTTGATATTGGAATTTGAAAAAGCAAAGGAATTTTGTGGGATAGGCTTTGGGGCTCATGAAGCGGTCTAACATTTGCGAATGTATACCATATAAGGAGCGGTATCATGAGAAGGAGATATATTGGAATATGTACGACGCGCAAAACATCTTATGCAGCATTTTTATTGTAGAGCAGCTGGAATAAGAAAACCACATTCGGTTTTCTATGACCATATAAGGTATGGACAAAGTGAAATACATGTGCTGGGATTTCGGTGACCGTTACATTAAGGGATTGGTTTAAGTATTACTAAAATGAGAAAAGGGGCGATATATTTATAACTTCAACTGTAATGTAGATCCTGTTGTGATTATGATTTTTTTAGTTACTTTAAAAGAAAGGATTTTTTTTTAATAGAGGAAAAGATAAGTTTATCAATTTGTTACCTAACATCGTCATATTCAATGATATATGATATATTGATATCATAGGGGGAGCGGATGTGAATTTTGGATAGTCAAACTTACTATAAAATTTTTTGGAGCGAAGTCCTTAACTTCAGGGTTTAACGCCTTTGCTTTACTTTTTCCATTCGTTTTGGAGAAAGTGGAAAAATAATTTACACTTTTTTAATTCTTTGGTAAAATATGATACATAATCCATGATGTTAAACTACATGGGGGAGCGGATATTAATTTTGGACAGTCAAATTTATTCACTATAAAATTTCTTGGAGTGAATTCCTTGTCTTCAGGTTATAACGAGTTTGCTTTACTTTTTCCATTCGTTTTGGAGAAAGCGGGAAAAGTATTTACATTTTTAAATTCTTTGGTAAAATATGAGAGAAATAATCCATGCTGTTTGTGAATTTTGGACAGTCAAATTTATTCACTATAGAATTTCTTGGAGTGAACTCCTTGTCTTCAGGGTATAGAGTTCGCTTTACTTTTTCCATTCGTTTTGGAGAAAGTGGAAAAAGTACTTACATTTTTTAATTCTTTGTTAAAATATGATACATAATCCATGATGTTAAACTATATGGGGGAGCGGATGTGAATTTTGGACAGTGAAATTTATTTACTATAAAATTTCTTGGAGTGAACTTCTTCTTTTTGGATTTCTTGGAGTCCTTGTCTTCAGGGTTTAAAGAGTTTGCTTTACTTTTTCCATTCGTTTTGGAGAAAGCGGAAAAAGTATTTACATTTTTAAATTCTTTGGTAAAATATGAGAGAAATAATCCATGCTGTTTGTGAATTTTGGACAGTCAAATTTATTCATTATAAAATTTCTTGGAGTGAATTCCTTATCTTCCTACGGTATACCTACGGATTAACACCTAACAAGATGATGGAATTTTATTACAGAAATTGCACAATGCGAAGTTATAAATAGTTAGAAAATAGAGGATATTTAGATTGTTTCTTCTGGCTAACCTCTTTTCTTCTGTTTTGAAAACTTCTCTCCTCCCTAAATGGATAACGATCTTTTTAGAAAGTTAACTTCACTGTCATTGCTACTATCTTTTCAATGTGGTCTCACTTACGATAGTATTTCTTAAACGTCCATTCCTCTTATTTCAGTGTATCTTCGTTATGAACTCTAGTCCTACAGTTCTTTTATCATTGCCCTTTTGTTTAAAGTACAGATTCCCTTTCAAATGGACAAATAAGTCTGTACAAATTTTTGCTGGGGGGGGGGGGTAGTTACGTTCCTATAACTGCCATCCATGATAAATCGATATGTGACAAGAGTTGCTTCTTTTTTAAGGAAAATGACTATAGCATACGCTTCGGTTGATACAAATATTCGAAAGAAACTTTTGACCTGATGTGAGGTTTGATTGGTTTCTTTATTTTCAGCGGTTCTAAGGAAGAGTTCTAAAATATGCATCCCAAGACTCATAGATTACTTAATATTTCTAACATTTTGTATACATTAAATGGCCAAACTCAGATTTCTGAAATCTGACTCTAAATTTTATCTACTAAAATGACAGAAATTTTAACTTTCTTAGTGGTGGTAAGTACTAGTTGTACTATTCAGAATTTTGTGGCACCATGCTTTTAAATATACTACTGTATACACGGATTTAAAATTCTAAGTACGTAATTTTCTCTCTGGAGAAAGGTTTTAACTAATCGCGATAAATGTATTTCGTATTATTCTGTCTTTTCAGAAGTTTGTCGGAGCAATGTACTATTATCGTGTAGACACTGCACCCTATTCAGTTTTCCGCTTGGCATCCAGTAAGACTTCAATTGACAATGTACAAGGAAGGGTGGGGAAAGGGGGGGGGAATAAACCGAGCTTATCGACACAAAACAAATCACCAGGAATTATTAAAATTCAGTAAATGCTCGACAGAATCCGTATTGTTTGCTTGAATTTGCAAAGAAATTGGGGGGGAAATTTTTTTATAGATGAGGTTTCCTTTTTTGGGACGTGCTCCAGTAAAACGGTATCCAGAAGAAATCCAGTGAGGATAAAGAATTTAGTTGTAACAGCATCGAGATTTTAATTTTTGTTCAAAAGTGGTAAATGAAAGACCTGGTCCACAAGGATCTAAGTCGAGACCTACTGAGATTCCTAGTGTTCTCGACTTTTATGTACTTCGATCGGTATTTGAACACTATACTGCTGCTGGAAGAATTAAAGGAATTTGAAGGAACAGACACAATCGAGATTGTAGGGTGTTCCGTTTATTAAACCAACGGATCTTTAAGAGGGGTGAGAGCATCGAGTAGTTCTCGGAAAATGGAGTTGTAGTAGAATGGAAAGGCAATAAGTAAACTGTACCAGCGTCGACATGTACTAGCCGTGACCCGTAAGTGCCCGAAGGAAAATAAACCGATGTTTCTCGTCCACCTAACGTAACGAGTTACAACGCATCAATTGGAGATTTGCGATCAGTAAATCGAGGCACATCTAGCCCAGTTAAAGCTAGAAATAAATTTTAAACGACGGTTCATTTCCTTGATTTGGCTGTGGTAACTTATGGATTCCCTACAAATAAGGTGTCAAAGCAACAAAGTTACCCCGTAAAAGAACATTGGATTTAATATATTTTCGATTACGTTTGGCTGAGAACCTGTTAGATGTACAATTGCTTAAGAAAAGATCAAAGAATGGCCTCAGTGACAGCAAGATATTGATGATTATTCTACAGATAAATTCTACAATCCGCCAACTAAGATATATCTGAAAGTAAGAAGCTGGATGAAACCTACCAACGGCCTTGTTTCGACGATCTTAAAACGGACAGGAGTTGCCGGTTTCAAATTTTCCAGACGTATAAGAGTGGGATGTGAGAAATGTGATGTTCATATCTGCCCAAAAACAAATTCGTTCAAACATTTTTTTCGATCACTGTGGCAGATAAAAATTATCTTGCTAAACAGTTTTGCTTAACCCCCCATTTTTTTTTTTTAGATATTTACACATGTAATCTCAAACTGCACAATTGTATTGTCCTCCCTTGGCATGAGCCGACATTGGGTGAGTGTTTTCCCAAATAGGATCCTATCGATTAGGGAAAGTCATCAAAACTTTAAATTTCTATCAGAAAATCTTCCAATCTTAAAGGAATCGTAACGTACGAACCTAATTGAATTGAAAACACATTTCCATTATTACCCAGACAGTATTGTAAGATTTGTCACAGTATATAGATTAAAAATAACATGAATATCCTGTTCTAACTTAACCGTAGTGGAATTTAATGATTTATATAAGTTTAAATACATTTTCAATAGCGTAATGTTATTAAAATACTCTGCAAACAATTTTTCTCCATAAACCATAATGTAATCGAATTATTTTGGGTGCCCCGAAACAATGAACTACTAATCCCCACAAGCTTCTTTTCATATAAAATGCCTAAATGAAACTCTCAAATTGCATGACAATCTCGTATATTTACGAGAGTTGGATCGCGGACAAACTGTATAAACACAAACTTTACTGGCAAGTATTTAAACGGGTTTTTGCTTGGTACAATATGAAATTTTAAGTGTGGTGGCGGGATGGCTATACTTTGATCCAAGGAAAGAACTCGTGACATGTTTCATACTTATTTTAAAGCACTTTTTATTCTATCTGATTAGACGGTTGTCTGGTAAATTAATGTTAGATATACATTTTTTTTTCGTACCTCCCTATGCATACATGAGATTAAATTTTTAATAAAAGGGAACACCAAGCATGCTTTCTTAATGGAACAACTAAGTTTCTATTAATACTTTAATAAAACATCTAAAAGAGCATTCTTATTTCTTATACCTATTAAATTCTAATACGCTTACCGTTAGTGTGTCTGTTTTGCTGAAAGTACGCAATTCCTTTGAGTGGTAGTTAATGCTATCGACATGGAAATTTCAATTCTGCATTGCAGAAGTGAAAGGAGTGACACTTTTTAATGTTTTAAAGGTTAACATTCCAAATATCTTGGAAGCTGCCAAATTGATGCCAAAAATGCTTTTCACTTGATAATCTTGGGCAAAATTAATTAGCCTGAAATTAATTTGCATTAAATTGAGACGTCAGAATGACTAAATATGAAATTAAAACGGAAATGGATTGTACAGCAAGTAAATATATTGGTATAATGTCTGTTAGTTAGCATTTCAGATTTTATTTTATCACTTCATTCTGTATTGTAGAAATATAGTGCAGAAATTTTTTTGTTAGTGAACTTCTGAAATTTCTTTTTTAAATTTCTTTGTGTTGAGGACTAAACATTTTATACAACTTTAACAGGCCGTTTATAAACAGAATCAAATTATGTTATCGATATCAGGAATATAGGATTGAGGTGTGGGTGAATTAACGCAAGGTTCAAAGAAAACCACGAAGAATTCCGGTGTGCAAGCGGGTGAGACAAGGTTCAACACTCTAGACTTCCCATGCTACTGGAAAGAGGATCATGCCAGTTTGGGGTAAACCAACAGACAACTTTGGCCTCTGTTTCAGGTAGACGGGAAGTGAAAACAGGTCCAGTGTGTATTAATCGGCAGGTCATTTGTTTAACTGGCTGGGATCAAGTGAGCAGTCACTAGTCCTTTCGTTAAGAGTAGAGATTCACATAGCGAAGTGAACGTGCGGGGGGTGGCGATTAGCGCTGTTGCCCTTTGTTCATCTGGGTACTGGGTGGTGCGGCCAGACTCCGAATTACTTTTCTTAATATGGATTGAAACTAAGAATTTCTATTTCTCGGATATGGAGAGCAAAAATACTGAACAATTCACTCATTTTTTGATGAAACGTATAAAGTTATTCAGAACACATTGAAGAAAACGTCACCATTTCTTGCTGGGAAAAACATTAGTGTGTTAACAACATTTACACCAGTCAACAGATCTAATGTTATCTACACGAGGGATAGACCCGAGCAGCAAGTGCTTTCTGTGCGGAGAGGAGTCTTTCTAAAAGAACCTAACCTGTATTTGCGCAAGGTTCCAAGAAAAGTTCCAGGAGAACTCCGCACGGTTAGGTCGGCGAATGAGATTGGGTTCAAACCCAGCACCTCCCGTGTTTCTGGAAAAGGGCCTCCTGGCAGTTGAGGGAAGCCAAAACACTGCTTTGACCTCTGTTTCAGGTTTACGGGAGGTGAATTACCCGTATTCATCAATCGGCTAATTGGCTGACTTGTATCTGGCTGGGGATCAAGTGAGAGATCGTTTACTGACCATCTTGTGACTGGGGAAATGGCATATGAAGCGTATAGGCACGAATTAGCGCGTTACCCTTCGTTAATGTAAGTAGTGGGTGGTGCGGCCAGGGTCTGAAATTTTTTTAATATGGATTGAAATGGTTTTCTATTTCTCTCCCAACTGGAGAGTAACAAATGGTACAAGTGATTCACTTTAAATAATTAAACGTCCAAACGTTTTTTTTTTTAATTTATTGAAGAAAAGTCTTAATTTCTCATTAGGAATGCCCTTGGGTAGCAAATGTCCTAACGAAAAATCATTTACATCGCTTAACAGGTCATTATAAACACCTAATTATTTTAGCTACACGAGGGAGTGGGTGCTCAATGGTTAAATCTTTGTAAAGAAGCCTGACCCGTATTTATAGAAGGTTGCGGGGAAAAAAACGGAGCAATCCGAACCGTTAGGCCGGCAGGCGAGACTGTTCGAATCCACCACCTGTCGTGCTCTTGTATCATGGCAGTCGAAGGAAACAAACTCACTACTTTGGGTTCTGCTTCAGGTGTACGGGATGCGAATTCTTGTTTCATGTTCATCAATTGTCTGAACAGCGGACTTGTCATTGGTTGGAAATCAGGTGAGCGGTCACTTATTGGAATAATACTGCTGAACAGCACAAATATTCTTCGCGCTTCCTAAATTATATTAACCTTTTTTATTTACGAATGAAGTTTGCAGACATTGTGAAATGCTTCACAATTTAATACTACACTGCTCAAAACAATTAAAGGATATTGCAGTTTTAGGTGGATTTTGTATCTGGGAAACTTTTTAGCTGATTGATACATGGTCGACAGAAATAGTAGGTTATATGAGAAAGAAATTACACATGTTTGGCAGAAAAAAATGCATTTTATTGCGCATTTGTGTACAAAAGGAAAAAACACAATTTGTTCATATGTGGAAAAAAAAAATAAGAAAAGGTGTTTTCTTCAAAGAAAATCATTTTCAGTAGGAGGTATGGTTTCCACGGGTGGCCAGCAACGTTGAACACCTTTGAGGCATGGACTCAATGAGGCTATTAATGACGAGTTGGGGTATTCTGCCCCACTCTTCCAGAAGAGCTCTTTCCAGTTCTTGGAAAGTTTATAGGGGTTGTTGGCGGCCAGAAACTCGTCTTCCTAGAGCGTCCCAAACGTGCTCGATTGGATTCATGTTTGGAGAACACGCTGTCCATTCCATTCGAACGATTCCTTCCTCGAAAAAGAAATCCTCCCAGGTTTGCACGATGTGGCCTGCAGTTATCGTCCATTAAAATGAAGTTATCTCCGATTGCTGCAGCGTAAGGGACTACAATAGGTCTGATAATCTCATCCCTATATCGGCGACCAGTCAGAGCTCCATCTCGAATGATGTAGAGGTCAGTGCGCCCGTCAATAGAGATGCCACCATACACCAACACTCCTCCACCGCCAAATCTGACACTTTCGTGCACGAACGCAGGATTATTCCTACTGCCACGATCCCTCCAGATGAAAATACGCCTATTATCCGGATGCACAGAAAAACGGGACTCGTCAGAAAACAGAATATTGCTCCATTCATTTCTCCTCCAGTTGACATGCTCTGTTGCCCAATCCCTGCGGTCGCGACGATGCCTTGATGTTAATCTAACACATACCATCGGTCGGCGAGCATACAGACATACAGCATGGAGCCGGTTTCGGACAGTGAGTTGAAATCGTGGTGCCTGTAGCCGAGCGAAGGTGTTGTTGGAGAAGAGTAGCGTTCATGTTTCGGTGTCTCCGAGCTGTTAACACTAAATACGATCTCCATTGGGCGTTGTTGCCCGTCTACGACCTTGCCCTGGTCTTCGGCCTGCACATCCACTCTCCAAAAAACAATTCCAGATCCTGGAAATGACACTTTGTGACACTCCAATGGCTTGCGCTACTTCGGCTTGAGTTTGACCCCCTTCCAACCTACCAACAATTCTCCAAGCTTCTGAATCTGTCAAATGACTTCGCTGAGACATCGTACTCATCGAAACAAAGCAATCACTGAATGTCGATCATCTTTGTCTTCATTCTCTTTTTCCCAGTTGAAAGTCAAATTTCATTCGCTGAAGCGACGTTTTTGACATCGAACTCAAAATTTGCATACTCCACAGTTTGAAAACCAGAAAAATTTGCATTTGTGATTCTCTTCTTTTTTCGGCAAAAAAATTTTCGTTTATATCTTTATTTTATATAAAACTTCAAATATCCTTTGTTTTGAGCAGTGTATTTCACTTGTGTTACATCCATAATAAATTATTCACAAATGTTTTAAATTTTGCCTAGTGCCTCAAAGTCGAATATTGGCTAGCCGACAAATATTACATCCTTACTAGCATACTTGCCTTTATTGTGTATAATGAAAGCTTTCAAATAGGACTAAAACACAATATTGCAATAAAATTTAGTTATTTCCAATTTACTTTGTTCCAACCTATAAAATAAACCGTTCCCGGTCTTCCATGCTTGTTTGGTTAAACTACTGGACAGTAATCTAAGGGTACAATTTCAGTACTTGCGAAAGAAATTGAAACAATATTTATAAAAGCATATGCTGCAAGGACAGCAGTAACTTTTTAAAAATAAAAAAACAAATACACCAAACAAATTTACGTATGAAAAAGAGAATCGATTTATCACATTCCATTGGAAAAACACCTTATGGCTCTCTGCATCTTTTTAAAACACGGATTATATTGCAAATTATTTTGAAATTTTTATCTGCATCATTCAGTTAACGACTCCCATTTTCATTTGCAAATTTAACATCTGAAAGGGAAACCCATCTAGACTGCACTTTCTATTGAATTACTTTAAAAATCCTAAAGAGTATATAGAGGCAAGTTTTCTATGCTTGTTAGACTACATCTGGATGGGATAACCCGTCCACATTGCTTTTCTGTTCACATTATTTCTATTTCATTTTGTATTGACCTACTTGGCGCAGCATGTCTTAAGGGATTTTGCGCCGTTAAACCAACAACCACTTACTTGCGATTGGTATTTGCTGAAAAAAGTCTAGGGATTTGCTAGTTGTGGTTTTAGTCGATTTCATTAAACTCCACAAAAGTAGGCTTTATGGTCAGGATTTTGCTCTAAACTTTTGGTGCAATATCGGAGCTTTTATTATCCGCAAAAGAGCTTCCATTTAAAAGATCAAAATTTCCGACTCCTTATAACTATTCGTCGGAATAGAATATTTCCTACAAAACGCAACTTTAAAAATCCATAATTTTACGAAACAAAGTTGCCTAATTATGCTTCCTGATAACTTCTTGCGATGTTACAAATGGCAATGTTATAGCCACACTAACACTACTTATCGTGGCTGTTACCTGTACGTGTTGAGTAGAAGTTGGCTACGACAGTAAATTCTGAATACTGTGCGAACTAAGAGTGACTATTCTCACTTTTGTCTAAACTGGATCCATAAAAAATCTTGCGGTTAAAATACTTTCTTGCCCTAAAGCTCAAACTTGTTGAATTCACGATCGTCTGAGAGTAAATTGCTCCAGTTTACTCAATCAACCCGTAAGGCATAAGCACCCAGAACAAATTAAATTTTCCACAAAGTAAGTCTGCTATCAACAGTAACAAAGTATCCTATAGAGAAACAGATAATGTCTATTGTACAGCTTAAGCATATATTTTACAAAAAATTATAATTTTGGCCACCATGCTCAGGACCAGTTAATATATAAAGACCAATAAAAAATCATGCATATAAAATAGATGAGGCCATAATTTTCTTCTCTGAATAAAACATGTAACCAATCAAAAGGGCATGCTTCCTATTAATATGTAGTTACACTTCTCAAATTCAACAAACTTTCATAATCATTTATGAAATGTAATAGAAACTTGTGCTAGTTTTTAAAAATGATTATCGCTAGATGCTCTAAAATTTTTTAATGTTTTTTAGTGTCAAGAAGGAAAATTAAACTCTGATCTATGGAAAGACCTCGTGACTATTTTCATACCAATTTTAATGCACTTTTTACTCTATCCGATAAAAGTTTTCTGATAAAAATTAATACTCATCAATATACAATATCTTGCTCTTTCCCACATACAAATATAAAACTAAATTTTGAATCTATGTAGAGCATTAGTTTTAAGTATGCTTTCTTAAATTGGCGTTAGTATATTTGGAGATAAGTTGTGCCATTAATTTTAGATATCTAACAGATTTTTTTGATTTAATATTTTATACGTATTAAACTGCAATGGCTTAACTTCTGTTGCGAATGTGTTGGTTTTAATGAATGTGTGGGCGAATGTTCTTGGAACGAAATACCTTGTATAAGATTTTAATGTACTATCGACATGTCAGTTTTCCTTCTGCATTTCGGAAAAGTGTATGCTCGTATGTTTTGTCTATTTTATAACATTGCATGATGTATCCAGGAAACGAGTTTAAAAACTGTGCACTACTTATAAAAATTCAAATTGAACATTGAAAATACATTGGAGGCTGCTTAATTACCTTTAAAAATGCTTTTCACTTGAGAATCTTGGGCAAAATTAGTTCGATTGAAAAAAACCAATACATTAAATTTTGACGTCAGAATTATAGAATATATTGGAAAGAACTATTTGTTCTAACAATTGATAGGAACAAATTTTCTTGCCCCGCGATTCAAATGAATATTGACTTTGTCATTTCTGTTGTGTAGTGTAAATTCTTTCGTTGGATTCAAATTCTCTTAAATTTCTTTAGGTTAGTCTAAACATTAACATCAATCGGCCGTTATAAATTCCATACAGTTTTATCTACATAAAGGATAGGCCTAAGAGGAGAGTGCTCTCCGTAGGGTTCGGTCCAAGGGAACCTAACTCGTATTTATACGTGGTTTTTTTTAACCTTACCTAATTTTGCATAAAGTCTGAACGGCGGGGCAGACGGGTGCGATTAGATTATAACCAGCACCTTCAGTATTCTTGGAAAAAGGATTCTGGTAATTGAAGGAAACTCTGCTTTGGCCTCTGTTTCAGGTAGATGGGAAGTGCATGCTGGTTTCGTATGCTTCAATCGCTGACTTGTGCTGACTGGGGATAAAGTAAGCGGTCTCAAGTCATCTCGATAAGGATGGAAATTGACACGAGTCTTAGAAACGTTTAGAGATCAATTTGCAGTTTAACGAATATGCATAAAATGATGGGCTCTGTAGTGGGTGGTGAGGCTGGAGTTTGAATTGCTTTTTGATGATACGGATTGAAATGAATCTTCTATTTCCCTCCCATGTGGAGAGCAACAACCGGTACAGAACAATTCATTCACACGGTTTATAATATAATGTACTGACAATTATTCAGATAATTCGCTCAGTCCGTCACCATTCCTTATCGGGAAAAATATTGGTCCGTTTTCTGAGAATTGCTGAAAAATGTCGTCTGGTGATTTTCTAGTTTTCTTCAAATACTTGCAATCTGTGTTAAACTGCCCCAAAACATAGGCTGTTTTTGTTCGTATAGATAACTAAATACAACCCGTGATGTAATATCAGAACCAAAACTTGTTTTACTGTCAAACTATTAAATTTTTAAAAATTCATAGAATCACGCCTAATCGCTATTTGTTAGAATGATAAATTGTTTCTTGCAAAATATTCTAACTTTTAATAGCCCGACTTTAAAATCAAAATTAAATTGTTAATGAATTGTTACATGAGCAGAATTGTTACATGATTGCTTCTTCTTCTGTCCGGTCTTATATCTCTAACATTGTTTTAAATGCAGAGCGAGGGCATACTAACACTACGTATCGTGGCTCAATTATCTGCGTATGTTGTGCCGAAACCGCCCCGAAAGAAAATGCTAAAATTTTGAACACTGCAAACTAAGAATGACCATACATCGTACTCTTTTCATTGACCCAGTTTGCACAGAAGGGATTCTTGCTATTAAAATTTCTTACCCCAGAATTTGTAAACTTGTTGAATCAAAGAACTCGTCTGTTGGAAAAATCTTACTCTAATTTACTGAACTTTTACGACAAAACCCAGACTAATATTTTCCAAGTAATTTGACTAAGAACAGAATAGTGCTACCAAGCACCCCAAAGAGAAACCAGAGATGTCTATTTTGCAACTAAGATATTTCGCCAAAATTAGAATTTTGGCCACCATCCTTAAGACCAATTACCGCCAGGAAAATGCTTTCTTTACGTATTCTCGGGCCTCACAACCCCGGCCACCCGGGTAATCTTTCTCTTTTCCTTTTCCTCATTTCTAATGTCTTTCCTTTGTTTCACTCTCATTGACGTTTCCTTTTTGGAGGTGAGGGCAATTCTGTATGACCCGATATCATTCTCTATATCGACTGAAGAATTGTAAACCACCCACGTATTTGCCGTGCATGGTGACCCATATGCCTGAAAAGGGGATCCTGGCAGATGAGGGAAACCAATACACTACTTTGGTCTCTGCTTCAGGTAGACGGAGGTGCATATTTGTCCCATATGCATCAATCGACTGGTCAGCTGACTCTGTCACTGGCTAAGGGACCAAACGAGTAGTCAATTACTAGTCATCCCGTTAAAGGTGTGTAACATTAAACACACGTTGGGTGTCATTTGTAACGGTTGGTTGGTCGTGGTGGGAGTTAAATGCAGACATACTCGGTAATTAAGATAAAAAAAATACAGTTTATTAAAATGATAAGGGCTCAAGGGAAGTGGAGCAAGTCTTAATTTTCCACAACTGAGAATACTACGAAAAAGCTAAACGCATACTCACAGGCTCCGGACTAGCTCAATCGTGGCACCTTCTAATACTTCTCACTATCTCTTGACTGAACTGCTAGATAAAACTTAGACAGCCCGTGGCTGTGGGTAATTCTTTATTCACTTTCAAATAATCAAAATGTAATTACTATGAAACTTCTTACCACGGCCAACTCTCAAGTCTAATACCGAAACTCCTTTACAACTCACTGGAGGCTCGCTGCTACTTTCAATCTGCTAGCACTTCGCTGACTAATACCTCCAGAACACTCGGCTGGCTAATGCCAGTGATTCCCTGGCTGGCTAATGCCAGAGACACTCGCACGCTGGCTAACGCCAGAGATACTCAAACTCCAAGCTTTTATATGCTGCAAACTGATACTTCACATTAACATATTACTAATAACCGCGAGCTAACTGCAGAATCCGAAAGAGACACACATACTCTAGAAAGTTAAAGTAAAAGAGAGGATAGATGTCGCTTTTACGCTTACACAAGTTAAATTATTGACGTCACGATCTCAGAAATACTAGAGTGCCTTTATGACAAAGGTCACTCCCTCACAGGTGGAGCCTGACATAGAATCGTCTTGTGACCGTATGGGCCCTGGTTATCACTGTTGCACAAACGTGCATTCCCTTGTTGGTCTCAGTAGTGCGGTCGCGGTCTGAATCCATATTTTTTTAATATGGATGGAAATACTTCACTTTTATTTCTCTTCCTTGTGGAGAGTAATAAACTGTACATAATTCTTAATTTACTCTGTCTTATTAAACGCACAGATAGCTTCTCTGAGCTTTTATAAAAACCTTCATTTTTATTTTATTGCTAAAACACTCCAATTTGTTTCTGGTGATAGTGACTCCATCAAAATTAGTCTATAGAGACTTACTGATTGAAGTTCCTACAGCCAACCAGTCGCAACTTCTGTTCAATTGTAATGTTATTGGCACATTCTCGGTTTCTGTAAAAGCACATCACTCTAAATTCTTGCCGTGGTTTAATATTTAAACCAGATCTGTTATTTTCCACGAAAGAACTTGTAATTAATTTAAAGGATCAAAAGGTCAGACGCACGCCGTATCGCTATCCGTAGAAATAAGCAGATAATTCTTACAAAACGCATAATACTAACCTTCAATAGCAATATTTTACTTACTAGAATCAAAGCCGGTTACCTAAATTGTCCATCTCGACCTTACATACTTAATCCTTTTCGTTATTTTAAATTCCAGCGTTACGGTCATATAACAATACCTGTCATGAATCTATTAACTGCACACGTTATGCGGAAGTCGGCCATAACAATAATGTGAAAAGCCGGAACGTTTCTTAAACTGCAAAGGAGATTATACATCACTCTCGCTCCTGTCCTATATGGATCCGTGAAAAAGAAATTCTTACTATCAAAATAACCCCAAAATTTCCCTACCCTGAAGTTTGCAGAATTGTTGAGTCCAGAACCCCATCTGCTAGCGTTTCTTATTAAAGTTCATTCAAACAGCAATATAAATCCGTAAGGCACAATAGCAACCAAAGAGTTCTCTATCTTATCCAATACACCGCTGAAACAAACCCGTACTGTCAGTTGTGCACTTAAAGGTTATTCATCACCAAAATTAACTTTGGTTATCGTCCTCGGAACCTGTTACAACAGAATGCCAAACTAGTCAATCGCAAATAACTTCAGTTCAATCCAAAAACTCGACCGAGCTCCAGACTAAGACGGTGAAATCTAATAACCCTGATTAATCTGCATTTAATTTACAGATCCAATATTAGTCAAACCAAGCCAAAAAACAAGAGACTACTATTCGGGGTTCTCATCAATGGCAAAATGTGGCCAAAAAAACCTGCAAAAATCACATGATCCATCTGTTACAAATCTGAAAGATCTAAACAGCTTAATTATATAGAAGAGGCTATGGAATCTGACTAACGGCTCAAGTGCCGATGAGAATTTGCGCCTGGTTGATTTTAAACATTGTTATTTTCATATCTCCGTGATTTTAAGAATTTTTCTTATGTGTATCTCGCACTTTGTTTATATTTTGACAATTATTACTCTAACGTTTTAATGTTTTTAATTACCGTTTTGTGTTTCAACCATCATCTTTAGACACTTTTAGCCGTTTCAATTTATTCATGTTGTCATTGTTTTCATTTGATTTTATAAAATTCCATATCTGTTAAATTTTGAGTTACTATTTTTGTTGTAGTTTTGACTGTATTTTGGCGCAGCATGTCCCTGAAGGGACTTTGCGCCATAAATCCCCAATCTTAAAACAAATTAAAATCAATTAAAAATAGTCTAACATATTCGCTAGTCAATCTCAGGAAGTCTCATTATCAGATTAGCTAAATTCTGTTTAATCTGCATATAATTTACAGAAATCTAATATTTATCACCCTGAAACTAAACTACAAACTTGTACAGAAACGTAAGGATATCCTGAAGTGTCCTCTTAGTTGGGGGGGGGGGGGGCAGAATAAGCTGAAGAAAAATTAAGTCATTTTACGTTAATGGTTACAAGGATAGTCTTTAAAAGATGGTACCAACTAGATTCGGTAAAACTGACCATACTTCCTGGAACATACACGAGATATTAAACATTTAAAATTATCCAAAAGTTTAGATCTTACTAAAGTAGAGCAACTTTGAGAAATAACTCTATAAACTTGAACGAGTAATTTTTATGAATTTGTTAGTTAATTTACAACCAGTAATTTATATCCAGTTTAGATGTAAAATGCTAATATTTTGCATAAAACATTTTTTCTACTTTTGAAGTAAAAGCGTTTACCTAACTCGTTCCTTTCAGTGGAAATCGTTCAAAAACACACAATACGGGGGTTTTGCCCCATCGCTGTAGTTAGGTGTTGCTTCTGAAAACTGAAATTAATATATTTCCACAGCTAAATATATACAACTTTTAGCAATAAATAGAAATTGGAGCTAATATATTATGGGTATTAAAGCTCCGACATCCTAATGACAATTCGTTATTTTGTTTTAAAGGGTTAAAATGTTTGATTCGCTCCAATAGGTATATCTGCGCTTACCACCCCTTGTTAAATTTAATACTTGAGTTTTCTTAAAGTATTGTGAGGGATCTGTGTGAATTGGATTTTAATTTTAAACACGATTATTCAAATCGGTAAATTATAATAGATGTAAATTTTCCAATGGGTGAAAAAAGTCCGGGCCAGGATTCGAACCAGGGATGTATTGGCTGAGGTCGCCAATGCTGTTTCAACCGAGTCATCTCGGACGAATTTTGGAGGACTTTTTCACCCAAATGACCTCAACGATTACAGAATCTGGTCTGATACTATGGATTAACTCAACAGAATAAATCGAAGGTAAATTCTGCTGAGCTGATCCATAGTATCAGACCAGATTCTGTAATCGTTGAGGTCATTTGGGTGAAAAAGTCCTCCAAAATTTGTCCGGGATGGCTCAGTTGAAACAGCATTGGCGGCCTCGGCCAATACATCCCTGGTTCGAATACTGGCCCGGACTTTCTTCACCCATTGAAACATTTACATCTATTTATAATTAATTTACCGATTTGAATAATCGTGTTTTAAAATTAATCTAATGTAATTTTGTATGTAGCGATTTTTCGCAGTTCCAAATTTTGACCTTCGATTTATTCTGTTGAGCTGATCCATAGTATCAGACCAGATTCTGTAATCTTTAAGGTCATTTGGGTGAAAAAGTCCTCCAAAACTAGTCTAGGATGGCTCAGTTGAAACAGCATTGGCGGCCTCAGCCAATACATCCCTGGTTCGAATCCTGGCCCGGACTTTTTTCACCCATTGGAAAATTTTACAAGTATCTGTGTGAATATTTTGCCAATTTGTTCATTCTTCTTTCTTTCGTGGTCATGTATCCGTTTAAATGGGATAAAAATACTTTATTTTACAGTATTCAAAATACTCGCATGGAAAATCAACTCATGAAAATTTAATTCTGCAGCAATGTAAATATCGTTGCAAAATATACTATGTAAATAGCTGTAGTCGAATTAGTAACGAGCTAAACAGCTGACTCATTTAAATATTTAACATTCCAATTAAATATTTAACATTCCATTTAAATATTTAACAATTTTTGCCTTTTTTGTATTAAATTAAAATACAAATATTGAAGTATTGTCAAAATTTAGATTTATTTTTCCTATTCCTCGATAACATAATCCAGAATTGTTAAGAAATATAATCTTCTAATGGGCTGCAACATACAGTTCACACGTTTTCGGCGCCATTAGAACAAAAACTCCCCGGAATCCCTGCACCAGTTAATATATTACATGACTTTAAAGTGCGAGGCTAATGAACTGCGGATATTGATATGCTAAACATTTGCATAATTTTTCACATTTTCTTGAAAATAGCTCATAACATTGATTTTATATTTTAAATTATACAAGTTCATATTAAAGTTCTTGTTTTTCGTGTACCAATGAGCAAGATTATGTGTTTTTAACAGTCCCCCCCCCCCCCCCCACACACATTAAAAATAGCCATTCAATGCTAAAATTTTTGAACAAGAAAATTTTAAAATTTTTATAAAGGAGGATTTTAGAAGGCAAATAGGATTTAAGAAAATTTTTTCTTAAATCAGATGCCTACTTACAAAATCGGGAAAACACTATTTTGGTAATTGCATTAGTTGTTGATAAACTGCTTCAGCATAGGTTAACATGAGGTTTTCATGATCAGATAGTGGAAACCTGTTGAAACATCTCAAGAGGTATGAAGACATGCGTTCTGTTGAGTTGGTGGCAATACATTGATATTAAATACTAAATATAAATACAATTTTTAACACAATCTAAAATCCCTATTTCTGAGTAATTTTTACTCATTTTAATGTCTAACGTTCTCTTAACATAAATGACATAACTGTGATTTTTACTTATTAACCCGTAAGTAGTGAAATAATTTTTTTGTTCCTTTATGAAATATATCCAATGGCAGAGATTATGGGTTAACACATTTGCTTAACATAACAATTAACATATTTTAATTGAAAAAGTGAAATTTCACGATTCCTTTTTCGAATTTCTACAAAGAATGAGTGCATGAAACTATTATAAATATTCATTATGTATTTTAATGGAGATTTACTAAATATTAATCTAATTTTTATTAAATATCAGCTAATACAATATATTGCTTCTACCTTGCCTTCACTAATTGTGGTATCATATAAATTTAATTCAATAACTGACAAAATAAGATTTCTGAGGTTTTTCCCTAAATTTATTTGAAATGGTTAGATGGCAACATATCTTTAGTCTTAATTTTACAACATTCCTTTCAACCATACATAACTTTTAATCTAAGTTATTTAGGAAGATACCCTTTAATACGTATCATACGTTCCTCATAAGTACAATATTAAGGGATTCAATAGAACTTAATTGCATGTGTAAAGAGAAGTCTTGATCTAAATAAGTAAGGCAAGATTTCTTATGACTTAAGTAGTGCGAGAGGCTTGATAATTCTTTATCGGTGTTCTCTACTACTTTTTCGCTTTGTTTTTAACTAGACAATCTTGGAGATAATGTTGCGAAAAAAATAACGAACATTTTTATCTGAAAACACTTTTGTTGCCAAATCTTGTCACACAAGGCAGAAAAGTATTTGTTTAAATGTTTTTGTGATGCTTACAAGGAAGGTCTCCATACGGGCATACTCAGAAAAATCTGAAAAAATTACAGAATGTTCTTCTCATATAGTTATATATGTTTATAAAAAACATTTCGGCAGAACCCCCTTATAACGTCCGTAAAAAAATAATAAAAATTTCGTTCATTTGGCGATTTATCTCCGGTTGGCGAAAAAACGAAATTTTGAAAAATACGCTTTTACGCTTCGAATACTTTTTAAAGAAAAAACTTTCTATGTTCAATTTATTTAAATAAGTTTAGTTTAAGTAATTTTAGTTTTGTATTTTTTGTCATATACGTGTATTTTTTTCATATACGTTTATGTGTACTTATAACAAAATTAAATTAATATATTTTATCATTTAAAACGCAATTTAAATTGATTAAAATTGTTCCAAATTGAAAAATACACTGTTAAAAATCTGCTGCATTTTGTTGCAACGCCCTCCCTTGCTTGTATAGAAAACGGTTACTTGGCCGTGAAATTTAGCTATCTCATTGGTTCGAATAGAGATATTGTATACAAGCGGTGGAGTGCGTTGCAACAAAATGCAGCATATTTTTAACAGTGTATGACACGATCAATTCACCGTGCTATGGAGCATTCTCATTGGTCAGAAGAGAGAGATTCTATAAAAGTAGTGGGGTGACGTTGCAGTAAATGCTGCAGATTTTTAACAGTGAAGTCAATTAAAATCAATTTTCAGATTCGTTAAAATCGTCTGCTTTTGGCGAGGAAATGCACTGCTCGCCAAATCCCGCGTAGCTTTCAGCTTTTCGCGCCAATTATTCCAAACTATTTTATTTTTTTACATATCTAATAATGAAATTCCGCCGCTAATTTTCACTGATCCTTTATTACCTACATGAGTAGTTTAATTCGTATTTTTTTCAAAAAATTCTGAGTATGCCCCCAATGGAGACCTTCCTTGTTAGATGCAACGTATATATCTGAAAATACATTTTAAAATGTATATTTATCTTTTTTTTCTTCTATAAAACTGTCTTGTAACAAATTTTAAAAATAAAGATCCCTTTCATGCGCAATTTAGGTAAAATACAGAATAATAAAGTTTTAACTAAACCATTTAAGAGATCTGGATAAAATAGCATTAATTTTCATTATCCTAACATTTTCTAATTTTCCTAAATTTTATTTATAGTTAGAAACATATTTGTGACATGTCTAATCAGCCTTAAAACTTTATAATATTCTTCATGATTCATTTTCACCTATGAAAATTAAGAAGGTATATTCTGTAACAATGTCAAATATAGCGGACGTGAACGCTAGGAATATATTAGCGCCTATTAAATGACAATTTTTTTAAAAATCTGTTTTAATACTTAATTTTTAAAATCTATGTATGCATGCTTTTATCTGTCTGCATAGAGATTTTTGCCACTTTACCCTACAAGTTTTATGATTTCTCGGGTGTACATATAAATTATGACTTTATCTGCAAACATAATACTGAAAATAACTTATATATTTCCACAACTAAATTCGATGCATTTATATTAAATATCTTGCGAATGGCCTTGTGAAAGGTCGCTGCCTTTATTCATCGGTAATGGCTAAGATGCACCTGAAATAAAAGTAACATATTTAAAACTAATTTCTTCTATTTGCACAGATTTTAACACTTGTATCTTGAACATTTTAGCACGTCGCGAGTTCATTGGCTGTTGGAGTAGATGGAAAAACAATTAACAAATGTCTTTAAGATCATTTTAAAAGCCATTCTAACTTCTGCATGCTTGCTGGTCATAGGCAGTGGAATAACCAATGAGGCGCCTGAAATGGCAAGTTTTTATCCAACTTCTAAACTTTTTACTATAAACATTTAAATTTGACACTTTCTTGGTTAAAGTATTGTATGTGGAAAAGAGATTAAATTGTAAATTTACCTCCTTAAGTGGTGAAGTTTGCAAGTATGCGTTCAGTTTTCAAGCAAAAATGAGCTTCAATAGTTAGAACCCTGTTAAATAAGTATTTTATGTCTTAAACTTGCTACGATTTACATGTAGATAGTTTTTTACATCCTCCTTAATATCCTATAAAATAAAGATTTACTTCCAAAAAGCAGTTTTATGTAAAATTGATGTAACGTATATATTTAAAAAGCAATATTAAGGTAGTAGCTAATAAATTCTACATTCTAACATTTCTAGAGGATTTTCTATACAATTGCTTAAAATATTTTGATAAATACTCCCTTACATGGAATATTTAAGATGGGGAGAGGGTACTTGAAAAACGTAGCAATAAAGGAAAAAAAATTTTTTTTTAAAGATTCCAAATGTAAAGTTGTTAAAGATTGTATAAAGTAATTTAAATGTAAATGTGCCAAAAATGGTTAAAATTTTCATATTTTATACCATAAGTACAAAAATTGGTAAGTATGTATTCAGTTTTCAAGTTAAAATAAGCTTGGACAGGAGCGAATTCTGTTAATAAAAAATTAAGTCTTAAAATCATCTTTATACATCTTTCTTAATACCCTATTTAAAAAAATAATAAAGATTATTAACTTTGAAAGAGCAGTTTCATGCATAATTGATGTAAAACATATTAATATCTTAAAAAGAAATATCAAGGTAGTCGCATGTATTATAACATTATAAAATCCTACATTTCTAGAGGATTTTCCATAAAATAATTTGATTGCAACATGTCTATTTCCCTTTTAAATTTTACATAACATTAACATACTTTTTAAATCATATCACTACTTACACTAATAAAAGCTATATATGAAAGTATCTTGCACGCAGCTCAATTTCTTTATCAGGCTTCTCTTTGTAGAAATGTTCTTTTCATTTGCTTAAGTCTTCTCTCCCTGTCGGACGAAATTTGCCCAGCTTTTTTTTAGATTACTGACAAAATATGAACAGTTATTTTGGCAGCAATTTCTTTAAACAGGATATCAGTTCCAGGTTATACCTGACTTTTCAGATATCGAGATTACACACAAGAACTGAATTAATCTTTATAAAAACACAAATTTTAAAGAATCGCAAAACAAATAATGAAGACCATTATACAATATGTATACATACATAATTCAGGATTACCAGCCTTCTTTAAAAATGAAGTGATGAAAAAGCTTGTAAAAAATACGAAATATTTTCCTGTACATCCTCCGTTATATTCTATAAAATAATGATTATATACTTTGAAAGAGCAGTTTCGTGCGTAATTGATGTACCATAATTTTGTACCATAAGTACAA
The DNA here is from genome assembly GCA_964019185.1 of Maratus speculifer. NCBI lineage: Eukaryota > Metazoa > Arthropoda > Arachnida > Araneae > Salticidae > Maratus > Maratus speculifer. The sequence goes on from OZ025303.1 coordinate 70,287,026, forward strand.
AAGTTGACATATGTATTCAGTTTTCAAATATAAAAATAAGTTTGGATAGTGGGAATCCTGTTAAATAAGTTTTTTTTAACTACATCTTTTTTAGATCTTCTCCTTAATTCTTAATTAACTTCTTTATATCATCATTAATATCCTATAAAATACTAAAGGTTATTTAATTTCAAAGAGCAATTTCATGCATAATTGATGTAAAATATATATTTAAAAAAGCAATATCATGGTAGTCGCCAATAAAAAAAAAAAAACCTCTCTATTTTATAATACCATTTCTAGAGGATTTTCCATAAAATTACTTAAAATAATTTGATAACTTGCCACATGTCTATTTAACTTTATAATTTTACAACGTGTTTCTTTAATCATACATCATTACTTTCATTAATTTGCGTCACTAAAAAAACTATTTATGAAAGTATCATACATACAGCTCAATATTAATGGGAGAAAAAAGCACTTATGTATTATCTGGGTTGGGTCATACTCATTGTGCCCGAAAACTCTGCCAAAAGTATTAGTTACTATAATCACCACCCTCTTTCATTTTTTTTAAACATTTTTAATTGAATAGTACCCTTTATACAGTTTTGATATCAAAAGGTAATGACAGAATTATTCATACATATACTATATAATATAATAATAGATATAAAATGATATTAAGTAATATTTATTGCAATAACCAATGGAGTTAAATCTATCGCTAACATTCACTGCTAAAAGCCTTAAATTGTCTTAAGTATTAAACATTGGCCTTATACAATTTTCCTTATTAACATACCAATTTGAGGCATTAATTTAGATCTTTAAAAATTTTTATTTATCACTAAACACATCGTCATTTATCATAATAAAAAGATGCAGTGATAGTCTATGCATTATAAGTGACATTTAAAAAAATTAAACCTAAGAACGTTTTCGTTCAATCTTGATAATCTGTTAGCATACTGAAGGTTATTTCTTCTCGATCTTTTATTTCACTTGAGAGATTAAGAAAATCCCTCATTTTTTCAATTTTTTTCTCATACTTTCCCCTACTTTCCTCAAGCATTTTCGACCATCTTGGAGTCGATGACTGCATGGGTCACGTCATTACATGGTTTTCTTTAGAACTGTTGATTTCAATTGTCAATTCTTAAATTCGGAACATAAGTATTTATTTCTAATCTTTAGAAATAAATTCGGGGTTATTTTACTATTTTTACTTTCTCAAAGTCTTATTTCTGTCATATTTCAGGAATGTCTCTTTAATTTACTTCGTTATTTTCTCGGCAATACTCGGTACCAGTATTTAATATAAAGAACTGTAGATAGCTGCATTTATAATGCTTACATTCACAATTTTCCTTATTAACATTCCAATTTAAGACATTAGTTTAAATCTTAAAAAAAAGTATTGTTAAATACATTGTCATTTATCATAATAAAAAGATGCAGTAATAAAAATGTCTATACATTAAAAGTGACATTTAAAAAAATTAAACCTAAGAACATTTTCGTTCAATCTTGAATCAATGGTAACTAACTAGGAAAATTATTTTTACTATCAATGTTTTTACTGGATGAGAAAAGCAAAGAAAATACAGATTCTAAGAATATCAAAAGTGAGTGCATTCTGTAATAGTAATGTTGATTAATCTTGAAACATAAATTGAGTTCCATTAGTTCATCGAGTGAACTACGTAGTTAATTTTTGCTAGTTAAGTTAATCATTGTGCTTGTAATGTTAAACTCATAAATTAAGTGAAGTTAAGGGGGTGGTGAACTATTCGATGTGTGAAAGTTGAACGTATCCAGTAATTGGTCAACTATTCACTTTTGCCTATTTTCATCTATTCCTTTTTAAAACTTGAAGTATAAATGAATAGATTTTTACTCAAAGCAATAGTCATTTACTTTGAATTAAAGAGTTCTCCCGATAGTTGACCTGGGTGGTTAATCGCTAAAGATGCTTAGTAAATTGCCAGTCAACAGTTCGTCATAAACAAATCTAATTTTCTTTACACGAGGGATATAGGCTCGAGGAGTGGGTATTCTCTGTGCGGAGAGCCCCAGGGGGATACCTTCTTTAGGTATTCACGGGCTTCAAAACCCCGGGCACCTGAGTGATCTTTCACCTTTCCTTTTCCTCTTACTCCTCTGGTCTTCCTTTCCTCTGTTTCACCCTCGTTGTGGTTTCCTCTTTGGAGGTGAGGGCAATTCTGTATGAGCCGATATCATCCTGTATATCGACTCATGGAGAATTGTAAACCACCCACGTGTTGGCCGTGCGCGGCGACCCGTGTCCCTGGAAAGGGGATCCTGGCAGTTGAGGGAAACCAACACACTGCTTTGGCCTCTGCTTCAGGTAGACGGGAGGTGCATATTGGTCCCGTATGTACCAATAGGCTGGTCAGCTGACTTTGGTCACTGGCTTTTGAGGATCAAGTGATCGGGCGAATATTAGTCATCTCGTTAAGAGTGGAGACTGACAAAGGTTTGTCTTGTGACCGTATGGGCTCTGGTTAGCACTGGTGTACGAATGTGCATCTCCTTGTTGGATTCGGTAGTGGGTGGTGCGGCCGGGGTCTGAATTATATTTTTTAAAATATGGATGGAAAATCTTCACTTCCTTTCACTTCTCTCCCTAGTAAAGAGCAACAAATTGTACAGACTTTCTCACAAACTCTTTTCTTTGTCTTTAAGCGTACCGATAGTCTCCCTGATAGTTCTTTTTAAAAGGATTTCACCTTTTCTCACTGCAAAAACTTTTCAGTTTGTATGGGGGGGGGGGGGGTCATTCTCTCAAAACTGCAATCTGAGGATCTACTAGTTGAGGTTTCTACATCTAAACAGTCGCCACTTCTCTCTAATTGCTCTACAATAGGCTCCGTTTCCGTACAAATACATAAAACTCTAAATGCAAGTCGTGGTGTATTATCTGAACCTGATCTGTTATCATATAGGGTAGATGTGCCAGTAATGGACCCCCTTAAGGAATTTCTCTAAAAAATTTTTTATTAATAGTTATAATTATTGTATACAAATTTTTTTCATATTATATTAACCTTTCAACAATATTTAACTAATATCATAGTTACATTTCACAATAGAAATAAAAATTTAATTTTAAATAATAGAAATATGTCTAAACACCCAAAAGCCCAGTAATGGACCACCTATGTTCCAGTAATAGACCGCCTATGTTCCAGTAATGGGCCACCCTACAAAAAATAACAGATAATTGCTTTTAGGTGCATTCGTAATTATGTAAATAGGTAGCACCTATAGTTGTCGTTCAGTCCGTCCGTTTGTCTGTCCGTTTATCTGTCCATCTGTCTGTCCGCATATAACAACGCAAAAACTATCCAACCGAATCGGTTGAAATTTAAAATACATAATTATTACATAATTTTGTCAAGTCATTTCAAATTTCATGAAAATCGGATGAATAGATCAATTACAGGGAAAATCAAAAAGATTCCGTTACATTACGGTCAATGGGGAAAAAAGTTTAAAATGCATTTTAGTCGTTTGAAATTTTAAACATATAATTACTACATAATTTTGTCGAGTTATTTCAGATCTTATGGTAATCAGATGCATAGATCAATTACAGGGACTATCAAAAGTATTTCGTTACATTACAGTCAAAGGGGGGAAAAAAGTTATAAATGCATTTTAATGGTGTTACACTCATTCGAACATAATAAAATTGACATGAACCTATGACGCATATATATACTAAAATATGAATTCTGTACAATCTGAGATGCAAAGAATATTTATTATTAAATTACATGGCCACACGAAAGTATTCCACTACATAATGCTATACGGGGAAACATTGTTTGGGACATGTTTTAATTATATTAAACTGTGCCACATTTTATGAATGTGATATACGTTGCTGAGGTGTAATGAAAATTACTTCCTGTGTGTTTATAGGAACACAAAGAGTTCAACCACTGTACTGTATCCGAAGTATTGTCTACTATATCAGGAAGATCTGTTTATTTTTAAAACTTCGTTGTCATACGAACAAACCTCATTTGCTACGCTTCACGTGCAATTTCCAGCTGGTTTCAATTGTATTTTGCTCCAGAACTTAATGAAAGCATAATAATAAAAAAAATATTAAAACTTAAGTTAGAAATTCATTACATTAAAGGATATATAATGAAAAAACACAAAACAAAATATTTAAATTTAAGTTATGAATTTTTTATAATCGGGGATTTATAATGTGGATATAAAACAAAATATTAATGATACTATTAACTGTTTATTATTAACTAACATTAAAGGACTTATATTGTAAAGATATACAATAAAATATTTAAATTTAAAGGATTTACAAGATAAAGACAATGTTTTGCTGAAATAAAGTTTAGATCAAATAAGGTATTAAAAGTCTCCAATGTTTATTCATATCATTATCTAAGTGATGTGCTTTGCAACTGTGAAATATAAATAACAGATCTTCAATATTATCTTCCCTTTCCGATAGTCCAAACTGCTCAATCCCCCCAGGGGGGTACCTTCTTTAGGTATTCACGGGTTTCACAACCCCGGGGCACCTCAGTGATCTTTCTCCCTTCTTTTCCTCTTACTCCTCTTGTCTTCCTTTAATCTTTGTTTCACTCTCACTGTGGTTTCCTTTTCGAAGGTGAGGGCAATTCTGTATGAGCCGATATCATCCTGTATATTGACTCATGGAGAATTGTAAACCACCCACGAGTTGGCCGTGCGTGGCGACCCGTGTCCCTGGAAAGGGGGATCCTGGCAGTTGAGGAAAACAAACACAATGCTTTGACCTCTGCTTCAGGTAGACGGGTGGTGCATATTGGTCCCGTATGCACCAATCGGCTGGTCAGCTGACTTTTGTCACTGGCTTTAGGGATCAAGCTAGCGAGCAATTACTAGTCATCTCGTTAAGGGTGGAGACTGACATAGGATTGTCTTGTGAACGTATAGGCCCTGGTTAGCACTGGTGCACGAATGTGCATCCCCTTGTTGGGCTCGGTAGTGGGTGGTGCGGCCGGGGTCCGAATTACTTTTTCTCCTACTAATGGATGGAAAAATCTCTAATTCAAATAATTCTCTCCCATGTGGAGAGCAACAAATTGTGCAGAATTCATCATTTACACGTTTCTTTGTAATTAAACGCACCGATAGCCTCTGATAGTTCTTTCAAGAGAACCTCACCTTTTCTTATCGCAAAAACATTCCAGTCTGTTTTTGGCGACGGTCACACTCTTAAAAAACTGCACTCTGGGGATTTATTGGTTGAGGTTTCATCAGCCAGTCAATCACAGCTTCTGGTCAATTGCACTACAATAGGCTCTTTTGCTGTTTCTGTTAAAGCTCATCAAACTCTAAATACTTGTCGCGGTGTAATATCTGAACCAGGTCTTTTATACTCCTCAAAAGAAGAGCTTCTCTCAAATTTAAAAGAACAAAATATAATAGATGCACGCCGCATTACTATCCGAAAGAATGGACAAGTTATTCGGACAAAACACATAATACTAACTTTCAATAGCCATAATTTACCATCTAGAATTAAAGCTGGATACCTAAGCTGTCCAGTCCGGCCTTATATCCCTAACCCTTTACGATGTTTCAAATGCCAGCGTTTTGGTCATACTAACATTAACTGTCGTGGCAATGTTACCTGTCCTCGCTGTGCAGAAGTCGGCCATGATGGTAAATCGTGTGAAAAACCAGAACGCTGTGCGAATTGCAAAGGTAATCATACGTCATACTCTCGCTCCTGTCCAATTTGGAACCGTGAAAAAGAAATACTTGCAGTAAAAACCAGTCAAAATCTTTCATATCCAGATTTCCTTTAATTCTAGACATAAGAAACCATGGTGGAACAGTGAATGTCAAAAGGCGAAAAAAGAGCAACAGAAGGCATGGGGCAAATTCCGGAGGTATCCTAATGATGCTAACTATATTGCATATAAAAAGGCAAAGGCAGAAGCTAGAAAAGTGCGGCGTATAAGCCAACGTTAATCCTGGATAAACTACATCTCTAGCATTAACTCCAACACATCAAGTAAAGAACTCTGGAATAAAGTGAAAAAATGTATGGGACTGTACTCTGAAACTCATATCTCTATTTTAAAACAAAATGGACAAACCATTGCTTCACCTAAGAACATCGCTGACACAATAGGAAATACCCTAGCATCTATATCAAGCTCTGACTCTTACTCGGAACCTTTTTTTAACTTATAAAAGACAAACTGAAATAACAAGGCTTAATTTTAATTCTCATCACTCGCATGCTTATAATGAACCATTTATTATTTCAGAGTTGATAAAATGTTTGAAGGAAAGTCGTTTATCTGCCCCAGGCCCTGATGGGATTACTTATACTATGCTCAAGCACCTTTCTCCTTTCTCTCTCAATCTCCTATCTTTTTTTAACAGGATATGGATTGAGCAGAGTTTTCCAAATGCTTGGTGCAGAGCTATAATTATACCTTTCCCTAAACCAGGGAAAGACACAACTAATCCCAATAATTACAGGCCTATTGCCCTTTCTAGCTGCCTTTGCAAACTTCTTGAAAAGATGGTCAATTGGGGGGGGGGGGCGCCTCATGCATGTTTTAGAAACGAACAATTGCCTTGCCGCTTTTCAAAGTGGATTTCGACGTGGTAGGTCTACTATCGATAATTTAATTCATCTTGAACACTACATTCGGACAGCTTTTCTTAAACGCAGACATTTGATCTCAGTATTTTTTGACATGGCGAAAGCCTATGATAGAACATGGCGTTATGGCATCCTCCGCGACCTTCTTAATCTGGACTTTCGAGGGAATCTCCCTATTTTTATTAAAACTCCACCAATTCGGACTTGAAATAGACGAATAGCAAGAAAGTTTTTATCTAGGTTTTATGAACAAGAAGAGGGTGTTCCACAGGGCAGTGTCCTGAGTGTCACCCTCTTTGCTATTAAAATAACTGGTATTCTTAGTCAACTCCCTCCTTCTGTGAAGGGAGATTTATACGTTGACGACTTCCGGATTATGTGTATGGGAGAGGATATGCGTTTTATCGAAAGACAGTTGCAAATTGCTAATATTCTTAATTGGACTAATAAAAATGGTTTTGTTATCTCTGATGACAAAACTTCTTGTATACACTTTTGTAGACGTAGGGATCTGCATCCAGACCCTGAAATTTTTATCGGATCAACACAAATTCCTGTTGTAGACAACGTCCGCTATCTAGACCTCTATTTTGACAGTAAACTTACATTTTTACCTCATGTTTTACAACTACGGACAAAATGTGAAAAAACGCTAAATTTAATTAAGGTACTTTCTAATACTTCTTGGGGAGCAGACCGTACCTCTCTTCTTAAGATCTATCGTGCTGTCATCCGTTCAAAAACTGACTATGCCTGCCAGGTCTATGGCTCTGCACGAAAGTCTGTTCTTAAGAAACTTGACACGGTGCACCATAGCGCACTTCGTGTTTGCTCTGGTGCATTTCGCACATCACCAGTTTTAAGCTTATATGTTGATTGTAACGAACCTTCACTCTACCATACTCGTGAAAAACTTTCGTTAGATTTGTTTTACCGTATTCTTTCACATCCCGGCCATCCACTTCATACTTTAATTTTAAATACTGACGATGATATTCATTACCAGCATCGCCCATCTTGCATCCCACCTTTTGGTGTCAGAATGAGAAGCATAACCAATAATAGCCCTCTGAGTAACATTGAGGTGAGCACTTGTCCACTGCATATATTTATCCTCCTTGGCACCCACCTGATATTAAAACCCTTCATCCTTTTTAAAAATTACGATAAAAACAATTTACCTGCTGCTGCTTTTCAACAATTATTTGCTGCACATCGTGCAGATTATAGGAATTTTACCGACATTTATACGGATGGCCCAAAGAGTGGAAATAAAGTTGGTTGTGGCGTTTTTTATAATAATGTTTCATTGAGTTATCAACTTCATCCCTCTGTTATATTTACAGCTGAATTAATCGCAATAGAGAGAGCTATGGTACACATATCTAATCATCGTGACACATCCTTCATCATATATACTGACTCAAATAGTTCTATTGACGCACTTAAATCTTTTAAAAGACATACTTATGCCACTGCCATCCTGGATTTTTATATTAAATTGACTAGACGAGGTTATAATATTTTATTTTGCTGGATACCTGGACACATGGGTATCCCTGGTAATGAAAAAGCAGACGAGGCGGCAAAACTTGCTCTTAATCCATTATACCATAAAGTACCATTCTCAGACGCTAAACTAATTATAAACCACTTTATTCATAATAACTGGCAAGAAAGTTGGAATTTAGAAATAAATAATAAACTACATTATATCAAACCAATTATCTTGATCTGGCCTCCGAACTATCCTAGAAAAACAGATGTTCTTCTGACTCGTCTGAGAATTGGACACTCTAGGATGACTCATAAACATCTTTTATTAAGGGAGGATGCACCCATGTGTCCACACTGTCATTTTGATTATCTTACCATTCATCATATTTTGACGGACTGTCCGGGTCTCCGGCACCTTTATAGACTCTATTTTAAAACTTCATCACCACTATTGACAAACCTCATTGGGGAAACACCTCATGGGGCACTCTTTGCTTTTTTAAAACATGCGGGCTTTTATTTTATGATTTAGGACCTCTTTAAACTTTAACTTTGACATTCCTTTTTCTGGCAATCTGGATGGAAACCCCATCCAGATGCCTTTCTTGTTATTAGCACCTTTACAAAATACTTGTCTTTATTTTTTTAAATATGTTTTTATATACTTTTTCGACTACATCTGGATGGGATACCCCATCCAGATAGCCTTTTCTATTTCGTTTTTTTATAATTTTTGTCTGTTTGGCGCAGCATGTCCCTAAAGGGATTTTGCGCCATTAAACCCTATACAACCAACCAACCTTTCATATCCAGAAGCTCGAAAACTTGTTGAAACCAGAACCCCATCTATAGGTCTTTCTTATTCTAGTTTACTCAAGCAGCAATCAAAATCTGTAAGACATAAGCACCCAGACAGAATCGCCTAAGCCACCTAGTACCCCAAAGAAAGAAACACGAGATGTCAGTTTCCCTACTAAATGTTCTGTTAGCCCTAAATTAGAGCGTTGGTTACCGTCTTCAGAGCCTGTTACAATAGTCTATCAACCTATTCAGCCACAAAAACCGAAAAAAATCTACTGAATCCCAGACAAGAACTAATGCATCTACATCTAAAAGAAATCCTAATCTCTCTGCATCAAATTGCCAAAAACCTAATACTAGTCAAAAGCCTAAAGCAGTTACACCCAATAAAAAAACCGTTAATCTTTCTACTTCTAACCACCAAAAGACCAATTCTGTTCAAGCCGTGAAACAAAATCAAAAGACATCTGAAAATAAGACTATTCGAGGTTCTCACCAATGGCAAACAGTCACAAAAAAACAACGGAAATCAAATCATGACCAGTCTCTTGCTTACTTGAAAGATCCCAAAAGGCTAAAAAATTATGTGGAAGAGGCTATGGAAGAGTCATATGACTCAATTGAAGACGAAGGAAACACTGTTCTTGAGGAATATATACCTAATTGATCTTACCACTTACCATTTTAATTTGAGCTTTTAAATATTGTCAAAAGTATCATTGTTTTTACAGTTTTACTAATTCTTGTTATGTATCACTACTTTACTGTTTGTATGATTTTAACTATTTTTTTAAGCTTTTTATTTTATCTTATTGACTAGTTATTGTACTACAATTTTATATATCATCATTTCGCTTTTAGCTTTTTACTATGCCTATGTTAGTTTTTTAAATTGACTTTTACATTTTGCATCCTTCAAAGTTTACATTTATTTTTTTCCTCTAGCTTGTTCTTGGCGCAGCATGTCCCTAAAGGGACCTTGTGCCAATAAAATCTATACAACCAACCAACCAAACTGCTCAATATGGAATTTTAGAATGCATTTAAAATGATAAATATTCTTGCACTATCCAACCATTTTCAGATAATCATATAGCCCACCAATTTGGTACAGATTGATTCCACAATTTCCCTTCAGAGATGCTTATATGGATATATTATCACCAATGGAGCAATCTCATTTGCTGAAAAACATCCCATAAGTGATTTGTTCTTTTTCGTTATTTGGTACTACATAATACGCATCTTTAACTGATTTTGGTCCCAAAATTTTCCTTGTTTTACGAGTACAAAAGAAACCTTGTTTTAACCTTATTGAAAATTCTCTCTGTATGCTTTAGAATTCGGAAGAAAATATTATCTTCTTCCAAATATGATTTTACATTTCTGAACCAACTTCTTTTGTAACGGCACATCTAGATTTTGTCAAATGTTCTGCTTGTGTTTTATACCAATTTTGGATGACTTTTTAAAAACAACTATTTATAAAGAAATTGCCTTTATTAAATTCTAATAGGTTAAATTTAAGTATTAAATTTGATTATTTAGCTTTTCAGTTAAATCAAAATATTTTATCTCTACTGAAATAACACTTTTTGTACTGGTCACTTGGGTGGTCCATTACTGGAAAATTGCGAAATAAGCAATCCAGTAATGGACCACCCCTCCTAAAATGTTAAATTGATATCAAGTCCCAGGGTGCAGGGCATCTCTGAGCTCTGGTTCCAAGTACGGGGGGCGCCATGCTTGCATGGTGATTGTTAGGAGTAACACCAGAAGACTGGTGCCTTTCTACGTAAGGGCCGGCTGTAGGTTGGACAGAGCTGTAAAGGCTTACCTACGGCTACCCATTTTCCTTGGAAAAGAACCGGAGCTTCGGAGATGCTATCGAGTTTAACCCAATGTTCGAAAAACGTGGGGGTCTGTTGAAAATAGTTTTCGCCCTTTTGAGACCTGCACCAGACGTAACGGTAAGAAGAAGGGTCGGTGACCAGGCCCGATGCCTGGCGTTTTATAAATTCTCTATCTAATATGGCGACAAATCAAGGAAATAAGACATGCGATGTGGTAGCCCCACAACCCCTCATTGCTTTAAGCTCAAGCCTGCCAGTAGACTTAAATGACGGCCAAATCAATTCTTGGGCCGATAGATCAGATGATTCATGTTCCGAAAGATTTTTTGTAGTCAAAAGACAAGAAGGCACATTTGACAAAACATCCCCATTTTTGATTCACAAATCCATTCAAGGATTGATTGGTGAGCCAAAAACAATAAAAAAAAAATACGATCTGGTGAACCATTAATTGAGGTATACAATAGCACTCAAGCTCTAAATTTAAAGAAATGTACACATTTTGCAAATATCCCTGTCTCAATAAGTCTCCATAGAACCTTGAACACATCTCGTGGGGTAATATCTGAATCAGATCTTTTGCATGTTGCTGATGAGGAAATAGTAGAAAATTTGAAAGAGCAGAATGTCATAGAAGCTAGGCAAATAAAAATCTACCGTACAGACGAAAAAATACCAACCAGTCGAATTCAGATTCCAACTAAACACATAATTCTTACTTTCAACTCACCAAACCTTCCCAAATATATAAAAGCTGGGTATCTCTCGTACTCTGTAAGACCTTATATCCCAAATCCACTGCGTTGCTTCAAATGCCAACGCTTTGGGCACTCAAAAACCAATTGCCGAGGTAAACTCGTCTGTGGTCGGTGCAGTGATCCCGACCACGATAATACCCAATGTAATGCTACCCCACGCTGTGTTAACTGTAAAAAAGACCATCCATCATATTCAAAATCCTGCGAAAAATGGAAAATCGAAAAAGAAATACAAACAATACGCACTAAAGATAATATACCATATCCCGAAGCCAGGAAAATAGTTGAATCCAGGACACCAAAAGTTGGAGTTTCATACGCAGCTGCTTTATCTAAAACAGTCCAGAAAACATATGAAACTATTTCAACTCAAACCGAGTTCCCTACTGAAAATAATTCCAAAAGAAAACAAAGAGAAAACAGCCTTTCTGATACAACTACTAAATCGACTCAGTTTCCCTCTTCTGGATATGTAAATCCTGCTCCTACTAAAATGCCACAAAATACATCAAAATCACTGCAATCTCTTACTCCTAAACCCCCACTCAAAAACAAAAGTTCTCAAAATATAACTAAAACACCATCTCTAAAGTCAAATCTTAGATCTGATATTGAAAAACATACCCTACGTATTAAATCAGCTGCATCTACTGAAAACCCATCCAAAAAATAAAAAAAATAAAACATCTAGAAATCAAACCCATCAACAACAGAATCAAAAAGAAGAAACAAGTATGAATGATGATGCCTTAAAACTTCATTCTGAAAGGGATGAAGTATTGGACGATGAGGAAAGTAGCATGTCTACTACCTCTGAACAAAATGACATAGATATACATATCTGACACTCTTTTTATGTCTAATATCATCTCGTGGAACTGCCGTGGTTATCATAATAAACGTGACGAAATCCGTAATATTCTCTCTGACCATCGACCACTCTGCCTTGCTCTCCAGGAAACCCATCTAAAACCTAATGACAAAGCGAAATTACGCAACTATGCAACCTACAGGAAAGACTTTACAGGTAGTGACAGGGCCACTGGTGGGGTGGCCCTCTTTATTTCTCGCAATCTACCCCATTCACAAATTAACTTAAATACCAACTTGCAAGCCATTGCAATCAGTGCTCATATAAACAGGCTTATTACCATCTGCTCTATTTACCTACCACCAAATACATCTATTCAGGCAGCAAATCTTGACAATCTCCTTCTGCAACTACCCACTCCTTACATCATTGTGGGAGACTTTAATGCCCACAGTCAACTGTGGGGTAATCATGACACTAATCAACGTGGAGATATGATTGAGAAAATTATATCAGACAATGGCTTATGCCTGCTGAATAATGGAGATCACACTTACTTTCATGAGCCATCCCGCACATTTCATGCAATAGACCTTACTATCTGCTCACCATCTATTTATCCTTATTGGAACTTCTGGGTTTCCGATGATCTTCATGGCAGTGACCATTTTCCCACCTTTATTACACAGACTACTCCTAATAGGAATTCAAATAACTGTTCAAACCATTATATATATGACCGAGCCAATTGGCAAACTTTTACCGACCTTGCCAAAATCACAAGTGATATGATTGATGGTCACATTGACAATGCACTTGATAATATTATCCATTCTATTATCAGTGCTGCGAATATCAGCATTCCCAAAACATCCTCTACAACGCGGCACAGAAAGCCTTGGTGGAATGATGACTGCCAACAAGCGAAAAAAAGACAACAAAGAGCTTGGGGTATTTTTCGGAGGTACCCCAATGATGCTAATTATATTGCTTTCAAAAAAGCAAAGGCTGACGCTAGGAGAGTGAGACGCAAAAGCCAGCGTGAATCCTGGATCAACTATATATCGAGCATTGACACTAACACTTCAAGTAAATCCCTTTGGAAAAAAGTTAAAAATTGTATGGGTCTCTATTCTGAAAATGTCGTCTCTATATTAAAACATAATGGCCAAACTATAGCCTCACCCAACAATATAGCTGAAACTATAGCTAGTACCCTCGCCTCTAATTCCAGTTCTGACTCTTACCCAGAACCATTTCTATCATACAAAAGACGGATGGAAACTACCCGCATTAATTTTAATACTCGCTCCTCTTATGATTATAATCTCCCTTTTACTACCTCAGAACTTTTAAAATGTTTACAAAAAAGCCACAACTCAGCTCCAGGTCACGATGGCATTACATATACCATGCTAAAACATCTCAGCACTACCTCTCTTAATAACCTTCTTGCTTACTACAACAGAATTTGGACAGAACACACATTTCCTAAAGCCTGGTGTAAAGCCATTGTTATCCCCTTTCCTAAACCTGGAAAGGACCCCAGTGATCCAAATAACTACAGACCAATCGCACTCACTAGTAGTCTCTGCAAACTTTTTGAAAAAATGATTAACTGCCGACTAGTACATGTTCTTGAAGAAAAAAATTGTCTTGCTGCCTTTCAAAGCGGTTTTCGACGTGGTAGGTCTACTACTGATAACCTTATTCTTTTAGAAACCCATATACGGAATGCTTTTTTAAAACGTAACCATCTGGTTGCAGTTTTTTTTGACATGATGAAAGCATATGATAAGACCTGGAGGTATGGTATTCTTTACGATCTTTTTAATTTGAACTTTCGTGGAAACCTCCCGATTTTTATTAAGAACTTCCTCGCCATCCGTCTGTTTCAAGTTCGGATTGGTGGGGTTTTGTCTGACTTTTATACTCAAGAAGAAAGAGTACCTCAGGGCAGTGTCCTGAGTGTGACTCTTTTTGCTATCAAAATTAACGATATACTTAACCAATTGCCTCCATATGTGCATGGTACTTTATATGTAGACGACTTTAAAATATTCTGTAAAGGACAAGATATGCGTTTTATCGAGCGACAACTACAAATTGCTATCAACCGTATTATCCATTGGACAAACAGAAATGGTTTTATTATTTCTCAGGACAAATCTTCTTGTGTGCATTTTTGTAGACGAAGGGATCTGCATCCAGATCCTGAAATCTTTATTGAAGCATCTCAAATTTCTGTTGTTGACTCTGTTCGCTTTTTAGGATTATACTTTGACAGTAAGCTTACTTTCTTGCCACATGTGTTACAATTACGTAAAAAGTGCGAACGCTCGCTTAATCTAATCAAGGTGCTCTCGAATACTTCTTGGGGAGCGGATCGTGGTTCACTCCTTAAAATATATCGTTCTATGATTCGTTCCAAAATTGACTATGCCTGCCAGGTCTATGGTTCCTCATGTAAATCAGTTCTTAAAAAATTGGACACTGTGCACCACAGCGCACTTCGTATTTGTTCTGGTGCATTCCGTACGTCCCCTGTGCTTAGCCTCTATGTTGAATGTAACGAACCTGCACTACATCACACCCGTGAAAGGCTTTCCCTCGATTTATACTATCGAATCCTTTCACATCTTAATCACCCTTTACATTCCTATTTACTAGATACTGACAATGAACTTCTTTATCAGCACCGCCCTTCATGCATTCCACATTTTGGTATTAGAATGAGACAGATTATTGACAAAAGCTTTCTTAGCAACATTGAAACATATCCATGTTCAAAGCACCTTTTCCCCCCTTGGGACTCTCATAATATCATCTCCCTTCATCCTTTTAATACTTTTGACAAAAACAGTTTGGCTCCTGTTGTATTTCAGCAGCTTTTTGCAGATCATCGGGCACAGCACAAAAATTTTAAAGATATATATACAGATGGATCTAAATGTGGAGATATTGCCGGCTGTGGAATTGTCTTTGGTGATAATGTATTTAGTTATCGACTACACTCATCTGTCTCTGTGTTTACTGCCGAATTAATCGCAATAGATAAAGCTATATCCTTTATATCACATCATCATCACTGTACCTCTTTTATCATTTATACAGACTCTAAAAGTTCTATAGATGCAATTAACTCCACTACATACCATCCCATTATTTATTCAATTTTGAGTCGTATTAAACAACTTACTACAGATGGATATAATATCCTATTTTGTTGGGTGCCCGGACACATGGGTATTCATGGTAATGAGATAGCAGACAAAGCAGCAAAACAGGCTAGCAATATTTTATATCATCAGATTCCTTTAACTGACATTAAACATAGCATCAATAGTTATATTTACAATAAATGGCAAGAAAGTTGGAACTCTGAAATAAATAATAAACTACATCATATTAAACCCACAATTCTAGTTTGGCCCACTTATTACCCTAGGAAAATTGACGTTCTTCTGACTCGTCTTAGAATCGGACATTCCAGGATTACTCACAAACATCTGCTACTTAGAGAGGATGCACCCATGTGTCCACACTGCTATTTTGATCACTTGACTATCCATCATATTCTGACTGTCCGGGCCTCCGGCACTTGTACAGGACTTACTTTAATACTTCATCGCCTATTCTGACAAACCTCATTGGGGAAACACCTCATGGGGCACTCTTTGCCTTTTTAAAAAACGCAGGATTTTATTTTGAAATATGATTTTATATTGCTTATTATTTTTTCATTTTATACTCTTGATTCTTAGAGTGCACTTTCTATTTACATACTTCTTATTCCCTATCATAATTTTTTGCAAATAATTTTTACTGTCTTTGCCTGACTATATCTGGATGGGATAACCCATCCAGATATTTTATACTTTTGCTTTTTTAGTCTTTGTTTGGCGCAGCATGTCCCTGAAGGGATTTTGCGCCATTAAATCCCATACAACCAACCTAAAATGTTAAAAATAAAATTTTGTTAATGGCCATTGGTACATTAAATTCAATGTTTTATATTGCTAACCAAACAAAAACATTCAATTTTTACGGAAAAATAAAGTTATAGACTAAGTAAGTAAAGTCTGCTCTTAGCATGTTCATTAAGATTTTCAGTGAAAAACAGAAAAACTGTGAAACTTTATTTTCTGCTTCCTAATTGTTTTGACGAAAAGTGTAAAAAAATAATCCAGCTTATAAAGCATGCAAGGTGGAGTTCAGAAAAAAATAATAAAAGCTAAACTATTATTTATTATTTTTTTATAAACAAAACGTGCGAGGTGGCCCATTACTGGAAGGTGGTCCATTACTGGCACATCGACCCTATATTATAAAGCAGAAGTTCTGAAACTTCCAAACGAGTGTTTTCAAAAACTACCCGATGGATTTTTTTGCCGATTGTATCATTCGATAGGAAATATTTTCCGGAAGGTTTGTAATTCAAATTTACAGGGATAACTCTGATTTTTCGTAGTAAATTTCACCCCCAGGGGGATACCTTCTTTAGGTATTCACGGGCTTCACAACCCCGGGGCACCTGAGTGATCTTTCTCTTTTCCTTTTCCTCTTACTCCTCTTATCTTCCTTTCATCTTTGTTTCACTCTCATTGTGGTTTCCTCTTCGGAGGTGAGGGCAATTCTGTATGAGCCGATGTCATCCTGCATATCGACTCATGGAGAATTGTAAACTACCCACGTGTTGGCCGTACGTGGCGACCCGTGTCCCTGGAAAGGGGGATCCTGGCAGTTGAGGGAAACCAACACACTGCTTTGGCCTCTGCTTCAGGTAGACAGGAGGTGCATTTGGTCCCGTATGCATCAATCGGCTGGTCAGCTGACGTTTGTAACTGGCTTTAGGGATCAAGTGATCGAGCAACTACTAGTCATCTCGTTAAGGGGGGAGACTGACATAGGGTTGTCTTGTGACCGTATGGGCCCTGGTTAGCACTGGTGCACGAATGTGCATCCCCTTGTAGGGCTCGGGAGAGGGTGGTGCGGCCGGGGTGTGAATTTCATTACTTTTAAATATGGATGGAAACAATTATTTTCCTTCTATTTCTCTCCCTAGTGGAGAGCAACAAACTGCACTGTCTTTCTCATTTACCCGTTTTTTCATTGTGAAACGTACCGATAGTCACTCCGATTGCTCCTTTAAAAAAACTTCACCATTTCTTATAGCTAAAACTTTCCAGTCTGTTTTGGGAGATGGTCATTCTCTGAAAAAATTACAATCTGGCGATTTGCTGGTTGAGGTTTCTACAGCCAAACAATCACAATTTCTCTCTAATTGCACTACAATAGGCACCTTTTCTGTCTCTGTACAAGGACATAAAACTTCAAAAACACGCCGCGGGGTAATATCCGAACCTGATCTTTTATACTCCACCAAAGATGAACTTTTAGAAAATTTAAAAGACCAAAATATCATAGATGTACGCCGTATCACCATCCGTGAAAACGAGCAGATAATTCCCACTAAACATATTATTCTAACCTTCAATAGCACTACTTTACCACCTAGAATTAAAGCAGGATATCTAAACTGAAAAGTTGGACCTTATATACCAAACCCCACCCGCTGTTTTAAATGCCAGCGTTACGGTCACACTAACATAAATTGTCGTGGATCTCACTTGCGCACGTTGTGCGGAAGTAGGCCATGACAATAAATTATGCGAAAAATCCGAACACTGCGCTAACTGTAAAGGTAGTCATACAGCATATTCCCGCAAGTGCCCTAATTGGAACCGTGAAAAAGAAATAATTAATATAAAAATTACTCGGAATTTGTCCTATCCTGATGCCCGTAAACTTGTTGAAAATAGAACCCCATCTGTTGGAATTAGCTATTCCAGTTTACTCAAGAAGCAATCAACAGTCGTAAGACACACTTCTACAGAAACTGATATCTCATATCCACAAGGTGAATCAACCGTAACGCAATCTACCAACACCCCATCCACTGAACTAGTAAAAATAACTTACTTGGAGAAGAAACAACAGAAAATGACAGCTCTATCCAATAATTCACCTCAACCCAAAAATAAAACAAAAGCTGCCACGAATACCACCATACCACAGCAACCTGATAATCCCAGAAAACAGAATCTAAAAAAACCCTCAATACAAACGACTAAAAAGAAAACCTCAACTCCAGTCTCTCTACAATGGAAGACTGTGGGGAAGGGGAGGCAAAAATCTGGCATCAGTTCAGTTATAAAAAACATTAAAGACACAAAACAACTGAAGCACTACGCAGATGAGGTTATGGATGCCGAGTTATACTCTAATGACACGGATACTGATGAAAATATTGTATTCGAAGAATCTGTGCCTGACTAAAACTATAAAATTACCCCACTCATGACTAATATTATATCGTGGAACTGCCGCGGCTATCGCAACAAATATGATGAAATCCGTGATATTCTGTCAGACTATCAACCACTCTGCTTAGCTCTTCAAGAAACTCATTTCAAACATAACGACAAAGTGAAATTACGCAATTATGCAACATACAGAAAAGACTTTACTGGTAGTGACAGAGCCACTGGCGGAGTGGCTCTCTTTATATCTCGCAGTGTACCTCATTCACAAATTAATTTGAATACTAACTTACAAGCTGTTGCAATCCGTGCACATATAAACCTACTTATTACTATCTGTACTATATACTTACCACCAAATCCGTCCATTCATTCTGCAGATCTTGATAATCTCATTCTCCAACTCCCCTCTCCTTTTATCATACTCGGTGATTTTAATGCTCATAGCCAACTGTGGGGTAATTCTGACAATAATCAACGCGGTGATACAATAGAAAAACTAATTTCTGACAATGGCTTATGCCTACTCAATAATGGTGATCATACGTATTTCCATGAACCATCGCGCACCTTTCATGCTATAGATCTCATTATTTGCTCCCCTTCCATTTATCCATATTGGAACTTCTGGGTTTCTAAAAGCCTGCATGGCAGCGATCATTTTCCTACTTTTATCACTCTGACTACTCCGCTCAAGGATTCTACTAATTGTTTTAAACGTTATATCTATGATAGGGCGAATTGGCCAACTTTCACAGACAATGCTAAAATAACAAGCGATATGATAGAGGGTGACATCGACGATGCGCTTGATAATATTACCCAATGTATTATCAATGCTGCTGATATTAGTATGCCAATCTCACACTCTATGCCGCGACACAGGAAGCCATGGTGGAATGACGATTGTCAAAAGGCAAAGAAGAATCAGCAGAAGGCTTGGGGCATCTTTCGTCGCTACCCCAATATTAACAATTATATGGCTTTTAAAAAAGCAAGGGCTGAAGCTAGAAGAGTGCGACGTAAAAGCCAGCGTGAATCCACGATGCAGTACGTTTCCAACATAAACTCAAATACTTCCAGTAAAGTCCTTTGGAGGAAAGTGAAAAGCTGTATGGGACTATATTCAGAAAACTGCATCTCAATCTTGAATCATAATGGACAGACTACTGCTTCTCCCAAAAATATAGCTGAAACTATAGCAAGTACTCTGGCATCAAACTATAAATCCGACTCTTACCCTGAACCATTTTTATCCTACAAAAGACAAATGGAATCTACCAGCATAAATTTTAATTCTCGCCATTCCCATGACTATAATCTACCTTTTACTAAACAAGAACTCAAAAGTTGTTTACAAAATAGCCGTCCATCTGCTCCAGGACACGATGGCATCACCTACACCATGCTAAAATACCTCTCTAACGCCTCTCTTAATAACTAATTTTTTATAATAGAATTTGGACTGAACACTTGTTTCCTAAAGCCTGGTACAAAGCTATTGTCATTCCTTTTCCTAAACCAGGTAAAGATTCCAGTGATCCAAACAACTACAGGCCAATCGCACTCTCTAGTAGCCTTTGCAAACTTTTAGAAAAAATGGTTAATTGTCGCTTGGTGCATGTTTTGGAATCTAATAATTCTCTTGCTTCCTTTCAAAGCGGATTTCGACGTGGTAGGTCCACTATTGATAACCTCATTCTTTTAGAGACTCATATTCGAAATGCTTTTTTAAAACGCAACCATCTGGTGACAGTCTTCTTTGACATGATGAAAGCCTATGACAAGACCTGGAGGTATGGCATCCTTCGTGATCTCTTTAACCTTAACTTCCGTGGTAACCTACCAATTTTTATTATGAACTTCCTCGCAGCTCGAATTTTTCAAGTTCGGGTTGGGAGGGTTCTTTCCAATTTGTATGTACAAGAGTGTTCTGAGTGTCACCCTCTTTGCTATCAAGATTAATGATATCCTGCAGCAATTGCCCCCAAGCGTTCAAGGTACACTTTATGTTGATGACTTTAAAATTTTATGCAAAGGACAAGATATGCGCTTTATCGAAAGACAATTGCAAATCGCTATAAACCGTATTATTCAATGGACCAATAAAAATGGTTTTATCATCTCCCAGGACAAAACTTCTTGTGTGCATTTCTGCAGACGTAGAGATCTGCATCCAGATCCTGAAGTTTTCATCGGTCCTAACCAAATTCCTGTTGTGGATAGCATTCGTTACCTCGGCCTTTATTTTGACAATAAACTGACTTTTTTACCACATGTTTTACAACTACGGACAAAATGTGAAAAACTGCTAAATTTAATAAAAGTACTATCAAATACTTTTTGGGGAGCAGACCGCACTTCACTTCTTAAAATTTATCGTGCTGTTATTCGTTCAAAAATTGACTATGCTTGCCAGATCTACGGCTCTGCTCGTAATTATGTTCTTAAAAAAACTTGACACTGTGCACCATAGCGCACTTCGTGTATGCTCTGGTGCATTCCGTACTTCTCCTGTTTTAAGTTTGTATGTTGACTGCAATGAGCCCTCTTTACATCATATTCGTGAAAACCTGTCATTAAATTTCTTTTACCGTGTTCTTTCACATCATGGTCATCCACTTCGTTCATACATTTTAAATACAGGCAATGACATTCTATATCAGCATCGTCCATCATGCATTCCATCTTTTGGTGTCAGGATCAGAAATGCAATTGACAATAGCATTCTCAGCAATATTGAGGTGAGTCCATGTTCCTCACATGTGTTCCCTCCGTGGAAGCCTCCTAAGATTACCACTGTCAATCCATTTAAAGGATTCGATAAAAGGAATTTACCTCCTGTTTGTTTCCAACAATTATTTGCTATTCATCGAACAAAGTACAGTTCTTACACTGATATATACACAGATGGCTCCAAAAGAGGAGGTACAGTTGGATGTGGGGTTTTTTGTAATAACACTTCTCTGAGCTATCGTGTTCATCCATCCACTTCAATATTTGCTGCTGAATTGATTGCAATACACAGAGCAATGTTGCACATCTCTCATCATCGTGATAGATCCTTCATTATATATACTGACTCTAGTAGTTCTATTGAGGCCATTAAATCATTCAATAAGCATCCATTTGTCACTTCCATCCTTGAGCTTTATAATAATTTGACAACACGTGGCTATAGTATTTTATTCTGCTGGGTACCAGGACATATGGGTATTCCTGGAAATGAAAAAGCTGATGAAGCAGCAAAACATGTTCTTATTCCATTAAACTATAAAATTCCATTCTCAGACATCAAACTACTCATAAAATTTTTCATTTATAATAAGTGGCAAGATAGTTGGAATCTGGAACACAATAATAAACTACACCATGTTAAACCTATCATCACGACCTGGCCTCCAAACTATCCTAGGAAAACAGATGTCATTCTTACTCGTCTGAGAATTGGACATTCCAGGATCACTCATAAACATCTTTTACTTCGAGAGGACGCACCTATGTGCCCACATTGTCATTTTGCTCAGTTAACCATTCATCACATTTTGACTGACTGTCCTGGTTTGCGACACTTATATAAAATTTATTTTAAGACTTCTTCTCCTAATTTGACAACCCTCATTGGGGATACACCTCATGGGGCACTCTTTACTTTTTTAAAACATGCCGGACTTTATTTTCAAATATAGTATCTTTTAGTTTGTTTACAAATTTCATTAATACAGTTGGCAAAAAAAGTATTTGTACACTCTAAAATTTTTAATTTTTTACTAAATAAAAACAGATATTTTGTCAAAAATAGTTTTAATACGATCTGTTTACCGTGCGTTTTAAATTACACAACAGAAAATTTCGATAAAGATGTAAAATAATTTTCTAATGGGAAAAGTTTAAAAATTTCTTGCAAAAAAAGTATTTGTACATTTCTCCATCCTGATATGTACTGTGTTTTATAGTGTTTATGGTTCAAAGGACTACTTTTACAGAAGCTGTTAATAATTTTTAAGTTCATATTATATTTGTCTGACATTTAATTTAATTTGCTCTTGAAGTAATTGAATATAGAACCTAATACTAGAGAGGCACCTCTAGATATATGAAATCCTATGATTGAGCATAATAAAAATTTAAATACGCAACAAGAATTTGTAAAAGCTATTAAATTACCATTTACAACTATTGGATGTATAGTGAGAAACTATGAATAAATTAAAAGAATCGAAATTCAATGAAAACCAGGACTTCTTAGCAAACTAACAATGAGGGAAAAAGAGAGTGTTGTTAAAAAAGCTTTAAAAATTCCTGTGCGTTCGGTTCAAAAATTTGCTGGAGACCTTGCGACATCTTCTCGCATCAGAGTAATACCTCAAACAATAAAAAATATTCTTCTCAATGCAGATTTAAAAGGAAGAACCTCAAGGGAAAATCCATTCATCAACGAAACAAATAGGCGAAAACGCATAGTATTCGCTTTCGCATACAGAAGTAAATCATTGGATTTTTGGAAAACAGTAATTTTTTCTGATGAGGAAAAATTCGGAATTTTCTTACCATCAAGCATTCGAAAAAATTGGCGTAAAAATAAAACTGTTCTAGATCCAAAACGTATACCTCAAACT
Organism: Maratus speculifer; assembly: GCA_964019185.1. Lineage (NCBI taxonomy): Eukaryota > Metazoa > Arthropoda > Arachnida > Araneae > Salticidae > Maratus > Maratus speculifer. Next base: position 70,310,340 of record OZ025303.1, read on the forward strand.
ATCAAGCATGTTGGGGGGAATATTATACTTTTGGGGTGTATAGCTTCTAATGGAGCAGGACATTTAAAATTTTTTGACAATGGAAGGACAGGTTTAACATACAGTGATGTGTCGCGCCATAATTTATTAAACTGTGCCAAGAAATTATGCATAGAGGAAGCTTTTCACTTTCTGCAGGATAATGACCAAAGCATACTGCTGTGATCACCAGCACATGCTTACGACAATACTCGAAGACGACTGGTAATTCCTCTAAAATCTCTAGACTTGAATCCAGTAGAAAATTTGCAGATGCTATTGGATGCAAAAATCCGAAAAAAAAATATGTATTAGTAAAAAACAGTTTTAAAGAAGCTCTTATTGTGTCATAGAATAACATTAACCAGACCACTACAAAAAAGTTGGTGGAATCTATGTCATACGATCTAGAAGTAGTCATAAACGCTAAATGAATTCGCACAAAATATTAATTTGTATCATTTTACTAAATTTTCCTTAATTATATTACATTAAGATAGTGTACAAATACTTTTTTTGCATTATAATTTTGTATATTTGTTTATTATAATGTAAAAAATCGATTCGTTTAATTTTGTTTCTGCTTCTATAATATTATAATGCATTAAATTAATGTATTACAGTATTTTTTGCTTAAATCTTTTGTTTAATTTCATTATAATTTAAAAAAATGAAGTGTACAAATACTTTTTTTGCCAACTGTATATTCTTTGACATTTGGATGCAATTCCTACAATGACATTGTTTTTTACTGATTTAGAAATAAAACTTTACCTTTCATGACTTTGACTACATCTGGATGGGATACCCCATCCAGATTGCTTTTTTTCAATATTTTCATTTTATTTTATTTTCTAGTTAGCTTATTTTTGGCGTAGCATGTCCCTTAAGGGATTTTGCGCCATAAAACCCAACACAACGAGTATTTTGAATACTGGTTGGTTGGTTAACCAACCAGTATTCAAAATACTCGCATGGAAAATCAACTCATGAAAATTTAATTCTGCAGCAATGTAAATATCGTTGCAAAATATACTATGTAAATAGCTGTAGTCGAATTAGTAACGAGCTAAACAGCTGACTCATTTAAATATTTAACATTCGAACATTTTTGCCTTTTTTGTATTAAATTAAAATACAAATATTGAAGTATTGTCAAAATTTAGATTTATTTTTCCTATTCCTCGATAACGTAATCCAGAATTGTTAAGAAATATAATCTTCTAATGGGCTGCAACAGACAGTTCACACGTTTTCGGCGCCATTAGAACAAAAACTCCCCGGAATCCCTGCACCAGTTAATATATTACGTGACTTTAAAGTGCGAGGCTAATGTACTGCGGATATTGATATGCTAAACATTTGCATAATTTTTCACATTTTCTTGAAAATAGCTCATAACATTGATTTTATATTATTTTAAATTATACAAGTTCATATTAAAGTTCTTGTTTTTCGTGTACCAATGAGCAAGATTATGTGTTTTTAACTCTTTCGTGGTTATAAGCGCGTATACGCGCCCAGAATACCACTTAATTTGAATTGCGAAATGCCATACTGACACCGGAATTTTTAAATGAAAATTTTAATTTTACAAAGAAAGTAAAAAAAAAAAAAAAAAAAAAAAAAAAAAAAAAACTATATTATGAAATAAATTTGTTTTTAAATTCCGATGTCATTCAATCATTTTAGTATTTTATGAATAGAAGTGCTTTAACCGTCAAAGGGTTAACAAATGCATACTTAGAAGCCCCCCCCCCCACACACACACACATTAAAAATAGCCATTCAATGCTAAAATTTTTGAACAAGAAAATTTTAAAATTTTTATAAAAAGGAGGATTTTAGAAGGCAAATAGGATTTAAGAAAATAATTTTTTCTTAAATCAGATGCCTACTTACAAAATCGGGAAAATTATATTTTGGTAATTGCATTAGTTGATAAACTGCTTCAGCATAGGTTAACATGAGGTTTTCATGATCAGATAGTGGAAACCTGTTGAAACATCTCAAGAGGTATGAAGACATGCATTCTGTTGAGTTGGTGGCAATACATTGATATTAAATACTAAATATAAATACAATTTTAACACAATCTAAAATCCCTATTTCTGAGTAATTTTTACTCATTTTAATGTCTAACGTTCTCTTAACATAAATGACATCAACTGTGATTTTTACTTATTAACCCATAAGTAGTGAAATAATTTTTTTGTTCCTTTATGAAATATATATATGGATCTTGGGATCCAATGGCAGAGATTATGGGTTAACACATTTGCTTAACATAACAATTAACATATTTTAATTGAAAAAGAGAAATTTCACGATTCCTTTATCGAATTTCTACAAAGAATGAGTGCATGGAACTATTATAAATATTCATTATGTATTTTAATGGAGATTTACTAAATATTAATCTAATTTTTATTAAATATCAGCTAATACAATATACTGCTTCTACCTTGCCTACACTAATTGTGGTATCATATAAATTTAATTCAATAACTGACAAAATAAGATTTCTGAGGTTTTTCCCTAAATTTATTTGAAATGGTTAGATGGCAACATATCTTTAGTCTTAATTTTACAACATTCCTTTCAACCATACATAACTTTTAATCTAAGTTATTTAGGAAGATACCCTTTAATACGTATCATACGTTCCTCATAAGTACAATATTAAGGGATTCAATAGAACTTAATTGCATGTGTAAAGAGAAGTCTTGATCTAAATAAGTAAGGCAAGATTTCTTATGACTTAAGTAGTGCGAGAGGCTTGATAATTCTTTATCGGTGTTCTCTACTACTTTTTCGCTTTGTTTTTAACTAGACAATCTTGGAGATCAATAATGTTGTGAAAAAAATAACGAACATTTTTATCTGAAAACACTTTTGTTGCCAAATCTTGTCACACACGGCAGAAAAGTATTTGTTTAAATGTTTTTGTGATGCTTAGATGCACCGTATATATCTGGAAATACATTTTAAAATGTATATTTATCTTTTTTTTTTTCTTCTATAAAACTGTCTTGTAACAAATTTTAAAAATAAAGATCCCTTTCATGCGCAATTTAGGTAAAATACAGAATAATAAAGTTTTAATTGAACCATTTAAGAGATCTGGATAAAATAGCATTAATTTTCTTCATTATCCTAACATTTTCTAATTTTCCTAAATTTTATTTATAGTTAGAAACATATTTGCGACATGTCTAATCAGCCTTAAAACTTTATAATATTCTTCATGATTCATTTTCACCTATGAAAATTAAGAAGGTATATTCTGTAACAATGTCAAATATAGCGGACGTGAACGCTAGGAAAATATTAGCGCCTTTTAAATGAGAATTTTTTTTTTTTTTTAAATCTGTTTAATACTTAATTTTTAAAATCAATGTATGCATGCTTTTATCTGTCTGCATAGAGATTTTTGCCACTTTACCCTACAAGTTTTATGATTTTTCGGGTGTGCATGTAAATTATGACTTTATCTGCAAACCTTGAAAATAACCTTTATTTCCACAACTAAATTCGATGCATTTATATTAAATATCTTGCGAATGGCCTTGTGAAAGGTCACTGCCTTTATTCATCGGTAATGGCTAAGATGCACCTGAAATAAAAATAACACATTTAAAACTAATTTCTTCTATTTGCAGAGATTTTAACACTTGTATCTTGAACATTTTAGCACGTCGCGAGTTCATTGGCTGTTGGAGTAGATGGAAAAACAATTAACAAATGTCTTTAAGATCATTTTAAAAGCCATTCTAACTTCTGCATGCTTGCTGGTCATAGGCAGTGGGATAACCAATGAGGCGCCTGAAATGGCAAGTTTTTGTCCAACTTCTAAATTTTTTACTATAAAAATTTAAATCTGACACTTTCTTGGTTAAAGTATTGTATGTGGAAAAGAGATTAAATTGTAAAATTACCTCCTTAAGTGGTGAAGTTTGCAAGTATGCGTTCAGTTTTCACGCAAAAATAAGCTTGAATAGTTAAAACCCTGTTAAATAAGTATTTTATGTCTTAAACTTGCTACGATTTACATGTAGGTAGTTTTTTACATCCTCCTTAATATCCTATAAAATAAAGATTTACTTCCAAAAAGCAGTTTCATGTAAAATTGATGTAACGTATGTATTTAAAAAGCAATATTAAGGTAGTAACTAATAAATTCTACATTCTAACATTTCTAGAGGATTTTCTATACAATTGCTTAAAATATTTTGATAAATACTCCCTTACATGGAATATTTAAGATGGGGAGAGGGTACTTGGAAACGTAGCAATAAAGAAAAAAAACAGATTTTAAAAGATTCCAAATGTAAAGTTGTTAAAGATTGTATAAAGTACTTTAAGTGTAAATGTTCCAAAAATGGTTTAAAATTTCATATTTTGTACCGTAAGTACAAAAATTGGCAAGTATGTATTCAGTTTTCAAGTTAAAATAAGCTTGGACAGAAGCGAATTCTGTTCATAAAAAATTTAAGTCTTAAAAACATCTTTATACATCTTCCTTAATATCCTATTTAAAAAAAATAATAAAGATTATTAACTTTGAAAGAGCAGTTTCATGCATAATTGATGTAAAACATATCTTAAAAAGATATATCAAGGTAGTAGCATGTATCATAACATTATAAAATCCTACATTTCTAGAGATTTTCCATAAAATAATTTGATTGCAACATGTCTATTTCCCTTTTAAATTTTACATAACATTGATAACATACTTCTTTAATCATATATCACTACTTGCACTAATAAAAGCTATATATGAAAGTATCTTTCACGCTGCTCAATTTCTTTATTAGGCTTCTCTTTGTAGCAATGTTCTTTTCATTTGCTTAAGTCTTCTCTCCCTGTCGGACGAAATTTGCCCAGCTTTTTTTAGATTACTGACAAAATATGAACAGTTATTTTGGCAGCAATTTCTTTAAACAGGACATCAGTTCCAGGTTATACCTGACTTTTCAGATATCGAGATTACACACAAGAACTGAATTAATCTTTATAAAAACACAAATTTTAAAGAATCGCAAAACAAATAATGAAGATCATTATACAATATGTATACATACATAATTCAGGATTACCAGCCTTCTTTAAAAATGAAGTGATGAAAAAGCTTGTAAGAAATACGAAATATTTTCCTGTACATCCTCCGTTATATTCTATAAAATAATAAAGATTATATACTTTGAAAGAGCAGTTTCGTGCGTATTTGATGTACCATAATTTTGTACCATAAGTACAAAAGTTGACATATGTATTCAGTTTTCAAATATAAAAATAAGTTTGGATAGTGGGAATCCTGTTAAATAAGTTTTTTAACATCATCTTTTTTAGATTTTCTCCTTAATTCTTAATTAACTTCTTTATATCATCATTAATATCCTATAAAATAATAAAGGTTATTTAATTTCAAAGAGCAGTTTCATGCATAATTGATGCAAAATATATATTTAAAAATGCAATATCATGGTAGTCGCCAATAAAAAAAACTCTCTATTTTATAATACCATTTCTAGAGGATTTTCCATCAAATTACTTAAAATAATTTGTTAACAACTTGCCACATGTCTATTTAACTTTATAATTTTACAACGTGTTTCTTTAATCATACATCATTACTTTCACTAATAAAAGCTATTTATGAAAGTATCATACACACAGCTCAATATTAATGGGAGAAAAGGGCACTTATGTATTATCTGGGTTGGGTCATAGTCATTGTGCCCGAAAACTCTGCCAAAAGTATTAGTTACTATAATCACCACCCTCTTTCATTTTTTTTTAAACATTTTTAATTGAATAGTTCACTTTACAGTTTTTATATCAAAAGGTAATGACAGAAATATTCATACATATACTATATAATATAATAATAGATATAAAATGATATTAATATTTATTGCAATAACCAATGGAATTAAATATATCGCTAACATTCACTGCTAAAAGTCTTAAATTGTCTTAAGTATTAAACATTGGCCTTATACAATTTTCCTTATTAACATACCAATTTGAGGCATTAATTTAGATCTTTAAAAATTTTTATTTATCACTAAACACATCGTCATTTATCATAATAAAAAGATGCAGTGATAGTCTATGCATTATAAGTGACATTTAAAAAAATTAAACCTAAGAACGTTTTCGTTCAATCTTGATAATCTGTTAGCATACTGAAGGTTATTTCTTCTCGATCTTTTATTTCACTTGAGAGATTAAGAAAATCCCTCATTTTTTCCCTTCTTTTTGATAGAAACATTGCGCAATTCGTAAATAATTTCCTCCGTTGTGCAACAAGTGACAATTATCATGGCATCATAAATAAAGTTAAGTGCTTGTTAGCATGACCTTGGAAACAGTGATTACGAGTGAACAATTACAGGTTTACAAAACTGTCAAAACTTACAAAATGACTCTTTTTTTATTAATAATTGTTTCTACATTATGATTTATGTGTGCATCGATTTAAATTCATTCTGTTCTCTGTTTTTGTAGCTTGATGTGAGCACTACCCTTTTGCTGTGTTTGTTTTTCTCGCGTGTTAAAAATAAAGTAGAAAATGAAGAAGCGTGGATATAATAATTTGTGTGTGTGTTTTACAGTTACCATATAATAATGTTATGTCTTTATCAAGATGAATTAGTGCAGTGGATATATCAACATGTGAATATGCACGGTTCCCTTCCCTTATGGTGGATCTAATTGTTGGACACTTCAATGAAGAAGAATTCATCGGGTGAGTACCATTTACTCTCCTATTTAATTCTGATTAATGATAAGAATTGAAGATAAACAATTATATTGAGGTTATAGTGAGAACTCACGCCGTTATTAAGACAAACGTCTTACAATGATTATGAGACTGATCTAAAAAGATATATCAATTTGATAACATAGTGATATACTAATTTCACACAAATAAAAAATATTGAATAAAAAACAAATAAAAATATAAGATTAGAATGGCCACCTTAAAAGATAATTATTCAATTGAAAAATTGACAGCAACGAATTACAGTACATGGAAATTTAAAATTGAAATGCTCTTAACTAAAGAAGAGCTGTTCCATGTAATAACCGATAATCCACCGACCCCTTTGACCGATCAATGGTCCAAAAATGATAGGAAGGCCCGGGCATTGATAAATCTAACTATTGATGACTCACAAATAACCCACGTTAAAAACTTACAAACTGCTAGACAAACATGGGATGCATTAAAAGAAATCCATGAGAGATCAAATCTCACAAGCAAATTGTTTCTTCTAAGAAAGTTATATAGTATAAAATTAGCAGAAAATGGAAATATGATAAATCATATTACAAAAATAATGGAGCTTGTTGATCATTTGGCAGCTATAGGCGAAATAATTGATAATCACCACATTTCCGCGCTCCTCCTGTGCTCTCTGCCCCAGTCTTATGATAATTTAATTACTGCTCTCGAAAGTAAAGAAGAAGCACAATTAACTCCGTCATATATTAAAAATAAGCTGCTTGACGAGTTTAATCGTCGAAATGAAAACTATGAAAGTATTGATAATACAGCGAAAGCTTTTAAAGCTCAGAAAAAGTTTCCAGCTAAAAAAGAATCAAAATATTGTTCGATTTGTAAAATGAGAAGCCATGGAGAGCGAAATGAATTCTTTAAGAAAAAAATAAAACATGGTCAATTGTAGATCCTCCACCGAATAAGAGAATAATAGGTTGTAAATGGACTTATAAATTAAAGCGTGACAATACCGGAAAAATCCAAAAATATAAGGCACGTTTAGTAGCTAAAGGATATACGCAAAAGTTCGGAGAGGATTATGACGAAACCTACGCACCGGTCGTATCGTATACTACGATAAGAGCATTATTAATAGCGGCGTTGCACCAAAACTTAAATGTTAAGCATATAGATATTAACACCGCGTTCTTACATGGGGAACTTGATGAGGAGATATACATGTCGCAGCCGGAAGGATTCGTTAAACCAAACCAGGAAACCAAAGTTTGTAAATTAAATAAGGCAATCTACGGACTTAAGCAAGCCGCGAGAGCGTGGCATAATAAAATAACAGAAACACTAAAAAACATGAATTTCATTCAAAGTAAAATTGACACATGTCTTTTTACACAGAAAAGGAACAATGAAACAACCTATATAATAACATACGTCGATGACCTCTTAATTGCAGGAAAAGACGAAACCATTGAGGAAATAATCGCGAACTTAAATAAAGAGTATGAATTAAAGAATTTAGGGGACGTAAGCAATTATTTATCCATGAACATTTGAAAGGTAAACAAAAGCTACTTAATTAACCAAACTTCAAAAATTGAAGAGTTAATTAATAAATTCAATTTACAAGAAGCAAAACCATGTAGTACACCCATGGAAACAAATTACACTCACTTTAAAGATGATGACAATATTTTACCAAACAACACACAGTACAGACAAGCCATAGGTGCACTCTTATATCTTGCCACAGTGAGCAGACCTGACATTTGTGCAGCTGTCAACATCTTAAGCAGAAGGAACGAAAAGCCAAGAATGAAAGATTGGAACAGTGTAAAGCGGGTCATGAGGTATCTTAAGACAACAAAAACCTTTAATCTAGTTATAGATGGAAATTCAAAACCAACGCTAGAAGTCTACGCGGACGCTGATTGGGGTGGAGACACAGAATCAAGAAAATCGACAAGTGGTAATGTATATTTGCTAGGTAAAAATCCCATACTTTGGTCAACTAAAAAACAATCCTGCATAGCTTTATCTTCTGCCGAAGCTGAGTACATCTCAGCAGCTAATGCAGCTAATCAAGTCAAATGGCTGGTGAATTTACTTGAAGAACTCAATATCTCACAAACATATCCTATAGAACTCTTCGAGGATAATCAGTCGGCTATCAAAATGATAGAGCTTGAAAAACATTCAAGTAAAACAAAACACATTGAACTTAGATATCATCTCATAAAACAACTGAAACAAGATGGCATAATAAAACTCGTATATTGCCCAACCAAAATCATGATAGCTGACTTATTCACGAAACCCCTGCCCAAACCTCTTTTTGAAATTCACAGGAAGAACTTGCATCTGAGTGACAACACAACTTCAGAAATTAAGGAGGAGTTGATAGAAACATTGCGCAATTCGTAAATAATTTCCTCCGTTGTGCAACAAGTGACAATTATCATGGCATCATAAATAAAGTTAAGTGCTTGTTAGCATGACCTTGGAAACAGTGATTACGAGTGAACAATTACAGGTTTACAAAACTGTCAAAACTTACAAAATGACTCTTTTTTTATTAATAATTGTTTCTACATTATGATTTATGTGTGCATCGATTTAAATTCATTCTGTTCTCTGTTTTTGTAGCTTGATGTGAGCACTACCCTTTTGCTGTGTTTGTTTTTCTCGCGTGTTAAAAATAAAGTAGAAAATGAAGAAGCGTGGATATAATAATTTGTGTGTGTGTTTTACAGTTACCATATAATAATGTTATATGTCTTTATCAAGATGAATTAGTGCAGTGGATATATCAACATGTGAATATGCACGGTTCCCTTCCCTTATGGTGGATCTAATTGTTGGACACTTCAATGAAGAAGAATTCATCGGGTGAGTACCATTTACTCTCCTATTTAATTCTGATTAATGATAAGAATTGAAGATAAACAATTATATTGAGGTTATAGTGAGAACTCACGCCGTTATTAAGACAAACGTCTTACACTTTTCTCATACTTTCCCCTACTTTCCTCAAGCATTTTCGACCATCTTGGAGTCGATGACTGCATGGGTCACGTCATTACATGGTTTTCTTTAGAACTGTTGATTTCAATTGTCAATTCTTAAATTCTGTCCATAAGTATTTATTTCTAATCTTTAGAAATAAATTCGGGGTTATTTTACTATTTTTACTTTCTCAAAGTCTTATTTCTGTCATATTTCAGGAATGTCTCTTTAATTTACTTCGTTATTTTCTCGGCAATACTCGGTACCAGTATTTAATATAAAGAACTGTAGATAGCTGCATTTACAATGCTTACATTCACAATTTTCCTTATTAACATTCCAATTTAAGACATTAGTTTAAATCTTAAAAAACAGTATTGTTAAATACATTGTCATTTATCATAATAAAAAGATGCAGTAATAAAAATGTCTATACATTAAAAGTGACATTTAAAAAAATTAAACCTAAGAACATTTTCGTTCAATCTTGAATCAATGGTAACTAACTAGGAAAATTATTTTTACTATCAATGTTTTTACTGGATGAGAAAAACAAAGAAAATACAGATTCTAAGAATATCAAAAGTGAGTGCATTCTGTAATAGTAATGTTGATTAATCTTGAAACATAAAGTTAAATTGAGTTCCATTAGTTCATCGAGTGAACTACGTAGTTAATTTTTGCTAGTTAAGTTAATCATTGTGCTTGTAATGTTAAACTCATAAATTAAGTGAAGTTAAGGGGGTGGTCAACTATTCGATGTGTGAAAGTTGAACGTATCCAGTAATTGACCAAAATGGTCAACTATTCACTTTTGCCTATTTTCATCTATTCCTTTTTAAAACTTGAAGTATAAATGAATAGATTTTTACTCAAAGCAATAGTCATTTACTTTGAATTAAAGAGTTCTCCCGATAGTTGACCTGGGTGGTTAATCGCTAAAGATGCTTAGTAAATTGCCAGTCAACAGTTCGTCATAAACAAATCTAATTTTCTTTACACGAGGGATATAGGCTCGAGGAGTGGGTATTCTCTGTGCGGAGAGCCCCAGGGGGATACCTTCTTTAGGTATTCACGGGCTTCAAAACCCCGGGCACCTGAGTGATCTTTCACCTTTCCTTTTCCTCTTACTCCTCTGGTCTTCCTTTCCTCTATTTCACTCTCGTTGTGGTTTCCTCTTTTGGAGGTGAGGGCAATTCTGTATGAGCCGATATCATCCTGTATATTGTCTCGTGGAGAATTGTAAACCACCCACGTGTTGGCCGTGCGCGGCGACCCGTGTCCCTGGAAAGGGGATCCTGGCAGTTGAGGGAAACCAACACACTGCTTTGGCCTCTGCTTCAGGTAGACGGGAGGTGCATATTGGTCCCGTATGTACCAATAGGCTGGTCAGCTGACTTTGGTCACTGGCTTTTAAGGATCAAGTGATCGGGCGAATATTAGTCATCTCGTTAAGAGTGGAGACTGACAAAGGTTTGTCTTGTGACCGTATGGGCTCTGGTTAGCACTGGTGTACGAATGTGCATCTCCTTGTTGGATTCGGTAGTGGGTGGTGCGGCCGGGGTCTGAATTATATTTTTTAAAATATGGATGGAAAATCTTCACTTCCTTTCACTTCTCTCCCTAGTAAAGAGCAACAAATTGTACAGACTTTCTCACAAACTCTTTTCTTTGTCTTTAAGTGTACCGATAGTCTCCCTGATAGTTCTTTTTAAAAGTATTTCACCTTTTCTCACTGCAAAAACTTTTCAGTTTGTATGGGGGGGGGGGGTCATTCTCTCAAAACTGCAATCTGAGGATCTACTAGTTGAGGTTTCTACATCTAAACAGTCGCCACTTCTCTCTAATTGCTCTACAATAGGCTCCGTTTCCGTACAAATACATAAAACTCTAAATGCAAGTCGTGGTGTATTATCTGAACCTGATCTGTTATCATATAGGGTAGATGTGCCAGTAATGGACCCCCTTAAGGAATTTCTCTAAAAAATAATTTTTTATTAATAGTTATAATTATTGTATACAAATTTTTTTCATATTATATTAATCTTTCAACAATATTTAACTAATATCATAGTTACATTTCACAATAGAAATAAAAATTTAATTTTAAATAATAGAAATATGTCTAAACACCCAAAAGCCCAGTAATGGACCACCTATGTTCCAGCAATGGACCGCCTATGTTCCAGTAATGGGCCACCCTACAAAAAATAACAGATAATTGCTTCTAGGTGCATTCGTAATTATGTAAATACGTAGCACCTATAGTTGTCGTTCAGTCCGTCCGTTTGTCTGTCCGTTTATCTGTCCATCTGTCTGTCCGTTTATCTGTCCATCTGTCTGTCCGTTTATCTGTCCATCTGTCTGTCCGTTTATCTGTCCATCTGTCTGTCCGCATATAACAACGCAAAAACTATCCAACCGAATCGGTTGAAATTTAAAATACATAATTATTACATAATTTTGTCAAGTCATTTCAAATTTCATGAAAATCGGATGAATAGATCAATTACAGGGAAAATCAAAAAGATTCCGTTACATTACGGTCAATGGGGAAAAAAGTTTAAAATGCATTTTAGTCGTTTGAAATTTTAAACATATAATTACTACATAATTTTGTCGAGTTATTTCAGATCTTATGGTAATCAGATGCATAGATCAATTACAGGGACTATCAAAAGTATTTCGTTACATTACAGTCAAAGGGGGGGGAAAAGTTATAAATGCATTTTAATGGTGTTACACTCATTCGAACATAATAAAATTGACATGAACCTATGACGCATATATATACTAAAATATGAATTCTGTACAATCTGAGATGCAAAGAATATTTATTATTAAATTACATGGCCACACGAAAGTATTCCACTACATAATACGGGGAAACATTGTTTGGGACATGTTTTAATTATATTAAACTGTGCCACATTTTATGAATATGATATACGTTGCTGAGGTGTAATGAAAATTACTTCCTGTGTGTTTATAGGAACACAAAGAGTTCAACCACTGTACTGTATCCGAAGTATTGTCTACTATATCAGGAAGATCTGTTTATTTTTAAAACTTCGTTGTCGTACGAACAAACTTCATTTGCTACGCTTCACGTGCAATTTCCAGCTGGTTTCAATTGTATTTTGCTCCAGAACTTAATGAAAGCATAATAATAAAAAAAATATTAAAACTTAAGTTAGAAATTCATTACATTAAAGGATTTATAATGAAAAAACATAAAACAAAATATTTAAATTTAAGTTATGAATTTATTATAATCGGGGATTTATAATGTGGATATAAAACAAAATATTAATGATATTATTAACTGTTTATTATTAACTAACATTAAAGGACTTATATTGTAAAGATATACAATAAAATATTTAAATTTAAAGGATTTACAAGATAAAGACAATGTTTTGCTGAAATCAAGTTTAGATCAAATAAGGTATTAAAAAAAGTCTCCAATGTTTATTCATATCATTATCTAAGTGATGTGCTTTGCAACTGTGAAATATAAATAACAGATCTTCAATATTATCTTCCCTTTCCGATAGTCCAAACTGCTCAATCCCCCCAGGGGGGTACCTTCTTTAGGTATTCACGGGTTTCACAACCCCGGGGCACCTCAGTGATCTTTCTCCCTTCCTTTTCCTCTTACTCCTCTTGTCTTCCTTTAATCTTTGTTTCACTCTCACTGTGGTTTCCTTTTCGAAGGTGAGGGCAATTCTGTATGAGCCGATATCATCCTGTATATTGACTCATGGAGAATTGTAAACCACCCACGAGTTGGCCGTGCGTGGCGACCCGTGTCCCTGGAAAGGGGGATCCTGGCAGTTGAGGAAAACAAACACAATGCTTTGACCTCTGCTTCAGGTAGACGGGTGGTGCATATTGGTCCCGTATGCATCAATCGGCTGGTCAGCTGACTTTGTCACTGGCTTTAGGGATCAAGCGAGCGAGCAATTACTAGTCATCTCGTTAAGGGTGGATACTGACATAGGATTGTCTTGTGAACGTATAGGCCCTGGTTAGCACTGGTGCACGAATGTGCATCCCCTTGTTGGGCTCGGTAGTGGGTGGTGCGGCCGGGGTCCGAATTACTTTTTCTCCTACTATGGATGGAAAAATCTCTAATTCAAATAATTCTCTCCCATGTGGAGAGCAACAAATTGTGCAGAATTCATCATTTACACGTTTCTTTGTAATTAAACGCACCGATAGCCTCTCAGATAGTTCTTTCAAGAGAACCTCACCTTTTCTTATCGCAAAAACATTCCAGTCTGTTTTTGGCGACGGTCACACTCTTAAAAAACTGCACTCTGGGGATTTATTGGTTGAGGTTTCATCAGCCAGTCAATCACAGCTTCTGGTCAATTGCACTACAATAGGCTCTTTTGCTGTTTCTGTTAAAGCTCATCAAACTCTAAATACTTGTCGCGGTGTAATATCTGAACCAGGTCTTTTATACTCCTCAAAAGAAGAGCTTCTCTCAAATTTAAAAGAACAAAATATAATAGATGCACGCCGCATTACTATCCGAAAGAATGGACAAGTTATTCGGACAAAACACATAATACTAACTTTCAATAGCCATAATTTACCATCTAGAATTAAAGCTGGATACCTAAGCTGTCCAGTCCGGCCTTATATCCCTAACCCTTTACGATGTTTCAAATGCCAGCGTTTTGGTCATACTAACATTAACTGTCGTGGCAATGTTACTTGTCCTCGCTGTGCAGAAGTCGGCCATGATGGTAAATCGTGTGAAAAACCAGAACGCTGTGCGAATTGCAAAGGTAATCATACGTCATACTCTCGCTCCTGTCCAATTTGGAACCGTGAAAAAGAAATACTTGCAGTAAAAACCAGTCAAAATCTTTCATATCCAGATTTCCTTCAATTCTAGACATAGGAAACCATGGTGGAACAGTGAATGTCAAAAGGCGAAAAAAGAGCAACAGAAGGCATGGGGCAAATTCCGGAGGTATCCTAATGATGCTAACTATATTGCATATAAAAAGGCAAAGGCAGAAGCTAGAAAAGTGCGGCGTATAAGCCAACGTTAATCCTAGATAAACTACATCTCTAGCATTAACTCCAACACATCAAGTAAAGAACTCTGGAATAAAGTGAAAAAATGTATGGGACTGTACTCTGAAACTCATATCTCTATTTTAAAACAAAATGGACAAACCATTGCTTCACCTAAGAACATCGCTGACACAATAGGAAATACCCTAGCATCTATATCAAGCTCTGACTCTTACTCGGAACCTTTTTTTAACTTATAAAAGACAAACTGAAATAACAAGGCTTAATTTTAATTCTCATCACTCGCATGCTTATAATGAACCATTTATTATTTCAGAGTTGATAAAATGTTTGAAGGAAAGTCGTTTATCTGCCCCAGGCCCTGATGGGATTACTTATACTATGCTCAAGCACCTTTCTCCTTTCTCTCTCAATCTCCTATCTTTTTTTAACAGGATATGGATTGAGCAGAGTTTCCCAAATGCTTGGTGCAGAGCTATAATTATACCTTTCCCTAAACCAGGGAAAGACACAACTAATCCCAATAATTACAGGCCTATTGCCCTTTCTAGCTGCCTTTGCAAACTTCTTGAAAAGATGGTCAATTGGGGGGGGGCGCCTCATGCATGTTTTAGAAACGAACAATTGCCTTGCCGCTTTTCAAAGTGGATTTCGACGTGGTAGGTCTACTATCGATAATTTAATTCATCTTGAACACTACATTCGGACAGCTTTTCTTAAACGCAGACATTTGATCTCAGTATTTTTTGACATGGCGAAAGCCTATGATAGAACATGGCGTTATGGCATCCTCCGCGACCTTTTTAATCTGGACTTTCGAGGGAATCTCCCTATTTTTATTAAAACTCCACCAATTCGGACTTGAAATAGACGAATAGCAAGAAAGTTTTTATCTAGGTTTTATGAACAAGAAGAGGGTGTTCCACAGGGCAGTGTCCTGAGTGTCACCCTCTTTGCTATTAAAATAAATGGTATTCTCAGTCAACTCCCTCCTTCTGTGAAGGGAGATTTATACGTTGACGACTTCCGGATTATGTGTATGGGAGAGGATATGCGTTTTATCGAAAGACAGTTGCAAATTGCTAATATTCTTAATTGGACTAATAAAAATGGTTTTGTTATCTCTGATGACAAAACTTCTTGTATACACTTTTGTAGACGTAGGGATCTGCATCCAGACCCTGAAATTTTTATCGGATCAACACAAATTCCTGTTGTAGACAACGTCCGCTATCTAGACCTCTATTTTGACAGTAAACTTACATTTTTACCTCATGTTTTACAACTACGGACAAAATGTGAAAAAACGCTAAATTTAATTAAGGTACTTTCTAATACTTCTTGGGGAGCAGACCGTACCTCTCTTCTTAAGATCTATCGTGCTGTCATCCGTTCAAAAACTGACTATGCCTGCCAGGTCTATGGCTCTGCACGAAAGTCTGTTCTTAAGAAACTTGACACGGTGCACCATAGCGCACTTCGTGTTTGCTCTGGTGCATTTCGCACATCACCAGTTTTAAGCTTATATGTTGATTGTAACGAACCTTCACTCTACCATACTCGTGAAAAACTTTCGTTAGATTTGTTTTACCGTATTCTTTCACATCCCGGCCATCCACTTCATACTTTAATTTTAAATACTGACGATGATATTCATTACCAGCATCGCCCATCTTGCATCCCACCTTTTGGTGTCAGAATGAGAAGCATAACCAATAATAGCCCTCTGAGTAACATTGAGGTGAGCACTTGTCCACTGCATATTTATCCTCCTTGGCACCCACCTGATATTAAAACCCTTCATCCTTTTAAAAATTACGATAAAAAGAACTTACCTGCTGCTGCTTTTCAACAATTATTTGCTGCACATCGTGCAGATTATAGGAATTTTACCGACATTTATACGGATGGCTCAAAGAGTGGAAATAAAGTTGGTTGTGGCGTTTTTTATAATAATGTTTCATTGAGTTATCAACTTCATCCCTCTGTTATATTTACAGCTGAATTAATCGCAATAGAGAGAGCTGTGAGGATTTTGCATTTCTATATACTGTTTAGTAATTATTTTGGTAGCGATGAAGTGATGCAAATCCTCTTCATCTTAAATAACTTTTATTCAAGATATGATAAAATAAAATACAGTTGTAAGAACTCAGGGTTCTTTATGATAAAATAATCCACACGCCTTTTACAGCGAGCTGCATCCTCGAGAATCAATCTCTAACTGCCTCTCTCATCCTCATCAAGAGAGCCTCCTCTCCTTCGGGCTCCTCCCAGATCAAAATTATTGGCTCAGCTCGGATACGCCTCGGCGCCAGGTTGCCATCGTCCGTCTGGACCTAGTGAAACTATTTCAACCGATTTTTAGTTCTCAGGGTGGTCTGGTGATTAGTCAACGGTAGCCGTAACTAATATGCTAACGTCACATAAAAAAGGCCGCGCTAGACTTGCTGTCTACAGGGAAAAAAGGACCTTAATCCTTTTAAGTGCATACACAATTCACGTTTTCACAATCGCCAGACTTCGATGTAGCAGTCCATTGTCTAGCATTAATTAGCCAAATTGTTAAATCCTTACAGAGCCATGGTACACATATCTAATCATCGTGACACATCCTTCATCATATATACTGACTCAAATAGTTCTATTGACGCACTTAAATCTTTTAAAAGACATGCTTATGCCACTGCCATCCTGGATTTTTATATTAAATTGACTAGACGAGGTTATAATATTTTATTTTGCTGGATACCTGGACACATGGGTATCCCTGGTAATGAAAAAGCAGACGACGCGGCAAAACTTGCTCTTAATCGATTATACCATAAAGTACCATTCTCAGACGCTAAACTAATTATAAACCACTTTATTCATAATAACTGGCAAGAAAGTTGGAATTTAGAAATAAATAATAAACTACATTATATCAAACCAATTATCTTGATCTGGCCTCCGAACTATCCTAGAAAAACAGATGTTCTTCTGACTCGTCTGAGAATTGGACTCCCCCAGGGGGATACCTTCTTTAGGTATTCACGGGCTTCACAACCCCGGGGCACCTGAGTGATCTTTCTCCTTTCCTTTTCCCCTTACTCCTCTGGTCTCCCTTTCCTCTTTGTTTCACTCTCATTGTGGTTTCCTTTTCGGAGGTGAGGGCAATTCTGCATGAGCCGATACATCCTGTATATCGACTCATGGAGAATTGTAAACCACCCACGTGTTGGCCGTGCGTGGCGACCCGTGTCCCTGGAAAGGGGGATCCTGGCAGTTGAGGGAAACCAACACACTGCTTTGGCCTCTGCTTCAGGTAGACGGGAGGTGCATTTGGTCCCGTATGCATCAATCGGCTGGTCAGCTGACTTTTGTCACTGGCTTTAGGGATCAAGTGATCAAGCAACTACTAGTCATCTCGTTAAGGGTGGAGACTGACATAGGGTTGTCTTGTGACCGTATGGGCCCTGGTTAGCACTGGTGCACGATTGTGCATCCCCTTGTAGGGCTCGGGAGAGGGTGGTGCGGCCGGGGTCTGAATTTTATTCTTTTAAATATGGATGGAAACACTTCTTTTCCTTCTACTTCTCTCCCTAGTGGAGAGCAACAAACTGCACAGACTCTATCATTCACTCGTTTTTTCATCATTAAACGTACAGATAGCCTATCTGATAATTCATTTAAAAAGACTTCACCATTTCTCGTTGCAAAAACATTCCAGTCAGTGCTGGGGGATGGCCATTCTATCAAAAAGCTGCAATCTGGGGATCTACTAGTTGAAGTTTCTTCAGCTAAACAGTCACAAATTCTTTCTAATTGCTCTACAATAGGCACCTTTTCCGTTTCTGTACAAATACATAAAACTCTAAATACAAGTCGTGGTGTTATATCTGAACCTGATCTGTTATTCTCTACTAAAACTGAACTTTTAGAAAATTTAAAAGACCAAAATGTCATAGATGTACGTCGTATCACTATCCGTCGCAATGAAGAAATACTACCTACTAAACATATTATTTTAACTTTCAATAGTCCCAATTTACCAGCTAGAATTAAAGCTGGCTATCTAAGCTGTCCAGTTCGACCATACATACCAAACCCTATCAGATGTTTCAAATGCCAGCGTTACGGCCATACTAATACCAATGGCCAATGTCGTGGATCTCTTACCTGCGCACGTTGCGCGGAAGTCGGTCACGACAATAAAACATGTGAAAATTCTGTACGTTGTGCAAACTGTAAAGGCGATCACACAGCATATTCCCGCAAGTGCCCTAATTGGAACCGTGAAAAGGAAATAATCACTATAAAAATTACTCAAAATTTGTCTTATCCTGATGCCCGTAAACTAGTTGAAAATAGAACCCCATCTGTCGGAATTACCTACTCTAGCTTACTCAAGAAGCAATCAACAGCCGTAAGACACATAGGTACACAAACTGATTTCCAATTTCCATCCAGTAAATCAACTGTAACACAGTCAACCAGTACCCATGTTAAAGAATCGACCAACACCCCATCCTCTGAACCGGTAAAAATTGACATAGAGAAGAAACAACAGAAACCGACAGCTCTATCCAATAAGTCATCTCAACCCCAAACTAAGACAAAACCTGCCATGAATACCAATATTCCACAGAAACCTGATGCTCCCAGAAAACATAATTTAAAAAAACCGCCTATACAAACCTTTAAAAAGAAAACCTCAACTCCAGCCTCTCCACAATGGAAGACTGTGGGTAGGGGGAAGAAAAGCTCTGGCATCAGCTCAATTATAAAAAATATTAAAGATCCAAAGCAGTTGCAGCATTACGTGGATGAGGAAATGGAATCCGACCCCTGTAGCAATGACTCGGATGATGAAAATATTGTATTTGAAGAATTTGTGCCTGATACACAACAATCCACTTCTGCCAATTTTTCACAAACTGCCTCTCCAAGATCATTACATTCTAATACTTCCAAAATACCATCTCATAACAGGAACGCACAAATTACAACTAAAACTTCTTTAAAGCAAAATATTTCAAAAACTAAATCTACTATATCTGCAATACCCCCACCAAAAAAGAACAAAATCTCAAAAAGTCAGACAAATTCACAGGAAAAAGACAAAAAAAATCAAAGAATGGAGGATGACGATGCTGTGGACCTTCATCCCGAGCCGGATGAAATACTGGACGACGGAGACAGTAGCATGTCTACTGTTTCCGATCAAAATGACATTGATACTTATATTTAACTCTCGTAATTATGCACTTGATTCTCATGTACGACAGGTTTTTAGTGTAACATTCACTTTTTACTCTGTATTTAAAATATTTTTACATTCTATTTACTTTCATGTTGTTATTTCTTTATTGATTGCTCCGATCTACTTTTTCACCATCATTGATTGATTTTAATTATATCATGACTGTGAATTCGTTTATTTTTAATCTTGGTTTTTATGTAAATTCACTCATCTTATTCATTGTTTATGTTTTAACCAAATTCTACAATTTTTTGACATTTAATGTTTTTCATGATTTTTGTCCTCTTTTAATTAGTCTTTTATCTCATTGCTGTGTGATTTTTTAATTTTAAATAACATTGTTTTCTTTTCAACATTGTCTTGGCGCAGCATGTCCCCAAAGGGACCTTGCGCCATAAAATCCCATACAACCAACCAACCAACTGAGAATTGGACACTCTAGGATGACTCATAAACATCTTTTATTAAGGGAGGATGCACCCATGTGTCCACACTGTCATTTTGATTATCTTACCATTCATCATATTTTGACAGACTGTCCGGGTCTCCGGCACCTTTATAGACTCTATTTTAAAACTTCATCACCACTATTGACAAACCTCATTGGGGAAACACCTCATGGGGCACTCTTTGCTTTTTTAAAACATGCGGGCTTTTATTTTATGATTTAGGACCTCTTTAAACTTTAACTTTGACATTCCTTTTTTTGGCAATCTGGATGGAAACCCCATCCAGATGCCTTTCTTGTTATTAGCACCTTTACAAAATACTTGTCTTTATTTTTTTAAATATGTTTTTATATACTTTTTCGACTACATCTGGATGGGATACCCCATCCATATAGCCTTTTCTATTTCGTTTTTTTATAATTTTTGTCTTTGTTTGGCGCAGCATGTCCCTAAAGGGATTTTGCGCCATTAAACCCTATACAACCAACCAACCTTTCATATCCAGAAGCTCGAAAACTTGTTGAAACCAGAACCCCATCTATAGGTCTTTCTTATTCTAGTTTACTCAAGCAGCAATCAAAATCTGTAAGACATAAGCACCCAGACAGAATCGCCTAAGCCACCTAGTACCCCAAAGAAAGAAACACGAGATGTCAGTTGCCCTACTAAATGTTCTGTTAGCCCTAAATTAGAGCGTTGGTTACCGTCTTCAGAGCCTGTTACAATAGTCTATCAACCTATTCAGCCACAAAAACCGAAAAAAATCTACTGAATCCCAGACAAGAACTAATGCATCTACATCTAAAAGAAATCCTAATCTCTCTGCATCAAATTGCCAAAAACCTAATACTAGTCAAAAGCCTAAAGCAGTTACACCCAATAAAAAAACCGTTAATCTTTCTACTTCTAACCACCAAAAGACCAATTCTGTTCAAGCCGTGAAACAAAATCAAAAGACATCTGAAAATAAGACTATTCGAGGTTCTCACCAATGGCAAACAGTCGCAAAAAAAACAACGGAAATCAAATCATGACCAGTCTCTTGCTTACTTGAAAGATCCCAAAAGGCTAAAAAATTATGTGGAAGAGGCTATGGAAGAGTCATATGACTCAAGTGAAGACGAAGGAAACACTGTTCTTGAGGAATATATACCTAATTGATCTTGCCACTTACCATTTTAATTTGAGCTTTTAAATATTGTCAAAAGTATCATTGTTTTTACAATTTTACTAATTCTTGTTATGTATCACTACTTTACTGTTTGTATGATTTTAACTATTTTTTTAAGCTTTTTATTTTATCTTATTGACTAGTTATTGTACTAAAATTTTATATATCATCATTTCGCTTTTAGCTTTTTACTATGCCTATGTTAGTTTTTTAAATTGACTTTTACATTTTGCATCCTTCAAAGTTTACATTTTTTTCCTCTACCTTGTTCTTGGCGCAGCATGTCCCTAAAGGGACCTTGTGCCAATAAAATCTATACAACCAACCAACCAACCAAACTGCTCAATATGGAATTTTAGAATGCATTTAAAATGATAAATATTCTTGCACTATCCAACCATTTTCAGATAATCATATAGCCCACCAATTTGGTACAGATTGATTCCACAATTTCCCTTCAGAGATGCTTATATGGATATATTATCACCAATGGAGCAATCTCATTTGCTGAAAAACATCCCATAAGTGATTTGTTCTTTTTCGTTATTTGGTACTACATAATACGCATCTTTAATTGATTTTGGTCCCAAAATTTTCCTTGTTTTACGAGTACAAAAGAAACCTTGTTTTAACCTTATTGAAAATTCTCTCTATATGCTTTAGAATTCGGAAGAAAATATTAATATCTTCTTCCAAATATGATTTTACATTTCTGAACCAACTTCTTTTGTAACGGCACATCTAGATTTTGTCAAATGTTCTGCTTGTGTTTTATACCAATTTTGGATGACTTTTTAAAAACAACTATTTATAAAGAAATTGCCTTTATTAAATTCTAATAGGTTAAATTTAAGTATTAAATTTGATTATTTAGCTTTTCAGTTAAATCAAAATATTTTATCTCTACTGAAATAACACTTTTTGTACTGGTCACTTGGGTGGTCCATTACTGGAAAATTGCGAAATAAGCAATCCAGTAATGGACCACCCCTCCTAAAATGTTAAATTGATATCAAGTCCCAGGGTGCAGGGCATCTCTGAGCTCTGGTTCCAAGTACGGGGGGCGCCATGCTTGCATGGTGATTGTTAGGAGTAACACCAGAAGACTGGTGCCTTTCGACGTAAGGGCCGGCTGTAGGTTGGACAGAGCTGTAAAGGCTTACCTACGGCTACCCATTTTCCTTGGAAAAGAACCGGAGCTTCGGAGATGCTATCGAGTTTAACCCAATGTTCGAAAAACGTGGGGGTCTGTTGAAAATAGTTTTCGCCCTTTTGAGACCTGCACCAGACGTAACGGTAAGAACCAGGCCCGATGCCTGGCGTTTTATAAATTCTCTATCTAATATGGCGACAAATCAAGGAAATAAGACATGCGATGTGGTAGCCCCACAACCCCTCATTGCTTTAAGCTCAAGCCTGCCAGTAGACTTAAATGACGGCCAAATCAATTCTTGGGCCGATAGATCAGATGATTCATGTTCCGAAAGATTTTTTGTAGTCAAAAGACAAGAAGGCACATTTGACAAAACATCCCCATTTTTGATTCACAAATCCATTCAAGGATTGATTGGTGAGCCAAAAACAATAAAAAAAAAATACGATCTGGTGAACTATTAATTGAGGTATACAATAGCACTCAAGCTCTAAATTTAAAGAAATGTACACATTTTGCAAATATCCCTGTCTCAATAAGTCTCCATAGAACCTTGAACACATCTCGTGGGGTAATATCTGAATCAGATCTTTTGCATGTTGCTGATGAGGAAATAGTAGAAAATTTGAAAGAGCAGAATGTCATAGAAGCTAGGCAAATAAAAATCTACCGTACAGACGAAAAAATACCAACCAGTCGAATTCAGATTCCAACTAAACACATAATTCTTACTTTCAACTCACCAAACCTTCCCAAATATATAAAAGCTGGGTATCTCTCGTACTCTGTAAGACCTTATATCCCAAATCCACTGCGTTGCTTCAAATGCCAACGCTTTGGGCACTCAAAAACCAATTGCCGAGGTAAACTCGTCTGTGGTCGGTGCAGTGATCCCGACCACGATAATACCCAATGTAATGCTACCCCACGCTGTGTTAACTGTAAAAAAGACCATCCATCATATTCAAAATCCTGCGAAAAATGGAAAATCGAAAAAGAAATACAAACAATACGCACTAAAGATAATATACCATATCCCGAAGCCAGGAAAATAGTTGAATCCAGGACACCAAAAGTTGGAGTTTCATACGCAGCTGCTTTATCTAAAACAGTCCAGAAAACATATGAAACTATTTCAACTCAAACCGAGTTCCCTACTGAAAATAATTCCAAAAGAAAACAAAGAGAAAACAGCCTTTCTGATACAACTACTAAATCGACTCAGTTTCCCTCTTCTGGATATGTAAATCCTGCTCCTACTAAAATGCCACAAAATACATCAAAATCACTGCAATCTCTTACTCCTAAACCCCCACTCAAAAACAAAAGTTCTCAAAATATAACTAAAACACCATCTCTAAAGTCAAATCTTAGATCTGATATTGAAAAACATACCCTACGTATTAAATCAGCTGCATCTACTGAAAACCCATCCAAAAAATAAAAAAAATAAAACATCTAGAAATCAAACCCATCAACAACAGAATCAAAAAGAAGAAACAAGTATGAATGATGATGCCTTAAAACTTCATTCTGAAAGGGATGAAGTATTGGACGATGAGGAAAGTAGCATGTCTACTACCTCTGAACAAAATGACATAGATATACATATCTGACACTCTTTTTATGTCTAATATCATCTCGTGGAACTGCCGTGGTTATCATAATAAACGTGACGAAATCCGTAATATTCTCTCTGACCATCGACCACTCTGCCTTGCTCTCCAGGAAACCCATCTAAAACCTAATGACAAAGCGAAATTACGCAACTATGCAACCTACAGGAAAGACTTTACAGGTAGTGACAGGGCCACTGGTGGGGTGGCCCTCTTTATTTCTCGCAATCTACCCCATTCACAAATTAACTTAAATACCAACTTGCAAGCCATTGCAATCAGTGCTCATATAAACAGGCTTATTACCATCTGCTCTATTTACCTACCACCAAATACATCTATTCAGGCAGCAAATCTTGACAATCTCCTTCTGCAACTACCCACTCCTTACATCATTGTGGGAGACTTTAATGCCCACAGTCAACTGTGGGGTAATCATGACACTAATCAACGTGGAGATATGATTGAGAAAATTATATCAGACAATGGCTTATGCCTGCTGAATAATGGAGATCACACTTACTTTCATGAGCCATCCCGCACATTTCATGCAATAGACCTTACTATCTGCTCACCATCTATTTATCCTTATTGGAACTTCTGGGTTTCCGATGATCTTCATGGCAGTGACCATTTTCCCACCTTTATTACACAGACTACTCCTAATAGGAATTCAAATAACTGTTCAAACCATTATATATATGACCGAGCCAATTGGCAAACTTTTACCGACCTTGCCAAAATCACAAGTGATATGATTGATGGTCACATTGACAATGCACTTGATAATATTATCCATTCTATTATCAGTGCTGCGAATATCAGCATTCCCAAAACATCCTCTACAACGCGGCACAGAAAGCCTTGGTGGAATGATGACTGCCAACAAGCGAAAAAAAGACAACAAAGAGCTTGGGGTATTTTTCGGAGGTACCCCAATGATGCTAATTATATTGCTTTCAAAAAAGCAAAGGCTGACGCTAGGAGAGTGAGACGCAAAAGCCAGCGTGAATCCTGGATCAACTATATATCGAGCATTGACACTAACACTTCAAGTAAATCCCTTTGGAAAAAAGTTAAAAATTGTATGGGTCTCTATTCTGAAAATGTCGTCTCTATATTAAAACATAATGGCCAAACTATAGCCTCACCCAACAATATAGCTGAAACTATAGCTAGTACCCTCGCCTCTAATTCCAGTTCTGACTCTTACCCAGAACCATTTCTATCATACAAAAGACGGATGGAAACTACCCGCATTAATTTTAATACTCGCTCCTCTTATGATTATAATCTCCCTTTTACTACCTCAGAACTTTTAAAATGTTTACAAAAAAGCCACAACTCAGCTCCAGGTCACGATGGCATTACATATACCATGCTAAAACATCTCAGCACTACCTCTCTTAATAACCTTCTTGCTTACTACAACAGAATTTGGACAGAACACACATTTCCTAAAGCCTGGTGTAAAGCCATTGTTATCCCCTTTCCTAAACCTGGAAAGGACCCCAGTGATCCAAATAACTACAGACCAATCGCACTCACTAGTAGTCTCTGCAAACTTTTTGAAAAAATGATTAACTGCCGACTAGTACATGTTCTTGAAGAAAAAAATTGTCTTGCTGCCTTTCAAAGCGGTTTTCGACGTGGTAGGTCTACTACTGATAACCTTATTCTTTTAGAAACCCATATACGGAATGCTTTTTTAAAACGTAACCATCTGGTTGCAGTTTTTTTTGACATGATGAAAGCATATGATAAGACCTGGAGGTATGGTATTCTTTACGATCTTTTTAATTTGAACTTTCGTGGAAACCTCCCGATTTTTATTAAGAACTTCCTCGCCATCCGTCTGTTTCAAGTTCGGATTGGTGGGGTTTTGTCTGACTTTTATACTCAAGAAGAAAGAGTACCTCAGGGCAGTGTCCTGAGTGTGACTCTTTTTGCTATCAAAATTAACGATATACTTAACCAATTGCCTCCATATGTGCATGGTACTTTATATGTAGACGACTTTAAAATATTCTGTAAAGGACAAGATATGCGTTTTATCGAGCGACAACTACAAATTGCTATCAACCGTATTATCCATTGGACAAACAGAAATGGTTTTATTATTTCTCAGGACAAATCTTCTTGTGTGCATTTTTGTAGACGAAGGGATCTGCATCCAGATCCTGAAATCTTTATTGAAGCATCTCAAATTTCTGTTGTTGACTCTGTTCGCTTTTTAGGATTATACTTTGACAGTAAGCTTACTTTCTTGCCACATGTGTTACAATTACGTAAAAAGTGCGAACGCTCGCTTAATCTAATCAAGGTGCTCTCGAATACTTCTTGGGGAGCGGATCGTGGTTCACTCCTTAAAATATATCGTTCTATGATTCGTTCCAAAATTGACTATGCCTGCCAGGTCTATGGTTCCTCATGTAAATCAGTTCTTAAAAAATTGGACACTGTGCACCACAGCGCACTTCGTATTTGTTCTGGTGCATTCCGTACGTCCCCTGTGCTTAGCCTCTATGTTGAATGTAACGAACCTGCACTACATCACACCCGTGAAAGGCTTTCCCTCGATTTATACTATCGAATCCTTTCACATCTTAATCACCCTTTACATTCCTATTTACTAGATACTGACAATGAACTTCTTTATCAGCACCGCCCTTCATGCATTCCACATTTTGGTATTAGAATGAGACAGATTATTGACAAAAGCTTTCTTAGCAACATTGAAACATATCCATGTTCAAAGCACCTTTTCCCCCCTTGGGACTCTCATAATATCATCTCCCTTCATCCTTTTAATACTTTTGACAAAAACAGTTTGGCTCCTGTTGTATTTCAGCAGCTTTTTGCAGATCATCGGGCACAGCACAAAAATTTTAAAGATATATATACAGATGGATCTAAATGTGGAGATATTGCCGGCTGTGGAATTGTCTTTGGTGATAATGTATTTAGTTATCGACTACACTCATCTGTCTCTGTGTTTACTGCCGAATTAATCGCAATAGATAAAGCTATATCCTTTATATCACATCATCATCACTGTACCTCTTTTATCATTTATACAGACTCTAAAAGTTCTATAGATGCAATTAACTCCACTACATACCATCCCATTATTTATTCAATTTTGAGTCGTATTAAACAACTTACTACAGATGGATATAATATCCTATTTTGTTGGGTGCCCGGACACATGGGTATTCATGGTAATGAGATAGCAGACAAAGCAGCAAAACAGGCTAGCAATATTTTATATCATCAGATTCCTTTAACTGACATTAAACATAGCATCAATAGTTATATTTACAATAAATGGCAAGAAAGTTGGAACTCTGAAATAAATAATAAACTACATCATATTAAACCCACAATTCTAGTTTGGCCCACTTATTACCCTAGGAAAATTGACGTTCTTCTGACTCGTCTTAGAATCGGACATTCCAGGATTACTCACAAACATCTGCTACTTAGAGAGGATGCACCCATGTGTCCACACTGCTATTTTGATCACTTGACTATCCATCATATTCTGACTGTCCGGGCCTCCGGCACTTGTACAGGACTTACTTTAATACTTCATCGCCTATTCTGACAAACCTCATTGGGGAAACACCTCATGGGGCACTCTTTGCCTTTTTAAAAAACGCAGGATTTTATTTTGAAATATGATTTTATATTGCTTATTATTTTTTCATTTTATACTCTTGATTCTTAGAGTGCACTTTCTATTTACATACTTCTTATTCCCTATCATAATTTTTTGCAAATAATTTTTACTGTCTTTGCCTGACTATATCTGGATGGGATAACCCATCCAGATATTTTATACTTTTGCTTTTTTAGTCTTTGTTTGGCGCAGCATGTCCCTGAAGGGATTTTGCGCCATTAAATCCCATACAACCAACCTAAAATGTTAAAAATAAAATTTTGTTAATGGCCATTGGTACATTAAATTCAATGTTTTATATTGCTAACCAAACAAAAACATTCAATTTTTACGGAAAAATAAAGTTATAGACTAAGTAAGTAAAGTCTGCTCTTAGCATGTTCATTAAGATTTTCAGTGAAAAACAGAAAAACTGTGAAACTTTATTTTCTGCTTCCTAATTGTTTTGACGAAAAGTGTAAAAAAATAATCCAGCTTATAAAGCATGCAAGGTGGAGTTCAGAAAAAAATAATAAAAGCTAAACTATTATTTATTATTTTTTTATAAACAAAACGTGCGAGGTGGCCCATTACTGGAAGGTGGTCCATTACTGGCACATCGACCCTATATTATAAAGCAGAAGTTCTGAAACTTCCAAACGAGTGTTTTCAAAAACTACCCGATGGATTTTTTTGCCGATTGTATCATTCGATAGGAAATATTTTCCGGAAGGTTTGTAATTCAAATTTACAGGGATAACTCTGATTTTTCGTAGTAAATTTCACCCCCAGGGGGATACCTTCTTTAGGTATTCACGGGCTTCACAACCCCGGGGCACCTGAGTGATCTTTCTCTTTTCCTTTTCCTCTTACTCCTCTTATCTTCCTTTCATCTTTGTTTCACTCTCATTGTGGTTTCCTCTTCGGAGGTGAGGGCAATTCTGTATGAGCCGATGTCATCCTGCATATCGACTCATGGAGAATTGTAAACTACCCACGTGTTGGCCGTACGTGGCGACCCGTGTCCCTGGAAAGGGGGATCCTGGCAGTTGAGGGAAACCAACACACTGCTTTGGCCTCTGCTTCAGGTAGACAGGAGGTGCATTTGGTCCCGTATGCATCAATCGGCTGGTCAGCTGACGTTTGTAACTGGCTTTAGGGATCAAGTGATCGAGCAACTACTAGTCATCTCGTTAAGGGGGGAGACTGACATAGGGTTGTCTTGTGACCGTATGGGCCCTGGTTAGCACTGGTGCACGAATGTGCATCCCCTTGTAGGGCTCGGGAGAGGGTGGTGCGGCCGGGGTGTGAATTTCATTACTTTTAAATATGGATGGAAACAATTATTTTCCTTCTATTTCTCTCCCTAGTGGAGAGCAACAAACTGCACTGTCTTTCTCATTTACCCGTTTTTTCATTGTGAAACGTACCGATAGTCACTCCGATTGCTCCTTTAAAAAAACTTCACCATTTCTTATAGCTAAAACTTTCCAGTCTGTTTTGGGAGATGGTCATTCTCTGAAAAAATTACAATCTGGCGATTTGCTGGTTCAGGTTTCTACAGCCAAACAATCACAATTTCTCTCTAATTGCACTACAATAGGTACCTTTTCTGTCTCTGTACAAGGACATAAAACTTCAAAAACACGCCGCGGGGTAATATCCGAACCTGATCTTTTATACTCCACCAAAGATGAACTTTTAGAAAATTTAAAAGACCAAAATATCATAGATGTACGCCGTATCACCATCCGTGAAAACGAGCAGATAATTCCCACTAAACATATTATTCTAACCTTCAATAGCACTACTTTACCACCTAGAATTAAAGCAGGATATCTAAACTGAAAAGTTGGACCTTATATACCAAACCCCACCCGCTGTTTTAAATGCCAGCGTTACGGTCACACTAACATAAATTGTCGTGGATCTCACTTGCGCACGTTGTGCGGAAGTAGGCCATGACAATAAATTATGCGAAAAATCCGAACACTGCGCTAACTGTAAAGGTAGTCATACAGCATATTCCCGCAAGTGCCCTAATTGGAACCGTGAAAAAGAAATAATTAATATAAAAATTACTCGGAATTTGTCCTATCCTGATGCCCGTAAACTTGTTGAAAATAGAACCCCATCTGTTGGAATTAGCTATTCCAGTTTACTCAAGAAGCAATCAACAGTCGTAAGACACACTTCTACAGAAACTGATATCTCATATCCACAAGGTGAATCAACCGTAACGCAATCTACCAACACCCCATCCACTGAACTAGTAAAAATAACTTACTTGGAGAAGAAACAACAGAAAATGACAGCTCTATCCAATAATTCACCTCAACCCAAAAATAAAACAAAAGCTGCCACGAATACCACCATACCACAGCAACCTGATAATCCCAGAAAACAGAATCTAAAAAAACCCTCAATACAAACGACTAAAAAGAAAACCTCAACTCCAGTCTCTCTACAATGGAAGACTGTGGGGAAGGGGAGGCAAAAATCTGGCATCAGTTCAGTTATAAAAAACATTAAAGACACAAAACAACTGAAGCACTACGCAGATGAGGTTATGGATGCCGAGTTATACTCTAATGACACGGATACTGATGAAAATATTGTATTCGAAGAATCTGTGCCTGACTAAAACTATAAAATTACCCCACTCATGACTAATATTATATCGTGGAACTGCCGCGGCTATCGCAACAAATATGATGAAATCCGTGATATTCTGTCAGACTATCAACCACTCTGCTTAGCTCTTCAAGAAACTCATTTCAAACATAACGACAAAGTGAAATTACGCAATTATGCAACATACAGAAAAGACTTTACTGGTAGTGACAGAGCCACTGGCGGAGTGGCTCTCTTTATATCTCGCAGTGTACCTCATTCACAAATTAATTTGAATACTAACTTACAAGCTGTTGCAATCCGTGCACATATAAACCTACTTATTACTATCTGTACTATATACTTACCACCAAATCCGTCCATTCATTCTGCAGATCTTGATAATCTCATTCTCCAACTCCCCTCTCCTTTTATCATACTCGGTGATTTTAATGCTCATAGCCAACTGTGGGGTAATTCTGACAATAATCAACGCGGTGATACAATAGAAAAACTAATTTCTGACAATGGCTTATGCCTACTCAATAATGGTGATCATACGTATTTCCATGAACCATCGCGCACCTTTCATGCTATAGATCTCATTATTTGCTCCCCTTCCATTTATCCATATTGGAACTTCTGGGTTTCTAAAAGCCTGCATGGCAGCGATCATTTTCCTACTTTTATCACTCTGACTACTCCGCTCAAGGATTCTACTAATTGTTTTAAACGTTATATCTATGATAGGGCGAATTGGCCAACTTTCACAGACAATGCTAAAATAACAAGCGATATGATAGAGGGTGACATCGACGATGCGCTTGATAATATTACCCAATGTATTATCAATGCTGCTGATATTAGTATGCCAATCTCACACTCTATGCCGCGACACAGGAAGCCATGGTGGAATGACGATTGTCAAAAGGCAAAGAAGAATCAGCAGAAGGCTTGGGGCATCTTTCGTCGCTACCCCAATATTAACAATTATATGGCTTTTAAAAAAGCAAGGGCTGAAGCTAGAAGAGTGCGACGTAAAAGCCAGCGTGAATCCACGATGCAGTACGTTTCCAACATAAACTCAAATACTTCCAGTAAAGTCCTTTGGAGGAAAGTGAAAAGCTGTATGGGACTATATTCAGAAAACTGCATCTCAATCTTGAATCATAATGGACAGACTACTGCTTCTCCCAAAAATATAGCTGAAACTATAGCAAGTACTCTGGCATCAAACTATAAATCCGACTCTTACCCTGAACCATTTTTATCCTACAAAAGACAAATGGAATCTACCAGCATAAATTTTAATTCTCGCCATTCCCATGACTATAATCTACCTTTTACTAAACAAGAACTCAAAAGTTGTTTACAAAATAGCCGTCCATCTGCTCCAGGACACGATGGCATCACCTACACCATGCTAAAATACCTCTCTAACGCCTCTCTTAATAACTAATTTTTTATAATAGAATTTGGACTGAACACTTGTTTCCTAAAGCCTGGTACAAAGCTATTGTCATTCCTTTTCCTAAACCAGGTAAAGATTCCAGTGATCCAAACAACTACAGGCCAATCGCACTCTCTAGTAGCCTTTGCAAACTTTTAGAAAAAATGGTTAATTGTCGCTTGGTGCATGTTTTGGAATCTAATAATTCTCTTGCTTCCTTTCAAAGCGGATTTCGACGTGGTAGGTCCACTATTGATAACCTCATTCTTTTAGAGACTCATATTCGAAATGCTTTTTTAAAACGCAACCATATGGTGACAGTCTTCTTTGACATGATGAAAGCCTATGACAAGACCTGGAGGTATGGCATCCTTCGTGATCTTTTAACCTTAACTTCCGTGGTAACCTACCAATTTTTATTATGAACTTCCTCGCAGCTCGAATTTTTCAAGTTCGGGTTGGGAGGGTTCTTTCCAATTTGTATGTACAAGAGTGTTCTGAGTGTCACCCTCTTTGCTATCAAGATTAATGATATCCTGCAGCAATTGCCCCCAAGCGTTCAAGGTACACTTTATGTTGATGACTTTAAAATTTTATGCAAAGGACAAGATATGCGCTTTATCGAAAGACAATTGCAAATCGCTATAAACCGTATTATTCAATGGACCAATAAAAATGGTTTTATCATCTCCCAGGACAAAACTTCTTGTGTGCATTTCTGCAGACGTAGAGATCTGCATCCAGATCCTGAAGTTTTCATCGGTCCTAACCAAATTCCTGTTGTGGATAGCATTCGTTACCTCGGCCTTTATTTTGACAATAAACTGACTTTTTTACCACATGTTTTACAACTACGGACAAAATGATAAAAACTGTTTTTATTAAATTTATTAAATTTGTTTTTATTAATTTGTTAAATTAGTTTTTTGCTAAATTTAATAAAAGTACTATCAAATACTTCTTGGGGAGCAGACCGCACTTCACTTCTTAAAATTTATCGTGCTGTTATTCGTTCAAAAATTGACTATGCTTGCCAGATCTACGGCTCTGCTCGTAATTATGTTCTTAAAAAAACTTGACACTGTGCACCATAGCGCACTTCGTGTATGCTCTGGTGCATTCCGTACTTCTCCTGTTTTAAGTTTGTATGTTGACTGCAATGAGCCCTCTTTACATCATATTCGTGAAAACCTGTCATTAAATTTCTTTTACCGTGTTCTTTCACATCATGGTCATCCACTTCGTTCATACATTTTAAATACAGGCAATGACATTCTATATCAGCATCGTCCATCATGCATTCCATCTTTTGGTGTCAGGATCAGAAATGCAATTGACAATAGCATTCTCAGCAATATTGAGGTGAGTCCATGTTCCTCACATGTGTTCCCTCCGTGGAAGCCTCCTAAGATTACCACTGTCCATCCATTTAAAGGATTCGATAAAAGGAATTTACCTCCTGTTTGTTTCCAACAATTATTTGCTATTCATCGAACAAAGTACAGTTCTTACACTGATATATACACAGATGGCTCCAAAAGAGGAGGTACAGTTGGATGTGGGGTTTTTTGTAATAACACTTCTCTGAGCTATCGTGTTCATCCATCCACTTCAATATTTGCTGCTGAATTGATTGCAATACACAGAGCAATGTTGCACATCTCTCATCATCGTGATAGATCCTTCATTATATATACTGACTCTAGTAGTTCTATTGAGGCCATTAAATCATTCAATAAGCATCCATTTGTCACTTCCATCCTTGAGCTTTATAATAATTTGACAACACGTGGCTATAGTATTTTATTCTGCTGGGTACCAGGACATATGGGTATTCCTGGAAATGAAAAAGCTGATGAAGCAGCAAAACATGCTCTTATTCCATTAAACTATAAAATTCCATTCTCAGACATCAAACTACTCATAAAATTTTTCATTTATAATAAGTGGCAAGATAGTTGGAATCTGGAACACAATAATAAACTACACCATGTTAAACCTATCATCACGACCTGGCCTCCAAACTATCCTAGGAAAACAGATGTCATTCTTACTCGTCTGAGAATTGGACATTCCAGGATCACTCATAAACATCTTTTACTTCGAGAGGACGCACCTATGTGCCCACATTGTCATTTTGCTCAGTTAACCATTCATCACATTTTGACTGACTGTCCTGGTTTGCGACACTTATATAGAATTTATTTTAAGACTTCTTCTCCTAATTTGACAAACCTCATTGGGGATACACCTCATGGGGCACTCTTTACTTTTTTAAAACATGCCGGACTTTATTTTCAAATATAGTATTTTTTAGTTTGTTTACAAATTTCATTAATATATTCTTTGACATTTGGATGCAATTCCTACAATGACATTGTTTTTTACTGATTTAGAAATAAAACTTTACCTTTCATGACTTTGACTAGATCTGGATGGGATACCCCATCCAGATTGCTTTTTTTCAATATTTTCATTTTATTTTATTTTCTAGTTAGCTTATTTTTGGCGCAGCATGTCCCTTAAGGGATTTTGCGCCATAAAACCCAACACAACCAACCAACCAACCAGTATTCAAAATACTCGCATGGAAAATCAACTCATGAAAATTTAATTCTGCAGCAATGTAAATATCGTTGCAAAATATACTATGTAAATAGCTGTAGTCGAATTAGTAACGAGCTAAACAGCTGACTCATTTAAATATTTAACATTCGAACATTTTTGCCCTTTTTGTATTAAATTAAAATACAAATATTGAAGTATTGTCAAAATTTAGATTTTTTTCCTATTCCTCGATAACGTAATCCAGAATTGTTAAGAAATATAATCTTCTAATGGGCTGCAACAGACAGTTCACACGTTTTCGGCGCCATTAGAACAAAAACTCCCCGGAATCCCTGCACCAGTTAATATATTACGTGACTTTAAAGTGCGAGGCTAATGTACTGCGGATATTGATATGCTAAACATTTGCATAATTTTTCACATTTTCTTGAAAATAGCTCATAACATTGATTTTATATTATTTTAAATTATACAAGTTCATATTAAAGTTCTTGTTTTTCGTGTACCAATGAGCAAGATTATGTGTTTTTAACAAATGCATACTTAGCAGCCCCCCCCCCCCACACACACACACATTAAAAATAGCCATTCAATGCTAAAATTTTTGAACAAGAAAATTTTAAAATTTTTATAAAAAGGAGGATTTTAGAAGGCAAATAGGATTTAAGAAAATAATTTTTTCTTAAATCAGATGCCTACTTACAATATCGGGAAAACAATATTTTGGTAATTGCATTAGTTGATAAATTGCTTCAGCATAGGTTAACATGAGGTTTTCATGATCAGATAGTGGAAACCTGTTGAAACATCTCAAGAGGTATGAAGACATGCATTCTGTTGAGTTGGTGGCAATACATTGATATTAAATACTAAATATAAATACAATTTTAACACAATCTAAAATCCCTATTTCTGAGTAATTTTTACTCATTTTAATGTCTAACGTTCTCTTAACATAAATGACATCAACTGTGATTTTTACTTATTAACCCATAAGTAGTGAAATAATTTTTTTGTTCCTTTATGAAATACAGTTGGCAAAAAAAGTATTTGTACACTTCATTTTTTTAAATTATAATGAAATTAAACAAAAGATTTAAGCAAAAAATACTGTAATACATTAATTTAATGCATTATAATATTATAGAAGCAAAAACAAAATTAAACGAATCGATTTTTTACATTATAATAAACAAATATACAAAAATATAATGCAAAAAAAGTATTTGTACACTATATTAATGTAATATAATTAATGAAAATTTAGTAAAATGATACAAATTAATATTTTGTGCGAATTCATTTAGCGTTTATGACTACTTCTAGATGGTGTGACATTGATTCCACCAACTTTTTTGTATCGGTCTGGTTAATGTTATTCCATGACACAATAAGAGCTTCTTTAAAACTGTTTTTTACCAATACATGTTTTTTTTTTTTCGGATTTTTGCATCCAATAGCATCTGCAAATTTTCTTTTGGATTCAAGTCTAGAGATTTTAGAAGAGTTAGCAGTCGTCTTGGAATATTGTCTTAAGCATGTGCTGGTGATCACAGCAGTATGCTTTGGTCGTTATCCTGCAGAAAGTAAAAAGCTTCCTCTATGCATAATTTCTTGGCACAGTTTAATAAATTATGGCGCGACATATCAATGTATGTTAAACCTGTCTTTCCATTGTCAATAAATTTTAAATGTCCTGCTCCATTAGAAGCTATGCACCCCAAAAGTATAATATTCCCCCCAACATGCTTGATAGTTTGAAGTATACGTTTTGGATCTAGAACAGTTTTATTTTTAAGCCAATTTTTTCGAATGCTTGATGGTAAGAAAATTCCGAATTTTCCCTCATCAGAAAAAATTACTGTTTTCCAAAAATCCAATGATTTACTTCTGTATTCGAAAGCGAATATTATGAGTTTTCGCCTATTTGTTTCGCTGATGAATGGATTTTTCCTTGAGGTTCTTCCTTTTAAATCTGCATTGAGAAGAATATTTTTTATTGTTCGAGATATTACTCTGATGCGAGAAGATGTCGCAAGGTCTCCAGCAAATTTTTGAACCGAACGCATAGGATTTTTTAAAGCTTTTTTAACAACACTCCCTTTTTCTCTCATTGTTAGTTTGCTAAGAAGACCTGGTTTTCATTGAATTTCGATGCTTTTAATTTATTCATAGATTCTCATTATACATCCAATAGTTGTAAATTTTAATTTAATAGCTTTTACAAATTCTTGTTGCGAATTTAAATTTTTATTATGCTCAATCATAGGATTTCATATATCTGGAGGTGCCTCTCTAGTATTAGGTTCTATACTCAATTATTTCAAGAGCAAATTAGATTAAATGTCAGACAAATATAATATGAACTCAAAAATTATTAACAGCTTCTATAAAAGTAGTCCTTTGAACCATAAACACTATAAAACAGAGTACCTATCAGGATGGAGAAATGTACAAAAACTTTTTTTGCAAGAAATTTTTAAACTTTTCCTATTAGAAAATTATTTTACATCTTTATCGAAATTTTCTGTTGTGTAATTTAAAACGCACGGTAAACAGACTGTATTAAAACTATTTTTGACAAAATATCTGTTTTTATTTAGTTAAAAATTAAAAATTTTAGAGTGTACAAATACTTTTTTTACCAACTGTATATATATATGGATCTTGGGATCCAATGGCAGAGATTATGGGTTAACACATTTGCTTAACATAACAATTAACATATTTTAATTGAAAAAGAGAAATTTCACGATTCCTTTTTCGAATTTCTACAAAGAATGAGTGCATGAAACTATTATAAATATTCATTATGTATTTTAATGGAGATTTACTAAATATTAATCTAATTTTTATTAAATATCAGCTAATACAATATATTGCTTCTACCTTGCCTACACTAATTGTGGTATCATATAAATTTAATTCAATAACTGACAAAATAAGATTTCTGAGGTTTTTCCCTAAATTTATTTGAAATGGTTAGATGGCAACATATCTTTAGTCTTAATTTTACAACATTCCTTTCAACCATACATAACTTTTAATCTAAGTTATTTAGGAAGATACCCTTTAATACGTATCATACGTTCCTCATAAGTACAATATTAAGGGATTCAATAGAACTTAATTGCATGTGTAAAGAGAAGTCTTGATCTAAATAAGTAAGGCAAGATTTCTTATGACTTAAGTAGTGCGAGAGGCTTGATAATTCTTTATCGGTGTTCTCTACTACTTTTTCGCTTTGTTTTTAACTAGACAATCTTGGAGATCAATAATGTTGTGAAAAAAATAACGAACATTTTTATCTGAAAACACTTTTGTTGCCAAATCTTGTCACACACGGCAGAAAAGTATTTGTTTAAATGTTTTTGTGATGCTTAGATGCAACGTATATATCTGAAAATACATTTTAAAATGTATATTTATCTTTTTTTTTTTCTTCTATAAAACTGTCTTGTAACAAATTTTAAAAATAAAGATCCCTTTCATGCGCAATTTAGGTAAAATACAGAATAATAAAGTTTTAATTAAACCATTTAAGAGATCTGGATAAAATAGCATTAATTTTCTTCATTATCCTAACATTTTCTAATTTTCCTAAATTTTATTTATAGTTAGAAACATATTTGCGACATGTCTAATCAGCCTTAAAACTTTATAATATTCTTCATGATTCGTTTTCACCTATGAAAATTAAGAAGGTATATTCTGTAACAATGTCAAATATAGCGGACGTGAACGCTAGGAATATATTAGCGCCTATTAAATGACAATTTTTTTAAAAATCTGTTTTAATACTTAATTTTTAAAATCTATGTATGCATGCTTTTATCTGTCTGCATAGAGATTTTTGCCACTTTACCCTACAAGTTTTATGATTTCTCGGGTGTACATATAAATTATGACTTTATCTGCAAACATAATACTGAAAATAACTTATATATTTCCACAACTAAATTCGATGCATTTATATTAAATATCTTGCGAATGGCCTTGTGAAAGATCACTGCCTTTATTCATCGGTAATGGCTAAGATGCACCTGAAATAAAAGTAACATATTTAAAACTAATTTATTCTATTTGCACAGATTTTAACACTTGTATCTTGAACATTTTAGCACGTCGCGAGTTCCTTGGCTGTTGGAGTAGATGGAAAAACAATTAACAAATGTCTTTAAGATCATTTTAAAAGCCATTCTAACTTCTGCATGCTTGCTGGTCATAGGCAGTGGAATAACCAATGAGGCGCCTGAAATGGCAAGTTTTTATCCAACTTCTAAACTTTTTACTATAAACATTTAAATTTGACACTTTCTTGGTTAAAGTATTGTATGTGGAAAAGAGATTAAATTGTAAATTTACCTCCTTAAGCGGTGAAGTTTGCAAGTATGCGTTCAGTTTTCAAGCAAAAATGAGCTTGAATAGTTAGAACCCTGTTAAATAAGTATTTTATATCTTAAACTTGCTACGATTTACATGTAGATAGTTTTTTACATCCTCCTTAATATCCTATAAAATAAAGATTTACTTCCAAAAAACAGTTTTATGTAAAATTGATGTAACGTATATATTTAAAAAGCAATATTAAGGTAGTAGCTAATAAATTCTACATTCTAACATTTCTAGAGGATTTTCTATACAATTGCTTAAAATATTTTGATAAATACTCCCTTACATGGAATATTTAAGATGGGGAGAGGGTACTTGAAAAACGTAGCAATAAAGGAAAATTTTTTTTTTTTAAAAAGATTCCAAATGTAAAGTTGTTAAAGATTGTATAAAGTACTTTAAATGTAAATGTACCAAAAATGGTTAAAATTTTCATATTTTGTACCGTAAGTACAAAAAATGGCAAGTATGTAATCAGTTTTCAAGTTAAAACAAGCTTGGACAGAAGCGAATTCTGTTAATAAAAATTTAAGTCTTTAAAACATCTTTATACATCTTCCTTAATATCCTATTTTAAAAAATAATAAAGATTATTAACTTTGTAAGAGCAGTTTCATGCATAATTGATGTAAAACATATTAATATCTTAAAAAGAAATATCAAGGTAGTCGCATGTATTATAACATTATAAAATCCTACATTTCTAGAGGATTTTCCATAAAATAATTTGATTGCAACATGTCTATTTCCCTTTTAAATTTTACATAACATTGATAACATACTTCTTAATCATATATCATTACTTACACTAATAAAAGCTATATATGAAAGTATTTTGCACGCAGCTCAATTTCTTTATTAGGCATCTCTTTGTAGAAATGTTGTTTTCATTTGCTTAAGTCTTCTCTCCCAGTCGGACGAAATTTGCCCAGCTTTTTTTAGATTACTGACAAAATATGAAGTTATTTTGGCAGCAATTTCTTTAAACAGGATATCATTTCCAGGTTATTCCTGACTTTTCGGATATCGAGATTACACACAAGAACTGAATTAATCTTCATAAAAACACAAATTTTAAACAATCGCAAAACAAATGATGAAGACCATTATACAATATGTATACATACATAATTCAGGATTACCAGCCTTCTTTAAAAATGAAGTGATGAAAAAGCTTGTAAAAAATACGAAATATTTTCCTGTACATCCTCCGTTATATTCTATAAAATAATGATTATATACTTTGAAAGAGCAGTTTCGTGCGTAATTGATGTACCATAATTTTGTACCATAAGTACAAAAGTTGACATATGTATTCAGTTTTCAAATATAAAAATAAGTTTGGATAGTGGAAATCCTGTTAAATAAGTCTTTTTTTTTTTTTTTTTTTTTTTTTTTTTTTTTTTTTTAACTACATCTTTTTTAGATCTTTTTAATTCTCCTTCTTTTATCCTCCTTAATATCCTATAAAATAATAAAGGTTATTTAATTTCAAAGAGCAGTTTCATGCATAATTGATTTAAAATATATATTTAAAAAAGCAATATCATGGTAGTCGCCAATAAAAAAAAAAAATTCTATTTTATAATACCATTTCTAGAGGATTTTCCATAAAATTACTTAAAATAATTTGATAACAACTTGCCACATGTCTATTTAACTTTATAATTTTACGACGTGTTTCTTTAATCATACATCATTACTTTAACTAATAAAAGCTATTTATGAAAGTATCATACATACAGCTCGATATTAATGGGAGAAAAGGGCACTTATGTATTATCTGGGTTGGGTCATACTCATTGTGCCCGAAAACTCTGCCAAAAGTATTAATTACTATAATCACCACCCTCTTTCACTTTTTAACATTTTTAATTGAATAGTTCACTTTATACAGTTTTTATATCAAAAGGTAATGACAGAAATATTCATACATATACTATATAATATAATAGATATAAAATGATATTAAGTAAAATTTATATTCATTGCAATAACCAATGGAGTTAAATCTATCGCTAACATTCACTGCTAAAAGCCTTAAATTGTCTTAAGTATTAAACATTGGTCTTATACAATTTTCATTATTAACATACCAATTTGAGGCATTAATTTAGATCTTTAAAATTTTTTATTTATCACTAAATACATCGTCATCATAATAAAAAGATGCAGTAATAGTCTATACACTATAAGTGACATTAAAAAAAAATTAAACCTAAGAACGTTTTCGTTCAATCTTGATAATCTGTCAGCATACTGAAGGTTATTTCTTTTCGATCTTTTATTTCATTTGGAGATTAAGAAAATCTCTCATTTTTTCCCTACTTTCCTCAAGCATTTTCGACCATCTTGGAGTCGATGACTGCATGGGTCACGTCATTACATGGTTTTCTTTAGAACTGTTGATTTCAATTGTCAATTCTTAAATTCTGTCCATAAGTATTTATTTCTAATCTTTAGAAAATTCGGGGCTATTTTACTATTTTTACTTTCTCAAAAAAAGTCTTATTTCTGTCATATTTCAGGAATGTCTCTTTAATTTACTTCGTTATTTTCTCTTCAATACTCGGTACCAGTATTTAATATAAAGAACTGTAGATAGCTGCATTTATAATGCTTACATTCACAATTTTCCTTATTAACATTCCAATTTAAGACATTAGTTTAAATCTTAAAAAAAAAATTATTTATCGCTAAATACATTGTCATTTATC
This sequence comes from Maratus speculifer, assembly GCA_964019185.1. Taxonomy (NCBI): domain Eukaryota; kingdom Metazoa; phylum Arthropoda; class Arachnida; order Araneae; family Salticidae; genus Maratus; species Maratus speculifer. The sequence continues at coordinate 70,352,202 of OZ025303.1, forward strand.
ATAATAAAAATATGCAGTAATAAAAACGTCTATACATTACAAGTGACATTTAAAAAAATTAAACCTAAGGACATTTTCGTTCAATCTTGAATCAATGGTAACTACAGTTGGCAAAAAAAGTATTTGTACACTTCATTTTTTTAAATTATAATGAAATTAAACAAAAGATTTAAGCAAAAAATACTGTAATACATTAATTTAATGCATTATAATATTATAGAAGCAAAAACAAAATTAAACGAATCGATTTTTTACATCATAATAAACAAATGTACAAAAATATAATACAAAAAAAGTATTTGTACACTATATTAATGTAATATAATTAAATTTTAGTAAAATGATACAAATTAATATTTTATGTGAATTCATTTAGCGATTATGACTACTTCTAGATGGTGTGACATAGATTCCACCAACTTTTTTGTAGCGGTATGGTTAATATTATTCCATGACACAATAAGAGCCTCTTTAAAACTGTTTTTTGCTGATACATATTTTTTTTTTCGGATTTTTGCATCCAATAGCATCCACAAATTTTCTATTGGATTCAAGTCTTGAGATTTTAGAGGAGTTGCCAGTCGTCTTCGAGTATTGTAGGAACCATGTGCTGGTGATCACAGCAGTATTCTTTGGTCGTTATTCTGCAGAAAGTGAAAAGCTTCCTCTACGCCTAATTTCTTAGCACGGTTTAATAAATTATGGCGCGACACATAAATGTATGTTAGACCTGTCCTTCCATTGTCAATAAATTTTAAATGTCCTGTTCCATTAGGAGCTATACACCCCAAAATCATAATATTCCCCCCACCATGCTTGATAGTTTGAAGTATACGTTTTGGATCTAGAACAGTTTTATTTTTACGCCAATTTTTTGGAATGCTTGATGGTACGAAAATTCCGAATTTTCCCTCATCGGAAAAAATTACTGTTTTCTAAAAATCCAATGATTTACTTCTGTATGCGAAAGCGAATACTATGCGTTTTCGCCTATTTGTTTCGCTGATGAATGGATTTTTCCTTGAGGTTCTTCCTTTTAAATCTGCATTGAGAAGAATATTTTTTATTGTTTGAGGTATTACTCTGATGCGAGAAGATGTCGCAAGGTCTCCAGCAAATTTTTGAACCGAACGCATAGGATTTTTTAAAGCTTTTTTAACAACACTCCCTTTTTTCCCTCATTGTTAGTTTGCTAAGAAGTCCTGGTTTTCATTGAATTTCGATGCTTTTAATTTATTCATAGTTTCTCACTATACATCCAATAGTTGTAAATGGTAATTTAATAGCTTTTACAAATTCTTGTTGCGAATTTAAATTTTTATTTTGCTCAATCACAGGATTTCATATATCGAGAGGTGCCTCTCTAGTATTAGGTTCTATATTCAATTATTTCAAGAGCAAATTAGATTAAATGTCAGACAAATATAATATGAACTCAAAAATTATTAACAGCTTCTGTAAAAGTAGTCCTTTGAACCATAAACACTATAAAACACAGTACATATCAGGATGGAGAAATGTACAAATACTTTTTTTGCAAGAAATTTTTAAACTTTTCTTATTAAAAAATTATTTTACATCTTTATCGAAATTTTCTGTTTGTGTAATTTAAAACGCACGGTAAACAGACTGTATTAAAACTATTTTTGACAAAATATCTGTTTTTATTTGGTTAAAAATTAAAAATTTTAGTGTACAAATACTTTTTTTGCCAACTGTAACTAGGAAAATTATTTTTGCTATTTGAATCAATGGTAACTAACTAGGAAAATTATTTTTGCTGTCAATGTTTTTACTGGATAAGAAAAAGAAAATACAGATTCTAAGAATATCAAAAGGGAGTGCATTCTGTAATAGTGGTGTTGATTAATCTGAAAACATTAAGTTAAATTGAGTTCCATTAGTTCATCGAGTGAACTACGTAATTAATTTTTGGTAGTTAAGTTAATCATTATGCTTGTAATGTTAAACTCATAAATTAAGTGAAGTTAAGGGGGTGGTCAACTACTCGATGTGTGAAAGTTGAATGTATACAGTAATTGACCAAAATGGTCAACTATTGACTTTAGCTATTGACTTTTGCACATCTATTCCTTTTAAAACTTGAAGTATAAATGAATAGATTTTTACTCAAAGCAATATTCATTTATTTTGAATTAGAGTTCTCCCGATAGTTGACCGGGGTGGTTAATCGCTAAAGATGCTTAGTCAATTGCCAGTCAACAGTTCGTCATAAACAAATCTAATTTTCTTTACACGAGGGATATACGCTCGAGGAGTGAGTATTCTCTGTGCGGAGAGCCCCAGGGGGATACCTTCTTTAGGTATTCACGGGCTTCAAAACTCCGGGCACCTGAGTGATCTTTCTCCTTTCCTTTTCCTCTTACTCCTCTGGTCTTCCTTTCCTCTGTTTCACTCTCGTTGTGGTTTCCGCTTTGGAGGTGAGGGCAATTCTGTATGAGCCGATATCATCCTGTATATAGACTCATGGAGAATTGTAAACCACCCACGTGTTGGCCGTGCGCGGCGACCCGTGTCCCTGGAAAGGGGGATCCTGGCAGTTGAGGGAAACCAACACACTGCTTTGGCCTCTGCTTCAGGTAGACGGGAGGTGCATATTGGTCCCGTATGTACCAATCGTCTGGTCAGCTGACTTTGGTCACTGGCTTTTAAGGATCAAGTGATCGGGCGAATATTAGTCATCTCGTTAAGGGTGGAGACTGACATAGGTTTGTCTTGTGACCGTATGGGCCCTGGTTAGCACTGGTGTATGAATGTGCATCTCCTTGTTGGATTCGGTAGTGGGTGGTGCGGCCGGGGTCTGAATTATATTTCTTAAAATATGGATGGAAAATCTTCACTTCCTTTCACTTCTCTCCCTAGTGGAGAGCAACAAATTGTACAGACTTTCTCACTCACTCTTTTCTTTGTCTTTAAGCGTACCGATAGTCTCTCTGATAGTTCTTTTAAAAGGATTTCACCTTTTCTCACTCACTGCTAAAACTTTTCAGTCTGTATGAAGGGGGAGGGGGTGGTCATTCTCTCAAAAAAAACTGCAATCTGAGGATCTACTAGTTGAGGTTTCTACATCTAAACAGTCACCACTTCTCTCTAATTGCTCTACAATAGGCTCCGTTTCCGTACAAATACATAAAACTCTAAATGCAAGTTGTGGTGTATTATCTGAACCTGATCTGTTATTTTCTACTAAAGCTGAACTTTTAGAAAATTTAAAAAACCAAAATGTCACTGATGTACGTCGTATTACTATCCGTCGCAATGAACAAGTACTACCTACAAAACATATAATTCTAACATTCAATAGCCCTACTTTGCTAACTAAAATTAAAGCTGGCTTCCTAAGTTGTCCAGTCAGACCATATATACCAAATCCTCTCCGTTGTTTTAAATGCCAGTTTTACAGTCATACCAACACTACCTGTCGTGGATCTGTTACCTGCGCACGTTGTGCAGAAGTCGGCCACGACAATAAATTATGTGATAAATCCGAACGCTGCGCAAATTGTGAAGGTGATCATACTGCCTATTCCCGCACTTGTCCTAATTGGAACCGAGAAAAAGAAATTCTGACTGTTAAAATTATCCAATTTGTCTTATCCCAATGTCCGAAAACTTGTTGAATCCAGAACACCATCCGTTGGAATTTCCCACTCCAGCTTACTCAAGCAGCAATCAACAGCCGTAAGACACATAAGTACTGATTCCACATATCCACCTAATAAATCTACTAAGACACAATCAACCAGCACGCATATTAAAGAAAGCCGGGATATGTATCCCTACTAAATGTTCTGTAAATCCGCCATTAGAACGCTGGCCACCATCCACAGAACCTGTAAAAATGACTTTTCTTGAAAAACTGAGTCGAATCTCAAGCTCAATTTGAGGGATTATCCAAACCTCTAAATGAGACTAAGGACCTCGCCGAAAAATGACCCTAATTCATCTGCATTAAACTTTAAAAAACCCAACTCTAGTCAAATAGTGAAAACTGGCGTTCAGAAAGAGGGGACCAAGGCTGGGACCCAAACTGTTACAAATTCAAAAGCATTACAGAAATCAGATATACTTAAAAACAAATAGAAACCATAAAAACCCTAAATAAAGCATCCCCACGACGGAAGACTGTTGTTAAAAGATTGAAAAATTCATCGCTAAGCCAATGTATAAGAAATTTTAAAGATCCCAGGCAACTGACCCATCCAGATGCCTTTCTTGATATTAGCACCCTTACAAAATACTTGTCTTTAATTTTTTAAGTATGCTTTTTACAGTTTTCTGACTATATCTGGATGGGATACCCCATCCAGATAGCCTTTTCTATTTCGTTTGTTTAACCCCATGTTTTTAACCATTTGAAAAATGGTTGTTGTTTTCGGGAGAATGGACCCGATGATGTTACCACTTTTGAATGATGTTACCACTTTTGAATGATGTTACCACTTTTGAATTTAAATTAAATTCTTTATTTTTAGAAGAATTTTTATTTGAATTTAAATTAAATTCTTTACTTTTAGAAGAATTTTTATTTGAATAGTAAATTAAAATGGTTAAAATCATTGTAATAAAGGAGAAAACTAACAAATTTAAAAATGGGTAGACGGAAATTAACAGATACGGAAAAAGCCGAAGCCAAAGAAATGAATGAACGTGAATATCGCATTCAATGATATTAAACACAATACGCGTACTTAAACAATCATAAAGTGATTTTTATTTCTTCTTTTGCTATTTAAAATAAAAATTTAGTCAACATGTATAAGTTGCTTATTAGTTTGGCGATTCGTATCATTTGGCGAAATTGGTCGACGGGATAACTGAGTAATACTGTATTTGGTTTGGCGCAAAAACGTCTTTCAATGCAGAAAATGATAAAATCAAAAGATTATTGAGCCGCTGAAAACCAATTACGTGTTGAAAGGCGATCACGAAAAAGGAAGCAATTTAATGCCGAACCGATTAATTGTAAAACATCATGTCGCCAGGGCGACCAATCCACTAGCCATGGCGTTTTACTATCGGTCGGTTCTAACCAGGAAAATTTGAGTGCCAATAGTGATTCTAACAAGCCGGAAAATGTTATAGCTATTACTCTTGATTTTCCACCACCTAAAAAGAAAACTAAAAAGCAATCGGCTTGGGAAAAACTGGGAAAAAACTTTTTTGATTCGATGTCTGATGGACCCATTCACAGATGCATGTGCTGCGATCGATTTTGGTTTAAAACCTCCATCACCAAAATTCTGCTCTGTAAAATCAAACAATATATGCCAAAGTCTTACAAGTATAACAGTATATGCCAAAGCTGTATTTTAATAATGATTACTTTTGCACCAACAATGTTAAATAGTTTGAAATGTTTCTTTCGTCGCCAACTTTTATGCTTGGCGACAATAGAGTGATATAACTTAAACGAACCGTACCTTCAAATTGCAGCATGTATAAAGTCATTTATAGCAGTGGCACGGATAATACACAATAAAACAACTGGTATTTAGCTTAAAATGATAGATGAATGTATCGAGTGAAACATTTTTCAAATGGTTGGGGTAATTTCTTAAATTACAATTTTTTGTTCATTTGTTTATATATTTTGACTTTGTTTGGCGCAGCATGTCCCTAAAGGGATTTTGCGCCATTAAACCCTATACAACCAACCAACCAACCTAGGCAACTGCAGCACTATGTTCAAGAAGCTATGGAATCAGAGACTTACGGCAGTGGCTCGGATTCCGAGGAAAACACTATGTTTGAGCAATATGTGCCTAGTTAAATTAATTTTTTTATTGATCTTGGTTTTGGATATATCTTAGGTTTTCTGTAGTACTTTTCCAATTTGGTTTTCGTATCATTATCTTATTGTTTTAGAATTTGAACTAGTTTTAGAATTTTATCTTTTTACACTTTTAAATATCTTTGTCTGGTTTTGTTTTTTAATTTCATGTATCATCAACGCCGTCATGTATACGCATTGCCTTTATCCACTTAATTCATATCTACGACAGGTTTTAATGTAACTTTCACTTTTTACATTTCATATTTAACTTTATTTTATTCCTACTTTGTTTTTGGCGCAGCATGTCCCTCAGGGGACCTTGCGCCATAAAACCCATTCAACCAACCAATCTTTTATCATTGCCCTTTTGTTTAAAGTACAGATTCCCTTCCAAATGGATAAATAAGTCTTTAAAAATATTTTTTCCTGGAGGGGGGGGGGGAGCTATGTTTCTATAACTGCCATTCATGATAAATCGATATGCGACTAGAGTTGCTTTATTTTTAAGGAAAACGATTATAGTGTACGCTTCGGTTGATACAAATATTTGAAAGAAATTTACTTTTGATCTGATGTGAGATTTCGATTAGTTTGACTGTTTTTTTTCAGTGTTTCTAAGAAAGAGGTCTAAAATACTACGAAATCACAATGAGTCTTGAGGTGCATATTCTTTCTATAATATTTTGTAACTAATAAATTGCCAAACTGATTTCTGAAATCTGACTCGAAATTTTAATCTACTAAAATTACAGAAAATGTTAACTTTCTTAGTGGTGGTAATTACCAGTTGTACTATTCCGAATTGTGTGGCACCATGCTGTTGAACGTACACTGTATACATCTATTCAAAATTCAGATTGGTACATAATTTTCCTTCTTTAGAAAAGATTTTAACGAATAAAGATCTCCATATTATTATGCTGTCACTTCAGAAATGTTTCACCGGAGCAATCTACTATTATCGGGTAGACAATTGCACTTATCTATTTAGTTTAACACTTAACACCCTGTAAGACTTTAAATGATAACATGCGAGGAAGGGCGGGTGAAACGTAAAAATAAACCGACATTGTCGACACAAAGCAAATCGCCAGGAATTAATAAATTTGTAGAAAATTCAATAAATGCTCGATAGATGCCGTGTTGCCTGCTTTAATTTGCCAAGAGATAAAGGGAAGCTTTTCTATAGACTCCTTTTTGGGACGTGACCCAGTAAAAGTGTTCAGTCCCACTGAGAATGAAGAATTCAGTTGTCGCAGCATCTGAGATTTTAAATTTTGTTCTATAAAAGTGGTAAAGACCTGGTCCACAAGGATCTAAGTTTAGGGTCTTTTATGATCCCTACTGTTACAGCCTTGTTTTTATGTACTTCGATCGGGATTTCAACACAATACCGTTGTAGGAATAATTGAAGGAACAGGCATAATCGGTGCAAGATGTCCCGTTTATTAAGCGGACGGATCTTAAGAGATGAGAATGTAGTGTATCTGAATAGATGTAGTTGTCGAGTGGAAAGGCATTAAGAAAACTGTACCGATGTGTACTGGACGTAACGTAACCCATAGCAGTGGCCGACGAAAAATTGAAAACCGATGTTTCTCGTCGACCTAATGTTATGAACTACAACTCATCGACGGGAGGTATGGAGATTTGCTATCAGTAAATGGGAGCACTTCTAGCCCAGTTAAAGCTAGAAATAAATCTTAAACAACGGTTCATTTCTTTGATTTGGCGATGGTAATTTCATGGATTCCCTACAAATGAGATGCCAAAGCAACAAAGTTGTCCCGTAAAAGAACATTTAATCTTTCAGATTACGTATGGCTGAGAACCCTTTGTATGTACAATTGCCAAAGAAAAGATCAAGGAATGCCCTCAGTGATAGTGAAGAGATTGAAGATGTTTATGATGACTTATGCAGATAGAAATTCTACAATACGCCCACAAACATGCATCTGAAAGTAAGAAGCTGGATGAAACTTACCAATGGCCTTGTTACGATCTTAAAACGGACAGGTGTTGCAGATTTCAAAAATTTCCTAGCCATACGAGAGGGGAATGTCAGAAATGTGATGTTCATATCTGCCCAAAAACTAATTCGTTCAAACAATTTTCAATCACTGGTGGCGGATAAAAATTATCTTGAAAAACAGTTTATGCTTAAACCCTTTTTTAGATATTTACACATGTAATCCCAAACTGCACAATTGTATTGTCTTTCTTGGGCATGGGCCGACATTGGGTATTTGTTTTCCCAAATAGGATCCTATCGATTAGGGAAAGTCATCAAAACTTTAAATTTCTACCAGAAAATCTTCCATTCTTAAAGGAATCTCAACGGACGAACCTAACTGAATTGAAGACACATTTCCATTATTACCCAGACAGTGTTGGACACCTAAAGTTGGTTTATCATATGCTAACGCTGTATCCAAAGTACCTCAAAAAATATATAAGACTATTGCAACACAGACTGAGCCCCTCGCACAAACAACTCATCAAAATCAACCAAAAGAAAATATAAATTCAACTAAATCACATCTGATATCCAAATCAACACAATCCACTTCTGCCAATTCATCACAAACAGTCTCTCAAAGATCAGTACATTCTAATACTTCCAAAATACCATCTCATAACAGGAACACACAAATTACAACTAAAACTTCTTTAAAGCAAAATATTTCAAAAACTAAATCTACTATATCTGAAATACCCCCACCAAAAAAGAACAAAATCTCAAAAAATCAGACAAATTCACAGAAAAAAGACAAAAAAATTCAAAGTATGGAGGATGACGATGCTATGGACCTTCATCCCGAACCGGATGAAATACTGGACGACGGAGATAGTAGTATGTCTACTGTCTCCGATCAAAACGACATAGATACTCATACCTAACTCTCTTAATTATGAATAACATCATCTCATGGAACTGCCGTGGCTATCTTAATAAACATGACGAAATCCGTGACATTCTCTCTGACCATCAACCACTCTGCTTAGCTCTACAGGAAACTCACCTAAAACCAAATGACAAAGCGAAATTACGCAGTTATGCTGCTTACAGGAAAGACTTCACTGGTAGTGATAGGGCCACTGGAGGAGTGGCCCTCTTCATCTCTCGCAATTTACCCCATTCCTATATCAGTTTAAATACTAATTTACAAGCAGTTGCAACCCGTGTACATATTAACAGGCTAATAACTATTTGTACAATATACCTACCACCAAATCAGTCTATACAATCAGTACAGCTAGATAATCTCATTCTCCAACTCCCGACTCCTTTCATCATCGTTGGAGATTTTAATGCTCATAGCCTACTCTGGGGTAACTCTGACAATAATGCACGTGGTGATGTTATAGAAAACATTATTTCTGACAATGGCCTGTGCCTGCTCAATAATGGTGATCACACATATTTTCATGAACAAACTCGCACTTTTCATGCTATAGATCTTGCTATTTGCTCCCCTTCTATCTATCCATATTGGAACTTCTGGGTCTCTTATGATTTGCACGGCAGTGACCATTTTCCTACCTTTTATCACACAGACCAATACTAATAGAGATTCAAAAAATTATTTTAAGCGTTATATTTATGACAGAGCCAATTGGCCAACTTTCACTAATGAAGCTAACATTACTAATGACATGCTTGACTGTGATATTGACGATGCACTTGATAATATCACCCAGTGTATTATCAATGCTGCAGATAATAGCATTCCTATCTCCACTACTTCTCCTAGGCACAAGAAGCCATGGTGGAACAGTCAATGTCAGACTGCTAAGAAGAATCAACAGAAGGCTTGGAACATCTTCCGGAGGTATCCCAGTAATACGAACTATATCGCCTTCAAAAAAGCCAAGGCAGAAGCTAGAAGAGTGCGTCGCAAAAGCCAGCGTGACTCCTGGAAGCAATATGTATCAAACATCAGTTCTAACATTTCAAGCAAAGTTCTCTGGAAAAAAGTAAAAAACTGTCTGGGTATGTACTCTGAAAATCGTATCTCAATCTTAAATCACAATGGCCAAACCATAGCTTCACCCAAAAATATTGCTGAAACAATAGCGAATACACTTGCATCTAATTCTAGCTCTGACTCATACCACGAACCTTTTTTATCATATAAACGACAAATGGAAACTAACCACATTAATTTTAATTCGCGCCAGTCTCATGCTTATAATATTCCTTTTACTATTGCAGAACTAGATAAATGTCTTCAAAGCAGCCGTTTATCTGCTCCTGGTCACGATGGGATTACATGCACTATGCTTAAACATCTCTCCACAGTTTCACTCAATTTACTTGCTTTCTATAATAGAATTTGGATTGAACATGTTTTTCCTCAGGCCTGGTATAAAGCTATCATCATTCCTTTCCCTAAACCGGGAAAGGATCCCACTGACCCTAATAATTACAGACCTATTGCACTCTCTAGCAGCCTTTGCAAACTTTTAGAAAAAATGGTCAACCTTCGCCTTGTGCACATTTTAGAATCAAATAATTACCTAGCCTCTTTTCAAAGTGGTTTTCGACGTGGTAGGTCTACTATTGATAATCTCATTCATCTTGAAAATTACATACGGACTGCTTTTCTTAAACGCAACCATTTGATGTCAGTATTTTTTGACATGGCGAAAGCCTATGACACAACCTGGCGTTATGGGATACTTAATGACCTGTTTAACCTTAACATTCGAGGGAACCTCCCCATTTTTATTAAAAATTTCCTCGCCATTCGTCTCTTTCAAGTTCGAATTGGAGGAATTTTATCAAACTTTCATGTACAAGAAGAGGGTGTGCCTCAGGGTAGTGTCCTGAGTGTCACTCTTTGCTATCAAAATAAATAACATCCTTGGCCAGCTACCCCTTTCTGTCAAAGGAGACCTGTATGTTGATGACTTTCGCATTATGTGTATGGGACAGGATATGCGCTTTATTGAGAGACAGTTGCAAATTGCAATCACCCGTATTCTTAATTGGACTAACAAAAATGGTTTTACTATTTCTCATGACAAAACCTCTTGTGTGCATTTCTGTAGACGAAGGGATCTGCATTCAGATCTTGATATTTTTATTGGTTCAACCCAAATACCTGTTGTGGATAGTGTTCGTTACCTCGGCCTCTATTTTGACAAAAAACTAACCTTTTTACCACACATCTTACATTTACGGACAAAATGTGAAAAGTCACTAAATCTATTAAAAGTTTTATCAAACACTTCTTGGGGAGCAGACCGTACTTCTCTTCTTAAAATTTATTGTTCTGTGATCCGCTCTAAAATTGACTATGCCTGCCAGGTCTATGGTTCAGCCCGGATTTCTGTACTCAAAACTCGACACTGTGCACCATAGTGCACTCCGTGTGTGCTCTGGTGCTTTTCGTACCTCTCCAGTCCTAAGCCTTTATGTTGATTGTAATGAGCCCTCATTGCACTATATCCGTGAAAAGAGTTCGTTGGAATTGTATTATCGTATCCTGTCACATCCTGATCATCCCCTTCATGCTTTTATTTTAAATACTGACAATGATACTCATTATCAGCATCGCCCATCTTGTATCCCTTCTTTTGGTCTCAGAGTAAGGAACATTATTGACAATGGCCCCTTGAGTAATATCGAGGTGAGACCATGCCAATTGCACATGTTTCCTCCCTGGAAACCTCCTTCTATTACCACCCTGCATCCCTTTAAAGGGTATGATAAAAAGAACTTGGCTCCTGCTGTTTTTCAACAGCTGTTTGCTGCACACCGCTCAAAGTTTAATGACTATACCGACATCTACACAGATGGCTCCAAGAATGGAAACACTGTTGGTTGTGGGGTATTCTGCGAAAACACATCTTTAAGTTATCGTCTTCACTCCTCTATCTCTGTTTTTTCAGCTGAACTGATTGCAATAGAAAGAGCCATGTTCCACATCTCTAATCATCATAGTTCATCATTCATCATTTACACTGACTCAAATAGCTCTATTGACGCAATTAAATCATTAAAAAAACATCCCTATGTCATGTCCATCTTAGACTTTTATAATTAATTGACAAGACGTGGTTACAATATTTTATTTTGCTGGGTACCTGGACACATGGGTATTCCTGGCAACGATAAGGCCGATGAGGCAGCCAAACGTGCTCTTTTTCCATTACGAGTAAAAATTCCATTCTCAGACATAAAACTACACATTAACTATTTTATTCATGATAAATGGCAAAAAAGTTGGGATATAGAATAAAATAATAAATTACATCATATTAAACCTACTATCAAGACCTGGTTATCGACATATCCTAGAAAGTCTGATGTTATATTGACTCGTCTGAGAATTGGACACTCGAGGATCACACATAAACATCTATTACTAAGGGAGGATGCACCCATGTGTCCACATTGTCATTTTGATCAACTTACCATATACCATATCTTAACTGACTGTCCGGGCCTCCGGCACCTTTATAGAACTTATTTTAATTCATCATCACCACTTTTGACAAACCTCATTGGGGAAACACCTCATGGGGCACTCTTTACCTTTCTTAAACATGCCGGATTTTACTTTGAAATATAATTTTTTAATTTCTATGACTTTGAAACTCTGAACAACATCTGGATGGGACTCCATTCAGAGTGCATTTTCTATTTGCCTACTTTTACATCCATATCTAATGTTTTAGCTATTTAAATTCTACTTTTATATATTTGCTTGACTGTATCTGGATGGGAAACCCCCATCCAGATATTTTGGTGCTTTTTCTTCTTTACTTTTGCATTTTTGTCTTTGGTTTGGCGCAGCATGTCCCACAAGGGATTTTGTGCCATTAAAACTTATACAACCAACATTTAGAACATCACCGGTTTTAAGCCTATATGTCGAGTGTAATGAACCAGCACTACACCGTATTCGTGAAAAGCTTTCATTGGATTTGTACTATCGTATTCTCTCTCACCATGGCCATCCTCTTCGTAATTACATTTTAAATACAGACAATGACACTCTATCAGCATCGACCATCATGCATTCCTTCATTTGGAGCCAGAATGAGGAACATTATTAACAATAGTCAACTAAGCAATATCAAGGTGAGCTCATGTTCATTGCATGAGTTTCCTCCTTGGAAAACTCTTAATATCACCACACTCCATCCATTAAAAGACTATGACAAAAAGAACACTGCACCTGTCATATTTCAAAAATTTTTTGCAGCCCATCGCTCAAAATTCAGGAATTATACTGATATATACACAGATGGATCAAAGAGTAGCAATGTTGTTGGCTGTGGGATTTTCTGTGATAATACCAATTTTAGTTACCGGCTTCACCCTTCAGTTTCTGTGTTTACGGCCGAGTTGATCGCGATAGAGAGAGCCATGTTGCACATTTCACATCATCATAACACTTCATTCATCATTTATACGGACTCAAATAGTGCTATTGACGCAATTAAATCATCTAACAAACATCCTTATATCTCAGCCATCCTGAATTTTTATAAATTAACAAACCGTGGCTGTAAAATTTTATTTTGCTGGGTACCTGGACACATGGGTATTCCTGGAAATGAAAATGCAGATCAAGCGCTAAACTTGTTCTTAACCCTTTATATCATAAGATGCCATTCTCAGACGTTAAACTAATTATAAAACACTTTATCCATCATAACTGGCAAGAAAGTTGGGATACAGAAATTAATAATAAACTGCACCGTATCAAACAAACGATCATTAGCTGGCCTCCAAATTACCCACGGAAAACAGATGTTCTTCTGACTCGTCTGAGAATTGGACACTCTAGGTTAACTCATAAACATCTTCTATTCCGGGATGATGCACCCATGTGTCCTCATTGTCATTTTGATTGCCTAACCATACATCATCTTTTAACTGACTGTCCGGGCCTCCGGCACTTGTACAGAATATATTTTAACTCATCATCACCTATTTTGACAAACCTCATTGGGGAAATACCTCATGGGGCACTTTTTACCTTTTTAAAGCACGCAGGATTTTATTTTGAAATTTGAATTTTTTTCACTACTTTTATTCCTATAACTTAGACCTAGTTATCTGGATCTCTATATAGTTGGATCTTTTAAACTTTTATACTTGCCTAACTATATCTGGATGGGGTACCCCATCCAGACACCCTGATATTGTTCTTTTTGTCTTTGTCTTGGCGCAGCATGTCCCTCAAGGGATTTTGTGCCACTAAACCCTACACAACCAACCTTGTCGTACGTAATATGAGGCATTCAAAAATCTTTCTGGTTAGCTCTATTCAATAAATGTGCACATTTTAAACAGTTAAAGTTGTCTATCTATAAACCGTTGTTTTTTATCGATGGTCTAGAGAATTTAATTTTTAATGGCATAAGATCTATGTCACTCGTTAATCATCCTAAAAATGTGTATCTTATCAAAAACACGAATGTGAAAAAATGCCAAGTACATTAAAGGTTTCGCTAATAAAAGAAGTGATTTGACAAAAAATGATATCCTATCAAAAACATGAAAGTGAAAGAATGCCAAGTTTGTTAAAGGTTTTGCTAATAAAAGAAGTGAGATCTAACTGCAAACCAAGTTCTTTCGAAGCTCCTTAAATCATAACTCCTGCCATGCATAACATTCTTCAAATGCATAAAATGATTTAGTATATTACTTCTAATTATTCAATAGAGCGACTTGGCAAGTTTTCTCTTATTCAAATTTCTTTATTTAATTGATCAGAACTTAAAGTTGATCACTTAATTTATCAATAGAGCAATTCCATTTCAGCTCAGGCAGGGCATGTCAATTCACCATCACAGATTTTTTTCAAAAAAATTCAGTAGTTACAACTAAGTAAAACACACAATTTCCCAAAAGGATTTTTTCCAAAAATTTTTTTCTCTCGAGTTTATAGCACTTTCAAATTTGTGATAAAATTGACAATTCTCAGAAAAACTGAAAAACGCTTCATTTTAAAATGAACACAGTTCCAAACATATGCGACATATTCAGTCAATATATTTTTTACAAATAGTTATTAAACTGAATTTTACTTTAGCACAGTTTTAAAAAATATGGTGACATTTTTACTTAATTAAAAAAAATAGTTTTTAAGAACAAAAAATATAATTATTACTGAATTTAAGATTTTTTTTTTTTTCAGAATGAAAAAAATATTTTAAAGCTTAACATTGATGGCAATCCAAAGACCTTTACTGGGAGTTTTAGAAATTTTTTTATTTTAATTCTAAGGTGCATACAACTTTTGTAATTAATTTTAAATTATGCAAAATTTTGTAAAATCGCTACATTTGAAGTGCAATTTCTCAAAAAACACCATTTTTTAAAAATCTGATAATACGCTCAATAGATACCTTGTTAGTTTCTAATAAATACCTTACAAGTAAATCGTGTGTTTTTGCTTAGAAAATTTTATGTGATTTTTTGAAAATAGCATGTTGCGTGTTTTTTTCAAAAAACCAGAAAGTCAAGCTGTTTCTTATTTAACCGAATTTATAATGCAATTAATATTTTAAACTGAAAAAATACAACACTGGTACATAATTATTACTGTTAAATTATAGCTAACCATTTGCTTAAGTTTAAAATTGTATAAAATACAGCCACTATTAGAAATAGGATTGATTGTATGTCATTGCATTCCATACTCATAAATGTATCAAATTCACCTACAGTATCCCCCCCCCCAGGGGGATACCTTCTTTAGGTATCCACGGGCTTCACAACCCCGGGACACCTGAGTGATCTGTCTCTTTTCCTTTTTCCTCTTACTCCTCTTGTCTTCCTTTCATCTTTGTTTCACTCTCATTGTGGTTTCCTTTTCGGAGGTGAGGGCAATTCTGTATGAGCCGATGTCAACCTGTATATGGACTCATGGAGAATTGTTAACCACCCACGTGTTGGCCGTGCGTGGCGACCCGTGTCCCTGGAAAGGGGGATCCTGGCAGTTGAGGGAAACCAACACACTGCTTTGGCCTCTGCTTCAGGTAGACGGGAGGTGCATATTGGTCCCGTATGCATCAATCGGCTGGTCAGCTGGCTTACGTCACTGGCTAAAGGATCAAGTGAGCGAGCATTTACTAGCCATCTCGTTAAGGGTGGAGGCTGGCATAGGAATGTCTTGTGACCGTATGGGCCCTGGTTAGCACTGGTGCACGAATGTGCATCCCCTCGTTGGGCTCGGTAGTGGGTGGTGCGGCCGGGGGTCTGAATTGCTTTAAAAAAATTATGAATGGAAATACTTCAATTCCTTCTGTATCTCTCCCTTGTGGTGAGCAACAAATTGTACTGAAATCGCCATTTATACGTTTTTTTGTTATAAAACGCACAGATAGTCACTCTGATAGTTCTTTCAAAAGGACTTCACCTTTTGTTATTGCAAAAACTTTCCAGTCGTTTTTGGGGGATGGTCATTCACTGAAAAAATTGCAATCTGGAGACTTGCTTGTCGAGGTTTCTTCAGCCAAACAATCGGGACTTCTAACTAACTGCTCTACAATAGGCTCTTTTTAGGTGCGTTCGTAATTATATAATACGTAGCACCTATAGTTGTCGTTCAGTCCGTCCGTCTGTCCGTCCGTCCGTCTGTCCGTCCGCATATAACAACGCAAAAACTACCCAACCGAATCGTTTGAAATTTAAAATACATAAATATTAGATATTTTTGTCGAGTCATTTCAAATTTTATGAGAATCGGATGGATAGATCAATTACAGGGACGATCAAAAGTATTCCATTACATTACGGTCAATGGGGAAAAAAGTTTCAAATGCATTTTAATCGTTTGAAATTTAAAATACGCAATTATTACATAATTCTGTCGTGTTATTTCAAATTTTTTGATAATCGTGTGCATAGATCAATTACAGGGGCAATCAAAAGTATTCAATTACATTATGGTCAATGGGGAAAAAGTTTCAAATATATTCTATACGTTTGAAATTTAAAATACATAATTATTACATAATTTTTTCGAGTTATTTCAAATTTTATGAAACTCGGACGAATAGATCAATTACAGGGACAATCAAAAGTATTCCATTACATTACAGTCAATGGGAAAAAATGTTTCAAATGCATTTTAATCGTTTGAAATTTAAAATACGCAATTATTACATAATTCTGTCGAGTTATTTCAAATTTTTTGATTATCGTGTGCATAGATCAATTACAGGGACAATCAAAAGTATTCAATTACATTATGGTCAATGGGGAAAAAGTTTCAAATATATTCTATACGTTTGAAATTTAAAATACATAATTATTGCATAATATTTTCGAGTTATTACAAATTTTATGAAAATCGGATGCATAGATCAATTACAGGGACAATCAAAAGTATTCCATTACATTACGGTCAATGGGGAAAAATGTTTCAAATGCATTTTAATCGTGTTACACTCATGCGAACTTAATAAAATTTATATGCAACTATAAAGTACATATTATAATATACATCTTACATAATTTGTGGTGCAAAGAACATTTGTTATTGATTTACAAGGCCACACAAAAGTATTCCATTACATAATGGTATAGGGAGAACATTGTTTGATGAGCGTTTTAATTGTAGTTCACTATTTACAATGTTATGAGATTGATATATGAACGTAATATTTTTAAAACTTCGTTATCGTTCGAACGCACTTAATTTGCTACGCTTCACGTGCAATTTCCAACTTGTTCCTTTTCTGTACAAGCGCACGAAACTTTGAATTCAAGCCGTGGTGTAATATCTGAACCTGACCTTTTATTCTGTACCAAGGAAGAACTTCAAACAAATTTGAAAGACCAAAATGTCACAGATATCCGTCGTATTACTATCCGTCGGAATGGGCAAGTGCTTCCCACGAAGCACATCATTCTGACATTCAACAGCCCTACATTACCAACAAGAATTAAAGCACCCTACTTGAACTGTCCTGTCAGACCATACATCCCTAACCCTCTCCGTTGTTTTAAATGCCAGCGATATGGACACACTAAAACTAACTGTCGCGGTTCCCTTACCTGTGCACGCTGTGCAGAAGTTGGCCATGATAGCAATTCATGTGAAAAATCGGAACGCTGCATTAACTGCAAGGGTGATCATTCTGCATACTCCCGTTCCTGTCCTAAATGGATTCGGGAAAAAGAAATCCTTGCTGTTAAAATAACTCAATCTCTCTTACTCTGAAGCCCGTAAATTTGTCGATTCCAGAACCCCATCAATTGGAATATCTTACTCCAGTTCTGTCAAGCTGCGATCAAACCCTGTACGGCATATGAGCACCCAGACCGAATCCACTTTTACACCAAGTAACGCATCCATAACACAGTCAACCAACACTCCCATTAAAGAAACCAGAGATATCAGCCTTGGTTCTAAATGCTATGCGACCTCTCTGTTAGAACGCTGGCTACCATCCTCGGAGCCAGTTAAAATAATAGATCTGGAGAAACGGCGACAGAAATCTGCAAGTCAATCACAGGAGCAATCCAGACCTCAGACCGAGATTAAAGATGTTCAATCGCCACAAAAAACCCTTCTTCCATCAGCATCTAATTTGAAAAAACCCACTACCAATCAACCTGTTAAAATTACTCAAACCTGCATCCAAAAAGATGGGGCAAAAGTTATTAAACCTAAAGCATTACAAAAATCTCATATTCCTCCAAAAACTAATTTAAAATCAAAATCATGTGCACAAACTGAAAGTAAAAAAAATCTCTACTGATGCTTCCCCACAATGGAAAACTGTGGGGAAAAGAAAGAAAAATCCGTCACTTAGCCCATTTATTAAAAATGTCAAGGATCCAAAGCAGCTGCAACATTATGTTGCAGAGGCAATGGATTCCGAGACTTATGACAATGATTCAGATTCCGAAGAAAACACAATGTTAGAAGAATATATACCAAGTAATTAATCATACATTGTTGTTTATTAATCTGTGTGTTAATTATATTAAATCTTATTTTTGTGGTTTGTCTTTCTAATGTACTCATCATAGGATTTTAACTATTTATATTTTATCTTTTATTCTCATTGTCTGTTTTTAATTATGTTAATTATTTCTTTTATGACATTTTTATTGACCACTTTTAATGCGACTTTAACATCTTGCAGTTTTTACAATACATTTTAACTGTTTTAATCCTCATCTTGGTCTTGGCGCAGCATGTCCCTTAAGGGACCTTGTGCCATAAAAATCTATACAACCAATCAACCAACCACCTACAGAGTGTTAAATATATAGTATTTATATAATATACTCATGAATCTGATAAAAATACTCAAATATCGTTATTTACTTGCACAGCATATTTTAGAGAAGAAATAGTTTTATTGCAGTTTCTGATGACATAATTCATGATACTGTTCTTGAAATTTGTGCCATAGAAAAAATAAACTAATAATTTAAATTGTACTAAATCCAAACACTGGAATCAACTGTATATAAATAAGATGGAGCTGGAGCACATTTTAAAAACAAATATCAGTTTTACGAATTCACAAAAATAATTAAATTGTACTATTTTTTTCAGCTGCTGGCCATGGTAAAGTGCATGTGATGCTATAAGGGGATTATGCAACGAAATTTAATCTTCAAAATGAGCCAATAAGAGCTATTCGAGATTGTATCATTTGTTGCTGAACTTTCCTCTTTGTTAAAAAATAACATTGCGCTACATCTAGACAAAAAAATTATTCAAGCTTATCTATAATAATAGAGTGAAGGATGTTTGACTATGAGCGCTGTTCTGAAGAGACTGCTGCACGTAGAGTTACAAAATTTGGAGGGAAGGTACTCTTTTACATGTAGTTTTGCACCTCGAATTTTCGATTTTTTGTTTAGATTGTTTTAATTTTTTTAGGCGATTTTTAGCGTTATTTTTGCGGTTTTATCCCATTAGTGAAAGAAATACGATTTCATTCTTTTAACACAAAATAGCAATTTTTTTTTCTCTTTTCAACAAAGTTTATTCGGAATTTGTACAGCGATTTTTGAATTTTTAACTAATTTTTAATGCGATTTTTAGTGTTTTTTCTCATTTTGCGACTATTTTTTGAGATTGATAAAAAGAAAATCGATTTAAACTTTTAGCCTAATGCCCTTAATTGTGTTTGTTACGATTTTTAGATTTTAACGATTTTCAATGCGATTTCAACGTTTTTTAAAGATTTTTGCGTTTAGCATCTAATTTTTTTTAATAGTTGTTCTATCAAAAACTTGAGCTGTTGAGAATGCAATAAGTAGTATTTTTTGTGAAATCTACCTAAAATGTCAAATTTAGGTACCACTATTTTGGAATAGCAATTTCATAAACTATCTTAAATTCTTGCTTAAGACCGCTACCCCCTCGAGTTATATATCACCTGATAGGTTATTTAACAGAGTATGGTTTTGATAAACTCTTTGAAGAATAGAGTGCTCTACCTGGTGGTGGAAAATGGAACTAATAGAACGCTATTTTTTTAAATTTATAATAATAAAGAGACTTGTGTGTGTGTGTCAGCGCTGTTCTGAAGAGTCTGCTGTACGTAGAGTTACAAAATGTGGAGGGAAGATACTTTTATACATGTAGTTTTGCATCTCGAAGCTCGATTTTCGATTTTTTGATAATTTTTTTTAGGCGATTTTTAGCGTTCATTTTGCAGTTTTATCCCATTAGTGAAAGAAATACGGTTTCATTCTTTTAACCCAATATAAGCAATTTTTTTTCTCTTTTCAGCAAAGTTTATTCGGAATTTGTACAGCGATTTTTGAATTTTTAACGAATTTTTAGTGTTTTTTCTCATTTTGCGTTTTTTTTTTTTTTTTTTTTTTGAGATTGATAAAAAGAAAACCGTTTCAAACTTTTAGCCCTAAATTTTGTGTTTGTTACGAATTTTAGTTTTTAACGAATTTTAATGCGATTTTCAATGTGATTTTTAACGCTTTTTCAAGATTTTTTGCGTTTAGCATCTATTTTTTTCATAGTTCTATCAAAATCTTGAGCTGTTGAGAATGCAATAAGTAGTATTTTTTTTGCGAAATTTACCTAAAATGTGAAAAATTTAGTTACCACTATTTTCGAATAGTAGTTTCATAAAATATCTTAAATTCTTGCTCAAGACCGCTATCCTCTCGAGTAATATATTACCTGATTGTTTAACAGAGTATCGTTTTGATAAAGTTTTTGAAGAATAGAGTGCGCTAGCTGGTGGTGAAAAATGGAACTAACGGAACGCGATTTTTTTAAAATTTGGAAATATAACAATGTGATTTATTTTAAATTTTAAAATGGTTTATAATACATGATAAAAAATGTAAACAAAGAATGGTATGACACATTTCAGGGTGCGTGAAAGGAGGGATGCGAACAAAATTAGGAAATGTAATAAGGAGATCTGTTTTACACTTTAAGGTAGTTTATAACGCATGTTAAAATTTTTAAAGTGCTGGCGATGCTCTGGAGAGATCGCTGCACGAAGTTATGTATGAAATTTTACACCTTGAAGGCCGATTTTCAGTTTTTTTAATTTAATTCATATGCGAATTTTAGTGGGTTTCGAAGCGATTTTTCCACATTAGCGAAAAGGAAAGCGGTTTCATTCTTTCAGCCTAAATTAGTGAATTTTGTTCTCCTTTTCAATATAATTTATTTGGATTTCGTGCAACGATGTTTGGATTTTTAGTGAATTTTTTAATGTAAATTTTGCCGCTATTATTCGACATTAGTAAAAGGAATTTTGCTTAAAACTTTCAGGCTGATGTATTAAATTTTAGCTATTAAGATTTATGAATTTCAGCTAATTTTAATGCGATTTTTCGAGATTTTTTTCGTTTGATGTCCGATTTTTGTCATTCATGAGATATTTCCAATTACAACGTTTTACCCTATTAGAGTAAATTTTGACCCCTGTGATTTTTTAATATTAATGATTTTTAATGCACTTTTCAATGCAATTTTTAGAAAATTTTCGAGTTTTATGGTGATTTTTTGATATTTGGAAGTAAAAATTGATTTCAAATTTTTAATCTAATCTAATTTGAGATTTTTAACGCGATTTTTCAAGAATTGTTGTGTTCCGTGTCGATTTTTATTATTTATAAAGGATTTCCTTTTACTACGTGATTATCCTGTCGACCAATTTCGCCAAATTATATCAATCGTGAAACAAGCCAAATTATGCAAATAGATGTAATTTTTATGTTAAATAATGAAAGAAGAAATAATTTAGAAAAACATTAATGCAAATACATATAAAAATAAGTAAAAACCCCTTGATGACGTAACAAACATATGTAACATATTTAATGTCAAGTGAATATGGAATTTACGATCCGCCATTATTGTAGTTTAATCTTATGGTTTGACCCAGATAGTTTCTTGGTCAACCGGATAATTAAATAGTTCAGATTTCCGATTAGAATGTTTCATCCGTTTGATGAAATTCTGATTACTGCGATTTAAAAAATAACCAGCGATATTTAGTGCATTTTTCAATGCGTTTTTAATGAACTTTTTAATGCGATTTAGTACTATATTTTCGATCCCCACCACAGTGTTGTACTAACAATTAAAAAATTATTTTGGTTTCAAACTTTTAGGCTAATATAGTAAATTTCACCATTTGCCTTTTTTATTTCTGTCGATTTTCAATGTGATTTTTGATATATTTTGTGTTCTGCGTCGATTTTTTTTGTAATTCATGTAAAAAAGAATGGTTGCTACGTTTTACACGACTAGAATATTTTTTTATTCACGGGATGTATTTACATTTAGCGATTTTTAATTAATTTTTCCAATGGTTTTGTATTTGTTTTTTGAATCTCACGGCTATTTTTTAAAATTTCGAAAAGGAAATTAATTTCAAACATTTACACTTCATTTACGAATTTTGAAATTTAGCGATTTTTTAATGCAATTTTTAGCAATCTTTTCATTATTTCTCGCGCTTTGCGCCGATTTTTTCATTCGTATTTAAGAAATAATTCAGATTACACTATTTTACTCTATTAATGTAAATGTTGTCCCCCGCTATTTTTAAATTTGAAACGATTTGTAATGATTTTTTGAATACAATTTTTAGATGTTTTCGAGTCTACGGCGATTTTTTCACAATTGAAATTTTTAAATAATTTGTAGCTTAATGTAGTAAATTTTGACATCAATGATTCAGATTTTTTGTGTATTTTCATAAAATGTTTAGCAAGTTTTGTGTCGATAATTTTTAACTAATGAAAGAGTTCAGATTTCAATGTTTTGTCCCATTATGGTAAATTATGCCCGCAGGAATTCGATATAAATGTTTATCTTACTATGACAAATTTTGTCCGGATTTTTGAATTTTACTGATTTTTAATTTGTTTTATAGTGATTTTTCAAGTTCTGTGACAGTTGTTGACATCGGTAAAAGAATTTCGGTTTCTAACTTTTAGCATAAATAGTACAATTTGTTCTCCACGCTTTTATGAACTTTGCCAATTTCTAATGCGATATTCAATGCAATTTTTAGTTAGTTTGGGGGATTTTAGGTGTTCCGTGTTGACTTTTCCTTATTCATGAACGATTTGCGATTACAATATTTTGGACTGAATATTAAATTTTTACAGCCATGACTTTTAAATATTCAGCGATTTTTAATATAGTTTTCGATACGATTTTTAGCCATTTTTTTAAGTTCCTTGGCGATTTTCTGCCATTCAGAAACTAATTTCGATACCAAACATTTTGTTTAATGTAGTTATGTTTCGAATGTAATGTTTTATCTCTTAATATGATTTTGACGTTCCATGCCTACATATTGTAATTTATGAATGATTTCGATCATAACCCCCCCCCCCCCCCCCCCGCGCTCTGCCTTAATATTATTTTTTTAAGCATTGACTTCCAAATATTTAGCTATTTTTAACGCAATTTTCAATGTAATTTTTAGCCATTCTTCAAGTTCATGGCGATTTTTTTACATCCGGAAATCGATTTCGATTTCAAACTTTTTGGTTAATATGGTTAATTTCTTGATTACAATATTTTATAACAGTGAATTTTTACCCTAGGGATTTTTTAATGTTTTATGACTTTCATTACCATTTTCAATGCAATTTTTGGGCTTTCCCAGTCCTTTTAACATTTTTCAAAGGAATTCTATTTTAAATTTCTAGACTAATAGGAGTTTGGTCTCGAACTTTTATCCTTTACGGTAATTGTTTTGCTCTTATTTTGATCTACAGCAATTTTTAATGCAGTATGCTTTTTTTTTTTTTTTTTGAGTTTACGGCGATTTTTTTCAGATACGGAAAAGGAATTCTGTTTTTAATTTCTTCGCTAATATGATAAATTTTTTCCTGTGAGATTAAAGATTTTTATTGCGATTTCTTAGCAGTTTTTTCGTATTTCAATGCTTTTTACATTATCAAATTAATTAGATTCAAAACATTTATCCAAGTAGAGTAAATTTTGAGTTCCGTGATTTTTGAAAATTTTGCCATTTTTAAAGCGATGTTTACGTTTCTTCGCGACCCGCTTCGATTTTTTAGAGGTTCAATTTTTGGCCGAATTTATTAAATTCTGATCTCTTTTCTTCAAAGTTTATTCGAATTTTGAAACAATTTTTGGATTTTGTTTTATATTTTTATGAGATTTTTAATGTTTTTTGCGATTTGTAAGATTTTTCCACATTAGTAAAAATAATCCAACTTCAATTTTCTAGCCCATCTCTTTTCAACGAAGTTTAGACGAAATTCGTGCAGCATTTTTTAAATTTTTGGAGGTTTTTATTATGATTTTTAAATTTTTTTCGCAATTCTTGCTATTTTTTGATGAACCCAGGCAACGCCGGGCAGAACAGCTAGTTTTCTACTAAAGCTGAACTTTTAGAAAATTTAAAAAACCAAAGTGTCATTGATGTACGTCGTATTGCTATCCGTCGCAATGAAAAAGTACTACCTACTAGGACTTCCCTCAGAGGGATTAGTCTGAGCGATATTGCTGAGAATACACATTTAATAGCTTTCGATAAGTAAAGAAAATGAGATGTTACCTTTAATTGGTCATTCATTGTGATAAAATATGATGAAAATAAGCATATTGATTCATAGAATTACAAAATCTTATATATAAAGTTGCATATACTATTTTTATAAAAGAAAAGCAAACCATGCATGGATATAAAATTGGAAATATGCAAAATGTTAAAAGTAATACAGAAAATAAAACACCAAATTTTCCTATATTGGAAATATAACTTTTTGAAATGATGTCATGAGCATAAACAGAAGCTTCGCACCGATTTGAGAAACTATAAATAACATAAACTATTATGTTTGAAGAGAATGGAGTGTATTTTATATGGTGTGAAATCCGTCCGAATAGTTTATAATGTTGAATATCTGTTTTCCACGGATGCAATGAGGTTTTCGATAAGAGTTAAGGAATCCTTTTTTAGAAATTTTTCCTAAACGAGCACTTACAAGTTACTGTGATGCCAAAGTTATAGTTACTGACCCCCAACAGTATCCTAGAAATTTCAATATTCTCGATAAATTGGGTTTAAAACTTTTTCTAGAAAAAAAATGTTTAATTTGTGAAATTAAATTGTCGAATGTTTTAGAAATCGTTCATAACGAGAATATTATATCTTAAAAATTGCCACACACAAAAAAAAAAAAAAATTTAGTCATATTAACATCAAAGAATTCTCAATTTTAGAATTTTTTTTACTCGTGCATTGACGGTGATTATTGTTCCTTCGCAAAATATAGTATATTTTGCAGCAAAGATGGTTACAAACATTATTTGCCCACATTATTTTTTAAATCGGCTAGCTACTCCCAATGATAACGAAAAACACACAAACGTTAATGCTTTATAGCATAGAAATACAGAATCAAAAGCTATTTATCTCCTATTATATACACATAAATTATCTAATTAGTGCTAGCAGATACATTTTTAAATATGCATAGATCAATATAATGCTTCATTTTTCTTTTATTAGTATTTCTTAGTATTCATTTTTCATTTATTTGTATTATTCAGTAAAAAACTCACTTTCTAAAGCTCGAATTACGTCAAACTTTTTATAAAAGCACCTAAGTCCATATAACAGCGAAGTTTTGTGAAGAGTATTAAATACAAGGTAGTAAGACACTTAACCAAACGCAGGAAATAAATCGCCAAATATTGTTCTTTTCGCCCTCTCTCGAAATGCATTTTTTCCGTGCATTTAAAAAACACGATTTTGAGTCATATTATTTAAAATCAAATAAATAAATAAGAGGAAGCAATAATAGCATAAATCAAAACATTTTATTTCAGCATCAAGGAATTGTATCATAGTTACACATGTGAAAAAATGCTGCTTTTGGCCAAAAAACGTTGTCTCCACTAAATTTGAATCCGATTAAAAAAGTACCGTGATTAATTAAAATGTTATAGGCAGAGCTGCCAAATCTCCGGCATTTTGGATACCGATATTTTAATACAGAAAATGTTTTATTAAATTGGAACATTCTGCGTATTTAAAAAATAACTTTTCCTATAAGAAAATTCTGCTGTGCAGTAAGCGGGGGCTTGGCATCTCTGTATAGGAATATTTCGTAATCTACTTTTTAATCTTAAAAAAAAAAAAAAAAAAAAAAGCAACGACCATTTTTCGGGTACAAAAAGTATTGCTAATTGTTCCATTTTGCATACAAGGTACTGATTGTAATATTGATACATCTATGGTGATAAATTTCCAATAATTTTTCAAATCCCATTTATTTCATTAAAAATATAAATCTTTTATTCATTTAGTTTAAAATAAATGGTTTTTAACTAATTTCATAATACTTTTGAAATATCACTTTTCATTGGCCATTTTTTTAAAGCATTTAAAAAATGGTTGTTGTTTTCAGTCAAATATAAACTTTGGTCTGTCCGCATTTTATTATATTATTATTATTATTCATAAATGGTGGAGAAATATTCATACTTAATCCATAACATACATAATATATGACTCTGTTATTACATATGTCACCTTTTTATTATCATAAAAATTGTTTTTACTGATTTTTACTAACTCAATAGGAGAAATTTTGTGCTTTGAGCAATAGATGTCCGCATTTCATTTATTTGTTTATTTTAACAAAATTCTTTGTATTTAGAAGAATTTTTATCTAAATAGAAATCCAAATGTCGCTGTTAATAAAGAAGAAAGTTACAAAAAAAAGTTACAAAACGAGTAGACTCATACTATCAAATATGGAAAAAAGACGTCATATGAAATATCATCCTTTAAAGCAAAAAAACGAGGTCTGATTATCGAGCCTACTGATTACGAAATGTGCATTACATTAAAAAAATATATACTGCAAATATTGATTTTTTTTTTTTTTCTTTTGTGCAGTTTTGGCTTCGAAAGGTGCGCTATGTTGCAAAAAGATATAAGCGACTATGAAAACACACTTTTTAAACGTTCATACTCAGTTTTACAAATAAATATGGCACATGCACACCGAGTTACCTAATTGGTGCCAAAATGGCGTTCAGTTGCCTAACATGCTGCCTAACATCATATAAATGTCTATACTAATAAAATCCGTGCGCCTCTGTCTGTCTGTCTGTCTGTCTGTCTGCTTGAAGCCGATTACAGTTCGTAACGCGGGCGAGTTAGAAGTCGCGAGAGGTGTCTTTCGATTCGAAAAATTCCGGGAAAGTCATTTCGGGAATTTTCGAGACCGTGGAACCAAAATTTAAAAAGTTATGAATTAAAAACCGGTCGGGAATCGGAACGGAAAACGTTACATTTCCCAAACTGAGCTCAAACGGAGCTCTCAGGCAGAACACTGCGCCACCTTGCGGTGATCGACTAGAACTCTTCTCCTTTGGCTAAAAGAAGCAGCAGCCGAAAACCCCTTTTTCTCCCGTCATTTTGTCAAAGAATGTATAAGAGAAAAATAACTGATTGGTAAAAAATGTTAAACACGGTTTAATTAATATAATAAGTACAACTATTTAAGCGCAGCAAGATATGTTCACTAAGAGGTAATAGTGTTGCTAATTAATATTTTGAGGACCTCAGATGTAACTGGCTATTCATATATTTATTCTGTATGTGAGTATTAATCGCTGTAGCTCATTTTCATACTTTTTCTTTTTGGTAGCATACACGAATATTGTGTAACCTAAGATTTACGCGATTAATACTAATTTCTGTTAGTACAAACGGAAAACGAGCTGCCAAAATTATTTGTTAGTTATGTTGTTTGTGATATTAATGAAATTACTTTTTTTGCGCGTTTTTTCTTAAACAGTTTTCTTAAGCAGACAGTTTTTAAAGTAGAAAAAAACTGATTACATATTCAGAATCTGCGTAAAAATATGCTTCTGATGAACCAAAAAATACGAGAAAATGTCTTATGGGCGCGCAGCGCAAACCGTGCAAAACCAAATATTTTTACCCCCCAGGGGGATACCTTCTTTAGGTATTCACGGGCTTCACAAACCCGGGGCACCTGAGTGATCTTTCTCCTTTCTTTTTCCTCTTACTCCTCTTATCTTCCTTTCATCTTTGTTTCACTCTCATTGTGGTTTCCTCTTCGGAGGTGAGGGCAATTCTGTATGAACCGATGTCATCCTGCATATCGATTCATAGAGAATTGTAAACCACCCACGTGTTGGCCGTGCGTGGCGACCCGTGTCCCTGGAAAGGGGGATCCTGGTAGTTGAGGGAAACCAACACACTACTTTGGCCTCTGCTTCAGGTAGACGGGAGGTGCATTTGGTCCCGTATGCATCAATCGGCTGGTCAGCTGACTTTCGTCACTGGCTCTAGGGATCAAGTGATCGAGCAACTACTAGTCATCTCATTAAGGGTGGAGACTGACATAGGGTTGTCTTGTGACCGTATGGGCCCTGGTTAGCACTGGTGCACGAATGTGCATCCCCTTGTAGGGCTCGGGAGAGGGTGGTGCGGCCGGGGTCTGAATTTTATTACTTTCAAATATGGATGGAATCACTTTTCCTTCTACTTCTCTCCCTAGTGGAGAGCAACAAACTGCACAGACTCTATCATTCACTCGTTTTTTCATCATTAAACGTACTGATAGCCTATCTGATAATTCATTTAAAAAGACTTCACCATTTCTTATTGCAAAAACATTCCAGTCAGTGCTGGGGGATGGCCATTCTATCAAAAAACTGCAATCTGGGGATCTACTAGTTGAGGTTTCTACAGCTAAACAGTCACAAATTCTTTCTAATTGCTCTACAATAGGCACCTTTTCAGTTTCTGTACAAGTACATAAAACTCTAAATACAAATCGTGGTGTTATATCTGAACCTGATCTGTTATTCTCTACTAAAACTGAACTTCTAGAAAATTTAAAAGACCAAAATGTCGTAGATGTACGCCGTATCACTATCCGTCGCAATGAAGAAATACTACCCACTAAACATATTATTTTAACCTTCAATAGTCCCAATTTACCAGCTAGAATTAAAGCTGGCTATCTAAGCTGTCCAGTTCGACCATACATACCAAACCCTATCAGATGTTTCAAATGCCAGCGTTATGGCCATACTAATACTAATGGCCAATGTCGTGGATCTCTTACCTGCGCACGTTGCGCGGAAGTCGGTCACGACAATAAAACATGTGAAAATTCCGTACGCTGTGCAAACTGTAAAGGCGATCATACAGCATATTCCCGCAAGTGCCCTAACTGGAACCGTGAAAAGGAAATAATTACTATAAAAGTTACTCAAAATTTGTCTTATCCTGATGCCCGTAAACTAGTTGAAAATAGAACCCCATCTGTCGGAATTACCTACTCTAGCTTACTCAAGAAGCAATCAACAGCCGTAAGACACATAAGTACACAAACTGATTCTCAATTTCCATCCAGTAAATCAACTGTAACACAATCAACCAGTACTCATGTTAAAGAATCGACCAACACCCCATCCTCTGAACCGGTAAAAATTGACATAGAGAAGAAACAACAGAAACCGACTGCTCTATCCAATAAGTCATCTCAACCCCAAACTAAGACAAAACCTGCCATTAATACCAATATTCCACAGAAACCTGATGCTCCCAGAAAACATAATTTAAAAAAACCTCCTATACAAACCGTTAAAAAGAAAACCTCAACTCCAGCCTCTCCACAATGGAAGACTGCTGGAAAGGGGAAGCGAATTTCTGGCATCAGCTCAATCATAAGAAATATTAAAGATCCGAAACAGCTCCAGAAGTACGCGGACGAGGCTATGGAATCCGAGCCCTATAGCAATGACTCGGATGTTGACGAAAATACTGTATTTGAAGAATTTGTACCTGATAACTTAGAAAAAACTAAATCTACTCTATCTGCAATACCCCCACCAAAAAAGAACAAAATCTCAAAGTCAGACAAATTCACAGAAAAAAGACAAAAAAAATCAAAGAATGGAGGATGACGATGCTATGGATCTTCATCCCGAACCGGATGAAATACTGGACGACGGAGACAGTAGCATGTCTACTGTTTCTGATCAAAATGACATAAATACAAATATTTAACTCTCGTAATTATGAATAATATCATCTCATGGAACTGCCGTGGTTATCTTAATAAACATGACGAAATCCGGGACATTCTCTCTGACCATCAACCACTCTGCTTAGCTCTACAGGAAACTCACCTAAAACCAAATGACAAAGCAAAATTACGCAATTATGCTGCTTACAGGAAAGACTTCACTGGTAGTGATAGGGCCAGTGGAGGCGTGGCTCTCTTCATATCTCGCAATATACCCCATTCCTATATCAGTTTAAATACTAATTTACAAGCAGTTGCTACTCGTGTGCACATTAACCGACTAATAACTATTTGTACTATATACCTACCACCTAATATGTCTATACAGTCAGCACATCTAGATAATCTTATTCTTCAACTCCCATCTCCATTCATCATCGTTGGCGATTTTAATGCTCATAGCCAACTCTGGGGTAATTCTGACAATAATGCACGTGGTGATGTTATAGAAAACCTTATCTCTGACAATGGCTTATGCCTGCTCAATAACGGTGATCATACTTACTTTCATGAACCTACCCGCACCTTTCATGCCATAGATCTCGCTATCTGCTCCCCATCCATTTATCCTTATTGGAACTTCTGGGTTTCTAATGACCTCCACGACAGTGATCATTTCCCTACTTTTATCTCGCTGACTACTCCTCACATGGATTCTAATAATTGTTTTAAACGCTATGTATATGACAGAGCTGATTGGTCAACATTCACAGACAATGCTAAAATAACAAGTGATATGATAGCGGGTGACATTGACAATGCGCTTGATAATATCACCCAGTGTATTATCAATGCTGCAGATATTAGTATTCCAAAATCACATTCTATACCGCGGCACAGGAAACCATGGTGGAATGATGAATGCCGAAAGGCAAAGAAAAAGCAACAGAAGGCTTGGGGCATTTTCCGACGCTACCCTAATAATAATAACTATCTCGCTTTTAAAAAAGCAAAGGCTCAAGCTAGAAGAGTGCGCCGTCAAAGCCAACGTGAATCTTGGATTCAGTACATCTCCAACATCAGCGCCAGTACATCAAGCAAAGAACTTTGGAAGAAAGTGAAAAACTGTATGGGACTGTATTCAGAAAACCGCATCTCTATCTTATATTACAATGGACAAACAATAGCATCACCCCATAATATTGCTGAAACAATAGCAAATACACTGGCATCTAATTCTAAATCAGACTCGTATCCAGAACCTTTCTTATCATATAAAAGACAAGCAGAATCTACCAACATAAATTTTAAATCTCGCCATTCCTATGAGTATAATCTACCTTTCACAAAACCTGAACTTCTGCGATGTCTGCAAAATAGTCGTTTATCAGCTCCAGGACACGATGGCATCACTTATACCATGCTAAAATATCTTTCTACCACCTCTCTCAATAACCTTCTCACCTTTTACAATAGAATCTGGATTGAACATTCTTTTCCTAAAGCCTGGTGTAAAGCTATTGTCATTCCATTCCCAAAACCAGGTAAAGATCCCAGTGACCCAAACAACTACAGGCCAATCGCACTCTCTAGTAGCCTTTGCAAACTTTTAGAAAAAATGGTTAATTGCCGCCTAGTGCATGTTTTGGAATCTAATAATTCTCTTGCATCATTCCAAAGCGGATTTCGTCGTGGTAGGTCCACTATTGATAACCTCGTTCTTTTAGAAACTCATATTCGAAATGCTTTTTTAAAACGCAATCATCTGGTGACTATCTTTTTTGACATGATGAAAGCCTATGATAAAACCTGGAGGTATGGCATACTACGTGATCTTTTTAATCTGAACTTTAGAGGTAACCTACCAATTTTTATTAAGAACTTCCTCGCAGTTCGAATTTTTCAAGTTCGAATTGGGAGGTTTCTTTCAAATTTCTATGTACAAGAAGAGGGTGTACCACAGGGCAGTGTTCTGAGTGTCACCCTCTTTGCTATCAAGATTAATGACATCCTGAACCAGTTGCCACCAAGCGTTCAAGGTACACTATATGTTGATGATTTTAATATTCTATGTAAAGGACAAGATATGCATTTTATCGAGAGACAACTACAAATCGCTATCAACCGTATTATTCAATGGACAAACAAAAATGGCTTTATTTCCAAAGACAAAACCTCATGTGTGCATTTCTGTAGACGAAGGGATTTGCATCCGGATCCTGAAATTTTCATCGGAACTTATCAAATTGCTATTGTTGACAATGTCCGCTTTTTGGGCTTAAATTTTGACAAAAAACTCACTTTCTTGCCTCATGTTTTGCAGCTACGAAAAAAATGCGAGCACTCTCTCAATTTAATCAAGGTGCTTTCCAACACATCTTGGGGAGCAGACCGTAGTTCTCTCCTGAAAATTTACCGTTCGATTATCCGCTCTAAAATTGACTATGCCTGCCAGGTCTATGGTTCAGCACGTAATTCCGTTCTTAAAAAAATCGACACTGTGCACCATAGTGCACTTCGCTTTTGCTCTGGTGCTTTTAGAACATCACCGGTTTTAAGCCTTTATGTCGAGTGTAATGAACCAGCACTACACCGTATTCGTGAAAAGCTTTCATTGGATTTGTACTATCGTATTCTCTCTCACCGTGGCCATCCTCTTTGTAATTACATTTTAAATACAGACAACGACACTCTCTATCAACATCGACCATCATGCATTCCTTCATTTGGAGCCAGAATGAGGAACATTATTAACAATAGTCAACTAAGCAATATCAAGGTGAGCTCATGTTCATTGCTTGAGTTTCCTCCTTGGAAAACTCTTAATATCACCACACTCCATCCTTTTAAAGACTATGACAAAAAGAACACTGCACCTGTCATATTTCAACAATTATTTGCAGCCCATCGCTCAAAATTCAGGAATTATACCGATATATACACAGATGGATCAAAGAGTAGCAATGTTGTTGGCTGTGGGATTGTCTGTGATAATACCAATTTTAGTTACCGGCTTCACCCTTCAGTTTCTGTGTTTACGGCAGAGTTGATTGCGATAGAGAGAGCCATGTTACACATTTCACACCATCATAACACTTCATTTATCATTTATACGGACTCAAATAGTGCTATTGACGCAATTAAATCATCTAACAAACATCCTTATGTCTCATCCATCCTGAATTTTTATGATAAATTAACAAACCGTGGCTGTAAAATTTTATTTTGCTGGGTACCTGGACACATGGGTATTCCTGGAAATGAAAATGCAGATCAAGCGGCAAAACTTGCTCTTAACCCTTTAGATCATAAGATGCCATTCTCAGACGTTAAACTAATTATAAAACACTTTATCCATCATAACTGGCAAGGTAGTTGGGATACAGAAATTAATAATAAACTGCACCGTATCAAACAAACGATCATTAGCTGGCCTCCAAATTACCCACGGAAAACTGATGTTCTACTGACTCGTCTGAGAATTGGACACACTAGGTTAACTCATAAACATCTTCTATTCCGGGATGATGCACCCATGTGTCCTCATTGTCATTTTGACTGCCTAACCATACATCATCTTTTAACTGACTGTCTGGGCCTCCGGCATTTGTACAGAATATATTTTAACTCATCATCACCTATTTTGACAAACCTCATTGGGGAAATTCCCCATGGGGCACCTTTTGCCTTTTTAAAGCATGCAGGATTTTATTTTGAAATTTGAATTTTTTTCACTACTTTTATTCCTACAACTTGGACCTAGTTATCTGGATCTCTATATAGTTGGATCTTTTAAACTTGCCTAGCTATATCTGGATGGGGTACCCCATCCAGACACCCTGATATTGTTCTTTTTGTCTTTGTCTTGGCGCAGCATGTCCCTCAAGGGATTTTGTGCCACAAAACCCTAAACAACCAACCAACCTAAACAAATGCACCAATATGTGGAGGAAGCGATGGAGTCAGAGGCATACGACTCTAATACAGATGATGAGAATGCTGTTTTCGAGGAGTATGTGCCAGATTGATTCTAGGTTTTAATTCTGCGATCTTTACTTGTTTTTGTACATTCATCTTTTACATTCTTTATTTTTAACTTATTCTACTCTTTTAATCGCGTCTTGTGTACAGCATCTTATGCCTCTTTCATGTTTTTAGCATTAAATGTTTTTAACTTACCAAACATTTTAATTAGTTTTAACATGTTGACATTACGTTTTTCATTCTATGAGAGCATTTTAATGCGATTTTTTTATATTTTAAATTTTTTCATTGCTTTATATTCTTAAGTCGTATCCTGACCTTGTGCTTGGCGCAGCCTGTCCCTGAAGGGACCTTGCGCCATAAAACTTCAATCAACCAACCAACAACCTTCTCTTTTATATTAATTATTAAACTTCTAAAACTATTCAGAGATTTTAACGAAATCTGACAATTCTGCATGAAAAACCCATTTATATAAATTAAGGGGGGGGCATTAGAACCCCCATTTCCCCTGTTTATATTGATCCAATGAACACCTAATACCAATTCACTGAAGCGCTTTATCAGAATGATTCTATGTGTAAATTTTGAAGAAAAAACTAATATTTCTGCATGAAAAGCCCATTCATATCAATTAAGGGGAGGGGCATGAGCCCCCCGTTCCCCCTCTTATACATATCGAATGAACTCCAAAAACTAATCGGGGAAGCGCCTTATCAGGATATACCTATATACAAAATTTCAAGTGGATCGGATAGTTTTATCATGAGTTATCGAGTTACGTACGAACATACATACAGAACGGACGGGCACATAAGCTCTCGGAGTCTGTGAGCTAATAAAAAGAATATTACCCAGGTAAACTGATGGCATTGAGCTCACAGGCTACGCATACTAATTGTACATTACAGCCTTGTATTTTCGTTAATTCCGTTCGAAAAAAAATTAAGAAAGGGAAACAGCCTCCCCTTTCTCCTTTTTTATACTTAATCATTTAACCTCTTAAACTACCAAGGACATGATTTATCATATAAAAAATCTATATCCGAAATTCAGAGCAAATTGGATAATTCTTAATAAAAACCCATTTAGCATTTATATAATTTAAGGAGTTATTCCCCTCTTTTATACTTAACCATTAAACTTCCAAAACTATTCAGAGATTTGAACGAAATCTGACGATTCTGCTTGAAAAATCCATTTATACGAGTTAAGAGGAGGGGCATTGGAACCCCCGTTCCCCTTGTTTATACTTATTCAATGAACACCTAATAAGTCACGGAATCGCCTCATCAGAATGATCCTATATCTAAATTTTGAACGAAAACTGTTAATTCTGCATGATAATCCCGTTTATATCAATTAAGGGGAGGGGCATGAGCCCCCCGTTCCCCCAGTTTATACTTGTTCAATGAACACCTAATAACAGTCACGGAATCGCCTCATCAGAATGATCCTATATCTAAATTTTGAACGAAAACTGTTAATTCTGCATGAAAATCCCGCTTATATCAATTAAGGGGAGAGGCATGAGCCCCCCCGTTCCTCCTCTTATACATATCGAATGAACTCCAAAAACTAATCAGGGAAGTGCCTTATCAAGATATATACAAAATTTCAAGTGGATCCGATATTTTTATCATGAGTTATCGCGTTACACACGTACGAACATACATACATACAGAACGGACGGGCACATAAACTCTCAGGCTATGATAGCCTGTGAGCTAAAAAGCATCCTAAAAAATTCTGGAAAATCTTTCTTCTTATCTATACTAATAAGTTATTTTAGATATTTTCGCCTTTTTACTCTTCAGTTATGACCTTGGACTCTTGGGGCCCGTTTTAGGGCCCCTTTTAGTCTTTGTGATAGTAAATTGTTAACAAATTGCTTCCATTAATTTCGATCTTCATTTTTGGGATACCTGTTCCATTTGGATATTTTCAAATTTTTACATTCCAGACACTGGGGCCCCCTAGATAATCATAAGGCCGACCCAGGGAACCTTGATCTTTTTGTGCGCTAATCATTTTTCCCTCCCTAAATTTCTCACCTTCTTGGTGCAAATTTTAAAGCTGAATCTTGGACTCTTATGTCAGGACCAACACCCTGATATTTTTATTCGGGCTCTGGGGCCCTTTTTTTAATGCTTACCCAAACAACTGGTGCATTTAAAAAATATATTATTCTTGCAAATAATTCATACTCTATGCTTAATTTTGACTAAAGGTCTAAAGCGTTATGTACTAAAACATTTTAACATGTTTTCATGTTAGGGCCTTGATTGCATTTGTGAGTTGGCTCCTATGGGGCCCTCTATCATAGCTCCCTTAAAAATGGTCGGATTCACTAGCTTTTTTTTAACAACTTTTTAGGTCCTCCAACTACGACATGAACAACAAAAAATATTTTTAGACTTCAGCTACCACTATTTATGAATATTAAACGCTTTCTTGTAGCCCTTGGTGCAGCTTCTTTAAAAATGATCCAAATTGCTTTCAATTTTATTCAACATAGCTTTAGCGTCTTCCCATTATTTTAATAACTACACAAATATTTTTATACCCAACTACATGCGAAATAATTTCCTGGCCCTTTGGGGCCCGATACAGGCCCCCTTAAAGTTTTTGTAATAATAAATTGTCAATAAATTGCTTACATTTAATCTGATCTTCATTTTTAGGATTCTTTATTCATTTAGATATTTTAATGTTCTGACATTCTATACAAGACATTGTGTTCCCCTGTGGAATCATAGGGTCCAGTCCAGGCTCCCTCAACATTTTGTGAAATAAACATATTTCACTTCCTATATTTCTGATCTTCTTAGTGTAAAATTTTAAAGTTGCCTGGGATTCTGCTTTCAGGAACAATCCAAAAAACCTGATGTTTTTATTCGGACCCTAGGGTCCCTTTTTAAACATTTGCCCAATCAATTGGTGCACTTAAAAAATTATCATTCCAAAGAATAGTTCCTACTATATGCTGAATTTTGACTAATTAAAGATCTAAAGCGCTATGTACTAAAATATTTTAACATGGTTTCATATTAGGGCCCTGGTTTTAACTGTCAGTTGGTTCCTACAGGGCCCCATATTATAGCTCCCTTGAAAATGGTCCAATTCATTAGCCTTTTCTTTTTTTCTATCGATTTTTTGTCTTCTCCCTACCTATTACCCCCCCCCCCACGGGGATATCTTCTTTAGGTATTCACGGGCTTCATAACCCCGGAGCACCTGAGTTTTCTTTTTTCCTTTTCCTCTTACTCCTCTTGTCTTCCTTTCCTCTTTGTTTCACTCTCGTTGTGGTTTCCTCTTCGGAGATGAGGGCAATTCTGTATGGGCCGATATCATCCTGTATATCGACTCATGGAGAATTGTAAACCCCCCACGTGTTGGCCGTGCGTGGCGACCAGTGTCTCTGGAAAGGGGGGATCCTGGCAGTTGAGGGAAACCAACACACTGCTTTGGCCTCTGCTTCAGGTAGACGGGAGGTGCATATTGGTCCCGTATGCATCAATCGGCTGGTCAGCTGGCTTTTGTCACTGGCTTTAGGGATCAAGTGAGCGAGCAATTACTAGTCATCTCGTTAAGGGTGGAGACTGACATAGGATTGTCTTGTGACCGTATAGGCCCTGGTTAGCACTGGTGCACGATTGTGCATCCCTTGTTGGGCTTTGTAGTGGGTGGTGCGACCGGGGTCCGAATTGTTATTTTTTACAATATGGATGGAAATAATTCAATTCCTTCTATATCTCTCCCATGTGGAGAGCAACAGGGTGTACAGAACATTTCATTCACAAAATTTTTCATAATCAAACGTACTGATAGTCTCAATAATAATTCATTCAAAAAAAATCACCGTTTCTAATAGCTAAAAATTTCCACTCTGTTTTGGGGGATGGCCACTCTCTCAAAAAACTTCAGTCTGGTGATTTACTGGTTGAAGTCACTTCAGCCCGACAGTCGCAACTTCTGTCAAATTCATACACAATAGGTACATTTTCTGTTTCAGTTCAAGCACATCAAACTTTAAATACAACTCGTGGAGTCATATCTGAACCTGAACTTTTATATTCTACACGAGAACTTCTGGAAAACTTAAAAGATAAAAATATTATAGATGCACGGCGAATCACAATCCGTCGAAATGAACAAGTGCTTCCCACAAAGCAACGTAATTCTTGGGCACGTAATTCTTACTTTCAATAGCCCAAATTTACCATCCCCCCAAGGGGATACCTTCTTTAGGTATTCACGGGCTTCACAACCCCGGGGCACCTGAGTGATCTATCTCTTTTCCTTTTTCTCTTACTCCTCTTGTCTTCCTTTCCTCTTTGTTTCACTCTCGTTGTGGTTTCCTCTTCGGAGGTGAGGGCAATTCTGTATGGGCCGATACATCCTGTATATCGACTCATGGAGAATTGTAAACCCCCCACGTGTTGGCCGTGCGTGGCGACCCGCGTCCCTGGAAAGGGGGATCCTGGCAGTTGAGGGAAACCAACACACTGCTTTGGCCTCTGCTTCAGGTAGACAGGAGGTGCATATTGGTCCCGTATGCATCAATCGGCTGGTCAGCTGACTTTTGTCACTGGCTTTAGGGATCAAGTGATCGAGCAACTACTAGTCATCTCGTTAAGGGTGGAGACTGACATAGGGTAGTCTTGTGACCGTATGGGCCCTGGTTAGCACTGGTGCACGAATGTGCATCCCCTTTTTGGGCTCGGTAGTGGGTGGTGCGGCCGGGGTCTGAATTTTATTTTTTCTACTATGGATGGAAATACTTCACTTCATCCGTCTCTCTGTTCTAGAGAGCAACAAATGACACAGAATCCCGCTTTCACTAGATATTTCATAATTAAACGCACTGATAGCCACTCTGATAGTTCCTTTGGAAAAACTTCACCATTTCTCATTGCAAAAACATTCCAGTCTGTCTTAGGGGATGGCCACACTCTCAAAAAATTACAATCTGGAGATTTACTAGTAGAAGTATCCACAGCTAAACAATCGCAGCTTCTCACTAATTGCTCTACAATAGGCACATTTTCCGTTTCTGTACAAACACATAAATCACTAGATACAAGCCGAGGAGTTATCTCTGAACCAGACCTATTATTTTCTACAAAAGATGAACTATTAGAAAATTTAAAAGATCAAAATGTCCTTGATGCACGTCGTATCACTATCCTTCGGAATGGACGAGTCCTTCCTACAAAACATGTCATTCTCACTTTCAGTAGCCCTACATTACCAACTAGAATCAAAGCCGCTTACCTGAATTGTCCTGTCAGACCTTACATTCCTAACCCTCTACGTTGCTTTAAATGCCAACGTTACGGCCATACTAAAGGTACATGTCGTGGATCTCTTACCTGCGCACGTTGTGCAGAAGTGGGCCATGACAATAAAGATTGTGAAAAAAAACGAACGTTGTGCAAACTGTAAGGGAGATCATACTGCATATTCCCGTGCTTGTCCTAATTGGAACAGAGAAAAAGAAATTGTCACAGTTAAAATTACTCAAAATCTGTCTTATCCTGAAGCTCGCAAACTTGTAGAAACCAGAACCCCATCTGTCGGAATTTCTTACTCCACTTACTTAAAAACCAATTGAAATCTGTAAGACATATAAGCACCCAAACAGATTCCTCATATCCACCTAATAGATCTACTAAATCACAATCAACTAGCACACCAATTAAAAAATCTCGTGATGTCTGACTCCCTACTAAACTGTCTGGAACCCCTAAATTAGAACGCTGGCTACCATACAAAGAACCGGTTAAAATAATTGACTTAGAAAAAAGACAACAGAAATTAAATGCTCAATCCAAAAAATCATCTGATCCCCAAACTAATACCAAAGCAGGAACCTGTACAAAAATACCGCCTAAGTCCAACACTCTCCGATCCCCCAGGGGGATACCTTCTTTAGGTATTCACGGGCTTCACAACCCCGGGGCACCTGAGTGATCTTTCTCCTTTCTTTTTCCTCTTACTTCTCTTATCTTCCTTTCATCTTTGTTTCACTCTCATTGTGGTTTCCTCTTCGGAGGTGAGGGCAATTCTGTATGAGCCGATGTCATCCTGCATATCGACTCATGGAGAATTGTAAACCACCCACGTGTTGGCCGTGCGTGGCGACCCGTGTCCCTGGAAAGGGGGATCCTGGCAGTTGAGGGAAACCAACACACTGCTTTGGCCTCTGCTTCAGGTAGACGGGAGGTGCATTTGGTCCCGTATGCATCAATCGGCTGGTCAGCTGGCTTTTGTCACTGGCTCTAGGGATCAAGTGATCGAGCAACTACTAGTCATCTCGTTAAGGGTGGAGACTGACATAGGGTTGTCTTGTGACCGTATGGGCCCTGGTTAGCACTGGTGCACGAATGTGCATCCCCTTGTAGGGCTCGGGAGAGGGTGGTGCGGCCGGGGTCTGAATTTTATTATTTTTAAATATGGATGGAAACACTTATTTTCCTTCTACTTCTCTCCCTAGTGGAGAGCAACAAACTGTACTGTCTTCGAAGAATACTCGCTTTTTCGTTGTGAAACGTACTGATAGTCACTCTGATTGCTCGTTTAAAAAAACTTCACCATTTCTCATAGCAAAAACTTTCCAGTCTGTTTTAGGAGATGGTCACACTCTCAAAAAACTACAATCTGGTGATTTGCTGGTTGAGGTTTCTACAACCAAACAATCACAATTTCTCTCAAACTGCATTACAATAGGCACATTTTCCGTTTCTGTACAAGCACATAAAACTTTAAATACAAGCCGCGGAGTAATATCTGAACCAGATCTTTTATACTCCACCAAAGATGAAATTTTAGAAAATTTAAAAGACCAAAATATCATAGATGTACGCCGTATCACCATCCGTAAAAATGAGCAGGTAATTCCCACTAAACACATTATTCTGACCTTCAATAGCACTACTTTACCACCTAGAATTAAAGCAGGATATCTAAACTGTAAAGTCAGACCCTATATATCAAACCCTACCCGCTGTTTTAAATGCCAGCGTTTCGGTCATACTAAAACAAATTGTCGTGGATCCCTTACCTGTGCACGTTGTTCAGAAGTGGGCCATGACAATAATTTATGTGAAAAATCCGAACGCTGCGCTAACTGCAAAGGAAATCATACAGCATATTCCCGCAAGTGCCCTAACTGGAATCGTGAAAAAGAAATAGTTACCATAAAAATTACTCAAAACTTATCTTATCCTGAAGCCCGCAAACTTGTTGAAAATAGAACCCCATCTGTTGGAATTACCTACTCCAGCTTACTCAAAAAACAATCAACAGCCGTAAGACACACGGCTACACAAACTGATGTAACATATCCGCACGATGAATCAACCGTAACGCAATCTACTAACACCACATCCTTTGAACCAGTAAAAATAACTGACTTGGAGAAGAAACAGCAGAAAATTACAGCTCTATCCAATAAGTCACCTCAACCCCAAAATAAAACAAAAGCTGCCACGAATACCATAATACCACAGAAACCTGATATCCCCAGAAAACAGAACAAAAAAAAACCCGCTCTACAAACGACTAAACAGAAAACCTCAACTCCTGTTTCTCTACAGTGGAAGACTGTGGGGAAGGGGAAGCAAAAATCTGGCATCAGTTCAGTAATTAAGAACATTAAAGATCCAAAACAACTGAAGCGTTACGCGGATGAGGTTATGGATGCCGAGTTATACTGCAGTGACTCGGATGCTGATGAAAATATTGTATTTGAAGAATCTGTGCCTGACCAAACTGTCTCTCCAAAATCAGTACACTCTAAACTTCCCCAAATTCCACTAGATAAAAAGAACACAAAAATTGCTATCAAAAATTCATCTTTAAAACAAAGTCGTAGATCAGATTCTGCAAAACATAATCTTCAAACTATTAAATCCACTACAGTATCTGAAACTCCTGCAAAAAGGAATAAAATAGAAAAAAATGAAACAAATCTAGGCAAAGATAATAAAATAAATCAAATAATTGTGGAGGATGAATACACTATGGAAATTCATCCTGAACCGGATGCTGAATTGGACGATGGAGATAGTATGTCTACTACCTCCGAACAAAATGACATAGATACATTTATCTAACTTTCCTTTTTATGACTAATATTATATCGTGGAACTGCCGTGGATATCACAATAAATACGACGAAATCCGTTATATTCTCTCGGACCATCAACCATTAATCTTAGCCTTACAGGAAACTCATCTAAAGTCCACTGACAAAGCAAAATTACGCAGCTATACAACCTACCGGAAAGATATGACAGCTAATGGAAAGGCCATTGGTGGTGTGGCTCTTTTTATTTCCAATAATTTACCCCATTCTCCTATTTCTTTAAATACTAACCTTCAAACTGTCGCAGTCCGTGTCCATATTAAACAACTCATAACAATATGCACCATTTATTTACCTCCAAATCAATATATTCAACCAGCAGATCTGGATTCTCTTCTTCTCCAACTCCCCATGCCTTTAATTATGGTAGGAGATTTTAATGCCCATAGCCAACTGTGGGGTAACTCTGATAATAACCGACGTGGAGATATAATAGAGAAATTAATTTCTGACAATGGCTTATGCCTACTTAATAATGGTGATTATACTTATTTTCATGAACCGAGCCGTACTTTCCATGCCATAGACCTTTCCATTTGCTCCCCATCACTTTATCCGTTATGGAACTTCTGGGTTTCAGACGACTTGCACGGCAGTGACCACTTCCCTATTTTTACTACATTGACTAATCCTGGTGGAGATTCTAGTGACTATCCAAAAAGATATGTATATGACAGAGCTAATTGGCAAATTTTTACTGCTCTTGCAAATATTACTGATAACATGATAGCTGATGATATTGACAAAGCACTTGATAATATAACTCAATGTATTATCAGTGCTGCTGATGCTAGCATTCCAAAAACTTCTTCCTTTCATAAACACAGAAAATCATGGTGGAATAGTGACTGCCAGGCGGCAAAAAAGAAACAAGTGCTGCCGATTCTAGCATTCCTAAAACATCTTTTACTTATAAGCACAGGAAACCTTGGTGGAATAGTGATTGCCAAAATGCAAAGAAAAAGCAACAAAAAGCTTGGGGTCTTTTTCGGAGGTACCCAAATAACAATAACTACATATTATATAAAAAAGCAAAAGCTGAAGCTAGAAGAGTGCGACGTAAAAGCCAACGTGAATCCTGGGTTAACTATGTATCAAGCATAAACTCAAATACCTCCAGTAAAGAACTGTGGACTAAAGTGAAAAATGTATGGGCATTTACTCTGAAAATCACATTTCTATTTTAAAAGATAACGGTCAAACTATCACCTCTCCTAAGAACATAGCCGAGACTATAGGGTCTACCCTAGCTTCTATTTCAAAATCAGACGCATATCCAGAACCTTTTTTATCATACAAAAGACGAACTGAAAAGACCAGGATTGATTTTAATT
The DNA here is from genome assembly GCA_964019185.1 of Maratus speculifer. Lineage (NCBI taxonomy): Eukaryota > Metazoa > Arthropoda > Arachnida > Araneae > Salticidae > Maratus > Maratus speculifer. Next base: position 70,395,962 of record OZ025303.1, read on the forward strand.
CTCATAACTCTTTTTCATATAATGTACCATTTACTATGTCAGAACTTTTAAAATGTTTGCAAGATAGTCGCTTATCTGCCCCAGGTCACGATGGCATCACCTATATCATGATCAAGCATTTATCTGCACCTTCTCTTGACGCTCTGCTTTCTTTTTATAATAGAATTTGGATGGAACAGATTTTTCCTCGAGCGTGGTGTAGAGCTATTGTGATTCCTTTTCCTAAACCTGGAAAAGATGCTTCCAATCCAAGTAATTATAGGCCTATCGCACTCTCTAGCAACCTTTGTAAATTACTTGAAAAAATGGTCAATTGCCGCCTCGTGTATGTTTTAGAGACTAACCATATGCTAACTGCTTTTCAAAGTGGTTTCCGACGTGATAGGTCAACTATCGATAACTTACTCCATCTTGAACATTATATTCGAACAGCCTTTCTCAAACGCAACCATTTGGTGTCAGTTTTCTTTGACATGGCGAAAGCCTATGACAGAACATGGCGATACGGAATTCTCAGAGATCTTTTTAACATGCACTTCCGCGGGAACCTGCCAATTTTTATCAAAAATTTTCTTGCCATTCGAATTTTTCAAGTCCGAATTGGGGGCACTTTGTCTAGCTTTTATGAACAAGAGGAGGGTGTACCCCAGGGAAGTGTCCTGAGTGTCACCCTCTTTGCTATTAAAATAAATGACATCCTTAAGCAGCTTCCTCCCTCGGTGAAAGGAGATTTATATGTAGATGACTTCCGTATCATGTGTATGGGACAGGATATCCGTTTTATTGAAAGACAGTTGCAAATTGCAATCACCCATATTATTAATTGGACTAATAAAAATGGTTTTATATCTCACGACAAAACTTCTTGTGTGCATTTTTGTAGACGTAGGGATCTACATCCAGATCCTGAAATTTTTATTGGTTCAACCCAAATACCTGTTGCGGACAGTGTTCGCTATTTGGGTTTAATTTTTGACAAGAAACTTGCTTTTTTACCTCATATTTTAAACTTACGGACGAAATGTGAAAAATCACTGAATATACTTAAAGTACTTTCTAACACTTCTTGGGGAGCAGACCGTACTTCTCTTATTAAAATATACAGGGCTGTGATCCGGTCAAAGATCGACTATGCCTGCCAGGTCTATGGCTCAGCTAGAAAATCTGTTCTTGAAAAACTTGACACAGTGCACCATAGCGCACTTCGTGTTTGCTCTGGTGCATTTCGTACATCACCTGTTTTAAGCTTATATGTTGACTGTAATGAACCTTCATTACATTATACCCGTGAAAAACTTTCTTTGGGGTTGTTTTACCGTCTCCTTTCACATCCTAGTCATCCACTTCATACATATATTTTAAACTCGGACGATTTTGATAAAGGATATCATTGTCAATCTTGCGTCCCGTCTTTTGGAGTCAGAATGAGAAGCATAACCAACAATAGCCCTCTGAGTAACATTGAGGTGAGCACTTGTCCACTGCATATTTATCCTCCTTGGCACCCACCTGATATTAAAACCCTTCATCCTTTTAAAAATTACGATAAAAAGAATTTACCTGCTGCTGCTTTTCAACAATTATTTGCTGCACACCGTGCAGATTATAAAAATTTTATCGACATTTATACAGATGGCTCAAAGAGTGGAAATGGTGTTGGCTGTGGCGTTTTTTGTAATAATATTTCTTTAAGTTATCAGCTTCATCCTTCTGTTTCTATATTTACAGCTGAATTAATTGCAATAGAGAGAGCCATGGTTCACATATCTAATCATAATAACACATCCTTCATCATATATACTGACTCAAATAGTTCTATTGACGCACTTAAATCTTTTAAAAGACATGCTTATGTCGCTACCATCCTGGATTTTTATATTAAATTGACTAGACGAAGTTATAATATTTTATTTTGTTGGATACCTGGACACATGGGTATTCCTGGTAATGAAAAAGCAGATGAGGCGGCAAGGCTTGCTCTTAACCCTTTACACCATAAAGTACCATTCTCAGACACTAAACTAATTATAAATCACTTTATTCATAATAACTGGCAAGAAAGTTGGAATTTAGAAATCGATAATAAACTACATTATATCAAACCAATTATCTTGACCTGGCCTCCAAACTATCCAAGAAAAACAGATGTTCTTCTGACTCGTCTGAGAATTGGACACTCTAGGATGACCCATAAACATCTTTTATTGAGGGAGGATGCACCCATGTGTCCACACTGTCATTTTGATTATCTTACCATTCATCATATTTTGACGGACTGTCCGGGTCTCCGGCACCTTTATAGACTCTATTTTAAAACTTCATCACCACAATTGACAAACCTCATTGGGGAAACACCCCATGGGGCACTCTTTGCTTTTTTAAAACATGCGGGCTTTTATTTTATGATTTAAGACCTCTTTAAACTTTAACTTTGACATTCCTTTTTTGGCAATCTGGATGGAAACCCCATCCAGATGCCTTTCTTGATACTAGCACCTTTTACAAAATACTTGTCTTTAATTTTTTATATGTTTTTTTATAGTTTTTCGACTATATCTGGATGGGATATCCCATCCAGATAGCCTTTTCTCTTTCGTTTGTTTAACCCCATGTTTTTTTATATTTATGTCTTTGTTTGGCGCAGCATGTCCCTAAAGGGATTTTGCGCCATTAAACCCTATACAACCAACCAACCAACCAACACTCTCCGAAAACAGAATTTGAAAGAAACATCACAGGCACTAAGTGGAAAAAAGAAAACAACCGTAACTCCAACCTCTTCACTGTGGAAGACTGTGGTGAGAGGAAAGAAATTCTACTACTAACCCATTTCTTAAAAACGTAAAAGATCCAAAGGAACTGCAGCAGTACATGGAAGAGGCTATGGAGTCGGAGTCATATAGCAATGACTCGGACGCCGATGACGATAATACTATATTGCAGGAATTCGAGCCGACTTGAATGCACACTGTTTTATTACCTTTTTATTCTTAATCATCCTGCCACTTTACTTACTTATTGTACAGATTTTAACTAAGTATAAATATATTTTTAATTTTTTACATTTTACTCTCATTGACTGGTTTTCAACTACGTTTATGTCATCAGATTTTATTATTGATTTTTAAACCTGTGTTTTTATAGCACTAGTAGATCCTCCTTTTCACTGTGTTTTAACAAGTTTTAAATTTTTAGTTTTAATAATCTTTTAGCTTTTTAACTATGGTCTTTTAAATTAATTTTTATTTAACTTATACTATTAGTATATTTAATTGCATTCTTTTTATTATTTTTTCTCAATTTGACTTTGTCTTGGCGCAGCATGTCCCAAAAAGGACCTTGCGCCATTAAATCCTAATCAACCAACCAACCAACCAAATTTACCATCCAGAATTAAAGCTGCTTACTTAAGTTGTCCTGTCCGACCTTATATCCCTAACCCCCACCGTTGTTTTAAATGCCAATGTTACGGTTACACAAACACAACATGTCGTGTCTCTGAAACCTGCGCACGTTGTGCTGAAGTTGACCATAATAATAAAAACTGCAATAATCCTGAACTGTGTGTAAATTGTAAAGGTGACTATCCAGCATATTCCCGTACTTGTCCAAACTGGATCCGAGAAAAAGAGATATTTGCTATTAAAATAACCCAGAAAATTTCCTATCCTGAAGCTCGCAAACTAGTGGAGTCCAGAACGCCATCTGTCGGAGTATCTTACTCCAGTTTACTCAGATGACAGTTAAAATCTGTTAGGCACATTAGCACTCAGACTTGACTCCTCTTGTCCATCAGGTAATAATTCACTTAAAACTCAATCAACTAACACCCCAATTAACCTCTTCGCTACTGGCGATTATTACAGTATTTTTAATTATTACTTAATTATTTCTTCTCTCGTTTGACTTCTGAGCGAGATTTTTATTTTATTTTCATTAGCTCGAATCTTAGAATTCGAAACATATTATTCTTATATCGAAATTTCATTTATATTTGAGTATCATTAATAAAATGGGGCAAAACTGATGTACCCGTTTGGGTACTCAGGGACTGAAGAGGTTAAAGAATCTCGTGACATATGTCTTCCTACTAAATGCTCTGGGAACCCACAATTAGAAATTTGGCCACCCGTTAAAATAATCAATCTAGAAAAACGCCGACAGAAATTATTAGCTAAATCTAAGGAATCATCCAAATCATCAGTTCTATCGAAAAAGTTACCTGAACCCCAACCTAAGACGAAATCAATTACAAGTACAAAACTAGTCGTTGGGAGGCCACCGTAATACTTACCCATCATGGATATGTATATGAAAATAAAACATGTGAAAACTATTTATACAATGCATTGCAATTCATAAACAAAATTTAAATGTTGTTAATATACATGGTAATACTTTAAAGAACTGCTGATGTACCAATTTCAACAAATTATATAAAACGCCAAACTACTAAAGTAGCACCGAACTGCGTAAAAGAAACATCCTTATAACTCCAAAAATAATAATTCCATTAACTAACAATTAATTGCGTCGGATTAAGCGTCTCATTTCCAATTAAAATATACCTCTGAATTGAAATTTGAATGAAATACAGGATCATGAAAAATCGAAGGATGTGGAAAACAGGATTACAAATATCTCGGCAACTAATAATCCGATCGACTTCGTTCTATATGCAAAATGTGTGTTATTTTTTTGGCTTTTACGTCCATTCCTTAGAACAAAAAAATTCGAAAATTTTTATATACCTTTCATCAGAACGAATTTTTAAAGAGTCCAAAAAAAATAGTTCCGGATAATCGAGGTTGCTGATATTAAATAGGCTTCGTCTCATTCTTACATATTAACTACATACAAAATTTCAAGTCTCTATCTCAATTTGTTCGGGAGATAGCGTTTACAGACAGACAGACGGACGGCAAATTTTTTTTGCTAAAAATGTTTTTCGGAATCTCCACTATCTAAAACGTGTAAATCCGTCAAAAAAAATTTCGATTTTCAAAACGATTGCAAGACTTGCCCTATACTACGTATGATGGGTAAGTAAAACCACATTTGTCCGATACTCTTAAAAAAGAGGATTCAGTACAAAAGTCATGTGCACAATCAGTAAAAAAGAAAACTTCTACTCCACCCTCTCCACAGTGGAAAACTGTTGGGAGAGGGAAGAAGAAATCAGACATCAGTACATGTATTCATAATATAAAGGACCCTAAACAGATGCAGCATTATGTGGCAGAAGCTATGGAATCCGAGTCATACAATGACTCGGATGATGATGAAAATACAATACTTGAAGAATTTGTACCTGATTGATATTATTAATCTGTGTTTTATATATTTTGATTTTATATGGTATTTGGCTTTTAATATTTCTTGTCTTTTTACCTTGCTGTTCGTAAGATTTTAACTAGTTTTTTAACCTCTCTATTTTAATTTCACTGTCAATTTTTAATTGCATTTTAATCACATGTTTAATCACATTACTCATATTATCCTTTTTAATATAATTATTTAATACAATTTTTTACTTTGTCTTATAATTTATACATTACCTTGTTCTTGGCGCAGCATGTCACCAAAGGGACCTTGCGCCATTAAAATACATATAACCATTCAACCAACCTACCTGAGGCACAACTACACCTAGGTCATCACACAATGTTAACAAATCCGCCTTTCTAGCTTTATTCAGAATGGACATCATTTATTTTTTTTTACACTTCAACAAAACAAAATATTACACTATCTTGTAGGCTTGATTATGGATAATTTCTAATCATTACATATATGACAAACGGTTCCTTTTTTATATTATACGTTTTAGTTTAAAAACAAAACATTTTTCCTAGACTTTTCTCTTCTTATTACAAAATAGCTTCCATCGTGAAATTCAAATCCAAATCATCGAAATCCCGACCGAGCCCCCAAAATTTGTGGGATTTTAAGTGAATAACTTATGATTTAAGCAAAACTAATATTCTTCAAAATATAAAGAAGTATTAATAGACATGAAACATATACGTAATATTCAAATATAACGGTAAAACCGAATAATATATAGCATAATCGAGCTTCCCTGAGCTTTGCCTTAAAAATTGACGGAACTCGTCATGGTTGAAATCTATAGAACACCTCGTTCTTTTCCCGCATCATTACGCGAGTTTCGCTTGGGATATCACGTTCATTAAACCATTGGGTTTATTATCTTTTATTGCTGAATACTTCATTCTTTATTCCCACATATATATATATTGTAATTTTCATTATTCTATATTAGATTACACTAAAAAATACCAAAGAATGCGTCAAAAACAGGTTTTTTTAAGTCTTTGAACGTAGTCGGATAACTTGAAACACCCGGAATTTCCACCAGAAGACTGGCTCCATAACATACCTACACGCACCTCCTACTAAACAAACTAAAACACATCATTAAACTCATTTTTCAAATTGAAATTCTAACTATGTAGCCTGGATATGCAACAGTTTCAGCTGCCCATTGTCGAGAGGTAGTTTTGTCACACATTCATGCACCTCCTGTCACGTAGGGGATCTGTTTGTTCCCCGGCGAATGAATCATTTTGTTATTTTCTCCGCTTTATATTCTTTTATCTGTCCTCTGTCGCGTTAGGTTTTTTTGCACCTGGCAGATGCGTTTCTGATACAGAATGTTATATATATATATCTCCCACTGTCACAAACTCCCAGGGAGATACCTTCTTTAGGTATTCATGGGCTTCGCAACCCCGGGCATCTGAGCAATCTTTCTCTTTTCGTTTTTCCTCTTATCCCTCTTGTGTTCCTTTCAATCTTTGTATCACTCTCATTGTGGTTTCTTCTTCTGAGGTGAGGGCAATTCTGCATGAGCCGATATCACCCTGTATATCGACTCACGGAGAATTGTAAACCACCCACGTGTTTGCCGTACGTGGCGACCCGTGTCCCTGGAAAGGGGGATCCTGGCAATTGAGGGAAACCAACATACTGCTTCGGCCTCTGCCTCAGTTAGACGAGAGGTAAATATTGGCCCCGTATGCATCAACCGGCCGATCAGCTGATTTTCGTCACAGGCTAAGGGATCAAGTGATCGATCAACGACTTGTCATCTCGTTAAGGGTGGAGACTTGCATAATGTTGTATTGTGACCGTATGGGCCCTGGTTAGCATTGTTGCAAGAATGTGCATCTCTTTGTTGGTCTCAGTAGTGAGTGGTGTGGCAGGGGTCTGAATTATATTTTTATTATGGATGGAAAAACTTCATCTCCTTCTATTTCTCTCCCTAGTGGAAAGCAACAAAGTGTACAGATGCCTTCTTTCACTTTTTTTTATCGTTAAACGTACTGATAGCCACCCTGATAGCTCCTTAAAAAAACTTCACCTTTTCTCATTGCTAAAACATTCCACTTTGTCTTGGGGTATGCTCATTTTCTCAAACTGCAATCTGGGGATTTACTAGTTGAGGTTTCTGCAGTCAAACAATCGCCATTTCTTTCCAGTTGCTCTACAATAGGTACTTTTTCTGTATTTGCCCAAGCTCATAAAACTCTAAATACAAGTTATGGTGTAATATCCGAATCCGACCTTTTATTCTCTACTAAAGATGACCTTTTAGAAAATTTAAAAGACCAAACTGTAATAGATGTATGCCGTATTGCTATCCGTTGGAATGGACAAGTGCTACCGACAAAGCATATCATTCTAATATTTAATAGCCCTAGTTTACCAACCAAAATTAAAGCTGGCTATGTAAGCTGCCCAGTATACCCTTATACACCAAACCCTATTCGTTATTTTAAATGCCAGCGTTACGGCTATACTAACAGTACTTCTTGTGGATCTGTTATCTGCACACGTTGTGCAGAAGTGCAATAAATCATGTGAAAAACCCGAACGCTGCACTAACTGTAAAGGAGATCATACAGCATATTCCCTCACTTGTCGTAATTGGAACCGAGAAAAAGAAATTCTTACTCTTAAAATTACTCAAAATTTGTCTTATACTGATGCCCGCAAACTTGTTGAAACCGCAACCCCATCTGTTGGAATTTCTTATTCCAGCTTACTTAAGCAGTATTGCTGCACCCGTAAGACACTTAATCCCCAGGGGGATACCTGCTTTAGGTATTCACGAGCTTTACAACCCACGGCACCCCAGTGATCTTTCTCCTTTCCTTTTCCTCTTACTCCTCTGGTCTTCCTTTCATCTTTGTTTCACTCTCATTGTGGTTTCCTCTTCGGAAGTGAGGGCAATTCTGTATGAGCCGATATCATTCTGTGTATCGACTCACGGAGAATTGTAAACCACCCACGTGTTGGCCGTGCATGGCGACCCGTGTACCTGGAAAGGGGGATCCTGGCAGTTGAGAGAAACCAACAAACTGCTTTGGCTTCTGCTTCAGGTAGACGGCAGGTGCATATTGGTCCCGTATGCATCAATCGGCTGGTCAGCTGACTTTTGTCACTGGCTTTAGGAATCAAGTGATCGAGCAACTACTAGTCATCTCGGTAAGGTTGGAGGCTGACATAAGGTTGCCTTGTGACCGTATGGGCCCTGGTTAGCACTGTTGCACGAATGTGCATCCCCTTGTTGGGATCGGTAGGGGGTGGTACGGCCGGGGTCTGAATTATTTTTTTCTAATATGGATGGAACTACTTCTATTCCTTCTGATCCTCTTCCTTGTGGAGAGCAACAAGTCGCACAGACTTCCTCAATTACTCGTTTTTTTATCATTAAACGTACCGATAGTCTCTCTAATAACGCCTTTAAAAATACGCCACCTTTTCCAATTGCAAAAACATTCCAGTCTGTCTTAAAGAATGGTCATTCTATTAAAAAATTACATTCCGGAATTACTAATTGAGGTTTCCATAGCTAAACAATCGCAACTTCTCTCCAATTGCTCTACAATAGGCACTTTTTCAGTCTCTGTACAAACACATAAAACTCTAAATACTAGTCGTGGTGTCATATCTGAACCTGATCTCTTATTCTATACTAAAGATGAACTGTTAAAAAATTTAAAAAGCCAAAATGTCATAGATGTACGCCGTATTACTATCCGTCGCAATGAACAAGTACTATCTACAAAACATATTAAAAACATATTACTTTAACATTCAATAGCCCTACTTTACCAGCTAAAATTAAAGCTGGCTATTTACGCTGTCCAGTTCGACCATATACACCAAACCCTCTCTGATGTTATAAATGCCAGCGTTACGGCCATATAAACACCACCTGTCGTGAATCTGTTACCTGCGCACGTTGTGCAGAAGTCGGCCACGACAATAAATCATGTGAAAACCCGAACGTTTCGCAAACTGTAAAGGTGATCATACAGCCTATTCTCGCACTTGTCCTTTAAACTTATTATAAGGTGGTCTGGTGTAATAACGGCAGGTGGGGGTAATAACGCCAAGTGCCAATCTTTCGCTTAATTATAGAATAATCTTGTAAATGACACCTATGGGCTCTGCGTAAAAGCTGTCTGAGTCATATAAAACAGAAACAACAGTTTAAAGTTATATTGTTCCATTTATAGTCCCTATCACTTTTGGAAGCAACTAAAATTAATGCTTGATCTAAAAATTGCGAGATAAGTTGTGTGATGTGTAGACTATATATTTATCAGGAAATACTTTGTTTATTACATAAAATTGTAGTGCATTTCATTTACTTTCAGAATGTTGAAGATTTTTGATATCTTCGTGCGATAGTTTCTAATTTAAAACGTATTGCGCAATACGTATACTGGGGTAATAACGCCAAGGAATGGGGATATTACCCAGATTGATACCTTACAGTGGCGAAACTACACCCGAAGGGGGTTTATTTTTTTCTTCATATATGAGACAGCATTATTGTTATTATTGAAATGGTTAGATTAAGAAGGGTCCAATACCCAAAACTAATCTTTTTTTTGGGGGGGGGAGGGGGGTTAATACTAATGTAAAAACAATTTTAAATTCTTATAGATAAAACGACGTCAAAATGTTTTTGATATTTCAATTCCAACATTTTCAACATCGAGTTTTTACAAAATTCAAACTTGATCGTTCAATTGAGTCTTAAATTTTAACTGTCCGCTTTCTCAGCGTTCTGTTTTACAAAATTTTATAAATATGAACTTTAACTGATGTGGCAGAAATTGTAACGTAACTAGTATGAAAAGATCTGTGAGACCGCAAGATAGAAAGATGAATAAAAGGCGTAAATAACTCATAGGATGATGTTTTTGTACTAAACTTTTTTGTACAAGACTATTATATTTAACAATTACTTATTTAAATATCTCTGGTGATTGTACTAAATTTCCAAATGAAACAAATTTCAGAAGTGTTTGCATTTAAACCGAAATTACAAGTTAAACTATAAAAAATGAAAAAAGCAGTGGTCATTGAGATCGGCAACATTAAAGGTTGAAATGCGATCAATGATTAAAACTCAAGAGTACTGTTTCTGCACGACACTTTTTGTACAGGATTAATTCTAATTAAATTTAATCTATTCAAATGTTTCTAACAGTAGTACAAGGATTCCAAACGAACGCGAATTTCAGTTGTGGCTATATAGTTAAACTGGAAAATACAAGTTAAACTCTAAAATTGGGGGGGGGGGGTGTGGGGGTGGACAGCGTTTAATGAGATCGCTAACAGCAGTTAAAGGTTAATTTGGTTGCAATGAATAGAGATAAGACTATAACCACATGAATCATGTACAAAATTTAATAAGGGATCTCGCACGAATATTGATTTTTATCAAAAATCTTAATTAAAAATAAAAATTTATTAAAGCATTTTTATATAACGCTGACATTTTAACTTTAGGTTTGCGCGCATCCGCATTAGTGTGGAGTTTACCGGTTAAAAAGTATTTACAAGACTTCTATATCAGTGATAACAAAAATATTTATTACACATAACTCTAGTTATTATAAAATTTCACATAATAAAAATATTGCATTAAAAATTGTTAAAACCTTAAATGTTTCTTAGTTAAGCGGGACATTTTAAGCAAAGATAAGCTAAGAGTGTTATATTCTGTTGAAGCTCCCCCTCCCTCCTTTTCTTTCAGCTGCACAAAATATTGAATATTTTCTCATGTATAGTATGCATACATAGCAATATAAATACTAATTTAGAAAAACTTAGTTAAAACCGTGCAATGTTTCTAATAATTCTATTTAACCCTTAAACGGTAACGTGTTTTTCGGCACCTTTAAACGGTAATCATGGGTCACTCGTGCTTAGCGCTGTAAAAAATGGTTTAAAGTGCTTTAAAAATTCTAAAAAAATTCATGATATTACATCAACTACCCTTGAACAAGAATCAGTCACAATATTGCTGATTTATTAATTTGTTTAAACAATATGTTTAAATAAACAAATAAAAATGTGAAAAATGCACATTCTCTTTAAAAAATCATAACTTTGGATAGAATTGACATTTTTTGCTGTTTCAAACGGGAAATTGAAGATCAAGAATGGTACTTTCACAAAAAAATAAAAATAGCCGGTATAAATTAAAAACATGCTTAGGTTTTGTGCATAAAAATGACGTTTTTTTAACTTATAAATAGGTACAATTTACAATGAAATAGAAATTTTATTAGTTTTTAATCAATTTTATTTATGAAAATGATGTTAATTATCAAACTTTATTTAATTAAACAAAAAATATAATAATGAAAAATTACAGCAACACTGATATCATCATTTATAAACAATCGAAGGAAGTCAAGAAGGAGAGCAAACTGCAATCACACCAAACAATTTCATAAACACGTGTTTGCATAAAAAGTAAGGTTCGGAAACCCAGGTGAGTGTAATGTATCGATTTTTTTATGAAAAAAACATAAATTCCTAACCAAACAATTTTTCTTTTTACCTTACACTTTTCGTCAACGTAAATGGTAACCCTGGGTCACTCATGCCTTTTCGAAATTTTGACTGGCTCTTACGTCGGCTGTGAACGCACTAAAACATCGGCGTTTCGGGAGCTAATAGCCTACTAGTGTACCATTTTTTTCAGGGTAGTTTAGTCCCGCTCCCCACTCTCTCCTCTAAGCTAGCAAGAAAATTTGACCGAGGCATTAGTGACCCATGGTTACCGCTTAAGGGTTAAGCAAAAATAGAAGCTCTGGGTCTGATATTCTTTTGACCCCCCCCCCCCCCGGGTTTCTATTTCTTTCACTTTTACAAAAAAAATTAACAGCTTCTATAGCTTGGAATGCATTTTGTCAATTTCTAGGGCTATAGAGTTTGTATTTTTAGAACTAGGTGATCTATATGGGATTATTCCATCTTATTTTATAATTTTGTTTGCATGGCGTTATTACCCACATAGATGGGTAATAACGCCAATCAGCATAGGTCAAGAAATCACCCCATTGCATTTTATGAATACATATCTGCTAAATAATTTTTTTATATATAGATAGTTAATGAGTTGCTGCATCAAATCCTGCATTTGTTTGAATAATACAATCATAAACTAAGCCTTGAAAATTGGTAGAACCTTAACATGGCGTTATTACCCCAGGATACCTTATCTTGCTTACAATTTCATGTTATTGGTTTACTAATCGTACAGATTTTAACTAATTATAAATTTATTTTTAATTATTTTACTTTTTACTCTTTGACTCATTTTAATTACTTTTGAATTATATTTATCATCAGATCGCTTCATTGATTTCTATACCTGTTTTGTCATACTAGTACATCATCCTTTAGACTGTATTTTAACAATTTTTAGAATGTTTACAGTTTTAATTATCACTTAGTTTTTATCTATGATCTCTTGTCTTTTAAAATTGGTTTTTATTATATATATAAATAGTGACTTTATTTAATTACATTGTTTTTATAAACTTATTTTTCTCTCAATTTGACTTTGTCTTGGCGCAGCATGCCCCAAAAGGGACCTTGCGCCATAAAATCCTAATCAACCAACCAACCTACGAACCGATGAAAACAAATTAAATTTTGATAATCTGGACGGTTTTTCTTATTACTGGCACAATCTGAGCAAGAAACCAGAAACATTTTCAAAACGGCAATAGAGGTTCATTAATGGTTTGAGATTTGTTTGTATTTCATTGCAAGATCAAACGTTGATTCCCTCTAGCAGAATGAGTGCGTTAACTTACCAAGATTTACTTTAAGAAAACTTGTTGCCATTTGCTTAGGAAATTGGCGGACCTTCCTGGATGTTCAAACCAGAAAATGCATCCATCCACACGACAAATGGTGCTTGGGAATGGTTTCTTAATGGTGTGCAAGTAATTACATGGTTATCTATTTCTTCTGATTTATATCCAATAGGAAATGTATGGAGTCTACTGATCAGATCTGTTTACGTAAATATAAAACCACAGAGTACGTAACAGAGCCTCAACTCGACTTGAAAAGAACGCCCTCAGTGGATCACTTAAAAGCTAAACCATCGCGTTGGCGATTTTTATCCTCGTGATTTCTCTTTAACTGTAACCCTATTCTGGTTTGGCGCTTCTTGCTGAATGCTGATTTGATTATCTTTTGCACACGTGCTTATGCTATTTGATCTTAGATTTCCGCGCTTATATTGATTCGTAATTATTACTGTTATTATTCTTGAATTTTCAAGTTTAAATTATTAGGTCGTTATGTTACGAAGAGACACATGCATTGTTTGCAAGACGAATACGTCAAAGTTATTTCATTTTAAAATAATTCTTTCATAAATTTCAAAACAAGAAGCAGCAAGCCGTCGCTGTATTTTTTTTCTTTTTTCTTTTATCATTTGTCGCCAAGGAAGCGATGTTTCGCCGAATTAGCAACCTCTCTTATGTTATGATCGTAGTTTCAGAGTGGTCCGCTCGTCTCGCTACTGTCTATGCGTAATCCCATGTTAAACAAGTTGCCATTACAGTGTATGAAAGTTGATTCTCTGTTACTACTCTGTGTATAAAACAATATGCCAAAATTTCAGGATTAAAACTGCTATCGTCTTTTACTAGAATGAGATTGGTCAAAATGTATAAAAGAAAGCTTGGTACACTCAAAGCCTGATCATATTTACATTAATTAAGATATGGTGCATGCACTGGCTATTAATCTATTTTGGCCAAAATTTTGGTTCATATAATTATAAAACACCTCATTATGGAAAGTTTTTTATGTATAAGTCACTGTATCATCTACATTTTGTATAAAATAAAACGATTTATTCTATTTCTAATAAGATCATGATTCAGTTTGTTGTGAAATACTTTTTTCTTTTTTATGCTTGAAAAATGGTGTTAACATCGTTTTGAAACCCAGTGTAAAACAATCAAAACCCATAAGGCACATAAGCACCCAGACAGTGTCTATTCCACCTAGTAAATCAACTACGACGCAATCAATTAGCACTCCAATCGATGAAACCCGTGATGTCAGTTTAGTTTTTAATAGTTATGGATCGGAACTCTATTATTAGAACACTAGCTGACCCGCCCGGCGTTGCCCGGGTCCGTAATAATAATGTTAAACGAACTTGAAATTTTTATGATTTTACCTTTAACTCGAAATATGTGTAAATACATTGTTTTAAATTTGACATTTTTGCTGCATCGTCACTCCACCGCTTTTATAGAAAATGATTACTTCAGCCTATTATGGAGCATTCTCATAGGTCAAAAGAGATATATTCTATAAAAGCGGGGGAGTGACGATGCAGCAACAGGGTCAATTTTTTACAGTGTACATTATATTAAATACGTGCTCCCTAACTGTGCCAAAAATTAGTTAAGAAAAAAACTAATATTTAGCTGCAAAAATACCCAAAATGACTGCAATGGGAAACGCAGGAGGGAATATGTGTCCAACGATTGCGTGATTTTCGTGCTAAAGTGTTGATATTTATCCTTAACATTACTGTTAATTGACTTAACTAAATACTTTTTTCACATAGATATTCCAAGTGAAATATTTTGAATTTCAAACTAATTATATATCACTCTTAAATCCGACTATACTGTGAATGAAATCGATTGTCGATGATTAGCTAAAAGGTTAGTATATAGTATTATAATTTCAGAGCCATTTTACAAAAATAGGTGTATATTTTTTTATCAAAAATGCGTAATGTTCATTCTGTTAACAAAATCCTAACCGTAACCTAATTGTATCAGAATCATAACTTTACTGTAACCTAGCTGTATCTTAACAGTAACCTAACTGTAACTTAAATATACCATAAATGTAACCTGGCCATAATCATAACCTACTCATAATCTAACCACAACCTAACCGCAACTTAACTTTAACCTAACTGTAACTTAACCATGACCTAACTGTAACCTAACCGGAAAATAAATATAACAAAGGGGTCACCGGAACGTAATTGCAACCTAACTGTTACCTAACCGTAACCAAGTTTTAATTTAACACTAACTATAAACGAAATATCTTAACCATCTCGCGCTAAGTACTTAGTTTCACTTTCCACCGCTACGGAGCGCATTATGTTTTGTAGAACATCCGAATTTTAGGTTCGGATTGGATTCATGTTCATGGAAATTATTTTGTCTTCTTCGGATACGGTTATGGTTGTTTGGAATATTTTTGTTCAGTTTAGATTCGGTTCAATTCAAATTTCGTGGGGTTTTTTTTTTTTTTCCTTCAAATGGGATTTTTAAGTTCGGGTCGGGTTGTACTTATATGGAAATTATTTTACCTAGTTCCAATGAGGTTATACTTCACTGAAATATTTTTGTTAGGTTCAAATTTCCGGAAAATTGGGTTTATGTCCATGGAAATTATATTGTCTTGTTCGTATCTGGTTATAGTTATTTGGAATATTTTCGTCGGATTCAGATTTGGTTCGATTCAGATTTTAGGTATTTTTTTAAATTGATTTTTAAGGTTCTGGTCGGATTCATGTCCAGGGAAATTATTTTGTCTTGCTCGGATCCGGTTTTGGGTCTTTGGAATATTTTTTTCGGGTTCAGATGTCGTTCAATTCAGATTTCTGATTTTTTATTGGAATATTTAGGTTCAGGTTGGGTTGCCATCAGCGGAAATTATTCTGCATTGTTCGAATAAGGATATGCTTCGTTGGAATATTTTTGTCAGATTCAGATTTAGTTCATTTTTTTAGGTTCGGATTGGGTTCATGTTCATGGAAATTTTTTGTCTTGTTCAGATCCGGGTATGGTTCTGTGGAATATTTTTGTCAGGTTCATATTTGGTTCGATTCAAATTTCAGGTATTTTTTTTTTTCAAATGGAATTTTAGGTTCGGATCGGTTTCATGTCCACGGAAATTATTTTCTCTTATTCGAATCCGGTTATGGTTCTTTCGAATATTTTGATCGGATTCCGATGTAGTTTGCATAAAATTTCAGGGTTTTTTTTCCAAATGGAATTTTTTAGATTCGAGTCAGTTTTATGTTCACGGAAATTATTTTGTCTTGATCTTATCGGGTTATAGTTCTTTGGAATATTTTTATCGATTTCAGGTTTCGTTTTGGTCATTTTTCGGGTTTTTTCAGAGAAAAATTTTAGGTTCGGGTCGGGTTGCATATACACGAACATTATTTTTCCTTGATCGGATTGGGGTATGCTTCATTCGAATATTTTTGTGGGGTCAGATTACAAATCCATAGTTTTTTTTCCAAATGGAATTTTTAGGTTCGGGTCGGGTTTATGCTCATGGAATTTTTGTCTTGCTTGGATCGGAGTATGGTCTGTTTTTTTCTGGTTGGGATCGGGTTATGTGTTAATACGCCTAAACATTATGTTTTGCTACTATTCTTTTAGTGACTATTTTTGATATATAATTTATTTTGCTATTTGATAATTTATCACTGTGTATGAATAGTCTGCCTATTCGAACAATTGTACGTCAAATAGCCATTTCATTTTTGTTTTAAAAACAAATTAAAGTCTTAATAAAATTTTAACTTAAATAAATGCATTCAAATTTAATCGATGATTTAAGAGAAACTGCTAAAGAAGCCTCATATATACATATACATAATATTAACTGCAACATAGCCAACCACAAATACATTCTAATGTACGAAGTACACACGGTCTGACGTAAAAGCTATGTTAAAAAATCCTAAGTTAAACTGACATTTTGCCAGTCTATGAATTTTAAAGGTCTTTGGGAAAAAAACAGTCACTTTTGGAATGTCAAAATCTCAAATTGGTTTCTTTTATAGAGTAAAAAGTAATTAATAGAGTGGAAATATTATCTCTGGAGATGATGCTTAAAATATAATCCAACATTAAGTCAATTAAGTAACATCAAAAGCACGTGCTTTGACACGCCTATCAATTGAAACAGGTTTAAAACCGT
The DNA here is from genome assembly GCA_964019185.1 of Maratus speculifer. Lineage (NCBI taxonomy): Eukaryota > Metazoa > Arthropoda > Arachnida > Araneae > Salticidae > Maratus > Maratus speculifer. The sequence continues at coordinate 70,413,296 of OZ025303.1, forward strand.
ATTTTTTTCCCTCGTTTTTTAAAAAAGAATTAATTTATCGCTTCACCGGTAAAAATTTATTAATTTATTTTATCATATGTGTTTTTAAATATCAATATAGAAAATTATTTTAACGTTTTGCTTGAAAATATAACATTATTTTGTTAGTACATTAAAATCGTCTGCAGTCAGAAATTTATATTTTAGATTAATATTTATTACTTATGTTCTCATACATGATTTTAAAAGAATGTTTTCGTCATTATATTTTAAATATTTATTTACATGCAATTATTAAGTCATAAACATTTTTAATCTACGTTATAAAGTATTTAAAATTACATTAATGAAGGAAACTTTTAGTTATATAATTTTTAGTTCGTATCAAATGTTTTTAATATCTTATTTAATTTTAATTTGATATTTAATTATTGCTAATTTTCCAATTTCCTTCATTTTAAAAAGCGAATATTTATTCTAATAAATAATAATAGAACAAAGACCAGTTTAAAAATTTGCTATTTCCTCTTGAAATATGCTTCAATTGTAATTCATTTCTTTCAATTCGTCTTATAATACAAAATCCCTTCCACGTCCTTTTGTTTGCCACATTAAATTTGAGCGATAAATGGTTTCATATCGCAAAACTTTTTTGAGGCTTACTTCACCTCTACTTATCTTATTCCTCCATGGGTTTCCTTAATTTTGTCTCAGCTTTCTTATTACTTCTGCGAAAATTTTTACACAACCAACCAACCGTAAAGAAACGAAAGAGAAAGAAATTTGGAAAAAGATGACTTTTTATTAGAGTGACCTCTTGATTTTAATTAATTACTCAGTTAATAATTGGAATTTTGAAATTCTGAAGCTCAGGTGCATCAGGAGAGATATTGGGCTACTCTCAAAAAAAGTTTGAGCTTTGTACGTGCTGTAGATTTTGCTAGCCATCGCAGACACACAGACACACACAGACAGACAGAGCGTTTTGTTCTTTTATTAGTATAGATTGGCTACCATCCTCAGAACCCACTACAATAATATACCCACCTATAATTTGTATGTTTATTTGCTTTGTAAGTGTTGGTATATTTAAGTCTTAGTTGCTTTTTATTTATTTATACATACGCTACAACAAATTTACCTGGTGTGCAAATACTTTCTTTTTCTCACTGTATAACTGTAACGAAAATTGAGAAAGCGCAAACACATAATGAAATATATCGAATTCATATCCTATGCATAAAAAAAAGTATTCAAAAATATGAGTGAGAAGTGTGTAAAGAACATCAACAGAGATTTAACATTAGCGATCAACTTGCTAGTGTAGATTCTTAAGAGCCTACACTAGTCACTGAAAAAGACCCGGATGATAATGTTAAGTCTATAGGGGTGTTAATTTCAAATATATCGCTCAAATTTTAATATTACATATTTTTTGCATGGGATAGCTGAGAACGATCTACAACCGGGCTAGTTTATACTTTTTAAATTTTTGGTTTCAGATTTTTCTGAAAAAAAAAATACTTTAATTTTCGGAACCGGTTCTGAAATTGAAATATAAAAAATATATAACCAAAATCGAAAAAGTAAAAACTAGCCCTGTTGTAAATCATACTGAAGTAATCTATGAAAAAGAAAAAACATGTAAAAATAATTAAAATCTGATTGATATATTTGAAAATAACGCCCCGATAGTGTCAATATTATCGCCTGGGTCTTTTTGAGAGACTCGAGTGGTTTCTTTAGCTAGTACAGCCTCTAATCTTCAAAATTTGGAACTAATGAAAGTGATTGAACGGATTTTAGAATTTTACAAATAACTCATTGTAAACAGGGTTCTCGCTGTCACTCGCCATCGCGCCAAATTGCGACTAAATTCTTCATTTGGCGAGTAAACAAACGATTAGATTCGCCAAATTATTAGTTCTCAATTTTTGCTTTTTCTTTCTTTACGTTTTCATGCATGTGCATATATGCATATTTTTAATATATTTTTAGCATAGTTATAATATAAACATGTTTTTAATATATTTGCAGCGGATAGTTGAAATTAGATTAACAATCGTTGTCACAGCTATGAAAACTTAGGTTATTGTAGAACATATTGAAAAAAAAAAGAAAGACATTAAAAAATGAAACATTTTTGAGTGTGTGTGTGCTACACGGCGTCTCTATTTTGCTAATAATTTTTTCATTTGGCGAATGTTTTTTTATTTTTAATTAGCCAAATTACTAACATTGATCAAATGTCAGCGAGAACACTGATTGTAAATAAATATAAAACATATGACGGAATGAAATTTTCGCCTTGCTTTTAACATAAAATGTGTAATATGACCTTTAAAATGTCCAGGCTTACTTAAAAGGCGATTAAATAATCAACTGTAGATGTTAAAAGTTAATTTTTTTTTTAAAGTAATAAAAAATGTGTAATGATAAGTGTGTAATGATGCCCTATCTTATAATATACCCAGTTTATGGTTTAACATCCTAAAAATAAAATCCTGACAATTTGATGAAATGACGTATTAAAATTTCATGGTACAACAATCAAATATTTCCTTTTACAGTTCACCTAAAAATACTACTAATTCAATCTTCAAGCCACGAGTCTCGTTCATTTTCAAAACGAAATCTTATATTTGTATTTATAAAAAAAACATTCTCTGAGGAAGAACCTGATTAAAGGTTTGAAAGTACTATGATGTTTTTAAATAAAATTAACTATTAGCATCTATAGTTGATTATTTTAATCGCCATTTAAGTAAGCCTGGACACTTAACAGGTCATATTATACATTTTATGATAACTCATTGTTTACCAGAAACAAAATAAGTTATCATAACATGAATATGATAAAGAAAAGATATTTCATACATATTTTGCAATATTTCACCAACATTAAAAAAAATTATCAATTTCATAAGGGTAAAACAAAAGTGTAATCAAGCAATATGTTGCAATACGCATTTAAATGTACTTATCAATGCACATTCTTTAATACTGATAAATTTTATCACAGATTAGTAGTTTTAATTTATTGAAACAATAGTTTAATTGTTTACTGTAATAACTTAAGTTTAGGTTTGGAAAATTTATCTTGTGTGTTATTAAAAGATGCGATTTCCTGTTTTAGTACACACGAAAAGTTTTGAAACTTTTTGCACTAGAAATGAAGGTCCGATGAGTTTCCCCTAAATAAAGTTATTTTACCCTGCTTTTGGGAGTGCCAAAAGGGGGGGTATCTCAGGGAGGAGGGGAGGAATCAATTTTTTTTAAAATAGGTCAAGTGGGGCGTCGTTTATAATGTATTTTTTAAATTTCTGATCGAATGGCACCGTTATGATCGATGAGTTCATACAATCATTTTTACAAAGTTACAACAGGTTTTAAGAATGCAAAGCCGACAGTTATATTTTATTCAGGTAAAATAGGTTTTTACACTAATAACTGATGGATATTCGTCAAAATTTGGGAAGAACATCGTTTTGACACTGGAGAATCAGGTTCGACAAGTCTTTAAAAATGAAGTTCTTTTAAAATTTTTGAGGGGTAGACATTTTAACTCGTTATAGGAGAAGACACAAGGTGTATGTAGGTACATGCAGACAACTTATGTAGGGACATGCGGGAACACTGTCCTGGCCTGCCTTTTCAGGCGCGGGGGGGGGGGGGGGCGGTCATAAAAGTATTCAGAATTTTCATTAAATATTGCCAAATGATTAAATCCAAAATTAAGGAATCTAAAATCTAGTAATCCAAAAAAAAAAAAAAAAAAAAAAAAAAAATCCAAAATTTATAAATTTTCAAACATTTAGGAAGGTAATGCAGTCCTCCTTCCTCTCTCTGCTTCTAGTATCATGATCCATCAATGTAAAAAACAAACATTATCATTAGAAAACTAATGATTAAAGTTTCATTATAACAACATAATATTCTATTAAAAAAAAAAAGAAACTTAATTACGTTTTCTTTGTTACGTGGCAAGTTAAAACCATTAATTATGACCAATTTGGGACATTTTTCTTAAATATGTTATAACATGCGTTGATAAACAAAGTAAAAGTTTGCAAAGCCATACTCCTGTCGGCCAAATATAATTATCAATTGTTTTACAAGTATTTTTTTAAATCATGACTATCATTTTATGATACCCTGTATACAGATGTGAATTGTACTGGGTACGTAATTTACGAATACAAAAAATACGTATGAAGTTTAGTAATGGCTACTTGCACATTGCACACAAAAAAATTGTATAGATAAATGGAAGGGGACTCCCCGGAATGATGTTTTTTCGGGGTTCCTCATAGCCTAAATCGAGCCAAGTCACAAGTAACTGTAAATTCTTTGAAATGAAATTCATTTTAAAGGTATCGTTTTAACATATAATGTAATTTTTCCTATTAAATTAATTTAATAATTTATTTTTTTAAACATTTTTTATCTATTTTAAGATTTCCGGGCATATATACTATTTAATTTAAAAGTGTTTAGAAAATTTGAGTTATCTTAAATATGACCATTAACCATTAAAAGTTATTCAAGCGTAACAATGCAATTACTTTAGGCACTTAAATATATCGATATTTACTATATGGATTTTACATATGACGTAATTACCGCCTTTTTAAATAGGTCTCGTGATTATTTTAAGGGGGCTCAGGGGTTGAAAACTTTTCAAAAAATCGATTTTTTTATGATCTAGTTTGATTATTCTAATTATTAACTCAATGCAAAAAACCACATAAAAATATTTGCATTTTTAACGGAGCTATAAGCATTTATGTATTAATATTTTCATAGCCGCACCCATATAATTTCAACTTTAAGTCGCGTTTTCTCAAAACTTATTTTTGACGACTAACACAAAGATTTAAAAAAAAAAAAAACTATTAAACTAATTGAAAAAGAAAAAAAAAAATCTATGATTATAGGACAATAAATGTTTGAGTTAAAGCAAATAGTCGTTTAACTTTTCCGATGAAAATTTAATTTTTCAGGAAATGAATTTAAAGTTTTCATCTTCGGTTAAAATTAACATTGTCTGCTTTTTTTTAAAAAAAGCTCTAATTTCATTTATAATAAGAGTAGAGAAAGAATAAAAACAGATTTAGAAACATAAATGTTCATTCTATAAGAAAATCGAATAAAGAAATTGCGATTTTTCATCGAAGTAGACATTTTAAACGTAGGCGGATACCTTAAGTGCCAGTGTCACGCGAGTTCATAGTGTAAGTAGGTACAGTTTGCAGTGCCCATCTCACCGCACTCACATATTCTGAAACAGGCGTACATAAAATTGTCTAGGTAGACTATAAAGGGGCCATGGCCACATTGTTTTTACAAAATGCCATTCTTTTATCAACCTTTAGGGAAGAGTGTTGTACCTTGGAAAATCGGTAATTTCTAATAAACTATAGGCAACAATGATCTTTTGTTTATGTTTAACAGTGATCTATACTACATGGCCATTGATGATCGTCCACTTGCGATTATAGACATTTTATTAAATATCTAGAAAAATACATGAGGAATTATCCTGAAACTCTAAGTGTATAAACATAATAGTACAGGTCATGTATTTCCATGAAGATTTTTTCCCGAAACTTTATAGGGGACCGTCAATAAATTAAAAAAGAATGAATATCTTTTGGATAATCCTGTCAAAACTAATGTAGTAAAAGCGCTCAAAGTGTAGATTATGATTAAGTGGCTTAATGTAATAAACTGTGTTCATTTTTATTTGGATAGCATGTATACTTGTAGAGAAATTAAGGTTTTTATAAAAACAGTCCCAAAATTTTCCAAGATTTTTGCTTATAATTTGCAGAGTTCTTAATTTAAAATAATATTTTCTGAAAATATGACAAAAAACATTGCACATAAAACCCTGTAATCAGAATTAAAAAATAATAAAAACTGTGTGTAAAATGAGAATTTCTCACTGCGCATGCGTCAACGATATCAAAATTTCATTTGCATAATTATGTTAGCTAAATGTATAGAGCAAATTTCGTGAAAGTTATAAAATCATAGCTTGAAAATACTGCAAATAATCGTCAAAAGAATAAGTTGAAAATCCGTTATTCCCAAAATGAAGCAAAAACAAAAGGAATTGTATTCATATATTCATTAATTAGTGTCAATATAGAATACACAATATGGGACGTACTACTACATTTGGATAAAACCCCTCATTTTTTTTGCTTCATTTTGGGAAGAACGGATTTTGTGCTTATTCTATAGACGATTACTTTCAGAATTTTCAAGCTATGATTTTGAGACTTTCACAAAAGTTGCTCTATATATTTTGCTAACACAATATGCAAATGAAATTTTCATATCTTTGATGCATGCGCATTGAAAAACTATTTAGTAAACCGACTCATTTATCATACAATTTTTATTATTTTTTAATTTTGATTACAGTGTATTGAGTGCAATATTATTTCTCATATCTTCAGAAAAGAATGTTACTTTATATTAAGAACTCTGCAAATTATAAGCAGAAAACTTGGAAAAATTTGGGACCATTTTTATAAAAATTTTAATTGCTCTACGAGTATACATGCTATTCACATAAAAATGAACACAGTTTATTACAATAAGCCATTTAATTTTAATCTACAGTTTGAGCGCTTTTGCTACATTAGTTTCGACAGAGTTATCCAAAAGATATTCGTACTTTTTAACTTTTTTTTATGAAAGAGTGTATTTTTAAATGTACTGGTTATGAGAAAATGATGGTTGTGCTTCTAGATTTAGTGTCATTTTAATTTTATTTAAACCATAGTGATTGTACCTTGGGACAGTAAAAAAAGTTGTACTTTGGGACATGTCCAATGGTACAACAAATAAATGCGTGGTTTATAATAATTTGCATAAATAAGAGTAATTTTTTTTACTTATTTTACAGAAAATTCCACAAAACGTATGAAATGCAGTAAAGAAAACAACTTTATTTAGGATATAATTTATAATGAATGAACTGATGAAATGAATTGTAAATATGAATCTGATAACTCTTGATAATTTTTTTTCTTTCCATGCAATGCAATGTTCTTTAGAACAAATGTTCTGACGTATTTCTGGGTTTTAAAATCTCTTTTAAAAGGTACATTTATCTGTTTTGCTATATTGTTAATTATGGATAACATAATAGCTATATTTTGATTCTTAAAATACAGAAATGCTGGGAAGTACAAATTATTTTGTTTACGATTTTCCACCCTACTGTCTTAGGGGCCGTAGAAAATATACAGTCGGCAAAAAAAGTATTTGTACACTTCACTTTTTTAAATTATAATGAAATTAAATAAAAGATTTAAGCAAAAAATACTGTAATACATTAATGTAATACATTTTAATAATATAAAATCAAAAACAAAATAAAACGAATTGATTTTTTACATTAAAATAAACAAATATACAAAAATATAATGCAAAAAAAGTATTTGTACACTACATTAATGTACTATAATTAATAAAAATTTTGTTAAATGATACAAAATAATATTTTGAGTGAATTCCTTTAGCGTTTATGACTACTTCTAGATGGTGTGACATAGATTCCACCAACTTTTTTGTAGTGGTCTGGTTTATTTTATTCCATGATTCAATAAGAGCTTCTTTAAAACAGTTTTTCGCTAATACATATTATTTTTCGGATTTTTGCATCCAATAGCATCCACAAATTTTCTATTGGACTCAAGTTTAGATATTGCAGAGGAGTTACCAGTCGCCTTCGAGCATTGTAGAGTAACCATGTGCTGGTGATCACAGCAGTATGCTTTGGTTGTTATCCTGCAGAAAGTGAAAAGCTTCCTCTACACGTAATTTCTTAGCACTGTTTAATAAATTATACCGCGACACATCAATGTATGTTAAAGCTGTCATTCCAAAGTCAATTAATTCCAAATGTCCTGCTCCATTAGAAGTTATACACCCCAAAACCATAATATTCCTCCCACCATGCTTGACAGTTTGGAGTATATGTTTTGGATCTAGAACAATTTTATTTTTACGCCAAACATTTCGAATGCTTGGTGGTAAGAAAATTCCGAATTTTCTCTCATTAGAAAAAAATACTGTTTTCCAAAAATCCAATGATTTGCTTCTGTATGCGAAAACGAATTCTATGCATTTTCGACTATTTGTTTCACTGATGAATGGATTTTTCCTTGAGGTTCCTCCTTTTAAATCTGCATTGAGAAGAATATTTCCTATTGTTTGATGTAATACTCTGATGTAAAAAGATGTCGCAAGGTCTCCAGCAAATTTTTGAACTGAACACATAGGAGTTTTTAAAGCTGTTTTAACAACACTCCTTTTTTCCCTCATTGTTAATTTGCTGAGAAGACCTGGTTTTCATTGAATTTCGATGCCTCCAATTTATTCATACTTTCTCATCATGTATCCAATAGTTGTAAATGGTAATTTAATAGCTTTTTTGAATTCTTGGTCTGATTTTTATTTTTATTAAGCTCAAAGATATGATTTCTTATGTTCAAAGGTACCTCTCTAGTTTTAAGTACAATTCTCAAATACTTCAAGAGCAAATTAAATTTAATGCCAGACAAACATAGTATGAAGTTAATAATTATTAAAAACTACCAAATTATGTTACAACTTTGAACCACAAACATTATAAACACAGTGCGAATCTTGCTGTAGAAATGTACAAATACTTTTTTTGCAAGAAAATTTTAAACTTTTCCAGTTATAAAATTTATTTTACACCTTGATCGAAAATTTCTGTCGTTAATTTAAAAAGCACAGTAAAAACACTCTATTAAAACCATTCGTGTATAAATATCTGTTTTTATTTAGAAAAAAATTGAACATATTAGAGTGTACAAATAATTATTTTGCCAACTGTATTACAAGTCTTGTGCTAATGAATGGATGATGTATCATTCTAGACAGCTAATCACAATGTATGTTGTAGTAGTTGTTGGAAATGCATTTTAATAAATATAGTTTAAAAAAACTAAAAAACACGCTTTTTAAGAATATCAAACTAAAAAGTGAAAAATAATTCGTACTATAAGCTGAAAACGAAAATAGATGAAAAATACTACATTACTATAAAAGCATTGTTATTATAGAAATCAATTAATAAGAAATAAATAAAATTATCGTGGAAAAAAGCGTGGGGTGCTTCTTAAGAACTGATAGATGGAGTATGGTAAATAGAGCACCCCATGCTTTTTTTCCACGATAATTTTATTTATTGCTTATTAATTGATTTCTATAATAACAATGCTTTTATAGTAATGTAGTATTTTTCATCTATTTTCGTTTTCAGCTTATAGTACGAATTATTTTTCACTTTTTAGTTTGATATACTTAAAAAGCGTGTTTTTTAGTTTTTTTAAAACTATATTTCACTTTTTAGTTTGATTACTTTAAAAGCGTGGTTTTTAGTTTTTTTAAACTATCTTTATATTTAATACAAAAAACAAATTAATCAGTTGGATAGTTTCAGAGTAATTGGTGAATATACATAGAAAAAAAAATACATACGCGTCGAATTGATAACTTCCTCTTCCTTTTCTGAAGCCAGTTAAAAATAAAAATTGTAATACGGAATTTTTTTTCTTAATTTTACATAGATGTAAATAATGTCAGGAGTGGGGTTCGAACCCACAATCTCTTTCGAAACACAGAGCTTCAATCCGGCGCCTTAGACCGCTCGGCCATGCTGTCTACACTCCATTCAGTGAACGTATTCAACACTTTTAATTAGCGAAAAATCACTAATTTTATTAGTTTTTTCCTAATTACTAAAAAAGTACTGAACCAATTTCGATGAAACTGAAGTGGTACCAATTCGAGAGCGTCGTCTTTCATTTAACACCAAAACCAAGTTAATCAGTTGCATGGTTTCGGAGTATTCGGTGAACATACATAAAATAAAGAGAGTTACAAACTCACAAACATACAGGTGAAGTTAATAAAAGCGTGGTAAAAAGCTTTCACACCATCGAATATCATCAAAGGTTTTGAAGTAACAGGATTTATTCTGCCAATGAAAATGTATTCATTGAGGACGAACTTTTAATAAAATGTAACTGATAGCCATTTTATTCAACTAAAATGTTGAATGAAACAGCTGAATTTACAGCCTCAAACGTTTTATTAGTAGTATGTATAACAAGTTTATCTTAACATTTTCTAAATGGCACATCCCCTCCCCAGTAATGATTAAGTCATTTTTCATAGCAGCAGCTCGTAAAAGCAATGTCTGTAGAAGAAAAAAAACTTTCATTTTAAGAGTTTCTTTAGTAAAAGCTGAAATTGAAATTGCCTAGCAGAAAACGAGGGTAGCAAAAAAATCAAATAAAATACCATATCCAGAGCAAAATAGCAGTTTTGAATCTGTTAATAAACTCATTATATCCAGTACTAAAGATGGTGCCAATATTAATTATGATCATATCAGAAATGTGTTAGAAGTAAGAAAGCAAGAAAGTAGATTACTTTTCAACAAAAGTAGTATCTGGGGCTCTTCCATGTATCTGAAGTTTGTTGATGTCTTTGCCAATCATCAAAATTTGAGTTTTATTCTCAATTTCCTTGAAAAATTGTTGGCGCAAAATTAGTTATTCTACAAATGTTATTAGTTATTCCTCTATTGCTATTCTACAAAACATTGTATTATTTATTGTACAAAATTATTAATTATATATTTATTGGCTAAAATATGTAGTATGTCCCAAGGTACAACATCTTGTTGTATCTTGGGACAATTTGCCTTCCCTGCTTTAAATGAGTGGCAATTTTTTTATTTTCAAACTGCCTGAATTTCTAAAAATGTATTATAGAGAAAAATGTTGGTGTATTGAAATTCTGCCCACAAATTTTAAATCTGATTATAATAATAAAAAAAAATGTAAAAACTTTCCCAAGGTACAACACTCTTCTTTTGGCTGTACAATCAACTCTGTGAAATCCGCCGAGTATGTATAATCAGTACTGTATATCGAAATGTAAACAATAAAATTTGTCATTAACAGTTAAACACATAAAATTAAATTTGGTATATATATATATTTCCGTTATCAATTTTCCGATGAATAAATTCCGATGAATATTGGATTTATATTTGAATATTTAGATTTAAATATTTCCTTGAGAAACAAAATGTTATTTTGGAGAAAGAAGTAATGACAATTTATAAATTGCAGAAAAAATTATAGGGACAACAAACCAAAACTGAAACTACCATTGTGCTTTGTCAATTTTTAAAAGAATGAATAATCAATTCAATTTGTTGTACAGCTCATATTCAAAATATTAGAATAATTAAGAAAATTTTTTTTCATCTTGCATACTATAGTCAAGGTGTTTACAAACATTTTTATCAATATTAGACCAAGTACACTTTATGCGTGCCACTAACTCAGATTTACTTGAAGGATTTTCTTGGAGTTTTTTCTTTATTATACACCATAAGTTTTCGATGGGATTAAGGTCTGGTGAATTTGGTGGCCAAGGAAGTACCTTAATGTTGCGTTGACCGAACCAGTTCTTAGTTGACACCGAGGTATGTGATGACGCTAAATCTTGTTGAAAGATCAAATCATCTTCATATGAATCTTCTGATGATGGAATAATGTAATATTCCAAAATTTCATGATATATCTGAGAGTTAACCTTTTCGTTGATGATGCATAACTTTTAAGGTCCTTCTGCAACCCCGAACCATGACACTAACAGCAAATTTTACGGAACGTTTAAGGCATTATTTATCAAATATTTCTTGCATCATTCTCCAAATACCTTGATTACCATATGAAACACCAAACATATATTCATCACTAAATAATATATTTTTTCAATCTTCTTCGCTTTATAAATGTCTTGATTTACACCAATTCAATCTTATACGCTTTTATTTCGCAATCATGAGAGGTTTTGTTTTCGGTAACATGATATTCAAACTTAAATTTATGGAGACGCGCTAATGTTGTCGATGTAGAAACTTCAACTCCTTCTTCTTTCCATTTTCGGTGTAGGAGTCGCACACTTTTAACCCCTTCGCGATGGGAACCTTTTTACGAAATTTTTAATGTGTTGTCCCGGTATTTAAAACCAAAAATTTGTGCCTTTATTGAATCGAGAAAATGCTCTGATTAAATAAGGCAAATTTTGCAGCAAAATTTTACTGGTGAGGAAAAACAAGGATTCTCAAGCCTTTTTGCGGCACGTATACGTGTCGCTCGCCCACTAAGGGGTTAAAACGATTTTCTTAACTATATGCTTGTTTCCTGTCATCTTCAGCAGATACGGTTTTCGGGCGCTATTTCGACGATTATTTTGAAATGTTCCACTTTTTGAACATTATGTTAGTATTTTACTAATGCTTGATTGCTAACAATGTAAATAATTCGCTATATAACATTGATTTTTACCGTGCCGATAGAAAGCAACCATACGAAGTTTATAACACAGGCCTACAAAAAAAATTTTTTTTTTTTTGGTACCTGAGATTTTAAAACTGATTTTGGATATTTTTGGGACGCTAATTCCAAATATGCAATCAGTTTTTCTCTATCAGCTCTACTTTTTTAGATATGCAAAGCGAACTACAGATTTTTTAGAACTAAAGTGACTTTGAACACTTAAATTGACCTTATGATACATAGCCCTGTAACGACGCTCAAGGCGATTAGAAGGACGTTGAAATACCACAAGATCTTGAAAAAAAGAAATGTGCAAGCAAAATGAAGATCTGCGCATCCTTATGATTTCGCGCAGCTCATCCATAAAGCCAAATGTAAAAGCCTCCAAGAGATAAGGTTAGTTTCAGAGTTCGCTCCATGGAGACAAAACTGGCTTTCTTTGACTTTCTAAAGTTTTTGAACTTCCATGATATTTGTGTTTAAGGTAGAATTCGTATCAATTTAACTTAAAACTCGTAGTGTTGTAGATTGTTGTGTTTGCGTTGTAGAATGGAATTTAAATGAGTTCAAGTAGAAAAAGTTGTATAAATCATCCAGATAAGTTTTGCTACATATGCGGAGAATAAAAGTTGAAAGAACACAGAAAATATGTTACTGACTTTGTAAAGAGAGCTTATCTTGGATACTTTGGGGTTAGACTTGGTGATCAGGATAAAATCTGCGCACCGCAACAGGTCTGTAAAACTTGTACAGAACATTTATGACAGTGAGCTGACGGAAGAGAATAAGTCTCAAATTCGGTTTACCAATGGTTTGGCGAGAACTTCAAAACCATTTCTATGACTATTATTTCTACCTAGCACTGGAATACTATTTGAATTAATCGAAACAATTGTAATAAGAAAACTTATCCTGATTTAGTGTCTTCAAGACCCCCACTTCCTCACTCAGAGGAACGACCGATCCCAACGTTTCATCAGCTACCAGAGCTTAGTGAGGATGAATATTGTCCTTCTGATCATCTTTTAGATAGCTGTGAAGGTAACAGTGATTATGAGGAGACGTCATCAATGCCTAAAATTTTCAACCAGGTTGATTTAAATGATTTCAAAAGATATTTCAATGTTTTAAAAAAAGCTTCTGAATTACTGGTTGATTTCAAGATTAAAAGACAAAAATTTATTAGAACAAAGAACCAAACTTAACATTTTATAACACAAGACAAAATTGTCTACTATCCTCCTTCTCTTAAAAAAAAGAATCTTGTATTTTGTCATGAATTTAGAGGACTGATAGAAAAATTGGTTCTTCCTAAATATTCTCCAGATGATTGTCCTTGGAAAGCAAAGAAGTTACACAAAATACTATTGTTTTTCTATTTTTGGGATAGCAGGGATAAAACACACCACTAGATTAGAAAAGAGAGGCCTAAGAAAGAAAATATGGATGTTGGAGAAAGGAATGTCATTAATAACACTTTAGTTGGGCGAAAGAAAATCATACTTTCTGCACTGCATATCAAGCTCTGTCCTATGAAGCAGTTTGTGTAAATTCTCCATAAGAACGGGTCATGATTTGCATATATAAGGTAAAAACACCCGAATTGAGTTATGGAGATATTAAAGCAGGAATGTTTAACGGACAACAAATAAGACAACTGATTAAGGATCCTGCTTTCGTAAATTCAACGAATGAGGCTGAATAAAAAGCCTGGTCTTTTTTTGTGGCAGTTCGCAAAAACATTCCGGGCAAATGCAAAGGAGAAATCTGTGTAGAACTGGCAAATGAAAAGCATAATAGTTTTAAATCTCTTGGGTGTACTACAAGCATTAAAGTGTACTATTTACATTGCCACTTAGAGCATTTTCTTGAAAATAAAGAAGGCACAAGTGATAAACATCCCGAAAGGTTTCACCACAATATTAAGACTATGGAGGACCGCTACCAAAAAAGATGAGGTATGCATAGGGTTTCAGATTACAGTTTGTGTTTAAAATGACACTTCTAAAATATATTCCAGAATGTCACGGAAAAGAAGCTTCCGAAGCATTCAATGAGTATCGGTTTCATCAGTGACGTTTTTCTCTATTTTTGTGAGTAAAAATATTTGTACAATATAATTAAAAAATTATTATTTCAATATGTGTATATCATAATAATAAAAACTAACATATGTGTATTATAAAAAATAAAAATCCTGTATTTATTTTATTTTTACATACATTTTTTAATACATGGATTTACCTTAAAATAATGAAACATATATTTCACAAAAAGTTGTTTATCTTAAAAAACTGAGCTGATAGAGAAAAACTAATGCCATATTTGAATTCAGGACATCAAATTCATATAAAATCAGCTAAAAATACCCCGGCACCAAAACAGCTGTTGACCAGTGTAATAGATCCAGGAATATCACTCACACGGCTCTTTTTTTTTTTTTTTTTTTTTTTTTTTTTTTTTTTTTTTTTTTAAAACAAAAAAAGCGAAAAAAAACTGCAAAAAGAATTCTGATTTTAAATAAAATCGTCTGGATTTAATCAATGATGCCATCAGTTATGAAGTGGTGATAATTAAAGGATAATTAATGTGAAATATTCCAATATTTTGAGCCACTTGAATAAATCCTTATATCCTTATATATCCTTATATATATTATAAATGTGAAAGTGTGTCCGAAAAATTGGAATGAACTTGGCTTCAAAACGGATGGATTAATGTCTTTGAATCTTTGCATATAGATATATTATAGGAGTGGAATGAACATAGGCTAATTTTTATTTATTTTATTCAACTATTTTCCTTAATAATTCAAAATTTCATTCTTTTTCATACACAATCAATAGGCATTTTTCAGATAAAATTTAACCATTTTCCTTTCCTGTTGCCAACAAAATAAAAAATTGGAATAATAATTTTTCAGCGGCAATGAATTTTTAATAAAAAAACTTCCACGCGAAAAATTATAGTAAAATAACTTAAAAGAAAATAAATATGACGTCATGTTTGAAATAAAAATAAAAGGTGTATTTTTTATAATATATTTAACAAGGATATTTGTTTAGTTAATGGGAATTTTTGTGTAAAATATGGCGACATAAATTAAAAGTAAAAAGAATAAAAAATAATTATATTTTTAATAAAATGGTTCACTTATGAAAATGTGACGTCATAGTTGAAATAAAACAGGTACTTTATAGCAGTTGTTAAAAATACAAGGGGTATGAATATCATTAGCTAATGGAGCGAGATAAATAATGACGTCATATTTAAAATGAATCAGAAATATTTTTTACTTATACTATTTAATAAGTTATAAGTTACATACAAATGAATATTTTTATTCAAAACTCATAATTATCAATGGAAGAAATTTTTTGTGGGGAAAAGGCGGAAAATAAAACTACTGATTAATATATTTTTGTCTCGATTTTTTAACACTTTCGAAAGAAGTTGAAAAGTTATTATGCATTCGGTTTGTCTGTCTGTCTGGTCGCTTTCTAACTTTCGTAAATATACTCCGATTTCCATGAAAATTTTGGACGTTATTAACGTTTACCTAGCACGAATACCTATTGAAAATAAAGTTTCTACCATGATTAGTTTATTTACAGAAATAGTCAAAAAATTTCCTTACATTACGACATTATGGGGAAAAATCGTTTTAATTAAATTTAACGATGTTACACCCTGTGAAACACATTCAAATTTATATGCATTTACAAAGTGCACTAAAATATGCATTTTGTAAAGTATGTAGTGAAAAGGACACTTATTATTCATTTACAGGGTTACACAGAAGAATTCCATTGCATAAGAATAAAAGGAGGAACAGTTTCCGACATATTTTAATTACGGTAAACGATTTCATATATAATCAAATTGATATACGTTGCTGAGGCTTAATGTCGGTTATTTCATGCATAATATGAAGTGCATAGCATTTACAGGGACACACAAAAGATTTCAAATATTATATATTCTATCCGAAGTACTGTATATGATGGATGATGACTGTTGCATAGATTAAATGCATTTTGAATTATGATATGTGCTTTTACGTTTCGCTAAATGTATGCATATTAAATGGAGAATATAAATGGTAATAGTATAAATAGTTAAATTTAGATATACAGGGTTACACAAAAGATCTCGGAAAGGTTACTAAATATGAGCGTAATTTACTTAAAGGTGGTTTTTAAATAAAATATGCATTTTTATTTTGAACTGCATTTAGTAAACTAAGAAATGTTTGTACTATATAATGATATACAGGGTCCCGCAAAGAACTGGATACAAGGTTGTCTTCGGATGATAATTTCTGAAAATGTAATTTAGGTAGTAATAAGAAATATTTTTGTTTGAACTAAATTTTAGAAAGATACTTTCGTGTATTAAAAGCACTTGGAAGACTTCAGGGCTTATCAAAATATTCAAGAATCTTTCTATCTATTAGTATTAATCACTGAAAGGAAATTTTGAACCAGCAAAAAAATTAGCAAATAGGGATCATCAGAAGTTTTTTTATCATAAATTCGTGATAAAAAGTTAATTTCACATGCTTTTCATCATCGAAATTTTTTGCTTGATTGATCAATTATTTCTTCTTTAAATGTTATGTGAACGAAGTCACGGGTAACTGCTAGTATTCTAATATTTTGACTTTTCAAAACATTTATGTTTAAATTAATCTTTTTAAAAATGAAATTAATTTTAAGATAAAAACTTTTTGTTAATTAAACTTATTTATTAATAAAAATATTGTTTACATAGTTGTATTAAAAGACGTTAATTTACCAAACAATATTTTAAATTTGTAAAAAAAAAAGTAATTATTCTAATATTTTGAACATAAGCTGAATATTATTTAATTTTTCTTTAAATTAATTTAGTTATTAAATATATTAAACCAAAGGTGCATTATGTTTTCTTTTGCATTCTGATTGTAATTTTTGTGCAGATGTTCCAAATTCATAGTCAACTTTAAAAAATAAAATGCAAACAAATGATCTATAATCTAAAAAATCCACAAAACCCTCGGTCTCTAATCGTCCCTAAGTATGCGGATTTCACAGAGTTGACTATTTATTTTTTCCAAGTATTTCTGATACATAATATTCATTTGGCGTGGACAGCGAACTTGATTATGAAGAAATAACTGATATTTTACGTTTGGTAGAAAGCGCTAGCAAGTGAATTTATTGAAGAAATATAATTTTTGTTCTGTTTCTTTTTAAGATAAGGCAACGGATAAAAAATAAAACATTTCAACTACCTTTTTAGCATTTTTAATTGGATTTCTCAACGTATAATCGTAAAAAATTAAATATTAAACTATTAATCGGTAAAAGCATATGTTCCAAAAGTATTATTCTTCATTTTTGATTTATAATTTATTTTCTACTTTTTAGCCTATAAAATGTTTCAATATTGCAGATTCACAGCGATTTGGCCTATTTTTTCGAGCCTTTATTGCCGCAGCATCAAATCCATTGTTTTATCAACTTTCATACAATTGTACGCGTTACATAGAATATTAGGCGATGTATCATTTGTGGCGGGCTAGCTGGAAAATGTGTGACGGTAGCTGATACTGATCGAAGCTAACGAAAAAGACGGGTTCCGCGGTTCATATCACGTATCGTTATTTACAGAGCGCTGAAGTGACATGATTCTAGAATGCACCAATGCAGGATTACGAAAAGAGTATCACTTTCTAGCGATCTCTGAAAATATACGTGTGAGATGCAGCGCAGAAGCATGTCCTTTGCCTTAGCCTCGAAACTGATCTATAAGGAAATTGCAATCAGCTGATTTACTTCCATCGGCCAATCAAAACTGTCTTTTGATCTTTAGCTGCGCTTATAATTCTATCCTCTACCAAAAACAGCTACCATTCAACGGTTACTTGACTTTCAAATACCAATTTATAACGTCTTTTGAAACTGCTCTATAGTATGGTCGTTGACCACGCCCAAATTTGCATTTGCACACACTCATATCTTTACAGATTTTTCTGACCGATACATTTATTCGATATTAGAATTGTAGATAACTTAATAGATATAATACTTTTTTTCACACTTAAAAAAGTTTTTGTGTTATTTGAGTGCCTCTATATGAGAGTGGAGACCATTGAGACCCATAAAAAAAAAGGGAGATCTGCCTTCCTATTTCCCGACAAGACTTCCAGAGATGAGCGCGGAAGGATACAGTGACGATAATTTTAGTCCACATTCATGGGAAAAAAGAAAAAAATGTTCATCACATTCCTTTACATGATTAAAGAACTATTTATTAATTTAATATGGCTTAGTTAAAGAAGCATTATTCAGGATAAAAATAAATCGGAACACTAATATCTAACATTGACAAAGCAGACTATTGGCGATTCAAGCACTCGAATACGCCATCTGGTGGAGAAAAGATGTAACTTCTCCATTCAGGATAACACCGTGTAAGCTCATTGCATTATATGCGTTTTAAATTTGTTCAGAATAATTATTCCTTCGCACAATCTCAGATTTCTTGTGACATTTGTTTTCTGCCTTATTATGACGAAGTAATTAATTAAACGAATTTGAATATCTAAAACTTTTAAATAGATTTATAATAAAGAATTGTTTCAATGGGACTTTAACATTAGTTAAAGGGAAATTAAAGGGACAGTTATCCTGTATCGAAGGCTGCGAGCAGCGCCTCTATAGGCCGTTTTAGTTCCCAATCATTTACTTTTGCCTCGAATGCTTCATTTGCATTGCAAGCTTCTTGCCGCCGGCCGACTCAAAACCCCTGTTATATATGTTACAGGCCAAACCCGATTTTAGGCCACACTAGATTGGCCTAGGCCAAACTAGTTTATCCTAACGTCTATCGGATAAAATAGTTTATCCTAAGCCAAACCGGTCTATCCTAACGCCCATCGGATAAACTAATTTTTCCTAGGCCAAACTAGTCTATCCTAAGGCCCGACAAACTAGTTTTTCCTAGGCCAAACTAATTTGGCCTAACTCTTATAGGGTAGACTAGATTAGCCTGCTGCTTATTGGTCTGAACTAGTTTATCCTAGGCCAATTCAATTTGGCGTGATTTTATTAAATTCCTTGACCGCCTCAGCGCCAACATTCTAGTTTGTCCTAGGCTGATCTAGTTTATCCTAGGCCAATGTAGTTTACGTGTTTTAGCTCACAGGCGTCAAAGTCTGAGAAATAATGGGCTCTCAAGTTCTGTATGTATGTACGCATATATGTACGTAGGGTGGGGCTTGTTGAGCTCAAACCAATTAGTAGGCCTCCCCACCTGGCTGAATCTGAATCTGTATGTACAGGTGTACGTATGTACGTACGCACGCGATAATTCTTGATAGAAATATCCGATTTGCTTCGAATTTTGGATGTAGGTTTATTCTGATAAGGTACTTTTCTAATTAGTTTTGGGAATTCATTGGATAAGTATGTGGGGGGGGGGGGCGAACGGGAGTCTAACCCCCAACGTTAATTTAGAGAAATGGTTTCAGTTTTCATTTAAAATTTTAGATATAGGATCATTCTGACAAGGCGCCTCCGTCATTAGTTGTGGATGTTCATTGGTTTATTGGATGTTTATTGCGGATGTTCAATGTTTAAGTATAATTGGGGGGAAATGGAAAAAGGTAATTCCCCTTACTTTATTTTTCGAGGGTGTTATTCTTTAAAAAATAAGGTTGTAATACACAATTAGTGCAAACAGCCTGTGAATGCAAAGCTATCACTTAAACTGGGCAATATTCTTTTTAATATTGATCCCGACTACTGATATATTGCTAACCTTGTGCAAAGTGGTTTTGCCATCACCCCTGTATAATATATTTTATTTGAAGGGTAGTAGAATACTATTAGAGGTTTGCACGGGCCGGAATTTCGAGCCCTGGGCCCCACTCTTCCCGAAGGAAAATTATTTTGCATTGACCAGGTGTAAAAATTAAAAGTTCACCCCGAGCCCCAGCCTGTACAATAATCAGTGAAGAGATACTCAGTCCGGCTCGATCTGGCCCTATTCAATTCCAGCAAAAAAAATCAGATTTTATTTAACATATAATTAAGATTCCTTTAAAAAAATACTGCATGCATATTTATTGGATAAATTTACATTTTTTTTTTTTAAATAACATTGTGTTCGCAGAATGGAAAATACACAATGTATTAATGATAATTTAGATTCTTAGACCTTTCAATATTCAAATCGGGATTTATTAAATAATTAATGTAATTTAGAACAAAAGAAAAAAGGAGAGTTATAAACATAGTAGCTTTTGAATCTGTTTAACAAAAAGTAGATTTGTGAATATATTTCTCTGTCATTCCTTAAGGCTTTTCTCAAATCCAAAAGAGCTACATCCTAACACATTTATGATCTAATTCCTTTTCGGAAATGCATAAGATTAACAGGCATTCTCAATAAATAAAAATAAATAAAAACTTTGTTAAATCACCATAAAAAGATAAATTAAACAGGACGCGTTTCGAGCTGCAAAAATTACTGCTCGTCATCAGCTGATCCAAACACGTGTCACAATGGACAGAGTGGAAATAACTATAACTGGAGTGGGGTTATTTCCACTCTGTCCGTTGTGACACGTGTTTGGATCAGCTGATGACGAGCAGTAATTTTTGCAGCTCGAAACGCGTCCTGTTTAATTTATCTTTTTATGGTGATTTAACAAAGTTTTTATTTATTTTTATTTATTGATATATATTTATCGCCAGTATTTTCGGTGTTTCTCAATAACAGGCATTCTCACTCAGAAAATATGTAATCGAATGGCGTTAACCATTTTTTCATAAAAACAATTTTTTTTTTTTTTTTTTTTTTTTTTTTTTTTTTTGCGAAAATACTATTAAAGTTACGTTCTGAATCGAATTTCCGGTACGACTTTACGGAAAAGAACTTGAGGCCGTTACAAAAATAGCTTATATTTCGACAGGTAATTCATCTCTCAAAAGTATAAAACTCTGTTCGATTCCAAATTATGTTCAGCTCCGATCTGGCTCGAATATCCAAATAATAATAATAATAATAATAATAATAAATGCAAGGCTGATCTCAGCACGGCACAAGTCTGCAGAAAAAAAAAAAAAAGTAAACACCATGTCTAATGCATCATGTCTCTACGGTGAACATGTTAAATTTCTGTATTGATGTTATAAGCAATGACTCTTGACACATATTTACACTTATTTTAGTAAAAAAAAAAAATTTTTACCGGCCAAACCCAATTTTGAGCCATTAGATTAGCCAATTAGATTAACATGGGCCAAACTATTTTATCCAAACTGCAAATGGATAAACTAGTTTTTCCTACGCCAAATTTGTTTATATAAATATCTATAGGAAAACTAGTTTTTCCTACATAAGACGGCAATCCTTCATTTTCTCCTTTATACTTAACCACTAAACCCTCAAAACTATTCAGAGAATCACCTTATGAGAAAGAACCTATATTCAAAATTTGAAGCAAATCCGTAAATTTCTGCGTCAAAAACCATATCTCTAAATTACGGGGGGGGGTTACCTACATCCCCCTTTCTTTTACACTTAAAAAATAAAGATCCACAACTAATCACGGAGGCGCCTATTCAGAATAATCCTATATCTAAAATTTTAAATGAAAACTGATAATTCTACATGAAAAATCCGTTTCTCTAAATTAACGGTGGGGAATTTGCCTCCCGTTTGCCCCCTCCCCCCCATTTTTTCTTATCCAATGAATTCCCAAAACTAATCAGAAAAGTACCTTATTAGAATGAACCTACATCCAAAATTTGAATGTAGCTCAGAGGAGACGACATCATAGAGTTCCGGAGGGGGAGGAGATTTAAACTTTACCATTACAAACTTTTTTTTTTTTTTTTTTTTTGCAAAGTAAACATTTTTACTGTCTGTAAATATTCAATAAGTTTAACAGAAGGGTGATTTTCTTTAAGTAGGTTTTATTTTATTTCATTTTTTTCTAATTCTCCGGATAATCAGAGTTTTTATAATCCGGATTGAGTCTGGTCCCAATTAATCCGAATTATCGGGGTTTTACTGTACATACATGCGTACATACATACATGCTTACATACATACATACAGAACCTGCGAGCCCATTATTTCTCAGGCTTTAATTCCTGTAAGCTAAAAACACGAAAAATTACATTGGCCTAGAATAAACTAGATCAGCCTAGGACAAACTAGAATGTTGGCGCTGAGGCTGTCATTGAATTCAATAAAATCACGGCAAATTGAATTGGCCTAAGATAAACTAGTTCAGACCAATAAACTGCAGGCTAAACTAGTCTATCCTATAAGAGTTAGGCCAAACTAGTTTGGCCTAGGAAAAACTAGTTTGTCCTATGGGCCTTAGGATAGACTAGTTTGGCCTAGGAAAAACTATAGTTTATCCGATGGGCGTTAGGATAAACCGGTTTGGCCTAGGAAAAACTAGTTTATCCGATGAGCGTAAGGATAGACCGGTTTGGCCTAGGAAAAACTAGTTTATCCGATGGGCGTTAGGATAAACTAGTTTGGCCTAAAATCGGGTTTGGCCTGTAACATATATAAAACTCAGCGCAGATTATCCAGCTAGAATGTCTCTAGTACAGCCGTCCTTAGGAGTGTGCGACAGGTGCGGCCGCACAGGGCCTCGAACCTGCACTGGATACAAAATATTTTTTCTTAAATAAAAAGAAGGTATAATAGAAATTTTTTTAATATAAATTTGTGATTTTAGTTAAGAAAAGATAGTGGTATTGACCTAAAGTATACCCTATGTTGGAAGAGGAACTTTCACCATCAATTTGCCACCATTACTTTTAAAATTGGTTCAATAGTTCCAGAAATTACTCCTACAAACACACAAATAAATGCTACTCCTTTAGAATAGCTATCTGATACCCTGGTTACAGTACACAGGTGAAAACCATTTTTGATTAATAGTATAGTAGATAAAATTATGTTGAGAGGAAAGGGTCTCGCTCTAAGCCGTTCTCCATAAGGACGTCTCTGGTCACAACACAGTTAAAAATCTGCTGCATTTTGTTGCATGCGTACTCTGCGGTGGACGCTAAATCGCACAACGCTTAGGGATAAACAAACTGAAGCTCCTCCCACACTAATAAGTGAGCGCCATCTACTGACGAGCCCTTTAAAAATACGTCACGCAGAGCTCTTTAATTTTAAATTTCTTTTTGTTTCAATGATTTAAAAACTTTCTTCACTATATTCTTAAACAATAATTATAATAATAATATATTTTTTTTCTGTGCTTACCCAACCCATAGCATTTTCATTTTATAATATGACACCAGCTAATAAATTTAAAATAATATTTTTAAGTAAAATTAATAAAAAAAATAAACAGAGAGACAAGGGGGTGTGTGTATATTTTAATACCAAATGTTTAATGCATGTGCTTTAACACTGAAGTTATGTTTTGTATCTTGACAGAGGGTTAGCCTCTAATAATAGAATGTTTTATTTTTTTGTTTTTCCTCAAAAATAAATAAAAAAAAAAATAAAATAATAAAATAAATATCAAATTTAAAAGTTTATGATGTCATGCAGTAAACTGAAAAAAAAATTACGGCTACTCGCAGATAAATCCATATTTAATTTTTATTATTATTTAAGAATTCAAAGAGCATTATTTTACTCATCATTTTTGTATATCATTAAAAAAAAAAGAAAAGTTTATTTAAAGAAACCTCTATAGTATTATTTTGAATTTATATTTAATAAAAGAGAAATAAAAATAAATATGAAATTAAATGTATTAACTAATAATTTCTAATAATTTTAGCTATCATTTACTTTCCAATACTTTTAGCCAAATCTTACTTAAATACATAAATAATTTAAATATGTAATTGATTTTTTATTGTGTATGTAAAAATATGTAAATGATTATTTTAATGTAAAAACAAAAATAAGAATGCACAATTAATTTAATTTGTTTTTGATAAATAATAATTTAAGAGCATGTAACATAAAAAAAAAAAAAAACTCTTACATTTGGACTTAAAATAGTATTAAAAAGTTTTTTGTTTAAAACCTTTTTTTAAAGGTATTTTAAAATGTATTTTAATGGTATTTACATTTAAAATTTAAATCAAATTAATTTTACATTTTTTCTTCTTAGTAATTCATTAAAAACATTTTTCATAATATTCTTAAAATAGTAATATAATTCTTTCAGTGACTGCCCATAAAAATTTCAGTTTATGATATGATATCATAAGTTACTGAATTTGTATAAAAACTCTATAAAGTTGAAAAAGAGAGAGGAAATATATTTTAATATCAACTATTTCATTTATATGTTTTAAATTGAAGTTATAGTATATTTGTGTACGTGTACGTGTACTGCAATGTAATAAACGCATAAATAGTTTTTCTGCTAAAAATTAAAAAAAAAAAAGAAAAAGAAAAGAAATATTTTATTTGACTTAAGACTAACATCTGTTAATATTAGCATGTTTTATTTGTTTGTTATTTCTTTCTTTTTTTTTTTTTAAGAAAAATTATTTGAGATTTACTAATCTATGATGTTATGCAATAAATAGAAAAATCATATTCGATTATTAATATTATGGAACAATTCAAGTAAGATTTTTTTTTAAATCTTGTTAACAAATTTAAAAAAAATTTTCAGTGCTTTTAATGCATAAGTTTATCGTGTTTTGAATATTTGCTCTTCAGTTAAATAATTTAAACCTGCCTTAGCCGCATGAGTATCGATGATACAAATTGCCATTTTCTTCTTGTAAATTTTGAATACAAAACAATTTTGAGAATTCCAAGGATTTTATTTTTCATAGTAATAGTTTGAATTTGTTCTTAATAAAGGAGAAAGGGAGAGAAAAAAAAATTTCTTTCTAATAATTTTAGCTATCAATTACTTTCCAAAACTTTTAGCTAAATCTTATTTAATTTTTGTGTTATACTAAATTTAAATTTTAAAATATATTTAAAAACAAACCTTTATACTATTTTTAGGCCCAAATATGGGAGTATATTCAGTAGCTAGGATTTTTGGTGCCTGAGGAAGGAAGAAATTTTTCGCCCACACCGCCCCATAAAAAAAGAAAAGAAGGAAAATAACCACATTATTTTTTTTTTTTTACTCAAAAGAAGAAAATGCCTTTTTTGGTTGTTGGTTTTATTTATGATGACCAATTATCTGCACGAGGGATATAGGCCCTAGGGAAGGTGCCTTCCGTGGAGGTCTTTCTAAGGGAACCTAATCCGTATTTACGCAAGGAAATCCAAGGTAAACTCCGAACGGTCAGGCCGACGAGCGCGATTAGATTCGAACCCAATACCTTTATATTTGCCAACTTCGGGAGCAGATCCTCTAGTCCACTAGTGGAGCAATTCGTAATTTCGATTTAAACCACTCTCAATTTGGCGCATCTTGACTTCGGCGCCCAGGGTGACTGCCCTTCCTTTCTACGCCATTGAGTATATAGTCTTTTTTTAATATAACATACTTTTAAATAGTTATTTATCCGAAATAGATTAAATAAATTGTACATTTTTGTTGCTGTTTTCTACTTGAAAAATAATTTGTTTTCTCTACTATTTTTTAAAAAAAATACTAAGATAATTTTTTTATAAATACTTTTGTATAGATTTGTCTATTTAATTTATACAAATAATTTGCATATTTAAGGTATTGGAAAGAAATTGACAGCTAAAATTATCAGAAATTATTTGTTAATATTTCATTTCATATTTATATCCATTTCTCTTTTATTAAATATAAATTCAAAATATTACTATGGAAAATAAAATTATGGGGGTTT
This sequence comes from Maratus speculifer, assembly GCA_964019185.1. NCBI lineage: Eukaryota > Metazoa > Arthropoda > Arachnida > Araneae > Salticidae > Maratus > Maratus speculifer. Next base: position 70,439,508 of record OZ025303.1, read on the forward strand.
CTTTACGTAAACTTTTCTAATTTTTTAACCAGATGCAAAAATAATGAATAAAATAAAGCTCTTCTTCGAATTCTTAAATAATAATAATAATTAAATATGGATTTTTCAATGTCCAACCGTAATTTTTTCAATTTATTGCATGGCTTCATAAACTAGTAAATCTGTAATCAATAAATAAATAAAACATACTACTAATAAAAGAGCCTAGTCGCAAGTCAAGGTACAAAACGTAACTTGAATATTAAATCATTTAAGCCCCCCCCCCTCTCTTTTTATTAATTTTACTTTAAAAAAACCCTTATTTTCAATTTACTAGCTTATAATATCATATTAAATGAAAAGCCTGTAGATGGCGCTCGTTCCTAGTGTGGGAGGAGTCTTCAGTTTGTTTATCCCTAAGCGTTGTGCGATTTAGCGTCCACCGTACTCTGCCGCTTGTATTGAAAACGGTTACTTGACTGTATTATGGAGCATTGTTATTTGTCGGAATTGGGAACTAAAACGGCCTATAGAGGCGCTGCTCGCAGCCTTCGATACAGGATAACTGTCACTTTAATTTCCCTTTAACTAATGTTAAAGTCCCATTGAAACAATTCTTTATTATAAATGTATTTAAAAGTTTTAGATATTGAAATTCGTATAACATTTACTTCGTCATATCAGACAGAAAACAAATGTCACAGGAAATCTGAAATTGTGCAAAAGAATAATTATTCTGAACAAATTTAAAACGCATGTTACGCAATTAGCTTACACGGCATTATCCTGAATGGAGAAGTTACATCTTTTCTCCACCAGACGGCGTATTCGAGCACTTGAATCGCCAATAGAGATATTATATGCAAGCGGCGAAGTGCCCGGGAGTTTTAACCCGGGAGAACGCGCGCTTACCCAGGGTATAAATAGTTTTAATTTTGTCACCAATAAAATCAAATTAAAACAGTTGCTTTATTTAGACGGAAACAATTCTTACAAATCTTGCGATAAAATAAGTTGAAAATTACTTTTAAAAAATTAGTGGTTTCAATTGTAAAAATCATACGTATTCAGGGTCTTTTAGGCCCTGCGCGCGTCCTCCTGGATTAACAGTGTACATGAAAGTGGCGCAAACGGCACATACTCAGACTGTACTAAGTCAGAAGTTTTTGTTCAAATTATGGCCAACCTACATTACAAAATTTGGCGATATGCTTGAATTGAGCAAGTGAGTCAGGTGCGCAACCATTAGTTTAGCAATAATGGCAGGCTCAACAGTATGCCTGGCGATTTTTGTCCAAAATTGATTTTTTTTTAATTCGTTTTTATACAAAACCATCCCTGCCAATTAAATTCCATATCCCATTTATAACCACTCCCACATAGACGCACGCTATATCCAGCTGATGAAACAATCCATTCTCCTGTTCAAGTTCATTTAAACGACAGATTGCGGAGAACGAAGTTCAGTGTTTCTCGGCGCAATAATTTTATCATCTTTCATCTTCGGAAAGCGTGTTTTTCTCTTTTGGAAAAATCAAGTTAATAGCGTTAGAACGTTTTTCATACATTTCTTCGGATATATACTTACATACCATTCATATGGAGAAATTTAGGAAAAAAATTATTGTAATGAGTCGGTTAGAACAAGTTTCTACATCGGCCATCCTTATTTTACCAAGTATACGATATTGTCTGCTTGGAAGGAAATTCAAATTTAAAGATATTATTGAAAAAAAGAAGAGCTTGTTTTTATTTTTACCTAATGGAGATGTTATTACTGTGTTCGAATGCAGCAAAATGACTGATCTATGGACGAAATCAGAAAAGACAGGGGAATCATCTAAATCTAAAATATTTTGCCATGTAGATAAAACCATATCTATAATGGCTCTTAAAATAATAATAAATATTTTGGAAAATTATTCAGAAGATTTGCCCCTCATAGAGAAGTACATTCATGAATTATTGATAGACGTAGAATACGATATTAAATCTCTGATAAAGTGTTGTGATCAACTTCAGAATGGTATTTGGGAAAATGTCTTTACTTTGCAGCAGAACTTGAAAAGAATAATAGCTAAAAAACGATGGAAGCTTATATTGACTTTTCGTAGAATATGTATAAGCTACCAACAATTTCTAGAGGACTATTATGCCCCACCTGCTGAGAATAAACGTGGAGGAAACGGATTTGTCTTAGCTATGTATAGTTTCAAATGTAAATCTGAAGTTTTGGTAAGCTTTCTTTTTACTTTCGATTTTTGACTGTATGCTTTATATGTTTTATTTAAAAAAAATGTTTTCATGTACAAGATAGTATTTTATAGCAAGATTTTACAAGGTATTATTATTATTATTATTATTATTATATTAATCTGTTTCATAATTCAATTACACGATAGAGATATTTAAACGATATTCGTGTGTAATGTAAAAGCCATTAAAAAAATAATGCCAGTCTGTCATTGCAAACCTTCTTTTGCACGATACTTTGATCTTAAAACACGTTTTAGCTGAAAATTGTTCATATAACATAAAGAAAACACAATTAAATTATTGTAAGTCTTTGATACTTTTTATATTTTGAACTTTAGCAATTACAATAGAAATTATTCTAAATTCTTCTTTCTCTTTTTATTTGCATTTAATTTTCAGATTCAAATCATTTATGCTTATTGAATCTGAATAATATTTTGACAATTTGATTACTCTAAAATTTAAATGGCAAAAACATTCAAAAGATTATATTTAGTGGATTTAATGGATAAGTAGATTTAATGGATAATTTAAAATATAAAATATTGTAAGTTATTATCATTTCATTATTTTTCAGATTCTGGTAATATATATGCAATGTATCGGGAAAAAAATTATAGAAATTTTCAAAATAGAATTATTTTTTTAAAGTACATATATTAAATTACTGTTCTATTCTTTTGATTTTAATTTTTTAGTAATTTGATTATTCTAAGATTTGAATGGCTATGGATATTTCGCTTTATCATTTAGCTATGGATAACTTCAAGTATAAAACAGACAGCTCGTAAACTATTATCACTTCTTTCAGTTTGCGATTATGACAATTTATTGTATCGGGGATATATATATATATATATATATTCTTTTTTTTAAGTATACGGTTTAGATTTTTTTTTTTAAATTATTCTTTTGACCATTCAAAAATAACTTTTATTATTATTATTATTTTATCATTCTAAAAATTAAATAGCAAGAAAATTTCAAAGTTTACTTTTAGCTGGGGTTAACTTGAAACATAAAATAGAAAAACTTGTAAGCTATTATTTCTTTCCTTTTCCGATTATGATAATTCAGCGGTTCCCACACTTTTGGGCTCGCGGAGCCCTTTTGGGGAAAATGTTTTAAGGCGGAGCCCCTGAACCCAACTATACTTTGTGGTTTACAAATTAATGTTTTTTATGCCTATGGAGCAAATATGGAGCAAGCCTATATTGAAAAAAAATTTGAGCCAGTAATTTCTAATGGTGGACCAAAGTTCTCAGTTTGGCTTTTTGCTGATACAGAAATTCTGAATTCAGTATGAATTTCCAGTATGAACTCGGAATTAAAGATAAAAATGGTAACCATGTTTGGATCATACATTGCATTGGGATTTGGGACAAACGAAAACTATTACAATCAAACCTCGTTAATATGTACAAGCTAAAACACGAATTATTTTTAATATGAATTGTTTTTACAGTCCCCTACAAAAACGAATACAAATATTTGATACTGATAACATGAATTAATCCTAACATGAATAAAACTTTGATTCCCCTTCAGGTTCGTGTTAATGAGGTTCGACTGTATTATTTATGGCGAAAATCACACAGACACACAAAAAAAGGTAAGTTGTACGTTTTCGTTAGCAGAGAGGTACAGTAAAACCCCGATAATTCGGACTAATTTTGACCAGACCCAATCCGGATTATCGAAAATCCGGATTATCCGGAGACTTAGGAAAAAATGAAATAAAATTAAGCATATTTACACAAAATCACTTTTATGTTAAACTTATTGAATATTTACAGACAGAAAAATAATTACTTTGTAATAAAAAAGTCGAAAAGATTTCAGAAATTTTTTTTTTATTCAAAATATGACGATGAAACAAGTTAGTGTTATAGAAATCAGCAAAAATGTTTCTCAAGCTTGGAAAAAAAATGAGCAAATCGATCCGGATTATCCGGAGATCCGGATTATCGGGGTCCGGATTTGCGGGGTTCTACTGTACTATGTAATTCCAATAAACTACTCGTAAAAAAAAGTCTAGTTTTAATCACCCATGAGTAATTATGCAACACGTTTTTGCTAGTCCCGCCTACCAGTAATAGAATCAAGCGATTATGGAATATTTTTTTCGTTCATCCTTAAGTTTATAATGCTTCTACACATGCAACGAAAATTAACTGTCTCTCACCCTTTTTTATGAGCAAATTTAAAAAAATACATTTAGAATTAAGTCATCGTTTTAGTGTTTAAGTGTGTGGCGGGGCAAAATCTAGCTATTAACTACAGTTTTAAATGAAACTTTATTTCGTCATTGTTTTTTCCTCAAAACAGACATGCAGTTAAAAACTACACATATTAATCCCTTGAGGGACAAACAATAATGTATCTGTAATATTGAATTCTCACCGGAAAAATCGCAAAGTTTTTTTTAAAATAAAAAAAGGCATTTTTTTTTTTTTTTTTTAACAATTTGCCCCCAAAGTTAAAATTTTAAATTTTCGTCACTTTTCTGGTGATAAACTCCTGTAAATTAGGTGGGATAAAATATATCCCACCGCCCTTTAAGGGGTTAAACAAACTGCAGCTAGTAGAAAAACTTTTCTAATAAAATAGGATGTATGCGTGGGTTTAAATTTATATCAATGCGGGTACTGATTGACAAAAAGTCTAAGTAATGGTTGAAGCTGAGCAAATTTTTAAATTCTTAATGTGATGACAAATGTAAAGAAGCAATGTATATTTTTTAAATTGCTACAGACTTATTTCTGATTGGAAATGTGGCAGAGACCAATTAAAAGAAAATTTTAAAGAAGGGTTTTAAAAAGATACAAGATGCTAAAAAAATCCAGTTTCAGCAATATGCATTTTTAATAAAATAAAGTACAATTATAAAAAACAGCGTAGAAAATTTAAAAAACTTAGAAATTATAAAAATATAATAAACAGATTAAAGCAATTAAAATAACGAAAATAACAGAACTATATACACAACGTAAATAAATATTAAATAAATCTAATGAGGGGTTTCTTAAATAATACAAAATATTACATAAAAGGGGTATTTTAATATACAAACATTATTGTACAGAGAAAAACAGTTTAGAAAATTTAAATATACAAATAACATAAACAAATTAAAGAATTTAAATTTAAATATATATAAAAAAGAAATACATATACACAATGTACACAAATGTAATATGGATCTAATAAAGGTTCTTAAATGATAGAAGACGTAATAAAATATGTTTTCAGCGACAAACATCATTTTATTATAAAAAACAGTATAAAAAATTAAATAACTAAAAATTTGTACAAGTAACATAAACAGATTAAAAAAATGAAACATTTAAAAATAAAAAGAAATATATACACACAAATGAATCTTGTGAGGGATTTTAAATTATACAAGATCTTTTTTAAAAAGTCGTTTTAAGCGACAGATATTGTTTTAAAAATTAAATAAAATTTTGAAAACTAGGCTAGAAGATTTAAATAAGTACAAATTAATAAAAATAAACATTTAAAGAAATTGAAATTCCAAAAATAAATGTAATACAATATGCAACATATACAAATATTAAATTCCTGTAACTGTCCTTATTTTGGACAGTTATTTTATTATCTGGTGAAATTTTCGACAATAGTAAGTGAATGTCTGGTTCTGCATTTAACCGGTTTCTGTATTTAGTTTTGAAACTGTGTAAATGGAGAATCCAGCTTCACACAGATATATCTTTGAATATGGGAGTAAAATTAATTTTGCTCTGTCTGACAAGATTTTGTATTCATCTGTCAAATCACACCAAAATTCAGTGACACGCTTGCTTTGAAAAGAGATTTATAAGATAACTTCGAGATGTTAAATCAATGAGAGATTCGTATTTCTCAGAGCTTAAGCTGTATGTTTTCTTTTTCTTTTTACATTGAATGGAATAGTAACCATTTAAAATCGTCCAGCATCTTATTTTGAGCAGCTGGAAAGTAATGCTCAAATGAATTTATCAGAGCTTCGAGATGATCTTGAGAACTTTTTAAAAGATTTTTTCAAAATTGATATTATGGTCATTTAAAAATATTTTAGTAAGAGTTAGGTATTTAATCAGAATTATGTATAAACATATAAATAGGCGGAGCTCCAAAGAACAAAACTGTTATCCCTTTTACTCGGCAAGCAGAGTTAACAGCACTGGCGGACCTTTTCTGTTTCGATTCAGGTTTTGCATTCAATTCAGAATACTTATATTTCTTGTCACTTATTTTAAATCAAATTTTTAAAATACATTAAGTGCTGAAATATAAAAAAAGCAATTCAAACCAAAAATATTATACTGAAGTTAGATACATGATTAATGCAACTTTATTAATGGCTCTGAAGTGTATTATTCTATTTTTCAACTCATTTATAGATTCATTTATTTTTGACAAATACAAAAATTCCTACCTACTTTAGAAAATCTATCACTTGCAATATGCTAATTTCTTTCATGTTTTGTTTTTTAACCTAGAACGCCGCGGAGCCCCTGGAAAGTTTAGGTGGAGCTCCAAGGGCTCCGCGGAGCACACTTTGGGAACCTCTGTGATAATTTATTGCAGGTTTTCCTGAGAAAAAATGTTTTCATTTATGTTAATTTTCAAAAAAGAATTCCTTTTTAAAATTTTATGTTTTAGATTTTTTTAAATTATTAGTCTTTTGACTATTCAAAAGTAACTATTTTTTTTTATTATCATTTTACAATTCTAAAATTTAAATGGCAAAGAAAATTCAAAGGATTATTTTTAGCTGGAGCTACCTTGAAACATAAAATAGAAAAACTTGTAAGCTATTATTATTATTTCTTTCATTTTCTGATTATGATAATTAATGGCATTGTATCTGGGAAAAAATGTTTTCATTCATAAAAATATTCAAGAAAGGATAATTTTTAAAAGTAGACGTCTTAGAATTTTTTTTTTCGTTTGACTATTTAAATATAACTATTTTATTATTATTATTATTATTATTATTATTATTATTATTATTATTCTAAAATGTAAATGGCAAAGAACACTAAAAGATTACTATTAGCGAGGGCTAACTTCAAACGTAAAATAAAAATAATAATAATAATAATAAAAAACTTATAAGCTATTACTTCTTCAGTTTCTGATTATAATTTATTAAGTGGTACTGGAAAGAAGAAGAAAAAAGATTTTATTTATAGCAATTTTGAAAAAAGGATTGCTTTTTAAAAGTATACGTCTTAGATTTTTTTTTTTTTCTTTTGACCATTCCAAAAATAATTATTACAATTAAATAATCAAAAATAATTATTTTATTACTTTAAAATTTAAATGGCAAAGAACATTTAAAAAAATATTTTAGCTAGGGCCAACTTCAAACTTAAAATAATATTAAAAAAAAAAAACAAACTTGCAAGCTATTATTTATTTAATTTTTTGATTATGATAATTTATTGTATCTGGGAAAAAAATGATTTCATATATAGATATTTAAAAAAAATCCCTTTTAAAAGAATACGTTTTAAATTATTTTCTTTTTATTTATTTTCATAGTTTAAAATTATTTTTTATTATTTTAAAATTTAAATGGCAAAGAACATTTAAAAAATTATTTTAGCTAGGGCCAACTTCAAACTTAAAATAATATTAAAAAAACTTCAAGCTATTATTATTTATTTAATTTTTTGATTATGATAATTTATTGTATGGTATCTGAAAAAAAAAATGATTTCATATATATATTCTTTCAAAAAAAAAAAAAAAAAAAAAAAAAAAACTTTTAAAAGAATACGTTTTAAATTATTATTTTTATTTATTTTCACTGTTTAAAATTATTTTTTATTATTTTAAAATTTAAGTGGCAAAGAACATTCAAAAGATTACTTTTAGCTAGGGCTAACTTCAAATGTAAAACAGAAAAACTATAAGCCATTATTATTTCTTTCAGTTTTTGATTATGATAGCACAGTGTCAGAGAAAAAAAAAATTTTTAATTTACAGAAATTTTCAATCTTTTTTTTTTTTTTTTTTTTTTTTTTTTTTTTTTTAACAGTATACGTTTTAGGGTTTTTTACTTTTTGACTATTCTAAAATAACAACTTTTTAAAAATTATTATTTGATTATTCTAAGATTTAAATGGCAAAGAACAATGAAAATATTACTTTTGGCCAGGGCTAAGTGCAAATGTTAAATGGAAAATCTTGTAAGCTATTATTATTATTATTATTATTATTATTATTATTATTATTATTATTTCTTATTATGATAATTTATTGCATTGTGCCTGGAAAAAAATAAGATTTCATTAATAGAAATTTTCAAAAAAGGTTTTTTTAAAGTGTATGTTTTAGATTACTTTTTTATTCTTTTCACTATTCGAAAATAACTATTATATTATTTCATTATTCTAAAATTTAAATTGCAAAGAAAATTACATTCTAAAGAGTACTTTTAGTTAGGGCTAGCTTCAAATGTAAAATAGAAAAAGTATTAAAACATTATTATTTCTGATTATAATAATTTATTGCATTATATTTGGGGGGAAAATGATGATTTTATTTATAGAAATTTCCAAAACAAGGATTCCTTTTTAAAAGCATACGGTTAGTTCTTTTTAAAAATTATTTTCACTATTAAAAAATAATTATGTTTTTGTTATTTTAAATTTTAAATGGCAAAGAAGATTTAAAATATTGCTTTTAACTAAGTCTAATTTCAAACGTAAAATAGAAAAAATGTAAGCTACTTATTTCTTTTAGTTTCTGATTATAAATATTTATTGCATTGTATCTGGAAAAAAAAAATTATAAAAATTAAAAAAGAACAAAAAAGGATTCTTTTTTTTGAAAGTATACGTTTTAGATTATTATTTTTTAAATTCTTTTGACTAATCAGAAATAACTATTTTTTCATTATTTTATTATTCTAAAATTTAAATGGCAAAAAACATTGAAAACATTTCTTTTAGCTATGGCTAATTTCAAACGTAAATCAGAAAAACTTGTAAGTTATTAATATTTCTTTCTGATTGTGATTGCACTGCATGATGAAAAAAATATTTTCATTTATATAATTTTACGAAAAAAAAAAAAAAATTAATCGTATACATTTTAAGTTTTTTTTACTCTTTTACTATTTAAAATAACTACTTTTAAAAATTATTTGATAATTCTAAATTTTAAATGACAAAAAGAACATTCAAAACTATAGTTTTAGCTAGTTTTGGCTTCAAATGTTAAATGGGAAAACCTGAAAGTTATTTCTTTCAGTTTCTGATTATTATAACTTATTGCGGAAAAAAAAATAATTTCATTTATATATATAATTAAAGTGAATACTCGTCACATTTTCCAACAAATTAATAAACTGCAACAGAATTTTGTAATTACTTATATAGATAAATCCCCAAATAACTATGCTATTATTTGTAAATCTTATTATCACAATCTTTTAACATTATCTATATCCTCAATAATTCTTTCGATAAAACTAATGATGATACCATTGTAAATAATCGTAGAATTAATAGTTTTTATAAACTCTTAAATTATACACCTACTAACTTTAATTATCTTTATTTAGTGCTAATTCCTAAGTTTCATAAGAATCCCATCAAATTTAGAACTGTTACAATAGGATGTAATACTTATAACAATAATGCCAACAATATTTTATTAGATATTTTAAATCAGATATATAAACTTACTATAGCGAAAGATATACACATTGTATCAAAAACAGTTATCAACTGGTAAGCATAATTAAAGAACTTAAAAGTGTTAAAGACATAAGAACTTATTATTTTAAAGATCTTTTTAATGATATTAATCTCGTTGACCTTCATAAAATCATTAATAAACTATTCATACAATTTAAAAATCAGTTAACTCTTCCTAATTATACGGATGAGGCTTATTTTGGCACATTAACTAATTTCATTATAAACAATAACTTTATTTTACAAGGTAATACTATATATATACAAAAAGTAGGCATTCCTCAAGGGGGCTCTTCGTCAAGTATTTTGTCTGATTTATTCTTATATTACTATGAACGCAGTTATTGTAATGAACATCTTTTTATGTTTCGATACATTGATGACATTTTAATTGACACCACTAATAGTGTTAGTACTTCCTTTCCTATAATTTATCCCACTAATCTGAAACTTACGGAAAACCTTTTATCAAACAATAGTATAAACTTTTTGGATTTAAAAATTACATTAGTGGATAATAAATTAATAACTGATCTATATGATAAACGTAAAGATTTTAAATTTAAAGTTAATACTTTTACTCATTTTAAATCCTGCCTTCATGATTCTGTTTATCGAAATATACTCCTTAATCACTTGTTCAGAATCAAAAGTTTATGTTCCCCTCATCTTATAAACAAAAACATTAAACAATTAATATATGATGCGATAAATCATGGATTTCCTAAGAAATTCAATTACTCTTTAATACACAATTAATTCTTTTATTACTTATCATTTGCAGTAGGATGTTTATTGTGAGTTACTTTTAACATATTGCGCATAAAAAATATATCAATAAAAATATAAAAAATATAAAAAAATATACCAAAAAAATAAAAAACTATAAAATGTGTTAAAAATTAATTAATAGGTCGGATGGGTGGGTAGATGTTAGATTAAGGTGGTAGGGCGGTGCTGCTGGAAAATATATGCGCTTATGTTAATATTTATGTTAAAAAAAGGGTGTTGGCGGTAGGAAAATGGTGCAGTGCAACAATAATGTAGTGTTAATTTATTATATATGGTAATGTATTGTTATAGCATTCCTTGTTTATTCCTCTGGATTTAATATGTAATGTAATTTGAGGCTGATCAATGGTTGTTTATTTAATATAATATTTTATTACTATTACAACATTTTAAATTCTTATTTTAGTTATAAAAATAAGCTATACTTTGATGGTATATTTTATAATAATATAATAAATTATTAATTTACCGATTTTTGCTTTAAATAAGGGTTGGCACGGCTTATGTCAGTTGGTTTTAATTATGGTTTAAACCATATGTATATTTTTATAACATCCTCTAGTTATTTTTTTTCGACAATTACTAAAGTTATTTCTTATTTTTATTTTACTTTATTTTATTTTTTTTCTGAGTAAATTCAGACTTCTAATTTTATACAGGGAGCCTTGGTCAATTTTATATATATAGGAATAACTGTTCACATAAAAATAATTTTTATTATTATTATTATTATTTTTATTATAACTAGATGAGTCGCCCGGCGTTGCTCGGGCCCGAAATAATATTCTAAAATACACCTGAAATTCATACTACAAAATGTTGTAGAAAGACCTTATCTCGAACTTAATCCCCGGCCTACGGTACCGTTTAGCAGAAATGCTGTGCACACACGGTAAAAAAAGAGAGGGGGGGATAAGTTTCACATTCTACCACCAGATGGCGAACTCTTTTCTTAACAAAACCGTTTTTGAACTTTAAAAAGATATTTCATGAGATTATTATTCGAAAATGCGGGTGAGTACATATGTAGTATTCAGAGAGGGCTCTGAAATATCCGCATCTAAAACGGTACGGTCTCAAATATTTGATCAATACCTCTCTAAAATAATTATTGTTCCCCTATCCTACTCTTTAAAATTTATATTAAGTGTTATAAACAATCTGAAAATTTATATTAAATAAGTAATATTTATTCCAGGGCTTAGTGAAAATCCCTCATTTGAAATGGTAGAAAACGGTACAATTTTAAATATTTGATCGCTCCCCCTAAAAAAATCCACCGCCCCGTATTTCATGCTCACTGATCTTTAAAATATTTACTTGCGTTATAATGTATCTGAAAGCTCAAAAGGATCGTTTTGTGAGTTTTTTTTTTTCTTAATTTTAGTTAATTCGAGTTTCAGCGTTTCTTTTTCTTTTTTTAAATCAACTTTTTATTTAAAAGAAAACTTGGATTTTTATAAATTTATATATTATTAAACAACGTTTAAGGATATTGCTCAATGCATAACTTAAAAACCTCTAAATGGTGTATTTTTTAAAAAATAACAGTGTACCAAAAACATTTGTGGTTTCCATATACTTGCTTTTTAAATAGAGCAAGCCATCCAAGTAACAAATTAATAATTAATATATAAGGTTGTAATTGAGGGACTGCGAAGAAATTTATATATTTAAAATCAGCGAAAAATTCTTCATTTGAATTGACGAAAATTAAATTCATAAATTAAACATTCGAAAATATTTACAGGTCGTCTAAAAAAAGCCACTACTATCTGACGCTCAGCTGTCTGAATTACAAAACACCTGCTCTCATTCAGAAAGATTTCTGGAAATTCTGTTTCTTTGAAAGGAAATAAAATGAGATTTTATAAATGGATTTTTACGGATTTTTCAACTATTTACAGGAGTATGAAAATTATTTTTAGAATTTCTGAAAGAGGAATTTTTTCTGCATGTAGCTATCTAATTTTTGAGTTTTTAGGTCCAGAAGTATTTAAAATACAGCCCTTTATTAAAACGCCTAGTACATTCATCGCCATGGCAACCCTGTATTTACAGTAACCTTTGTCCTTTTCTTTGAATTTTTGAAGAAATATTCTGTGGTTTAAGAAAAATATATGCCCTTATTGAATTATGAATATTTTTCCTTTTTTCTAATTTAGGGATTTTAATTAATTTCTCAACTAATTATTAGAATTTTAAAATTCTGAGGGTCAAGTGCATTAGGAAAGGCCTTGGACAATAGGGTGGGCCGAAAAAAACTTTTTTTCGATTTTCGATTATGGCGGGTGCGGAAAAGTGGCCACTGGTGGCACTCAGTTCATACAAAAAATTTGAGATTTTTTGGACATTTCCTTACCCTGCCGCAAACGGCTTGAAGTTTTGCAAAAATGTTCATTTTTGAACTTTTTTCGATAAAAATTAAAAAATGTTAAATTAAATTTATTTTGGTTGTATTTACCTGAAAAGGCATATTTAATGTACCAAATGTTTAAATAATATCTGATCATGCATTATTTAATATCTATGTGTATTATAACTCAGTCTATTTTTATAGCTTTTTCGCGTAAAACAGGCAAAAGTTGTATTTGTTTCAATCGATCGTTAGCTTCTATATTATTTATGTCCCTTGGTCTCCTTTATATTTTTCTATGTGTCAAACGTCATATATTTGGGGAAAAGACAGCAGTATACTTCAAAAACAAATCTGGAAGGTGAGAAAGTGGTGAAGCAGGACTCTAAGCGAGCGCAATGACTGGTCGTAATACTGAGGGAGTGAATGACGAAATAGTTGAGAGCCAAAATGCGATAAAGTATTCTTATTATTTATTCTTGCTCAGTTACTTGCGACATTTATTCAGTGTTAACGTGAAACCCTTTTGTAGCGATTATACTGTGCTTTTCGGGTCGTTTAATGTGCCATTATAGTGTTTTGTGCGTTTTATTACGACGAGCTTAGAAATGGCTAGTATAAAAGGCCATGACAATGCAAAGACACGCGATACCGTGAAAAGTAACTTTTTGGAGTCATCATGCATATTGAAAGAATTGCAATTGCCAACTTATGCTGATAATCATGCGCCACTACTACTGGTTGCTTCACCATGTAGAAGTTGTGACAGCAGAGGATACGAATATCGTCATCGATAAAAACAAAGTCAGAAGAGAGAAATAGAAACTTGGAAAGAAGATACAGGCACAAGAAGTTATTGAAAGGAGGAAAATTAAAAGCATATTTTTTGATGGTAGAAAGGATAAAAGTATATTAAGAGGAAGAAAAATAACAAGCGGCACCGTCGAGAGAAAGGCGAGGAACACATCATCGTGTTGTTTGAACCTGGTTAGGAATACTCGGGTCACTCGATACCTGGTTCCGTTACTTTGATACCTCGTCAGTTCAGAAAAGTCTAATTTGTGGTGACTTGGAAGATTATATAATGATTTTGCTATTTCTTTTCCGTGAACGGAACGCTTTTCACGGTATCTCGTGTCTTTGCATTGTCATGGCCCTTTATACTAGCCATTTCTAAGCTCGTCGTAATAAAACGCACAAAACACTATAATGGCACATTAAACGACCCGAAAAGCACAGTATAATCGCTACAAAAGGGTTTCACGTTAACACTGAATAAATGTCGCAAGTAACTGAGCAAGAATAAATAATAAGAATACTTTATCGCATTTTGGCTCTCAACTATTTCGTCATTCACTCCCTCAGTATTACGACCAGTCATTGCGCTCGCTTAGAGTCCTGCTTCACCACTTTCTCACCTTCCAGATTTGTTTTTGAAGTATACTGCTGTCTTTTCCCCAAATATATGACGTTTGACACATAGAAAAACATAAAGGAGACCAAGGGACATAAATAATGTAGAAGCTAACGATCGATTGAAACAAATACAACTTTTGCCTGTTTTACGCGAAAAAGCTATAAAAATAGCCTGAGTTATAATACACATAGATATTAAATAATGCATGATCAGATATTATTTAAACATTTGGTACATTAAATATGCCTTTTCAGGTAAATACAACCAAAATAAATTTAATTTAACTTTTTTTAATTTTTATCGAAAAAAGTTCAAAAATGAACATTTTTGCAAAACTTCAAGCCGTTTGCGGCAGGGTAAGGAAATGTCCAAAAAATCTCAAATTTTTTGTATGAACTGAGTGCCACCAGTGGCCACTTTTCCGCACCCGCCATAATCGAAAATCGAAAAAAAGTTTTTTTCGGCCCACCCTATTGGACAATCTTAAAAAAAAAAAATGTGAACTTCGTACGTGCTATAGTTTTCTCTAACTATCGCAGACACACACGCACACACACAGAGCGATTTGCTCTTTTATTAATATAGATATCTACTTAATCATCTGTTTATAGGTTGTTTACAAATATAATAAAAAAAGATTACAATAGATTATATGAATATTATTATTACATCCTCTATTTTTTTTTAATCTTTTGAAAAATACTAAAGATATTTCTTATTTTTATTTTATTTTTATATATTTTTTTTCTCTCTAATTTCCGACTTCTAATTTTATACAGTGAGACTTGGTCTATTTTTTTATGTAAAGGGATATCTGTTTAAATAAAAAATATTTTTTTTCTTCTATTATCAACTTAATCCACTGTAGTTTGGTTGCTTACAAATAGATATTCGGTTTGTCCCAAAAAACCCTAGTTTAAACAAATCAAAAATACCGTTTAATGTTTAAAAAAAAAAAAAAAAAAAAAAAAAACCGAAATGTTTTTTCCAACCCTGTATTAAATATAAATATCGTAATTTGTAAGATTTTGTTTTTATAGTTAAATAATTTTTGCATTATTTAATTGTGTTTAGCAACTATAGATGGCGACACTAACGCTTTAGTAGTTAATCTGCATTTATCTATATCACTTGCATATTGTATTAGCTAAATGTATAGAGCACCTTTTGTGAAAGTCTCAAAAACATAGACTTAAAATTCTGAAAGTGTTCGTCGATAGAATAAGCTTAAAATCCGTTATTCCCAAAATGAAGCAAAAAAATGAGGGGTTGTATCCAAATATACACTATATAGCCAAAGGTGACCGGCCACTTCCGATTTTCGACATGTTGTTAAATATCTAGAACAATACATGAGGAATTATCCTCAAACTTTAAGTAAAACTCTAAGATTATTCTAAAAATTAAATGATAAAAAACATTCAAATTATTACATTTAGCTATGGATAACTTGAGAAATAAAGTAAAAAATTTAAATGACGAAACTATCATGTTTAGCTATGGATAAATTCAAATGCAAAATAGAAAATCGTATAAGCTATTATCATTTCTTTCAATTTCTGCTTCTGATAATTTATTCGGCTGTATATGAAAAGAAGTTACCATTTATCGAAATTTTCAAAAGTAGATTTATTTAAAAAAAATAGTATCTGTAGATGTATTTTTTATTTTTTAATTGTTCTAAAATAACTTTAAAAATATTTGATATTTTTGTTATTCTAAAATTTAAATGATAAAAACATTCAAAAACGTAACTTTAAATGCTATATAAAAAAATTACTTACGCTATAAAAATTTCTTTCAGTTTCTAGTAATTTATCAGCAGTGCATCTAATATTTTTCTTTTACTCACAAAAAATTTTAAAATAGGATTCCTTGCGAAATAAATATTTTAGATTACTTATTTTTTCTTTTTATTATTCTAAAATAACTTTAAAAAATATATTATTTGATTATTCTAAAATTTAAATGGCAAAAAATGCTCAATATTTCATTTAGCAACGGAAAACTTCAAATGTAAAATGGAAAATCTTGTAAACTACTTTTTTGAGGGTGGGGGGGGGGGGGACGTACACATTCTAGATCCATATCTTATTGTTTAGTTATTTTAAAATACCTTTAATTTTTTTCATATAATGTGATTGTTCTAAAAGTTAAATGATAAAAAACATTCAAATTATTACATTATAACTATGGATAACTTCAGAAATAAAATGTCTTTTTAGCTATCTTAAATTTTTTAATTATAACTTCAGTTAATTTGTATTTATTATATGTGAAGGGAAAAAAAGTTTTCATTTATATAAAATAAATAAATAAATAAAATAGGATTTTTTTTTCTTTTTTTTAGAAACATATGATTTAGATTACTCTTTTAGTATTTTACATTAAGTTTACAATTCAAAGTATAACCTTTAAATTGTTTTAAAGGTTACCTTAAGGTAATAAGTATGCTATTGCGTGCTAGCATTAGTATACCTAATACTACTTAATGGTATTAGGTAGTACCATTTACTCCCTAAGGGTATTTTATGTAGTAAATTAAATACCATTTAATTTACTATCTAAATTAAATGATAGTGAAACATAAGACCTTATATATTAGGTACACTACATAAATTATGTATATTATATAGTGTATTATAACCACATGATAATACACAAAATAAAATAGTGTTTAATTAGTGTAATTAATTCAGTAATTAATATAAACACTAGAACTGCGGGACTTTCGGTATACCCGGAACCATACGCGGGTCAATTTGACCCGAGATGGAAAACGATTTATAATTATGCCCAAATACCTAATTTGGTTAATCAAAATATTACATTTTCTTATAATAATCAACATTTCTTAGTATTTACATTATATTTTACACATAAAGTCAGCAGAAATTCCCTACATTTCAGAAAATGCTATTATTCAAAATTAAATTTCGTTAAGCACGAGGAAAATATATTGAACAAATATTCAACATATATTTTAAAAATAAATAAATTTAGACTTAATAAACATTAAAAATAGATTATCCCATTCAAATAAGTTTAGATATAAAATCTAAGAATAATTTTTTAAAAATATAAAAAAATACAATTACTTTATAATTTTACTGATTTATCTAATGCAATTTACTGAATGCATTGCTTGAAAAACATGGTTTAAAGTTTTGTACATTTACCAGAAACGTGTATGTACATTATATTTTGAACAATTATCTTTAGTTTTATTTTCATTTTCTTATTTGTGATAGACTATTTTATGCGTTTTTAGTATTTCTTCTTGCCCCAAAGATTTTTGGGAGGGTGGGGGGGGGGGAGGGAGGGGAGAAATAACAAACTGTTTTTGTACGTCTTCAACCAAGTCTTGAATAAATTGACGTATACTAATAGATTTATAGATTTGCGTAAAACCCAATCATTGACATCAGCAAAATGCAAAATATTATAAATTTCATTCACTGGACTTCTATATGATGCAGGCTTGTCATAAGCAAATTTCCTGCTATCTGGGTAAGGCTACACTGCACAGGTATTGCACACAACCACACTGAATTTAGTTGCGTTGTTGTAAACAAGTGTCTTTATTTATTTTATTTATTTATTTATTTTTTAGAATTACCTAAAATTTCAACAGTTAGATGTAGACTGCTAAGCAACAAAACACTTTTACCCTTTTTTTCCTTAGTAAACAGTTATGCTGATGTCTGAATGTGTTAGAAGAATAACCGCATACAATTCCGATTTTGACGTTTTTTCAGAGACTTGTATTTCTTGTCGTTCTGAGGCTCGTTTTTTATCAACATCTGCAAGCAACAGAACGTGATATGATACTATATTTATCTGGTTTTATTAGACATGTACTAAGTAAACGTAATCGCAGATATTAACCCGCGAGAACTCGTGCATGAGATTTTCTTTCTCCATCGTACCCTTTTTAAAACTATTTTTTAAGACTATTTTTCATTTTAATAAAATTTCAAAATGTGATTTCGATTACTTTACCTCTTTTTTGAATAAAAATACTAAGCCAAACAAAAATTTTTATATTAAGAGACTGTAAAGTAAAAGAAAAGAATTGGGCACCGTGAGAGAAATTTTCATAGCGTGTTCTCCCGGGTTAAAAACAATGCGTGTTCATCTACGCTTTTAGGCCCTTTTATATAGTTTGCAGTTTTCTTGTCATCTTCTTTATTCCAGGTGTGAATGCACAAGTTATTTTTTATTTATTTTTCAGATTTTCATAAATATGAAGTTCAAATTTTGTCACTTTTAGGTCAAATTCTTAATTTTTCTTTTTTATATCCGATAAAATTTTAAATGACAAATATCACAAACTTTCGTTCAATACTGATAAATTTTCACTTATATTCCAATGAAAAAGTCCAATGTTAAGAGTATTGGCCATCGTTACTTTCATTTTGATCATTAAAATTTAGTTTTCGTCATTTACAGGTAGATATTCATCCTCAATCATTTGCATTCTCAAACATTTTCAAATAATAGTGGCTAACATTCCAAAGCTTCTTTGATGGTAATATTTAGACATCGGAAATCATATCTATACTTTCAATAAATGCATAATAAAAGCAACTTCAATACTATTTCTAAATAATATTTGTAATTTTCTACTTCAATCATCCATTCTTCACTTCAAGTATATAAGAACTTGACTGAAAATTTTCATTACCCCCCCCCCCCCTCTTCCGATTCTTCCTATTAGAGGAATTAGGAGTGAGGCTATTATACTTTCTCATTAGTTTAGAAAAAATGCATCTTTATTTTGTCATTTAAGCGTAAAAACTTATTACGGGTTAAATTAACCCGCTTCGCGATTCTAGGTATTATATGTTTAAAACTGAAAAATTATTTGTTATTCGCTATTAAATACGAAACGTCGTTGTTTACCTTAAAATATTATAAGTCAGAAAGGGAAACCTTTTTTCAATTGATACTTTTCGCGCGGCGGGAAATTAAATATCGATTTGGGTCAAATTGACCCGCTCCGCATTTCTGGTGTTAATAATTAGAGCATTAATTAGTTGTATTAATACACTAATTATAATTAATGTACTTTATAACACTTATATATCGCACTAATATAAGTGTTATAATATTAGTATAAAGTAAAATAAGTACGGATATAAATGTTGAATTCAGACATTTTATATCTGAAAAAATGGGGGGGGGGAAGGGGGGTTGAGTTATGCCCTAGAACCTCCAACAGCGCACAGACTGGAATTTTTATAATTATATATTTTTAAACGAAAACCTATTCAGACTAACCTGAAGGTGAGGCGTTGCCATCGTAATAGTCAAAACAAAATGATATTCTGAAAAATTTTTCGCTGACATCACTGGTAATCGATCCACCCAACCACTCGTTTCCCTTTTTCATGGCGCGGTCGCCGTGCCAAATTGGCTGTTTTTGAGACATTCACGATATCATTTTTATTCTCAAGGGCACGGAATTTGTGTACGTATTAGAGGTGAGAAATGTGGTTATTTTTGGTTAACAGGTTACATCATTCCACAGTAGCGCTGGTAACAGGTTCCAACATCCTGTTATTTTTGTAACAGGTATACAATAAACAATTGCTAAATATGCTCCCAAACGGACAACACATGGGATATGGGCCCTAAGGGGGTGCCCTCCGTAGGGGGGGTCTTTTTAAGAGAACCCAACCCGTATTTACGCAAGGAAATCCAAAGTTCGGAGAAAACCATGGAAAACTCCGAATGATTAGGCTGACGGCCGCGATTGGGTTCTGTTCTAATCCAGTACCTACCGTCTACCAGTTTTGAGGGCAGAATCTCTCGGCCACTGGTGGGGCAACAACAGAAAAAAAATCTATAGGCACATACACTGGTGTCCAAAAGTTAAGCATAATTGGTAATTAAGTAAGTAATGAAAGAAATATGAATTGAAATGTGGTGAAACTCCAGGTGTGTAAACAAAGTAGTACGCGTCATATATTTTCGCGATAAGTTTTCCCCGAAATCGAACAGGGGACCGTCGACAAATTGAAAAAGAACGAAGATCTTTTGGATAACCCTGTCAAAACTAATGTAGCAAAAGCGTTCAAACTGCACATTATGATTAAGTGACTTATTGTAATGTACTGTGTTTATTTTTGTAAGGATAGCATGTATACTCGTAGAGAAATTAAGGTTTTTATAAAAACAGTCCTAAGTTTTTTGCTTATAATTTGCAGAGTTCTTAATATAAAATAATGTTCTTTTCTGAAAATATGAGAAACATCATGGTACACAATACCCTGTCATCAGAATTTAAAAATAATAAAAATGTATGACAAATGAGCAGGTTTACTAAATAATTTTTTACTGCGCATGCGTGAACGCTATTAAAATTTCATTTGCATATTATGTTAGTTAAATGTGTAGAGCAACTTTTGTGAAAGTCTCAAAAACATAGATTAAAAATTCTGAAAATTATCGTTGATAGATTGAGATCAAAATATTTTATTCCCTAATGAAGCAAAAAGATGAGGGGCTGTATCCATATTCCATTGTTTCGTACCTAGACAATATTGCACGTACAACTGGTATTTGGATAAAACCCCTGATATTTTGCTTCCTTTTAGGAATAACGGATTTTGAGTTGATTCTATAAACGATAATTTTCAGAATTTTCAAGCTATGTTTTTGAAACATTTACAGAAGTTGCTCTATACATTTAACTAACATAATATGCAAATGGAATTTTGATATCGTTGACGCATGAGCAATGAAAAATTATTTACTAAACCTACTCATTTTTCATACAATTTTTATTATTTTTAAATTCTGATGACAGGGTATTGTGTACAATGATGTTTGTCATATTTTCAGAAAAGAACATTATTTTATATTAAGAACTCTGCAAATTATAAGCAAAAAACTTAGGACTGTTTTTTAAAAACATTAATTTCTCTACGAGTATACATGCTATCCTTGTAAAAGTAAACACAGTACATTACAATAAGCCACTTAATCATAATGTGCAGTTTGAACGCTTTTGTTACATTAGTTTTGACAGGGTTATCCAAAAGATCTTCGTTCTTTTTCAATTTGTTGACGGTCCCCTGTTAGATTTCGGGGAAAACTCTTCACGAAAATATATGACGCGTACTATTTTGTTTACACACCTGGAGTTTCACCACATTTCGATTTATATTTCTTTCATTACTTACTTAATTACCAATTATGCTTAACTTTTGGACACCAGTGTATATTTTTGAATATAAAATAATGTATCCTATAGGAAATACAAAAAAAGGAAAAATAGAAAGTACAAGAAAACATATTATGAAAACTTTCTTTAACAAACAGAGGAAAATGAATTTTTCAAAAATCTATCCTCCATATACCACGTTTTCTCAATCAGCGCCGTTGATGTTTTAAAATCTGGGATGAAATGCATATTGAATTTTTTTTACAGCAAGTCAACGCGTGCTGCCACTACCAGAGCAGCTGCAAAACATAAAACAAGTATTAACTGATAGGACAGAGAGACTTATGAGATAGAACAATGGTAGAGAAAGAAATTTTTTCCAGACTCAGTTTTTTCGTCTAGTTTCTTAATAGCAAATATCTATAGTATGCAAGATCGATTGTACGCTGTTATGAAAGCAAAAGAGGGTGCTACAAAATATTAACTACCATTTACTTCATATTAATAAAGTAATATTGTTGCGTAAAATAAAATATTCTAATACTTTGAACTCATTTAAATTTTATCCTATTATTTTTATGTTTTTCAGAAAGCTGTAAACCTAATATATTGTACTGTATTTCATATTTTGTAAATATTAAAATCTTATCTAAACATTCCAGATTCAATTTATAAGAAATTTAATTGCATTTACTTAGCATCAAAAAATGATTAAATTAAAAATAATTTTTTAATAATTTTTTCTCAATTATTTTAATATTTTGAATATGAGTTCTATTAAAATGGTTCCAAAGTTCACTAGCTCATGCTTTTTTATATGGACCCATACATAAATTAAAAAAAAGACTTATTTCCACAAAATTTTCACCCCCCCCCCCCCCGCAAAAAAAGTGACATTTAAGGAGTGCCGACAGAAGTGAAAACTTGGACAATTACGTTTTTATTTTTTGAATTGTCAGCACATATTTTTTTGTAATCGTCAGGAAACATTTTATTGTGCAGGAAATACTTTTAAATAATGTTATTTTTTTATTCATTATTATAAAGTACTACTACAAAAATTACATTACAATTTTCATTCAATGCACAATTGTGCACGAAAAATAATGCATATTGTTTTACATAAAAAATTGCAATTAAAAAAGACTGAATAATATTTATATGGCACAGATGTCATACACACATCACATTGGCACAATTTTTTTCAGATACCGATTTGGCAAAAAACCTCGAAGAAGTTTGAGAAATTTAAATTTCAACCCATTATGGGTCCGTAACGTGACCCAGAATAAAGGGAGAAATTTTTTATGCTAGATTTGTAATGTATGAAGCATAAGCTTTCGATAGGCATATTACATCAAAAAATGAGAAACGGCCCCCCTGCCCCCCCCAAATGGTCCTATAGGGAAAAACCGGAAAATTGAAATAGCGAAAAGAATGGCGAGTAAAAGTTAGCTATGCTAGAATTTTTCTCTCCGCTCTAACTCCCATAGAAGCAAAGTTATAGCTTTTTAAAGATCGAAATGAAGTGAAGAAATGAACAAAATTAGGTGAGTCACCGAAAGGGGGGGGGGTGTCATGTTAAAAATGGTAGAGAATTAAATGAGCGAAATTTTGAGGTGTATGTTTAAGGGGTGAACCCCCCCCCCCCCCCAAGAAGAGCCCTTTAGAAATCAAATCCACAAATCTTAAATTCAATCTTTCTGATATTTAATAAGAAAGAGACGAAATCATTTTTTATTTATCCTCTCTCTTCAACAACCGCGAATAAAAACCAAACAGGAAACGAAACTTTAAATGAAAAGTCGTTAACGATAACAAAATTATCTTCAGATAATGTGTATTACTCAGCACTTTTCAAGCTTGTCAAATAATTTGTAACAAAACGTTTGAAAATAAACAATAATTACGAAGCGATAAAACAGGGTGCGTAGTCTGGAAGCACCTTGTAAGGACCTTTTCCCAGAATTTTTATAATGTGATATTTCTTTTATTTAACGATAAAGAAATCTTTTTTCAGGTGTAACAACCAGTACTTTAAAGAATTTCTGATACTAAAAGAATTTAAAGCCTCTGAGTTTCTTGATGACTACGCACCCTGTAAAATGTTCTTTTGTAATGTAAAGAACTACATTTCTCGAAAAACTGATGGAAAATCTAGCAGAAAAGAACTACATTTATTGAAAAACTAGTGGGAAATCTAGCAGAAAAGAACTACATTTATTGAAAAACTGGTGGGAAATCTAACAGATTTGAATTAGTGAGTATTAAGGAATTATTTCTACTGTGGTTGCATAGGCGTAACCAGCCTCTTGAACGGGTGAGTGCCCAGAATTTTTAACCTGAACTTGCTGGATACAAACAATATCTTATTTTATATAGTAAAACCTTCTAAAACGGAAGCCTATAAAATAGTTTTAAATTCCGTTTTAGACAGGTTTTTATCTTAGAGTGTATAATTGTGAGATTTTCTTAATAAGAGTTTTTAAGGGTGTTTTAATAAGGGGGGGGGGACGCAAAGTTTTTAAATAATTGTGAATGGGTCTGCTCAAACGGGGGGGGGTTGTCCGGGCACCCCCCCCCTTCCCCCGTGGTTACGCGCATCGGTTGGTTTCCAATTGCTGCTTTAAATTCAAATCAATCTGAAGTTTGAATGTAGACGTTTTAAATGAGCTAATTAATTAAAAATGCATTGATTCAAGCATTTTATTTGAATGTGACAAAATACTGTTTTGTTAGTTTTAAAATAGAATTTCCAACTAAAATCGGGAATTGAATTCTTAAGGCACTAAATTATAAATAAATGCATTTTAGTTATATGTAGAAAAAAAGGTACTTTTTATAAAATTAATCTCTGAACTCAAATTTTGCTATATTTTCAGGGTGAAAAGGTAGAAATAATTGCTTTTTTTATTTACGTAACGGTAAATATACAGTAGAACCCCGCAAATTCGGACCCCGTTAATCCGGATCTCCGGATAAACCGGATCGGTTTGGTCTTTTTTTTTTCAAGTTTGAGAAGCGATTGGCTAATTTCCATAACATTAACTTATTTCATCGTCGTATTCTGAATATAAAAAAAACTTTTTCTGAAATCTTTTCGGAAGAATTAAGCAAAGTAAACATTTTTACTTTCTGTAAATATTCAATAAGTTTAACATAAGGATGATTTTCCGTAAGTATGTTTTATTTTATTTCATTTTTTCTCATTCTCCGGATAATCCGAATTTTTGATAATCCGGATTGGGTCCGGTCCCAATTAATCCGAATTATCAGGATTTTACTGTACTAACAAAATCTAACAATCATATGCGCTAGGTTATGCAGCATTTAAAAGGGATTTTCTTTTTAAAATATAAAACTTTGTTAATTTAAAATGCATTTGCAACATAAGATTGCATTTAGAGCAATTTTTAGGATATGTCGAATATACATTTCTGCGCACATTTTTCCTTCATATTTTTACTAAAGAGAAATGATTCATGAAAAGCAATGATTTATGATTTTAGACTTCCGACTTTTAATCGATTTACATGTTTTGGGATGTTTTAAACAGAATTTAATTATTTTTGAATCATTAATCTGTGTGTTAAATATAATATATTTATATATTGATCATACTATACTGTTTATCGAGAAAAAGATTTCAAGCATGAAGTTTTTCTAATAAAGGGCATAGCCGGATAAGCATTGGAAACATGCCTTTCAGTCAAATTTCTTGATTTTTTCTCACTGTGTGGCTGCTTATCTGACAATGTATTTCCTTTATTATCACCTTATAAATATTGATATTTTATGAGATAAATATGTTTTTTCGATTTTTTAAAAACCTCATTTTCTCAAAAACTACCAAACCGAATTATATGCTATTAATTGAGTTTATACAGATGTCAAAGATGAATATCTGGAAATTTTTGTATAAATTTCTGATCGTAAAAAGTGTGTGAAAAATTGATTAAAAAATTTACAAAAATAAAAATTATATCTTATAGTTGTCCGAAAATTACCATTTTCTTGTAAAAAATTCCTCATTTGTGCCTGCATATTATATAAAAATTTCAAAAGTTTGCGTTGGGTACTTCATATAAATATTTACGAAAATATGTATGAAAATTCTTAAAATTCATTTAAAGGCGTCATTTGGGGCGGAGCTACTCATCTTCGATGTCTGAAGGTTTTTGGGACTATAAACTTACAGAATTGCTGGTTTTTAAATTTTAATGAGCACATGGGCATCATTCTCAACGCTGGCAATACAGTTTCAATTTCAAAATTTGTTGTTGTCGTGGTATACAAGAATATTTTTGGTATAGAAACAAAACTACATTCTTCGATATCAAAATGTAACGACAGTGATCAGAAACAATTTAATTAAAAACTTTTCTCACCAGTTTTTATAAACAGAAATTATAGTTAATAGTTTCAAGCTTCTTCATGAATTATGTGCTGTGTTTTGCATCGTGTAGACGCGCATGCGTATGTTATTGCTAAACTCTGCGACCGGAAACAAATTCAATTTAGTGAATGATTTTTATTTGTTACGATGTCATCTAAGAATGATAATACGAAATAATGATTATTGTGGAAGTTTCTTAGGGGAAAAAAAGGTTACAGGAAAAAAACTATTTATTTTTATGTATAAAATAATGTAATACATTATCAAGTGTCAACTTTTTTTTCCCCATAAAAAGTAACTGTTCTTTAACCCATTAACGCCCAGCGTCCTCGTTTGAGGACGGTTACAAAAAGAGCAAGAAAGCGGTTTTGTCACCAGTAAAGAGGAAGAAAAATGTATACCTTATTTCACGAGACAGAATCCTTGATAAATTTAGATAAAAGTGAATTTGCTTTTAAAAGTGGTGGGAAATACAAATTTTAAATTTTTGCGAAGAAAATAATTCGGGCGTTAATGGGTTAAAGTGTGGCCTAAATATCTGAACACGACTATGTATTTTCACAAAAAATTAGCTATGTCTTTACAATATTTTAATCTCCTGGTAAATTTACCATTGTTTCTTTAAACTGATATTTATTTATTAAAATAATTACTTAATTAAATATTAAACAATTCAAAATTACAGAAATATAGTTTTCAGTACAAAATATCATCCAATGTTATCAGTTTTCTATTTTTTCTTTTAACTCAAATTATGTATATTTCGCTAATATTTATCTTCGAATTAAACAGCCTCAGTAATCTACCATAAGGATAAACAAAAAAATTCTAGTAGTATAAATCTTAAATAAAAAATTGTCTATTACTACACATTCCAGATAATATGTCAGAATTTTAAGAACTGATTAAATTTTAAATCTAGCTATGAATCACCCATATTAACGCAGTAAAAAGAGTAACTACTTATTCTTATTATCCTTCCTTAAAAGTGGTGAAAATGTTTGAACAACATCATAATATAACAGTCGTTACATTTCGATACCAAAGAATGTTGTTGTTTTCTAGGCAAAACTTTTTTTCTCTATTGTTTCCAAAGCAAAACACCAGTTTTCAATATCGAAATAGTATCGATAGTATTGAAAATTATGGTTTGTATGCTTAATGAAATCTATAATTTATTAGTTCACTCATTCTCTGATGACATTGTACCAAACAGACTGCGGATGTCGAAGTTAAATAGCTCCGCCCCAAATGAATTAAATGAATACGCCTTTAAATGAATTTTTATAATTTTTATACATATTTTCGTAAATATTTATATGAAGTACCCAACGCAAACTTTTGAAATTTTTATATAATATGCGGGCACAAATGAGGAATTTTTTACAAGAAAATGGTAATTTTCGGACAACTATAAGATATAATTTTTATTTTTGTAAATTTTTTAATCACTTTTTCACACACTTTTTACGATCAGAAAATTATACAAAAATTTCCAGATATTCATCTTTGACATCTGTATAAACTTAATTAGTAGCATATAATTCGGTTTGGTAGTTTTTCAGAAAATGAGATTTTTAAAAAATCGAAAAAACATTTTTATCTCATAAAATATCAATATTTATAAGGTGATAATAAGGGAAATACATTGTCAGATAAGCAGCCACACATGGAGAAAAAATCAAGAAATTTGATTGAAAGGCATGTTTCCAATGCTTATCCGGCTATGCCCTTTTCAAATATTTTCCTGATCTAAAAATTTCTGTGTTTTGTGCTCTAGATATTGTGCTGTAGTATTTTGTGCTATTAAAATAGGAGAAATTGTGTTATGATGGTGACCTATCATCAGGCACCAAGCAGAAAAAGTGTTTAATTAACGGTGTAAGTTATTACTATTCATGCATGTATTCACTACTAGTCATAGTGATTGATGAACTGCAAAAAAATTAGCATCACATATCTAAGAGAGCAGGAAAAGATAGGGTCATGCTGAGTGCTAGTGTTGAATTCAGTGGATGGTCCAGGGGAGAGGGGTGCCGGTGAGCAATGAGATGTTTCCTCGGAAGATTCGAGATTTTGGGTTTTCAATGGTCAGAAGAAGCAATGCTTCTCCCCTACCTCCCGGAACTCTATAATGTTCCTCTTGCAGAGCACAGAAATCCCTCTTGAGAAAAGCGTCTGAATTCAACATTGTTCGGCAAACGTCTCAAAAGAGACGATTAAGGACGTTTTTAATGAATATTATTCTTATTTTAGAGGTACAAAAAATGGAATCTTGATTAAAACAAGTGAAGGAAGATGCTGTCATTAAGAACTATGTGTTATTTATTTAACAGGGACTTTTCAGTAACATATTAATGCAATATTAGGTTCCAGCGTAGTAACACTGTTATTTATCCTATTACGATAAATAATGCCCATCCCTAGTACGTATTCAATAATTTAAATCGAACAACGTTTTCCCATTTCTATAAAGACAAAGAATATTTTAGAAAATGTTGTCAAATTTCAACAAATCGGAAATTGCGCTTCAAGCGTAGCAAATGACGTGCGTTCGTACTATAACGAAGTTTTAAAAATATTCAGATCTTGGTATAACTGTATACAATATTTTGGATATAGTAGCCGAGATCTTTTGTGTATCCCTGTAAATACTACCTGTTTTCTATTATACTGGAACTAAATTATACGTCAGCAATTTATATAAATTTCATAAAATGGGAAATAGTTTTATATAATTAAAACGCACCCCAAACAATGCCCCCCACCCCCCACCCTCTGTACTATTATATAATGAAATACTTTTGTGTGGCCCTGTAAATTAATAAAATATCCTTCGCAACACAGATTATATATTTTAGTATCTATTTCATAGATGCGTATTAATTTTATTATGTTCGAAAGAGTGTAACAATGTTAAAATGCACTTGAAACGGAACTATGCAACCGATTTTCATAAAATTTGAAATAACTCGACAATATTATGTAACAATTATATACTTTAAATTTCAAAAGACTCGGTTGGGTAGTTTTTGTGTTATATGTGGATAGACAGTCAGACGGACGGATGGAGTGAATGTTTAATTTAATATTTTTTCTGGTAGAAACTGGCGAAGTGGATGTAAAATTTTAACGCTTTTTATAAAATTAAGTCTAAATTTTAGAAATATTTTGAGAAGAGATCATTGAAAGAAGTTAAAAATACAGTGAAATTTCCGAATAAGGGACACCTATGGGACTGGAAATTTTGTCCCTTATTTGGAGTTTTTATTACAATGAAAATTCCAAATAAAAGACAGCTATGGGACCAGAACTTTTGTCCCTTAAATAGAGGTGTCCCTTATTCGGAGTGTCCTTCGTTTGGAGGTTTCACTGTATTAATTTCCTGAGGAGATATTTTAAATATAAGAATGCATCAAACGCCATAGACTTAACATTATGGAGGGAAATTCGGAAAGTGAGTGACCAGAAGCCTTAAGTGGACTCAGTACCCTTTGAACTTTTTGACGTGACAACGTCTTGTAAATTGGTTTGCCGGGAGACACTTCAAGAAACTGCGTTACGTTACGTTACGCTCCGCTCACGATACGCGCTCACTTTTCTCTTAACTTTTTCCGGTCACTTGTGGGACCATTTTCTGAACGTGAATGTGAATTCGCTGCAAGGAAGGGGCGGTGCTTAATAGGAATTTTAGATAGTATCAAACTAAGACGAAATACGTTATGTATTAGTTATTAGTATAAAGTACAAAGAAAATAAGTGTAGTTTATTTCGTAATTCGGTGGTATATTATGGAAAACTAATGATATGTGATTAGTGAAAGCCATTTTACTTTAGTTATATTCTGCTCATTGAAAAATTCTTTAATATGCTGTTTACAAAATTCAACATTTGACATCAATAAACATGAAGTAAAATGTGTTTAACAAACACAGTGTATTGCAAGTTATTGTATGTATATTTGTATATAAATACGTATGTATGTGTAAAGGTAAAAATAAAATTTTGTTAATATGAAATTCAGTGCGAGATTCTTTGTATAAATTAATGTTTTAAATATAATTCTTTGTATAAATAAATGTTTTAAATTGTTACTATTATTTCATCCTTCTTCCTACTATACGAATGAATATTCACATTAAAATTATTTTACAACTCAAAGTCGTTGTCACGTAAAACTTTCGCCCGTATACCGACTTTACAGGCAACCAATTTTTTTTTTTTTTAATTTAAACATTTTAAAGTGTATTTTTTGGCATAATATTAAAGGACTCAATGAAGGAAAATGATTGATTCTATCAAGAAATTGTTGGATTTACCTGGCAAAATCCGAAAAAAGTTATTACAGTCGAGTCTCTATATAACGAAATCCATCGTTCCAGTAAAAAATTCGTTACATAGAGAAATTCGATGTATAGAGAATGATGTTAAAAATCGTGTTTAATGTGCAAATTTTGAAGAAATATTATTTTTGATCTTTTTAATTAAGAATTTGAAATGTTTAAAAGTAAATATTAACCTAACATTTTATTTCTTAATTGTTTAAGCAGTTTCAAAAAAGAGAACAGACATTTATTTGAAAGCTTAATGAAAATCAAATAAGGAAGACTTGCATTAATTTCACACGGAGAAATCTAAGTTTTTGTTGTTTTGATTTTAAAATTGTTACGCTCTCAGAAAAAAAAAAAAAAAAAAGCTCAAATTTTAGCAAGGAATAAAAAATGGAGTTAACATTTCCCTCCATTTGAAGGCCTTTCTTATGCGCCTCTGATTGATTCCTCTCTTATATGTGTAACAATCCAATTGACTCTGTTTTGAGAAGGATGTTGAAAGATGTGTAGGAGGTGGGATGAACTCGTTGGATTTAAAGAACAAGAAAAAAAAGTAATATATATATATAAAAAAAAATAAAAAATAAAAAATAAAATTAAAAAAAAAAAAAACTCATCACTGAACGATAAATAAAAAAAAAGTGATGGAAAATTGATTCCATGATTTCGAAGATTTTTTAAAACTGAATAAATTAAGACCGGTTTATGAAAAAATTCGTTATATGGAGATAGATATTTCGCTATATAGAGACTGTTTTTAATGTAATCATGCGAAAAGGGGACCGTTCCTACTAAAAATTCGTTATATAGAGAAATTCGATGTATGGAGTTTCGTTATAGAGAGACTCGACTGTATTATTTATTTATTTATTTGAAAAAATTAAGTAAATTCTAAATGGGTCACATGAAAAAAAAATTCTAACAACTTATTTTTTTCATTCTATCAAGAAATTGTTCGATTTACCTGGCAAAATCCGAAAAAAGTTATTATTATTTATGTATTTGAAAAAAAATTGAGTAAATTCTAAATGGGTCACATGAAAAAAAAAATCTAACATCTTATTTTTTCCAACAAGATTATTAATGTTTCAACATGTTTCTATTTCATTGGCACATGGAATTATTGATTACACGGTTTATATACCTTCGCCGGAATGTGTGTTTTTTCTTAGATTCTAGTGTGCTAAATACGGGGAAATTGTTAAAGAAAAGAAAACTGTCACGTCTAGTTAAAAAAAAAAAAATATTTATTAAATACTTAAGTAAAATAATAACAACATAAAATATAAAAAGTCCTTCCGGCAATGCCGGGAGGAAGAGGTAGCTTTCATATACTTATATATTTATTTATTTATTTTAAAGTAAGTTACATTGTTCAAAAATACTAATCTCAAATTAGTGGAAATAATCTTATAAAATTAGTGATTTTATAAGATTGAATACTAGTTTTTGTCAAGACTGAATATTAATAGGAATTTTTAGAAATTAGTCATCTTTTATTCAATCTGGTTTTATTTTAAGCGATTTGGAGAGTCACTAAATTCCACGATATCATAAAGTGTATGCCATTTTAAAGCAACATTGTGGATCGTTCAGATCAGACCGTTTCAAAATGTCAGCCATAAGAAAAATTCAAAGTGCTATAACTCAATCATTTTGTAAGATATAGACAAAATAAAAAGTGTTTTGGAATCGTTGTTTTAAGTTCTAACACGTAAAAGAAAAAATTTTCAAATTTTGATTTTTTCGTATTTAATTTTAAATTTTAAATTTTTTAAAAAATTTAAAATGGCCACCATTTTGAAACAAAATGACGGATGATGCTGGCCAACGAACTCGGTCGAGACATTTGTATGCACTATGTACATACCAAGTTTAATTGAAATCGGTTCATAAATACGCGTGTTATCACGTGACAAAATCATATCGTTTCAAAATGTCAGCCATAAGAAAAATTCAAAGTGCTATAACTCAATCATTTTTTAAGATATAGACAAAATAAAAAGTGTTCTGGAATCTTTGTTTTAAGTTCTAACACGTAAAAGAAAAATATTTTTCAACTTTTGATTTTTTTTTCGTATTTAATTTTAAATTTTAAATTTTTTAAAAAATTTAAAATGGCCACCATTTTGAAACAAAATGACGGATGATGCTGGCCAACGAACTCGGTCGAGACATTTGTATGCACTATGTACATACCAAGTTTAATTGAAATCGGTTCATAAATACGCGTGTTATCACGTTTCAAAATCATATCGTTTCAAAATGTCAGCCATAAGAAAAATTCAAAGTGCTATAACTCAATCATTTTTTAAGATATAGACAAAATAAAAAGTGTTCTGGAATCTTTGTTTTAAGTTCTAACACGTAAAAGAAAAATATGCTTCAACTTTTAATTTTTCGCATTTAATTTTAAATTTTAAATTTTTAAAAAAATTTAAAATGGCCGCCATTTTGAAACAAAATGGCGGATGATGCTGACCAACGAACTCGGTCGAGACATTTGTATGTACTATGTACATACCAAGTTTCATACACCCCCCAGGGGGATACCTACTTTAGGTATTCACGGGCTTCACAACCCCGGGGCACCTGAGTGATCTTTCTCCTTTCCTTTTCCTCTACTCCTCTCCTCTTCCTTCCCTCTTTGTTTCACTCTCGTTGTGGTTTCCTCTTCGGAGGTGAGGGCAATTCTGTATGAACCGATATCATCCTGCATATCGACTCATGGAGAATTGTAAACCACCCACGTGTTGGCCGTGCGTGGCGACCCGTGTCCCTGGAAAGGGGGATCCTGGTAGTTGAGGGAAACCAACACACTACTTTGGCCTCTGCTTCAGGTAGACGGGAGGTGCATTTGGTCCCGTATGCATCAATCGGCTGGTCAGCTGACTTTTGTCACTGGCTCTAGGGATCAAGTGATCGAGCAACTACTAGTCATCTCGTTAAGGGTGGAGACTGACATAGGGTTGTCTTGTGACCGTATGGGCCCTGGTTAGCACTGGTGCACGAATGTGCATCCCCTTGTAGGGCTCGGGAGAGGGTGGTGCGGCCGGGGTCTGAATTTTATTACTTTTAAATATGGATGGAATCACTTTTCCTTCTACTTCTCTCCCTAGTGGAGAGCAACAAACTGCACAGACTCTATCATTCACTCGTTTTTTCATCATTAAACGTACTGATAGCCTATCTGATAATTCATTTAAAAAGACTTCACCATTTCTTATTGCAAAAACATTCCAGTCAGTGCTGGGGGATGGCCATTCTATCAAAAAACTGCAATCTGGGGATCTACTAGTTGAGGTTTCTACAGCTAAACAGTCACAAATTCTTTCTAATTGCTCTACAATAGGCACCTTTTCCGTTTCTGTACAAGTACATAAAACTCTAAATACAAGTCGTGGTGTTATATCTGAACCTGATCTGTTATTCTCTACTAAAACTGAACTTCTAGAAAATTTAAAAGACCAAAATGTCGTAGATGTACGCCGTATCACTATCCGTCGCAATGAAGAAATACTACCCACTAAACATATTATTTTAACCTTCAATAGTCCCAATTTACCAGCTAGAATTAAAGCTGGCTATCTAAGCTGTCCAGTTCGACCATACATACCAAACCCTATCAGATGTTTCAAATGCCAGCGTTATGGCCATACTAATACTAATGGCCAATGTCGTGGATCTCTTACCTGCGCACGTTGCGCGGAAGTCGGTCACGACAATAAAACATGTGAAAATTCCGTACGCTGTGCAAACTGTAAAGGCGATCATACAGCATATTCCCGCAAGTGCCCTAACTGGAACCGTGAAAAGGAAATAATTACTATTAAAGTTACTCAAAATTTGTCTTATCCTGATGCCCGTAAACTAGTTGAAAATAGAACCCCATCTGTCGGAATTACCTACTCTAGCTTACTCAAGAAGCAATCAACAGCCGTAAGACACATAAGTACACAAACTGATTCTCAATTTCCATCCAGTAAATCAACTGTAACACAATCAACCAGTACTCATGTTAAAGAATCTACCAACACCCCATCCTCTGAACCGGTAAAAATTGACATAGAGAAGAAACAACAGAAACCGACTGCTCTATCCAATAAGTCATCTCAACCCCAAACTAAGACAAAACCTGCCATTAATACCAATATTCCACAGAAACCTGATGCTCCCAGAAAACATAATTTAAAAAAACCTCCTATACAAACCGTTAAAAAGAAAACCTCAACTCCAGCCTCTCCACAATGGAAGACTGCTGGAAAGGGGAAGCGAATTTCTGGCATCAGCTCAATCATAAGAAATATTAAAGATCCGAAACAGCTCCAGAAGTACGCGGACGAGGCTATGGAATCCGAGCCCTATAGCAATGACTCGGATGTTGACGAAAATACTGTATTTGAAGAATTTGTACCTGATAACTTAGAAAAAACTAAATCTACTCTATCTGCAATACCCCCACCAAAAAAGAACAAAATCTCAAAAAGTCAGACAAATTCACAGAAAAAAGACAAAAAAAATCAAAGAATGGAGGATGACGATGCTATGGATCTTCATCCCGAACCGGATGAAATACTGGACGACGGAGACAGTAGCATGTCTACTGTTTCTGATCAAAATGACATAAATACAAATATTTAACTCTCGTAATTATGAATAATATCATCTCATGGAACTGCCGTGGTTATCTTAATAAACATGACGAAATCCGGGACATTCTCTCTGACCATCAACCACTCTGCTTAGCTCTACAGGAAACTCACCTAAAACCAAATGACAAAGCAAAACTACGCAATTATGCTGCTTACAGGAAAGACTTCACTGGTAGTGATAGGGCCAGTGGAGGCGTGGCTCTCTTCATATCTCGCAATATACCCCATTCCTATATCAGTTTAAATACTAATTTACAAGCAGTTGCTACTCGTGTGCACATTAACCGACTAATAACTATTTGTACTATATACCTACCACCTAATATGTCTATACAGTCAGCACATCTAGATAATCTTATTCTTCAACTCCCATCTCCATTCATCATCGTTGGCGATTTTAATGCTCATAGCCAACTCTGGGGTAATTCTGACAATAATGCACGTGGTGATGTTATAGAAAACCTTATCTCTGACAATGGCTTATGCCTGCTCAATAACGGTGATCATACTTACTTTCATGAACCTACCCGCACCTTTCATGCCATAGATCTCGCTATCTGCTCCCCATCCATTTATCCTTATTGGAACTTCTGGGTTTCTAATGACCTCCACGGCAGTGATCATTTCCCTACTTTTATCTCGCTGACTACTCCTCACATGGATTCTAATAATTGTTTTAAACGCTATGTATATGACAGAGCTGATTGGTCAACATTCACAGACAATGCTAAAATAACAAGTGATATGATAGCGGGTGACATTGACGATGCGCTTGATAATATCACCCAGTGTATTATCAATGCTGCAGATATTAGTATTCCAAAATCACATTCTATACCGCGGCACAGGAAACCATGGTGGAATGATGAATGCCGAAAGGCAAAGAAAAAGCAACAGAAGGCTTGGGGCATTTTCCGACGCTACCCTAATAATAATAACTATCTCGCTTTTAAAAAAGCAAAGGCTCAAGCTAGAAGAGTGCGCCGTCAAAGCCAACGTGAATCTTGGATTCAGTACATCTCCAACATCAGCGCCAGTACATCAAGCAAAGAACTTTGGAAGAAAGTGAAAAACTGTATGGGACTGTATTCAGAAAACCGCATCTCTATCTTATATTACAATGGACAAACAATAGCATCACCCCATAATATTGCTGAAACAATAGCAAACACACTGGCATCTAATTCTAAATCAGACTCGTATCCAGAACCTTTCTTATCATATAAAAGACAAGCAGAATCTACCAACATAAATTTTAAATCTCGCCATTCCTATGAGTATAATCTACCTTTTACAAAACCTGAACTTCTGCGATGTCTGCAAAATAGTCGTTTATCAGCTCCAGGACACGATGGCATCACTTATACCATGCTAAAATATCTTTCTACCACCTCTCTCAATAACCTTCTCACCTTTTACAATAGAATCTGGATTGAACATTCTTTTCCTAAAGCCTGGTGTAAAGCTATTGTCATTCCATTCCCAAAACCAGGTAAAGATCCCAGTGACCCAAACAACTACAGGCCAATCGCACTCTCTAGTAGCCTTTGCAAACTTTTAGAAAAAATGGTTAATTGCCGCCTAGTGCATGTTTTGGAATCTAATAATTCTCTTGCATCATTCCAAAGCGGATTTCGTCGTGGTAGGTCCACTATTGATAACCTCATTCTTTTAGAAACTCATATTCGAAATGCTTTTTTAAAACGCAATCATCTGGTGACTATCTTTTTTGACATGATGAAAGCCTATGATAAAACCTGGAGGTATGGCATACTACGTGATCTTTTTAATCTGAACTTTAGAGGTAACCTACCAATTTTTATTAAGAACTTCCTCGCAGTTCGAATTTTTCAAGTTCGAATTGGGAGGTTTCTTTCAAATTTCTATGTACAAGAAGAGGGTGTACCACAGGGCAGTGTTCTGAGTGTCACCCTCTTTGCTATCAAGATTAATGACATCCTGAACCAGTTGCCACCAAGCGTTCAAGGTACACTATATGTTGATGATTTTAATATTCTATGTAAAGGACAAGATATGCATTTTATCGAGAGACAACTACAAATCGCTATCAACCGTATTATTCAATGGACAAACAAAAATGGCTTTATTATTTCCAAAGACAAAACCTCATGTGTGCATTTCTGTAGACGAAGGGATTTGCATCCGGATCCTGAAATTTTCATCGGAACTTATCAAATTGCTATTGTTGACAATGTCCGCTTTTTGGGCTTAAATTTTGACAAAAAACTCACTTTCTTGCCTCATGTTTTGCAGCTACGAAAAAAATGCGAGCACTCTCTCAATTTAATCAAGGTGCTTTCCAACACATCTTGGGGAGCAGACCGTAGTTCTCTCCTGAAAATTTACCGTTCGATTATCCGCTCTAAAATTGACTATGCCTGCCAGGTCTATGGTTCAGCACGTAATTCCGTTCTTAAAAAAATCGACACTGTGCACCATAGTGCACTTCGCTTTTGCTCTGGTGCTTTTAGAACATCACCGGTTTTAAGCCTTTATGTCGAGTGTAATGAACCAGCACTACACCGTATTCGTGAAAAGCTTTCATTGGATTTGTACTATCGTATTCTCTCTCACCGTGGCCATCCTCTTTGTAATTACATTTTAAATACAGACAACGACACTCTCTATCAACATCGACCATCATGCATTCCTTCATTTGGAGCCAGAATGAGGAACATTATTAACAATAGTCAACTAAGCAATATCAAGGTGAGCTCATGTTCATTGCATGAGTTTCCTCCTTGGAAAACTCTTAATATCACCACACTCCATCCTTTTAAAGACTATGACAAAAAGAACACTGCACCTGTCATATTTCAACAATTATTTGCAGCCCATCGCTCAAAATTCAGGAATTATACCGATATATACACAGATGGATCAAAGAGTAGCAATGTTGTTGGCTGTGGGATTGTCTGTGATAATACCAATTTTAGTTACCGGCTTCACCCTTCAGTTTCTGTGTTTACGGCAGAGTTGATTGCGATAGAGAGAGCCATGTTACACATTTCACACCATCATAACACTTCATTTATCATTTATACGGACTCAAATAGTGCTATTGACGCAATTAAATCATCTAACAAACATCCTTATGTCTCATCCATCCTGAATTTTTATGATAAATTAACAAACCGTGGCTGTAAAATTTTATTTTGCTGGGTACCTGGACACATGGGTATTCCTGGAAATGAAAATGCAGATCAAGCGGCAAAACTTGCTCTTAACCCTTTAGATCATAAGATGCCATTCTCAGACGTTAAACTAATTATAAAACACTTTATCCATCATAACTGGCAAGAAAGTTGGGATACAGAAATTAATAATAAACTGCACCGTATCAAACAAACGATCATTAGCTGGCCTCCAAATTACCCACGGAAAACTGATGTTCTACTGACTCGTCTGAGAATTGGACACACTAGGTTAACTCATAAACATCTTCTATTCCGGGATGATGCACCCATGTGTCCTCATTGTCATTTTGACTGCCTAACCATACATCATCTTTTAACTGACTGTCCGGGCCTCCGGCACTTGTACAGAATATATTTTAACTCATCATCACCTATTTTGACAAACCTCATTGGGGAAATTCCCCATGGGGCACTTTTTGCCTTTTTAAAGCATGCAGGATTTTATTTTGAAATTTGAATTTTTTTCACTACTTTTATTCCTACAACTTGGACCTAGTTATCTGGATCTCTATATAGTTGGATCTTTTAAACTTGCCTAGCTATATCTGGATGGGGTACCCCATCCAGACACCCTGATATTGTTCTTTTTGTCTTTGTCTTGGCGCAGCATGTCCCTCAAGGGATTTTGTGCCACAAAACCCTAAACAACCAACCAACCAAGTTTCATACAAATCGGTTCATAAATACGTTAGTTATCGCATGACAAAAATCAGATATATATATATATATATATATGGTTATATATATATATATATATATGTCAACATTTGAACGGAGGGTGGTTTTGGGGTCTGGGGGTCATGATCGGTGAAAATATACCAAAAGTTTTCGGAAGTGCTTTTCTCCGGACGGCTGCAATAGGTAGCTTTTTACTTTTTGTAATGAAAGCTACCTAAAAGAAAAGATTAAAAATGACTGATTTTACTCTTCTTTTTATAATTGTCTTGATCTGTTTCTCTTAAAATAGACCAGTAGTAGTCCCTTAACATACCTTTTTCCAGGGAGCAATTTACAAATTAAAGGGCCCTGGGCACAGATGCTTACAGGGGGCCCCCCTGCAAAGTTGCTTACATGGAGATTGGGTAGGGAAAAAATGAAAAGGTTACTTATTAAGATAACCACTATTGACTTTAATAATCACTTTTAAATGCAGTAAGAAAATGAAAAGACCATCTCCAGCACAAAATTGTAGTTTCATATCTGTTAAAGATAAACTCGTTTTATCTAGTACTAAAGATGGTGACAATATTGATAATAATCATACCACAGATGGGTTAGAAATAAAAAATCAAGAAAATAGATTACTTTCTTGCAATTGTATCTGGAAAATTTTGTTTCTCTTCTATGGTTCTATGCATCCAATTATTGTCCTTGCCAATCACGAAACTTGAGTTTTATTTCCTATTTCCTTTATAAAAAAAGTTTTGTTGGCATAAAATTGATATAATTGTTCTACAAAATATTACATTAATTAATGTACAAAAAATATTAATTATTATATATCTATTGCCTATTATGCAGTATGTCCCAAAATACAACATTGTATGTCCCATGGTACAACACCCTTGGGACAGTTTGCCTTCCTTGCTTTAAATGAGTGGTAATTTTTTTATTTTCAAATTGCCTGAATTTCTAAAAATATATTATAGAGAAAATGTTGGTGTATTGAAATATAGCCTTAAAATTTTAAATCTGACTATAGTCATTGGAGTTAGAGGTCTGCACGGGCCCAGGCTTAGCCCGTGGCCCGTACCCGGCCCGGCCCGCGGGCCGGGCCGGCAGATTTAGAATAGTTTTTTCAACGGGCCGGGCCGACAAACAACATAAACAGGCCGAGCCGGCAAAAAAATTGAACGGCCAGACGGGCCGGCCGATAAAAAAATGCTCGTTCTGAACATTTAAGCAGAAACGATAAAATATGAGCTATTTTCAACGAAAATGGTTTTAACGAGAATAAGTATAAATGTGGCCATACTAGTTTGACAACATCAATAAAAAAATGCACAGTGTATCGGCATCGGAGAATTACATTATCCGTTTTAATATATTAATTAGCTGACTCATGCCGGTCCGAGATCACGCTTGCATTATTTTTCTACATATAGACTGGCCGGACCGGTACTAGACTTAATTATTGGCAGAAAACATGATTTGTAAAATTATTAACAGCGATAAAGAACTTATGTTAGCTTAGTCTTCGGATATATACTTCTTGATGTTTTTTAAATTAATTTCTCAATAATGCGAAAGTTTGACACATTTTCTGATTAATTTTAAATTGTAAAAGTATAAAAGTGATAAGCCTAACTATTGAAGGGATTTGGAATCGAATAGCGTTTTTCATTTTTGGTAAATAAAATACTTGTATAACCTTGTTGAGATATAATAGTTTCTCAAATGATTGCAGATTTTTCTCCTTTCCTTGCTATTGCTTCAGGAAATTCTATTCAAAACGCTAATTATGACAGTATTTTATTTGTTTGCAGTATTCTTAAATTGCTTTTATGAAAAAAAATGGATAACGCCATTCGATTATATAGTTTCTGAATAAAGATATCTGCTAATCTTATGCGTTTCTGAGAAAAAAAAATGAATTTAGAAATGTATCAGAAAGGAGCTTCTTTGAATTTAAGAATGAATTTGGATATCTATAATAAAATGCTATAGAAATGTATTTATAAATCTTCTTTTATTAAACAGCTTCAAGATTAACGATGTTTCTAGCTTTCTTTCTTTTTTCTTTTATTCTATGAATCTTTATTCGAATGTTGAAAGCCTAAGAATCTAAGTAATCATTAATGTTGTTAATGTGTATTTGCTGTAAAATACACTGTAAAATCATTCCATAGATATGTATGCAGTATTCTTTAAAGGAATCTTAGTTACATGATAAAAATCTGAATTTTTTAGAAATCGTAGAAATTGTAACGGGCCAAAACGGGCCGGGCCGGGCCTAAAATTTAAACGGGCCGGGCCGGGCCGAAATAACTTTTCTACGGGCCGGGCCCGGGTCTGAAAATTCCGGCCCGTGCAAACCTCTAATTGCAGTAAAAAATTAAAATGTGAAAACTGTCCCAAGGTACAATACTGTCCCCTACTGCAAATGGCATACGTAATATATGACCCTATTATTCGTAAACGACGTTTTGATCATCATAAAAATGATTATTTTAATATAGAATTTTTTTATAAGTCTTAAATGTTAGTCTTTGAAAAAATGGTCATTGTAATTTGTTAAATTGCATTTATTTATTTACTTTATTTTTATCTCGATTTAAAACCCCGTCTCTGGCTTACAAATCCAACAATCCCGCTTTTGCAAACCAAACAACAATTCTAAAATAAATAAAAACTGTCACGAAAACATGCATTTTAATATTTTGCTTCTCTGAGTCATAATAACGTATTTCAGTAGAGATAAGTAGACGATGTCAAGCAGATTGCATCACATTAGATCGCATGATAATATTGCTAAAATAGCTTTGAAAGCTAAACAGACATTGTGTTCAGGATTGAATAGATGAATACATAGATAAAAATTTATCCAAAAAATAACCCGCACGAAGATTAAGTGTCACATTGAGAAAAAAGACATTACATTTCCCCGATCACATGTTTTAATTTAGATCAAAATTAAATCAGGTGATTGAGTAGATATCATATTTCCATGTGACATTGAGTAAAGAGTAAAAATTATGTGGAAAAAAATGTAATCAACTTTATTATAAATATTGTGAACGATTTATTTTTCCTGTACTAAAATAAATAAATATATAAACAACTTCTAAAAAAAATTCTCAGATTGTTCAAATAAATACAGGAAACAATATCCATGTAAATTATTCATTTTCTATTTTAATTGTTCATTTTAAATTCTGTCTGAAATTATTAGATATAAACATTCAGGTAGATAAAAATCTAATCGTTTTTTTATATTTTCCTATAAATTCAAAATACAGTCGAGTCTCTCTATAACGGAACTCCATACATCGAATTTCTCTATATAACGAATTTTTAGCAGGAACGGTTCCCTTTTCGCATTATTACATTAAAAACAATCTCTATATAGCGAAATATTGATCTCCATATAGCGAATTTATTCTTTAAATTGGTCTTAATTTACTCAGTTTTAAAAGGCTTCGAAATCATATGAAATCAATTTTTCATCACTTATTTTTGATTTATCGTCAGTGCTGAGTTTTTTTTTTTTTCTCTATTACTGCTCTCCTTGTTCTTTAAATCCAACGAATTCATCCCATCTCCCACACACCTTTCCACATCCTTCTCAAAATAGAGTCAATTGGATTGATGCACATGTAAGAGAGGAATCAATGAGAGGCTTTCAAATGGAGGAAAATGTTTACTACAATTTTTCATTCCTTGCTAAAATTTGAGCTTTTTTTTTTTTTTTTTTTTAAGCGTAACAATTTTAAAATCAAAACAACAAAAAATCACAGATTTCTTCGTCTGAAATTAATGCA
Source organism: Maratus speculifer (assembly GCA_964019185.1). Classification (NCBI taxonomy): domain Eukaryota; kingdom Metazoa; phylum Arthropoda; class Arachnida; order Araneae; family Salticidae; genus Maratus; species Maratus speculifer. Next base: position 70,482,275 of record OZ025303.1, read on the forward strand.
AGTCTTCTTTATTTGATTTTCATTAAGCTTTCAAATAAACGTCTGTTCTCTTTTTTGAAGAGCTTAAATAATTAAGAAATAAAATATTAGGTTAATATTTACTTTTAAACATTTCAAATTATTAATTCAAAAGATCAAAAACAATATTTGTTCAAATTTCACACATTAAATACGATTTTTAGCATCATTCTCTATACATTGAATTTCTCTATATAACAAATTTTTTGCTGAAACGGTGGATTTCGTTATATAGAGACTCGATTGTATATAATAGATATCGTCATTGTCACATCAGGAAATATCAGATCAAAACAGCATCTTCTTGCATATTTTGAAAGATTCCACATCTTTAGACAGAAATTGAATGTGCCATTCAACCTCCTTAGGGGCCGTCCATCAATGATGTCATACTTCGGGGGGGGGGGGGGGCTCGGGAAATTGTGACAGTTTGTGACAAGGGGATGGGAGGAGGTAACAAGAAATGTGACATCACATATTATTGTTAAGATAAAACATAAAAAATCAGCAAATTAAGTTATTTTTATTATTACAGTTATTTTTAAATTAAAGTATTTTGTGTTCATAAAGTAAAGATAAAATGTAAAGCTAAATATAATAAATTTAATTTTAAATTCCAAGTTATTTGTGCTTTTAATTGTTCTTATATAGTAATATTATATTACTATTGTATATTAATTATGATTTTTGTTGTAAACCTTAATCTTATTTCATGCAAAATTGGTCCATACTAATAATTTTTATTGCTATGCTCACCAATGTCATTAAAACACATAAAATTTAAAAATAACATTTTAAATATGATTTATAATGTTGTACTTTGTTTCTGAACAGCAAATATATGAATATGGAATATAGCGTGACGTGTGACATCTTATGACAAAGAGGGGAGTGGGGATAAAAAATATTGAAAAAAGCATGACACCATTTATGGACAGCCCCTTACGGCGGTATTGAGAATATTTATAAGTTTAATGCTTTTATCGATAATAAATAAATAAATAAATAAATAAATAAATGAAAATCCCAGAATGAGTCAGAAGTAGAGAATGTAGATTTTAAAATACTTTTAAGCTATTCATGCCCGGGCATTTAGTTTTTTAGGTAGCTTTCATTACAAAAGGTAAAAAAAAGCTACCTTTGCAGCCGTCTGGGGGGAAAGCCCTTCCGTAAAATTTTGGTACAGTAGAACCCCACAAATTCGGACCCCGATAATCCGAATCTCCGGATCGGTTTGGTCATTTTTTTTCAAGTCTGAGAAGCGATTGACTAAATTCCATAGCATTAATTTGTTTCATCGTCGTATTCTGAATAAAAAAAAAAACTTTTTCTGAAATTTTTTCGGAAGAATTAAGTAAAGCAAACATTTTTTCTGTCTGTAAATATTCAATAAGTTTAACATAAAGGTGATTTTCTGTAAGTATGTTTTATTTTATTTAATTTTTTTCTAACTCTCCGGATAATCCGGATTTTCGATAATCCGGATCGGGTCTGGTCCCAATTAATTCGAATTATCGGGGTTTTACTGTATATTTTCCCCGATCATGAGACCCAGACTCTAAAACCACCTTCTGTTCAAATGTTGATATATATATATATATATATATGTGGGTATAAAGGATGAAGTATTAAGCAATAAAAGATAATATACTCAATGATTTAATGAACGTGATATCCCAATTGAGACTCACGTGATGATGCATAAAAAGAACGAGGTGTTCTATAGATTTCAGCGATGGCCAGTTGGATGGATTTTTAATCAAAAGCTCAGGGAAGCTTATTTATTTTAAATATTATTCAGTTCTACTGTTATCATTGAATGTTACTTACATATTTTATGTCTATTAAACCTTTTTATCTTATCAAGAATATTAGTTTTACTTAAGTCATAAGATAATCACTCAATATTCCCACAAGTTTTGGGGGTTCGTTGCCGGGATTTGAATGATTTCGCTGATTTATATTTGAATTTGAATTTCACGATGAAAGCTATTTTACACTAAGAAGATCTAAGTCTAAGAAAAATGTTTTGTTTTTAAACTAATACGTATTATGTAAAAAAGGAACTGTTTGTTATATGTGTAATGATTAGAAATTATCCGTAATCAAGCCTGCAAGATAGTGCACTATATTGTTTTGTTGAAGTGTAAACAAAAATTATAATGTCTGTTCTGAATAAAGCTAGAAAGGCGGACTTGTTAACATTGTGTGATGACCTAGGTATAGTTGTGCCTCAGAGTCCAAGAATCATTGATTTGATAAAGTTGGTGACTGAATCGAAGGATTATGAAGAAAATTTTGTAAAAGTTCGACTTGAAGTCATTGCCGCGGAGAGAATAGAAAAAGAAAGACTAGAAGCAGAAAAAGAAGAAAGAAGATTAGAAGCAGAAAAAGAAGAAAGAAGACTAGAGGCAGAAAAAGAAGAAAGACGATTAAAGCTGGAAGCAGAAAAAGAAGAAAGAAGACTAGAGGCAGAAAAAGAAGAAAGACGATTAAGGCTGGAAGCAGAAAAAGAAGAAAAAAGACTAGAAGCAGAAAAAGAAGAAAAAAGACTAGAAGCAGAAAAAGAAGAAAGACGGTTACGGTTAGAAGCAGAAAGAAGATTAGAGGAAAAGAAGATGGAAATGGAGTACGAATTACGAAAAATTGAACTTCAAGGAAATATGATAAATACAAGTGACGGTTCGGCTGTAACTGGTACAGGTAAGCAACTAGATTTGTCTAAATTAATGTCACACTTTGATGGGAAGGGTGATATTAGTATCTACTTAGCTCTATTCGAGGGACAGATTTCTAGGATGAATATAACAAAAGAGAATTGGGTCATGCACTTATTAAGTTTAATGCCGCTAGAAATTGCTAATGTTATAACTAGAGAACCAGAAACATTAACAAATAACTACGATTATGTAAAAAACTTGCTGCTCAAAAGATTCAAATTGACGCCAGAAGAGTTTAGGCAAAAATTAATGTCGCATAAGAAAGAAAACTCAGCCATTTGGCGCGATCTAGCATTTGAGTTAAGGAATTATTTAGAAGAATGGATTACCGGTCTTGATGTATCCAATTTTGAAGATTTAAAAGAATTAATATTAGTCGATCAAATCAAGAGAAGGTTACCGATAGAAATGAAAGAACATTTTATCGATGATCTTCCAAAAATTAAAAGTGTTGATACATTAGTTTGTAAACTAGATGATTACGAAACAGCAAGACGTAATATTAAAACCCTGAATAGAAATTTACACCGCTTTGAAGAAAGAGAGCCAAAAATGCGCGAAAACAACAACACAAAACCATGGTTACCATATCAACGTTATAATACTTTAAGAAGACAACAATTTAAAGATAATACAGATAATGTAAATGAATTTTCTTATTTAAATGAAAAGAACAGGGCACAAATTATGTGTTTCAAAAGTAATCGTCTTAGCCACGTAATATCGCAGTGTAATAATGGGAATAATAAACAAATAAAAAATGACAGCCAAAATCGGAGCCAAAATCCGCGATTATCCAACTACAAAGAGATGAATTCCGCAGTAATCAAGCAAACTAACAGTGCCAAATCAGATTACATGAAAAATATTGATATTAACGGTGAAAAGACACAGATCTTCTTCGACACTGGAAGTGATATCAGTTTGGTGAGTTACGAATATTATACGAAAATAGGCTCGCCAAGATTATTTTCAAATAATATCTTTTTGTCCGGCATAAATAAAATAGTTGTTTATCCAAAAGGATACTTCCCATATGAATTTAATATTGATGGTTTTCTAATCAGAACAAATTTGTACGTGCTAGAATCTCTTGAATATGATATTTTACTGGGATATGATGTCATTAGCAAATTAAATTTGGCGATAGACGAGAATGGAATTAAGATCGTTGGCAAACGCAATAGTATTCAAGTAGGTTACACTAAAGTTCAGAAGAATTCTGATATAAAATTGAATCATGCTGCCAAAAATAATAATGAAATGAAAACGTCTACGTTAGATAATTCACGCGATGAAAATGTTATACTTGCAAATGATAATAATGCAGGAGGTAATCACTTGATTAATTTCGCGAGAGTCATAGAAGAAAATGAAATTGATTTGAATCACGTGAGAAATTTGAAAATTAGAAAAGAAATAAATGAGAAAGAAGAAAATTTAATTAGTAAGAAAAGATTGAATGAAAGAAACGAGACATCACAAACAGGACGAATGAATGACCTAAAAGAAAAACGCAATTTATGTGCACGCGCCAATGAAAATAAAAATGAAACGAGGAAAATTAAAAAATATTATAAACGGAAAAATACGAGGGAAGAAAGGAATATTGAAGGAGTTAATGCAAATAAACAGAAATTTATCAGAAATTACAAGAAGCGTGATTACAATGATAGAGATGAAGAAAAGAAATATTATTCGAGAAATAATTTTGATGGAAAACGTCACACATATGAAAATTGGAGAAACAGCAAACAGAAATATTTAGAGGTACAGCAAACAGAAAGAAAATATGAAATTTTTGAAAAAGAAAGGGCTGAACCGTGTGAAAAGGATACTTTTAAATTTAAAGGCAAAAGAAGCATAAAAACAAATTTTAATGGTCCGTGTAGAAATCTATATTTTTGGAGTAATGGTAATTATAGAAAGCAATTTAACATGATGAGAAAAGTACCTAACAGATATGAATTAAATGATACCAAGTTAATCCAAGAAATGCAGTATGGAACAGGAATGAAAAGGAGAAAATTCCATGGACCTAATAAAAACATTATAGAAAAATCACATGATCATTATGATGCAAAGAGGATTGGAGACCATGGTGGACAAGATATCCACTATTGCAAAATACGTCAAGCCGTGGGGTAATGCATCTGCATAATGTTAGATGTTTTTGTTTTATGTTTACTTGTAACGATAGATGTTGTTGTTTTATATTTACCTGTTTTATTTCTATAAATTTGTGTCTAAATTTTAATAGGCAGCTGGCGAGGTCGCCAGGAACGTCAGGATGACCGAAAATGTGGGTATAAAGGATGAAGTATTAAGCAATAAAAGATAATATACTCAATGATTTAATGAACGTGATATCCCAATTGAGACTCACGTGATGATGCATAAAAAGAACGAGGTGTTCTATAGATTTCAGCGATGGCCAGTTGGATGGATTTTTAATCAAAAGCTCAGGGAAGCTTATTTATTTTAAATATTATTCAGTTCTACTGTTATCATTGAATGTTACTTACATATTTTATGTCTATTAAACCTTTTTATCTTATCAAGAATATTAGTTTTACTTAAGTCATAAGATAATCACTCAATATTCCCACATATATATATATATACAGGGTGTCCGAAAAGTCTGGAAACGGCCGAATAACTCGAGAAATACACATGAGATTGAAAAACGTAAAAATACGTGTTAAATATTTTTAAATAAGCTACTCTGTGATACCAAATTTGACCTTCGAAACCGACCACCTGGGGGTCAGAGGGGGTCCAACTTTGAAATCTTAAATTATAACCCTCATTTTTTATTGCAGATTCGGATTCTACGGACAAAAATACGTAACTTTTGTATTTGATGTTTATTTCAAATCTTCGTTTATCACGGTGTAATCGAGCATATTAAATCGATACATATTCCCGCTTTTCCAACGGGATTTTCCCTAATCGAAACTGATTGGGCAGAATTTTTGACGTCAAATTCCTCGTCTTTTGTAGGAATAGCGTTTCCTGAAAATCACCCGTGGCGATTATTTCAATAGTGCTACACTGTTAAAAATTTGACCCAATTGCTGCAGCGTCATTCCACAGCTATTATAGAATATCTCTTTTGTGACCAATGAGAATGCTCCATAACACAGTAAAGTAATCGTTTTCTATAAAAGCGGTGGAGTGACGATGCAGCAAAAGGGTCAATTTTTTTATAGTGTACTTTACTGTGTTATGGAACATTCTCATTGGTCATGAAAGAGATATTCTATAAAAGCTGTGGAGTGACGCTACAGCAAATGGATCAAATTTTTAACTGTGTAGCACTACCGAAATAATCGGCACGGGTGATTTTCAGGAAACGCTATTATTGCAAAAGACGAGGAATTTGATGTCATAAATTCTCCCCAATTAGTTTCGATTAGGGAAAATCCCGTTGGAAAAGCCGAAATATGTTTCGATTTAATATGCTCAATTACACCGTAATAAACGAGGATTCGAAATAAACATCAAATACAAAAGTTACGTATTTTTGTCCGTAGAATCGGAATCTGCAATAAAAAATGGGGGTTATAATTTAAGATTTCAAAGTTGGACCCCCTCTGACCCCCAGGGGGTCGGTTACGAAGGTCAAATTTGGTATCACTGAGTAGCTTATTTAAAAATATTTAACACGTATATTTACGTTTTTCAATCTCATATGTATTTCTCGAGTTATTCGACCGTTTCCAGACTTTTCGGACACCCTGTATATATATATATATATATATAACATATATATCAACTATCATGTGTGTATATATATATATATATATATATATAATCTTTGTCATGCTCTAACTATCGTATTTATGAACCGATTTGAATGAAACTTGGTGTGTACATAGTACATACTAATGTCTCAACCGAGTTTGTTGGCCAGTATCATCTGCCATCTTGTTTCAAAATGAAGGCTATTTAATTTTTTTAATTTAAACTAAAAGTTAAGTACAAAAAAATTAGAAATTGAAAAATATTTTTCTTGTATGTGTTGGACTTTGATACAAAGATTCTAGAACATTTTTGTTTTGTCTGTATCTTTAAAAAATGGCTGAGTTATAGTACTTTGAATTTCTAGTATGACTGACATTTTGAATTACTTGATTTTTGGCACGTTGCAACACGGGTATTAATGAACCTATTTAAATGTAATTTGGTGTGTATATGTTACCGTGAAAGACCGAAATTGGAGAATGTCGACTTTCACCGGTGAATGTCAACAAACGCCAAATACGTCGGTGAAAAATCGAATATTTCATTACATTCTTATACATTCGGACCCTCACCGGTGTATGTCGACAATCACAGATGTGCTCTGGTGGAGGTTGAAAAGAGAGGCGCTTGAATCTCTTTCTCCGATTTGAATCCACATAATTTAGTTAGTTTTTTATTACTATTATTTTATTTTCTCATTTAGAACGTACTGTATATTTAAGTAAGTTTTTAACTTCAATTATTTTCCTTACTGATTTTGAATGTACTGTATAATTAAGTTTTTTACTTCTATTATTTTCCTTTCTCATTTTTAATGTATTGTGTGTTTTAAGTTCTTAGTCATTCCTTTCAGAAAGAGAGGCGAAAAATTTATCGCGACTGAATTACGGAGGAAAAAAATATATATGTTACAGGCCAAACCCGATTTTAGGCCAAACTAGATTGGCCTAGTCCAAACTAGTCTATCCTAATGCCCATCGGATAGACTAGTTTTTCCTAGGCCAAAACTAGTCTATCCTAATGCTCATAGGATAAACTAGTTTTTCCTAGGCCAAACTAGTCTATCCGAACGCCCATCGGATAAACTAGTTTTTCCTAGGCCAAACTAGTCTATCCGAACGCCCATCGGATAAACTAGATTTTCCTAGGCCAAACTAGTTTGGCCGAACGGTCATTAGGATGAACTAGTTTAGCCTGCTATTCATTGGTTTGAACTAGTTTATCCTAGGCCGAACTAGATTGTACTAGGCCAATTCAATTTGGAGTGATTTTATTGAATCTAAAGATCGCCACGGCGCCAACTTTCTAGTTTTGATCTAATTTATCCTAGGCCGATGCAATATGACTCGCTTTTAGCTCACATACTATCAAAGCCTGAGAGCTAATGTGCTCGTAGATTCTGTGTGTGTGTATATAACCATGTACGTATGTACATACTTATGTACGCCCGTACGTACGTCGGACTAATATATAGCGACTAATATGACGGATTAATGTGGAATTAATATAACACAAGCACCTAAGTGTTGGAATTTGGATGCGATTTAGTTCAAATCAGCAGGCTTCGCCCGCTATCGGGCCCCTTGTTTTATATAAAATCTCGAAACGGGCGTATGTTGAAGCGAATGAACCTCGAAGAGAAAAAAACATGATGATAAATATTTAAGAAAAAAGATTCCGCATCGAAATACCACTATTTCCTAATAGTAATTTTTGTAAAAATGTTATATTCTTGTTGGAACATTTTGAAACTTACAGTTTATGAAACTTACAGTTTTGAAACTGACAATTTATGGCATATTTGATATAAATTTATAAAAAAAAAAAAAAAAAAGTCACATTTCGGCGTGACAGAGGGTGTGGATGCGAACAAAATCGCGAAATATAACGGAAATTCTAGCTTTTAAAGCACCGCGACCTCAAGTAACATATATACTATTAGGTTGTTTAACGGAGTTTCATTCAGATACAATTTTGTTAATAATAGAGTGCACTCCTTGGTGTTGGAATGAGAAACTAATACAACATGGCTTAGTTAAAACTTGCTGGCTTCGTCCGCTATCTGACTGGCCTAGGCAGCGGGGTTATGGTTGGAAATTTGTTCGCTTCGAGGCTCTTTCGAAAAGGAGGATTACATTCGGCGGTGCGTACTCAGCACGCTTGCTACGATTTGAATTTCGTTTGCTTCGAAGTGCGTTCGAAAAGAAAGAGGGCATTCGGCAGTACGTGTGCAGCACACCTGCTATACGCTGTCGCAAGCTGTAGAGATGCGGCTGAAGAACTAATGCACGAAATTTAATAAAAATTTACATTCAGGTAGTCTCTGATCTAAATTGATGCTGATTAGTTGTCGGTGTAAATCGCTCATCAAGTGGAGCTGCTGTTTTGCATTTTTTGTGATTTACGCATTAGCTTTATCTTAACTAATACACGAATTTCCATCAAACATCACATTCAGTTCGTCCATGAGATGAGTTGGTGTTGTTTCTATTTTGAAGTTAATCACTCAACATGGCTATGCTATGCTGCATTTTTAACAATTTTTACAACAGCTGTATCTCAATAATTAATGAACTGAATTTAATATAAATTTATATTCAGATAGTCCCTGATATAAATTGATTCTGATTACATTTTCATGTAAATCGTTCAAAAATCACTATTCGTCAATAGTGGCATTAAACGCGGAACATATTTTTATAAATTTATATCACGTGCCATAAACTATCTTAAAGTTTCAATTAGATCAACCTAGAATTTCCGTTATATTTCCTGATTTTCTTCGCCCCCCCCCCCCCTCTTTCCTTTTCGTAATGGGACTTTTTTTTACAATTTTTATCATGTGTTATAAACTATCACAAAGTTTCAAACAGTTCCAACAAGTATTTAACATTTTTACAAAAATTACTAATAGAAAATTGTGGTATTTGACGCGCCATCTTTTTTCTTAAATATTTAACATCATGTTTTATTATGTTTCTAAAAGTTTCAAATAATGGTAATATTTAATTATCAACTAAAACCTTAAAAAGTGCTGAGATAAAAAAAAAAAATCTAGCGTCCTCTTACTCTCCCCCCCCCCCCCATCCTAAATTTTAAGTGTCATGCTTTATTTAAGCTTTTTCTTATTTTTAAAAGGATTCGGATATTTAGTTTCTTAATATGAACAATTTCGCCTGAAGTGATGTGTGCAAAAAACAATATCTGTTACGAATTAAAAATCTTTTCATAAAACCGAAAGTCTCTGTCCGATTGAAAAAAAAAATCCGTTCTACGTTTATATCTCAGAACCCCCCAAATTAATCAGGTAAACGCCTTATCAGAAGGAACATACATCCAAAATTTGAAACAAATCGGTAAATTCTCTGTGAAAAACCTATTTACATAAATTAAGAGTGTTACCTCCCATTGCTCCTTTCTTTATACGTAAACAATAAACACCCACAACTGATCATGGATGTACCTTATCAAAATGATATTATACCTAAAATTTTAATAAAATCTGATCATTTTGCATGGAAAACTGACTTAACTAATTAAGGAGTTGTGTGTGTGTGTGGGGGGGGGGGGGTTGCGGATTAGCCTTTTGTTCTCCTCCCCTTATTCTTATTCAATGAACCCCTGGAACTAATCAGGAAAGTTCATTATCAGGATAAATCTATGTCCAAAATTTGAAGCAAATTGGATATTTCTATCAGGACTTATCGCATTACGTACACACGTACGTACATACGTACGTACATACGGCCATACGTACGTAAATTTTACATACACATACACAGAATTTTCGAGCACATTAGCTCTCAGGCTTTGATAGTCTGTGAGCTAAAATCGCGTCAAACTGCATCGGCCTAGGATAAAATAGATCAGAATTAGAAAGTTGGCGCCGTGGCGGTCTTGAGATTAAAAAATATCACGCCAAATTGAATTGGCCTAGGACAATCTAGTTCGGCCTAAGATAAACTAGTTCAAACCAATGAATAGCAGGCTAAACTAGTTTATCCTAATGACCGTTCGGCCAAACTAGTTTGGCCTAGGAAAATCTAGTTTATCCGATGGGCGTTCGGATAGACTAGTTTGGCCTAGGAAAAACTAGTTTATCCGATGGGCTTTCGGATAGACTAGTTTGGCCTAGGAAAAACTAGTTTATCCGATGGGCGTTAGGATAGACTAGTTTGGCCTAGGAAAAACTAGTTTATCCGATGGGCGTTAGGATAGACTAGTTTGGCCTAGGCTAATCTAGTTTGGCCTAAAATCGGGTTTGGCCTGTAACATATATATATATCTCGGACATGTTCAACGTTCACCATTAGTGCATGGTGAATGTCGACATTTACCGGTGTAAGTCAGAAATAAGGATATTTAGCAAATATTTCGGACATACACCAAGCGACTATGTGAATGTTGACATTCACCAGTGAAAGTCGACATTCTCCAGATTTCAGTGTTTCACCGTAAGATATATAGTACATACAAACGTCTCGACCAAGTTCATTGGACAACATCATCTGCCATCTTGTTTCAAAATTAAAAATCCCATGTTTCCCATTTAATTTTTTTTTTAATTTAAAATTAAGTACAAAAAAATTAGAAATTTAAAAATATTTTTCTTGTATGTGTTTGTGTTTGATACAAAAATTCATTTTTTGTTTTGTCTATATCTTTAAAAAGGGCTGAGTTATAGCACTTTGAATTTCTAAAGTGGGTGACATTTTGAAAAATCTATTTTGTTAGCGACAACACTCGGAAATATCAACCGATTTCAGTGTGAGTGAGCATGTGTACAGGACTTACTTAGATCTCTTACAAGGTCATTGATTAATTTCACCCATCATATTGTTTTAAAATGGCAGGCACTTCATTATATAGCCAAATTCAGCAATCGAATGTAAATCGCTTTAAATAAAATCAGATTGTATAAAGTTTATTAATTTCCCGAAATTCGCATTCACATTCAATGTTGATAAAAACATGTATTGAATCTTCTATTATCGTGTTCCACTAATTTGAGCTTCGTACGGTTGAATAATATACATTGATTTTTTTTTTTTTATTATTAAAGTATATGAAAGCTACCTCTTCCCCCCCGGTGCTGCCCGGAAGAATTTTTTACACTTATAATTAATGTCAATAATAATAATAATAATAAATGATAATAACTTGATCACAACAGAATCCCTCTACAAGAGATGTATGAATATTATTGTTTGGCTGCATTGATAATATTATTTGCGATGTAAAGTTAGAGTTATATATATAAACTAGCGGACCCGACAGACGTTGTCCTGTCACCGACAGACGTTGTCCTTCCTGGCACCGACTCCAGAAAATCAAATAAATGTACTTAAATATAGTAATACGCACGATAAACACTACGCTCTTAATTTAACTTCTTATTACAATTATGTAAGGAAATTATTTTTCACTCTTCAGTATTTTTTGAAGTCGGTTCAATTTTTGATAGAAAAGTTTATTTTTCTCTTTTTTGTTAAAAGGTAACGATTTTCTGAAGTCAGTTAAGCAAAATTATAATACAGGCTATATTACTGTAAAGCATACACGTTTGACAGGAGCGGGGTTCGAACACGCGATCCCTTTCTTCGAGAAGCAGAGCTTATATCTGGCGCCTTAGACAGCTCGGGCATTCCGTCCGCACTCTATTCATCGAACTTATTCAACACTTTTAATTAGCGAAAAATCACTAACTATTAGTTTTTGCCTAGTTACTAAAAAAGTACTGAATCAATTTCGATGAAATGTGAATCTAAACCATTCTCGAATCCACTGGAACACACACACAAAATTTCATTAAAATTGGTCCAGTCGTTTAGGAGGAGTTCAGTGACATACACACGCACATAAGATTTATATATATAAAGATAAGGATTCAAAATTTCAGGTTTTTGCGCCGAAGACATCGCCAAATTAGGAAAAGGTGAATTATCTCACGAACTGGATTTAAACGAATTTGCTTAGTACCATTCGATTCAGAATGAAAAAATGCACTAAAATATGTTATCAGTTGAAAAATATCTACAAAAGCCGATTTTAAAGGAATTTTTTAAAGGTTCGTTCTTTTTTTTACCCTCCTTAGGGTGGGAATTTTCGAAAATCCCTTCTTAGCGGCACTCGATGTTATAAGAAGTATTTTTACCCCAATTTTCAAGGTTTTTGGTTCGGTATATTTTTTGTGCTGTGATTAATACGAAATCCAGACTTTCTTTTATATACATAGATAAGCATTGAAAATTTCAGGTTTTTGCACCTACAAAAGCCGATTTTTAAGGAGTTTTTTAAAAGTTCGTTCTTTTTTCTACTCATCTTAGGGGTGAAATTTTCGAAAATCCCTTTTTAGCGACACTCGATGTTAAAAGAAGTATTTTTACCCCAATTTTCAAGATTTTTGGTTCGGTAGATTTTTTTGTGCTGTGATTAATACGAAATCCAGACTTTCTTTTATATTTATAGCACCTTTAATTAGCGAAAAATCACTAACTTTTAGTTTTTGCCTAATTACTAAAAAAGTACTGAATCAATTTCGATGAAATATGAATCTAAACCATTCTCGAATCCACTGGAACACACACACAAAATTTCATTAAAATCGGTCCAGTCGTTTAGGAGGAGTTCAGTGACATACACACGCACAGAAGATTTTTATATATAAAGATTATAGATATAACGTGAAGTCATTTTTCGGTAGTCAATATAAAAGGTTGTATATATTATTGAAAAGTTGTATAATAAATTTAAATGGATTTGATATCTTGTAAATTTACAAAGTCATGGATTTTTTCTTCTTCAACCCCCCCCTCCCCCTTTTTGTTTTCATTTTTATTTATTTACGTTAAGAGTTGGTCCTATCAAAAATTTATCAATATAAAGGTTGTAGATAATATTAAGAAGTTTTATAATAAATTTAATTGGATTTGATGCCTCGAGATTTTTATTTTCCCCCTAAAAAACCCCTTTTTTAAGCCTCTTAAGCCCAATTTTGGGTGCGTTCGTAATTATGTAAATACGTAACACCTATTAGTCGTCGTTCTTACCGTCCATCCGCATTTAACAGATCAAAAACTACTCAACCGAATCATCTGAAATTTAAAATATGTAATTTTTGCATAATTTTGTCGAGTCATTTCAAAAATTTTATGAAAATTAAATGCATAGTTTAATTGCAGGGAGAATCAAAAGTATTCCGTTACATTATGCCAAATGGGAAAAATAATTCCAAGTGCATTTTGATAGTGTTACTCTTTCGAAGATAATGAAATTGAAATACATCTTTGAAATATATACTAAAATATACATTCTGTATAATTTGTGGTGCAAAGAATATTTGAAGAGACTTTATTTATTAATTAATAAGAAACTTTATTCGTTATTCATTTACAGGGCTATTCAAAAGTATTCCATTACTTAATGGTACAGGGGAAAACTTTGTTTGGGACGCATTTTAATAATTATACTACTTCATATTTTATTAAATTAATTTAAGTTGCTAAAGTTTACTACAAGTTACTTTCTGTATAATAGAAAGTAGATAGCATTTACAGGGATACACAAAAGATTCCAGATACTCTACTATATCCAAAGAACTATGCGCCATTACACCAAGATCTGAATATTTACAAAACTTCGTTATAGTACGAACGCACCTCATTTGCTACTCTTGATGTGCAAATCAAAGTTATTCATTTTATCAATGATTTGCCACATCCATATTTTTGCCTCCCCCCCCCCTTTTTAACTCCTTAAAACGGGAGCCTTTTACGAAATTTTTTATGTTTTGTCACCGGCTTTAAAAACGAGAAATGTGTGCCTTATTTAATAGAGAAAATGCTTCGATTAAATAAGGTAAATTTTACAGCATAATTTTATTGTAATAATATATTGGTGGAGATAAACAAGGATTCTTAAGCCTTTTTGCGGCATGTAAACCTGTCGCTCGTCCTCAAGGGGTTAAAGAAAAAATAATAACATTAAAGTTATTCAATATCTATTACTTACCCATCATACGTAGTATAGGGTAAGTCTTGCAATCGTTTTGAAAATCGAAAAAAAAAAAAAAGAAATTGACGGATTTACACGTTTACGATAGTGGAGATTCCGAAAAACATATTTTCAGAAAAAAATTTTGCCGTCTGTCTGTCTGTAAACCCTTTATCTCCCGAACAAATTGAGATAGAGACTTGAAATTTTGTATGTACTTAGTATGTAAGGATGGGACGAAGCCTATTTAATATCAAAAACCTCGATTATCGGAAACTATTTTTTTCGAACTCTAGAAAAATTCGTCCTGATGAAAGGTACATAAAAATTTTCGATTTTTTTAATTTTAAGGAATGGACGTAAAAGGCAATAAAATGACACGAATTTTGCATAAAGAACGAAGTCGATCGGATTATTAGTTGCCGAGATATTTGTAATCCTGTTTTCCACATTCTTCGGTTTTTCATGACCCTGTATTTCATTCATATTTCAATTCAGAGGTATATTTTAATTGGAAATGAGACGTTTAATCCGATACAGTAAATTGTTAGTTAATAGAATTATTATTTTTGGAGTTATAAGGATGTTTCTTTTATGCAGTTCGGTACTACTTGAGTAGTTTGCCGTTTTATATAATTTGTCGAAATTGGTACATCAACAGTTCTTTAATATAGCATTACTATGTATATTAACAATATTTAAATTTTGTTTATGAATTTCAATGCATTGCATAAATAGTTTTCACGTGTTTTATTTTCATATACATATCCATGATGGGTAAGTATTACGGTGGCCCTTAACGACTAGTTTTAATTAAGAAGTTATGAGTTTTTTTTCGGTTTTCACAACCCCCTCCCGATTTCCACTCTCTTGGTCCGATGTTGCATATTAACGAACTTAACCGAGATTTTACACCCCCTTGATTTTATGTGTAAGTTTTGAAGAGATTTGAGCAGAATTATGGAAGTTAAAGTGGTTCATAAAAAAGTGCAAATAGATAGTTTTTTACTGACAAGAAAGGTCTCCATACTGGGCATACTCAGAACTTTTTGAAAAAAATACTGATTAAACTACTCATGTATTTAATAAAGGATCAGTCAAATTTAGCGGCGGAATTACAGAAAAAACTCAGTTAAAGAAAAAAGAAAAAAATACTTTTGAGGATTTGGCGCGAAAAGACGAAAGCGTCACGCGATTTGGCGAACAGCATTTTTCCCTCGCCAAAAGCAAACGATTTTAATGCACCTGAAAATTTTTTGTCAGTTAAATTTTAGAATACGTGTAGATAGTATTTAATGAATTTAAATTTGAATAATGACAGAGTTTGACACATAGATGTATTTTATGTTATATATTTTTGTTGCTTTTGCTGCAGTTATTTAATCTTATCATTTTAAAAATAATTACTTATGTATAAAATACTTTCATATTGAAAAGTATTTTTTTCATATATTTAAGCGTATAACAAATTAAAGGCCAGATGAAGAATACTGCAGTAATGCATTTCAATATCTGAGAAGTTTTTGTTTCCATAGCAACAAAATTGAATCGACAAAGCTCAATTAGATTGGAGTTAATTTTGAGATTTAAATAATTTTAATTAATGTAAATTTTGTTTTAATTCATAAAATTTCATAGGTTTTTTTTTTTCATTCTAAATACATTTTGATAGAAATATAGTTCAAACAAACCAAAGCTGACAAACCTAACGTTATAAATAAAATTTCTTTAAACAAGTACAAGATGAAACATTTTTACCATAAAAAGAATTTGACATAAAAAAGTGCTTTTTGAAATTTTATTTTGTCGCCAACCGATGATAAATCGCCAAATAAAAGAAATGCTCATTATTTTTTTACGAACGTTCTATTGGGGTTCCGCCAAATTTTTGTTTACAAACGTATATATCCACATGAGAAGAACATTCTGTAATTTTTTCAGAATTTTCTGAGTATGCCCGTATGGAGACCTTCCTTGTGAGGGTGGTTTTAGGTTACAGAAGTTATGATCAGTGTACATCTGCAAACTTTTTTCAGAAATTCTAATATAGGAGTAAATGTAATAGGTAGATTTTATACGAAATCTACCTAAAAGAGGAAACATTTTACTGTGGTTTTTAAACAAATATTATTTGTGTTGTACTTTAAAAACTGATATTTGAACTTGTTTATTGTTATATTTTTCTTTTTAGTATTTATTTAATTATTGCATTATATTCATTATTTAATCTGTTATTTTTTTTTTTAAGTTTGCTACCCATGATGCCTCTGCTTCAAGCGTAGGTTTAAATGCCCAGAATGTGGGGATGGAAACTGTAATTGGAAATTCGGATGCTTCTACAAATGTAAGTTTATTCTAATTATTTGAATTTACTCTTTCAAAAAGTTTAACCTTTCTTTTCATACATATAGAAGACTGTCAAATACACCTATATTTGCTCCTTGTTTGTTTTTAAATGTAATTGTTCTGAAAATACTATTGATACTTAACGAAAATTCCATTTGAGTCTCTGGTTAAAAACTGATCTTTTTTAAAGCCTATCATATGCAATTTAATTAAATTTCAGCTATGAAATTACGCTTGGAATTATTTAATATTTAATACTTTATTTATCATTTGCTAATAACTAAGCGTATAAATCAACAAAGTGAAAAATGTCCAAGCCGGAGATCGAACCCGGAATCCTTGGAACATAGCTCTCCAAGTGCTCTACCGTTTAAGGGGGATCAGGAGTTGAAAACTTTTTTAAAAAAATCGATTTTTTATGATCTAGTTTGATTATTCGATTAATTCTTAACTCAATGCAAAAAACCGCATAGAAATATTGCTATTTGTAACGGAGTTATAAGCATTTATTTCATAGCCGCATCCACATAATTTCAACTAGTCGCGTTTTCTCAAAACTTGATTTTTGACGACTAACACGAAGATTTAAATAAAAACTATTTGATGGAATGACTTAATTTTTTTTTGCATGCATATAACATCATTATCTAGATAATGAATTAAAGATATAACTATCACTTAAAAAAAAAAAAAAAAACATTATTAAAAAATCTCTCAAATTTGAAAATTTAAAAAAACCCCAAAAGTACAATTTTTTTCCATTAAAAATACTCAAAATATTAAACTATCCAAAATATAGTAATTCATTATCTAGATAATGATATTATACGCATGCAAAAAAGAAAAAATAATAAGCCATTCCATCAAATAGTTTTTTTTAAATCTTGGTGTTAGTCGTCAAAAATCAAGTTTTGAGAAAACGCAACTTAAAGTTGAAATTATATGGGTGCGGCTATGGAAGTGTTGATACATAAATGCTTATATCTCCGTTAAAAATGCAAATATTTTTATGCGGTTTTTTGCATTGAGTTAAAAATTAATTGAATAATCAAACTAGATCATAAAAAAATCGATTTTTTGAAAAGTTTTCAACCCCTGAGCCCCCTTAGGTTACGAGGACGACACCCAGCTTGGCATTTTTCACTCCCACATGTTGGCAAGGCTGCATTGCAGCACAAAATGGAATAATCTTCATGAGACACAGTCTTGAGACATAACATGAGACACAAACAAACCCAGCATCGGCAAGCACATATATAATTAAATAAATTTTTAGTTATGAAATTACGCTTGAAATTATTAAATATTTAAAACATGATTTTTCACTTGCTAACTAAGCCGTCACCTGAGAATAATAAGGTTCCATCTGTGTTTTTGAAAAAATTGACTTGCCGATATAGAAATGTTCTATTTTTATTTTATGAAGACATTTCTGGATTAAAATAATGTCATATTATGATTGTAAGGTCATATGTAAATTATATATAACATCATTTTGATGTAAAAATACCTTCATAGATACAAATAGAACCTATCTATATCGATAAGTCAATTTTATAAAAAACACAGATAGAACTTTATTATTCTCAGGTGACAATGCGTGTAAACCAACTTTAATGAAAAATGTCCAAGCCGGGGATCGAACCCGGAATCCTTGGAATAGCGCTTTTAATGCGAGATTTATAACTTTCTAACTAAGCATATAAATTAACAGAGTGAAAATGTCCGAGATGGGTATCGAACCCGAGTATTGAAGCTCTATTACAAGGGTTCCGGGTTCCATGCTCGGCTTGGATGTTTTTCATCCTGTTGGTTTATACGCTTAGTTAGAAAGTTATAAATCTCGCATTAAACATTTAATAATTTCAAATGGAATTTCATAGCTGAAAATTAATTAAATTGTATATGTGTTCATCAATGCCGGATCTGTTTGTGACGCATATTATGCTTCAGGATTGTGTGCTCATGGAGATTATCCCATTTTGTGCTGTAGTGCAGCCTTGCAAACACATAGGCGTGAAAAATGCCAAGCTGGGATTCGTCCTCATATTTTAAATAGTAGAGCACTTGGAACGCTGATCCAAGGGTTCCGGGTTCGATCCCCGGCTTGGACATTTCTCACTCTGTCGGTTTATACGCTTAGTTACCAAGTGGTAGATCACATACTAAATATTCAAAGCCTGCCATTTGAAAATATTATTAAATAAAAAAGAATATTGCCCAGTTAAACTGATGGCATTGAGCTCACAGGCTACGCATACTAATTGTACATTACAGCCTTGTATTTTCGTTAATTCCGTTCGAAAAAGAAAGTTAAGAAGGGGAAACAGCTCTCCCCTTTCTCCTTTTTTATACTTAATCATTGAACCTCCTAAACTATCAAGTACATGCTTTATCATATTAAAAAACCTATATCCAAAATTCAGAGCAAATCGGATAATTCTTAATAAAAACCCATTTAGCATTCATATAATTTAAGAGGAGTTATTCTCCTCTTTTATACTTCACCATTAAACTTCCAAAACTATTCAGAGATTTGAACGAAATTGGACAATTCTGATTGAAAAATCCATTTATACAAGTTAAGGGGAGGGGCATTAGAACCCCCGTTCCCCCTGTTTATACTTATTCAATGAACACCTAATAACAGCCACGGAATCGCCTCATCAGAATGATCCTATATCTAAATTTTGAACGAAAACTGTTAATTCTGCATGAAAATCCCGTTTATATCAATTAAGGGGGGGGGGGGCATGAGCCCCCCGTTCCCCCTGTTTATACTTATTCAATGAACACCTAATGACAGTCACGGAATCGCCTCATCAGAATGATCCTATATCTAAATTTTGAACGAAAACTGTTAATTCTGCATGAAAATCTCGTTTATATCAATTAAGGGGAGGGGCATGAGCCCCCCGTTCCCCCTCTTGTACATATCGAATGAACTCCAAAAACTAATCAGGGAAGCGCCTTATCAGGATATACCTATATACAAAATTTCAAGTGGATCCGATATTTTTATCGTGAGTTATCGCGTTACGCACGAACGAACATACGAACGTACGAACGTACATACAGAACGAACGGGCACATAAGCTCTCAGGCTATGATAGCCTGTGAGCTAAAAACCGATTTTTTTTACCGTATTAACTTCTTTTTTATTAATATTAAATTTGCAATTATTTAAATATGGCATTACTACTTTTTTAGTTTGACTTATAATAACTGTTTCTTTTCTTTCAGTTGATTACCCATGACGTCTCTGCTCCAAACGTAGATTTAAATGTCCAGAATGTGGGGATGGAAACTGTAATTGGAAATTCGGATGATTATACAAATGTAATTTTATTCCATTTATTTGAATTTGCACTTTTAAACAGTTTAACCTTTCTTAACGTATACAGGGTGATCAAAAGTCATGACGAACTTAAAAAAAAAGAATACCGTAATTTCGGGTGTATAAGCCGCGGATCAAACAATTCTTTTTCGACCCAGATTTAAAAAAAAAAAAAAAAAAAAAAAAAATGAATGTTACTACTTAGATTGCCGTAAATATTTGTGTTCAGTCACTAAATAAGATTTCTGGGTCCAAAAAGAATTGTTTGATCCGCGGCTTATACACCGGAAATTACGGTAATTTGAAAACGAATCATGATACAAAGATACGGTTTGCACCAAACGGATAGAAAAAAAAAACGAGTTTTGTGTGGCTACGAAAAAAATAATTCTGTTGGCGACCAACAGGTGGCTCTGACGGATTTCTGAATTGCAAGCGCGACAGGTATTCCAAACAGTCACCTTTATGCAAGATGGAGCACCACCTCACATTACTCTCCCTGTGTTGACGCCTGCTACGCTCAATATTTGGGGGTGGGTTGCATTATCAGTCTCTACTTTAATCACGCAATGGCCGCCAAGATCTCCCGATCTCACACCCTGTGACTTTTTGCTGTGGGGATTATTGAAGTCAAAAGTGTACCGCGACCAACCGGCATCACTAGCAGCATCGAAAGATGCCATTTGCGAAAATGTGTCTGCCATAATGCAAGAAATGCTACTCTATGCTGTAAATGGTGAGCTGCCTCGTCTCACAGCTGTATTTCTGAATGACGGACAGTACATCGAACATTTACTTTAGTACTAATTAACTGTAATTAAGCTATCTTGTAAGTTGTCAACATTTTTTTCATTTGTAAATCCTCGTTTTGTGCAATAAATCACTATAGCGCCATCTATTGGTCACCAACAAAACTATTTTTTTTTTTTCGTTGTCGCACAAAATCCCGTTTCTTTTACATCCATTTGATGCAAATCGTATCTTTGTATCTTGATTCATTTTTGAATTATTCATTTTTTAAGTTCGTCCTGACTTTTTGATCACCCGGTATATCCAAGACTTCAAATACGCCTATGTTTGATGCTTGTTGTTTGTTTTTAAATGCAATTGTTCTGAAGTTACTATTGATTCTTAACGAAAATTTAATTTGAGTCTCTGATTAAAAACTAATCTTTTTCTTTTTTAACCTACTTATTGAAAATATTATTAAAAAACCTACTTTTATTACAGTATTAACCCTTCACTGCACGATTTTTTGTATTTGTATGAAAAAAATTGTTTGAAATCTATATATCGGTCTAATGAGAAAAATAGTGAAAAAAGATTTAATTTCAAAATTTCAACTGAAATTTGATATTTTATGGCGTGTACTCTATGTACACTATTAGAATTTTTAAATATCGTATTGCTATATTTTGTAATTAAATCAGCTTAAATTAATTTTATCTGTTTAACACTCTGCGACTTTTTTTATATTAATATTTTTAAATATTCAGTAAAAATAATAAAAGCAGATTTTGCCTTAATAGCTTAGTCAGTGGATTTTTTTGTTGTTGTTCCCGGGGAACAAATTTTAAACCGGGAGGACGCGCGCAGGGCCTAAAAGACCCGGACTGCGTACGGTTTTTATATTTGTAACCACTAATTTTTAAAAAGTAATCTTCAATTTATTTTACCGCAAATTTTGTAAGAATTGTCTCCGTCTTAATAAAATAACTGTTATAATTTGATTTTATTGGTGGCAAAGTAAAAATCATTCATACCTTGAAAAGCGCGCGTTCTCCCGGGTTAATTTCTTGTCTAATATAGCCATCTTACATGAACAAAATAAGTGTTATTCCATTCTATGGACTGTTTTTGATCAATTACAGTATTCATATTAACCAAATTCATGGCACATCATGAAAATTATAGTGTTGTCAACAGGCCCGTAGCCAGGATTTCTCTTCGGAGGGGGCTGAATCTTGAAATTTTTCCTGAATTGACAGTAGTAATTTGTATAATTTAAATCGTAATTAAAAAAGGAAAGAAGGCGTAATTTAAGATATGTTCCTGCATAAGATATGGGATGTCCATTACCAAAATTGTTAGTTTATATATTTTTAGAGTTCTGTTACAATTTATGGTTTTCAAGAGCACTTCCAGTTTCCAAACCTGTTCTTAAACCAGAAGTGTTTTTCGAGGAAAAAAATGCTATAAAATTAAAATAGCACAAACTCAAAATGTTTGAGATGAGCCTCGAGTATTCTAAGAGGAAAACGTTAAAAAATATTGAAATGCAAACAATTAATTTGAATAGATTTAAAAAACAGGATTAATATTAGTGTGCACATGTCTCGAAATACCAGGGCGGGAACTTAAAATTAATTCATACATTAAATTAATTATACGGATTAATTTTCAAATGAAAAAATTAATTGCTACGTATATATGTAACAATAAATTTATATTTTTATTTATTTTACATTATCTGATTATAATAATTATAAATTCAGTACTCTTAGTACAATAAATTTACCACTGCTGCAGAAGCAATTTTCATGACTTCTTTTCAGCCATGAGGTAATTACCTTATCAGGATCTACTGAAATGTCTCAATAAATGCAAATAATTGCAAAGTTACCCAGTCTCTCGTTGGCCATAAAGCTCTGAGGCAAAAATTTAATTATTTTCACTGTCGAAAAAAACCTTTCAGTGCTCGCTGTTGTTATCGAGATTGCAGCCAAGACTGCCAGCAAGCACTTAATCTTTTTTGTACTGTTGCGGTATTCTAAAACTATTAGGACCTCTGCGTTTGTGTTAACTTTAGCAATTCTCTCACAGCATAATTCATATTCAGCTTTCATTTTCGATATTAACACTTCAACGTCAAAATATTAATAGAGATTGTCTAATTTTCTTGCTTTTTTTTTAAGTATATGGAAATCTATTTCAATGTCTTAATATGAAATGAAGCTATCATTCAAACTTCAAATAAGACTTTCTAAACACGGAATAAAGACAACAACTGTGAACTACATTTTAGTAGATGGAATATTATAATTAGGACGTCTTTAGCATGAATTGCAACAAATATTTTTATCGAATAAGAATTGGCAATAACTTTGACAGCCTGAATTGGTTGTCACAAACAAACAGGCTTATGAGAAATTTCCTAACCTCCATGACTGCCAATAAAGCTATTATTAAAGAAAAGTTCCATGTGTTTTCTGAAATATTTTCTAAGTTAATGCAAACGCATTAAACCGCTCAACAAAAGTTAATATGATTTCATGCCCCTCCATAAATCTTGTACCGCAAAGGCACAAGATTCTCTTCCATTTTCTGAGGCTTATGATAAATTGCTTCTTCAAGGGCTGAATTTTCCTTGGTGCGATTTCTAAATACAATTGTCCCTTCATCAACAGTTCTTTATGGCAAGAATAAAAATGCGCTTGGGTAATGCAAAGTTTAACTGGTCGTTTGCACAATGGACGCATATAATTTTGGAATACTTATGGCGAATTAAAGACTACACTCCATTAACATTACTCGTCATACTAGCCGCTCCGTCATAAGCCTATGCAATGCATTTAGACAAAGAAATACGCAGTTCATCACAACGTTGTACTATTTATTCTGTTCTACTATCAGTGAACAAATCCTTTATTTTAATTAAACCCAAAATATCTTCCCGAATCATTGGGTTTTTAAATGTTATAAATTAATTGTCCACATATCTAGCTCAAAAAGGAAGCTGTTCTGTGCTTGAACTATCCATAGTTTCAATAGCAATCAAGCCAAAACAGATTGCGTTATTTATTTCAATAATCAGTTTTTCTTTAACGATATGCAAGCCTATCTGAATGTCTGGGTTGAAATAAGTAGCATTTCTACGACCATTTATAACATTTCAATTCATCAACTCCAGAATTTTCTCTAAATCTTAAACAAGCTCTTAGCTTATCATCTTCTTTATCGGTTCTCTAACATTATAGGACTGCTTTTATGGTCACCTCTAAATAGCATTCCTTGCTCTGTTAAAATGTTAAATATTCACATTCTTGGAAACTTTATAAGGGACGCTATGAAAAACTAAAAAAAATAAAATCCCTAAACAAGGGTATCCATTCTTGAAGTTCTACAAAAAACTTTCCCGCACAAGCAGACTACTCTGCGCACACTTTCTTTCGATTAAAGATTCATGTGCAAACAATTTAATACAAAGTTATTCAATGAAGACCAGGGAACGCCATGGCGACTTTGGAAGTTTGTCGATATCTTATCGTCTTTCTTCGCATCATTCCTTTTAAAATCCTCCTACTACTTGTGTTTTTTTTTTTCTTATAAAAAGTTTTTTACAGTTATAGCGTTATTTTTAAATATGTTTTCTTAAAAATTATTATTTTTCACATAATTTTACATTACAAGGATCTATTGAAATTTTTGGGTCCTCTCTCTACAAAACATTTTTACACTGACCACTCTAAGTTTTCATTATATTGTAGTAATATAATGAGGAACATTGTAACACACATGTAAATGTTTTATATTTGACTTCTAAAGTTAAATTATACGCCACATGCGTATTATACTCACTTTTTCTTGGTCAAATTAATGATATGAATTACACTTATCGAATTTTACTGTGCATAAAGTGAAAATAGCGTTTTAACCCTTTATCTACTGACGGTATTTATAAGTACCATAAAAGTTACTTATTATAAAATTCTTTTAATATGTCAATTAGTTGTAATACTGTTTAGAATGAGTTACAGATACATTAATTTATTTTGTTTCAAAAGCATTATTAGTTACACAAAACAAAAACATTTTTAAAAAGAAAATTTATTTTGCCTTTGTATCTTTTCAGATTTCTTGGCGTTGAGGGATGGGGATTTTCTATTTTGGGAATATTTCTATATTTATATTGTAAAATTATAAAATGTAACATCATATTTGTACATTTTATAATTCGACAAAATAATAAGAAAACAATTTAAAATAAAAGATTTGAATGGGGTTATAAATATTGCACAAAATCCCTATAAATTCAAATTTAATTAATCCTTCTGAATCTTTCAAAAATTTATTAAATGATTATCTAAATCTTTTAATTTAGACAATTTACGTAAAATGCTTTAGAATGTAAAATTTTCATGAATTCATAATGCGGTAGATAAAGGGTGTAGAAGAACTGATATTTTATGTAGTAGATACGAATAAAGAACTATATATCCGAATGAGTGATATAATGAGGAATTGCTATAACTCTAAGTATAGAAATTTATATTTTTACAACTAAAAAATGTGTAACTCTAATGTAATGGAAAGATTTAAAAATATATCAAATTTTATACTATCTTTAGCTAAATTATTATATATTTATTCTCATTAACTTTGCAAAATCTTTTTAACTTTCGGGAGGGGCTTCAGCCCCCTTAGCCCCCTCCCTGGCTACGTGCCTGGTTGTCAAGTATGTGCCAGATATGGCACACCGTGCAGTGAAGAATTAACCTATGTTTTTAGATTACAGTTAAATGATTAGTGTTATTTAATTTTAAATTTGCAATTCTTTAAATGTGGTGTTACTATTTTTTTTCGTTTGACTTATAATAACTGTTTCTTTTCCCTTTCAGTTGGTTACCCATGATGTCTCTGCTCCAAACGTAGATTTAAATGTCCAGAATGTGGGGATGGAAACTGTAATTGGAAATTCGGATGACTATACAAATACAACTTTATTCTATTTATTTGAATTTGCGATTTAAACAGTTTAACTTATCTTTTCATACATATGCAAAACTATCAAATACACATACGTTTGATGCTTGTTTGTTTTTAAATGCTATTGTTCTGAAATTACTATTGATGCTAACGAAAATTTAACTTGAGTCTCTGGTTAAAAACTAATGTTTTTTAAAGAATATGAAAATACCATAAAAAATCTATTTTTAGTATAGTTCTAGCTCAAGTCTTTAAAAAAAATGCAAGAATTGCGAAAAAGCACTGATAATCACAATAAAATTTTGCAAAACTTTTTTAAATCGCTGCACAGATTTCAAATAAACTTCTTTGAAAGAAGAAAGCAAATTACTACATTGGTCTAGAAGTTTGAAAGTGCATTTCTTTTACTAATGAGGAAGAATGGTATCAAATCGAGAAAACACACTAAAAATCATATAAAAATTTCAGGAAAAATTCGAAAATTGATATAGAAAATCAGAATAAACTTTTCAAAAAAGGGTTAGGATTTACTTTAAGTCAAACAATGAATGTCAAAAAAATCGTTGCAGATCGCGAAGAAACGCAAAAATCGCAAAGAGTAAAAAAATCACATAAGTCAAAATTTACTATAACTGGATGAAAGTTTCAAATCTAATAATTCCCTTGATGAATGTCAAGTCGTGAAAGTCTAAAAAAATTATTAGATATTAAAAATCGCACGTGGGGAAATTTATTACATCAGGCTTAAAGTTTGAACTGAATTCCTTTTCCTTTTCTCCAAAAATTAACGCGAATTCTAAGGGGGGGGGGGGGGGTAGGGGAAGCCACAAAATTGCATTGAAAATCGCACTAAAAATTGCTACAGTTCAAAAGTAGCAGAGCAGAACATTTACCATAATATTTCAAACTAAATTTCTATTAGTCTAGAAGCCTGAAGCAAAATTTCCTTTTTAAAATGTCAAAACATCATTGTGAAAGCCGAAAAATCGCATTAAAAACAGCAGAATATTAAAAAATCGCGAGAGTAAAAATTACTACAGCAGAAGCTCGATATAACGAGGTTGTTGGGAGACATATTTCAATCCCGCGTTATAACGTAATCGCGGTGTATCGGAATGGTGTTAAAGAAATAAAAAGTGATGAAAACACTAACGCACATTTAATATAGGAGGACCAATTACACTGTTTGATAATATAACAAATAATAAATTCAGCTCATCAGTGTATACTAGATGTTAATTTTTTTTTTAATTAAAATTCATGTACTACTTACAACTAAAGTAGAATTGATTTCCTACAGTTTCGAACAATAAAACTTGTTCATCATCAGGGGAACATTAGAAGATAAAAACTAACACGTTACACAGTACACATAATACTGTATAACGTATTATGTGTACTGTGTAACGTGTTAGTTTTTATCTTCTAATGTTCCCCTGATGATGAACAAGTTTTATTGTTCGAAACTGTCGGAAATCAATTCTACTTTAGTTGTAAGTAGTACATGAATTTTAATAAAAAAAAAAATTTAACATCTAGTATACACTGATGAGCTGAATTTATTATTTGTTACACTAACGCGCTTTTTGAAATGTAGTTAACTTTATCATTCATTGAACACAGACTTAATCTTAATGCTATCTTTAAAAAGTCCATAAGTGTTGTTTGGCGAACTGAGGCGTTTCGTTTCTTTTCGGCATATTGTTTCACATTTGCAAGATGTAGTAAATAAACAGAATCTGAATCCTCTTGCCACTCCATCCACGAAATTACTTTCATTAAGTATGAAATGACTTCACTAACATGTGGAACGTAGTCTTTCTTTACCACATCATTTTCAATTTCATCATCATCTTCTCACTGCAAATATTTATGCGTTACAGTATCAATTATATCCTGGTCTGCAATGACCTCTGAAATTGATTCCTGTTACCAATTTCTATCCAGTCATTTAAATCGTCAACAGAGATATGGAGATGCATAGCACTAACCGCGGACTGAAAATCCCATTTTGTGTTTCACGAAAACTTTAAACGCAAAATTTATCCTAAAATTGATTTTTTTTTTTTCTTTTCGGGGGACATACTTTTCTCCGCGTTAAATCCGAATTCGTGGTACATCGGATCGCTTTATTTCGGGCTTCTACTGTATAGAAGAATATAACATTACAATCGAAAATTTGGGTAAACTGAGTTTTAACCCACTTCTTGGCAGCGTTTTTTTTTTTTTTTTTTTTTTTTTTTTTTTTGACGCGCGATGACTGCGCCATGCTTTGCTTTCTTTTCCGTTTAGGTGCTGCTCTTCTTGGCAACCCTTGGAGATTCGGAGAGATTCCGCTCCTCGGCTTGCGCATGCTCCGTTCGTTCTTTTTTTCTAGTTTTCTTATTGGACGAGAGAGGAGAAACATTTAAAAGTTTGAAGTCTCGCGCCTTGAAATTAATTAAATATCTCGTGTCTCATTAGAGGCCGTTGGATTTCGAAGAGTGTAACATCGAGTGAGTAAATTTTTTGGGGGCAATATACGAGAGATTTTTTTAATTAGAAACCTTTGTTTTGTATTTAAAAGGAAGTATTTTCTACATTTCTATTGTTTTTTTAATGCAGAGACCGTGCTTTGTATTTAAAAGTAAGTGTTTTAGGCCTTTCTTTAGTACTTTAGATGTTTTGAATCTTAATGTTATTTAGTTTCATATTATATATAAAAGAAAAACATTATTTGACTTCAAAGCTTAGTATATTTCTTTAGAAAATATATTATTGATTTCTTTTTTTAGTTAAAAAAAAGGCTGGTTTTGTTTTTAAAAGAAGGTATGTCTTTTGCGTAGTGTCTCCTGGACTTAAATCCCGCTCCGGGAGACAAAACGCAAAAGCGCGCCAATGTGGCGATATTTTGGAAGCGCGCCAAGAAGGGGGTTAAACTCAGTCGCGCCGAAAATTAACTCTAAGACAAAAAGTTTGAAATCGAAATCAGTTTCCGAATGTCAAAAAATCGCTAATGAACTCAAAGAATGGCTGAAAATTGCATTAGAAATCGCGAAGTGTTGAAACCTATTTCTGTAAAGATTCAATATTAAGGAAGAAAACTTTGTAGTAAGAAATCCTACATGAATAACAAAAAATCAACACAAAATGCCAAATATCGCTAAAAATCAGGAAAATTTAAAAATCGCAAAACATAAAATTTACAATAGTAGGATATAAATTTGATACGAAATTCCTTTCCCGAATGTCAGAAAATTACCGTTTAACTAGAAATTGCATCGAAAAATTCATTAAAAACGCACTATATTCAAAAATAGCAGCGGAGAAATTTAATAAAGTGGTAATAAATATTGTAATCAGAATTCTTTCATTAATAACAAAAATTCGAATCAAAACACTGTAATCGGAAATCTTTCAAGATATACAAAAAATCGACGTAGAGTGTAAAAAAAAATCTCGAGAAAACGCTAAAAATCTCATTAAAATTCGCAAAAAAAATCGTTCATGACAAAATTTTACTAAATTAAGATAAAAGTTTTTTTTTTTTTTTTTTTTTTTTTTTTTTTTGAAGATGTTAAAAAAAATTACCGTGGTACTCATAAAAACATTAAAAGTTGCTTTGAAAAAACGCATTAAAAATCGCTTAAAATTAAAAATATATATATAGAGGGGGAAAATTTACACTAATGCGATAGCAAAAATAATTGATGCAAAGCAAAAAACATCTAAAAATCGCTAAATCATATTAAAAATTACTAAAATAAAAAATTAGTAGAAGACAAAAGCTACAACATTAAAGTAAAGTGATGAAACCGAAGTTCTTGAATTTCATTCGAAATTGTACTGAAAGTCGCTAGTGTCAAAATTTACAAAAATGAGGTAAAATTCTGTAATCCGAAATCTTTTATAAATCATAAAATATCAACATGAAACGTAAAAACTCCCCAAAACTCGCTAAAAGAAATATATAAAATTGCATTAAAAATAGCTAGATGGGAAGATTCTAATTGGTTAAAAGTTTGAAACTGAATTCCTTTTCTGGATGTCAAAAAAAAAAAAAAAAAAAAAAAAACGCAGTGGGACGTCGAACACAACTATTTTTATTTCAGTATTAACTTAATGGTTTTAGGTTACAGTTAAAACATTGTTATTTAATTTTAAATTATTCAAGTGTGGTATTGCTACTGTCTTCGTTTGACTTATAATAACTTTTTTCTCTCTCTCTTTCAGTTGGTTACCCATGCCTCTGCTCCAAACGTAGATTTAAATGTCCAGAATGTGGGGATGGAAACTGTAATTGGAAATTCGGATGATTATAGAAATATACCTTTATTCTAGTTATTTGAATTTGCGCTTTAAACAGTTTATCTTTTCGTTTCATATGTATGCAAGACTGTCAAATACACATAAATTTAAAGCTTGCTTTTTTTTTTTTTTTTTTTTTTTTTTTTTTTTTTTTTTCAAAATGGGATTGTTTTGAAACTACTCTTGATGCTTAACGAAAATTTAACTTGAGTCTCTGGTTAAAAATTATTTTTTAAGGCCTACCATATGAAAATATTATTGAAAAACTTATTTGTATTATAGTACTAGCCCGGATCTTTAAAAATAATAATAATAATTACAAGAATTGGGAAATAGCACTGAAAATCACAAAATATCTCAAAACTTTTTTAAATCGCTGAACAAATTTCAAATAAACTTCATCGAAAGAAGAAAGCAAATTAATACATTGGTCTAGAGGTTTGAAAGTGCATTTCTTTTACTAATGAGGAAAAATGTTAGCAAATCGAGAAAATACACTAAAAATCATAAAAAAATTTCACAAAAAATTCGAAAATTGATATAGAAATCAGGATACACTTTTCATAAAAGGGTTAGAATTTAGTTTAGGTTAAACATTGAATGTCAAAAAATTGCAGATCGCGAAGAAGCGCAAAAATCGCAAAGAACAAAAAGTTAAAAAATCACTAATGCAAAAATTTACTGTAAAGGGATGAAAGTTTCAAATCTAATTCCCTTGATGAATGTCAATCCGTGAAAGATTAAAAGAATGATTGTTGTGATTTAATGATTAAATATTAAAAATCGCATGTGGGGAAATTTATTACATTAGGCTAAAAGTTTCAACTGAGTTCCTTTTCCGTTTCTCCAAAAATTAACACGAATTTTTAAGGGAAAAAAACCATAAAACTACATTGAATATCGCATTAAAAATTGCTACAGTTCAAAAGTATCAGAGCAGAACATTTTCCATAATAAGCTAAATATTTGAAACCAAATTCTTATTATGCCAGAAACCTGAAACAAAATTTCTTTTTAAAATGTCAAAACATCATTGTGAAAGCCAAAAAGTTGCATAGAAAATAGGAGAATATTTAAAAATCGCGAGGGTAAAAATTACTATTAAGGAGTAAAACATTACAATCAAAAATTTACTCTAAGACAAAAAGTTTGAAATCGAAATCAGTTTCCGAATGTCAAAAAACTGATAATAAAATCAAAGAATAGCTGAAAAATCACATTGAAAATTGAATTAGAAATCGTGAAGTGTTTGAAACACATTACTGTAAAAATTTAATATTAAGGAGGAAAACATTGTAATAAGAAATCCTCCATGAATATAGAAATATAGACACAAATTTCTCTAAAAATCACGAAAATTCAAAAATCGCGAAACATAAAATTTACAATAGTAAGATATAAATTTGCTACGAAATTCCTTTCCCGAACGGGAAGAAATTACCGTTTAACTCTAAATTGCATTGAAAAATTCATAAAAAATGCACTATATTCAAAAATAGCATCGGATAAAATTACTGGGGTGAATACTGTAATCAGAATTCTTCTATTAATAACAAAAATTCGACTCAAAACACTGATATCGGAAATCTTCCAAGATCGACAAAAAATCGACATGGAGCGTAAAAAAATATCGAGAAAACACTATAAAACACATTAAAATTCGCTAAAAATAAAAAAATCGTTGATGGCAAAATTTACTAAATTAGGATAAAAGTTTAAAACAAAATTTCTTTTGAGGATGTGAAAAAATCACCGTGGTACTCGTAAAAACACATTAAATTAGCTTAAAATTAAAAAGTATCAAGAAAAAAAAATTACATTAATGCGATAGCAAAAATAATTGGCGCAAAGCAACAAACAAAATCTAAAAATAGCTAAATCATATTAAAAATCACTAAAATGAAAAAAAAAAAAAAAAAAAAGTCGAAGACGAAATCTACTACATTAAAGTAAAGTGATGAAACCGAAGTTCTTGTATTTAATTTGAAATTGCATTAAAAAATCGCTAAATATTTAAAAATCGCAGGTGTCAAAATTTACTATAATGGGGTAAAACTTTGTAATCCAAAATCTTTTATGAATCATAAAAAATCATCACGGAACATAAAAATACTCCAAAAATCGCTAAAAAGCATATAAAACATAGTATTAAAAATAGCTAGTTGGCAAGATTGTAATTGGTTAAAAGTTTGAAACTAAATTCCTTTTTTGAATGACAAAAAACGCAGTGTGATGTCGAAAAAACCTATTTTTATTTCAGTATTAATCCCTTCACGATGGGAACCTTTTTGCGGAATTTTGACACCGGTTTTTAAAACCGGAAATTTGTTCCATATTAAATCGAGAAAATGCTCCAATTAAATAAATTTTACACTATAATGTTACTGGTGGGTATAAACAAGGATTTCTAAGTCTTTTTTCGGCACGTATACGTGTCACTCGTTCCCAAGGGGTTAACTTAATGTTTTTAGGTTACAGTTAAAACATTACTGTAATTTAATTTTTTATTATTTAAGTATGGTATTGCTATTGTCTTCTTTTGACTTGTAATAACTGTTTATTTTCTCTTCAGATGGTTATCCTTGATGCCTCAGCTTCAAACGTAGATTTAAATGTCCAGAATGTGGGGATGGAAACTGTAATTGGAAATTCAGATGATTATAAGAATGTAAGTTTATTCAAATTATTTGAATTTGCACTTTTAAACAGTTTAATCTTTCTTTTCAGATGCATGCATAAGTGTCAAAATAAGCCTATATTTGATCCTTGTCTGTTTTTAAATCCAACTGTTCTGAAAATTCTATTGATGCTTACCGAAAATTTGAATCTCTGGTTAAAAATTAATCTTGTTTAAAATCTATTATACAAAAGTATTATCAAAACACCTAAACACCTAATTTTATTTCAGTATAAACTTAATGTTTTTATGTTACAAACATTACTGTTATTTAATTTTAAATTATTAAAGTAGGGTATTGCTACTGTCTTCGTTTGACTTATAAAAACCTTTTCTTTTCCCTTTCAGTTGGTTACCCATGATACCTCTGCTCCAAGCGTAGATATAAATGTCCAGAATGTGGAGATAGAAACTGTAATTGGAAATTCGGATGATTATACAAATGTAAGTTTATTCTACTTATTTGAATTTGAGCTTTAAAACAGTTTAACCTTTCTCTGCATATATATGCAAGACCGTCAAATACGTCTATCTGTTATGCTTGTTTGTTTTTAAATGCAATTGTTCTGAAGTTACTATTGATGCTTAACGAAAATTTAACTGAGTCCCTGGTTAAACTTTTCTTTTTAAGCCCACTATTTGAAAATATTATTCAAAAACCTATTTTTATTATAGTACTATCGCGGGTCTTTCAAAATAAATAAATAAATTATAAATTATTATTATATTATAATTATTATATTATATTATATTATATTATATTATATTATATTATATTATATTATATTATAATTATTATATTATTATATTATTATTTATTACATTAGGCTGAAAGTTTGAACTGAATTCCTTTTCAATTTCTCCAAAAATAAACTGAAATTCTCAAAGGGGGGGGGGGGGGGTGGAGAGCCACAAAATTACTTTGAAAATCTCACTAAAAATTGCTACAGTTCAAAAGTAGCAGAACAGAACATTTACTTAATAAGCTAAATACTTGAAACTATATTCGTATTAGGCTACAAGACTGAAACAAAATTTCTTTTTAAAATGTCAAAACATCATTGTTAAAGCCGAATAATCGCATTAAAAAAAGTCCTTCCGGCAGTGCCGGGAGGAAGAGGTAGCTTTCATTTACTAATTTATTTATTTTATATTAAGTTATATAAATCAAATATACGAAGCTCAAAATAGTGGAACACGATTATGTAAGATTGAATACTTGTTTTTGTCAATAGTGAATATTAATAGGAATATTTAGAAATTAGTCATATTTTAGTTTGCCGGACTTTTTCTGGTCGTAATTTCGGACACTTTTTTCAGTAAAACCTTTAAATAAACTTTGTTCTGTCACTTTTTAACATGTTGCTATTTCTCTGCTTGTTTCTGTTGTTTTTTCTCTGCTTTTTTTAAACGTAACATGCTAAAAAGCAATTTTCAACGTTACATTCCTGTGTGATTCCGAGTCGTCTTTGCATCCCTTACACTTCCTGGAAGTATGGTGGTCTGGTAGTAAAATACCCAGGAGTAATACCATTCAAATGTCGGACATGTGTCGGAAGCGCCCTCTATCATTAAATGAGGACATTAAAGCTGTACGTCATTTTGAATAAAATAATTACCAAGAGAATGAACTACACGCAAACCGCAACAAAATCGATTAGTTTGTCCAATGTTTATGAGCGTTTAAAATCTCCCCCTCGGTTCACAATTAAATTTTCGCTAGTTAACCGATCTCCATGTTTCCGATTTTGGGCTTAAAATTTAAGTTAAAGTCTAAACCTTAGAATAATTTCAACCCCATGCACAAAATAACGGCAAAACGTATTTGTTCGTTTCTCTAAAGTCTAAAGCGCCCTCTATCGACAATTTTCGAATTTAACCTTTAAAATTAAAAAAATTAAAAATCGTGATATAAAGAATGATTTTAGAAAAAACCGCAAACAAATTGACCCTTTTTTCTAATTTTAATCAGTGTTTGAATTTTTGGACCTTAAACTTTAATGGCCCCTAGCTCCTACGGAAAACGTTTGCGCCCTATGGTTTCCTATTTAATAATGTTTGTCTCTATGTCTACTATCACCCCTCAAAGTTTGTCGGTCTGGTAGGGAAACACCCTGTGTATATATATATATAATATATATGTCAACATTTGAACGGAGGTGGATTTGGGGTCTGGGGGTCATGATCGGTGAAAATACACCAAAATTTTCTGAAAGTGCTTTCCTCCGGACGGCTGCAATAAGTAGCTTTTTACTTTTTGAAATGAAAGCTACCTAAAAGCAGAATATTAAAAAATCGCGAGAGTAAAAATTACTATTAAGGAATATAACATTACAATCGAAAATTCACTCTAAGACAGAAAGTTTGAAATCGAAATCAGTTTCCGAATGTTAAAAAATTGCTAAGGAACTCAACCTAACGCTGTATATTCAAAAATAGCAGCGAACAAACATATTTACTAAGATGGTGTAAATATTGTAATCGAAATCCTTTCATTAATGACGAAAATTTGACTCAAAACACTGTAATGGGAAATCTTCCAAGACTGACGAAAAATCGACGTGGAGCATAAAAAAATCTCGAGAAAACGCTAAAGTTCGCATTAAAATTCGCTAAAAATAAAAAATCGTTGACGGCAAAATTTTGCTAAATTAGGATAAAAGTTTAAAACAAAATTTCTCTTGAAAATGTGAATAAATCACATTGGTAAAAACATTAAAAAGCGCATTAAAAATAGTTTAAAATTAAAAAGTATCAAGGGAAAAAATTTACATTAATGCGATAGCAAAAATATTAAGGGCAAAGCAAAAAACAATCTAAAAATCGGTAAATCATATTAAAAATTACTAAAAAAAAAAAAAAAAGGTAGAGGACAAAATCTTTCACATTAAAATGATGAAACCGACGTTCTTGTATGTGATTTGAAATTGTATTAAAAAACGCTAAATATTTAAAAATCGCAGGTGTCAAAATGTACTATAATGGGGTAAAATTCTGTAATCCGATATCTTTTATAAATAATAAAAAATTACACCAAGCGTAAAAATTCTCGGAAAATCGCTAAAAAAACATAGAAAAAAACATTAAAAATAGCTAAAAGGCATGATTGTAATTGGTTGAAAGTTTGAAAAATAAATTCCTTTTCTGAATGTCAAAAAAATCGCCGTGGGATGCGGAAAAAACCTATTTTTATTTCAGTATCAACTTAATGCTTTTAGGTTACAGTTAAAAAATTATTGTTAGTTAGTTTTAAGTTATTTATGTGTGGTATTGCTTTCTGTCTTCGTGTGACTTATAATTAACTGTTTCTTTTCTCTTCAGTTGGTTACCGATGATGCCTCTGCTCTAAACGTAGATTTAAATGTCCTGAATGTGGGGATGGAAACTGTAATTGGAAATTCGGATGCTTCTACAAATGTAAGTTTATTCTACTTATTTGAATTTGCGCTTTAAACAGTTTAACCTTTCTTTTTATATGTATGCAAGACTGTCAGCAGACACGGATCCCCCCAGGGGGATACCTTCTTTAGGTATTAACGGGCTTCACAACCCCGGGCACCTGAGTGATCTTTCTCTTTTCCTTTTCCTCTTACTCCTCTTGTCTTCTTTTAATCTTTGTTTCACTCTCATTGTGGTTTTCTTTTCGGAGGTGAGGGCAATTCTGTATGAGCCGTTATCGACTGTATATGACCATTATGATCTGTATATCGACTCATGGAGAATTGTAGACTACCCACGTGTTGGCCGTGCGTGGCGACCCGTGTCCCTGGAAAGGAGGATCCTGGCAGTTGAGGGAAACCAACACACTGCTTTGGCCTCTGCTTCAGGTAGATGGGAGGTGCATATTGATCCCGTATCCACCAATCGGCTGGTCAGTTGACTTTGTCACTGGCTTTAGGGATCAAGTGATCGAGCAAATACTAGTCATCTCGTTAAGGGTGGAGACTGACATAATAGGTTTGTCTTGTGACCGTTTTGTTTGCAACAAATACCTTTTTTTTATAGAATTTGAAAAAATGTACATAAAAAATTTCACATTTATCAGTAAATATCTTGTAAATATTTTGTATAATATGCATTTCCAACGAATGCATCTTACAGTAATTAAATATTTGTATTGTTCCAATTTCTTATAAATTTATGTTCTATTTATTTTGGCTATTAAAATCAATATAAATTGAATAGTACATTCATTATTTCCAGTATGACCATTAAAATATATCCATGCAAAGCTATCCGCGCTTGCAGATGCAAATATATCAAAATACATTCTTTTTTTTTCTGATAAGATCATTTTTTAAATTTTAGAAAGATCTTTCCTAGAAAAAAAATGTGAAACTAATTGTATTTTTAATTGCGGCAATTAATTAATTATATATAATATATTAATTAATTGTATATATGTTGTGTATATATATTGTATATATAATCTATACTAATATTATAAAGAGGAAAGATTTGATTGTTTGCTTGAATTGAATAGGCTCCGCAACTACTTGACGGATTTGAAAAATTCTTTCACCGTTGAAAAGCTACACTATTTCCGGTGAACATAGGCTATATTATATTTTCAAAAAAATTAGGGATCCTTAGTAAAATGCCAATAATGTAACCCAAGGTGTAGAAAAATGACATTAAAAAATATTTACATCGCGTGCGCTATGAATACTATCGATTATAATCTATATACATAAAACAAAGTCGTGTTAGTTACACTATTTATAACTCAAGAACGGATGGATCGATTTTTATGAAATTTTGTATGGAGGTGTTCGACACCTTAGATTAACATACAGGCTACTTTTACCCGACTATCTAAAAGGAGGGCAATGTTTTTAGTAGTTGAATTTAATGGGATGAAGTGGTAGTAACAATTTGCGGGTGTCAGTAGTGGCACGGGACTGGGCGAATTGCTCTACCCGAAGCAAAGCGAGGGCGGGCCGCTAGTATATTAATTAATTGTATATATTAAATACATAATTATATATTAATTAATTGTATATTTAATTGCGGCAGCTGTCGCCGAGCCGTTAATGGCTCGGCGATAGCTGCCGCAATTAGCGGCGGCTCACTTGCGATACAGCATTGTTTTTGTACAAATGGCCTTAACTCTTTTTGGCCGCGACGAAACCAGCTTACGGCCTTAAGTCGAGTGTTTGTGGGTACAGGAATATGCTGTATGATCTCCTTTCCAGTTTGCACAGCGTTCCAGTTTTTCACAGGATTCATTGTCGTGGCCGACTTTTGCATAACGTGCGCAGATAACAGATCCACGACATGTTGTATTAGTATGGCCGTAACGCTGGCATTTAAGGCAACGGAGAGGATTTGGTATATATGGTCGGATTGGACAACTTAGATAGCCATCTTTAATTTTAGTTGGTAATGTAGGGCTATTAAATGTTAAAATAATTTGTTTTGTAGACAGCACTTGCCATTGCGACGGATAAAATTACGACGTACGCCTGTGACACTTTGGGTTTTTAAATTATCTAACAGTTCATCTTTAGTAGTGAATAAAAGATCAGGTTCAGATATTACACCACGACTTGTATTTAGAGTTTTATGTGTTAGAAACAGAAAAATTGCCTATTGTAGAGCAATTAGAAAGAAGTTCGATTGTTTTAGCTATAGAAATCTCAACTAGTAAATCTCCAAATTGTAATTTTTTAAGAGAATGACCATCCCCTAAGACAGATTGGAATGTTTTTGCAATGAGAAATGGTGACGTCTTTTTGAAGGAATTACAGAGAGTCTATCGGTACGTTTAATTAAAAAGTGATTGAGGAAGTCTTAACAATTTGTTGTTTGCCTCAAGGGAGAGGATTAGAAGCAACAGAAGAAGTTCCATCAATATTTGAAAAAAAAATAATTCGGACCCCGGTCGCATTACCCATTATCGAGCCCAACAAGGGGATTCACATTCGTGCAACAGTGCTAACAAGGGCCCATACGGTCACAAGACAAACCATTGTCAGCCTCCACCCTTAACGAGATAACTAGAAGTTGATCGATCACTTGATCCCTAAAGCCAGAGACAAAGTCAGCTGACCAGCCGATTGATGCATACGGGAATAATATGCACCTCTCGTCTACCTGAAGCAGAGGCGAAAGCAATGCGTTAGTTTCCCTCAACTGCCAGGGTCCCCCTTTCAAGGGACAGGGGTTGCCACGCACGGCAAACACGTGGGTGGTTTACAGTTCTCCATGAGTCGATATACAGGATGAATTCGGCTCATGCAGAATTGCCCTCACCTCCAAAGAGTAAACCGCAACGAGAGTAAAACAAAGATGAAAGGAATGCCAGAGTAGTAAGAGGAAAAGAAAAGGAGAAAGATCACTCAGGGGCCTAGGGTTGTGTAGAGCCTCTAGAATTATGGGCCGGAGCATCACCGCCATATTGATGTACACTGTGGGTACATCCCTGCTTCTTGGCGACCACAGAGGCGACTTTAGCGCCTTACTGGCGATCCCAAGAAATTTGTTTATTATATATTACTTGAACTAATGCATCATCTATGTGATAAACGGAAAAAAAGTGACTGGAAAAAAGTGACAGAAAAAAGAAATGCTGAAAAAATGTGACGTAACAAAAAAAGTGACAAGGAACTGATAGATATTAAACTTAATAAATATGTGCTAAAAATAAAGTAGTAATGAAGAATGTATTTTTTCTGTTCTAATAAATTATTAAAAAATTATTATATATTTTATTAACTGATAATAAATTAATAAAAATAATTGAAAAAATAAATAAAATTAAATATTAAAAATTAGTTTCAATTATAAGAATTGATTTTAAAAATGATAATATTTTATTAACTAATAGCAAATTAATAAAAATAATTGTATAGATAAATAAAATTGAATTAAAATTAGTTTCACTAACAAGAATTCATTAAAAAAAATATTTGATTGTAATAATTGATAGTAAATTAATAAACATAATTGTATAAATAAATAAAATTAAATATTAAAAATTAATTTCACTGGCAAGAATTAATTTAAAATAATACACTAATAATAACGATAATATTTTATTAACTCATAGTAAATCAATAAAAAATTAATTGTATAAATAATTAAAATTAAATATTAAAAAATCTACTCATTAACAAATATATATTTAAAAAATGATATTCTATCAACTCATAGTAAATCAAAAAGATAAATATATTAATTAAATAATAAATAATAAACAAATAAATAAATAAATAATGTAATAATTAATACATTAATGTAATGCATAATAATTATACATAATAGTTTATATGTTATTTAAATATATTGTTTACATAATGCATTTATTATAATTATAGTTAATATATTTTATTATGTATTAAATTATAAATTAGTCATTTATTAAACTATTATTATTACTATTGTTATTGTTAAATTACAATTATTAAATTAAATATGAATAATTTATTATATTTATATAGTTTTATTTTATTATATATATATATATACATATATATATATATATATATATATATATATATATATATATATATATATATATATAATCCATTATTTATTATAT
Source organism: Maratus speculifer (assembly GCA_964019185.1). Taxonomy (NCBI): domain Eukaryota; kingdom Metazoa; phylum Arthropoda; class Arachnida; order Araneae; family Salticidae; genus Maratus; species Maratus speculifer. The sequence continues at coordinate 70,522,648 of OZ025303.1, forward strand.
TGTATAATGTTAATGCAACATAATTATACAAAATAACATAATATGTATATATATTGGGATAATATGTATAATATAATATAATTAGATTTACATTATTTATATTTTTATTTTTTAAATTTATATTTTAAAATTATTTATGATTTTAATTACATATAACAATTTATATATTATTATTATTTTTAATTAAAAAGTTATGAATTAATATGTTATTACGCTATATATTATATTTATATCTACAAAAAAATTGTATAATTATAATATAATATAATACATTATAAAATATAATACATTAATATAATAAAATAAATAATTGATATAACAAAAAATATCTAATACTATATAATAATAATAAATAAATTATAATAATAATAATAATAATTGTGCAATTTTTCTTATTAGTAATTATCTTTTCTCAATCACATAATAAACCGATAAAAATTACATTATCATTTCTAACATTTTTGTGATTTAAACCATTACTTATTTAAGACATGCCCTCAGAAAACCCGTAACGTATCTCCAAGAATATGCGTACCCTCGATTGGAAACCGCTAGCATACGAGAATTATACAAATACAGATATAAAAAATTTAATCTAAAAGAATCGTAATCATCATTTATTTTTACAAGTTTTGACCGACTTTTAAATTTGGCGCTTTCACAAACCGCGCCAATTATTTCGAAGACAGTTGGTTATTTACTTTGTTCGTCTTGTGTTTTCTTCCAGAAATTGGAACGCCTTGTGTCCTTTTCTAAAATGGTTTGAACAATTCATAGCAGAGCAACATCTTACCATAAATTTCGTATTTAATTATAACGTGTATTTAATAGAAAATAACTGTCAAAATGCAGCACCGTTGCTCTCTGTTTACATAGAAGCTAATGGGCGCTGAGTACATATGGCAAACCCAAAGGCATATCAATGGCGGATGCTTCAGCTCGTAAATCTAGTAGCCCTAGGGTTGTGTAGCCCGTGAATACGTAAAGAAAGTATCCCCCTAGGGGGGGAGGGGATTTTTCTTGGTGAATGTCTAATGGTTATCTCCATGTTTTGGAGAAAAACCTTTCTAATGATGTTTCATACCTTATTTCAGCATTCTGAAGACTTGGAAATGCAGTGTGTCAGATAGGTATTAGTATAGTTACCAACCTCCAATTTTTTTCAGAGGCAATATTTTTCTGTAGAATTATTTGCTTTATACTATCGACCAATTTACGGAAACTAAAACAAACATTTGTAATATTTTACTGATATCGGAAAAAAAATCGGAAGGCTGGCAACTATGTATTTGAGATAATTGTAGACTGTTTCCTTAATTGCATTAAAATGACATATTTTAAAGACTCGAATAGTCAGTGTGACAGGAGCATAAATAATTATAGGAACAATAAAACAAGACAGACGTTTTGGAACTTCTAAATCTCCTTCATTAGTGCAATGGTTAAAAATACTGAAAGCAAATCAGTCGTGTAGTCGAGGGGGGACGCGGGGGGACGGCGTCCCCCCACTTTTTATATTTTTCTGTAGCGTCCCCCTACCTTTTAATGTTCGTGAATCCTTTTTTACTAAGCGTCCCCCCAACTTTTTAATGAGCGTCCCCCCACTTCTTTTTTTGCGACTACACCGCTGAAGCAAATGCATAAAAACGAGGAAAGAGCAAGCAATGCAGTCTGCGGTCAAGATTGAAGCGACAAACAGTGAGAAAAACAGCGGATTCGAGAATTTCTTGTGCAAGTGATATAACAAAGAAAACCAAGGAAAAGGCAGTTCCTAGTTCATTCAATGGTGGGAAGAAAGTTCATGAGTATAAAGGAAAGTGTCTGAGGTTTAAAGTGAAAGGAAGAGGATGAATTAAAGAAAAGATAACCAGAATTTAGAAAATCTAGTACTACTTCATAAGTCATTTATGAAACTGTTAAAATTGTTCCCTGCGCAAAAATTTCCTCTAAAATAAAAGTCATATCGCTCACCGTAAGAAAAGTGACACATCTTGAGAAAAGTAAATTTCGCAAGAGAGGCAAAAGAAAATTTGCATGATTTTACTGTAACATGAAATTACAGCATTTAGCTCAGAATACAGAAATAAATAAAGAATACTGCCCAGTTAAACTGATGGCATTGAGCTCACAGGCTACAAATACTAATTGTACATTAAAGCCTTATATTTTCAAGGGTTAATTCCGTTCGAAAAAAAATTAAGAAGGGGAAACAGCTCTCCCCTTTCCTCTTTTTTTATACTTAATCATTGAAACTCCTATACTATCAAAGACATGCTTTATCATATAAAAAATCTATATCCAAAATTCAGAGCAAATGAGATAATTCTTAATAAAAACCCATTTAGCATTTATATAATTTAAAAGGAGTTATCCCCCTCTTTTATACTTAACCATTAAACTTCCAAAACTATTCAGAGATTTGAACGAAATCTGACAATTCTGCTTGAAAAACCCATTTATATAAATTAAGGGGGGGGGGGCATTAGAACCCCTGTTCCCCTTATTTATACTTATTCAATGAACACCTAATAACAGTCACGGAATCGCCTCATCAGAATGATCCTAATCTAAATTTTGAACCAAAACTTAATTCTGCATGAAAATCCCATTTATATCAACTAACGGGGGGGGGGGCATTAGAACCCCTGTTCCCCTTATTTATACTTATTCAATGAACACCTAATAACAGTCACGGAATCGCCTCATCAGAATGATCCTAATCTAAATTTTGAACGAAAATTAATTCTGCATGAAAATCCCATTTATATCAACTAACGGGGGGGGGGCATTAGAACCCCTGTTCCCCCTATTTATACTTATTTAATGAACACCTAATAACAGTCACGGAATCGCCTCATCAGAATGATCCTAATCTAAATTTTGAACCAAAACTTAATTCTGCATGAAAATCCCATTTATATCAACTAACGGGGGGGGGGGGATTAGAACCCCTGTTCCCCCTATTTATACTTATTCAATGAACACCTAATAACAGTCACGGAATCGCCTCATCAGAATGATCCTAATCTAAATTTTGAACGAAAACTTAATTCTGCATGAAAATCCCATTTATATCAACTAACGGGGGGGGGGGGATTAGAACCCCTGTTCCCCCTATTTATACTTATTCAATGAACACCTAATAACAGTCACGGAATCGCCTCATCAGAATGATCCTAATCTAAATTTTGAAAACTTAATTCTGCATGAAAATCCCATTTATATCAACTAACGGGGGGCATGAGCCCCCCGTTCCCCCTCTTATACATATCGAATGAACTCCAAAAACTAATCAGGGAAGCGCCTTGTCAGGATATACCTATATACAAAATTTCAAGTGGATCTGATATTTTTATCATGAGTTATCGCGTTACGCACATACGCACATACATACAGAACGGGCGGGCACATAAGCTCTCAGGCTATGATAGCCTGTGAGCTAAAAAAGTGAATAAAAGTAAAAACCCGTAAAAATAAAAACATATGACGAGGTTTGGAGGGTTTGATAAATTTACCTCCCCATACAATCCACCTGTCTTCTGTGGTCACGAATGAACAGATACTGTCATAAAGTATTTTTTCCATTTACCTCCACTTATGGAACTTTTTGTGCAGAAAGACACACTTATGACAGACCTGTTTGTGGAATAAAGTGCAAAATGAATTTTTGCAAGCTGTGTCACTTTTCTTGCAAGTGAGTGAGTGGTATATTGATGAGCCTTTCTGAGTTTATTGAACATATGAAAAATTTTAAATTGTGATTCCTAGACCAAACATGCTTAGCAATGGTAGAATAATTAACCCGTAACTACAATTATTAAAGTATTAATTTCCTTACGCGATGATTTTTCTTTTTTAGCTCACAGGCTATCATAGCCTGAGAGCTTATGTGCCCGTCCGTTCTGTATGTACGTTCGTATGTTCGTGCGTAACGCGATAACTCATGATAAAAATATCGGATCCACTTGAAATTTTGTATATAGGTATATCCTGATAAGGCGCTTCCCTGATTAGTTTTTGGAGTTCATTCGATATCTATAAGAGGTGGAACGGGGGGCTCATGCCCCTCCCCTTAATGGATATAAATGGGTTTTTCATGCAGAATTAAGTTTTTGTCCAAAATTTAGATATAGGATCATTCTGATGAGGTAATTCCGTGACTGTTATTATGTGTTCATTGAATAAGTATAAACAGGGGGAACGGGGGGCTCATGCCCCCCCCCCGTAATTGATATAAACGGGATTTTCATGCAGAATTAACAGTTTTCGTTCAAAATTTAGATATAGGATCATTCGGATGCGGCGATACCGTGGCTGTTATTATGTGTTCATTGAATAAGGATAAACGGGGGGAACGGGGGGCTCATGCCTCTCCCCTTAATTGATATAAACTGGTTTTTCATGCAAAATTAATAGTTTTTGTCCAAAATTTAGATATAGGATCATTCTAATGAGGCGATTCCATGACTGTTATTATGTGTTCATTGAATAAGTATAAACAGAGGGAAAGGGGGGCTCATGCCCCTCCTTAATTGATATAAACGGGATTTTCATGCAGAATTAACAGTTTTCGTTCAAAATTTAGATATAGTATCATTCGGATGAGGCGATACCGTGGCTGTTATTAGGTGTTCATTGAATAAGTATAAACAGGGGAACGGGGGTTCTAATGCCCTTCCTCTTAACTTGCATAAATGGATTTTTCAAACAGAATTGTCAGATTTCGTTCAAATCTCTGAATAGTTTTGGAAGTTTAATGGTTAAGTATAAAAGAGGGAAATAACTCCTCTTAAATTATATAAATGCTAAATGGGTTTTTATTAAGAATTATCCGATTTGCTCTGAATTTTGGATATAGGTTTTTTTAATATGATAAAGCATCTACTTGATAGTTTTGGAAGTTCAATGATTAAGTATAAAAAAGGAGAAAGGGGAGAGCTGTTTCCCCTTCTTAATTTTTTTTCGAACGGAATTAACGAAAATACAAGGCTGTAATGTACAATTAGTATGCGTAGCCTGTGAGCTCAATGCCATCAGTTTAACTGGGCAATATTTTTTTTATTGTCTTTTGTAAACAGCATTGGACTTTATTTTGGAAACGTAATGTATTCTGGAAATCATGCAGTGATAAAATAACTACTTGATGATGCTGAAATAATCTTATTAAAAAAATGATAATAAGATTTAAAGAACGCAGAGTCATTTTGACTTCCATGTCCAGTTACGAGTTTAATGTCATTGTTTTTATGTTTCCCCAAATAGACCTTAAAAAGTCGTTTGGTTTGGTCATTACATATTTTACGCATTCATTTTGTAAATATCTCATTCTGAAAAGTCTGTATAATGGATATTTGAGATTTTTTTTCTTTTCGGATTTGGTTTGAAGTAAGTTAAGTTATAAATGAGCATTTTTTTTATGTCAAAATATTTTAATGTCTTTCAACCCTTTGAGCTCTGGTGGTTGAATTTTCTACCACTTAATTTTAATTCCGAAATGTCACAATCGCACCGGAATATTCAACCAAATTTATTTGAAAAAGGTTTAATGTATTTTTTTTTTTCAGGTATATCGTAAACCGAATTTTATCTTTGCAAAATACTGGTGCCAATGTGACATTTCGAATTTTTAAGAAATTCACCCACTAGAGCTCAAAGGATTAAGTATGGAATCTAACACTGAAATATTTTTTGCAAAACAAACCTCAAAGGGTAATTTAAAAAAAAATATTTTTTTAAAGACAATTTAGAAAATAAAATTTTCTAAATTTAAAGGATTTTTTTTTTAATACTGGCAATTTTTCTTAAAAAGGGATTATATTAGCATCGAATGTCTACTTTTTAATAGTGAAAACCATATTTTGCCAATATAAATATAATTTTATGCAATAACTATGAACTACTTATAATAACTATAACTTATCATATAGGTTTAATTCAAGGTTTAGTATTAGGTTTCAATAGGTTTTTCTTATAGGCTTGGCAAGGAGAAAAACCTGAATTTTCTAAGTGCCTTTAAATGTATGCTTTTCTGTTTTTAAAATTTATTTTTGTATTGAATATTAGAATATATTATTGATTTAGAATACAGGGTGATCAAAAAGTCAGGACGAATTTAAAAACGAATAATTCAAAAACAAATCAAGATACAAAGATACGGTTTGTACCAAACGGATGGAAAAGAAACTGGGTTTTATGTGGCTACGAAAAATAGTTCTATTAGCGACCAACAGAGGGCGTTGTTGAATTTCTTGGATTGCATCGCCACCTACGCTTCAAACAGTCACCTTTATGCAAGATGGAGCACCACCTCATATTGCTCTGTCTGTGTAACGCCTGCTACGCTCAATATTTGGGAGAGGATCGCATTTTCAGTCGCTACTATAATCACGCATGGCCTCCAAGATCTCTCGATCTGACACCCTGGGAATTTTGGCTGTGGGGATAAGGAAAAGGCATGTTTACAAACAAACGCTTCGTTCAACCAATCTACCAGTTACATTTTTGCTTTAGCGATCATTACAGGATTCATCATGGCGACGTCGACCAATCATACAACAGAGCTTTTAATCGCCGACAAATCAGACCAATCGGATCGCATTGACTTCTTGTGTGATGTAGGAGTCTTAAAGACGGGCAGGAAATTACTGTGAATCCACAGTAATTTTTCCCACAGTGACGTCAGCTGCCCTTTCCTTATTATTGACGTCAAAAGTGACGTCAAAATGTGTCTGCCATAACGCAAGAAATGCTACTCTATGCTGTGAACAGTGAGGTGCCTCGTCTCGCAACTGTGCTGTATTTCTGAATGATGGTACTGAGCTGTACTTCTGGACACTGAACATTTACTGAAGTACTAATTAACTGTAATTAAGCTGACTTGTAAGCTGTCAACATTTTTTTCATTTGTAAATCATCTTTTTATGCAATAAATCACTATAGCGCCATCTGTTAATCGCCTACAGAACTATTTTTTTTTCGTTGTCACACAAAACCCGGTTTCTTTTCCATCCGTTTGGTGCAAACCGTATCTTTGTATCTTGATTCGTTTTCGAATTATTCATTTTTAAATTTCGTCCTGACTTTAGGATCACCCGGTATTTAAAATATCTTTAAGTATTACTTTTTCATTTGTATATTCTGTATTTTTTTTTTTAGATGATTGGCTGTGCAGCTATCAACCGATATAATAAGAAGGAACCTCTTTAATATCATGCTAGATTTTGAAATGTAGTTTGTCTTTGACGTGCTGCAATGTGAAATTTTAATGCTTTTGCTATTTTCCAAGTAGTGTTATTCTGCTAAATTAATATGATGTGTGAATATTCTATTTTGTAAAAATTCTAATTTATTGTTTTTTGGGGAATTGTATTTTAGAATTAAATTATGTAGTTCGCAAAATGCATATTTACTCTTTGCCTTTTATTTTTGCATGCTGTGTTAAATGTTACATTAACTAAATTACAAATGAAAATCTACACGTCAGAATATGGTATAGATTGTGCTTACAGAAAAAATAAAATCATCAAAGCAGCTGTGAGAACAAATGGGTTTACTACCCTCATATTGTTTAATTTGTCGAAACTCGCTAATTATAGTGCTACAGGGTGGTCATAAAGAAACTTCCGATATATATAACCCTAGTAATCTAACCGCTCACTCATTCGAAAAAAAATTTCAGATTTAGTTATTTGAATGTATGCGCTCGAGATCGTGATGATTTAAAACAAAAGAGCTCTTGTGGTTACAGTGAATAAAATTCGAAATTTTCGAATGGCATCACCTTTTTTTTTCTTGTGCAAATTCATCAGCACATTGAAAAACTATAAATGATGTTGGAATGATACACGTATGACAAATTGCCGATATATATCGTGGCCCTCAATCCTAATCAGCTCTCATAAAATGTAATACTGAGCGCTATAACACAAATGATTACATTTTAATTTTCAATATGTGTACGCAAACACAAATCAAGAAAAAAAAACATTTTAAGAGTCATTATTTTGAAAATTAGACAAGGTAAAATAGTTGTTTTTGATGTTGAAGTAAGTTATACAGGGATGAGATTTCCGCTTTTTTCCACACCAGTAAAATCTTAGAGAAAATGCTATATTCTTTAATCGAAACATTTTTGCGATTTAAGAGAACAACATTTTCTCTAAGATTATACTGGTGTTTAAAAAAACGGAAATCTCATGCCTAGTTATATTCAATAAATAATGTGCAATTTTTGAAGCCCTGAAAAAAGTTCCCCTTTCTTATAGAAAATGTCAAAGTTCAAGGTTATGAATGTCATTTTTCATGAAATGTGAAATGCTTGTATGTTTGGTGCCCTATATCTAGCGCATGCAACATCCCAAAATTCTTTTGACATACACTGTTAGTACAACATTACCTGCTTATGAAAATTTGTTTCCATTGGGGCGTTGTAACTTTACATTGTTATGTTGCCACAAAGTATAGTCAAAATGATGTTTTTGTTCATTTTTCAAACATGTTATTTAAGCAATAGTATCCCAAACTTTTTCTTCTAGAATATGAAAATGCACTACTAGGACAAGCTAAATAATATAGTACTGCAAGGAGATATTGTTGCTGTTAGTAGACATAACCTGTGAAAAAATTCAAAATTTTCAAAACCTGCATTATTTAAAGTAGTGTTATTTCAAAAAAGCGCCACAGTTAAATGGAACAAAATATACCATAAAACATGGAAAAGAAAAAGAAGTGGAGTCTTTTGATATTTTTATTTAAAAAAATGGCAAAATTTTCCCATAAACAATGTCGATTATCACATTTCTTCCCTAACAGAAAATGAAAAGTCCTATTTTGCTTTCCTCTTTCTATGTTTTTTCCTTATGAGAAAATGAAATATCCCTTTTTTGTTGCTCCTTTCGAAAGAGAAATGGGATGTTTCATTTTCTCTTAGGGGAAAATGTGATCATGGACAATGCTTCTTTTGTCATTTTTTGCCTAAATTTACATGTATTATTCCAACGCCATTTATGGTTTTTGAATCCGCTGAGGAATTTGCGTATGAAAAATGGGTGTTGCCATTTAAAAATTAAAAAATGTTTTTACTATAACCGTAACTGCGAGAGTTCTATTGTTTAAAATTACCACGATCTCGAGCGCATATCTTCATATAACTGAATCTGAATTTTTTTCCGATTGTTTCAGCGGTTAGACCGCTAGGGGCTCATTTGTCGGGGAAGTTTATTTATGACCACCCTGTAGATGCAATATATAAAGCATAAGGGATTATCCGAATTTATGTTCTTTACAAAATCAGTACCTAAATTCACTTGCGTAATTTTAATGAAAATTGTGTTAGTTATATTTATGCCTGTAATAGCAATAATAATTTTAATTTAAATACTTAGCATTTTCAGTGTTAGAATTATAGTACTTCTGGACTTTTTGACCCATTCACTTTGTTCTAAAAATTCTTTTTTCTGAATTCTTAATTTCTGAAATATACTCTCATGACAATTTTTAAACTCCCTGTAGAAATTGGTTACCGCAATATATAATAGTAAAGGAAAAGTTTGGCTATTTTTGCCACTTATAAAATTAGTCAAAAAAATTGCTGGGACAAAAATTTTAAAAACATTAGATTCTTCATTTAGTCAATTGGTACAATTTATAAACCGAATTTTTTTTTAATTTGGGGTATCACGGTCCAGATCCTTCGTTGATTAGATGTGAAAATGACGCTATTCATTATCCAATAGTATAAGTATAAATCATTTAGAACTGATAAAAAATTTCTTAGCTTTATCAAAAGCCTGACAGTTTTGTTCTCACAGTTGTCTTGCTGTTTTAGGTAGGGTCAGGTGGGATAATTGCGACCACCGCCATAACAGATAAAACTGTATGGTAAAATTTTGTTTCACGTTTAGATATTAACCTCATAACGTATTTTTCATTTAAGATTTCCTTTATCACTAGCCTGAAACATTTTTGCGATTCAAATAGCTATTTTAACAGTCTACCAAAAATTTTGATAAACGGATTTGTTAGTTTGGTGTTTAAATTGTCTTAATTACCTCCAAATAAATGTTTGTAGGCAAGTATGAAGAAGAAATACAGTGGTCATTATTTCCCTACCAGTGGTCCTTAATTACCCCCAAACCTTTGCGATTGCGTGTTTTTGATAGAATAATTACAACCATCCTTTTAATTTTTTTAAAAGGGATGCTATGAGAATTAAATTTTCAGAGGTGCTCTTAAATGGTCAAAATTACTTCTTATATACTAAAAACACCACTTTTCCAAATTGAAAAAAAGTTTATGAAAAAAATAATGTTGAAAATGTATAAAGTAATTATTACCCTTCCTGATCCTACTTGTTTATTCAGCATTTATTATTTTTATTTCTTCTTTCAATTAAATCTTTTTATTACTCAAAATTTATGTAAAAGAAAAAAAATAAGAAAAGATTATGTATTTTACAATTATCTCTCCTTCATTTAAACCATTGTCATATATTTGTATTAAACTTGGATGTGTCGAGATGTATTATATCTTAATTGCTTTAAATAGTTAAATTTTAAACAACCTTTATTTATTGTGGTTTATTTCCCATATATTACTTAGATGTTATGCATGGCTCTGACTTTTCTGTGTATTGTAGTTTTAATGGCTATCTGTTAGCTTCACTAATAAAATTAATCTATGTGAAATTTTGTATGTGAGTAATTCATTGAAATTCCTGAATGTAGTACATTGCATGTATTAAGATTAAATATCTTATTAAAACACATATCTTTGATTTTTACCAAGACAAATAAACAAAAAACTAAAAGATAACTGTACAAACATTTCACAGAATTCTTTTTTATTATTATTATTATTACTTAAGTAGCTTGTAGAGGTCTATACGGGACGGTCTGAATGAAAGCTATTTTGTTCTGGTCCATTCATATTTTCACAGATATTCCATTCATATTTTCAAATTCATATTTTCCATTATATCTGAAAAACTATATAAACAAGCCCAGAGATTGCAAAACCTTATGCATTTCTATAACATCGTATTTTTTTTTTAAATATTTTTCCAATTTATTAAGGATCTAAGATCTAAAATAGCCACTTTCTGACACATTTCTAAATCTATTTTTGTTCGGTTGGTTGGTTGGTTGTATTTATTTTTATGGCACAAGGTCTCTTTTAGGGACATGCTGCGCCAATAACAAAGTGAGGAGGAAATCAAAGTCAAAATGTAATGTAAAATGTAAAAAATTTAAAACGTAAAAGTCATGTTAATGGAAATAGTCATAGAAATGAATAAAATGGAACAAGGAAAGGGATCAGACATAAAAGTGAAATATAAGTAAAACCAGTCAACGAGAAAATAAAAAGGCCAAAAAAATTTATTAAAATCTCACGAACAGTAAAGTAATGAGACATAGCACGAAATATTAAAACAAACTTAAAGAACACAGAAATTAAAAAGGTAAGAAGTAAAATCAATTTAGCAAATATTCTTCAAAAACAATGTTCTCTCAATCTTCACTTGAGTCATAAGATTCTTCCATAGTCTCTTCCACGTAATTATGCAGCTTTTTGAGATTTTTCAAATCAGCAACAGATGGGTCTTAATGTCCTTTTCGCTCTTTTTTGCGCCACAGTTTGCCACTGGTGAGAGCCTCGAACAGTCTTATTTTCTTTTGTCTTTTGGTTTGGTTTCACAGCTTGAGCAGCAGTGGATCTTTTGAAGATTAGAATCAGAATGATCAAGGTTTTTTTTCAAGGGGTTGGGTGTAATTGCCTTAGGCTTTTGATTATTATTAGGTTTCTGAAAATTTAATGCAGACGGATTAGGATTTTTTTATTATGGAATGTAGATGCATTAGTCATACTCTGGAATTCAGTCTATTTTTACGATTGAGTTAAAGATTTTTGTGGCTGGATAGGTTGATGTACTATTGTGACAGGTTCTAAGAATGGTAACCAGCGTTCTAGTTTTGGGCTTGCAGAAGATTTAGTAGGTCAACTGAAATTGCGGGTTTTTTTCTTTGGGGTACAGGGTGGATTATACGAGTCTGTCTGGGTGCTTATATGTCTTACAGATTTGAATTGTTTGCTTGAGTAAACTTGAATAAGAAAAATCAACAGACGGAGTTCTACATTCAACAAGTTTTCGAGATTCTGGGTTGGAAAGTTTTTGACTGATTTTTACAGCAAGAATGACATTTTCACAGTTCCAAATTGGAGAGAATATAACGTATGATCAACTTTACAATTTGCACAGCATTCGGATTTTTCAAATGATTTACCATCATGGGCGACTTCTGCACAACATGGACAAGTAACATTGCCACGACAAGTTAGTGTCAATAGGACCATAATGCTGGCATTTGAAACATCATAGAGGATTAGGGATGTAAGTCCGGACTGGACCAGCTTAGGTATCCAGCTAATTCTAGTTGATAAGTTATGGCTATTAAAAGTTAGAATGATGTATTTGTTGGAATAACTTGCTCATTCTGACGGATAATAATGCGGCGTGCATCTAGTGAGAAGTTCTTTTGAGAAATATAAAAGATCTGGTTCAGATATTAACCGCGGCAAGTATTTAGATTTTGATGAGTTTTAACAGAAACAGAAAATGTCCCTTTCGTACTGCAATTGGACAGAAGCTGTAATTGGCTGGCTGAAGAAACCTCAATCAGTAAGTCCCCAGACTGCAATTTTTTGAGGGTGTGATCGTCACAAAAAACAGATTAGAATTTTTTTACTTTAAGAAAAGGTGAAATTTTTTTTAAAGAAGTATCTGAGAAGCTATCGGTGCGTTTAATTACCAAAAAAAAAAAAAGTGTGAATGATGATTTCTGTACAGTTTGTTGCTCGCCACATGGGAGAGAATTTGATGAATCAGAAGTTTTTCCATCCATAGTAGGAGAAAAAATAATTCGGACACCGGCCACACCATCCACTATTGAGCAGAACAAGGGGATGCATTTTCGTGCACTAGTGCTGACGAGCGCCTGTATGGTCAAAAGAAAATCCTATGTCAATCTACACCCTTAACGAGATGACTAGTAATTTCTCATTCACTCGATCCCTAAAGCCAGTGACAAAAGTCAGCTGACCAGCCGACTGGAGCATACGGGACCAATATGCACCTCCCGGCTACTAGAAATAGAGACCAAAGCAATGTGTTGGTTTCCCTCAACTGCCAGAATCTCTCTTTCTAGGGACACGGGTCGCCAAGCACGGCAAACATGTGGGTGTTTATAATTCTTTATGAGTCGATATACAAGATAATATCGGCTCATGCAGAATTGCCTTCACCTCCAAAGAGGAAACCACAATGAGAAGGAAACGAAAATGAAAGGAAGAGGAGAAGAGTAAGAGAGAAATGAAAAGAGAAAGATCATTCAGGCGCTCGGGGTTGTGAAGCCCATGAATAGGGCAAGATGGGGATACTTGAGCCATTTTTTGAATTTTAATTTTTTAAAAATTTTTATAATTTCTTATAATAAAATAAAATATTGAAAATGAAAATTTGATATTTTTTCTTCAACTGAAAACCACTTTCAATTAATTTTTAACTATTTTTCTATGTATAAAAAATGTTTATTTTTTGTTTTACATGATGGCTCAAGTATCCCCATGGGAGGGATACTTGAGCCATTGTGAAGGGATACTTGATCCACTACGGAAAAATTCCTACAAAAGTAATTTTTTTCGCATTATTTTTGCACAAACATTTTACAGAATGATAAATTATGAAACATAAAGTCCTTCCAAACCAATTGAGAAAACAAAGTTAGTAATATGATCATTTTTTGTCGCTAGAACTGGTTGTCAAATGATAATTTCAACTTGAGTTATAACGACGGTAGAAACACCCTCAGTTCAGAGCCATTTAAATTTGGAATCTGCTATTCTTCGGGCAAATTTCATTTTCAAAATATTAAGTGCTTATCCAACAAATATTTTTAGTTTTCTTTCTGGCATATTTTATTAGTAACCAGCCATCAATAGAAGGTTTTCTTTTCACATCATCACCTTCATTGGCAGAATTTTCCCCTAATGATAATGTCGAACTCATGCTTTTAATTTAGTAGCTGTCGGAATTTAAGCCAGATGTATCATTCTACTATTTCAAACACTTTTTTGATTTCACAGGAAAAGATTTTGTCTTCCTCTTTGGCTCCATGCAGGTAAGTTTGAACTGGGATTTTTGTTGCTTTTCTTGTTTTTTGTGCGCTCTTTTTACCAATGTTTCTTCAATTTTCTTAGTTTAAAAAAATTACAGCAACAGAGGTTACGATTTCAATATAAGATATTAATCTTAATATGTTATATTAAAAAATAAATATTTTAATACGTTGGACCTTACTAATTAAAGTATTAGAGATTATAGCCTGTAAAACAGTTTTAAAAAGTTATTTTAATTTAATAAAAGTTAAATTGAAAACTATGTTTACATTTATCTAGACAGGCTATTTTGCTAGTCAAAATGAAAATTAAAATGGATATTTTCATTTAAAAAATATACATTTTTAAACATTTTTAAGTCGTTATTTTTTTAAGAAAAATAAAATAAAATGAAAAATTATTCTCTCTTTTATCCAGAAAAAAATCTATTAGTGAATATAAGAAAGGAATTTTATTTTTTGTTTGTTTCTCTTATGTTTAATTTCTAGTGGGGAGGGTTGAGACATGGCTCAAGTATCCCCACTCTCACTGGCTCAAGTATCCCCACTACCACTAGTTTTGTTTCCAAGAGTTTTACTAAATAAAGCATGCAGCTATTAGAACTATTTTAGATTCAAAATACAATTGAAATTATGCTTACTAAATTTATGTATATAGTTGCAACTTTAAACAAAACTTTGATTACAAAAAAACAAAAAAACCATGTACCCAAAAATTTACTTCAGATAGGGAAAAGACAACTATTGATCACTATACTTTCAAAATGGTACCAAGATGTGTGATTTCTTTTTTACATGTTCAGAACTATAAATGTGTTAACATATTGGCAGTTTTAGAAAGAAAAATTAACTAACTGTAGAGATAATAGGGGTGGCTCAAGTATCCCCTATGCTCAAGTATCCCCACTCTCCCCTACCTAATGAAGGTATCCCCTCCCTGGAGGGGCTATTTTTGTTCCAAAACTTATAAAATTGCCAGTTTGTTTTCTTAGAAACTATTTAAATGGCGTTTTCAGTTTTTTATTAAAAACAGAACATTCTCCAGTAAATACTGTTAAAGTTGTTTTTAATTTAATTTCTGGACACGATAGCACTGTAAAGAAGAAAAATCACATCACACGACAATAATCGCTTATAACTGAATAATTTATGAGATTAACTACACTGTAAAAAAAAAAAAAAAAAAAAAAAAAAAAAAAAAAAAAAAAAAAATGTAGTACTTTTAGAAAATCTCAAAGCAGCTGGGTTTCCATAAACTTTTCTAGTAACCAATACAGCTTCTTAAGTAACACTATTGCCTGAAACATAGTAAACAGCAGGCAGACTTTCTTAGTGAACATACTATGAAATCATTTGTAGCCATTACAGGACCTTTTAGTATGTATACCAAGAAATTGTTAATAGTATTGCAAATATTTTGCTTGTATCTTCACTAAGAAATTATTAGTAGCCGTTACAGTTCCTTTTTAAGTATATTTATGAATAAATGGTTAGTAGTTTTACAGATACTTATATTATATCTTCAGTTTAAAAAAAATTAATAGCAGTTACAGGTGTTTATTTAGTATGTTTATTAAAATAATAGTTAGTACAATTACAGACATTTCTCTTGTTTTTTAACTAAGGGATTATTAGCAGCCGTTACAGGTCTTTTTTAGCAAGTTTTGTAAGAAAAATAAATTTGGAACCATTTCAGGTACTTTTCTAGTATGTTTATCAAGAAAATTTTAGTAGCATTACAAAAACTTCTTTTGTATGTTCACTTTCACAATGTCAGAACGTTGATAAGAAAACATCTGTAATGCTACTAAGAAGTTGTAATGTTACAGGTATTTTTCCCATAGTTTACACTGGATTTTTAAATGAGGTAAAATTTTAACTTTTAAGGGGTAAATTGATACTAGTTAGGGAATTTAAAAGAATAAGAAATATTCGATAAATATCAAGCCAAACATTCTGCAATAATTTCTGTGTGTCTTTCAAAATATTTTATGCTACAAAATTATAATAATTTTTTTAACACCAAATGTAGAGGCACTCTTTAAATGTAACTTCTATTTGTGATTTTTATTCCTGTTAAATGTTAGTATTTATAGTTTAAATATAAAGATCTAAATTTACTATAAGTGCATCTCTATTTAATATACAAATATTTTAAAATGTTAATTACATTTACATTTATACTAAATTATTTTTGTAACATAAAACATCATAGAAAGACAAAGAAATGTTTGGCTTACTATGTTTCTTATTCTTTTAAACTGCTATAAGTATCATTCTCAATGTATTTGTTGTAAATCAAAGTTCTATTCCATTTAAAACTAAAGTGCACGCTCATCTGGATTACCTGAAGTATTTCCTCAAGTGTAACTTGACACTTAAAAATAAGACAATGCAGTCATTTTGAATATAAACATCACAATTTAATAAATTTTTCAAGCTAGAAGACAATGTCTTGCTTCACTGGTCTTATTTGAAAACATTTTAAAATACATTTCGTTAAACACATTACCGATTTTTTTTTTTTTTTTTTTTTTTTTTTTTTTTTTAATGCAGAGAATGTGAGAATGTATTGCAAAGAGATTCTTATTTTCTTTAGACAATTTATAATATATCTTTGTACAAAATTTTCTTTAACTTGCAATATGTTGCAATCAATGGTTGGTTTGGTTGATTGGTATTCTGAGGCATAAACTTCCTTTTGGGACATGCTGCGCCAAGACAAGATCGAAAAGAACAAAATTTATGATTGAAAAGTGACTAGCAAGATGATAAAACAAAAAAAAGTAATATATGTAGGATCTATCCACAAGGTACCTAGCAATAGCAACGGCAATGAACTTTGTACTGCTAAGTAAGCACCTTGAGGCTCGTGATGAGGATCCTAGCATCGCAACTAATGGAAAATTGTGATGATGTAAATAGGTTTTTAGGAAAGAGAGGACAGATGCGAACAGGAGTTCGGCTGTAGAGGGTGTGTCCAAAGCCGCCCGCACATCTCGGAAGAAACATGGTCAGACGGACCTGAAAAATCTGTTTCGGTAGCTGTACCGGATTAAAAGATTTCTGAGGGGCAGACGGTCTCTCATTATATGTAAGACTATGCCAACCACATTCTGCAAATATGTAAATAAGTGTGCTGCATATATGTATATATACGTGTATCTAATCAAGAAACGTGAATATTAAAAAGTAAAGATTATCTTTAAAGAATCACCCGGACCATTTTTTTCTACTCACTAGACACCGTTCCAAAACACTTCATAACCTTTACTACATATATACATAAATTAAACCAGATAAAAGAATACAAAGATCGTAGTTAAAAAAAATACAAAACTAATTAAAATTTGTTAAAATATAAACAATGTATAGGATGATGTACAAATACTACATAAAAAAGAGTTTAAAAGTCCCAGAATTAATAATAAACAAAGAGTAAAATCATTTAGGCACAACCTTTTCAAAAACAGTATTCGCCTCATCCCCACTTCAGTCATAAGATGCTGATTCTATGCTTCCTCTACATGATTATTCAACTGTTTGTAATCTTTCAAATTATTAAAAGATGGGCTATGATAAGATTTCTTCTCTTTTTTATTCAGAGTTTTCCACTGTGAAGAAACCAGGGCAAGGATGATCTGCATATTTTATCTTTCTGCAGGCAAGATTTTTGGCTCGGTATCATACTTTGATTAGTATTGGGTTTTCGCAGATTAAATGTAGAGGCAAAACTGTATACATATCAAGCGTACAAAGATAATACTGGAATCTACAAAAAATTATCAAATTTATGTGATGACCTGGAAATAGCTGAATGTATTGATGAGTATTCAAGAAGAAAATTTAGCAACAACTGATCACTAAAGGAGTCAAAACAAACTTGAGGGCAGTGATCCAAGTATCCAAATGTACATAGACTGTGAAAACATACTGTGAGCAAAAAAAAGTATTTGCACGCCAGGTAAATTTGTTGTAGGATGTATATAAATAAATAAATAAAAAGCAAAGCTAAGAATTAAAAATACCAACCCTTTTACAAAACAAATAAATATATTTAAAATCTGACTTAAGAATTATATTTAAAATATGAAAAAATAAAAAAAAAGCACTCGTACTGCCAAAAAAATATTTACACACTATCAATAAAAGTAGAACTAGAGGAATTATTTATAAGATAAAAACCGTGCTAATATTTAGTATGCATGCCCTTTGCTTCAATTACAGCTTGTGATCGTCTGGGCATTGATTCTATTAATTTGTGACATGTTTCACTGCTGATTTGTAGCCATTCTTTCCTAAGAGCTTGCTTAAGTTCTGATTTGTTAGAAATTTTCTTTTTCCTTATTTTCACATCCAAAATATGCCATAAATTTTCAATCGGATTGAGGTCTGGTGATTGTGGTGGCGTTTTCAATTGATTTTTTATATTATATTGAATATTTTATTCTATCTGAGCCAAATTCATTGAACTTGCTTTCATCGGAAAAAATAAGTTTTCCAAAACTCTAGTGGTTTGCTGACATAAGCTTTTGCAAATTCAAGTCTTTTCATTACTATTTGTATCACTAATAATTTTTTTTTTTTTCGAGAGGCTCTTTCTAGAATATTTGCATTATGAAGAATATTTCTAATTAATTGTGGTGTAACTATTGTTTCCGACGTTGAAACGACATCAACAGCCAATTTTCAAGCACTTAGAAAAGGGTTTTTTGAAGATTCTTTTATGATGGCACTTCTTTGCCTGGTTTTTAGCTTTCTTGGACGCCCAGTTCGCGGCTTATTTATTGTCGAACCAGTTTCTTTTTTTTTTTTTCTTAATTACATAATGAACACCAGAAAAGTTTAGATTTAATTTTTTACCTATATACAGTAAAACCTCTAAATAACGGACACTTCGGGAACGCAGAAATTGTCCGCTATTCGGAGGTGTCCGCTATTGGGAAAACCTCAAAGATACAAAAATCACTAAGAAATGCTTAATGTGATATGAATTGACTTTTATATGCCCTATAACTTCTATTATATGATTAATCAAAAATTAGAATTATTTTTTAAACAATAAAACAAACTGAAATAAAAATATGTGAACACCTTCATCCACTGTTTATTACATTCTTATGAAAAAAATCTGTTGCAAAAGTTTTCTTTTGCTTGCGATTACATGTAATTTGTTTTTCAATGTGACATTATTAGACATTATAGAGTTCCGGGAGGGAAAGGGGGTTTGCACTTTTTGACCATTAAAAGCACAAAATTTCAAAACCTTCCGGGGGGAAATTTCAATGCTGTGGCAGATGTCCCACCCGGGCACTTCCCTGAATTCAACACTGAACGTTGAGGGGTGATTTTCCCCAGACCGCGTTCTACATTTATTTGTGATCACAAAATTTGTGACACATTGCTCTGGTGTATTTAGAGGCCTTTTTACTTTTCTTTTTTTTTTTTTTTTTCTTGTTAAAAAAATATTTTTCATTCTTTATCGCCAAAAATAGTGTCCGCTATTTAGAATGTCCGTTATTCAGAGGTTTAACATACAAAAATTTAGGTTTTGGGAGTGGGGATCGGAAAACTGTCCGTTAAATAGAGGTGTCCGCTATTCGGGAGTGTCCGTTATGGAAGTTTTACTGTAATAACTTTATAATAACTTTATAACGTGACTTTACAAATGTGTACCTTCACTAAATCTGCAGATTCTGATAGAGAAATCAGCAAATCTATGCGATCAAGACAACATTTAGGGGAAGATTCTGTTAATATTCTGTTCTGGTTGGCTGGATTGGCTAAGAAATCCCAAAATAGCGCCGAAAAACCGTTTTTCATTTGTTAAATTAATGAAAAAATGTGTTTTGAAAAAGATGTTAAAAGAAATCCTCTGTGCGATCTCCGATCACACTTACCCACTTGTTTTACTATTGATGGAGAGCGTGAGCATATAAATTTATTTAAAAACTATTAAATTTTTGACGCGTTTCTTTTTTTTTTTTTTTTTTTTTGCTTTTAAAATGCGGCAACAGGGGAGAAAATAAAATATTATTTAACTTATTTTTTTAGAATTTCTAGTTGTTTTCTTTACTATATATAATTGCAAATTAACTGATAAAAACGTATTTTAAAATATATTTTTTAATCTTTTTCTAATATTTGGCCTATAAAATTTTGCAGTTTTACAAACATTTGGCTTATTAATGCATCATTAAATCAATTGTTTCAATTCTCATGCAATTGTACGAGTTACAGAAAATAGCGGGCAGTTGATCGCTTGGGGCAAATTCACAAAAAGAAGTTATAACATTTTTGAATTTATAATTCATTTCTAAACTAGTCGTCGGGGGACCACCGTAATACTTACCCATCATAATATAAAAAATGAAAATAAAACGCGTATAAACTATCTATGGCAATTCCAAAATAAAATTTAAAAGCATAATTAAATAATTTTAATATACATAATAATGCTCTATTAATGAATTGCTGATGAGCCAATTTCGACAAATTATATAAAAAGCCAAAATACTCAAGTAGTACCGGATTGCATAAAAGAAACATCCTTATAACTCAAAAGATAATAATCATTTTAACTAAACATTTATGCGTTGAATTAAGTGTCTCATTTCCAATTAAAATATATCTGAATTCAAATTTGAATGAAACACAGGGTCATGAAAAATCGAAGAATTTGGAAAACAGGATTACAGATATCTCGGCAACTAATAATCCGATCGACTTCGTTCTTAATGCAAAATTTATGTTATTTTATAGTCTTTTGCACCCATTCCTTAAAATAAAAAAAATCGAAAATTTTTATGCATCTTTCATCAGAACGAATTTTTCGAGAGTCCGAAAAAAATAGTTCCGGATAATCGAGGTTATTTATATTAAATAGGCTTCGTCCCATTCTTACATACTAAGTACATACAAAATTTCAAGTCTCTATCTCAATTTGTTCGGGAGATAGAGTGTTTACAGGCAGACAGACTGACAGACAGACGGACGGCAAAATTTTTTTTCTAAAAATATGTTTTTCGGAATCTCCACTATCTGAAACGTGTAAATCCGTCAAAAAAAATTTTTCGATTTTCAAAACGATTGCAAGACTTACCCTATACTACGTATGATGGGTAAGTAAAATGTTAAAATATTTTAATCGGAAACACACCGCATTTTCGCCATTCCCAACCAATATACATAAATTAACCCCTTAACTGATTTGCCCGTAGGCCGTTCGGGCAAGATGAATTTGCTTAATTCATCATTTAAAGCTTTTTGACACCACTATTTTTTTTATAAGAATAATTACATATTACTTAAGGGTGTAAATGTTTAGACTAAATGTTACGAATATTTTATTTAAATAATAGTGGTGTGAATCTGTTATTTTCAGTTTATTGAACGGAAAAGAAATAACCAGTTAAGGGGTTAAGAAACTGCGAATGACAAACTATTTTGTCTGCCAAAATCCAACTTGGTCAAATATCAAACTATTCGACTTACTGAATATTCGATTTGGCCGATTATTTCAATATTCGGCCAAACCGAGTACTTAAAAAATCGTTTAAAACATTTTTAACCTTTTCCAACACAGAGTAAATCTGTTTGAGATAATTAATTTATACCAGAATTTATTAGGAAGCACGGACCTGCTAAGTTTTAAGTGTGTTATAAAAAGGAAATTTTAATTAAATATTCTTGGTGCGAATAGAATTAAAATTAGGTGACCTTTAATAAGGATACTACGCCGGAAAGGGTTCAAAATCTTACACAACTTCTACTTTTAACTGTCAGCTTGATAAAGATATTCAGAATAATTAGATAAAAAGTATCATATCTTCTATATTATAAAGGCCAAATGTATCTGTACGTAATACATACGTCATTTTTCGAATGGCAACACTTTTCGATAAAATTTCGCTTTTGCAATTTTTACTACTGCAAATTTTTAAACTTCTAGACATCGTACATTTTCGATCTTTACACCGTTGTATAGGGAAAAATATGTACTTTTAAATGCAAATTTTTTAAAAACTGTATCTCAATTTGATTTTCAGATATTGATTTTTTGGTAGTTTTTAATTCAATTTTTCTGGAGGTGGCAACTTGAGTACTTTATTTCTGTGCGAAATAAAGGGAAAACAGCCATAAAGTAAAAAGAAGGAATAGAGAGGAATTATGGTGGTTGGGAGTGATGGAAAAAATGTAACCCTGAAATCTGCTACATTAAAACCAAACACAACCGCGTGCTTTCGCAAAACAGAAGAAAACTTTAATTACTACAGTTTTTAGTTTATAATAAAACTAGAAGGTACCGTCAAGATTTGACGAGAAACATGTTAAAATATTAATTGGATTAATGTTAGATTTTCTTAATTAGTTACCTGTAAGTAAAGTTTTTAAAACTTGATTTCAGAGGCGGATCCAGAGGATCGTTTTTTTTTTGGGGGGGGGGCGATACTAAGAAACATAGAATCAACATAGTCATAATTTCTGTTCATGAAATCATTCCTTGCACAGTTATTATTAAATGAATGATCAAATGAAATGCTTTTCCGCAATCTTCTGACGAAATACTTTTTTTCCCGCTATCTTTTAACTAAATTCGCGCTCTTTTCGCGATTCTTTGACGGAATTCGCATTTTTTGGCATTTTTGACAAATTTCGCGTTTTTTCCGCGATTGTCGAAATTCGGGTTTTTTTCCGCGATCCTTTGACGAAATTGGCTCTTTTCTGCGATACCTCGACAAAGTTAGCAATTTTTTGCAACCCTTTGAGAAAAGTAGCTCATTTTTCTCGACCTTTTGATGAAATTGAAGTTTCTTCCGCTCTGACAAAACTCGCGCTTTTTCAGCGATCCTATGTCGAAATTCGCACTTTATCCGAGTTCCTTTGCCTTCCCTTTTCGCAACCTTTTGAAAAAAGTAGCCCTCTTTCCGCGAACTTTTGACGAAATTCGAGCTTTTTACACGACACTTTGACAAAGTTCGCGCTGTCAGCGATCTTGTGTCAAAATTCGCGTTTTTTAGCGGTCCTTTGTCGATAAATTCTTTTTTTGCGTGACCATTGACAAAATTTGTGCTTTTTCCGCAATCTTTTGTCGAAATTCGCCCTTTTTCTGCGACACTTTGACAAAATTAGCGTGTTTTAGCGACATTTTAATGAAATTCGCGTTTTTTCCGGAACAATAGAATGTCTCCGACAGAGTCGCAGAAATCCCTTCCGAAAAAATGTCTGAATTCAACACTGGTTTTGGGGGGGGGGGCGATAGCCCCCCCCTGGATCCGCGCCTGCTTGATTTATTTCTATGTTATCTATGTCATTCAAACAGATTCAAAGCGTTTCATGGTTCTCTCATTCTAACCTACTCAAGTAATCAAATGAAAGAATTTTAAAAATGTTAACAGCACTTGCTTTTTAGCAGAAGGATAACTAAAATTTATTCAATCGATACAATTTTTATTTGTGTGTGTTGTATTCATTGTTGTTTATTTTCTTATAAAAATGCGATTTTTTAAGATTTTCAATAATTTATTCTTATAAATATATCTCTAAATCCCTGAACTGGAAATTGGCTGTTTATATATAATAATTACTATGTTTTAATTACTTGAAATATTTTTTAAATAAAATTGTTATTTAAAAAAAAAACATTGTTGAATGTTAAACTTTATTTAATTATAAGGCATCAAAATAGTAATGATACCAAAAGAATAAAAATCATGCGACTTTCCCTCGTAGAAAAATGCATCATTATTCAAATAAATTATTTTACCGAGCGTTGGGATCGATCCCTTTTACTTTACAAAAGCTCCAAGCCTTAAACTTGTGCCTTAAACCACTGAGCTAACCAGACTTGCTTCGACTTTCCTCTAACTGGAAGGACTAATAAATTCGACTTCACGCATGCGCAAATGCCTGAACTTTTGAGTTTATCTTAGAGAATTAGCCTACTGTTTCAATATATGTGATGAAAAGCTGTTTCAGAATGCTTAAATATAAGCATATCATTTCCATTTAGATAAAAAAATGCTCAGCTTATGAAAAAAGAATTCGTAGCCAGTTCCATGCTCCATGTGATAGTTGTTTTTTTTTTTTTTTTTTTTTTTTTGGGGGGGGGGGGGGGGATCCGAATGAATGAATTTAGGTTTGAGCGATAACGCGAATCCTATTGGAAACTATTTTTACGGTATACTGTACCTCCATATATCTCTTTTCCCCATACAAAATAACAAATTACCATATATTTTTGTTCCCATTTCTTTCAGTGCAATTTAAACAAGTTGGAAATTGCACGTAAAGCGTAGCAAATGAGGTGCGTTTGTTGATAACGAAGTTTTAAAATATTCAGATCTTGCTGATATAGTAGAGCGTACTCTGGATACAGTATAGTGGTTGAAATCTTTGTGTTCCTGGAAATATGCAGGGAGTAATTTTTATTATACTTCATTAACGTATATCTTATTCATAAAATGTGAAGTAGTTTAATAGAATTAAAACACCCCCCAAACAATGTTTCCCCGTATAACATTATTTAGTGGAATACATTTGTGTGGCCCTGTAATTTAATAATAAATATTCTTTGCATCCCAGATTGTACAAAATGCATTTTTTAGTACATATTTCATAGATTCATGTCAATTCTGTTATATTCAAATGAGTGTAACACCATTAAAATGCATTTGAAACTTTTTTCCCCATTGACCGTAATGTAACGGAATACTTTTGATTGTCCCTGTAATTGATCAATGCATCCGATTTTCATAACATTTGAAATGACTCGACAAAATTATGTGATAAATATACGTTTTAAATTTCAAACGATTAAAATGCATTTGAAACTTTTTTCCCCATTGATCGTAATGTAACGAAATCCTTTTGATTGTCCCTGTAATTGATCTATCCATACGATTTTCATAAAATTTGAAATGACTCGACAAAATTATGTAATAAATATACGTTTTAAATTTCAAACGATTAAAATGCATTTGAAACTTTTTTTCCCATTGACCGTAATGTAACGGAATCCTTTTGATTGTCCCTGTAATTGATCTATCCATCCGATTTTCATAAAATTTGAAATGACTCGACAAAATTATGTAATAATTATGTATTTTAAATTTCAAACGATACGGTTGGGTAATTTTTGCGTTGTTATATGCGGACGGACAGACAGACGGACTGAGCGACAACAATAGGTGCTACGTATTTACATAATTACGAACGCACCTAAAAATTGTAATTAATGTAACTCTACGTCAAGGGAAATGTTTCACTTTTGAAAATAAGATACTTGAAATCATATACAGATTAAATGCAATGTTTTAAAATTTAGCCGGTCTTTTTGGAAACGCAGTAACATGCAGCGTGCGTAATCAGATTGGAAGTCTTTGTACGAAATACAGCAATTTATATTAATTAACTTGGCAATTGTCTCCAGGTTGAATTTTCTTCGCCTAGTTAGATAAGCAAACAAAAATAATCTTGGCAATAATTCCAGGTTTAAAATAATGTCCGGTTCCCGAAATTTTTGTCCAAAAATTTCTCAACTATAATAAAATTTTATTGCTATTTTTTAAGACATGCTATTGTAAATTAACATAATTTGCTTAATGTAATTTTTTTTTTAACTAGGGGGGCCCCGCCCCCCTGCTCGCTATGCTCTCCAACCCCCCGCGTAATCGCTTCGCGATTCCAAATTATTGTCTACCCCTGCCTGCTGCGCTCGCCAATAACCCATGGTATGAATAAGCAGTTGCAGACCTTTCAAATGATGTGTCACACAATTGGTGTTGTAAAGAAATTACAAAATGCGCCCCCTCTGAGGGCAGAGGGGGGGGGTTACACACAAGGTATCCATAATATGAATAAGCAGTTGCAGACCTCTCAAATGATGTGTCACACAATTGGTGTTGTAAAGAAATTAAAAATGTGCCCCCCTGGGGGGCAGAGTGGGGGATGTCACACAACACATCCATAATATGAATAAGCAGTTGCAGACCTTTCAAATGATGTGTCACTCAACTGGTGTTGTAAAGAAATTAAAAATGTGACCGCCCCCCCCCCCTGGGGAGAGCAGAGTGTGGGGGTGACACACAAGACATCCATAATATGAATAAGCAGTTGCAGACCTTTCAATTCTTGTGTAACACGACTGGTGTTGTAAAGAAAATAAAAATGTGTCCCCCCTGGGAAGCACAATGGGCGATAAAACACAAGACATCCATTATATGAATAAGCAGTTGCAAACCTCTCAAATGATGTATCAAACGACTGGTGTTGTAAAGAAATTAAAAATTTGGCGAAATATTACAGTTATCGCCAAGTTGGCGTCACTTTTGACAACTAATTTTGGTCGCCAAATTTGGCGATATATCGCCAAGTTGGCGACAAACTTGGCGATTGTTGGCGATGGTAACCTTCCCTCTCTTTATGGTAACCCATATGGCGATGCATAGACGGAGCCCTTTTCTGATTGGTCTATTCGACTCATGGAAGGAGTGGACAACCCGGATTCGTTAGTTCCGGAAATCTTCCACATCAGCATCATTCCAAGAGTCATTCCTTTTAAGGCTAGTTTTTTTTTACTATAGAAGGATTTTCAGTTAAACTTGCTAAAGCATAGACGATTTTTTTTTTTTTTTTTTTTTTTTTGTTACTTGTTATTTTACAAGTAAAAAATTGCAAAAGAAAATTATTTAATTTTTCTTTATTTTTGGAATAATTATATTTTAATGTAATTTATTTTTACTTTATTTTTAGCACCATTTTTATTTCCCAAATATGTTTTCTCAAAAGAAAAAAATAATTAAGTACAATTTTCACATAGAAAAATGGAAAAAGAAAGATGCAAATGACGAAATGAGATTTAATAATTCATCAATATCCAATGTTTAAAATGCAATTAAAAATTTGGTATGGCATGATATATAAAAATCAAGGTTCTCGTGTTACATGAAAAATACGGCATCTTCTTTGCACGCTGAAGTGACGTCAGGCATTGTTTGTGTATTTTAATGCTTATTATTTTAATTTGTGTTGTATGTTTTAATTTTTATATCGAATTTTAAATTTGTCATGGAGTTAACTTTGGAACAAACTTTTTTTGAAAGAATGTCCGTGCTGTCGTTTCTTTACTTTTACCATTTTACTTTGTTCGTAAAGGATTTTTCATATGCGCAACATCTGTATTATAACGAACAAATGTGTTCATGCGTAACACTGACGTCATTTTGCGAATGTCAACATTTCACGATGAAATGACTTTTTGCAATTTTTGTTACGGCAATTTTTTAATCTTCAAAATATCGCACATTTTCATTTTTTATTCTGTCGTATAGGAAAAGAAATCTACTTTCAAATGCAATTCGATTGAAAACTGTATTTCAATTGACACGCTTATTACGACTTTATATTTTTTAAGCATTTTTTTTTTTTAAATCTCTGTCGTATATCTCCATTAAGAAATAATAATATATAATTTACACATAAATCTATAAATATTGTTCCGGATAATTTTCGATAGTGAAATTAAAGCTGCATGAATAAATAAATAAAAGAATGGTTAAAAACACGGATAAAATGATTAAAAATTACCAATTTAACATTTAACATGTAATCAAACAATTTAAATTTTACACAGCCCAATAAGAAAAAAAAAATACTTTGAAATGTAATTTGTTTGAAAACTGTATTTCAATTTACTGATTGGCTGTAATTTTTAAAAAATCAGGTCATTATTTTTCTGTTTAACTCTAAAGAGTGAAACTCGATTACGAAAGATTAATCCATTTGCTCTTAAAACAATATAAAGAGTTCGGGATTTGTTTCCGGCTATACTATAGCAAAATTAAAACGTCCTATATAAATAATTAAATAAAATAATACAAATAAATATAAATTTAACAGACGTGTGATTGAATAATGTGCTCGAAGCACTGAAATGATCAGAAATAAAAATGCTGCCTGGATTAACAAAATCTTCCTCTGATTTTGTGTGAAAAGAAAGTGTACGAGGAGCTGTATCCAAATATAGCAGTACGTGCAATATTGTGTAGACACTAATCAATGGAATATGGATACAGTCCCTCGTGTTTTTCTTTTATTTTGAAAAAATCGGATTTTGATCTTATTCTTTCGACGATAATTTCCAAGCTACGATTGTGAAATTTTGTGATATTTCAACAAAAGTTGCGCGATACACTTAGCCAACACAATATGCTAATGAAATTTTTATAGAGTTGCAGCATACGCAGTGAAAAATTATTAAGCAAATCTGCTCATTTTTCATACAATTACTAGGATTCCCTCAGAGGGATTAGTCTGAGCGATATTGCTGAGAATACACATTTAATAACTTGCGATAAGTAAAGAAAATGAGATGTTACTTTTAATTGGTCATTCATTGTGATAAAATATAATGGTGAAAATACAAATAACCAAATAACGATACATACCAAATAACGATTGTAATATTGATAGATTTATGGTGATAAATTGCCAATATTTTTTCAAATCCTATTTATTTCATAAAAAAATATAAGACTTTTATTCATTTTGTTTAAAGCAAATGGTTTTAACTAATTTCATAAAAATTTGCAATATCACTTTGCATTGACCATTTTTTGAAGCATTTAGAAAATGGTTGTTGTTTACAGTCAAATATTGATCTTGAGCTGTCCGCATTTTATTTTTTTTACAACTGGTCGAGAAATAATAATGCTTAATCCATAACGTACATAATATATGACTCTGTTATTACATGTCACCTTTTGATCATTATAAAAATGGTGTTTTTACTGATTTTTATTAACTCTATAGGAAAAATTTTGTGCTTTGAGCAATAGATGTCCGCATTTCATTTATTTATTTATTTGAACGAAATTTCTTGCATTTAGAAGAATTTTTTATTCGAATAGGAAATCCAAATGTCACTGTTAATAAAGAAGAAAGTTTAAAAAAAAAAAAAGTTATAAAAAGTGTAGACGCATACTATCAAATATGGGAAAAGGACGAATCCAAAAAAAGATGTCGTATGAAACATCATCTTTTAAAGCAAAAAAAAAAAAAAAAACAAGATCTGATTATCGAGCCTACCGATTACGAAATGTGCATTACATTTTTTAATAAATTTCTGCAAATATTGATTTTTGTTTCTTTTGTGCAGTTTTGGCTTCAAATATAAGCGGCTATGAAAACAAACTTGGTAAACGTTCATGCTTATTTTTACAAATAAATATGGCACATACATAAATAAATATGCAAATAGGTTACAAATAAATATGCCCTATACACACCGAGGTACCTAATTGGTGCCAAAATGGCGCTTATTACATGGTTATCATATAAATGTAATAATAGTTTGTTCTAAAAGTATTATAATTTATTGATTGTCATTTTATATTTATATATATATATATATAAAAGAAAATGTTTCGTTCATTCTTTTTTTTTTTTTTTCATTTTATAATGAATAAATAACGTGTTATTGTACCATGCTATATGGCCTGTCCAACCTTTTACTAAGAGGGGGCGCACCTCAGCTTTTGGCAAGTAAAGAAGGGCGCCATTAATAACATGGCTCAAAACATGCAAGAAAATCACCTTTTAATATTAAAAGCAGGGTCGTACTGGCCCACCGGGCAGCGAGGCAAATGCCCGGTGCGCCCCTCGTCACTTTTTTTTTTTTTTTTTTTTTTTTTTTTTTTTTTTTTTTTTTTTAATGGGAGCATTTTGAAAGGCATAAAATTTCAAAAATTTTCATTTGGCAAATTAAAGGTAATGACATATTTAACATTTTTATCAAACACTTAGCGCCATAGGTGGCTGTGTTGTAGTTTTATATTTATTCTGCTTTTTTGTGAAAATACAAACGATGAGAAAAAGAGGTGGAATGCAAATTTTTAAAAAAAAATTTCATTTTAATTGGTCACATTGTCAGAGGTGACCTTGTTCAGATTTTTTCAGCACCTTTATAAAAATAACTATAAAAATAACTAATATCGTGTTTTTGTAATCATGTTTTTGAAAGCGTGGCGCCCTTTGTCAGATTTTTTCTTCGGCGCCTCTAAAAAATAACTTTTAAAAAACTAATATCGGTTTTTGTAATCATGGCGCCCATGGTCAGGATTTTTCCAGTGTTTCTGTAAAAATAACTTTCAAAAAACTAATATCGAGTTTTTATAATCATAGCACTCTTGGTTAAATTTTTTTTCCGTCTTTATGTAAAAACAATAAAAAAAAACTAATATCGTCTTTTTGCAATAATGGGCTCCTTATCAGATTTTTTTCAGCGCCTCTGTAAGAATAACTTTAAAAAAATAATATTGAGTTTTTGTAATCATGGCGCCTTTCTTCAGTTTTTTTAGCACCTCTTGTAAAAATAACTTTTAAAAAACTAATATCTTGTTTTGGGAAACATGGCGCCCTTAGTCAGATTTTTTCCAATTCCTCTGTATAAAACCCTAAATAAAACTAATATCATGTTTTGTAATCATGGCGCCCTTGCTTAGATCATTTTCAGCGCTCTTTAAAAATAACTTTCCAAAAACTAATATTATGTTTTTGGAATCGTGGCGCCCTAGGTCAGACTTTTTCCGGCGCTTCTACAAAAATAACTTTTAAAAAACTAATATAGATTTTTATAATTATGGCGCCTTTGGTCAACTTTCTTCAGCCCCTCTTGTAAAAAATAACTTTTAAAAACTAATATCGTATTTTGGGAAACATGGCGCCCTTAGTCAGATTTTTTCAACACCTCTGTAAAAGAACTAAAAAAACTAATATCATTTTAATGTAATCATGGCGCCCTTGTTTAGATCTTTTTCGGCGGCTCTTTAAATATAACTTTCAAAAAACTAATACCGCGTTTTCTGGAATCGTGGCGCCCTGGACAGATATTTTCGGCGCCTATACAAAAGTAACTTTTAAAAAATTAATATCGGTTTTTGTAATTATGGCGCCCTTGGTCAGCTTTTTTCAGCGCCTCTTGTAACAATATCTTTCAAAATACTACTATCGTGTTCTGGAAAACATGACGCCCTTGGTCTGACTTTATCAACATCTCAGTAAAAATAACCTAAAATAGACTTATATCATGTTTTTGTAATCATGGCGCCCTTGTTTAGATCTTTTTCAGCGCCTTTTTAAATATAACTTAAAAAATAATAATAATACGTTCTTTGGAATCGTGGCGCCCTTGTTTAGATCTTTTTCAGTGCCTTTTTAAATATAACTTTAAAAAAATAATAATACGTTCTTTGGAATCGTGGCGCCCTTGGACAGATTTTTTTTGCGCATCCTCGCGAGCTTTTTTCAGCGCCTCTTGTAAAAATGACTTAAAAAAAACTAATACCCTGTTTTTTGAAACATGGCGCCCTTGGTCTGATTTTATGAACGCCTCTGTAAGAAAAAAAGAGACCTAAAATAAACTTATATCATGTTTTTGTAATCATGGCGCCCTTGTTTAGATTTTTTTCGGCGCCTCTTTAAATATAACTTTCAAAAAACTAATATCGTGCTTTTGGAATCGTGGCGTCCTGGGATAGATTTTTTTCGACGCCTCTACAAAAATAATTTTTAAAAAACTAATATCGGTTTTTCTAATTACTGCGCCCTT
Source organism: Maratus speculifer (assembly GCA_964019185.1). Lineage (NCBI taxonomy): Eukaryota > Metazoa > Arthropoda > Arachnida > Araneae > Salticidae > Maratus > Maratus speculifer. Next base: position 70,554,427 of record OZ025303.1, read on the forward strand.
GATTAGCTTTTTTCAGCGCCTCTTGTAAAAATATCTTTCAAAAAACTACTATCGTGTTTTGGGAAACGTGGCGCCCTTGGTCTGACTTTATCAACACCTCAGTAAAAATAACATAAAATAGACATATCATGTTTTTGTAATTATGGCGCCCTTGTTTAGATCTTTTTCAGCGCCTCTTAAAAAATAACTTTTAAAAACTAATATCATGTTTTTGGAATCGTGGCGCCCCAGGTCAGACTTTTTTCGGTGCTTCTACAAAAATAACTTTTAAAAAACTAATATCGGTTTTTATAATTATGGCGCCCTTGGTCATCTTTCTTCAGCACCTCTTGTAAAAATAACTTTTAAAAACTAATATCGTATTTTGGGAAACATGGCGCCCTTAGTCAGATTTTTTTTCCTGTGTAAAAAACCTCTGTTAAAAAAACCTGTTTACACTTCTTTAAAATAACCTTTTAAAAAAAACTAATATCAGTTTAATGTGATCATGGCGCCCTTGTTTAGATCTTTTTTTGCGCCCCTTTAAGTATAACTTTCAAAAAACTAATACCATGTTTTTTGGAATTGTGGCGCCCCTGGACAGATATTTTCAGCGCCTCTACAAAAATAACTTTTAAAAAACTAATATCGGTTTTTGTAATTATGGCGCCCTTCGTCAGCTTTTTTCAGCGCCTCTTGTAAAAATAACTTTCAAAATATTAATATCGTGTGTTTGTTATCATGGCGCCGATGGTCAGTTTTTTTTCAGTGTTTCTTTAAAGATAACTTTCAAAAAACAAATATGTTTTTATAATCACAACGCTCTTGGTCGGATTTTTTTCCGTGTTTATGTAAAAAAACTTTCAAAAAACTAATATCGTCTTTTTGTAATCATAGAGCCCTTGATCAGATTATAATTTTTTTTTCAACGCCACAGAAAAATAACTTTCAAAAAATTATTATTTTTGTAATGCTGGCGCCCCTAATCAGATTTTTTTTCTTTCTTTCTTTCAGCTCTTTGGTGAAAAGAACTTTAAAAAACAATTATATTATTTTTCTAATAACACCGCCCTTTACATATACATAAAAGGTCTTAATGATCTATATTATCATTAATTTCTTAAATGATAATATGGGGCAGATTACGAAAAATAATTTTTCAGGAGAATTTGCAACGGAAACTTATGTAAATTTTGCTTTTGAAAGAAGAATAGGGTAATTTTTTATATCTCTTTGAAAATTCAATAATTTTAGCATAAAAAAATGCCAATATCTAAAAACTTTTTTATACTGGATCTGATCTGCTTAACCTCTTTAAACTTCAAACACCACCGCAAGTTACAAAATGAAAAATACACATGTAATTAATATAAATATACAAACCCCTGAAAAATCAACGTCGTTAAGTGAAGCGCAGATGTGTTTGTATTCACTTTTCAAAGCTGTTAGTCAATAACGTGGGAGTTTCCAGGAAAACAAATTGTCATTTCAGGGGGGTTTCAAGTTAACTAGTTCTGAGCTCTGCAGTTACCCAGTGTGACTGTAGTAATTAATACCAGGTGTGACATTTTTTAGTGATTATGCCGTATTCTGAGATTTCTGGATCTCGTATATTTCTGAAGGAAATAGAAACAAATCTATTGCTCCGCTTATTGGAAATATTACCAAAACACATTATGTCCGAAGGAAAAGAGGGTAGCGAAATCAGTCATCTATTATCCACTCCACATAAACTGGAAATACATGTGTTTCTAATTTTCAACCGATCCAGTTCCAAAAAACAATTCCGTCTTCACATTATTTACCTGTGTCCTGAGTTATTTAGTTATTTAGTTGTAATCTTAAATATTTTTCTTTTAATAAGCTCGTGCTTCGTACTTTTTAAAAATAGTGTACAGTAAAAATTTCATCACCACTGATGTTGCATGCACTTTGCATAGCAAAAGCTATGATTTGCCCATGGAAAACAATATAAAGTAAGATTATTTATTATTACATTTTTATTATTAATAATTGTACCACTTTCGCAAGAGTATTAATGTATATATATAAACTGTTTAAAAAGCAGGATTCAAATCAAGACTTCTATATAATATCATTTTATTGTTAAAAAAAAAAAAAAAAAAAAAAAAAAAAAACACGAAATAAAAATTTTTTTTCTTAATAATTTACTTAAATCGACATTATTTTTTGCCCCGAACTAAAATAACTTTTCACAAAATTTTTCAACTATACTTAGTATTTGTATTCTTGAGAGTGTATTATATAAAATATTATTGAGTTGTATTAAATAATATTTTGCACTTTTGAATTTGATACAAATAAATTTTTTTAAATTGTTTTATTTTAATATTTATTTTCGATTTGGAAGCAATTGTGTGGTGATTGTTATTCGGATATTCGGGATAATGTTTGAATTTGCTAAGTAAAGTAACATACAATTAAAGTCAAATTTTACTTCTTATTAGTTAAATAATTTTTAATAGATATTAATCCATTAATATTCATACTATTTTAAAGTCAGCTGTGGGAGAGAATGTTATTGACCATAAAATTTTCAATGAAAGATTTTATTTCTTGAGATTTGTACTGCGAAAAAAATTTTTTATTCAGAGCACTTCTAAAACAAAGTATTTTTACTTTTTTAAAGTATAATTGTTTACAAGAAAAAAAAAAACTTTTTAAGTCACATTATCTTTTTGTCATTTTTTTGTAAGATAGAGAAAAAATGTTTTTTTTTTCCTAATTTGAAATTGATTTATATGTTATATATATATATATAAAAAAAAAAGAAACCCTTTTTTTAAATAATTCTTGTAAAATAAATGCCATTCTTACCATGATTTGGAATATTTTTACACCAAAATTAGTATTTGTATCCTAGAGATTATATTATATAAAATATTATTGAATTGTAAAAAATAATGTTTTGAACTTTGAGTTTTGAGTCAATGAAATTGTTTTAATTCGTTTTATTTTAATTTTTTATTTTTTACTTGGAAATAATTGTGTAGAGACTGATATCCAGATATTCGAAATAAAGTTTGAATTAAAAAAGTAAATGTAATATATAGTTTAAATCAAATTTTAATTCTTATTAATTAAACAATTTCCAATAAATATTAATCCATTCCATAGTCATAATATTCCATATTTCTTGTGATTTTCACTATGAAAATATTTCTATAAGATGCTTTTGATACAAAAATATTTCCTTTTTTATTTTATTTTTTATTTTAGTTATTTGGGGAAAAAAAAACATTATTTTATTAATAGATTTCATAATAGGGAAAAAATGTTTTTATATGTATACATATATAGTGTAAATTTAATTTGAAACTAATTTACGTATTATTGAAGGAAAAAAAAAAAAAAAAAAACTTCATACCTATTACGGTTTGGAAAATTTTTACATCATAATTAGCATTTGTATCCTAGAGATTGTATTATATAAAATATTATTGAATTGTATAAAATGTTTTGACTTTTGTGTTTTGAGCCAATGAAATTGTTTAATTCGCTTTACTTTTATTTTTTATTTCGAAATAATTTTACGGATGCTGTTATTCAGATATTCGAGATAAAGTTTGAATTATATAAGTAAATGTAATATATAGTTAAAAGCAAATTTTACTTCTTATTAGTTAAATAATGTTCAATAAATATTAATCCATTCCATATTAATAGTATTCCGTATTTCTTGAGATTTGTACTGTACTTGTTAAGGCATCACAGATACATTTATTTAATATGCAGTTCTTCTTCACATATACAAACTGATGTAATGCGGTTGAAGAGAATTAACACAGTGCTAAAATTTCGCAAATATTTTTACTTAAATCCCCACTATCAGAAGCGGATAAACAACTACCTGGGCCCCTAGGCTTGACTTTTTGAGAGCCCCCTTTCACTCCTTCAAAGAGGTATCCCTCCTTGATATACTGGAAAAATTAAAACACATGCTTGCTTCATTAACTCAAATCATTGACGATAAAAATATAAATGATTATGACAAAGAATTTCGCACACCTTTTGTCTTAAATATTAATGCCCAACCAGTGTAAAAGACTATTTTCTCGATTTTTATATAAGGAAAATTTTAGAACCGGGCCCCCTTTTCTTCTGGGCCCCTAGGCTTCAGCCTACTCAGCCTAATGTCTAATCCGCCTCTGCCCACTATTTCTCAATAGTAATATTCGGCTTTTTTAATCTATCATTAGATAACGCGAGTGAAATTACAGTGATGCCGCTGGACTTGAAAAATCCTGGGTCCCTGGGACCCAGAACTTCTAAAATTTGGGGTCCCTTCCCCTCCCTTTTTTTTTTACAAAAGCGGGTCCCCACAACTAATAAGTCATGTTTTTCGATGCAAAACTTGTTCACTTGCAAAAGAAAAAAGAAATGCAATAATTATTTTAATAATAATAAATAATTAATTAACACCAATAATAAGTTTTTTAAATTATTAAGAGAATTTTTTTTTACTTTTTTAAAAATAAATGTCCAAAATATATATTTAATTATAAAATAATGCTTATTTGTGTTTAGAAGATAAAAAGAGTCACTATTGTTAGCATTTCTTTTAAAAAGGGGCAAGACAAATTTATTGAAAAAAAAAAAAAAAAAAACTTGTTGAGTTATGGGGTATTTTTAATTTAATGAATGGGTGCTTTCAGGAGTTAAATTTGCTCAGAAAGACTTGGGGCAGTCAAAAACGGATTGTAACGCAAGAAAATCCGTTTTTGGAGCAGCAAAAAAATTTTTGAAGCAAGAAATTTAGTTTTTGGAACAGGAAAATTCACTCCCAACATTAACTTCTTTTTTTTCCCCATGCTCCTATGAGGAAATTTGTGTTTTTCACGATCTTTTGACGAAAGTTACTGTTTCTTCGGGATTTTTTTTGATGAAATTTGCGTTTTTTCGTGAATTTTTTGACAACATTTCCGTTTTATTGCGATTCTTAGACGAAATTTGTCGTTTTTTCGCATTCTTTAGAGGAAATTTGCCAGTTTTTCGAGATTTTGTGACGAATTTTATGTTTTTCTCTCATTTTTCGACTAAATTTGCCGTTTTTTCGCTAATTTTTTGACAATTTTCCGTACTTTCGGGTATTTTTTGTCAAATTTTGACGTTTTTTCGCGAGTTTTTGACGAAATTAGACGTTTTATCATGATTTTTGACAAAAATTGGCGCTTTACATGAATTCTTTGACAAAATTTGCCTTTTTTCGCGATTTTAGACGAAATTGGTCGTTTTTTCGCGACCTTTTGAGGAAATCTGCCGTTTTTTCGAGATTTTGTGACGAAATTAGCGATTTTTTTCGCGAATCTTTTGACGAAATTTGCCAGAAAATAATCGTTATTTCGCGATTTCTTAACGAAAGTCGCCTTTTTTTGCGATCTTTTGACGAAATTACGCTCCCTATGGCACGTGTAAGAGCTATTTTTCTGCGTCCCGTCGCCAATTTTTTGCGTATTTTATGCAATATAGCGCCCGCGGCATCCCTGTCGAAAATATAGGTATATATTTTTTAAAAAGTTTGGTGGAAACAAACCCTCTAAATTGGATTGCCTGATATCAAGATTTTTAAAAGGTGCAATGTTTTGCGGAGAACTATTTTCGTGTATATTACACTTCTATAAATATATAATATTCTTTTGATTGACATATATATTTTAGGAATAAAGTTTTTACAACAATGTACTCGTATATTATGTAGTATGGGTGTGTGCGCGTATATATATATAAGGATTTGCGCCCTTTCGTAAGGCAATCGGCGCCCTTGTTATCCATTTTGCCACCGCCCTCTCTGTTATGCCAGTACGACCCTGATTAAAAGCAATATATATATATATATATATGTATGCAAATGTGACATAATGCCCCTATAGATCTGAAGCTCCATGTTAAAAAATAATAATAAATAAAAAACAGTAAATCGTAATAAATTTCGAATAATACATTTTTCCACGGGGTCTATCTCAAACATTTTTGAATTGGAAGGAGCGAGAATATGAAATATCATCTATTATTAAAATAAAATGGTAATCAGAGAGTAGCGGATAGAGACAGCTTAATGCAACAATGTTAAAACTTAGATTGCATAACGAAACGGGGAAAAAATTAAAAAATCCCTACCCGGTTTTGACAAGTTGTTTTCTTGGTATTGATGTTCGTTTCGGTTACTTTTCCCTGTATTTTACATTGTATTGTGTGCATTTATATTTTCTTTTTCTCATAATTTTATTACTCTTAATATTATAACGTGAAATGTTAATACGATAGAGCATTCCTATATCAAAAATACTTTTTCTTATTTAAAAATTAGCATAATATTTATGTTTTATAAACATTAGAAAAATATTTCAATAATTTATCGCGTATTTTTGAACAAACGCATGCATACTTTAATAGTTTGATTCCGGCGTTAGTAACCTCGGCATTAACCAGTTTTGTCCATTTTAGAAATTTTTTCAATGCGACTTTCGTGCATCCAGTAATGTATTTTCTTGTTGGGTTTTAAATGGGCGCGCGGAGCTCATAAGAGCATTGACCGCGGCACTGACGAGTTTTATGTACTTTAGAGACTGCTACACAGCGAGTTTCATGCATCTAGTGATTTTTTTTTTGTTTAAATGGGCGCGCAGCGTTCATACGTACGTTAGTGACTGCGGCATTGACGAGTTTCGTGCACTTTAGAGAATTGCTGCACAGCGAGTTTCGTGCTTTTTAGAGATTGCTGCACAGCGAGTTTCGCACACTTTTGAAATTGCTACACAGCGAGTTTCGTGCACTTTAAAGATTGCTACACAGCGAGTTTCGTGCATCCAGTGATGTTTTTTGGTTTAAATGAGCGCGCAGCGCTCATACGTACGTTAGTGACTGTGGCATTGACGAGTTTCGTGCACATTACAGATTGCTGCACAACGAGTTTCGTGCACTTTAGAGATTTCTACATAGCGAGTTTCGTGCATCCAGTGATTTTTTTTTGGTTTTAATGAGCGCGCAGCGCTTATACGTACGTTAGTGACTGTGGCATTGACGAGTTTCGTGCACATTACAGATTGCTGCACAGCGAGTTTCGTGCACTTTAGAGATTGTTACAAAGCGAGTTTCGTACACTTTAGAGATTTCTACACAGCGAGTTTCGTGCATCCAGTGTTTTTTTTTTTTTTTTTTTTTTTTTTTTTGTTTAAATGAGCGCGCAGCGCTCATACGTAGGTTGTTGACTGCGCATTGACGAGTTTCGTGCACTTTAAAGATTGCTGCACAGCGAGTTTCGTGCACTTTAGAGATTGCTGCACAGCGAGTTTCGTGCACTTTAGAGATTGCTGCACAGCGAGTTTCGTTCACTTTAGAGATTGCTGCACAGCGAGTTTCGTGCACTTTAGAGATTGCTACACAGAGAGTTTCGTACATCCAGTGGTTTTTTTTTTTTTTTTTTTGGTTTAAATGGGCGCGCAGCGCCCATTTACGTCATACGTACGTTAGTGACCGCGTCATTGACGGGTTTCGTCCATTTTAGAGCCTGCTGCACAGTCAGTTTCTTGCGCCCAATGAAGTTTTTTTTTTGTTGTTGTTGTTTCATTTTAATAGGCGCGCAGCGTTTAGGAATCATCATTGGAACTGTTCACGTCGTTAATTCCCTGCCGAAAATTCCGTGTTTTGATTCGTGAGACTTTTTAGGTTTCTGAAAATTCAGTTCGTTCGAGAGTACTTGTCATTAAAATCGCCAAAATCCAGTGTCTGGTTTGGTTTAGGATTATGTCATTAATATTTAAATACAATGCGTTATAATTATTAATATTCTAATATTAAAAAGATTATAATATGCTTTCATTGTACATTTCTATAAAATAGCAATTAAAATCATCCTTAAAAAATAAAATTGAAGAAATAATACCTTTATTATAACCTTTATCTAAGTTTATAAGTATAATATCACTTTAACATAAATACCAAGAAAACAACTCGCCGAAACCATGTAGTGTTTTTTCATTTTTTTTCCCATTTCAATACTCAGTCTAAGTTTTAACATTATTGCATTAAGCTGTCTCTATCCACTACTTAATCAGAGATAGTGTTAGATTTTTTGGGGACGCAAATACTTTGCAATAACTACAGTTCTTTGGAAGTGTAAATTTGACGTTATAAAAAGTACGGAAACGAAGTCATGGATGGTTCCAAACAGAGAACCTGAAAGAGCTTTCATTGATAGAAATCCTTTCGTAAGATTTTATAGATTAAAAAAAACATCTAAAGTTAAGGTCTGGGGGAGAAAAAAAAAAGCCTTTATCCCATACTAGCATACCCAGCCCGCTTCGCCGGGCTTAATTTGAAGGTTTATTTAATAATTTATGTGTATGGTACGCTTCTCTCTCAGCTGGCGACGGATCCCCCGGTGACTCTACGCTTCTCTCTCAGCTGGCGACGGATCCCCCGGTGACTCTCCCCGGACCATCGGCACTCCACGTGCGTCGGGTGAGCGTCAGAACAAACTTTCAGCATATACATATGGGTGGTTGTACTTGAATGCACAGACCTGCGCGTTTTTTTCTATCTTGCTTTTATACCTCTGGACCGAGTTGGCGCATTGCCAAGATTTGCTTCCTCTGGACCGAGTTGGCGCATTGCCAAGATTTGCTTCCTCTAGACCGAGTTGGCGCATTGCCAAGATTTGCTTTCCCCTGTGCCTCAATTAATTAATTATCCTCAGAATTCCTTTTATTTATAGAGATTATGAAACAGCCAAAAGGCCAGTGAAACAACATCAATAACAATAACAAAAATTCTACACTTTCATGCACGAAGGAGAAGAAGAATCGCTTATTTTTTCTACAATTAACTTCTTACAATTTCTTTGATTTATACTATAAAATTTATTGCGCGTATTTATTAATTCCTATCGGCATAATTTCCATAAAAAGATTTATAAAGCATAACTACAAATTAGTAAAGAAATGTAACAGCACATAATTAGTTCCAAAAAACTAATTTTGTGCCATTGCCTTCCTTTTAATGCGTTGCGTAATGTTAGAATTGTTGATACGTAAAAATACACTTGTAGAGATTTTTTAAAACATCGGTCCTGAAAATATAAAGGATTTTAACTAAAGTAGGGAATTGTATATTTTTAAAAAGACTGGTAAGGGAAACCTTCAAAAGGACGTCATGGCGCCCGCGGGCGCCGCGTTGGACAGCCCTGCTATATGTATATGGTAATCGAAACGATGTTTTCGCCTAATTGGCATAAAAAATCTCGCCAAGGCCGGTGCTTATATCTCTAAGTATTTTATTTATACAAGGTACAACTCGTCGAATTTCGACGAAAGAAAGTGTTTGAAAAGGAACTGTTTCAGTGATTTACATTAAACCTACAAAATTATTTATAGTAAAAAATGCATTTTATATTGGTAAGTAAGTCTTACACAAACGATATTTAACGTCAAATTAACAAAATACATACTATTTCTATAAAACTCAATTGTAGAAATTGTTAAAATTAAACTTTAATCGTACATGTAAGCAGTAAAAAAGAATAAAGATCTGTTATTATGATAAAGTTATCAATTTAAGTTCTCATGCTAGTGCTCCAAAATGAAAAAAAGCAAAATTTATTCAACTTTCACTCAATCATAGATTTTTTTTCTCATGAATTCTAAACCCGGCATCATTTTCATCATATCAAAATTTATAAATGCACATTTGGTATCTGTATTCACCTTTTCAGAAAAAAATGGCATTTAATTTTATCATTTTCATTCAAGATTTGAAATCTCAATGCTAGTAGCTGAAACAGATATCTGTTGATATTCTTTTACGTGCAAATCAAATTTTGTAAATGAAATCAAAATTCGCCGGGTTTAACAGAAGATATTTAAATTTCAATGTTTTTCCTTTAATGAGAAAATGGCAACATAAAGTTACAGTAATCAATTTCTTCCCTTTCCTTTGCTTTTGACTTCTGTTAAAAGAAGTATTCCTGTTGCCACATATAGAAAAGCGTTATTAAAAAGCACAAAAAAAAAAAATTAATATTTCAAAAACAAATTAAGACACAGCTTTCAAAGAACTTTCATTTAAAAGTGCATTTTTTTCCCTACACGATGGTGTAAGAATAAAAAATGTGCGATATTTAAAACTTTAAAAATTTGTAGTAGCAAAAAATGCAATACCCAAGTTTCATTTAAAATTTGAAAGTATTGCCATTCGCAAAATGACGTATGCGTTACGCACAGATACGTTTGGCCTTTATAATATAGATATTTATATATAGTATCATTGTTTTTACATACCACTTACTTCTTCTTGTATATAAAAATAGGTAAGTGACTCCTTTACGCAGTTTAAAAAACAGTATAAGCAATATAAATTGCATAAATCTTTAAAAAAATAACCCTCGTTGAAACACTTAGAGATAATTTTTTTTTTTTTTTTTTTTAATTAATGTTCAATTTCTGTATCGCTCCCAGGTATGCATACATATTCCAAATTACAAAGCTGTATGCAAACAGGAAATGGGTGAAAAATGGGCACATATGTCACATACGCACCAAGGTACATAATTGGCGTCAAAATGGCGTTGTTTTATTTGAGATGTTCCCCCTGCTAATATTGTTTATTCACTAATAAAATGTTTATTTACTTTCATTTCCCCCCCCTTTTTTTTTTTTTCAATTATAAAAATTATTTGTTTTTAAAATTATTAATAATTATTTTTTTTATTTACTGCAAGTTCTTTTTGAAAATAGAAAATAATTTAAAAATGTGTATGTAAGTGCTGTTTGAAAACGGGATTTTCGCCAAATGAGCTTTAAAAAAAAATTGCGCCAAATCTGGTGCGCACGTGGTATTCGTGTCGAAAAAATAATTACAAGAATTGACTTCCACACACAAACAAAATATGTTAAAAGAAAACAAATAAAAAGAGAAAATGATGTCATAAAAAGAAATATTTTATTAAAAAATGTAATTTTTTCTAATTTTCAAACGCGAAGTATAAAATATTCTTTTAGTGATTAAAAAATGCTATTAAGAGATTATCACAAAATCTCAAAATCAAAGTTTTTATGACATTTTTTATATAAAAAAAAAATAAGATTTCTTTTCCTGCATGATTAATTTTTAAAATGTTTTATTGCATTCAATATTTCAGAGTGCGTAAATGATTACTATTTACTCCATGTGTTTTGGTTCGGTTGTCTATGAAAATATCCAGCCAGTAAAAATGACGCACACCAAGTTTCTGTGACGTATGCAAATAAATTGTGCTTTTTTTATCAGTTTTTTAAATGTAACGTTTAAACTATTTGGAACTAATTTTTCGTAGATGGTGCATTCACCAGATTACCTTCATAGGTACCTACTGGTACAAACAGAATCAAATCCCGACAAGTACTTTTTGAGATTTGCTTGACGAAATAATTTTTTTGACTTTTAATATCGCTACGTACTATGAGTATAAGACTTCGCTTCGCTCAAACAATCTTTTTTAATTTTGATTACAGGGTATTATGTACAATGTTCTCTCTTATATTTTCTGAAAAGAACATTGTTTTACATTAAGAACTATTCAAATTATAAGCAAAAAACTTAGCAAAATTTGAAACCGTTTAATTTTTTTTACAAATATATATACTATTCGCATAAAAATGGATAGTTTATTACCATTAGCCACTTAATCAAAATCTGCAGTTTGAACGTTTCTACTACATTAGTTTTGACAGGGTTATTTAAAAGATATTCACTCTTTTTCAATTTCTTGGCGGTCCGCTATCGGATTTTGGAAATAAATCTTCTCGAAAATATGACTTGTACTATTTTGTTTATATATCTGGAGTTTCGGAGTTATTCCTTAAGAATAATTTTAGATATTTAACAAAACGCCTAAAATCGCAAGTGTCAAGATTTTTTTTTTTTTTTTGCCGTGACTGTACTTGTAAAAAGTATAATCAGAATTTGTGAATTAGAAAATATTACTATATTTAGGTTCCTATTTGAACATTTTTAATAAGGTTATTTATACATATATACAGGGCCTCACTAACGCAGGGGCATGCGGGCAATTGCCCCGGGCCCCCCAGCTCGAGGGGGTCCCCCAAGGAGAGAAAAGATTTTCGTTGAAAGGGTGCCAAATGATAAAAAATGGTGAAATATGACCAAACTATTTTTTTTTTTTTTTCAGTTTTAAGGGGCCTTTTTACACCTATCCCCTCTGTTTCCGTGCCCCACGCTCCCTTAAGTACTAGTTACATCATAAAAAAAAAAGCTAATAATTAAAATTATTTAACTACTGCTATTATGTATATTAGATGTGAATAGTACTTGGTACGAAATTTATGCATACATTACAATAGGTTTGAATTTTAATTTTAGTCAAAAAATCTGTTCAAAGACAGATTCATGAACAATTTTAAGATAGAAGGGGGCCCCCCTAATAATGTTAGAAATGTACGGTATTTCGAAAAACACTTTTTTTTAGATGCACAAGAACACAATACTACCACTTTGAAAACAGGATTTATGGTGTTTTTAAGAAGTTCTTTTGACCTTATTGCATCCCATTTGCTCATGGTTGCCAGATGGTAAATTTTTCTGGTAAGTTGCACATTTTTAGTGCTTTTTAGGCCTATCATACGATGGACATTTAAATGCATCCCATACAATGATTTCTTCTGTTTTTCAACCACATCTTACTTTTGGTAGTTAAAAAAACTATTTTTTCAATTGGCTTCAAAATTTCACCTTTTGTGAAAAACACATGCGTCAAATACAAAAGACACTTATTTCTAATCAGAAATATAAAAATCCTGAAGGAATTGTGTAACTGTGCATTTACTGTAGCATTAGATCTGAACTTCACCTTATGATAGACTACATACATATTTTTTTATAAAGTATATATTTTGCGTTTTAATATTTTGTTTATTTTCTCTCTTTTTGTTTAACTCCTCAATCATTGTGCCTAATATGTGAATATATCAGACGGAAAGATTAAGGGGTTAAAAACAGAAATTTCTATAGGATGTTTTGATTTATTTTTGTTCTTACACCTCAATTATTCATTCATAATGGGATATACAACTGCAAAATTAGTTAAACGATGTTCATAGAATACTGTAATACAGTTTGGAAGCAATGATTAAATTGATTAATAACCTCTTTTTAAACAAATTTGCTACTGAAAACATTACTGGCTCAATGTGCACATTAAATATAGTTTAGTATGATGAAGAACGAAAGTATAAGACAACCAAAATTAACTAGTGTCAATCAAAATCACCCCCCCCCCTCCCCGAGATAAATTTGACGACCCTATACTATATTGTTCAATATGTAAATGTGTTTGTAAAATTAGTCTATATCCTTTCACTTGTTTATCATAGCAAAAACAATTAAACATTTTACTTCTTTATATGTAATTAATGTATATTCAATGAATTAAACATACACAGAGAAAAAAAAAATTAACACATTTTATTTTATCAGTCAAGCTAGTAGATGGACATTAAAACTACAATAAAAAAAGCTAAGCAAAGATACATGTAAAACATAATTATATGAAAACTAAGTGTTGCAAACAAAAAGATTGTTATAATTCAGTTATTCAAGTCAAGCTTTCAGACATATTGAAGTTTAGCACACATAAACAAATCTATGATGATGTTTTAGATGAATAGAGCAATATAATCTAAAAAATACAGCATATTTTTAAATAGCAATTTTGAATAGTAAAAAGATTTAAACTAGAAGTCAATGGGAAAAAAAATAATAGTAACAAATATCATCAGGTTGTTTACTTTTATACTAAAACAAATCATTTAAAGTCAATATAACTTGTTCTATAGATTCAGAGTAAATTTTAAGATTAAACAAAATTATGCTGGAAAAAGTTTAATCTTTTGTTTTCTAATTGGAAATTTTTAGCTGTATACAGATTTCACTAACAGTGAGCATAATATAAATTTATGGGGAAAAAAAAACTATGCATAAATATATTAATCATTTCCATTAAATGCATAAAAGTGCAATTAGATTAGAATATTAAATTTAAAAAATATTAAACATTAGAGTTTGAACTATCCTACATTTCTTGTACTCATAACAATGGTTTATAAGCAATCGAAATTTTCTTAAGGAAAAAAATAGTCAACTTTCAATTTAGTCATAAGTATATATAATATTATTCAATGTATACTTGTGAGTTACAGATACTTTAACAGAATTAATTTTAAAAAATAAAAGTATATAACAGTTTCAGCATCGCAAATTATGTCAGAGATCAAACAAACAAAAAAATGATTATTTTACATTTTAAATAGAAACACACAAGTGCTCACACATTAAAATCAATTCAAGTACTTTTAAGATACATATTGCTAATCTTGACAGATATTTTAGTATTAATAACAGGATTAGTATGAATTAATAACAAAAATGTTTAATAAGATTTTTTTTTTTTTTTTGTTATTTGTAAATTGAAAATTATAACATTTGTCAACAAAATTTAGTTACGTATCATTTAAAATTTTTATTATTACTATTGTTGTTATTGATGCATATGTAATATGGGTTATTTTAAAATGAATATCAGGGTTTTAACTTTTGGTAGTATTTATTGCATAAAACTTACAATTAATATAGAAAATGAAAGAGCATCAAACAGTTTTATCTGCAAGTTTACAAGTGTTCAATGAGAGCACCTTTCATTACACAGCACACACAAAATCGATAGCTCAGTTCTCCCCAAACATTGACTAGCAAAGAAGTTCTGTTCAGATGCTCACCAGATGATGCCATGCAATTTCTACCTGTGGAGTTTTCAGAAAGGATTGTGTGTATGCCTCCATTACCAGCTGACCATTACAGTTGTTGCAATAATGGCCCCACAAACACTCATCATGGTTTAGAAAGAACTGAACAATCAATTTGATGTATGCCATGCTCACATTGAACCTCTAGTATGTAAAACCATTTGACTTGCTCTTTCATTTTATGTATTGCTTATAATTTTAAGTTTTACCTAATAATACTACCAAGCATTAAAATCCCAATATACAAGGTGATTATAATTAAAGTCTGAGTTTCAAAACGCTCTAAAAAGCGAACCACTCGTTAGAATGGCGTGAAAATTTAACAGCGTATTATTGAAGAAGGGGGAAAGAACATGAACCAAAAAAAAAAGTTCCAAATTTGAGTGACAGATGGCACTGTAAGCGTCAGTAGCTGAATTAAAGACACGCATTGCGCAACACATTCTGAACTTGACCCCGGATACACTTCGATCGGTTGTGGAACATGCTGTTTCCCAATTTAATCTTGTTGCCCACAACGGCGGACAGCATATTGAACATGTTTTGCGCCAGTCTCACCAAACTTAAAAACCGATTGGATGGAAGCTTTTTATGTGGTTTTTGGCCTCAGGACAATTAAAAACCGATTTTTCCCATCCGATGTGGTACGACCTTGCCGTAGTGGACGGGCTTACGTAACTAACAGTATCACACACGTACAGTCATGCACACTGAACAATGCAGTTGGTTTATATCGTGTAACTTATGCCTTAGCCGTTGTTTTACGATTTGTCCTTTGTAGTTGAAATTCTGATGCTTACAGCGCCATCTGTCGCTAAAATTTAGAACTTTTTTTTTTTTGTTGTGCATGTTCTTTCCCCCTTCTTCAATAATACGCTGTTAAATTTTGACGCCATTCTAATGAGTGGTTTGCTTTTTAGAGCGTTTTGAAACATGGACTTTAATTATAATCACCCTGTACATTTAGAACCACCCCATACATTACCCATCATTTTCCAGTATTCAAGGTTTTGACTCTGGCCCTACTTTATTTTTATCTTTAAACAAATCAATTAACGATGCAATATTTAAGAAATTAGCATCAGTAGACAATCAAACTTAGTAGTGATATTGCAAAACAGTTAACTATTTTTATAACATGTATCAAACAGTATACAAGACAACAGCGGAGTACTATATATCCCTGTAATATTAAGCTAAAAGTTTTTACAGATCTCTTGATGAAATAAAATTTAAGTGCATAGCATAAATATCAAGTAATTGCATTAAGTTTCTTGGAGCTGTGAATTTAAGTTTTAACATTTGATATAAGATCTCTTTTTAAGAAAAACACAAAATAAAAATCTTTTCTCAAAAACCATGAGCTATAGACTAACTAGGTTATGTGCATACCTGGTATTTTAAATTATTTTTTAAGTTTGAAAAAAAGTTTTTTTGTTTCCAATGGGTGCACTTTAGAGTAACTAAATACAGCAAAAATACATGAAATACAAATCTACTGTGAGAGCAAATAAAGTTTTGTGACACGATTAAGAGTAAGTTTTGATTAACTCTAAATGTTTTATGAACTCTAAATTATTTATATTTTAAGACAATGGATATGGTTATTTCATCGTCAAATCAATGAGAGCTTGTATCTTGCATCTCAAATTTCAATAATTTTTGGTTTATAGATTTGTATCCATAAAGTACAAGGTATACCAAATTTTAGTTCAACAATTCAGAATTATCTGCTTACCCGCGGTCAAAACTATTCATCAGAAAAGCATGAAATTTAGAATTTGTCTAAATGAAGAAATACAAAAGACATTTAATAGAAAAATCAAAACAGGCATCCAGACGACATAAAAGTTCTTCTTTTTTCAATAATTTAATAAAACACAAGCTTATATGTTAGAGTTTGTATATCAAGACAAATACCATTGAATATTTGACCATATATTGTCCAAGTATCATCTGAAATTTTAAAATAATTTGCCCAGCAGTCAAAAGAAGTGAATTCTTGGAAATATCGAGTGTGTAGGAAACATTGTTCTTGATGTTTGGCAATGTTCATTTGCGGTTACTGCACAGCTAAATGTTTTCCAAAATCTCCAAAAGCTTCTTGTTCAAAATCACCATTTTGATAGTTTCACCAGCAAAGCATGACCATTTAAACTACATTACATTTTCTGTGGAAAAGATATGAGATTGATAAGAAATTTTTTGCATCCTTTTATTTAATATTGTCACAAGGAGCAAGTAGATACATCATGTGGTATTAAAATTTGCTATGCATGTGGTTGTTGAAATTTTATCAGAACATCCTTACTCGTGTCCACTTTTGAAAAAAATTTTCTTTTATTAAACATTTTTTGCACCTCTTTATCTAAACACATTCGAACTTTCATATTTTTCTGATGAATAATTTTAACTGCAGACAAAAGCTGAGTATGTGAACTTTTATGTACACTCTGATAAAAAATCCAATTATTTTTTGGGGGGAACCTGCTAAAAAAACTTTTAAAGTGGTAATTAAAAAAAAATGGTGAAGAATGCCAAATTTTGCTGCATTGCCATGCATAAATTTTTCAATATTTTTGTAAGCATTCTTCTGGTAAATTCAAGAATAACATGAGAATGTAAGATACTTTAAAACTACTAAATATTTGAATTACTCATTTAAATGTGAAAAATAAGCTAAAATGATTAAATTTAGAGTAAAATGAATGAGTGAAAAATCCAAAAAGATTAGAATCTTAGTCACGAAAATGTTAAGTAAACAGATTTTTAAAAAGGTTCAAACTATTGCTGACATAAATATAACCAACACAATTTTCATTAAAATTAAACAAATAAATTGAAATACTGATTTTATAAAGAACTTTAAGTCAGATAAGCTCTTCTACTTTACATATTTCATATAAACACTTTAATAAATATACTATTATTTTAACACAATCTAACCGATTGGTAAAGTTATCATACAAATTGAATATTTCCAACTGAGCAAAAAATTGCCCAGGCCGGGAATCGAACCCGGATACTTGGCTTACAAGGCCAAAGCTTTACCTGTTAAGCTAACCGGACGATAACCGGCTGGAATTTTTCGCTCAGATAACCTTATTGGCCATAACATCTGGTCTGTCATTTAGACAGCTCAGCAGAATAAGCCGCAGGTAATGGAACTCCATAGAACGATGGATACGTAGATACAGTAGAGGACCTATTATCCGGAATTCCGAAATCCGGAAGGACCTGAAATCCGGAAATGAAAACGATTGAGAACGAGATGAATCATGATGAAATGAATGAATCACGAATCTTAGATCAAATGTGCGTTTTTTCGAGATTTTTTTAGATTTCATGTTTTTTTGGCTTTTTTTACGAAATTCTCATTTTTTCTGCATTTTTTCGACAGAATTTACGTTTTTTTTTTTTTTTTTTTTTTTTTTTTTTTAAACGCAAGTTTTTTCAAGTATTGCTTCAAGTATCAAAATTCATTCAAAGATTCATGATTCATTCATTTCATCCCCATAAAAAAACGCAAATTTTTTCAAGTATCGCGAAAATACTCTGCAAATTCGTCAAATATCGCGATAAAACCCTGCAAATTTCGTCAAATATCGCAATAAAACCCTGCAAATCTCATCAAATATCGCGAAAAAATCCAGCAGATATCTCGCAAAAAATGCAAGTTTTGTGAAACGATCGCGGAAAAATCCCGTGTAAGCGCTTCCCTCTAATTATTTTACGATTTACGTCACCTTTGGGGGAGCGGTTTAACGGTATTTTACGGTTATATACATATATGTAAAGCCAGTTAGCTAAACGTCCGGATTTTGAAGAGCTCTGAATTTTGGATGTCCGTATATTTGACTTTGTACTATAGTACAAGAGTCAAAGTTGTAGCTTAGTGTTTTTTCCACATACTTTTCTTACAACACACTTTTCATTCATATTCTAGATATCAGTGCTATAATTTTGTTATTATTTTTAAATTTTCCTTGTTTTTTTTTTTTTGAAGGGGGGGGGGGGGTGTCGAGTTTTGGACGGACCCGAAATCCGGAAAGTCCTCGGTCCCGACGATTCTGGATAATAGGTCCTCTACTGTATACTATTATTCTAACACAATCTTACTGACTGGTAAAGTTATCATACAAATTGAATATTTCCAACTGAGCGAAAAATATTTTTTGCTCAGTCGGAAATATTAAATTCGTTCAAATTAATTATAACAGATGTAAATCGTGTTTAAAATTAATCTAAAGTATCTGGGTTCGATTCCCGGCCTGGGCAATTTTTCGCTCAGTTGGAAATATTCAATTCGTATGATAACTTTAATAAATGCCAACATTATCAACCAGTGTAAAGATAATAAACCTATATATTCTCAGAGCTACTTTGATGCTTCTGCTTCAATATACCTGAATGAAGCTTTATTCAGATTAATCAGTCAAAACAAATAATTAAGGAATATGTATATCTGACACAGCATATGGATATAAAAGCAGAGAGCAAATATACTGCATTCTATGAACTAATTAATTTTTCAAATACAATCTAGTACAATATTTATTAAAATCTGCATAAAAATCAGCTAAATCATACATCATATTAAATAATATTAGAAATATTAAATATAATAAATATATATTAAATAATGTTAACAGAGCTAACATGCCTGAAAGATACAAAAGTTAACATAACAAGCCCAAAATTAACAAAAGTACTAGTAATATTTTACAAAGAAAAGCACATCAAAGATAAACTACATTCCCATATCTGATACAAATTCAAATGGTTTCTTTTCAGCATATTGTTTGGAAGTTGGAAAGCCAATGATCTAAAAGAAAATACAGAATAATTAAACACAAAGAAAGTGATATTCAATAATACTTTAAAACAGTTAAGTCTAAAATATATTGCAATATTTAATTCAAAGATACATGCAAATAGAAAAGCATAACACAGACAGAATTTGATTTTAAAGAGGTTATATGTGGCCTATAATAGGATAAAAATATGGTTTCACAGGAGAGTGTGTAGAAGGGAGTGTTATCCCTTTAGGTTTTGCTTACCCAGTCAAAATATCCAATTCATTTGGTAAGGATATATTTAGCAGTTTTTATGTTTGTAGGAAGGATTGTTTTAAAGATGTAATAATATTCCTTTCCTTTATTCAGGAGAGTAAATTTTGTTTGATTAAAAGTGTTAAAAAAAAAAAAAAAAAAAAAAAAAAAAAAAAAAAAAAAAAAAAAAAAAAAAACATAAGTGGCTGGTGCCGAAAAAAAAATTGAACTTTATGAACATAGGAGAAAAAAAGGAACCAATTACGAAGATTTCTGTGCCTAACCATTAAAATACTCTATTTTTCTGCTTCTGATCAATGAAATTTGCAACTTTTACAAAGCCGACCGAGAAAATTTATGATCCCTCTGCACCTGATCAACAAAATTCGCAATTTTTACGAAACCGATCGAAAAAATGCATGATTTTTCCTCTCATGATCAATGAAACTTGCGATTTTCCCCTCACATGATCGATGAAACTTATGATTTTTTTCACACCTTATCAACAAAGTTCTCACTTTTTCCGAGTGTGAAAAAATTTTCAATTTTTAAAAAGACGATCGAGAAAATTCACTATTGATCTTTCTGCACTTGATCAACAAAATTCACGATTTATACAAAACTGATTGACAAAATTCATGATTTTTCTGAGTTGATTGAGAAGATTCGTGATTTTTACAAAGCTGATCAACAAAATTTCTGATTTTTCTGCACCTCATGGATGAAATTCGCAATTTTTATGAAGCTGATTGAGAGCATTCACGATTTTTACAAAGTTAATCAGCAAAATTAGTGATTTTTACGAAGCTGATTAACAAAATTTTCAATTTTTACAAAGCTGATCAACAAAATTTGCAATTTTTACAAAGCTGATCAAATCAGGGCTGCCACAGTTGAATGACACTGAAAATAGTAGCTTTAATAGCCTACAATGAAGAAAATCGTAGCCAAAATAGTAACATTTGTTTGAAAATAGTTGCCAAAATAGTCACATACTTACTTTAATAAAATGGAAGAATGGCATATATGACATACAAGATATATTTTAGCTAATCACAGTGCGAGTATCCCTAATTTAAGAAACAAGTGAAATAAATAAAATGACATAAGAAAAAAAAAAAAAAAAATTCACTTACCAATATCGCCTATAAAGTCCTGGAAAAGAGAAAAACTATTTGAAACACAAACATTTATAAATTAAAAATGATAAAGTATTGTTTTCAGAAATGTTTTGAATAGCCCCAAAAACAAAATACAGTACACTCTGGTTATTTGGGATACTTTAACCAGGACAAATTTTAAAGAAAGTTTTAAACTATCATTAACCTGATTTCTGTAAACTGAACCATTTACTGGAGACAATTCATTCTGAACCAATGTGTTTCAAATAACGAGAATCTGTTGTACATACAAAGAATTCAATAAAATAAAACAAAGTCTTTTGACATAATTGTAAGCTGATATATTTTATTGACTTTAGAGAATGTTTTGTCATTAATTATTAAAGGGGAAAAATGAGTGAAAGCTTCAATCCTTTCCATTATCTAAAGAGAATGCAATGTTTACTTAAACATAAAGATTCTTATAAGAAAGTAGCACACATACAGAAACATGCTTAGACAAAGTTTTCTGTTCAAACTATGGTAATCATGAAAAGAACATTCTGTAATTTTTGCTGATTTTTTGGAGTATACTTGTATAGAGACTTTCAGGTATAAAGTTTTCAGTCCAAACTATGGCAAAACATATTACATACATTAACAAACTCATTTGGATGTGTTCAATAGATAGGACAGTTTATTAAACAAAGATTAATGTGACAATTATAAAAGGCTTAATAAATTTGTATTGTTAAAAATGTTCACCCTAAATGATTATGTGAGACAAAAAGTGAGACGGTGGCTTTTGAATTGAAACATAAAAATATAAACTCTATTAAAACAGGAATTTTAGTCATAAAAAAATCCTGGTTTGAAAATGAAAATTCCTTATTAAGAATATCATAATTATACCCGATAAGAAAAAATCCTGTTTGAAACAAAAACTTTTTATGGTACATTGAGATACTATTGTAGCAGATTTTATAATAGATTTTATAATAGCAGAGCTAAATAAACACAACTATGTAGGTGGAATTGTTGGGACATTGAACTTTTTATTTTTAGAACAGAATTACATTATAACCTGATCAATTTTCACAGGATTTACAGAACAAAGTATAGTAAAAATTTATGAAAAGAATTGAATTGCTCTAAACCTCAAAAAATTCCATTTTAGATGTGCTTTTGTATAGGCAGGTAGATTTGTAAAATATTCCTTTTGAAGGAAAGACATTTATTACATTTAAGTAAGAGGTTATTTTTATTAAATGGAATTTTGTGAAGGTCCCCCTGGCTCCACTGTTGCCTGGATCGACCATTGCCTATTCGAACTAGAGTGTTCGAAAAATTATGTCAGACAATTAAGTAAAATGTTTGAAAAATTACCGAATTTACTTTTTAAAGAATGAAATTAATGAAGAAAATATAACTCCTAATAAATTAAAAGATTAGAAATAACATTTGTTAGTCAGCTCACATCATATTACAAGAAATCTTTAAAAATACTTTGATTTAGGCGATGATGAAAAAAATTAAAAATCTGCAAAAGGTTTCGAGAAAATAAGTTCTAAGCAAGTTGCAAAAGCAAAATCTCATTCCCATATAACAATTAACACCAATACTTTCCAAGGAATAGTACTCTTACTTTTTTCCCATTTAATGGTTAATTATGATCACAATTGAAAAACATTGCCATACTATAAAAAATAAAACTAAAATTTTCAGTCGTTTTCCAATTTTTGCTACCCTCAGACCAGTTCCATGTAGTTCACACCTAAATCTGGCCTTAAGTGTGACACTCTAAGGCAGAAACTTTGGTAAAACAAGGTTCTTAAATAACCATTACTTAACCCTTTCCGGCATGGAAAAATTCTGTTAGTAAAATGAGAAATTATCGACTGACACCAGAATTTACAAATGACTTTTTAAGAAATCAAGAACTCCTTAATTTAAGCTCTTACTGTAAAAGCAAGATTTTGTTAAAATATTATTGGTGCCGATTGCAAGTTTGGAATTATAATTAGATGTGTCTAGACCAGACACATTGCGCCAAAAAGGGTTAAATGATTTTAATCTATCCTGACCAACAAGAACATTTCATAGTATGTCCAAGTTATCATTTTTTAGTTTAATGACGTGATAGATTGCTACAGTTTAACAGTATATGACACTTGAAATTTTCAGAAGCATCGAGAAATCTTTATATGCTTATAAGCAGACAAAATTTACATTTCAATTTCAGATTGCAAAATAATATACATTATGCAAAGTAAGATTAATAAACAATAGTTTGTAGATTTGACATATAAGCCCATTATCTGCAGACTTATTAGTTAGGTTTTACTGTACATGGAAGTCACAGAAAGATTTCCCCCCCCTTCCCTTAACTAAATAACGCCAAAAATAATGCCCAAGAAATAATGCCTAAATAGGCTTTTAAAAATTATATCATAATAAACTTCCTAAATAATATAATAAACTTTTGTTCAGTTATTGAATGCAAAATAATCCTATCATTTTCCTGAAATTTTATATTTAGCTTTTATTAGAAAAATAATTATGAGAAAAAAATCCTTTGCATTATTCTGAAGCTTTTAATTAAGGAGTTTTATCAACATTTAATATTATGTTTTACCAACAAACAATATTTATTCAGTTTATAATTTTGTTTTTATGTGTGTGTCTGTGTGTGGGGGAGGGGATGGGGTAAATGAACAAATTTTTATTGATAAAAATGAGAGAATGGCAATAATTATATTTAGGTTATAAAAAAGTCAGCTTTACATGCTTGAGAGAAAAAAAAGGGGAGGGATGGGGTAAAGATAAATTGGGTTTTTTTTTTTTTTTAAGCCAATAATAAACAACTATGATAAACTTACAGTTGCTGCAGCATCAGAATTTCCAATTGCAGTTTCCATTCCTGAATTCTGGACATTCAAATCCGCACTCAAAGAACAGTCACCATATTTCTCCATCTAAATAATAATAATAAGATATTGAAATCAAACAAACTAAGTAATCTTCAAATTCTTCAACAATAATGTATAAAACATTTGTTTTAAACTGTAATTTAAATAGAATTTAGTAAAAAAATTGAAACAAAAAAATAATTTAAAAATATTTACAAATAAAAGGCTTCTTTAACTTAAGTTTTTAAATGGTGCCAGACTTTTAAATCAAAAGAACAAATTTTCAAGAAAGTGCAGTAATTATAGAATATATTTGAAACTACATTTTAATGATATCCTCACATCTTTTTTGCTTTCTTTTACATTAAAAATTCTTGCTTTTTTTTTTCCAAAATAAATTTTTAATATCCCAGTTTTTATATGAAATATGTATGAAGTTACCCCCACTTAATAGATTTCTAAACTTAAACAGCTATGACGCCATTTATCAGCCAATTTGTATTTAATACAAATGAAAATATAGGGGGAAAAAGTTTAAAGCTAACTTGCAATAAATGAAAGACTAATTTGTTTACATTCAGATAAACAAACAAACAAACAAAAAAAAAAAAAATTGTAATTTAAGAAATTACCCCAACCATTTGAAAAATGTTTCACTCGATACATTCATCTATCATTTTAAGCTAAATACCAGTTGTTTTATTGTGTATTATCCGTGCCACTGCTATAAATGACTTTATACATGCTGCAATTTGAAGGTACGGTTTGTTTAAGTTATATCACTCTATTGTCGCCAAGCATAAAAGTTGGCGACGAAAGAAACATTTCAAACTATTTAACATTGTTGGTGCAAAAGTAATCATTATTAAAATACAGCTTTGGCATATACTGTTATACTTGTAAGACTTTGGCATATATTGTTTGATTTTACAGAGCAGAATTTTGGTGATGGAGGTTTTAAACCAAAATCGATCGCAGCACATGCATCTGTGAATGGGTCCATCAGACATCGAATCAAAAAAGTTTTTTCCCAGTTTTTCCCAAGCCGATTGCTTTTTAGTTTTCTTTTTAGGTGGTGGAAAATCAAGAGTAATAGCTATAACATTTTCCGGCTTGTTAGAATCACTATTGGCACTCAAATTTTCCTGGTTAGAACCGACCGATAGTAAAACGCCATGGCTAGTGGATTGGTCGCCCTGGCGACATGATGTTTTACAATTAATCGGTTCGGCATTAAATTGCTTCCTTTTTCGTGATCGCCTTTCAACACGTAATTGGTTTTCAGCGGCTCAATAATCTTTTGATTTTATCATTTTCTGCATTGAAAGACGTTTTTGCGCCAAACCAAATACAGTATTACTCAGTTATCCCGTCGACCAATTTCGCCAAATGATACGAATCGCCAAACTAATAAGCAACTTATACATGTTGACTAAATTTTTATTTTAAATAGCAAAAGAAGAAATAAAAATCACTTTATGATTGTTTAAGTACGCGTATTGTGTTTAATATCATTGAATGCGATATTCACGTTCATTCATTTCTTTGGCTTCGGCTTTTTCCGTATCTGTTAATTTCCGTCTACCCATTTTTAAATTTGTTAGTTTTCTCCTTTATTACAATGATTTTAACCATTTTAATTTACTATTCAAATAAAAATTCTTCTAAAAGTAAAGAATTTAATTTAAATTCAAATAAAAACTCTTCTAAAAGTAAAGAAATTAATTTAAATTCAAAAGTGACCACATCATTCAAAAGTGGTAACATCATTCAAAAGTGGTAACATCATTCAAAAGTGGTAACATCATCGGGTCCATTCTCCCGAAAACAACCATTTTTCAAATGGTTAAAAAAAAAAAAAAAAAAAAGCTAGATTCTTGCAGAGCTCTTTTTATCTTGAACATAATTAACTTTCTTGAACACAATTATCTTGAACATAATATCACAAAAATTCCAGAAATAAAAAAGAAAAGAAAAGAGGAAGAGCTACTTAGTTTATGCATTCAAATTAATATTTATATTAAAATACAGGATACCAAATATAGGATAACTTTGATACACAACACTGGTTTATTTTTTTCATCTTAAAAAGCATAAGGTAATATTTGGCTTTCAAAATGAAATAAAAAAAAAATGTTTGGATATAGTAGGAAAAAAAATCTGTTTTCCAGATTTTTTTTAAATTCCTTGGATTTTCCCTGTTTTGGGATGGGATTTTAAAATTCCCTGTGTTTTCCTGGTTCTCCAGATTGTGTGGAACCCTGTTAATTTATATAAAAAAAAAATCGTTATATTTAATTATTGGTTGATTCTATACTGCAAACTAATTTGAAGATTTGATGATTTTAAACTGTTTTTACTACCCCGAAATAAATGCTGACATTTGTCATCTGAATGGAGAGTTTGAACAGCATAAGAGTGCTATCACATGAGACGTCAAAAGTTATTTTAAATTCCAGGTATCCCCATGTTATCTGACAGCTCCAGGGGAGTCGCTCGGAAAACAAGCAACTAATTTGTGTCTAAGCGTCTTGATGCCTGAAACGAAACAAGCGACCAGTAATAGCCAATCAAATACTTGGAAATCCGGTTGATGGTAAGACCTTTTATCGAACAGCCAATGAAATGGTTAAAAAATGAAAAAAACACAGGTGATTTTTGTCGCTTGAAATTTTTACGTGTAATAGCACTTTAAGCATATATGTGGCCATTGATCCATTTAGTAAGTACATGAATTTTTAAGGCTTTCACAATGGGTTGACAAAAATTGAAGCTTTTCATGATTTTAGAACCAGCTGATAAAATTTCTGATTTTCATTATTTTCATGACCAATAGATACTGCATTAGAAAAACATGCAAGCAGACTTTATTTTTAATGTTGCAAGCAAAGTATAAAATTCCTGAAGCAATATAGATAAATATATTTGAGCCTGTGTATGACAAGAATGGATAAAACTATTTTAAAAATAAACAGAATTCACATTAGGTTTTTAAAAAGGTCAAGATGTTAACCAAAAATGGACACATTAAATGTTTTAAAGTCAGGGTGCAAAAATGAGCACTAAAACTATACATTCAATGACAATCAAGTTCATTTTTTAATCCAAAAAAGCAAAAATTCACAATTTTATAGCTGAGGGACAAGAGCAGCATTACAAGAAATGGTGCAACATCGTCCTGAATCTGTCTGGGGGAAAACTCTTGAAATAAAAGCAAATAAGTAATAAGTAAATAGGACAAACTTACATTTGTATAAACATTCGAATTTCCAGTTATAGTTTCCATCCACAGATTCTGGACATTTAAATCTAGGCTAGGGAAAATGCCATCACAAATATCCAACTAAAAAAAAAAACAAAAAAAAAAAAAAAAAAAAAAAAAAAAATTGAAATCAGTCAGTCAAGAAAATATGTATTTACAATTGTAAATAAATAAAAAAAAAATTAATTTTTTTAATTGTACTCTAAAAATATTTACTGTATTTTCGGGTGTATAGTCCACGGCTTATACAAGAAAAAAACCTTCCCAAAAGCCACTGGGGCTTATACACGGTGCGGGTTATATAAAGATTTTTTTTTTTTTTTTAAATTGGAAATAGTGATATTTTTTCTACAATTTTTAAACCTTAAAAAATTTGAAAAAACATCGAAATTTGTAAATTTTTTTTCGCTATGCCGCAAAATTTAGAGTTCTCCCATGTTTGTAAAGGCTTTTTTTTTACTGCTTAAATACAGTTATTTCTGGATTTGGAAGAACTGTCGCAGTCACAACTATCGCCAAGTATTGCACTGATAGATGTATAACAGCCATTGTGTTTGTAGAGTCCAAAATCCGGAACCCTTCCAATCTCGACAAATCTGAATTTAAGAAATCTGAATTTAAGATTTTTAGTTTATTTTTCAAAAAAATAATCTACCGACCCTGTTGCAAAGAACAAAAAAAAAAAAAAAAAAAAAAATGCGCAATTTATATCATTTCGGAACGATTCAGAGTAGTCGTTCTTTTTCGAAACGATTCCGAGGAATCTTTCCTTTAGAGAGTTGTTCATTTCGGAAGGAGTTCAAGGAATCGAACTTTTCCGGAGTCGTTTCATTTCAGATAGAGTCCGAGGAATCGTTCCTTTTTGGAGTTGGTGCATTTCAGATAGATTCCGAGGATTCGATCCTTTTGGGAACCAATGACCTAAGATACGTTACGTATACATTTTATGTCCGAAATTTTGAATTTATCACAGATTTTTTTTTTAATTTTCGGAAAAAGTTAAAAAATATATCACGCTTGTTTGAAAAAAAATTCATGTAAATGCCACATGGCTTGAAATTTTATCCTAAAATCCGTTAACGCCGTGGCAATTCTTCCAAAAATTATGGTACTGATAATCTTAATTTTTTAGCCCAATTACTGTAGATATTCATCACGAAAAAAATTGGTAAATTTGTGTTAAAAATTATGACTAATGACTTCTAATTTCGAACCCTGGTCGAAATATACGCTCATAAATGATGTATAGCCCGCGGACTATACACCGATGCATCTACGCAGGTTATACATGAACTTTTTTTGCTGCACTGCTCGATTTAGGGGTGCGGGCTATACACCCGAAAATACGGTAGTTAAAATATGAAAAAAAATATTGTTCCTTAGTCACTGGTAAATGACAGACTTAACCTGAGAAGTTTTAAATAGAGCTTAAATTTAAATCTAGAAGAGTATTTTTCAAACTTTATTCTTAACACACATAATAAGTAAGAAGTAGTTAGACAGCATATACAGTTTAACCACAATTCTTTTGATAGAATTTTTTTTGACTCATGGACCTTATTTTTGAACTGTCATAGAATTTATGGAGTGTACATTCCATCTGTAGTTTTTTTCTCTTTTCTTTTCTTTTCTTATTTCAGTTCTCTGATGGAAGGGAGACTTGAAAGGCCCTTACCCACATTACTAGTGTTAAGACTTCAATGGAAACCAGTTTAAAAAGCTCAAAAAAAAAAAAAAAAAAATTAAAGCTGGACAAATTTAAATTGATTGAATTAAAGTCATCAAAAAATGGAAAAGGATGGGCTCGGGGCTCAGATGCTGCCAAAATATACTTGGAGATTCGAACTTAATCATAGAAAAAAATTACAAAATCTGATTGAGACAATTACAAATTATGCAATATTAAATTGAAACTTTCAAACAGAAGATGCAGCGAGAATCATTGACAAACTTACTGAATTGCCATTGAATTAAAAACACTTAGGATGCTTCAACTCCTAGAGGGGCAGTAGAACATATTATATCCCACTTAATTTTAATCAAGATTTGTACCAGCATCTTTTAATTTTTTTAATATATATAATTTTAGTGAAAGAATACTGTAAAATTGCATTTTCTTATTTTCAAATAATTTTTAACTTTTATTTATACATTTATTTATTTTTAAATTCTAGTGTGAATTCAACATTTCAGACAGAAGCAATTCAACAACAGAAACAATTACTTGCTCTGGAAAAGGTTAAAGCTTTAGTGGATGAATGAATGTTAAAAATGAAAATATGACTTCAAAAAAATCTTACAATAAATTTGATTGGTGGCATGTGCTTACTAAAATCAAACCCACATATGTTAAAGGGGGGGGGGGGGCTAATTTTTAAGTTTATTTTCTAATAAAGGTAAAATCAGTTTAATAACTTTCTTTTCTATACAAAAATGATAATAGTATAAGTACTTTTTATAGACATTTTATTAATAGGTAGGTCTTTCACTAACAAAATGAAAATGAAATGAACAAACAGTAACTGAAAAGCATGAACAATGAGCAAATATTTATTATCATAAAGAATCCAGGAATATAGGTTCAAATGCTAATTTGGTTAATGTCTGTTCATAACAAATTTCTACATGGACAATTCCCAAGCATGGCTCTTTTGATAGTTATAACTGGCACAATCAATTTCAAATTGAAGGAAGAAAAAATAGTTTTTCCCCTCTCTAGAAAAGCAAGTAATTCTAACATATGGTTTTTAGTAGACAACATTTATTATGAAAAATAGTCAATAAGTAATAAGTGATGCAAGCAAGCATTAGATAATTATAAAACTAAATAAAGTTTTGCTCAGTTAACTAATCTACATCAACAGTTATATATTACTGTTTTGCTCTGTTTGTGTGTATAATCTGTGATGGCTAGAGAAATCTACCATACATACAAGGCTGCAAAATTTGGACGAGTGCATGTCCTGATGCACAGAATTTTAATTTTTTGATAATTAGCTTAGTTATTAATAAAAACTTATCAAAAATACCACATCTTTCACAAAACAACAAAAAGAAAAAAAAAACTTAATTTGAATACCAGTAACCTCTGAATACCAGTCATGTTTTAGTGTTACCGAATCTTTTCCATAGAAATAACATTACACCAAACCTCCCAATAACGAATTCTAAACAACCAGCACCTCACAGCTTTTTTTTTTTTTTTTTTTTTTTTTTTTTTTTTTTAAATTACAACTGAGATTGCAAAGAATTTTAATCTTTTTGATTCAGCCATCTCTTACACCAATTTTACTTGGTTGGCTCCACTTTTTAAAAAGAAGTTACCTATAATTACACTATACCAAAAATGCTTTAATAAAATTAGACAAATTTTATTTCCCTTCTTTGCTGGTTCTAAAAACAGATTTTGCAAAGAAAGATGTGACAAATGAGTGCAAAAAATTAATTGATAAGTTGAAAATTATCCAGGATAACAAAAAAGGTGTAAGTGCACGAAAATAAACTGAAATGTACAAATGTGGAAAAATTCAAAGACAACATTCTGAAAAAAGTGATTTTTTAATATATATAGAAAAGATGCTTCTCTGTGTAAAATTGGAATCTAAAACTAAGTGTTCAAGAGCTGGTTATGATGAGATTGATAAGATTCTTTTAAAATGGCTTTGAAACTGTGCAGAGAAAATTTTCCAAATTTCTGGACAAATGTTGCAGGAAAGTACCCGAGAAATTGCAGTTTTAAAAATCTGCACCTTTGCTGCATAGCAGTCTGCCACTTTTGAAGAAAACGATCGCTTGATTATGTTATGGAGCATTGTCACTGGTCACAATGTGGCTATTATATAAATTGGTGCAGTGACTATGCAGCAAAAACTACAGATTTTTAATAGTGTGGGAAATTAAAAATTTTGCTCTCACTCAAAATGATAACAAATCTGTGAAAATGATTATGCATTTAAAGAAAGAGCATATGCTTAAAAAAAACTGCAAATAAATGATTTTTTGTGTAAAATATTCGTCTGTATTTTTTAACTGTAAAAATAAAATAATATTGCTCAGCTATTTTGTTTTTAATGTAATTTTGAGATTTTAAAATGCGCAACTTCTAAATAAGGACAACCTCCGAAGTACGGTCACTTTATCGTGCTCCAGGTGGTGACCGCTATACAGAGGCTGTACTGTATATACAGTGGCTCACAAAAGTGTTTCTACACTTTAAAAATTTGTACTAAAAAAAAAAAATTTCTCTAAAATTGAATTTGTATATGAAATCCAATAATTTTTTATATTATCTCCAAGTTATTCTAAATAACACACGTCCTTTTTGTTTGACATTAAGAGATTTTTTAAAAATCTAAAAATGAAAATGGGAGATGCCACAGAAAGGACACGCCACAAAAGTCTTTGTACACAGAAACATTTTCAGATAAATTCATTATTAAAAATATTGTTTGCCACTTTATTTTTGTTTTTGCATTGTCATCATTGGCAGAATTTGTCCATAATATTCTATTTATTAATTAAAAAATGTTTTGTAAGCGTAATGTCGTCACGACTAACAACGTAAAAAGTTATTTTTCTTCATATAAGTAATAAATCAATTCGGAGCATTTCAAAATTAGTTAATTTATTCCATTCTACGGGGAAGTGTACGATAAAAGCTTTTATAGAAAAAAATTGGATTGAAAACTAGGTATGAAACGGTCAACAATCTAAGTTAACGCAATGAGATCAAATACTTACAATTAGAAAAGTCGTAAAAAATCCACGTTTAAGTGCTATAAAAGTTGCTACAGAATTTAATGAAACTGTTTTTACTTCATTTTCACCTGAAACTGTTTGGTGAGTGGTAAGCCCTGCTGCATTATATAGGCGTTCTGCCCGTAGAAAACATTATGTTAGGACAAAAAACAGAAAGCTTAGGCTTTCTTTGGCAAAATCAATTATAAGTAAACCCGAATCATGTTTGAAAAATATTTTATTTACGATGAAAACTAAACTAATATGCCATTCTTGGATCCAATAGGTGCATTATAGTATGAAGAAAAAAAAAAAATAAGAATTTAATTCAAAGAACTTAGTTGGAACAGTTAACCATGGTAGTGGAGTTGTCCTTGTGTGAGGGACATAGCAGCATCAGGATTAGGTAATTTGGTATATATTGATAACATAATAAATCATGATCTTTATTCAAATATTTTAAAAGGCAATTTAAAATTATCAGCCCAAAATATGGGTAACAGAAACAACATTGTTTTTTATTAGAGTAATGATACAAAGCACATGGCTCTCAACGTTCGCCTCTGGTGACTATAATTGTCCACAAGTTCTGAAAATATCACCTCAATTGCTGAATTTAAACCCAGTAAAACATATTTGGAGATAACTGGAAGTTAGGATATGAAGATACAACAATGTTCGATGAAGAAATCAACTTTCATGCAGAAATTGCAAAAATACTAATTAAATTTATTCCCAGGTGTTTGAAAACTTTTGTGTGTGCTAAAAAATATCCTATTAAGTACAACTTTAGCAAAATATTACAACATTTACAAATATATACAGCGATTTTTTTTAAAAGTGTACAAAGATTTTTGTGAGATAACTTTTGTTATTTTTTTTATTAATGATTTTTTCAAAATAAAGTTTTGGTATGTTTTAAAAATATTTTATGTAGTTTTGTTAAGAATAATTCATAGATTTTACTCTTAAATACCCATTCTAAAATATTAATTTTAATTAATGGATTGAGCACTATTTCATTGAAATTCCTAAGTATACAAACACTTTTGTGAGCCACTGT
Organism: Maratus speculifer; assembly: GCA_964019185.1. NCBI lineage: Eukaryota > Metazoa > Arthropoda > Arachnida > Araneae > Salticidae > Maratus > Maratus speculifer. The sequence continues at coordinate 70,587,341 of OZ025303.1, forward strand.
ATCAATGCCTGCATGAATCATTCACAGCAGAAAAGATGTTAACCTAAGTTGGGGTTGGCAAAATGAATATGGCAGTCAGATTCTTGAACACATAAAAATTAAGAAAACTTAACTTTATCAATTTGATATGAGGCATACATACTGTCTGACCAAGATAAGAAAAACCCTGAGTAGGTTTCCTGCTTTCGAAGGTTCCAAAACTTGTAGGGAGGGAACTTCATCCATAGGACAAAAAAAGACTGCTTATTCGCGGAATGCTCGGTTGAATGGGGAAAAGGAAACACCAGACTTCCCTAATATAAAGTCGACTGACCAGTTACCTTGGCAACAGAACGTACATGAGACCGGTTCTAGAGTTTTTCTTAAAGGAGCCAGACAGTACATTAATTCTAAATTTGAAACTCAAAATTTTCAAATAATCTATTCATATGCTCAGATATATTGATTAAACCTGATTAACAAGAAGATTAATTTTTATATCATACAGAATTTATTTCTGTCTCAGGCATACATCTATATTTACTTTATGAGAAGAAAAGAAAAAAGAAAAAAAAAACAGACTGGAATAATTGAAAATTTCAGTCAGACATTATAAGGTACATTGAGATTTTCAAAACTATATTAGAAAGATATTTGAAAATCGGCTGCAAAATAATATTCCATTTCAGAAATTAAAAAAAATATTATCAAAAACCGATTGTTACATGGAAAAACAAATTTCCCAATTTTTGACAGAATACTGCAGTAGACTTAGACATTTGACAAAGAGCATTTGCATCCCTTCTTCCCACTTTACCAACTTTTGCTTAATTGAGCCCTATCTTAATAACTCAACATCTATTACTTATATCTGTTGCATTAATATCTTAATTATCATTTCTCACATTCTTAAATTAATTTATGAGTAGTGATTAACATTATTTTTGATTAGTGATTTCAACAAATTCTTGGGTTTTTGGCAGGTATCAGTCCAAATTTTTGACAAAGCATTCCAAGTACTCTATCATTTGACAAAAAGTCTTGCATCTCCACCCTCTTCCCCAGGCGATTTCTTATTTTGACAATCTCTACTCTCTCCCCAAGTCATTTTTCTTATTTCAGTTTTTACTTCCTCAACTTAATCAGGACCATGAGAAGCGGGGAGTGAAGGGGGGGGGGGCAGTCGCCCCAAGTGTGAAAATTATGGGGTGCCAAATTCATACTACCATCCTCGTTTGTTTCTTTTTTTTTTTGTGTGTGTACATAAAGCATATTGGGGTTTTTTTTTTTTTTGTGAAAAAACATACATTCTCAAAATAGCATATTACTTCTTTCTTGGAATTCAAAAGGGGGTTTCAAACAGTTACACTGTACTGCTAAACACATCCCCCCCCCCCCCATGTAATTCCCAGATTCCTTTTGCAAAATATAAGTGCAATGTTCTTTTATATTATTTAATTGTTAAAATTAAATCTTTTTAAAGTTCCAAAATAAATGTCAAACATGTATTCAAAAGAATTCACTTGAGTTTTCACTTTTGAATCTTGTGACACTAGTCACAAAGAAAAATGATGGTGATGTGTGTGTGCGAGGAGGGGGGTTGAGATCTTGCCGAGGGCCCAATTTTCTTTTTGTATAGATTGAATAACAGGGTTTCATTTGGATAGAGGTTTGTTTAAGGAGGTTTGTTAAAGGTTTGTAAGAGGACTCCCACTCAACTTTTGTTCAGAGTTGGGCAAAATACATCAAAAAATCATTTTCGATACAAAATACAAAATACATTAGTTTTAGAACCTAAAATACAAAATACTTTCCTATTCAAAAAAATTCAAAATACAAAATACATGTATTTTGAAAATACATTTAAAATACAAAATACATTTGAAAATTTTAAAAGTTTGTGTATAACATTGGGGGTTTTCACAGACCGTGTCCGGCACTGTCAGCAGTCCGGTTTCGGACATTTTTTTTTATCCACAACACTCTGGCCAGGCCGGCCCGGACTTGCTCTTCAGTCATTCCAAGCTGGTCCGGGCCAGATATCCAGTTTATATTTTCCTGAAGGATAGTCTCAAATGGACCTTTTCATTACTCTTTCGGGTCCCGGGCTTTACTTTTTTCTTTGCGAATTCGGGATGGGCTTGATTTATTCTGTCCAGACCAGACTAGACTTCATCCTTCCTAGAGGTCTGAATAAGTCAAAAATTGTAATATTTTTCCGAATCCACCCCCCCCCCCCCCCCCCCCCCCTAAGCTGGGTACCCCATCCCGGCCTGAACTATCCAAAAAACAGTACAATTTGGCTCGACCCAACAGTTTTTTCCAAATAATGTATGTATTTTTAAATTGCTGTAATTTTACAGTTAAAAGTTTTAATTTTATCATTTTTAAAGAATGGTAAATATATTTCTGGATAATAAAATTAAAGCACAATAAAAGGAACTCTGAAAATGACTCTGTCAAGAAATCCTGTCTAAATGCTGTTCTTAAATCCAAATAGAATTGAAATAAGTTTTGATTTATTTTTTGTTCGAAATGGATCAAAATAGTAAATGTTGTTATTCAAAAGTAATGGAAAGTTTTTACAAACACAAAAAAAAGTGTTTCAGAAAATATTGTCAAAGTGTTCATTTTGAACTGCATTTGTGCGCGTAAGAAGATTAACCACTCAAACAGAAACAAGAAACTTGTTTTTCTCATGACAAAATCGCTTATGAGTAATTTATTGATCAAAAAATCGAAAAAACAATTCGATTCCAAATCGCTTCCATAGTCGGGTCTTTCAATTTATATCTTTACGTTAAAAAATGAGTTTGTAAATGTGTCAAAATGTTTTGCGCTTGTTAACCCCTTCGCGACGGAAAACTTTTACAAAATTTTTAATGTTTTATCACCGGTTTTTAAAAACAGAAATTTGTGGTGCCTTATTAAATCGAGAGTATGCTCCGATTAAATAAGGAATATTTTTCAGTAAAATTTTACTGGAGGGGATAAACACTTAAAAGACTTTAACACAGATTCTTAAGCCTTTTTATGGCACGTATACGTGTCGCTCGTCCCCAATGGGTTAAGCAGAGTAGATGAGAACAGCCTTAAATGGCAAATGTGTTAATTCATGCAAAATGGATTTAATAACAAGCAAAAAGAATATAATAAATTTAGAGAAAACTGTGTATCAGCTGAAAGGAAATCTGTTAAAGGATTTTTTTCCTTTTAGATTTTTAGAGACAGGGGCGTACGAAAAAAACTGCGCCCGGGGCAACGTTTCAATTTTACGCCCCCTGCCCCAACTTTTTCTTGTGACAGGCTAAAAAATGACGTTGGTAGTATAAATTTGCCGCCCCTTAAATTTCCACCCCCGGGACGACCGCTCCTTTCGCCCCGCTTATTTTTGCACGGCGCTGGATAGAGTGCCCACAAAATTTTTTTCACTTACAAACTCACAAGATGGACACTTTCTAAAAACAATCAAATGATATTCAGGACTTTCTAAAACATACAAATCCATCAAAAACCTGAAGTAGCTTTTTTCGCGAATCCAATACTTTCTTATTGTAAAGATAGAGGAAAGTAAAAGGAGCGAGAGGTTGAAAATCAAAGTGTCAGTTCAGTAGTTATTCTTACACGCATACATAAACACACATATATAAATAATTGTATAATCTCTTTCATTAGAAGTTTTTAAAAAATTATATATAATTTGATAGAGCTTCGCAGATATATTTCCCATGAATAATAAATAAGATAAAATTTTATAAGAAATATTAAATAAACAACATGTTAAACATTTTCATTTAAATCCTGGTAATATTATAAAATATAACAATACGACATTTGGAATATCATGCCACCAAATAATTTTTTGTTGTTTTTTAAGTGATGGTGTTTAGTGTTTAATAGATAATTAGTGTATTCCATTTGTGCATTGCTATTCTTCATGGTCTGTTTCAACACTTTGAAGGAGAAGCAATTGTGTCTCTGTAATGTTAAATTCACACCGGAATAATCGAAAAATTTTATAGGTTAAAAATAAAAAAAAAGCAATTTTGAAACATTTTTGAACCAAAGTTAAGTACATAAAATTTAGTAAAATAATTTAAAAATTTTTATTAAATTTTTATTATTAAATTAGTAAAAAATTTAGTGCGTATCTTGATTAAAATTAAGTGGGATATAATCAGTGTTGAATTCAGACACTTTTCTCCGGGAGAGAATTCACTGGCTCCTGAGTGGGACATTATAGAGTTCCGGGAGGGGGGATTGTACTTTTTGACTATTGAAAACGCAAAATTTCAATTTTTCCGAAAGGTGACATTTTATTGCTCCGGGAATGAATGTTCCCCCGGGCCATCCCCTGAATTCAACGCTGAATATAATATATATTTCACTGCCCCTCAAGAAGTTAAAGACCCTACAATCTTGAACTGGTCATAGCAATAAAATAAGTTTAAAAACTCAAAACGTTTTTTTCCATCATTCATATTGTAAAACTGCATTTAAAACTCATGCATACTATATTTGTTATAATGATTGCAAATTAAAAATTGTTATTTATTTTCTTTAAGCATGGATACACTACTATTCTCTTAAAGAATCTTTTATTGATATTTGTTTTTGATTAATTTGCAAACCAAATGTTAAACATTTTGGAACTCTGTACAATGAACATCAATCTCGCTTGATACAAAATAGTCTCAGAATACACGGAATACATAAATAATTGCACAATTAATAATGTATACATTTCTGTACTTATAAATCGGTACAAAATAATGTTAATTATTATTATTTTTTTAATTTTATTCTAAAAAAATAATGCACATACCCAGAGCCGTGCGAAAGGGGGAAAGAAGAAGGTGGTCGCCCTGAGCGCGGAAATTTAGGGGGCGTTAGATTTATACAATCAATGTCATTTTTAGCTTGTCACAAGAAAAAATTGGCGCGGGGTGGCGCGAAATGGAGTTTTTGCCCCGTGGTTTTTGTTAGGATTTAACAAGCTTTCCATATTCTCAATGCCTCATTTAATATATTTCTCCAGTTAAAATAACATATAAAATATTTAATTCTATCGGTCTTTATACATTTAATATAACTTTATTTTTATACATATTATTGTTAAAATAAACTTACCTTTTGCTTAATTTAATCCTATTAGATAACGTTTTATTGATAATCCTTTATTTTAATTTGCAGTCTAGTTAAATATCTTTTAGACCTATACTTTATCTTTATTTACATTTCCCGGTTCTTTATTCAAACATCAGTCACTAACTTTCATTTCTCGAATACACGATTCGCTATCTTTTCGCCAGGAGGCGATAGCATCGTAATGACGTAATCCTTGCATCAATTAGCGGACGTCATTCACTCCCGCGAATCGCCGTGCGACAGATCCTTCTGGAAGGGGGTGTGTCGACACGTGCCGTTCTTACGCGGAGGTATAAATGCTTTTTCGTTCTCCGGTTACTTCGCTTGTTTTGAATGTGTTTTAATCACGATACGAAGATGCCGGCTGGTACGTCGTCTTCGGGATGCTGTGTATTCTTGCCGGCTTGTTATATTAAGTTTATATTTATTCTGTGATTAGTTTAGTTAGTCGTATTTCGTTTTTCAAGTTTCTAAAAGTTAAATAGTCTCGCCACTTCACCGCTCCTATGGACCTTTGTAAGTAAAATCTTCGATGTTTTTGAACTCTATTGATATACTCCGAATGTGATTCAAGTATGTTCCCTTTTCAAGTGCAATAAATGAACTGCCATAGTAATATTGACTTTTTATTTGTGCAAGAATACATTTACATAATTTTTACAAGAACTTTTATTCTTTTGACTTTTTAATATATGCCAAGTTTTACATCCTCATTTTGGGAAAGCTTCTTCACTGCACTCTGAGAACGCACTCTGCTAAAAATCTTTTTAATTAGTGTTAAAGTGTTAAGTTGGGGAAAAACATTGACTTATGTCAGTTTTCCCTAACAAGTGAAGGTTATGGGCGGAGACCCATAAGAGGATGAATTAAATATAAGAAGAAATATGTTTTTGGAAATATTTTTATAATGTTTTTGAAGTGCATTTAAATGGAGGAACGATGTGGCCCTACTCCTAAGTTAAAAATAGTGAAAGAATTAATGAAGATTGTTGAATAAATGAGGGGGGGGCCGAAGATTTAAATAATTTTTCCCAGTTTTATGGTTTATTTAAAAGAGACTGATATTTTTCCTGTTCATGCAGATCAAGAAGTAATTTTTAACTGAAAAATTTTTAACATTTTTGTTTGTTTTGGTTTTTGAATTGAATTTTAACATTTTTTAATAGAATCTTTAAAAATGGCAGTCAATAGTATAGAAAAATTAAATGCATTGAATTATGCCAATTGGAGTATTGATATTAAATATGTTTTAATAGAAAAGGGTTTGTGGCATGTTGTGGAATCTGGAAAGGAGTTCTTGGAACTTAGTGCTACGGTTACTGATAAAGATGTTAATGAGTTTAAACAGAAATCCAGTCAAGCATTGTCGGTAATATTTTTGAATATAGAGAATGATTATAAAAGAATTATTGCCGATTGTACGAATGCTGTAGACGCCTGGCGAAGACTTAAGCTTAATTTTTATCCAGACTCAAGGGCATTTCATATGAAGACCTTTACTGATTTAATAGAGTGTAAACAAATGGAAAATGAGTCTATTAATTTATATGCAACCCGACTGAGAAGGCTGTTAAATGTCATAAGAGATCAGGATAAAGATTTTAGTGAAATTTATGTGAACTTTCAGTTACTTAGATATCTGGGAAGAAAATTTGACGGTGTGGTGCAGAATATTCTACGATGGCCGGAAACGGACTTTAAATTTGATAAAATTGTAATGGAGCTGGTGGCTGAGGAAACCAGACTTAAAGTGAGAGACATGGATAATGCTAAAGTTGTTCCAACTGCTAATGTTACTAAATTAAAACGAAAATATAAGAAGAAAATAATATGCTGGCGATGTGGGAAACCTGGACATACAAGTAAAAGATGTAAAGAAAGGCAGTCAACGTCAACTTATGGAAAAGATTCCTCTTCTACATATAAGCCATCGACTTCTAGACGGTCCTCTTCTGTATCCAGATCTCGTGAACGTCCGGATGATTCTCGTGGGAGATCCCTGGAGTTAACTGATAGCCAGACTAGTTCCAGTCGAGCGACAACAGCATCTAGTTCCAGATCACCCAGTCCTAGACGAGACCACCCCTATCGAGCAAGGCGACGCCATGATAGAAGTAGACGAGATGTGAATAGTGAGTTTTCGGACAGTTCACGTAAGTTTACTCACATTATTTCTCATGTTAATTTATGTGATGTTTTAGATGATGACACCTGGATCTTTGATTCAGGTGCATCGCATCATTTCACAAGTAATAGAAATTTATTTGTTAAATTTGAAAAAGTAAATAATGAGAAATTAAATGTTGCAGTAAAGGGGGTATCTTTTCCAATTGAGGGAAGAGGAGAAATAAAATTGCGCTTTGGCCAAAGAATGTTTACATTTACTGATGTTTTATATTCTAGCCAGTTAAGACGCAATTTGATCTCCGGTCCTCAGTTGGATAAGAAAGGATTGTCTTTTACGGGTGGTAAAGGAGTAATAGACATCACGAGGGGAGACGATATTTTATTTAAGGCCTATTTAAAAGGTGGTTTTTATCAGTTATATCCTAGAGCTCCTAAACTGAATAAAAATGTGTCTTTTGAATCAAATTCTGTTAGTAATTTTAATGGACTAAATAAAATGCATTTGTGGCACCGGAGGTTTGGCCATATTAGTCCATCAATTTTGGTTCACACTTTTAAAGAAAATGGAGTTCGAGGGTTAACTAACTTAAAAGATAATAATTTTTTTTGTGAAGTTTGTAAAATTAATAAATTTCGGAGGCCATCATTTAAACCCATTGGCAGTATTCGTTCTGAAAAACCTTTGGACCTTTTAAGTGCCGACGTCTGGGGACCTTGTCGTATTGCTGGGAGAAATGGAGAAAGGTACTTTTTGTCAATAATGGACGACCACTCTCGTAGAGCATCTGTATACCCAATAAAATTAAAGTCTGACGTTTTTGATGTTGTTAAATCACATATTATACGTGCAGAAAATTTTTTGGGTCGCAAAGTAAAGAATTTTAAGACGGATAACGGGGGCGAGTTCGTCAATGACAATTTTAAAATCTTTTTCGAAGAAAAGGGCATTTATCACGAAGTGACCAACCCCCTTTCTCCCCAGCAGAATGGCGTGATTGAAAGATTTATGCAGACTGCCGTCAATGGGGTACGCACTATCTTGTTTGAAAGTAAATTGAATCCCAAATTCTGGCCGGAAGCTCTAAAATATTTTGCCTACACATGGAACCGAACTTGTCCTAAGTCTTTAAATAAAACTCCATTTGAGTTATATGGGGGTAGAAAACCATCAGTTAGACACTTAAAACCTTTTGGGACTGTAGCCTATGTGGGAGTTCCCCATCAGAAAAGATCAAAACTAGATCCTAAGGCGAAAAAGGGTTATCTGGTCGGATATGCTTTTAATACTAGAGGATATCGAATCTGGATCCCTGAAACCGACCAAATTGTTGAATCTATAAGTGTATCTTTTAAAGAAACCCCAGGATCCGATAATTCTTCAGATATCAGTGGAGTCGTGATGGGCCCGGATTTCTGTGATCCTTTTTCCATCGATCCTGGCGATAGTCAGAGTGAAGGTGCAGTGGAGGTAGACCCTGTGAGACCCTTGAGTCCCTCCAGCACACCATCTGACTCCAGGGTTGATGGGGAGGGGACCACTGAATCCGAGTCAGATTCCGATGAAAGCGAGACCCCTGTTTCCTCCAAAAGAGAAGTCAGGTGGTTACGTAAACCCGTAAAGAGAAAAACTGGAGATAGAACGGATATTTATTATTTTGAAGAGGGGTCAAATCAAAGGTTAAGATCACTTGTAGATGTGGAACGGTATTGCGACAGAAATAATATCAGGTTTAACCCAGACATTTTCGACTTTCATGGAAGTAATACTTATAATGGTTATATCCCTATAAATTTAGATACCGGTTCCGATAGCCCAGAAACTTCCAATATAGCTCCCTCAGCATGACTAGACAACATAGTTGTCCCGAGGACATATAAACAGGCTTCTCTGTCCGTACAGCGTGATATGTGGCTTGCAGCGATGCAAAAAGAGATCGGTGTAATGAACGAACGGTCGGTTTGGCATTTGGAAGAATTACCAAAGAACGTGACTCCTGTGGGATGCCGGTGGGTATATACGATCAAGCGGGATGAGAAAGGACGAATCGCTCGTTTTAAAGCACGTCTTGTAGCCCAGGGATTTAAGCAAGTGAAGGGCGAATCTTATGATGAGTCCTTCAGCCCTGTGGTTAATTTTGGGGCGATTCGATTCTTTTTCTCCCTCTTGGTTTCGTATTGTCGATGGTCACACGTTCAGTGTGACGTAACGAGCGCCTACCTTTATGCCCCACTAAAGGAGTCCGTTTACATGTCACAACCGCCCGGTTTCGTTGTTCCCGGTAAAGAACATCTTTATTGCAAGCTGGATCGCGCGCTGTACGGGCTCCACCAGAGTGGAAGAGAATGGTATTTTCAAATGAATAAAGTACTAATTGATATTGGTTTTAAAAAGTTTGAATCATGTAATTGTACTTATATTTTTGGGACAGACATAGTGTTGCTTTTATATGTTGATGACTTTGTAATTTTTGGAAGATTCAAGAAGGCAATTGATAAAGTTTTAAAATTATTGGGTAACTATTTCGATATAAAATTTTTAGGTAGAACCCGTAAGCTCCTGGGGGTAGAGTTTGAAGAAAAAGGGGATTCACTTTGTATCCATCAATCAAGCTATATTGATGAAGTATGTGAAAGGTTTAAGAGTTTTAGAATCCCTATCTCCTCTCTCCCAATTAGTAAAGGAGTTGTATTTTCTGAAGTTCATTGTCCTTTCTCTGAATCTGAAAAGAAATATATGTCTAAATTTCCATACAGAAGTTTACTGGGCTGTTTATCGTTTATTTCTAGTAGAACCCGGCCAGACATTAGTTATGCAGTCAATATATTCAGTCAGTTTCAGGCTAATCCTGGAATTAATCACTGGGATGGTTTATTACGGTTACTTGGTTACCTAAAATTTACTCGACACTACCGTCTTCGTTTAAAATGCAATTCAGAAAAGTTAATTGCATATACTGACGCTGATTTTGCAGCGAATCGAGACGATCGAACATCGGTAGGGGGGCAGATGGTTATGGTTGACAGTTCCCCAGTGGACTGGCGCACGTTTAAAGAGAAATGTGTCAGTTTATCCACTATGGAAGCAGAATTTGTGGCCATGACCGAGGCCTCGAAAAACCTGGTCTGGTTTGATCGCATTATGATGGAGTGCCGAGATAGGAAAATCATACGTAACTTATGTTTAAAAGCTAAACTATATGCTGATAATCAAGCTGCTATAAATTTTGTAAAATCCCCTATTGAGAATTATAAATCACGTCATATAGATGTTAAATTGTTTTTCATTAGGGATTTAATTTATAATAATGCTTTTGAACTAGAATATGTTTCTAGTAAGTCAAACCTCAGTGATGTCTTTACTAAACCACAAACTAAGAATGATCTGTTAAAATTTGTTCAAACTGTTTTTGAAAAATGAAAAATTTTTTTTGTAATTAAACTCTTGTAAAGAAATTTTTAATTTTTGTCATTATGCGTACCAATATTTAATATTTTCATAATGTAAAATTTTGTAATTCTATGTTATGGTGAGTGTACATAGCCATTTCATAATTGTTATGCAAAGTTTTAAAGGTTTTTGCCAGCATTTTTAGATCTCTTGGCCACTTGTTTTGGTATAAATTTTTCTCTTTTTGACTATTGATCAATTAATTTCCCGTCCGATGGTAGAAATGGTGCCTTCTACCGTTCTATTCTTGGGGGTTCGAGCAGCCCACAGTTCCGTTTCGGGTGGGTGACCCCTAGGGAGGTAATTGCCAGAGAACTTCTGAGGTAGTTTGTGTGGGGGGTAACCGCTACCGGAGGATCTACTGCGGGCATGTTAAAATTTTATTTTGTAAGTCCCTATTTTATTAAGTTTGTTGTGAGAATGCCACTTATGTCCCGATTATTAGTCAATGTTTGAGAGAAATTTTTTATAGAGATTTAATTTTGAATAATTGGATAATGAATAATTGTTTTGATAAAATTAAAATTGAATCTATGAATATAATAAATTTATTGTTAAGTTTTTTTTGTTATAATGATTGAAGAAATGCTGAAAGTTTCTCCTGTGTGGCAAATTTAGAAATTATTGCAATTTTTGATTAAGTTAAGAATTGGTACTGAAATATTTATTGTTATGTTTGCTTTTTATACCTGGTTTTTGTTTCAGAGACTGTTTATTATGGAATATTGGACTGATTTAATTATTAATAATTTGTTGTACTAATTATTGTTTCTAATTACAGGCATCTGATTAGCTTCTATGTGGATGAATGAGCGAATGTCGGTTTTGAGAAAATGACCTATGTTATGTTAGATGATGTAAAGGAGATGAAAGATTGGACCGTAGTGTATTTGTCTTTTTCAATCAGATGCAAGTAGATTATTAGATTTCTTAAGCTACAAGGAGAGACGAAAAATTTGTTATTGTAAAAATAAAGAATTTTTTTTGATTGTTCAATTATATTATGAATTATTCTTTTTGTGGTCAAGAGACCGGATTTCTGTAAGCTGGTGAAATGGCATTTCAAATTGAAATGTTATTGTAAGATGGTACGTATGGTGATTTATATTTATAATTGTTATATTGTTGAATTTTTCCTATTGTTAAAAATTTAATTTGTTATATATTTGAAGTTTTTGAATTTGTAAAGGAGATGTGAAGTTGGCAAATTTTTTTTGCTGTTTCTCTCTTCTCGTTAACGGTAGAGTTAAGTTTTTGAAGTTTAAGAATTTAAGAAAAGTTGTCGAGTTTTTAGGTGTTTAATTTAGGAAATTTTTTTTTGAAGTTGGCAATGAGTAGTCCCGTTGGACATGCAAGTTTTTGGCCTTAAGGGCTAATGTCGGCTTGTTTAATTGAATTTATTTTTGTTGAATTTTTTTTTATAGAAAGAAGGATTTTTCTGTGGCAGTTCTCAAACGAGACATTGAGAGGGGGGGCACTTGTTAGGATTTAACAAGCTTTCCATATTCTCAATGCCTCATTTAATATATTTCTCCAGTTAAAATAACATATAAAATATTTAATTCTATCGGTCTTTATACATTTAATATAACTTTATTTTTATACATATTATTGTTAAAATAAACTTACCTTTTGCTTAATTTAATCCTATTAGATAACGTTTTATTGATAATCCTTTATTTTAATTTGCAGTCTAGTTAAATATCTTTTAGACCTATACTTTATCTTTATTTACATTTCCTGGTTCTTTATTCAAACATCAGTCACTAACTTTCATTTCTCGAATACACGATTCGCTATCTTTTCGCCAGGAGGCGATAGCATCGTAATGACGTAATCCTTGCATCAATTAGCGGACGTCATCCACTCCCGCGAATCGCCGTGCGACAGATCCTTCTGGAAGGGGGTGTGTCGACACGTGCCGTTCTTACGCGGAGGTATAAATGCTTTTTCGTTCTCCGGTTACTTCGCTTGTTTTGAATGTGTTTTAATCACGATACGAAGATGCCGGCTGGTACGTCGTCTTCGGGATGCTGTGTATTCTTGCCGGCTTGTTATATTAAGTTTATATTTATTCTGTGATTAGTTTAGTTAGTCGTATTTCGTTTTTCAAGTTTCTAAAAGTTAAATAGTCTCGCCACTTCACCGCTCTTATGGACCTTTGTAAGTAAAATCTTCGATGTTTTTGAACTCTATTGATATACTCCGAATGTGATTCAAGTATGTTCCCTTTTCAAGTGCAATAAATGAACTGCCATAGTAATATTGACTTTTTATTTGTGCAAGAATACATTTACATAATTTTTACAAGAACTTTTATTCTTTTGACTTTTTAATATATGCCAAGTTTTACATCCTCATTTTGGGAAAGCTTCTTCACTGCACTCTGAGAACGCACTCTGCTAAAAATCTTTTTAATTAGTGTTAAAGTGTTAAGTTGGGGAAAAACATTGACTTATGTCAGTTTTCCCTAACAGTTTTGTCTTCACATGCCCCTACACATATCCGCACATTTAAAACCATAAATATATATCAAAATAAATATCAAAATCATAAATATATAATAAATCTGCTGTAAAAGAATATTCTTTTAATTAACTTGATTAATATTTTTATCAATAATAAAATTTTTATCTGAGAAATTTTCGTTTGAAAATTTCCTTACGAAGTTTTATTACTTATAAATTAAGAAAGGAAAAAACTTCGGTTTCAGACAGCAACTTTTGTTTCGGTCGGACACTATTTTATATTTTATATCTTCACTAAAAAGCATTATAAAATAAAACATAAAATGAGGAAAAAAAAAAAAATCACGCTATATAAACACGTATCTCCATTAACGACAGGTCTGCATCCAAAACTCTGGTATTTAACATACTCAATCGTAAATACAATTATAAAAAGTAGGATCTCTATATCAATAAATAAAACTATCTATATAATAAAACTATTTCCCAATTAAATGAATATCAGGGGTGGGTTAAAATATGCCCAAACTTTGATAAAAAGGATACAAAGAAACTAGATAAAATATTGCAATCAAGGTATAACGGTATAAAACTAAAAATTTTACCTTTAAATTTGTTTTAAATTGCGCTGTTGCATCGAATGTTCCACTTATAACGGTAGACTTTATTTTACATATTTGGTATGCTGCTTTAACTTTGCCGTTACTATCAACAGAAGTTATTAAAAAAAATTTCCATCTAATATAGCGCAACGTGCACTATCGTAATTCATTGATATATTGTTATCCGGATCTGGGGCAATATCAACCATTCTTTCACGAGATTTAAACATACATTACATTTCTTTCTGCTACTGCATTAGCTTCCTTTCTATGGTTCTTAAAAAATTCTATACACAGCAAAACTGAATGATTCTTCCTGTTTATCACACAGTAGTTTTTGTCGTTCTCACAGCAACGTTATAAGCATAAAAACTAGAACGTTAGAATTGTACATGTACAGTTCAGCAAAAATACTTAAGTAAAACAGAAGCATTCATTCTAATCCTTATCATAGCAATAGTTGAAAAAATATGTTTACATTAACTTCTAGAAACGAATCCTATCAGACAAAACAAAACAGAGAGGCACCTGTTTTGCTTTTGTGAATCTTGCATCTGCGGTGGTTTAAATGAAGCAACTTGAAATCTACAGAAATGTATTTTGAGTATGAAATGTATTTTCAAAATACAAAATACTTGGAAAAAGTGTTTCAAAATACATTACTAAAATACTTTCGTTTCGTTGGGATAAAATACAAAATACAAATGTATTTTCAAAATGTATTTCAAATACATGTATTTTCGATACTGCCCATCTCTGCTTTTGTTATAAAAAAATGGAGAAAATCGATAAAAAAGGACCACATATTGTTAAGATTTAAAAGAACCTATTGCAGCAAATCTAAAAATAAAATAAAAACAGAAGCTCTCCTATCCTTTGTCACTCAGTTATAAATGTTCAAATTACATATTTTTTTAATAAAGAAAATATTTGCAGCAATTCAAATTTATTATCTTAAAACTATTGTTACTGGCAAAAGTTACAAACCTTCTAATACTGATACTACTTTGAGCTACATGCATCTTCATTCCTCATGTTCACCCCAGTATTTTTCTCTTTCCAATATTAGCATTATTTAAGATATAAAAATAGATGTCTGTTCTGTTTTTTGAAGAAACCACAGCATGCAGAATTACAACATTTAGCAAGAAGGTACTGATATGCCTGAAGTTATGCATCTCTAAGCCAGCTTTTGAATTTTTTTTAAATTATACTTTCTTAAAAATCATTTTTTGCGGCAAATTTGTCACATTAGCTAAATGGAATTTCACATTCCAATGTTTTGTCTGAATGTGTTAAATTCTGTCCTCTTGTCAATAAAATTTACTTAAAATTCCTACAGCTTTTATGAAATTTTTAGTATGCTTTTGTGTTTTGTAATGATTTTTCGACATTTATAAAAGTGATTATGATTCAATCTTTCAGATCAATACCTAAAATTTTCTCTTGGCAAATTTTATTTAATTTTTAGAGTATCTTTGTTTTATATTGATCTATAGACATTTGTACAAAGAACCAGACTTCAATCTTTTAACCTAATGCAATAAATTTTGTTCTTTGTGATTTTCATGTGAGTGAACTCAATGTTATCTGTTCCAGTATCATTTACCAATTAAAGTAAATTGGCAAGGTGAAGAAATTCAATAAGTGGGTACTGCATGATTTGAATGACAATTATGTAACACAATTGACCCTCCAAAAGTAGCATGCATTGACCCACAAAACACTACCTCACCCACTGTACTCACCGGATCTCTTGCCAC
The DNA here is from genome assembly GCA_964019185.1 of Maratus speculifer. NCBI lineage: Eukaryota > Metazoa > Arthropoda > Arachnida > Araneae > Salticidae > Maratus > Maratus speculifer. Next base: position 70,602,876 of record OZ025303.1, read on the forward strand.
ACTTCTTTAAACATCTAATCTTAACATCTTATAGCCATATCACACGGGAGGCTTTCATCCAACTTTTCCCCCAACAGAACATTTCAATGAGCAAACCTTGATTGACCTTGATGAAGGAGAGAATTTTGGTGGTTATTTTAGCTCACCGAGCATTTTCCGTGTCGCCCGGGAAATGTTGAATGTTCAGTCAGCGCTGATCATTTGAACCAATAGGAGCGAAGCGAGAGTTCGAAGAACCTGTTTACCCAGTATGCAGTAGTTGGGAGAACATGTTGTGTCAAATTATTACTGAAATGTTTGTTTATCATTCTACGTGTGAGTGGAAAATTTTTTGTCTATAAAGATTTTGTTGGAAACTATCTGAAAGTTTGTCGCTTCCAGAAATTCAAACTTATGTCACAGAAATCACTCTGAAAGTTTCTTTATGGAAAAAGTGATGACTCTTACTTTGATTGTGATGGCTCTCACTTTGATAAAATATATTTAGTTTGAAAAAAGTTACAGCCTTTAAAAATTGAATTGAAAAATCATGCATTATTTTGGCAATAACTTAATGAATTAACTTACATTTGTATTAGCATCCAAATTTCCAATTACAGTTTCCATCTCTACATTTGGGGCATTTATACTAGCATCCGAATTTCTAATTACAGTCTCAGCTTCCATTCCCACATTCTGGACATCAAAATCCATGCTCTGGGCGTAACCACCATTTCTAATCATCTAAAATATAAACAAAAAAGTAAAAAAGTAACTTTAAAGTGTGTAGAACAAAAGAAAATAATTTCACATATAAATACTTAAAGAAAAAACTAAACATCAATTTATAAAAATGTAGTGCAAATCAAAGCATGATGTCCTTTGACATTTTCCCCAACTCATACCAATAAATTGTCTTAAATGAAAATATTAATCATACAGTTTTGTGCTTTATGATTCCCCAGGAAATACTGCTAGCACATACATTTGTATGTCATGTCACTCAATGTGTTAAAATTTCTTTAGAAGCTGTTCTGCGTGTTTTTTTTTTTTTCGTGGGGAGGGGGGGGGGAGGCATAGTTAACAGGTATAAACTAGTCATAATGACACAGCAAAATTATGTGTGTTCATCATTCAGAAGTTTTATGAGGATGACATGCCAGGTTTAATGTTTTTTTTTTTTTTTTTTTTTTTTTTTTTTTTTTTTTTGGGGGGGGGGGGGGGTGGAGGGTAGCAAGGGGAGGATCTTAAGCTGCAGATAAGTCATGTAAATGTACAGGGTACATAACACAGAAGTTTGACTGAATATGGCAACCTGAATTTCTGAATTACGGGTTATTTCCCACCATACTTAAAACTTTAAAATGTATATTTTTTATTTAATCTAATGCTTTAACTTTTCATGGGAAAACAAGATCAGTTTTCTAATCTTCAAAAATAAACACTTTTGCCTTTAAAAAAATTTCAAAGTAATGCAGCAAGTTATGAGGAAAATTCATTTCTAAGCCATACTTTTACAAATTACAATCACTGACAAACTTATAAAAGTAATCAGTCTGCAATTCATTAAATGATTCATTTTGGCAAACAATTTGTAATTTTGGAACAAATACCTAATTCATAAAAAAGCCAGATCTTTTCCCAATTAACTACTATTTTTTTTTCAAACATCTAGTCAACTCCTTGAGGGAAGAGAAAAAATTTGTCAGTCAAGATGAATTCATAAACGTCTTCTGAGAGTTTGTTGCCTCCAGAAGTACACTTATGTCACAGCCGACGGTTTAAGTTTAAAATTTTGCCAAGACTGAAAATATTTTGAATCCCCCCCCCCCCTCTCAACTGAATGACAATTCTTTTTTACATGATCCTATGATAAAATTCGCTTTTTCCCCTAATCTTTAGCCAAAATTTCTGACTTTTCGATGATCTTTTGCCAAACTTTGAGATTTATCTAGTCTTAACTAAAAGATATGCAATTTTTCGACAAAATTCGTGTCTTTTATACGATTTTTTGACTTTTTTCCATGATCCTTTGACAGAAATTGCACCTGTTTTTCAATCCTTTGACACAAATCTTGTCTCTTTTTTGCAATCCTTTGATCAAGACAGCATCTTTTTCCATGATCCTTTGACATACATAGCAATTTTTTCCACAATCCTTTGACAGAAAAAGTGACATCTCCCACGATCCTTTGACAGAAAAAGTGACTTTTCTCACAATCCTTTGACAGAAATCAAAGGGTCATGGATTTCCGTCAAAGGATTTAAAACACTATGATGGAAGTTATGATGGAAATTCATTTTAAATCCAAAGTTTATGAATTACAATTGAGAACACAAACTAATAAAAATTTGGCAGTCTGAAATTTAATAAAAACATTTTTGCAATAATTTTCATTTCTTTAACACATGCATAATTCATTACAAGAAAAGAAATCCAAATGCGTTATTATCATCCATATACAGCAAAAAAAGGTTTATTTTTCAGATGAAACATACAAAGAATAGCCATATATTTTGGAATTATTTTCACAGAAACGAATCTTACTTTGGTATCAAAACTACGACAAGAAGCTTATACCTTTAGCCTACCAGAAGAGCCTAATAGACCCAACAAGAAAAATGAGATCAGTTCAAACATAAATTCCAGCTGAATGCGACAAAATTAAGAAATTAGTTTATAAACTTGTATTTTTAGATCTAAATTCATATAATTCTAGAAACAAAAATTAGGGATGTGAGGAATAGTGATTTGGCTGAATAGCCGAATACTCGGCCAAATATTAGGCCGAATACCAAATATTCGGCAGCCAAATACCAACTTTTTTTTCCCCAATAAAGAAAATAATGTACCCTTGTATTTGGAATAGTGATATTTGATACCTAATTATAAAAATGAATCTTCGTTAATACACCTAGTGGATGAATTTTTTCATTTTCTTGATGTTGCCTTCTCTCCTATATAAGTATGTTTATCAAAGATGGACAAATTTGTGAAGTAGATTAGAAAATAGAATAAACTTACATTTGTATAATCATCCAAATTTCCAATTACAGTTTCCATCCCCACATTTGGGACATCCATACTAGCATCAGAATTTCCAATTACAGTTTCCATTCCCACATTTGGGACATTCATACTAGCATCAGAATTTCCAATTACAGTTTCCATTCCCACATTCAGGACATCTACATCCAAGTTTGAGGCACAGCCACCAAGGGTAACCAACTAAACAATAAATAAATAACAATAACTTAAAAATTAATAAAATCATATTTAAACACTTAAAAGAAAAATGCAATAAATAGATTTTAATCAGACATCCATTTTTAAAAAAGTAACCACAAAAGCAGGGATATTCATTATAGTGCCAATTCAAATATTTCCTATTATTAGCTTTTTTGAAAAAAACTGTAAAACTACGACAAAATATTGCTTGTGATTTACATTAAGGGGGAAATTATATCACTGTGATTAATTTAAATATTACTAATTAAATCATTTACAGGAAATTTTACTTTTATATATTATTGCATTAGGTAAACATGGGGGGGGGGGGGGGGATTCATTTTAATGGAAACTTCCACAAACCTGAATGATTAAATTACTTTATTTCTACTGTTGCTTGAAATATAATTTTTTATTCGAATCTCATAATATAAAGCTTTAATGATGTTGCCTTCTCTGCTATAAGTATGTTCATCAAAGATGGACAAATTTGTGAAGTAGATTAGAAAATAGAATAAACTTACATTTGTATAAGCATCCAAATTTCTAATTACAGTTTCCATCCCCACATTCGGGGCATCTACATCCAAGTTTGAGGCACAGCCACCAAGGGCAACCAACTAAACAATAAATAACAATAACTTAAAAATAAAATCATATTTAAACACTTAAAAGAAAAATGCAATAAATAAATTTTAATCAGACATCCATTTTTAAAAAAAGTAACCACAAAAGCAGGGATATTCATTATCCAACTTTTTTTTTCCCAATAAAGAAAATAAATTTTGATTATATATAATTTAAAAAATAGGAACTCATTAATAATTATTACTCTTAAATGTGCTTTCAAACGTATTTTTAAATTTGAAACACTTATTTTAACACACAAAAATTATGAAATTGCATTACATTCTTTTATCTTAATGTACATCAAATTGATTTTCAATAAGTCAGGATGGTAAGATATTTCCATTAAAATATGAAGAATGTACTTCATTTTTACTATCAAATGATACTTTTACCCTTTCTTGTATCCAAAATTAATAATATTCTTAATCTCTCTCTCTCAGAACTCACGAGGAGATATTTTCTGAAATAACCTTTAATGAAGTAAATTTGATCATTTAGAGTCTGTGTGCTTATAAGCAAATTCGTAAGAATGAGACTGCTCTGAAATCAGTTGCCAAGCTTTAAATTACAAATTACGTTAAAGCAAAAGGTTATGCTTAAAGTAGAATGCATATAATAACAAAATCTTTGACATTTGAATTGGCACATACAATATTCAACTTCAATATTCCACTTGTTCAACAAGCATTAAAAGGATAAACAGAAATTGATAACAACATGAATGAAAGAATATATAAATTAAAAATATATACATAATAATGTTACATATTTAAGTCGGTAACTATGCAAAAAAAAAAAAAAAAAAAAAAAAAAAATTAAAGTGAAAACTATAGAATAAAAAAATTATTTTGCTCAGTATTTAGAATTTATGTTTAAATACTTATAAAATCATCTTCATAAAGCAATTTGTTTCATCCAATGCATATCTAGTTTGCTACCAGTTCTGTTTTCAGATGTACCCTTGTATTTGGAATAGTGATATTTGATATTTAATTATAAAAATGAATCTTCGTTAATACACCTAGTGGATGAATTTTTTCATTTCATACTTTACAAAAAATAGGTTATGAATTTCAGTAAGAATGAGAATGACTTCATGAATGAAGTAGCCAATTTGGATTAGAGAAAAAAAAATTGCAAGAAATGAAATTCTTTTTAAAAAATTCACCTAAATTTATTTGGCAAGATATCTTTCACTATTCGGCGAGATTTTACCAATATTCGGCCAAATATCTCTAAATATTCGGCTACAGGCATTCGGCCAAAGTATTCGGTCAACAAGCCTTTAATATTCGGCCAACCGAAATATTCGGCAAAAGGGCCGAATATGCCGAATACCGACTGAATATTCGTCCCATCTTTAACAAAAATATTATCCAATAAAAACAAACGAATTTTAATTGCAGTTGGATGCATTATTGTAGTTTTTGTATGCAATCCTGGAAGTTAATCTTGCTCTGCTTATGATAGTGTATGTGATGTAAACATAAAGTAATGAAACAGTAAAGTATGAGAAAATTCTTTGTTGGGCACATTCAATACCAAAAACATAACGAGATGGAAAGAAATACAAAAAGAGGGACACATGACAATCTTTTGGGAACTCAGGAAGCATGAATTTGATTCATATAAGGTATATGCTTTTCCTGGGAACGTATTCTAGTGTTAAGTTCAAATCAGTATTGTAGTCATGAAAAAAAACCTAGAGAGTATACACTACAGGCAGAGGACATACATTAAAGTGATGAAGCCTAGAATATATACTATAGCTTTATTTGAAAAACACCGTATATACCAAGTTTCTTAAAAAAAAAAAAAAAAAAAAAAAAAGAAAAGAAAAGAAAGAAATTTTGCATATACCCTCTACTACACCCTTGATTCAAATATTGATGGTGGCTCGAATATATGAGAATTAACACACAATCGAAAATACAATCTGAACAAAGACACAAGAAAGTACTGCTGTCATGATCACCAATATTTTTCTTCACTGTGAAAATGAACCATCATGTTCAGAATCAGATTTATACAAGAATCCCATATCATAACAAATGCTAAGAAATTAACAAAAAATCACTCAAACTTTTTTTTTTTTTTTTTTTTTTTTTTTTTTTTTATGAAATCTATATTAAATTACATGAAGACATATTACAAATCATTCTGCCAATGATTTAGCCGCAGTTGAACATTGACAGCACACAATATTGAATTTGAAGATTGTTCAAACAAAATTTTAAAATGCAAATTAAAAAAAAAAAATCCTTACAATCAATGGCATAGGAGACCTCAAATGTAGTTCCAATAAAATTTATTCTATCACATGTTTCAGAATGATTGTGACAATGTAGATAAGGATGATATCACTTTAAGTCAACATTTTGTTATTCTTATATGAAAAAAATTATGATAAGGATACAAAAATAAACTTGCAAAGTATGATCATTTTTAAATTAGACCACACTTCCACCAACCTGAATGATTAAATTACTTTATTTTTACTGTTGTTTGAAATATAATTTTTTATTCGAATCTGATAATATAAAGCTTTAATGATGTTGCCTTCTCTCCTATAAGTATGTTTATCAAAGATGGACAAATTTGTGAAGTAGATTAGAAAATAGAATAAACTTACATTTGTATAATCATCCAAATTTCCAATTACAGTTTCCATCCCCACATTTGGGACATTCATACTAGCATCAGAATTTCCAATTACAGTTTCCACTCCCACATTTGGGACATTCATACTAGCATCAGAATTTCCAATTACAGTTGCCATCCCCACATTCGGGACATCTACATCCAAGTTTGAGGCACAGCCACCAAGGGTAACCAACTAAACAATAAATAAATAACAATAACTTAAAAATTAATAAAATCATATTTAAACACTTAAAAGAAAAATGCAATAGATTTTAATCAGACATCCATTTTTAAAAAGTAACCACAAAAGCAGAGATATTCATTATAGTGCCAATTCAAATATTTCCTATTATTAGCTTTTTTGAAAAAAAAAACTGTAAAACTGCGACAAAATATTGCTTGTGATTTACATTAAGGGGGAAATTATATCACTGTGATTAATTTAAACATTACTAATTAAATCATTTACAGGAAATTTTACTTTTATATATTACTAGCTGACCCGCCCGGCGTTGCACGGGTCCGTATTAATAATATTAAACGAACTTGAAATTTGTATGATTTTATCATTAACCGGAAGCATGCAGAAATGAATTGCCTGAAATATGTCGTAGCTGACTTTGTGAAAAATCGGTTTTAAAAGCAACAACTAATATTAAGCTCTAAAAATACTTAAAATGAGCAATGAGAAACACGGGAGGGAACATGTATCCAACGATTGCGTTAGTTTCGTGTTAAAGTGTTGTTATTTAACCGTAAAATAATGTTTTGAGCCATTGACTGTAATACACGATCATAATGCATAAAAGATACAAATATATCAATCATAGGCAAGAATTATGTGATTATTTTTATCATATGACTTTGAAATATCAATATAGAAGCATCATTTAAGGTTTTGCTTGAAAAGTTAACACTCTTTCGTTAATGTCTTAAAATCGTCTGCACTCTGAAATCTAGATTTTAGAATAATATTTGTTATTTAAGTTTTCGCGCATGATTTTAAAAGAATGTTTTCATAAATATATTTTATATATTGACATAGAATTACTAATATGTTGTTAAATCATAAACATTTTTCATCTACGTTATCAAGTATTAAAAAGTTCTGAAAAAAAAGAAAACTTTTAGTAATACAATTTTTAGTTCAAATCAAATGTTTTCAATATTTTATTTAATTTTTTTTTTTACATTTAATTATTTCGAATTTATCAATTTCAATTATTTTAAAAGCAAACATTTTATTAGAATAAATAATATAATAGAAATAAGACCATTTTAAAAAATTACTATTTCTTCGTAAAATATGCTTCAGCTGTAATTCATTTCTTTCAATTCGTCTTATTAATACAAAATCCCTTCCACATGCTTTTGTTTGGGATATTAAAATTTGAATAAATAATATATTAATAAATGGTTATGGCGATAAATGGTTTAATATTGCAACCCTTTTTCGGTTTACTTCACCACCACCTATCTTTTTCCTCCATTGTTTACAACCGCTGTGATAAAAAATCACCATTTAAACTGACAGTTTGCCAGTCTATGGATTTTAAAGGTCTGTTCCAGCTTTTTTAATTATTTATGCGAAAATTTTATGCAACCAACCAACCATAACTAAAGGAAGGGAAAAAAAAGAAAAAAGGCGATTTTTTATGAGAGTGATCTTTGGAATTTAATTAATTACTCAGTTAATAAATAGAATTTCGAAATTCTGAAGCTCAGGTGCATCAGGAGAGATTTGGGGCTACTCTCAAAAAAATTTTGAGTCTCGTACATGCTGTAGATTTTGCTAGCCATCGCAGACACACACACACGCAAACAGAGCGTTTTGTTCTTTTATTAATATAGATATCCTTATTCTAACCATAACATAAATGCAATTTAACTTTAACCTAAATTTAACCTAAATAATATAATAGAAAAAAACCATTTTAAAAAATTACTATTTCTTCGTAAAATATGCTTCAGCTGTAATTCATTTCTTTCAATTCGTTTTATTAATACAAAATTCCTTCCTCGTGCTTTTGTTTGAGACATTAAAATTTCAGCGATAAATGGTTTAATATTGCAAACCTTTTTTTCGGTTTACTTCGCCTCCACCTATCTTTTTCTCCATGGTGTACAGCAGCTGTGATTAAAAAAAATCCTCATTTAAACTGATAGTTTGTCAGTCTATGAATTTTAAAGGTCTGCCCCAGCTTTTTTAATTATCTCTGCGAAAATTTTATGCAACCAATCAACCATAAGAAAATGAAAGGGAAAAAAAGCGAAAAAAGGCGATTTTTTATGAGAGTGAGCTTTGGAATTTAATTACTCAGTTAATAAATAGAATTTTGAAATTCTGAGCTTCAGGTGCATCAGGAGAGATATTGAGCTACTCTCAAAAAAATTTTGAGCTTCGTACGTGCTGTAGATTTTGCTAGCCATCGCAGACACACACACAGATAGACAGAGCGTTTTGTTCATTTATTAGTATAGATTGCATTAGGTAAACATGGGGGGGGGGGATTCATTTTAATGGAAACTTCCACAAACCTGAATGATTAAATTACTTTATTTCTACTGTTGCTCGAAATATAATTTTTTTTTATTCGAATCTGATAATATAAAGCTTTAATGATGTTGCCTTCTCTTCAATAAGTATGTTCATCAAAGATGGGCAAATTTGTGAAGTAGATTAGAAAATAGAATAAACTTACATTTGTATAAGCATCCAAATTTCCAATTACAGTTTCCATCCCCACATTTGGGACATTCATACTAACATCAGAATTTCCAATTACAGTTTCCATCCCCACATTTGGGACATTCATACTAGCATCAGAATTTCCAATTACAGTTTCCATCCCCACATTTGGGACATTCATATTAGCATCAGAATTTCCAATTACAGTTTCCATCCCCACATTTGGGACATTCATACTAGCATCAGAATTTCCAATTACAGTTTCCATCTCCACATTCGGGACATCTACATCCAAGTTTGGGGCACAGCCACCAAGGGCAACCAACTAAACAATAAATAAAAATCAATAATTAAAAATAAAATCATATTTAAACACTTAAAAGAAAAATGCAATAAATAACTTTTATCAGACATCCATTTTTAAAAAAGTAACCACAAAAGCAGGGATATTCATTATAGTGCCAATTCAAATATTTCCTATTACTAGCTTTTTTGAAAAACACTGTAAAACTACGACAAAATATTGCTTGTGATTTACATTAAGGGGAATTATATCACTGTGATTAATTTAAATATTACTAATTAAATCATTTACAGAAAAACTTACTTTTATATATTATTGCATTAGGTAAACATGGGGGGGGGGGGGAGGATTCATTTTAATGCATTTGCAATCGCAACATTTAAGAAAAAAACAAAAAGAAAACATACAATGCAGTTTACTTGGGAACTCTTTATCAGCTAAAGTAAATCTAAAGAATTTTTATAATCAGTGAGTAATTTCAAAAATTCTTTCCTACAACAAATAATTGTTCATTTTTTATAATACTGCATCAAACCATAAAAATTTAAATGAAGCTAATAAATACTGTATTAGTTTACTTCTTCAGCCTCCAAAATTTATTTATGCACTTTAAATTTCAGTTATGGATTTATATTAATAAATCAATAACTAAGGAAGATTGAACAGTGAGAAAAGTTATTTTTTACACATGAAATTTGATGATACACGGGGAATCAAAAAGTATATTTTTTAACTTATTTCTTTGGATTTTTTTCATTTTTGAATTGCAAAACAAACACATTTAATACTTTATTACTAATGGACTCTTAACCATCCAAGTGTCTAGCAAAAGTGTAAAATTGTAATGTTGTTTTATCTGCATTTTGTTTTAAATGCTAATAAAATATGATTCTTTCAATATTACATAAAAAATCTTATTTAGGAATATAAATGTAATCCTTGAGAGTCTTAATCATTCTTCAATACTTTGAAAATTCATTAAATTTACAGAATTATAATATCTTAAACATTGCTTATATTGCAGCGAAACCTGAAGCTTAGTGTATGGAATATTACGGGCAAAACGCTTAGAGGGTTAAAATGGTATCTTCATACATAGTGAAATTATTTGAGTTTTCACTTTTGTACGTATCATACATTTCATATAGGACATAGATCTCTAAAAAGACACTGTAAGAAACAAGTTGCTATTTTGTTTAATTCAGCTATCTGTTAGGCTCCATTCATACCAATTTCTCTCTTGTTAACATTATTTCTACATCTTAAAAACAAAAAATTGAAAAGATGCGTATCTATAGGATACATCAGGTCTGAAGAGGATATTTAAGGGTAATTTTCATGTGCTTTGGGAGAAAAAAAATTCTACCTTAATAACAGGCATGAAAGTGGGAAATGAGAAAAAAGGTGGGGTTTTTTTCATCTATAGAGCGATGCCAAACTCTTATAATTTAAGTGTCATTTTAACAATTACTTATACAATAAAAATATAACTGCATGTTTCATTGCTTTTTAATTTAAAAAGTACTAACAATGCTAAAGATATAAATCCAAATATATCTTATCAAACTTACATGAAGTACAGTCATTAATTTACAAAAATTATGAATGGTTTATAGTTATTAAATCCTCCCTCTTTTTTTTTTTATTCAAAAGAAAACAATCTCCATGCTAAATTGATCTTTTTATCAGAAATACATCTCAAAAAAGATCACAGAAATTACCAAAAAGTGTTGTATAAATGGTACAAAATATTCTATGCCAAAAAGAAACTTCCTTTCACTTTGAAGTCTAAAAAAAGAAAAAAAAATCATTCTTGAAAGATTTTTTGAGAAACTTCATTTGTATGACTTTCAGATGCTAATATGATATAAGCTCACTTTTTATTTGTCTCTTTTGCACAATTCAAGAAGAAACTCTGAAGGTTTGCATAGGCAAAATGTCACATTACTAAATTTTCCAGGGACCCCCCCCCCCCCCCTTAATCTAGAGAATACCTAAAATTACTTTTAAAAAGGTGGAATTCTTCCTTTAGGTGGAACCCTTTCATGCCTGTAATAAGCAGGAATTGGCGATGACAGGCACAGGCAATTAATAAAGTTTTCCAATAAACACAAAGTAACTGCTCTAGCATTAGAAGTTAATATTTAATCAATTGCTTGTTTTTCCTTATTCTGTTTTTTATGGAGAAGCAAAAAAAGACCCTTGTGAATCAGTCGAGCTCGAAGTGTGAATTTCGAACTTATGCCATGGCAAAGAGGAAAGTTCCTTCTAGAGCCTAGTAACCAGGGTTGTAAAGAATCTGGTTTTCTAAAGGATGTAAAAAATCCAATAAAGAAAACAACCAGGGTGGGCAATTGGCAGCAGGGCCCGATTATGACTAATTGGGGCCCTGGGCAAACATAAATTAGGGGGCCCCCTTGGAATCATTGCAACTTTGTTCAAATAGAACACATGGTCACTCATATGTGTATGTGTAATGCATAAACATATTTTCGCACCTTGGATAAAAATAGAAGAAAATTCTTAGCTCCGTCAATTCTAATTAAATACTTTAATTAATAAAAATACATTTTTTTCCTTTGTACAGAACAAAACTGTTTTATATAACTTTAGAAGTTTGTTTTAGTAACTTAAGATTAATTGAATAAATACAACTTATGGAAATAGTTGGAATTGGAAAAAGAAAGTAAATATTTTATGACTTAATGTATGGATTTGGGGGGGCCCTTAAGGTCCGGGGCCCCATGGGCAAAGTCCCGATTTGCCCATGCGGTAATAAGGGCCTGCTGGGCAGGTACCTAGGCAGCTACCCAATGAAATCTAACTAGTAGGTAACTGTAGTAAATAAATGAAAGCATGTCAATGCATTGTTAGTTGCAGACAATTAGCTGAGAATTGCAACTTAAATCAAACAGAAAGTGACCTCATGTTCTTTACTAACAAAAAAGCTGCTTAGATGTGTTAAAACCCTTTAAGCATTCTGCTGGTTTTTTCATCCATGTTTAATGATTCATAAAATAATAACTATGAAAAGTATAGATTTAAAAATTTGTATTTGATAACTTTACATATCTTTTTATCTTATGTAATTAAAAAATTTAACATTAAACGCCAATCTTGTATCAAATCAGCCTTTGAATTAAAATATTATGTGACAGAAAAAAATGGTTAAGCCGCTTAAAGGGTTAATGCGGAAGCTTGCCAGAATTAAAGACAAGCAGCCTTCTTCCAATTTGTTGGCTAGATTCTCTAAAACAGTCTTGAATGCAACGAAATATATTTAACAAAGATCAAATAAGATAAAGGAAAAAAATCCTTAACTAATCAAACATTCATAATTTCTATCAAATTCGTATAACCTTAGATCGAGTTCAAAATAGATGTTGGCAATATAATAGATATAAAATCACTGAAGTACTGTATTTAGCTATTTTTTAGCAAATTAGGGGGTCTCTGTCACCCTACTTATCTCAGGTGCCATATATACTCACATATAAAATAACCCCTTAACTTATGTTGTTAAAAATGAAGAAAAATTCAAACCCTCGTAAGCTGACCTTAGAAGGAAAAAAAATTTTTTTCCTTATTTTTTATGCAAGAAAAATCATTTATACAAACAAGAAACAATTTCTGCATAACAAGTGCTGCCACTTAATAGTAATAATAAAAAAATTTTAAACATTATTGGGTGAAAAGTACTGAACACAAATGCTATGACGTCAAACTTTGATCAATTATTTGGTTTAGGTCATTCTTCACTTTCAGCAAACATAACCCATTACATCACCTTATTGCTATTCTTACTCAAAAAAAAAAAAAAAAAAAAAAAAATTGTGTATATAATAACATTGGGCTTATGTAGTTGCCTAATTACTTAGAAGCAGTGCATAAGTATGCACCAAACATGGACAAGTTTGTAAAGCATATTAGAAAATAAGATACTTACATTTGTATTGGCATCCAAATTTCCAATTACAGTTTCCATCCCTGGATTTGGGACATTTATACTAGCATCCGAATTTCCAATTATAGCCTCATTTTCTTCCATTCTCACATTTTGGACATTTAAATCCATGCTTGGGGCATAGCCACCAAAAGTAACCAACTAAAATTAAAAAAAATTAATAACCATAATAAAAGTTAAAATAATTGTAAATCCATGGAACAAAGTAAAGTAATTCCATACTTAAATACTTAAAAAAGAAAATAACTTTATTAAAATCAAGAATCAATTTTTTAAAATTTAAACTAAGTGAGGGCTGTCCAACTTTGTATCTTTTCAAAGATTCCTGTTAATAGATTTTTAAAAAAGTATTTGATAACACAAAGTAATGCTTGCGATTTATATTAGGATAAATTATACTACTACAATTTAACTTTCTGATTAAGTCTCATTTTAAGGAAATTTCACGTTTATATTGCATTATATTAGTATGAAACTTGTACCATATTGGTGAAAAAAAAAAAAAAATCTTCATTCCAATCAATTTGCAGCCATTACATTCCTTAAAAAAACAGTCTATTTGAGAAACACTGCTTATCAGCTATAGTAAACTGAAAGAATTTATATAATCAGTTTAGTAGTTTTAGAGACTTTCAACAAATAATTTTAATGTAATATTCATACCATAAAACTTGAAATACAAGTAAAAAGTAAGTTTGAAAATATTATATTAATACATTTTAATAATAACTTTTGCGTAATGAAATAGTAAATATGAAGTACTTTTTTTTATGTACTCTGGAATCATATTTGTTTTCTACCATTACTTTAATTTAATAACACCAAAACAAAGCTCGTGTGTCACCTTATTAAACAGAAAAGTTCTATGCAACACTGACATGGCAAATAATTTTTTCGATTCTTTGCATTTTTAAAAAAAATTAAGCATTTGTTCATGTGTTGTCACAAGGCCAATTGTTAAGTTTCTTGGCAAAGAATTTTAGAGAAATTGCTGAAAATATAACTATGCCTCCTCCTATTCTACACTTTTAAAATTTGAATTCTTAAAAAAGAAAAAAAAAAATCTTTAGGGGAGGAGGGCAGAATTTCATGTCAAAATTAAAATTACTAGCTATGATAGATTTCAAATATGAAGACTCTTTAAATAATTTCTTTCTAATCCCTCTTTTAAAATCTCTAATAATTTCATATACCTACTAAACAAACATTAATGTCTTGAAAGTAACCACAAAATCAAATTAAATGTTTTTAGCATCTAGAGCAGGGAAAAACCATGCCTCCTCACATTTTACACATTTAAATTAGAATTCTTTTAAAAACTTTTCCTTTGTGGGAATCGAATCTTAATAGAAACCTGCACAGCAAAATTAAAATTAATAGGTATGATAAATTTAAAATATGAATTGGAACTTTTTTTAAAAAAATAATTTCTTTCCAATCTCTTTTTAAATCTAATAATTTCACAAAAATACTACGTAAACATTAATGTCTTAAGAGTAACCACAAAATCAAATTGCATGTTTTTAACATCTAGAGAGGGCTTGACATAGTTTTTTGGGTTGTGGATCACAATCAATCAAAATATTAAGAATCAGTGGTACTTTCAATTCAATCTGGCTTATAATTAATCATCTTAAGACAAATACAAGTATCTGGATTTTTGGTAGTTAAGCTGCTGCTGTTCTTATTAAAAAAAAAAAAAAAATATGAGTGAAAATATTTATTCAGATGTATAAGTTCAAGTGAATGCAGACAAAATAGCAAAGCTAATTAATTTCTTTTGGGGATTAAACTTCGTAAGAAGTGATACGCAACATATTGATAAGGAAAGATCATAATATAGATTTCATTTTCAAACAGTAGACTAACCATCAAAATTGTAGCAATAGCTCAAGCTAACTTTTTATTGAACAAAAATTTAAGGAGTGGCAAATGTGTCAATGTCAGGAACTGGAAGATGCCATCATTTGTTCCACGTCATTTAGATACTGTGGTTTGTCCAATTCACTGCAACCATTCATTACAGCAGTTGTGTAATTAAAAAAAAAATATCATTGCTATTTATTTTCAATTTACTTTTTATGTGTTCTTCAAATGTTTACTTCATATTTTTTGTTTTATAGTTGATTTATTTATTATTACCTTTTTTAATATATACACTATTTTCAGACTTCAAATGAGTCATTTGAAATTATGAAATGGGTCACTCAATGGCTTGAAGATATGTTGCCAACCTATGATCAAGAGAATCAAAGTTTTAAAATTTTCTGCTTTTATTCTCCCCCCCCCCCCTTTAGAAACTTGTGTGTATGCATTCATGTCTTACAAGTAAAAGCCATGTTAAATTTCAAGTACTTTTAAAAGTCTACTCAATATAGTCATGTCAGTCTGTCTATTCTAGTCGATATCTCATGCTAAATATAAACTTTATTCCAGCGGTATTATAAAAATTGTAAATTTAGAATACTTTTTTGTCCATAACTTTCATAAGAGTAGTGCTACAGACATAAAATATAGCACAAGTTTTAGAAGAGACAATCATGCATTTGTCACCATTATTTTTTTACATTGGTTTGATAGTTCTAGATTATATCCTACAAACAAGTATGTCGTCTGTAAAATATATTAATGTATATTGCTATCAGAGATTACATTTTTCACTTGCCAGGTTCAAAAATCCATTTAAAACAACAAAAATATATTCTAAACACTTTTAGCAAAAATAGGAAAAAAAAGTTTCATTGAAACAGATTTGTTAAAGGGTAAATTATAGAAACCTTTTTTAGTGATTTGAATAAAGTATTTCAGATTTGTATAAAAAGGTCTTGATGTGATACATTTGTTTCTATTTAGAAGAAATCATCATGGGGTTTTTTTCCCCCCATAACCCTTTTATTGCTATTTGGAACTTCATCTGGCAGTACTAGTTAGTAACTTTTAAATGCAATGAAATTGTAAATATATTAATAGTAAAATGACAAAATAAGAAGGAAAGCTACTACTAGGTTATCCTGTCAACCAAAAAATTATCGCCAAACTATAAGATTAAATGCCAAAAATGAATGATCATGAATGTCACATTCAATGACATTAAATATGATTCACGTGTTTAAAAAAAGTCCTCAAGTGATTTTTATTTCAACTTTTTATTAATATTTTTATTAATATTCTACTAATTATTTGTCTTTTTGTTATTTAAAATAAAAATTATGTCAATATGTATTATTTGGCTAGTAGTTTGGCGATTTGTATAATTTGGCGAAATTGGTCAATGGGATAACAGAGTAGTACCGAAGAAAATTATTGTTCAGAGGCAACCACAAGAAATCTTATATTATCAGATAGAACAAAAAAATTATTTTACATAAGAGGATTCAGACATGGCAAGATGAAATGTAACCTAAGGGAAAAATGAACTCTTCCAATGTATTCTTATATGCTAATTTTAAGTTATGCCATACAACATAACAAAATATGAAAAATGTTGATTTTATCTAGTACTGTGATATTAAGTGAAACTCAATATTCTATTATAAGACTAAACTTAAATACAAAGTATCCTTCTATTCAATAGAAACTTTAACCCTTCACTGCACGGTGTGCCACATCTGGCACATATCTAAAAATTCTATGTTTCTCATTATCGCCAATATGATAACTATCTGATCAAGAACGGTCCAAAAAATGGAACAACACTTATTTTGTCCATGTAAGATGGCTACATTGTGTCACCTAAAAATAATAAGGTTCTAAGGTTTCAATACTTTTGTGCCATTTTAAACGTTTACAAAAATTTTATTTTAATCAATGATTTTACTTACCCATCATATGTAGTATAGGGTAAGTCTTGCAATCGTTTTGAAAATCAAAAAAAAATTTTTGTCGGATTTACAAGTTTTAGACACTGGAGATTTCGAAAAACATTTTTAGAAAAAAAAAAAAAATTGCCGTCTGTCTGTCTGTAAATGCTCTATCTCACAAACAAATTGAGATAGAGACTTGAAATTTTGTATGTACTTAGTAGAAAAGAATGGGACAAAGCCTATTGAATATCAGCAACCTCGATTATCCAGAACTATTTTTTCCGGATTCTCAAAAAATTAGTTCTAATGAAAGGTATATAAAAATTTCCAAATTTTTTTTATTTTAAGGAATGCATGTAAAAGACAATAAAAAAACAAATTTTGCATAAAGAACGAAGTCTATTGGATTATTAGTTGTTGAGATATTTGCAATCCTGTATTTCATTCAAATTTCAATTCAGAGGTATATTTTAATTGAAAATGAGATGCTTAATCCGATGCAGCAAACTGTTAGTTAATATGATTATTATTTTTGGAGTTATAAGGATGTTTCTTTTACATAGTTTGGTACTTTGAATAGTTTGGCGTTTTATATAATTTGTTGAAATTGGTGCATCAGCAATTCATTAATAGAGTATTACTATGCGTATTAACAGCATTTAAGTTTAGTTTTGGTATTGAAATACATTGTATAAATAGTTTTCACATATTTTATTTTCATATGCATATAAATGATGGGTAAGTATTACGGTAGCCTCCAACGACTAGTTTTTTTTCTAAATCAGTCAATTTAAATCACGATTTAATCGCTGATTTAAATCAACTGATTGAAATCGTTGATATCCTAATTAAAAGCAATTGCAATAAAACTTATTCTGCCAAGTGTTTTGCATGATTGTGAAGTAGTGACAAAGACAGGATAATATTACAGAACTACATGAAGAACATTTTTTACATTTTGTTACGCTTGTATGAAATGACTAAAGATAAATATATGAAAGTAAATTGGTAATGATAATTTTTCACTTAGGCCAGACTTCATTTTTTGGAAGACGAACTATTAGAGTCTTTCCCTCCCTTCTACCTTTTTATTAATTTTTTTTTTTTCCTTCTTGGATCTGATGACAGTGGTGTTTTTATGCAATTACAGTACCCACTCGTTATATCGCGCCTCGATATATTGTGCATTCGGATATCACGCATGTTCTATGTCTCCCAACTTTTTTTCTGTTTTTTTTTTTTTTTTTTTTCCCTTCGATAATTCTGCTACGAAAAATAATTTAAAGTGCTAAATAATAAATCATGCAAAGTGGAAAAAAGCCTGAAATGAAATAATAAGAGACAGGGGTATGTGTGTGTGTGTGTGTGGGGGGGGGGGGGGGGGGGAGGTTGGCTGGGCCATAATGTAATTTCTTATTTTTGCTGTCACTTCAATGGTAGGAATCTGGACAAGTGTTGTGAAATTAAGGATTTTGTCTGCATTTTGGGGAAAAGCCTGGGGATTTTTTATTATTATTATTATTATTTCAGTTGAGTTTTCACCGAGTTCATTTGTTAGTTCGGAGCCCTTCTCGAATTATCATGTCTGCTAAACGAGTCGGTCTGCTTCTAAAAGTAAAAATGGACGCGATTAAAAGAATTAAAAAATGTGCAACGCAAATTTTGATTGCTAATGAGCTAGGCGTTGGAGCTTCTACTGTAAGAGGGTGGCTAAAAGAAGAATCCAAATTAAGAAAATTTGTAGAAAACGTGGATCAAACTGAAGGACTAAATAGAAAAAGAGCTCGAATGGCAAATGACGATGAGCTAGACAAGGCATTAATCTTATGGTTCAAAGAACAACGTGCACTGGGAGTTCCTTTATCAGGTCCCATCATAAAAGAGAAAGCGAAAATCTTGGCGAAAAAGCTAAAGCCGTATGAAGAAATTGATTTTGAAGCGAGCGATGGATGGTTTTGGCGGTGGCAAAAGCGACATGGCATTGGACAGAGTGTAATTCACGGAGAAAAGCGATCAGCTGACGAAGAAACTGCTTTGAAATTTCCTGCTGAACAGAAGAAAAAACTGGATGATTTAGGTTTAAAAGACGATCAGATATACAATGCCGACGAAGCTGCACGTTACTGGAAGTTGTTGCCAAATAGAACACAAGATTATAAGAACAGTTCGATGAATTGTGGATACAAAAAACAAAAGGACAGGGTGACACTCCTTTTTGCTGCAAATAAAGAGGGAAGTCATAAGTTAAAGCCGTTCCTTGTGGGTAAGAGCAAAAATCCTAGAGTTTTAAAGAATGTAAATAGGAAAAATCTGCACTGATATACGAAAGCTCTAGAAATGCTTGGATGACACAATCCTTATTTAAGAAATGGTTTTTCGATAATTTTATTCCATCAGTTCGTGGTTTTCTCAGAGATAAGGGTTTAGAAGAAAAGGCTGTGCTCTTAATAGATCAATGCCGAGCTCATCCCAGTGAAGAAGAACTTATGTCATCGGATAAAAATATTAAAGCTATGTTTTTGCCGCAAAACACAACAAGTCTTCTTCAACCAATGGACCAAGGAATAATTGCTGCATTCAAAAAAACTATCGACGGGAGTTATTGAGAAATCTGTTGTTCGTAGAAGAACGGCCACTGCCTGAGGCTCTGAAAAATGTGAGCTTAAAAGATGTCATGTACATCTCTGAAAAAGCGTGGTCCGCTGTTAGGTCCGAAACCATTTCCCAAATGCTGGTCGAAAGTTTTAAAGAATGTCGAACTCGATGCTAATGAAGAAGATTATATAGATATTCTAGTTCAACAATCCAAGTCACTGGGTTTGAATGTAAACGAAGACGATTTGAAAACTTGGATAAATGTAGAAGATGAGCATATCATAGCTGATGTACGAGATTCTAAAGACGACGAAGATCCTAAAGACGCAGACAGTGATGATGATGAAGACGAAGAAACGACACCTGTTTCCATGAAGGAAGCCATTGTTATGCTTGAGAAAGCATACATTGCATTTGAAAGATGCAACTCCACTCATATAAATGAAATGCAATTGATTAATTTTGCTCACTGATATTTTCTGGAAAACAAGTTGTTTCAGAAAAATCTAAGCAGACGACTTTAGATTCCTTCTTCAGCAGAAAATGAAAAATGTGAATACACATGTGTAATCGTACATAAAATAAAAAAAGGTAAATGGAATTTCTCTGTCTTCATTATAAGATATTTTTTACTTGCTATTATTTTACTTACTATTACTCTATTTACTATTTTTATTACTGTACTTAATTTACTAGTTTTATTTTTAAGACTTATGCTCGTAAAAGATGTAAAATTTGTACTAAATCACCCGCTCCCCCGGATATATCGTGCATTTTTCCTGTCTCCCGAAAAGCGCGATATAACGAGGGGCTACTGTACCTTCCCATCTAAAAACAATATTTTTGTATATATCACAGGATAAGTAAAATTGCAAAAGCAAATTAGCAAATAGATTCAACTTACATTTGTATTAGCATCTGAATTTCCAATTACAGTTTCCATCCTCACATTTGGGACATTTATATTAGCATCCAAATTTCCAATTACAGTCTCAGCCTCCTCCTCCACATTCTGAATGAAGCTTGGAGCATAACCACCAAGAGTAACCAACTAAAATTTAAAAAAAAAACTTTAAATCAACAGAATAAACAAGATAATACCATGTCTAAATACATAAACAATAATTGCAAAAAACAATTTTTTTAATATAACCTAAGACAATGCTGTTCAATTTTGTTATTTTTGATGGTTTCTTTGACACTCTAATATTTCCTATCAATAACTATGAAAAATTCATTTAAAGGATATATACATTTTTAAATCAATAAATATTTGTGTTTTACTATTATAATTATATAGACATCTAAGATTTCTATCTTTATCCTTTACAAAATTTTAGATTTCTCCTTTCTTCTATGACAAACTTACAATTTTTAATTTACTATTCACCCTCTCCCCCCCCCCCCCCCAGACACACACACAAACAAATATTTTAAATGAAGTCCATCAACCTTAAGGGCTTTAAAAGGCTGGTACTGTGAGATGTATCTACAATATTTAAAATGTGTATTGCTACTTTTATTACAGTGATATATTATTATTGCATGTTTTGAGTAATGTGAATAATGGTGCCTTTCATTTATTATTCATTTATTTCATAATGGTTATATTTAATGTAAAGAAAGTATGAATAATTGTATTCATTTTAATCGTACAGTGAAAACAAAAGTGCAAAAAATCAGTAGATTTAGAGCTACATATGTGAAAGAAAAATTTAAAAAAAAATTAAAAATATATAAAAAGGAAATTAACTATAATAAACTTACATTTGTATTAGCATCAAGATTTCCAAAAAAAGTTTTAGGTGCCTTCCACATTTTCAGGATATTTAAATTCATACTTGAAGCAAAGCCACTGATATTGTTCTAAGAAAGTAATAAAACAGTAAATTTGAAAATAAAATCACTTATACACACACACACATATATATATATACACACATACAAATCAGCAAAAATTTTGGAAGTACAATCACGCTAAAACCGTCTTAAAATAATATTGAATATTATTTTTCAAATTTACATTAAAATAATCAAGCATTCAACAAGATTTATTTGAACATAAATATAAAATTAATTATCAATGGTTAGCTGTATGTGCCATTTTTCCTAATGAAATTAAGATTATCATTTTTGAAAGGCCTTTGGCACATAAATTTAGAAATATTTTAGAAGTCTTTTTACAAGAAATCTTTGCCTACCACAGGCAAATTTGATTATTTTTTAACATCCGATGCTATTTCTTTCAGACAAGCTAAAAATGTCGTGTCATCAGCCCTGAATTTTGTAGTCAACCGATTTTGATAATTATTTCTTTAAATGAAAGCTATTTATTTGTAGTTGTGCCCATTTTAATTATTTTTTAATTTATTTCCATTTTTATACTTTATTTTTAATTTTAAAAGCTTTTTCATGACATTTCTTCAAAATGGTGGCAACACAGTTTAGCTTTTCTCTGGATAATAAAAATTTATTTTCTAAAATGATTGCGTATAATTATGCACTAATTGAGTTAAAAAAATATATTTACTGAGAAATAACATTAATAATGTAAATAAAATGACAGAAAATAATTTATGATAAAAATTAGTGTAAATCAAAATAAGAGAAATTTCAAATGAGGAAAATTATGTCATTCAGCAACCAGATAAATGGGAATTACAATATTATTATGGATGCCTTTTTCATAAACAGTAACTTTTAAAGAACATTTAAAGAGAAAATGACGTCACTATTTAAAACATCGTATTTTTACTCATAACGATATTAGGTACTACTCTGTTATCCCGTCGACCAATTTCGCCAAATTATACATATTGAGATAATTTTTATTTTAAATAACGAAAAAATAAATAATTAGTAGAATATTAATAAAAATAATAATAAAAAGTCGAAATAAAAATCACTTAATGACATTTTAAACACATGAATCGTATTTAATGTCATTGAATGTGACATTCACGATCCTCCATTATTGGCATTTAATCTTATAGTTTGGCGATAATTTTTTGGTAGATGGGATAACCTAATAGTACCCGATATTACTTTTTTTTTTTCTTTTTAAAAAAGCTATTTTTCTGTGAGTGCATATAAAATAAAATTTCTGGATTTCGCCAGCACTCATATTAAAACTTTAACTGTAGATGTGCGAATATTTGCATGCAAAATTGTAACTGGCAAATTTGACATTTATTTTGTAAATATATTTATTATATATTGATTCAATAATGTAATTAATATTGCTTTTTTTAAAATCAAATCTATCGGGACTTTTAAACATTTCATTCGTCGAATTCGACGGGATTCCATTCGTTTTATTATTAAATTGCATTTCCTTTTACTCAGAGTCTATAAAAAAAGCGTTTAAACTAAAGAAAAAATCCGTTTTTGATGAATCTAGTCAATGAAGAAGTAGCACGTCAAATTGTATCTCTTTATTATTCCGCAATTCCAATGTCTCAGAGAGAAATTGCTATTCAATTGGGTATTTCACGCTGTTCTGTTTGCTATTATATTGATAAACACAAGAAAAATGAAGTTAGTTTATTGCAATCTAAACGGGGTCGCCCTTCTAAAAAACTTCTATCGATTTTTTTTTTCCTAATCGGAGGCGAAACTGAATTCTGCAATGGCAGAATCTACATTCGTTTTTTTAAGATAGAATGCATTTTCCCAATTTCAAAAAGGACAGGTTGTAACATCTTAAAAGAAGCATAGATCGTAGACATGGAGCTAAGAAGGTATATGGAGGAGACATATCAATCTAGCATCATGATGAGCCCTGACTCCGAAAAACCAGTTCTTTCCCCCCTCTTTCATATCCGCCAAGTTTGACTTTTACCGTAGTTGACTTGCGCCGCGAGGAGCTTCCTCAATACGACGATCGGTAGCAGAGGGAAAAAGGCAGCTTACCCAGGTCAAATGTGGCGGCCGCGGCGTTGTAACGGGGGGATGGGGGGAAAGCTTCAAGTGACGTCACATGTCTCCTCCATATACCTTCTTAGCTCCATGATCGTAGAGAAAAAGTAATTACAGAATTAATAAAAACTGCAAATAAGAAATTTCATCAGTTAGTAGCACAAAACAAATAACAAAATTAGCAAATATTATTTGTTTGCTCATTTTGCACTTGTATTGTTGACTGCCTAAATCTAAACTTAATGTACACATGCTAACCCCTCAAAAATATGAAAATGTGTTAATCCATTCAAACACATATGCAAGGTAAATATAAAGAACAGCTAGTTATATCTGAAATCCTCAAAACATTAAATAGCAGTATGAATAGCATTTTGTGGAGATTCTCAGCATTCAGTGTTTCAAATAGTTTTATTGCCTTTTTAATCCTTAACAATTTTTGTTTGATGTATGTGATTTCAAATATTAAAGTAATATTTAATCAACCTTTATTGAAGCTCTTGATGTCAATAACTTTTTTTACCAATTAGTTCTTTTTCTCCCATACATTCTTTTGCAATAGCAGCTGAGACCATGACATTCTTTCATTAGTCTAACTCTAGTATTTACTATAAATTACTGTAAAAATTGAATAAGAAAATAAAATTCAAACTATTTAATTTTTTTACTTACAGAAATGAATAATACTTGCTATACCTTCTTTAAATAAAATAATGTATAATTGATTACTAAAAAGAAATTATAACAGTGCAAATTTAAATGAAATAAATGCTTTTTATGTTATGTTAGATAAAAAATATGTCATATACAAATTTGTTGTACTTAAAGTTTTACAATACTCAGGAATTAAGATTAGAAACAGTTATTTGAAGCTTCTTTTGTGAGTATTCACAAGTCAAAATGTGTATAGAAAGTTTCTAAATTATGTTCAGCTTAAGTTTTAATATTTTTTAAACATTTAGAAAAATTATGATTTTAAACAAAGAAAAAAACTCTGTTAATTAAAATTACAATTCAATCGGTGATTTAATCAAATGATTAAAATTGTCGATAACCTTCCTGTAATCTAAAAATGTTAGAAAGAATCTCATAATCAATGCTTAGCACATTATTTTTCTTTTTTTCTCTCTTAGATAAAGTTTTTTTTTTAACAGCAGATAAAATTAATTTATTTTTGATGAATTCATGGATCATTTCAAGAAACATCAAAGCATTACCACCAGGACACTTAGTTTGGGAAAAATTTTCACTAGATAAAAAGAAAAAAAAAATCAAAGTAAAATTTATTATTAGATAATGATGTTGAACTAATAAAACCTTACTTGAGAAACTGATATAAGACATAGGAAGCGAGAATCCTTATCCTTCTCTTTTAAAACACCTCGAAGAATAATTTGAGTATTATTCTCTTGACAAACATTCTCAGAATGCATGTTATAGTTGCCATCTAGGGACATAGGAGCAAGTTGTGCAGTTTCACGGCTGCTCTTCTCATCAACTTCTTTTTTCATATTCTATAAACGAGAAAATTTAATGTAAGAGACATAGTACCAACAATAGACAAAAAAAAAAAAAAAAAAAAAAAAAAAAAACTACTTCAGGCAGTAATTTCCCTTTCTTCCATTTAAATTTTACATTATAAGTTTTAAGAGTAATTTTGATAAATTCTGGCTTTCCCCCCCCCCCCTCTCAATACTATTAGAAAATATATATAGATATTAATAAAACTAAAAAACAAAATTGAAAGACAAAATTCTTATTTTTTTGTTTTTTAATATATTATAATTTCTATTAACACTAAAAATACCTAAAAAGAAAATTTTAGTAGAATGTCTATGTAGATATTATTTCTTTCCAAATTGAAAGACTCCTTCAAATGAATGAACGTAGAATTGGATATAATTTAATATAAAAGGAATGACGATATTCAATATATTTACAATCAGATAGAAATTTCCAAAATGCTAAAACTGACAAATATTTAAAAATTTAATAACTATTTCTTTATAAAAGAGGAAGACTATTTTCTTTTTTTTACACAATTCAAATCTTCAAATAAATAATCAATCAAACCTAATCACGAAATCAGCTTCCAGCTATCATAATGATGGAGTCTCAGCGACTACTACGTCTCGTCTTTCCAATCAAAGGAATAGAAAAATAGCTAATTTCATCAAAAAATCTCGAAAAAAGAGCATATTTCTTCAAAAGATCGAGAAAAACGACAAGTTTCATCCAAAAGTCACAATAACACGGCAAATTTTTACAAAAGATTTGCAAGAAACGTAAACTTTCAACTAAAAATCACAAAAAATTGCAATTTCACTAAAAAATTGTGAAAGAACTATAAATTTGGTCAAAAGATTGTAAAAAAATCGCAACTTTCGTCAAAAGGCCATGAAAAAACTCAAATTCGTCAAAGGGGCACGATAAAAGAAAGTTAATAACTGGAGTGAATTTTTCCTGCTTCAAAATTGTTTTTTCGCAATTCCAAAAAGGATTTTCTTGCTTCACAATCTTTCTGAGTGAATGCGACTCCTTTTCATTAAACAAAAAGTACCTCTTTACCCAAAATCAGTCTTGCCCCCTTTAAAAAGAAATGCGAATTGTAGTGATAAATGTTATCTTCTTCATTCAAATAAACATTTATTTTCTAAAAAATAAAGGCAATTTTTCTTAATACTTTAAAATGATTACCGTATTTTCGGGAATACCCGCCGCACCCACCCTAAGCGCCGCACCAATGACAATCTGTTAAAAAAAAAAAGTACATCGACGTAAGCGCCGCACCATCGTAAGCGCCGCACCCAAGCTGCTGATATTTATACAGTATAAATCTCTAAATTCCGAAATCGTTCGTAGACGCGGCTTTTAGTTATTTCCGAATTTTAGTGATCTTCAAAAAACAACTTTAAAATGTAAGTAAAAATTATTGAAAATCATCATTAAAAAAGAAAAAAAATCACATATTTATAAAAAAAAAATCATAAATGGCACATTAAGTTATTTAACAGCAAAGCCAAGCATTTAATCTTATTAAAATTAAATATACACAGAGCATTTTCACGATTACGATTTTATTTATATGTTAGTATTTAGTTGCTTTAATTTAGGCCTACTGGTCATTACTTTTTCCCCAATTACAATGATATTAGCTCAATCTCTGTAATAAAATTCCTTTGTTCCAGGCCTAATATTTTATATAAACTGTTTATGAATTTTTCTGTTGATATTTCTTTGTTTTCTTATTTTACTATATCAAGATAAATAAACTTGGAAATGAATTAGAAGAAATGATTGGTACGGCCATCTGTCGGCAAAATGCAGAATATAATCTAGATTATACTAAAAAGTTAAATACATTTTTGGTGCTGCCATCTGTCGATAAGATAGGATAACTGAACTGTATAAATATAAAACATTTGATGATCATTTATGCTATCTGTATTTGAGGTTTCCAGATTTTAGAGACTGTTACAGTATATAAAATATTTTCACTTGAACAGTTAAAAAAAAAATTTTTTTTTCACTTAAGTGCCTAAAAAATATATTTAAAATGTAAAGAAATATCGTATAGAGACACTGACGAAAAAAATAAAATAAATAAAATAAGCTGTTGAAGAAAAAAATCATTGGACGAAAGACACTTAGATTTAATGTATGCAAATGCCTTAAAAACTGTAGTAAAAATATTACTGAAAAATGTGATGTAATAAAGCGTATTGCTATAAGAAAATATTTTTTAAATGCATACTAGTTTATGTTAACTCCTCAGATTACTGCAAAAAAGCAACATTTTGTCACTGGATCAATAACAAACAGAGAAAAATATAATAAATATCAGAAACTTATTTATAATATTAATATTATAATCTTACCTGTAAATATTGCAGAATCATTTTTCCCTTGACTGTTGATTTATTATTATTATGTATTTGTTTTTCAATTTAATAACGTTTCCTATCACTGATCCGTTATAAATAGCAGGTATGTAATTTTAATATTAAGATTTCAATTTTTTGTAATATTTATAAAATTTTCTAAAAAAATATTGGATTACATATAATAAGAGAACACTACTTCAAAATATCTTTAAAATATGAAAAATTATTATTGGAATGAAGTGAAAATATAGAAAAAAATATATACAAGATTTTATCAACATGTTTAAAAATCTTCAAATCCATCAAAATCGGAATTTTCACTGTCGGAATTAAATAGTTCTAAAAATTGTTTATCAGTTAATACGTCACAATTTTCATCTTCACTATCATCAGATTCAGATGAATCATCACTAACTGTATTTTCCATGATATTGGCTGCTTTGAAGCCCGACATAATAGTTTTAGCACTAATGTCTTTCCATGCCGATGAAACCCACGACGCTACTTCTTCGTAAGTGGCTTTGCGCATTTTTCCAGAATTTGTAAATGAATGTAGCCCTTCCATCATCCATTTTTCCCACAGTTTTCTTACTTTGGACTTGAAAGATTTATTCACAGCCAAGTCAAGAGGCTGTAAAACTTTAGTTAATCCGCCAGGGATTATTGCTGGCTCGGCTGAGACTTTTTTCAAAGCAGTTTTTACGGAATCACCTTTGTGGGCACTCATTGAGTCCATAATAAGAAGCCCACTAGGCTGAAAAAAAGAATTTTTTCTTTTCCTCCACACTTCCGCCAGCCACTCATACATGATTTCCTCCGACATCCATCCCTTTTCGTTACACCGTATTACGACGTCGGAAGGAAAATTTGCCTTAGGCATAGTTTTGCGCTTGAAAATAATTAGTGGTTTTAATTTGTCTCCATTCGCAGCGCAAGCTAAAACACAGGTAAATGAGGTTCGCTCATTACCAGTTGTTACGATGCCGATTGTTTTTTCCCCAATGGTGTTAACAGTTCTACTGGGGGGGCAATCAAAAGTTAATGGAACTTCATCCATATTAATAATCTGTGCTGTTGAAAAGTTGTTTTCCTTGATTTTTTCAGCGACATACTTTAAAAAAGATGCTTTTGTCTTTTCCCAATCTGCAGGCAGTTCTTGTCCCACAGTTGTCCTGGTTCTTACAGACAAATTATTTCTCGACATGAACCTAAAGCACCAGTTGGGACTACCTTTAAAATTTGTAAATCCCATGTTCGATGCCATAATCCTCGCTTGAAACCGTATCTGAACAGTTGAAACGGGCATTCCTTTTTCCCTTTGCTCCTTTACCCACTTGGCTAAATTTCTCTCCAGATTTGGCCAAACAACAACGCCACTTCTTCGTGCCCTCTTAGATTTTGGCATTTCCTTCAAAATAGATTTTTCAGCTCTCCATCTCCTTACGCAACGCTCATCAACTCCATATTCTCGTCCTGCAGCACGATTACCTATTAGCTCTGCCTTATCAACCACAGCAAGCTTGAAAGCGGCGGTGTAACTTTTTAACTTTTTGGGAGCCATTTTCACTTGAAAAAAAAAATAAATTGCTTAAATAAGAGCGTCAGACAAAAAGAGCAGAACAGTACCGTAAAATAATTCTCAGCTAAAAAGAAAAAAAAAAACGTGTTTGTAGTACGCAATTAAAATCCAATCGGAAATAGGCGCAATTACTTGCGCCAATGAGAGGAGCGCAGCAGGATGCTAGCTTCCTCCCTAGCATCTTTTCCTAGTAGCGTTCAATTCTAAGTGCTCTTTCCACAGACTTCTAGTTCTTTCCACAAAGTTCTAAACTTTTCTTCGAATCTTGGTCATCCTTGTGTAAATGCGGTTTAGGTTCCCTTAGAAAGACCCCCCACGGAGGG
Source organism: Maratus speculifer (assembly GCA_964019185.1). Lineage (NCBI taxonomy): Eukaryota > Metazoa > Arthropoda > Arachnida > Araneae > Salticidae > Maratus > Maratus speculifer. The sequence goes on from OZ025303.1 coordinate 70,632,416, forward strand.
CACTTATCCTAGGGCCTATATCCCTCCTGCAGATAATCGGCCGTCATAAATAACACTATTAACACCACAAAGTTCTAGTTCTTTCCAGCAAAAATCCGTCAGATTTTCGATCAAAGACTTTTTCAAATTAATTTTAGTGTAGGATTTTTTTTTTTTTTTTTTTTTTAAGTTAAGATATTATTTCAGTCACACACAAAGACCTCCTTAATGCTAATCCTATGGATGAAATTTATAAAGATATCGTGTTTGCATTTCAATATTTTTAAATGATTTTTGGGCATTGGATAGTTCAAGTCCATCTATATGCAGATCGTTTTATACTTTTTCGATTTTGAAGATTGTTTTCACTTTCGAAACCGACTCCCAAAATGAAAGTGCCCTCATTGAAAAATACCTGTAAGCAAAAAGCGAAAAATGTTCTTTCTACAAATCTATCAGAGTTAATCAATGCAAAAATCATTTAAAAATATTTAAATTCAAACGAAATATCTTTATAAATGTTTCCCATAGGATTAGCATTAACGAGCGGGTCGCTTGACTGAAGTAGCCTCTTAACGAAAATATGATACAGTTGAACCTCAACATTTTAGAATCAGCGGGATCACGGCGATACCGTATTTTCGAGATCTGTTAAAAAATAATTTTAAAACAATATCATGCCCCCCCCCCCCCCCCAAAAAAAAGCAACTTTTTCCTCAGTGTAAAGAAATGACGATCAAGTAAATTGGTGAAGTAAATAATAAAATACGAATTACATTGAAACACAGCACATATGCTAAAATTAAATTACACATGTTAAACCACAATTGATTAATAAATATATATATAACCATTGTATAATACTACAAATCATTATCCACAGCGAATACAATCCACAATTGTTTATCATGCCTGCGGCAAAAAATCGATTCTTAAATAGCTTACAGCACTACAAATTCCTTTATATAAATATATACCTGCATATCTTTATTTAATATTTTAAGTATTGATAATTGATTTAATGATTCCTTTTGTGGTAGATTAGTTTATTTTTTATTTGGTACATACGCATCTATCCTTGTTCATTTACAAAAATTTTGCAAGTTTAAATATTTCTTGCTCAAATTTAGACTTTATATTCATCTTAAGTTATTTCGATGATTATATTATGAAGATATAAATTAAGAAAAGAAAAAAAAATCCACAAATCCACTTAGCGTAAAAAAAAACTATTTTCGTTCTTTTTTTTTCTACTGTATTCAAAGAAACAAAACAGAAGCAATGCGATATTAGCCGACTTACGCATCAAGGTCAAAGGGCAACATGTCCGCACATTGAGTCATGAAGAGGATGAGGAGAAAAGGTGACTTTAAATAACCAGTGTCTCTCTCTCTTTTTTTTTTTATTAGCAGAAACAAGAGATAACAAAATTGCACGTTTGCTTTATAGTTATAAATACGTACTTGAGTGCTTTTATTAGGCACTTCTTTAAAAATAAACATAGTAAAAGGGAAAAAAAAGGATAAAATAAGTAGTTTTGTTCAGAACTTTTCGTACGAAACAATTTTTAACCATATCATAGTAAAAATTAATCTATTGAAAAAATTCACTTGGATGATGCGGATATTTTAAATTTTCCGGGTGCCGGATTGTTATTTTTATTTATTAATTATTATTATTATTTTATATGGGCCGGACCGAGCTGATCCCCCCCCCCCCCCCTATAGATCGGACTGCTTCACTCAAGTAAAAACATCTACTCGCTAATGTTAATCCTATGGATTTTTTTTTTTTTTTTTTTTTTTTCAAATGCGTTTGCATTTCAATATGCTTAAATGATTTCTTTGTATTTTATATCTGAGATGTTGATTCCTAAGAAGACACCTTTTCGATTTCGTTTACAGATGTTTTTAGTGGTATACTTTGACTTTTAGAACCAGTTTCGAAAGTGAAAGTATACTAATAAAAAAACCTGTAAACAAAATCGAAAAAGTAAAGACTCTTTGTGGAGATTGACTTCCGTTATCCAAAGCAAAAAATATCATTTAAAAATAATGGAATGAGAATGACACTTTTTTTTTCTTTGAGATTAACATTAGTTAGCCGATGTTTGCACGTGGGTGAAATAGCCCTTAAAGTTGCCAAGTTAACATCGACTCGTGTAGCACATTTAAACTTATTCTTGCAAAGTCATATGCATTGAAAATTGTTTATATTCTATTGGCTTCTTTTAAATGTTTATCACGGAAGTCGGCCTTTTATTATTTTTTTATTATTCGCCAGGCCCGTTTTTGTTGTTTATCACCTGAATTAACTCATTTGGGGGAAAAAAAACTTGCTGATTCGACCGGTTTCAAAGTTTGGATTATTTTTGCCGGATAAAAAAAGAGTGAGTTATTGAAAAAAATAAAGAAAAATCTTGCTCTCTAAAGTTTTTACTATGTATAGGAAGTCTATTTCAAAAGAGTTCTATACCGGGATTTGAGCTCTCTTTGGGCAGTTTTATTTTCTAACTGGAAGGAGGATCATTAGAAGAAAAAAATGTGACAGCTGTACATTCCAATATCCTACAGGTAAAATCATTAATAGATGAGGGGAAAATATAATAATTTTTAACATGAGAACCGGTGAGACCAACATTATTTTTGAATAATGTTGATTGTTTAAAAATAAACAACTAACGCATCACGGACACCTGCGGTTGAGAGACGTTTTCAAATGTTTTGATACCAATTTGAGAGCATATAATTGTTGATTAAACGAAAAAAAAGTGTCAAAATCATTTGACAAAATAAAAAAAAAAAAAAAAAAAAAAATCATCGTACCCGCCGCCCCGGCGTAAGAGCCGCACCTACAATATTTTATACTTTTAAACTCGTATGCGCCGCGGCTCATACGCCCGAAAATACGGTAATATTGGTTTTATTTATTTATTTATTATTAAAAGAATTATTGCATTTCATTTTTCTTTTGCAAATGAACAAGTTCCATTTTTGTGTATAAAAATATGACTGCCTTTGTAAAAAAGGGACCCATGATTTTTTAAGTCCAGCAGCATCACTGCATTAAATGCTCATAGACTTAAAAATCCAAGGAGCATTTGGAAACTGGCTCAAAAGTAGCCTTAAGACTATATCACACATACATATAAAAAACTTCTTTTATAGAGGAAATTTAAGGTATTACAAAGAATAAAGTAAAGTTATTTAGATTTTCCACTGAAGATATTACAAAATGCATCATCTTTGAAACAATAAAAACAAAATAACTAGAAAAATCAAACTGATACAGCAATTCAAGAATAAAATATATACAAAATAAGTTCAACTGTTATCGCCTCCCCCCCCCCCCCATACACACACACAAACTCCTCTTTTGGGACATACCTTTTCCTTCTCTTTTCCACAGGACTTTCTTCTATTCTTTCTCTTCTTTCTATTAATTTCATCAACTAAAAAAAGAAAATTACTTAAAACTTTATGTAACAGTGAATGAAAAAATATATGAAATAAAATGTAAATTTATAATAATAAGAAATTCTTAAAAAAAAAATCTTTTAAAAAATTACGATTCTTTTCATCTAACTTTTAATAGGATTTTAAATGCTTTGTTAGAATTTCACTTAAAACTATTTAAGTAATGAAACCTAATGATTAAGAAATTAGAAATGCAATTTCAGTTAAAAACAAAAATGAAGGGATTTATGTCCTTAGGGTTTTGAGATATGGTCCTGAAATTATATGGATTGCACAAAAGTATTCTCAGAATACAACATACAGTGTTCTCGCTGTCGCTCGCCATTTCGCCAAATTGCGACTAAATTTTTCATTTGGCGATTAAACAAGCGATTAGATTTGCCAAATTGCTAGTGCTCAATTTGTGCTCATTCTTCCTTTTCTTTTTCGTTTTTCATACATATGCATGTATACATATTTTTGATATATTTGTAGTGGATAGTTGAAATTAGATTAATAGCAATCGTAGTCGCAGTTGTAAAAACTTTGGCTATTTTAGAAGATATTGAGAAAAAGATACATAAAGATAATTTCTTTAGTACTACACGACTAATCTATTTTTGCTAATACTTTTTCCATTTGGCAAATGTTTTTTATTTTTAATTAGCCAAATTAATAACGCTGGTCAAATGTCAGCGAGAACACTGACAACCTATCTAACATTGACAAATTTGTAAAGCCTTTGTTAATGCTATAGGTTTAAAAATAAATTTTACTTCAAAATAATATATTTTTTAAATGTATTTGGGCGTACTGTCAGTGAATAAAAGAGAATTTATGAAACATCTTTTGAACTTCCATAAAAAAGATGAAATTGCACTTCTACACGTACAAGAACAATTCCCCGTGTTTTTCTTTTCTTTATATTCCTGCAGAATATTTTTAATCAGCTGCAGGTTCATTGTAGAACATCAAGAATTAAATTTTTTTTAAAGGATTGTAAAATAATTTAAAGATACTTAGACAAAATTCTTCTTCTCAAATAGCAAGTTTCTATTTAATTACAATGTGAATAAATAAAATTTTCACTTTGAGCTTAACACTATAAAAATTAAGCCCAAGCCTATTTTGGGAATAAAACCATTTCAATTGAATGGTACATTTGAAAAAACAAATACAATGAAACCTCCAAATAAGGGACACCTCTATTTAAGGGACAAAAGTAGCGGTCCCATAGATGTCCTTTATTTGGAAGTTTCACTGTGTAAGAAACTCTGAATAAGGGACACCTCTATTTAAGGGACAAAAGTTGCAATCCCATAGGTGTCCCTTATTTGGAGGTTTTGCTGTATCTTAATGTATTTATTAAAGATTTTATCTGGAAACTATAAAAGTGTGCTAAGACCTACATAACAAAGATTTTAAATCTTGTTCACAGCATAAGTGAAATAAAATGAAACTCTTTACCTGGGAACATATATCGTCTGGATGTTATTTTTTAATATTACTACAATTGCTTTCAAATAGCAACATTTGCCTTATTTAATCCTATAATGCTTAATTATAAAAAGCAAAGATTTGGAAAATAAGCTCTCATGAGAGCCATGTTTAAGATGAATAAAAATGGTAGGTATGTTTACAAATGGTTTGTGAAATACAATATTTGATCTTAATTCAGAAAAATATAGTTACATACAAAAAATTATTATACAAACAAAAACCTAAAAAAAATGGAAACATACCATAAGAATTCTGGGGTATCCTCAGAATTCTATACTTTCCTACAGTCTTGCATTTAAATTCTTCATCTTTTTCTTTATTTATACGTTTAATATATTTGCCAAAACATTTTTGCAGTCTCGCTCTGAATCTGCCCTTGCAATCCAGGGACTCCATTGAATGTCCATGTATCTGTTTCATATATTTATCGCTATCCTGAAAATAGAAGAAAATTCTTGTATAAACATTACACAATGGTTGGCTATACAGCCAGCTCTCGTTAATTCGAACTTGTCTGGACCACAAGAAATGTTCGAATTATGGAAAATATGAAATGAAACCATGCTTAATATGATACTACAAAGGAATTAATGTTGTGGTGTTTTTTTTAAATTTATTTCGTCTGTTATCATTAGAATATGACTTAATATTAATTAGAATGTATAAATACATAAACTAATTAAAATATTAGAAACAAGCACAATGGAAGAAAAATTTAAAGCATCACTGATGGGGTACTAAGAAATTGGATGTCAAATGCATTGGATTATACGTATACTCGTTTCGAACAATTTTCGCAAAAATCAAAGAAAGTTATTCAAATGGTCTGAAATCTGTGAGAAAGAAAAGAAAAATGAAAAATCTGAATTCGATAGTTCAAATTAAACGAAGTCAAGAGTAAATGAGTTTTATTTTAATGAAAATTTTTAACGTTATTCTGCTATTGAAAATTCCGGGACTTCATGTTTAATTCGAATTAAGTGAAGATTTGAATTATCCAATTTCGAATTAATGAGAGTAGAATGTATATGATTTAATGGCACAAAATCTCCCTAGGGACATGCTACGTAAAGAAAAGAAGCAAGAAACAAAAAGAACATCAAAGACAAACAAAATGTGTTAAAATAATGTACTTAAAATATATGTAAATTAGTGTTCATTCTAGGCCATTTTTGAAGGGTGCAGCACCCTGCCCTTTTTCAAATTTGCAAAATGCACCCTGCCCTTTTTAAAAGTAGCAAAATGCACCACTGGTTTTAACCAGAGATTTTTAATCAATATTTATTTTATTTCATAGTATTTCGAAATTTGTGTGTCCAAAAATGATAGAATTTTTTCATTTCTATAAGAAAAAGAACATCTAACTATTCAATCATGGTTTAATGTAATTGTATTTTTAATTTTTGTATTCTAAAATCATTCAAAATTAATATTTCTTAATTTATTTTACTCAAAAATTATGTATTTTCCCCGCTTTCTTTTTTTTCCCTTCCAAAGGCAATAGCAAATTTTTTTCTTGCAAAATTGCTCTTTTCTGCTGCAGTAGTGCCCTTTCAGCTAATAGCACCATGCCCTTTTTATTTCTAGAGTGAACACTATGTAAATATGACATAAAAGAGACGAAGAAAAGTTACCTGGATGGGGTATTCCATCCAGATGTCTAAAAAATCAAATCGAAGAGAAATCCAAGTCATTAAACACGTGAAACAGGTAAAATAATATTTCAAAATAAAACCCTGTGCATTTTAAAAAGGTAAAGAGTGCCCCATGAGATGTTTCCCCAATGAGATTTGTCAAGAATGGTGATGATGAATTAAAATAGATTCTGTACAAGTGCCGGAGGCCCAGACAGTCTGTCAGAACATGGTAAGGTAATCAAAATGGCAGCGTGGACACATGGGTACATCATCTCGGAATAAAAGATGCTTGAGTTATCCTAGAATAGGGTTGCACAACCTTTTCAAGAGAAGGACCACATACAAATATGTCTGGGTGGTCGAGGGCCACATCAATAACACGGAGAGAATTCTATTTCGAAGAGATGATCTGTAGCCTATAATCACTATTTTTTAGCCTTATCACGAAAGTTGTAATTTTTTTCGTCCTTGATCGACAAAATTTGCGATTATTTTTTTTTTTTTTTTTTTTCCTGATCAAAGAAATTAATGGGTTTTTTTTTTCCACACGATAGACCGAGAAAACATGCAATTTTCAAACAGTCGATGAATTTATTTTGCAATTTTTTCATGCATCATCAACAAAACTGACGATTTTTTCTTACCCGATCAACGAAATGTGTTATTTTTTGCACCGACAGACAAAATTCATTATTTTCCTACACTTGATCATTAGAATTCGTGATTTTTCCCTGCCCCATCTACGATTTGCGATTCTTAAGTGACTGATGAAATTTATGATTTTTTTCTGCAATTTATGCACAAAAATTACAATTTTTTCTATTTGTAAATTGACGAAATTTGCAGGCCAACCGTGAACACATCACGGGCCACAGGTTGTGCATCCCTATCTTAGAATGTCCAATTCTCAGACATGATAGGAGGACATCTGTCTTGGATAATTCGAAGGCCAGGTCATAATTGTTAGCTTGATAATATTAAACAATGTTTTACACAATTTAAACAAAACAGCTTTATCTATGATTTAAATTATTTGGTATTTTTTCAGTAAAGCTGCATGTTCCTTAGCACAATCTAATTGTGAGAATATAATCAAATTTTGTAGGATGATTAAAGAAGACTGAATGGGGGGGGGGGAAAAAAAAAAAGAAAAAAGTGTTACATAATTAGATAGTGGTGGCTTCTGGAGTGATTGTCGGAGATTATTTTCTTAGTGGTGATTTTTGGAACTAAAATTTTTTTTTTGCAGAAAAGTTTGTTTAATCATCCTAGATAATTTGATTTCACTCTCACAATTGGACTATGGTGAGTAATTATTGCCACTTTACATTTTACAATTAAATGTTTCAGATTATTAAATATAAATGACTTCTACTACATATTTCATCCCAGCAGTCACTTTGCTGGAGACATATTCAAATCTAGATCTGTTGTTGTGGTTTCCAATGTGAAGCCCGCACTACAAAGGACAATTTAACTCTTCCAAGCATGGAAAAATTTTGCGATTATATTATATTTTAAAATCATGCAACTACAGTCTAATCTCATTAACATGAATCTCAAGGGGAAGCGAAATTTTGTTCATGTTAACAGTAATTCATGTTATCGATATCATATCTTTGTATTCGTCTTTATACGGGACTGTGAAAACAGTTCATGTTAACGAGGTTTGACTGTATTCTTTTACATAAATCTGTTACATACAAATATTTAAGATAAATAGTAACTTTAGGTACTTAGATTTACATGATATGGAAAAAAAAAATATGAGAATTCTTACTTCAAATAAACTAATGTCATTTTCTGTCCACCTACTGTAGTGTTTGTTTATAAATGTCACTTGAAATTCTTTATTATTAGAATTGGGAACATATTGCAACATATGCTCATGTTTTCCTTTATTAAGGCAATCAAGCAGATGAAGAAAAAAATTTGGAGTAGATTTCTGAAAAATAATAGTTAGCATCAATAGGTTAAAACATTATGCAAACTCTAAGTTAAATATAAGTACATCCTTAATATGCAACCAATTTGATACTATCAGGTTTTAACACTATTAAAAAAAAAAAAAAAATACAATTTAGCATCCCAAGATCATTTATACTAATGAGAGAAAACATCAATATTTATATTTCTAATAATATCACAAAGTGAAATGGCCTCATACCAATTAGTTTTATCTATATGCTGACTATACACATCTGGAAAACCTTTCTGCTGAACATTTTATACAGGTGTGTCTGCAGCTTAGAAGTAGGAGTAGGGAGAAAAGCTTATGTAAGGAGGGGGGGGGGGAAGAAAGGATGCCATTTGTAAGTCTAAATTAGCATTGCCTGGTTCAGTGTCATAAAAAGGAGGGACAATGCCTTTTAAATTGCAATAAAAATACAGTAAACATTATGAAAATATAATGTGTATCTATAATGGAATCTTGCTTTAACACCAAAATAAGTAAAAATGTTACTGTCCTTATAAAAGGGTACCATACAAATAAGATTATTAAAATAGAATTTTTTGCCTGTAGCCTGTAATTCTGTCTTAGCAGATATTACACGATAAACTTATAAAACATGTAAAAACAAAATCTCTAGAAATTGAAATGAAATTTCAATTTAGCAAGTAAAGTATAATTGTATAGTATTCCTTCGTATGGAAAATGAAATTTGTACTTTAAAAATGGAATTTCATTATAAACAAATTCAGTTTTCTCTATACAGAGTTTACTGAATAAACTTGTAAAAACAGAATCGATTAGGAACTGCGAAATATACCATTTTAAACAGGTTTCTGTCAAGGCAGATAGATTTGAAATAGTCTTTTGTAAGGGACTATAAAAATTATCAGTATAAATGTGAATATCTGGCAATACTATTCTGGAGACAATTTATGCATATTGTAAGAGAATCGTAATAATGCATTAAAAACAGGAGTTTCTTAATCTTTTAAATTTACAAGAGAGTTCTGTGGCAGTACAAGAGTCTATGGCTGACAAATTACAGAAACAAAAACTTTTTTAAAACAGATAGTATTTTTGATGTTGCACTTCAACAGCTTGAAGAGGTAGAATCTAAAAAACAAACAATTAATGTCAAACTTAGCAGTGACAACAATAACAATTAATTTCTTTCTTTTAGGGGTTTTTTTTTTTCACTATGTTATTATGGTGAACAAAAAAATAATCCCAGAATAGAAAAAAAATAATTTTTATTGCACTTAACTCTAAATATTCTTTGGTCATTACTCAATTACTCTACCAGCAGAAATTTTTTCCGGAGTCTGCAACACAAGTACAAACTTTAAAAACAGTCTGCAGAACTTAAGGACAAATTTCCAATCTCTCGAAATGAAATTCACAAAAAAAATTCTAAAAAATAAATGGAGGGGGTGGTTCTGTCCTGAAACTAATATTACACGTTTTCTCACAATCCTTTGACATAATGTGCATTTTTTTCCTCTTTTTGTGTTTGTTTTCGCAACTTTTTAACGAAAATCGTATTCATTTTCAAGATTTTTAACAAAAATAACATTCATTTTCATGATTTTTAAAAAAAATTGCAATCGTTTTCACGATTTTGACGGTTTTTGCACTCGATATCGCAATTTTTTGACAGTTTATTATTTTGATTTTTTAACGGTATTCGTGTTCAGTATCACAATTTTTTTTGCGTTATTCGTTTTTCTTTTGATAAAATTCACATTTGTTTCACGATTTTTGACAAAAATCACGTTTGTTTTCACGTTCTTTTTTTACAAAAGTCGTGTTTGATTTTACGATTTTTGACTATATTTGTGTTCGTTATCATGATTTTTTGACGGTCTTAGATTTTTTTTCGTGTGTTTCTTTGATAAAATTTGCATTTTTTGCTTTCATTTTTACGTTTTTTGACAAAATACGCATTCATTTTCATGATTTTTGACGAAAATTGTATTCGTTTTCACAATTTCTATAGAAAATCACGTTCTTTATCCCGATTTTTTGATGATATTTGTGTTTGTTATCGCGCTTTTTTTTATGATTTTCGACGAAATTCGCAGTTTTTTCCGCGATTCTTTGACAAAATACCTTTATTAAAATCCTGCATTTGGCCGGTACTTTCCACATTTTTAGTCGCCAGTTTTTTACATTTAGTTGCCGAACGGCGACTGACGAGTGCTTATTTTCATCTTTAATTAACATAAAGGGAAAGTACTTTTAAAAATATGTTACTTTTGTCCTCAGAACTTTTTACATCATACATTGTGAGAAAGGGAAGAAAAAACTACTCCCAGCACTATGAGTTTTTTTTTTTTTTGGGGGGGGGGGGCACCCCTTTGACAAAATTCGTCATTTTATCCAGATCTTTAGATGAAATTTACTTTTTTTGATTCCCCCCCCCCCCAAAGATCTTTGACAGAATTTTATATCTATCTTCTGACAAAATTTGCCGTTCTTATGTGATGCTTTGATGAAATTTGCCTTTATTTTGCGATTCTTTGATGAAAAATCTGGTTTATATCATAATACCTGGACAAAATTTGTGAGGTTTTTTTCACATTCTTTTGACAAAATTTACTTTTCTTTGCGATTATCTTCACGTTTTTCGTGCAATCAGTGACAAAATTGACGATTTTTCTTCGAATTATTGACGAAAATTTTAATTTTCTTCCAACAACCATTTGTCGAAATTCATGATACATTTTGTATACAAATTGAGAAATGTATGACCAATTTTATTTTAATTCTTCGTAATGATTTGCCATAATTTTTCAAATAATTCGGAACAGAATCATTCCTAACTTGTAGTTTAAGGGGAATCGGAACTTGGTCAATTGCATATCACGTGGACCATATTACTATGGTACATGGCAAGTAATTTCTAGCAAAGTTTTTTTTTTCTTCTTCTAAATTTTAACAGTTTGAAAAATAGTTTGCAGACCTTAAGAGTCTGCAACATGCGTCGCACGTAGATTTTATATACACAGTTCAAGAGTTTAAAAAGATCAATCTCACTTACTTTATATTTTTTTTCTTTTCCACCTTCTACAGCAGCTGTAGAGATTTCCTAAAGATATAAAATGATAAATAAGTAACAAATTTTAAAATTCACCTTAGCAAACATTATGTTTAAAGCAGTAGCATGAAATTAAAAAACAAATATTTTTAAAGACGTCATTAAAAAGTGCCAAGATTATCATTGAAGAAAAACAAACTTGAAAATAAAACTTTTTTTTTTTTTTTGTAACTGCATTAGTATTACATTATTTTAATAACGTTAATTCTGCAATCACTTTTTTTTTTACAATTATCATCAAAAGGGAAATTTTTGAACAAAATTGGAAAGAAACATAAAAATTCTTGAAATAACATACACATATTTTTAAAAATCAGAAGAAATCATATGGAAAAGTGTTAAACATCCATGACACAGTAAGACAGTGCCATAGCTAGAAGTGAACAGTAGAGGGAGCTCAGGAGAATGTAGGGCAGGGGGTTCATAATTTTTTTTCTCTCTCTCTCTGACGCAGAAAGATAATTTAGTGCATATTCATACTGTAGGTACTATGTCTCTTATTAAACTGTTGTAATAACTTCTTTTTATGCTAAGAAACATAAAGGATGGTGAAATTTTTGAGTGTATAACTGGTGCAAAATTAAACATTATGTTAGCTTCATATGTACAAATAGGATGAGGGAGTGTTGGAACACTTAGTTTAGATACAATTTAACAATTCTGTAGAACTGTGAAAGGTTTTCAAAAATAAATTAGATTTTTGGACAGAATTTCATTTGAATCTTCAGAACAGAAATTCATTTATTGACGTTCGAATCTTTTCCAGGGAGGAGGGTGGGGGGTTGAGCCGCCCACATAGCAGCCTCTTAGCTATGGCCCTGCTGTAAGACTGAAAAATGTTTAACTTACGAAGAAAAAAGACAATCTAGCAACTATCTTCACATACACTATATGGCCAAGATGACCATCCACTTGCGATTTTAGATGTTTTGTTAAATATCTAGAAAAATACATGAAGAATTATTCTGAAAATCCAGGTATGTAAAGAAAATAGTACAGATCATATATTTCCATGATTTTTTTTTCTTGAAATTCTATAGGGGACAAGCTAATTGAAAAAAGAACGAAGATCTTTTTAATAACCCTGTCTACACCAATGTAGCAAAAATGCCCAAACTGTAATTTTTATGATATAGCATGTATACTCGTAGAAAAATTAAAAGTTTTTATTAAACAGTCCAGGATTTTTACAAATTTTTTGCTTATAATTTGCAGAGTTCTTAATATAAAAAAAAATTCTTTTCAGAAAATATGACAAATAATAACGTTACATAATACCCTGTAACCAGTGATAGAAATTAGGAGATAAAAGGCAGGCGTCAAATGACGTCTACTGTAAAAATCTTAGGCGTCAAATTAAGATTTTAGTTGCAGTTTCTAAAATTCATATTAATGTTACTGTAATACTGTATATAATTTAGGAATAATTCTGACTGATTTTTTTTTTTTTTTTAATTTATATCAAATTTTCTGAAAGGTTACAACAGAAACGGCAGAGAAATCCACTCCCAGTAATTTTTTTTTTTCTTCTTCATGTCCTTTTTACAAAATTTGCGTTTTTTGCTATCTTTCGACGATACTTGCCATTTTTTCTCTATTTTTTTGGCAGTACTTGCCGGTTTTTTCGCAATCTTTTGACGAAATTTGCCGGTTTTTTACGCGATCTTTTGACGAAACTTGCCGGTTTTTTGAAGAAACTTGCCGGTACTTTTCGATCTTTTGACAAGTTTTACCATATTTTTTCGCGATCTGTTGAACGAAATTGGCCTTTTTTTGCGATCTTTTAGCGATACTTGTCGGGTTTCTCGCAATCTTTTGGCAAAATTTGATGTTTATTCGCGATTTTTTGACAAAACGTGCAGGGTTTCTTTGTTTTTTGACAAGCTCTGCCATGTTTTTCGCGATTTGTTGACGAAATTGGCTGTGTTTTTTCGTAATCTTTTAACGAAATTTGTCGTTTTTTGCGATTATTTTGTCGGAATTCAGATTTTTCCACGATTTCCTGAAAAGATTGGGATTTTTTCTTAGAACGATTGACTAAATTGACATTTTTTGGCGGCCAATTCTCAAAATTTGCGATATATTTTCACAATTCTTTGGTGAAAATTGCGTGTTTTTTGTGATTCCTTGAAGAAATTTGTGTTTTTTTTGCGAACCTTTGATGGAATTAACGGATTTTATCGCGATCCTATGACAAGATTCTCATTTTTTCTGTAATTCTTTGACAAAATTCGCGTTTTTTTTCCCCTTAAGGTTTCTGATTCTTTTTTTAAAGATTAGGATTTGTTTTTGCGATCCTTTGTAGAATTTTCTTCTTTTCGCGATATTATGACGATGTTTGCGTTTTTCTAGGTATTTTTTGCCGAAATTAGAATTTCTTGTCGCTATTCTTTAACGGAATTTGAGTTTTTCTAGCGATTCTTTGTGATTTTTGTATTTCTGTTCGCAATCCTTTGTAGAAATATGCGTTTTTTCCCATCATATTAAAAAAATTGCTTTTTTTCGCGATCTTTTACAGAAATCGGCGATTTTTTATGCAAACAATTGACGAAATAGATGTTTTTCACAACTGTTTGTTGAAATTTGCGATTTTTTTAGTTCCAAATTTTCACACTAGACCCCTTTTTTTAATTTTCAAAACTGAATGTCTAATAAATATATTTTTTTAAAAGCTAGGCGTCAAATTTGACGACCGAGAAAAATTTTGTAGTCGTCAAATTCAATTCTTTAGTTGCATTTGACGACTAACGACCGCTAATTTCTAACACTGCCTGTAACCAGAATTAAAAAATAAAAAATGTAGAAAAAATGAGCTGGTTCACAAAATAATGTTTCATTGTGCATGCAATTACAATTTGCATTAAATCAAAATATAATGTATTAGCTAAATGTATGAAAAACTTGTGAAAGTTTAAAAAATATAGCTTGAAAATTCTGAAAATAATAGATAGAATAAGCTCAAAATCCGTCATTCCCAAAACGAAGCAAAAAGATGAGGGGCTATATCCATTGATTAGTGTCAATATAACATACACAATATTGCATGTACTACTATATTTGGAATACAACCTCTCATCTTTTTGCTTTATTTTGTAAATAGCAAATTTTGAGCTTATTCTATCGATTATTTTCAGAAATTTCGAGCTATGTTTGGGACTTATGTTTGTGGCTTTTGGAGAATTACTGAATTCTACATTGTTTCTAATTAATAAAAATGAAGCCTTATCCAAAGTAAAAGCCTTATCCAATGAAACCAAAGTAAAAACTTTTTATTATGCCCTTAGGAAATGTCACAACAATTATTAGTTAACAACGCTCTTATACTTCTGTAGAAACTATTATGTATTGAACCATTTTTTTTTTCTTTTGTCGTTAGAATTTAGGCCTGCAAGCAAAACAAATTTTTTTTTATCAATTTTACACTGTTATTGTGAAAAATTACCAATAACAGTGTAAAGTATTGTGGAAAATTACTTCTTTTTTGAAGGGCTATCTATTTTCTGGCAAATGAGAATGCTGTATATAAACACCTATGGACTGTTTTCTTTGGTCAGAATATAGAATAGTTGGATATAAAATGTAGTAAAAATCTATTGAGATGTTTTTTAGATATAGTATTGTATCGCGAGATGCTGCCATATCTCGAACAATTCTTAAGTACCTTAAAATTAAATATGTCAGTTTTAACGTTACTAAACAGTTGTAATAGGAGTTATGGAAAATGACTGCTGGGTAGACATGATCACACTTGCAAAATAGCAACCTTAAAAGAGAAAGAATGCAGCTGTTTCTACTCTTTAATAAAGACTTATGGCTGATTTGCACCATGTTTCACTAGCCGGCATACATTTTCTCATGAAATTTCTATAGAGAGTTCTGCTTTCATAACTGCAGAAAAGTTTTTAAAAAAAATTCATGGTCTACTCGGGAAAAAAAAAAAAAAAAAAAAAAAAAAAAATTGTTTGTTATAACCATTTTTTACGATTTCAGAGATTTGTTATAAAAAAGATAAATTAGTATTAAACACAATAGGTAAACAATGGGGCCAAAATTTTCTTTTGTTATATACATGAGTTCGTTATATACTGGGTTCAACTGTATTTTTTAAAAAAAGGTAAAGATTTTTAAAAAAAAGTTATTTCTTTTTATTAAATTTTAATAAAATATACTGTTTTACAAGATTTTTTTTTTTAATTTTATTTAGTAAAGTATTGTGCACCACATACATTACAGTATTATTCAAAATTGAATAGATTGTTTCAAAGATACTGCATCCCCTGAAATCCTCTTCATTTCCCCTTTACCTCCAAAATAACATAATACAAATAGCATTTTCAAGCAAAATACATAGATGTAAATACCAGAAAAATTATCAAAAAAATTATATTGTTTAAATATAACAAAATTAAGATATAGGGACAGTTACAAATAAGATGTTATTAAATAAAATAATCATCATTTAAAAATGAAACTGCTATATATTTATAAGCCTAAAATTTTCTCAACTTTTGAACCAAACTTTAAGAGTAGCTAGGTATTAGAAATGTTTAGCATTATATATTGAGATTCTTGAATTGCAATTTACAGGAATAATACAAACACTCTAGCAATTTACTTCAATCAAATGCCTAATCATTGGATAAGAGGAATAAAACTGGAAAAGATTTTAAAGGAAAGTCAATAAGTTGACTCCCATAAATCCAAAAAATTAAAAATAGCATAACTCCTGAAATTTGCACATAACCGCAAATGTAAACAATGTAATTTTCAGTTTAGATATACAGACAGTTACAGAGTCATTCCATATCATGTTTTAAAGTGTAATTTTTATTAATATGATTGAACTCTTTACACATTTCATTGCATACTCGCTATTTATCACTTTTTTTTTTTAATTAAATGCAGATAGGAGAGTAAACTCTTAATTTTAAATTTGTTGCTTACTTCGGTTTAATTTTTTATTATTATTTATACCGTTTAGCATAGGGATGCACAACCTGTGGCCCGCGGGCCAAAAGTGGCCCGCGATGGGTTAACGTGTGGCCCGCGAACTTCGTCAATTTACAACTGAAAAAAAAACAAAAATTTTGTGCATAGGTCGCAGAAAAAAAAATTCGTTAAATTACCACGGGAAATGATAAAATTTCGTCAGTCACTTAAGAATCGCAAATTTCTTAGATTGAGCACGAAAAAATCGCGAATTTCATTGATCAAGTGCGGGAAAATAACTAATTTCGTCGGTGAGGCTCGGAAAAATCGCAAATTTTGCCCTGCAAATTTCATTGATAAGACGGATAAATTCCGAATTTTGCGATGATGTGCAGAAAAATTGAAAATTTCGTATATCGGTTGCGAAGCAATCGCGAGTTTTGCCAATTTATCAATTAACCAAGAGAAAAAAAACCGTGAATTTTATCTTGTCGCGTAAAAAAATGCAGATTTCGTCAAAGTTAAGTAAAAATTGCGAATTTAGTTGTTTGGGCTAAGAAAAATGCGTATTTCGTTAATTAAAGATGAAAAAACGCAAATTTCAATGATCGGGCACGGAAAAATCACGAGTTTTAGTGATCGGGTCCAGAAAATTTGCAAATTTCTTTGGTCGCACAGGGAAGTATCGTAAAAATTGACAATTTTATCTATGAGTTTCGTAAAAGTCGCGAATTTCGTCAATCGGATTCATAATAATCACAAATTTAGTTGATGCGGTCCGCAAAAATAGCGAATTTCGTTTATCTGGTGAAGAAAAAATCGTAAATTTCATTGTTCTGATGTGGAAAAAATGAGAATTTTATCGATCATGCGAGGAAAAATCTCGAATTTCGTCGATCAGCTTTATAAAAATCGCGAATTTCGGCGATCGACATCGTAAAAATCACGAATTTTGTTGATCGGAAGCGGAAAGATCATAAATTCGATCGATCAGCTTCACAAAAATCATGAATTTTCTCGATTGGCTTCTTAAAAAGTTTTTCGATCATGCTGTGAAAAATCGCGAATTTCATCGATCTGGCTCGGAAAATTCGCGAATTTCGTCGATCAGACTCGGAAAAATCGCGAATTTACATCGATCATACTAGGAAAAATCGCGAAATTACATTGATCATGCGAGGAAAAATTCGCGAATTTCGTCTATCATGCGAGGAAAAATTGTGAATTTCGTCGATCAGACTGGGAAAAATCGCGAATTTCGTCGATCAGGTTGGGAAAAATCGCGAATTTCGTCAATCAGGCTCAGAAAAATTACGAATTTTGTTGATCATGTGATTATAAATCGTGAATTTCCTCAGTCAGATTTGCAAAATTCGTGAATTTCATCGATTGGCTTTGTAAAAATCACGAATTTTTTGATCAGGCATGAAAAAAACTCAAATTTCGTCGATCAGGCACGGAAAAATCGCACATTTTATCAAGCATGGGAGGAAAATTCACAAATTTCATTGATCGGCTTTGTAAAAAACATGAATTTCGTCGATCAGCTTTGTAAAAATCCGAATTTCGTAGATCAGTTTTGTAAAAATTGCGAATTATGTTGATCGATTTCGTAAAAAGCGCAAATTTGGGCGATCAAGCATGGAAAATTTGCAAATTTCATTGATCAGGTGCAGAAAAATCTTGTTGGTCAGCTGCTTCCCTCTCTTTCTTCCATAAAGTTCACATTTTTTTTCGGCGCTAACCACTTTTGTTTGTTTTTTTAGCAATTTTAATAAAACAAAATTTACTCTCCTGAATAAAGTTGAGGAATATTATTACATCTTGAAAATAATCCTTACTATATCTGTTATATATACAAACATAAAAACTGCTGATAAATCCTTACGATTGAATTGGATATTTTGACTGGTTAAGCTAACTTAAAAAAGGTAATTCCCCCAACCCACTCTCCTCTAAAATCATACTTTTTTATCCGATTATAGGGCACAGATCGCCTCGAAATCGAATTATCTCTGCGTTATTGATGTGGCCCTCGACCACCCAGACATATTTGTAAGTGGCCCTTCTCTCGAAAAGGTTGTGTACCCCTAGTTTAGCAGATAATTTTCAGTACTCCATTTATAAAATTGCGATATACTTACTAAGACGAGAACTTGCCTAAAACGATATTTTTCCTTGTCTTGTGAGATTCCATTTTAGACAGTTTGATTATATAATATATGCATTACCTGCTACGATAAATATTTGTTTAAAATGGAATTTTTTCGGTTGCTTGTGTTGCGATTCATTTTAGAAACTTTTAACTGTATCTCAGCGCCCTCCGAAATGAAGTCTCTATCCATTACTTATTTTGATTTTTTTATTTGTTAATTTATTTTAAACTGTTATAAAGTCAGTTTGCAACTGAAACAGCCAAATTTAGTAAAATCAACAACTTCGGTTCCCCCCCCCCCCCCTCCTTACTCAATCGGAACAAAACTTTATCATAAATTTTATGAATTTATTTTGGTGTATTTTTGTTTTATTGTGAGTAAATCTGAAATGCAGAATAATATGTTAGGAAATCAAGGAGAGAAAGAATAAGAATTGAATATTTGATAATATGATCATTCGTAGCATTCTCGTAAATCGCCGCTAATTTTAACCTCTGTGGAAATTTTTTATGCAATCTAAGTGGAACTCATAATCTAAATGAGAAAATAAACACTAAATATTTGCAGGAAATAAACACTTTAAAATTGAAAAACATATTCACTTCAGTATGCATCAATGCATCCATAACGATCAGGCTTGGAAAATAATAGATGACTACAAAATAAATCACACGGCGGAGCGTAATCCTTCCGCACCAGGCAAACGATTTCTTTGGTTTAACTACCGCGCCGCGAAACATCAACAGATGGAATAGTTGCTTGTTATTGCATCATGCAGCGCCTCCTAGATTATCAAGAAACTTCTGAACTCTCCGGGAGAATTCTAGAAAGTTTCTAGTGAAAGTTGCTACTACGCGTGCGCAAAGAACCGAAACTTTTGGACACTTTTGCTCAAAAGTTTCGGTTTCAGAATTTGGCCAGCGCTCCTTACCAGATCTGGCGATAAAGCTTTTTTTGTCTGGCAGATGGCGAGTAAAACTGAGCCTTTTTTAGAAAGCCGGGGAATTCCTTTCAAATACCTGATTTGCAAAATTTTTATTTTCATTCTGTGTTGTAAAAAGTCTTATATTTCTGACTGTATAAATTATGTTGGATAAAGATAAAATGTGTTTTGCCATTCTCTTTTCTCGGAGCTGTGACAGTTCTTGTAGCGACAGAGCCTAGAGATTAAGATGTCCTTGCATCAGGGAAGACTTGTCCGAAAAAAAAATAATACAAAATAGCTAAATATTTATTATTAATTTCTTTGAGTTATTTATTTCATAATAAAATTTATATGTGTAAATATACTTTTTTTTAAAATGTAAAATGTTTTTATCAATTTAATAAGGTATAATTAGACAATTTGCATTTAAATAAAGACTCGTTAAAATTAAATAGCTCATAAAGAAAGAAAAGTATGATTAACAAGTTGGAAATTCCAGGTTTAGCGTAGCAAATAAGGTGCGTTCGTATTATAAAGAAGTTTTAAAAATGTTTAGATCTTGGTGTAATAGTACAGTACTTCGGATCAGTGTTTGAATTCAGACACTTTTCTCAGGGGCGTCGCCATGGGGGGGTATGGGGGGGGAGCCTCCCCCCCCAATATATGTGAAGTTGGGAAATTTGAGCTTAGAGTTGGGAAAATTTAGATTTTTGAAAGACTTTCTTTTTTTTTAATAATTACAAGAAATATATGAACTTTTTATTCTTTCGGTGACAATGGTTTAGCAAACAAGTTAAATTATCAAAAGAAATCAACCAGACTCAATTTGTCATTGTATTTCTCTGTTCTATGAAAACATCATACACTTATTAGACCTAAATGTCTCTGCTCCTGTGTATCAATATCTGACTCTAAACAGCTTTCTCCACTCCTTTGTTTCCTCCAAAACTGTCATTTCTGAAAAATTTCAAATTATAGTCCGTGACTTTTATGTTACTTTCGTATGAAAATCCATAATGGCTCATATACTAGAAGTCTGTCCGGGCCTGGGCTTGGTCCAAGGTACTGGCATGGCCCGTGGACCGAGCAGGCAAACTTTCAAACAGAGAGCTTCCACCATTCTGATATAAAAATTTAAAAGAAGCTCATAAAATTTGAATTATTTTCAATAAATATGAGTTTCACAAGAATGCGTATAAATGTGCTGCATGAGCCGATTTTATTTTAACAACACTATTGCAAAAATATATTTTGTCCAAAATGTAGAGAACGTCATCGGATAGTTAATCATGTTTGAGCCTGAGCTTAGCTTTTTTTGCAGACTCGGGCAGGAGCACCGTCAGTTTATTACCCCTCCCCCTTTTTAATCCTCAAACCAGAAAAATTATCAAATCATAGATGCAAAAAAAAGTAAAAATGTCGAATATGAAGTCGCAAAGGACTGATGAAAACTTTCACTTTAGACAGATTTTTATCTTTGGCGGGAAATTTTCAAGCAATTTTTACGTCAGGAGTATGAAAGGAGGACACTGTGCAACATCAAACACCCTACAGTTGGCGGGGGGATTCCCCTCACATCGCCAGGTCCCCCAAAATGGCTTTCCAGATTGTTTATTACCTTGTTCATAGTCATATAATAACAAACATCTTCATTAATCTCTCACATTTTCTTCCGGAAGTTTTTTTTTTTTTTTTTTTTTGTAATAGAGGCTGCGATCAAAAATGTCTGTTTTCTTGTGGGGAGGGGATGTCTCCCCTGTCCTTCCCAAATGGCTCTCCTGGACTCGGGTTAGGCCGAGGTAAGGATTATTTTTTTCTGCATAGTTGAGTCGGGACGGAACTGGACTTGGTTGCTCTTGGCATGTGTCGGGCGGACAGTTTTGCTTTGCAAAATAAGTAATAATGATAACGAACTTTTGGTAAGGGGAATCATCGGAAATGTATCTTGAGGTGGTTCTCAAATTCCCTGTTGAATAACACAAAACTTTCTGAAACATTTTCTGACTCATTTTTAAAAGAAAATGCATAACATTGACAGGCCTGAAGTGATTGGATTGAAACGATTTCGAATTGAATAGCGTTTTCCATTTTTCGATAAATAAATTACTTATCCAATTACAGGCGATTATTGTTACACAACGACAGTTTTCTCTTCTTTACTTGCTATGACGTTTTGAAAATCGAATCAAAAACTAATATTTGACAGCCTTTTCTGAAATATATGTTGCTTTCATTCCAAGAAAAAAGAAAGCGCCATTCGATAACATTTTTTCTAAATAAGAACATCTGCCAATTTTATGCGTTTCCGAACAAAAGTGAATTGAGAAATGCGCAAGAAAACAATTATTTTAGATTCTTTTTATCAGCATTCTTTAGAAGAATCTTAATTGTACGTTAAGAAAAATCCGAATTTTTTGTAGCTATCAAATTGGCCCGCGGATCGGGCCTGGTTTAATTGTTTTTTACGCAAGCTGTTCCTGTTTTCAAAGATTTTTGTTCAGGCCGGCCCCTGAACTGTGAAAATATAGATCCGGCTCGAGCCAAAGTTTTAATTTTCAAATCGGGCCGTGCTGGGCCAAAATAGCTTATATGTAGTCGGGACCGTGCTCTGATCTGGAAATTCCAGCCGGAAAAGACATGTATAGCAAAGACAGTAAACAAAAAAGGGAATTTTTAAACAAACTAATGATGGTTGACGAAAGAAAAGAAATCGCAATAGATCTTTAAAAATAAAATTAATAATTCCAATTATAACATATTCTACTGTCAAAATTAGGCATGCCAATTTTCCGCGGAAACGCGGATTTCCGCGTTTTGCTTATTTTCAAAATCAGCGGATTTTCGCTTTTTTATTTATTTTCAAAATCCGCGGATTTCCGCTTTTTTATTTATTTTCAAAATCCGCGGATTTCCCGAACTTTTCTTATTTTTTCGGCCTCGCCGTCATTTTTTACCACAACGAAATTGGTCAAAAATGGCGGGAAAATCTCCGACGGCGAAAAATGATCGCGAAAGTGACGCGTTGCCAAAATATCCCGAAAAAAAGACACGTTTTTTCGTCAAAAGAATATGAATAAAACATGATTTGTGTCAAATGATTGCGAAAAAAGGCGTTATTTCTGTCAAAAGATCGCAGGAAAAAGCGCTATTTCATTCAAAACATCGTAAAAAGACGCGTTTTTCGTCAAAAAATTGGAGAATAAACGTGATTCCTGTCGACGGATGTCAAGAAAAACGTTATTTCCGTCGAAGAATCGCGAAAATGACGCAGCCTCTGTCAAGGAATCGCGGAAAAGACGCGATTTTCCTCAAATGATCGTGGAAAAAATGTTATTTTTGTCAGAATTGCAGAGAAAATGCGATTTTTGTCATAAGATCGTGAAAAGAGACAGGATTTTTTTTCAAAAGATTGCTGATAATACGTGATTTTTGTCAAAGATGGCTTAAAAAGCACTATTTCTGACAAAAGATCGCAAAAATAACGGTCTCTTACAAAGAATCGCAAAAAAGATGCAATTTTCGTCAAGTGATAGCGGGAAACACGCAATTTTTTGTCAGAAATGCCGAGAAAACGCGGCTTTTTGTCAAAGAAGCGAGGAAAAGACGCGACTTTTGTCAAAAGATCGTGGAAAAGACGCAATCTTGTCAAAGGATCGCGAAGAAGTCGCGAATTTTTTTAAAAAAATCACGAAAAGTCGCGAATTTTTGTCTGTTGATCGCGAATTTTTGTCTGTTGATCGCGAAAAAGTCGCGAATTTTTGTTCAAGTATCGCGAAAAAGTCGTGAATTTTTGTCAAAGGATCGCGAAAAAGGCGCGAATTTTTGTCAAATGATCGCAAAAAACGCGATTTTTGGTCTAAGGATCGCGATAGAGACGTGATTCCTGTCAAAAAATCTTGGAAAAAAGCGAATTTCGTCAAACGGCCGTGGAAAAAACGTGAATCATGAATGTGCTTATTGTTCACTCGTGAGGGGGGGGGGGAGGTGATTCAAAATATTTTCAGTTCAAACTTGCACCCATGATCAAATATAGGTGAAAATTGACAGTCGCCACATGGCGATTAAAAAAACGCGATCGATCGCCATTCGCCTTGTGGGGATTATAAATTCTGTTACCAATCGCCAAATGAAATACAGCTTTTTTCAGGGAAATATGCACTTCTACTTTGCTTAACTTCTAATTATACACTGATTAATTCTTTTCTCTACTGAATGCAAACAGATTTAAGCCAAATTTGACTTATATGACTGTGCAATATTTTATGACTGTGCCATAAGTTATTTTGAAGGTAGATTTTTAAATGAATTTGCTTATAAAAGTTTTGAAGAATAATTGTGCATTTTTGAAAATTTTTCATGTTGATATGTTTTATATATCAAAATTATTGAATAAAATTTCATTACCCATTCTTATATTTGTGTTCTTATTTTATTTTAATGTATTTTTGTATTATATGTGTGTGTGTGCTTCAATTAAAAAAATTACAATCTATATTTAATGTACCATTTTCACTTTGTTTAACTTTTGTAACACGCATCGGTTTAAATTATTTTGTTCTATTTTTACTTTGCGCGTTATATCAACTTTTTTCTCAATTTTTATCTCACGCGTTATTTCAACGTTTTTGCTCAATTCTTACCTCACGCGTAATTTCCTCTTTTTTGTTTTTTTCTCACTCTCATCCCTGAAAATAAAACAAGAAAATATTCACATCTTTTCATATTTAACCCGTCGTCGTCGCGTCGCCGGAGAATTTATACAACGGCTTTAGTCGTCGAGTCAATCTAAGCTTAAAAATCTGTAAATTTTATTTCAAAATAGCAATCTATTCTAATATTGTAAAACAAAAATGCAATTTGTATTTCCGTTTTATGCTAATCTCAAATAGTATTAAAAGAACTTGGAATAAGTAACTTTGAAAAAAAAAAAAAATATTAAAAATATTTATTCAGGCGCCAAAAGAAAAAAAAAAAAAAGAAAAGCTGGAGTCCTAATTTCTATAATAGTAGCTACACCTGCTATATTACGTAACTGGGCAACAATATCCAATGAGTTTTCGCCAGAAAAAATACTGGTAACCCTTTGTCGTCAAGAAAAAATAATCATAAAAGCAAATGTGATTTCAAAAAATTATTGATTCTGATAAATGTGTTCCTTTTTACTTTGTTTGTGTGCGGATAAAAAAACTGCTATATTTTTATCGGTTTATAAAATATGAAACCAAAGCGATATAAAGTTCAATGTTGTAATTGTAAAGCAGTATTTAATAATGACTATAAATCTCAGCATGAAAAAAACAATCATAATGGGAATAGAGTTTCTGTGCAGGAAATTGGAGCCCCTAAAAATCCATTCGATGCTTCAGTACGTAAAAGGAAAAAAGTGGACGATGTGAAATCGGAACAAATATATAAATATGATAGCAGTCCGTCAAATGAAGAAATAATCAGCATAAGTTGCAATACTGATGTGTTGAACTTAAATAAAAAGTCTGAAGAAATAAAAGATTTTTCTTTTCCTATAAACAACACCGAGAGCGAAGATCAACTTCTTCAACAGTGTAATTTGGATTTTTCAAAAGAAAGTGAATTTCTACATGAGGCTACGAATTCCAAAACTCAAAACCAATCTGAAATGGATAATGAATTTCAAAACGAGACTGCAAGCTTCACAAATGAAAACCAAACTAAAGAAGAAAATGAAAATAAGTCGGACTGGGTGTCTTTTATGGGAAAATTTTCTTTTATTCTCGAAAAATTAACTGAGAGCAAAACTATTTTTTCTCAATATAATGAATCTGACATAGTTAACGAGAAATTGGCAATAACTGAGATTGTTAACTTTATCTCTTCAATTAAAGAAACCTGTGATATAGTTCTTGAAGAGGGGTGCAGAGTATTGAATAAACTGAATAATGAGTTAGAATTTTCAATTGAAGACAGTGGAAGTGCCTCTGAAATAGTAAATCATGATCCTGGTCTACGTCCAGATACTTTAAATGAAAATCAGAAAAATTATTTAATTCAGTTAGGTCCACATCAACCTAAATTAGCATGTATTCCTTCTGATGGAAAAAACCGGTTTAATCCCCACTGGTATACAGAATTTGAATATTTAGAGTACAGTACAGCAAAGCATGCTGCTTTTTGCTTTGTATGTTGTCTTTTTCCTGTTGGTATAGGTCGTGAAAAAAGAGAAGATGCTTGGACTTCAACCGGAGTAAAAGTATGGGGTAAAATGAAAAGTTGCGGAAAAGATAAATTAGGGAAGCTCCAACAACATTTCTCATCTCAAGCTCATAAGTCTGCTCTATATGATTTTTGTAATTTTCTTGTAAAGAAAAAACATATTGATGTCTTAATTGACAAATCAAAAAGGCAAGTTTTAATTCAGGAAGAAAAAGTTCGAATGCACAACAGAGAAGTTATCAAAATTTTAATGGATACTTGTAAAACATTCGGAAAGCAAGGATTAGCATTTCGAGAGTCAAACACCGATGATATTAATAAAGGAAATTTTTGCGAAGTGATACAGCTTATCTCAAGGCACAATACTACAATGAAATGTTGGTTTGAAGATAAAAAATTGAGACCATATCATGTTACATATATGAGTCCAGAATCTCAAAATGAAATGATAAATTTAATAGCATCTGAAATTCGTCAGGTAATCACTTCTGAAATAAAAAATAGTTTATGTTTTGCAGTTTTGGCCGACACAACTCCAGATCTGTCACACAAAGATATAATGTCTATTGTTATCCGAAGTGTAAGTAATGAAGGTGAAATTAGGGAAAGATTGGTCAAAACAATTGAATGTAGTGACAAAACTGGAAAGGGAATGGCAGATTTAATTTTACAGTGCTTAAATGAAATAGAAATTGATTATTCGAAGCTTGCATTCCAGTCTTATGATTTTGCTCAAAATATGTCCGGGAGGTTCAATGGTGTACAAAAACATATATCTGAGATTGTCGGTCACAGTGTTCCTTACATACCTTGTCAAGATCACCGCACTAATACTGCTCTAGAACATGCTTGCAACGTTAGCATATTAATTCAAGATTTGTTTAACATCCTTGAAGAGCTCTATGTCTTTTTCACATCAAGTACAAAAAGATTTAAGCATTATCAGTCAAGTGTAGAGAACATTGATAAAGTAATTCAACTTAAAAATCTATCAAAAACCAGATGGACCGCAAGAGCTGAATCGGTCAAAGCCTTAACTCAATCGTTTGAAATGGTAATAGAACTATTAGAAAATATTTTCAATGAAAAGACTTTTGATTCCTCTACTAGAACAAAAGCATTTGGAATTTATAAAAAAATGAAAACTTTTGATTTTATTGCATCATTTTTTTTCATGAAAAACATCTTAAGGGGTCAGGTACCTTTCGAACTAACAAAATACGTGAAAAAGTGACCTCTGTAAGAACTGCAGTCACTCTATATCTAATTGACTTTTGACTGTAAAATTGAAAACACACATTAAGAAGGATTTATTTTATTAGTTAAAGTTGTTAAAAAAATTATACATGCATGCAATCTTTTTTTAATTATTTTTATAGATTATACAATTTTTACGGAAGAATAAATCTTGCACGCCTTGCGCGCACGATTTTTCAAGTTTGAATAGCTAAAACAAACCAAGATTTTTTTTCTGAGTAGAGAAATAATGTGTTTTCAAAATGACCTACGATGAAAAAAATAAAACTTTTAGTTTCCGAGAAAAAAATTATTTTTTAAAGAAATTCGAAATATCGAGATTTTTTTTACAAAAAAGTTGTCGTAAATTCTAAACTTCTAATTTGAGGAACATAATAGTAGGTCATTTTGTGCATGTGTACGTTTAACATATTCAGCGAAAATTTTGTTAAATTCTACGCAACCGTTTTTGAGAAATCGTGCGCGCAATGAACAAAATCGCTGTTTTGAGAGAATTGACGTCAAAGTTTAAATTTACCATTGGTCGTATAGGAAAAGCGCAAAGTTTTTTAGACATAACTCTTTTTCTAATGCGAATTTTTGAATGCGGTTTGTTTTTAAATGTTTCTAAAGAATCACATTTAATTATAAGCTATTTTTTTAAAAATCGATTTTTGGATTCTTTAAAAGGTACCTGACCCCTTAAGCAAAATAAAAATTTTAACTGAAATTCTGGAGACACCTGATTTTAACGTCATTGACTGCATTGCGATAATAAAAAGTACTGTCCAAAGCTTACAAGCAATTAGTGATGATTCCACTGGAATGAATAATCTTATAAAAAGTTCAATTGTATTCGCTGAAAAAATGGGGATAGATGTTGAATCAGACTTCCGAAAACACCATAGAAAAAGGGTTCCACCTAAAAAAATTGATGAAAACAATAGAACAGCAATGGACATAGATTTAAATACTTTTTACAGGAAAGAATTCAAAGAAGTTTTGGACACATTAATAATGGGTTTCAATGACAATGTTTTATATATCAAAGATACTATTGAACCGATACATTCGATTTTTAAGCTACCATTCACCAAAGCAAATTTGAGCATAAGTAATCTAGAAAAAGTTATTAACATGTTTCCTCCTGGATCTGATAAACCTGACATACACGACTTGCAGAGTCAAATGGAAATACTTTTTGACTTGTGTTCAAACAATAATGTTGACTCTCTTAACGGACTTTTCGTTCATGCCAAAAAATTCAAAAATTATTTAGGTCAAGCCTTCAAACTGTGCATTTTAACATTCACAGCAGCTTATGGTGTTGCGTCAAATGAAAGGACATTTAGTCAGCTAAAAATTATAAAAAATGAATTACGAACTACCATGAGCGATGACAGACTGGATAGCTTAATGCTTTTGAAATGTGAAAATAAAATAGCGGACTTACTTAAACTGGACGATGTGATCATTAGGTGGGCTTCTTTGAAGAACAGAAGGATCAGTGTTAAATGAAAAAAATTACAATGTAAGTGTTCATTAGCAATCGTTACAATTTTTCTTTATGTAACATTTTTTGTTTCATATTTCATATATTTATATAATTTTTTTTGAATGTATGCAATGTCTCTAACTTTGAATCTTACATTTATTGCATTATTTGAAATTGTTTCTTTAACCTTTGTGGTAAAAGTATAATCTTTATCTCTTTTTCTTCTGATCTTTATTTTCATGCTGAAAAAATAGCAATAAATCTAGTTTTTTTTTTTTTTTTTTTTTTTTGGAAAAGAAATTATTTTTAATGCATAAGTATTGTTATCATTATAAGCACATTGCATTGTATAATTTTAATTGGAAATTAGAACAATATTTTTCAAGTTGGGAAATTTTTAAATTCTCCCCCCCCAAAAAATATCTGTAGCTACGCCTCTGGGGAGGGACTTCTGTAGCTCTGGGGGGGGGGGGGCATTTTAGAGTTCCAGGGGGGACATTGCACTTTTTGGACATTGAAAACCCAAAATCGGGCTGGGGATGTACCCTTCCCCGGGCCACCCCCTGAATTCAACACTGCTTTGGATACAATAGAGATCTGAAATCTTTTGTATACTCCTGTAAATACCATCTGTTTTCTATTATACAAGAAGTAACTTGTAATAAACCTCAACAACATATATCAATTTCATAAAATGTAAAATAGTTTTATATTACTAAAACAGGTTTCAAACAATGTTTCTCCCAATATTACTATGTAATATTATACTTTGTGCAGCTCTACAAATATTCTTTGCACCACAGATTATACAGAATGTACATTTTAGTATATACTTCATAGATGCATATCAGTTTTTTTATGTTTGAAAGAGTGTAACATCATTAAAATGCACTTAAAACTATTTTTTTCCATTGGCCATATATGAACGGAATCCATTTGATTATCCCTGTAATTAAAGTATGCATCCGATTTTCATAAAATTTGAAATGACTCGACAAATTATGCAACAATTATACATTTTAACTTCAAATGTTCTGTGTTACATGCAGAATGTTGTAGCTTTCGCTCTGTTATATGCGAAGAGACGGACGGACTGACTGAATGACGACTATAGGTGCAATGTATTTACAAAAGCACGACCGTACCTAAAAAGTATAATTTTGAAATTCTATAAAGGGAAAAAAGAGATTTTTAAAAATATTTGTCTTTAATTTATTAACCAAAACTAGTCGTTGAGGGCCACCGTAATACTTACCCATCATGGATATGCATAATATAATGCATGACAATAAAACATGTCTAACCCTTTATCTACTGACGGTAGTTATAAGTACAATTGTGGAAAATTTAATAAAAATCGTATTTAATCAGTCTATTAATTAAAGTTCTTTTTCTTACAACACAATATACTTTACTCTATCTAATTTAGATAGAATAGAAAAACAGTCGAAGTTTAAATATTTTTAAAAAGAGGTAATTTTCTTAATCATTTTCCCGAGGTATACCTTTTTTTAGGTGCGTTCGTAATTATGTAAATACGTAGCACCTATTGTTGTCGTTCAGTCCGTCCGCATACAACAACGCAAAAACTACCCAACCGAATCATTTGAAATTTAAAATATATTATTATTACATAATTTTGTCGAGTCATTTCAAATTTTAAGAAAATCGGATGCATAGATCAATTACAGGGACAATCAAAAGGATTCCGCTACATTACGGTCAATGGGGAAAAAAGTTTCAAATACATTTTAATAGTTTGAATTTTTAAATACATAATAATTACATAATTTTGTCGCGTTATTTCAAATTTTATCAAAATCGGATGCTTAGTTCAATTACAGAGACAATCAAAATTATTCCGTTACATTATGGTTAATGGGGGAAAAAATGTTTCAGATGCATTTTAATGGTGTTACACTCATTCGAACGTAATAAAATAGATTTGCATCTATAAAGTACATATTATAATATACATTTTGCATAATCTGTGGTGCAAAGAATATTTGTTGTTGATTTACAAGGTCACACAAAAGTATCCCATTGCCTAATGGTATAGGGAGAACATTGTTTGGTGCGCATTTTAATTGTAATTATTTACAGTTTTATGAGATTGATATATGAGAGTGATATTTTTAAAACTTCGTTATCGTACGAACGCACCTCATTTGCTACGCTTCACGTGCAATGTCCAACTTGTTTTTCTTAAAAAAAGTTATATGAAATATTTTCAACGATAGAAGCCCTTCCATTTACAGAGAGAATCATAATACATTTAAATACATTGCTTTTATAAGAATTGTAATATTTCCATATAAGACTATTTTTGATTAATTAATTTGATTATTTTTGTAAATATTTTACAAAAAATTATAAATATCTATGTATTTAATCAGTTTTAATGAAAAAACACTTCCAAATTTTACATTATTATTATTTAAAAAAATCCCTGTCTGCTGGGCCTATAGGCGGAGGTAGGCTTCGAAGAGTGCTCATTTCAAAAAAAAAAAAAAAATATGATTAGAGATAAACACAGTTTAATAACTTCATTTGGCCGGTTATGAAAAATTTTTAATTTCATTTTTCTGCAAAAACTGATTTTATCAGAATCATCTTAAGAAAAATTCAGCTCAAATGTCCATTATGACAACATATTTTGAAATAGATTCTAAATTTATTAAAAAATCGATCAAAACAGTACATTATACAGTTCCTAAATAACAAAAAACTGTCAGTTGAATGCATTTGAGAAAAAAGTTGAATTTAAAAATGAGTCATAAAATAACCGATTTGTTGTTTGAATACATCCTTAATTCTTTAATCATGATTGCTTCGGAAAATTTTGTGCGAAATACTCACTTTGACAGCATTTTTAAAAATATGTTCTATCTTTATCAAAAAACTGGCGAATGCGTCACAGTATATAGTTCCTAAATAAGAGGATCTGTAAATTGGATGCATTTGAGAGCGAAAATGGATTTTAAAACGAGTCATAAAAAACGCAATTTGCTATGTGAAAACTTCCTTAAATTTTCAAATCTCGAAGACTTCGGGAAATTCTGTTCAAAATACCCTTTTTGGTAGCCTTTTTCAAAATATATTCTGTCTTTATCAAAAAACCGATCAATGCATCACATTATATAGTTCCTAAATAAGAGGATCTGTAAATTGGATGCATTTGAGAGCAGAAATGGATTTAAAAACAAGTCAGAAAAAAACGCAATTTCTTATTTGAACACTTCCTTAAATTTTCAGTCATGATTATTTCTGAAAATTCTGTTCAAAATACCCTTTTTGGTTGCCTTTTTTTAAATATATTCCGTCTTTATCAAAAAACTGACGAATGCATCACATTATATAGTTCCTAAATAAGAGGATCTGTAAATTGGATGCGTTTGAGAACAAAAATGGATTTAAAAACGAGTCAGAAAAAAACTCAATTTCTTATTTGAATACTTCCTTCAATTTTCAGTCCCGATGACTTTCGGAAATTCTGTTCAAAATACCCTTTTTGGTAGCCTTTTTTTAAATATATTCTGTCTTTATCAAAAAATTGACCAATGCGTCACTTTATACAGTTTCTAAATAAGAGGATCTACCATTTGGATGCGTTTAAAATCAAAAATGAATTTAAAAATGAGTCAGAATATAAGTCGTTTGGATTTGAGGTTTTTTTTCCAACTCCTATTTTTGTTTAATTTCTTTTTGCTATACGAATTGGTCCTATGAAAAACTTGTCAATATAAAAGTTGTAGATATTTTTGAGAAGATGTAAAATAAATTTAATCAGATTTAATATCTTAAAAATTGACGGAGTTATGGATTTTTCTCTTTTTTCAGCGCCCTTTTTCTTTTCGTTTTTAATTTTTTTCATCGGCAAAAGTTGGTCCTATCAAAAGCTTGTAAATACAAAAGTTTTAGATAATTTTAAGAACATTTATAAAAAATTTAGTTGGACTTGATATCTTGAAAATTGACGAAGTTATGAATTTTTTTCTCTCAAAATCCCTATTTTTTTTTTTTTTTTTTTTTTTTTTTTTCGCCCCTTGAGCCCACTTCTAAATTTATCAAAAATCTGTCATGTATATACTTTTGGCCTATTTTTAAGAAGTAATACAAACTTTAAACCGATTCGATATCTACTTTAATTAAGAAGTTATGGCGTTTTTTCGGTTTTCACAAAAACGCCCTCTATTCCGACCCCCTTGGTCCGATTTTGCCCATTAACGAACTCAGCCAAGATTTTATCCCCATTGATTTTATGTACCAGTTTGGTGGAGATTGGTGAAGAATTATAGAAGTTATCGTGTCCATAAAAAAGTGATATATATATATATATATATATATATATATATATATATATAGATAGATAGATAGATAGATAGATAGATAGATAGATAGATAAACTGGTGCGATTGCAACAGGTAGTATTTCTTACGAAATCTACCTAAAAATTCCAGTATATCTTCAGCTATTAAAGAAGACAATTATTGATGCGAAGCCACTTCTTGACAAATAATTCGTTTGATAAAAGGTTAAATTATTTATAAAATGCATTACAATTTCAAAACAAAATTTAAAAGTATATTTAAATATTTTTAATACACATAGTAATGCTCTATTAATGAATTGCTGATGAATCAATTTCGACAAATTATATAAAATGGCAAACTACTCAAATAGTACCATATTGTAGAAAAAAAAAAAAAAAAAAAAAAAAAAAAACATTTTTATAACTCTAAAAATAATAATCATATTAGCTAACAGCTTATTTCGTCGGATTAAGCGTCTCATTTCCAATTAAAATATATCTTTGAATTGAAATTTCAATGAAATACAGGGTCATGAAAAATCGAAGAATGTTGAAAACAGGATTATAAATATCTCGGCAACTAACAATCCGATCGATTTCATTCTTTATGCAAAATTTGTATTATTTTATTTTCTTTAACGACCACTCCTTAAAAAAAAAAAAAAAAAAAAAAAAAAAAAAAAAAAATCGAAAATTTTTATATTTTTTTCATGAGAACGAATTTTTTGAGAAAAATTATAAAACAGTTATTAATATTAAATAAACTTCGCCCCATCTTTTACATACTAAGTACATGCAACATTTCAAGTCTCTATCACAATTTGTTCGGGCGATAGAGCGTTTGCAGACAGACGGACGGGATTTTTTTTTTCTAAAAATATGTTTTCGAAATATCCAGTATCTAAAACGTGTAATTCCGTCAAAAAAAATTTTTCGACTTTCAAAACGATTGCAAGATTTACCTTATGCTACGTATGATGGGTGAAAAAAAAATGTACAAAAAATTATTAACAAATTTGCATTTTTCTAGAAAGAGTGAGAGAAAAAAAAAACACCCCATAATTTTTATCCGTCAAATTGTCATGCAAATTGTTCCATGTAGTTTTTGACTCTGAATACAACTTTGACGTTCCTTTTACGACATTCAAGATCTACTTGTTTTTAATTTTATAATGCTGTTTCTACACTTTTATGACCCTATATATGGATGGGATAACCCATCCAGATAGCGTTTCTATCTCCCATTTTTTGTATTCATTTCATTATTTTAATTCCATGTTTTGTATATTTCGTCTTTATTTGGCGCAGCATGTCCCTAATGAGATTTTGCGCCATTGAACCCTATGCAACCAACCAATGACTCTGAATTCTGTACTTTTTCAAAATATGAATGCAAATTTTGGGGTGAAGATTTTCTACACATTTAACATTGTCAGAGACTGAAAAACCCTGGATGATTAAGAAATAACTCTTTGCGACTAACTTTTTTATTTTCTTATTAATTTAACTCGTGTTATTAATATACTCGTGTAGGTCGAGGAATTTCTCACAATTTTTGGCAAGCAAATGAAGGGCGTCGACTTAAGCACGAGTCAATTAAAAAAGAAAAGAAACTTCGAATACTGCCAAATTCTGACTTTTTATGTATATGTATAATAAAACTAGCAAAAGCCACGCTTTGTTTGGATTCGCGAAGCATTATTTTATAAAGCATATATTTGAAAGTAACAATATTTTTTAATATTATTTTTGAATCTTTATTAAACAAAAACGTTATTTTATGTTTTGGCGCATTCTAATTCTTTTAATGTATGTTCAGCCAAATAACTATCAATTTCCTAGGAATTTTTTATTTATGATGTAAGTCTGGCATAAAAAAATATTTTCGAAGCAAACTTTTACAAAATATTTTTAAATTTTCAACTAAAAATTCTTTTAAAGAATTTTACAATTTCCAGTAGCCACTGGTGTTTTTTAAAGTTGTTTGAAATATGCATGTTTCCAATCTTTGTAATTAACATCAAATAATCTTTGATAGCTATTTTAGAATAATATATTTGAAGAGAGCTTGAAAAAAGTTACTTCTTCAAAATCCTATTTTCTGGAAAAACATTTAAAATCTGCTCTCGTCGATACTATGAATTTTTAACTGTAAAATTTTTTATTCTAATTTCTTCGTTTTTATACATGTAAGGAAGCCTTTTCGTAAGGAAAATTTCTATTGAATGCTTAATTTTGAAGGATTTTCACTCTTGACAACGTTATGTACGTTTTTAAGCCAACTGGTGCCTATAAATCCTCAATATCTGTAACTGCTTCATCTAATGTTAAACCTTGGGATTTATAAATTGTAACAGCAAAAGCTAACTGCAGAGGAAATTCTTTCCTTGAGCAATTTATGCTTCCATTTTTCCAGAATTCAATTATTGGGGGAATTGGTACGCACCAATTCTTATAAGTTAATTTACTATAGTATTCAAATTTATCCATGATTATTCGCGATATCTGGTCTGGTGGCTTGCGATTTTCTTTAATACGTGCAACAAAGTTCAAAGTCCCGTTCACTAAACCCTTTTCGGTCCACAAATAAGAACGTAACATTACTTTCGATACAAATGATAAAGTAAGAAATGGTTGAAGTCTATTTGTCATTTCTGAATCGGCCAACTTTTCCTTTCGTACATTTATAAAGAGCTTGAATCGAGGCAACAAGTTCACGCAATTCTTTTAATTTTTCATTTATATAACAAATTTAAAAATTAATTTTATTTGTTTACAATTCTTTTGTTGCCACTTAAAAAAAAAAAAAAAAAAAAAAAATCCATAATACATTTTTTTTTAAATGTTTAAGTGTCATTTGTGCAAACGATTTTGCTGAATAATAAAAACATATTTTATTTACTAAATTAATCATGATTCTATCTATAATTACTTACTCTATGATTTATATTTTTTTTCTGAAAATATACGCGTTTCATTTTTTATTTATTTGCTAAAATGCGTCCGCATTGGAAATGCATGTAAAATAAATTAATTAAAATAATATTTTTTTAACGTTTTACTGTAAAAAAAATTATATTCTGCAAATCTACAGATCATATTTTATTTTTGTGTTTAATTTGAAGTCAAAATATTGAATAGTTTTTTTTGTAAAGTGTACGACAAATTGTAATTTGAGTGGCCTAGTAGAGGATTCGCTTCGCTCATCCTAATAATATATAAAATATACAAATAACTTATCAATAAAAAAAATGTCAATGATTTGTTATTGTTTACTTGATACCTTTTCACATTGTCAAGAGACATCTTTGGTTTGATTTTGTCCAAAATTGAAGTAAAATGTTAACCCCTTGGGGACGAGCGACACGTATACGTACCGCAAAAAAGGCTTAAGGCCCCTGTCCTCGCTCGAGGAAACGCTCGCGAGCTACTACTATTCCTATGGGGAAGCATTTTTCTAATAACTCTTTCGCATTTTGACATTTTTGAATAATTTTTTTTTTTTTTTTTTTTTTTTGCAATGGATAGATGAGGTGCATGCCGACAGCGCACCTTTCTTACTTTTTCGATTTTGGTTGCAGATATGTTTTACAAAGTTAGTTTCACTTTCAAAACCGGTTTCGAAACTGAAAGTGCTTTTAAAAAAATATATCTGCAACCAAAATCGAAAAAGTGAAAAAGGTGCGCTGTCGGCATGCACCTCAGCTATCCAATGCAAAAAAAAAAAATATTCAAAAATGTCAAAATGCGAAAGAGTTATTAGAAAAATGCTTCCCCATAGGAATAGCATTAGCTCGCGAGCGTTTTCTCGAGCGAGGATAGGGGCCTTAAGGGTGTTCTCAACTGCTCCGCTCAACAAGCGGAAAACGGTTTGACACATTTACAAACTCATTTTTTAACGGAAATATATAAAATTGGAATGCCTGACTATGAAAGCGATTTTGAATAGAACTTATTTTTCCATTTTATGATAATTAAATTACCTATCGAATTATAAGCTATTCCGATCACGTGATCGCCCGGTTTTCCTGCTTTCGTCGGGAAACGTACTCAAAAGCGGCAACTTAGAAGGCTTGTTATGAAAGACTTATTGTATTTTTTAAAAAACAGAAAAATGAGGGCATTTAGACAATTTCTGAATAACAACACCTGTTATTTTCATGCATTTCCGAACAAAAATAAATTAAAGCATATGTCACAAAGTTGCCCTTTTTGATTTAAGAACACCCTTAATGTCAGAGAAATGATTCTTCAAGCTCGCTCCGAAGAATTTTTCCTTGGCGCCTAAGAATTTCCAACTTTTGTCAGTCACTGAATGACTGAACATTGTGCCTACTTTAAACTTTCAGGTAATAACACCTGCTTTCGACATCATATTTGAGTTCCTTGAGTATAGACAGCCCGAAAAATGTAGTGTTTTCTTACTTTTTCTTAAATCTTCTCACAGTTATAAAAGCGAAGATATTAGGGATTTTTCTATTAATTCAGAAAAAAAAAAATATCTTGACATATACAGTGTTCTCGCTGACATTTGACCAACGTTAGTAATTTGGCTAATTAAAAATAAAAAACATTCGCCAAATGAAAAAAGTATTAGTAAAATATATTTGCCGTGTAGCACAAAAAAAAAAAAAAAATAATAAAATAAAAAAATAAAAAAATAAAAAAAAATAAAAATAAAATCTTTAATTTTTTTAATGTACTCCCTTTTTTCAATATGATCTAAAATAACCTAAGTTTTTATAACTGTGACAGCGATTGTCATTTATCTAATTTCAACTATCCGCTATAAATATAAAAAATATGTATACATTATATTATATATATATATATATATATATATATATATATATATATATGAAAAAAGAAAAAAGAAAAGGAAAAAATTGAGCACTAGCAATTTGGCGAATCTAATCGCTTGTTTACTCGCCAAATGAAGAATTTAGTCGCAATTTGGCGCATTGGCGAGCGACAGCGAGAACACTGAACATATATCAAGAACGTTTAATTAGCTTTCGTAAAAATACACAAAAAAGTTTAGTGTAAAAAAGTTCGCTTTTTCTTTAAGGTTTTTTTTAACGATTAACCACAAATATTTTGTTTTTTTGTATATGTTTCAACACTTTGGACTGTGCCTTTTACACAAATTTTATCCAATTAGCACCACTTTTTAAAAAGAACTTTCCTTAAAGTAGGCAATTTCAAAGATTCTCTGATTAAATAAAGAAAATTTTATTTTCCTTTATTACTGGTACCGAAAATTAATTTTGGAAAGAAAGATTATGTCTCCGCAGCGGAGACAACGGACTGCCAAGGGTTAATAACTGAAGACTAGGGCAAGGACGGCGAATATATGGCACGCGTATAATTATGGCGTGCCATAAGTGGCACGCTGCAGTTTATTTTTGGCACGGCATAAATTTATATTATACATTAAAACACTGCATAATTTTATAAAATGTAATAATTATTTAGATGTTGTGTTTGTTTATCTGAATTCGAATATATCGGTTGGTTGTCACCAGTGTTCTCGCTGACATTTGACTAACGTGATAAATTTGGCTAATTAAAAATAAAAAAACATTCGCCAAATGAAAAAAGTATTAGCAAAATAAATTCGCCGTGTAGCACAAAAGAAAAAAAAAAATTCTTTAATGTACTTTTTTTTCTCAATGTGTTCTAAAATACCTAAATTTTTATTACTGCGACAACGATTGTTATTAATCTAATTTCAATTATCCGCTACAAATATATTAAAAATATGTATATATGCATATTCATAAAAAAAAAGAAACAGAAAAGAAAGAAAGAAAAAACAAAAAATTGAGCACTAGCAATTTGGCGAATCTAATCACTTGTTTACTCGCCAAATAAAGAATTTAGTCGCAATTTGGCGCAATGGCGAGTGCCAGCGTGAACCCTGGTTGTCACTATCATACAGATTGAAGAAACTAAAATCTAACTAATGTAATACAATTTAGCTCAATATTGTCTCACAAAATTTTAAGAATAAGACAGAATTATAGGAGATTACTATCTTAAAAGAAAGACTAAAAAGCATTATGAGAATGGTAAAAATGCCGATGGTAAAATTTTAACAACTTGGAATTCAATACTAAAGTTGTAGATTCTGCAGTTTATTATTTTGATAATTTTTCTGAATGAAATCCTTTTCTGAAAAAATAAATATGAAAAATTCAACAAAAACATCTTGTCTAATAAGTGCAATTCAACTTACATTTTCTTAAAAATAACAAGTACGAAGGGAAGCTATCATAAGCTATTTGCATCTTAGATGAAACAATAAAAGTAATACTTAAAAAATAAATTTCAAATGTATTGTTGGAATGTTATTCCATAAGGCGTGAATAAGTGAGTTCCTCAATAATAAACAAGTTGGAAATTGCACGTGAAGCGTAGCAAATTAGGTGCGTTCGTACGATAACGAAGTTTTAAAAATATGACTCTCATATATCAATCTCATAAAATTGTAAATAGTGAATTACAATTAAAACGCTCATCAAACAATGTTCTCCCTATACCATTACGTAATGGAATACTTTTGTGTGGCCTTGTAAATCAATAACAAATGCTCTTTGCGCCACAAATTATGTAAGATGTATATTATAATATGTATTTTATAGTTACATATAAATTTTATTAAGTTCGCATGAGTGTAACACGATTAAAATGCATTTGAAACATTTTTACCCATTGACCGTAATGTAACGGAATACTTTTGATTATCCCATGTAATTGATCTATGCATCTGATTTTCATAAAATTTGACATAACTCGACAAAATTATGTAATAATTATGTATTTTAAATTTCAAACGTATAGAATATATTTGAAACTTTTTCCCCATTGACCATAATGTAATTGAATACTTTTGATTGCCCCTGTAATTGATCTATGCACACGATTATTAAAAAATTTGAAATAACTCGACAGAATTATGTAATAATTGCGCATTTAAAATTTCAAACGATTAAAATGCATTTGAAACTTTTTCCCCATTGACCGTAATGTACTGGAATACTTTTGATTGCCCCTGTAATTGATCTATGCATCCAATTTTCATAAAATTTGAAATGACTCGACAAAATTATGTAATAATTATGTATTTTAAATTTCAAACGATTCGGTTGGATAGTTTTTGCGTTGTTATATGCGGACGGACAGACGGACGGACTGAACGACCACTATAGGTGCTACGTATTATATAATTACGAACGCACCTAAAAAGAGTTAAAAGCTTTACCTTTTAGTTGACACACATTTATTTGAAGAAATAAAGTAGAATAATGATGAACAAATACTTGGAATATTTCACAAAACAAAAGAACAGATGCACAGTCTTCACAATATTTACAGAAACACAACAAATAAAGAAAAATAACTTTGAAAAGATATATTAGCTTCAGTTTGAAGCAGTTCTTGATAAATAGTAATTATTCCTTTGGAATCATAATGTATAATAATGGATTCTTAATTCTTGACAACAGTTTGCTGTCTACTACCACTTGAGTCACATTTTAAACTAAACTGTTCTAAAGTTCTCTTCCAGTGAAAACAGAAGAAATGTCTGGTACTGCCATCTGGCGGCAGATTTTGGTACAAAAGAAGCAACTGTCTAACATCTCTCCCGTTTTGTGATAGAATCTGACACCAGATGGATAAGATTTCTGCAATGCTCAAATTTGACCTTTGGCAATGGCTTTGTCATTATGTCTGCTATCATTTCATTTGTTGACAGATATTTGACATCTATTACATTTTTCATTTTCAAATCTCGTATGTAGTGATACTTTGTATCGATATGTTTAGTTCGCGACTTGAACTTTTCACTTTCAACCAATTTAATTGTTGATTGATTATCTTCAAAAATTTTAATTGGGTAATGTTGTTGTAATTTGAGATCTTTACATAGTTTTAAAATCCACAACACTTCTTGAGTTCCTTGTGACAGTGCCACATATTCCGACTCGGCTGACGATAATGTCACACATGTTTGTTTTCTCGAGAACCAAGAAATGCAGCTATTGCCTAAGAGGATTACATTTCCTGAGGTAGATTTTCTATCTGTCGTATCTTGACCCCAGTCAGCATCTGAGTATGCAACTATATTAGGATAATCTTCTGAAGAAATATGAAGTGCAAGATCTTTTGTGGTTTTTAGGTACCTTATTACCCTCTTAACAGCATTCCAGTCCTTTTGTCTTGGATTATTGCATCTTCGACTTAGGATATGTGTAGGAGCTGTAATGTCAGGTCTTGTGCATGAAGAAATATATAAAAGACTTCCGATAACTTGTCTATAGTTATCATTTGATGATAAAAGATTTTCTTCTTTTTCTAAACTATAATAGTTTGTTTCCATTGGGGTATAAGTTTTTTTGGCTTCTTCAAGCTGAAAATCTTTAACTAATTGATTTATTTTATTTGTTTGTGACAGCAGATAACTCCCATCTTCTTTTCGGTGAATTTCTATACCTAAGAAGTATTTTGTTTCTCCTAATCATGTTATGGGATAAGACTTCTTTAAATAGTTTATTACTTCATTGACTTCATTTTCATCTTCTGAGCTTATCAACATATCATCCACATATAGTATGAGATGAATTGTCTTCTTTTTTTTCTCTTTTGTAAACAAACATGGATCTGCTTCACTTTGTTTAAATCCATATGCCTTTAGAGTATTTTCTA
Organism: Maratus speculifer; assembly: GCA_964019185.1. NCBI lineage: Eukaryota > Metazoa > Arthropoda > Arachnida > Araneae > Salticidae > Maratus > Maratus speculifer. Next base: position 70,673,989 of record OZ025303.1, read on the forward strand.
TTTCTTCATTCCAGCACTTGGCGGCTTGCTTGAGACCACATATGGCCTTTTTTAATTTATAGACATTGTCTTTATTTTCTTTATCTTGAAAGCCTTCTGGTTGAAGCATGTATAATTCTTCATTATCTAATTTACCATGTAGAAAGGCTGTTTTAACATCTACTTGGAATACTTTGGCTTTACGATAAGCTGCACAGGTCAGAAAAGCTCTAATAGTTGTATGTTTGACGACAGGAGAGAAGGTTTCATCATAATCAGTGCCTAGTTGTTGAGTGAAACCTTTGGCAACTAATCGTGCTTTGCATTTTATTTCTTCTCCATTTTCATCACATTTTGTTTTATAAACCCATTTACAGCCAATTGCGCGCTTACTTTTTGGTAAAGTAACAAGTTAAAATACTTCATTTTCTTTTAAAGAGTTAAATTCTTCTTTCATAGCTTGAAACCATTTCTGTTGATCTTTTAGTGGTAATTTTAAAACATCTTTAAAAGTTTCGGGATCTTGATTTTTGGAACAACAGTCTTCAGTTTTGTAAGAAAACCTTTCTGGTGGAATTCCTTTTGTCTCTCAGCTAGAAATTCTTCTCTGTGAATTTTCTTCACTTTCTTCTGTGGTTGGGATATCTACTGATTTTCCATCAGTTTCTATTTCTTCTGCAGCATTTTCTCTTGGAATAGATTCACAATCATTTTCAAGATTTTCTTCTGAAAAATTGAAATAAATTAAATCAGAAGATCGCTCTTCAACATTTTCTGGGAAAAAATTTTCACCGTTCATATTTTCAAAAAACTGTACTGTTCTGCTTATCACAATTTTTCTTCCACCTGTATAAATTCGATATCCCTTGCTTCTTAAATCATAACCAACAAAGATTCCTTCAGTGGCTTTTTCCTCAAATTTTTGCCTCTTCTGTTTATGAACATACACATGTGCTTTGCATCCAAATACTTTAAGGTGACTCAAATTTGGCTTATGCCCATTCCACAGTTCATATGGTGTCTTTTCAGTTGATTTTGTGGGTAATCGATTTTGCAAGTAAGCTGCTGTAGCTACGGCTTCTGCCCAGAATGTTTTTGGTAATTTGGCATTTATAAGCATGGCTTTACACATTTCAATTAGAGAGCGATTCTTTCTTTCCGCAACTCCAGTTTGAGACGGTGAATATTGCGTTGTTGTTTCATGATGTATTCCTAAGTTCTTTAGGTAGTCACTATTTATTCGTTGCAATATTCTGCTCCATTGTCAGTACGCAAGGATTTAATGTTCAATCTAAATTTGTTTGTTGTTGATGCAACATACTCTTTTAATTTATCAAATACTTCATCTTTAGAGGAAATAAAATATAGAGGGTATAACGAGAATAGTCATCAATAAACGTAACGAAATATCTTTTAGGTCCCATACTATTTGTTTCAGCAGGACCGCAAACGTCGCTATATATCAGATCAAGTGGTTTTCTACTTCTGTATTGCGTTTCTTTTGGAAATGATTTTTCTGTTAGCTTAGCTTTTATACAACTTGAACATTCAGTATTATGAGAACAATTATTCACAGTAATACCTAAAGCTAAATCATCCTTTTGAATTTTCTTGATGGATTCCAAATTTCTATGACCCAGCCTTTGGTGCCATTTTAGAATGCAATTGACATTAGAACACACAGGTAATATTTCTGAAGCGCTGTATACTTTTTCATTTGTGATTGTGGGTTTTATTTTTAATCTGTATAACCCCTCATCAGCTTTTGCATCTGCAACTAATATGTTACCCTTTTTAATTAAACACATATCATCTTTAAATGTTACAACAAAACCTTTCTCAGTGCAAGACTGTACAGACAACAAATTACTGTCTAACTCAGGAACATAAAGCACATGATCTAGTGTAATTTTATTTGTTTTACCATTAAGTGTTTCAATATTAAAAGTATTAACAATATTAACATTTACCCTTTCCTTTTGCAGTACATTTAGTTCCATTAGCAATTGTAATTGTATCTTTACTTGAATTTTTTAATTCTGAGAACAATTCTAAAGAATTAGCTAAATGAACAGACGCGCCTGAATCAATAACAAAAGTTAACTTTTTGTTTTGATTTCCATTTTGTTGAGATTTCATAACAAAACCTGAAGAATTTGATTCTTTCATTAATTCATGATAGTTTTGAGAATTTGGTGGATTTTCATTTTGACTAGCAGTAGAAGCAGAGAAATTATTTTGTTTTTTAAACTGTTGACGTGATCTATCGTGAGTAAAATTTGGTTTTGTTTTGTTACTGTTGTTATTCTTTAAGTGGGTACAATCTTCACGGTTGTGATTGGTTCTTTTACAATGAGAACAAAAATTTCTTTTATTCAAATGTTTTGGTTTATCCCTATTACCCTTTAAAGCAAAATATTCAAAATTTGTTGAAATTTGTTTTATTTCAACTCTTCTAAGATATTCATTAATTAACTTGTTTTGAACATATTTTAATGATAAATCTGTTTCATATTTACTTTCAATAGCAGTTATAAAGGTACTATAAGAATTTGGTAAAGAAAAGAGCAAAATAGCTATTAAATTATCATCTTGTATTACTTCACCTATACTTCTTAATTTTTCTGCCAATTCTAAGACAGAATTTATATGTTCCTGCATTTTAATACTTTCATTATATTTAATGGAATACAACTTCCTAAGAAGATAAAGTTTATTTGTAAGATTTACCCTTTCATGCACAGATTTCAATTGATCATATGTTTCTTTAGCACTTTTAGCATGTCTAACATGAACAATTTGAGAATCTGAGATATTTAAACAAATTAATGCTCTAGCATTTCTATCATTTTTCACCCAATTGTCATCATTTTCTTTTTTAGGTTCAAATACAACATCATATAAACCTTCTTTGATTAACAATTGTTCCATTTTAAACTTCCAAACCGAATAATTATCATCTGTTAACTTATCAATATAATGAGATTCTTTAAGACTAGACATCATTATATAATAATATTTGCTTATTTCACAGAAAATAAGCAAATTATATCTTATATCTTATATCTAGATATTATATCTTATTAATTTACAACAATAAAACATTATAAACTCATATATAATGCTAATTATGAAATAAGAACATAATAGAATTCTTGAGAACAATTTTAAAAGTTACTTCTGGTTTCAAGAAATTTTTCTTAAAAATTCAAAATTCTTTGTTTAAAACATATATTTGTATTTTCAACTAATAAATAATAAATTTCAATAGGAAACAAGCAAAATAATTTCTTTTCATATCAACAAATAATAGTTTTGGTTTCAAAACAAGAAAAATTCTTTGAATTTTCTTTTCTATCATTCACTTCTAAAAAATACAATATTCAGAAAATAATCTTTTCTTTTGAATTTAAATATTATATTTTCTGTTTTCATATTATTATATTTAAATTTTTGAGACTCATTTCTCAGTCTCATAATCAACAATGTTGGAATGTTATTCCATAAGGCGTGAATAAGTGAGTTCCTCAATAATAAAAAAGAGTTAAAAGCTTTACCTTTTAGTTGACACACATTTATTTGAAGAAATAAAGTAGAATAATGATGAACAAATACTTGGAATATTTCACAAAACAAAAGAACAGATGCACAGTCTTCACAATATTTACAGAAACGCAACAAATAAAGAAAAATAACTTTGAAAACATATATTAGCTTCAGTTTGAAGCAGTTCTTGATAAATAGTAATTATTCCTTTGGAATCATAATGTATAAAAATGGATTCTTAATCCTTGACAACAGTTTGCTGTCTACTACCACTTGAGTCACATTTTAAACTAAACTGTTCTAAAGTTCTCTTCCAGTGAAAACAGAAGAAATGTCTGGTGCTGCCATCTGGCGGCAGATTTTGGTACAAAAGAAGCAACTGTCTAACATGTATAACATCAAATATTATCCATACATTTTAATGCTGAAGACAAAATTTTAAATAATTCTGATTGATTATTATTAAGTTCGTGAATTTTTTTATTGTTGGCATGTTACGATCACATTAAGTATAGGGTGTTTATAAAGTCCCGAACCCATTTAATGTTTAATAACACATAAAATAATAAATATAGATTAAAATTAATAACATAAATGGTTAGATAGACTCAAAAAGTTTCATGATTCTTGTCAATGAGCTTCCACGTGACGCAATAGCCTCTGTAGATTCAGACATGCTTGCCGCTACCTGGCGTGAAATTGACTATCGACTTGATATTCTCCGTGCGACGAAGGGGGCACGCGTGGAAGCTCACTGACAAGGGTAATGAAACTTTTTGAGTTTATCTAACCATTTATGCTATTAATTTTAATCTATATTTATTATTTTATGAGTTATTAAACATCAAAATGAGTCCGTAACTTTATAAACACCCTGTATATTTGGAAAAATTTGATACGTGCATATAAAAAAGTTCGCCGTCTTTGTTTTAGGACATCAAAAAGTAAAATTTATCTCAAAACTAATGATTGAAATCAGCTGTAAACTTATATATCCATGCTTTTTACAATTATAGATATTGTTTTAAATGAAAACTGGTCAAATATGGCAAGTCTAAAGCTTTCTTCTATCTTATGCTTGTTAATAGTTCCTGAAAAATGCACCATACTAGCGCTACCGGTGGTTTAAACTAAAATCTAGTCAGCAACCACTTACGCCAGCTAATAACTGAATCTAAAGTTTGATGAAAATCCATGCATTAGCTCTTCAAATAGAACTATTGCGATGCTCACGAATAATGCACTATGCCAGCGCCACCTGTAGAACAATTTGTACCAAAACATAATCCAGAGCCAGACCATGTTATATCAAGTATTAACTAAATATAAAGTTTTATGAAAAATCCATGCACTTCTTCTTGAGATATAGCTAGTGTGGAATTGTAAGTAATGCCACATAGCAGCGCCATCTGTCGAGCAATATGCACCAAAACCTAATAAAATCTAGTTTATATCAAGGTCTCACAGAATCTAAAGTTTTGTGAAATTCCATGCATTAATTCTTGAGGTAGAGCTATTGTCATAATCACGAAAAATGCACCATGGTAGCGCCACCTCTTGAGCGATTTGCACCAAAACGTAGTCAACACCATCTTATATAAAGTATTAACAAAATCAAAAGTTTTATGAAAGCAGCGCCACCTATTCAGCTATGAACGCCAAAAACTAATCAGATCTAGTTTATATCAAGGTCTAACAAAATCTAAAGTTATGTGAAATTCTGTGCATTAGTTCTTGAGATAGAGCTAGAGCGCCCACAGAATTTTTATCACATACAGACAGACATTTTGCAAAAACATGTTTATCGGGTTCTCTGACCCTAAAAAGTGTAAATCCGTCGAAAACTGGATTTCGAAAATCCTCATGAATCCAATACTTTCTTGTACAGATAGAAAAAAAAAAAAAAAAGAAAGAAAAGAAAAGAAAAGAAAAGAAACAAAAATGCGTGAAGAGTTGGGTTTATGAATTGTATCGTAATACATATTAATTGGAATTTTTGGAAGGAAAATAATAAATAAAAGTTTTTCACCCAATTAAAATTAGCATCCCTGAATATTTAATTATATGAAAATGTAAGAAAAAACATGCAATCGGAGCCTTTTTTCCATTTTATCTTGTTCAAAGGAACTAAAATACTGTGTCAAAAGTGTATGCTAACATTGAAAAATTCAAAGTCGATACAATTTTTAATATGTCGATAATTTCTATTTCAAAATTCGAATTCACATTCGAAAAGTAGACACGATTCCTAATCGAAGAGTATTTTTTGTATCTTCCTGCCTCAATAAGTCGATTGAAAAATATGAAGATGTTTTCCATTTTCTTCAACGATTGTACAATCTCATAATTAAAAAGAAAAAGAGAGAGGGAAGGGAAAAAAAATGAAATATTGCTCTGACATGAAATGGCAAGTAGCAAAAATGAATTCGCCCGCCCCAAATCCACAAATAAAAAAATAAAAAAAAAGAATTTATCAGATTTACAAATTTTTAGAAACGAGCTTTTTCAGCAGATTTTAACCCCAACTTTTTCCCAATGGACCTTATGCACGTCACGTCACAAGGAAAAGAGTCTAGAAATTCCGTAACGAGAAAAAAAAAAACCTAACACTCCGGCTAACGTCGCTTCAGTTTGGCAGACTTCGGTACGGTATTCTTCGGTAGACTTCGGCAGACATTGACGCGGTATTTTTCAGATATTTTGAGAATATCCAGTCTTAAACTTATGTTTTTCATTTCAGCTACCATAAACGTATAATTTCAATGATAAAAATTCCTGATTAACCTACATGTATTGTAAGATAATAAAAATATTTTAAACGATATTAACTTCTCATTTGTTCAATACAAGAAAAAAAATTGTTATCGGTCATCACGCTCAAAATGTTTAACTTGAATTAATATCAAAAACAAAAAAAAAAAAACAAAAAAAAAAAAAAAAAAACTGCATAAATAAAAATCAAATAAATAATTTTAATTGCATAAGTTGATAAAAAATGCTATGCAATAGCTTTACCGCGGCAGTCCCCGAGTGCCACACGCATTTCTTTTTCTTTTTTTTTTTTTTTTTTTTTTTTTTTTTGCCGTCCGTCCGTCTGTCTGTCTGTCTGTCTGTCAGTCTGTAAACGCTCTATCTCCCGAACAAATTGAGATAGAGACTTGAAATTTTGTATGTACTTAGTATGTAAGAATGGGACGAAGCCTATTTAATATCAGTAACCTCGATTATCCGGAACTATTTTTTTCGGAATCTCGAAAAATCCATTCTGATGAAAGGTATATAAAAATTTTCGAATTTTTTTATTTTAAAGAGTGGATGTAAAAGGCAATAAAATAACACAAATTTTGCATAAAGAACGAAGTCGATCGAATTATTAGTTGCCGAGATATGTGTAATCCTGTTTTCCGCATTCTTTGATTTTTCATGACCTTGTATTTCAATCAAATTTCAATTCAAAGATATATTACTTACCCATCATACGTAGTATAGGGTAAGTCTTGCAATCGTTTTGAAAATCGAAAAAATTTTTTGACGGATTTACACGTTTTAGATAGTGGAGATTCCGAGAAACATATTTTTAGAAAAAAAATTTTGCCGTCCGTCTGTCTGTCTGTCTGTCTGTGTCTGTCTGTCTGTAAACGCTCTATCTCCCGAACAAATTGAGATAGAGACTTGAAATTTTGTATGTAGTTAGTATGTAAGAATGGGACGAACCCTATTTAATATCAGCAACCTCGATTATCCGGAACTATTTTTTTCGGACTCTCGAAAAATTCGTTCTGATGAAAGGTATATAAAAATTTTCGAATTTTTTCGTTCTAAGGAATGAACGTAAAAGGCAATAAAATAACACACATTTTGCATATAAAACGAAGTCGATCGGATTATTAGTTGCCGAGATATTTGTAATCTTGTTTTCCACATGCTTCGATTTTTCATGACCCTGTATTTCATTCAAATTTCAATTCAGAAGTATATTTTAACTGGAAATGAGACGCTTAATCCGACGCAGTTAATTGTTAGTTAATAGAATTATTATTTTTGGAGTTATAAGGATGTTTCTTTTACGCAGTTCGGTACTACTTGGGTAGTTTAGCGTTTTATATAATTTGTCGAAATTGGTACATCAGCAGTTCTTTAATAGAGCATTACTATGTATATTAACAATATTTAAATTTTGTTTATGAATTGCAATGCATTGTATAAATAGTTTCACATGTTTTATTTTCATATACATATCCATGATGGGTAAGTATTACGGTGGCCACCAACGACTAGTTTTAATTGGTAATGAGACGCTTCATCCGACGCAGTAAATTGTTAGTTAATATGATTATTATTTTTAGAGTTATAAGGATGTTTCTTTTACGCAATCCGGTATTACTTGAGTATTTTGGCGTTTTATAAAATTTGTCGAATTTGGCTCATCAGCAATTCATTAATAAAGCATGACAATGTATATTAAAATTATTTAAATTTGCGTTAAAATTTTATTTTGGAATCGCAGTGCATTTTATAAATATTTTACACATGTTTTATTTCCATATTTTATATTATGCATATCCATGATGGGTAAGTATTACGGTGGCCCCCAACGACTAGTTTTTATTCTTTGGGGGGGGGGGGGGGTTATGAGAGGTAGTATGTTTTAGTAGAGGTTTTACCTACTCAGGCCAAATCTCTTTTCATAATACTCGGATTAGCTACTATCAGATTCATCAACTTTTCGAGCAATTTTTGAGCCAATACTTGATTTTCTCCAGCTTTTCGCGAAATAGTGTCTCAACATTTTCTGTGGTAGCAAACAACAATATCCCCAAACTTTTTTCTGCAGTTCTAAAAAGGTCTCCGCTTGTGGCTTGTCGCGACTTTTTTCTCCAACTTTCAACATTTCAACCATTTGGAGATAACTATTGATACGAGTTAGCGATAAATATTAACGGCCAGTGGTGAATTCAGGGGGAGGGGGGGTCATCCCCCCGGGAAAACTTGAAATCTTGCGTTTTCAATGATCAAAAAGTACAATTTTTCCTTCGGAACTCTATAATGTCCCCCCCCCCCCCTCGAAGTCACTGAAATCCCTCCCGGAGAAAAGTGTCTGAATTCAACACTGTTAATGGTTAGTACTTAGAAGTACTGGTTTTCCTTTGATTTTAGCCACGACAATGGACTTTATGCACACAAGATGAGGTCGAGGCTAAAATTCGTCTGCTGGCGGTATTTACCAATGACCTATAATACCTACGTATATGAGAAAGTCAATGGTATTTACTGGCGGTGTTTAGCATAGCAGTCTATGGAGTGTAAATTATTAATGCTTGTTTGTTAGAAATACCGGAAAAAAATTCTTTGTTGAAGCGGCATATACTTAATATATTGTAATATAAATTCAAAATTGTTGTTCTGCTTGCAAGAAAATTTTCTAAATTTGTAAATTTTCTATTAAAATGTATCCAGAAAGGCTGAAATCGTCTGCTAGCGATGTTTGCACTTGCGCATTCAGGCATTCTGACGGTGCAGTGACCAGAATAACAGGTTAGCATAAGGAAAGGGCAGCTGACGTCACTGTGGGCTCTTGGGCAAGCTGTTTTCGCCCGTGCTTCGTTATAGCATCAAATCTACATATGAATTCAGGCATTTTGATTGGTCTACAAATTTTATAATTGTCTGCTTGCTATGATTGGGCTACGTCGTCAAGATGATTCCTACAATGATCGCTATGACAAAAATGTAACGGTAGATTGGTTGACAGAAGTGTTTGTTTGTAAACATGCCGCGCTACGAAAATTAGATCGCGAGTTATAAGTATTTTAAATTTTCCGAATCTCACCGCGGGGGTCTCCTGTCACCAAAAATTAACACTGTCTCATAATAAATTACCAAACAAAATTTGGCCGCACTACGAAAATTAGATCGCGAGTTATAGGCATTTTAAATTTTTCGACCCTCACCATGGGGGGTCTCCTGTCAGTAAAAGTAACACTGTCTCATAGTAAATTACCAAACAAAATTTGGCCGCACTACGAAAATTAGATTGTGAGTTATAAGCTTTTTAAAATTTTCGACCCTCACCATGGGGGATCTCCTGTCACCCAAAGTAACATTGTCTGATAATAAATTACCAAACAAAATTTGGCCGCGCTACGAAAATTAGATCGCGAGTTATAAGCATTTTAAATTTTTGACCCTGACCGTGGGGGGTCTCCTGTCACCAAAAGTAACACTGTCTCATAATAAATTACCAAACAAAATTTGGCCGCGGTACGAAAATTATATCGCGAGTTATAAGCATTTAATTTTTTTACCCTCACCGTGGGGGGGTCTCCTGTCACCAAAAGTAACACTGTCTCATAATAAATTACCATACAAAATTTGGCCGCACTACGAAAATTAGATCGCGAGTTATAAGCATTTTAAATTTTTGACCCTCAGCGTGGAGGGTCTCCTGTCACCAAAAGTAACACTGTCTCACAGTAAATTACCAAACAAAATTTGGGACCGCACTACGAAAATTAGATCGCGAGTTATAAGCATTTTAAAATTTTCGACCCGCCCCATGGGGGATCTCCTGTCACTAAAAATTAACGCTGTCTCATAATAAATTACCAAACAAAATTTGGCCGAGCTACGAAAATTGATCGCGAGTTATAAGCATTTTAAAATTTTCGACATTCACCGTGGGGGGTCTCCTGTCACCAAAAATTAACACTCTCTCATAATAAATTACCAAACAAAATTTGGCCGCGATACGAAAAGTAGATCGCGAGTTATAAGCATTTTAAAATTTTCGACCCTCATCGTGGGGGTCTCCTGTCACCAAAAATTAACACTGTCTCATAATAAATCATCAAACAAATTTTGGCCGCGCTACGAAAATTAGATCGCGAGTTATAAACATTTTAACTTTTTCGACCCTCACCGTGGGGGGTCTCCTGTCACCAAAAGTAACATTGTCTCATAATAAATTACCAAACAAAATTTGGCCGCGCTACGAAAATTGATCGCGAGTTATAAACATTTTAACTTTTTCGACCCTCACCGTGGGGGGTCTCCTGTCACCAAAAGTAACATTGTCTCATAATAAATTCCCAAACAAAATTTGGCCGCGCTACGAAAATTGATCGCGAGTTATAAACATTTTAAATTTTTCGACCCTCACCGTGGGTGGTCTCCTGTCACCAAAAATTAACACTCTCTCATAATAAATTACCAAACAAAATTTGGCCGCGCTACGAAAATTAGATCGCGAGTTATAAACATTTTAACTTTTTCGACCCTCACCGTGGGGGGTCTCCTGTCACCAAAAATAACATTGTCTCATAATAAATTACCAAACAAAATTTGGCCGCGCTACGAAAATTGATCGCGAGTTATAAACATTTTAACTTTTTCGACCCTCACCGTGGGGGGTCTCCTGTCACCAAAAGTAACATTGTCTCATAATAAATTACCAAACAAAATTTGACCGCGCTACGAAAATTGATCGCGAGTTATAAACATTTTAAATTTTTCGACCCTCACCGTGGGTGGTCTCCTGTCCCCAAAAATTAACACTCTCTCATAATAAATTACCAAACAAAATTTGGCCGCGCTACGAAAATTAGATCGCGAGTTATAAGCATTTTAAAATTTTCGACCCTTACCATGGGGGGGGGATCCCCTTTCACCAAAAATTAACACTGTCTCATAATAAATTGCCAAACAAAATTTGGCCGTGCTACGAAAATTAGATCGCGAGTTATAAACATTTTAAATTTTTCGATCCTCACCATTGGGTGGGTCTCCACTCACCAAAAATTAACACTGTCTCATAATAAATTACCAAACAAAATTTGGCCGCGCTACGAAAATTAGATCGCGAGTTATAAGCATTTTAAATTTTACGATCCTCACCATTGGGTGGGTCTCCACTCACCAAAAATTAACACTGTCTCATAATAAATTACCAAACAAAATTTGGCCGCGCTACGAAAATTAGATCGCGAGTTATAAGCATTTTAAATTTTTCGATCCTCACGATTGGGTGGGTCTCCACTCACCAAAAATTAACACTGTCTCATAATAAATTACCAAACAAAATTTGGCCGCGCTACGAAAATTAGATCGCGAGTTATAAGCATTTTAAATTTTTCGATCCTCACCATTGGGTGGGTCTCCACTCACCAAAAATTAACACTGTCTCATAATAAATTACCAAACAAAATTTGGCCGCGCTACGAAAATTAGATCGCGAGTTATAAACATTTTAAATTTTTCGATCCTCACCATTGGGTGGGTCTTCACTCACCAAAAATTAACACTGTCTCATAATAAATTACCAAACAAAATTTGGCCGCGCTACGAAAATTAGATCGCGAGTTATAAGCATTTTAAATTTTACGATCCTCACCATTGGGTGGGTCTCCACTCACCAAAAATTAACACTGTCTCATAATAAATTACCAAACAAAATTTGGCCGCTCTACGAAAATTAGATCGCGAGTTATAAACATTTTAAATTTTTCGATCCTCACCATTGGGTGGGTCTCCACTCACCAAAAATTAACACTGTCTCATAATAAATTACCAAACAAAATTTGGCCGCGCTACGAAAATTAGATCGCGAGTTATAAGCATTTTAAATTTTACGATCCTCACCATTGGGTGGGTCTCCACTCACCAAAAATTAACACTGTCTCATAATAAATTACCAAACAAAATTTGGCCGCGCTACGAAAATTAGATCGCGAGTTATAAGCATTTTAAATTTTTCGATCCTCACCATTGGGTGGGTCTCCACTCACCAAAAATTAACACTGTCTCATAATAAATTACCAAACAAAATTTGGCCGCGCTACGAAAATTAGATCGCGAGTTATAAACATTTTAAATTTTTCGATCCTCACCATTGGGTGGGTCTCCACTCACCAAAAATTAACACTGTCTCATAATAAATTACCAAACAAAATTTGGCCGCGCTACGAAAATTAGATCGCGAGTTATAAGCATTTTAAATTTTACGATCCTCACCATTGGGTGGGTCTCCACTCACCAAAAATTAACACTGTCTCATAATAAATTACCAAACAAAATTTGGCCGCGCTACGAAAATTAGATCGCGAGTTATAAGCATTTTAAATTTTTCGATCCTCACCATTGGGTGGGTCTCCCAATGGTGAGGCTACATTATCCTACCTTGTTTTATCTTAAAACGATTCTTTTCTATACACATTCTATCAGGTATTTTTATTATTGAAACTATAGATTTATAGTAACTGAAATAAGATATATAAGCAGGGACGTAGCTACCGTGGAGCAGTTGGAGCAAACTGCTCCATGCGCACGAATCCTAAGGGCGCAAAATTAGAGAGAGTAAAATAAAGATTTGTAAAAATATTTGCGTTTTTTATTTTTGTTATTAATTACATATTATAGATGAATCATTTTACAATTAGCGTATTCCTATTATATTTTACCTTCTGTTTAATTTCAACTATTTCGATTTAAAATAGCTTTTTATACACAGTTAAAAAAATTACTTCTGTTCCCGAAATTCTAATTTTAATTCATACCACATTGCAGCGTCAATTAACTTCTCTAAGACCGTTTCAGCATGCTTGATATTTTTCTGAAACTTTTCCGTAGACGATAATTGAAGATTTTTATATTTTGAAGTAATCAAAACTTATAGCTCCAAGCCAAAAAAATTAAAATAATTAATTTCATTTGTATTTGAAATTGCATTTAGGTTTATTTCAGGGAAAGTACAATTGAAAAAGAACATTTGTTAATGTCTTAATTTATTAATTTGCATACTATTGAAGAAAGTAAAAACTATAAAAGATTAAATTTTGAGTGAATAATGATAAAAAATTATTTTCATTATTCAAAATATTAGAATACTAAAATTGGTGGTTCAAAAAATTAGAATACTTATGAATTTTCGTGACTGGTTCAGAAATTTGCCTAAATGAAGCATAAAATTAGCTTCTGCAGGACTTCTTCTTAAGTTATAAAAATGATTTTGTGTAAAACATGTGTCGTTCGTCCGACACAACGGAGTATTACAAAGCATCGTATTATTGATTTGCATAAAGAAGATCGTAATGAGCGATATATCACCAGTTACTTAAAATATTTTCACCAATTGTTAGTGGAGTAATAAAGTAGTAATTTAACGATGGTCATTTTGAAAACAAGCATCTGAATAGCGGCCTTAAAGCCAAAAACTACTCAAAGAGATGATGGAAAGCTGAAGAGTGTTTAGTCTGTGAATAAATCTACAATATATACAAGCCGTCTCCATAAATTTGGGATTCTCCATAAATTTATATCTCGTGTACCAAAGCCCCCCATAACTATTAAAAAAATGAAAAAGAGTGAAGTGTGCAAAATAAATAAATAAATAAAATAAAATAAAATAAAATAAAATAAAAGCTGTTATGGGGTTTGGATGATTGGAAAAAAATTGTTTAGTAATGAAAGTGTGTTTTGCTTAACGTATGGTAATCAAAGTGTTCTTGTATGGCGAGTGAAGCAAGAAGCATATGACAAGGACTCAGGACCGGCGCCAGGGGTGAGGCAAGTGAGGCAGCCGCCTCAGGGCGCACCGTAAAAGGGCGGCATTTGTCTCGCATATTTGTAATTTTAAAATAAACAACTGATGGCTATTCAAGAAAATTTGAAAAAGTTTTGTTTTGACAGTAAAAATGAAGATCTGATGAATCCCCTGCCCGCACCTTTAACCCGGGAGTACGAGCGCAGGGCCTAAAAGACCCGGATTGCGTATGGTTTTTTACAATTGCAACCACTAATTTTTTCAAGTAATCTTCAACTTATTTTATCGCAAGATTTGTAAGAATTGTTTCCGTCTAAATAAACCGACTATTTTAATTTGATTTTATTGGTGACAAAGTTAAAACCATTCATATCCTGGATAAGTTTCCGTTCTCCCGGGTTAAAAAAAAAAGCTGTTTTAAGATGTATGGGGAGGAGGGGGGAGGACGCATTTTTTATTCTGGTGGAGAATTCATTTTTTTCATTAACTAATGTTTAGTTTTGTTTGCTAAGCATTTTTTAAATCGGAATTAAATGACATTTCCACAAGTCGATACTGCTATACATTGCAAAGTTAGGTGGATTGTATGAATACAAAGTCATGGATGGTTTTATCAATAAAAAATTATGAATACACGGATATTTAGATAACTGTAGCAAACTTGAAGAAATTTGATTATCCTGATTTTGATTATTGTAGTTTTGAGGACGTTTAAAAAATTTGATATTATCTGATATGAAACAAAAGTTTTGAAAGCAAAAGAAGTATTACAAAGCTGTGCTCAATAATGAAATGTAACTTTCAACATTGTATATTTATAAAACCTACAATAATTTTTATGAAGAATGATCGTATGGACTTGCGAATGATGTTATTTGATCCAGAATTTGAAAATACATAAAAAATGACACCCACTTCACCTAATTTTAAAAAGTTACCCTTAAAAAGTTAAAAGTTAGTTAAAAGATGTATCGTCACCTCTCCCCCCCCCCCCCCCCCCATCCCCGAAAAAAAAAGCAGCAAGGTAAAGCTTTATTTTGGGGGGACTGATCGAGCTTTCGTGTCTAGTGACAAAACGATGTTTTCCCCCATATTTTCGTGCATGGCTATCAGTTACTGTAAAATCCTGTTTTAACGTCATAAAATATAATTTTTGCTATTTTATTCGTAAATCGTGCCAAACTTTGAAAACATTGATCGTATCGACTTGCAGATGGTGTCATTCGTTTTAGAATTAGAAAATAAATCCATAGGAAACCATATACCTCATTTGACTTACTTAAAAAATGCTGAACCCCCCCCCCCCCCTTCTAATCAGTGTTTTAAAAAAAACTTCCTCTTGCTTTTTTAAACATGATAAACTTTTATTTTTCCGGGGGAGGGGGGATTCCTCGTATTTTCATTTCTATTGCCAAAATAAAGTTTTCCAAATTTTGGTAATTGGACATAAAATTGTTTAAAAAAAGTATTTTATTTGTAATGTATATTTAACATGTAATCCATTGTATGTAATTTATTAATTAAGAATTAGGTTTTAAACTTTAAAACTGGTTTAGTAAAAATTGTCTTACGTATTTTTTAAAATTTTTACCGATTTTTAGTGAGATTTTTAATGCCATTCTTAGTGGGTTTTTCATTCTGCTGCAGCTTTTTTTATATTCGTAAAAAATGTTTTAAATTTTTTGTCTAATGTAGTACATTTTGTACATCACGATTGCAGAAAATTTTGCAGTTTTTAGCTTTTTTTGCGTTTTGCGGTGATATTTTGACATCCTCAAAGGCAAATTTTGTCTCCTGCAATTTTCAATGGATTTTTTGCATTATTTCGCTTTTAATGCCTTTTATATATATATATTCGGAAGTGAATTCCTGTCATAATGCTTTAGCTGTCATAGTGATAAATTTTGTACAGTAGCGAATTTTTAACAGATTTTTAATTTCTTTCCTCGATTTTTTGGCATTAATGAAAGGAAATGTATTTTAATGTTTAAGATTAATATAAAAAATTCTTTCCAATGCAGTTTACTTTCATGGAGCGATTTTTGTAATTTTTCTATCATTTTGCAGCATTTTTTAAAAAATCGTTTGTAATATTAGTTGAATTAAAATTTTTTAGCCTAATATAGTGAATTTTATCAGCTGCTATTTAAAGAAATTTAGTGTTTTTTTAGCATTTTTACATTTTTTTTTTTTTTTTTTTTTTTTTTACACACAATTTTTTGACATATGGCGAGGAGTTCCGGTTATTATCTTCTCACTGTAAAAAAAAAAAAAAAAAGTAATCCTACAGAAGTAAAGTTGCCGAAATCTGTATGGCTACAAACGTTTTATTTGTACACTGTACAAGAGAAGTTGTAAATCTACAAAACAAATTTTTGTAAAGCTGCAGAAATCTGTAACTTTACAAACGAGTCCACTAAAATTACAGTTATCTTACAAAAATTTTATCTGAAACCTGGGTTGCAGTTGCATGAAAAATTCTTCGAATCCCAGTCTCCTAAAAATTTTGTAGTAATCTTACACATTTTTTGATTTTCAGTGCTGTTACAAGATCAATATCTGTTACAAGGATTTTTGCTGTTGCCGTGACTTAAAAAGTTCTAGAAATCCCAGTTTCCTAGAAAACTTTTAATAACCTTACAGATTTTTTTTTTTTTGTTTTTTTTACATTTGTAGGAAAATATATTCAATTTTGTTCTGAAATTTTTAAAAAACTACCTTTTAATGGTTTTATTCATTTTTCTGAGTTTACGGCGATTTTTTTTATTATTATTTTCTGGGAAGGAATTTTATGTAAAAAAATTAGTCAAATATATTAAAATTTCTCCTCTGCGCTTTTTGTATATTTATTTATTTTAAATGCCATTTTCAATGCGATTGTTAGAGATGACTATTATTATTTTATTTATTTATTTATTTATTCTGCGTTCTGCAGCGAGTTTTTGGCATTCATTACGCAAAATTTTAACGTAAGTATAGGAAATTTCTTCCTTCGCGTTTTGCGATTTTTAATGCAATGTCTGGCAATTTTTTTTTTTTTTTGGGGGGGGGGAGGGGGTTCGTGGTCTTTTGACATTCATAAAAGGATTACTTTTCAAACATTTAGTCTAATATTATTAAGATGTCTTGGGGGTAATAACATCACGTTAAGATTCTACAAAATTTCACAGGTTAATTTAAGGGGACATTGGATTTTTTTTTTTTTTTTTTTCAATCATAGCAATATGAAATTTTTTACCAAAAAGCATATAGAACACCTTTAAAAAACTTTTCCAATTATTTTAAAATTCTTTTTTTCAATGAGACCTACTCAATGCGAAACCTCCTCAGCACGCGCGCGTCTGAACATATCTTAAGAAGACATAAAGCGAGTAATTACCTAATTTACAAAATTTTTGCGGATGGTGCCATGGATGAATTTTGAAGATCGATTGTAAATCAATCAGGAAAAACAAAATCATCAAAACACGAAAACTTAACAAATGCGTGTTCAATTTGTTGCTAGCATTCAGCAGTGAAATGCAGTCGTTAAATCCCATATTTACTGGCTATTCTCATTGGCTGCTTTGTAATCGCGGACTGGTGCCTGGCCTCTAACCTGGCTGCTTCGTTGCAGTAGATTGGTGGAAAGCAGCAAAGATCCCCTTACCCAGTAAATTTTAATTAAAAATTTTTTTAATGGAAATTTAAAAATCCGGCCGTGAAATACATTTTTTGGCGTTAGCATCCATACATGACACAAATTTTAGAGACCTGGGTGTTGTAATTTCAGGTGTCGTAATTTTTTTTTCTTTTTTACATTTGTAAAAATAATTTAGTTAGAAAATTTTAGCCTAATCAAAGTATATTTTATCCTACGCGATTTTCAATGGAACTTTTATCTTCCTTTTCAATTTTTTGATATTAATAAAATAAAATCGGCTCCAAACATTTATCCTGAACCTACTGGTTCCAATGTGGTTTTTAACGTTCTTTTTTTCTTTCGCGTTTTCCCCCCTTTAACGAATTTTTATTATGTTACTATTGTTAGTAAAGTTTAGCCCACTGTTGTAAATTTTGTCAAACTTTATTACTATTTTCAGCGTAATACATTAAATTTATTCCTCCGAGCTTTTTTTATTTTTCGCGACTTTTAACGAAATTTTCAACATGAGTTTTTAACATTCGTAAAATGAATGCTGTTACAAACTTTAACTGCGACTTTATTTATAAAAAAAAACTGCTTTTAGAATAGTTTAAACTGCTATAGTAAATTTTGTTTTTCTGCAATTTTTTTAATCTTTAGCGATCTTTACGATTTTTTTTTTTTTAAGTTTTGAAGCAATTTTTCAACATTATTTAAAAGGAATCCGGTTTTAATATTCTAACCTAATATATTAAAATGTGCCCTCTTTTCAGTTAAACTTGTTCGAAATTCGCTTAGCGATTCCAAGTTTGCTCTAATAAGTTTATATTATATATAATAGTATTTATTATGTATATATATATGTAATTAAAAAAAAAAAAAAATTTGCGCCATTTTTTTTTATTCTCTCTTAGCTTCAGTTCTAAATTTGTGGAACATATTTCAATCTTAGTTTCGTAACTTGTAACAGCTAAAATTCTTTTTCTTACTTTAGTTATTAATAAATTATTTCTTGCTTCTCAAAAAGGCGGGAAGTATTTCGTAAGCTTTTTACTTTCTGGCATATTCCTGCGATTTTAATTTTATTTTTTATTTTTTATCATCGCGTGACAAGTGTTACTACGCGTTGCTAAAGGGCTTAGTGTTCCGAGGAAAAAATATAGTTCTTGCCAATAGACCGCCTATTACGGCCAATTAGAATTGATCATTTTGTCCGTTAGAGGCTCGAGTCCATCCTGATTGGATTTTTAAAATGATTGACGCGGAGTAGGAGGGCGCTAGTTTTGTCGTGAAAATGATTTTTTTCATTTGGCTTTTCAGGAGAGTAGAATGCACCTTTTCTTTAAACTATCAAGACGCGCGTTTTATTGCTCCGCTGAATTAGAATGCATTTTTTCTTAAAAAACTACTCGGAAGCCATGTCATGTTTCCCGAGAATGCGATTGACTTTCAAAAATTATTAGGATGCTGTTTCTTCTTTCTCCCCAAAATTCTAATATTGTGGAATGTAGCTTAATCACGGAGTTGGTGAAGTGGAAGTTATTCGATGAGAGTGCCAAGGTGATTGCGTGAAAGAACTTAACTTATTTATGAGTTCTAATAAAATTAATTTAAAGACTGCTTGATTGAACTTTCTTATGGGGAAATAGCCCAATAAACTCATCCACTGCTGGTCAAATTGCCGGAGCGACTGCTCAGCTCGTCCCACTGTTGATTCTTGGTAGTAGTAATCTGTTCTGCCTCATAGATGGTGTGCCACTGGAACTTGTACATTGTTATGGAACATCGATCTCGTCGAATCATTACATATTAGCCGGTAGGATTTCTTAAATGAACCTGCATACGTCTCTAGAGAATTCTTCGCAACGCTGTGTGTGCACGTGCCATTTTCGCCGAGCTTGAAACTAATTGCTGGAACTTCGGCCTTTGTTTATTACTCATCTTGAACCGACATGAATCAATCTGTGAAAAAAGATCGTCTTATAAAGTTTTGTTTGTAATTATGTGTGGTATCTACATCTACAAATATTTTAATTGTGAAATATACCTCGCATTCTAGTGAGAAACTTTTCAACTGTGAGATATGCAACCAAACTGTGAGATATGCAAAATAAAAATTACAAAAGATCACCTGCATGAAATCAATTCAACATCATTTTCTTTTATTTATTTATTTAATGTATTTTCTAGGTAAAAGTGCATAAATATTTTGATAAATTTTCATTTCATAATAAATGAACACCTGCTGTATGGTTGCGAAACTACGGTAGATTCCATCAGTAATACAAGATAATTGAAATTTACACCTGTGAGTCGTATCTACGAAGTTCTTTATTTTGTTTAGTTTAATAAAAAATTAGGTATTTGAACAAGGCCACATCGAACATGTCTGTAAGTTATTATTTATTATTTTATTGTTTTATTGATTAAGAAATTTAATGATAATTTCTTTGTTTAAATTCTTGATTTTTTTTTTCTCTCTTTTATTACAGATATTAAAAAATAAATTTGTTCTTAATTTATAATTAATTAAAATTTTCTGCTCATAGAAATTTTATTTGGTTTTAAAGGTGTTATTTTTTTTTTAAATCGAAAGATGGATTAATTTGTTGTTAAAAAAATACTCTGTTGCAAAATTTATTTTCCATACGTAAAGAAAAGTATTTTTGTTTTTAAAATTATTTGTTATTTCCCATGTATGGAAACCCGATATTTATTATTTTATTACTTATTTATTTATTATTTATTTATTTTTATTATTATTTATTGAGGTATTTGAAGTATAGTAATTGAATTTTAATAATTGAAGTATAGCATTTAAATATTTTCCATATGAATTATCCTTCTTTCATGTTACTAAGGTCAGGATTAGTAAAAGAAGAAAAAATGTCAGAAAATAAACTTGATATTGTCCCTTTTGAATTTGGGTCGGGCATGGATATATTTAAATGGTTTAAACATTTTGATCGAGAATGTTCGGTAGAAAAGAAAGATAATGAGTGGAAACACCAAAATATTTCAAAATATTTAAAGGGGGAAGCGCTAAAAACTTATATAAATGATTGTTTGGATTGTGCTACTTATGAAGAAATTGTCGAGATTTTAAGTGAAAAATTCATTCAAGTTAGAGTTCCAAAATTTTCTGAATTTACTTCCTTAAAGTTAAATGATCTAAGTGATTTGGATTCTTATTTTAGAAAGAAAGTTGAGATTGGAAGGCAACTTCAGCTTGAGGAAAATTTAATTATACAGGGATTAATTGATGGCCTTCAGCCGGAGTATCAAAATTGTTTGATGGTTAACCCTCCTTCCAATACTCGTGAATGGTTTCGCATTGCTAAACAATTAGCAGCGATTCCAAATCATACCTCTAATAACGGCAATAGAAATTTTCAACAAACTAGACCAATGCACAATCCCAATCCTCAGCCCAGACATTGGACTCGACCTACTCCAAACAATCCATCCCAAAATTTTAATCCTAGGTTTTTCACTCCTAGAATGCCTGCAACTCATTATCAAAACAATTACCCTAGTCGTCCGTGCAGAGTATGTTTAAACAGAGGCATAGAAAATGCATATCATTGGGAGAGGAGTTGTATATTTAACACAAATTCCTTTCAAACTCAAACTCCTGCTCATATTCAACCACCTCCTACTAATAATGTCTGACAATTATTTATCCCTGGATATGTGGGCAATAACAAAGTGTATTGT
This sequence comes from Maratus speculifer, assembly GCA_964019185.1. Classification (NCBI taxonomy): domain Eukaryota; kingdom Metazoa; phylum Arthropoda; class Arachnida; order Araneae; family Salticidae; genus Maratus; species Maratus speculifer. Next base: position 70,695,393 of record OZ025303.1, read on the forward strand.
GTGGTGGATAGTGGATCAACTGTCTCAATTTTACCCCTCAAATTTGTTCGATATTTAAATGGTAATTTACATAATGTTACCCCTATTACTATCAGACAGGCACAAGGAACTCTTACAATTAATAAATCTTGTCGATTATATATTAAATTTGGTAATATAAAGAGATATGTTAATTTTTTAGTAAGTCAACTTGATTTGGACTATGCTATTTTAGGTTTACCTGATTGTGCCAAATTTAAATTGAAAATTGATTGTGCAAAAAGCCAGGTGTTACAAGACAATATTTCGTTAAACCCATATGTCAACATATCCAGTGATAACTTAGAATTGCTTCATTTTGATATTATAAAAAATGATACTACTGTGCAACCCGATTATGGAAATACCATAACTCCTCAATCCTTGTCGCGAACTAATAATGATGATTATAATCTATTGGGGGATCTGAATGCTATTCAAAATAAAAATGTAAGGGAACTTTTAAGGGATTATTTAGATATTTTTGCAAAAAATAAATATGATGTAGGGAGAATTAATATTGAACCTCAGCGTATTTATCTTAAATCTGACCTACCAATATCTTTGAGGCCTTATCGTACATCCACTGCTGATGAAAAAGAAATATCTCAGCAAATCCAATCATTATTAGCTGCTGGGTTAATTAAAGAAAGTTATAGCCCATACTCTTCTCCAGTTACGTTAGTAAATAAACGAGATGAAGGTAAAAAAACCCGAATGTGTGTTGACTACCGAAAATTAAATTCTATCATGAAAAATGACGCTGAACCTTTACCCCGAATAGATGAAATTTTAGACAAATTAAGTGGTGCCCAATATTTCTCTACACTAGATTTAGCCTCAGGCTATTGGCACATACCTATTCACCCAGCCGATTCCGAAAAGTTAGCCTTTACTACTAATTGTGGGCTCTGGGAATGGAATGTTCTCCCCTTTGGTGTAAAGGTAGGCCCCCCAATTTTCAACAGGACAATTAGAAGAATTCTTACAAAATATAAAATAGACTTTGCTTGTTATTATTTTGATGATATAATTATTTTTTCTAAATCATGATTATGAACATATATTAGATGATCATATACAGCATCTCATCCAAATTTTTGATTTATGCCGAATAGAAAATATTAAATTAAAATTATCTAAATGTACTTTTGCTCAAAAACAAATCAATTTTCTAGGGTATGAAATCCAAAATGGAACTTTAACTCCAGCTAATACTAATATAGAAACGATTAAAAAATTAAAACCTCCTACTAACACTAAAGAATTACAAAGATTTCTTGGTTCTATAAATGTGTATCATAAATTTATTGACAAATATGCTGAAATTAGACACCCCCTAAATAAATTACTTAAGAAAGATACTATTTGGGAATGGAATACTGAATGTCAAAACTCTTTTCAAAAATTAAAAGATGCCCTCATTGCTAAACCAATTTTAAAGATTTATGACCCAAAATTACCCCTACACATGTTTGTTGACGCTTCTCAGGTAGCGGTAGGTGCAGTTCTTAAACAACCCGACCATAATAACTTTTTACATCCAATTGCTTATTTTTCTAGAGGATTGAGAAGTTATGAGAAAAATTATTTCATTACCGAACTAGAGTGTCTTGCTATCATTGATACTTTAGATAAATTTTATCATTACTTTCACGGTGTACAATTTACCATCCATACTGATCATGCATCTCTTGTTTGGTTAAAAAATGTCAAACATTTAAGAGGTCGATTATTTAGGTGGTCATTGAAGTTAAGTATGTTCGATTACAAAATAGAGTACTTAAAGGGATCTACAAATGTCGAAGCCGACATGTTGTCCCGAAACCCTATTTCTCATTTTTGTAAGCCCCTTACTTTTCTTCTTGACGTTAAAGAGATTATTGAGATGCAAGAAAAAGAAAATGTGTGTGGATCAAATTATATTAATGACAATGGACTGATTATAGTTAAAAGAAAAGGTTTTCGTAAAGTGGTAGTTCCCATGTCCCTAAGAAAAAAATTGCTTAATGTTGCTCATGAACAGTTTGGTCACCCTGGTGTTCAAAAAATGCAAAATTTAATTTCTCCTAACTATTATTGGCCAGATATGACCCAAGACATTACTAACTTTGTTAAATACTGTGATATTTGCCAGAAAAATAAAAAACCTAGACAGAAAAAATTTGGCTTATTACAAGCTATGCCCACTACAGATCAACCTTTTGACTGTCTGTCTGTTGATACTGTAGGAGGGTTCAATTATTATAATTCTACAAAAAAATATCTCCATATTATAATAGACCATGCCACAAGATATGTTTGGGCATTTCCTTCCAAAAGTATCACTACAGAAACTTATACAAATTGTCTGAAACAAATTTTCAATATCAAAATCCCTCAACAATTATTCTGTTTTAGTAAGATTTCAAGTGTACAGTCCCCTCAAAAAATACTTAGTGACAGGAATGCTGCTTTTACTTCTTCAAGATTCAAAAAATTCCTGCGAAATCATAATATTAAACAACGTTTGACCACTGCCCATCATCCACAAACGAATGGGAAATGTGAAAGAGTAAATGAGACAATAGTAACTAGATTAAAATGTAAAGTAAACTCCACTACCTCTAAAATTCCCTGGACTAAGCTTTTAACTGAGGTAATTAATGAATATAATAATACACCCCATTCTATTACCAAATTTCCACCTGCGTACTTGCTTTTTGGCCAATTACCCTATGACTCCCCCTTACAACAAAATTATTATCCCCCTGTTCATGAAGCACTTAAAATTGCTAAAACAAGAACTGATGAATTTCATTTAAAAAATAAAAGATATTATGATAAAGATTATATCGAACCAAAATTTAAAATAGGAGATCTAGTTATCTATGAAGAATTTCAGTACCCTAATACTAGAAAGTTGTCACAAGTATTTAGTGGCCCTTATAAAATTCTTAACAAATTATCTGAAGTAAATTTTGAAATTGATAGGCAAAACCAGTTCAAAAGTTCAGAAATAGTACATGTATCTAAATTAAGGCCTTATTATTCCCCTGATAAATTTAAATTAAGTCATGAGCAACAACCCCCTAATCAACAACAACAAACTCAGGTAAAAACTGTAGCTTAAACTATATCTCTAGTTTATCATTTTATAATTTTTTCTCTTAAACAGTAAATTTCTTTTCATATTTTAATTCAGATAATATCCTGTAATTCTCACAGAATGGCAATGATATCTCTTGACTGCAGCGAGAGTGTCACTTGTCTGGAAATTTTTATATTTGTTTATTTATGCCGGCGTAGACGAACAAAGTGGAAATTTCTTATTCTGTACTGAATTACTCCACTTAGAATTTTTTTTTTCTTTCAACTGAACCTATTTGTAATATTAAATTTAATCTATCAATTATTAAATTAATTATTTTCCAAGTAACAAAATTTTTATCACTTTATTTTAATATATTTTTTTTTCTTTCTCTCTTTCTTTGCTTTCTTTCTCTCTTTCTCTCTTTGTTTGTGCATTCTCAAACATGGACATTCCAGTCCAAGTACATGTCAATTATAATATAATTTTGTTTCTTTTTCTCTTTCCTACTTGCATCTTGCAATGTTTTATCACACCGAGAGAATATTTATTGCGTAATTATTTGACATGAATAGATCTTGTTTTTTATTTTTATCATTTATTAATATTTCTTTTTAAGAATCTTAGTAGTTTAAAGGTCACGTGCATTCTCAAACATGAACAAAATTTTTATTTATCTTTATTTTATTTTAATTTATCATATTATATTTTAATTTTTTTTTTGTACATATTCCTACTTAATCCTGTACTCGGATTACCAGATTAAGTAAATGATTTCATAGTTGATTGCATTTTTTATTTTATTCCACTTCTCTCTATATTTCATCCCAAAAATATGAGATGAGATAAACGAGATTAAGTATTTAAAGAATGTCTTTTGTGATATTTATTATTACTTATTAAGAGATTTACTTATACCCATTATGAGATTTACTTACACTTATGATATTTATTATTATTGATATTTTTCCTTATTATGTTTCTTAATTATATTGTTTATTATTTACATTGTTAAATTTTATTATTACTATATTATAAAATGTGTTATTAATTAAAAATACAATTATAAAAGTATTTTCACAAAGATTCCAAAATGGAACTGTTATGAATGTTCAAGGACTTACTCACACAAAAACTGAACTAATATTATAATGTTAGCTGATGAATTTGGACAGTTAAATGAATTAGACATCCTTGAAATGAGGTAATGAACTATGCCATTCCAAATATGACTTTAAGAGGATTTTTGAAACAAACTTTTAAAAATTGATTTCTAGATTTGACATTGTTAAAAAAGAATTTAACGTTATTGTTTTTCATTTTTATGTTTCATTTTTATGTTATTACTATGGGTAATTGCTTATATTTTCAAATTACTTTTTGATGTGTACTTTAAACAAGATTATATCTTGTATTTGTATTGAAGCCTATTTTATTGTATTTAAATTTGAAGTTATTCCACGCATCACCTTGGTGTTTTTAAATTTGAATTCTATATTTATATAAAAAAGAGAAATTAATTTAAATTTTTTTTTTTTATTCAGTATCTAATTATTATTACTTATATCAACAACTTCGTGAGCTAAGTCTGCATCATCTCCCTTTCTGTGAAATTGCAGGTCTCAGACCTACTTTTTCACCCGTCTTTCTGGGAGGGGGGATTTGTAATAAAATAAAAAAAAAATTTGCGCCATTTTTTTTATTCTCTCTTAGCTTCAATTCTAAATTTGTGGAACATATTTCAATCTTAGTTTCGTAACTTGTAACAGCTAAAATTCTTTTTCTTACTTTAGTTATTAATAAATTATTTCTTGCTTCTCAAAAAGGCGGGAAGTATTTCGTAAGCTTTTTACTTTCTGGCATATTCCTGCGATTTTAATTTTATTTTTTATTTTTTAACATCGCGTGACAAGTGTTACTACGCGTTGCTAAAGGGCTTAGTGTTCCGAGGAAAAAATATAGTTCTTGCCAATAGACCGCCTATTACGGCCAATTAGAATTGATCATTTTGTCCGTTAGAGGCTCGAGTCCATCCTGATTGGATTTTTAAAATGATTGACGCGGAGTAGGAGGGCGCTAGTTTTGTCGTGAAAATGATTTTTTTCATTTGGCTTTTCAGGAGAGTAGAATGCACCTTTTCTTTAAACTATCAAGACGCGCGTTTTATTGCTCCGCTGAATTAGAATGCATTTTTTCTTAAAAAACTACTCGGAAGCCATGTCATGTTTCCCGAGAATGCGATTGACTTTCAAAAATTATTAGGATGCTGTTTCTTCTTTCTCCCCAAAATTCTAATATTGTGGAATGTAGCTTAATCACGGAGTTGGTGAAGTGGAAGTTATTCGATGAGAGTGCCAAGGTGATTGCGTGAAAGAACTTAACTTATTTATGAGTTCTAATAAAATTAATTTAAAGACTGCTTGATTGAAATTTCTTATGGGGAAATAGCCCAATAAACTCATCCACTGCTGGTCAAATTGCCGGAGCGACTGCTCAGCTCGTCCCACTGTTGATTCTTGGTAGTAGTAATCTGTTCTGCCTCATAGATGGTGTGCCACTGGAACTTGTACATTGTTATGGAACATCGATCTCGTCGAATCATTACATATATATATATATATATATATATAATACATATAATTATAATGTATATAATATCTATATTAATAAAATAACAAATCGCTCTGTGTGTGTGTGTGTGTGTGTGTGTGTGTGTGTGTGTCTGCGATAGTTAACGAAAACTACGGTACGTACGAAGCTCAAAATTTTTATGAGAGTAGCCCAATATCTCTCCTGATGCACCTGACACTCAGAATTTCAAAATTCTATTTATTAACTGAGTAATTAATTAAATTCCAAACCTCACTCTCATAAAAAATCGCTTTTTTTTCGCCTTTTTCACTTTCATTCTCTTATGGTTGGTTGGTTGCATAAAAGTTTCGCAGAAATAATTAAAAAAGCTGGGACTGACCTTTAAAATTTATAGATTGGCAAACTGTCAGTTTAAATGAGGATTTTTTCTTTTCATCACAGCTGCTGTACGCCATGGAGGAAAAAGATAGATGGTGGCGAAGTTAACCGAAAAAAAAAAGGTTTGCAATATGAAACCATTTATCGCTGAAATTTTTATGTCTCATACAAAAGCAAAAGGAAGGAATTTTGTATTAATAAGAAGGATTGGAAGAAATGAATTACAGTGAAGCATATTTAACGAAGAAATAGTAATTTTTTTAAGTGGTTTTTTCTATTATATTATTTATTAAAATAAATGTTTGCTTTTAAAATAATTGAAATTGGAAAATTAAAAATAAATAAATGTCAAAATAAAATTAAATATAATATTGAAAACATATGATTTGAAGTAAAAAATTGTATTACTAAAAGTTTTCTCTTTTTTTCCAGAAATTTTTAATACTTTATAACGTAGATGAAAAATGTTTATGAAATAACAATATATTAATAATTCCATGTCAATATATAAAATATAGTGATGAAAAGATTCTTTTAAAATCATCCATGAACACTTAAATAATAATATTAATCTAAAATCTAGATTTCAGATTGCAGACGATTTTAAGACATCAACGAAAGAATGTTGATTTTTCAAGCAAAATCTTAAATGATCTTCTATATTGATATTTCAAAGGCATATGGTAAAAATAATCAAATAATTCTTGCCTATGATTGATCTATTTGTATCTTTCATGCATTCTGATCGTGTATTACAGGCAATAATGGCACAAAACGTTATTTTTTAAACGAAATTTTAGTCATCTATTCAATAACAGTTTAAAAGATATAAAACAAAAACAAAGAAATACTGGTTTAAACCAGTTTGAATTGATCGGAGTTTCAAAGCACATGGTTTTGACTGTGCTTATTTGGACTTAATGTAGCGGATATTAGAGTTACATTTTTTCCGTCACCCAAAGACATTATACGGCCATTCTATTAATTTCTTTTTACTGTATGGTTGTACGCATATTTTTGGCATTTCGAACATTAGAATGTATGAGTCATTAGCTGTGTTGCAGTAAAAAAAATACACAACAATTTTCTATGAGTTTATTTTTTTTAACATTGATAAAATTTAAATGTGTTCAATTTAAAATTATAATATGGCTTTAATTTGTTTTTAAATCAAAAATAAAATAGCTGTTTGGAGTACAATTCTTTGAATACGCAAACGATTCATTCACCATAATAAATTATCAAATAGCAAAGCAAATTATCTATCAGAAATAGCCATAAAAAGAATAGTAGCAAAACTGATTATAACCTTAATGTATAGACTAATTTAAACATAACCCGATCCCAACCAACAACAAAAAAAAAAAAAATCAGACCCCCCTCCGATCCGTGATACACAAAATTTCCCTTAAGTATAAACCCGACCCTAACCTAAAATTCTGTTTGGAAAAAACTACGGATTTGATAACTGACCCGAACCAAACATGAATCCCGCAAACATGTTCAAGTGAAGCATAACCCGATCCAAACAAGGAAAAATAATTTTCGTGGGCATGAAACCTGACGGGAACCTAAATATTTTCTTTTAAAAAAACCCGAAATATGACTCGAACGATATCTGAAACCGATAAAAATATTCCAGAGAACTATAACCCGGCTCCAGCAAGACAAAATACTTTCCGTGGTCATAAACCCGAATCAAACCTAAAAAACTCCGTTTGAAAAATCCTGAACTTTGACCCAAACCAAATCTATATCTGACCAAAGTATTCGGAAGGACCATAACCGGATTCGAGTAAGACAAAATAATTTCCGTGGACATGAACCCGATACGAACCTAAAACTTCCATTCGAAAAAATGCCTGAAATTTGAATCGAACCAAATCTGAATCTGACAAAACTATTTCAAAGAAACGCAACCGGATCCAAACAAGACAAAATATTTCCATGGACATGAACACAATCCGAACCCAAAAAATTTCTTTGAAAAAATCACGAACTGAATGAAATCTGAACTTGGCAAAAATATTCCAGTGAAGCATGTCCTTATTCGAACAAGACAGAATAATTTCCGTGAACATGCAAAAAGACCCGAACACGACAGTTATATTTGAAGAAAAACCTGAAATCTGAATTGAACCAAATCTGGACCCGACAAAAAATTCCAAAGAACTATAACCCAATCCAAGCAAGACGAAATAATTTCTATGGACATAAACCCGACTCGAACCTAAAAAATTCGATTTAAAAAAACCTGAAATTTTACCCAAACCACATCTAAATTCGACCACAATATTCGAAAGAATCATAACTGGATTCGAGTATGACATAATAATTTCCGTTTTCATGAACGAGATCCGAACCTAAAAATTATATTTGAGAAAATACCTGAAATTTGAATCGAACCAAATCGGAATCCGATAAAAAATAATCCAAAGAATCGTAATCGGATCTGAATAAGACAAAAAAAATTCCATTCACATGAACCGAATCTAAACCTAAAAAATTTCATTGAAAAAATCACGAAATTTGAACTGAACCAAATCTGAACTTGAAAAAAAAAATATTCCAGTGAAGCATGTTCTTAATCAAACAAGGCAGCATAATTTCCGTGAACACGCAAGAAAACTCGAACCCAAAAATTCCATTTGATGAAAAGGCCGAAATCTGAAATGAACCAAATCTGTTCCCGACAAAAATATCCCAAAGAACCATAACTGTATCCGAGAAAGGCAAAATAATTTCCATGGGCATGAATATGACCCGAACATTAAAACTCAATATCAAAAATACCTAAAATCTGAACCGAACGAAATCTGAACCCGACGAAAATGTTCTAATTAACCTTTCCAACTTAGTACAACCAGATCCGAACAAGACAAAATAATTTCTATGGACATGAAACCAACATGTGGTTTGGTAAAATTTAGGTTGCAATTACATTACGGTAAGTCTTTGATTATATTTAATTTCCCGTTTGGTTACAGTTAGGTCACGGTTAAATAAGTGTTAGGTTAAAGTTAAATTGCATTTATGTTATGGTTAGAATAAGGATATGTTACAATAAAGTGAAGGCTAGGTTACATTTATGTTATATTTAATTTACGGTAAGTTACTGTTAAGTCGAAGTTAGGTTACAGGCAGGTTATGGTTACGGTACAAAAGTTTACGGTTAGGAATTTATCCACAGAGTGAACATTACGCATGATTTGATTAAAAATAACACTTACTTTTGTTAAATGGCTCTGAAATTATAACACTATATATTAACCTTTTAGCTACCAGCGAGAATCGATCTCATTCATGGTATAGTCGGATTTAAGAGTGATATAATTAGATTGAAATTCAAAATATTTCACTTGGGATTTCTATGTGAAAAAAAAATAATTAGTTATGTGTCTTAACAGTGATCTTTGGTAAATATCAACACTTTAACACGAAAATCACGCAGTCGTTGGATACATATTCCTTCCCGCGTTTCTCATCGCTCATTTTTAGTATTTTTAGAGCTGATCATTAGTTGTTTTTTAAGCCGATTTTTCGCACAGTTGGTGACCACGTATTTCAGACAATGCATTTCTGCATGCTTCGAGTTAATGATAAAATCATACAAATTTCAAGTTCGTTTAATATTGTTAATACGGACCCGGGCAACGCCGGGCGGGTCAGCTAGTAATTAATATATTAACTATTTTAAAAGCATTCATAACGTGCGTGATTTTTCGAAAGGACACACAAGGCAAAAGACATTTTGAAGCGTTACTGTTATTCTTTATATGAGATTTTCTCTCCCCCCCCCCTTTTTTTTTAAATATTAGTAGAACATGATTTATTAATGTAATTCCAAGTTAGCTATTGTTATTTTTAAAGGTGCAAAATAAATAAATAAATAAAAATAAAATAAAATAAAATAAATAAATAAATTACGCAGTTTGATTATTTTAAATTCCTTAAATCTAAATATATTTTACAACACGTTTATGTTACATTTATACAAATAAATTAGAGTTATTATACTAATTTATTCACTTGTTAAAAAGTTTTAATAGTGGTTTAAAAAAAAAAAAAAAAAAAAAAAAACTTTATAGGGGCGGCAAAATAAGGCTCGCCTCAGGCGGCGAAATGTCCAGCGCCGGCCCTGCAAGGACTACACGAAACGATCAGTGAAATTTGCAGCCAATGTAATGGTATGGGCTTGCATGACTACAGATGATCCTGAAAGGCTATGTATGGTTAACGTAAGGATTAATTTTGAGATATATTAAAAAATCCTTGAGCATTTCATGAAACCATCATCGGAAAATCTGTCTGGTGATGATTTTATTTTCCAACAGCATTTAGCATTTTCACACAGGTCAGTGTCCCCCAAGAACTTGTTTAGCCAACACCAAATTAACGTATATTTCCTTGGCTGGCTAATTCGGAATTTGATACTGATTGATTTGATATAATAAGTTAATTTGTGGTAAATAATGAAAAAAAGACTAAGATATTGCTGCTAAAATTAAAGTTCAGCTTCTTTCCACCATAAAGTCGACATTGTGTAACTAGCTTGACATAGCGAGTTCGTACAGTTATAAAATGTAAAGATGATCTTATAAAATATTAAAAAATAACTATTTTTTTAAGCACGTATTATTTATAATGCATTATTCTACTATTTTGAACCAAGTAAATGGTTATTATAATATTTTGATTGTTTCCAAGTGTGAATAATTATTCTAATTTCCGTATTACTTCCCTTAATTTTTGTGTTAAAAGACTCTATAAACTATGTAGGTTTTTACAATATTAATTTTTGTCCTGTATTAATTTTTGTATAGGCTATACATAAAAAATCCTTTTTCACAATTCTTTTTTCCTTTATTCTATTATTATTATTATTATTATTATTATTATTATTATTGACTTGGAAATGTATTTACAAGGCTCACCACTTTTTTCAAAGAATAAACTTTCTGGTACATTTTTAACGTAAGTATTATAGAAATGTATCATGATTATAACTTTACAGAAATAATGGTAGCCAATGATGTCACTGCAGAGAAACTTACATTTACGAAGTAACAGCAATGCCTTAGTTATGTGGTATTTACGGAAATAATGGTAACCAATGAAGTTACTGCTGAGATAACTTATATTTGAGAAATAACAGCAATGCTTTAGCTATTTAGATATTTTACGATTAAAAAAAATAGTTTGACAAGTTAAAGAAAATCATTCACCATTTTGCAAACGAACTAGTCGGATGCGGCAATCCAAAAACTTTCTTCTATATCATCTATATTAATACGTATATCAAAATTCGTTATTACAGTGTTTAAATTAAATGGCTATCTATGCCCATCTTGAGATATGATTATCACTAAAATAATGTAAATCATATAAAATGCAACAGAACAGCGCCATTTCTCGGGTGATTTATAAACATAAATCTCATTTGCGACAGCTTATGCAACACCTAATTGAATCTGAAGTTTCATGAAAATCTGTGCATTAATTCTCGAGATAGGGCTACGTCGGAAATCGTGAAAAATGCAGCATATCAGCGCAACCTGTTAGGCGATTTACACCAAAATGTAAGCAACATCAAGTCATATTAAAGAATAACTGAATCTGAAGATTTATGAAAATCTGTGCAATATTTCTTGATGCAGAAATTGCAAAAATTGCAGCATAGCAGCGCTATCTGTTGAACGACTTACACCAAATGATAGAAAACATCAATGCATGTCGAGGACTAAAGGAATCTGAAGTTTTATAAAAATCCATCCATTAGTTCTTGAGATATAGTTATTGCTGAAATAGTGAAAAGGGCAGCGCAGCAGCATCATAATTCTAGGGCGCTCGCGCTATTTTATAATCTGATAAAAATTTCCTTATACCTAGCTAGCACTTTTTTCGAATATCAGTCTTCTTTTATGGTATCAATTTACGTTTATTCACTACAGCCGTAAATTAAAAATCGCGTTACTGTTAAAGATAAGTGGTTAACTTTAGATGAGAACGGAGAATTTCATCTATAAATAAAATATCATGTTAATGTTAAGGGTAATTCATTAAATCTGTAGGGGGGGGGGGAGCACTTTCCACCGCTTCTTGATGATTGCTTTATCGGATTCTATGAGTCCGATTTCAACGGAAATAGGTTCATTCAACTTAGATTAGGATTCAACTTTTTTCTGTTTTATGAAAGTTTATCATAAACTCCAGTTACCAACATTTTCGAACATTAACTATACATTCTTTCCTCGAGTTCTATGAGCCCCATTTCATCGGGAATTCTTTTATTCAACTTAAATTGCGATTCAACTGCTTTCGAATATATGAAAGTTTATTTTAGATTTCAGTAACCAACATTTTTAAGTGCATTTTTCGGGTTCTATGGACCCGATTTCAAAGAGAATTGGATCATTCGGCTCAGCTATTTTTTGAATTATGGAAGTTTATCTCAGTCTTCTGTTACCACGATTTCGAACATTAACAGCGCATTCTTTTCTCGCTTTCTATGGACTCTATTTCCATGGAAATTGATTCATTCAACTTAGCTAACGATTTTTTATAGATTTCAGTTCCACCTTCCCCTGCTAGGGTTCCAATTCTTATCTCAGGTTCTATGGGTTCGATTTCTACAGAATTAGACTTATTCATCTTATTTTTCGAATGTCTCAGGCGCGTGCGCTGCACTCCTGATGTTATACACCGCATCAGAGGTTCACTCAAAAACATATTTTTTGGGAACGCATTAGACACTGCCGAAGGTAGTGGGGGCCCTGAAAGTGGGTTCACCGGAGAGATTTTTAGAAAGTATGATATCATACAAACTTGTTTTAATTATTTTAGAAGATATGACATCATACAAGCTTGTTTTAATTGTTTAAGGATGATTATATCGAGCCCGGGACACGTCGGGTTGGTTGGTTAGATACATACATAATAGCTTATACACGTAACTCCCAAGCAAAATTGCACAGAATTTGTTTGAGTATCAATAGGGCGCACAAACTTTACTTGCTCCAGGGCGCTGAATATGTAGCTACGCCACTGTATATAAGTTTGAGACTTGATATCCTTTAAATATCTGAAAAATACCGCGTCAATGTCTGCCGAAGTCTACCGAAGGATACCATTCCGAAGTCTGCCGAAGTGAAACGACGTTAGCCGAGTTTTAGGTTTTTTTCGTTACGGGTGTGTTAGGATTTTTCGCGCTACGGAATTTTTGGATTCGGTCGCCGCGCTCAAAGCCCGCAATAAAAGCTATGCAATAGCTTAAAAAAAAAATTTAAAAAAATATGTTTTTCGGAATCTTCAGTATCTGAAACGTGTAAATCCGTCAAAATTTTTTTTTCGATTTTCAAAACGATTGCAAGATTTACCCATACTACGTATGATGGGTAAGTAAACTAGTCGTTGGGGGCCACCGTAATACTTACCCATCATGGATATGTATATGAAAATAAAACATGTGAAACTATTTATACAATGCATTGCAATTCATAAACAAAATTTAAATATTGTTAACATACATAGTAATGCTATATTAAAGAACTGCTGATGTACCAATTTCGACAAATTACCGTAATTTCGGGTGTATAAGCCGCAGATCAAACAATTCTTTTTCGACCCAGAATTTTTTAAGAAACAAATATAGCTAGTTAGATCGCCGTAAGTATTTGTCTTCAATCACTAAATAAGATTTCTGGGTCCAAAAAGAATTGTTTGGTCCGCGGCTTATACACCCGAAATTACGGTATATAAAACGCCAAACTACTCAAGTAGTACCGAACTGCGTAAAAGAAACATCCTTATAACTCCAAAAATAATAATTCTATTAACTAACAATTAACTGCGTCGGATTAAGCGTCTCATTTCCAATTAAAATATGCTTCTGAATTGAAATTTGAATGAAATACAGGGTCATGAAAAATCGAAAAATGTGGAAAACAAGATTACAAATATCTCGGCAACTAATAATCCGATCGACTTCGTTCTATATGCAAAATGTGTGTTATTTTATTGCCTTTTACGTCCATTCCATAGAACAAAAAAATTCGAAAATTTTTATTTACCTTTCATCAGAACGAATTTTTCGAGAGTCCGAAAAAAATAGTTCCGGATAATCGAGGTTACTGATATTAAATAGGGTTCGTCCCATTCTTACATATTAATTACATACAAAATTTCAAGTCTTTATATCTCAATTTGTTCGGGAGATAGAGCGTTTACAGACAGACAGACAGACGGCAAATTTTTTTTTCAAAAAATATGTTTTTCGGAATCTCCACTATCTAAAACGTGTAAATCCGTCAAAAAAAAATTTTCGATTTTCAAAACGATTGCAAGACTTACCCTATACTACGTATGATGGGTAAGTAAAAGTATAATCCTGGATATGCTATGCGAGCAGTTGATTGCGGACGCGGGAATAGTGTTTTCAACTTAGCGGATTTTTTATTTATTTATTTACTAGCTGACCCGCCCGGCGTTGCCCGGGTCCGTATTAGCAATATTAAACGAACTTGAAATTTGTATGATTTTATCAATAACTGGAAGCATGCAGAAATGCATTGTCTGAAATACGTCGCAGCTGACTTTGTGAAAAATCAGTTTTAAAAACAACAACTAATATTAAACTCTAAAAATACTTAAAATGAGCAATGAGAAACACGGGAGGGAACATGTATCCAACGATTGCGTTAGTTTCGTGTTAAAGTGTTGATATTTTCTTAGCAGACGATTTTTTGTGATAAATACATTATCTGTTTTATATTTCTTAATGATATTCCTCTGGACCGAGTTGGCGCATTGCCAAGATTTGCTTCCTCTGGACCGAGTTGGCGCATTGCCAAGATTTGCTTTCCCCTGTGCCTCAATTAATTATCCTCGGAATTCCTTTTATTTATAGAGATTTTTATTTAATATTTACCAGAATTTCCAAATACAGTTATTTATTTAATCACAGAATATCTATGTCTGTCATTCAATGGAATAGAAATTACTTACCGAAATTTCTGGTACAAGAATGAAAAATATCAGCTAAATTGTCAAGATTGTTCGGAATGAGGGTGAATTGACTTGTTTGAAGCGAAAGGCCTCGCGAGAATTTTTGCACGCGGTCTCGATTTCGCTAACGACGGAATTTGGCGTCAGGTCCCAAATCTCCTGTGCCTGTGATAACAGTGCTCTGAAAATATTGCAGCATCAGCTGATATGATAAGGATACAAAGAGTAAAACGCGAAAGTAAACAGCTTAAGGCCCAAACACATTTGACCACTTCTTGAAGTTCGGTGTGGGCTCGTTTGTCGCGGCGACGCGGTGTTTTTTTTTTTTTTTTTTTTTTTTTTTTATCTTAATGACTTTTGCAGGAAAGGGACGGTTGTCCGGCAAAAGAAAAATCTTTCCGCCAAGTAGGGTGGATTGCTTATATCCCGATTATTTTGTTAATTTATCTAGGTTCTATTAGGAAGAAATCGCAAATGGATCCAATACAAAAGGCTCCCCATTTGTTCCAAGTTTTCAGATTACTATATTGTAATCTGAACGGAGCCGTAGATACTCGGCGCTTCCTGACTGTCGAGTGAAATCCAAAACTGAAACACAGAAAAAAAAAAAAGGTAATAAAAAGAAGAAAGAAGACTTGAATCAATGCCAAATCTGATGTGAGGCATTCGCCGTTACAACACGTCAGAAGGCCGGAAGAAGCTTACAATAACAAGCTAACAAATGATGGTCAATGCCTCGTCTCTCCTCTCTTTTTCAGAACACTTTGTGCGCCAGCATTATATGCTTGTCTAAGGCTGGGAGCAAACAGCACTAGTTTTTATTACACTAAAAGAGCAATCAATCAATCTTTGTTTTCGAACGGAACAAGGGTGAAATCTCTTTAAATGATTTTTGAGGGACTGACCCTAACAAATTGACAAAGCAAGGGGAACTTTTACCTACCTTATCTTCAGTCGTAAAGCTGTCAACTGATTTCGCGTTAGATTTCTCTCTTGAAGTTCAGATTCAGTGCACTAGAAGTGCAATTTATACATCAAAGCGCCGACACGAAAGATCAAAGACAGCGCAAGAAGTTAGTGCTATGTGCGTGGACCTTAAGGCTCCGTTCAGATTGCAAAACTCTTCAACTGATTTCTTGAAAAAGTGGGGTAGTTTTTTTGCATAGGATTCATTTGCGGTTTCTTCATAATAGAAACGAAGGGAATTAACAAAAGAATCGGGAGGTAAGAAACTCCACCCTACTTGACGGAAAGGTTTATCTTTTGCCGAACAACCATCCCTTTCCTGCAAAACTCATTAAGATCAAAAACACCGCCGTCGCCACAACAAACGAGCAGACACCAGGGCCGTAGCTAAGGGGGCGCTATGGGCGGCTCAGCCCCCCCTGGAAAAAATTCCACCGTCACTAAAGAAATTTCTGTTCTGATAATTTAAATGAAATGCCGTTCAAAAATCTAATTTAGTTTTGAGATCTTTTCACAATTTTGTAGAGTTACTAAATTGTATCTAAAATAAGTGTTTCAACTCTCCCTCATCTTATTTGTACAAAGGAAGCTAACATGATGTTTAATTTTACACCAGTTATACACTCAAAAACTTCATCATCATGTATTTTTTCTTAGCATAAAATGAAGTTATTACAACAGTTTAATAAGAATCATAGTACCTACAATGTGAATATGCACAAATTTATCTTTCTGCCACAAAGAGAGAGAAAAAAATATATATGAGCCCCCCCCCCCTCTAAATTCTCTTGAACCCCCCCCCTATCGTTCACTTCTAGCTACGGCCCTGGCAGACACCGAACTTCAGGAAGTGATCAAATGGGTTTGGGCCTTAATAAATACCTAGCATTACCAGATTTAACTAAAAAAGGGAAAAAAAAGAATGGAAGATTTTGATTGACATTAGTTAGTTTTAGTTTTATTGAGCTGTTCTTTTTAGGTTCCGTACAGACCGAGAGGCGGCAGCACAGACAACCACCTCACCGAATTCACGGGTGAAAATATAGAATTAGTTAAATCTCGATTCTCATATTAAAACGCAGTCGGTCTGCCAAGTCATATCTTGGTAGAAAACATCCAAAAAACTCGATTTTAGTGGTTGACTCATAGGTTTATCATTATGTTTTCCTGCTCCCAATCCTCTATGTTTTCCTACTTTTCGCTGCAGGAGGAAAGCACATGGGTAAACCTACGAGTCAACCGCTAAAATCGGGTCTTTAGGAAATTTCTACTAAGATAAGACTTGGCAGACCGATGGCGTTTTAATATGCGAATCGGAATTGAATTAATCCTAGATTTTCATCCGTTAACTCGATGACGTGATTGTCTGTGCTGCCGCCTCCCGGTCTGGTACTTAAAAATGCAAAAAAGAAACCATTATAAGATCACTCTTGTGTATGTCGTCTGTTTGTCTGTCAAAGCCTTTTTACTTGTAAACTACGGAACATGGAAAGTTCGAATTCGGGGAAGTAATAATTAAAGTCTATTGACCCACATATTTACAGATTATTAAACATTCACAAATACATTTATAAAAAATGTAAAAGTTACTTCAAAAGATTTTTTTTTTTTTTTTTTTTTTTTTTTTGTATATCGTGTGAAAGTTTTCGTAAATCCGAACTCAAAAATACATTTATTTTAATTTTTGGTATTATATTTTCAGAGATATCGTCAAAAATGCAGTGCAAAAATATGTACGCCCTCCCCCCTCCCCATCTATTTCAGAATCTATTAAAACTAAAATTTTGAAGAAAAAAAAGAGAGAGAGAGAGAGAGAGAGAGAAAGAGAGAGAGAGAGAGGTAGTAGAAGTTAATTTAAACCTTGCAGTAAAACTATAGAGATTTCCTTAAGTCATATAGGTTTTGTCAAAGTTCTTTTCGTTACACCCAAATTGAGATTTGCGAGTTTTTAGCACAGGAGTAAAAGAGCGATCATACATAAAGACCAGGGTTGGCATACTCTATGCACCATCAGTTTTTAAAGCCTAGATAGAAACTTTTAACGATATATAGCGATGCCTATTAGTAGTAATGCGATGGCTATTAGTAATGTAATGCGATGCCTATTAGTAGTATAAAAGCAATAGATGTCAAAAATTTAAACAGACTAATTCAATTAGAATTATTCACATAAATACTATGGTAACTGATATTAATATAAACTAACTCATATCAATAACACATATTTTGATAACTCATATGCTGGTACACATAATTTAAAGGTAATTAAGAACATATACTAGCACAGTGAGAGGTCTGCATTGGCCAGAGGCCCATCTGGCAGAATTAGAACAAATTCTTCAACGGGCCGGGTTGGGTCGACAAAAAAATTGATCGGGCCACACGGGCCGATAAAAAAAAAATTAATAGGCCTATCGGCCCAATATAAACGTTTCCGCAGAAACAATGAAATGTTAGCTATTTTTAATCGACTTCAAGGAGGAGGTTATGATTTCGACCTGTATGTATTTCTTGTTCACTCATAAATTCTTTAAATATGAGCCGATTTTGATAATACTTTTTTTGTTTGAAAGTATAACATACCCAAGTGGTTCCATTTTAATTTCATTAAATTCTGATGATTAGAATTTTTTTTATGAAAAAATATGGATTTGATATTAAAAAAAAATGATTTGTCGCAAATCATCTTCCATTGTTGCAACCGTTTTCAAATCATGGGCATATTAAAACTATGCATTCATATGCGTTACCGCCAAGTTTTCGCCAAGCTTGATTCTTTTTTTGAAGTCAGTTAGTATTTTTTTAAAAGCATATTTTTTATAAATGAATATGGCTTTAACGAAAATAAGTATAAATGTGCGTCACGAGCCGATGTTAGTTTGACAACATCAATACAGAAATGTAACTTCTCCAGTGTCGGCATCAGATATTTACATTGTGTCTGACCCGGGCTTTATACTTTTTTAGCAGATTCGTGCCGGATCGAGATCAAGCTTGCATTGCTTTTTCTACATAGTCGAGCCGGAACTGAACTGAATTGTTCTCAAGATGCGTACGGCAGACAATATGTTTTCTAAATTATTAATTATTGTAATGAACTTCTGTTAACGAAATCTTTGGATATATCTTTTAAGATGGTCTTAAATTCTCTACTCAACAACGCGAAACTTTGACACATTTTCTGACTAATATTTAACTGTAAAGGTATAAAATCGACAAGTCTGGCTATTATAGGGATTTATAATTGAATAGCGTA
Source organism: Maratus speculifer (assembly GCA_964019185.1). NCBI lineage: Eukaryota > Metazoa > Arthropoda > Arachnida > Araneae > Salticidae > Maratus > Maratus speculifer. Next base: position 70,714,676 of record OZ025303.1, read on the forward strand.
TTCCATTTTTTGGTAAATACATTACTTGTCGATATATGCGATTCTTGGCACGTGGCTGCAGATTTTTCTCCCTTCCCATGCTGTCCCTTCTAGAAATTCGATTCAGAACGCTAACTTTAGCTGTATTTTTACTTTCTTCTATCTTCAGTAGAAGAAAGTATTGTAATCGAAATTTTTTTTGACTTTCGGTTTTCGACGGATTTACACGTTTTAGGGGTCAGAGATTCCAAAAAACATGTTTTTACAAAATGTCTGTCTGTCCGTGTGTCTGTGTGTCTGTATGTCGCCATTCTACCATCAAAAAGGGTATGAAGTTATGCATAGAATTGAACCAAATTTTTTGTGAATGTTTTTGGCTCTGGCAAGCAGGTCCTCCTTCAGTTTTGAAATATTCCGCCGGAAGGGGGCGCTGCAATCGCGATTTTTGTGCGATTTTCAATATTGTACCGACCAAAAGTATATGAAGTTATGCATCGAATTGAACCAAATTTTTTGTGTATGTGTACGACTATGGCTAGTTGATCCTCCCTGAATTTGAAAAAAATCCGCCGGAAGGGGGCACTGCAATCGCCATTTTTGTGCCATTTTCAATATTGTACCGACCAAAAGTATATGAAGTTATGCATCGAATTGAACCAAATTTTTTGTGTATGTGTATGACTATGGCTAGTTAGTCCTCCCTGAATTTGAAAAAAATCCGCCGGAAGGGGGCGCTGCAATCGCGATTTTTGTGCCATTTTCTATATTGTACCAAACAAAAGTATATGAAGTTATGTATCGAATTGAACCAAATTTTTTTTGTATCTGTATGACTATGGCTAGTTGGTCCTCCCTGAATTTGAAAAAAAATCCGTCGGAAGGGGGCGCTGCAATCGCGATTTTTGTGCCATTTTCAATATTGTACCGACCAAAAGTACATGAAGTTATGCATCGTATTGAACCAAATTGTTTGTGTATGACTATGGCTAGTTAGTCCTCCCTGAATTTGAAAAAAATCCGCCGGAAGAGGGCGCTGCAATACCGAGTTTTATGCCATTTTCAATATTGCACCACATAAAAGTGTATGAAGTAAGTTCTAGAATTGAACTAAACATTTTGTATATGATTATTTTTTAGTAAGGCAAGTAAGTCCTCCCTGAATTTGAAAAAAAAAAAATCTGCTTATCATTCTATTGTCCATCGGCTCGTGCAGAGACGGAAATTCGTTTTTACTCCGATTAATTGATTGAAGCAGAAATTTAAGATGAAAATCAAAGTTGGTAAGGTATTGAATTAAAATTATTAAAGCATTAAAATAAGTATCTATTTTTTTTAATATTAAAATGTATGTATGAGATAGAAGAAAGTTTTGGGATTGGCACATCCAACTAGTTTTAAGTTATAATGCTTTTATCAAAAAATGAACAACGTTATTCAATTACATATACATAGTTTCTAAATAAGGACATCTGTTAATCTTATGCGTTTCCGAAAACAAAGAGTTCAGAAATGTATCAGAAAGTAGCTCCTTTAGTTTTAAGAACTTCTTTAACCCTTTATTTGCCGACGGTACTTATAAGTACCATTAAAATAACTTATTATAAAATTCTTTTAATACGTCAGTTTAATTCTGTGTTAGAATAAGTTACAGATACATTACTTTATCTTGTTCCAAAAGCATTATTGGTTACTCAAAACAAAAATATTTTAAAAAGGATGATTTCTTTTCCCTTTTCACCTTTTCAGCTTTCTTGGCGCTGAGGGAGGGAGATGAGGATTTTTCAATGTGGAAATATTTCTATATTTATATTGTAAGAACATCATATTTGTACATAAATAAAAGATTTGAGCGGAGTTATAAAATCAACACAAAATCCCTGTAAATTCAAGTTTAATTAATCCTTCTAAATCCTTCTAAAATCCTTCAAATATTTAATGATTAATGCAAATATTTTAATTTAGTTTAAACAATTTACATAAAATGCTTTAGAATGTAAAATTTTCACAAATTCATATTGCGGTAGATAAAGGGTTAATAAAATGATACAGAAATATTTTCACAAATCTACTTTTTATTATACAGCTTCAAAAGTTATTATGTTTTTAACATTCTTTTTTTCCCCTTTATTGTGAAGTACAGACGAGTCTCTATATATAACGAAATCCATTATTCGAGTAAAAAATTCGTTATATAGAGAAATTCGTTGTATAGAAAATAAAGTAAAATTTCTTATTTAATGTGTAAATTTTGAACAATTGTAATTTTTGATGTTGTTTAATTAAGAGTTTGAAATTGTTCATAACTCTGCTTAAAATATCACTATCAGTAAGTACTGTATCAGTACTGTGCATGATTGAGATTGTAATCCACTTCCAAAAAAATCAGAAAGATATTGTTGACATCTCCGCATTCCTTAATTGATTTCCATTTCTTTTTTATTTCTGCACAAGTTGCATCTTCTCCGTTCTCAGAATCCACATTATCCTCTAGTATACAAAACTCGGCCTTTTTGAAGCAATTGTTAATTATTTTTTCTTCAATTATCCTCATTGATCCCGCTCTTATATGTATAATAACTATCGAATTGACACTGTTTTGAGAAGGATGTTGAAAGGTGTGTGGGAGAACGAGGAGGGGGAGGATGAATTCGTTGGACTTAAAGAACAAGGAGATTCAAGCAGAGAAGTAATATAAAAAAAAACTCAGCACTGAACGATAAATTAGGAATAAGTAATGGAAAATTGATTTCAAGTGATTTCGAAGCTTTTTTACAACTAAATAAAAAATATTTTATGAAAATATTCGTTATATGGAAATAGATATTTCGCTATATAGAGACTGTTTTTAATGTAATCAAGGGAAAAGGGGAACGTTCCTACTAAAAATTCGTTATATAGAGAAATTCGATGTATGGAGTTTCGATATAGAGAGACTCGACTGTATTTTAATTTTTAATGAATCTTTATTTGAATGTAAAAAGTCTAAGAATCTCAACAATCATTAATGTTGCTATTGTGCATTTTCAATTTAAATTCGACAAGTTGTCAAAAAACCCATCCTGAAGAAAAACGCATTTTCACAAGAAGTCATTTCCACGACAACCATTGCTTGAAATCTAGATTTTGAAAACAAACCAAAACGAAACAATTAATATTCCCTCTTCATAATTAAGACAGAAATATGATTTAAACGTCATTTTAAGCGGGAAAAGACAGAGAATTTTTTATTGTAAATAAATGTTCTTAGAAAGTCTGAAGATTTTTGTCTCCGCGGACCCCCTTAAGTTTAACTAATATATATATACATATATTCATATAACTTGGGGTGTATAAATTAAATAGATCATTTACAAGGTTGCACAAAATAATTCGAGTAAGTATACATTTTCGCTGATTGGCGAAAATCGCTGAAAGGCAATTTTTAATTGCGTTATGTGTGTTTCCTAACTTAACTAAATTTTAGTGTACAGTTTATTTTAATGTACAGTTTATATTTTAACAACTTATACTTTAATAGATATATATGTAAGCATCACGTGCGGGGTATTTTGGACGTTTCTCATAGAAATCTCCAAAAGGAAAAAAAAATAATAAGAAGAATGATGCCGAGTTAAACTGATGGCATATATTACAGCCTTATGTAATAATGCCTTTCGAAAAAAATTAAGATAGGAAGTACCCCCCCCCCCCCCATTTCCTTGCTTTATACTTAATCATTGAAACCCTAAAACTAATCAGGGATACGCCTTATCATATAATAAACCTGTATCCAAAATTCGAAGCAAGTCGAATAATTCTGCATAAAAACCCATTTTTTTAATTTAAGAAACGTTGTCCCCCAATCCTATAATTAATCATTAAACCTCCAAATCTCTTCAGAAATTCAACTTATCAGAAAGAACCTACATTCAAAATTTAAAGCAAATCGGATAACTCTATTTGGCTAACTTAAGGGGGAGGTAATCGGCCATAACCCCCTTTATAATTAACAAAAGAACACCACAAAATATGAGCGAAGCTTCTTATTACTATGAACCTGTATCTAAAAATTGAAACAAATCGGTTAATTCTGCATGAAAATTCATTTACATGAATTATGAGGCGTAGTTTCCCCTATCCTTCCTTTATACTTATCCAGTGAATTCCAAAAACAAATCAGGGAAGCGCCTTTTCAGAATAAACCTATGTACAAAACTTGAAGCAAATCGGTAAATTTTGCGCGAAAAACCTAAATTAAGACGGGGGGGGGGGGGGGGATTTACCCTCCTTGCCTCCTCTTTAAACTTATCCAATGAATACCCAATACTAATCACGAATGCACCTCACTAGAATGATCCTTCATCTAAGATTTGAACGAAATCCTAATTCTCCATGAAAAACCTATTTATATAAATTAAGGGTGGGGCAATAGCCCCCGTTCCCCTTCTTATACTTATCGAATGAACTCTCAAAACTAATCAGGGAAGCATCTTATCATAATAATCAATTATACAAAATTTCATGCAAATCGGATATTTTTATCATGAGTTATCGCATTACGTACGCACGTACATACATACATACAGAACGGACGGGCACATAAGCTCGCAGGCTTTGATAGCCTGTGAGTTAAAAAAAAAAAAAAAATACATATATGCATAATGAAATATCTTACCTTTTGGGGACTCGTTTAGTGACTATGTGGAGCAGGTTTGGAGTCTTTAAAAATCGGAAGAAACCGCGTTTATCGGGACACTTGGTGACCGTATAGTCCAAGAGCCGACTGCACATAAACCTAAGGAATCGAGCACAAGAAGAAAAAAAAACCTTTATTTTATGGAAGAGTAGTAATATGATTCACGTCTGCCGGAAGTTAAGTCGTGCATAAGCCAAAAATTAAGAGCACTAGTAGTTTACTCGTAGGTTTATCATTGTGTTTGCTGGGCAATCATTTCATACTTTTGATTGCACGGCAAACACAATGTCAAACCTACGAGTAAACCACTAGTGGTATTATTTTTTGGATTATGCACCATTTCACTTCCGGCAGACATGGGTCATTAGATTCCTGTATTAGTACTGTTCCATTTCCATAAAATAAAGGTTTTTATTTTATTTTATCTTATTTTATTTGTACTTGATTCCTTAGATTTTTGTGCAGTTGGCTCTTGGACTTGTAATACTTATTTTTAAATTCCAGATAAACCTCTGACGCATTTTCTCTTTCAAGTTTTTTCAATGTGGTTAGCAATGATTGGTCAATTTAGCAGACAATATGCCTCTACATTTAACACTGGATTCCTCAGTTACATCGCATCTCGGTGACATTTCAATCGACATTTCCGGCAGCTGTCGAAAATGAATGGAATATGCTATTATTACAAATAGTGTATTTGTAATTTGATTAATTAGTATTTGCGTATTTGATACGCATGTTATTGCTTGAAATAAACTGCACGAGGCCAGGGACAACGAACATTTTCAAATTACATGTGCTATTTTATTTATTTTTTATGATTTTGCATGGTCATTACGTGCCAATAACAACGACAGAAAAATAAAATAGTGGATCAAAATTAAATGATTTTTTTAAAATTAGAATTAAAAGTTACTGGTGTAAGATGCATGTAGTATTTCACTGTAATAATCACTGTAAAAATTATAATGTATATATAATTTAGAAAGTGAAAAATGTTAATTAAAAAAGTAAACGCGATTTTTGCATCTTGGATGCCAAATAATTAATATTGAATTTGTCATTAATTTTCTTTTTAGGTGCGTTCGTAATTATGCAAATAGGAAGCAACTGTAATTAATTTTCTTATTTTCTTTTCTTTTTTCTTTCTTTCTTTTTTTTTTTGGTGCGCTTGTAATTATGTAAATACGAAGCACCTATAGTCGTCGTTCAGTCTGTCCATCCGTCTGTCCGTCCTCGTCCTCATATAACAGAGCAAAGATTACCCAACCGAATCGTTTGAAATTTAAAATGTATAACTGTTGCATAATTTTGTCAAGTCATTTCAAATTTTATAAAATCGGATGTATAGTTCAATTACAGGGACAATCAAAAGTACTCCGTTACATTGCAGCCAATGAAAAGAAAAAAAAAGTTTCAGGTGCATTTTAATGATGTTACACGCTTTTGAACATAATAAAACTGATATGCATCTATGAAGAATATATTAAAATATTACATTATGTACAATCTGTTGCACAATGAATATTTGTTATTAATTTACAGGGCCACACAAAAGCATTACTTTACATAATGGTATAGAGGGGGACATTGTTTGAAGCGCGTTTTATTCACATTAAACTGTTTCGCATTTTAGGAAATTGATATTCGTTGGTGAGGTTATAACTCAATAACTGTCAAAAATAAATGCTTTAAATTTGGAGCATGTTTTTTTATTATGATTACTAGCTGTTCTGCCCGGCGTTGCCCGGGTTCATCAAAAAATAGCAAGAAGGCTCTGTTGTAACAAGATCCAACGACGATGTATTTTCTGTTGTAATCATAACATTTCTTTTCATTCAATCTGTGAAGTCTCTGTTCTTCGTTCTCTTCATATAATTTTCTTTTCTTATACTCATCATTTCTGGACAATCGCTCTCGACGCTTTTCTTCTGATTCTTCGCTGAGAATCTTTCGATTTATTAATCTTTGCTTACTTAATCTTTCTCTTCTCTTTTCTTCAGTCTCATCGCTGAGAATCTTTCGATTTATTAATCTTTGCTTACTTAATCTTTCTCTTCTCTTTTCTTCAGTCTCATTTTCTCTTCTTTTTCTATTCTGCTCTCTTTTCTTCGCCAGTCTTTCTTCTCGGTGTTCTGGGGTTTCGTTTGCATATCTTTTTTTATTGTTAATGAAGAGGTCTTCCATTTGTTCTTCCATCTGTTCTTCTTTCTGTTCTTCCATCTGTTCTTCCATTTGTTCTTCCATTTGTTCTTCCATTTGTTCTTCCATTTGTTCTTCCATTTGTTCTTCAATTATATTCGACGATTCACTGTTTGAGAGCCTATCTGTCCTTTTATTTATAGAAGTTCAAAATGAAAAAAGATTTTCTTAGCAGACGATTTTTTGTGATAAATACATTATCTGTTTTATATTTCTTCTGCTTTATTCCTTTTATTTATAGAGTTCAAAATGAAAAAAGATTTTCTTAGCAGACGATTTTTTGTGATAAATACATTATCTGTTTTATATTTCTTCTGCGTTTACCTAAGCTGTGTAAAATCTCTATAAATAAAAGGAATAGAGGATGAGAGCCTATCTGTGCCTCAATTAATTAATTAATTATCCAATTAATTATCCTCAGAATTCCTTTTATTTATAGAGATTATTTTAATTTTGATTCAGCAAATTCGAATATATACAGTAAAACCTCCAAATAACGGACACTTCGGGAGCGTGGAAACTGTCCGCTATTCGGAAGTGTCCGCTATTGGGAAAAACCTCGGAGATTCAAAAATTGCTAATAAATGCTTAAAGTTTCATTAATTGATTTGTATATGTCCTAAAATTCTAATATATGATTAATAAGAAATTAAAATAATTTTTTAAGCAATAACATTGAAATAAAATATTACATACCTTTGTACACTGTTTATTACATTCTTACGAAAAAAATGTATTTAAAAAGTTTCCTTTTGCATTTAAAAATTACATGTAATTTTTTTTCAATGTGAAATTTTAACCCTGTCAATATTTTTGATTTTTCTGAATCATCTTAAAGAAAAAAAAAATGTTTAATTGCTCACTGTATTTTGCCACTTCTTAAAAGCATAAAATCTCAAATCTTACGGAGGACAGGGGGCGGGGGGGAGCATTGTGATGCTCCGGGAGGTAATGTCCCCAGACCATCCCCTGAATTTAATACTGGACGTCGGAGGGAAAATTTTCCCTCGCCCACTCTCTACCTTTATCTGTGATCACAAAATTTTAACTCATTACTCTGACAAATTAAAAGGCTTTTTACTTAAAAAAAAAATTTCTTCGTTAAAAATCAATTTTTCATACTTTATCGTTAAAATTACTGTCCGCTATTCGGAATGTCCGTTATTCAGAGGTTAAACATACAAAAATTTAGATTTTGGGAGTGGGGATCGGTAAACTGTCCGTTAAATAGAGGTGTCCGCTATTCGGGAGTGTCCGTTATGGAGGTTTTACTGTATATACTTTGGCAAATATTTAATCATATTTGCCAAAGTATATATATATTTTAAATAAAGTATATACCAAAGAATATATATATATTTTAAATAAAAATTTCACCATTTTTCTTCAAATTTTTACTCAATATATATATATATATATATATAAATATATATATTGAAATATTAATATTTCGTAATATGCTGAACCAAAAATAGAATTTACATATTTGATATTTCTGTTTATTTAAATGTAAAAAACAAAAAAAAAAAAAAAAAAAAGAATCTTTACAAATAATATTTTGAGTTATAACGATTTTAAATTACCCAACTGTTTTACTAAATTTTAAACTTTGAATTTTTATCATGTTTTTTATTACAAATATTATGGTTAACCATCATAAAAAAAATTTAAATTTTAACTCAATAAATAAACATTATTTTAAAATGTTTCCTGCACCTCCTTAAACTCCTTAAGCACATACAGTTGGCTCTCGTTATTTCGAAATCGGATAAATCATATCTTCGCTTAATTTGAACTAAACATGAAGTCCCAAAATTATCAATAGCAGAATAAAGTTAAAATTTTTCATTTATTCGAACTCATTTTCTCTTGACTTCGTTTAATTCGAACTGACAAAAATTCTGATTTTTCTTTTTCCCTTTTCTTCCGGATTTCAGATCCTTTAAATAACTTTTTTTCATTCATTTTTGTCAGAATTGTTCTGAACAAGTGTACTATAGATTGATATCAGTTTTTTTAGTGCTCCGTCTGTCCTCAGTGACACCTCACCCCATCTTCGTTTGTGCTTGTTCCCAATCCCTTAATTAGTTTATGTATTTATATATTTTAATTTAATGTTAAATCATGTTCTAATGATAACACAGCCAAAATATATTTAGAAAATACTGTAACATTATTATTTTTTTTTGAAGTAGTACCCCTTTAAACATGTTTTCCTCATACATTCCATCAGTGGCGCAGCCAGAATTCTGTTCTAGGGGGGGGGGGGGGGGGGGGGGAGTTTCTGATAAAGGTGGTTGCCGGTTATTTGAATCACCGGTTAATAGAATCAGTACTAATTAGAATATTCACTGTATAATAATTAAACTCAAAGAGCATCTGTGTGGCAGGAAATCATCGTTTTTTTTTAGCATAATGCATCTCAGAAAAGAGATTTAGGTCAAAAAACAATTTTTTACTTAACTAATTTATGTAATATACACTTTCACAATTTTAAGTTGAATTTTCACCATTTAATTGAATCACCCTATTAAATAAAATCTGATTCAATAAAGCAGCGGATTCCGAAATGCGCCAAAACATTTAAATATTAAGTTTGGTTTTGATTCATATAAGTGGCAATTATAGTGATCTTTCTTAGCTCTGGGAGGAGTTTTAACCCCAAAACCACCCCCTTGGCTGCGCCACTGCATTCCATAATTCGAACATTTTTTGTGGGCCCGACGAGTTCGAATTAACGAGAACCGACTATACATCATAACTGAAAACGCATTTCCAGCAATTTTCGCTCACGGATAGCTCCGTAACTATATTCTTTTGCCTATATAAGGGAAACGTTAAATGCTACGTACAGTTATGGAATAAATAAATAAACACCCCTTACTAACCCCTCGACAAATTATTGTAGAAGAAAGTATAACTGGTACCGAACGATTGGAAATAAAGTCTACTTTTAGATGATTTATATAAAATTAGCATAGGAACCTACAGTGCCAGCCTACATTCCTACAGTGCCAGCAAAAAAAATTATGACACTTTCGATTTTAGACATTTTGATAAATATCTAAAAATATACATAAGGAATGGCTTCGAAACTCCAGATGTATAAACAAAATAATAGAGGTCATATATTTTCACGAAGATTTTTTCCCGAAATCCCATAGAGGTCTCTCAACAAATAGAAAAAAAAAAAAAAAAAAAGAAGTTTTTCTGGATAACCCTGTCAGAACTAATTTAGCAAAAGCGTTCAAACTGCAGATTATGATTAAGTGGCTCATTGTATTGAACTGTGTTCATTTTTATGAATACAGCATGTATACTCGTAGAAAAATTAAGGTTTTTATAAAAACGGTCCCAAATTTGCCAAGTTTTTTGTTTATAATTTGCAGAGTTCTTAATAAAAAATAATGTTCCTTTCAAAAAATATGAGAAACAACATTGTACATAACACCCTGTAATCAAAATTTAAAAAAATATAATATTTATATTTTTTAAAATTTTGATTACACTTATGAAAATTGTTATTATATGAAAAATGAATTAGTAAATAAAGTTTCAGTGCGCATATGTTAACTCAATCAAAGTACAATTTGCATAATGTGTTAGCTAAATGTATAGAGCAACTCTTATGAAAATCTCAAAAACAAATCTCGAAAATTCTGAAAATTATTGACGATAGAATAAGATCAACGTCCGTTATTCCCAAAACGAAGCAAAAAGATGAGGAGCTGTAATTCCCCTCTGGGATTTCGGGGAAAATTCTACACAAAAATATGTGATCTATAGTATTTGGTTACACACTTGAAGTTTCAGAATAATTCCTTATGTTTAGTTCTAGATATTTAACAAATCGTCTAAAATAGCAAGACTTTTTTCCTTTTCTAGCATTGTACATAATAAAACAAACCCAGACTCCCCCCCCCTTCCAAATAGCAATACTCAATTTTAACAAGATATTTCAAATTTTCGGTACAAACTATGCCCAGACACCAAGTTTAAAGTCATTAGAATGATAAGTTTTTGAATTATGAATATTCAAAATTTAGGGCTTCTAATGTAAAATTACATTTTCATATTTTTATTAATATCTCCTGAAATTATACTCCTAATGTGCTAATTTTTATGTAGCAATAATACTAAAATATCTAAACATAAGTATGTTGAATTTGCAATTTTTGTAATTTTATTATATTATGAAACTAATATTCTAAAAAAATATGAATTGCAACCTACAATTTTTTTCATGGATTCAGATTTATTAAGTCATGCTTTATGAAAATCCAAAATTTAATTTTTTTTTTCTTTCAAGTAGTTTTCAAATTATGCTTAAAAAAGATATAACCAATATAATTTAATTTAAAGATATAACCAATTCACTAATTAGATGCAAACAAAGTAGACATGCATGTATCCATGAAAAAATCTATTTAACAAAGCAAATTAAGAAGATATTTTAATCGCCGAGTGGCGACTAGGGTGGCGATCGATGGCCGATTTTTAATAAAGAATTAACCAATTCACTAATTAGATGCAAACAAAGTAGAGATGAATATTCATGAAAAAATCTGTATTTCACAAAGCAAATTAATAAGATATTTTAATCCCCGAGTGGCGACTAGGGTGGCGATCGATGGCCGATTTTTAATCGCCACTTTTACAACTTTAATCGCCACGTGGCGAGTGGCGACCGTTAATTTACACCTATAAGTAAAAAGTATTTATGTATTACGTTTGTCTGTGCTCCAACTCTCGTAAGTATACTTCGATTTCTATGCAATTGATGCATGTTATTGGGGTTCATCATGGCATGTTCGTTATTTTAAAAAAAAATCTTGCTTTAGGGAATGCTGAAAATGAAGAGAGAATTCAAGGGATGATTTAATTGAGCATAAAAATTGTCTCCCTCAAAGTATTTTTAAAAAGTTGATAAAATTAAACAAGTTGAAAATTGCACGTCAATTTGAAATTTTTTTTACCTTTTTCTCAGAAATGGCAAATTTTCATGACTTACCCCTCATTTTTCCTGTCCATAAAAAATTATCCCAAGGTAATCCAGCTAGACATCCTAACTAGAATCATATATTTATGCAAAGCAGCATTTTTATCAACTGTGTTAATAAAATGAACGGATAACTATGAGAGAAAAAATAAAGTCATTTATGTTTTTTGCTCCCTGATGAGAAAATTCCACTGGAGTACATAATTTAATTTTAATCCAACTCTACAATGTAAAGAGAAAATATTCAAACCTGACTTCATATGACAGAGAATGTGTCAAACACAATTTTCAACTAGCAATTTTCAAAGTGGACAGTCACCTTTTTCCCCCTTTAGAGCAAACCAAATTTTATTAGAAAAAAAATGGCTTTTATTTCTTTTTTTCTTTTACTGTGCAATTAACTGAAAAATAAAATCCATAGAAAACCAAGGATCTGTCCAGAATTTATTTCCCGGGTCCTGTTTTTCAGAAAATGAGAACAATTTTTTTTTTTTTCATTTGTGAAAAATTTAATTAGAGTTTTGTGAATTCAAAATTATTGTTACATTCAGGTTCTTGTTCATATATTTAAAACAAGATATATTTGTGTAAAATATATGCACTTTCTTTTTGTATGTAAAGGTGACAAGTCACATTTTATTTTTATATCATTAGGATTGTGAAATGTTCAGTTTAGAGATGGAGAAAATTTGTAAAAAATGTATATTTAAGAATCATTTTGTGAACTATCCCATTTTGAGGTGAATAATTTTGTAAAGGGTTCCGTTTTGACATAAACAATTTTGTGAAAGATTTTTTACAGGACCCTATTTTTACTTAATTGGATACCTGAAAACAATAATATTTAGGAATAACCTCCAGACTGTCACTGAAACTTTAAAGCAAATGTTGTTATAAAAGTCCAGAGAATAGCATAATCTCTCAGAATCTAAATCTAAGGTTATCTTCAGATAGTATAATAAGAAAATAGATTGTACAATTAAAGATGCTTATATGATATGAAATATTTTTAATTGGAACAAGAGGGGAGTGGGGTCAATTTTAGCTTTTCTAAACTATGATGATAACATAAAAGTAATTCACACTTTGCAGTTGATGCAGAAGGCTCCCTCAAATCCACACATCTTTACAGATGTAAACAATGAAACTTTAATTTCAGATGTAGGGACAAAATTGCAGAATTTTTTAGATTTATTTCACCTGTAAGTATTTTAAGATATAATTTTTAAAAATATGACTGAATTCATGGTTTTCCACGAAAAGATTGTGAATTAATTTTTCACAATAACTAAGATATTGCTGATATCATTGAACATCACAATCTATTTACCAAATATACTTATATAATCAAGCTTTTTTAGTAATTATTATTATGATTTTGATGTGAATAATAAACGGAAAGTTTCATTTAAAAATTCAAGGAAAAAGTATCTTTTTTGTGTATATTCAAATACACATGATAAGCTATTTACTTGACCTTTACTTATAATATTTTAATCAGTTTTTAAATTATCACACTTTATCCTTTTAGTTTATTATTTTGTTTAATATTACTATTATGTTAATATTTTACTACATTACAATCATAGATTATAATTTTGATTCATTATTGCATTCAAATTACTGTTTGAAATATGTAAACAAAGCAATGACAAGATATCTGCAAAATTTCTAAAATTAGCACAACCTCTGGTCTCAAGGAGTCTACAAACTTGAAGGAGAAAAAAATCCACTTTTGTTTTTGTCAAAAATAATCAATTTTCCTTAAGGCTCTGCTGCACTAAAACTCACTGATTGTGAAATCCTATGTTAGTCTATGAGAAAATTTTCAAATGTGATTACACATTACCTAATATAATTACAGCCTCGATATTTTAAATTAATTGGGACTAAACCCGACCCAGATTATCAAAAATCTGGATTATTCAGAGAATTAGAAAAAAATGAAATAGGAAACATATTTACAGAAAATCCCCTTTATGTTAAACGTACTGAATATTTACAGTCAGTAAAAATGCTGACTTAATTTAATTCTTCCAAAAATATTCCAGAAAAAGTTTTTTATTTATCCAGAATATGACGATGAAACAAGTTAATGTTATGAAAATTAGCTAGTCTCTTCTCAAATTAAAAATTGACCAAACCAATCCGGATTATCTGGAGATCCAGATTAACGAGGTCCGAATTAGCAGGGTTCTACTGTATTAAAATACCACTTTCACCATCAGAAATTATAATGTCAAATGCCGATTATTTATTTTAAAAAATTGTATGTATTAAAAAATAAAAAATTTCTTTCTAAATATTAATAAATTACTACATAAAACATGGAATTTTTCATTTGATTAAATCTTAACTTCTTAAAATTTATGCATATAACTTAAAATTCACATTTGGCATCTACTTTCTAATGGTGAAAACAATATTATAAAATAATAATATCTATATAGGTTTTGAGTAAATGCAAAATTGAGTTTTCCGATAGACTACTAATATGAGAATCATGATCAGGGAGTTTCACTGTGCAACAGGCCCTTTTGAGTACAAGAGTATAAATTTTTGCTTTGAATAGAAGTTAAAAAGGAAAATAAAAATTTCTTTTTAAACACAAAATACAGATTAAAGATAACAATATAGATATACAAAATAATTTAATAACAAATATATACAGATTTTCTGTAATCACATTTTACATTTCTCCTTTTTTTTACTTTTTGCGATTTTTTCCCCTGAGATTTTTTGATGAAATTCACATCTTTTTTAATTTTTTTCTTAGATTTTTCGATGTTTTTTTTTTTTTTTTTTTTTTAAATATTTGTTCCCGACTTTTCATGATGCTGGGAACTCTGGATTTGTACAGCACTTCATTGATATGAACCACACTTGATTAACATCAATAATATTCTGAAAAGAAAAGAAAAAAATGTTATCTTTAAAATTTACAAAAATGAATTAAAGACAGAAAAAAAAAAAAAAAAAAAAAAAAACACACACACACAAACATGAATGCAAAAAATCCTTTATCAAATTGAAATTGTACAATTTTTATTCTTTTTTGAGATCTGAAAAAATTGAGATTATCAATAGTCTGAAAATTTCTGCATGTACAGGGTTCCCGGCAAAACATGACTGTCACATTTTGTGACTTTCTCTAACTAAATTGGAAAAAATTCTCTGACTTTTTGTGATGAAACAGACATACAACAAAATTTGCTATTTATTTTTGCGATCTTTTGTCAATATTTTTTTTGCAATCATTCTTTAAGATTTTTTGGGAGAAAAAATGGAACCATTTGAAGAATTTACTGATTTTTTTTTTTTCTCTCAAGGATTATTTGTTGAATTTTGTGTCATTTTTAATTTTTTCTCCAAGACTTTTTAGAAAATATTTGTAAATTCCCTGACTTTTCAAATTTTTCCTAACTTTCCAATATGCTGGGAACTTTGATATACAATTCAATGTATCTCAGCTTGGAAATAATAATTTGATACTCAATTTTTCAAGTCTATGATTTTGTATTCTAAATCATAAAAAGAGTTTAAAATCATATATTTTAGTGGGGCACAAACTAGGTCTTTGGCCAAGTACATGACCATTCACTACTCAATTAACTGCATACCAAGTAGTTGTATATAAGAAAGATTTATGTGTTTTATTTATTTATTAATCCTGGTTACAATTGATTGGGCCTTTTGGGAATCAATCTTAAAGCTAAGCTTGCTTTTCTGATCAGAAATCAACTATTTTTCATTTATTTATTTATATTAAAAATAATACCCCTGATAAGATTTTTGTAGTGTTTAAGTTTCAACTTTTATTCAGGTATTTTACACCCCTTTTATATTTTTTGATAACATATTTTCAGTTATTCAATTTTGATATATAACATTTTGAATGATCTATTACATGTACAAAACACTAAATATCATCCTCATATGTCCTATGCAAAAAACTTCATTTAAAATATTAAAATGCAAACAAGAAATCTGTAAAGGTTTCTTCCATATATTTAGCATTAGTGTTCTTGTTTCTTTGCATGATTAGTGTAGAATCTTTAGTCAATCACAATAGTACATTGAAATTTCCTAGCATTTTCAGATCCCTAGGTTAGCCATGCATACTGTGTAACTGTACATGTATCTCTGTAACATTTAGAAAATTTATTATTAAAAGAAAACTTACCGGTAACATTATTGAAGAAATGGGTTCTAATACCCCCATTCCCATCCCGCACAGGTACAGGAATAGCAGTTGCTGGAACCTGAAATATGAAACAAACTTTTTAGATAAAAAGACATTAAATAGGATTCACAGTAAAACTAGACAGGTAAATTCCCTGACTTTCCATGACCAAATCGCAAAAAATTCCCTGAACCTCTCTGACTGAATTTCAAAACATTATCTGCCTAAATGGGCATACAACAAAACTTGCTACTTATTTTTGCAATCTTTTGTAAAATTAGCAATTTTCTGCAGTTTAAATTTTTTATTTTTTTTACAACTGTTTGATGAGTTTTATGATTTTTTCCCCAAGATTATTTGATGAATTTCGTATCATTTTACATCCCCCCAAGACTTTTTAAAAAATATTTGTAAATTTTCTGATTTTTCTTGTATATGTTGAAATTTCCCTAATTTTCCATGATGCTGGGAACCCTGTTAAATTTTCATTCTTATTAAAAACAGATTAATGATTTTATTGTAGCAGGAGACTATCCTAATATTTCTTAAAGAGTCCTTTTTTATGAAATTGTAATTTTTTTTTTATATTTGTGAGAAACCCAGACAGTCAGTTGAATATTTGGACACTATTTGATATTCGGCCCTTTTGTCAAATATTCAATTGGCTAAATATTGAAAGTTCATTGGTCGATTGTTATGAAATATTTCATCAAATATTCTAGTCTCACCGAATATTTAAAGACATCTTGCCAATAAATTTGAGATAAAAAAAATATTTTTTTTTTCTATAATTCAAATTTGCTACTTTCTGGTACATTTAAGAAGTTATTTTTTATTCTTACTTGAGCAAAATGTAAAATTATTCTGATATTAAAATATATACAGCCTTTTTCTTGTAGAAGTTAGGGATATATTAGAATATAGTGTCCAAATTGGAGATTATATTGCCAGGAAAATGCCTTAATCACAGAATGATAGATCACATATCCAGATTTGTTAAGTTTTGAAAGCAAAAATCAGGAGATTTCATTTCAGAAATAAAGAGTATTTTTGAAACCATGAAATGAAAACTTATTGATTATTAAATATAAATGTGTTTAGTATAAGTCTAATTTTAATCAGGGCTATCAATGATGATAAAGAGAAATATGCTGTTCTCACTCAAATAAGGAAAATTTGCATACTCCTTAAAAGTAAAACATTTAAGCACATGATTATTTTACCACACTTTTTAAAAATTATCTACATATAAAAAGGAGGGGGGGGGGGTGTTCCCTATAAACATATATAAAATAATAGTGAAAATCTTAAATGTCTTAATCAAGGCAAATTATTAATAATCCAAAACATTCCCATGGCATGAGTGCAAGAAGTCCATTTAAGCCAAGACTGAAAACTTTTCTGAGTATTAGGAATAACCAAAGGAAAATAGACTAGAAGATTTATGTCTCTTGCATTACGGCTAAAAATTGATTTCTTACAATAAAAGAAACTGATTAAAAGGTCTTGATAGTTAAATTGCCATAATTTAAGTATATAAAATAGAATTTAATATCAGTCAAAAAAATTTTCGAGACTGAAATCAGTCCTGAGACTGAATGTCTTGCACCCATGTCCCATGGTAACATTAGAAAAATCTCAAAAGTACATCATTCATAATGAGTTTGAATATAGTTTATCCATAGAATAGTAACTGATGAATCATATTATGGAAGTTTTTAAATCTGAATCACAGTACATTTGATTGTAAAACAATAGAATACTTAAAAATGTGAAAAATCAGGAGTAAGTAACAGGCATGAAAGTGGACCAAAGAAAAAAAGGAGGAAAAATTTTTTCAACTTCAGATGCCAAATATAAAGAGAAAAAGTAGAAAAATTCTAATGACGACATTTTATAGACTGGAGTGGAGTTTTAAATTTTACAAAAACATAAAAATTACAAAAAATTTGATTAAATTTTTTTTTTAAATTCACAGTATAAATGTGTATCTCTTGATAAAACAGGGGACCACAGCCATCAACCTTCTGTAGACCTAACAGAAAAACGACTGATTTTCTCAAAAGATCTTGAAAGAACGAG
Source organism: Maratus speculifer (assembly GCA_964019185.1). NCBI lineage: Eukaryota > Metazoa > Arthropoda > Arachnida > Araneae > Salticidae > Maratus > Maratus speculifer. The sequence continues at coordinate 70,732,796 of OZ025303.1, forward strand.
AAATTTTGTCTAAAAATCACGATAAAACGACAAATTTTGTCAAAAAATTCGCGATAAAACGGCAAATTTCGTCAAAAAACTCGGGAATTTTGTTTAAAAATTTCGATAAAATGACAAATTTTGTCAAAATTCGCGAAAAAATGGCAAATTACGTCAAAAGATTCACGAAAAAATGGCTAATTCTGTCGTAACTCGTGAAAAAAATGGCAAATTTCATCGAAAAATACGCAAAAAAATGACAAATTTCGTCGAAAAATTCGCGAAAAAATGCCTAACTTGTCATAAAATTCGAAAAAAAAAAAAAAAAAAAACCGGGCAAAGTTCCTAAAAAAATTCAGTAAAAGCAACAAATTGTCAAAAATTCGCGATAAAACGACAGATTTATTCAAAAAATATTTGAGGATATTTATATTTTCAAAACAGATTCCAAAGGTAAAAATATCCCTAAAGATTTAAAAAAAAAATCTGCAAACAAAATTGAAAAATTAAAAAACGGTCTTTGTATATAATAACCTCAAGTATTCAATACAAAAATAAAATTTAAATTATCAAAACGCAAACTGTATGCTTAAAAAGATTTCTCCCATAGGATTAACATTAGCGAGCGCGCGTTCCTGAGTGGTGAAGCAGCCTCTGAATAGAGGTCTGCACGGGCCGAAATTTCCAGGCCCGAGGCCGAAAATCAAAATTTTGGCCCGGGCCCGGCCCGAACGCAAAAATATGGGCCTGACCCGTCCCGGACCGGAAAAAAATGTAAAATTCGGCCCGAACCCGGCCCGGCTCGGGTGAATTTCTACAAAACATTCATCTTTAGTCAAGAAAAAAAAAAAAAAAAAAAAAAAAAAAAACAGTCTATTTTTTTCTTTTTTTATGTTTAAAATCTTTATTTATGCAGCAGTGCCATAGGCTGCGATATTTACGCTTTTAATGAATCTTTGTTTGTTGTATGTAAATGTTTCAGTTATCATTAATATTATTGATGCATTAAAAAAAAAAAAAAAAAAAAAATCTAAAAAATGGTATACGGTAAAAGTAAAATCTTCTAAGACATTGGAAAGAAAAAAATACTTTTCCTTCTTAGCAGATGTAAATGTTTAATATATTTTTTTCTCGCGTATTGTTGCATTCATTTTGCATGAATGAACAGTAAAAAAAAAAAAAAAAAAATGCAGTTTTCGGTTTAAACAAAAATTTCGTCATAATCATGTTTTTTTTTTTTTTTTTTTTTTTTTTTAATGTGATTAATTCTATTTTGAGACGCCTAGTGATCTACGATTCTTTAAAAAGAATAAAGTCTAATGTTTAATTGTAGAATAATGGCGACTTAAAAGTATATTCCTATTTTGCAAAAATTTTTGGACCAAGCCAAACTTTACCGATTTGTGAACAGACTTATTTCCACGCCGAGAAAAGGATTTTCATATGGGGAGATTCAACAGGAACTGATTATTTTGGTCCGTGAAGACTAAAAAGAATGAAATCAGTTTCGGTTTCTACGGAAGAAGTAAGTTAGGCTCGGCCCGGCCCGATACTCCAGGAAAAAAAATTACGGCCCAAGCCCGGCCCGAAAAGATTAGAGACTAGGCCCGTCCGGCCCGGCCTGAGTCTTCAGAAGCAAGGCCCGAGCTCGACCCGGCCCGAATGACGTTAATGCAAATCGGCCCGAACCCGGGCCGTGCTCGGGCTTCGGATCGAGGCCAGGCCCGTGCAGATCTTTACCTCTGAACGCAAATATCGTAAAAGCCGTACTTGTAAATGGAGTGTAAATGCACCATAAATAATTATACTAGTGTTCTTTGTGGCAGAATGTATATAATTTACCAATGCCATATTCTCATTTATTTCAGAAATTATATAATTCATCGATCAACAGTATTTATAATAATAATGATGAAGATATCAGTCTTAAAACTCTTAATTATGATTAGTAGTCAAGTCTTGCACGTACTCGCGTTCGGGTATTTTAGTTATAACTGAAAATTCCACTCGAAATAAATTCAAACGCAACTAAAAAAATGTTTAAAAAAGGTTGACCTGAAATTGACATATTTTAACCAGAACTGAAGTGCAATAGTAATAAAACAGAATTTATATTAGCTCGTATCCGTCGCGCTGCAAAAATAATAGTTATACTGGAAAACAAAACAACTGAAAAATTATTATCACTGTTTTAAAGCTCATTAATCCAGATTAAATTATTCCCTCCCAAGATTTTCTTTCTCTTCAGCGTCACAGTGACCTATGGACCCAGGTGTCAGAAAACAGCTGCCAGTCTAAGGCTGCGGACACACACAAAGTTTTTTTGCGGTTTGCAGGCAGCGCGTTTGATGTAAATGAGCTTTTCAGTTCAACTTCAATCCAAGAGTAGCACGGGAATATTTCCCTTCAGTAGGGTTAAGATAGTGATCTTCCGTGACCATTGTATCTCCCTTGTTTCCCACTGTCAGTAAACCGTAAGTGAGAGAAAAGAAAAGGCAGTTCCGGGAATAAAGTTCAACTTCAGAATAGTTATGTTTGCCCGGTCCTTAAAAATAGATTTTCGCCCCGCGAAATGTACCGCATGTGATGGTCCTGAACGTAAATTGACCGCTGACCTTGACAGACAGCTCTTCGGCGATTTGTGGGTGAAGTCTAGTGGGTGAAAGATAAGTCCGAGAATTACTCCCGGAGCTTCTTCGACCCCCCCCCCCCCAAATTACCAGCAATATTTTCTTTGCATTTTTGCATCGATCCAGAGAATGGCCAAAATCATCTTTAAAAAGGCGGATTTCCGCCTTTAGGCGGAACTCTTTCATCCCTGGTAAGTAAAAACATATGAAAATTAAGAGTTTTCTCAAAATCAGAAAACTTGGCAAGTCTGCATATACATGCACATACAAAATGGTCTTTATGTAAATTAATGACAACTTGCCTCCTATTCTCTATAAAGTAAGAAATGTAAAAATTCATTCAATAAGTGCATTATTAGATTCTTTTTCAAGATGAAATTCAAGGTTGTTAAATTCAGATTTTTTTTTTTTTTTTTTATTTAAATCAGATTTTTTTTGATTTTTTAAAAATATTATAGTATAATATTACTTCTGTATTGTGCACATATTTATTTATTTTTTCTGTATAGATTTACATATTTCTATTAATTTCATTCCAGTTTCCAGATAAATGTTTAAAATAATTAAAATTTAAATTTATTGAAAAAAAAATCAGATGAATAATTTAAAATTTAAAACTTGCTTTCTATTCTCTATAAAGTAAGAAATGTAAAAATCATACCTGCCAACCTGAGAAAATTCAAATGTGTAAAACAATATGCGAATGACATTTTTAAAGACTTTTTATAAAATAGCACATGAACGACACTTTTAAAGGAATCTGGGAAACAGAACATGAACAATATTTTTACTAACTTCTCTGAAACAGCAAATTAACAACATTCCTAACAAATTTGTAAAAAATGTGCAGTCTTTTAAAATGTTACATAACTGATATATTTATAAACATTTTTAAAAAAGTGACATAAGAAATAATATTTTTTTTTCTAAAAATAATGATATTAGTTTTTTTTCGAAGGACTAAACATTTTGGCAGCAATGGGATATAGAACACAGAAAGTAACTTTGTTTGCTTTATTTAAAACATCATTATCAAAAATAATACCGAAAAAAATATTGAACGTTTGGTTATTCAGTTACTTGGTCAAACCATTATTCATTGCATAACTAATTTTTAACAGCTCTTCAATTCTCACATTTTTATATGAGCAAAATTTATTCAAAACAAAGTTCTTTTTTACACACAATGAAAATTAAAAATTCTATAATATTTTTCAATAATGTAAACTAATTAATTTTATTAATTATACTTAAATACACCTCGTTAACCCTTTCCGGCAAATTGTGTTTGCAAAATGAGAAATTAATGTCCGATACCAGACTTTAGAAATGACTATTTTTAGAAATTGAGAATTTCTGAATTAAAGCTTTCATTGTAAAAAAAAAAAAAAATCACTAAGATATTCTTGGTGTCGATTACAAGTTTGGAATTAAAATGTGATATGCCTTGAGTGGGCACACTGTGCCAAAAAGAGTTAAGTATTTATTACAGTAGACTCTCTCAAATCCGCACAGCTTGGGACCAGAGGTTGTTTCAGATTTTAGAATTTTGCGGATTTCTGGTCATTGCTTTGTTTACATTTTTTAAACAGTGATTTGAGTGCAATTAATAGTGCTTTCGGGACTATAATGAATACTTATAATATAATATTAAAATAAGTAATAAACTAGTACTAAATAAGTAATAAAAATTTAGATAATTTTTAAAATTATTAAAGTACCAATAGCAAAGGTCAAGTTAATAATCAATAGTGTATGATTAAATATTCATTATAAAGATTAAATGTATTTTTCCAAAATTATTCAACAAAACTTGCCTCATAAAAGTACATTACTAATTTACATCAAAATCATAAAATAAGGATTTTTTTTTTTTTTTTTATTTAGTGAGGCTTAATAACCAAAAAACCTTGATTAATGCATAAATATATTTAGTAAGAAGATTGTGATTACCAGTAATATCAGCAATATCTTGAATTTTTTCCAAAAAAAAAAAAAAAAAAAAAAAATCTTCCTTCATGAAAAAAACATGAATAGAGTATTATTGAGAAAATTACAAATTAAAAAATATATGGAATTGATACAAAACTAAAAAAATCAAATTTTGTCCCAATATCCAATCTGAAAGTTTCATTGTTTACATCCATAAAATATGTGCGGATTTTAGAGAGTTGCTGATTTCTGGTTTGCGGATTTAAGGGAGTCTACTGTATTAAAAGCATTTAGAAAATAATTCATAATTTAAGGGGGGGGGGGGGATAGAGCTTGAAAAAAAAGATGCAAAAATTTGTAAAAAAAAGTATGCTAAGTGTAAAAATGTAAAAAACAGCCCAAATGTATAAAACTTGGCAAATATGAAAAATTCATTCGATAGGTGCATTATCAGAATATTATCTACAATAGATAAAATTTTTAATGCAGTGTTGCATTTACTTTCATAATAAAATACAATATTCAGTTTATAAAAGCTTCATTTAATGTTACTAAAATTTAATCTGAAAGGAATGATTTTTAATTTAATTTTAACATGAATGATTAATTTGATTCTTATTCAGCCTGTTAATATCAATGTTTAAATAACTGATTTAAATCAAGGATTTTTTTTTAAATCATCTGATTTAAATCAAAAGACCCTGGTGCAAAGAGCAACATACAATGAGAAAAATATTTTTACTTATGTAACATTTGCTCTAATTTTACACATACTTACACAGTGTAACATATCAACTTACACTTATGTAGATACAATTGAAAATTAAATTAGTGTTAAAAGATTTTTTAATAAACTGAATTACTATTTAGCAACATTCTGCACTAAATGTAGCTAAAATTAATTTTGAAACAGGGGTGCAACTCATATGGGAGAATGAAATTCCCCAACTTGAAAATTCTAGTCTAGTGGTGTAGCGCGTAGTGGACATGCTGAGGGTTAAAAAATATATTATATTACTAAAAAAAAAAAAAAATTTCTTGAGAAGACTTGCTAATAATCTCTGAGTTTAAGCTCTTTATCTCAATTCCCCTCCCAAATCAATAACAATGTTTCTTTGAGGATTACAATTGGAAATGCCCTGTTTAATAATTTATGATCGCAAGCTTTCAAATAAAGTTTCCTACAAACGGTACAAACTTGCTAAAAAATAGATGAGCATTGAGTTCAGAAATATTCATTTTGTTAACTATATCCCAAAATCATTGTCTAGTTAAAATTTACTTTCAATAAGGGAAGAGGAAACAGAATGGGGAGATGGAGGTTTGTGATAATTACTTATTGTTACATGAAAATAACTGCTGGAAAACTTTTTAAAATCTTTAATAATGAGTATTAAAAATTTTAAATGCAGAGGATGAAAAAGGAATAAAAGATTTTTTTTCAATTTTTAAATATGCAGTTTGCTAAAATTATGGAAGATTCTCACTTCTGACCACACAAAAATCTAACTCTCTTAGAAGTCACAATGAAAGTTTATCAAATTCCCTCACTTTTCTCCCCAGGTTTTAGGAAAAAAATATTGAATTCCCTGACTTATATCGCTAATTTCACAATTAACTGACTTTCCCAGGTTCTCCAGGTTGTGTAGCAACCCTGTTGAGAAAGTAATAATACTGAATAGCATAAGTATTTCCTGCGCTTCTTTGTTAATTATACTAACAATATTTTTATTTATGAATGAACTTTGCAAACATTAATACTCAAACACTTTACAATTTAATAGTATTTTCCCCTTACTAATAAATTATTCATCAGTAGTTGTGCTTTAAATTTTGCCCAGTGCCTTAAATATTGCACATATTGAATAATGGCCAAGTATTTATCACATCATTACTTAGAGATTTGCCATTATAGTGTATACTGAAACAACTCAATAAGATACACACATAGAGAGGAATAAAACACATTTTTGCAATAATAATAAATAAAATTTACAGTTAAATTTCATTTACCTCATTCCATGGCACAAAATATACTGTCCCTGGCCTCCCAAGCCTGGTTGGGTAAACTACTGGGCAGTAGTTGGGGACCTGCAAAAAATAATAAAATAAAATAAAAAAATGGCTATAAAAGAATATGTGGGGAAAAAAGCAGTAACTTCATAATAAAAACCGAAAGTACATGATATACATAATGGAAATACTTTTAGATATGAAAAAAAAAAAAAAAAAAAAAAAAAAAAAAAAAAATCAACAATTAATTTACAATTTTAGCAGTAGCTAATGATTGGTGCAAGAAGTACATCCAAGTTTAAAACTGAAAACTTTTGATCGTATTGCTAATAACTAAATCAAGATCGGCAAGAAGATTTCTATTATTTAACATTGTATTTGAAAATTGATCCTTTACAATAAAAGGAAATGATTAAAGTTTTTGCTTGTAAAAATGCTATTGTTTTAATATATAATTCTTTATTAGTCAAAAATCTGTCATTGGCTGAAATCTGTTCTTAAATTGAAAGTCCAGCATGTATGGAATTTATATAACTATATATATATATATATATTTATTTATGAATGATCACACATAAGTTAACAGGGGGACTTATTTGTTATCAAAGAAAAAAAAGGGGGAATCCCATGTTATCCTATGGGAAAAAAACTTTTCATTCTAGTTTATTCAAATTCGAAAATTTCATCTTTTTTTTTTTTTTTTTTTTTTTTTTTTTCCAAGCATACATTTAAAAAGTTTCTTTATCCCTCTGTCTGATTAAAATATTTGGTACTACACTGTTATCCCGTTGCCCGATTTTGCCAAATTATACAAATCGCCAAACTAATAGCCAAATTATAAATAATTACATAATTTTTATTTTAAATAATAATAAAAAAAACAACAAATAATTAATAGAATATTAATAAAAATACAAATAAAAATCACTTAATGATGTTTTAAACATGTGTATCGTATTTAATGTCGTTGAATTGACATTCACGATCATCTATTATTGGCATTTAATCTTATAATTTGGCGACAGTATTTTGGTCGACGGGATAACAGAGTAGTACCAAATATTTTAAATATTATTATGAGTATTTGGAATTTCGTGCTAAAATTTCAAATATTCTAAAATAAAAAAACTTTTTACTTGTTTGTAATTTATGATTGGAAAAAAGACAAAAAAAAAAAAAAAAAAAATTGGAGCTTCTAGAGAGATTAAAAAAACCTTCCAATCAAAGTGCTGAAAAAAAAAATACATATTTAAAACTTCCAAATCTGAATGATAAAAAAGGATAATTCCCGCAGAATAACATTGGATTACACTTTTTACATTTCCACCAGATAAGTTCCCTTAACTTAAATAAAAAGGTCATATAAAATAAAAAAAGACATCTATAAATACAAGTAGATTTCTGTCTAGACTTTTCTCACACCTTTTCTTTTAAGGGTGTATTTCGATTCAAACCGTTTATTTTTCGATTTATTTTTAAATTCATTTTTCCTCTCAACTGCATCAAACTGGCAAGTTGTCTTATTTAGAAAGTACACAAGGAGCCATGATTGTCAATTCTTTATTGCTGAAAATATTGCAAAGTCATAAATGCAGAAAAAATTGCAAAGAAAGCAATCGAAAATGGGATTTTCAATTGATTTTTCAGAAGCGGGAGATCTGGGAACAAAAAAAAAAAGGTATACTGATAAAATAATTGTTTATAAATCAAATTCTAAAGAATTGAGTGTAAAATGACATCACACGGCACTTTATAAGTCTCTTCAAAAATCCATTCAGCAAGTTTCATGTTTCTACTTCAAAAAATGTGTCTGAAATTGTATCAGAAAATTTCGAGCTGTGGAAAAGCGTTTTTTCGAATACACCCTTAACGAACAGATTATTTTTATGGGAAAAGTTTCTTCATATATACAAAAGCTGGACAATAGGTTTTTTGACAACTTCTGCTTTATTGTAGTAAGACACATTTAAAATTTAAAATGATTAAATTTGTAAAAGGTTTAGTTTTAAGGTTGTTTGGACAAGTTTTGTGAATCTACAAACATAAAAAAATTTGCAAAGAAGGATTTTCTAAAGAAAAAAAAATGTGTAGGAATGCAACAGATGTAAAATTTTATTACTTTGGAAAGTTTTAAAAATGGTGTACATACTGTATTGCTAATCAGCTGTTGCATATGAATAGATAAATTGTAAGGAAGTTAATTAAACTAAATCACTTCTTTGCATTTGATTCTTACTAATCCTAATTCTAATTTAAATAAAAGTTGAAAATGTGTTATTACCGACTTCAAAAAAGGAGGAGGAGGTTATCAATTTGACGGGTATGTATTTTTTTTTTTTTTTTTTTTTTTTTTTTTTTTATGTATGTTCACAGATTACTCCAAAACTATCCAACCAATTGATTTGGTTTTTGTGTTAAATAAAAGAAGTTACTCGCGAATTGGTACCACTTCCATTTCATCGAAGTTGGTTCAGTACTTATTTAGTAATTAGGCAAGAACTAACAAAATTAGTGATTTCTCGCACATTAAAAGTAACTTCGAGGTTGAATAAGAAAGCACATAAGAATGTAGTCAGGATGGCCAAGCAGTCTAAGGCTCTGGTTCTCGAAAGAGAGCGTGGGTTCGAACCTTACTCCTGACATACATGTATAATTTACAATATTTTTTTTTTCCGTATTATAATTATTTATTAACCGACTTCAAAAAAGGAGGAGGAAGTTATCAATTCGACGCGTATGTATTTTTTTTCATGTATGTTCACAGATTACTCCAAATCTAACCATCCGATTAATTTAGTTTTAGCGTTAAATTAAACAGGCACCACTTTCTTATTGAAATAAATTGGTTCAGTATTTTTTTTAGAAATTAGACAAAAACTAATAAAATTAGTGATTTTTCCCAAATTAATTTTCACTGTTGTAACTGTTTTCCCATAATATATTTAACTACAATATTAGGTTAATAATAACTATAATATTAGTTTAACTATATCTGTGTCGGTTCCAAGTTGTCGCCAAGCTTGGTATGGTAAAAATGATAATGCAAAAATCGTTAACTAATGCAAAACTAAAAAGAGAAAAATAAACTTTTCTACCAAAAATTGAACCGACTTCAAAAACTACTGCAAAGTGAAATTTTTTTTTTTTTTTTTACATAATAGTAATAAGAAATTAAATTAAGAGCGTAGTATTTACTATGCATATTATTATATTTATGTACATTAATTTGATTTTTTGGAGTCGATGCCAGCCAAGCCAAGTTCAAAATTAAAATTATTTGTCCAATGCAAATCGCTGGTACCGACTCCAAAAAATCAAATTAATGTACATAAATATAATAATATGCATGGTAAATACTACGCTCTTAATTTAATTTCTTATTACTATTATGTAAAAAAAAAAAAAATTTTTTCACTTTGCAGTAGTTTTTGAAGTTGGTTCAATTTTTGGTAGAAAAGTTTATTTTATTCTTATGGATGTCATTGCCAGTATTGAATTCAGACACTTTTCTGCAGGAGGGAATTCAGTGGCTCTAGGGGGGGGGGGGGGCACATTATAGAGTTCCAGGAGGGAAATTGTACTTTTTGACCATTGAAAACATAAAATTTAAAATTTTCTGGGGGGAGGATGTCTTCCTGGGCCACCCACTGAATTCAACACTAGTTATTGCTCGTTCGATAGATGCAGAGTCAAAACTATTAAGAAGTTCATTTCCACTTAAACACAACCAGTTACTATTATCCAGTGACTGTTAAGGGAGGTTTTACTGTATTTAACATTATATTAAACTACAATTAAATCAAATGCATTCTTTTAACTCTTTTACCATTATTTTTATTCATATTGAAATGCTGCATGTAGGATATGACCAAAATTCTGAAGTAAATTGATTTTTTCCAATTAAAATATAAGAAATTATGCTTTTTGAAAGTAAAAAGACATATCAGAAAATGAACAACATTTTATTTTTTGGCAAGAAACAGGAAGAAAATACAAAAATTAGGGAGAACTGGTAGGTAGTAGGGATGTAGTGGAGAGTATACACAGTATACTCTGTGGATTTTTTTTAAGAAACACTGTATAACCTCAATTTTGAGCATATACTCTATTTTTTTTATGACTATACCACTGGTAGATAAGATACATGTGTTTAAATTTGTTATCTTATAATAAAATTTTATCTGTATATTTTAATACTTGTTTTAAATACCATAAAAAATATCAAGCCAAACTAAAAAACAACATAGAAACTCACATTGAAAGGTACTATAGTTTGATGACCTCCAGCCATCTGCATTCTAGGAACGTGTGGGACTGGGATAGGAGGGGGAATTGGAGGCCCATAAGTTATGGCCTAAAAAAAAAGAAAAAGGTAAAAATATATACTTATAATAAAACTGAAATACTGCAAAACTATATTAATAACTATTAATTCAGTTTCTTTAAAATTAATCAGTATTTATATGTCAATAAATTAAAAAAAAAAATACAAGAAAATTTTAAATGTTTTAGCGACTTTACAAAGTAATCTTTTTGAAGGAAAAAAGTATTGAACTTTTTGTAAAATTATCAAAAAATAAAAATACATACAATCTATGAATTCCCGCCAAAGAACTGCAATCATTATCAAGTATTCTTTGATTTGACAATTTGTAAATTTTATCTCCATAGACCATATTTTGCAAGATTTTAGTACTGATGAAATTCGGTAGCCACAGTGTCATTAACTTTGACACTGGCAATTAAGTAATGCAACTACAGATATTTTCAACTTACAAACAAACAAATGAAGATTTTAAAATCAAGAGATGCAGTGAATATTTGGTTATTATATGACAATTTATAAATTGCATGCCTTTGTTGATGGCATATTGATAAGAATATGTGCTCAGATGAAATTTTATATGGCCCCGGCAAGTTGGTCGATAGATTTTTCGAGCACTGTGCCAATGGATGTATGTTAAGGTCTCTATCCTAGTCTGTGAAGACACTCGCAAACTAATGCTATTCCTATGGGGAGACATTCTTTTAATATCTCTTTCACATTTTGACATTTAATTATTTTTTTTTTAGCATTGGATAGCTGAGGTCCCTCTCAAGATCGCTCCTTGACTACTTTTTCGATTTTGGTTGCAAGTATTTTTTATAAAGTTACTTTCACTTCAAAAACCAGTTCATAATATTGTGAAGTGAAAGTAACTTTATTATAAAAAATATTTGCAACCAAAATTGAAAAAGTAATCAAGCAGCGATCTTGATTGGGACCTCAGCTCATGGGTGCAAGAAATCCATCCAACTCGACTGAAATCTTTTCTGAGCATTAGAAATAACTAAATTCAAAAGGGTTAGAAGATTTCTAAGTCTTGCATTATGGCTAAAAATTGACCTCTTACAATAAAAGAAAGTGATTAAATGTTCTTGATGGCAAAACTGCTATTATTTAATTATATAAAGTAGAATTTTGAGTTAGTCAAAAACCTCTTCAAGGCTGAAATCAGTCCTGAGACTGGAGGTCTTGCACCCATGCCTAAAAAAAATATATATATATATACATATGCATATTTAAAAATGCCAAAATGCAAAAGAGTTATTATTAGAAAAATGCCTCCCCATAGGAATAGCATTACCAAGCGAGTGTCTTCGCGGGCAGGGACAGAAGCCTTAACTCCCAAGAAGCAGAATTTTCTGTGTCAGTCCGCAGGATAGTAAAATTTATCTTATTTACCAAACAGTGCTAAACTAAGCCTATTAAAACAATAATATCCCATAAAATAAAAAAAAATTGCTTATATATAAAAAAAAAAAATAAATTACAATAACACTATGAAATAAATATTATAAATGTAGTGACTTAAAGTAAATTTCAGCTTTTTTTAACGTTCAGACTTTGTTTTTAAGTTTGGAGATTAATCTGCAACATTTAAAATAATCTGTAGTGCCTGCTCTTGTGCTGCACAGTTTCTGCTACAGGAATGTTGACCGGAAAATTTCTTAATTATCTGAAAAATGTTCAATTCTAACACATATCCACATCTAATGGGATAGCTAATTGGATTAAGCTGGCCACGTGGTTAGGTTACGTTACGGAGATATTATTTAAACAGGGTGAGTAGCAACATTTTAGTTTAAAAAATAAGCACCTGTAAGCACACTTTTAGAGAAAAAGAAGCACCCATTTATGTACATATATGCATTACAGGGGTGATTGTGTTCCTGGTGTACCCTGGATTTCAGAGTTTTTCGATCGATCCTTTCGGTTTTATGATATCGTTACACTTAGAAAAAAATTCAAACATTAAAAAATTTCGCGAATTTTGTCAAAAATTAAAAGAAAAAAAAAACATGAATTTCTTTAAGGAATCGTGCAGAGAACAAATTTTCTTCTAGAATCCAGGGGTAAAAGAGCAAATTTGTTTTTAAAAAGGCAAATTTTGTCAAAAAACGTGAAAAAACGATAAATTTCGTCAAAAAATCGCAAAAAAAAGAATCAATTTCATCAAAAAATCGCGTAAAAAAATCTGTTTTGTCAAAAAATTGCAAAAAACGATCAATTTTGTCATATAAGCGCGAAAAAACGACATATTTCGTCACATAAACCCAAAAAAACGACAAATTTCTAGAAGAAAAAACAGCAAATTTCACAAAAAAATCGCACAAAAACAATCATTTTCGTCATATAAGTGCGAAAAAACATCAAATTTCTTGAAACAATCATGAAAAAACGGCAACTTTCATAAAAAAATTCACATAAAAACAATCAATTTCGTCAAATAGACGCGCAAAAACGACAAATTTCGCGAAAAAGCTGCAAATTTTATCAAAAGATTGCGAAAAAAAAAGTCATTGCTGGAGTGGAACTTTCTGTACAAAAACTTTTTGCTGCTTTAAAAACTGATTTTATTGCAGCTTTTTCTTCTTAATTTCTTGCTTTTTCTAAAGCTGTTTTTTCTGTTAAAAATTGTTTGTTTCAAATTTTGTTTTTGAGTGAATATGACCTTTGACATTAATATATTTTGCAATTGATAATTTTCAGGGTTTTTTACTTTGTATTAATTTTCAATTTTTTTTTCTTTTCTTTTCTGGGGTTTATGAAATTTAAGTCTTTTTAAAAATCCTTCGAAGAAATTTGATTTTTTGGCAATTTTTTGAAAAATTTTTTTTTGCAGAAAATTTTTGGTTTTCGCAATCTTTTGTGGTTTTATCGCGATTTTTTGTAGAAATTTATTTTTGCAATCTTTTGGTTTTTTTCGAAGTAATTTGTAGTTTTTCGAGATCTTTTTGCGAAATTTGTGATTTTATCGCGATCTTTTGACAAAATGTGTGGTTTTTTTGCAAGTTTTCATCAAAAATAAGTTTTATCGCAATCTTTTCACGAAAATTGTAATTTTATTGCAATTTTTTTAAACAAATTTAGTGTTTTTTAATAAAAATTATAGACGAAATTTTTAAATTTTTTTTCGCGATAATTCGGTGAAATTTCAGCAGTTTTTTGGTTTTCTGGTGAAAACCACTGGTTTTATCGCAGTTTATTGAGGAAATTTGGGGTTTTATTGCTGTTTTTTGATCATAATTTGTGTTTTCATCGCCATTTTCTGAGGAAATTTGTAGTTTTATTCCGAGATTTTTCGGTAAAATTTGTGTGGGATTTGATTGCATTCTTTTGACATAATTTGCTTTTATTTTCATAATCTTTTGATGAATGTTTTTGGTTTTTCAACGAATTTTTTCAAATTTTTCTATGATATTTTTAGGTTTCTTTGCGTTTCTTTATAAAAATTTGAGCATTTTCATGATTTTTTGACTGCACTGTGCGAAAAGGAGGGGGGGGGGGGAGTTGCCCCGGGTACGGAAATTTAGGGGGTACCAAATTTATACTACCAATGTCATTTTTCGTATATTACAAGAAAAAGTTGGGTAGAGGGGTCGTCAAATTTACAATTTGTCCTGCGCGCAGTTTTCTCTTTGCACGCCCTGTCATTTGATAGATATATTTTCTTTATTGTTTTACGATATTCGCAACTTATTTTGATCGATCGTTTGATGATATATTCAACTTACTTTGGTATAATAAAAAATTCAAATGGCAATAACGAATAATCACACGTGCACACGAGAGTCACAAAAGAAGAATTCCAGAATTCCAGAAAAGCATGCAGAACGGAGAATTTACGTTCAGAATTCCGAGAATCAAACGCTGAAAGATGAGGGAGGAGCTAAAAGTGGACAATAGGAACATTTCTGGGGTACGAACAACGCATCATTGGCCGTTCTAGAGACTGAGCTCTATATATGTTATTGTAGAGCTCAGTGGTTCTAGATAAGGAAAAGTTGTAGTTGTTTCGCTTTTATCGAAATAATTTTGGTTCAGGATCGCAAAAATTAAAACAAGCAGTTCGTTCAAAAATAGGCATTTCAAGAGAGAGAGAAAAAAAAAAGCACTCTGGGAAAAAAAAAAAGCACCTTGTAAGGACCTGACAAATTTGCTTTCAAAATAAGTACCTTGTAAGCACCTGTAAGCACCGCTACGTACCCTGTTTAAAGTTTCAAAAATGGGTAATTTGCATTCAACATAAGAGCCCTTTCCATAGAAAATCAAGACATCTGATCACCATAATTTTTGTTTAAAATATAAAAAACTCTTACAGTGTGCATCTTTTTAAAAAAGACTAATCAACATATGAGTTTCCACCTTGCCAATGATACTGATTTATCCCTAAACAAGTAATTTAAGCAAATCATAGGATGCAATTTTGCTATTTTTATCTTTTTCGTCTTCAAATGAGACATTAGTAAACTAGATAAATGCATTATACAACAAAACACATGTATAAAAAATATCATACATAAATTGTTAATAAAGAACACAGGGAAATCAGGAAATTTTTTCACAATACCTGTAATCAATCTGAAAAATTTATAGCGAAGTTGATATTGAATTTTTTTTTTAATTACAAGAAATAATCGAAAAATGGACATGAGATTTAGACAAGGTTGCAACACAATTCTGCTAAAATAATTCCCTGACCTTTCACAATATAAAAATTTGATTTTATGTACTATTGCAAAACCCTCCACAGTAGGCAATTTTAATCTAGATAAATGCTAAAATAAAAATAAATAAATAAATAAATAATAAATACATGCTGTGTGAATTTTAGTTTTTAAATTATTTTTCATATTATACTATTGTGTTATAGTTTGCATAAATGCATCTGCTGGGATCCAAACTTGACCCAAAGCTGGTCAATTTTCTGAATCTTGAAATGGGATAAGACTGGTCTTTGATTAAGATTATTAAGGCTCATATTCCTAACCCATACGTAATAAAAAAATTTATATCATGTTGAAAAAAATATCCTTAAGATTTTAAATATATTGCAGAGAAAACATTGCAATTTTGCCTTTTGCACAGCAGTCAGGGCCAGACCTTATATTTTTAAAGCAGAGTTGGGTACAGCTGTGCAAATCCTAGATTTCTTTCTCCCAAGATTATGTTGTGATAGCAACTTGTAAAAGTAATTTTCACAGGGATCATTTATTTAGAAGATATTTTATTCGGTTTTGTAAATTACAAAGAAATATTACTCAAAACCTATTATTTTCAAGTACTTTTAAATCATGATTTTATCACATATTTCCCTTTTAAAGTACACTTACAGATGCCAATACAAGCAAGATTTGGGACCTACTTAAAGTCTTTCACAAAAATCTATAAAACAGGCCCCTTCACTAAATTCTTTTAATAAAATGGGTACCTTTATACTTCTATAAAAATATACTTTTCATTATTTTTAAATTATTGTGTTTTAAAATGTTTTGCAAGGAAAACAAGTTCACTAGTATTTTTACAATAGTAAAACTAGCAGAAAGACTTAAAAGAAATTAATAAAATGCTTGGTTCAAACTTTAGTAATTGGATTTCGAATTTATTACAAAATGTTCTCAAAGAAATTTTTTTTATTTTGATCCCTAACATTAGTTTCAGGGATGGGAACTGCAAAAAAGCAAAAAGACTGAAAATATGCGTGAACGAAAAATTGCACCTTATTGTATCCACATGCACAAATGAAAAATTGCACCACATTTTGATCACACGCACGAATGAAAAATTGCACCACAAGTAAGGGGGTACTTTTTGTTTAATGAATAGGTGTTATCAGAGGTTACATTCACTGAAAAAGATTTGGAACAAAAAAAGATTGTGAAGCAGGAAAATCTGTTTTTGGAGCAGCAAAAAGAATAATTTGGAAGCAGGAAAGTTAGTTTTTGGAACAGAAAAATTTTATCCACCAGGCATTAACTTTCTTTTCTTGCCCCTTTGACGAAAATTGCGTTTTAAAGCGATTTTTCGACAAAATTTGCTGTTTTTTCGCGCTATTTTGACGAAATGTGATGGTTTTTCACGATATTTTGACGAAAGTTACCGTTTTATCACGATTTTTTGATGAATATTATAGTTTTTCGCGAATCTTTTGACAAAATTTGGCATTTTATCATTTTTTGACGAAATTTGTTGTTTTTTCGCGATTTTTTGAAGAAACCTGCCTTTTTTTTCAGGATTTTGTATCAAAATTAGCCATTTTTTCGCGAATGTTTTGACGAAATTTGCGGGAAATTATTCGTTAACGATTTTTAGTGAAATTTCCTTTTTTGCGATTCGTTGACGAAATGTACGTTTTTTGCGATCTTTTGACGAAATGTTCTGTTTTTTCACATTCTTTTAAAGAAAATTACCATTTTTTGATAAAAATTACCGTTTTTCGCGAATGTTTCGACAAAATTTTCCGTTTTATCAGGATTTTTGGACAAAACTTGTAATTTTTTCGAGGAAATTCGACCTTTTTTTCGGGATTTTGTAACAAAATTAGATTTTTGATTTTCAAGATTTTTTGACGAAAATTACGTGTCTCGCGGGACGCGTAAGCTCCATTTTTTAGCGTCCCGTCACCGATTTTTTTTTTGTATTTTACGCGCTATAGAGTGTCCGCGGCATCCCTGCTACAAATTGCTGAAATCTGCGGAAAAAAGCGGAATTTTTGGGGTGAAAAATCTGAAACTTATCAAAATAACAAAAAAACGGAAATCCGCGGAATTTCTTAAAATAACAAAAAAGCGGAAATCTGCCAAAAAGCGGAAAATTCCCATCCCTGCATTAGTTTCAATATTGAATCATTTGAAAGTAACTGTTTAAATCAGTTTCTTTAATGTGTGTTTTTGGGTTAGTAGCCAAAGAGACCATTTTATAGAATTGATAGTAACAGTAATGAAATATTTTTAAAGAAATTCCTAACTACCATACATACTTGTGCATAAGGTGAAGAACTTTTTGACATAATCTAGGAGTTCAAAATGGGGAGGTCAACTTATATATATGGTAGTAAAACAGAAAAAAAAATTCTTCACAGATAATAGGCGAATGGGTAAGTCTTAAGTAATCACATATGCGTTTAGGTTAAAGAGAAATATAAAAGCAGACAATGGTCATTTTCCTAAGATTGACAAAAAACATTTGTCCTATTTTCTCTCAGGATAGAATTCCCTTTAATATCAGGACATTCCTATCAACATTTTAATTCTTTTTTTAAAAAGACTTCAACTTGAGAATGCTTCTAGATATCAATCATAATGTAATAAGAAGTCAAGTATTTATTTTAGCAGCTTCATAAGTTGTTTACCCTTGCAAATGAGGCATGAATAGATTTTTGAAAGAATTTATTTCTTAAGTACACTGTACTCCCGATTATCCGTGTGCGGATTATCCGTTTTGCGGATTATCCGTGCAGCCCAAAAATTTAAATTTTCTCGTTTTTTCCTGTTCTCATTCAGGAGCGAAAAAAAAGAAAAGAAAAAGAAAGAATGAAAAACTGCGTTTAACGTGACAGATCGTGATGGAATGAGATTTAATAATTTTGTAAATCAGGGGCGCCATTTGGGGGTGGCTGGGGGGGAAATGCCCCCCCCCTCAAGAAATTTCATTTCTTAGAATTTACCAATAGTGAGCCCTCAAAGTGGCCTAAAAATGCATAGAAACCATGAATTTTAGGGTGTCTGCCCCCCCCCCCCCAAGAAAAATGTGAAATGGCGCCTCTGTTCTAAACGCTGTTTTTGGATTACCTTGTAAGACTAGCATCTAGGAAGGGAAAAAGGACAAAGCAAAACGGGTTTCTTTTGCGACAAACAAATGCAATGGTCTCTTTCAGTAGCAGGTGCAAGCGTGTAACAGGTGACAGTTGCTAAGCTGATAAAGAAAAAGAGATTTGTTTTAATCCTTTTTCCCCCCTCCTTTTTTTTCACTCCCCATACATTCTTTCGTTTCTTCGAACCCCGGATGAACCATTTCGTGTTCTTATCGCCAGTTACTAAGAGTGTGTTTTGTATTGACTGTTGTCAGAGCTGTTTATTTTTTCCGTGTGTTTAATAACTTTTTCAGAATGAGTGAATTTACACAGCCTCCGAAACGGCGCAAAAGAGTTTTAACAATTAAACAAAAACTGGATGCAATTTCTAGGCTTGAAAAAGGAGAATCTGTCCAAAAATTAGCTTTGGAGTTAGATGTTGGCATACAGACTGTACGAGACTCCAGAAAACAAAAGCAGAAATTGATGGAATTTACTCGTGATTGTGATAGTGGAGCAGCTTCAACGACAAGAAAAGCAGTTAAAAAATCATCTTTTGAAACCCTTGATGCTTGCATGATTCAGTGGGTGAAGCAAAAACGATCAGAAGGCATTCCCATCTCTGGTCCTATATGCTTAGAGAAAGCATTGTTTTTTCACAAGGCTTTAATCATTGAAGCCCCATTTAATGCATCTTCAGGTTGGCTGACTCGGTTTAAAAAACGTTATGGTATTAGAGAAGTACAATTAAAAGGAGAACAGTTAAGTGCAGATTATTCAGCTGCCGATTCATTTATTAAAGAATTTGATGAGTACAGGAAAAAAGAAGAATTGTCTCTCGATCAAATTTTTAATGCTGATGAGACCGGTATGTACTGGAAATGCCTCCCAACTAAAACATTAGCATCCCAAGAAGAGAAAGAAACTCCAGGTTTTAAAACTTCAAAGCAGAGAGTAACTGTGATGTGCTGTGCAAACGCCTCCGGAACATTCAGGTTGAAACCCCTTGTTATAGGAAAGTCTAAAAATCCTAGATCTTTCGGGAAGAATTTTGAAAACAAAATACCTGTTCATTATTATTCTCAATCATCATCTTGGATGGATACCGACTTGTTTAGAAGGTGGTTTCATGACAAATTTGTACCACAAGTGAGCGAGTGGCTACGAAAAAAAGGTCTACCCAAAAAAGCAGTTCTTTTAATTGACAATGCGCCATGCCATCCGGATGATATTTCGTCATGTGATGGAGATATTTTTGTAAAGTTCTTGCCTCCAAACGTAACTTCACTCATCCAGCCAATGGACCAAGGAGTTATCTCAACAATGAAGCGCATCTACAGAAGAAATCTTTTGAGACTGCTATTGGAAGAAGATGAAAATCTCGTTAAATTTTGGAAGAAGCTCACGATTTTTGATGCAGTGCAGCTTATTGCTGAAGCTTGGGATGAAATACAAAACTCGACGTTGCATCATGCTTGGAAAAAATTGATGCCTGGGGTCATACATGCAGATAATTCTGCAAACAGAAATACTAAAATACAAGCTTCTGAAATTGTTGAAATTATTTCTGATTTTGATGGATTTCAAAATGTTGATGAAGAAAATGTAGAAGATTGGATGAACGAAGATGAAAACGAAAAAGGCTATAAAATTCTTTCAGATCAAGGAATAGTGGATGCAGTTTCAGGCGAGCAAAGCGAAGTCAAAGAACAGGAAGAGAGTGAAGATGAACATGATGCAACAAGTGTGAGTCACGAAACAGCACTGAAGTGCGTAGATCAACTGTTAGACTACATGGGTCATCATAATACTAATTTCGAATTCAATGATGTCATATCTGTGCGCAATGTTCGCCAAATTATAAGGAAAAATGCCACGTTGGCTCGCAGACAAACAAATATAACAGACTTCTTCCAGAAAAGCAACTGACAGTAAATATGTAAGTACAAGTTATGTAAGTACAAGTGTTAAGTACATGTAATGGTATATGTAAGTACAAGTGTATTAAGTTATGGCAAATTTTATTACATATTTCATTACTAATACTTAATGTATTACTTTTTTGTATTAGCAGAGTATCGTAATTAAACCCGAAGTATTTTATATACCACTGTGTACTTTACTTATATCCTCCAAATATACACACTCTTCTGCGTGTTTGATCATTTTCGGATTATCCGTGTTTTTCGATTATCCGTGTGCACCCGTGCATTAATTAGCACGGATAATCGGGAGTACAGTGTATTATTAAATTGATGTGAATAGGTTTTTAAATAATTTAAGC
Organism: Maratus speculifer; assembly: GCA_964019185.1. NCBI lineage: Eukaryota > Metazoa > Arthropoda > Arachnida > Araneae > Salticidae > Maratus > Maratus speculifer. The sequence continues at coordinate 70,753,750 of OZ025303.1, forward strand.
TTTGATTTTACATAACTATAGTTTTAAAATGTTGAATTTTTTTTTAATTTTATTTTTTATTTATTTTTTTTTTTTTAAAGAAGTCTCATTAAAAATGTAAAAGAAAAAAGCTACTAATTTAATGAAAATTTATAATTTCTTTTTTTTTTCTCCTTTTCCTAGATTACAAATAATTTTTCAATATACACCAGAAATGTAGTTTGACTTATAGATAAAAATTCAATTTTTTTTTTTTTTCAATTTTGCTTAAGAATTAAGAGAGGGGGGGGGGGGGTCGACCTATACAATGATATCATGCAGATATGTATCATATCCAAATACAGAAATTTAAAAATGACTGCCATCTTCGGGCATATACTACATGATAGCCAAAAATGTTTCTAATATAATTTTGTGACCAAGAAGGACAAAAATTCAAACCTTACCTGTGTATTATAGCCTATGGGCACAAAACCCGCGGCAGAGGGGTTTAACGTGGGCTTTTGCACATTATTCTGTGAGGTCTGAGGAACCCCACTGGCCTAAAAGAAAAAAAATGACTTACACACATTTTACTTATATAATACATGTTTCAGATATATAAACTTTTAACGTAAAATTAAAATAATTTAATTTCTACATAGGCTTAATTATCAGAAAGCGAAGTAAAAATTATAATAAATTTTACTTTAAAAATTTTATAATGCATAATCTATCTTAGCCTTCAAGGTTGATGCAGCTGTTCACATTAGGGATGCAACGAATAGTGGTTTGGTCAAATAACCAAACGCCAATTATTAAGCCAAATTTTAGCCGAATATTCGGCCGCCAAATAATCAACTTGTTTTTGTCTAAAAACAAAATATAGTATGCACTACATTTCATGATGCTACTCTTACAAACAAGGTCCAGGTACCCTAATTAGGCAAGGGTATAAATATCTAAGTAACAGCAAGCATTCTCTTACGAAATTTTTTTTTCTTCACTTAAATTTTATCGAAATTCAAACTTTAGACAAAAAATAATAAATAAAATTTAGTGGTGAGAAACTGCCTGCTGACGTCTAGATTTTTACACCTTTGCTCATAGATATTGTTAGGAAAACAGTCTTAAAATCAGCATTGAAATATGCATTCTAGACGGTAATATAAATAATTGCAAATTTGCATATTGAATGTATTGCACAGTTTTCAATAATGCATTTTTATATGAAACAAACAAAACAATTTCTGTAATAAAACATTTTGTAAGTAGTTTTTGTCCTCTTTTCTGTATAAATGGTATATTAATAAGTAAAAAACATCCCTCTATCTCTAAACTTACAAAATCCATCACCTGTAAATGTCTGCCTAACCTTAAGTGTGTCATTAAAAAATATATTGTAATAGCTTATTTTTCCAAAAATAGTATTTTTTAATATTATTTAAAAAATTTTAATTTAGGTTTTATATAATTATACTTTTAGTTTAATTCTTTTACATAGTTAATGTTCTTTAATTTTGAGCATGTCACGAAAGTTTGAAACATTATAATGGCCACTGATTTTAAAAAGTGGCCATTACTGAAACTGAGCCTACCGACCCTTGGCTATTAATTTAATTTCCTACTTTTCACCTATACACTTTTATAATATTCAGGGGTGGGGAATTCGTAAAAAATTTAGCAAAGGATTTAATTCACCAGCCTCTAGATGTAACACACAGGCAGTTGAAATTAGTGTTAACCAAAATCTTGCACGATTACAGACGAAATTACTATTACTACAACCCATTTTCGTAATTCTTTTTTTCTAAAATATCAAGAAACGGTACAGTTGAACCTCGAAAATCCAGAACCATCGGGACCGCGGCGATTCCGGATTTTCGAATTTTCCGGATTTTAGAGGTTTATTAAAAAATCTTTTTTTATGGCTATATAATACCATAAAATCCTGTTAATCCGCTCTTCCTGATCAAACGCCCCTTCCCCACTTTATAAAGAATTTGAAATTTTCAAAAAATCCCGAGAAAGCGTCCTCCCTCCCGATTCTCAAAGACGATTGAGAGTGAGACGAATCATTATGAAATGAATGAATCATGAATCTTTGATGAAATGTGCGTTTTTTCAAGATTTTTTAATTGATTTCATGCTTGTTTTGGCTTTCTTTTTTTTACAAATTTCTCCGTTTTTCTGCATTTTTTCAACAGACTTTTTTTTTTTTTTTTTTTAAACCCAAATTTTTTCAAATATCAAAATTTATGATTAATTCAACGATTCATTCATTTCATCATGATTCATTACTGTAAATTATGTTGAACGCTTTTTAATTTTTGTAATAATAAAGTCTTTAATTAACGGCAAGTCATTACAATATTAACCAGAATATATCTATATATATTTTTTTAGTATAGTTATCAGAATTTAACTGCAGTTGATGAAAATTACAGCTACGTCTCATTTTAAAAATTAATAAAACTAAAATCAGAAAAATGTCCGGATTTTAGAGATTTCCGGAATTTGGAGGTCCGGATTTTCGAGGTTCAACTGTACTACTAAGTTATCCCGTCGACCAAAAAACAATTGCCAAAAAGTAAGATTAAATGCCAATAATGGAGGATCGTTAATGTAATCATATGTGCAAGTTTGAAATTTTGCCAAAACTGAAAATATTTTGAATCACCCCCCCCCCCCCCACGAGGGAACAATAAGCACATGCATGATTCACGTTTTTTCCACGAGCGTTTGACGAAATTCGCTTTTTTCTAAGATTTTTTGACAGGAATCACGTCTCTATCACAGTCTTTAGACCAAAAATCGCATTTTTTGCAATCATTTGGCAAAAATTTGCGCCTTTTTTGCAATCCTTTGTCAAAAGTTCACGACTTTTTCGTGATCAACTGACAAAAATTTGCGACTTTTCGGGATTTTTTGACAAAAATTCGCGATCCTTAGACAAGATTGTGTCTTTTCCACGATCTTTTGACAAAAGTCGCATCTTTTCCTCGGTCTCTTGACAAAAAGCCGCATTTTCTCGTCAATTCTGACAAAAAATTGTGTTTTTTCCGCTATCACTTGACGAAAATCGCATCTTTTTTTGAGATTCTTTGTAAGAGACAGTTATTTTTGCGATCTTTTGACAGGAATAGTGTTTACTTTGCTATTTTTTTAAAATAAAAAACGCGTCTCTTTTTGCGATCTTTTGTCAGAAATAGTGCTTTTTTATGCCATCTTTTGACAAAAAATGCATCTTTTTACGATGTTTTGAATGAAATAGGGCTTTTTCCTGCGATCTTTTGGCAGAAATAATGCCTTTTTTCACAATCATTTGATACAAATCACGTTTTTTTCATATTATTTTGACAAAAATCGTGTCTTTTTTTGTGATCTTTTGTAAAAAAAGTGTCATTTTTCGATGTCGGAGATTTTTCCGTGCAGCTTCCGTCCTTGGAAACTTTTAGGAGACGGAATTCCGTCCTGTAGGCAGAAAACTTGCACCCATGAATGTAACATTCAATGACATTAAATACAATACACGTATTTAAAACATCATAAAGAGATTTTTATTTCGACTTTTTATTTATATTTTTATCAATATTCTACTAATCATTTGTTTATTTCATTATTTAAAATAAAAAAATAAATTGATATGTATAATTTGGCTATTAGTTTGGCGATTTGTATAATTTGGCGAAATTGGTCGACGGGATAACCTAGAAGTACCCCAGAAACATATATAACAGAGGTAAGCTTAATATATGAAAGAACTTAGTATCATGTTCAGGGTTAGAAACTGGAAGTATTAAATAAGGCGTCAAATGACGCCTACAATTTTTTTTCTAGGTGCCAAACAACATATCATGGTTGCAATTTTACGGTGTATCATATTTTCTCATTTCTTTTCGCAACCATATTTTATGTGTTAAGGAAGAGGGAGGTGTATAAAAGAAATTATTAGTTCTTTTGCGATCTTTTAACGAAATTTTCCTTTTTTTTTTACAATTCTCAGACGAAATTCGCACTTTTTTCGCAATCGGCTGTTTTTTGGGAATTTTGGCGAAATTTGCCAATTTTTCGACGAAAATTATCGTTTTATCTTAATTTTTTGACAAAATGAGTCATTTTTTGAAGAAATTAATAGCTTTTTGCGATCTTTTAACGATATTTGCTATTTTTAGCGATCCATAGACGAAATCCGGGCCTTTTTTCGCAATCTTTTGACGAAATCGACCGTTTTTTGGAATTTTTTGACGAAATTTGCCGTTTTCCGCGATTTTTTGAAGAAATATGCCATTTTTTGCAATCTTTCGACGAAATTGGCCGGTTTTTTTCCCGGAAATTTTTGACAAAATGTATCGTTTTCTCGCAAATTTTTGATGAAATCTGTCATTTTTTGAAGAAATTGGTCATCTTTCATGATTTTTATGACAATTTTTTTTTTTTTTTTTTTTTTTTTTTTGCGATCGACAAAATTTGTCATTTTTGCGATTCTAAGACGAAATTTGGGCCTTTTTCCGCAATTTTTTGACGATATCTGCGTTTTTTGAGAATTTTTCAAAAATTTCGGCCGTTTTTTCGTGAATTTTTGACGATATTACGTGTTTTACATTTGCGGACACGTAAGAGTTTTTTTTTTCCATTTTGTTTCCGATATTTTGCGTAATTTACGTGATATAGCACATACGCGTAATTTCTTAGAACGTCTGGTAAACAAAAGTTAAAGTAAAAAAAAAAAAAGCTAGGTGTCATATTTGACGACTAGGTATAATTTTGTAGTCGTCAAATGCAATTATTTAGTTGCATTTGGCGACTAACGACCGCTAATTTCTAACCCTGATCATGTTTACACAGTAATAATTTGGAAGGCTAAAATATCTAGATATAAAAAGTGTCTCTGATAACGTCTCTATTGCTTACAGTTTTTTAAAAATTAAAAATGCACACGCCTTGTCAGAAAATCCACTCATTACTGGAGAGCAAAATGATGTATTTCCCTACCCTGATAGTATTAATTATTAAGAATCCTATTTATTTCAATGTTTAATGAATATATTTAAGGCACATAAGAATAATAAAACACTGTACTCTGTACTCCTGCAGACAATTTTTATTTCACTAAATTGCTATGGTAGAGGCTACCATATCATATATACCAGACTGCCAATGGACATACAGATCAACCTCAGCTATCCATTGAAAAAAATCTTTACAATTATTGAAATGCAATTTCTCCCATAGAATTAATATTAGCAAATATGTCTTTTTGCCTGACTAAAAATATTTTTTAGTTTCTTAAAAGTACTTAATTATTTTATTTTTAAAACCTTCCCAGACAATATTCAGTCAGTTTTTACTATGCAAAGCAATCTTTTAATGTAAAAAGAGGAAATTGCACTTTCTTTTTACTAAGACGAAAAGAGAATGCAAATAAAAAAAGGGGGGGGGGGGGGCAAGAAGGGTGCTCGTGCTGTTTTTCTTTGTGAAGAACAGTTGGTGCTATTTTGTAAACCAAAGGACAGATGGGACGCAACATATCCCTAACATTCCCTGGGAGAAACTGTGATTGATTCAATACTTAAAAGTTTACAATGGTAAAAATATAATTGAATGATGAAATAAGGAGAGAGATAGAGGGGGGGGGGATAAAATTTACAAAACATGTAAAACGAGCTAACTTTGAAAATAAAATAACATAATAGTTTATTAGAAATAAATGTAAAATCACTTGATACAACATACAAACATAAAATATATTTTTAGATATTAACAAAATAATTTCAAGGAGGACAAAATAATTTGTTAAAGATTTAGAACAGATTCACTATTTCAACTTCAACTCTTGCTTCAACCCAGGTGTATTTTATTCTTCTTAGATATCAATATTCAAAATTAAACATTTAAAATACAAAATTATCACATTTAAGAACATTATATATGATAACATTTACAGAAAATGGGTAAAGTGGGAGTTACTTAGCAAAATTATAGTTTTAGACAATCACTCACAGTTTACTAATTTAGTATATGTTAATGCAAGAAAAAACTCAATAAATAATTGTATGAGGTACCAAAACACATTTTAATGCAACTTAATCAAATTTTAATAAACTCTTGTCTAGTGTTCACTCTACCAAAAAAAAAAAAAAAAAACAAAAGAAAAGGCGGCATGGTGTTATTCACTAAAAAGGGCACTACTTCAGCAGAAAAAGGACACTTTTGCAATAAAAAATTTATTATTGCTTTTAGAAAGGAAAAAAGAAAGCGAGAAAATACATAATTTTTAAATATGAGAAATCAAGTAACATTAATTTCGAATGATTTTATGGTATAAAAATTAAAAATACAATTTAATTAAAACACGATTGAATAATTTCATGTTCTTTTTCTTAAAGAAATGAAAAAAATCTATTATTTTTGGGCACACATATTTAGAAATACTACGGAATAAAAAAATTATTTTTTAAAAATCTCTGGGTAAAACCAGTGCTGCATTTTACTACTTTTAAAAAGGGCTCTTACTGCACTCTTCAAAAATGCCCTAGAATAAACAATACTGTTATCATTTTAGGGGAAAGGATATAAAATTTCTAACATCCTACTTTAAAAAAGTAAGACAAATCACATTTGTCGTACAATATGAGGGGAAAAACCCCCGAGTTGGGCTACAAAAATTAAATATACTTTTTTTAAAAAGTTATTAAATATTACTTCAAGTACTTCAATCGAGAAGTTGAAAGAGAAATTAAGTTACCTGTCAAAATCACATGGTTGAGGGGTTTTGAGAGAACAATGTTTTGAGGTCTAGAAGCTACAATGGCTGTTACCTCGAATGATCCTTAATACACAGAAACCATTACAGAACACTTTATTATTACATGAAATACAGTACATACATTTAATACACATCACATGGACAACACAAGACATCCATGCCGCTAGCTGGATTCGAACCAGGGTCCAGCGGTGTGGGAGGCGATGGCGGAACCGACCACGCCACTGGATCGGCAAAATCACATGGTACTTAACAAATAATCAAAATTAGTATAATGTAAACAAAGAGTTGAGATTTACAATTGATCAACTAGGAGCTAAACTGCTTCCTGCTAAAATAGAAATTCAGCATGTTAAAAGCGAAAGAATCTTTGCGAGGAAAAGTTTACTAATATTTTACTCTTTACTTTTGGGTTTGAGATTATAGAAAGCGACTGAAACCGGAAAACATAGCTTCGGCTTCTGTTTACAGCAATTTTATTAGTTTATAAACTTTCTGCTTAAATGTTACTTCAATTTAAATATTTGGGCTTTAATATTTCATGCCGATAAAATATAATATGCATTCACTAAATTTTAAAAATATGATCTACTAAAATTTATGCGAAATTGTACTTTTTTTTTTTTTTTTCAATTTGAAGTTAGGAAATTCAGTTAGTCTAAGATGTTTAACTATAATATTTTGGACTTACAAAGTGTTGTTCAAATGCACTAAACGGTATCTATTTCTCAGTGAAATTAATATTTAATTTATGAAATTATTTAATAATTATAATAATAACAAATGCTGAAATAAAAAAAAGGCATAGACAGCCTTTTTCCTAACATATAAATATTTAAAATTTCGGGGAAGTAAATGATTAATTATTAACATGAAATTTGAAAGCAAAGGGAAAACAGCTTTCTTTCCTCACAAAATGTAAATTAATAATATAAAATAGTACAATGTACAGTAAATAAATGATAATAAATTCCATTATTTAACTGATTAAAAAAAAAAAGAAAGGCCGACTTCGTGGCAAGAAAATTGGAATTATTTTATTAATTTCCATGAATTATTAAGAAATATATCTTTTAAATAATCAACAATTAATAAAAAAAAATTCTAAAATTAAAATATTTGTTAAGATATAGAAAATAAAATTACATATGTCGCCTTTCATCCCATAAAAAACGTTTTAAAATTTAGAACAATAATTTTAGAAAAAAATCTTTTCAAATCGTCAATTAAATTTAATAAGCGTGTAATTAATTATTTACTTGATTATTTTAAGAAAATAGTTGAAAAAGGAAAATCTCTCTCTAAATCTGCCATAAATTTATTCAATTAATAATTACATAAAAAAAAGAAAGAAAGAAAATGCTCGCAAATAGGAAAAGACGGTCAAATAGATACTTCTTCATCTAACAAATAAAAATTTTGATAAAGTAAATGATTAATTATGAAATTGGGAAATCAGCTTTTTTAATATATATAAAAGAGCAATTAATTAACTGTAATAAATTTCATTCCGTTTTTAATTTACACACACACATGCACAAAAAAAAGGGGGGGGGTTAGCTTGACAGAAAAGACTAGAATCATTTTATTAATTTCTGGGGATTATTAAGAAAGCCTTTTTTATATATAATAATCAGAAACAAAAATTATTTAAATAAAATATGGCTTAGATGCAGTATCTTCCCGCGAGCCGCCATTTTTTTCCCCCGTTATTGTTATATACATTATTATTATACTTAAAACCACAAAATGCAACTGAAATGATTTTATTTAATGATTGAATTATGCATTTCAAAAAATGATATGAAATTAAACAAGATACAGAATATCAAATTATATATGTTGCCTTTCATCCCACAAAGAGAATGCTTAAAATTTTAAGAAAATAATTATCTTTAGAAATATATATACATATATTAAATTATATTATCACTTAAATTTGGTAAGAGAACAATTATTCCTTTGAAAAGGGATTCTTTTAAAAAAGTGTTTGAAAGGGAAAATTTTAGAAATGCAATAATAATAAGTACGTAGAATATTCAATTAATAATACATGCTCAAATTTTATTTTATACTATAATGAAATAAACTAAGAAGCTTGGTGTTTTTTTTTAAATTAAAAAACATCTAATTAAAATTAATAAATTTTATGCATATGTATATTTAAATAACATGAATGGGTATTATTTGCTTTTACATTTCGGCTTAAATAGAGCACGATTTCATTTTAATGTTAACTTAATTACGTAACTATTGTCTACATTTAATGTTTAAAAGAATATTATCTAAATTTAAATAAAGGTGTTTCTAATTCCTATATCTATCGCATGCTAAATTTATGTAAAGAAAAAGTATGTGCTAAAAAAGCAAGATAAAGAATTTTGCTATTTTTTATTTTAAATTAAATTTTAACTTTTCCGATATCACATAATGAATTTATCGAAAAACAGTTCCTAAACTAAAGAAAATATAGACGTAATATATAGAATGATCTATGCAGTGTGTAGTAAGTGTTTGAATGTTTTTAATGAGGGGGGGGGGGGGGGGTATTATTAAAAAATATATAAAGCGAACTCTTAAATGATATCAATCTATTTCCACAAATTATATAGTTAATTTATCATCTGAAATATTTTAATTAACAAAAGCCGTTATTTAGTAAGACTCATGCATTACTCACCTGAGTATTTTTTACTTGAGCTGATGACATGATAAACTTGATACTCGATAGTTACTACACGGGAGACTGGACTAGACCAAGACTACTTGAAACTCCAACAGGTGACGTACACTGTTGAACTCCAAAAAGTAAATGAGAATGAGACGAGATAAGAAAAGAAAGAAAGACCACTTTGGCAAGAATCCCCTCGTGACACATTCTAACCAATGGGAATTGGGATTTTTAACCACGTGGTATTTAGTGGTCCACAACATTGACGTCATAATGCGCACAACGGATTCTGATTATGCTTATTTCTGACACCTGTAATGGATATGGAAATGACATCATAATTTTACCCTATTATAGGTATCTTAAAATACATGTATGAGAAAAGTGATGGGTTCCTGATTCGTTTACTAATTGTATTCCGTATCACTTGACATTATAAGGGGAAAAAATGGAAATAAATTCATTCATAATAAATTACTATTCTACGTCTACGGCTTACAAATTGCTATTCTATGAATAAGTAAAAAAGTCATTTACGTTTTTAATTAAAGTTAATGAAGCAAATAAACTCTTATTAAAAAAAAAATAAATAAATAAAAATAAAAAGATGAGGAAAAATGCCTAAGAAAATACCAAATGTATGAGCTAAAACACATGATTTTGGTATTTTCTTATACACTTCTTATCTAAAATTATGTGTTAGATAACACTTAATTTTAATATTCTCTTGTATATTCCTATTTAAAACCATTAAATTCGAAGTGGGGGAAGGTCGATACATAATTAATTTTTATGTTTGTATAGCTTTGAATGGAATTTCAGACGTGCATCAATATCATGCAGCTAACACGCATTTACTTTGAATTAGTTTTCTGTTCATTTTTCTCCAAGACATAAATAATCGAAATACAATCGACAATACTTTATTTCGACATTTTCCAAATTTTTATGAATAAAACTTAAGAGAAAATCGAAAAAGTGAAAAAAAAAGGAGGGATGTAGAGACTAGAGAAGAAACTCAGCTATCCTATGATGGAAAAAAAAAAGTGTGTGTGTGTGTGTGGGGGGGGGGGGGTAAGTGTGATTGCAGATAGTACAGAAGGTTTCGTTTAATATTTCTTTCAAAACAACTCATCTTTTAATTCATAAATCCAAATTGTTAATTTATAATTATTAAATTCTTACATATATGGTATCACCAACAAATTTAATTTTAAAATAATTATAAAAGGAAGTTATTTATTTTTTATCAAATTAAAAATGTTCAAATCAAACGCCAAACGTATCTACGCATATGCATACGCCATTTTGCGAAAGGCAACACTTTGAAATTTGAAACGAAATTTCAGTTTTGCGTTTATTGCTACTACAAATTTTTAAACTTCTAAACATTGTATATTTTCAATTTTTACATCGTCGTATAGAGAAAAGAAAAAAATGCACTTTTAAATGGAATGTGCCTTAGTCAATGTATGAAAAGCGCATCTTAATTGGTTTTTGAGATATTAATTTTTTTGTAATATTTAATACAATTTTTATAATCGTAGCAACATAAGTACGCCATTTCTATTAAAAGCAAAGGGAAAAGGGAAAATAATTTTTATATCTATTTAAATTTGTGTGTAATAATTAGAAGAAAAAAAAATGAACTGATGATTAAAAAAAAATATTTTAATCAAAATAATAATCTTTTTCAAATTTTTATGATTTGGTGTGTGACAAGAGGTTTTCATCTGTAAAGTACACAATATTTGAACTCTCTATCATATATAGTGTTTGTGTACGGACTCTATTACAGACAGACAAAGGACAGAGATGAATAAAATTTCGTCTTATAAACAAAACCCTAAAAAAGAAAGAAAGAAAAAAAAAGATGCCGAAATGCAAACGAGACATTAGAAAATGATCTCTTTATAAGTTTAGTCTTAGCTCACGAGTGTCTTCACAAGCAGGGTCAGAAGCCCTAAATCACTTATGGAGTATAAATGTTAGTATTTTTCCAAAATATCAAAGGGAAAAGAAATGTTGCTAGTTAAATCTATTCTCAATTCTCCTGCTCAAGAACGCGAAATTTTCGGACATATTTCCTGACTCATTTTCTAATGTAATGATATAAAACTGACAGGCTTGACTATTAAAATATTTTTGAAATAGAAATGCGTTTTCCGTTTTTTTGTTAAATAAATTGCTTACCGAGTTATAAGCAGTTGTGGTTGCGTGAAGACTGTTTTTTCCAACAGCTCATGATATCGTGTCCGGAAATTCTGTTCAAAACGTCAACTTTAACTGTACATTGTTTGAAAGATCTGCCATCGGTCTGATCTGATTACGATCTGATATCGGCTAATTTCATGGGTTTCCGAACAAAAATGTATCAAAAAAATATTTCTTTAGGATTTGGAAATAGACTTAAGGAAGGGGGGGGGGGTAGGGTCCAAGAGACAAAAATGATAAGATTTTCGAAAATATTTTATTGCATCAAAACAGTCTCTGTTTTTCTGGGTTTTTTTTTTTTTTTTTTTTTTTTTTTTTTTTCACTGATGACGGTTAAATCATATTTATATGTTAATTAGAACTGGATTTTTGAAGTGAAAACTTCTTTAGCGGCGCTGAGCACTTTTTGTATGGGTAAAAACTTCCAAACTCGCGTCAGGGTCACGTGATGCTGATCGAAAAAGCGTAAGATCGAGGGGAAGGGAGAGGAACTAGTTTACTAGTATCTCCCACTCTTTCTACCGTGCCTGAGTGTGCTGCTCCGTTTAGGCGGCACAGGGCGCTTGCGCGAATGCCCGTGTGTGTTTTTTTAAGTTATAATTGTATTTAAGTTTAACAACTTATACTGTTAATAGATGGAATAAAACGTTATGAAAGAAAAAGTATGACATTGTGCATTGATTATGCTGCAGTTTCCAACTACTTTTTTTCATTTTTTTTATTGTATTTAAATAATAACAACATAAATTGATACCAAATGGAATAAAAAGTTAAGAAAGAAAAAACATGACATTGCACATCAATTATGCTGCACTTTCCAACCATTTTTTTCAATTCCTTAAATTTTCAATTGTATTTAAAGTTTAACAACTTACATTGTTATCAAATTGAATAAAAAGTTAAGAAAGAAAAGACATGACATTGCTCATCGATTATACTACACTTTTCAACCAATTTTTAAAATTATAATTGTATTTAAAGTTTAACAACATATACTGTTACCAGAAGGAATAAACTGTTAAGAAAGAAAAAATATGACATTGTGCATCAATTATGCTGCACTTTCCAACCACTTTTTTCAGTTTTTTAAATTTTTGATTGTATTTAAATAGTAACAACATAAATTGATACCAAATGGTATAAAAAGTTAAGAAAGAAAAACATGACATTGCACATCGATTATGCTGCACTTTTAAACCTTTTTTATATATATATATTTTCAATTGTTTTTAAAGTTTAACAACTTATATTGTTATCAAATGGAATAAAATGATAAGAAAGAAAAGACATGATATTGTACATTGATTATGCAGTACTTTCCAACCAATTTTAAAAATTGTAATTGTATTTAAACCTTAACAACTTATACTGTTACTAGAGGGAATAAAATGTTAAGAAAGAAAAAGTATGACATCGCGCATTGATTACATTGCACATTCCAATCATTTTTCTCTCTTTTTTTTTAAATTTTTGATTGTATTTAAATAGTAACAACATAAATTGATACCAAATGGAATAAAAAGTTAAGAAAGAAAAAACATGACATTGCACATCAATTATGCTACATTTCAAAACCATTTTTAAAAATTTTAATTGTATTTAAAGTTTAACAAAATATACTGTTACCAGATGGAATAAAAAGTTAAGAAAGAAAAATCATGATATTGTGCATCGATTATGCTGCACTTTTCAACCATTTTTTAAAAAATTGTATTTAAAGTTTAACAACTTATATTGTTTGATTACTATTCAATTTGTTGCAAGTTTCAGAAGATACGGTCGTCCAGCAGCAGGAGTAGCTATTTATAAAAGGTTGTTTGATGTAATGGGCATATATTTCCACAATTCACATGAATGTGCATGTGAGGTACACCAGTATGTTTAGTAGTAATGTTTTTGATATCAGTGATATATGTGTTTGTTGTTGCCACTCTGAAAATAAAAAACTAATTGTATTGGTTGCCATTTATATTTTACCGGATAAGTCTTTAAGTGCAAATGAGAATTTTTGTATGAAAATTTATTTATTTGTTCTAAAGAGGCTTCTGCATTACTTCAAGATAGAATTGGAAAGAGATTTGATGATTTGCCGATGATTTTGAGTAGGGATTTCAACATCAACTTTGTGGATGATGAAAATCTACAATTAATTGAATTTTTAAATAGAAAATTTGATTTAACAATGACCAACCATCGCAATCTTAGCACAGAGAGATAAAAAATTACAATTGATGCAGTCATTACAAGATATTTAAATAGAATTGAATCAAAATTGTTTGCTATATATTTTAGTTACCATAAACCTATAATATCAAATCTAGAATATAATGATAATAATGATGATGATGATGATGATGGAAGAATTGTTGAAATGGGGATGAAAATTCATAAGTTTTATGGGTATTTATTTCAAAGAATACCAACTGACGATATTTCATATTTCATGCATTTGTAAATTTATGTTTTAAGCAATAGATTGCAATTTTTGTATGTAAAATAATATGCATTATTTTTCATGTACAATAGCGCATTAAATGAAAATTGTAATATAATTTTTGTAGCAGTAGTTTATAATAATGAATAAAAAACACTTCATTTAAAAGTATTTTCTGCACAATAAAATATGTCCAGACGACTAAAAAAATACACACATAATTGTTCAAGTTTTCACTTCTGTCGGCACTCCCGGAGTGCCACTATATTTTTTTTTGTTTTGTTTTCAAAATATAGCTTTCAAGCTGTGATTGTCATGGAAACGAATTCTTGTGAAAATACGTTTTTTTGCATGAAGGGTTTTTTCAGCATTTCTCGTATTTAAATTGAAATAAGTCAAGAACCGTTAAATATAAATCTTTCAAATTTGGAACACATCTTTTTCAATTGTTTTACTTTATTTTTGATTCAGCAAATTAAAACAGAAATTTACGTTTAATAATGTAATCTAAAAATAAAATAAGTTCGATTTTTTTTTTACTGTTTATTATTATTTTTTTATATTAACATTTAAAAAATACCGAATCAAAATTAAAACTTACATATTTCTGTTTAATTAAATGAAAAAATTCTGAATTTTGACAAATAAATTTCCGCGTTACATAACGATTTTAAATTACTCTACTTAAAAAAAAAAAATAAAAAAAAAAAAATAAATAAATAAAATATACATAAATAAATAAATAAAATAAAATAAATAATATATTTTTTTTGTTCCATTGAAAAGTTTTGTGATATGGTTATCATAAAAAAAATCCAAAAATCTAACGCGATAAATTAAAATAATAATAATAATGTGTTCTTTCTTTCCGATATATTCCCCTTCCTCCCCCACGGGGCCGTAGCTAAAGGGCTGCTAGGAGCACCTCTAAAACATTTTGAGCCTCCCTTGGAAAAGATTCCAATGTTGCTCAATGAATTTCTGTTCCGAAAATCCAAATGAACTTCTGTCAAAAAATCTAATTTAGTTTTGATGCGCTTCCGCAGTTTTGCAGAAATACAAAATTGTAACTGAAATAAGTGTTTCAACACTTGCTCATCCTATTTGCACATAGAAAGCTAACACAATGTTTAATATTGCACTCGTTATACACTCGGATTTTACACCATCCTATTCTTCTCTTAGCATAAAATGAAGTTATTACAAGAGTTTAATAAGAATCATAGTACCTACACTGTGAATATGCACTCATTTATGCGTCAGAGAGAGAGAGAGAAAATATGACCCCCCCCCCCCCTATTATTCAATTCTAGCTACGGCCCTGCTTTCCCATGCTACTACTTATGACGGCCAAATGTGGATTTTTTCAGAAGATTCAATGCACGTAAAATTCAGGGCCCGATTACCAAGTTTTTGTGACCAGGGCACTATCAATTTTTCATACCCTCTTAGATTCATTGATAAACTGATACTAGTTTTTTTTTTTCATCTTACACACCTATTCGAAAAATGTCAACTCAAAAAACTATATTTTCCAGAATATTAACAAAGGAAGAAAAAGATTATTTATTGAAATGTGTTTTTACTCATATACTAAAATATATTTTTGTCATTTCATCGCATTACCATCTCAAATATCACTTATTTTTTCTTTTTCTTTTCACAATTGGGATTTTTTAAATGGAACTTTAGATGAAATTATGAAGAATTTTGTACCCTTCAGAAATTTTATACTCAGGACACGGGCCCCGGGTGCCCGTGTTATAGTCAGGGTCTGGTAAAATTGCAGAACAGATTTATAATAACTATTGCAATAATTCTAATCTTAGAAAGCTTATACATTCTAGAATTTCTATAGTGGAGTTTATTCTCCAGGGAATGTGTATGGGATTACGAAAAAACGGAGTCCAGCTCTCAGGACGTATTTACACCAATTTAAGAAGGGATTAGTGTCTATAGGAATGCTTGTCAGAAAACAACGGCGCGCCGGAACGTCAATATTCTAGTAGAGCTTGCTAATTGTAAAAGGAGAAAGATAAGACATTTTTATTTTATTTATTTTCTTTTTCTTTTGAAAATATATATTTGTGTTTAGTGATTTCACTTATAACAGGTGAGACATTGTGGATTTCCCCTAGATATGTGAAAGGTTTGATTTTCGAGGAATGTAAACAGTGGAAATCTGGTATTCTTTTCAGGTGATATACAATACACAAGTGTCAATGTCTCAATTTTGATAATTTGAAAGAACCGTCTTACGAGCGCATTGCGGGAAACACCACAATTCCGGATTTTTAGGATCGTTCGTAATCACATAAATATGCAGCCTCTACAGTGCAGGCCCTTGTTACCGAATAGGCAAATTGGGATGTTGCCCATGGGCCCCAGACCTTAAGGGGCTCCCTAATTTATACATTAAATTATTAAATATTTTCTTTCCAATTCCAATTCTTCCATGTATTGAAGTTATTAAATTCATCTTAAAGTAATATAAAAAATTGCTAAAGTTATATAAAAGATTTTTGTTCTGTACTAAGGGGGGGGGGGGAGGTTCTTTTATTAATTAAGGTATTTAATTTAGAACTGACGGAGCTAAGAATTTTCTTCTATTTATATCCAACGTGCGAAAATATGTTTATGCATTACACAGCACATACATATTGAGTGACCATCAGTTCTATTTAAATAACGTTGCAATGTCATTCGAAAAGGGCTTCCTAATTTATCTTTGCCCAGGGCCCCAAGTAGTCATAATCGGGGCTTGCTACAGTGCACAGAGACTTTAACAAGGCCATTTCTATGCACAGGGTCGAAACTAGCCTTTTTTGCACCCGGGGCAAACATGAATTTTGGCGCCTGTCCGTTCCTCTACAAAGTATATTTACAAAGGGGATTTTACTACTTTTTTAATAACAGACTTATTTTAAAATATGTAATCATTCATTAATATATTGTAAAGGAATAAAAAAGAATCGGAAAAAATTCTACTTTATACAGTATCCTTATGCTATATTATCCTTAGATTCTTCTGAGCTTTGGCATAACCAGAAATGTAGTGGAGAGTATGCAGGGGTATACGCCGTATACTTTCTGGATTTTTTTAAGGAGCACCGGATACCCTCTGTTCATCAAGAAAGCTATGGTATATACACTCTAGGATATACCATCTGCATTGAGCGCATACCCTCTACTTAGAGCATATAACCTCTGTTTTATTTTACGATTAGACCACTGGGCGTAACCAAAACAGGTCGATTTAAACAATATCATCCTTAGCACAGATGTGAGAAAAATCGAAACACAAAATCTTTATTTGGCGCCCAGGGTACATGACCCCTCAGCTCCCCCTCCCTACTTAGTTTCGGCCCTAGTACACATCGTGGGAAGCTCTGACCGTTTTTTATTTCTTTGCGGGGGGGGGGGGGGGGGGGGATCAAGGTTAATTGGGGCCCTGGGCAAAGATATTTTAGAGGGCCCATTCGAATCGTTTGGATATTATTATTCATATAGAATTGATGGCCAGTCATATTGCGTGATGCATAAACAATATTTTTGCACTTTGGATTTGGATAGAAGAAAATTCTTAGCCCTGTCAGTTCTAAATTAAATAACTTAATTAATAAAAATACTCTTTTTTTTTAAGTACATAAGTAAACACTTTAATTTAACTTCAGTAACTTTTTTTAGATGAATTTAATAACTACAACGTATGGAAGAGTGTTAAATATGATGAATATGATAAATATGAGTTAATCAATTTCTTTTACATCTTTTTAGGTTGTGCTACACATCAAATGAAATATGTTCCATTTCATAAGTAAAAAAGTGTTTTTTCAATAAATCTAAAAAGATGTCAATTTTTGGTTTGTTTTTCACGTTTAAGTAAAAAAAAAAAAAAAAAAAAAAAAAAAAAAAAAAAACTTTTGAATGCGGAATATATATATGTATATTATGACAATTAGAGTTGACTATTTTCAACTACTAAAGTTTAGATAAGATATAAGTCCATTCCTAATATAATCTATTAAAATCGAAATGTTATTTCTTCATTAATGACGGTTGGGGTTAGATTTGCGAAAGCATTGAGGTCTGTGAATTGAAAACGAAATTTGTTTCAAAGTTTAGTAGAATCTTTTAAAAATAAAGTTTATATTTTGTATTTGAAAATTTTCAGAATTGGAATTAAAAATAAGTGGTAAATATTTCATAAACTAGTATATGGATTTTGGGTTCCCTTTCGGTCCTAGACCCCTGTGCAAAGTCCCGTTTTGCTCATGCGATAATAATAGTAAAGAGCCGACCGCACAAAACCCTAAGTCATCGAGCACAAGAAAGAATCTTTTATATTATGGAAGAGTAGTCATAGGCAAATGTCTGCTGGAAGTGAAGTGCTGCATAAGCCGATATTTGATACCACTAGTGGTTCACTCGTAGGCTTATCATTATGTTTTCCTGCACCCAATTTTTCATGTTTTCATACTTTTGATTTTACGGCAAACACAATGTTAAACGTACGAGTCTACCACTAGTGGTATTCATTTTTGGCTTATGCACCACTTCACCTCATGGAGGGGGCTAAAGAGGGGGGCCCCGGGCAATTGCTCCGCATGCCCCTGCAAAAGCCAGACCCTGGGTGACCCGACACATTAACATTTTCGGGCTTGGTGTATTATTAATAATACATGTCTTTTCACCGAATATAATTTTGTCTGAACAATATTTTGTTACTTTCTACATATAGAAATGATAATATTTTTCTACGCTTTTCTTATTGCAACTTCATTTATGTTTTGACATTTAGTAATAATAATAATAATAGTCCAAGAGCCGACCGCACAAAACCCTAAGTCATCGAGTACAAGAAAAAATCCTTTATTTTATGGAAGAGTGGTAATAGAGGTTGATAATGATCCATGTCTGCCTGAGGCGAAGTGGTGCATAAGCCAAAAATTGATACCACTAGTGGTTGACTCGTAGGATTAGCATTGTGTTTGTGTTTGCCGTAGAGTCAAAAGTAGGAAAAACTGGGTGCAGGGAAACACTCTGATAATCTCTTGGACTACAATAATAATTTACTTAATTCTCTTTGCATCGTTGGCGATTCTTTTATTTTATACATATATTTCACTCCTTAAATTTAAAATACAGGTTACTTTTCTAAATGAATAATGCGTGATAAAACGAGAGAAAAAAAAAAAATAGAAAATTTTAATATAGTGTTAAACACTGTTGTAATCAGGGGTGTAGTGGAGAGTATATAGGGGTATACGCCGTATACGTTCTTAATTTTCAAAAGAAACACCTCTGTTTCTTAAGAAAGCTTTAACACACTCTAGGGTATACTACTTTTGCCTTGAGCGTATACCCTTTGTTCAGAGAGTATACTCTCTGTTATTTTTACGACTACACCCCTGGTTGTAATACGATATTCCAAAAGCTCTTCCTCAGTCTATTATCATTTAAATATGAATTAAGTGGTACTTCATCTCAGACAAAGAGATATTCTTTAAACACCAGAAAGTCTATTTGGATAGCTATGATTAGAATTATTAAATTAAAAACATTTTTGTTTTCAAAATGGAAAAAAAATCGGACCCGAAAGGGTTAAATATTAGTCGAGATTTGCAAGCCGCCGTCCAGATGATGAATTCAAAAGAGAACCCGAAATAAATCAACCCTAAACATTAAAATATCAGCCCCTGTCCCAGTATAGGTTTTTTCCGAAAATTTTTAAGGATCCAATGGCTCCTTAAACCCAAATATTCCAATTGCCACTTTGTGAAATAAATGCTTATTTTTTTTTTCGTATAAATTTCAAATATCAGGAATATAAAGCAAAAAATATTTAAACCTGTACAAAAGAAAAAAATAAAAAAACTAATTATATCAAGTGTATTTAAACACACAATCATTTTAATTCGTATATTATCACTATCGTATATTATTACTTATTATATTATTTATAATTAATATCTATAAATTAATTTTAATATAAATGTAATGTATATCAGAAGGTAAATTTGGGAAAAATAAGGGTTAAAAAAATATGTATCCATAAGACTGAGTTTGGTGGGGAATATTAATAAAACAATATTAATTTTTATTTTGTCATATAAGAATACATAATATCTTTATATATAAAAATCTTCTGTGCGTGTGTATGTAACTGAACTGCTCCTAAACGACTGGACCGATTTTAATGAAATTTTGTGTGTGCGTTCCAGTGGATTCGAGAATGGTTTAGATTCACATTTCATGGAAATTGATTCAGTACTTTTTTAGTAATTAGGCAAAAACTAATAGTTAGTGATTTTTCGCTAATTAAAAGGGCTATATATATAAAAGAAAGTCTGGATTTCGTATTAATCACAGCACAAAAAAATCTACCGAACCAAAAATCTTGAAAATTGGGGTAAAAATACTTCTTATAACATCGAGTGCCGCTAAAAAGGGATTTTCGAAAATTCCACCCCTAAGATGAGTAGAAAAAAGAACTAACTTAAAAAAAATTCCTTAAAAATCGGCTTTTGCATTTATTTTTCAACTGATAACATATTTCAGTGCATTTTTTCATTCTGAATCGAATGGTACTAAGCAAATTCGTTTAAATCCAGTAGTTCGTGAGATAATTCATATTTTCCAAATTTGGCGATGTCTTTGGCGCAAAAACCTGAAATTTTCAATCCTTATCTATATATATAAAAGAAAGTCAGGATTTCGTATTAATAACAGCACAAAATATTCTACCGAAACAAAAATCTTGAAAATTGGGGTAAAAATATTTCTTATAACATCGAGTGCAGCTAAAAAGGGATTTTCGAAAATTCCACCCCTAAGAGGAGTAGAAAAAAGAGCGAACTTTTAAAAAAATCCTTAAAAATCGGCTTTTGTATTTATTTTTTAACTGATAATATATTTTAGTGCATTTTTTCATTCTGAGTCGAATGGTACTAAGCAAGTTCGTTTAAATCCAGTAGTTCGTGAGATAATTTACATTTTCCTAATTTGGCGATGTCTTCGGCGCAAAAACCTGAAATTTTGAATCCTTATCTTTATACACTACAGCTCATATTCAAAATATTAGAATAATTGAGAAAAAGTAATAAGAAAAAATTATTTGTCATTTATTTATTTTTTATACTAAGTAAATGCAATTAAATTTCTTATAAACTAAATCTGGAATGTTTAGATAAGATTTTAACATTTATAAAATATAAAATACAGCACAATAAATTAGGTATACAGCTTCCTTAAACACACCAGAATATTAGAATAAAATTTAGATTGGTTCAAAATATTAGAATATTTTATTTTACGCAACAATATTACCTTATGAATATGAAGTAAATGGTAGTTAATATTTTGTAGCATCCCCTTTAGCTTTCATAACAGCGTACAATCGATGTTACATACTATATACAAGGTGTTTACAAACATTTCTATCAATATTAGCCCAAATAGACTTTATACGTGCCACTAACTCAGTTTTACTTGAAGGAGGATTTTCTTGAAGTTTTTTCTTCATTATACACCATAAGTTTTCGATGGGATTAAGATCTGGTGAATTTGGTGGCCAAGGAAGTACCTTAATATTGCGTTGGCGGAACCAATTCTTAGTTGACACCGAGGTATGCGGGGACGCTAAATCTTGTTGAAAGATGAAATCATCTTCAAATAAATCTTCTGATGATGGAATCATGTAATATTCTAAAATTTCTTGATATATCAGAGAGTTAACCTTTTCGTAGACGATGCATAACTTTCCAGGTCCTTCTGCACTCATACAACCCCAAACCATGACACTAGCAGCAAATTTTACGAAACGTTTAAGGCATTCTTTATCAAATGCTTCTTGCTTCATTCTCCAAACTCGAATACCTTGATTACCATATGAAACACAAAACATACTTTCATCACTAAATACTATATTTTTCCAATCTTCATTGCTCCATAAACGTCTTGATTTACATCAATTCAATCTTATACGCTTTTGTCTTGCAGTCATGAGAGGTTTTGTTTTCGGTACACGAGATTCAAATTTAAATTTATGGAGACGTCTTAATGTTGTCGATGTAGAAACTTCAACTCCTTCTTCTTTCCATTTTCGGTGCAAGAATCGCACACTTTTAAAACGGTTTTTCTTAACTATACGCTTCAGTTTCCTGTCATCTCTAGCAGATGTTTTTGGTTTTCGGCCACCATTTCGGCGATTATTTTGAAATTTTCCAATTTTTGAATATTGCGTTAGTATTTTACTAACGCTCGATTGCGAACAATGTAAATAATTCGCTATAAAACATTGATTTTTACCGTGCCGATACAAATCAACCATACGAAGTTTAGTAGATTCAGGAATATCACTCACACGGTTCATTTTAAGACGAAAAAGAAACAAACTGCAAAAAAGAATACTGATTTTAAATGAAATAGTCTGAATTTAATCAATGATGCCACCAGTTAAGAATTGGTAATAATTAAAGGAGAATTAATGTGAAATATTCTAATATTTTGAACCACTTGAATAAATATTCTAATATTTTGACTTTTCAAAATAATTTTTTTTGCAATTAATCTTTTCAAAAATGATATTAAATTTAAGATAACAAGTAAGTTTAATCAACAATAAGTTCTTAATAAAAATATCGTTTGCATATTTTCATTAAAAGACATTAAATTACCAAACAATATTTTCAATTTCTAAAAAAAGGTAATTATTCTAATATTTTGAATATGAGCTGTATATTGCCATTGATTATGGGACACTTGCGATTTTAGACATTTTACTAAATGTCTAGAAAAATACACGAGGAATCATCTCGAAACTCTTAGTGTATAAATATAATAGTATAAGTCATACATCTCCGTGAAGATTTTTTCCCGAAACTCCAAAGGGGGCCGTCAACAAATTAAAAAAGAATGAATATCTTTTGAATAACCCTGTCAAAACTAATGTAGCAAAAGAGCTCAAACTCTAGATTCTAATTGAATGCCTTATTGTAATAAGCCTTGTTCATTTTTATGCAAATAGCATGCATACTCGCAGAGTAATTAAGGTTTTTATAAAAATGATCTCAAATTTTTCCAAGTTTTTTCCTTATAATTTTCAGAGTTCTTAATATAAAATATTATTTTTTTCAGAAAATATGACAAACAACATTGCACACAGTACCCTGTAATCAGAATTAAAAAATAATGAAAATTGTATAAAAAGTGAGTTGGTTTACTAAATAATTTTTTACTGCGCATGCGTCAACGGTATCAAAATTTCATTTGCATATTATGTTAGCTAAATGTATAGAGCAACTTTTGTGAAAGTCACAAAATCATAACTTGAAAATTCTGACAATAATCGTCAATTGAATAAGTCGAAAATCCGTTATTGTCAAAATGAAGCAAAAACAAGAGGGGTTGTATCCATATATTCATTGATTAGTGTCAATATAGAATACACAATATGGGATGTACTACTGCATTTGGATAAAATCCCTCATTTTTTTGCTTCATTTTGGAAACAACGGATTTTGTCCTTTTTCTATAGACGATTACTTTCAGAATTTCCAAGCTATGATTTTGAGACTTTTACAAAAGTTGCTCTATACATTTAGCTAACATAATATGCAAATGAAATTTTGATATCTTTGACGCATGCGCAGTAAAAAATTATATAGTAAACCTACTCATTTTTCATACAATTTTTATTATTTTTTAATTCTGATTACAGGGTACTGTGTGCAATGTTGTTTGTCATATTTTCTGAAAAAAATATTATTTTATATTAAGAACTCTGAAAATTATAATGGAAAAACTTGGAAAAATTTGGGACCATTTTTATAAAAACCTTAATTACTCTGCGAGTGTGCATGCTATTTGCATAAAAATGAACACAGTGTATTACAATAAGGCATTCAATCATAATCTAGAGTTTGAGCGTTTTTGCTACATTAGTTTTGACAGGGTTATTCAAAAGATATTCATTCTTTTTTAATTTGTTGACGGTCCCCTATGGCGTTTCGGTAAAAAATCTTCACGGAGATGTATGACGTATACTATTATATTTATACACTAAGAGTTTCGAGATGATTCCTCATGTATTTTTCTAGATATTTAGTAAAATGTCTAAAATCGCAAGTGTCCCATAATCAATGGCAATATAGTGTATATATAAATCTTCTGTGCGTGTGTATGTCACTGAATTCCTCCTTAACGACTGGACCAATTTGAATGGAATTTTGCGTGTGTGTTCCAGTGGATTCGAGAATGGTTTAGATTCACATTTCATCGAAATTGATTCAGTACTTTTTTAGTAACTAGGCAAAAATTAATAGTTAGTGATTTTTCGCTAATTAAAAGTGTTGAATAAGTTCGATGAATAGAGTGCGGACGGAATGCTTGAGCGGTCTAAGGCGCCAGATATAAGCTCTGCTTCTCGAAGAAAGAGATCGCGTGTTCGAACCCCGCTCCTGTCAAACGTGTATGCTTTACAGTAATATAGCCTGTATTATAATTTTGATTAACTGACTTCAGAAAATCGTTAACTTTTAACAAATAAGAGAAAAATAAACTTTTCTATCAAAAATTGAACCGACTTCAAAAAATACTGAAGAGTGAAAAATAATTTCCTTACATAATTGTAATAAGAAATTAAATTAAAAGCGTAGTGTTTATCGTGCGTATTACTATATTTCAGTACATTTATTTGATTTTCTGGTGTCGGTGCCAGGAAGGACAACGTCCGTCGGTGACAGGACAACGTCTGTCGGGTCCGCTAGTATATATATATATATTTAAATGTGAATGCGTGAGATTATTTTCTATATAAAAATCAAAATATAATTCAAACATTCGTTTTCAAAGAACATACAAAAAAAAAAAAAAAAAAAAAAAAAAAAAAACCTTAAAAAAAATCTTATAACAGATTACTAAAGAATTCTGCTTTGTATTCTGCATTTTTGTTCTGAATTTTCTGAAATTTTAAAAAATCGGATATAAAAAAAAATTCAGGGGAAAATATCGAGTTTCGACCAAAAATTGCCGAAAAAATTTCTTTTATCAATCGACAACTGAAGAGAAGCGCGAATTTCGTCAAAGGATGACAGAAAAATTCTTGAATTTCGTCATGAAAAAGGCGCGATTTTCATCAAACCATTGCGGGGGGGGGGGGGGGGAGAATTTTGTAAAAGAATCAGTGGTGTAGGAACTTTGAAAGAATAGGGGGAGCCGGAGCATTAGCGCCGTATGAAAGGAGGGGGGGGGGGTGCTAAGGCCCCCGGGCATGTAATTTTAAGGGACGCCAAATTTATACTACCAACGTCATTTTTTGGCTTGTCAGACGAAAAAGTTGGGGAAAGGGGGCGCCAAATTGATACTTTGCCTCCGGCGCAGTTTTCTCTTTGCACGTCACTGCGGAGCATATTTTCAAAAGCTAGTGACGAGGATAATTTCATTCCATTAATTTCGGAGGATTTCTTTTGTTGCCCTTTTCACAAACAAGAGCATAAAATAGAAGCATATAAAAAATCGTAGACTTTATAATCCAGTTTAAATAATTTTTATTCGATATATTTGATGATACTTAATTTATGGACGATCCCGTATACAATATTCAAATTTCAGGCTTCACCCACTGCCATTTACCAAAAATTAAAGTTTTTTTTCTGTTGTTTTGCTTACAAATTCTTTACAAATCTCTTCCAATTCAGTTTTAAAAGCTTCCTCTTTATAGATATGCAATAGCATCAAATGATTGAGTCTATGTTGACCCATTGTTTGATGGCGGTGTGTCTGTTTGAAGAAGAGCATTGAAAGATCTCTGAACTATCACTAATGATACCGGAATAACCAATATAAACTCTGCCAAAAGATAAACTTCAGAAAATATTTTTTTTACTAATTCTTGCAGTGGCATTACTAATTATGATCGACAACGCATTTTTGTCAGTTCCGTTCAGGACTAGTGTTGGTAGAAATGTCAACTTTGCAGAAAGGTTTGTCAATCAAAATTATCTGCATGTATTCTAAGCTTTTGTTTCATGTCTTCTAACGTGGTTGAAGCAGTATCCGTGAATATGGATTCGATCTTTATGAGAGAGTCAAAAGTTTTTTGATTAAATCGTTTTATTAATTCGTTGGTAGTAAGGTTCAGTGCTTCGCTGAAAATTCTCAATTTTTCTTATTCTTCGAATCGTGTTGGAGCGGAGGAATGTCCTGTCTGCTCAAATCTTATTAAAACTATCTTTAATTTGGAGATTTTTATCGTTAGTTTTTATTACTTTCTTCTATCTTCAATAGAAGAAAGTAAATTTTTTTCGACTTCCGGTTTTCGACGGATTTACACGTTTTAGGGGTCAGAGATTCCAAAAAACATGTTTTTACAAAATGTTTGTCTGTCCGTGTGTCTGTGTGCCTGTCTGTATGTCGCCATTCTACCATCAAAAAGTGTATGAAGTTATGCATAGAATTGAACCAAATTTTTTGTGAATGTTTTTGGCTGTGGCAAGCAGGTCCTCCTTCAGTTTTGAAATATTCCGCCCGAAGGGGGCGCTGCAATCGCGATTTTTGTGCCGTTTTCAATATTGTACCGACCAAAAGTACATGAAGTTATGCATCGAATTGAACGAAATTTTTTGTGTAAGTGTATGGTTATGGCTAGTTGGATCGCCCTGAATCTGAAAAAAATTCGCCGGAAGGGGGCGCTGCAATAACTAATTTTATGCCATTTTCACTATTGCACCGTATAAAAGTGCATGAAGTTAGTTCTAGAACTGAACTAAATTTTTTGTATATGATTATTTTTTGGTAAGGCAAGTAGATCCTCCCTGAATTTGAAAAAAAAATATCTGCCTATCATTCTATTGTCCATCGGCTCGTGCAGAGACGGAAATTGGTTTTTACTCCGATTAATTGATTGAAGCAGAAATTTAAGATGAAAATCAAAGTTGGTATGGTATTGAATTAAAATTATTAAAGCATTAAAATGAGTAACTATTTTTTTTTTTAAATATTAAAATGTGCGTATGAGATAGAAGAAAGTTTTGGGATTGGCACATCCAACTAGTTTTTTAATTTCTTCCGGGGGAGCTGAGCCTGTCTGAAATATCCCAAGAGGAGCCACAGCTCCCCCGGTTCCTACGCCTATGAAAAGAGTAGCTATAAAAATTTAAAATTCGCATTGGATCGCAAAAATTCCGTCAAAGGATTACGATTTAGTTGCCGAAAATTAGTCGCCAAAGCAAAAAATTTAGTCGCTCGGCGGCGACTGGCGATCGTGAATCTGCACCTTTTTTCCTAGTGATAATTTCAGAGGGTGGCTTTGTACACCACGCGTAGCATCAAAATTCCTCTTCCCGAATGATTTGATATTTTGTGTTCAATAATTGTTTTGAAGTGCAATTCCCCTTCCCTCCACAACTTCAAATTCCTTCCAATAGAGAAAAGTAGCTGAATTCAGAACTTCGCTGTCTCACTATTTGTGAAAGTGAATCTCGTTAAAAACTAAATTGAACCTCTCTGCAGGGCCTGATTAACCTCTGAAGTTATGGGAAGCACAGCGTCATTTCAGGCCCCCTAAATCCAAGAAAATTTTCTTAAATTCAACATACCCGGAAACTAACCAATGCTAAGGCTTACTAACATTTTCCAAAGACTGGCTCAATTAAGTTCACATATATTTCATTGAACAACTATTTTTTATGTTCTCCTTGCACAAAAATATAATACAATCGAGAAAAATATGCAAAAATGATTTTGTATGGTATGAGCGTAAAAAATGTGAGTTTAATAAAAGGGCTTAATTCAGAATGTATGCATAGCATAAATATATAAATCTTTTAAATACTCTCAATTTTGACAATAAATTATCAACATTTCATGTTGTTCATTTTAGCTAACTTCAATATTACTTAAACTTAGTATACAAAATAAACATACTTCTAAAATAATGAACAGACTGAAGAATTATGATGAGGAGTTGATCTCGATCTATTACATTAAAAATCAATTTGTTATGAAAGCTATTTATGTGAAACACTTCTTAATATACATTGTCAGATTGGTAATTTGAAAAGAAATTAGCATTTTGAAATAGGATTAATCCAATATAAGATTTGGGGCCTCCTGCATTCTCAATTTTGGGCCCCTTCAAAATTATCCAAGGGAAGCCCCTGCTTCTCGTGCCTATTCGGTAACCAGGGCCTGCCTCACTGGGGCTTTTCGTGCCCATCCTAGATCATACATGCACAACACCCACTGTACTCTAATAATTTCCTGCATTTTTCCAAAGAGAAAGGAAGTTCGGGACGAGCAATATTTCGAACGGATGTGATTGTAGTCCGCGGCAAAACAGTGTTTTCTAAAACGAAAAATATAAACGTAAAATAAGCGTATCTATTTTTTAGTTAGAAATTTTTTCTTCATAAAAAACGGTAGGAAAAAAAACGTAGGAAAAATGCGCAGCGATAAAAGTTTTACCTAAAATTGCACAGTTATTGCAATATAAACTGTCTTAATTAAGATAATGAAAACTTAATACTTTTTTACGTTATTTCATATCAGTCAGCATGAGAATGAAAGAAAACAAAAACATTTGAAAATGTTTTTACGATGTCTAAAAAAATCTCTCATTAAAAATTAATGTTTAAATGTATTAAAATAAATGTGCATCATATATAGGGAGATAAGGCCGGAATTGTTTAAAAATTCAATTAAATAGATTTCAAAATCTCTAAAAAAAAAAAAAAAAAAAAAAAAAAAAAGTTTTTTTTTTTTTTTTTTTTTTTTTTTTTGATGCATAGCTGCCAGCAACTTACGATTTTTTTGTACCACAAAAACTTTATAGCAAACATTATCTTCTTAAATCGCTGCAATCCGCTGATTAAATAAAGCAACAAATTGCATTGAATTTTTTTGTTCAAAAAAGCGGAAGAGTTGGCAGTAGCGCCGTGCGGAAGGGGGGGGGACGAAGGGGGCGGTCGCCCCGGGGCTCCATATTTATACTACCAATGTCATTTTTCGCCTGCCACAAGAAAAAGTTGGAGTGGGGGGGGGGGGCGGCAAACTGATATTTTGCCCCGGGCGCAGTTTTCTCTTCGCACACCCCTGGTTGGCAGATATGCTAATGCAATACAAATTAAAATGTTGCTGGAAAAAAGCACTTTCAATTAATAAATATTTTGTAAAGTTGAAAAGTTACTTTAATAGGTAATTTTCTGTTTCTTTTGATCAAATACTTTTCGCTTTATAAACAATAGCTAAATTTTGAAGTGAAAAATAATTTTGCGATTGTAAAGTGAATTTTAACAAATGCCTTGAAAATACCTTCTGCCAATTCTGTGAGACTTTTTGAAAATTATTATTGCAATATTCTTTAACCGCGTTTAAGTAATTCAAATACAGTAGACTCCCTCAAACCTATAAAGCTGGGGACCAGAGGTTGTACGGATTTTTGGCCATTGCTTTGTTTAAATTTTTTAAATAGTAATTTGAATGAAATTAATAATGCAATTGAAAACGTTTACAATATGGTAAAATATTAAAATAATTAAGAAGAGTAAAAAACTGAAATAAAAATTTGGGTAATTTTTTAAAATGATCAAAATATTAAAAATAAAAGTCAACTAAATAATGCATAATAAAGATGGCAGACATTTTCCTTAAATTATTCAGTGAAATTCTTACCTCATAAAGATGCACTACTAATTTACATCAAAATCACAAAGTAAGAAGTTTTGTTTCTGGTTTAATCACACTTAATCATGAAAAAAGCTTTATTTCTGCATAAATACATTTGGAAAAAGATTGTGATTGTTAGTGACATGAGCATGAGCAATTTCTTGATTTTCTATCTGAAATAAATTTATTCTTCCTTTATGAAAAAGTCTGAGTTCAGTAATATTAGTAAGAAATACATATTTAAATGCATATGGATTGGTATAAAAATAACAAAGTCAAATTTCGTCCTTACATCTGTACTGAAAGTTTCATTGTGTACATCTGTAAATTATGTGCGGATTCGAGAAAGTCTCAGTGGCGTAGCAAGAGAGAGGCGGAGGGGGCGGTCCGCCCCGGGTGTCACCCTTTAAGGGGTGACACCCAGTCTCTTTTAAGAAATCTTTATATATATAATCTTATAAGATTTTGTTAAAAATTTCTGAAATAAAATGAAAATTCTAGCGCACGACACAACAGAGTTAATTTTCTTTTCTTAGAGAATGTGATTTTTTTCTAAATAAGGTATGTACCAGCGAACAAAAACCAACCTGTCCAGCGAATGAGTAGCGAAAGCAAACTTTAAAAGAAAGATTTATCTTCTACATATAGACACCCCTTTGACTTATGCGGATTATGGGTTGAGTGATGAGCCGCTCCTGTGTTTTTTTTTATGCAGGAAGACAAAAGGTAAATAAGGAATGGCATAGTTATTTGTTGTAATAACATAGAATTGTGATTGAAAAAATATGATGGATCGGGTGTGTGTGTTGGGAGGGGGGGGGGGAGGGTGACACCATTTACATTCGCCCCGGGCGTAACCCATTCTAGCTACGCCACTGGGGAGTCTACTGTATATGTGGTATATTTATGCAAAATGGCATTTTAAAAATCAAGATAATAGAATGAGAAGAATAAAAAACATGAAGAAAGGCTGTACTTTCAAAGCATTCACATTTTGTTCAAAGAGAAAGAGAGAAGAGTTTATTGTAAGAAATAATGAAGCTTAAGTATAAAGAGTTCAGAGAATTTATGGACCAGGGGATTTGTGTCTAAAGTAGATTAGTTGTTAACATGGTATTGACAAGTGATAGGCACGCAGATTTTTCTATTGAAAGATGACAATAATATTTAGCTGGTATTTGGAGAGTATTTCAAATTATGTGTAACTGAAAAGTTTTTATCTGGAAGGACACTATAATACAAAAAGTAAAAAAAAAGGGGGTGTATTTGTACTCATGGGAATACAAAATTTTGGCAGGGGGAGAAGGGGGGTTGGGACGATAAGTTGTTAGATTCTTTCGGTTGCGGAAATGTATTAGTTAAGAGGAAAAGGAGAACAACAAAAGAACACATAATTTTTTTTCATTAATTAAAAAAAGTCTACAGTACACTATCTATCTTTTAGTTGTTATAATTTAACTTTGCACAATCATGTTGACCAAATCATAGATTAAATGTCGAATGTCTATTTTTAGGTAGCTTTCATTACAAAAAGTAAAAAGCTACCTATTGCAGCCGTCCGGAGGAAAACACTTCCGAAAAATTTTGGTATATTTTCACCGATCATGACCCCCAGACCCCAAAACCACCCTCCGTTCAAATGTTGACATATATATATATATATATATATATATATATATATATAACCATATATATATATATATATATCTGATTTTTGTCATGCGATAACTAACGTATTTATGAACCGATTTGAATGAAACTTGGTATGTACATAGTACATACAAATGTCTCGACCGAGTTCGTTGGTCAGCATCATCCGCCATTTTGTTTCAAAATGGCGGCCATTTTAAATTTTTTTAAAAAATTAAAATTTAAAATTAAATGCGAAAAAATTAAAAGTTGAAAAATATTTTCCTTTTACGTGTTAGAACTTAAAACAAAGATTCCAGAACACTTTTTATTTTGTCTATATCTTAAAAAATGATTGAGTTATAGCACTTTGAATTTTTCTTATGGCTGACATTTTGAAACGATCTGATTTTTGTCACGTGATAACACGCGTACTTATGAACCGATTTCAATGAAACTTGGCATGTACATAGTACATACAAATGTCTCGACCGAGTTCGCTGCCCAGCATCATCCGCCATTTTCTTTCAAAATGGCGGCCATTTTAAATTTTTAAAAAAATTTAAAATTTAAAATTAAATGCGAAAAAATTAAAAGTTGAAAAATATTTTCCTTTTACGTGTTAGAACGTAAAACAAAGATTCCAGAACACGTCTTATTTTGTCTATATCTTAAAAAATGATTGAGTTATAGCACTTTGAATTTTTCTTATGGCTGACATTTTGAAACGATCTGATTTTTGTCACGTGATAACACGCGTACTTATGAACCGATTTCAATGAAACTTGGCAAGTACATAGTACATACAAATGTCTCGACCGAGTTCGTTGGTCAGCATCATGCGCCATTTTGTTTCAAAATAGCGGCCATTTTAAATTTTTTTAAAAATTTAAAATTTAAAATTAAATGCGAAAAAATTAAAAGTTGAAAAATATTTTCCTTTTACGTGTTAGAACGTAAAACAAAGATTCCAGAACACGTTTTATTTTGCCTATATCTTAAAAAATGATTGAGTTATAGCACTTTGAATTTTTCTTATGGCTGGCATTTTGAAACGATGAGTTCTGATTTTTGTCACGTGATAACACGCATACTTATGAACCGATTTCAATGAAACTTTGTATGTACATAGTACATACAAATGTCTCGACCGAGTTCGTTGGCCAGCATCATCCGCCATTTTGTTTCAAAATGGTGGCCATTTTAATTTTTTTAAAAATTTAAAAATTTAAAATTAAATGCGAAAAAATCAAAATTTGAAAAATATTTTTCTTTTACGTGATAGAACATAAAACGACGATTCCAGAACACTTTTTATTTTGTCTATATCTTACAAAATGATTGAGTTATAGCACTTTGAATTTTTCTTATGTCTGACATTTTGAAACGATTTGATTTTTGTCACGTGATAACACGCGTATTTATCAACCGATTTCAATGAAACTTGGAATGTACATAGTACATACAAATGTCTCGACCGAGTTCGTTGGCCAGCATCATCCACCATTTTGTTTCAAAATGGTGGCCATTTTAAATTTTTTTAAAAATTTAAAATTTAAAATTAAATGCGAAAAAATTAAAAATTGAAAAATATTTTTATTTTTCGTGTTAGAACTTTAAACAACGATTCCAGAACACTTTTTATTTTGTCTATATCTTATAAAATGACTGAGTTATAGCACTTTGAATTTTGCTTATGGCTGACATTTTGAAACGATCTGATCTGAACGATCCACAATGTTGCTTTAAAATGGTATACACTTTATGATATCGTAAAATTTGGTGACTCTCTAAATCGCTTAAAATAAAATCAGGTTGAATAAAAGATGACTAATTTCTAAAAATTCCTATTAATATTCAGTCTTGACAAAAACTAGTTTCAATCTTATAAAATCACTAATTTTATAAGATTATTTCCACTAATTTGAGCTTAGTGTTTTTGAACAATGTAACTTACCTTAAAATAAATAAATAAATATATAAGTGTATGAAAGCTACCTCTTCCTCCCGGCATTGCCGGAAGGACTTTTTGTTTTTAGATCTTTCTACCTTACAGAAACTTGTAGGAGAATGTGATCAGAATCAGAAGTAGTATTTATATATATGGTAAATATGATTAAAATAATAGTTTTATTAAAGGTTGCTTTTCAAAATCACTACCTTTAAAAAAAAAATAAATAAAAAAAAAATAAAAAAAAAAAAAGATAAAACAAGAAAAAATGAAGGGAGGGAAGGGGAGGAGTAACATCGAACTCCGGCAACTATTCGCAGGGCCTGATTACAGGACAGGTCAACTAGGACGCGTAGCCTTTGGCCCACTGCTAAGGGAGCCCAAATTTTATAAATTGATTTAGAAAATATTCGTAATATTTCTATTATTTTCTCAAAAACCAAAAATTACTTTGACGAACTTGATAACCATATGATAATCTAATAATAATCCTTCGAATTCGAATACTCTCAGAGGGAGGAGAGGGATCTAGCTGCTATTTTGGTGCGAAGGGGCCCCGAAAAAATGCTAGGCCTAGAGTCTCCTACAATTTTAATCTAGCTCTGACTATTGGCGTCGGTGTTGACGCGGGCCGTCTGGCTGATAGGCGAGCATTCTGCGATCAAGCTACGGAGTTTTCGTCGCATATACTAATATAAATATTTTAAACGTATGCTGAACTATGACCCCCCCCCCCTCCAATTTCTCAACTTCTAAGGCCCATTTGAAGGAATCTTTCGACTAGAATAATTAGGGATAAACACTCTACAATATACTTCAAATTCATCAAAATCGGTCAGCATCATGTTTGGTTGTCCACTGTTAGTTTTGAAAATACATATCTAACAGCTTACGCTTATTTTTATATGAAGTATTAAAATTTTACTCACATTTCGTCAGTTTAAGCAAAGATTTTAGAAATATTTTGAAAATTAAGAAAAAACGGGACAAACTTTAAGAAAATAACACTGAAAGAAGAAGTTAAAAATATTAATTTCCTAAGGAGATATTTTGAATATAAAAATGCACCAAAAGCTCTCTAGACGGAGAAGAATTTGGAAGTTGAGTGACCTGCACCCCTAAGTCAATTCTTCCAATAAAAGCGCATATAAAAGTTGAAGTTAATCGAGTAACTGTGTCGAAAGAAAAACTTATTTTATCAAGATTAGGTTGTTGCCCCTATCTTCTTATATTTTACCTAAAAAAATCTCAAAAATTATGAGGGGTGTCAGTTTTTTAGTTAGGGGCCATCAATAAATGATGTCACACTTGAAGGAGGAGGGGGGGGTCGCGAAATTATGACAAGGGGGTGGGAGGGGATAAGAAGAAATATGCCATCACACATTTTGGTTTAAAAAAAAAATAAAAATAAAAATAAAAATTCCGCAAATTAAATTATGAAGCATGTTATTTCAAAATTAAAATTTTTTGTGTTCATAAAGTTAAATTTTAAAGCCAAATATGTTAAATTCTATTTCAAGTTCCAAAATACCATTATTTTCAATTGCTCTTTCATATTAATACTTTATTACTATTCTATATTAATTCTTTTTACTTGTTGTAAACTTTAGTTCCTACAAAATATGAATCACTTATATTGTTCATCTAACAAATGTCATTAAAACACATAGTCAAAGTTTAAAAATAAAATTTGAAATATGATCTAAAACGTTGTGTTTTGCATCTGAACTACAAGTATATGTTTACGTAATACAGCGTGACATGTGACAAGAGGGGGGTTGGGGGTAAACTTATCTGTGACTTTGTGACAAAGCGAAGGGAGGGATGTCAAAAATATGGAAAAAAAAAACGTGTGACATCATTTATGGACGGCTCCTTAGTTCTTAGTTGCATATAAAATATGACGCCTATCGAATAACCTTTTGACTCGCCTTTTGAGGGATAAAAATGTTTAATCTAAATAAGGGAAATTTGCACTCCCTTCCTAATACTTAACATTTAAAATTTATTTTGAATGATAATCCTTTTTTCTAAGAGGATATGTAAAATTTTAAGAGATCTTGATAAATTTATTGAAAGATCAATATTTTTATTCTAAATTTCGATTGTTGTGCTCTACCCCTTTATATACTATAAGATGACCGACTTGTGATTTTAGACATATTGTTAAATATCTAGCAAAATACAGGAGGAATTATCCTGAAACTGTAGTGTAAACATAATAGTACACACTCTAAATAAAAAGGAGTGACTATTCACTCCAGAATAGTGAATACTCACTCTATCGCAGTTCACAGACTCAAAATATGCCCAACCTCTTTAGAGTGACTATTTACTCTGAGCAAAAGTGGAATCGTTGACTCTTTGAAAGAGTGAATACTCACTCCTGGAAAGTGAATATTCACTCTAACCAGGGGTCAATAATCACTCTTTCTGAGGAGTGACTATTCACTTTTGCTAAAGGTGTGCGCGTTTTCACTCCTAGCAGGAGTGATTAGTCACTTTTTCATAGGAGTGAATGTTCTTTTTGTCGCAATGAATTCTTTTTCTTTATTGCTATTAGGGGCATTTTAAAAGAATCGTATCTTTCAGAACATACAATGAAAATAAATACCAGCGTGGTAAAGATCGGAATAAAATACTTTTATTGACAATATTTATTTAATTCATAGTATGTAACATTAATTGAATTTTTTAAGGGAAAACTTAATTAAAGTTATGAATTAAATTAGTTATTGACAAAAATAAACTATTTTATTCCAATCTTTTCCCTTGGTTTCCTTTCATTGGTAGCCCCATAAATATATGATAGTTTTAAAATGCCCATAAGCGCAAGTTATTAAACAGTTTCAAAATCTTAAACAGTTAATTTTTTTTCAGATACCCATTAAGTTTTACTTATTGTTTAAATAAATCCATAATGCACGTTATCTATGTTTTTTTGGGTTTTTAAGCTATTGCATAGCTTTTATCGCGGGCTTTGAGCGCAGCGACCGAATCTAGAAATTCCGTAACGAGAAAACCTAACACTTCCGTAATGAAAAAAAACCTAACACTCCGGCTAACGTCGTTTCAGTTCGGCAAACTTCGGCACGGTATCCTTCGGTAGACTTCGGCAGACATTGACGCGGTATTTTTCAGATATTAGGATATCAAGTCTCAAACTTATGTTTCTTATGATCCAATTTTCATAGCGCGGCCAAATTTTGTTTGGTAATTTATTATGACACAGTGTTAATTTTTGGTGACAGGAGACCCCCCACCGTGAGGGTCGAAAAATTTAAAATGTTTATGCTCGCGATCTAATTTTCGTAACGCAGCCAAATTTTGTTTGGTAATTTATTATGAGACAGTGTTAATTTTTGGTGACAAGACACCCCCCACGGTTAGGGTCGAAAAATTTAAAATGCTTATAACTCGCGATCTAACTTTCGTAGCGCGGCCAAATTTTGTTTGGTAATTTATTATGAGACATTGTTAATTTTTGGTGACAGCTGACACCCGACGGTGAGGGTCGAAAAATTTAAAATGCTTATAACTCGCGATCTAATTTTCGTAGCGCGGCCAAATTTTATTTGGTAATTTATTATGAGACAGTGTTAATTTTTGGTGACAGGAGACCCCCCCACAATGAGGGTCGAAAAATTTAAAATGCTTATAACTCGCGATCTAATTTTCGTAGCGCGGCCAAATTTTGTTTGGTAATTTATTATGAGACATTATTGATTTTTGGTGACAGGAGACCCCCACGGTGAGGGTCGAAAATTTTAAAATGCTTATAACTCGCGATCTAATTTTCGTAGCGCGGCCAAATTTTGTTTGGTAATTTATTATGAGACATTGTTAATTTTTGGTGACATGAGACCCCGCCCCCACCGTGAGGGTCGAAAAATTTAAAATGCTTATAACTCGCGATCTAATTTTCGTAGCGCGACCAAATTTTGTTTGGTAATTTATTAAGCTACTGCATAGCTTTTATAGCGGGCTTTGAGCGCGGCGACCGAATCTAGAAATTCCGTAACGAGAAAAAATCCTAACACTCCGGCTAACGTCGTTTCAGTTCGGCAGACTTCGGCACGGTATCCTTCGGTAGACTTCGGCAGACATTGACGAGGTATTTTTGCATACGTTGATAAAAAATGCTATGCAATAGCTTTACCGCGGCAGTACCCGAGTGCCACATGTATTTTTTTTTTTTTTTTTTTTTTTTTTTTTTTTTGTGCAGTTAAAATCTTATTGCTGAAAAACATATATTAATACAGCCCATATTTATAAAACAACATGGTAAGTAATATTTAATTTCATTTTTTTATTCCCGTATATAGAGTAAATGTGCATGTAATGGACACCCTTAAGGCATCTGTCCCCGCCGGCGAACACATTCACGAGCTAATGTTAATCCTATGGAGAGGGATTTTTCTAATATCTCATTTGCATTTCGACATTTTATTTATTTATTTATTTATTTATTTTGCATTGAATAGCTGAAATTCGTCTCTGTATCGCATCTTTTTACTTTTTCGATTTTGGTCGCAGATATTTTTTATAAAATGTCTTTCACTTTCAAAATCGGCACAAAAAATGAAAGTGTTATTCTAAAAAATATCTGCAGCCAAAATTGAAAAAGTAAAAATAAACAAACATTTAAGAGAGAAAATACGTTTTTAACGGCTTCTGTAACATAAGTGCTTTTATTTAAATGGTGAACGATTAAGCCCTATAATCCCCTCTTTGACTGTGCCCGTAAACAATA
Source organism: Maratus speculifer (assembly GCA_964019185.1). Classification (NCBI taxonomy): domain Eukaryota; kingdom Metazoa; phylum Arthropoda; class Arachnida; order Araneae; family Salticidae; genus Maratus; species Maratus speculifer. The sequence continues at coordinate 70,791,795 of OZ025303.1, forward strand.
TTTTCGGCTTCATGAGTGGTTTGATTGCCAGATTATAAAATGGGCAAAACATAGTTAGATTCATTTAAAAAATATATATAATAATAATAAAATGAAAAAGATATTGAAATTTTATTAATCACATTAATATAACTTAAAAGCAACTATTTATAAAAATTTTGGTATCATTATATTTTGGTAAGTGCAATTAAAGTTGATTATTTAAGTTTTTAATTAAGTTACAATATTTATGCACTATATGCATTACAAAAATTGCATTTTTAACAATGCTTATATGAGGTGTATATTACTGGAAAATGACTACTTAAGTATTCCAGTAATGGACACTCCCCTCAGAACTTTAAAAATTAATGAAGTTTTATAAACGGCATTAAGTATGTAAAATTCAAAGTTTTCTTCAACTACAGAAATAAAAAATTGCAAATTTTGCAAGAAAATAAGGAATATATAAATTTATAAAATGAAGCCAGCTCTTAGTGTATGTTTATCAAGATTTTCAATGAGAAGCAGTGGAACTTAAAAGCATTATTTTATGCTTCTTGGTTGGTTTAATTAAGAGTGTCAACAATAATGCTAAGTTATAAAATATGCAAGGGCAAATTACAAAAAAAAAAAAAAAAAAAAAAATAACAAAAGCTAAATTTTTATTGGTTATTTTTTTTTATATATAAACCAAAAACACTTAGGGGTGTACATTACTGCTACATCTACCCTATAGTATTCTATGAATGTGAGTTAAATATATTTGTAAGTTTTATAAGAATATACTCATGTAGGAAAAAGAAAAATGAAGAAAATATAAAATAAAAGAAATGACTGCACATGTACTGAATAAGAAGGGGGGAGGATTGTACTTTGTGCTTATATATAAATAAATAAATAAATAAACAACGTTAAAGAGCACAAATATTATAAAATAATAGATGTTAAAAAGCATACAGCTGTTTCGGGACTTCTAAAGTCCCATCAACAGTGATAAAAAAGTGTAAAATGTAAAAGACAAGTCACATCGTTAAATAAAAATAAAACTGTGCGTCACAGATCGCCGCTAAGGCGAACTGACCATGAAACGTCGCAAAGCAACAGTAAAAGTAAACTGACACGCGCACACAGGAGACCAATCAGATGTCTCTTTCCACTAGAAACAAGGAGAAAAGGGGGGGAGGGGAGTGATATTACAGGAATGGAAACCAGACTTCAGAAAACCTTGGTGTACTGGACATGTCATTAACCAAATTACTAGAGTTTTTCCATATATGAAAAGCATCCCAAAAGTCTAAATCATAAATTGATGAATAATATTGTATTAATGAGGCTTCGGAAAATTTAAAATTGTGACTATTGGACCAGCAATGGTTAGCGATAGCAGAACGTTTTATTTCACAATTTTTAACGTAAGCACTGTGTTCTCCCAAACGTTTTTTCAAGGCACGCTTCTTCTGACCGATGTACATTTTATCGCATTCGCAAGAGATCTTATAAATACCCCAATGTGATAAATTATCTATTGGATCTTTGAGATTTGAGAATTGTATTTTATTGAAAGGAGTAAAAGTTATTTTAAAATCAAACAAATTCATAAAAAATTAAGAAAACGTACTCCTTCGAACTTCAACTCAGACCGCAATGTTAATTCAATTATTCTTCCATATTTTCCAAAAATCAGTCATCAAATTTCTAAAATTTTGTCAAAATTTGATTTTAAAATAACTTTTACTTCTTTCAATAAAACACAATTCTTAAATCTCAAAGATCTAATAGATAATTTATCACATTGGGGTATTTATTTTATAAGATTTCTTGCGAATGCGATAAAATGTACATCGGTCAGACGAAGCGTGCCTTGAAAAAACGTTTGGGAGAATACACTGCTTACGTTAAAAATTGTGAAATAACACGTTCCGCTATCGCCAACCATTGCTGGTCCAATAGTCACAGTTTTAAATTTTCCGAAGCCTCATTAATACAATATTGTTCATCAATTTATGATTTAAACTTTTGTGAAGCTTTTCATATATGGAAAAACTCTAGTAATTTGGTTAATGACATGTCTAGTACACCAAGATTTTCTGAAGTCTGGTTTCCATTCCTGTAATATCACTCCCCCTCCTCCTCCCCCCTCCTTTTCTCCTTGATTTAGACTCTTCTAGTGGGAAGAGACATCTTATTGGTCTCCTTCTGTGTGCGCGTGTCAGTTTACTTTTACTGTTGCTTTGCGACGTTTCATGATCAGTTCGCCTTAGCGGCCAGCTGTGATGCACGGTTTTATTTTTATTTAACGATGTGACTTGTCTTTTACATTTTACACTTTTTTAGCACTGATGATGGGACTTTAGAAGTCCCGAAACAGCTGTATGCTTTTTAACATCTATTATTTTATAATATTTGTGCTCTTTAACGCTGTTTATTTATTTATTTATGCACATGCACTGTTCTTACTGTTGGAAAATCAAATTTAATGAATTATTAATCTCTAATAAATAAATTTCATCTAATATAAGTTATACTGCGAACTTTTAAAATTACTCAAGCAGTATTATCTCTAAACTTCAGGCATAAAAAACACTTAATTTTAATGCTTAAATGTCATGTTTTATTTTCTAGTGTTAATAATTACATGCGTCATAAATGGAAAAAAAAGTTTACAATAGAAGGAAATTTTATAAGTTATTTCAGAAAATCTATATTTAAATGTTTGATTAAAATCATAAATAGCAAGAAAAAAAATCCTTACATACAGTTAAAAAATAAATAAATATACCAATTTAAAAAGGATTAATAATAACTAGTCTCTTATAATTGTACTATTAACCAGCAACATTCTACAATAGAGGAATTAAATGGATTAATGAATTCAACAATTCCTCAAAAATCTTGCCATATATTATGAGAAATTTCTATTTTAGAAAATTTAGCAAAATCTGAAACAATTAGTATGAAGATTTGGAATTTTAAATAATTTAAAATACTATTAGTAATTAAAAAAAAATCTTTCAAAAAATTAAACGGTATTACGTAAGAAAATATTTTCTTAATAAACACAAATATTCAATCTAAAGCCATTTCGTAATAGCATAATAATTGCATTATGTATCTAACTTCGAAAAACAAAAATGCTGTATGAGAAAATCTCAAAACAGTAATTTAAAATAAGTATAAACTGACGTTATCTTCTTTTACGAATAATGTGCAATGTTCCAATCTTTGCGTCAGCGATTTTTCTTTTTCTTTTTTTTTTCTCCGAGCACATTAACGATAGCAGATGGTTTCCTGTAAAACTATTTAACTCAACATTCTAGAACTTATTTTCGGAAAATAAAAAATTCTAGTTAAAATTGACTTACCTTTTTTTTTTTAAAATATTATCTCTTGTTTGATGAATAATAATCCTTTGTTTGATAAATAAGATATGTGCAGTGTAACCTCTCCGTTACTGGGTATTAATGGAGTATTATTACTTTTTACTGAATTATTAGTTCTCCATTTTGACTCCAGAACAAGAAATTTAATCTATGTGGATTATTTTGAATCATAAGATATCGGAGCATATCATTCCAAGATCGAAATTTAAATTAAATTTCGGTATTATTAATACAAATGAAAGGAATGGAGGACCACGTAATGTGAACCGTGGAAACGAAAGGTTAATTTTAAAATGGCGGACACATTTTTATCATCCAAACGGCAAGACGCTTGTGATTGGCTGATGCGTAATACATATCTAAGTCACTTTTTCGAAAGAGTGACCGTTGACTCTTTCGAAGGAGTGACACTCACTTTTGAAAAAGAGTGCTTTTTATAGCAAATAAAATTTTACAGGTTATATATTAAGTGGAGTTTTTGAAAATTAAGAATTGACATATTTTGATATTTTTCATAATTTTACTCCACTTATTGGTTCAAAATTTAACGGATAATTTTTTTTTCAAGTGTATATTCCCGGGCTTTCACTCTCGTTAACGGAGTGAGATTTTTCACTCTCGACCATGGAGTGAGATACTTCATTCTGGACAATGGAGTGACATATTTCACTCCTTTTTAGGGAGTTGGAAATTCCACTCTTTAAGGAGTGTATTTTTATAAAATTCACTCTAAAAAGAGTGAAAATGCCTATTACTCTCACAAAGAGTGACCTTTCCACCCCACCCCGTTATAGAGTGCACGTCATACATTTCCGTGAAATTTTTTTCCCAAAACTTCATAGGGGACCGTCAACAAATTGAAAAAGAACGAATATCTTTTGGATAACCCTATCAAAGATAATGCAGTAAAAGCGTTCAAACTGTAGATTATGATTAAGTGACTCATTATAAAAAACTGTGTTCATTTTTGTGTGAATAGCATGTGTGATAGCAGAGAAATTAAGGTTTTTATTTAAAAAAGTCCCAAATTTTGCCAAGTTTTTTGCTTATAATTTGCAGAGTTCTTAATACAAAAAAATTTTTTTCCCAGAAAATATAACAAACAATATTGTACATAATAGCCTGTAATCAGAATTAAAAAATAATAAAAATAGTATGAAAAATGAACAGGTTTACTAAATAATTTTTCACAGCGCATGCGTGAATTCTATCAAAAATTCATTTTTATAATGAGTTAGCCAAATCTAGAGCAACTCTTGTGAAAGTCTCAAAAACATAGTTTGAAAATTCTGAAAGTGATCGTCGATAGAATAAACTCAAAATCCGTTATTCCTAAAATAAAGCCCCCCTCCCCCCAAAAAAAGAATGGTTGTATCGAAATTTTGTATTATGTGCCGTACTGTGTATTCTATATTGTCACTAATCAATGTATATATAGGTACGGTTCCTCATCTTTTTGCTTCATTTTGGAAATACCGGATTTTGAACTTATTCTATCGACGATCACTTTTCGAATTTTTGAGCTATGTTTTTGAGAATTTCACAAAAGTTGCTCTATATGCACTTAGCTAACACAATATGCAAATGACATTTTGATAGGGTTCACGCATACGCAGAGAAAAATTATTTAGTAAATCTTCTCATTCTTCATACAATTTTTATTATTTTTTAATTCTAATTGCAGGGTATTGTGTACAATAGTATTTGTTATATTTGTGAAAAAGAACATTACTTTATATTAAGAACTCTGTAAAATATAAGAAAAAAACTTGGAAAAATTTGAGACTGTTTTTATAAAAACGTTAATTTTTCTAGGAGTATACATGCTATCCGCATAAAAATGAACACAATTTGTTACAATAAGCCACTTAATCATAATGTACAGTTTGGACGCTTTTACTACCTTAGTTTTGACAGGGTTATCCAAAAGATATTCGTTGTTTTTCAATTTCCTGACGGTCCCCTATGGTGTTTCGCGAAAAAATTCTTATGGAAATATATGACCTGTACTATTATATTTACACATATATAGCTTCAGGCTAATTCCTCATGCATTTTTTTTTTTTTTTTTTTTTTTTTTTTTTTTTTAGATATTTAGCAAAATTTCAAAACTCGCAAGAGGCCGGTCATCTTTGGCCATATAGTGTACATGGTCTACGAGCTCCCTAATTTTATCAGCGACGTTAAGTTCGTTTACAGAAATAGTATGCAAAATTGCAAGGCAATAGGATAGTTCGCATCTGATGATGAAAACATATAATCTAAATTGTGCCACCTCCTCTTTGTATTTGTACTACCCTCCTCAAAACTAACAACGAAAAGCCTTTTTACAATAAATGTGTACATCAAATTTCAAGCCAATCTAATAATTCTAACATGATATATATCGCATTACGTACGTGCATATATATACATGATATATACAGAACCCGCGGATTGTAATAGCTGTCAGACTTGATATTTGTAAGCTATAAGAACTTACAATATCCATTTAATGTGCATCGTATTAATGGAAAATTGAGTCAAATTCACAATCAAAACATAATTTTTGTACTGAATTAATGTAAAGATAGAATGCCGTTTATGATTGAACTGATTGCAATTTCATTGTATAATAATTTTGTTTAAATATAAATAATTTTGTTTATATTATACTTTATTAGATGTAAAAATTGTAATTTATTTTACTTTGCTCAACCCTTTTCATTTATAAATGTCCTTATCATAAGTGCGATTGTTGATTGTTATCTCCGGACATTATTTTTCCTTTTCTGTGCTGTCACATCCGGAAATCTGTTGAACCTGCTAATTTTGACAGAAGCTTCAAAAAAACTTCTGTTTTTACAAAAGAAAAAAAAAAAGAAAAGAAAAAAAAAGAAACCGAAAAAAAAAAAAAACAGATTTAAGTACATAGTTTTTTAAAAATCAAGGCAAAAATTGAACAAAAATAAATAAATAAATAAATAAATAAATAAATAAATAAATAAATAAAATAAATAAATAAATAAATAAATAAATAAATAAATAAAATAAATAAATAAATAAATAAATAAATAAATGGATTATTATTTTATTTATTTATTTGTTAGCGCTGCTTTGTTTCTCGACACGAATGAACATAGAAAAGAAACATAAAACTAACAAGTTGGAAATTATACGTCAAACGTCGCAAAAGAGGTGCGCGTTCATACGACAATTAGTTTTACAAATATTCGTATCTATGTATATTCTTGTTTATTTAAAAATGGATGAAATCAAATTAGGCACGATTATATATATTAAATTCAGTAATGGAAAATAACTTCATCTTAAATAGGACGTCCTCACCATGACAACCTAGAATCATTACTTATGAGGGGATATCATTGAATTAATTATGAGTGATAGAATGTAACAGAATAATCATCACAACCTAGGATCATTACCGATAATAAAATATCATTGAACTTACCATGATGATAGGATTTAATAGAATGAAGAAAAGTTCTTTTAATATCGTTCAAAATTTATATTCGATTTTCATAAAACTTGAAATGACTCGAGGAAATTCCGTAACGGTTATATACATTAAATTTCAAAACCGTTCGGTTGGGTTAGTTTTAGCGTTGGTATACGCGGACCATGGAGCAAAGAAGGTATATATATACCTTCTTTGCTCCATGACGCGGACAGACGGACGGACGGTCCAGAAGACGAAGTGCTGCACATTTATATTTAACTGTGAGCGCATCTAAAATTTGACAGGCACAGGGCATTCAGCGGGACAAATTCCCCTGAGAAAAAATGTTCAATTCTATTATCTGTTATTTCTATATGTTTATAAGTGTTTAATTAATTTTAGTTATCTGAGAGGGATAAATTTCACTAATTATCGAAAAAAAAAAATGAAACTATAATTAATTATATTTCAAAACTCAGAGAAGGAAATAGTTTCCCTTGTTTTTTTACGGCGTTTATCCAGTGGGATGGGAGAGGCTGAGGCAGTGAAAGTTACCAGAAAATAGCCAGTTTGGATTTCAAAATTTTATTTTCTGAGTGAAGGTGGGTATGTACTTTTCACTGTCCCTTCCTCTCAAAGTCCGATCATGAGTAACCGGGACCCAGACACATTTCTCCGGGAGGGACTTCAGTGGCTCCGGGGGGAGGGCATTATAGACTCCCTTGGGGCAAATTGTATTTTTTGACCATTGAAAACGCAAAATTTCTAATTTTCCGGGGGGGGGGTGTTCCCCCTGGGCCATCCCCTGAATTCAACACTGCTAGGCAAAGATAAATTAGGTGTCCCTTTCGAATCGCTGCAGCATTATTCAGACAGAAGGGATGGTTAATTTTATATGTGTAAGGCAAAAGCAATATTTTTGTACCTTGGATTTTAAATAGAAGAAAATTATAAACTCCGTCAATTCTAAAGTAAGTATTTTAACTAATAAAAATACTCCTTCTCTTTTCTTAGTACAGAAGAAAATTCCTTTATATAACTTTTAGAACTTGTTACATTAGTTGAAGAATAATTGGATAACTTCAACTTCTAATTACTCTAACGTGTCAATATGTGTAAATCAAGCAGTGGCGTAGCTAGATTGGTGTCACCCCCTGCGCCTATCCGTCATATTTTTTCAATCACAATTCTACGTTATTACAACAAATGACCACACCATTCCTTATATACGTTTTGTCCTCCTGCATAAAAAAAAACCACAGGAGTGACTCATAACTCAACCCACAATCCACATAAGTCAATGTGGTGTCTATGTGTAGAAGATAAGTCTTTTAAAGTATGCTTTCACAACCCATTTGATGGGTAGGTTGGTTTTTGTTTTCTGGTGCATATCTTATTTAGAAAAAATTCACATTTTCAAAGAAAAGAAAATTAACTCTATTGCGTGGTGCACTAGAATTTTAATTTTATTTCAAAATTCTTTTAAGATTATTTATATAGATTTGCAAAAAGAGATTGGGTGTTACCCCTTAGAGGGCGACACCCCGGGCAGACCGCTTGCTACGCCACTGAAATCAAATTACTTTCTTTTACATATTTTTAAATTAACTGCACACAATATAATATCAAATAAAATATATTCTACTTCACAAGTAGAAAGTGTTTTTTCAATAAATCTAAACAGATGATAATTTTGGATTTGTTTTTTATATTTAACTCTGAGTCAAAAGAAAAAAACTTTGAATACGGAAGAAAGTTTATCACATAAGAATTAGAACTAATTATTTTCAAAAACTAAAGTTAAGATTTGATTTAATTTGTTTATACGATCTATTAAAATCAAAATATTATGTTTTATTAATATATGGTTGAGGTTAGTTTTGCGAAAGCATGTTTTCGTGAGTTCAAATTCAAATTTGTTTTTCAGAAAGTTTAGCAAAATATTTTAAAGATGAAATTTGTATTTAAAAATTTTCAGCATTGGAATTTTAAAAAATAAATGTAAATATTTTATAAATTAATGTATAGATTTTAGGGTCCTCTTGAAGTCTCGAGGCCCATGGGCAAAGTCCTCATTTGCCCATGCGATACTAATCCCCCCCCCCCCGTCCCCTTCCAATGAACATTTAGTGTACGTTTATGGTTAAACATATTTAAATGAGTCACTGAAATGCGTAACAATAGTGAGTCACTGAATTTAGTCCAAATCTAACTTATAATACCTTTCAAAATTTGTGAGCCCTTTCTTTTACAAGTAGAAATGAAACTCTTGAAAGATATTTCTTATCTATTTCATCTTTGACCAAAGAGATAGACAGTTATGACTGTTGAAAGATTATTTTATAAATAACAGATATTCCTAAAAATCCCTTGGGTGAAAGGGTTTGGACAATCATAAAATGGAACTCTCTGACTTTGTTTCCCAAAGAGCTAGAAATATGTTTATGCACCAAAGAGCTCTTATGTTCCAAAGAACTTCCTTATATTCTTTGCATGTCTGTTTGTTGTATTCACAGAATAATAGGGATCTTCGCAGAATAATCTATATATATAAAAGGAATTCTGAGGATAATTGAGGCACAGGCGAAAGCAAATCTTGGCAATGCGCCAACTCGGTCCAGAGGAAGCAAATCTTGGCAATGCGCCAACTCGGTCCAGAGGTATAAAAGCAAGATAGAAAAAAACGCGCAGGTCTGTGCATTCAAGTACAACCACCCATATGTATATGCTGAAAGTTTGTTCTGACGCTCACCCGACGCACGTGGAGTGCCGATGGTCCGGGGAGAGTCACCGGGGGATCCGTCGCGAGCTGAGAGAGAAGCGTACCATACACATAAATTATTAAATAAACCTTCAAATTAAGCCCGGCGAAGCGGGCTGGGTATGCTAGTTGGGATAATAATCTTTTTGTCTGTTTGTTGTATTTAGCACCGTGCCAATTGTGCGAATTAGGTCTCTTGGGAAATAATTTTATTGCGCGTTTCGTAGAGAAATATCTGCTAATCGGGGGAGATGGTCACTCCGGCTCCCCATTGTTTATTGACAAGCATTGTAATGTCCCTTAATCCCTTTTTAAACTTATCTAAATACGTCTCTTGAGATCTAGACCCCTTCTATGGTAACTAACTAACTTGGCAACCCTTATTGGCGATTTTCAAAAAAAAAAAATTTTGGCAAAGAAATCTTATGTTTATGTAATCTATGAATATGGTAGATTTTGAGTTTGGATCGGATTTGAGATTCAGATCAAAATTTTAAGTGTCTCATTAAACATGAGTTTCGTGAACCGGAAAATCTTTTAATCATATAATTAGATATAGACAAAAATGCTTTTTCAATGCGTTGTAATTTTTTATGCTTTATAAACCGGCTAATAGGGAAGTAGAAAATTAAGTAAAATCATATGGAAAAAGTTATAAAATATGTTAAATTATAGATTATAAAAAAACTAGTTTTCATTGCCGTAATATATCTTAACCCTTTAGTGCATAAAGTTGCCTATTGGCAACAAATTAAATTTTCTCACCTTATCATTTATTTACCGTTGTTTCTTAAGTAACTTTATACTTTGCGTATTCATTCTGATCCTATATTAGGTTTAATTCATTAAGTATACCATAAGTGATGATATTTTTTTATAACTTACAAATAAAAAGAAACTTGTTAAGCTTTCCATTTTCCTAGCCATAGATGGATTTCTTACAAAAGTAAAAACATATTTAAAATGCAAAAATTCTTTTTCAAAATAAAGGTTTTAAAAATTATTCTCATAATGTAACTGGTCTTTACATATTTTCTTTCACATGAAATTTTAAACAATTATCTCAATTTTACGAAATTGCTTGTTTACTGTGTTAGACAAACTTAGAACTCTGTTATAACAACCCAATCTTGAGATCCCTTTACCACCATTAAAATAACGTTAAGGTGGACTTATAATTTGTCCTTTAAAAGAAATAAAAATTAAATGTCAAATCATAATGCTTTTGTTTAAATCTAACATATTAAATTTTTTTTTAATAAACTGATTACAGCTTTAGTTATAATAGACTGTAAACCCCCCCCCCCCTCTTCCTCGACTTTTTGGTTGACTTTTTTTCGCGTTCTGTCGCGAAAATTGATTCAAAATTTTAACTTCGACATCCGCAGCTGAAAGTTTCATTGTTTTTATAGGAAATTAAAAACGCTATTCGTTTTTCTTTTTGTATGGAAATAACACTACATATGAAAATTCTTTTATTAATGAATAAAAGTAAATTTGAGACTTTTTCAAAAAAATTCAATGTAGATTTGAGAGTAGCTTTTATTACTGAAAAATACTTACAGATTAGAATTATTCATTTTTTTTTTTTTTTTTTTTTTTTTTTTTTTGTATTTTATAAATGGCAAAAAAAAGCATGATTAAAGATGAATTATCCGAAAATGTATTATTACATATTTGGTTATATATGCAGGAGCTAAATAACATTATTACATTCATATGAGTCTGTGCATAACATTTTTTGAAAGGATAAATTTAATATTATACATATATTTTTACTTAACTTGACATTCATATAAAGGTGGTATTTTATAGTAAGTTTTTCACTCACTTTCTGATATATTAAAGAACTAGAAATTACATATAGTTCGTTTTATATTCCCGATTACAAACTATTTTTAAAATTTTGGAGTATAATAGTACTTAATTTTGATTATATGGTAGGAAAAATTTTAGAAATCTTAGATAGTTTAATAATATGGCAAATGATATTTTTAAAGTCTATTATTTCGTGTGGTTTCTTACGATATTTTTAAGAAATACATTTACAAAAATATGAAAAAAAAAAAAAAAGAAGAAGAAGATAAGAAGCTTAGCAAAAATTAACATTCTTAATAAAATATCATTAATATTGAATCTTTATTCAATTTTTTTTATTAATGAAAATGCGATGTCACATGAAATGGAATTTTTACTTAAAGCTTTAAGGCTTTTTTAAATTTTAATTTAATTTTTTTTCGCAGTACATTGTAAATAATATTCATTATATATATTTATTGTGCGCAGTATGCTTTTTGTACCAAAAATCATAATTTTATCTAGATTTGTCAACAAAGTGTAATTCCATTTTTAATTCCAGTAATTAATTCCATTGTAATTCCAGTGTTAGTTGTTTTTTGAATAAATAAAAGTTAGAGAGGATGCACTGTTCTTCTCTATGTACAGTAAAAAAAAAAAGAAAGAAAAGAAAGTGTGTATACCAATAGTTAATAATACTTTATGAGTTGTGATTATTAAATAAAAAAAATAAGCAAATAAATAAACATTTATATAAATAGAACAATTACATTCTCAAAAGGAAAAAAAAAAGAGTGTGCGTGTGTATGGGAGGGGGGGGGGATTGTTTTAAAAATACAACTAACGTTAATAAGATTTTTGTAATATTTTTCAACAAAACAAAATAATCAGACAAGGTAAAATTATGCCTATGTTATTATCAGTTATGAAACAAATATGCACAAAGCGTGGTCCGAAACTAGGGAAGGGCAGATGGGGAAGTATCTCGAGTGCCAAAACAAAATGTGAAGGAGGGCATCAAATGAAGATTTTGTTACAAAATATATATGTACATGAAACTTGAAAAAAAAAAAAAAAAAATCTCGCATCTCGAAAGCTTACCCACAAAATTAACTGAAAGTAAAAGTAACATTTAAAATTATCAGAATGCAAGAGAGAACTTTCAAAAAGAACGTTCCCTTACATTTAACATTAACGCTCCAAATTCTTTGCGTGACTGGTGTAGCAATTTTAATTTTTGAAGTTTTTTTTTTAAATTCTCTTTCTAGATTTACGTGTACTAAAAATATAATTAAATCATCTTATTGAAGTATTAATTTGATTTACATATTAATACTTCATTAAAATTAATGTGGAATATTTATTAAAATGTTATATTTTAAATTTACTAGCATTTAAATTTGATAGTAATAGCATTAAATTTTAGAAGCATAAAAATGTAACATTATTTCTGCGAATGCTCAAAAGAAAAGAGTAAATAATGTCATTTTTGCATTATTGAAGTCATTTTCTTATTAAAATTGAAAAGAAAACTAAAAGACGATTTTTTTTCTCTTTGCAGTAATTTATGCTATTATTATTTCAGATATTCATTTCAGATGCCAAAATAGTTCCAAAAAGAAATTTAATAATTTTTATAATTCCTAAATGCAAAATATTAAAAACGTAATATTATTGAAAGATTAATTTGTTTAAGATTTTATTGTCATTTACATTCAGTTGAGCAATGGACCGTAATATTCCATTCGGTTCCAGGCTATAAAAACCGCAATAGAACTTATCGTACACAGATGATTACAGAAATTTATACACTTAATGCAGAAAATTGTTACACTTAAAAGAATATATGTAGTTACGCATTTATTTCCAGCTAATAACTGATAAAGAAATAGACCCTATTCTTCATTTTGGTTCAAGGCTATAATAATAGTCATTTTGCCAATTGTGACATCACAGGAAATTTTTGAAGAAATCGCCTTCAAACAAAATAGTCATTTAATCAGTTGTTTTCATAAAATCGTTTCATGAAGTCGTTTCATTAGGATTTTATATATATAGGGTAGCTATGAAATAAAAGCAAGCTTATCCATTTTTTCATTACTCAACCTATCTTATAGTTTAAACTGAGAAAAATGGAAAGAAAAAATTATTATACTGAAACAATAAATAACTTATGCAAGTTAGACAGTTATTTTCCCAATGACTATTCTAATTAAATATTGTCCCGCAACATTATTGGTTTTACATTTAAAAATCAAAAGTCAAATGTAAAGCTAGAAATATATTATTATTATTATTATTATTTTACCTTTATTTATTTATTTCATTTTTTAACGAGAGGGGGAGGGGGTTAAGAGGCTACTGCTAGAGCAAAAGTTCTGTATCTACAGAGTAACATAGTCAATAGTTAAAGAAGAATATTTTACAACTTCTTTTATTTGAAAATATCAAAAGTATCATACACAATATATTGAAAATAAATATCAAATATATGAAAATATCAAAAATATCGAACTTCATTTTATTTTTTAAATATCGGATATTTATCAAGATGCATCAAAATATATATTCATCGATATATATTACCGAATCCAGTGTTTAAAGTACAGGAGCACGTTTTTTAGAATCCTTCCTTGAATTTTAATACTATTTTTATATGATACCATTTTCATATGGTACCTGAAGCTGTTATGTAACGCTGTGCGTTTTTACGTTTTCGGTTTTGGTTGCATTTATTTAATATGAAGATACTTTAAATTGCAAAACCGACAACAAACAGCTTCCCGAAAGTGAAAGTATCTGAATATTAATATTAATCGGTGAAATACAAGTATTACACGCACACAGAGGGTTTTACGCAATAAATAAATATTAATTATTAATTGGTTGGTTGGTTGGTTGGTTGGTTGATTTTTGTCGTCCGATTATCTACGCTAATGGGATATAGGACCAGGGGGAGTGCCCTCCGTGGGGGTCTTTCTAAGGGAACCTAACCCGTATTTACGCAAGTTTCGAAGAAAACCACGGAAAACTCCGAACGGTTAGGCCGACAGCCGCGATTGGGTTCGAACCCAGCACCTGCCGTCTACCAGTTGAGAGGTCCGAACCTCTCGGCCACTGGTGGGGCCTAATTATTAATTGTATTAATACAAAAAAAAAAAAAAAAAAAAAAAAAAAAAAAAAAAAATTGTTAAAAGAATAATAAGACTGTAAGAACTATACAATGCAGAGCTGAGTAGTTCTAATTATACTAGAAAAGTATGAATATTTTCCTAACTGATTTATGACGAAACTAATTCGGTCATTAAAAATTTTTTTTTAAAGAATTTGTATTTTTTTTCTTTTTTACTTTCTTCTATCTTTACAAGAAGAAAGTATTGGATTCATGAAAATTTTCGACTTCCGGTTTTCGACGGATTTATACGTTTTAGAAGGTCCCGAACACGTTTTGACTATTTTTAGAAAATGTCTGTCTGTGAGTCTGTCCGTCTGTCTGTCTGTCTGTGTGTCTGTCTGTCTGTATGTGACAAAAAAATTGTGGGCGCTCTATCTCAAGAACTAACGCTCGAAATTTAATAAAATTTTATATTTAGTTAGACCTTGATATGAATTAGTGCCTAATGGTTTTTGGTGAAAATTGGCCTGCAGGTGGCGCTGCTATACTACGTTTTTCATGATTTTCAAGATTGCTATATCTCAAGAACTAATGCACAGAATTTCACCAAACTTCAGATTCTGTGACCCCTTGATATACATAGACGCTGATTAAGTTTTGGTGTAAATTGGCCGGCAGGTGGCGCTGCTATGCCACGTTTTTCATAATTTTCATGATAGCTATATCTCAAGAATTAATGCACAGAATTTCACCAAACTTCAGATTGCACGATACCTTGAGATACATAGCCGCTGATAAGGTTTTGGTGTGAACTGCCCTATAGGTGGCGCTGCTATGCTACATTTTGCACGATTTTGCGATAGCTATATCTCAAGAACTAATGCAGAGAATTTCATCAAATTTTAGATTCTGTTACTCTAGAATATATAACATAATTAGACGCTGATTACATTTTGGTATTAACCTTGCAACAGGTGGTGCAGCTATGCTGCATTTTGCACATTTTTCCGATAGCTATATCTTAACAACCAACGCACAGAATTTCATTAAACTTCAGATTTTGTTACAAAATGACATATAACATAATTACACGATGATTACGTTTTGTTATAAATCCTTCAACTGATGGTGCTGCTGTGCTATATTTTAAACGTTTTTCTTTTTTTTTTTAAACTAGCTATATCTCAAGAACTAATGCACAGAATTTCATCAAACTTCAGATTATTTTACACCATAACATAATTGGACGCTTTTTTACGTTTTAGCATAAATTGTCCAAGATATGGTGTTGCTGTGCTACGTTTTGCAATTTTTTTGTTATAACTATATCTCAAGAACTAATGAACGAAATTCCATCAAATTTCAGATTCTGTTAGGTCTTGACATAAATAGATGCTTATTAGGTTTTTGTATAAATTACCCAACATGAGGCAATACTAAGCTCATTTTCTCAGAATATTAATTAAATTTTGCGTTTTAGGCTTTTCGGATACAAGAATCTCATTAGGCTAGGTCAAATGTTCGAGGAAATTCGATAGTGGGTAACTTTGGGGTCACCACGTTTTTTTATTTTTTTTTATTTTTTTTTTATTTTTTTTTTTTTTTTAATATTAAAATGTACTTATGAGATAGAAGAAAGTTTTGGGATTGACACATCCAACTAGTTTACTGTAGGATTTAGCATTGTTTATTAAGAAAATACCATGTTTTATAGAAAAATGTTTTAAATATAAAATAAGTAACTTTTTTTTAACATAACTATAAGCTTTTCTGCTTTTTTCACTCTTTAATCTGTTGGGCAGTTAAATGTGAAATTAAACGAAACTAAAGCCAGAAAAGATATTTCTAATGAATCTATAAATAACTGGTTGTTTAAATTAGACCAAAGTTGTCCAACCTTCCACAATTCAGGGGCGTATTTCAGCTCTTGGAAAATAATGAAGGGTACCATTATTTACACGGCTCAAAACATGCAACAAAAATATTCCACAATATTTAGTAGCGATACATACATCCAAATACATATCGCAATAGAAGACGGTCTAATGTTTCCGAAGCTTCGAGTAAAAAAAGAAAGAAAAATTAAAACAACCACCGATAAATCATAGTAAATCACGAATTGCACATTTTTCAGCGGGAAGCAGAATGGGGGAAAAAAAATGCTCCTTTTTTTTTTTTTTTCTTTTTTTTTTTTTCTTTTAGTAGGAGGCAGAATTTTTAATCAAAGGGTCTATATCAAAAATAAAAAATCAAAGACATTGTTATTTTTTATTTATTTATTAATTTTTTTTAAGGACGCAAACATACAATTTGATTTACTTGGGAGGCGCAAATATGTCATTACAAAAAGTACAGAAACAAAGACAAGCATACAGTAAACAATGTAATTAGTAAACAATGCATAATTCCAAAGAGATAACCTGGAAAAGCTCTCATTGATGAAAATCATTCCGCATGATTTTACTTTTTTTTTAACAGAATGAGAAAAATTTCAGGTATATGCATATTATACGTGTGTATATTATATATATATATATATATATATATATATATATATATATATATATATATATATATATATATATATATATATATATATATATATTATATATATATTATATATATATATATTATATATATATATATATGTATATATATATATACATATGCATATATATATTTACCATAATATATACCATGATGTATATCCAACTTTTATTTTCAAAATATCAAGAAGTTTGATATTTTTGATATAATTTAATTTATATTCAAAATATTCTGTCTAATACTTTTTATATTTTTAATCAAAAAAATGTAAAAATTTTTTAATCATTATTAATTTTGTCATTCTGTAGATAAAAAGCTTTTACTACGGAAATGGTTTCTACCCCCCCCCCCCCCCCCCAACCAACAAAAAAAAGTTATGTTTTACTTCTGAAGCTGAATTCTTAAATGTAGAATCAATAATGATGTGGGGATGCAATATTTACTTAGAAAAGGTATTGAAAGATGAACTGTCTAATTAGATAAGTTATTTAAATATTCATTGGAAATAATCTTTACTGGTTTTAGTTTTGTTCAATTTAAATTGCACAACAAATTAAAAAATGAAAAAAAACACGCATACATTTTGTTTTGATGTTTTTCAATTTGTATTTCAAATTTTGTTGCATAAAACGTAACATTTTCTTAAAATTTCATACTAAATCCTATTTTTTTTCTTTTTTTAAGCAAATTGTGATAGTTTTCAACTAATTTTCTTACATAAGTTAAAAAAAAAAAGGCGCTTAGGAGATTGCTTTGTTAAGTTTTCATGCTACATTTATTTATTTATTTATTTTTTAGTTTCTAATTTAAATTAGGTCTGAAAATATTTATAATGTTTAATAAGTTTGCTACTTTTAAACTATCGAATAAGTACCAAAGATATCGGATATTTTTTTATATTTTTGAAAATATATTTACTAAACCTGAAATTAATACTGCTATCACAAAATTTTAAGTTCTCTATTGAAAAATTCAGTTTCAATCATGTAAAAAAAGAAAAAAAAACTTTCTTAAGCTATAAAAGCATTTCCAGAATTAAAAATATTCTTTGTCCACTGGATGACACAGTCAATAAAAATTGAAAAATATAATTACACATATTTTGACTGGAAATATTTAATTTATTTGTCTCTAAATTTCATGGTATATCCTGGGAGGTCATTTGATTTTTCAGAATATCGTGAGTATTAAATGCATTTACGAATGAACGTTATACTTCATAAATGTAAGAGAATTTAGCGATTTTGTTTTTAGATCAAATAAGAAAAAATCACTAAAATATTAAAAAGATTTTAGTATTTTGTTATGATTTAAACCTTTTTATTTTTAAAACTCTTCAAACATATATTAGAGTTAAAAATCTAAAAAACTAAATTTTTTTTCCTGTAAATAACATATTCCACGAAACATACGCAGATATTTTCTCCGAGATGTTAAAATTTTCAGATTTCATTATAATCTATACAGATATCTGTGATTTACAACAAAATAATTTATCTTTATTTACAATTTTGTATTTAAAAGTATAATATGATGAAAAGTTTCAGAAGTTCTGAAATAAAAGAAAAAACTCTAATTTATACACCATTTCTTTTAATTTTACTCTTGATCCTGCCAATTTTATCGTTAACATTGAGGGTAATTGCATTCCATCAAAAATTATGTAGAAATCCCAGACTAAATGTAGTTTATCATCTTTATTTAACTAGTACTTTTTAAAGTTATTATAATATATATATTCTTTTTCATGGGGGGAAATTTTTCTAAAATAAAAGTACTTGACAAGTACAATTTTGTTTTAAACAATAAGATATTGGATTATACAAAAATTATTTAAATCCTCTTAAAGCTTAATGAGTGATGTTAAATGTGCATTTCTAAATTTATACTTAGATTGAGTTAGAACTAGTTTATAGCATTTATTTTGAAAATTTTCATTGTTTGAAGAGATAGGAATCGCGCTCCATTTTGTAAAGAATAAACTGCTTAAAAAAAGTGGATTTTTTTAGCATCGTGACACCTATTCCAATATCATCATAATAATAATTTTTATTATTATTTGTTTGCAATAAATTCGTTTTATCATGCATAATAGTCTTTTTACAATTTCGTTTTTATGCATTGATGAAATATATTTAAGTTTAAAGTTTTAGTTTTCACAAAGAAAAAAAAGAAAACTTTTTCTGTTTAATTGCATGTAAAACTTTTAATATTTAGATGTTTACAAAATATATTAATTTCTTCGAGTGATTTTTGTTTTATTGGAAAATTCTTCGCACCTCTTTAAAAAAAATGTCGCCAAATAGTAAGATAAAGTAGCAAAATGTAGTTAGGATTTTTCCTTGGATAACTTATACATTTCACCCCTTTTTTTAATCCTTTACACAAAAGAGGTAGGAGAAATCCTTATCTACCTTTACTTGTCAATCTTTAAGATGAGTCCTATTCATTATAACTAAATGGGCGTATCCAGGAGCCGGACTGACATGCAACCGCTAATCGGTAGACAGAATAGGCAATGACATGACAGTCTGACTATGTTTGTGTTTCAGATAAACTTAGGCTGGATTCAGACTACAATACTCTTCCCTTCAATTGAATTCATGGAAAAAGTAGAGAAGTCTTTTGTATTGGATACATTTGCGGTTTTTTCATAATAGAAATCTAGGGGAGCGAACAAAAGAGTCGGGGGATAAGCAATCCACCCTATTTTGACAGAAAGATTTTTTTTTTTTTTTTTTTTCGGGACAACTATCCCTTTCTTGAAAAACTCATTAAGATCAGAAACATCGCGTCGCCACATCAAACGAGCCGACACCGAAATTCAAGAAGTGGTCAAATGTGTTTGGGCCTTTAGATATGGTGCAGATAAACAATCAAGTGCAAGACCGAAAATAACGGGGTGGGTGGGGGGGGGGGGGAGGAGGCAGAGGAGCATGTGCCACGGTCGCCAAGAAAAGAAGGCGCCAAATGTAGGATTTATTTCTTGATTTTTCTAATGTCTTCATTTAGCATGAATATTTAAAATAGTCCCGTCTGGAACATGCCATAGCATAGAAGAATCTATGGATGATATAGTATAAGGCTCCAACATAAAGCGAAATTTTTGTTAATTCTTTCGTTCCCTTTTCAAGGTTTTAATGAATTAATATTTGACAAAGCTGATTACGTATTTCAATATAACATATTTTATGATCATACATTTTAAATAAATAAACAATGTGAACTATAGTAAAATTATTTTTAAAAACATGATTTGCATAAGAGGGGTGTGGGGAGAAGAAAAAATTCATGTTTGCCTAGATTTGCTAAAAAAGACTAGTTTCGGTCCTAATCCAGTGGCGTGAACCACAGAGTAAGGAATTCTGTTCTTAAGTTAAGAGATGTGATCATAAGAGGATAATGCATTCCAGCTTTAGAAAATTTGTGGGTATCACAGCGTAAAGAAGGATTTACAATTTTCTAGATAAAATTTGCACTGTGTAGAAAAATTTTGAATTTGTTATAACTCGGTAAAAAATAAGACATTGCTTTACATCAAACTTCTACCTCTCTCCCTCTTTTTTTTTTTTTCTTTAAAAAAAAAAAAAAAAAAAAAAAAAAATCACATTTTTTTACTTTAAGAACGGATTTAGCTTTTCATTTAAAAATAGTCATTTTTTTTTTTTTTTAAATCGGGGAGGGGAGTGGACATATCTTAATAAGCATTTATTATATTGTATCCCATTCCCATATCCAAAATGTCTACTATTCTCATACTTTTGGGAAGTGATTTTCATTCGTAAATAATAATAAAAAAATAAATAAATAACTATAATAAATAAATAATAATAAATGCACCAATATTCGTAAAAATATAAAATTTACACATTATATTGTGATTCCAAGAAACTGCAGAATTTATCATTTTCTTATAAAGGTGAAGAATCATTCAGAAATTCAGAATTTTAAGTCAATTTTTAAGACTTCACAGTGCAAAAATGTCGTCATGAGGGAACAACTGGCTTTCGCAGTCTAAAGTTCAATTTAAGACTTATGTTTAAATTTTATGGTAATTTCCCGAAAAATGCTTTGCTTTTATCGCAAAATGGAAAACACTTATCGATCTCTTTTGTGTTTAATTAGAGTTTCGAAAAGATTGGAATTGTTGAACAACGGTTAAATTTTAATGCATATATAGATATATATTACATTTAAAAAATATATTTTAGCAATTTTGTTCGTTCGGAATGGGGGGGGGGGGGGACCATGATCCCCAAAAGGGCGTATCCAGCACTCCGTTTTGAAAGAATGGGAGAGTCATAGTTTTTTTTTTTTGGGGGGGGGAGGGGGGTATATAAGACCATTAATTGTAAACAATATGAACATTTGAATTTAATATAAAAAAACATATTGAACATGAGACAGCTAGCAGTCTTCTCCCGCTACACTAGTCAGCTTCTCTAAATAAATCTTAAATCAAACGAAATACATCTGGTAAAAAAAAAAAAAAATCTTAATATATAATTAAACATCCATAATTGTTAATTATAGTAACAATTACAGTAACCTCTTATTTTCTTTCTATCCAGGGTCGTACTGGCCCACCGGGCAGCGAGGCAAATGCCCGGTGCGCCCCTAGTCACGTTTTTTTTTTTTTTTTTTTTTTTTTTTTTTTTTTTTAATGGGAGCATTTTAAGTTATGCATTCTGAAAGGCATAAAATTTCAAAAATTTTCATTTGGCAAATTAAAGGTAATGACATATTTAGCATTTTTATCAAACACTTAGCGCCATAGGTGGCTGCGTTGTAGTTTTATATTTATTCTGCTTTTTTGTGAAAATACAAACGATGAGAAAAAGAGGTGGAATGCCAATTTAAAAAAAAAGATTTTCATTTTAATTGGTCACATTGTCAGAGGTGACCTTGTTCAGATTTTTTTCAGCGCCTTTATAAAAATAACTATAAAAATAACTAATATCGTGTTTTTGTAATCATGTTTTTGAAAGCGTGGCGCCCTTTGTCAGATTTTTTCTTCGGCGCCTCTAAAAAATAACTTTTAAAAAACTAATATCGGTTTTTGTAATCATGGCGCCCATGGTCAGGATTTTTCCAGTGTTTCTGTAAAAATAACTTTCAAAAAACTAATATCGAGTTTTTATAATCATAGCACTCTTGGTTAAATTTTTTTTCCGTCTTTATGTAAAAACAATAAAAAAAAAAAAAAAAAAAACTAATATCGTCTTTTTGCAATAATGGGCTTCTTATCAGATTTTTTTCAGCGCCTCTGTAAGAATAACTTTAAAAAAATAATATTGAGTTTTTGTAATCATGGCGCCTTTCTTCAGTTTTTTTAGCACCTCTTGTAAAAATAACTTTTAAAAAACTAATATCTTGTTTTGGGAAACATGGCGCCCTTAGTCAGATTTTTTCCAATTCCTCTGTATAAAACCTTAAATAAAACTAATATCATGTTTTGTAATCATGGCGCCCTTGCTTAGATCATTTTCAGCGCTCTTTAAAAATAACTTTCCAAAAACTAATATTATGTTTTTGAAATCGTGGCGCCCTAGGTCAGACTTTTTTCGGCGCTTCTACAAAAATAACTTTTAAAAAACTAATGTAGATTTTTATAATTATGGCGCCTTTGGTCAACTTTCTTCAGCCCCTCTTGTAAAAAATAACTTTTAAAAACTAATATCGTATTTTGGGAAACATGGCGCCCTTAGTCAGATTTTTTCAACACCTCTGTAAAAGATCTAAAAAAACTAATATCATTTTAATGTAATCATGGCGCCCTTGTTTAGATCTTTTTCGGCGGCTCTTTAAATATAACTTTCAAAAAACTAATACCGCGTTTTCTGGAATCGTGGCGCCCTGGACAGATATTTTCGGCGCCTGTACAAAAGTAACTTTTAAAAAACTAATATCGGTTTTTGTAATTATGGCGCCCTTGGTCAGCTTTTTTCAGCGTCTCTTGTAACAATGTCTTTCAAAATACTACTATCGTGTTTTGGAAAACATGACGCCCTTGGTCTGACTTTATCGACATCTCAGTAAAAATAACCTAAAATAGACTTATATCATGTTTTTGTAATCATGGCGCCCTTGTTTAGATCTTTTTCAGCGCCTTTTTAAATATAACTTAAAAAATAATAATAATACGTTCTTTGGAATCGTGGCGCCCTTGTTTAGATCTTTTTCAGTGCCTTTTTAAATATAACTTTAAAAAAATAATAATACGTTCTTTGGAATTGTGGCGCCCTTGGACAGATTTTTTTCGCACATCCTCGCGAGCTTTTTTCAGTGCCTCTTGTAAAAATGACTTAAAAAAACTAATACCCTGTTTTTTGAAACATGGCGCCCTTGGTCTGATTTTATGAACGCCTCTGTAAGAAAAAAAAAAAGACCTAAAATAAACTTATATCATGTTTTTGTAATCATGGCGCCCTTGTTTAGATTTTTTTCGGCGCCTCTTTAAATATAACTTTCAAAAAACTAATATCGTGCTTTTGGAATCGTGGCGTCCTGGGATAGATTTTTTTCGACGCCTCTACAAAAATAATTTTTAAAAAACTAATATCGGTTTTTCTAATTACTGCACCCTTGATTAGCTTTTTTCAGCGCCTCTTGTAAAAATATCTTTCAAAAAACTACTATCGTGTTTTGGGAAACGTGGCGCCCTTGGTCTGACTTTATCAACACCTCAGTAAAAATAACCTAAAATAGACATATCATGTTTTTGTAATTATGGCGCCCTTGTTTAGATGTTTTTCAGCGCCTCTTTAAAAATAACTTTTAAAAACTAATATCATGTTTTTGGAATCGTGGCGCCCCAGGTCAGACTTTTTTCGGTGCTTCTACAAAAATAACTTTTAAAAAACTAATATCGGTTTTTATAATTATGGTGCCCTTGGTCATCTTTCTTCAGCACCTCTTGTAAAAATAACTTTTAAAAACTAATATCGTATTTTGGGAAACATGGCGCCCTTAGTCAGATTTTTTTTTCCTGTGTAAAAAACCTCTGTTAAAAAAACCTGTTTACACTTCTTTAAAATAACCTTTAAAAAAACTAATATCAGTTTAATGTGATCATGGCGCCCTTGTTTAGATCTTTTTTGGCGCCCCTTTAAGTATAACTTTCAAAAAACTAATACCATGTTTTTGGAATTGCGGCGCCCCTGGACAGATATTTTCAGCGCCTCTACAAAAATAACTTTTAAAAAACTAATATCGGTTTTTGTAATTATGGCGCCCTTCGTCAGCTTTTTTCAGCGCCTCTTGTAAAAATAACTTTCAAAATATTAATATCGTGTGTTTGTTATCATGGCGCCGATGGTCAGTTTTTTTTCAGTGTTTCTTTAAAAATAACTTTCAAAAAACAAATATGTTTTTGTAATCACAACGCTCTTGGTCGGATTTTTTTCCGTGTTTATGTAAAAAAACTTTCAAAAAACTAATATCGTCTTTTTGTAATCATAGAGCCCTTGATCAGATTATAATTTTTTTTTCAACACCACAGAAAAATAACTTTCAAAAAATTATTATTTTTGTAATGCTGGCGCCCCTAATCAGATTTTTTTTCTTTCTTTCTTTCAGCTCTTTGGTGAAAAGAACTTTAAAAAACAATTATATTATTTTTCTAATAACACCGCCCTTTACACATACATAAAAGGTCTTAATGATCTATATTATCATTAATTTCTTAAATGATAATATGGGGCAGATTACGAAAAATAATTTTTCAGGAGAATTTGCAACGGAAACTTATGTAAATTTTGCTTTTGAAAGAAGAATAGGGTAATTTTTTACATCTCTTTGAAAATTCAATAATTTTAGCATAAAAAAATGCCAATATCTAAAAACTTTTTTATACTGGATCTGATCTGCTTAACCTCTTTAAACTTCAAACACCACCGCAAGTTACAAAATGAAAAATACACATGTAATTAATATAAATATACAAACCCCTGAAAAATCAACGTCGTTAAGTGAAGCGCAGATGTGTTTGTATTCACTTTTCAAAGCTGTTAGTCAATAACGTGGGAGTTTCCAGGAAAACAAATTGTCATTTCAGGGGGGTTTCAAGTTAACTAGTTCTGAGCTCTGCAGTTACCCAGTGTGACTGTAGTAATTAATACCAGGTGTGACATTTTTTATTGATTATGCCGTATTCTGAGATTTCTGGATCTCGTATATTTCTGAAGGAAATAGAAACAAATCTATTGCTCCGCTTATTTGAAATATCACCAAAACACATTATGTCCGAAGGAAAAGAGGGTAGCGAAATCAGTCATCTATTATCCACTCCACATAAACTGGAAATACATGTGTTTCTAATTTTCAACCGATCCAGTTCCAAAAAACAATTCCGTCTTCACATTATTTACCTGTGTCCTGAGTTATTTAGATATTTAGTTGTAATCTTAAATATTTTTCTTTTAATAAGCTCGTGCTTCGTACTTTTTAAAAATAGTGTACAGTAAAAATTTCATCACCACTGATGTTGCATGCACTTTGCATAGCAAAAGCTATGATTTGCCCATGGAAAACAATATAAAGTAAGATTATTTATTATTACATTTTTATTATTAATAATTGTACCACTTTCGCAAGAGTATTAATGTATATATATAAACTGTTTAAAAAGCAGGATTCAAATCAAGACTTCTATATAATATCATTTTATTGTTAAAAAAAAAAAAAAAAAAAAAAAAAAAAAAACCACGAAATAAAACTTTTTTTTTCTTAATAATTTACTTAAATCGACATTATTTTTGCCCCGAACTAAAATAACTTTTCACAAAATTTTTCAACTATACTTAGTATTTGTATTCTTGAGAGTGTATTATATAAAATATTATTGAGTTGTATTAAATAATATTTTGCACTTTTGAATTTGATACAAATAAATTTTTTTAAATTGTTTTATTTTAATATTTATTTTCGATTTGGAAGCAATTGTGTGGTGATTGTTATTCGGATATTCGGGATAATGTCTGAATTTGCTAAGTAAAGTAACATACAGTTAAAGTCAAATTTTACTTCTTATTAGTTAAATAATTTTTAATAAATATTAATCCATTAATATTCATACTATTTTAAAGTCAGCTGTGGGAGAGAATGTTATTGACCATAAAATTTTCAATGAAAGATTTTATTTCTTGAGATTTGTACTGCGAAAAAATTTTTTTATTCAGAGCACTTCTAAAACAAAGTATTTTTACTTTTTTAAAGTATAATTGTTTACAAGAAAAAAAAAAACTTTTTAAGTCACATTATCTTTTTGTCATTTTTTTGTAAGATAGAGAAAAAATGTTTTTTTTCCTAATTTGAAATTGATTTATATGTTATATGTAAAAAAAAAAAAAAAAAAGAAACCCTTTTTTAAAATAATTCTTGTAAAATAAATGCCATTCTTACCATGATTTGGAATATTTTTACACCAAAATTAGTATTTGTATCCTAGAGATTGTATTATATAAAATATTATTGAATTGTAAAAAATAATGTTTTGAACTTTGAGTTTTGAGTCAATGAAATTGTTTTAATTCGTTTTATTTTAATTTTTTATTTTTTACTTGGAAATAATTGTGTAGAGACTGATATCCAGATATTCGAAATAAAGTTTGAATTAAAAAAGTAAATGTAATATATAGTTAAAATCAAATTTTAATTCTTATTAATTAAACAATTTTCAATAAATATTAATCCATTCCATAGTCATAATATTCCATATTTCTTGTGATTTTCACTATGAAAATATTTCTATAAGACGCTTTTGATACAAAAATATTTCCTTTTTTATTTTATTTTTTATTTTAGTTATTTGGGGGGAAAAAAAAAACATTATTTTATTAATAGATTTCATAATAGGGAAAAAATGTTTTTATATGTATATATATATAGTGTAAATTTAATTTGAAACTAATTTACGTATTATTGAAGGAAAAAAAAAAAAAAAAAACTTCATACTTATTACGGTTTGGAAAATTTTTACATCATAATTAGCATTTGTATCCTAGAGATTGTATTATATAAAATATTATTGAATTGTATAAAATGTTTTGACTTTTGTGTTTTGAGCCAATGAAATTGTTTAATTCGCTTTACTTTTATTTTTTATTTCGAAATAATTTTACGGATGCTGTTATTCAGATATTCGAGATAAAGTTTGAATTATATAAGTAAATGTAATATATAGTTAAAAGCAAATTTTACTTCTTATTAGTTAAATAATGTTCAATAAATATTAATCCATTCCATATTAATAGTATTCCATATTTCTTGAGATTTGTACTGTACTTGTTAAGGCATCACAGATACATTTATTTAATATGCAGTTCTTCTTCACATATACAAACTGATGTAATGCGGTTGAAGAGAATAAACACAGTGCTAAAATTCCGCAAATATTTTTACTTAAATCCCCACTATCAGAAGCGGATAAACAACTACCCTGGGCCCTTAGGCTTGACTGTTTGAGGGCCCCCTTTCACTCCTTCAAAGAGGTATCCCTCCTTGATATACTGGAAAAATTAAAACACATGCTTGCTTCATTAACTCAAATCATTGACGATAAAAATATAAATGATTATGACAAAGAATTTCGCACACCTTTTGTCTTAAATATTAATGCCCAACCAGTGTAAAAGACTATTTTCTCGATTTTTATATAAGGAAAATTTTAGAACCGGGCCCCCTTTTCTTCTGGGCCCCTAGGCTTCAGTCTACTCAGCCTAATGGGTAATCCGCCTCTGCCCACTATTTCTCAATAGTAATATTCGGCTTTTTTAATCTATCATTAGATAACGCGAGTGAAATTACAGTGATGCCGCTGGACTTGAAAAATCCTGGGTCCCTGGGACCCAGAACTTCTAAAATTTGGGGTCCCTTCCCCCCCCCCCTTTTTTTTTTTTTACAAAAGCGGGTCCCCACTACTAATAAGTCATGTTTTTCGATGCAAAACTTGTTCACTTGCAAAAGAAAAAACAAATGCAATAATTATTTTAATAATAATAAATAATTAATTAACACCAATAATAAGTTTTTTAAATTATTAAGAGAATTTTTTTTTACTTTTTTAAAAATAAATGTGCAAAATATATATTTAATTATAAAATAATGCTTATTTGTGTTTAGAAGATAAAAAGAGTCACTATTGTTAGCATTTCTTTTAAAAAGGGGCAAGACAAATTTATTGAAAAAAACATTTCTTTTAGTGAAAAAAAAAAAAAAAAAAACTTGTTGAGTTATGGGGTATTTTTAATTTAATGAATGGGTGCTTTCAGGAGTTAAATTTGCTCAGAAAGACTTGGGGCAGTCAAAAACGGATTGTAAAGCAAGAAAATCCGTTTTTGGAGCAGCAAAAAAATTTTTGAAGCAAGAAATTTAGTTTTTGGAACAGGAAAATTCACTCCCAACATTAACTTCTTTTTTTTCCCCATGCTCCTATGACGAAATTTGTGTTTTTCACGATCTTTTGACGAAAGTTACTGTTTTTTCGGGATTTTTTTTGATGAAATTTGCGTTTTTTCGTGAATTTTTTGACAACATTTCCGTTTTATTGCGATTCTTAGACGAAATTTGTCGTTTTTTCGCATTCTTTAGAGGAAATTTGCCAGTTTTTCGAGATTTTGTGACGAATTTTATGTTTTTCTCTCATTTTTCGACTAAATTTGCCGTTTTTTCGCTAATTTTTTAACAATTTTCCGTACTTTCGAGTATTTTTTGTCAAATTTTGACGTTTTTTCGCGAGTTTTTAACGAAATTAGACGTTTTATCATGATTTTTGACAAAAATTGGCGCTTTACATGAATTCTTTGACAAAATTTGCCTTTTTTCGCGATTTTAGACGAAATTGGTCGTTTTTTCGCGACCTTTTGAGGAAATCTGCCGTTTTTTCGAGATTTTGTG
This sequence comes from Maratus speculifer, assembly GCA_964019185.1. NCBI lineage: Eukaryota > Metazoa > Arthropoda > Arachnida > Araneae > Salticidae > Maratus > Maratus speculifer. Next base: position 70,820,711 of record OZ025303.1, read on the forward strand.
ACGAAATTAGCGATTTTTTTCGCGAATCTTTTGACGAAATTTGCCAGAAAATAATCGTTATTTCGCGATTTCTTAACGAAAGTCGCCTTTTTTTGCGATCTTTTGACGAAATTACGCTCCCTATGGCACGTGTAAGAGCTATTTTTCTGCGTCCCGTCGCCAATTTTTTGCGTATTTTATGCAATATAGCGCCCGCGGCATCCCTGTCGAAAATATAGGTATATATTTTTTAAAAAGTTTGGTGGAAACAAACCCTCTAAATTGGATTGCCTGATATCAAGATTTTTAAAAGGTGCAATGTTTTGCGGAGAACTATTTTCGTGTATATTACACTTCTATAAATATATAATATTCTTTTGATTGACATATATATTTTAGGAATAAAGTTTTTACAACAATGTACTCATATATTATGTAGTATGTGTGTGTGCGCGTATATATATATAAGGATTTGCGCCCTTTCGTAAGGCAATCGGCGCCCTTGTTATCCATTTTGCCACCGCCCTCTCTGTTATGCCAGTACGACCCTGTTTCTATCATTTATAACAGACCATAATTCAAAAAGTCTATCATGGTCCTTCATGCCTTTAGAATTTCTTTTGTATAGTCTTCATTAAAGATTCTTTAAAAAATTTTTTGACAGACATTGCCTCTTTAATTGTTTGGTTACCTAAAACATCACTCCAGTAATATCCTTAATGGAAGCTTGTAAAGGTTGAGGAAGATCGTTTTGTATGCTATGTCTATGTGCCTTTTCTAAAAAAGATTCAAAAGTTCATGGTTCAAAAAAGAGGGGGGGGGGATGATAGGGAGTCTCCAGAGCCATAATTTCAGCACTTAAGGAATACTTTCTCTATACAGGGTGTATCTAAACTACTGGGCAAAACTTTAAGGGGTGATGGTACACATCAAGACAAATAATATTAAATGGGAAACTAAGGGTCCCAAACGTCTTCCGAAGGAGATAGGCGCCATTAACCCGTTGGGGACGAGCGACACGTATACGTGCCGCAAAAAGGCTCTAGAATCCTTGTTTATTCCCACCGGTAAAATTATACGATAAAATGTGACTTTTTCAATCGGAGCATTTCCTCGATTCAAAAAGGAACAAATTTCTGTTTTTTAAAACCGGTGACAAAACATTAAAAATTTCGTAAAAGGCTCCCGTCGCGAAGAGGTTAATGTTTAGGGTCCAAAATTTGAAATGATTACAAAAAACGGAAAAATTATTCGATTCGTTTGCGGTTTTCAGGAAAACTATTCTTTATGAGTAGTGTCTTGAAAATAAATTATAAAGATAAATTTCAAAAAATGTCGATAGAGGGCGCTTTAGACTTTGGAGTAACGAACAACTATTTTTTACCAGTATTTTTTGCATCTCATTAAATTTTTTTAGAAATTTAGGCATAAACTTAAATTTTGAGCTCAAAATCTGTGGTTAAGTACCACAAACTGAACTGTCTTCAATGGGAGTGGGGTAAGTTCAAATTTCAAATGATTATAAAAAACAGAATAATTGGTCAATTGATTTGCGGTTTTCACTAAATCTATTCTTTATGTGAGTATTGCCTTGCAAATAAATTATACAGATAAATTTCAAAAAATGTCGATAGAGTGCGCTTTAGACTTTGGAGTAACGTACAACTATCTTTTAACGTTATTTTTTGCATCTCATTAATTTTTTTAGAATCGTAGACATAAACTTAAATTTTGAGCTGAAAATCTGAATCGTTGAGAGTGGTTAAGTAGCGCATACTGAAATGTGTTCAATGGGGCTGGGGAGGTTCAAATTTCAAATGATTATAAAAAACGAAAAAATTGGTCGATTCGTTTGCGGCTTTCTCTAAAACCATTCTTTATGTCAGTATTTCCTTGAAAATGAATTTTAAAGACATATTTTTAAAAATTCAGTTAGAGGGCGCCTTAAATTTTAGAGTAACCAACAACTATTTTTAACCGTTATTATTTTTTTTTTTATCTAAAAAAAAATGTTTTAAAAGCTTAGACTTCAATTTTGAGCTCCAAATCTGAATCGCTGTGAGTAATTAAGTAGCGAAAAATTGAATTGTGTTCGTAGGGTGGGCAGAGTAACATTTCAACTCCTGAACACAGTTCAGTTTGCGCTTCTTAACCCTTCCCAACGATTCGGAATTTGAGCTCAAAATTTAAGTCTAAAGATTTGCAAGCATTTACTTAGATACAAAAAATAACAATTAAAAATTGTTGTTGGTTACTGTAAAGTTTAAGGCGCCCTCTAACGGAATTTTTTGAAATTGATCTTTAAAATTCATTTTCAAGGAAATACTGACATAAAGAATGGTTTTAGAGAAAACCGCAAACGAATCGACCAATTTTTCCGTTTTGTATAATCATTTGAAATTTGAACCGCCCCACCCCTATTGAACACAGTTCAGTTTGCGCTACTTAACCACTCTCAACGATTCAAATTTTCAGCACAAAATTTAAGTTTATGTCTAAGCTTCAAAAAATTTTAATGAGATGAAAAAAATAACGGTAAAAAATAGTTGTACGTTACTCAAAAGTCTAAAGCGCCCTCTATCGACATTTTTTGAAATTTATCTGTATAATTTATTTACAAGACAATACTGACATAAAGAATAATTTTAGTGAAAACCGCAAATCAATTGACCAATTATTCTGTTCTTTATAATCATTTGAAATATGAACCTACCCCACTCCCATTGAACACAGTTCAGTTTGTGCTACTTAACCACAGATTTTGAGCTCAAAATTTATGTCTAAATTTCTAAAAAAAATTAATGAGATGCAAAAAATAGCTGTTCGTTACTCCAAAGTCTAAAGTGCCTTCTATCGGCATTTTTTGAAATTTATCTTTATAATTTATTTTCAAGACAATACTGACATAAAGAATAGTTTTCGTAAAAATCGCAAACAAATCGACCAATTTTTCCGTTCTTTATAATTATTTCAAATTTTGGACCCTAAACTTTGATCGCGCCTATTTCACTCGGAAGACGTTTGGGACCCTTAGTTTCCCATTTAATATTATTTGTCTTGATGTGTACCATCACCCCTTAAAGTTTTGCCCAGTAGTTTAGATACACCCTGTATAGAGAAAGTATTCCTTAAGTGCTGAAATTATGGCTCTGGAGACTCCCTATCATTTGTACCAGGTTAAATACCATTATCCCTAGGTATTTGTCTTTCCTTTGTAGCTTTTTTCTATTAACACTGGGTTAAGCAGGGATATTTGCAGCATCTGAAAGAATAAACAATCTTTCTTTAAATTGATGCTTCTCAATTTATGTACCCAGTTTTGAATTCAGAGTGTCCTAGGGGGGAGGGGGGGGGGGCAAATTCAACAAGAACATCTACTTGTACTAAACAGATAATTTGAAAGTTTAATTTAGAATTTCAACCTTCCCCCCCCCCCCCCCCCCCCCACACACACACACACACACTCTGGCACATAATGTCCCTCCTGCAGAAAAACATCTAACTTTAGTTTTGTTGAATTTCACTAGTTGATTTTAACTGTTATACAGTACTTTCAGTGAAATTTAAAATTACTTTAATATTTAATATGAAAAATTATCTCATGTGTCAGTTGAATCCATTTCTTGGATCACATTTGTTGCTATCGTGCAGTCAACATCCAATTCATATAAAGGAATACAATTTTCAATTCTACTTTTAGCTGGAATGTATGTTCAATCTTCCCAGCTATCATCAGAAATATCAATTCTGATCATCTGTATCAGATGCAAATAATATTGCATTGATTTAATATTGTGTTAGCCCTTTGCATGCAATTTTTCATGAGCTATATGCTCTATGTTCCATATCTGGCACAAACACAAAAACAAGATTTCAAGCTGATGTACTCAAATAAAGTCAAGTCTCTCTATAACGAAACTCTATCCAGCGAATTTCTCTATTTAACGTATTTTTTATAGGAAAGGTCAATTTTTTCATGATTACATTAAAAATAATCTCCATATAGCAAAATATATATTTCCATTTAATGAATTTTTTAAAAATGTTCTTTCATATGTTCAGAAATCGCTTCAAATTATCTGTGGGAAATTTTTTTTTGTTGATTTCTGGTTTATATTTCATAACTGAATTCCTCTACCTTATTCCTTATGTACCAAAAAAGGCATCCCCCCCCCTCCCCACACAAGAAAATCATTATTTTTGCATAGTTACACTTGACTTTGTTTTATCCAAAATGAGCATGCGTTCTTGGAAAGTTTCAAACACTTGCTTGCTACTGGAGCGATTTGCAATTATCACAAAGCATCTTAAAAGATAAAACAATTCCATTGTCTTGAAAATTTTGCTTGATTTTTGGTTTGGATAGTAAGACAGGAATAAGGGGAAAAGGTGGGGTTTTTTTTTTGCATCAGGTTTTCATCTACCTAACCTAACTCTGAATACTTTTAGGGTTTAGAATGGATGTTTGTTGTTTATGGTGACTCGAAGCCTTTTTTTTGTAGTGAGAGATCATTTGAATGAAAAATTTTTACTAAATGTCATCTATGCTGATGTTACCTTCTACTGCATCTGTATAAAATCGCTTCTAGGAAAAGCACAACTCTCTCTGCTAAAGTAATAATTTTGAAAATAATCAATAAGATACTGGGGAAAAAAAAGGAAGTGTCAAAAATGTTTGAGATGCTGGAAAATTTCCGTTAAATGTTTCAAAAACTTAATTAAATAGCTCAAAAACAATTTTGTTTCAAAATTTAAACATAGTTTTTTGCTGTTTTCTATTCAACAAATTTTTTGACTGAACAATGGATTCCGTTATATAGAGACTTGACTGTACTTCATTTTTAACCAACTTGAATTACAAATATGTGATGTACTCAAATGTCTAAAATTTTATCTTGATACTTTCAATATTTTTGGGCGAAAAAGTTGAAGAAAATTCTACTGTTTTTATACAATGCAAACTGATTTTTTTTTTTTTTTTTTTTTTTTTTTAAATAAAATTTTTATAGCTAGTAAGGTACTGCCATCAAGTAAGAAAAACTGGTACAAAACAATTTGTTTAAATCTTCTAGATAAGGCACAAAGCTCACATAACTTAAATTCAAGATCCTTAGGAAAATAGAAGGATTTTATTGGTATGTTCCATATATGGCACACCGTGCAGTGAAGGGTTAAGAAGAGCAAAGTTCGATCTTGCTAGCACTGCCGTCTCAAATCCTCAGCTTTATGATTTAAAATTGACTTTCTTCCATCTTTACATAAAGAAAATATTGAATTTGTGCAAATTACCAAATTCTCATTTTCACCAGATTAACACGTTTTAGGGTTACAGGACCCCCCCCCCCCCGTAAAAAAAAAAAAAAACATGTTTTTACAAAATGTGTCTATCACTTTGTATGTGATAAAAATTTTGCAGCCACTGCATGGGTGCAAGTTTGAAATTTTGCCAGGACTGAAAATATTTTAAATCACCCCCCCCCCCCCCCACCCACCAAGTGAACAAATATACATGTGCATGATTTATGTTTTTTAAATGACTGTTCATGACTGTTTGACGAAATTCGCTTTTTCCCACGATCTTTTGACAGAAATCGCGTCTCTTTAGCAATCCCTTGACAGAAATCGCGTCTCTATCGCGATCCTTGGACCAAAAATTGCGTTTTTTATGATCCTTTGACAAAAATTCGCAACTTTTTCGCAATACTTTGACAAAAATTCGCGACTTTTTCGCGATACTTTGACAAAAATTCGTGACTTTTTCGCGATCCTTTGACAAAAATTCGCGATCTTTTGAAGAAAATTCGCGATTCTTTGACAAAAAATCACGACTTTTTTGCGATCCTTTGACAAAAAATCGTGTTTTTCCGCAATTCTTAAAAAATAGCGTTTTTCCTGCTATCATTTGACGAAAATCGCATCTTTTTCGCGATTCTTTGAAAGAGACTGCGTCATTACCGCGATCCTTCGACAGGAATCGCTTTTTTTTTTTGCTATTCTTTAATAAAAAACGCGTCTTTTTTGCGATCTTTTGTCAGAAAAAGTGCTTTTTTCCGTGATCTTTTGACAAAAATCCTGTATTGTCAGCAATCTTTTGAAGAAAATCGTGTCTTTTTTCACGATCTTTTCGACGAAAAACAAATTTTACTCGATCTTTTGACAAAAATCGCAGTTTCTCTGCAATTCTGACAGAAATGGCGTTATTCCACGATCATTTAAGGAAAATCGCGTCGTTTCTGCGATTCCTTGACAAATTCTTTGACGGAAATAACGTTTTCCTTGAGATCCGTCGACAGTAATCACGTTTATTCCGCAATTTTTTGACAAAAAACGCGTCCTTTTGAAATTTTTTGAATGAAATAGCGCTTTTATCTGCGATCTTTTGATAGAAATATCACCCTTTTCCGCGATCATTTGACAAAAATCACGTTATATTCATAATGTTTTGACGAAAAATCGTGTCTTTTTTAGCGATCTTTTGGCAAAAAACGCGTCATTTTCGCGATCGTTTTCAATCGTCGAAGATTTTTCCGTCCCGCTTCCGTCCTCGGGAATTTTTAAAAGACGGAAATCCGTCCTGTAGACGGAAAACTTGCACCCATGAGCCACTGTGTCTCAAAAAACGAATGCACTAAATTTCACAAAACTTTAGATTCAGTTAGGCCTTGATATAAACGGAAGCTGATTAGTTGTTTTTGGTGTATATCGCCCAACAGGTGGGGCTACTATGCTGCTTTTTTATTGATTTCCACAATAGCAATACCTCAAGAACAAATGGACAGATTTTCATAAAACTTTAGGTTCTGTTAGTCCTTGTTTTATGGTGCTGATTACTCTAAGGTGTAAATTGCCCAGCAGGTGGGGCTGCTGTGTGACATTATCACACTAGCTCTATTTGAAGAGCTAATGCACAAAATTTCATGAAATTTCAGATTCAGTTAGTCTCTGAAATAAATTAGTATTCTTTAACTTTAGGAGTAAATCACTCAACAGATGCCAGTTTCAAACTAGGCAGTCACTTTTTTTCTCCTTAAAACTAGTCAACTTTATGAAAAAAAAAAATCTTGCATCCTCAACTGACAGTTTTTAAACTAGGCACTTTTTTTCTCCTCAAAACTAGTCAATTTTACGAAAAATATATATTTATATATACATTTATTTTAAACAATGCACTAAACTGAAAAATAAAACCACAAAAATCCAGGAATCTGTGTAAACATTACTTACAGAGTTCTGCCTTTCTAAAGTGTGAAAAATAGTCAGAATTTTGTGAACTAGAAATTAATCATTAAAATCAGGTTAATGTTAATACATTTCTAAGAAGATATATGTATGTAAAATGTATGCATTTTCTTTATCTATGTATAGGTGACAAATCAGATTTTATTTTTATTTGATTACGATTGAGAAATGTTCAGTTTAAAAATCGACTTTTTTTGTGAAGGATTTTGTTTTGAGATGAAAAATTTTGTGAAGGCTCTGTTTTGACTTGAACAATTTTGTTAAAGATCCTTTATAGGACCCAACTTTTACCGAAACAGATACCAGAACAGGGTCCCCAGCAAAACATGACGGGCAAATTCTCTGATTTTCCATGACCAAATCTCAAAAAATTCCCTGATTTTCCATGACCGAATTTCAAAAATGTATTTAACCCCATTTAACCAAACAGGAGTACAATGAAATTTGGTACTTATTTTCATAATTCTTTGTCAAAACTAATTTTTTTTCAATTATTTCTTAAATTTCTAGTTTTTTCCCCATGCAATTGTTTGATGAATTTTGTGATTTATTTTTCCAGAGACTATATGATGACTTTCGCATCATTTTCCATTTAAGACTTTTCGATGACTTTTTAGAAAATATTTGTAAATTTCCTGACTTTTCCTATAGATCTTGAAATTTCCATGACACTGGGAACTCTGCAGAAAACAATAATAATATTTAGGAATAACATCCAGATTGGCACTGAAAGTAAATGTTTCTATAAAAGTCTAGAGAATAGCAATATCTCTCAGAATCTAAATCAAAAATTGGCTTCAGATAAAATGAGAGAAAAAAAAAAAGTTTGTACAATTAAAGATGTTTATCATATGAAATATTTTTACTTAGAATGTGAGGGTAATGAGGAGGTGAATTGTAGCTTTTCCAAACTATGATGATAAAATAAATGTAGTGCCTACACTTTCAAGTTAATGTAGAAGACTTTATCAAATCTGCACATCTGTACAGATATAAACAATGAAACTTTAAGAGGTAAGGACAAAATTACAGAATTTTAATTTTATCTTATTCCATAAGTATTTTAATATTTAATTCTTAATAATATGACTGAACTTGTGGTTTTCTTTGAAAGGATTATGAATTGATTTTTCCCAATAATCAAGATATTGCCGACATCACTGGTAATTACAATCTATTTACCAAATATATATTAATCAAGCTTTTTTTAAAGTTAAAACTGTTAGCTTTCGTTTTTTCAAAAACTAAAACAAAATCACTTCACCTTTTTTCATTCACGTATAAAAACATTTCATATTTATTTACTTAGAAGGTGTCACAAATAAAAATTAAATTAAAGAGTTGACATGTTTCGGTTCATTAATAAGAACCGTATTCATAACATATAAAATCAGTAGAAAATTAAATGACACTGGATATAAATATAATTTAAAAATCAAAACAAAACATTGCGCCCGCTATGATCGTGAATATAGCCATTGCCAACGCGGTATATAAATATAATAAAGTTTTTTAAAGTTATTTTTATTGTGATTTTGATGTGAATAATATACTGAAAATTTCATTGAATAACTCAAAGAAAACGTATCTCGTCTTTTTTATGTATATTCAAATATACATTATAAGTTATTTACTTGACCTTTACTTTTAATATTTTAATCAGCTCCAAATTTCAAGGGAAAAAAAATTCATTTTGTTTTCTTCAAAGATTTTTCCTTAAGGTTCTGCTGCAGTAAAATTCACTGATTGTGAAATCCTATGTTATTGTATGAGAAAATTTTCAAATGTAATTACACATTACCTAATATAGTTATTAAAATACCGCTTTCACCATCAGAAATTAGAACGTCAAATGCCGATGATGTATTTAAAAAAATTATATTTGTAAACATTAACTACATAAAAAGCTCCTTGAACATAGAATTTTTCATTTGAAAATCTTATCTTCTTAAACTTTATGTATATAATTTAAAATGCACATTTGGCATCTACTTTCTAATGGTGAAAACAATATTATAATAATTATATTTGTTTTGAGTAAATGCAAAATAAAGTTTACCTATAGACTACTAACATAAACTACTAACATGATAATCACAATCAGGGAGTTTCACTGTGCAACAGGCCCTTTTGAGTATAAGAGTATAAATTTTTGCTTTGAATAGAAGTTAAAAAGGAAAATAAAAGCCTCTTTTTAAACACAAAATACAGATTAAAGATAACGATATAGAAATACAAAATAATTTAATAACAAATATATACATATTTTCTGTAGTCACACTTCACAATTCTCTTTTTTTTCTTTCTTTTTTTTTGTGATTTTTTTTTCGCCTGAGGCTTTTTTGATGAAATTCACATCTTTTTTTTAATTTTTTTTTCTTGGATTTTTCTGGGTTTTTATTTTATTTTTTTATTTTTTTCCCAGATTTTCCATGATGCTGGGAATGAGGATATGAACACCACTTGATTAAATTCAATAATATTCTGAAAAGAAAAGAAAAAAAAATGTTTATATCTTTAAAATTTACAAAAATGAATTAAAGATAGGAAGAAAACACAAACAGGAATTTAAAAAATCATTTATCAAATTGAAATTGTACAATTTTTATTATTTTTCGAGATTTGAAAAAATTGTGATAATCAATAGTCTGAAAATTTCTGCATGTACAGGGTTCCCAGCAAAATATGACTCTCGTATTTTGTGAAAAATTCTTTGACTTTTCTTGATCAAACAGCAGACTTGCCAAGTTCTGAAAGCTAAAAATCAGGAGATTTTGTTTCAGAAATCAGGAGATATTTTTGTCTATGAAAACTTAAGAATTTAATCATATGTTTTCACGTATTTTTAATTTGACTAAATATTATAATAAAAGGGGGCATTTTGTTACTCATAAACTTGTGTAAAAGCTATAGTAAAGATCATAAATAAGTCTTAATCGAGACAAGTTACTGATAATGCAGCAGATGATCACAGTAACAAATCTTAAAGATTCATCATTTATAATGAATCCAAATGTAGTTTATCGCATAAAATACTATTGATCAATCATACTAAAGAACAATTATGCCTGTACTAGAGTTTTCGTCACTGAATCACAACATATTTTATTGTAAAATAACAGAATATTTTAAAAATGTGAAAAATCAGGAGAAATATGTCAAAAATCAGGAGTATGGAGAAACATCTGAAAATCAGGAGTCTCTTGCCGAAATCAGGAGACTTGGCAAGTCTGAAACAGGCATACAACAAAATTTGCTACTTATTTTTGCGATCTTTTGTCAATATTTTTCTGAAATCATTCTTAATATTTCTCGGGAGAAAAAATGCAATCATTTGTAGAATTTAGTTCCCCCCCCTCCCCCTCAAGGATTTGCTGAATTCTGTGTCATTTTTAATTATTTTCTCCTAGACTTTTCCATGCCTTTTTAGAAAATATTTGTAAATTCTCTGACATTTCAGATTTTCCCAAAATTTCCATGATGCTGGGAACCTTGATATACAATTCAATGTATCTCAGCTTCAAAATTATATTTGACCCTCACAAAATTTAAATCTATATTTTTGTATTCTAAAATCATAAAATCATATATTTTAGAGGTTCACAAAGTAGGTCTACCAAGTACATGGCCATTCACTACAACTCAATTAACTGCACACCAAGTAGTTGTATATAAGAAAGATTTATGTGTTTTATTTATTTATTAATTATCTGATTTATTTGTTTTATTTACTTAATAATTCTGGTTACAATTGATGGGGTCTATTGGGAATCAATTTTTAAAGCTAAGCTTGCTTTTCTTGACAAGAAATCAACTGTTTTTTATTTATTTATATTAAGAAATAAAGCCCCTGATAAGAATTTTGTAGTGTTTAAGTTTCAACTTTTATTCAGGTATTTTACATCCCTTTTAGAATTTTTGATAACATATTTTCAGTTATTTCATTTTGATATATAACATTTTAAATGATCTATTACATGCAGTGGTGTAGTCGAGGGGGGACGCTGGGGGACGGCGTCCCCCCACTTTTTTTATTTTATTTCAAGCGTCCCCTTACTTTTTTTTCTGAAGGGGGACGCTAAGGATGAGAGGGGACGCAGATCTTCCTGATTTATTAAATGGTTAAAATTAAACACAGAAAAAAAAACAATTTTATAAAATAAAGAAGTGTTATTTTAAATCATGTTAGTTTTTTTTAACAAGAGCACTCAATAAACAAACTAAAAGAAATAGGGAAGAAAGGGATGTTCACTTGCAGTTTCATTATAATTACCACTAGTGAAATACCCCGATACGTTAACATTAGCTCTTTCAGAGGCATCCATTAGTTTTACCTGGAATTCCCTAATCGAAAACTTTTATCTGCCTCCCGTTTTGACAGAAAGACTACACATGCTCACCGAAAAAGATCTTGACACACTGCAGTCTAGTTTAAAAAAAATACGCAGGTTGTTTCAATTATGAAAGTCTGGTCATTTGTTTCTCACCTGACAAAGTAACACCAACTTGTTTCTATTAGTCAGTAAGTATGGTCTTTAAAGACATTCGGGGTAATTATCATAGCTGTCACATACGGTTAGTTAGTAGGGGTTCTCAGAATGAGCATTATCAGTGAAAGAGCATCAACGCAGACCAATAACTCCTGATATTTTTTTAGTGAAAGAATAAACCAAAATCATTATCCTCCCTTCCCTCATTCACATTGACAATTATTTCCTGAATAGTTCCAAAAAATATTTTTTAGGCATGAAAAACTACAAGCATTGGACTAGAGTAAATTCTCTAAATTGCCTTTTTTTTCTTGCCGTAAATATTTTGTATCATATTTTCAATTTTTTTAAGTAATAATAATAATAAAAAGGTAGGAGCCACAACTGGAAAGTTTTAAAATTTCTTAAAAGCCGTAGCTAGAGGGCTGATAAGACGGGGGGGGGGGGGATCAGATCTCCTATAAACAGACCCGCCCTTGGAAAAGATTCCAAGATCACTAAATGAATTTCTGTTCCGAAAATCCAAATGAAATTCTGTTCAAAAATGTAATTTAGTTTTGGGGCCCTTTCACACTTTTGCAGAAATATTAAGTTATAACTAAAATAAGTGTTTCAACACTCGTTCATCCTATTTGCACATATGAAGGAAACACGTTGTTTAATATTGAACTAGTTATACACTATATGGCCAAAGGTGACCGGGCACTTGCGATTTTAGAAATTTTATTAAATATCTAGAAAAGTATATGAGAAATTATTCTGAAACTCTAAGTAAGTGCGTAAACATAATAGGTTATACATTTCCGTGAAGATTTATTCCCGAAATTCCATAGGGGACAGTCAAAAATTGTAAAAGAATAAATATCTTTTGGATAATTCTGTCAAAACTAATGTAGCAAAAGCGTTCAAACTATAGATTATGATTAAGTGGCTAATTGTAATAAAGTGGTTCGCTTTTAAGCAGATAGCATGTATACTCGTAGAAAAATTAAGGTTTTTATAAAAACAGTCCCAAATTTTTCTTTTGTTTAGTTTTTTGCTTATATAATTCAAAGCGTTCTTAATATAAATTAATGTTCTTTTCAGGAAACATGACAAACAACATTGTCCACAATATCCTGTAACCAGAATTAAAAAATAACAAAAATTGTATGAAAAATGAGTAGGTTTACTAAATAATTCTTCATTGCGCATGCATGAATGCTATCAAAATTTCATTTGCATATTGTGTTAGCTAAATGAATAGAGCAATTTTTAGGAAAGTCTCAAAAACATAGCTTGAAAATTCTGAAAGTGATAAACGAGAGAATAAGCTCAAAATCAATTGTTTCCAAAAAAAAAAAAAAAAAAATAGAGAGATTGTATCCAAATATAGTAGTACGTGCCAAATTGTGTATTCTATATTGACAATTATCAATGGATAAATGGATACAGCCTCTCATCTTTCTGCTTCATTTTGAGAATAACTGATTTTGCAACAAAATTCGTGATTTCTCTTCCAATGATCGATGAAATTTACGATTTTTTCGAAGCTGATCGAGAAAATTCATAATCTTTCCGCGTCTGATCAACAAAATTCGCAATCTTTACTAAGCCGATCGACGAAATTTGAGATTATTCCTAGCATGATCGATAAAATTCGCAACTCTTTCGCGCTAGATCGACGAATCTTACTATTTTTCCGCTCCTGATCGACAAAATTCGTAAATTTTACTAACTTGATCGGCAAAATTCGCGATTTTTACAAAGCCGATTCTTGAAATTTGCGATTTTTTTTCTGCATCCGATAGACAAAATTCGCGAATTTATTTAAGCCTGATCAGCGAAATTTGTAATTCTTCCGCGAGTGATCGACAAAATTCGCGACATTATCATGTCCGACTAACGAAATTTGCGATTTTTTGGAACCCGATGAATAGAAATCGCTATTGTTTCGTAAAAGATGGACGACATTTGTGTGTGTGTGTTTTTTTTTTTTTTTTTTGCCTTTAACAGACGAAATGCGCATTTTGCTGTGTTCAATCTTCACGTTTTTTAATTAACTTTGACGAAATCTGAATTTTTTTTTTACGAGACAAGATGAAAGTCTCAATTTTTTTCTGTTGATAAACTGAAAAAACTCAGAATTGTTTCGTGGCCGATTAAGAAAATTTTCAATTTTTCTCGTGCATTATCGCAAAATTCGCAATTTTCTAGTACCTTATCCACGAAATTTGCGATTTTTTTGTCTCTAATCGAAAAAATTCGCAGTTTTCCGTACCCGATCAATGTAATTTGCGTCAGCCGAAGGCTTTAATTTGCAATTTTTATGTGCATCAACAATTTTGCCCTATCAACGAAATGCGTTATTTTTCGCACCAGATCAACAAAATTCGCGTTTTTTTTCCGTGCCTGATCGACAAAACTCGCGATTTTTCTATGCCCGATTGATAAAACTCGCAATTTTTCCATGTCTGATTGGCTAAATTTGCTATTTGAAAAACTTTTGATTTATACATACCTGATCAACGAAATTTGCGATTTATACAAGCCTCATCGGCAAAATTCTCTATTTTTCAGCACTTGATTAATTAAATTCGCGATTTTATCATACTCAAGCTATGAAATTTGCAATTCTTAAATGACTGATGAAATTTTATATTTTCCCAATCAACGAAATGCGAGATTTTTCGCATCCGACCAACAAAATTCGCGTTTTTTTCCGAGCCTGATCAACAAAACTCGCGATTTTTCCGTGTCTAATTGACGAAATTTGCTTTTTTTTCTGAGCCCCATTGGAAAAATGTCTGATATTTTCATACCTGATCAAATTTTGCAAACCTCATCGGCAAAATTCGCTATTTTTCTGAAATTGATTAATTAAATTTGCGATTCTATCGTGCTCGATCTATGAAATTTGCAATTCTTAAATGACTAACGAAATTATATATTTTCCCAATCAACGAAATGCGCAATTTTTCGCATCCGACCAACGCAATTCGAGGTTTTTTTCCGTGCCTGATCGATAAAACTCGCGATTTTCCCGTGTCTGATTTGGCGAAATTTGCTATTTTTTCGGAGCCTCATGGGGAAAATTTGTGATTTTTCCATACCTGATCAACGAAATTTGCGATTTTTACAAGCAACATCAGCAAAATTCGTTATTTTTCTGAAATTGGTCTATTAAATTCGCAGTTTTACAGTGCTCGGTCTATGAAATTTGCAATTCTTAAGTGAATGATGAAATTTTATATTTTCCCAATCAACGAAATGCGTGATTTTTCGCAACCGACAAGCCAAATTTGCTTTTGTTTTCCGTAACTGATGAACAAAACTCGCAACTTTTCTGAGCCTGATCGATAAAACTCGCGATTTTTCCGTGTCTGGTTGGCGAAATTTGCTATTTTTTCGGAGCCCCATGGGAAAATTTTGTGATTTTTCCATACCTGATCAACGAAATTTGCGATTTTTACGAACAACATTGACAAAATTCGCTATTTTCCTACACTTGATTAATTAAATTCGCGTGTTTACCGTGCTCGATCTATGAAATTTGCATTTGTTAAGTGACTGACGAAATTTTTTATTTTCCTAATCAACGAAATGCAGGATTTTTCTCATCCGGCAAACGAAATTTGCGTTTTTTTTTAAACCGATCAACAAAACTCGCGACTTTTCTGTGCCTGATCGATAAAACTCGCGATTTTTCCATGTCTGATTGGCAAAATTTGCTATTTTTTTCGAGCACCATGGGAAAAAAAATTATTTTTCCATACCTAATTACCGAAATTTGCGATTTTTACAAGCCTCATCGGCGAAATTCGGTATTTTTCTGCTCTTGATTCGTTAAATTCGCGATTTTACCCAGATCAATCAATGAAGTTTGCAATTCATAAGTGACTGACGAAATTCTATATTTTCCCAATCCATGAATGCGCGATTTTTCTCATTCAACCATCAAAATTAGCGTTTTTTCGTGCCTGATCAATAAAACTCGCGATTTTTCCGCGTCTGATTGGCGAAATTTGCTATTTTTTCCGAGCCCCATGGAAAAAATTTTTGATTTTTCCATACCTAAACGACGAAATTGGCGATTTTTACAAGCTTCATCTGCAAAATTCGCTATTTTTCTGCACTTGATTATTTGAATTGATTATTGCAATTCTTAAGTGATTGACAAAATTTTATATTTTCCCACGGTAAATTGACGAAATTTACATTTTTTTAATTTAATTTATTTATTTATTGCTTTTTTCGATCGTGCTATGTACAAAAATTGTAATTTTTTTCAGTTGTAAATTGACGAAATTCGCGGGCCACACGTTAATCCACAGGTCATAGATTGTACATCCCTACTATAGATATTATTTAATAAAAAATAAGTATGTAGCAATTTTTAAATGTAAATTTAATTAAATTTGAATTTTTTAATTTAATTAATTGTTAAATGTAAATTAAATTTTAATTTAATTTAATTTTACAATTCAAAATCAAGTTAGTTCTATGGGTGATAGAGAGCCTAATATTCGAGAATATGAGCGTCCCCCTACTTTTTTTTCCAGGACTACACCACTGATTACATGTACAAAACACTAAATATCAATCTCATATGTCCTATGCAAAGAAACTTCATTTAAAATATTAAAATACAAACAAGAAACTGTAAAGGTTTCTTCCATATATTTAACATTAGTGTTCTCATTTCTTTGCATGATTATTGTAGAATCTTAAGTAGTCAATTACAACAGTACATTGAAATTTCCTAGCATTTTCAGATTCCTTAGGTTAGTCATGCATGCTGTGTAAATGTACATTATCTCTGTAACTCAAAGAAAACTTACCAGTTACATTATTAAAAAAATGGGTTCTAATACCCCCATTCCCATCCCTCACAGGTACTGGAATTGCAGACGCGGGAACCTGAAATATTAAACAAACTTTTTAGATTAAAAAAAAAAAAAAATAAATAAATAAGACAATAAACAGGATTCACAGTAAAATTAGATAGGCAAATTCCCTGACTTTCCATGACCAAATCTCAAAAAATTCCACAAGTTTCTCAGACCGAATTTCAAAACATTACCAGCCTAAATGGCATACAAGGAAACTTGTTACTTATTTTTGCAATCTTTTATGAAAATTAGCATTTTTTTCTGCAGTTTAAACTTTTAATTTTTTTTTTCTTTCTTACAACTGTTTGATGAGTTTTGTTTTATGATTTTTTCCCCAAGACTATTTGAATTTTGTATCATTTTACATCCACCCAGCAAGACTTTTCCAGGACTTTTTTAAAAATATTTGTAAATTTAATGACTTTTCTTGCATATTTTGAAATTTCCATTATTTTCCATGAAGCTGGCAACCCTGTTAAATTTTCCTTCTTATTAAAAATACATCTATGATTTTATTGTAGCAGGAGACTATCCTAATACTTCTTAAAGTGTCCTTTTTTAGGTGCATTCGTAATTAAGTAAATACGTAGCACCTATAGTTGCATTCAATCTGTCCGTCTGTCCGCATGTAACAACACAAAAACTACCTAACCAAATCATTTGAAATTTAAAACATAATTATTACATTATTTTGTCGAGTCATTTCAAATTTTATGAAAATCAGATGCATAGATCAATTAGACTATCAATCAAAAGTATTCCGTTACATTACGGTCAATGGAGAAAAAAGTTACAACTGCATTTTAATCATTTGAAATTTAAAATATAAAATTATTACATAATTTTGTCGAGTCATTTAAAATTTTATGAAAATCAGATGTACAATTACAGGGTCAATCAAAAGTATTTCATTACATTACAGTGAATAGAGAAAAAAGTTTAAAATGCATCTTAATGGTGTTAAACTCATTCGAACATAACAAAATTGATATGCATCGATGAAGCACATATCATAATATACATTTTGCACAATCTGTGGTGCAGAGAGCATTTGTTATTGATTTACATGGCCATACAAAAGTATTCCATTACGTAATGGTGTAGGGAAATGGTATAGGGATTTTGGCTGCTATACTGTATGTGAAATACTGTGTACTATTACTTTAAGATCGGAATAATTTTAGGTGCATCTGTAATTTCATAAATAGCTAGGACAAGGACATTAATTTGTTGTTCAGTCTGTCCATCCGTCTGCCCGCATATAACAAAGCAAAAACTGCCCAACCGAATCACACAATTTTTAAAATATATAATTTTAGAGTAATTTTGTTGAGTCATTTTAAGTTTTATGAAAATTGGATGCATAGTTTAATTAGAGGGACAATCAAAATCACTCGATTACATTACGATCAATAGGATAAAATAGTATAAAGTATATTTTAATGATGTTAAACTCTTTTGAATATAATAGAATTGACATGAACCTAAGAGATACCTATTAAAATATACATTCTGTACAATATGATATGCAAGGAACATTTATTATTAAATTACAGGGCCACACAAAAGTGTCCACTACATAATGGTATACGAGAAAACATAATCTGGGGGTGTGTATTAATTATATTAAACTCTTTCACATTTTATGAATATGATATACATTGCTGAGGTGTAATAAAAGTTTCTTCCTATATATTTACAGGAACACAAGAAAGATTTTGACCACTATACTATATCCAAAGTACAGTCTGCTATAACAGCAAGATCTGAACATTTTTAAAACTTCGTTATCATACGAACGCACCTCATTTGTTTTGTTTCACTTGCAATTTTCAACTTGTTTATACTTGTGAGTAACCCAGACAATTTTTTTTTTTTTTTAAATTATGGGTCAGTTGAATATTTCGACACTATTTGATATTCAGCCCTTTTGCAAAATATTCAGTTGGCCGATGATTTTGAAATATCTGATCAAGTATTGCTAAGGTACTGAAAATAACGTTATATTACATTCAAGGGCGTGCAAAGAGAAAATTGCTCCTGGGGCAAAGATTGAATCTGGCACCCCCCATCCTGAATTTTTCTTGTGATAATCCAAAAAATAATGTTGGTAGCATAAATTTGATGCCCTCTAAGTTTCCGAGCCCAGGGCGACTGACCCCCCCCCCCTTTCACACAGCGCTTATTATATCGATTTAGCTTCAGCATATTATTTACAAAAAATGGAAAAAATCATCTAGGAAAGAAAAAACTTTAAAAAAAATTGTGATAATTTATCAGTAGTTTTGGGAAGTGTACTATCAATAGATAATATTTTTAATGCAGTGTTTCATTTACTTTCACAATAAAATACAATATTCAGTTTATAAAAGCTTCATTTAATCTTACTAAAATGTAATTTTAAATCTGAAAGGAATGTTCTTAACTTTTATTTCAACATGAATGATTAATTTGATTCTTACCCAGCCTGTAAATATCAATGTTCAAATAACTGATTTAAATCAAGGATTTTATTTTTAAAAATCATCTGATTTAAATCAAACAACCATGATGCAAAGGGCAAACATACAATGATAATTTTTTTTTTTTTTTTTTTTTTTTACTTATGTAACATTTGTGCAAATTTTGAGTTATACAGCATAACATATCAACTTATGTAGATACAGTTGAAAATTAAATTAGTGTTAAAAGATTTTTTAATAAACTGAATTACTATTTAGCAATATTCTGAATTAAATGTAGCTAAGATTGTTCTTGAAACAGGGTTGCTACAATTATGTTTTACTGTGTTTGTGTTATTACTTATTGTTACATGAAAATAATTGCTGGAAAAAGTTTTAAAATCTTTAATAACGAGTATTAAAAATGTAAAATGTGGAGGATGAACGGGGAAATAAAAAATAAAATAATAGTAGATGATTTTTCGTCTATTTTTAAATATGTAGTTGGCAGTTTGCTAAATCATGGAAGATTCTCACCTCTAACCAGACAAGGATCAAACTCTATTAGAGGTCACAATGAAAGTTTATCAAATTCCCTGACTTTTCCAGGTCCTCCAGGTTGTATAGCAACCCTCTGTTGAAAGTATTCCCTTTCTTTTTTAATTATACTAACAAAATTTTTATTTATAAATGAACTTTGCAAACATTAATACTCCAACGCTTTACAATTTAATAGTATTTTCCCCTTACTAACAATAAATTATTCATCAGTAGTTGTGCTTTAAATTTTGCCCAGTGCCTTAAATATTGCACATATTGAATAATGGCCAAATATTTATCACATCATTACTTAGAGATTTGCCATTATAGTATATACTGAAACAACTCAATAAGATACACAAATAGAGAGGAATAAAACACATTTTGCAATAAAAATAAATAAAATTTACAGTTAAATTTCCCTTACCTCATTCCATGGCACATAATAAACGGTCCCTGGCCTCCCAAGCCGGGTTGGGTAAACCACTGGGCAGTAGTTAGGAATCTGCAAAAAATAATAAAATAAATTAAAAAAATGGCTATAAAAGAATATGTGGGAAAAAAAGCAGTAACTTCATAATAAATACATGATATACATAATGGAAATACTTTTAGATATGAAAAAAAAAAAAAAAAAAAAAATCAACAATTAATTTACAATTTTAGCAGTAGTTAATGGTTGGTGCAAGAAGTACATCCAAGGTTAAAACTGAAAACTTTTGATGGTATTGCTTATAACTAAATCAAGATCGGCAAGAAGATTTCTATTTATCTAGCATTTATTTGAAAATTGATCCTTTAAAAGGAAATGATTAAAGTTTTTTCTTGTAAAATTGCTGTTGTTTTAATACATAATTCTTTATTAGTCAAAAATCTGTCATTGGCTTAAAATGTTCTTAAACTGAAAGTCCTGCATGCATGGAATTTATATAACTATATATACATTTATTTATTTATGAATGATCACACATAAGCTAACAGGGGGACTTATTTGTTATCAAAGAAAAAAAAAGGGGGAATCCCATGTTATCCTATGGGAAAACTTTTCATTCTAGTTTATTCAAATTTGGAAATTTCATCATTTTTTTTTTTTCCCAAGCATACATTTAAAAAAATTTTTAATCCCTCTGTCTGCTTAAAATATTTTGTACTACACTGTTATCCCGTCGCCCGATTTTGCCAAATTATACAAATCGCCAAACTAATAGCCAAATTATAAATAATGGCGTAATTTTTATTTAAAAAAAAAAAAATAATAATTAGTAGAATATTAATAAAAATACAAATAAAAATCATTTAATGATGTTTTAAACATGTGTATCGTATTTAATGTCATTGAATTGACATTCACGATCATCCATTACTGGCATTTAATCTTATAATTTGGCGACAGTATTTTGGTCGACGGGATAACAGAGTAGTACCAAATATTTTAAATATAATTATGAGTATTTGGAAATTCATGCTAAAATTTCAAATATTCTAAAGTAAAAAAACTTTTTACTTGTTTGTAGTTTATGATTGGAAAAAAGACAAAAAAAAATTTGGAGCTTACAGAGAGATTAAAAAAAACCTTCCAATCAAAGTGCTGAAAAAAAAAATACATATTTAAAACTTCCAAATCTGAATGATAAAGAAGGATAATTCCCGTAGAATAACATTGGATTACACTTTTTACATCTCCACCATATAAGTTCCCTTAACTTACATAAAAAGGACATATAAAATAAAAATAGACATCTATAAATACAAGTAGATATCTGTCTAGACTTTTCTCACACCTTTATTTTAAGGATGTATTTCGATTCAAACCGTTTATTTTCAGATTTATTTTTAAATTCATTTTTCCTCTCAACTGCATCAAACTGGCAAGTTGTCTTATTTAGAAAGTACACAAGGAGCTGTGATTGTCAATTCTTTCATAAATGCAGAAAATATTGCAAAGAAAGCAATTAAAAACGGCATTTTGAACAGATTTTTCTGAAGTGAGAGATCTGAGAACGAAAAAAAGAGGTCATACTGATAAAATAATTGTTTATAAATCAATATCTAATGAATTGAGCGTAAAATGACATCACACAGCACCTTATATGTCTCTTCAAAAATCCCCTCAGCAAGTTTCATGTTTCTACTTCAAAAAATGTGTCTGAAATTGTATCAGAAAATTTTGAGCTGTTGAAGGTGAAAAGAGTTTTTTCGAATACACCCGTAACGAACAGATTATTTTTATGTGATAAGTTTCTTCATATATACAAAAGCTGGACAATAGGTTTTTTGGCAACTTCTGCTTTATTGTAGTAAGACATATTTAAATTTAAAATGATTAAATTTGTAAAAGGTTTAGTTTTAAGGTTGTTTGGACAAGTTTTGTGAATCTACTTCTTAACATAAAAAAATTTGTAAAGAAGGATTTTCTAAAGAAAAAAAAATGTGTAGGAAAGCAACAGATGTAAAATTTTATTACTTTGGAAAGTTTTAAAAATGGTGTATATACTGTATTGCTAATCAGCTGTTACATATGAATAGATAAATTGTAAGGAAGTTAATTAAACTAAATCACTTCTTTGCATTTGATTCTTACTAATCCCAACTCAAATTTAAATAAAAGTTGAAAATGTGTTATTTTATTCTTATGGATGTCATTGCAAGTATTGAATTCAGACACTTTTCTGCAGGAGGGAATTCAGTGGCTCCAAGGGGGGGGGGGGGCATTATAGAGTTTCAGGAGGGAAATTGTACTTTTTGACCATTGAAAACATAAAATTTCAAATTTTCTGGGGGTGGGGGGGGTGGAAGGGAATGTCCTCCTGGGCCATCCCCTGAATTCAACACTAGTTATTGCTCATTCGATAGATGCAGAGTCAAAACTATTATTAAGAAGTTCATTTCCACTTAAACACGACCAGTTACTGTTAAGGGAGGTTTTACTGTACTTAACATTATATTAAACTACAATTAAATCAAATGCATTCTTTTAACTCTTTTACCATTATTTTTATTTATATTGAAATGCTGCATGTAGGATATGACCAAAATTCTGAAGTAAATTGATTTTTTCCAATTAAAATATAAGAAATTATGCTTTTTGAAAGTAAAAAGACATATCAGAAAATGAACAACATTTTATTTTTTGGCAAGAAACAGGAAGAAAATACAAAAATTAGGGAGAACTGGTAGGTAGTAGGGATGTAGTGGAGAGTATACACAGTATACTCTGTGGATTTTTTTTAAGAAACACTGTATACCCTCTGTTTCTCAGAAAGACTATAGTATAGTACATAGGGTATAACCTCAATTTTGAGCATATACTCTATTTTTTTTATGACTATACCACTGGTAGATAAGATACATGTGTTTAAATTTGTTATCTTATAATAAAATTTTATCTGTATATTTTAATACTTGTTTTAAATACCATAAAAAATATCAAGCCAAACTAAAAAACAACATAGAAACTCACATTGAAAGGTACTATAGTTTGATGACCTCCAGCCATCTGCATTCTAGGAACGTGTGGGACTGGGATAGGAGGGGGAATTGGAGGCCCATAAGTTATGGCCTAAAAAAAAAGAAAAAGGTAAAAATATATACTTATAATAAAACTGAAATACTGCAAAACTATATTAATAACTATTAATTCAGTTTCTTTAAAATTAATCAGTATTTATATGTCAATAAATTAAAAAAAAAAATACAAGAAAATTTTAAATGTTTTAGCGACTTTACAAAGTAATCTTTTTGAAGGAAAAAAGTATTGAACTTTTTGTAAAATTATCAAAAAATAAAAATACATACAATCTATGAATTCCCGCCAAAGAACTGCAATCATTATCAAGTATTCTTTGATTTGACAATTTGTAAATTTTATCTCCATAGACCATATTTTGCAAGATTTTAGTACTGATGAAATTCGGTAGCCACAGTGTCATTAACTTTGACACTGGCAATTAAGTAATGCAACTACAGATATTTTCAACTTACAAACAAACAAATGAAGATTTTAAAATCAAGAGATGCAGTGAATATTTGGTTATTATATGACAATTTATAAATTGCATGCCTTTGTTGATGGCATATTGATAAGAATATGTGCTCAGATGAAATTTTATATGGCCCCGGCAAGTTGGTCGATAGATTTTTCGAGCACTGTGCCAATGGATGTATGTTAAGGTCTCTATCCTAGTCTGTGAAGACACTCGCAAACTAATGCTATTCCTATGGGGAGACATTCTTTTAATATCTCTTTCACATTTTGACATTTAATTATTTTTTTTTTAGCATTGGATAGCTGAGGTCCCTCTCAAGATCGCTCCTTGACTACTTTTTCGATTTTGGTTGCAAGTATTTTTTATAAAGTTACTTTCACTTCAAAAACCAGTTCATAATATTGTGAAGTGAAAGTAACTTTATTATAAAAAATATTTGCAACCAAAATTGAAAAAGTAATCAAGCAGCGATCTTGATTGGGACCTCAGCTCATGGGTGCAAGAAATCCATCCAACTCGACTGAAATCTTTTCTGAGCATTAGAAATAACTAAATTCAAAAGGGTTAGAAGATTTCTAAGTCTTGCATTATGGCTAAAAATTGACCTCTTACAATAAAAGAAAGTGATTAAATGTTCTTGATGGCAAAACTGCTATTATTTAATTATATAAAGTAGAATTTTGAGTTAGTCAAAAACCTCTTCAAGGCTGAAATCAGTCCTGAGACTGGAGGTCTTGCACCCATGCCTAAAAAAAAAATATATATACATATGCATATTTAAAAATGCCAAAATGCAAAAGAGTTATTAGAAAAATGCCTCCCCATAGGAATAGCATTAGCGTGCGAGTGTCTTCGCGGGCAGGGACAGAAGCCTTAACTCCCAAGAAGCAGAATTTTCTGTGTCAGTCCGCAGGATAGTAAAATTTATCTGCAACTTACCAAACAGTGCTAAACTAAGCCTATTAAAACAATAATATCCCATAAAATAAAAAAAAATTGCTTATATAAAAAAAAAAAAAAAAAAAAAAAAAAATTACAATAACACTATGAAATAAATATTATAAATGTAGTGACTTAAAGTAAATTTCAGCTTTTTTTAATGTTCAGACTTTGTTTTTAAGTTGGGAGATTAATCTGCAACATTTAAAATAATCTGTAGTGCCTGCTCTTGTGCTGGACAGTTTCTGCTACAGGAATGTTGACCGGAAAATTTCTTAATTATCTGAAAAATGTTCAATTCTAACACATATCCACATCTAATGGGATAGCTAATTGGATTAAGCTGGCCACATGGTTAGGTTACGTTACGGAGATATTATTTAAACAGGGTGAGTAGCAACATTTTAGTTTAAAAAATAAGCATCTGTAAGCACACTTTTAGAGAAAAAGAAGCACCCATTTATGTACATACAGTAGAGGACCTATTATCCGGAATCATCGGGACCGAGGGCTTTATGGATTTTGGAATTTTCCGGATTTCGGGTCCGTCCGAAACTGACTCTCCCCCCCTCAAAAAAAAAAAAAAAAAACAAAGCACTGCTATCTAGAATATGAATGAAAAGTGTGTTGTATGAGAAGTCTGTGGAAAAAACACTAAGCTATAATTTTGACTCTTGTACTATAGTACAAAGTCTCAAATCCGGACATCCAAAATTCAGAGCTCTTAAATCCGGACGTTTTGCCAACTGGCTTTATATATATATATACCGTAAAATACCGTTAATCCACCCCCCAAAAGGTGACGAAAAATCATAAAATAATTAGAGGGGGGCGCTTATACGGGATTTTTCCATGATCGTTTCACAAAATTTGATTTTTTTGCGAGATATTTGCAGGATTTTTTCGCGATATTTGACGAGATTTGCATGGTTTTATCGCGATATTTGGCGAAATTTGCAGGGTTTTTAGCAATATTTGACGAATTTGCAGAGTTTTTTCGCTATACTTGAAAAAATTTGCGTTTTTTATGGGCATGAATCATGATGAAATGAATGAATCATGAATCTTTGAATGACTTATGAATTTTGATACTTGAAGTAATACTTGAAAAAATTTGCGTTTTTTTTTAATTGTAAATTCTGTCGAAAAAACGCAGAAAAAAGGTGAATTTTGAAAAAAAAAAGCCAAAAAAGCATGAAATATTAAAAAATTTCGAAAAACCGCACATTTGATCAAAGATTCATGATTCGTTCATTTCACCATGATTCACCTCCTTCTCAATCTTCTTCATTTCCGGATTTCGGAATTCCGGATAATAGATCCTCTACTGTATATGCATTACAGGGGTGATTGTGTTCCTGGTGTACCCTGGATTTCAGAGTCCTGGATCGATCCTTTCGGTTTTATGATATCGTTACACTTAGAAAAAAATTCAAACATTAAAAAATTTCGCGAATTTTGTCAAAAATTAAAAGAAAAAAAACATGAATTTCTTTAAGGAATCGTGCAGAGAACAAATTTTCTTCTAGAATCCAGGGGTAAAAAAGCAAATTTGTTTTTAATAAGGCAAATTTTGTCAAAAAACGTGAAAAAACGATAAATTTCGTCAAAAAATCGCAAAAAAAAGAATCAATTTCATCAAAAAATAGTGTAAAAAAGATCTGTTTTGTCAAAAAATTGCAAAAAACAATCAATTTTGTCATATAAGCGCGAAGAAACGACATATTTCGTCACATAAGCCCAAAAAAACGACAAATTTCTAAAAGAAAAAACAGCAAATTTCACAAAAAAATCGCACAAAAACAATCATTTTCGTCATATAAGTGCGAAAAAACATCAAATTTCTTGAAACGATCATGAAAAAACGGCAACTTTCATAAAAAAAAAATTCACATAAAAACAATTTCGTCAAATAGACGCGCAAAAACGGCAAATTTCGCGAAAAAGCTGCAAATTTTATCAAAAGATTGCGAAAAAAAAGTCATTGTTGGAGTGGAACTTTCTGTACAAAAACTTTTTGCTGCTTTAAAAACTGATTTTATTGCGGCTTTTTCTTCTTAATTTCTTGCTTTTTCTAAAGCTGTTTTTTCTGTTAAAAATTGTTTGTTTCAAATTTTGTTTTTGAGTGAATATGACCTTTGACATTAATATATTTTGCAATTGAATATTTTCAGGGTTTTTTACTTTGTATTAATTTTCAGGGTTTTTTTTTCTTTTCTTTTCTGGGGTTTATGAAATTTAAGTCTTTTTAAAAATCCTTCGAAGAAATTTGATCTTTGGCAATATTTTGACAATTTTTTTTTTTTGCAGAAAATTTTTGGTTTTGCAATCTTTTGTGGTTTTATCAAGGATTTTTTGTAGAAATGTCTGTATTTTTGCAATCTTTTGGTTTTTTTCGAAGTAATTTGTAGTTTTTCGAGATCTTTTTGCGAAATTTGTGATTTTATCGCGATCTTTTGACAAAATGTGTGGTTTTTTTGCGAGTTTTCGTCAAAAATAAGTTTTATCGCAATCTTTTCACGAAAATTGTAATTTTATTGCAATTTTTTTAAACAAACTTAGTGTTTTTTAATAAAAATTTGAGACGAAATTTTTCAATTTTTTTTCGCGATAATTCAGTGAAATTTCAGCATTTTTTTGGTTTTCTGCTGAAAACCACTGGTTTTATCGCAGTTTATTGATGAAATTTGGGGTTTTATTGCTGTTTTTTGATCATAATTTGTGTTTTCATCGCCATTTTCTGAAGAAATTTGTAGTTTTATTCCGAGATTTTTCGGTAAAATTTGTGTGGGATTTGATTGCATTCTTTTGACATAATTTGCTTTTTTTTTTCATAATCTTTTGATGAATGTTTTTGGTTTTTCAACGAATTTTTTCAAATTTTTCTATGATATTTTTAGGTTTCTTTGCATTTCTTTATAAAAATTTGAGCATTTTCATGATCTTTTGACTGCTCTGTGCAAAAAGGGGGGGGGGGGGGGAGTCGCCCCGGGTACGGAAATTTAGGGGGTACCAAATTTATACTACCAATGTCATTTTTCGTCTATTACAAGAAAAAGTTGGGTAGAGGGGTCGTCAAATTTACAATTTGTCCTGCGCGCAGTTTTCTCTTTGCACACCCTGTCATTTGATAGATATATTTTCTTTATTGTTTTACGATATTCACAACCTATTTTGATCGATCGTTTGACGATATATTCAACTTACTTTGGTATAATAAAAAATTCAAATGGCAATAACGAATAATCACACGTGCACACGAGAGTCACAAAAGAAAAATTCCAGAATTCCAGAAAAGCATGCAGAACGGAGAATTTACGTTCAGAATTCTGAGAATCAAACGCTGAAAGATGAGGGAGGAGCTAAAAGTGGACAATAGGAACATTTCTGGGGTACGAACAACGCATCATTGGCCGTTCTAGACACTGAGCTCTATATATGTTATTGTAGAGCTCAGTGGTTCTAGATAAGGAAAAGTTGTAGTTGTTTCGCTTTTATCGAAATAATTTTGGTTCAGGATCGCAAAAATTAAAACAAGCAGTTCGTTCAAAAATAGGCATTTCAAGGGAGAGAGAAAAAAAAAGCACTCTGGGAAAAAAAAAGCACCTTGTAAGGACCTGACAAATTTGCTTTCAAAATAAGTACCTTGTAAGCACCTGTAAGCACCGCTACGTACCCTGTTTAAAGTTTCAAAAATGGGTAATTTGCATTCAACATAAGAGCCTTTTCCATAGAAAATCAAGACATCTGATCACCATAATTTTTGTTTAAAATATAAAAAACTCTTACAGTGTGCATCTTTTTAAAAAAGGCTAATCAACATATGAGTTTCCACCTTGCCAATGATACTGATTTATCCCTAAACAAGTAATTTAAGCAAATCATAGGATGCAATTTTGCTATTTTTATCTTTTTCATCTTCAAATGAGACATTAGTAAACTAGATAACTGCATTATACAACAAAACACATGAAAAATATCATACATAAATTGTTAATAAAGAACACAGGGAAATCAGGAAATTTTTTCACAATACCTGTAATCAATCTGAAAAATTTATAGCCAAGTTGATATTGAATTTTTTTTTTAATTACAAGAAATAATCGAAAAATGGACATGAGATTTAGACAAGGTTGCAACACAATTCTGCTAAAATAATTCCCTGACCTTTCACAATATAAAAATTTGATTTTATGTACTATTGCAAAACCCTCCACAGTAGGCAATTTTAATCTAGATAAATGCTAAAATAAAAATAAATAAATAAATAAATAATAAATAAATACATGCTGTGTGAATTTTAGTTTTTAAATTATTTTTCATATTATACTATTGTGTTATAGTTTGCATAAATGCATCTGCTGGGATCCAAACTTGACCCAAAGCTGGTCAATTTTCTGAATCTTGAAATGGGATAAGACTGGTCTTTGATTAAGATTATCAAGGCTCATATTCCTAACCCATACGTAATAAAAAATTTTATATCATGTTGAAAAAAATATCCTTAAGATTTTAAATATATTGCAGAGAAAACATTGCAATTTCGTCTTTTGCACAGCAGTCAGCAGGGTTCGTTGATTTAAATCAGCTTGATTTTAATCATGATTTAAATCACAATTTAAATCAATTGATTTTTTTAAAAAAATCATTGATTTAAATCAGTTTTTCTTTTAAGTTATTTTTAAATAAATTTAAGATGTAAACAAACATAATAATGTGCTTTAACATAATTTAGTTTTATATAATATATATAATTAAACAATTTTCAGAAAGATAAAGCTTAAGCTTTGTAAAAAAAGTAAAATAAATGTAAAGTTTAGAAAAAAAAAATGCTTTCAAATTTCATTTGAATCAAATTTTAAAATAATCTTGCAACAGTAAAGAAATCTAAGCAGAAATATATTAAATATTTGAATATTTACTCATTGGTATTTAGAAAAACTTCTGCAAGTCAAGGTAAAATAAAACTGTATGACTTTATGTCCTGTACTTTGGTAAGGCATGTTATATTAAGATTTGAGCAAAATCTGAATCAGTCATTTATTTATTTATTTTAATTTAATATAATTGATTTTAGCCCTTTAGAATAGTGGAAGTTATTTTTGTTACAGTTATCGAAAAGGCTGATACTAAAAACTTAAAGAATTAATGATCAACTAGCTTTTTACTGCAATAGATTTATCTGCTTCAGTACAACAAATGTTTTCTGCCTTTGGTTTGTTACTTTGAGAAATTAGAAATCAACAGATAAAAGTGTTAAACCGCTGCCATCGAAATGCTCAAGGCCAGAGGATTCAAATTGTGATGTATTCGCTAATTGACTGACTTCTCACTAGTGTTGGAATTCACACTGGAAATTTTGGAATAGCAATTTACTTTTATTTTATTTGTGTAATATTTATCATCTTATAAAACACTGAACTTACTGATTAACTTATGATTAATTACTTCTTAAATTTACTGATTTGTGATCCCCCAATAAAATAAACCAGCCAGATGCAGTAAAACTGCAGCATTCCTTCTCTGGCTGAATTTTTATTTAGGGATTCCAAGTTCTCATTAGTAAGTTTAAATAGTTATTGTTTTATAAGATGATAGATATTCCACAAATAAAATAAAACTTCTATTCAAAATTTTCCTGTGTAAATTCCAACAATACCGAAAAGTCAGTCGATTAGTGATGACATCCCAACTTGTGTCCTCTGGCCTTAAATATTTTGATGGCAGCAATTAAACTCATTTTTTTCAGCCAGCACTTAAAAAAAACAAAAGTTAAAAACTTAGTTTGCTTCCAATTTTGTTTAAATTTTTTATGTGTTGCAGATATTTTTATTATAATTAAAGTACTGAAGCTTGAATTAATTCTTGACATCTGATTTGTAGTTTTTCATGCATTTTGTGTAATCAAGATTTTTTTTTCATAGCCTAAAATTTTACCTTGAAATAATATAAATCATTTATGTAAATTGTGTAATATTAATAATAGATAATACTTATAACATGCATGTCTATGTGTGTAAAATTTGTTATTTAAATTAAACAAAAAGTCATAAAATAATATTGTGTGGCATTTTTTAAAAAAATCCAAAAATTCTGATTTAAATCAAAAAAATCCGATTTAAATCAAAAAAATCCGATTGTTTTGATTTTTATTAAAAAAATAAAAAAAATCACAAACCCTGGCAGTCAGGGACTTAAGGGCCAGACCTTATATTTTTAAAGCAGAGTTGGGTACAGCTGTGCAAATCCTAGATTTCTTTCTCCCAAGATTATGTTGTGATAGCAACTTGTAAAAGTAATTTTCACAGGTATCAGTTATTTAGAAGATATTTTATTCGGTTTTGTAAATTACAAAGAAATATTACTCAAAACCTATTATTTTCAAGTACTTTTAAATCATGATTTCATCACATATTTCCCTTTTAAAGTACACTTACAGATGCCAATACAAGCAAGATTTGGGACCTACTTAAAGTCTTTCACAAAAATCTATAAAACAGGCCCCTTCACTAAATTCTTTTAATAAAATGGGTACCTTTATACTTCTATAAAAACATACTTTTCATTAATTATTTTTAAATTATTGTGTTTTAAAATGTTTTGCAAGGAAAACAAGTTCACTAGTATTTTTACAATAGTAAAACTAGCAGAAAGACTTAAAAGAAATTATTAATAAAATGCTTGGTTCAAACTTTAGTAATTGGATTTCGAATTTATTACAAAATGTTCTCAAAGAAATTTTTTTTATTTTGATCCCTAACACAGACATGCTACAGGCTCAGCAAGAAAAAAGCTGAACATTGACGGCCTCACAGACTTTTGGCAAAATCTCCGTTTTTCTGCAATTTTTTAAACGAAATTAGCGTTTTTCCGCGACCAATTGAAGAAAATCGCACTTTTTCTCCCACAGCCTTTTTAATGAAATTTGCATTTCTCCAAAATCCTTTAGCGAAATTCGCGCTTTTTCGTCAAAATTTGCGTATTTTCCGCGATCTTATGTCAAAATTTGCGCATTTCCCGTGATCTTTCGTCAAAATTTGCGCATTCTCCGCGACCTTTCGCCAAAAAATGCGTATTTTCCGCGATCTTTCGCCAAAAAATGCGTATTTTCCGCAATCTTTCGTCAAAATTTGCATATTTTCCGCGATTTTTCGTCAAAATTTGCATATTTTCCGCGATCTTTCATCAACATTTGCGTATTTTTCGTGATCTTTTGTCAAAATTTGTGTGTTTTCCGCGATGTTTTGTCGACATATGTGTATTTTCTGCGATCTTTCGTTAAAATTTCCGTATTTTCCGCGATCTTTCGTCAAAATTTGGGTATTTTCTGCGATCTTTCTACAAAATTGGAGCATTTTCCGCGATCTTTCGATAAAATACGATTATTTATCACGATTATATGACAAAATTAGAGTATTTTTCCGCAACCTATTCACAAAAGTCGTGTTTTCCCAGCAATTTTTTGACGAAAATTGCGTCTTGTTCGTGATCATTTAACAAAAATCGTGTTTTTTCTTGCGATCCTTTGAAGAAAATAGTATGTTTTCCGCTATTGTTTGAAGATTTTATAGGTTTTTTCGATCCTTTGGAGAAATTTGCGTTTTTTCTGCAAACCTTTGAAGACATTTTCTTAATTTAGCGCCGTTTGACTCGCGTTTTTGTTGTATTATTTCATTGTTACCCCCCCCCCCTACATATAAATGTCATAAAATTTTAATGCATATTTTCATTGGTCCCAGGGATAATAAAATTCGTCGCCGAAAAAGCTTAATTCCGCGTTTCCGCGGAAAAGTAGCATGTCTGCTAACATTAGTTTCAGGGATGGGAACTGCAAAAAAGCAAAAAGACTGAAAATATGTGTGAACGAAAAATTGCACCACATTTTGATCACACGCACGAATGAAAAATTGCACCACAAGTAAAGGGGTACTTTTTGTTTAATGAATAGGTGTTATCAGAGGTTACATTCACTGAAAAAGATTTGGAACAAAAAAAGATTGTGAAGCAGAAAAATCTGTTTTTGGAGCAGCAAAAAGAATAATTTGGAAGCAGGAAAGTTAGTTTTTGGAACAGAAAAATTTTATTCACCAGGCATTAACTTTTTTTTCTTGCCCCTTTGACGAAAATTGCGTTTTAAAGCGATTTTTCGACAAAATTTGCCGTTTTTTCGTGCTCTTTTGACGAAATGTGATGGTTTTTCACGATATTTTGACGAAAGTTACCGTTTTACACGATTTTTTGATGAATATTGTAGTTTTTCGCGAATCTTTTGACAAAATTTGCCGTTTTATCATTTTTTGACGAAATTTGTCGTTTTTTCGCAATTTTTTGAGGAAACCTGCCTTTTTTCAGGATTTTGTATCAAAATTAGCCATTTTTTTGCGAATGTTTTGACGAAATTTGCGGGAAATTATTCGTTATTTAACGATTTTTAGTGAAATTTCCTTTTTTGCGATTCGTTTACGAAATGTACGTTTTTTTGCGATCTTTTGACGAAATGTTCTGTTTTTTCGCAATCTTTTAAAGAAAATTACCATTTTTTGATAAAATTTACCGTTTTTCGCGAATGTTTCGACAAAATTTTCTGTTTTACCAGGATTTTTGGACAAAACTTGTCATTTTTTCGAGGAAATTCGACCTTTTTTTCGGGATTTTGTAACAAAATTAGCCATTTTTTCGTGAATTTTTTGACGAAATTAGCCCGAAATTATTCGTTATTTCGCGATTTTTTTAACGAAATTTGCCTTTTTTTTTGAGATTTTTTGACAAAAATTACGCGTCTCGCGGGACGCGTAAGCACCATTTTTTAACGTCCCGTTGCCGATTTTTTTTGTATTTTACGCGATATAGAGTGTCCGCGGCATCCCTGCTACATATTGCTGAAATAAGCAGAAAAAAGCGGAATTTTTGGGGTGAAAAATCTGAAACTTATCAAAATAACAAAAAAGCAGAAATCCGCGGAATTTCTTAAAATAACAAAAAAGCGGAAATCCGCCAAAAAGCAGAAAATTCCCATCCCTGCATTAGTTTCAATATTGAATCATTTGAAAGTAACTGTTTAAATCAATTTCTTTAATGTGTGTTTTTGGGTTAGTAGCCAAAGAGACCATTTTATAAAATTGATAGTAACAGTAATGAAATATTTTTAAAGAAATTCCCAACTACCATACATACTTGTGCATACGGTGAAGAACTTTTTGACATAATCTAGGAGTTCAAAATGGGGAGGTCAACTTATATATATGGTAGTAAAAAAGAAAAAAAAAATTCTTCACAGATAATTGGCGAATGGGTAAGTCTTAAGTAATCACATATGCGTTTAGGTTAAAGAGAAATATAAAAGCAGACAATGGTCATTTTCCTAAGATTGACAAAAAAAAAAAAAAAAAAAAACATTTGTCCCATTTTCTCTCAGGATAGAATTCCCTTTAATATCAGGACATTCCTATCAACATTTTAATTCTCTTTTTAACCTTTTGATTACGGGGTTGGGACATATGTCGTCCCAGAGACTATTACTTTATTTTATTCTCACCAGTTTCTGAAAACTGTTCTCTGCCATAAAATTAAACCAGTATAATTTCAAGCGTAATATAACTAAAAACAATTATTTTGTAAATTGCGGTGTGACTAAATATAATAATAGTCGCCAGACTTAGCCCGTAAGCAAAAGGTTAAAAAGACTTCAACTTGAGAATGCTTCTAGATATCAATCATAATCAGGGATGAGATTGACCAAAAAGCAAAAAAGCTGAAAACTGCGCGAACAACTTTTGAGCAATGACAGGAATGTCAATCGCAACAAATATAATTGTATTAATATATAACATACAATTTAGCTTTTGGTAAATTAAATTGAAAGGAAATTATTAACGTGAATTGCAGAAATTATTTATACTTACTCTAATAAAAATTTAGTGTATCTAGATAGAGTACATTAATAAAACCCTGTTATTGGCATGAATATTTTTTTTTTTTTATTGAAATTTTCTAACAGTAAGACACTTTTGGTTAAGTAATAGGGAAAAGAAAATAGAAATTTTCTTTGTTTTTTAGCTTTGCTATTGCACAAAGTTTATTTCTTTCTTGTGTTTTTTTCTTGGATATTACACATTAAAGATATCTAGTGATATCGCTGGACTTTAAAAATCCTAGGTCTCCAGGACCCGGAACTTAAATTCTGGGTCTCTTTTTTATAAAAGTGGGTCCTCACTGATAATAAGTCATTTTTAGATGCAAAAATTGAACTTGTTCATTTGGAAAAGAAGACTGAAATGCAATAATTTTTGTTTT
Organism: Maratus speculifer; assembly: GCA_964019185.1. Taxonomy (NCBI): domain Eukaryota; kingdom Metazoa; phylum Arthropoda; class Arachnida; order Araneae; family Salticidae; genus Maratus; species Maratus speculifer. The sequence continues at coordinate 70,855,489 of OZ025303.1, forward strand.
AACAATAATTAATGAATAATTAAAATCAATATTTTTAAAAACTATTGAGAAACATTTTATTTATTTTAAAAAAAATAAATGTGCAAGATACAAATTTAATTATAAATTAATGCTTATTTGAGTGTAGAAGATAACATGCATCACTATTGTTTGCATTGCTTTTTAAAAAGGGCAGGACGGATTTATTGAAAAAAAGGATACTTTTGTTGAATATAAGGGTATTTTTTGTTCAATGAATGGGTGCTTTCAGAAGTTACATTCATTCAGAAAAATTTCAGAGGTGTCAAAAATGGATTTTGGATCAGAAAAGTCTGTATTTGGAGTGGTAAAAAAATAATTTTGAAAATTAGTTTTTGGGTTAGTTTTTTTCAGAGTCCCTTTGATTAAATTTTTAAGTTTTTTCACTATCTCTTCATGAAATCTGTCACTTGTTGGAATCTTTTGGCAAAATTGAAATCTGTCATTTGTTGGAATCTTTTGGCAAAATTTAAAGTTTTTTAATTCTTTTTTTCAAAAATTTGCCATTTTTCGTGAATATTTTGACGAAATCTGCAGTTTTTTCGCGATTGTTTGACAAAATCTGCCTTTTTTGCGATCATTTGACGAAATCTGCCGTTTTTCCGCGATCGTTTGACGAAATTAACTGATTTATTGTGATCGTTTGACGATATCTACCGATTTATTCTGATTTTTTGACAAAAGTTGTCATTTTTCGCAAAACATTTGGCGAAATTCACCGTTTTATCGTGATTTTTGAACGAAAATTGTCATTTTATCGCGATTTTTGACAAAATCTGCCATTTTTCCAGTATTTTGTGATGAAATTAACCATCCTTTCACGATTCTTTTGACGAAATCTGCCGTTTTTCCGTGATCGTTTGACGAAATTAACTGATTTATTGTGATCGTTTGACGATATCTACCGATTTATTCTGATTTTTTGACAAAAGTTGTCATTTTTCGCAAAACATTTGGCGAAATTCACCGTTTTATCGTGATTTTTGAACGAAAATTGTCATTTTATCGCGATTTTTGACAAAATCTGCCATTTTTCCAGTATTTTGTGATGAAATTAACCATCCTTTCACGATTCTTTTGACGAAATCTGCCGTTTTTCCGCGATCGTTTGACGAAATTAACTGATTTATTGTGATCGTTTGACGATATCTACCGATTTATTCTGATTTTTTGACAAAAGTTGTCATTTTTCGCAAAACTTTTGGCGAAATTCGCCGTTTTATCGCGATTTTTGGACGAAAATTGTCGTTTTATCGCGATTTTTGACAAAATCTGCCATTTTCCCAGTATTTTGTGATGAAATTAACCATCCTTTCACGATTCTTTTGACAAAATTGGCCGGAAATAAGTCGTTTTTTGGCGATCTTTTAAGGAAATTTGCCGGGTTTTTTTGCGATTTTTTGACAAAATTACGCGTCTTGTATTTTTTTGGTAAATCAGAAAATTTGAAAATAACAAAAAAGCTGAAAACCGCGGATCCACGGAAGAATCTTAATGTAATAAGAAGTCAAGTATTTATTTTAGCAGCTTCATAAGTTGTTTACCCTTGCAAATGAGGCATGAATAGATTTTTGAAAGAATTTATTTCTTAAGTATTATTAAATTGATGTGATTAGGTTTTTAAATAATTTAAGCTTTGATTTTACGTAACTATAGTTTTAAAATGTTGATTTTTTTTTTTTTTTTTAAAGAAGTCTCATTAAAAATGTAAAAGAAAAAAGCTACTAATTTAATGAAAATTTATAATTTCTTTTTTTTTCCTTTTCCTAGATTACAAATAATTTTTCAATATACACCAGAAATGTAGTTTGACTTATAGATAAAAATTCAATTTTTTTTTTTTTTTCAATTTTGCTTAAGAATTAAGAGAGGGGGGGGGGGTCGACCTATACAATGATATCATGCAGATATGTATCATATCCAAATACAGAAATTTAAAAATGACTGCCATCTTCGGGCATATACTACATGATAGCCAAAAATGTTTCTAATATAATTTTGTGACCAAGAAGGACAAAAATTCAAACCTTACCTGTGTATTATAGCCTATGGGCACAAAACCCGCGGCAGAGGGGTTTAACGTGGGCTTTTGCACATTATTCTGTGAGGTCTGAGGAACCCCACTGGCCTAAAAGAAAAAAAATGACTTACACACATTTTACTTATATAATACATGTTTCAGATATATAAACTTTTAACGTAAAATTAAAATAATTTAATTTCTACATAGGCTTAATTATCAGAAAGCGAAGTAAAAATTATAATAAATTTTACTTTAAAAATTTTATAATGCATAATCTATCTTAGCCTTCAAGGTTGATGCAGCTGTTCACATTAGGGATGCAACGAATAGTGGTTTGGTCAAATAACCAAACGCCAATTATTAAGCCAAATTATAGCCGAATATTCGGCCGCCAAATAATCAACTTGTTTTTGTCTAAAAACAAAATATAGTATGCACTACATTTCATGATGCTACTCTTACAAACAAGGTCCAGGTACCCAAATAGGCATGGGTATAAATAAGTAACAGCGAGCATTCTCTTATGAAATTTTTTTTTTTCTTCATTTAAATTTTATCAAAATTCTTACAAAAAATAATAAGTAAAATTTAGTGGTGAGAAACTGCCCGCTGACGTCTAGATTTTTACACCCCTGCTCATAGATACTGTTAGAAAAACAGTCCTAAAATCAGCATTGAAATATGCATTCTAGACGGTAATATAAATAATTGCAAATTTGCATATTGAATGCATTGCACAGTTTTCAATAATGCATTTTTATATGAAACAAACAAAACAATTTCTGTAATAAAACATTTTGTAAGTAGTTTTTGTCCTCTTTTCTGTATAAATGGTATATTAATAAGTAAAAGACATCCCTCTATCTCTAAACTTACAAAATCCATCACCTGTAAATGTCTGCCTAACCTTAAGTGTGCAGGGCTTGAAATTCAATTTTTCGAAGGAGGGGAGTCTCCCTACCAACATTTGTAAATGGAGGGGAGTTTGGTTGTTTGGGAGGGAGAAAATTTTTTTTAAACCCGCCATTATTATGTGCTATTTAAAGAATTACCAGAATAGAGACATAAAAAAATATCACTGAAGCAGTTTTAATCAACAATTCAGAATAATTATGCGAAATGTGGAAAAAAAACTTTTATACTGTCTAGTTTTTACTGGTGGTAAATCCCCCCCCCCCCCCTGGTGCTAATTATTTTTGTCACAGGTCTAATTATTGTATTAATAATAATTAAAACTTCTAATTAATTTAATAAATTTATATTTATAATTAATTGTTATAACCAATATTATTTTTCTGTATAATAAATGTGCAAGATACAAATTTAATCATAAAATAATACTTATTTGAGTGTAGAAAATAAAAGTATCACTATTATTTGCATTTCTTTAAAAAGGGGGCAAGTCAAATTCATCGAAAGAGACTTTCTTAAAAAATGAATACTTTGTTGAGTAAAGGGATACTTTTTGTTTAATGAATGGCTGCTTTCAGGAATTGCATTCACTCAAAAAGATTTGGAGCTGTCAGAAACTGATTTTAGAGCAGCAAAGAAAAAAATATATATTGAAGCAGGAAAATTAGTTTGTTGAACAGAAAAAAGAACTCCCCGTAATATTGTTTTTGGGGGGAGGAAGGGAAGAGAGGTTCCCTTTGACAAAAGTTGCATTTTTTCACTATCTTTTGATGAAATCTGTCGTTTTTTACGAACTTTTCACGAAATCTGCCGTTTTTTCGGGTTTTTTTTGACGAAATTTACCGCTTTTTCGTGAATTTTATGAGGCAATTTGCCGTTTTTTCGCGATCTTTTGATGAAATATGATGCTTTATCGAGATTTTTTTACAAAAATTGCCGTTTTTCGCGATATTTTTGAGAAATTTGTTGTTTAGAGTGAATCTTTTGTCGAAATTTGTCGTTTTTCGCGGTTTTTGGACGAAATTTGATGTTTTTTTCGTGAATTTTCTGAGGAAATTAGCCATTTTTCCGCGATCTTTTAATGAAATCTGATGTTTTATCGCAATTTTTTTTTTTACGAAAGTTGCCGTTTTTCGTGATATTTTGGAGGAATTTGTCGTTTATAGTGAATATTTTGTCGAAATTTGTCGTTTTTCCCGATTTTTTTTTTTTTACGAAAATTGCTGTTTGTCGCGATTTTTGGACGAAATTTGACGTTTTTTCACGATCTTTTTGACGAAAACTGCTGTTTTACAGAATTCTGTCACGAAATTAGGCATTCTTTCGAGAATCTTTTGACGAAATTTGCCGGAAATTAGTCGTCTTTTCACGATCTTTTAACAATATTTGCCGTTTTTTAGCAAACTTTTACGAAATCACGCGTCTTATGAAACGTGCAATAGCTGTTTCTTTTGTGTGTCACATCCGATCTTTTGCGTAATTTACGCGCAATAACGCGTCCGCGGCATCACTGTTTCATAATTTTTGGAATTGAATATGTTATGTTTTGTGTGTGGGGGGGGGGGGGGGGGGGAGGGGAAATTCGGAACAGAATCACCTCTATTTCGCCGCGGAAAATAGAACGAAACTCGTCAATCGATTGCAGGAAAAAAAATTGCAAAATTTGTCAATCAGTCGCGGAAAAAATCGGGATTTTCAATGATTTTTCGCTGTAAAAAAACTCGCAAAATGTGTCGATTACTCGCACGAAAATACAATAAAATTCGCAAAACGCTCGTGGGAGTTGATCATATTTTTCAAAATGCAAAATTGTTTCGGCGGGAGCCTACCGTCCACGTTATTCTTTTGGGCGGGATTTCAAAATTTTGGGCGCGAATCCCGCCATCCCGCCCTGAAATTCAAGCCCTGGTGTGTCATTAAAAAATATATTGTAATAGCTTATTTTTCCAAAAATAGTATTTTTTAATATTATTTAAAAAATTTTAAATTAGGTTTTATATAATTATACTTTTAGTTTAATTCTTTTACATAGTTAATGTTCTTTAATTTTGAGCATGTCACGAAAGTTTGAAACATTATAATAGCCACTGATTTTAAAAAGTGGCCATTAATGAAACTGAGCCTACCAACCACTGGCTATTAATTTAATTTCCTACTTTTCACCAATACACTTTTATAATATTCAGGTGTCGGGAATTCGTAAAAAATTCAGCCAAGGATTTAATTCACCAGCCTCTAGATGTAACACACAGGCAGTTGAAAATAGTGTTAACCAAAATCTTGCACAATTACAGACGAAATTACTATTACTACAACCCATTTTCGTATTTCTTTTTTTTCCAAAATATCAAGAAACGGTACTACTAGGTTATCCCGTCGACCAAAAAACAATTGCCAAAAAGTAAGATTAAATGCCAATAATGGAGGATCGTTATTGTAACCATGTGTGCAAGTTTGAAATTTTGCCAAAACTGAAAATATTTTGAATCACCCCCCCCCCCCCTCACGAGGTAACAATAAGCACATGCATGATTCAAGTATTTTCCACGAACGTTTGACGAAATTCACCTTTTTCTAAGATTTTTTGACAGGAATCCCGTCTCTATCGCAGTCTTTAGACCAAAAATCGCATTTTTTGCAATCATTTGGCAAAAATTTGCGCCTTTTTCGCAATCCTTTGTCAAAAGTTCACGACTTTTTTGTAATCAACTGACAAAAATTTGCGACTTTTCGGGATTTTTTGACAAAAATTCGCGATCTTTAGACAAGATTGTGTCTTTTCCACGATCTTTTGACAAAAGTCGCATCTTTTCCTCGGTCTCTTGACAAAAAGCCGCATTTTCTCGTCAATTCTGACAAAAAATTGTGTTTTTTTCCGCTATCACTTGACGAAAATCGCATCCTTTTTGCGATTCCTTGTAAGAGACAGGTATTTTTGCGATCTTTTGACAGGAATAGTGTTTACTTTGCTATTTTTTGAAAATAAAAAACACGTCTCTTTTTGCGATCTTTTGTCAGAAATAGTGCTTTTTTATGCCATCTTTTGACAAAAATCACAAATTATCGGCAATTTTTTGACAAAAAATGCGTCTTTTTACGATGTTTTGAATGAAATAGGGCTTTTTCCTGCGATCTTTTGGCAGAAATAATGCCTTTTTTCACAATCATTTGACACAAATCACGTTTTTTTCATATTATTTTGACAAAAATCGTGTCTTTTTTCGTGATCTTTTGTAAAAAAAAACATGTCATTTTTCGCTGTCGGAGATTTTTCCGTGCAGCTTCCGTCCTTGGAAACTTTTAAAAGACGGAATTCCGTCCTGTAGACGGAAAACTTGCACCCATGAATGTAACATTCAATGACATTAAATACAATTTAAGTATTTAAAACATCATAAAGAGATTTTTATTTCGACTTTTTATTTATATTTTTATCAATATTCTACTAATCATTTGTTTTTTTTTCATTATTTAAAATAAAAAAATAAATTGATATGTATAATTTGCCTATTAATTTGGCGATTTGTATAATTTGGCGAAATTGGTCGACGGGATAACCTAGAAGTACCCCAGAAACATATATAACAGAGGTAAGCTTAATATATGAAAGAACTTAGTATCATGTTCAGGGTTAGAAATTGGAAGTATTAAATAAGACATCAAATGACGCCTACAATTTTTTTTCTAGGTGCCAAACAACATATCATGGTTGCAATTTTACGGTGTATCATATTTTCTCATTTCTTTTCGCAACCATATTTTATGTGTTAAGGAAGAGGGAGGTGTATAAAAGAAATTATTAGTTCTTTTGCGATCTTTTAACGAAATTTTCCTTTTTTTTTTTTTACAATTCTCAGACGAAATTCGCACTTTTTTCGCAATCGGCCATTTTTTGGGAATTTTGGCGAAATTTGCCAATTTTTCGACGAAAATTATCGTTTTATCTCAATTTTTTGACAAAATGAGTCATTTTTTGAAGAAATTAATAGCTTTTTGCGATCTTTTAACGATATTTGCTATTTTTAGCGATCCATAGACGAAACTCAGGCCTTTTTTCGCAATCTTTTGATGAAATCGACCGTTTTTTGGAATTTTTTGACGAAATTTGGCGTTTTCTGCAATTTTTTGAAGAAATATGCCATTTTTCGCAATCTTTTGACGAAATCGGCCAGGTTTTTTTTTTTCCAGAAATTTTTGACAAAATGTATCGTTTTCTCGCAAATTTTTGATGAAATCTGTCATTTTTTGAAGAAATTGGTCATTTTTCATGATTTTTATGACGAATTTTTTTTTTTTTTTTTGCGATCTTTTGACAAAATTTGTCATTTTTGCGATTCTAAGACGAAATTCGGGCCTTTTTCTGCAATTTTTTGACGATATCAGTGTTTGAGAATTTTTCAACAATTTCGGCCGGTTTTTCGGGAATTTTTGACGATATTACGTGTTTTACATTTATGGACGCGTAAGAGTTATTTTTTTTTGCATTTTGTCTCCGATATTTTGCGTAATTTATGTGATATAGCACATACGCGTAATTTCTTAGAACATTTGGTAAACAAAAGTTAAAGTAAAAAAAAAGCTAGGTGTCATATTTGACGACTAGGTATAATTTTGTAGTCGTCAAATGCAATGATTTAGTTGCATCTGGCGACTAACGACCGCTAATTTCTAACCCTGATCATGTTTACACAGTAATAATTTGGAAGGCTAAAATATCTAGATTTAAAAAGTGTCTCTGATAACGTCTCTATTCCTTACAGTTTTTTAAAAATTAAAAATGCACACCCCTTGTCAGAAAATCCACTCACCGCTGGAGAGCAAAATGATATTTCCCTACCCTGATAATATTAATTATTAAGAATCCTATTTATTTCAATGTTTAATGAATATATTTAATGCACATAAGAATAATAAAACACTGTACTCTGTACTCCTGCAGACAATTTTTATTTCACTAAACTGCTATGGTAGAGACTACCATATCTTTCTGCCAATGGACATACAGATCAACCTCAGCTATCCATTAAAAAAAAAAAAAAAAAAAAAAAAAAAAAATTTTTTGAAATGCAATTTCTCACATAGAATTAATATTTTATTAGCAAATATGTCTTCTTGCATGACTGAAAATATTTTTTAGTTTCTTAAAAGTACTTCATTATTTTATTTTTAAATTCATTCTTTTTTATTTTTAAAACCTTCTTAAACAATATTCAGTCAGTTTTTACTATGCAAAGCAACTTTTTAATGTAAAAAGAGAAAATTGCACTTTCTTTTTACTAAGACGAAAAAAGAATGCAAATAAAAAAAAAGGGGGGGGGGGGCAAGGAGGGTGCTCGTGCTGTTTTTCTTCATGAAGAACAGTTGGTGCTATTTTGTAAACCAAAGGACAGATGGGACGCAACATATCCCTAAAATTCCCTGGGAGAAACTGTGACTGATTCAATACTTAAAAGTTTACAATGGTAAAAATATAATTGAATGATGAAATAAGGAGAGAGATACAGGGGGGGGGGGGGGATAAAATTTACAAAACGTGTAAAACGAGCTAACTTTGAAAATAAAATAACATAATAGTTATATTAGAAATAAATGTAAAATCACTTGATACAACATACAAACATAAAATATATTTTTAGATATTAACAAAATAACTTCAAGGAGGACAAAATAATTTGTTAAAGATTTAGAACAGATTCACTATTTCAACTTCAACTCTTGCTTCAACCCAGGTGTATTTTATTCTTCTTAGATATCAATATTCAAAATTAAACATTTAAAATACAAAATTATCACATTTAAGAACATTATATATAACATTTACAGAAAATGGGTAAAGTGGGAGTTACTTAGCAAAATTATAGTTTTAGACAATCACTCACAGTTTACTAATTTAGTATATGTTAATGCAAGAAAAAACTCAATAAATAATTGTATGAGGTACCAAAACACATTTTAATGCAACTTAATCAAATTTTAATAAACTGTTGTCTAGTGTTCACTCTACCAAAAAAAAAAAAAAGAAAAGAAAAGGCGGCATGGTGTTATTCACTAAAAAGGGCACTACTTCAGCAGAAAAAGGACACTTTTGCAATAAAAAATTTATTATTGCTTTTAGAAAGAAAAAAAGAAAGCGAGAAAATACATAATTTTTAAATATGAGAAATCAAGTAACATTAATTTCGAATGATTTTATGGTATAAAAATTAAAAATACAATTAAATTAAAACACGATTGAATAATTTCATGTTCTTTTTCTTAAAGAAATGAAAAAAATCTATTATTTTTGGACACACATATTTAAAAATACTACGGAATAAAAAAATTATTTTTTAAAAATCTCTGGGTAAAACCAGTGCTGCATTTTACTACTTTTAAAAAGGGCTCTTACTGCACTCTTCAAAAATGCCCTAGAATAAACACTACTGTTATCATTTTAGGGGAAAGAATATAAAATTTCTAACATCCTACTTTAAAAAAGTAAGACAAATCACATTTGTCGTACAATATGAGGGGAAAAACCCCCGAGTTGGGCTTCAAAAATTAAATATACTATTTTTAAAAAGTTATTAAATATTACTTCAAGTACTTCAATCGGGAAGTTGAAAGAGAAATTAAGTTACCTGTCAAAATCACATGGTACTTAACAAATAATCAAAATTAGTATAATGTAAACAAAGAGTTGAGAGGAGCTAAAAGGAGCTAAAGTGCTTCCTGCTAGGAGCTAAACTGCTTCCTGCTAAAATAGAAATTCAGCATGTTAAAAGCGAAAGAATCTTTGCGAGGAAAAGTTTACGAATATTTTACTCTTTACTTTTGGGTTTGAGATTATAGAAAGCGACTGAAACCGGAAAACATAGCTTCGGCTTCTGTTTACAGCAATTTTATTAGTTTATAAACTTTCTGCTTAAATGTTACTTCAATTTAAATATTTGAGCTTTAATATTTCATGCCGATAAAATATAATATGCATTCACTAAATTTTAAAAATATGATCTACTAAAATTTATGCGAAATTGTACTTTTTTTTTTTTCAATTTGAAGTTAGGAAATTCAGTTGGTCTAATATGTTTAACTATAATATTTTGGACTTACAAAGTGTTGTTCAAATGCACTAAACGGTATCTATTTCTCGGTGAAATTAATATTTAATTTATGAAATTATTTAATAATTATAATAGTAACAAATGCTGAAATAAAAAAAGGGCATAGACAGCCTTTTTCCTAACATATAAATATTTAAAATTTCGGGGAAGTAAATGATTAATTATTAACATGAAATTTGGAAGCAAAGGGAAAACAGCTTTCTTTCCTCACAAAATGTAAATGAATAATAAATAATAGTACAATGTACAGTAAATAAATGATAATAAATTCCATTATTTAACTGATAAAAAAAAAGAAAGGCCGACTTCGTGGCAAGAAAATTGGAATTATTTTATTAATTTCCATGAATTATTAAGAAATATATCTTTTAAATAATCAACAATTAATAAAAAAAATTCTAAAATTAAAATATTTGTTAAGATATAGAAAATAAAATTACATATGTCGCCTTTCATCCCATGAAAAACGTTTTAAAATTTAGAACAATAATTTTAGAAAAAAATCTTTTCAAATCGTCAATTAAATTTAATAAGCGTGTAATTAATTATTTACTTGATTATTTTAAGAAAATAGTTGAAAAAGGAAAATCTCTCTCTAAATCTGCCATAAATTTATTCAATTAATAATTACATAAAAAAAGAAAGAAAATGCTCGCAAATAGGAAAAGACGGTCAAATAGATACTTCTTCATCTAACAAATAAAAATTTTGATAAAGTAAATGATTAATTATGAAATTGGGAAATCAGCTTTTTTTTAATATATAAAAGAGCATAATCTCTATAAATAAAAGGAATTCTGAGGATAATTAATTAATTGAGGCACAGGGGAAAGCAAATCTTGGCAATGCGCCAACTCGGTCCAGAGGAAGCAAATCTTGGCAATGCGCCAACTCGGTCCAGAGGAAGCAAATCTTGGCAATGCGCCAACTCGGTCCAGAGGTATAAAAGCAAGATAGAAAAAAACGCGCAGGTCTGTGCATTCAAGTACAACCACCCATATGTATATGCTGAAAGTTTGTTCTGACGCTCACCCGACGCACGTGGAGTGCCGATGGTCCGGGGAGAGTCACCGGGGGATCCGTCGCCAGCTGAGAGAGAAGCGTAGAGTCACCGGGGGATCCGTCGCCAGCTGAGAGAGAAGCGTACCATACACATAAATTATTAAATAAACTTTCAAATTAAGCCCGGCGAAGCGGGCTGCGTATGCTAGTAAACAGTAATAAATTTCATTCCGTTTTTAATTTACACACACACATGCACAAAAAAAAAGGGGGGGTTAGCTTGATAGAAAAGACTAGAATCATTTTATTAATTTCTGGGGATTATTAAGAAAGCCTTTTTTATATATAATAATCAGAAACAAAAATTATTTAAATAAAATATGGCTTAGATGCAGTATCTTCCCGCGAGCCGCCATTTTTTCCCCCGTTATTGTTATATACATTATTATTATACTTAAAACCACAAAATGCAACTGAAATGATTTTATTTAATGATTGAATTATGCATTTCAAAAAATGATATGAAATTAAACAAGATACAGAATATCGAATTATATATGTTGCCTTTCATCCCATAAAGAGAATGCTTAAAATTTTAAGAAAATAATTATCTTTAGAAAAATATATACACATATTAAATTATATTATCACTTAAATTTGATAAGAGAACAATTAATTATTCCTTTGAAAAGGGATTCTTTTAAAAAAGTGTTTGAAAGGGAAAATTTTAGAAATGCAATAATAATAAGTACGTAGAATATTCAATTAATAATACATGCTCAAATTTTATTTTATACTATAATGAAAAAAACTAAGAAGCTTGGTGTTTTTTTTAATTAAAAAACATCTAATTAAAATTAATAAATTTTATGCATATGTATATTTAAATAATATGAATGGGTATTATTTGTTTTTACATTTCGGCTTAAATAGAGCACGATTTCATTTTAATGTTAACTTAATTACGTAACTATTGTCTACATTTAATGTTTAAAAGAATATTATCTGCTAAATTTAAATAAAGGTGTTTCTAATTCCTATATCTATCGCATGCTAAATTTATGTAAAGAAAAAGTATGTGCTAAAAAAGCAAGATAAAGAATTTTGCTATTTTTTTATATTAAATTAAATTATAACTTTTCCGATATCACATAATGAATTTATCCAAAAACAGTGCCTAAACTAAAGAAAATATAGAAGTAATATATAGAATGATCTATGCAGTGTGTAGTAAGTGTTTGAAAGGGGGGGGGGATATTATTAAAAAATATATAAAGCGAACTCTTAAATGATATCAATCTATTTTCACAAATTACATAGTTAATTTATCATCTGAAATATTATTTTAATTAACAAAAGCCGTTATTTAGTAAGACTCATGCATTACTCACCTGAGTATTTTTTACTTGAGCTGATGACATGATAAACTTGATACTCGATAGTTACTACACGGGAGACTGGACTAGACCAAGACTACTTGAAACTCGAGCAGGTGACGTACACTGTTGAACTCCAAAAAGTAAATGAGAATGAGACGAGATAAGAAAAGAAAGAAAGACCACTTTGGCAAGAATCCCCTCCTGACACATTCTAACCAATGGGAATTGGGATTTTTAACCACGTGGTATTTAGTGGTCCACAACATTGACGTCATAATGCGCACAACGGATTCTGATTATGCTTATTTCTGACACCTGTAATGGATATGGAAATGACATCATAATTTTACCCTATTACAGGTATCTTAAAATACATATATGAGAAAAGTGATGGGTTCCTGATTCGTTTACTAATTGTATTCCGTATCACTTGACATTATAAGGGGGGAAAAATGGAAATAAATTCATTCATAATAAATTACTATTCTACGTCTACGGCTTACAAATTGCTATTCTATTAATAAGTAAAAAAGTCATTTACGTTTTTAATTAAAGTTAATGAAGCAAATAAACTCTTATTAAAAAAAAAAGATGAGGAAAAATACCTAAGAAAATACCAAATGTATGAGCTAAAACACATGATTTTGGTATTTTCTTATACACTTCTTATCTAAATTTATGTGTTAGATAACACTTAATTTTAATATTCTCTTGTATATTCCTATTTAAAACCATTAAATTCGAAGTGGGGGGAGGTCGATACATAATTAATTTTTATGTTTGTATAGCTTTGAATGGAATTTCAAACGTGCATCAATATCATGCAGCTAACACGCATTTACTTTGAATTAGTTTTCTGTTCATTTTTCTTCAAGACATAATTAATCGAAATACAATCGACAATATTTTATTTCGACATTTTCCAAATTTTTATGAATAAAACTTAAGAGAAAATCGAAAAAGTGAAAAAAAAGGAGGGATGTAGAGACTAGAGAAGAAACTCAGCTATCCTATGGAAAAAAAAAAAAAAAAAAAAAAAAAAAAAAAAAAAAAAGTGTGATTTGGGGGGGGGGGGGGTAAGTGTGATTGCAGATAGCACAGAAGGTTTCGTTTAATATTTCTTTCAAAACAAGTCATCTTTTAATTCATAAATCCAAATTGTTAATTTATAATTATTAAATTGTTACATATATGGTATCATCAACAAATTTAATTTTAAAATAATTATAAAAGGAAGTTATTTATTTTTTATCAAATTAAAAATGTTCAAATCAAACGCCAAACTATCTACACATATGCATACGTCATTTTACGAAAGGCAACACTTTGAAATTTGAAACGAAATTTCAGTTTTGCGTTTTTTGCTACTACAAATTTTTAAACTTCTAAACATTGTATATTTTCAATTTTTACGTCGTCGTATAGAGAAAAAAAATGCACTTTTAAATGGAATCTGCCTTAGTCAATGTGTGAAAAGCGTATCTTAATTGGTTTTTGAGATATTATTATTATTATTATTATTATTTGTAATATTTAATACAATTTTTATAATCGTAGAAACATAAGTACGCCATTTCTATTAAAAGCAAAGGGAAATAATTTTTATATCTATTTAAATTTGCGTGCAACAATTGTTTTCAGCTTTAAGCACACAAAATTTGAACTCCCTAACTTATATAGTGTTTGTGTACGGACTCTGTTACAGACAGACAGAGGACAGTGATGAATAAGGTTTCGTTTCATACACAAAACCCTTAAAAAATGCCCAAATGCAAACGAGATATTAGAAAATAATCTTTTTATAGGTTTAGCATTAGCTCCACAAGTGTGTTCCGCAAGCAGGGGTAGAAGTCCTAAATCACTTATGGAGAATAAATGTTAGTATTTTTCCAAAATATCAGAGGGGAAAAAAATGTTGCTAGTTAAATCTATTCTCAATTCTCCTGCTCAACAACGCAAAATTTTCGGACATATTTCCTGACTCATTTTCTAACGTAATGATATCAAATTGGCAAGCCTGACTATTAAAATATTTTTCCGTTTTCCAATTTTTGCTAAATAAATTACTTACATTACAGTTATAAGCAGTTGTGATTACGTGAAGACTGCTTTTTCAAACAGCTCATGATATCGTGTCAGGAAATTCTGTTCAAAACGTCAACTTTATAAGTACATTTTTTGAAAGATCTACCATCGGTCTGATCTGATTACGATCTGATATCGGTTAATTTCACGGATTTCCAAACAAAAATATATCCGAAAGTAGTTCTTTAGTATTTGGAAACAGCCTTAAGGGGGGTGGGTGGGGGACCAAGACACAAAAATGATAAGATTTTCAAAAATATTTTATTGCATCAAAACAGTCTCTGTTTTTCTGTTTTTTCCAACTGATGACGGTTAAATCATATTTATATGTTAATTAAAATTGGATTTCCCCCCCCCCCCCCAAAATATAGCTTTCAAGCTGTGACTGTCATGGAGACGACTTCTTGTGAAAATACGTTTTTTTTTTTTGCATGAAAGGTTTTTCACCATTTCTCGTATCTAAATTGAAATAAGTCAAGAACCATTAAATATAAATCATTCAAATTTGGAACACATCTTCTTTCAATCGTTTTAACTTAATTTTGATTCAGCAAATTTAAAACAGAAATTTACGTCTAAAAATGTGATTAAAGAAATAATAAGTTTGATACATACATATATATATATATATATTACTTTTTAATTTCTTTTTTTTTTTAATTAACATTTTAAAAATACTGAATGAAAATTAAAACTTACATATTTCTGTTTAATTAAATGAAAAGATTCTGAATTTTGACAAATAAAATTTCGCGTTACACAACGATTTTAAGTTACCCCACTTAAAAAAAAAAAAAAAGAAAAAAAAAATATATATATATATATATAAAATACTTTTTTGTTTCTTTGAAAAGTTTTGTAATATAATTACCATTAAAAAAAAAAAAAAAAAAATCAAAATTCTAACTCGATAAATTAAAATAACAATAATAATAATGTATTCTTTCCTTCCGATGTGTTCCCCTTCCTACCCTACAGGGCCATAGCTAAAGAACTGCTCGGGGCACCTTAGCCCCCTCTAAAATATTTTGAGCCTCCCTTGGAAAAGATTCCAAGGTTACTAAATAAATTTCTGTTCCAAAATTCCAAGTTCAATTCAGTTCAAATAAAAAAAAGAGTGCTGCCCAGTTAAACTGATGGCACAGAGCTCACAGGCTATGCAGACTAATTGTATATTACAGCCATATATAATAACGCCTTTCGAAAAAAATAAGGAAGTACCCCCCCCCCCCACATTTCCTTTCTTTATACTTAATCATTGAAGCCCCAAAGCTAAACATAGATACGCCTTATCATATAATAAACCTGTATCCAAAATTTGAAGCAAGTCGAATAATTCTGCATAAAAACAAATTTAAGTAATTTATGGAACGTTGTCCCCGGTTCCCTCCTTTATAATTAACCATTAAACCTCCAAAACTGTTCAGAAATTCAACTTATCAGAAAGAACCTACATCCAAAATTTAAAGCAAATCGGATAACTCTACATAAAACTCTATTTAGCTAGCTTAAGGGGGAGGTAATCGCCCGTGCCTCCCTTTATAATTAACAAAAGAAATACCCCAACAAATGAGCGAAGCTTCTTATTGCTATGAACCTGTATCCAAAAATTAAAACAAATCGATTAATTCTGCATGAAAAACCATTTACAGGAATTATGAGGGGTAGTTTCCCCTATCCTCCCTTTATACTTATCCAGTAAATTCCAAAAAGAAATCAGGGAAGCGCGTTTTCAGAATAAACCTATATACAGAATTTGAAACATATTGGTAAATTTTGAGTGAAAACCCTAAATTAAGACGGGGGGATTACCCCCCCCCCCATTCCCCCTCTTTAAACTTATCCAATGAACATCCAATACTAATCACGGAGGCACCTTATTAGATAGATACTACATCTAAGATTTGAACGAAATCTACTAATTCTGCATGGAAAACCCATTTATATAAATTAAGGTGAGGGGCAAAAGCCCCCGTTCCCCTTCTTATACTTATCGAATGAACTCTCAAAACTAATCAGGGAAGCGTCTTACCATAATAAGCCTATATCCAAAATTTCATGTAAATCGGATATTTTTATCATGAGTTATCGCGTTACGTACGAACGTTCGCACATACATGGGTGATTCTACGATAAGAGGTAATTTGTACGGCAATCCGTTTAAAGCAGATTTTTTATTCTATATGTTGCTATTTTTTGCAATGAATCGCATCATCTTAATATACTTTATTAAATAACATGACGATTGAATGCCTAATTAAAACACATTTTTCTGAAATTTCTTACAAAGTCTAAAAAAGTCTCTCCCCTGGCATGTCCCCTTGCCGGTTTCAATTTAACTTTCAAACAATACAGATATTTTTTCCGTCAGATGCTAAGCTAAAGTATGTTTAATTGGAATTTAAGTAATTATACTTACGTATTATAAAATAAAAAATAATTTAATTTTGTTAATTTCAAATAATTTTTAAAATTAACTTTTGTCCCGCTTTTTTTGTGTATCTACCCTGTCAAATTTCGTTCCGCTGAAACAAATATAAATTCAAGGATGGTTATACTGGAAGTAGTGTTTAAGGATATCTATCGGCTTGAAGTTAGCAATACTAAACGTGCAAGCCATATAAGCGTCGCCATTTTTAGTTGTTGCGATTTGACCGTGCGGTGTAGTGGTTTCGCACGGTGGGCGTGTATCTCCCCTGGTAAGTCGTAAAACTTATAATATTCCTTTAATTCAATTGCATTTACTGCCCTAATTAAACAATACGGTAATAATTATAGTGAAATACACAATTAACCCAAAAACTAATTCAGTCAGTTAAAAATTTTGAATTTACATGAAAATGTCTCTCCCCTGCCGTATTTCCCCTGGCAAGATAACTGCCAGGCGAGCGAGTCACTGACCATAAAAAGTTATAAAGTATGTATAAAGTGACTTGCCCTTATATGAAAAAGTAAATAAACGGGAAAAAAATCATAATTTAAAGGTTTTTTATGAAACTCAAACTTTTCTCTTTGGCCGAATTCTCTATGTTTTTGAACCTCTTATCGTAGAATCACCCACATACAGAACGGGCGGGCACATAAGCTCTCAGGCTTTGATAGCCTGTGAGCTAAAAACTAATTCAATATTGAGGCCCCTTTCACAGTTTTGTAGAAATACTAAATTGTAACAAAAATAAGTGTTTCAACACTCGCTCATTTTATTTGCATGTATGAAGCTAACATGATGTTTAATATTGCACTACTTATACTCTCGAATTTTTCATCATTCTATTCTTTTTTTTAGCATAAAATGAAGTTATTACAACAGTTTAATAAGAATCATAGTACCTACAGTGTGAATATGCACTAATTTATGCGTCAGAGAGAGAAAATATGAGACCCCTTCTATTTTCTTGACCCCCCCCCCCCCTATTATTCAATTCTACCTACGGCCCTGCTCCCCCATGCTATTACTTATGACGGCCAAATGTAGATTTTTTCAGAAGATTTCAATGCACGTAAAAGTCAGGGCCCGATTACCACGTTTTGGTGACCAGGGCACTATCAATTTTTCATGCTCTTTTAGATTGATTGATAAACTGATACTAGTTTTTTTTCATCTTACACAAGTATTCGAAAAATGTCAACTCAAAAAATTATATTTTCCAGAACATTAAAAAAGAAAATAAGATTATTTATTGAAATGTGTTTTTACTCATAAACTAAAATATGTTTTTGTCATTTCATCGTATTAACATCTCAAATATCACATTTTTTTTTCACAATTGTGATTTTTTAATGGAACTTTAGATAAAATTATGAAGAGTTTTGTGCCCCTCAGAAATTTTGTACTCAGGGCACGGGCCTCGGGTGCCCGTGCGATAGTCAGGGCCCGGTAAAATTGCAGAACAGATTTATTATAACTAATGCAATAATTCTAATCTTAGAAAGCCTATACTTTCTAGAATTTCTATAGTGGACTTTATTCTCCAGGGAGTGAGTATATGAAGTAGGAGGAGTCCAGCTCTCAGGACGTATTTACACCAATTTAAGAATGGATTAGTGTCTATATGAATGCTTGTCAAAAAGCAATGGCACGCCGTAACGTCAATCTCCCAGTAGAGCTTGCTAATTGTAAAGGGAGAAAGATAAGACATTTTTATTATTCTGTTTATCTATTTTTCTTTTGAAAATACATACTTGTGTTTAGTGATTTCACTTATAACAGGTGAGACATTGTGGATTTCCCCTAGATATGTAAAAGGTTTGATTTTCCAGGAAAGTACACAATGTAACCCTGGAATTCTTTTCAGGTGATATACGATACACAAGTGTCAGTGTTCTAGTTTTGATAATTTGAAAGAACCGTCTTACGAGCGCTTGCGCGGCAGGGGCGTGCGAAGATAATATTGCGCCCGTAGCGAAGTTATATTTTGGCGCCCCCCCCCCAGGGCCCGACTTAGACAGTGGGGGGCCCTGGGGCAAACATTATTAGGGGGGCTCCCTTCTAACTTAAAACCGTTCGTGAATCGATATATGTATCTTCGCAATCAAGTTACTAAAATTAAAATTCAAACCTCTTATATATATGTATAAATTTCGTACCAAATACATATATATACATAATAGCAGAAGATAGACAATTTTAACTATTAGCTTCTTTTTATAATTAACTAGTACTTTAAGGGAGCGTGGAGCACTCAAACAGAGGAGATAGTAGAAAAAAGGCCCCTTAAATCTGAAAAAAAAAAAAAAAAGAATTTTAGTCATATTTTGCCATTTTTTATCATTTGACACTCTTAAGGAAAAACTTTTCTCTCCTTGGAATTTTAGGGACAATTGCTCCGCATGCCCCTGCATTAGTCAGGCCCTGAGCCCCTCTCCTCAACTTTTTCTTGTGATAGACCAAAAATGACATTGGTAGTATACATTTGGCGCCCCCTAAATTTCCGCTCCCGGGGCAACCGCTCCTTTCGTCCCTCCTCCCCTTTCGCACGGCGCTGTTGCGCGGAACACCACACAAGTCCGGATTTTTAGGAGCGTTCGTTATCATATAAATATGCAGCGCCTACTAAACAGTGCAAAGAGCCTTCATCGAGGCCATTTCCATGCACAGGGTCGAAACTAGCCTTTTTTTGCACCCGGGGCAAACATGGATTTTGGCACCCCTCCCTTCCTCCATAAGCTATATCCACAAAGGGAATTTTACTACTTTTTTAATAGTCGACTTATTTTAAATTATGTAATCATTCAATAAAATCTTGTAAAGGAATAAAAAAGAATCGAAAAAAATTCCGCTTTATGCAGTATCCTTATGCCATATTACCCTTAGATTCTTCTGAGTTTTGGCATAACACAGACAGGTTCGATTTTAACAATATCGTCCTTAGCACAGAGAAAAATCGAAACACAAAATATTCATTTGGCGCCCCTTCGTTCTGGCACCCAGGGCACATGGCCCCTCTGACCCCCCCCCCCCTTTGCTTAGTTTCGGCTCTAGTGCACATCGTGGTAGGCGGAAAAAATCTCCCCGGAAAAAATCACCCCGGTAAAAATCTCCCCACAAAGAAAGGTAACCGAAAAATAAGGCTTTTTTTTAATTAAGATTGAAAAAGCCCACACATATGAATAACAAAGATTTGATGACTTTGATTATGGCATTTATAATTTCAAGTAAATCACGTGCTAATCACGTGTATTTCTACTGGAAACAATTACGGCATATCGTTTTATATATGCATATCCTTTAATAGTAAAAGCTCTATATCAAATAAGGTCCTACTTCCATGATTATCGCAAGGGCAAACGGGGAAGCTGCCCCAAACTCAAAGAAAGGACTTTGGGTGTATTGGGGTAGAGGGGGGGGGGGGATGATTACATAGACGAAGAGAAAAGGAATTTACTTTCAAAGAATCTGTTTATTATTCTGCTTTTTGAGTATTATTCTGCGGTTTGAATTTGAGTTACAGGAATGTAAAGTTGTTTTGTTATTTTGACAAGCTATATCACATAAATAGAATGATCTTTAGAATAAAAATATGTGCTTCGTTTCTATCTTTTTGTAATTGAAGAGAGAAAATGGCTTTGTAATCTGTATCAATGAAACTAAATGCACCTAGGAATGCAAATAAATGTTGAAATACCCCAAAACCTCGTGATTTGTCACAAAAGCTTCAGCTAAAGAATTTTTCATTTGTATTTTTCAGGGAACATTATAACGTTTGAGTAGCGGGGAATAAATTTTGCTTTTATGAGAGTTTTAATTCAAAATTAATTTAAAAATCAATAATAATTTTGACGGTTAAAAGAAAATGAATAACTGAAAAAAGAATGTTAAAACTGCTGTTAGCTTTCGTTTTTGTCAAAACTAAAAACTAAAACAAAATCACTTCACCTTTTTCATTTACGTATAAAAACATTTCATATTTATTTACTTAGAACAGGTGTCACAAATAAAAAATTAAAAAGTTGACATGTTTCGGTTCATTCATAAGAACCGTATTCATAACACATAAAATCAGTAGAAAACTAAATGACACTGGATATAAATATAATTTAAAAATATAATATAATATAATTTGATATATAATATAATTTAAAATTATTGAAAAAAGAATATCAAATTTAGAAAAATATTTATTTCTGCGCATACGTTACCTTTAAAATGAAAAGTTTTAAATTTATATTCAATATTTTTCTATTTTTATTAAAATTCAATATGTGTATGCAAACATTTTACCATTTATAAACTAATTCTAGTAATAACTTACTGCGTGAAAAAAGTCTTTTTATTGTTCATATTATGAAACATACATTACAAGATTAATTGATTTATCAGGACAAAAGATCTAATTTTTTGAATATTATTTAATAGAGATTTATTTATTTTTATAAATTTTTTGGAATCTAATTGATAATTTATTAGTCATTTAATGACTTTGAAATTTCTTGATATAAATTCATGATTTTTATATTGATTTTGGGAATCATAAAATAGATTTATTAGTTTTATAAATACTTGTAATTTAAATAAAGAATTAAATTTACTTATAATAATTTATAGCTAAATTAATGTGTATTATAATGTTTGAATTAGAGTAATTGCAGATGATTTTGTAAATAGCATATTGTTAAGTTAATTTGATGGTTTTTCACTTGTCATAACAGTTATCTTTTAAAAAATCAAATAATCCTGACTCTGCAAAAAAAGAGGCACAGCGTGAAATTTCATGGTTCTGTATCAGAGACAGATCTGTATTGTCTCTGTATTACAGAGAGTATACATCATGTATTGTGCTATCTTGGCTATTAGTTTTTAATAATCTAATGAGGTGATTACATTATTTCAATTTATTTAATACATTATAACCTAATAGCTATCTTATCTAGATGACTTTGTGATTTATTTGAATAAATGTGGATAATCATTATTTTCAATGCATGTTACACATAGTTAATATTTTTAGATATATTTTTTTTTTTTCCCCCAGCTAAACCTTTTTTCTCTTTTTCTTCGTTTAATTTTCTTTTTGTTTATCATGAACAGGAGCATTCTTTAATATTGATTTATATTTTATATGTTCTTCAATAGTATGTGATTCAAAGTGATGTATTTCAAAGTTATATAAAATTTAAAATATTCTCAGTTGGACACATGTAAATTCTCCTGATAATTAATTTTTATTTGATTAAAATTTATGCTATTATATAACATTTTACTATAATTAATTAGAATGCTGTGAACATTGATATGAACATATTGTCTTTATTGTTATTTAAATTTCGATGGAATTTTATTTAATTTTCATTATTCATAACTATCCGTCTCTTTGCTTTTAAAGAATATATATTATAAATAATTTCCGAATCACTTCGTATCCGAAAGAAGCATTAACTAGCCTTTTATTTTTTATGAAAGAATTAAAACATTATTAACTAAGATTGGATTACAGTGATGGAATTAAACACAAAAAAACATTTTAATTCGAAGCATTACAGTAGTTTTTACACAAAGTCTGAGTCATAAAAAAGACCACACTTGAAAATCTCTCTTGTTATTTTTAATATTTGAAAGTGTTTATTATCAGTGGCGTAGGAACTTTGAAAAAACAGGGGGAGCTGAAGCATCAGCGCCGTGCAAAAATTGGGGGCGAATGGGGCGGTCGCCCCGGGCGTGGAATTTTAGAAAAGTTCCAAATTTGTACTACCAACGCCATTTTTTGGCTTGTCAGAAAAAAAAGTTGAGGTAAAGCAGCTCCAAACTGAAACTTTGCCCTTAACGCAGTTTTCTTTTCGCACGCCCCTGCGGAGCATATTGTTAAAAGCTAGTGGCGAGGATCATTTCATTCATTTCGGAAGGTTTCTTCTGTTGCACTTTTCACAAACAAGAGTATAAAATAGAAGCATATCAAAAGATCACAGACTTTTTAATCCAGTTTAAATAATTTATATTCGATATACACTAATGGCCATTAAAATTACTACACCATGAAGGTGACGTGCTACAGACGTGAAATTTAAACGACAGGAAGAAGATGCTGTGATATGCAAGTGATTAGCTTTTAAGGTCTAGACGAACAGTACTAGTTTTTATTACACTAAAAGAGCAATCAATCAATCATTGTTTTCGAACTGAACAAGGGTGAAACCTCGTTAAATGGTTTTTGAGGGACTGACCCTACCAATTTGACAAAGGAAGGGGAACTTTTATCTACTCCATCTTCGGTCGTAAACCTGTCAACTGATATTCTCCTCTTGAAGTTCAGATTCAGTGAACTAGAAGTGCAATTTATACATCAAAGCGCCGAAACGAAAGATCAAAGATAGCGCAAGAAGTTAGTGCGAAAAACTGCGTGTGTGCCCGCAGCCTTAAGCGTATTCTGATAAAGCATGTGCCGGTAGCGATACCTACAATGTGTTTAAATGAGGAAATTGTTCAGCTGGTTCCTGACACAGAAATTGCATTTGAGCGTTGTTGCCCGGTGAAAAATTGTTGTGATGGCTCGTGTAAGAAGGCGAAATGCGTACCAGCATGTTTCTGACTTTGATAAAGGTCGAATTGTAGCCTACAGGGATTGCGGTTTATCGTGTCGCAGTATTGCTGCTCGCGTTGGTCAAGATCCAATGACTGTTCGTGGAATATGGAATCTATGAATTCAGGACGGTAATACGGAAAGCCGTACGGGATCTCAACGGCTATCACTAGCAGCTGAGAAGACAGGCATGTTATCCGTATGGCCGTAATGGATCGTGCAACTACGTCACGAGTCCTGAGTCAAGAAATGGGGTCATTTGCAAGACAAAAAGTATCTGCACGAACAATTCGACGAAGTTTACAGTAGCATGGACTCTCAGCTCGGAGACCATGGCTGCGACTTCCATTGGTGCTGTGTCATAGACAGGAGCGCCTTCAATGGTGTGATCAAGGACGAACCTGGATGCACGAATGGCGAGGCGTCAATTTTTCAGATGAATCCAGGTTCTATTTACAGCATCATGATGGTCGCATTCGTGTTTGTCGACATCGTGGTGAACGAACATTAATAGCGTGAATTCGTCATCGTCCTACTGGCCCATCACCTGGCGTGATGGTATGGGAAGCCATTGGACACACGTCTCGGTCATCTCTTGTTCGTATTAACGGCACTTTGAACAGTGCACGCTACTTTTCTGCTATTTTACGACCCGTGTCTCTATCCTTTATTCGAAACCTGCGAAACCCTACGTTTCAGCAGGATAATGCCCGACCGCATATTTACGGAACGATACGGACCTTCCTTGATACGGAAAATGTTCGGATATTGCTTTGGCCAGCACGTTTCCCAGATTTCTCACCAACAGAAAATGTCTGATAAATGGGCGCCGAGCGACTGGCTCATAACCGTACGCCAGTCACTACGGTTGATGAACTGTGGCATCTTGTTGAAGCTGCCTAGGCAACTGTACCTGTACATGCCCTCCAATCTCTGTTTGACTCAATGCCCAGGCGTATAAGTGCTTTTATCACTGCCCGAGGTGGTTGTTCTGGGTACTGATTTCTCAGTGACCAAATTTCTTGAAAATTTAATCACTTGTTATTTCTATCATAATATATTTATCCAATAAATATCATTTTGTTATCTGCATTTCTTCCTGGTATAACAATTTTAATGGCCAGTAGTGTATTTGATGACATTTAATTTATGGACGATACCGAATAAAATATTCAAATTTCAGGCTTCTCCCACTCCCACTTACCAAAAGTTAAAGTTTTATTTCTGTTTTTTGGCTTACAAATTCTTTACAAACTCTTCCAAATCAATTTTAAAGGCTTCTTCTTTATAACTATGCAATAGCATCAAGTGATTGAGTCTATATTGATACATTGTTGTTCGGCGGTGTGTCTGTTTGAAGAAAAGCATTGAAAGCTCTCAGCTGTCATTAATGATATCGGAATAACAAAATAAATTGTGCCAAAAGGTAAACTTTAGAAAATAATTTGTTTACTAATCCTTGTGATCACATCATTTTAATTGTGATCGACAACGTATTTCTGTCAATTCCGTTTGGGACTAGTGTTGGTAAAAGTGTCAACTTTGCAGAAAGATTTGTCAAATCAAAATCCTCAGCATGTATTCTGAGCTTTTGTTTGAGATCTTTTGGCGTGGTTGAAGCTGTATTCGTGAATATGGATTCGATCTGTATGTGAGAATCAAAAGTTTTTTTATGCATTAGTAAGGTCAAGTGCTTCGCTAAAAACTCAATTTTTCTTATTGTGCTGGAGCGGAAGGATAGATTGTCTTAGAGCAAGATCCCAGGGCCCCCAGACGTTACTTATTTTCTCACAAGTAAAATGTATTGGATAAAGTAGTGTTAGTACGTGCTATGAAGGTAGTGATACCAGCTAGCTTGGACCGACGGCCAATTTACGGATACCAGGTACCAAAGGTAGGTAAAAACACTACGAACTTCTCTTATTTTCTCAGGCTTGATTTTTATATATGATGCTCAGGGAACTCACAAGCTTACTTTATGAGAGCTCCCAGACCAATTGCATGGGCCAAACATCTTCCCAAACATACAAAAGAAGCGCTTTCATCTCAACTTACCGAAGTAATCCATTTTAAGATAATAAAGCAAATAAACTGAAAAAAGAATACTGATTTTAAATAAAATCGTCTGAATTTAATCAATGTTTTTTATTGAATGTCCGTTATGAATTGGTAATACTTAAAGGGGAATTAATTTGAAATATTCCAATATTTTGAATTACTTGAATAAATATTCTAATATTTTCACTTTTCAAAATATATATTTTTTAAATTAATCTTTTAAAAATGATATTAATATTAAAATATTGCTTAATTATTACTAAAGACTTCCATTAGACCATTAATCACATAGGTTTTATGAAACTATGTTATAAAACTATCTAATTATCACGCTCGCGCTCATACTCATAGCGACTCTTTATGTATGTCTGGGAAGATGTTTGGCCCATGCAATTGGTCTGGGAGTTTACATAAAGCATTGAAATAGTTCCCTGTGTATCGTATATAAAAATCAAGACTGAGAAAATAAGAAAAGTTCGTAGTGTTTTTACCTACCTTTGGTACCTGGTACCTGTAAATTGGCCGTCGGTCCAAGCTAGCAGGTATCGCTACGCTCATAGCACGTACTAACACTACTTTATCCAATACATTTTACTTGTGAGAAAATAAGTAATGTCTGGGGGCTCTGGGATCTTGGACTATCTGTTTTTATCTTATTAAAACTATCTTTTGTTTGGAGACACTCGCCCTTTCCCCGTGAATTTTTTAGAAAAAATAAACTTTATTTTTTAATTTCTCTCGAGGGAGCTGAGCCCGTCTTAAAAATCCCAGGGGGAACCAGAGCTCCCCCAGCTCCCCCGGTTCCTACGCCTATGTTTATTATGAAGGTTTTACTGTACACATTATGTTTATTGATGATTTTTCCACCCTCAACCGTTCGAAATATTGGACACATTTCCAGGCTGATTTTTAAAAGTAAAAACATTAAACTTGCTGAGGGGATTTTTGAAAAAATATAAAAGATGCCGTTTTTTTTTTGCTCAATTTATTAGAATTTGATTCATAAACAATTATTTTCTCAGTATGACTCTTTTTTTTTTCGTTCCCAGATCTCATGCTTCGAAACATTCCGTTCAAAATGTCCAGTTTGAAAGCATCTTTTTGCAAAGTTTTCTGCATTTATCAAAAAATCGTCAAGCACGGCACATTGTGCAGTGTCTAAATAAGAGAATTTGCCAGTTTGACGCGTTCGAAAGCAAAAACTAGTTGGATGTGCCAATCCCAAAACTTTCTTCTATCTCATACGTACATTTTAATATATATTTTTTAAGTTACTCATTTTATTGCTTTAATAATTTTAATTCAATACCATACGAATTTGGATTTTCATCTTAAATTTCTTCTTCAGTCAATTAATCGGAGTAAAAACGAATTTCCGTCTCTGCACGAGCCGATAGACAATAGAATGATAGGCAGAATTTTTTTTCGAATTCAGGGAGGACCTACTTACCTTACCAAAAAATAATCATATACAATCATATACAAAAAATTTAGTTCAGTTCTAGAACTAACTTCATACACTTTTAGGTGGTGCAGTATTGTAAATGGCATAAAATTCGCTATTACAGCGCCCCTTTCAGGCGGATTTTTTTCAAATTCAGGGAGGACCAACTAGCCATAGCCATACACTTACACAAAAAATTTGGTTTAATTCGATGCATAACTTCATATACTTTTCGTCGGTACAATATTGAAAATGGCACAAACATCGCGATTGCAGCGCCCTTTTCCGGCGGAATATTTCAAAACTGAAGGAGGACTTTCTTGCCACAGCCAAAAACAGTCACAAAAAATTTGGTCCGATTCTATGCATATATTCATACACTTTTTGATGGTTGAATGGCGACATACGGACACACACACAGACATTTTGTAAAAACATGTTTTTTGGAATCTCTGATCCCTAAAACGTGTAAATCCATCGAAAACTGGAACTTAAAAAAAAAAAAAATTCGATTACAATACTTTCTTCTATTGACGATAGAAGAAAGCAATGAATTAAAAAATAAATCACAAAATAAGCAGTTTAGATTGGAATACACCCTTAATAAAATTTCAGATTCTTCCAAATTGTTACATTGATATACTATATACTATATGTTATCCATCGGTGGTTACATACCGTATTATATGGAAGAAACGTCACGGCCTTTACGAATTCGATTTTTTCCCCCAAATGAACGCATTTATGATTGTTTTATTTCGCGCGCATAAAATTTGTGTAAAATAAAAATTCAAAAAATAATTAAATATTTAAAAATTTAATTTAATTGTTATTAATTAAAAAAATATATATGAAGACAGAAGCGACTTTACTTATATATGTAAGCTATAGATGAAGAGAGGTCAAAGAATCAATAAATTACATTTTCTTTTAAATTAGCCCTTCGCCCCCCCCCCCTCCCCCCCCCCTTCACACACAGAAAATCCGACTTTCCCAAACATCTCTAGATTTTATCTCACATTTTTTCGCTATCTCCTCTAAAATCAACCCCTCCCTCACCTCAAAAGATAAGGTCTACGCACATGGCACTAACTTCTTGCGCTATCTTTGATCTTTCGTTTCGGCGCTTTGATGTATAAATTGCACTTCTAGTGCACTGAATCTGAACTTCAAGAGAGGAATATCAGTTGACCGGTTTACGACCGAAGATGGAATAGATAAAAGCTCCCCTTCCTTTGTCAAATTGGTAGGGTCAGTCCCTCAAAAACCATTTAACGAGGTTTCACCCTTGTTCAGTTCGAAACAATGATTGATTGATTGCTCTTTTAGTGTAATAAAAACTAGTACTGTTCGCACCGAGCCATAGATAACGAAAAAGATCGAGATATAAGAGATATTGATCACGTGACAAACACATTTTTACCCCTGTTTGTGTGGTTATTCATCTTTCGAGAGGAAATTTAATTCAAAACGCCCCTTTTGATATTATTTTCTAAAAAATCTGGGTTTAAAAAAAAAAAAAAAAAAAAAAAACCCACGAGTTAGTAATTGTATTAGATAGTTTCTGAACATCAACACCTGCTAGTTTCATGAATTTCCGAACAAAAACAAATTAAAACTTATGTCATAGATTTGTCCTTTTGTATCTAAACACAGTCTTAACATTCATATCTCTGTTTCCTCCCTATCCTCTTATTTTGTGCGACCCGATAGTAATAATAATAATAATAATAATAATAATAAATGTTTCAGTGTTTAAGAGTTTTCTCCTTGTTCGTTTCTATTACACAAATAAAAATCGGATTTAATAATAATTATGCTTTTCTAAAAAAAATAGTAACCGACTTCAAAAAAGAATCAAGCTTAACCTGGCGCTAACGCATATGAATGCATGGTTTTAATATGCTTATGATTTGAAAATGCAACAATGAAAGATTATTTGCGACAAATTATTATTTTTTTAAATCAAATTTACATTTTTTTTTTTATCTAAAAAAATATTCTAATCATCAGAAATTAATGAAATTAAAATGGGGCGGGCATCTTATACTTTCAAACGAAAAAAGAATTATCAAAATCGGTTCATTCTTAGGAAAGTTATGAGTGAACAAGAAATACATACACATCGAAATCATAACCTAATCCTTGAAGTCGGTTAAAAAGATCTCCTTTCGGTGTAAGAGTGATAGCCTGAAATTTTATTTATTTATTGTACACACACATTTGACTTACGTGCTCGACATGAAAGCCTGCGATTACCTGAAAAATGAACGCTTTTAATTGGATGACTGCTTCAAAAAAAATTGGAATTTTAATGTTTTTATTTTTAAAAAGTTCTAATCGCAAGAATTTGATGAAATTGAAATGGGACCATGTGGGCATCTTACACTTTCTAACAAAAAAAGAATTATCAAAATCGGTTCATATTTACGAAAGTTATGCGTGAACAACAAATACATACAGGTCGAAATCATAACCTCCTTCTTGAAGTCGGTTAAAAATGATACGAAATGAAATGTAGGTTTGAATCCTAATAAGTAATGAGTTATCAATGACTGAAAAACAATATTCAATATCTGAAGTGAAGACTCAAATGAGGGCATCCAAACAGTCTTTGTAGCTACAATTTGCATTAACAATAATAATAATAATAATAATAATAATAATAATAATAATAATAATAATAATAAATCCAAAATTTGAGTTTGGGTAGATGGGGCAGCTTCCTCGTTTACCCTTGCGATAATCATGGAAGTAGGACCTTATTTCGTATAGAGGTTTTACTATTAAACAATATGCATATAATGCCGGAATTGTTTCCGGTACAAATACACGTGATTAGCACGTGATTTACTTGAAATTATAATTGCCATAATCAAAGTCATCAAATCTTTGTTATTAATATGTCTGGGCTTTTTCAATCTTAATTAAAAAAAAAGCCTTATTTTTCGGTTACCTTTCTTTGTGGGGAGATTTTTACCGGGGCGATTTTTTCCGGGGAGATTTTTTCCGTGATTCATGATAATGAGGCCTGATTATTTTCAATCGCTAAAGTTTAGATAAGATTTAAGTTCATTCCTAATATAATCTATTGAAATCAAAATGATATTTCTTAATTAATGGTGGTGAAGGTTAGTTTTGCGAAAGCATTGAGGTCTGTGAATTTAAAATGAAATTTGTTTTCTGGAAAGTTTAGTAGAATCTTTTAAAAATAAAGTTTATATTTTGTTATTTGAAAATTCTCAGAGTTGGATTTAAAAATAAGTGGTAAATATTTTATAAACTAATATATGGATTTTGGGGTCCCTGGGCAAAGTCCCGATTTGATCATGCAATAATAAGGGCCTTGGGGGGGAGGGGGGGGGAGAGTACAAGGTTTTTTTTTCGTCGTCTGGTCGTGGTCCGTCTGTCTGTCTACCAGAAAACTGTCCAACCGAATGATTTAAAATTCAATATATATAAATGCTGCAAAATTTTGTCGAATAATTTAAAAATTTATAAAAATCGAACTGAAACATAAAAATATGTTAATAAATGCTTTTTTCCTTCTATTAAATCCTATCATACGTAATTAATTCAATGACATCGGAAAAGGGGCGGTCGAAGAGAAAACTGCGCCCGGGGCAAACTTTCAATTTGGCGCCCCCCCCCCCGACTCAACTTTTTCTTGTAAAAGGCAAAAATGATGTTGGTTTAGTAGTTTAAATTTGTCGCCCCCTAAATTTCCATGCCGGGGAAGACCGCCCCTTCGCCCCCCCCTAACTTTCCCACGGCGCTGTATCGAATGATAAATAATGATTCTGGTTTGCCATGGTGATGACATCCTATTTAGGATGGACTCCTGTTATTTTCGTATCACTCAATTGAATATATAGAATCGTAATAAATTGTGTATTCGTGCATTTTTGCAGTAAAGTACAAGAGCTATTGCTCCAAGTGTGTTTTAAAATTATGAAACCTCTGAATGTTTTAAAATTAATTATAGCACGAACTCACCTCATCTGCCACGTTTCACATACAATTACCGAAAATATAAGTCTATAATAATAACCGAAAATATGTAGGAATAACCGAAAATATAAGTCTCAATTTTGAGATTTGGTCCACAATTTAGGTAACACGCAACGGAAATTAAAATTTCTTTCATAAAATTAATGATACAAAGTTATTTGTTATTGTGATTAAAAGAAAACTGCCCGTTTAGAAATTAATAACAAATCCACAAATTATTTTGTAAACGTAACATGGTTATGTTATTAATTTTAAATAGATTTTTTTTTTTTTTTTTTTTTTTTGATAAATACATGTTGAAAGTCGAATATAACATATTCGAGTGTTTTCCTGTTGTGGCGTTTATAGAACTGCCACGTGCAGAAATTCCATTCAAAACGTCTATAACAGTTTTTCTTACCTTTATCGAAAAATGAAAAAAATGTCCGATTTCATAATTTCTTAATGAGAGTACCTGCCAATATCATCTATTTATGAGCAAAACTGGACTCAGGAATGTGTCAGAAAAAAGTTTATTTGGATTTTTAAAATGTTAAAGTGAATTTTGATTATAGAACCACTATCAGTCAGAATGAGAATGAAAGCAAACAAAAACATTTAAAAACGTTTTTACGATCTCTAATTAAAAATAAATATTTAAATGTATTAAAATAAATGTGCATTATATATAGGGAGGTAAGGCCGGAACCAGGGCCATCGCTAAGACTTTTTATTGGTGGGGGAGAAGACCTTAAATTGCCAAGTCAAATTTTCATATCTGCCAACTCGTTTTATGATTTTGCCAAGTTACCACACTTAGACAATGAAATACACTTTTTATTTGTAAAAAGTTTAATGATATCTATACTAATAAAATAACAAATCGCTCTGTCTGCGTGTGTGTGTGTGTGTGTGTGTGTGTGTGTGTGTGTGTCTGCGATGGCTAGCAAAATCTATGGGACGTACGAAGCTCAAAATTTTTATGAGAGTAGCCCAATATCTCTCCTGATGCACCTGAGCTTCAGAATTTCGAAATTCTATTTATTAACTGAGTAATTAATTAAATTCCAAAGATCACTCTCATAAAAAATCGCCTTTTTTCTTCTTTTTTTCTCTTCATTCAGTTATGGTTGGTTGGTTGCATAAAATTTTCGCATAAATAATTAAAAAAGCTGGGAATAGACCTTTAAAATTCATAGACTGGCAAACTGTCAGTTTAAATGATGATTTTTTATCACAGCGGTTGTAAACCATGGAGGAAAAAGATAGGTGGTGGTGAAGTGAACCGAAAAAAGGGTTGCAATATTAAATCATTTATCGCTCAAATTTTAATGTCCCAAACAAAAGCATGTGGAAGTGATTTTGTATTAATAAGACGAATTGAAAGAAATGAATTACAGCCGAAGCGTATTTTATGAAGAAATAGTAATTTTTTAAAATGGTCTTTTTTCTATTATATTATTTATTTTTAAAAAAATGTTTGCTTTTAAAATAATTGAAATTGATAAATTCGAAATAATTAAATGTCAAAATAAAATAAAATAAAATATTGAAAACATTTGATTTGAACTAAAAATTGTATTACTAAAAGGTTTCTTTTTTTTTCAGAACTTTTTAATACTTTATAACGTAGATGAAAATATGGTTTTAATATAACAACATATTAATAACTCTATATCAATATATAAAATATATTTATGAAAACATTCTTTTAAAATCATGCGCGAAAACTTAAATAACAAATATTAGTCTAAAATCTAGATTTCAGAGTGCAGACGATTTTAAGACATTAACGAAAGAATGCTAACTTTTCAAGCAAAATCTTAAATGATGCTTCTATATTGATATTTCAAAGTGACGGCTAGGTTACATTTATGTTATATTTAAGTTACGGTAGGGTAATGTTAAGTCGCAGTTAGGTTACAGACAGATTATGGTTATGGTACAAAAGTTTACGGTTAGGAATTTGTCCACAGAGTCAACATTACGCATGCTTTGATTAAAAATATACACTTTTGTTAAATGGCTCTGAAATTATAATACTATATACCAATCTTTTATCATCGCGTATCGATTCATTCAAGGTATAGTCGGATTTAAGAATGATATAATTAGTTTGAAATTCAAAATATTTCACTTGGGATTTCTATGTGAAAAAAATAATTAGTTACGTGATTTAACAGTGATTTTTACGGGTAAATATCAACACTTTAACACGAAACTAACGCAATCGTTGGATACATGTTCCCTCCCGTGTTTCTCATTGCTCA
The DNA here is from genome assembly GCA_964019185.1 of Maratus speculifer. Taxonomy (NCBI): domain Eukaryota; kingdom Metazoa; phylum Arthropoda; class Arachnida; order Araneae; family Salticidae; genus Maratus; species Maratus speculifer. The sequence continues at coordinate 70,888,787 of OZ025303.1, forward strand.
TTTTAAGTATTTTTAGAGTTTAATATTAGTTGTTGTTTTTAAAACCGATTTTTCACAAAGTCAGCTGCAACGTATTTCAGACAATGCATTTCTGCATGCTTCCAGTTATTGATAAAATCATACAAATTTCAAGTTCGTTTAATATTGTTAATACGGACCCGGGCAACGCCGGGCGGGTCAGCTAGTTCCCAATAAGAGTTGTAACTTTTGCAAGTTCTATCGAAAATAGGAAATATGTTACAGTTTTTATTAAAATTTTTAATTAAATTTCCCATAAAAGTTTTAAATTTGCCAAGTGTAACAACATTTTTGAATGTTTGGGGGGGGGAGGCTCCCCTGTCCCCCCCCCCCCTTAGCGAGGCCCCTGGCCGGAACTGTTTAAAAATTCAATTAAATAGATTTCAAAATCTTTGAAAAGAAATTATAAAGACTTTTTAGTTTGTCATTATTACTCATTTGTCTGATGGCATACAAATTAAAATGCTGCTGAAAATAGAGCACTTTCAGTTAAAAAAGAATGATTTTATAAAGATGAAAAGTTACTTTAATAGGTATCTTTCTGTTTCTTTTTATTGAATGCTTTTCTTTTTAAAAACAATATCAAAATTTTGAAGTGAAAAATAATTCCGCTCTTATAAAGTAAATTTTAACAAATGTCTTGAAAATAACTTCTGCAATTTCTGTGAGACCTTTTGGAAATCATTATTGCAATATTCTCAAATCTTGTTTCAGAAGTAATCCAAATACAGTAGATTTCCTCAAATCCACAAAGCTTGGAACCAGTTCTTGGGCGAATTTTAGAATTTTGCGAATTTCTGGTTATTGCTATGTTTACATTTTTTAAATAGTAATTTGAATGAAATTAATAATGCAATTGAAATTTATAATGAATGTTTACAATATAGTAAAATATTAAAATAATTAAGCAAAGTAATAAGCTAATAAAAAATTAGATATATTTTTAAAAATGATTAAAATATTAAAAGTAAAGGTCATGTATATACAGTAAAACCTCCAAATAACGGACACCTTGGGAGCGCGGAAACTGTCCGCTATTCGGAGGTGTCTGCTATTGGGAAAAATCTTGGAGATTCAAAAATTGCTAAGAAATGCTTAAAGTGTCCTTAATTGACTTTTATATGTCCTAAAATTCTAATATATGATCAATCAGAAATTAAAATTATTTGTTAAGCAAAAAAATTAAAATAAAATGGTACATTGCTTTATACACTGCTACATTCATGCAAAAAAATGTATTTTAAAAGTTTCCTTTAGCATTTAAAGATTCCATTTTTTTTTTTTTTTTCAATGTGAAGTTTTAACCATGTCAATAGTTTTAATTTTCCTGAATCATCTTTTTTTTTTTTTTTTTTTTTTTTTTTTTTTACTGTTGATTGTATTTTGCTACTTCTTAAAAGCATAAAATCTCAAATCTTCCGGAAGGGAGTGTGGGAGGGGGGGGGATTATTGTGATGCTCCGGCATGTAATGTCCCTCGGACTATCCCCTGAATTTAATACTGGACGTGGGAGGGAAGGACCGAGTGGAACCCGTCCCACTCTCTACATTTATTTGTGATCACAAAATTTTGACACATTGCCCTGACAAACTTAGAGGTTTTTTACTTTTTCTTCTTCGTTAAAAAACAATTTCTCATACTTTATCCTAAAAATTACTGTCCGCTATTGGGAATGTCCGTTATTCAGAGGTTAAACATACAAAAATTTAGATTTTGGGAGTGGGGATCGGTAAACTGTCCGTTAAATAGAGGTGTCCGCTATTTGGGAGTGTCCGTTATGGAGGTTTTACTGTAATGCACAGTTAAATATGCATAATAAAGATTTCATACATTTTCCTTAAATTATAACTCTTGACTCATAAAAGTGCTCTACTAATTTACATTAAAATCACAAAGTAAGAAGTTTTATTTTTGGTTTAGCCAGACTTAATCATGAAGAAAGCCTGATTAATGCATAAATACATTTGGGAAAAGATCGTGATTGCTAGTGATATCAGCAATATCTTGATTTCCTTTCAGAAATAAATTTATTCTTCCTTTATGAAAAAGCATGAGTTCAGTCATATTTATAAGAATTACATGTTTAAATGCATATGGAATGATATAAAAATCAAATTTTGTCCCTATATCTGAACTGAAAGGTTCAATGTTGACATTTGTAAATTATCTGCGGATTTGAGGGAGTCTACTGTATATGTTTTAAATTTATGCTGAAGTGGCATTTCAAATTTATTCTGAATGGCATTTCAGCAATCAAGATAATAAAATGAGAAGAATCAAAGACATGAAGATAAGTTGTACTTTCAAAACATTCACTTTTTTTTTTTTTTCAAAGAGGAAAAGAAAAGAGTTTGTTGTAAACAATATTGAAGCTTAAGTATAAAGAATTCAGAAAATTTATGGGGATTTGTGTCTAAAATATACCAGCTGTTAACATGGTATTGACAACTGATTGGCACGAAAAATTTTCTATTGGAAGAGGACAATAATATTTATCAGGCATTTGTAGAGTATTTCAAATTTTGTGTAACTGAAAAGTCTTCATCTGCAAGGACACTATAATGCAAGCAGTAATAAAATGGGCTGTATTTGTACTCATAAGAATACAAAATTTTTGCAGGGGGAGAGGGGAGGGGGAACGATAAGTTGTTAGATTCTTTCGGTTGCGGAAATATATTAATTAAGAGGAAAAGAACAACACGAAAAGAACACATTAATTGTTTCCATTAATTTAAAAAAAATGTCTACAGCACGCTACCTACCTTTTAATTATTATAATTTAACTTTGCACAATCATGTTAATCAAATCATAGATTAAATGTCGAATGCCCATTTTTTTTTTCTTTCTACCTCACATAAACATATGATAAATGCAATTAAAACAATAGTTTTGTTAGAGGTTACTTTACAAAATCACTACCTTAAAGGGAAGGAGGTGGAAAAGGTAAATTCGAACTCGGGCAACTACTGGCAGGGCCTGATAACAGGACAGGTCAACTAGGCCATAGCCTTGGGCTCGCTGCTGAGGAGGCCCAAATTTTATAAACTGATTTAGAAAATATTCTTAATATTTCTATTATTTTCTCAAAAACCAAAAATTATTTTGGCTAACTTGGTAACCATATGATAATCTAATAATAATCCTTCGAATACTCTCAGAGGGAGGAGAGGAATCTAGCTGCTATTTTTGTGCGAAGGGGCCCCGAAAAAATGCTAGGCCTTATAGGGCCTCCTACAATCTTAATATGGCTCAGAATATTGGCGTCGGTGTTGACTCGGGCCGTCTGGCTGATAGACGAGCGTTCTGCGATCAAGCTACAGAGTTTTCGCCGCAGGTTGCAAACAAATGAGTATTTGAAACGGATGCTGACCTTTGACTTCCAATTTCACAACATTCAAGGCTCATTTGAAGGCATCCTTCGACAAGAATAATTAGAGATACGCACTCTACAATATACTTTAAATTCATCAAAATCAGTGAGTATCATGTTTGGCGGTCCCCTTGTTAGTTTTCAAACCATTTCTAACAGCTACGCTTAATTTTATATGAAGTGTTAAAATTTTACTCCTAATTCGTCAGTTTTTAAAACATAAAATATTAAATTAAACAAAGATTTTAGAAATATTTTGAAAACTAAGAAAAAACCTGATATCCTTTAAGAAAAGAACACTGAAAGAAGAAGTTTAAAATGTTAATTTCCTGACGAGATATTTTGAATATAAAAATGCACCAAAAGCTCTCTAGACGGAGAAGAATTTGGAAGTTGAGTGACCTGCACCCCTAAGTCAATTCTTCCAATAAAAGCGCATATAAAAGTTGAAGTTAATCGAGTAACTGTGTCGAAAGAAAAATTTATTTCATAAAGATTAGGTTTTTGCCCCTGTCTCTTTATATTTTACCTAAAAAAATCTCAAAAATGATGTGGGATGTCAGTATTTTAGTTAGGGGCCATCCATAAATGGTGTCACACTAAAAGGGGGGAGAGGGGGTTCATGAAATTCTGACAGTTTGTGACAAGGGGTAAGAAGAAATGTGACATCACACATTTTGGTTAAGAGCCCACAATAGTCACAGAAAAATTACTCAAAAAGACCCGGATGATCATGTAAAGTCTATGGGAGCGTTTTTTTCTAATATCTTGCTCAAATTTTAATTTTTTTGCATGATTTTTTTGCACAAGATAGCTGAGGGCAATCCACAACCGGGTTAGTTTTTACTTTTTCAATTTTTGTTTCAGATTTTCTTTAAAAAATTACTTTAACTTTCGAAACCGGTTTAAACCGGTTCTGAAACTGAAACTATCATAATATAAAAAATATATAACCAAAATCGAAAAAGTAAAAACTAGCCCGGTTGTGGATCGCCCTCAGCTATCTTGTGCAAAAAAATCATGCAAAAATATTAAAATTTGAGCGAGTTATTAGAAAAGAACGCTCCCATAGACTTTACATGATCATCCGGATCTTTTTGTGTACTTTTTCTGTGACTATTGTGGGCTCTTAAAATAAAAGCAATAAAATTCCGCGGATTAAATTATGAAGTATGAAGTTATTTTTAAATTAAAATATTTTGTGTTCATAAAGATAAAATTTAAAGCCAAATATGTTAAATTATATTTCAAGTTCCAAAATACTACTGTTTTTAATTGCTCTTTCATATTAATACTTTTTTACCATTCTATATTAATTCTTTTTTCTTGTTGTAAACTTTATTTCATACAAAATATGAATCACTTTTTTTGTTCATTTCACAAATCTCATTAAAACACATTGTCAAAATTTAAAAATAAAATTTGAAATATGATCTAAAACGTTGTGAGTTGCTTCTGAACTACAAGTATATGTTTACGTAAGATAGCGTGACATGTGACAAGAGGGGGGGGGGGGTAAGGTGATCCGTGACTTTGTGACAAAGGGGGGGAGGGGAGTCAAAAATATGGAATAAACGTGTGACATTATTTATGGACGGGTCCTTAGTTCTTGGTTGGCATATAAAATATGAAGCTTATATAATAACCTTTTGAGGAATAAAAATGCTTAATCTAAAGGATGGGAAGTTTGAACTCCCTAATACTTGACATTCAAAATTTATTTTGAATGTTAATCCTTTTTCTAAGAGGGTATATAAAATTTCAAGATACCTTGATAAATTTATCGAAAGATCAATATTTTTATTCTAAATTTCGGTTGTTGTCCTCTATACCCCTTTATACATGGTCTACGAACTCTCTAATTTTACCAGCGATGTAAGTTCTTTTATTAAAATAGTGTACAAAATTGGAAAGCAATCGGATATTTCGCATATGATGATGAAAACATATAATCTAAATTGTGCCACCTCCTCCTTGTATTTCCACTACAATCTTCAAAACTACTCAGGAAAAGCCTTTTTACAATAAATGTGTACACCAAATTTCAAGACAATCTAATAATTCTAACAAGATATATATCGTGTTACGTACGTGCATATATATGTACATGATATATACAGAACCAGCGGATTGCAATAGCTGCCAGACTTGATAGTTTGTAAGCTGAGAACTTACATCCATTTAATCAGGGTTGGCAAGTTTTTGACAGTGTGCGGTTTTATCCGGTTAAAACCGTGGTTTAAACCGTCATGGCTAAAACATCTTGTCAAAAACCTCGTCAGAAACCTCAAATACTACACTGATCTGTAAAATTTCACATTAAACATCTGTCACAAATATACAATATTAGATGTATCTAATATTAAAAATTCACTTTTACTGTATTGTATATTATCATTTCCGGAAAAAAAAGAAAAAAAATTGTCATAAATCTGAAAATTTGGCCTGCCTTCAAACTTGTTCAACTAGCAATGCTTCTGTTATCAAGCCTGCTAGTTCAGCACCAATTGAGAGAGTATTTTGTAACTTTGGCTTCATACACTCTAAACTCATAAACCATTTGGATGTAAATAAATGTGCTAAATTGGTTAAGTGCTGTAGGATGCTGTGGGGTAAAATTGATCCTGATTATTAACTGTACAAAATAATTTTCTTCTGTTTGAACATTCTAAAAAACAATATTTTATTGCAATTAAAGTAATTTAATTTTTTTGTAATTATTAAATTACAGTATAATTAATTTTAAATAAAAAAAAATTACTCAATGTTTCTCTTTTGTTCTTAAAATGTTGAAAGCACATTACACGTTTTTGACGGTTTAAGCCAGTTTTTGACGGTTTAAACCAGTTTTTGACGGTTTAAACCAGTTTTTGACACTTGTCATGTCAAAAACCAGTTTCTGACGTCAGAAACCCAACCCTGCATTTAATGCATGTCGTATTAATGGCAAATTGTGTCAAATTCACAGTCAAAACATAATTTAAGTACTGAATCAATATAAAGATAGAATGCTGTTTGTGATTGAACCGAATGCAATTTCATTGTATAATAATTCCGTTTAAAAGTTTTATATTATACTTTATTAGATGTAAAAATTGTATTTTATTTTATCTTAGCTCGACCCTTTTCATTTACAAATTCCCTTATCATAAATGCGAATGTTTTCAATTTCTTTAGGCGATTGTTATCTCAGAACATTATTTTTCCTTTCCTGTGCTGTCACGTCCGGAAATTTGTTCAATCTTCTAATTTTGACAGAATCTTCTGAAAAACTTTTTCTTTTGCAAGAAAACGGGGGAAAAAAAACAGATTTAAGTGTATAGTTTTTTTAAATCAAGGCACAAATTGAACAAAAAAATAAAGAATATAAATGAATTATTATTTTATTCATTTATTTATTTATTTGTTAGCGCTGCTGTGTTCACCGAATTAGGAACATAGGAAAGAAGCACAGAACTAACAAGTTGGGAATTATGCGTCAAAAGTCGCAAATGAGGTGCGTTCGTACGACAATTAATTTTATAAATATTTGGATCTTTGTATATTCTCGCTTATGTAAAAACGCATGAAATCAAAATTAGGCGCGATTATATACATTAAATTCAGTAATACGGAAATAACAAGACTCCATCTTAAATAGGAAGTCCTCGCCATGACAACTTAGAATTATTAGGCGATATCATTGAATTAATTATGAATGATGGGATTTAACAGAATAATCACCATGGCAACCTAGGATCATTACCGATCATAAAATATCATTAAACTAATTATGAGATAGGTGGAACCCGTCGCAATTCAACAAAAGAAAATCTTAAAAAAAAAAAAAAAAAAAAAAAAAAAAAAAAAAAAAAACTGTTTGATTGATTTATTATAAATCTGCAAAATTAGTTACAGTAAAAAATGCATTTTATATTGCTCAGTCTAACTCTCAAACAAATATTATTTTAAGCTAAAATTAACAAAATACTATAAAACTTAATTATCCAAATTATTAAACAAAATGAAACCGAAATTCACCAGGTTTTATAACAGACGATATTTTTAAAATAACATACGCATATATATTTTTTTCTTTTTTTTTTTTCTATTTTTAAGAGAAAAAGGAGTGATTCTGATGCCACAATTACAAAATTGGTGCTAAAAATTATAAAAAAAAAAAAATTAATATCACAAAATTTAATTGAGATACATCTTTGAAATAAATTGCATTTAAAAGTAAATTTTTTTTTTCTCCTATACGACGATATAAAAATTTGAAATGTACGGTGTTTAGAAGTGTAAAACTTGCAGTAGCGAAAATTGCATGAAAAAGTGCTGTCCATTTTAATTTCTATTTTTTTCCCCTATTTTTAAGAGAAAATGGAGTTATTCTGATGCCGCAATTACAAAATTGGTACTAAAAACTATATATATATATAAAAAATAATATCTCAAAAATAAATTGAGATACAACTTTCAAACAAATTGAATTTGAAAGTAATTTTTTTCTCTATCTGACGGGTTAAAAATTTAAAATGTGCGATGTAAAATTTTGTAGCAGCGAAAATTGAAAAACCGAAATTACAGGTGAAAGTGTTGCCATTCGCAAAATGACGTATGCGTTACGCACAGATACGTTTGGCCTTAAGGTGCAAGAATATTGTTTATAATAAACAATATTTTTGCACCTTGGATTTTAAATAGAAGAAAATTCTAAACTCCGTCAATTCTAAATTAAGTACTTTAATTAATAAAAATACTCTTTTTTTTCTTAGTACAGAAAAAAACTCTTTTATATAACCTTAGCAACATGTTATATTATTTGAAGAATAATTTATTATACTTCAACTTATGGAAGAACCTTCAATTACTCTAACGTGTAAATATGTGTAAATCAAGTTACTGTCTTTATGTTTTTATGTTAACTACACACAAGATAAATATCAAATAAAATACATTCTACTTCACAAGTAGAAAGTGTTTTTTCATTAAATTAAACAAGTTGGAAATTGCACGTGAAGCGTAGCAAATGAGGTGCGTTCGTACGATAACGAAGTTTTAAAATATTCAGATCTTGCTGATATAGTAGAGCGTACTTTGGATACAGTATAATGGTCGAAATCTTTGTTTTCGTGTAAACATGCAGGGAGTAATTTTTATTATACTTCATTAATGTATATCTTATTCATAAAATGTAAAGTAGTTTAATATAATTAAAACACGCCACAAACAATGTTTCCCAACATTATTTAGTGGAATATATTTGTGTGGCCCTGTAATTTAATAATAAATATTCTTTTTCATCACAGATTGTACAAAATGTATTTTTTACTACATATTTCATAGATTCATGTCAATTCTATTATGTTCAAATGAGTGTAACACCATTAAAATGCATTTGAAACTTTTTTCCCCATTGATCGTAATGTAACGGAACATTTTGATTGTCCCTGTAATTGATCTATGCATCCGATTTTCATAACATTTGAAATGACTAGACAAAATTATGTAATAATTATACATTTTAAATTTCAAACGATTAAAATGCATTTGAAACTTTTTTCCATATTGACCGTAATGCAACGGAATCCTTTTGATTGTTTCTGTAATTGATCTATCCATCCGATTTTTATAAAATTTGAAATGACTCGACAAAATTATGTAAAAATTATGCGTTTTAAATTTCAAACGATTAAAATGCATTTGAAATATTTTTCCCCATTGACCGTAATGGTAACGGAATACTTTTGATTGTCCCTGTAATTGATCTATGCATCCGATTTTCATAACATTTGAAATGACTCCACAAAATTATGTAATAATTATGTATTTTAAATTTCAAACGATTCGGTTGGGTAGTTTTTGTGTTGTTATATGCGGACAGACAGACGGACAGACAGACGAACAGACAGACAGACGGACGGACTGAGCGACAACAATAGGTGCTACGTATTTACATAATTACGAACGCAGCTAAAAAGATGACGATTTTGGAACATTTAGTGTACGCTAAGCTTTTGGTTAAACATATTTAAATGAGTCACTGAAATGTGTAACAGTAGTGAGTCAGTGAATTCTGTCCAAATCTAACTTATAATACCTTTCAAAATCTGCGTGCTCTTTCTTTTACAGGTAGAAGTGAAACTCTTGCACTGCCATTGAAATATATTTTTTATCTATTTCGTCTTTGACCAAAGAGATAGACAGCTGAAAGATTATTTTATAAATAACAGATAATTCTAAAAATTTCTTGAATGAAAAGATTTGGACAATCATAACATTGAATTCTATGATTTTGTTTCCCAAAAGCTAGAAATATGTTTATGTACCAAAGAGCTATTATGTCTCAAAGAACTATATGTATTCTTTGTTTGTCCGTTTGCTGTATTTAGCTCTGTGCCAGGTGTGGGAATTAAGTCTCTTGGGAAATAATTTGATCGTTCGGGACGCGGAGAAATATCTGCTAATCCGTAGTCATAATAGGCAATGATACGAGAGCCTTACTATATCGTGTTTCTTAGACAAGCTTAGACATGGTGCAGAGAAACAATCCAAAGCAGGGCCGAAACTAGGGCGGAAGGGGAGAGCCATGTGCCCCGGGTTCCAGAAAAAGTCGGCGCCAAATGTAGGTTTTATATCAAAAAGGATTTGCAATTTTCTAGATAAAATTTGTACTCTGTAGAAGAACTTTGAATTCTTATAACTTGGTAAAAAATAAGGCATTGCTTCATATTAAAACTCCATCTCTCCCACTCTTTTTGAATTAAAATCATGTTTTGTTATCCCAAGGGCGGATTTAGCCTTTCATTTAAAAGATAGTCTTTTTTTTTTTTTTTTAATTGGAGGTGGGAAGAGGGTTATATCTTAATAAGCATTTGTTATATTGTATCACATATCCAAAATTATTACTATTCTCATACTTTTGGGAAAATAGTTTTAATCGTAAATTAAAATATATAAATAAAGATAAAATAAATAAATAAATGCACAAATATTCGTAAAAATATAAAATTTACACATTTTATTCCGGTTCCAAGAAACTGGGGAGTTTCCCATTTTCTTAAAAAAGGGGAAGTTTCATTTCGTAATTGAGAATTTTAAATCAATTTTTAGGACTTCACAGTACAAAAATGTCGTCATGAGGGAACAACTCGCTTCCGTGGCCGTTTCCCGAAAGATGCTTTGCTTTTATCGAAAAATGGAAAACGTTTATCGATCGCATTTGTTCTGAAAAAGTGCAGTTGCAAATGTCTTGATTCTGAGATACAAAATAACTTCATATATATGTCAGAAGTTACATACTTTCGATTTAATTAGAGTTTTAACCTATACTCAGTTCTGAAATAAAATATTACGAGGGACCACAAAAGCTTATTTAAAATTACCATAAACATCTTCAAAGATGTATTAACATATATATCAATTTTTATGATATGCATGTATTTATTGAAAATGTCTAGAAGTAATTTTAACAATTCTAGAAACACTTAGATTCATTTAAAGGGTGTTCTTTAGTGTCTTTTCCAGGCGACATCAGGGCTGAAGAGCTTAAAGTGTCATAAAGATAGGAATTGTTGAGCAAGAGCTAATTTGAAAAAAAATATATGTACATATATATTACATTTTTAAAATGTCTTTTAGAATTTTTGTTCGTTCGGAGGGAGGGGGGAACCATGATCCCCACAAGGGCGGATACAGCACTCCGTTTAGAAAGAGGGGGGGGGGAGGGAAACATGGCCCTTTTTGGGGGGGAGGGAGGAGAGGGATCACACCTCTTAATAAGCAATTTTTTATATTGAAGGCTGTTCCCACATCACTTATCTTATACTTTTCAAAAATTATTTTCATTCATAAATGAAAAAAAAAAAAAAAAAAAAAAAAAAAAAAAAAAAAAAAACTGCATTAATATTTGTAAAAATATAAAATCTAAACAAAACAATCAAATACGAAGAAATTGAAGAATTCCCCATTTTCTTATGAAGGCAAAAATAATTCAGAAATTGCACTGGCGCACGCACGGGGGAGAGGAAAGGGGCTAAGGGAGCTGGAACCCTTTGCAGACCGCAAGACTAGACTAATTATTTTAAATGTTTCCTAAAATTATGAAATTTTATTTCTATTATTTTTAATAGGTCCTGCAGAATAGAAGTTTTCAAGAATAATAATCTTTTCGTAATATTTTTCTTATTTATAAATTTCCTTATGAAATTTGAATTACAAGCATCTTTAATATTCACTACTTAAAGGAATATTTTCTCTTTTTTTAAATCAAAAAGGTTTAAGACTTCAGAATTAGTCCATCAAAAATTTTCAGAGCCCCTGTCCCATCATCCAGTCTTCGCTCTGTATAAAGTCAACAGAAAAAATGTATGTCCGAGCTCGACAGGAAAGTATAGGCTTTTAAAATATGATCACCTTCTTCAAATCTTAATCCTGGGTGCGTCATTGAGAAATTGAGCTAATAACCAAACAATTATTAGGACTTGATAGTTCCAGAAATGCTGATGTGAAGGAGCAATAGCTTGACGCGGCCTGAAATTCCATTTAAAAATCCACATTTTGCGGAGATTTCCCGAAGGATTCTTATGCCTTTATCGAAAAATGGAAAACGCTAATCAATCACATTTGCTTTGAATAAATGCACTTGTAAAAGTGTTGCATCTGAAATGACTTCACAGATGTGTTAAAAATGACCTACTTTGGATTTAAGTAGAGCTTTAACCCTTTCCGGCGCAGTGTTACCACTCCGGCAACACCTAATTTTAATTCCAAACTTACAGACGGCACCAATAATATTTTAGTAAAATTTTACTTTTACAATGACAACTTAAATCAGGGAATTCTTAATTTCTAAAAAAGTCTTTTGTAAATTCCGGTGTCAGTCAACAATTTCTCATTTTACGAACAGAATTTGTCTGCGCCGGAAAGGGTTAAAGAGCAGAAAAATTCTCATTGTTGAGCTAGGGGTTAATTTGAAAGAATTTAATATATATTTTATTTTAAGATGTCCTCTAGAAATTTTCATTCTTCAGGTGCCGGGAGGGGGGGGGGTCATGATCCCCATGACCTTATCATTGGATCCGCCATTGTGTTATCTAAATTCAAAATAAGAAACGAGACAAGAAAACCTTATTCACACTCATAATTCCAATTTTCCACTATAACTAGAGGAACCCTAGTTATTAAGGGACTAATAATTAAACTTTACATAACTTTAATATGTATTAAAATTATAACATTAAAATGTTTAACCCGAATTCGCTATCGTGACAGCAGGACCCGATTTACGCTGGGGCATGCTGGGCAGTTGTCACGATCCCTCCTTTTTAGAGCCCCCCCCCCCCCATGACAGTTATAAGAATTTTCATTATACTTAAAATTAGCCAAAAATGATCGATATTCATACATTTTCAAACAGTTACTTCTTGTAGTACTCGATACATTCATGCAAAAAATAAACTATATAATTAGAAAACTTATGATAAAAATTTTATTACATCAACTTCATATTCTATTGTTTTCAAAAGAAATTCTATATTAATGTTTCATCGTAACGTGAGAAGTTAAAATCATTAAATATGATTCATTTTGACTGAGCCTTCTATTTGAAACATGTTATAATGCATGTAGATAACAGTTTACAGATAAATACTTGACTCTAGTGATGGGCGATAACGAGAAGTTTTTCTCGATTTTCTCGATTGTATGAACATCTCGATAACTTTCGATTGTGTTAAAATTTTCTCGATGACTCCAGTTTGCAATTGCTTTTATACCATACAGGATTCAATTTTATCAAGAGTCTACTACAGGTGAATGAGTCGGTGTTAATAAAGACACGACGGATTCACTCGCTAGCGAGCCCCTCCTTTCATTGGTGTATCCAATTTATACGCAATCTTTTAATATGAAATCTCGAACTGGGTCCTCATTGTATATGGCATCATATACCAAACGCGGTATGCACGCACAGCAAAATCTTGTAAACAAAGAAAAAGAAAGAAAAAAAAATTTCGAATTGAACGAACAACCGAACGCAAGCTCGAATCGAACGTTAAATTTTGAAAACTGCCCCCCTCCCAAGGTAACGTAGTGGGGAAGGGGAAATATATAACATCGGGTGCATAAGATCAGTAAGTGGTCACATGCCAAACAACAACTTCCTTATTTTCTAAATTCCATGTATATTATAAATATTATTTATTGCAAAATCCGAAAAAAAAAAGAAAAAAAAACATTTTGGAACTGCCGACAGAAGTCAAAACTTGAACAATTACGTGTGTATTTTTTTAATCGTCAGGAAGTATTTTATTGTGCAGGAAATACAAGGACCAAGTAACCGCGGTAAAATAACGCCTACACGCGAGAGGAGGCCAGAGTCCCAGCAGTGGTGAATAATATTTATATGATGCAGATGTCATACACGCACCACATTGGCACGATGTTTTCCAGATGCCGATTTAGAGAAAACTTCAAAGAATTTTGAGAAATTTAAATTTCAACCCCTTATGGGTCCGTAACGTGACCCAGAATGACGGGAGAAACTTTTTTATGCTAAATTGGTAATGTATGAAGCATAAGCTTTCAATGAACATATTACATCAAAAAATGAAAAATGCCCCCCCCCTCCCTGCCCCCCCCAAAAAAGGGGGGGGGAGGCGGGTCAATACCCCCGCTTGTGCCATATAGCTTAAACTTTTAAGTTAAAATTGGTAGAGAAAAAAATGAGCAATATTTTAAAGTGTATGTTGGGGGAGGGGTCCTCAAAGAGGGAACTTTAAAACAATGTGTCGAGGTTACAGTAACAATGTGGTTAGTTCAATGGTTTTTTTCCATCTCAAAAAAATTTCCAATACGCCTAAGGACGTTTTCAATTAAAAAATTCGATCTAAAATGATAAAAACACAAAAAGCTTCGAAAAATGCCAACCCCCCCCTCTCCCGCCGTGGGAACCAAATTCGGAAAGGGGGGGGGGGGGGGTAGGAAAGCATCATAATATGAAAGAGTAATTCGAGATCTTCAAGATGATATACAATATGACGGGCTTAAAAAGTGAAAATTGTCCCTTTCCCCTGACCCCCGTCAGTCCAACTCTTTCGCCCCCAATTTCCTGCAGCAGACATTTAAATTTTTTTACGATTGATAAATAATTACCGAATGATTCGATGAAAAAAAAACCACACTTAAATTGATAAGCATTGTAGAAACCGCTACAGTTTTAAACATATGTTCGTCCCCTCTCCAACCCCCTCTTTGAATTTTTTTTTTAAAAAATAAACAATATTTATTGGGGGGTACCACGTACGTGACAGCATGGTAAGACTAAAATACCAGAAACTTTGAAAATTAGGTCTTCATTTCACAAGTTATTGTCATATTCTCTTGTCATATGCTTCTTTCTGTACTTCGTTTTTCGATAAAACTTTCATTTCACAAAGCTTCATCGACAAAACGCCTCGATAAAGCTCGTCATCTCTATTCTCAGCGAGAACGAAAATCATCCTTATCGAAAAAGGCATTCATCAGCAAACCACAAGATTCTCGGAGTGCCGCTTTTATCAAGGTTAAATTTCATCTGGAAGTTGAAAGTCCTTCGATAAACCTATTTCAATCGAGGTTAATTTTCATCGCGATGAAATGATTTTCTCGTTATGCCTGACTTTATCACGATGAAATTTGTTGAAATGAGAGGCATATTCGAAAGCTCTTTTAATCATTCTTTCATATTATGAATCTTTCTACTTTTGGAGTTGAATTTTAAGGGGCGGGAGGAGGGGAGGGGTAGGGGAGGGGAGGGGGGGAGCGATGAGGGGGCGAATTTTTTAAATCTTAGCTATTTCGACAATAAATGTTATTTTTGGTGTAGATTTTTTTATGGAACTCTCCGGTAAATATTATTTATTAAATATAAAGATTTTAAAGTGCGGGCTGCATCATTTTTAGGTGTAGTCTAGGAAAAATAAGTGAACCCACGGGTGACATGTAAATTTCAAACCTTTTTTTTTTTTTTTTTTTTAACCCGTCATGTTATATGTACATTATCGGAATGTTTTGGCACCTCATTTTACGAATCCTTCTCCGCCTGGAGTTGAATTTCAGGAGGAAGGGGGGGGGGGGAGAAACCGATAAGAGGGTGAATTTTTTAAATCGTAGCTATTTCGACAGTAAATATCATTTTAGATGTGGAGGTTTCTTTTATGGAACTCTTCGGTAAATATAACTTATTAAATACAAAGATTTTAAAGTGGGGGGGGGGGGGTACGTCATTTTTAGATGTGTTCTGGGAAAAATGAGTGAACCCACAGGTGACATGTAAATTTCAACCTCTTTTTTGGACCCGTCATGTTATATATATATCATCGGAATTTTTTTCGAACCTCTATTTCATTTTACGAATATTTCTCCTCCTGGAGTTGAATTTCAGGAGGGGGAGGGAAAGCGATAAAAAGGTGTTTTAAATTTTAGCTATTTTGACAATGAATATCATTTTAGATGTGGTTTTCAGAGGAGCGCTCCGGTAAATATTATTTCATAAATACAAAAGTTTAAAATGGGGACTGCGTGATTTCCTGGTGCATTCTGGGAAGAAAAAGTAACATTACGGCCACGGGTGAGGAGTAAATTTCAAACTTTTTTTGGATCCGTTATGTGATATGTCATAGGAAAGGTTCCGGAATACTCTTTCATATTATGGACCTTTCTCTTCCTGCAGTTTAATTTCAGGACGGGGGAGGGGGCGACGTGGAGTGAATTTTTTTAATCGTAGCTATTTCGAGAATAACTATCATTTTAGAAGTGGTTTCTTGATGGAACCTTCTAATAAAAATTACTAATTATAAACATTTTAAAGTAGGGGATGCGTGATTTCCGGGTGTATTCTGTTAAGAAAAATTAAACCTGCGGGTGAGGAGTAAATTCCAAACTTTTTTTGGACCCTTCATGTGATTGATTTTTGGAATGTTTTTCGGAATGTTTTTCGAATCACTCTTTCACATTATGAACGTTTCTCCTCCTGGGGTTGAATTTCCGCAGGGGGGAGGGGAGCGATGAGGGTGAATTTTTTAAATCGTAGCTATTTTGAAAATAAATTTCATTTTAAATGTGATTTTTTGATGGAGCCCTTTGGTAAAAATATTTTATTAAATATAAACATTTAAAAGCGAGGCTGCGTGATTTCCGGATGTATTCAGGGTAGAAAAAAATAGTGGAATAGTGAGGAGTAAATATGAAGCTTTTTATGGACCAGTCATATGATAAATCAACGGAAGTTTTCAAACCACTCTTTCATATTATGAATCTTTCTTCTCTTTTCCTCAATTTGGCCTCCTTACAGAAGCGCTTTTCAAACTTTTTTGAAATCATTTCGTTTTTGTGAATTCAGATCTGATTTTTTTTATAGAGACTTCCAATATATAATTTATAATGTATGAAAAATTCACAAACTGTGAGGACAGGCTGTATTCCGGGTGTTGCAATAGTTGGAATTCTAAGGGTAGTGTTTTTATATCTTTTGTTGACTCCTCTTTCGTGATATATCATTAGAAAGCTTTGTAAATACGATTTTATTTTATATACCTCCCGCGCTCATCCCGCCCCACTTTGCCCTCCGCGGGAAACTCTTTAATAAATTTAACCGACACCCATCATGCCAAGTATTGTTGGAAAGCCTAATGACCATTTACTTATATTATGCATTTTCATTGCTCCTGCACTACTTTGCCCCCCCACCCCCACCCCCGAGTGGTCCGTTTAATGAATTTCAATAGAGAGTCTTCTAATAATGGGAGAATTGTAGATCGCATCTCAGTATATGTACAAAAATCAATAAAAGATTTTGATCACTTTTAATATCCTTTTAGTTCATGTTCTTTCACTAGGAGTGCTTTTGATTATTTTTTCTTTGGCCATTTTGCTACTCGCGACTTTACAACTTATTGAAACCAAGGAACGCCGTTACATGACTTTTCTACTATTGCGGCTCCATTATAACATCCTTTTGGTTTGTTGTTTTTTAAATTCATTTGTTTTCAGTTTCCATGTATTTATTAAATTATGCTTTTTAAACATGTAATAACAAAGATTTTAATAATCGATTGTAAAAACATCTCGATTGTAGTTTCTCGAAATTAATCGATGACTTTATCGAATGCGCTTTTTACGATTACGATTTTTATCGAGTAGGAAATTTTCGAGAATCGCCCATCACTACTTGACTCCATCTAATCTAGCATTTTTAGGTGCGTTCGTAATTATGTAAATACGTAGCACCTATTGTTGTCGCTCAGTCCGTCCGTCTGTCTGTCTGTCCGTCTGTCCGTCCGCATATAACAACGCAAAAACTACCCAACCGAATCGTTTGAAATTCAAAATACATAATTATTACATAATTTTGTCGAGTCATTTCAAATTTTATGAAAATCGGATGGATAGATCAATTACAGGGACAATCAAAAGGATTCCGTTACATTACGGTCAATGGGGAAAAAAAGTTTCAAATGCATTTTAATGGTGTTACACTCATTTGAATATAACAGAATTGACACGAATCTATGAAATATGTACTAAAAAATACATTTTGTGCAATCTGTAATGCAAAGAATATTTATTATTAAATTGCAGGGCCACACAAATGTATTCCACTAAATAATGTTATACGGGGAAACATTGTTTGGGGCGTGTTTTAATTATATTAACCTACTTCACATTTTATGAATAAGATAAACGTTAATGAAGTATAATAAAAATTACTCCCTGCATATTTACAGGAACACAAAGATTTCGACCACTGTACTGTATCCAAAGTACGCTCTACTATATCAGCAAGATCTGAATATTTTAAAACTTCGTTATCAACGGACGCACCTCATTTGCTACTCTTTACGTGCAATTTCCAACTTGTTTCTACTATTATCAAACTAGCATTTTTTATTGAAGTTGTAGCCACCTTTTTGGAATATCCTGGATACAGAGATGAGCAGCACCGAATAACAAAATGTATATATACATACAATATGTATGAAGTTTGGTACTAAGTCACTTGCACATTATTCATAGTTTTTTTTTAATAGATTAAGAGTATAAATAATCAGACCTTGGTGAAATAGTTGTTGCACTGTTATGCAAAAAAATACAAAATTTGTTGCCATTATACATCTGGACGTGAATTTCAAAATTCGGTTATCCATAAAGTCAAATTTTAAACCTTTATTGCACGATATTTTTTATTTTTATGGAAAAAAATTATATCTATACACCGATCTTACAATGGGGTAAAAAAACATAAGCTAAAATTTGATATTTTATGGCGTGTACCTTTACACACAATTACGGTTTTTAGGTGCGTTCGTAATTATATAAATATGTAGCACCTGTCGTCGTTTAGTCCGTTTACATATAACTATAACGGAGTAAGAACTACCCAACCGAATTGTTTGAAATTTAAAATATATAATTTTTGTATAATTTTGTCATGTCACTTCAAATTTTATGAAAATCGGATGCATAATTTAATTACAGGAACAATCAAAAGCATTCCGAAACACTATGGTCAACTGGAGAAAATAGTTTCAAATGTATTTTAACGATGTTATACTCTTTCTAGCATAATAGAATTGATATGCATCGATGAAGTATATAGTAAAATATGCATTCTGCACAATCTGTGGTGAAAAGAATATTTGTTATTAATTTACAGGACCACACAAAGATAGTTCATTACATTATAGTATAGGAGGAAACACTGTTTGGGGCGCATTTTAATACAGTAAAACCCCGATAATTCGGATTAATTGGGACCAGACCCAATCCGGATTATCAAAAATCCGGATTATCCGGAGAATTAAAAAAAAAATGAAATAAAATAAAACATACTCACAGAAAATCCCTTTTAACTTATTGATTATTTACAAACAGTAAAAATATTTATTTTGTAATAAAAAAGTTTGTAATTTTTTGCTGTGCCAGTTTTCTGTACCTTTTGCGAGCCGTATGATCACGCGTCCGCTTGAGCATAAGTAGCTCGTTGGTTGTAGAAAAGACTTTAAATAAGAAAGCTTAAGATATTCTTCCGAAAAGATTTCAGAAAAAAGTTTTTTTTTACTAAGAATACGACGATGAAACAAGTTAATGTTATGGAAATAGGCCAAAATCGCTTCTCAAACTTGGAAAAAAAAAATGTCGAAAACGGTCCGGATTAGCCGGAGATCCGGATTTGCGGGGTTTTACTGTACCCTTTAAACTGTATCACATTTTATGAAACTGATATACGTTACTGTAGTTTACTACAAGTTATTTCCTGTATAATAGATGCAGGGCTCGAAATGGAAAATTTCACGAACCGGAACGCTATTTCAAAATTATAATGGAAAATTTCACGAACCGGAACGCTATTTTTCAAAATTATTTTTGACTATTTTTTTTTCAAAGTATAGCTAAATTTATTTTTAACTTGACAAAAACAATTTTTAAAAGTTACATTGAACAGAATAAGCTATATACATGTAAAATAATATGTTTGCGAGACGAAACACGCCGATTTTTTTTCCCTTTTGCCGGTAAGCAACATGCGGAATGTAAACAGTCCGTGTCTTCAGTAAGGCCAAAATTTCGCCTGCTTTCATCTCCATTATATCAAAAAATTAAATTTTAAAAGTCTGGATGTGAAGACTCACATTTATTCAGCGAGTTAAGTTTAAAAAGGTTGTTTTTTACTTTGCCGGTAACAACATGCGGTATGTAAACAATTCCATCTCCGTTATAACAAAAGATTAAAATAAAAAAAGTTTAAATGTGTGTGTGAACTGTCATATTTATTTAGTAACTAAAGTTTAAGATTGGATGTGAGTTCATTGAAAGGAATACAAGTGCTGAATGTAAACAAACCAGAAGCCATCAACAATTGTTTATCATTCGCATACCTCTAGCCAGGGCCGTAGCCAAGGGGGTGCTAGGGGCGGCTCAGCCCCCCCTTGGAAGGATTCCAAAGTCACCAAATGAATTTCTGTTCCAAAAATCCAAATGAAATTTTGTTCAAAAATCTAATTTAGTTTTGAGAACCTTTCACAGTTTTGCGGAATTACTAAATTGTATCTAAAATAAGTGTTTCTGCACTCCCTTCATCCTATTTGTACGTATGAAACTGACACGAAGTTTAATGGAAGAGAAAAAAATTCACTACATGAAAACTAATAAATGAATTCACATCTTATATTTTTAAACTATTAATTTAATTTTGGACTAGGAATAAATTCTCTAAAATGAACATAAAAGTTAATTTTATTTTAGGATTATTTTGTGATAAAAGATTAAATTATATTTCGGACTTGGAATTTTTCTAAATCTTCTTAAAAATAGATTTATTCTGAGTAAAATGTTTGCAGAGAGCAACGTAATTTTTAATACAGCATTTACTATTCTTCTGCTGGATGATACCAACGCACAGTGGAAACCTTCTCTATTTTTAATAACTGTATGTTAAGTACTGCAGCTGCTTCTTTCAGTTCTCGCTGATTCTTTGGCGAGAAAGCATACAACTTATCAATAAATATTTTGAAATTATTTATCCCAGATACTTCATTATTTGTATCAGAAACAGCAAGTTCCAACCGATGGTTGGCGCAATGCCAGGTTATCATATTTGGAAATTTTTGTTTCAATAATGTTGCTACTCCAGCATTTTTACCCAACATTACCGATGCTCCATCACATGCAAATTCTATAAAACATTCTTTTAGCAAATGTTCATCGAAACCATGCTTATTCAAAGTGTTCAGCAATTGTAATGCAATATTATTTGCTGAGGTGTCTTGCAGTTCAATCAGATCAAGATTGAAAACATAAGCATCACCAGAAAAATCACCAAAAAATGTCCTGAGGACAATAACTACGGTAGAAGATTTACTTAATGTTGTCGATTCATCTATTACCACAGATACTTTTTTTCGTTTAGATGTTATTTCTTCACAATTTTTTTCTTCATTTCACACGCAATATATATTGCAATTTCTGCACATGTTTTATCAGCGTGAAAAATATTTCCCATTGATATTCCATTTAATCTCTGCAAATCAACGTCAACTGGAAGATCGACAAATGGTCTTTGTTGTTTCACAATTTTATACACAGTCCTAAAAATCTTTTCTGTATTCGAAAATTGCGGTTGTTATCAATTTCTTTTTTAGCTGATTTTTCCAAAATATCTGCAGCTTTTTTATGTGCATCACTGTTTTTGTGTTCGTATATCTTTTTTCTCAAACTGGATTGTACCGAGCCTGCCGTTTTTCCACTTGGCGTGACAGAAGACAGAACAATTTTGCCACACTTTCGAAAGTCTTAAATTTTTATTACTAAGTACTCTTAAATCTTTTACTTTTCTGCAGATTAAACAACCTAATCCACCGTTGTCTACAATTAACCAAGTATTATTATCTTTCAATCGTTTTAGTTTTTCTTCTGTCAAAAAGACTGGCAATTCAACGTTTTCACTTGGTACATTTTCGTCTGAATTCAATTTCTGCTTTTTGGCTGGTGGAGTAGCTTCATCTGTTTTGCAATAATTTTTGCTACTTGTTCTTGCTGCAGTATTTTCAGTTTCAGAAAAAGTTTTACTGCTACCGTCATTCTTAACAAGCCATTTTTTTTTTTTAAATTGCTCACTTTATTTGGGTTAGGCAGTCCGAGTACTCACGATCAAGGCCACCTTATCATAATATCAAGGCCTCGCATTCAGAAGAAAATCTATTGTTGAAATTGTCCCTATAATTGCCAACTTATTATATGACTTTGTCTCATAAGTAACGCCACCTGGTGCATACTACTGCTAATAATCCATGCACAAATTCATAGAAAAAAATGGAAAATATTTCAGTTTCTCACATTAGATGCCGCTACCAACGGGAAAATCATGTGGTTTCTGACCACGTGTACTGCGGTCAAAGGAAACTTGGCGAATGGCAAGCCTGTTATGATAAGGTAGCCTTGCTCACGATATTTGAATTTATAGATCTGTTTTAGTTAGTAATCATTTTATCAGATTTTTCTAATAAGCCACATTTATATTTAATGATGCGCATAAAATTATAAAAAAGATATTTTTCATAATTTCACGAACCGGAACGATATTTCTTATAATTTCACGAACCGGAACATCGTTCCGGTTTGCTCCGGTACATTTCGAGCCCTGAATAGATGGCATTTACAGAGATACACAAAAGATTTCGGCCACTATACTGTATCCGAAGTACTGTATACTATTACACCAAGATCTGAATATGTTTAAAGATTTGTTATAATACGAACGCACTTCATTTGTTACGCTTGAAATGTAATTTCCAACTTGTTAAACATTGTATTGCGATATTTTGAAATTAAATGAGCTTAAATAAATTACTTTTATCTGTTTAACACTTCGAACTTGGTACATGTTATTATTTTTAAATTTTAAGTATTCGGTAAAAATAATGAAAGAAAATTTTGCCTTAATAATTTGATCTTTTTTTTTTTTCGTTAGGTTCAACTGTTTGGGATAGACAAAATAAGTGTTATTCTATTCTTTGGACTGTTCTTGATCAGTTACACCTAGGGCCCTCGCGAAGACTTTTTATAGGTTGGGGGGGGGGGGGGGGCGAGTCTTAAATTGTCAAGCCAAAGTTCAGTATTTGCCAATTCATGGAGAAGCAAACAAAAATATTTCTAAATGTTTGCCAACTAGTTTTATAATTTTACCAAGTTATCGCAATTTGAAAATGTAATATAGTTTTTATTTGTAAATATATCTAATTATATTGGTAACTTTTGTCAAATCTATCTGAAATAAAAAGTGTATTATAGTTTTTTATAAAAGTTTTGAAGTAATTTGCCAGTTCAGTTTGTAAATTCACCATCTGTAACAACATGCGTAAACATTTGGGTATGAGGCTCCCCCCTACCCCCCCCCTTTAGCGAGGCCCCTGGTTACACCTTTCCTATTGGCCAAATTCATGCTACATAATGAAAATTACAGTGTTTTTAGGTATGTCCAAATGTAGTATACGGTGCAGTGAAGGTTTAAACAGTGGCGTAGCTAAGGGGGGGGGGGCAAGGGGGGCGTCCGCACCGAGCGCCGAGGCCTAGGGGGCGCCAAATTGAGAGAAATTGTCATATATGTATATTGGGGTGGGGGCGCAAAATTTCTTGCTGGCCCCGGGCGCCAAAAAACATAGCTACGCCATGGGTTTAAAGAAAATCGCAAAAAATCTCCAATTGCATTCATTAGTTTTCATTCTAAACCAAGGTTTTACAATGCCAAAAATACAAGGTAAAACTAGTTTTTTTTTTCTTTTCATGATTGTAGTTTTTTTTTTTTTTTTTTTTTTTTTTTTTTTTTTTGGTTCAAGTATATATAAAGAATGGATTTGTAGAGAAAAGTCGATTTTTTAAATTTTGGATAAGGGCCATAAATGATGCCACTCTTTTTTTTTTTTAATTTCCATCCCCGCCTTTACCATAGCCCCTTGCCCCCAGGACCGTAGCTAGAAGTGTACGATACGTGGGGCTCAGGGGAATATAGGGGGGGCTCAAGGGAATGTAGGGGAGGCTCATATTTTTTTGTTCTCTCTCTAATGCAGAAAGATAAATTAATGCATATTCAGATTGTAGGTACTATGTTTCTCATGAAACTGTTGTAATAACTTCATTTTATGCTAAGAAAAGTATATGATGATGAAAATTTTGAATGTATAACTGGTGCAAAATTAAACATCCTGTTAGCTTAATGTGTACCAAAAATATGAGGGAGTGTTGAAACATGTATTTTAGATACAATTTAGTAACTCTGCAAAACTGTGAAAGGGTCTCAAAACTAAATTAGATTTTTGAACAGAATTTCATTTGAATTTTCGGAACATTTAGTGACCTTGGAACTTTTTCCAGGGGGGCTCAAAATATTTTAGGGGGGGCTGAGCCGCCCATAGCACCCCCTTAGCTACGGCCCTGCTTGCCCCTCTTATCACATGTCAGCTGTATTATATAAACATATACTTGCATTTCATAAACAAAACACTAAGTTATAGATCATATTTCATATTTTATTTTTAAATTTTAATCATGTGTTTTAATGACATTTGTGAGCATAACAATAACAAGTTGGAAATTGTACGTGAAACGTAGCAAATGAGGTACGTTTGTACGATAACGAAGTTTTAAAAATATTCAGATCTTGCTGATATAACAGACAGTACTTCGGATACAGTATAGTGGTCGAATTGTTTGTGTTCCTGAAAATATACAGGAAGTAATTTTTATTACGCTTCAGCAAAGTATATCATATTCATAAAATGTGAATAGTTTAATATAATTAGCACACGCCCCAATCAGTGTTTCCCCGTATAGCATTATCTGGTGGAATACTTTTGTGTGGTGCTGTAATTTAATATAAATATTCTTCGCATCACAGAATGTACGTTTCAGTATATATATACTTCATAGGTTCATGTCAATTTTATTATGTTCGAATAAGTGTAACACCATTAAAATGCATTTGAAACATTTCCCCCCATTGACCGTAATGTAACGGAATACTTTTGTCCCTGTAATTGATCTATGCATCCAATTTTCATAAAATATGAAATGACTCAACAAAATTATGTAATAATTATGTGTTTTAAATTTCAAACGATTAAAATGTATTTGAATTTTTTTTCCGCATTGACCGTAATGTTAACGAAATCCTTTTGATTGTCCCTGTAAATGATCCATGCATCCGATTTTGATAAAATTTGAAATGACTCGACTAAATTAGGTAATAATTATGTATTTTAAATTTTAAACGATTCGGTTGGGTAGTTTTTTCGATGTTGTATGCGGACAGACAGACGGACGGACTGAACGACAACTACAGATGCTACGTATTTACATAATTACGAACGCACCTAAAAATGGTTTGTGTACTTATTTTGTATGATATAAGGTTAAGATTTATAGCAAAAAACATAACGAATGCACTATAGTAATGAAATATTAAGGTGAAAGAGCAACTGAAAACTGTAGGATTTTAGAATGGATGGGTTTTAATATATTTGGCTTTAAATCTTATCTTTTCTTTATGACACATTGTACTTTAATTTCAAAATAACTTCAGAACTTAATTTGCTGATTTTTAATACCGTATTTACTCGTGTATAAGGCGCACTTTTTTTTTCAAAAAATTAGGGCAAAACTCCTAGGTGCGCCTTATACACGGAATAATTTTTTACTGTTGGATGCAGTCGAATTATATACATATGAAACAAAAAATTATTCAAAGAAGATATTAAAACTCGGAAAATGTTACTTAATTCAGTGGCGCAGCCAGAATTCGGCTCTGGGGGGGGGGGGATAGAGTTGCTTCAAAGGTGATTCTGGTTGAAATTTTTTTTCGAAAATTGGCAGGGGGGGGGTTCCGCGAGTTACCCCACCCCCCGCGAAAGGGGTTTATCCGCGATCTTCAGACGAAATGGGCGTTTTCCTGCGACCTTCAGACAAAATCAGCGATTTATTTGCGATATTTTAGCAAAATTGGCGGTTTTTTCGCGATCTTTTGACGAAATCGGCGTTTTCCCGCGACCTTTTGACGAAATCGGCATTTTCCCGCGACCTCTAAACGAAATCAGCAATTTATCTGCGATATTTTAGCAAAATCGGTGATTTTGCGATCTTTTGTCGAAATCGGTGGTTTTCCGCGATCTTTTGACGAAATCGGTGGTTTTTTATGAAATCGGCGTTTTTTCGACTATCTTTAGACAAATTTTGCAATTTTACGCGATCTTTTCTTGAAAACGGCGCTTTATCCTCGCGGTTTTTCGACGAAATCGGCGTTTTTTCCGTGATCTTTTGATGAAAGCGGCCTTTTCTTTCAATGGTCTATTGACAAAATATTTTTAAGCAATCTTTTACCGAAAACGGCGTTTTTTTCCCAATTTTTTAACGAAATCGGCATTATATCAGAAATCTTTAGACGAAATCGATGTTTTCCCGCGGTCTTCAGACGAAATCATCGTTTTATCTGCGATGTTTGGTAAAATTGCCGTTTTCTCCGCGATCCGCACAGGAAATTCGTGTTTTTCGGCGATCTTTTGAAAAAGTTCGTTGACAAAAACATTTACGAAATTGTCTTTTTTTTTCACGAAACATTGACGAAATATGTGCTTTTTCGGCGATCCTTTCACGAAATTTTCATTTCTCCTCGATTGTTTTATCCGCGCTCAAAACCATACCAGTTGGCAACTATGCGGAACTGATAACCCAATTTCAAATTTTCGGAAGAGATTGCCTTAAATTTTCGGACGAGAATCACCCCTGAGTTGCTTATAGATAAACAAAATAAATAAATTAGTTAACGAGTTATAAGCGATTTTGATCGCATGGCAACCATTTTTTCTCCTTTTTGTTGCTACTACGTCGTAAATTCGTTTCAAATCATCCGCAGTGAGAATCGTCTTCTGAAAGATCTTATCAAAGAATGAAGAACATTTCTCAGTTACATAGCTTTTTAATCATGATATCTACTTGCCTGAATCTAGAAAAAAGTGTTATCGGAAAAAAGCGACAAACTACAAAAGCGGAAAAAAAATGACACGGAAAAAAAGTTACCGGAAAAAAGGGACAAGATAAACATGTTACTGGGGAAAAAGTGACAAGGAATTGATTTTGGGGATTTATTTTTGATTTTGGAGATTTATGAAAGGGGGGGGGGGGTCAGGGTCGGCTCTTAATTTAAGTGAATGATTTTTTCATGCTGAATTAACTGTTTTGGTTCAATTTTTGGATATACGTTCATACTGAAAAGACGCTTGCCTGATTAGTTTTGGGAACGGACGATTACCTCCCTCCCCCATCCGCCCTAAATAAGATGAATGGTTTTTAAGCAGAATTATTCAACGTGTGTCAAATTTTGGATATAGGTTCTTTCTGATAAGGCTTATATATAGTATTGTGGTGTCGCGCCCTGAGTTTCTCTTTACTAAGTTGGTTTATTTGTTAAGTTCATCAATAACACATTTTTAATTCCTCAAGTTCTTTATTAGAACCATAGATCAATTATTAAAAAAATAAATAAAACGGCATTACAACTACATAGGAGCCACACTCAAATATTACATTTCGCTTAGCACGTCTAAGCCATCTTACATCAAGATCAATGTATTTTCTTGTACATTACCAGCACATGTCTCTCTTCCAACTACCTTCCTTCCCTCTCGGTGCTCAATAATCCCAGTGCCCCCCTCAGCTCATTGCCACTAGACCAGTGCAATTATTTTCTAGGTATGTCCCTTGAGGTCAATAGCACCTATTCTTCTCAGCTTTTGAATGAAGATAATTTCACCCCTGCATGCCTTTTCACACGCTATCTATCTTCTGCCACGATTAATGTTGTCAGTTAGTCGTCAGAGTATATAATGCCTGAAGAATTTTGGGAGTTTAATGGTTAAGTATAGAGGGTGCATGGGGGGATAACCTATCTTAAATTAAATAAATGGCTTTTTAGGCAGAATTATCCGATTTGCTTCAAATTTTGAATGTAGGCTCATTAAGATAAGGGGTATCCCTGATTAGTTATGGGGTTCTTTTGCTAATAAAAAAGGGGCCGCGATTATTCCCCCCTTAAATTAGATAAATTGTATTTTTATGCACAATTATCCGATGTATTTCAAATTTTGGCTATAGTTTCTTTCTCATAAAGTAAAACCCTGAATAGTTTTAAGGGTTTTTTTTTATATATCCTCAATAGCTGTTTGTATTTAAAACTGTGAATTATGTTTCTGCATAGCATTTTTCAGTAGTCTATAAACATCGTAACAAAGAAAAAAATATCCTGTTTTTCTTAAAATCGATTTCTTTTATTTAAATCCGTTTATTTTTTTAAGCGTTCAAACCTGAAAATCTATCAAGAACTACAGGTTTTTAAACAATTAACTTTCTAATTACTAACATAAGCTAGTAATAAAAAAACTGTTTTTATTACTACAAATTAATGAATTCAGTAGTTCATTCGTTCTTGACATACAACATAGTTTGTACATTAAAATTTTCTAAATTATATTTTTTAAATGTTTTATATTATATTTTGTGATGTGTAATATGGGACATTAATTAGTAAAAATCCAGTTTTAAATGATAAATATTTGGCGTAAAGTAAAATGACAACTACACCAAATAATTTAGTATATTTCTTTTTTCACAAATAAAAAAAATAAATAAATAAACAAGTTTTAAGTGCAAAATGAATGGAAATTAATCATTATCAGAAAAAAGGTAAAATATGTTATAATGTTTTCTGACAAATAGTTTTCAATCATAAAATTAAAAAATAAAGAAAAATTGTTTTTATTTGTTATTTGCGTTCAGTTGCGTTCAACTCGTTTTTTTTTTATGTTACTTGACTATTTTTGCGGCAAACCTTTACCGGGAAATCCCCTGATCGACAAATTTCCTAAGAGACTAGCCGCTCGCGATATCTACCGAACATCCCCCTCCGTCGAATGGGGAAAGCAAGCTTCTTCCCCCGAAAAGGTTTCCTGAATGGACTTCTGCATCCCTCCTTATTCTAACTATATTCATTAGCTTATACGCCTTACCATAATGAAACTACATCTAAAATTTGAAGCAAATCGGATAATTCTGCGTAAAAAGCCATTTATATGATTTAAGTGGGGTTATCCCCAGTTCCCTCCTCTAAACTTAGCCATTAAGCCTTAAAATTATTGAGGGATCCACTTTATGAGAAAAAACCTATATCAAAAATTTGATATAAAGTGGTCTGGTGTAATAACGCCAGGCGGGGTAATAATGCCAAGTGCTAATATTTTGCATAATTATGAAATAATCTGGTAAATGACACCCATGTGCTCTGCGGACAAGGGTTTTGAGTCATATAAATCGCAAAAAACAGCTTCAAGTTAATTTGTTTCATTTTTAGGTCGTATTGTTTATACAAGCAACTAAAATTAACACTTGATCTAAAATTTGCGAGATACGTTTTGTGATGTGAAGACTATTTTTTTTTATCCGGAAATACTTTGTTAATTACATAAATTTGTAGTACATTTCATGGACTTTCAAAATGTTGTTGAAGATTTCGGATATCTTCTCGAGATAATTTGTAATTTAAAATGTACAGCGCAATAACTATAACGGGGTAATAACGCCAATCCTTGGCATTAATACCCCGGTTGATTCCCTACAGTGGCCGAGCTACATCCTAAATACTGATTCAAATAAACACAGTTAAAACTGTGCAATGTTTCTAATAATTCTATTTAAGCGGTCCTTTTTAAGCAAAAAGAAGCTCACGGTCTGATATTCTTTTGCCTCATCCTCCCCTCCCCCCACACCACACCTTTATTTTTCTTACACTTTCACAAAAAATTGAACATTTTCAATAGCTTAGAATGCCATTTGTCAATTTCTAAGTTTGTAGAGTTTATATTTTTAAAATTGAGCAATCTACATACAATTATTCCATCTTATTTCATAGTTTTGTTTGCATGGCGTTATTACCCATATAGGTGGGTAATAACGCCAAATAGAATTGGTCAAGAAATCACGCCATTACATTTTATGAATACATATCTGTTAAATTATTTTTTTTATATAGGTAGTCAATGAGTTGCTGTATCAAATCATACATTTGTTTGAAAAATACAAACTAAAACTGAGCCGTGAAAATTGGTAGAACCTTAACGTGGCGTTATTACCCCAGGGTACCTTACATCGGATAATTATGCATAAACAATTTATCTAATTTAAGGGGGGGGGGATAATCTTCCGTTTCCCTATTTATACTTAGCAGAAGAACCTCATAACTAATCTGGGATACACCTTATCATAAAGAACCTACATCCAAAATTTCAATAGTATTTCTTTAAATCGGATAGTTCTGTATAAAAAGCTATTTATTTAATTTAAAGGGAGGGAGGGTTATCCTCTGTTTTTGCCTTTATACTTAGCCATTAAACCCTTAAAACTATTCAGGGATTCACCTTTTCAGATAGAACCTATATTTAAAATTTGAAATACATCAGATAATTCTGCCTAAAAACCGATTTATCTAATTTGAGAGGGAAATAACTGCTTGCCCCCCCCTTTATAATAAGGAAAAGAACCCCGTAACTAATCAGAGATATGTTTTATCATAATGAACCTATGTCCAGAATTCGAAGCAAATCGGATAATTCTGCGTAAAAAGCCATTTATTTAATTTAGAGGGATTATCCCCCCTCCCCCTCCCCTTTATACTTAGTCATTAAACTGTTAAAACTATTCAGGGATTCACCTTATCAGAAAGAATCTATATCTTAAATTTGAAATACATCCGATAATTTTGATCCGATCTTAAAAACCGATCTATCTAATTTGTGTGTGTGTGTGTGGGGAAGTAACTGACCACCATCCCTTTATAATAAGCAAGATACATAATCAAGATAATCAGAGATACGTTTTATCATAATGATCTTATGTCCGAAATTCCAACCGAATCGGATAAATCTGCGTAAAAAGCTATTAATTTCATTTAAGAAGTTATGGATGGGGGGGGGGGGGGGCTATCATATGTCCAAAAACTGAACCAAAACAGTTAATTCAGCACGAAAAACCCATTTACTTAAATTAAGATCCTCTCCCTGATACCCCCTAAATACTTAACCAATGAATCCTGAAAATCAATAATGAATTCCCAAAATCAATTCCTAGTCCCTTTTTTTTTCCGGTAACTTCTTTTCCGCTTTTGTAGTTTATGTCACTTTTTTTCCCGATAACTGTTTTTCCGGTAACTTTTTTTCCGTTTACCCACTTGCCTATTTCGGGCGTTTTTTAAATAATAATTAATATTAATTACAAAAAATTGTTTGAAAGTAGTCCCTTTAAAATAGTAGTAAGTAGAAAGTAGTTAGAAATTTGGCGCCCCCTAAATCTCTGCGCCCGGGGGGACAGCCTTCTCCCCCCCCCTCCTTTCGCACGGCGCTGTTAATATCTTTCCAGGGACATAAATATAAACAAATTATATACTTTCCAAACATACCTGGATTTTAAGAATGCTTGAAGGAATTCGAAAGATTTTAAAAAATGATCTCTTATATCCATCTTTTTCATAATTTTTTTCTCTGAATAGGATTTAATATCCATAGCGAAACGCACAATAAAGGAAACCTTAGCACTACAGCAACTAACAACAGAATGTTTGTGAAATTAAGCCTATCCTTCAAAGCATGCGATTTTGTGTTTTTCCTGGAATTGGAGTGTCCAGTCCCGTTTCCAAAATAAAGAGCAAGAAACAGATGTAACTAATAAGGACCCCCCCCCCCCCCCAATGGTGCAGTACTGAAAAACCCGAGACGGCATTGGCAGTGACAGGAAATGACCATTCCTTTTAGCCTTCGGCTGATTTCCAATAGTATAAATAGGTGCCGGCCTTTTCCGAAATGAGTGACCAGTTTTCGATACTGATACCGTTACCACGTACTTTCCCCATTTTTAAAAGCAAATACATTACTGCCGCTTAAACGAGTCAAATTTTTAAGTAAAATTTGATTCAAAAAAGCGGCAGATTTCGAGAACAAAACAAATAAAATTCTAACTTTTTTTTTTTTTTTTTTTTTTTCATAAAAATGGAAATTTCTGTATTTTTGTCATGGCTGTGGGGGGGGGGGGGGTTTAACCCCCAACCCCCCCCCCCCTCGCTGCGCCACTGCTTAATTGAAGTATTACTGCGTATTTATTTCACTCCTTGCAATTTTTTATACAACAGAGCTAGTGACATTATCTAGACGCTAATTAGCAATTCTCTTTACCGTCACTCATTCGTCACTCGTCTTACCGAAATGTCGTGTACCCATTTCCGGGTACACGACATTTCGGTCCCGCCATTTCGGTCCCGCCGTTTCGGTCCCGCCGTTTCGGTCCCGAGACATTTCGGTCCTTGGCCATTTCGGTCCCGAGACATTTCGGTCCCGAGACATTTCGGTCCCTGGCCATTTCGGTCCGTGGTTATTTCGGTCCCGAGACATTTCGGTCCCTGGCCATTTCGGTCCCTTGCCATTTCGGTCCCTTGCCATTTCGGTCCCTTGCTATTTCTTTACCGGCCACCTTATAACTTGGTTTCTGATTGATGAAGGCCTACTAAACGCTGTAAGCTCAACATTGTTCGGGCTTTTTTTTAATATTTTTATTATCCTGCCCCCCTTCCCTCAAATTTCATACAAAGCTGAATATAATAGTCCAATAAGTTTAATCTATTGTAACTCGTGATATTAAAATCACAGCGAGTTGAAAATTTGGTTAAATAATGTTATATAATTTTACACTGTCTTTATTATTATTATTGAACAGAATGAATATTTTAAGTTTTATCATATATTCTTTGTATTAGGTATTTTATCTATACAAAAAACTAAAATACATATTTGATTGATTGTTTTAGCACACTTTCTTAAAATAGTTAAATTAGTGATTTCGTAACTAGGCGTGCTACGAAAATTTTTTGTTTAAAAAACAAAAATGCTCCAAAGACCTTTTTTATGTAATAATTATTAGATTTTTTTTTTTTTTTTAGTTTTAGTTTTTTTACTTTATGAAAACAATTTTTGCGAATTAATTTTATTGAAAGTGCGCTTATTTCTTTGTAACAAAATGATTATTTTTTAATTTTATATAATAATGTAACTATTATTTTAAAGAACTTTATTTTCAATTTTTAACTGACAAAACTAAGCTTTTTTAATTTATCGTTTATTTATTTATTTATTTGTATTACCTTTTCGCTCCCACATTCGCGAAAAAAAAAAATTGACAATTCTTATTTTAATTTTATTATTGATTGAATTAATAGTTTTAAATTTCAGTAACTTTAAATATAAAATAAATAAACACGTAAACAATAAGTTTCAGTTTATAACTCCTACAAAACATAATGATAAATTGAATATAAAACAGATTATTTATTGAGTTTATTTAAAGTAAAATTCGAAATGCGTATTAATAATTTTATCAATTTAATTAAATAAAGATTCATTAAATTAAAAATACATATATTTAATAAAATATTAATTTGATTTTAATTTTAAATCCCTAACTGTTTTGAGATTTAATTTATTGCAATTATTCATCACCATAAGTTTTTATTAAAAAATTATTATTTATTTCAAAAAAGGAAATTATTATTATTATTATTATTATTATTATTATTATTATTATTTGAAAAATCAGTTAGTAACGTAACGTAATAATTAATTAAACATAATTATGCAACACTGTAACAATGCGTAAAAATATTTCTTAACAGTGTTAGGTAACATTATTATCCAGATGCAGATTTAAATTTTCTGAAACAAAGTTATAGTTTACAGTTCGCAAAAAGCAATCATATATTAATTAATTATTTTTAAAGAGTAAGAAAAATATCATAAACTAACCAATAAATGAATAAATAACATATTTATTTTGAGAATCCTTATCATTTTTATACATACTAATGAACTTAATAACATTATAGTAGCTGGAATTTAAAAAATATGTTTTTCATTTTTGCTATAATAACTCCTATATAGTTCTTGTACTAGATTTTAAACAAGTAATTGATAAATAAGTTACTTAAAGAATTAATAGTTAAAATAATTTTGAATTCTTATTAATAAATATGTTTGATAAAAATAATTTAATTTTTGAGAATTTTTTAATTTAACAACATAATTATTAATGCTTTCAAATTTTCTAAGATTATGTTAATCATTTAATAAAATAATGTATAACATTAAGTAAATATCAAATCAAAACCGAGTGCCGGGAGTTTTTAAACACTTATAATTTTTATGTTGGTGTTCCTATAAAATTTGAAATATATGTATATAAGTACCAGTTAAGTACTACTATTAACCTCTTTTAAGCAAAAATTCTGCATGTCAATCAATTGTCAACGCCCATATGAGCAAATAGTCATCTTTATACAAGATAGCTAGAAAAGCTAGGTAGTTAGCTTCTACTTATATTGATCTTTATACACTTGTCAGATGAAATCCCTCATTCTGTACGATGTCCTTTTTACTCTGGAGTTCAAATGCGGACGGACCTCCCACATAGTCGCTGGCGTTTTTAGAAGAAATATGAATGTTTTGAAAAGAACGGCATTTCTCGGTGTTTTTTATTCCTCTCGCTGTTATCTTCATTTCAAACGCTTTTAGTATCATTTAAACCAGTATAAAAAGTAGAATGGAGTATTTTTTTATCCTGATTATTACAACTTATGAATGACATTGAAATATTCAAAACTTAAAAGATAACTAAATAAGATTGATAGATAAGATATTTACCACCTAGAAATAATATTTTAAGTTACTTTTTAATTTAACTTACTTTGATAGACGGCTTTTTTTTCATATTTTTTATGTGGGTTTTTATATTTTAATGTTAAAAATAATTATTTTATATAATAATATCAGCTTTAAATGAAATGGCAAATTTCAATACAATTACATTAATAATTTTGTATTTAGTTTCATTAAGCTGATTTTAGAAAATTTGACAGATGTATTGTATAAATGTGATATATAGGTAGAAAGCAAAAATGGTTTTAGTCATAAACTAATTATAGCGGGTTGTTTTAATTTATAAGCGTAGTTATACGGTCTTCGGCTGCGTATCGATTTAACTTTAGCTGGATTTTCCATGTATTACTTTCATTTTATTACTCTGTCGAAGATTATCAAATGATAGTACAGTCCTCCCCACTTAATTGGGTCGAGGTTAATCGAATCCCGCTTATTCGAATAAAATCATCCGGTTCCGATTTTATTCCTGTTGGATTAATGTTATTTCCCGTTTAACCGAATACTTTTCATGAAATTTCTTATTCGAATAACAACTGAGTGGGTAATTTGAAAAATAGGTGTAAAGAACGCGTTTAACTTTTGCAACTGGAATTCCCCTCCAGTTTTTGTCATTTTCGATTCTTATGCTAAAAAAAATAATGATCCAACACTTACTGCATGAATTTGGCCGGAAGTTGTACAATGAATTATTTTATATAATAAGTCATGTGTGGTTCCCCCCCCCCCCCCTGAACAAGTTCAAATAACAGTGAAAAAAGTTGGACAGTTTCGATGAATTTTGTATTTCATTTGTTTTCGTTTGTCGAAGAACGTTTCTTACTTTTTCAATTTTGTTTACACGTATTCGAAAAAAAAAAAAAAAAAAAAAAAAAAAAAAAGGAGAAAAAAAAAATCTATTTATATATTTATTTGCAGGTATCTTGTTATTATGTGTTAAAGTTTGTCAATAACATGCCAGAAAGTTTGGTGTTAAAGAGTAATAATATATGTATACATATATATATGTATGTACATAAATATATACAGTGGTGGTCAGAATTATAAGAACAATTGAAAATTGCACAGAAAAAAATTATTTCTGAGCTAAATAAAGTGCAATTTATACACTAAATGCTTTTCTATGCTAGAAATCATTGTAGAATGCAAAACATTGGAAAATGCAAAATATGAATGTTTTGTCACAAGTAGCAAAATATGTCATTGTAAAAAATTGGACAAAATTATAAGGACAATGAATGTTTTTTTCTGAAATACACTGCTAATTAATAATCTCCCCGCTTCTTCTCAATCACTCTTATCAATCTTGACGTCATGGAGTTTGACAATTCCTTAAGAACGTTCTTGGAAGATTTTGAGTGACCTTTTTCGATGGAAGACATGAGTTCTTGATTGTTTTGAGATTATATACCATTTTTGCATACTTTGTGTGCCGGAATACCCAAAATATTTTTTCTACAGTATTCAGATCAGGACTTCTGACCGGCCAATCAAGTAGTTTCACGGAATTAACTTTATACCACGAGTTTGAAGTTTGGGAACATGAGCCGAAACATTGTCCTGCTGGAAAAAATAGCCTCAGATCGCTATTAACGGTGCTTCTGGTAAAAGAGTATCGCCCAATACATTAGTGTAACTCTCAGAATTCCTCCTACCCTGCACAAAAACTATTGCAGTAGTTCTACCAGTTGTGAAACCTCCCCAGATCGTTAGTGAATCACTTCCAAATACATACTTTGAAGAAATCATTTTTTTCTCTACGAAGATCATACTAGAAGTCTCAAAAACAATCTAGTCTATCCAAATTAATCTTTTTCTCATCGAAAAATACAGAATTCCACTTTTTTCCCATAATATTGCAGTTTTTGGCAAACTCCATCCTCAGTCTCTCATGACTCCCCAGTCTCTCAAGTGAGACGGGTCTTCACACGTGTTTACTATAGCAAACCTTTTTCTTTCTTTTTGTAAAACACGACGAATAGTTCGAGCACTTACATTCTAAGTTCCATTCACGGTTTTTGTCTGTTTTTTGGAGCAAGCTCGACTCATTATCATTATTTTCCCCCATACAGAAACAAAAGACAGCCTGCTTGTATGTCTTTGCCGTCCATATTTACCGGTATTTTAAAGATAATTGTAAATAACCGTTCTTGATCTATTAAACTTTGTAGCACTTTGGAATAAAGAAAGTCCTGAATTTTGAAAGGCATAAATTTTTCCTTTCTGAAACTCAAAAAGCTTTGCACCTTGCGGCATAATTAATAAACAGAATAATACGATCCCAAACGTTTACTACGCATTTATATCGTCTGAAAATTCCGTGTGCAGAGCAAAAAACATGGAAATTTTACTTTTTAGAACACACAAATACAGTTGTTCTTATAATTTTGTCCAAAATCAATGGTTGCATAAATTTATAATGCATTTTATTTATATGAATTTACCACATATTTCCGTAAAAACATACAAAAATAACCTTCATTTTTCATTGGTTTCCAGCCATTAAATTTGCATAAGTCTCCCGCCAAATATAACCAAGATATGGCATTTTTTCCTTGTCCTTATAATTTTGACCACCACTGTATACATTATATATATATATATATATATATATACACACGCACACATATGTGTATATATATATATATATTGGGGGAGAAGCCATTTTAGAAACAGTCAAGAAAAAGTTACACAAAAGTTGTAACACAGAGGAGATTAAGATTTATCTTTCTGACCAATTCTTCGGAAACTAATAGAGAAAAATTTCGAGAAATGTTCATACATAGGGTAAATCCGGTATAGTTGCCCCAAATAATCCCGCCCCCCCCCCTTTTTTTTTTTTTTTTTTTTTTTTTTAGTTAATTGTAAATCTGATACTTACTTTTATCAAATAGACCATAAGGAAAAACTTAAAAAATCGAT
This sequence comes from Maratus speculifer, assembly GCA_964019185.1. Lineage (NCBI taxonomy): Eukaryota > Metazoa > Arthropoda > Arachnida > Araneae > Salticidae > Maratus > Maratus speculifer. Next base: position 70,926,408 of record OZ025303.1, read on the forward strand.
TTAATTGAACAATATTCATAAAAGTTTCATGACTTTGGTGCTGAAGAAGTTAAATATAATTATATATATATATATATATATATATATATATATATGGTATTATTTATTGAAAATCTGCCTGTTCTAAAATTGTATCTTTATTCTTTGGAGAGTAACGGTGGGGGGGGGGAGGCATAAAATATCAAATAAAAATATCAATACATAAAAAATAAAAACGCTGTTGCCTCTTATTAGTAGTAATACTTGATGGTAAAACAACAGAAAATATTTTTCACGCTGCTTATAACGTCTGGTTTTCACAAGATGTTGGGAGAGTTGAAGAATTTTGTTAAATTCATATTGTGATTTACATTTTACTTTTTTTTTATGTATGAAGTTCTTTTCTATAAAAGAAACTATCAAAATGACGCAATTCTACAACAGGGAGGACTTTTTGCCAAATGAAAATTTAGTTTGGTGGGGATTTTGTCCGCATACCTCCTCTCTCTCCCTTTTGGAACACACATTTAAATAAAAAAATATTCTGTAAGGCTTTATTTATATCAGTCATGAAAGTGGGAAACGGAAAAAGGTTAAAAAATTTCTCCATACGTACAATAGGGGCAAGTCGTATGATTAAAAGACTTTTCAGCAGTTAGTCATTCAATAAAATGAAATATAACTGAACATATGGTACCTTTTCTTTTTTATCTTAGAAAATATTAAAAAAATAAGCTAACACTGAATGTATACATTTATTAAATCCGAAAAGAAAATTAAAGGCAGTTTCTCAAAGATATGAATGCAAGTACATCTGCTTATGTGAAGTATAGAGATTAATTTTTCATATTAAGTGTTATTTTGAAGAGTTAGACTACTTAAGATAGTACCCAACCAGTTTTTTAAAACCTACTTATGTTTCATTTAAACTTCAAATTGATCGTTGCTCCAGACACACATTTCGAAAAATACATCACTGAATTTACCCAAAAGTTTTGTATGAATAGAATAAAATATATAAAATATAATAATTTTATTTTCATGACTAATGGATGTTTATAATAAAAACTCTCCTTTTATTGGATGGCTTTTCTGCACAGCAATTAAAAAAAAAAAAAAATAATAATAATAATAAATAGATTTAAGGATTTCAATAAGCAAAATATTTGATTATTAAAAGTTCCAGATTTCCCCCCTCCTCCCCACATGCTTTCAATACTTTCTATCACTTTTTGCAGCATTCCAAAGAATGTGCAAATTTGCCGTAAAAAATTGGAATTCTTCCTTTAAGAGGAAGATTTTCATGTCTGTTTAATACTGTTTATAAAGATAAAATCAGTACAAGTATCGAATTACCGAAAACTATCCATAGGTTGAACGCAATTAAAACCAGAGATATATAAAAGTATGGCAATATAATTTTTTTGCTGTTGCTGTTGTTTAGAAAACATTAATAAAAACAGGGAAGCGTCAATATAATAAACATTCTAGATTGTAATAATAACAATAAAAAAACTGCTGTCATGAAAAAATAATTGCTTATAATTCAAGATATAATTCATTTTTCTAAAATGTTAAAAAAAAAAAATCTTCAGATTACAAATTATTTTAATAATTATATTTGCTCGTGTCATATTTTTATGTAATAAAATAATTGCTATGCTATCTATATCCACGTGTTGCAATCTGGAAACTCTTTTCTTAATTTAACAAGTTGGAAATTGCACGTGAACGTAGCAAATGAGGTGCGTTAGTACGATAACGAAGTTTTAAAATTTTTCAGATCTTGCTGATGTAGTAGAGCGTAATTCTTATACAGTATAGTAATCGAAATCTTTGTGTTTCTGTAAGTATGCTGGAAGTAATTTTTATTACATCTCAGCAACATATATCTTATTCATAAAATGTGAAATAGTTGAATAAAATTAAAACACGCCCCAAACAATGTTTCCCCGTATAGCATTATATAGTGGAATACTTTTGTGTAGCCCTGTAATTTAATAATAAAAATATCACCAGATAAAGTTGTTTTTATTTATTTCAAGATTTTTGCCCCTATGCGGGAGTGGCTGGGCTGCAAAATAATGAAACACTTATAATTCTGAAAATTGGCCTCAGCGATGAAATCCTATAAGATACTAAGTGTTAGAATATAAATTCCATGTAACAATAACTCTTTCTTTTTTCTTGGTAATTTGGAAGCCTTTGTCTCCCTGGAAAGGAAACATGCATCTCAGAAGTTAAAATTTTACAACTATTATGGGGTGTATTAATATCATAAATTAATTGGGTTATTTTATAAATTTATTTTTCAATTTCCAAGTTAACTTCCTCGTTTCCTCGTTCAAGAATTCAAAACATTCTGGCAATGTTACAAAATGCCATTCATCTGTGAATTTTTTTCAGACATCTCCTTCAATTTCTAAATAATTGATCGAAATTTTGATTTTTTCTCTGAGATTGAGTTCCAGCAGGTTAATTTTTTTCTTTAAGTGTTATTAATTGCAAAAAAGAAAAAAAAATCTTATTTGGAGTTTATATATTCTAAAACATAGCACCTAAGATATTGCTGAAGCCGTGGAAAATTTTGAGATACGTTTCTGAAACTCTCCTCCACCCCCCCCCCCACCCCCCTACACGAACACTTTTCAGAAGAATTAGAATGCTGAAATAAATGAAAAAAAGCTTTATCTGGCGTTATTTATGAACCCCGTATATTTCTATGTATTATGAATATAAAGTGATGAAAAATTTAAAAACTTATTATTTGAGCTGTAGTTGCCGTGAAATCCTCATATTTTTTATGGCATTTTTTATATATTGTTTTTTATTACTAACATTTAGCCTCTCTTTAAACATTTTCTGTTTTTAAGGTAGAAAATGTTCGAAGAGAGTTTCCAGATTGCACCACGTGGAGGTAGTTAGCATTGCAATCCTTTATTATTTTTTTTCTTTATTTGTCCATAGAATAACATTTATATACAATTACATGAATAACAATCACACTTACAAATTATACAAGTAAACATATTGATACGAAAGACATTTCTAATAATTACACATATAACATTAAAAAAAAACAAGAAAATTACACAATAAAATAAAAAATATAAACTTTTTCAAATTAGTTCATAAGATAATTATGGGCGATCCCTCGTAAATATTCCCTCATGCTTCGACTATTTGGATCATTCCGAAACTCTGTTACGATTTTCAAAATTCTCTCGTCTGTTTTCATGTATTTTCTTCGTTTTTTCGGTGGTTGTTCTCCACGAACAAACTCTTCGTACATTTTGTCGCGGCCACTCTGGATCTTTTTAATTCCATCTATGAATCTCCATATCGTTGGGTGATCCATGCAGAATTCCTGCTGCATCCTTCTGCGAGTAGCCTCAACATTATTATTGGTGTGCGATTTTCCACGTAAAGTCCTCTCATAAACATTCCAAATATCTGGTGGAAACAGCGGCGTCTTTCGTATGCCTCTTCGATTCGGTGCTCCAATATAATATGTTTCAAACCAGTTCAAAACAGGCAATAATTCGAGGGGTAAATCGGCTTCCAGAGATGCTAAAGCATCATCTATTTTATCGATTGGTACAAATGCGATTGCTGCTATTTCTCTAACGAATAAGGCGAACTCAGCATCATTATTATATTGGCTTAATAGACCTTCTTCAGAAATTTTCTTTTTTAAATTCCTTACCAAGTGAAAAAAACAACCTCCAATCGCTGCATTTGGAAAACTTTGTCGAATTGCGTTAATTTCAGCTTTTTCATAATCCACCGAAACGGAATTGGGGTTAAAATGCGGCCAAATTTGCTTCATCGCATTAAATAATTTTATATAAGTGTCTTCAGATTTGTCAGGCAATAAAAAATATAATATTGGAAACACAAAGTCATTTCGTTCCGCCATTATCACAAAAACTTGCGTAAATAGTTTAGGTGCTATTCGAAATGAACCATCTATGTAAATTTTTTTCATGTTCTGAGACCAATTTTCATGATTTTCTCTGCCAAATACTAAAAAACGTTTAAGATCATTTTGACCAGCATCATACAATAAAAAACGCTCGTTCACGATAGAGCCATTATTATATTCGGCATAGTTAGCAGGTATAACTAGATCAGTAACATTATCAGGTTGTGCTGGAGAATGGTCAACTTCTATGCGTTTTCTTTGAATTGTTTTTTTCGAAGCCCAATGCCCAATGGTTTGGCATCTTTAATTTAATAGATAAAGGTAAATTCTCATAGGCATTATTCAAAATTACCGCGGTCGTTTCTTGAGTATTTTCCGCTTGTCGTTTTATAGATGTGCGAATTCTCATCACTTCAACTCCAGCTGCATCACTATCATGAGAATGACTATTAATTTGTTTTAACACTTCATCTGAGTTCACACAAGTATGAATCCGCACTTTGCAGTTATCGGAATCTCGTTTATCACATCGCCAAAATTTGACAGTTCCAGTTGAATCATATTTGTGGAAACCAAAAGTATGTCCATTATAATTAAATTTGGAGCGCGATCTATTAGATAATATTTGGTTCATTTTGATTTTCTTTAACCAAATCAGTCAACTTTCTCCGACAAATAATTCTTACAAATAAATTTCTAAAAATCTGAAAAGTATTCCATCAAAAGTTTGCTGAAATCTTTCTCTCACAGTGTATTCCACAAATTCCAAAATTAGTGTTGCGATTTATCTGGCAAGCTTATCTTCAGTTCAATCCTCTTTTGTTCTGCGGGTGGTCCAATGAAATAAAAGGCTTTTCTCTAACAAAGAGGATTTCTGGAAATGGACGTTCCAGATTGGTGTTGTTACTTGACGAGTATTCTTCCCCATGGAGCTAAGAAGGTATATGGAGGAGACATATCAATCTAGCATCATGGTGAGACCTGACGCCGAAAAACCAGTTCTTTCCCCCTCTTTCATATCCGCCATGTTTGACTTTTACCGTAGTTGGCTTGCGCCGCGAGGAGCTTCCTCAATACGACGATCGGTAGCAGACGGGAAAAGGCAGCTTACCCAGGTCAAATATGGCGGCCGCGGCGTTGTAACGGGGGGGTAGGAAAAGCTTCAAGTGACGTCACATATGTCTCCTCCATATACCTTCTTTGCTCCATGATTCTTCCCCTTTTGAGAAATATTTTCCTTTCTGTTCCTCGTAAAAAAACCTAACATAGTAAGCATATTTTGCGAATTCGAACTGTATTTTTAGTAAAGAAATTTTTTATTATATAACGGCACATTAGGAGTTGGAATAATACACAGCCAAGTTATGCGCAAAATTTAAAATATGTGAAAAAATAGATATGGTTTTGGATAAACTGGGATATGTGTTAAGAAAGCAGTTCAATTAAATGATTAGATAAAGATCAAAATATGATTAATTAAAAAAAAAATGTGAATTTATATTTGTATTTTATTTATCTCACGCTATGAAAAAAAAATCGCATTTAAATAATATGCATTTTAAAATTCTAATAAAATAATTAATGGCGAAAAATTCAGATAAAATATCATTTAATAATTTCTATGTATATCATTATCTTTCTGAAAAAAAAAAAAAAAAAAAAAAAAAAAAACACCTAAGAAGTTTTTACACAAACCGAAAAAAAAGTATGTATTTTCTTGAAAGATTTAAATTATCTATGAAAATAAAATTTTATATAGTTTAACTTATTTTGCGCAAACATACCTAAAAATACGTGTCGTATTCTACAAATGATTTTATGAGTGATTTAATAATATACACTATAGCGCACTTTTTTGAAAAAAAAAAAAAAAAAAATAGCAAACAAATAAAGCTGTAGGCTTCAAAATAATAACTAACCAGCAAAATCATGATTTTCAAAAAGAGAATGTTTGTTAAAGTTTATCCTGACATTTGAAAAAATATTCATATGCGTTTTGAATCCTTAAACTTTTTTAAATAAAAAAATGATAAAAAAAATGTGTATTTTTTCATTTGTAAATGGTTAATATTACTATATCAGTTATAATAAATATAAATTATAAATGGTAGAATTATAGTCTCTTTTATCTCCCCCCCCCCCCTCACAAAAAAAAAGTTAAACGCGAATATTATTCGCGTACAGAATGTTCCGTACAATAAATATTTTTAATTCATAACTCTAATATTACAAAAAAAAAAAAAAAAAAAAAAAAAAAAGAAAGAAAGAAAAGAAAAGAAAAGAGAACTTTGCTAAAAAAATAATTATTATATTGGCCTTAAAAGTCGATTATCGCTTAAAGAACGCCATACGTGCCTATATGTACATAAAAAACATTCGTGTCTTTAAGTGTTAATATACCAGTCAATTTAATGTTTTACAACAAACTTAAAGTTCTCCTTATGAGTAATTTTTGTCCTGTACGAGTAATTTGTTAGGGTTCCCTCCCAGTAACAATTTCTCCTTGTTTTTGTTAGAAATAATTATTTCCTTATCATCAGATTAAAATAAAAAATCCAATAGCTAAAAGTTTTCCTTAAAAACAAATATAGTTAAGAACCTATAAATAGTATTTCCTTAATATTCATCCCCCCCTCACTTCCCTCCCGTCGAAAGTTCCGACTTCTCCCTTGTAGAAATAAAACATGTAAAACTTTCCTTAGTGAGATGTTTAAAATGTGTTTCATTAGATCACTTAGAATTGTCTAACTTATTGACTCCCAGCCCCCTCCCTCTACGCTGTTAAAAAAAACAAAACAAAACAAAAAAACAAAAAAAAAAAAACCTGGACCTTTTCCACATTAGTTAATGTGAACTTCCCCCCCCCCCCCATGATGATTTTTTTCGGGACGATTTTTTCGGGTGGTGCTTTTTACCGCGACTATTTTTTGCCGGGAGTGATTTTTCCATGAAGATTTTTAACGATTTTTAATTTTTTTTTCCGGGTAGATTACTTCCGGCCTACTTTCTCAGCCTACCATGGACCATCTACATTTGTCACGGGACAGAAATATTTATGCATAAATATATTCTTTTAAATGAATAACATACATAAAAAATCAAAACAAATATGCTAAACGCATATGCTCTCTAAATGATAAAATTTCTCCATAAAAATAAAATTATAATTTTTCTTCATTTTAAATGGAATTTTACGTAAAAGTGATTCACTACACATTAATATTTTGAGATTCTATGTTATTTATTATATTTTAATTTTAGCTTTTTATTTGTCATATTAAAACAGATAGGTTCTTTAAATTTTACGTATTTAAGTCAAATAAAGAATAAGGGAATATTTGAAATGTAGAATTTTAAAAGCGGAAAGAACAGTATATGTTTATTAGAAATTTTAACTTTGGTATCCCAATTTAAGAGGCTACTTCAGTGAAGTTTAAAGACCCTTTCGCAAATGTTAATCCCATGGAAGAAATTCATAAATATTTCTTGGTTGCTTTTCAATATTTTTAACAATTCTTTTTTTGCATTGGATAGCTGAGATCGATTTGTATGCCGACCATTTTTTACTTTATAACTTTGATTGCAGGTTCTTTTTGTGGGGATGTTTTTATTTTCGAAACCAGTTGCGTGAATAAAAGTGCACTGTAAAAAATTTTGGTCTCGAATCACGGTGGTTATACCGTCAACTTTGTGACACTTCCTTTTACCGTAATTTTACTGGACGGTATATATACCGTAAAATACTTAAAGTACATGTACCGTAATTTAACTGAACATAAATTTAAATATTTTGTGGTATATGTACCGTAAAATATTTAAAGTATATGTACCGTAATTTAACTGGACGGTATATGTACCGTAAAGTATTTAAAGTACATGTACCTTAAAAAAATATCGTTACAGCATATATACCGTAAATTAAATGTAAGGTATATGTACCGTAAAAAATATTTTTACAGCACAGATACCTTAAATTAAATGTACGACATATGTACCGTAAAAAATATTTATACAACATATATACCGTAAATTAAATGTGCGGTATATGTACCGTAAAAACATTTGTAATCAGTATGTGTACCGTAAATGAAATATACGGTATATATACCGTAAAAATACAGGATGATCCAAAAAAAACCCTCCCACATTTGACAGGTTAAAAAAAACAAAAACGACTCTAATGAGAAACTTATTTGTTAAAAATATAGAATAGATATGACGAGAGTTTAAAATGACTATTTTTCAGGAATGACTTCTGGAAAGTGTCTTCCATTGCGAGCAATATAGATTTCAAGACGATGTCTGGAATCTATCATCACGAACGCATCGTCTTGTTTGAGAATTGCTACTTCTACTCTCTTGAGGTGAGAATGAATGTAGATCTTGTCTCAAGATTGTTTCAAGCAGAGGTAGCTGCTTCCACAAGACATAATATGTTAGGGGATGATATATTTCAGATATTGTCTAGAAATTTATATTGCTTATAATGGATAACACTTACCAAGCATAATTTCTAAAACATAGTCATTTTAAACTCTTGTCATACCAATTGCATATTTTAAAACAAACAAGTTTCTCTTTACAGTCCTTTTTTGTTTTATATTATCCTGTCAAACATGGGATATTCTTATGTGTTATTCTGTAATCAGAATCGACGAATATACATGGTAAGCACAAGTCTCACTCTTATTTTGGCGACAAATATTAGATATGTGAGGATACATTTAAATATTTTGATAAAAATGTTAATAAAACCATTTGTAGATCATCAAGTTGTGCAATGATATGCATGCTGGTAAAAAACAATACATATATATATATATATATATATTATTTTTCATAAATATTAAATTTTCTGTATTTCTTAAGAAATATTTTTTTTCTTTTTGTTTTTTGTCATTACGTACAATTGTTCAAAAAAAATTATGGTAAAATGTAACTAAAAACAATGAATTTGAATTATACTTACATAGCTGCCAATTACTACACCTTTTCTACATTTATTTTTCATACCACTATTTTAAAATAGTTACTGCTGTCACATTTCAGATTTAAATATACAGCGAAAATTATTATTTTAAAATAGAGGTATAAAGATGCTGTAAAAGTAGTATGCACTTAGAGAATTAAAAATAAAAATCACAAAAAGTGTTTACATTTGTGACCGCTATGATAATGTGAGATGATCTCTGATAAAATAAAATGCTAATATTAAATTACTTTCTTACATTTCTATAAATTATTAAAACTGAAAATAATTAATTGATCTTATATTATTTTTATTAAATAGTAACAATTTATTAAATTTTATTAAATATTAACAAATAATTCAAGAGTACTGACTGCCGAAAAATTATCTCACGCTTCTTTTGTTGTTTCACAGACATAATTATAAAAACTAAAGGATCAGAAGGGCGTGAAGAGAATACAAATCACATACACTTTCAAAAAATAAAGTAAAATTAATAGAAGTGGTCAAAATTATACATATACATTAATATTCTTGTAACTTACTTGGAAATTGGGATTTTTATTTTTATTTTCTCAACATACAAATCTAAAATTTCTTACATTCATTTAAAAGTTTAAGAATGTCACTGTCTAGCAAATCACCACTTTTTAATTTTTTTTTTTATGGAAATGTGCTATTATATTATTCTATATTGATATGTAATTTATAGCTTATAATCTTAATAACAAACTTTAATTCTCCTTACAAATCAAGAAAAGTAAAAACTAGTTGTCGTGGGCAAAATTGCCTATAACGCGAAAAAAAAAATTAATAAAAAATGAAAAATGTATTTTCCTTCCAAATATTTAAATAGTCAAGACTAAATTTATACATTTATGCTTAAAAATAAGTTTAAAATTGTATAAAAACTTTGCATTGTTAAGGAGAGGGTTTGAGAATCATATTAAAATTACAAATATAAATATTTTAGAACATTTACAAAATAAATGAATATCATTATGATTCAGACATATTTAAAACAAGCAATTAAAATATAAAAAGATATTTATTACAACGATTAAATTACATTAATACACTATATCATGATGCATTGTTATAATATTTATGTATACAATTTATTTTCTTCTACATAGTGTGTCATTTACATTTATATAAAAATTCCAATAGTTTTGCCCACTTGCTGCATTTTGATTATCCGCAAATCGATTATTTGTAGTTTGTACCACACACAGTGTAGACCAACATCAAGTACCTTAAAGAAAAAGATTCATTCAACATGGGTATAAGCATTAAAATATATTATCGAAAAAAATACAAAAGTAATTTGTAGAAATGGTTTCACAAAATCACCTTAAGAGGTTATTTCAATATTCACAAGAAGGAACAAGAATACTAATATTAATCCTATGGAAGCGTTATTTTCAATTTTCTCGCTTTGATTTTAATATATATATATATATATATATACATACAATAGATGATCTACTGGGCTACTTTTCATTTTCCTATTTTAGTTATAGATTTTTTATATATATTTGGGTAGTTTCAATTTCCAAACCAGTTCTGTAAATGAAGGAAAACTAAAAAAAAAGTCTAAAACTAAGATCTAAAAATTAAAAACTACCGCAGGTACCTCGCCCTCAGTTATCCTACACAGAAATTACTAAACAATATTTATATCCATGTTAAATATTATAAAATAACGCTCCCATAGAATTTACATTAGTGTGTTCGTTTCTTCCCATGACTAGTGTGGTACTTTCCATGACTCTTAAGAACCTACACCAGTCCCGTGGCTAAATGCCAATATTTAATGTTAAATTCACGGGAAAATTTCTTAGAATTTTCTAACTTGTATTTTAGTATTTTTATTTTTACTTTATTATTATTATTTTTTTTTGGATGTGAAATTTTAAATTGATATATATTGTTGTGTGTTTGTACTTTTTAATAGATTTTATAAGATTGAATACTCGTTTTTGGCAATATTGAATATTAATGGGAATTTTTATAAATTAGTCATATTTTATTGAAGCTGGTTTTATTTTAAGCGATTTATAGGGTCTCCAAATACCACGATATCATGAAGTATATGCCATTTTAAAACAATATAATGGATAAAATAATCCAATGAGCTTGGTCGAAATCTTAATTCATGTACAAGCGCACACTCACATCGAAATCGATTAATATATACAAGGGCTGTCGCTGGCAAATTGATTAAAAAAAAATGTCATCCACATTAAAAATCCAAACTGCTATATCTCACGCGCTTTTTAAGGTAAAGACAAAGCAAAAAGTATTCCGTAATTCATTATTAATATCAAACACTTTAGAAAGAATCGTTCCTCAATTTCTAAATTTTTCTTTGTACATCATTATACATTTAAAAGATTTTTGATAAACTTAAATGGACACCATTTTGAAACAAGATGGCATCTGATGCTGCCCAACGAACTCGGTCGAGCCATTTCTATGTACTATGTACATACCAAGTTTCATTCAAATCGGTTCATAAATACGATAGTTACAGCGTGACAAAAATCATATATATATACAGGGTGTATCGAAACTATTGGGCAAAACTTTAAGGGGTGATAGTACACATCAAGACAAACTAAGGGTCCCAAATGTCTTCCGAAGGAGATAAGCGCCATTAAAGTTTAGGGTCCAAAATTTCAAATAAACATAAAAAACGGAAAAATTTGTCGATTGATTTGCGGTTTTCACTAAAACTATTCTTTATGTCAGTATTTTCATCAAAATAAATTGTAAAGATAAATTTTTAAAAAGGCCGATAGGGGGCGCTTTAGACTTTGGAGTAACGAACAATTATTTTTTACCGTTATTTTTCGCATCTCATTAAATGTTTTCGGAAGCTTAGACTTAAACTTAAATTTTGAGCTCAAAATATGAATAGTTGGGAGTGGTTAAGTAGCGCAAACTGAACTGTGTTTAGAGGTCAAATATCAAATGATTATAAAAAACGGAAAAATTGGTCGATTCGTTTGCGGTTTTCGCTAAAACTGCTCTTTAAATCAGTATTTCCTCGAAAATAAATTAGAAAGATAAATTTAAAAAAATGTCGATAGAGGGCGCTTTAGACTTTGGAGTAACGAACAACTATTTTTTACGGTTTTTTTTTGCATCTCATTAATTTTTTTTAGAAGCTTAGACATAAACTTGAATTTTGAGCACAAAATGTGAATCACTGGGAGTGGTTAAGTAGCGCAAACTGAACTGAGTTCAAGGGGAGGGGCAGGTTCAAATTTCAAATGATTATATAAAAAAAGGAAAAAATTGGTCGATCCGTTTGCGGTTTTCGCTAAAACTATTCTTTATGTCAATGTGTATGTAATATGTAAATGTTTATTTGAAAATAAATTTTTAAAATAACTTTCAAAAAATTTTGTTAGAAGGCGCTTTAAACTTAAGAGTAACCAACAGCTATTTTTAACCGTTAATTTTTGTATCTAATTGTATCTTTGTATCCTATCTATCTTTTGTATCTAATGTCTGTAATCTTTTGTGCAAAATCTTAGACTTAAATTTGGAGCTCAAATTCTGAATCGGTGGGAGTAATTAGGTAGCGCAAAAATGAAATGTGTTTGAGGTGGGAGGGGGGTAAATTTCAACTCCTGAACACAGTTCAATTTGCACTTCTTAACCCCTCCCAATGATTCAGAATTCGAGCTCAAAATTTAAGTCTAAGCTTTTGCAAGTATTTAATTAGATACAAAAAATAACGGTCAAACATAGCTGTCGGTTACTCTTAAGTTCAAAGCGCCCTCTAACGAAATTTTTTTAAATTTATTTTTAAGAAAATACTCACGGAAATACTAAAGAAAATTGCTTGCGGTTTTCTCTAAAGGAAAACCGCTAACGAATCAACCAATTTTTTCTTTTTTTTATAATCATTTGATATTTGAACTTGCCCTCCACTTCAACTCAGTTCAGTTTGCGCTACTTAACCACTCCCAGTGATTCAGATTTTGTGCTCAAAATTCAAGTTTATGTCTAAGCTTTTAAAAAAATTTAATGAGATGCAAAAAATAACCGCAAAAAATACTTGTTCGTTGCTCAAAACTCTAAAGCACCCTCTATCGGCATTTTTTGAAATTTATCTTTATAATTTTTTTTTTTTTTCTTTTTTTTAAGAAAAGACTGATTTAAAGAGTAGTTTTAGCAAAAACCACAAACGAATCGACATATTTTCCGTTTTTTATAATCATTTGAAATTTGAACCTCTAAACACAGTTCAGTTTGCGTTACTTAAGCACTCACAACTATTCAGATTTTGAGCTCAAAATATAAGTTTAACTCTAAGCTTCCGAAAACATTTAATGAGATGCAAAAATAACGGCAAAAAATAATTGTTTGTTACTCCAAAGTCTAAAGCACCCTCTATTAGCATTTTTTGAAATTTATCTTTACAACTTACTCTAAAGAAAATACTGACACAAAGAGTAGTTTTAGTGAAAACCGCAAATCAATGGACAAATTTTTCCGTTTTTTATGCTTATTTGAAATTTTAGTTCCTAAACTTTAATGGCACCTATCTCCTTCAGAAGATGTTTGGGTCCCTTAACCCCCCTATTCAATATTGTTCCCCCCCCCCCTATTCAATATTGTTTGTCTTGATGTGTACTATCACCTCTTAAAGTTTTGCCCAATAGTTTAGATACACCCTGTATATATATATATATATATGTCAACATTTGAACGGAGGGTGGTTTTGGGGTCTGGGGGTCATGATCGATGAAAATATACCAAAATTTTCCGGAAGTGCTTTTCTCCGGACGGTTGCAATATAGATAGCTTTTTGCTTTTTCTAATGAAAGCTACTTAAAACTGTAACAAACAATTGAAAAAGTAGAAATGCACAATAAAATTTACGTATTGCACCCTGTGTGAAAAAAAATTATTTAAAAATATTAAAAGTGGGGGCGGGGGGCAAGAGGTCTGTAAATAACAATACCATAGAATTAATATTTAGATTGAAAATTTCTTACTGAGCCTAGTGTAGGCTATGTGTTTAAACAAAATTGGAATTGTCGGAAATGAAATCCTTAATTTAATACATTCTCTCAACAATGCACACATTATCAAGTAATTGTTATTTATTCAGTTAAAATTTTGAAATTTTTTCTGATTGTTTACCATATCACTTTGAAACAAAAGCACGTGACATAATTTCTCATAATGTTTTTTTTTTTTTTTTTTTTTTTTTTTTTTTTAATTTAATAGTTATTAAAAAGTGGGGTAATTTAAAATCGTTATAACTCGAAATATTATTTGTAGAATTTCTTTTCATTTATATAAACAGAAATATATAAGCTTTAATTCTGATTTAGGAATTTTAAAAGCATTAATTTGAATAAAATTAAAAAATATTTAAAGTAAAAAATGTAAAAAAAATGTAATTTTTTAAAATCATATTTTTAAAATTAAATATATATATTTTTTAATTTGCTGAAGCAAAATTCATATAAAACAATTGAAAAAGATTTGTTCCAAATTTAAACAAGATTTTTTTTAACCGCTATTGGGTTAAAGTAATTTAAATACAAGAAATGGTGAAAAAACTCATGAAGAAAAAAAGGCATTTTCACAGAAAGTCATTTTTATGAGAACGATTGCTTTGAAAACTAGATTTTAAAAAGAAACCAAAAAGAAAAAAATAATATTTCTTGTTACAGTTAAAACAGAAACAAGGTTTTAAACGTAATTTTAAGCAGAATTTTTAATGTAATAAAACTGTTTAATAAAATTTGAATATTTTTGTTTCCCGCACCCGCTTAAGCAGCGAAAGTTACAGGTCGCAGCATAAAATTAGCCGCGTGTGGCATCTCGCGACAGTGAATCTGTAATTATAATGAAGGGCAGGGTATGAAAAAGAAGTCAATTAAAAAACTCTGTTTATTTGGAGAATGGAAGAGTGGTTAAAAAGTTTAAAAAAATTCTAACTAGAAATAAGTAAAAAGCATGCGTTTAACAATGATAATACCGAGACACTATTTTAGCTAGATTATGTGTGAGTTAAATGTACCTAAATAAAATTATGCTATTGTAATAACTAATAGTCATTATATTATTATTACCATTATGGGTTTGAAATATTACAAGAAATGTATCAAGCCTTTGATTAAAAAAAAAAAAAAAAAAAAAAAAAATCAAATATCGACTTTGTGTTCGATTTTATTTGTTTTTCAAAAATTAAAATAAACTATGATCAAGACTGTGCAATAAAAAATGCTGATACTCAGTCATATCCACTATTTTTTGCAATCACTATTCATATTGCAAGCCTTAAAGCAGAAAGGTAAAGAATGGAGACGGGTGTTACAGATTTTCTTTTCTTCTTTGTAGATTATTTTTTCATCAAACATTTCTTTTGTTTTAAGTTACATTTAACACTTTATTACTGAATGCAAAAATGTGAGTTAGTTATTTACAGAACTGAATAAAACGCGTAAAATCGTTAAAAGTAAATGTTTAATTAACGCTGCAATTGCAAAACATTTTACCTATGGATTATTTTCTGCCTCTGTAGTATCTGCCGCAGACAATCGAGAATTTTTTTTTGGTACTGGGTATCCAAGTTCCAAGGGGTAGTTCCAAGTCTACTCCTCCATTATACTTCAAAAATGAAATTGGGTAGCCATATTCCTTCTCCATTCCAAATTTTCTGTTATTGAAAAAACACATATATTATTTCTTAACGATTTAAATATACCAAATGAAAAAAAGTCTTTATACCAGCCATTTTATTAATATATATCAATATTTTTTCTGGATTGCTTGTCAAAAACTGAAAACATGTTTTAATTCCAAAAATTTTTGAAGAGTTTGGACGATAATGACTACGAAAATAAATAAATAAATAAAATACCAGAGGAAGACCCTTAGCTTTTCCGTCATATTAAAATTACTCAATATCAAAAAGTAAATGTTTAAATAAAAACCCGAAAATATAATAACTATATTCTTATAATTCTCTAAGTAATCAATTTGAAAAACAAAGAAATCACACAAGGTTTTGACGTGTAAGAAACTAAATAGTTATACTGTAAATCAATGATTTTTACTGTTTTAAATATTTTATCACAAAAATTACGCAGGCTGATTTCGAAGATCTCAAATAGATGATAATTATAATTTACACTTCCCGTAAAACTTCTAATATTGAGAACATGTGATAAAATATGGATTGGTAGGTACACCTCTTTGTTTTAAGACAGGGGTGCAAAAGTCTTTGCGCCAGTTGCTCCTATGCTCTCACTACTAATTTTTTTTCGACTTGTATCATCTAATAATTTGTATAAATTTCTTGCTAGAATGCTATTAAATTTTACTCCGTGGTGAGTGATTGCCCCCCGCTGGTGCCTAGATTTTTACACCAATGGTCTAAAATCTAAATATGTAAAACTGTAAATTTGGAATTTAAACTTACGTAATCAGGCACAATCAAAGCGAAATTTGGGGCCTATTTTAAAAAAAAATTCATTGAATAATAGGCTCTTTCACAAAATCAGACATTTCATCATTATTTTTACCATCCAAATTAAAAAAAAAAAAAAAAAAAAAAAAAAAAGTTTACCAGAAAGTAAATTTTTAATACAAAGACTTAAATCCGATTCAATAAACTCTGTGTGCAAAAGAGACAAATTAAAATAAAGAATACTGCCCAGTTAAACTGATGGCATTGAGCTCACAGGCTACAAATACTAATTGTACATTAAAGCCTTATATTTTCAAGGGTTAATTCCGTTCGGAAAAAAATTAAGAAGGGGAAACAGCTCTCCCCTTTCCTCTTTTTTTATACTTAATCATTGAACCTCCTATACTATCAAAGACATGCTTTATCATATAAAAAATCTATATCCAAAATTCAGAACAAATGAGATAATTCTTAATAAAACCCATTTAGCATTTATATAATTTAAAAGGAGTTATCCCCCTCTTCTATACTTAACCATTAAACTTCCAAAACTATTCAGAGATTTGAACGAAATCTAAAAATTCTGGTTGAAAAACTCATTTATATAAATTAAGGGGGGGGGGGCATTAGAACCCCTGTTCCCCCTATTTATACTTATTCAATGAACACCTAATAGCAGTCACGGAATCGCCTCATCAGAATGATCCTAATCTAAATTTTGAACGAACACTTAATTCTGCATGAAAATCCCATTTATATCAACTAAGGGGAGGGGCATGGGCCCCCCGTTCACCCTCTTATACATATCGAATGAACTCCAAAAACTAATCAGGGAAGCGCCTTGTCAGGATATACCTACATACAAAATTTCAAGTGAATCGGATATTTTTATCACGAGTTATCGCGTTACGCACGAACGAACATACAGAACGGACGGGCACATAAGCTCTCAGGTTATGATAGCCTGTGAGCTAAAAAGTATCACTCCAGAAATTTGACTTTAACTGGGTGCTTTTCTTTTTCTAGAGAGGAGGGGGAGGGATCAAGAAACGCCGTAATTCGCATTTATTCAGCGAAGTATTTGAATTATAGGCTACACATTTTTAATTATTTTTTAATTAGTTTAATGACACTTATAATCGTATAACATGCGGAATCACAAAATACCGAATCGACTATTTAATCAAACACTAGTTTTAATGACATTTAATTGACTTAAAATTTAATAAATAACCCAGTTTCTCACTAGTGAAAACATAAATACTGTAATAACACATATATATGAGTTGCCAGTGAATTTTTTAAATCAGATTTGCAAATATGCCAGCTGAATTTTAAAAGGGCCATATCAACTGGTTTATTGATTTACATTGACTTAATTTCCTCCCCCCCCCCTCTCTTTTTACTGTGTTCTATAAAATTAAACAGGACGATGACTCTAATTTTAACTCGGAAGGACGTGCGCAGGGCCTAAAAGACCCTGAGTGCGTATGGTTTTTACAATTGTAACCACTAATTTTTTAAAAGTAATCTTCAACTTATTTTATCACAAAATTTGTATGAATTGTTTCCGTCTAAATAGAGTAGTTGTTATATTTTGATTTTATTGGTGACAAAGTTAAAACCATTCAAACACTGGGTAAGGGCGTGTTCTCCCGGGTTAAGAGCAATCAATGCACAAGTCTTTTTTTATAAACATTTAAAACCAAAAAAAGTCTTAATATAAACACCATTTTCTCACTATTTTCAAAATTAGTATTATGAATGGAATATGCATGCTTTTAAATAGCAACTAAGGAGCAAAACAATCATAGTTTAAAAAATATATATGTATATCTTTGTTTAAATCAGATTCTTTTTATTTAAATCAGGTTTTTATGATTTTTTTCGTGTGTTAATATACTATGTTTTCAAACTTTAATTAATTAATGTTATTCAAGTACGGGATATATTAGTTAGTACTAGTTCTAATATTAGTAATAAATAGTACTAATATTTATTGCAATATTAGTTAGTAATGGAGAATGGGATAGAATGGGACAGAAATTTTTCCTCATTACGTATTATTCTAAACATCAATCACAATACTAGATGGAGGCAGTGGCGTAGATAGTGGGGGGCAGGGGGTGGGCGGTCCAACCCGGGTGTCACCCAATATTTATTTGAAAATAAATATGTATAATCTTACACTATTTGGAAAAAGAATTCTGAAATAAAATTAAATTTCTAGCGTACGACGAAATAGAGTTAATTTTCTTTTCTAAAAGAAGTTGAAATTTTATGCAGACTGGTGTGTTTAAATAAGATATTTGCACCAGAGAACAAAAATCTAATCTATTCAACGAGTGGATAACAAAAGCAAACTTTAAAAGAAAGAATTTTCTTCGACATACAGACACCACATTGATTTAAGCGGATTATGGGTTAAGTAAAAATTCGCCCCTCTGTTTTTTTTTTTTTTTTTTTTTTTTTTTCTCAATGCAGGGCAAAAGGTAAATGAGAAATGATATGGCCATTTGTTATAATAGCGTACAATTGTGAATGAAAAAATATAACGGATCGGTGTGTAGGGGGGGGGGGGTGACACCATGGTGGCTGGCGGTAACACAATTTACATCCGCTCTGGGTATCACCTATCCTAGCTAAGCCACTGAGATGGAGCAATGACAACCAAATCTTCATTTGAAAAAAGTTGCTTTTCAGCATAAACTTAGATTTGTATAAAAAAATTGTTTATTAAAAATAAATTTGCTTACTGTAATTTTAATATTTGCTGTATATTAAGGACTTGTTTACCTGTAGCTGTAATAGTTCCCATCTTTAGAAAACCTAATATTATACATTATCCATAATTTTAACTAAACTTAAAAGCAGCACTGTTGTTTATATGAGCAGTTTAACATAAAAACAATAGTGGAGGGGCGTGGGACAGTCTAAAAAGGAGGAATGAAATAAGTCGAATTCCTTCTTTTGAATAAGATAAATGTAAATTACTAATATTACGCAAATATTCTAGTAAAAATGATTAAATTTAAAAGGAAATAGTTGAAATATTGAACAGAAAATATTCAAAATTTTATAGATGTCAGTTTGCTATTTTTAACGCAATTTAATCCAACACGCACATTTCAAAAACAAAGTAATTTATTTTCCAATTTTTATATAACTTAGCCAAAGAAATGAATAACATACTTTTAAGAAAAAACAATTTAAAACATGTATAGTTCAAATTAGTTATCTAATTATGTAAGTTAAAGGAAAATAAGAAATACAGTTGATACTTACTTAAATATGAATAACTGGATCTCAAGTTCTCATTGCCCGAAATCAACAAACTGACGCCATTAGATTTGTTGGTTGGTTGGTAAATACGAAACTTATGCTGCTACCCGTAAAAAAGGCTTTTGCCTCGAAAATCTGACACCATTACTTCGGCCGAAAGCAAACTTTCACGTTCTGTATTATCTTGCCTATAATCAGACATTTTCAAAGAAAATGTTTTGCTCAGTCAATATTTACGATGGTTTTACTAGAAACAAGAATGATATATTAACTTTTTTTATTAGGTGCTGTGCATATATAACATTATTCTTTTAGGGGGGAGGGAGGATCTGACACATGATATCGTAAGATATCTCTAGGGGAAGGGGGGGGGGGATTTGCCTTTTGATATCGATATCATTTTTGACCCAATTATAATTATCTCTTTTTCACTGTAACGTGGTATTTTGTTCAAAATAGTACATTATCTTTTTTTTATTTTGTTAACTATTTTTATTTGAATAAAGCGATATTTTATTAAATTATCTTCAATTGAATCAATAAAGTTTGCGAAAAATAAATTTAACCCGTTTTGTATGTTAATCAAAACAAAAGAACTAAATTCTAAAAAAAATTTTACACTTTGATAACGATATCATTACCGGGCCAGGGAGTTTGATGGAAGTAACGTATGATATTTAAAGGGAGGGAAAGGGTCCAAAATTACCAAAAAATAAATAACGTTATATTTGCACTTAGCCCCTTATTGGTCGAATGGAATTTTTGTAAATTAACCGCGTTTCTATAATTTACTTGAAATATGGTAAAGTGAGTGCAAAATCAGGGAATAGGGAATCATTATTTTACAGACATCTTTAACTGAGCAAGGTAACACTGATAGGGGGGATGATCATGCGTCCGATGATCAAATCCAACTGATCCATCCGATGGATCATACTGAATCGGGTAGGAGGCATCGACTATTTCTTTTAAAAACATCAGTGGTAGTGTTTGCATCAAAATTCCACTGATGACCACTGAAGTAACCTGAAAATATCATTCAACATCTAGTCTGAATAATTTATCCAAGCCGGACTGAAGGGAGATCGGGGGAGGGGGGATTGTCCAAGGTTTGAAGACATATGAATGAGACTGTGAATTAACTTAAACTGTCTAAATGGTTTTTAGTGTTTAATTTTCCAAAATTTGGAGGGGAGAGATTGAGTTACCGAATGAGAGACCTTTCTTTTAACAAAAATAACAGTCTTGCCATATCAGTGTTGAATTAATGGGGTGCCCCAGAGGGAACCCCCCAGTGCAATGAAATGCCCCCCCCCCCCGGAAAAATAGAGTTCTTGTGTTTTCACTGGGGAAAAAGGTTTCATTCCCCCACCCCCCGGAGCCACAGAAGTCCCTCCCGGAGAAAAGTGTCTGAATTCAATACTGAGGCGTATGGCGAAAGAGCGTCGAGTGAGATAGGTTCTAAAATTTTGATTTGCGATTTTTAGAGTTTTTGAACTTCACCACCTTTTTAAGGATTAGATTAACAGAATTGTTAATTACGAAATTCCTGAGCTCATCGAGATTGGGGTCTGAGTTCGATAAAATTCTAACAACGTAAGCGAAAAAGATTTTTGAATTTTAGTTATTTATGAGGTTGGTAGAGGAAAGGAGACCGGTGTTTGCAGTTTTACTGGTGGTTTAAGCATAAATCTAAGCCAACTGACTGTTGGGTATTTTATTTTTTTTTCTGATAAGGATGTATTTTTTTCTAGTTTTATGATAATTTTGTCTAAATTTTGAACGTGGGGATTCGCGGGGGATGGGTCTTTATAGGCCCCAAAATTTCACCATCTGAGCACACACGATACGTTATACCATATCTTTTTTTTTTTTTTTTTTTTTTTTTTTTTTTTTTTTTTTTTTAACAGACAACTTACTAGCCGCCGATCTTCATTATTTGAGAGAGGCGACGTTCGATACATTAGAATTGTAGAGAACGTGAACATGCGTGTTACTAGTGTGTCGCTGAATAAGGGAAAAGAAAAAGGTAAAACGCTTCGTGTTGCCCAGCTTGGAGTTTTCAAAAAATAAGCAGTACCATATTTCGGTGCTTCTCTTTATTTTACTTCATGAATAGACTCCACTTTGAAATTCCACGACGGAAATTTTTCACATTGTATTATTAGATTCTTTTTGAAAGAACTTTTAATTTCAAATAATTTTTAGCTGAAAAATTTGTTATTTGTCATACCTAAAAAAATATTAATTATTAATGTCATAATTTTTAAACCCAAAATAAATTAATAAGACAAATATATAACAGTAAAGAAGAAGTTTATTAAGAACTAATGTAAGTTAAAAATGTAATAAAAATACATGCATAATAGTTACTTTCACTTAAAAATAGTTAAAATGTTACATACTTCTTTGTCCTGCACGTCTGGTATGAGGATCCAACTGAATGAAACACAAAGAGCATACACAAAGGTGAACAAACCCTTTTAACATATAAGAATATCACTGGTATATATATTCAATCGTACATAATATTACAATTCCAATTGCATGACTATGAATAAGTGATTAATTAAATTAGTTTAAAATCTTAGAATTTCACTTCTATGAATTGTATAATTCTCCAATAAAAATTAAGGATGGATTTGACATCATTCAGTATGATAGAATAAAAGTTCCCACTAGAAAGACAACATCTATTCAGGCCGTCGAGAACCGTGACGGGCCCAGAATCAGTCCTCCCCCCCTTACACAGACACGCAAGACACATAAAATGCATGTGAATCTTTAATAAAGCCTCGTCTACTTTGTAGACTACTTTAGTCATCTTTCATAAATTACATTATTTATTTTCTTGTAGTTAAAGATAATAATTATATATTCTAATAATTATCTATTCTTCTTTAATACTATTTAACAAAAGTAAATACAGTCCTTTCTCTTTTTTTATTGTTACATTATGGTATCCATAAAAATTATAATAAACAGTGTGTATTGCAGGAGTTGTGACCCTTTGAGATTTTTGGACTCCAAAACAAGTTAACAGCTGCACTCCCCCCCCCCCCCCCCCATCTCCTCAGACCTGCGCGCATTTACCTTGCAACAACAAGAACATCGCTTGAGAAAATGCCGTACACCGAGGCGAGGATACCATATTTTCCCTTACTGAAATATAATTTTTTTCAGTATAAATATCGCCTTTTTACTGAAAAACAATCATTTTATGGTATAAATACCGTTTATAATTGAAATAGCACAGAAATTGGTCATTTTATGGTATAAATACTGTTTATAATCGAAATAGCACAGAAAATGTTTTTTTTTAATGCCTAATATATCTTAGAAATACGGTACTCATACAGTAAAGAATGATAACAGTAGACGTACCGTAAAATTTAGGCACATCTATTGAAATGCTACGAAAATTTTTACAATGTCGTTTTCCTTATTGAAAAATAATTATTTTACGGTATAAATACCGAGTTTTTACGGAAAAATAATAATTTTACTGTGTAAATACCGTTTTTAATCGAAACAGTACAAAAAACTGTTTTTTACACTTAATATACCTTAGAAATACGGTATTCATACCGTAAAGAGTGAAAATGGTAGAAGTACCGTAAAATTTACGGTACATCTACTGGAATTTTACAAAATTTTTTTACAGTGTGTCCTCATTAAAAATATCGAAAAAAAAAATGAAAAAATAAAAAAATAGTATTTGTACAGATTTATTTTAGCTATATCTTGAAAAAAAATTGTTCCAAAATATTAAAATGCAACAAATTTACCTTCGAAAATTTCTTCCAAAGGATTAGCGGGCCTTTTTGTTTGACTAAAGTAGCCTCTTAACAGATAAGTCATTTGTTTAACACTATTTCTAGTGGTGTCAAATGATACTTTTTTTTAAAGATTTGACTTGTGTTTATTTCGCTCGTAGTTTTTGAATGTAATAAGCATAAAAAGTCTTTAATGTATTAAAAAGGATTTGTAATTCCTGCATTGTTATACGTAAAAAGGTTATTACACGTAAAAAGTTATTTCGTAGCAATAATTGTTATATGTAAAAAGATTAACGCAAACTTTTAAATAGTTTTTTTAATAGCAAAATAAAATAATTATTTAAAAAATAAAATGTTTTAGTCAGTCCCGATGCAGCACTTAAAAAATAATGTGGCTTTATCACAATTCCATGTTAAAAACCCCTTTAAAAAAAAAAAAAAAAAATCTCTGAAATGCCATAATTTAAAAATGATGTGCCGTATAATAATAGGATGAAATAAAAATTTCTAAAACTATTTGCAGATTTTTGTTTTGTTTTTCATTCTTAAACATTACTTCTGTCATATGAAATTTGCATGGCGTTTGGATCCGCTGCAATATGTTTGAGTTTGGATCAGAGTTATACGTGAAAGCGGTTTTTGGATACTTGTTACTTCTAATTAATCACATTACACTAAAACTTTATGTGGCTTTCAGTTAAAAAACCAGAATTGAATTCAGACACTTTTCTCCGGGAGGGACTTCTGTGACTCCGGGGGGGATTCAATAGAGTCCTGGGGGGGATTACACTTTTTTACCACTGAAAACACAAAATCCCAAAATTTCCGGGGGGGGGGGAATGACCCGCCCCTGAATTCAACACTATAAAATTATGTCAGATATTTCCCGTGCACAAAATTTCAGCTTGCTGGAGAAGGGACCGAAATGTCTGAGGACCGAAAAGTTCAGGGACCGAAATGTCTCGGGACCGAAACGTCTCGGGACCGAAATGGCCAGGGACCGAAATGTCTTGGGACCGAAGTGTCTCGGGACCGAAATGTCTCGGGACCGAAATGTCCTGCTTCCGATTAACTCCGTCCTGTATAGTTTCGATTTCAGATTTTGTTTAAGTTTATCTATTCTCGCCCTCTTTAATTACTGTTTAAATGCGTCAGTTGATTTAAATCTCATTTTTTTATCACGTCGATTTCAAATTTTTTCATTGTGCAGTGAGACACAGACAGACATTTTGTAAAAACATGTTTTTCGGCATCTCTGAGCCCTAAAACGTGTGAATCCGTCGAAAACCGGAATTCAAATTTTCATGAATCCAATACCTTTTTCTTGTAAGGATAGATGAAAGTAAAAATAGGTTTAAAAACATCATAAATTTTGAAGCTGAATAGTAAAGTAGATTTTTGAATATATTTGTATGTAATTTATTTCTAATGATAAATATATAATACTAAATATAATAATAATGCTAAATATATTTCTACTATAAAAATGCTAAATATATTTCTAATGATTCCGTTAATAGAAGTTTCATTTTCGCTATTACTATTTTTACTAAACTTATTGCCTGCGGCAATAAGTTTTTAAGATACTTCTAATGAGAGTTTAATTATTATCACTTAATTTAATAATACATTTAATAAGTGTTTAATATATTTAATACGATACAGTCATTGGGTCGTGCCAATTACGAGGTTGACGCCAAGCTCGAGATATCGCAGACGTCTAGCTTATTTCAAGGAAGTTTGAAGCAAAAACCTATACGCTTTCATTTTATATCTAAAAGTTAAAGTAATGTTTTGGATCGACATTTAATAATGCGTAAATATATGGTCGATCCCTAAATTGTACTTCAAATGAACTGATATTGCTGCGCTCAGAAATATGCTTAAGTAGTGTAAGTCACGAATTTTGGAAATTTTTGGATTTTAATATCTTTCGGGGATTTGTAGATATCGAGATGAATTTTTTTTTTTTTTTTGTTCAATTCTGGAATGGATAAGGAAAATTTTTCTAATTGGAAGTTTTATCCTCTGGGGGCCGTTTAAAAATTTAATTTTCGTATTTTTAAAAATAGATCCCTTCCCCCATGGAGTTGTAACTTATCTAATCAAAAATTTACCTTTTTTATGAAACTTTGCAATTGGAAGTATGGGTCTAGGGGCAATATTTAAGGAGAGAGACTATTGTTTCGATATTTATAACTCACCCAGTATATATTATAGTGATAAATTTCATAATTCTTTACAGACAATATAAAGTTATTTAAAAATACTTCTTGCTTGATGTTAAGACTAATTTTGTGGGAAATAATTTCTTTTTTTTATCCAAAATCTTTCTTATTAAAAAAAAAAGTTTAATTTGTTTAGCCCTTAAACTATTCTCCCATACAAATGTTAAAATTAGCTTTTTTATTTCATTTTTTAAATTTATTAACTCAATTTAACTTATTTTTAAAAAAATTAAATCAAAGTAAAAAATGCTAAACGAATTAGGATGTATTTGCAATTTCGGTTAGGGGGGAAAAGAAATTATTAGAAAATTGCAGACAATTATTGGAAAGATTTATAAATGTGATGATAGGAAAAACATTTGTGACAATATGACTGCAAGTAAAATTTCTAAAAATAATTCAAAAAAGTAAAATGGCACACAAACTTCTTAAAAATGCACAAATTATCACAAATATATTGTTTAAGGGTGTTCTTAAATCAAAAAAGGCAACTTTGTGACATATGCTTTATTTTTGTTTGGGAATGCATGAAAATAGTAGGTGTTGTTATTCAGAAACTGTCTAATTGCACTCTACTGTCTAATTAGACTCTTCTTCTTCTTCTTCTTCTTCTTTTTTTTTTAATTTTTTTTTTTTATAAGAAGCCTTCAAACTTGACGTTTTTGGACACTTTTCCCGACGAAGACAGAAAAACCGGTCGAAAAGCTGGAGAAAAACGGATGATCATGTGATCGAAATAGCTTAGAACTGGATAGGTAAATTAATTACTATAAAATGGAAAAATAAGTTCGATTCGAAATCGCTTCCATAGTCAGGCATTCCAATTTTATATCTTTCCGTTAAAAGATGAATTTGTAAATGTGTCAAAATGTTTTACGCTTGTTGAGCGGAGCAGTTGAGAACAAACACCATTAATTGATAGAATAAAATATTATTTTACCTTTTTTTTATGTTTGTTTGCAAATTACTATTTTTAAGCATTATGATTCAACTAATTTCACAATCAAAAATGAAATAAAAATATTCAAATAAATATTCTCTCTCTCTCTCTCTCTTTTTAAATCTAATAGATAACTTTCCTTTACTGAGTTTCAAATTATTAGCTTTCAACGCTTGCTCCAAGATAACACTGACAAAAATGAGTACATCGATGTACTCATATCGAAATGAGTATATTTGAATCAAAAATGAGCACATTGGTTTCTCAGTTTTGAAACTCCACACGTTATGAAATCCAACGTCTCGGGAAGTTGAAGTCTTCATAAACTAAACCAGTCTGCCAGAAATGTCACGGAAAGCAATCTTTTTCCAGTCTCCTCCTGCATCTTCCACAGAATCCAAGTCTTTGGAAAACGGCCCTATATATCGGCGGTGGTAAGGTCATCCAGCAGGCAGGCAGGCAAAAACTTGGTGAAACAAGAGAGCCTGTGACGTGCATAAGTCAAAATTCCAGTCACTCTGAGAAATCTTCAGATAATTTAGTCAAGGATTTGTTACAAAATACAGGCTTAGATCCAAAACAGATAGAAGCTGCGGAAAATTTAATTAGAGAATTCCAAAGTTTATTTTCCCAAACATCTGAAGACTTTGGACGAACTAAAATGGCACAACACCGAATTGACACGGGAGATCACTCTCCTATTAAACAGCACCCTAGACGATTACCTTTTGCCAAGCAAGAAGAGGTGCAGAATTTAATTAAGGATATGGAAGAAAATGACGTCATCGAACCATCGACAAGTCCATGGGCGTCTCCCATTGTATTAGTAAGAAAGAAGGATGGTTCTACAAGATTTTGTGTAGACTACCGCCGACTGAATGACGTCACTAAAAAGGATAGTTACCCTCTGCCAAGGATCGACGACACTCTCGACACACTTGCGGGCAACACTTGGTTCTCGACTCTGGATCTGAAGAGTGGTTACTGGCAGGTAGAGATCCATCCGGACGACCGCGAGAAGACTGCCTTTACAACGGGACAAGGATTATGGCAGTTCAAGGTAATGCCTTTTGGTCTATGTAACGCACCTGCAACTTTCGAACGGCTTATGGAAACGGTTCTCCGGGGACTGTCATATGAAGCATGTCTTGTTTATTTAGACGATATCACAATCATAGGAAAATCTTTTGATGAACATCTGAACAACCTCAGGCGGGTGCTACAAAAGTTAAAGGAAGCTAATTTGAAGTTAAGCCCTTCGAAGTGCAGTCTGTTTCGTAATGAAGTCGCCTACCTTGGACACATCATTTCGTCGGAAGGAGTTAGGACTGATCCGGAGAAGATATCGGCCGTGAAAAATTGGAATCGTCCAGCAGATGTTCACCAGATTCGAAGCTTTCTAGGATTATGCACCTATTATAGAAAATTTGTCAAAGGCTTCTCGATGATTGCAAGACCACTTCATAAATTAACAGAAGCTAATCAAAAATTTATGTGGACACAGGAATGCGATGCTGCTTTCGAAAAGCTCAAGGAGGCATTAACATCCACTCCAATTCTGTCATATCCTCAAATCGATAAACAGTTCATACTTGATACGGATGCAAGTAACGAAAGCATTGGCGCTGTACTGTCCCAGGAAATCGACGGCGAGGAGCGTGTTATCGCCTATTTCAGCAAGTGCTTGTCAAAGGCAGAGCGAAACTACTGCGTAACAAGAAAAGAGCTTCTTGCTGTAGTGAAAGCCATAGACCATTTTCATCACTATCTTTACGGTCGAAAATTCCTGATCCGAACTGATCATGCTTCTCTAACTTGGCTATTGAATTTTAAGAACCCTGAAGGCCAGATAGCCAGGTGGATACAAAAGCTTCAAGAGTACGATATGGAGATACGCCATCGAAAAGGCTCATCACATGGAAATGCAGATGCTCTTTCAAGAAGACCCTGCTCAGAGAATTGTAGATACTGCGACCGGGTTGAGAAGAAATTTAATGTCAAAGGTCCTATAGTAAGACAAGTTACAACTGGGTCTACATCATCGCAAGATCCGTGGAGTGACGAGAGCCTGCGTAAAGATCAACTTGCTGATCCTGAAATTAAGCCGATTCTAGAGCTGAAAGAGAAGTCCAACAGGAAGCCCAGCTGGCAAGACATGGCCCATTACCATCCTACGACTAAACGTTATTGGGCTCTTTGGGATTCCCTACATTTGAAGAACGGTATTTTGTACCGAAAATGGGAGTCTGACGATGGAAAGACATGTAGATGGCAACTACTACTCCCTAAGTCGAGAATTTCTATGGTCCTTCAAGAACTGCATGGTAGTCCCACAGGAGGTCATTTTGGTGTAATGAAGACCCTGCAAAAGGTTCGAGAGCGTTTCTACTGGAATAATGTTCGCAGTGACGTGGAGAAGTGGTGTCGAACTTGTGACACTTGTGTAGCACGTAAAGGTCCAAAGAGGCGCACCCGTGGACGATTGCAACGTTATAATGTAGGAGCTCCTTTCGAACGAATTGCTCTAGACATTCTGGGTCCACTTCCTAGGACATCTGATGGCAATAAGTACATCCTCGTTGTCATGGACTACTTCACTAAGTGGCCTGAAGCATACGCCATTCCTAATCAAGAGGCGGTAACCGTAGCAGACATACTGGTTCAACACTGGGTTTCCAGATACGGAGTTCCTCTTCAAATCCATTCTGATCAAGGAAGAAACTTTGATTCGGCTGTGTTTAAGGAAATGTGTGGACTACTCCTCATGGACAAAACTCGAACGACACCTCTGCATCCGCAATTGGACGGCATGGTGGAGCGGTTCAATCGTACAATCTTAAATAGCCTCTCTCTCCTGGTGTCTAGAGGGACTGGGACAAGAAATTGCCTCTTTTCCTGCTTGCCTACAGGAGTGCCACTCATGAGGCCACTGGTTACTCCCCTTCTCAAATGCTCTTTGGTCGTGATCTTCGTCTGCCTGCGGATCTTTTGTTTGGCCGTCCTCCTGATGCTCCTTCATCGCCTGAGGAATATGTCGATGAACTCCAGGCGCGGATTGAGGAGATTCATTGTCTAGCGAGGAACCGAATTGGACTGGCAACGGAAAAGATGAAGACACGGTACGACACAAAGGCAACAGGACATGAGTTCAACGAAGGTGACAAAGTTTGGTTGTGGAATCCCATACGTCGTAAGGGACTGTCGCCAAAACTACAAACAAACTGGGACGGTCCTTACACAGTCTTCAACAGGCTGAATGACGTCGTCGTACGCATACGAAAATCGCCACACACCTAGCCCAAGGTCGAACATTATAACCGGCTCGGCCGGATTATTTTGGCCAAAGTGATTAGAAATTCAAAACTGGAATTTCAGACCATGGTCATGAAAGTCACTTTTTGTAAATATGTAAATAGCAATTAGTTCTTATTTAAAACTGATTGGCGAAATAATAAAGATATCGCCAAGTTGGCGTCACTTTTGGCGACTAGTTTTGGTCGCCAAATTTGGCGATATATCGCCAAGTTGGCGACAAACATTGCGATTGTTGGCGATGGTAACCCCTCCCTCTCAATAGTAACCCCCCTTTAGATATACTGATACTTTTATTTTATCTGGTTTCAGTTTAATAGAAATAGCACCTTTTAGAGGATATTTGATTGTCATTCAAGATAAATTTATAAACTGGTATTCTTGATGATCGTAGATTTTCATTCAATTTCAACTCCTATAACAATGTAATCAAAAAATAAAATAAGGAATATTTCCAACGGTCAAATCTAAGGTATAAAATCAGGGGAAACAGTGTTAAACCTTCTTGCAGAGATTTAAACTTTTTTTTTATATTGAACATGAAATGTTAAAATTGTTGAAATTTAATGTTTTTAAAGTGTAATAATTGTCCAAGGTTTTCAGTGGATCTCAATCTTAGTTGTATCACTGAATTGATAAAATATCTAATGAAACATTAGTAATTTCTTTAGATTTCTTCAGTCAGAGAAATTGGCTTAAATTTAGAAAAACAACTTGGAGAAGAACTATAATTGTTCATAGTCAAGAAATGCATAAGCAATTTTATATTTCTAATCACCACTAGATTATGTATAAATATTTTAATTCATATGTCATTGATGAAAGTAAATGCTGAAAATTCAAGAAACTAGTATGAGAATACTTTCCTATTCAAAAAGAATATTTTAAAGTACAGTAATTTTAAATAGCAATTTATAAAATAATTTCAACTATAATATCTTCATCAAACATGCTTTTCTGGTAGTATATGTTTTAAGGCATAACGAATTTATGTGAGTTTATTTAAGTGAAACATTTAAAATTTTCGATGAACTCTTACCCAACTCGCCAGAAAATAGTGTAATAGAACCGAAAGATGCAGAATAAATGGGATTTAGATGCAAATATTCTTAGCTATTTTTAATATTTTAAGTTTTAAATTCGATTTTAAAATAACAGTTCACAGCGCATGACGTCCCCATCATAATACATAGGCTGATCAACTGGCGCTGCAGTCAGAATAAGGAGATCGGGGGAGGGGGGTCATAAAACTCTTCCCACAGCATTCAGAAGCATATTTCGATATGCATATAAATTACCAAATTTGTCAAAATGGAAATTTTTGATATTTTAACGGAATACTTATTGGACATTTGTTAAAAATAAAATTGGTAATGTATGTTTATAAGGTATAAAAGTGGCATTTAAATAATCAATTTCATATTTAAATTTAATATTCCAGCAAAATATTTCTTTAAAATTACATTGGGCATGTTTAAAAAATGAAATATCACCAATCTTAAGAACCCGTATTTTTAAAATGAGACAAAGTGTGATAGTTGTATTTTTTAATTTTCTTGATTTTTTTATATGTTGAAGTAGTAGTGTTGTATGTAGAAGTCTTATTTAATGAATAGTGTGCAATTTTGAAGCCCTGAAAAAAATTCTTCTTTCCTATAGAAAATATCAAAGTTCGAGGCTGTGAATGCCATTTTTATAAAAAATGAAATCCCAATATGTTTGGAGTGGTATATCTCTGGCAAGCAACAACATCCCAAAATTCTTTTAAAAATTCCAAAATTCTTTAATTCTAAACTTAAAGTAAAACTACCTGCTTATTAAAATTTATTTGTTTCCATGTGACATTGTTATTTTACATTGTTATGTTGCCACAAATACAGTTAAAATGATGTTTTTGTCCAATTTTCCGCTCTTAATATATTATTCAAACTATAATACCCCAAAGTTGTTCTTATTGAATATGAAAGTGCACTACTAGGACAAACTAAATCATATAGTACTGCACGCAGATATTGTTGTTGGTAGTAGGTATAACCTTTAAATATTCAAAATTTCCAAAATCTGCAATATTCAAAGTAGTTTATTTAAAAAAAAGCATCACAGTCGGATGAAAAAAATATGTCACGAAGGATGAAAAAAATATGCCGTCTTTTTATGTTTTTTCCCTATGAGTAAATGAAAATACCTTTTTTGTTGCTTGATCCGAAAAAGAAACGGGTTGTTTCATTTTCTCTTAGGGAAAAAATGTGATAGACAATGCTTTTCTTATAAATTTTGTCATTTTTTTTTACTAAAAAATATCACGAGGCCCCACTTCTTTTTTTTTCCATGTTTTTGTACATATGTTCAACTAAGAAAAACTACCAAATACCTTCAATTAATAAAAAAATCACTTTCAAGAAATTTTCAAACTAATTACAAATATTTACCTTCATGGATTCGACTCCTAACAAGCTTACCTTTGTGTAGCAATTTTATGTTTAGACTTCCATTTTAAAATGGTAGTTCATTGCACATGACGTCCACATTGTTCTACGTTAGCAAGTTGTTTGGTGCAAACATGTATGAGTATGAAGCGAAAGTTTATAATGTCGCTCAAAAGATTGAGAATCAGGTGCATTGGCATGTAATATGCTGAAAATAATCAAAATTAAAAGTTTGAAAGTTTTATGATATAACTGTCGCCAAAATATTTTTGAATATACATCTTGGCTGTAACTACTTCTAAGTTTTAGTAAGTTTTCAAACTTTTAATGATTTAACCCCTTAACGCGCAGTGTTGCCGAGTCGGCGACACCTAAAGTTCCCCCTGTTTAGAGACACAAAAACTCCATGAGTATTTCAAAAACTACTCTAATGGCTACTTTAAATCTTTCTTATGAGTTCTAGATGGCAGCACCACAGAGATTAAACTCTACTGTTTTTAAATAATAGGTAAAATATTTTACTGTAATACGCGCTTCATAGCAATGCTCTTCTCACTGCGCTTATCAATGCTTTACTTATGGGAGGTTACCACTTCGGCAAAAGCTGTATAATTAAAATGGTTAGTGCAATCTTTACAAAAATATACCTGTGTACTCCTCTAGGTCTAAATAGATTACCTAATTTTTTCTTCCTTTAAATTCCAACTTTAAAGATTAGTGCGCAGGAAAGGGTTAAACTTATTTTTCACCGGTCAAGAAAATTACTACATGCAATAATATCGATAATGTATTCGATCAGATGTTCACTTTGCGTGACAAAACAAATAAATTGACTGGCAAGTATAAGTGGCAGTTTTAAAAGTTTAATATTCGCCTATCGCATGACTGAAACTCTAGATTTAGAATGTTTTGAAATATCTTTTAAACGATAATTTCGTAGAAAATAAACTTGCTTCAAAACAAAAGTTGCCCTTAACTTTTATCGTTTGCTATATCACCTTTTCAGCTCATCGAATTAATAATTCATTGTATAGTTCAATTCATACAAACAGATTATAATATATTTGGTAGTCAAAAAGAGGTAATTTTAAGGTGATTTTCAAAAGTGAAATTTCGCCTAGAATATCAGGATGATATATAGACAAGAAGTAAAAAAATAACGTATGATTTTCATATAATATTAATATGAATACTGTTAAACATTTCAAAATAAACTTTTCAGAATAAACTTTTTCCAACAGTAAAAGAGTCATCTACTTATTTTTGTTCTGTCGTTGTTAACAGCGAAATAGATTAAATTGAAGAATTTTCATATATTTCTGCATTCAGTCTATATAATTATAGATCTTTACAAATATATAAGCTTTATAATTTCCTCTGTTTTGCTTTTAAAAATTATGCAGTTCAATATAAAACTAAAATTTTATAAATCGAAAGAATTGAGTAATATAAAACAGATTTGCACAGGCTTTTTAAGACCCAAAATTATACCTCCTCTAAACCAAAACTTCATTCGAATTGCATCGTTTAAAAAATACTTGTGGTTTTCAAAGTTATATCGTTTTAACTCAGAAAAAACATTACTAAATTTAATTCATTATTATAAGAAACATCTTTCTTTGATAAATATGACCAAGAAATTTTAAATTTGTGTCCAATCTTTTATTTTCTTTAAGCGGACACTAAAATGAAATTGGTCAAAATATCGATTTTCTTTTTCTTTTCTTTCTTTCTTTTTCTTTTTTTTATATTAACTGAAAGCTTCTTTAACTGTTAATATTCTAACATTTCATTTTTACCTATACGACAATTATATCGCGAATATTCCCCACTAACAATCGATTTAAGGCCTTAAGCTGGTTTCGTCGTGGCCAAAAGGAGTTACGGCCATTTGTACAAAAACAATGCTGTACCGCAAGTGAGCCGCCGCTAATTGCGGCAGCTATCGCCGAGCCGTTAACGGCTCGGCAATGACAGAACTGTTGCATTTACTTTGCCGGTAAACTCTTAGAGGTCGGTTTCGGGCAAAAAGGTAATGGCCCTCCAACATCTAGAAAGCAGAGGGCTAATATAAACTGACCAGCATTTTTATTTTAAGAGAGAAAATGTATAAAAATTTTAAAATAAAAATAAGAGAGAAAATGTATAATTTCATTTCTTTCAAAAATTACTTTATATCTGGGTTTTAATAAGCATATGCATAATTTACGAGATTTATATTTAAAACAATAAAATAGATGACATATTTTATTTAGTTTGAAAACATTTTTACATATAAAATGAATTGTCCCCAAAATATATACAGAATTCCAAGTTTTTTCTTCACCGGCACACTTTTACATTCATTATTCATAAAAAAATAGTTAAAAAAATGAATAAATAATTAAAATATAGTAAAATAATTTAAAATAAATATTAAAACAGAAAAACGCCTTAGATTGTACCTAAAACAGTCCACGTTCAGTCCTCCCCCCCCCCATTAATTAGTAATGCAATAAGATCATTCTATGTCAGCATTCTATGATCATAAATGTATAAGATCATTCTAAAAAATAAAAAATTATGTTATCAAGAAAAAAAAAAAAAAAAAAAAAAAAAAAAAAAACCGAAAGAAAGAAAGAAAGAATGTATTTTGATTTATTCGCATCTGCAAGCGCGGAGACAAGGGAGAGATTATAGTGCTAATAATTCTCCCTATATAGGAGGAATAATTTAATTTACAGAAGATAATTTTAAAATTATCTTCTCTGTAAATTAAGTATTAAAATGTATATATCTATGTTTTTTATAAACTCTCTGGAATGAAATGCACTTGTAAATATTTTCCTTAATATACAAAGCACAGTATGTCACACTGGATACACTAACAAAAAATTTTATTTTAAAGAAAAACCCTTTAAACGTTGAACGAATTCCAATTTGAAGAAACATCTAATAACAGCATCTATTTAAATTCATATTTGTTCATAAACGAATGAAATTGCAGGAGCTGATAGTAAGAAACTGTGTAATCGAAAGATGGTTTATATTTTTTTGGTAAAAAAAAAAAACAAAAAAAAAAAAAAAAAAAAAAAACAGCAAATATTGTTTAACTGGACATTTTCAATCTATGTTCTGAAGATGATACTGTGAGACAGAAGGAAAAACGGTTGTCACGTGACCACAACCGCTTACTATCAAATAATTTATTAATTTATAAGAAAATAGAAAACTTAAATCGCTCTAGTTATCAGACTAGCCAGTTTAATGCCTTTTCCCTTTTAAAATTACTCAAAAATTGCATAAATGTTTAGCGTTGTTGAACAGGGAATTTGGCAGTCATCTAAAAGCTGAACGAAATCTTTTGTAAAAACAAAACACTATTAAAAGTTATTTATGTAAATATAGATTATATCTTTAAATATTTTATAAGATATAATTCATATTTACAGTAAAATCTGTCTAAGACATGTTTTAGACAGATTTATAGTTAATAGACAGTTATATAGTTATAGGTACCTTTAACTATATAACTATAAAAAAATATTATATCAATATATGTAATTTAGTGTGTGTGTGAATGTATTTTACACCCCTCCCCCCCCCCTAAAGCTACGTCCCTGCGAATCGACAAAGGAAGGGAAAGTTTATCTCCCCCAATCTTCAGTTATAAAGCTGTCAACTGATTTCGAGTTTAATTTCTTTCTTGAAGGTCAGATTCAGTGCACTGAAAGAGCAATTTATACATCAAAGCGCCGACCCGAAACATAAAAAATAGCGAAGCCTGACCACAAGAAGTTAGTGCTATGTGTCCGGTCCTTTACACGTGAGCGAGGGAACGAATGAGAAAGGGTTTGTTTCGAAGGGATCTTTTCAAGGACGCGACCAGTGACATTCAGGGGTCAAAATTTTTGCTGTATCATTCATGGCATGAAATCACTTCGTGAATGTTGACTGGATTGTGAGGACTCTGTATCAAAGTTTTACACGATTATTAAAAATTTCGCAGTGGGATTACACTAAAATATTGTAAGTCTGAATATTTTCTTTGCCTATTCATTAAGTTTAATTTGAAATATTTCTGTACTATTTTAATGCATTTTTATCATAGAATTATAAAAAATAAGTATATAAAGTTAAAAAGTCGTCATTTTATGAATTTATACGACGCAAAATGTAAGAATTCGCAAATTCACTCGAATTTTTTAAAGGTATATTTGTTTGGTAGGATAATTTTTTTTTTTTTTTATTATTACTCTTTGAAAATTTTCATTCAGTTGTATCATTATATGGATTTTATTATTTTTTCCCCCCAACTGTTGAAGTTTTAATTAGTAATTTTAAAGAAAGTAACTAGTTTTAAACATTGCGACTTATTTATATCACTATCGTAATTCTTCTAGATTATTTTAAATAAATTCATTTAATGTTATAATTATTTTTTTAAATGCGACTTTGAAAGAAAAAGATTTTTTTTTATCCACTCTGATATAGGATTGTAATTTTTCCTTATGGAAAATGTCATTAAATTAAACAACTGAGTAATTTTAATACAATATAAGGAAAATTAGAGTGAAGAAAAACTCATTAAAATAACCAAGATATTTTGAAAAAAAAAATCTAAAATTATTTTTCAGAAGAAATGTTAGAATGCATTGCGTAAACTCTTCTTTAAATTATTATTATTATTTGGAAATTTGACTAATCAACTTTGAGAAATCTAATGGTTTTCGATGGTAAACAAAATAAAAAAACGGAAAGGGATTTTTTTTAAAATGTCATTAAGGACATATGTAAACCTAAAATAGCATTTTTATATTATTTATTATTGTTATTATTTTATTAATAATACTTGTGTGAAAATTTGTATTTATAAAATGAAGATGGTTCAGAAATATTTCACTTATTTCTTTATGATTTAATTAGACTTTAATGAATGGGCAAATATAATAAAATAATGACAACAAAATTCTCAATAAGTTTTGAGAAAAAAAAAAAAAAGAAAAAAGAACAGAAAAGAAAAAAAGAAAGAAAAGCACATCTTTTAATAAAACATACATAATTAAGTTTAATATTACACATATTATTTAGGCATAAATTCAAAATCGATTCTATAAAGAATATTTATTGATAGACTGTTTAAAAGATAAATGCTTTTGCTTGAAAAATACTATATATTAATAATCATTTAGGTTAACTTAAAAATTACTAATTCACTTATCTTGAACTTTTTCAAAAAATTTTAAAAGAATGCTTGGCATAGCGAATTAATTAATTAGTTTATTTTTTTTCAATTAATAATTTTAATTGTATATGACATGAAACGATTTAAAAACCATATTATTATTTTTTTAAATGTATAATTGAATAAATAAACAAATTAATACATTTATTATGCCAAGTGTTGTGATTTGAAAATTTTTGCAAATGTTCAAGGTAAATAAATTTATATGCTTTTTTAAGTGTCCCGAATGTAAATTTTTAAAACATATAATTAAATAATAAACAAATAAATTCATTTTCAACTTACATGTTTTGAAAACTTTTAAGATAAAAATTTGTAAATTTATAACTTTTTTGAAAAGTATACATAAAGATTATTAATACATTTGTTTTACATGCAAAGACAGTTTATCATTTAAATAATTTTCCAGCAAATATTTTTTATAGAACAAATTTTGAATTTATGCTTAAATATTAATTCTTACAAACACAAATGGCTGGGTGAGGGTGATCTCCTGGCCAGCCTTTATTTTTAATGGCCTTTAAAAGAATAATTGTGGCCAGTTTGTGGCTGTCTGATATTTTTGATAAAAACGTTTATGGCACATTTGTGGGCCTCATCTTGTTGTCGCATTCTGGCCGGCGTGACAGTTTTTTGACGGAGTCGTTACGGCCAAAGATGGCGGGCCGTTATCAAACACTTTGGGCCACCGCTAACGATGCCTCTAGTGGCCCATCAGTTATGTGTTTGTTGGGTTGTACATTTTGTTAATAAATCCAGCGCTATTACCCATACAAATGAAAACTAAACTGATTTTTCTCCATGTTCATATTTTTATAACTTGCTTGTTCGAAAAATACTAAGGTTTTCGTACTAATTTAGATAGACGTTTGAATTTTTTTCACTTGTTTTCCATGGTTGGTGTACTTTATATTCTTGTCCATGAATGTAACATTCAAATTTATAGTTATTTATTTTTTCATATTTAAATTGGGAATTTGTTAAATTTCCTTCATTTTTTAACATACACGAGAGAAAAAAAAGCATATTCAATATAAAATCCCACACAAATAAAAATCCATGCACAGTTTTATGTAATATAATCTAATGAATGGGGGGAAAATCAAAGAAAAATTTATTCTTAAAAAAGTAATAGGGATTTAAAAAAAGTTATTTAAAATAATAATAATAATAAATTTTTGTAAAATGAGCTGTTCTACAAGATTTTTTTAAAAATTTAATTTTTTGTGTTGTGCCACCACACACATTACAATATTATTGTCCCCTTAACACATTTTTCAAATATTTTTCTATTAGTTTTTGAAATTTGATAAGAATAAATATTTTCAGCTTACCGATTGTATCGTATATGATCGTACTGAAATAGGGTACTATGAAATGTGTAATATAGTTTATAAAATGTTTACATGAATTAAAGTAATATAAATAGGGAGAAATACCAAAACATTAAAAATTATTTTGTTAAGTAGTAATTTTTTTTTTTAAATTGTGCACTCATCAAATTAAAAAAAAAAAAAAAAAAAAAAAAAAAAAAAAAAAAATGCATGCACAAATACCATTTGCAGACAAAATTGAGAGTTATCAGAAAATCTAAATAAATAAGTAACACTTATTTTAATTTATTTTATTTAGTTCAGTCTTTCAAAATGCCAGCTAGCAATTTTAATATTAATGACATTTTAAGCTCATATACAATGCAGAAAAAATGTGTTTATACAGGGTGAGTCATAAATATCTAAACAATAGGCTATCTCCTTAAATATTGCCCTTAG
The DNA here is from genome assembly GCA_964019185.1 of Maratus speculifer. Classification (NCBI taxonomy): domain Eukaryota; kingdom Metazoa; phylum Arthropoda; class Arachnida; order Araneae; family Salticidae; genus Maratus; species Maratus speculifer. Next base: position 70,965,688 of record OZ025303.1, read on the forward strand.
ACCCATACTTCCAATTTCAAAAATTCATAAAAAAATGTGAAATTTTTGATAAGATAAATTGCGACTCCATGGAGGGGGGGGGGGGTCTATTTGAAAAGTTACGAAAATTAAATTTTAATACGGCCCCCGTAGGACAAAAATTCCAATTAGGAAAACTTACCTTATTCAGTCCTGAATAAGACACAAAAGTTTCATCTTCATATCTCCAAAATTCGCAAAGTTATAGCCATTTAAAAAATTCATCAGGTTTTAAGGGATTAGAAACAAATTGAAATGCGAGCAATTCAAAAAACAATGTTATTTTAACAGTTCCAGAAAACGCGTAAAAAATCTATTTCTTAAGTTAGAATTTCGATTTTTCTTTTCTTTTTTTGTGATGGTTAGCTTTATAATTTGCTAAGAAAAATCACATTCTATAATTTCTCATACAATTTATAAAAGTTTCATGTGGTTAGTACTGGTTTAAATGGGGCAATCAAAAATCGTTATAGCTCGTAACATTATTTATCGGATTTCAATTTCTTTCCATTTAATTAAATATGAAAATCTGATTTTAGTTTTGTTCCAAGTTTTTTTTATATTAATTTTAAAGCTATTAAAAATGTTTTATATAATATAACTTTAAAAAAAATCATATTTTCAAAAGCAAGCGTTTTTTCAAAAGTAAACATTTTTTTTCAAATTTCCCGAAACAAAACTAATGTAAAAGAAATAAAAAATGACTTGTTTCAAGTTCTTTTTTCTTTTAAAAATTCTTAACATTCAATAATTTAAAGACAAGAAATAGAAGAATAGATTAAAAAATTCATTATGCAGAAAAACGAAGTGTATTGTTTAAATGTCCGTCAGTTATTTTAAAAAATGCTTTTTCTAAGCAGATTTTCTATGTAGATTAAGTCTTTTTTTTTTCTTTTTAAATTTACCTCTGACAACTTCAGGCTTTTTATCATCCTCCTGAGGATGTTAAAAAAATCTGTATTCAGGGCCCAGTTAGGGCCAGGATCGAGATGTAACTTTTTTCTTAAGACCCGCCAGGCCGGGCCTAGCGTTTTTTTTATAAAGGAGGGGACTACTTCCTTCAACTTAGGTGCACTCTGGATGAAATTTTCAAACCCGGTCTCGACAAAACCCGTATTAAAATCACTACTGATTTAATACGTGCATTAAATAAATAAAATTCGGCTCAATCGAATTTTTTACGAAAAACATATAGGTTTTAAAATCTTTATTTTACAAAAAAAAAAAAAAAAAAAAAAAAACTTTAAAATTCATTTTTTTTTAAAATAGATTATTCAAAGGCTAAAAAAATTAAATACAATAAAACCAGTGAAAAAAAAAACTGCCTATGATGGAATTCTGTCTTAAACGAAAAATATGTTGATCCATGCAAAATAAATGCAACAGTACCTGAAAAGAAAATAAGCTCCAGTTACAACTTATAGGGAGAGCATCTGTCTATAACGTATTTTTTCTTTCCTATGTGATTCCGTCTTAAAAAGCTTTAGTGTATAACATTTTTCAGTCTCCAACGCATGGGATATAGGTTTACGATATTAAAATATAAGTGAAGCATTTACATATAAATAGAGATTCATTGATAAAATAAATATATTACAGCGTTTGGCGCTTCTTTAATAATAAAAAGTATAAATATAAAAAACGAAAAGCTATAAAATATTTTTTTGGTCAGAACTTCTCCATATGAAACATTTTTTTCCCACGCCGAATTAAAAATCCCTTTCGGCATGGCCTATAGGCGGAGGTAGATTTCGAAAAGTTTTCATCTAAAAAAAAAAAAAAAAATAAATAAAAAAAAAATAAAAAAAATAAATAAATAAATAAATAAATAAATAAATAAAAATAAAAAAATGATTAGAGATAAACCCAGTTTAACTGCTTTATTCAACCGCTTTTAAAATTTTTTTAATTTCATTTTTCTGTAAGAACTGGTTTTATCAAAATCCTCTTAAACGAAATTCTACTCAAATGCCCATTTTGGCAACATATTTTGAATTATATTCTTACTTTATTAAAAAAATTGACCAATATGCTCATTATATAGTTCCTAAATAACAAAAAACTGTTAATTAAATTCGTTTGACAGCAAAATTGAATTTAAAAATGAGTCATAAAATAACCAATTTATTATTTTAATACATCCACAATTCTTTAATCAAGATTGCTTTGAGAAATTTTGTACGAAGTGCCCACTTTGACAGATTTTTTTAAATATATATTTAGCCTTTATCAAAAATCTGACCAATACGGCACATTACACAGTTCCTAAATAACAAAAAACTGTCAATTGAATGCGTTTGAGAGCAAAATTGAATTTAAAAATGAGTCATAAAATAAACAATTTGTTATTTGAATACAACCTCAATTCTTTTATCATGATCGCTTTGGGAAATTTTTTTGCGAAATGCTTACTTTGACAGCTTTTAAAAATATATATATATATTCACCCTTTATCAAAAAATCGAAGAATACGCACATTACATAGTTCTTAAGTAACAAAAAACTGTCATTTGAATGCGTTTCAGAGCAAAATTGGATTTAAAAATGAGTCATAAAATAACCAATTTGTTATTTGAATACCCACAGTTCATTAATCATGATCGCTTTGGGAAATTTTGAGCGAAGTGCCCATTTTGGCAGCCTTTTTTTGAAATATATTCTGCCTTTATCAAAAAACTGGCCACTCCGTCACATAATATAGTTCCTAAATAAGAGAACCAGTAAATTGGATGAGTTTGAGAACGAAAAAAGATTTAAAAATGACTCGGTAAAAACGCAATTTTTTAAATTTCCTCAAATTTCAATCATGATAACTTCGTGAAATTTTGTTCAAAATACCCTTTTTGGCAGCCTTTTTAAAAATATATTCTGCCTTTATCAAAAAACTGGCCAATACGTCGCATTATATAGTTCCTAAATAATAGGACCTGTAAATTGGATGGGTTTGAGAACAAAAATGAATTTAAAAATGACTCAGAAAAAACGCAATTTGTTATACTTAATCAATTTTTAATGACAATAATTTCGGGAAATCTGTTCAAAATACCTTTTTTGGCAGCCTTTTAAAAAATATATTCTGCCTTTATCAAAAGATTAGCCAATACGTCGCATTATATAGTTCCTAAATAAGAGGATCTGTCATTTGGATGCGTTTAAAGTCAAAAATGAATTTTAAAATGAGTCAGAATATAAGCAGTTTGGATTTTAGGTTTTTTCTCCAACTCCTATTTTTGTTTAATTTATTTTTGCTATAAGAATTGGTTCTATGGAAAACTTGTCAATATAAAAGTTGTAGATCTTATTGTGAAGATGTAAAATAAATTTAATTAGATTTGATTGCTTAAGAATTGAGTAAGTTATGGGTTTTTTTCTTTTCCCTCCCCCCTTTTTCTTTTCGTTTTTAATTTTTTTCATCGGTAAAAATTGGTCCTATCAAAAACTTGTAGATACAAAAGTTTTAGATAATAATGAGTACATTTATAAAAAATTTAGTTGGATTTGATATCTTGAGAATTGACGAAGTTATGAATTTTTTTCTCCCAAAAACCATGTTTTTTTCGCCCCTTGAGCCCACTTTTAACTTTATCAAAAATCTATCATACAGAAACTTTTACCCCATTTTTTAGAAGTAATATAAACTTTAAACTGATTCGATATCTATTTTAATTAAGAAGTTATTGCGTTTTTTCTGTTTTCACAAAAACCCTCCCTATTTCCACCCTCTTGGTCCGATTTTGCCCATTAACGAACTCGACCGAGATTTTAAGCTCCTTGATTTTATGTAAAAGTTTGAAGAAGATCTGAGCATAATTATGGAAGTTATCGTGTCTAGAAGAAAGTGATATACACCGATAGATAGATAGATAGATAGATAGATAGATAGATAGATATATATATATATAAACTTTTTTACTGATGGTGGTTTTGGGGTCTAGGAGTCATGATTCGTGTAGATCCGCAAAAATTTTTCAGAAATTCCAACATGGGAGAGAATGCAATAGGTAGTATTTCATACGAAATCTACCTAAATATTTCATACGAAATCTACCTAAAAACTATGTAGAAATTTGCGACTGAACCGGGCATGATTTAAACTATTTTCCAGACCGGTCTGGGTTATGATGTTGACATTTTTTCAGGCCACGCCGAACTTTTTCCCCTATGGGTCGGTTTGGGACCTGACCTAGATATTTTGACCCGGGCAGAGTCTGGTATACCAATTTAGCGTAAAAACTATACGCTGCTATTCTATGTCCAAAGAAAAAGCGCTATCTTAAACCGATTTTTATTAAATTGTAATTTGTGAATGTCCCTAACAAGCGTTGAAATTGAGTCAAAAAATCACAGTTTAGAGGCAGGGAAAAGTGGTGTAAGTCAGGAATTTTTGATTATTTTGGGATTTAATATCTCTGTGGGATTTTCAGATACGGAGATGAAATTTGTTTTGTTCAGTTTAGGAATGGATAAGGAATAATTTCCTAATTGTGAATTTTGCCCTACGGGGGCCGTATAAAAATTTAATTTTCGTACTTTTTCAAATAGACCCCCCCCCCCCCCCATGGAGTTGCAACTTATCTTATCAGAAATTTCACCTTTTTTATGAATTTTTGCAATTGCAAGTATGGGTCTTGGGGCAATATTTAAGGAGATAGCCTATTGTTTCGATATTTATGACTCACCCTGTATGTGAAGTTACTAAACTTTTTCTAAGATACTGGGATTCCTGGAACTTTATATGTAACGGTAACAACAAAAATTCATGTAACTAAATCTTTTATATGATTTTTTGCTGTTATCATTACATAAAAAATTTTACAAATCCGTTTCCTAGAAAAAATTCAGTAACTTTACAGATTTTTTTTTTTTTTTTTTTTTTTTTTTTTTTACAATATATATGCAATTGGTTTAAAAAAATTATGTTTTTCAGAATTTTGTTAAACTTTATTTACAGGGTCACACAAAAGAGTTTGATTATATAATTGTTTATGGAGAAAACTGTTTGCACACTGTAAAAAGAAAAAAAAATCTGTAATGTTACAAATGTTAAGTTACTAAAATCTGTATGTTTACTAACATTTTATCCGTACGCTGTACAAGAAAATATATAAATCTGAAAAATTAATTTTTTAAATCTACAGTTACTAATTTTATAAACGAATCTACTAAAATTATAGTTATCTTACACTCTAAAAAATAAATGCGTAAATTAGCTAATTTTACCTATGGATATGCGTAAATTTGTAAAATTATACACCTAAAATTTACACATTTTTTTTCTGAAATTTACCTACTTTTATGAGTATTTATCTTATGAAGGTAACTGTGTAATTTGTTATCACTTGAAAAACTCTGACAAGTGTGTAAATATAGAAAAATGGTATTATTTACACGAATTTACGGTTTATTCTAGTTTAACCATAGTTATATATACACAGATAAGTGTGTAGTTTTTTTTTAAATTCATACTTGTCATAAAAGTTACACACTTTGAAGAAATATTTATCAGTTTTTATGTGTATTAAACTTGTGAAATCTAATATGCAATTTGTTATCGTTAGTTAAACGCAAACAAATGTGTAAATATTCAAATATGCCTGAATTTACACGAATGGTCGTGTTACACATAATTATAAGTAGAAAACCATCGAAAATTCGGTTTCGTTTTCGTTTTCGGCCCAAAATGTGAGTTTCGCCGAAATTTTGCTATCGGCAAAAATTCTGTTAAAATTTCAGCCGGACCGAAATTCAGCCGAAATTATCTAAAAAACAGAAATATTATTTCTTTCTTTGGAAATTTTTAGCATTATTTGTTGATTTAAACTCTTTCCATTCAGAAGAGAAACTCTTTCCATTCAGAAGAGAAACTCTTTATTTATTGATATGGATGAACTTTATTGTTTATAATTATCGACCATGGCTGACTCAAGAAATTCAAAATAAACAAACATGCACGTACACATGACGCTTTTCAGCTGCTCAATAAAAGCTGCACGCTTAATAGCAATAGAAAATTTTTATAAATATACATAGGACAGTTGCACCATAAAATTTAACTAATAATAACACATTGCTCAGTGGTGCACAAAACAGGAATTTTAATATACATTAGTACATATTAAAATTAAAACTTTCAACGTTTCGCGCCGTCTTCTGCGGGCGTCTTCAGGAAAATATGAAATGGAAGGACTATGTTTGCATCTTGTTTGAGAGATAATATTTCTACTAAATTAAAAACTAAATGAATTAAAATTTTAAAAATGTTGCCAATTACACATGAGTAAAAATTAAAATATTACAAGGAAATAAAAATTTTACTCACTACAGTTTTTTACGTTGTGAAGTCACATTGTGACTTTGTGACCATCGATTGTCGATGTGACGTCACGTGACGTCGATGTGAAGTCACGGTGACTAAAATGTGAAGTCGTTATGGCCGTTTTAGAGCTCTTTTGTGACGTTTAACAAAGTGGTTACAATGTGACAAATTTGTGAAAAATGCGTCATTTGTGACTAATTTGACATTAACATTGTGACGAAACTGTGACAAAAGCGACGATATTTAAATTGCCAGAAACATGTTTTTTAAAGTAAATAACATGCTTTGAAGGATATTTATAAATTTCTAAAGATTTTTAAGAAAGTCACATCTCAGTCACAATGTGACGTCACAGTGGTGGCATTTTGGTCACAGATGTGATGTGACCAAAGTGACTCACAGTGACGTCACTGTGACGTCACTATGAGTGCTATTAGGGTATGCTATTAGGGTATTGCGTTATTACGTATATTTCGGATGAAAATTGTGGACGGAAAATTGGAAAAAAAAATCAACAATATTTTTTTGTTTATTCAAGCAAAATTTCCACTGATCCATTTTTAAACGAAAAGATATGTTGAACCAAACAGATTTTTGTTGATTGAACAATACTTTTTTCTGGGTACTTCCATCAACAGGGGGGTAAGGGACAGTTATAAAAGAAATCTATAAGACACAAATGATCTAGTGTCGGCTTGATACACAATCTAAAAAAGATTGTAGGTTGATAATGTATGTGCCACAATATCAAGTTTTAGTATCTGTATCACTGGAAGGAAAATTCAGGATTGTCAGTCACAGATTAAAAAATTATCAATTAAATATAGTTACATTTCGAATTAAATTAAAATATTTTTAATGTTGTAATTAATATATTACCCTCTAAAAATATTTGCATGTTAGCAATTTGAAGCCATCTTATTAAAAAGAAATAATTGTACATGTCTCATTCCTGCCCATTATCCTTCATATGTGTTAAACTTCTTGGATAAACAAAAATGCTGCCTTTAGTCTTATTTTAAATTATGGATAATACACAGTATAATGTTCCCTAAGTACAGAAATATTACACCAGAGCATAAACAAGTCATTAACATATAGAAAGCACAAAATGTATATGAAGCAAATTTATTATTGCTTTTCGAAAAAATCTTTGCTTTTATACAATTGCAAGCTTTTGCAGATCATTAGTTTTTTTCAACTGAAGTTTGGTATACCATTGCTTCATCTAGTGTGTAATTTATGAAATGTTTAGAGTAATACATTAAGAGAAAAACCTACTGTCCTATTCTATTCCCTCTCCCCTATTTATTGTACGGAATTTTGTGAGTGCGAGTAATAGTTGTACTTGACAGTTTTTTTTCATCTTTCTTTGCAAGTTATTTTTCTCAAGCATTCTAATTCAATTACTTTCAAAATAAAAAATAAAATGAAAATAGTTAAGTTTTTTCTCTTTTTTTAAAAATAGATAATAAGAGTTCCGCTGCACAGTTTCAAATTATTAGGTTTAAAAATAAAGATTAAACACCTCAAAAATTGCCCCAAGATTATTTAGCGGTAAAAGCACTGTTTGTTAGTATCTGCTACCGTTGAAGTGATTTTAATTTAATAATAAATGTCTATAACAACATACATGACAATTATAACAACTTATACCTATTTTCTTCAATATCGCACAGTTAATATGCTATTCCATTTTAAATGTTCGGAATGATCACTGATTTTTTTTAATGGTTTGCATTTGCATAATAAAACAAAGGAAATCGATAACTAAATTTTCACCTATTAAAACCCAAATAATCACTAAAACATGTTTTTAAAATATAAATGGTATTAATATATCATAGTTTTTTTTAGAAATTTTACCTCTTGTCTTGCCTTAATTTATCATTTATCATTAGAACAAATAATAATAGTTTTCAAAAATAACAATAATGCAATTCAAATATGTCTTAAAAAATTTAGAAACGGATGTTCTGCAGTATCATTAGCAACATATTAATCATCTCCAAATATATAAATAAAAGAAAAAAATATCGAAGACAGAATGACGGATTTTTTAGTAGCCTGCTGTTTTAATTTGGCGGATTTAGATCTTAGCAGTCTTCAAACGAAGAAATAATATTTCAGACTGAAAAATATAGAAGGAGCCAATTGCCAAATGAGTTTTATATACTGAGATGAGTACGTTTTACTAAGAATCTTTTAACATAAACTCCATATAATAATATGAATGTGGTATCTGATGCGAAACGAATCACAGAAAATCATGGTTAGATAATAGTCTCATACATTCATTTAATTTTACTGCAATATGATGTTAGTAAAATGAATAATGTTGTTCAGTGCAGTGCTAATAATAAGCAAATTTCTTACTATTCTCGTGTAACAAATGCAAGATTTAATGAGTTTGTTACATAAAAAAGATAGTGACTACTCTTGGATTTTCACAGCTAATTAGTTAGAATCTTCTTTGAATGCGATATTCTTTTGACTTTTTATATTTTTTCTTCATACTTTTCGTCACTATTTCTACGATAAGAACTAAGAAGGAAATGATATGTCCAAATATTAATAATATAAAGGCAAGAGCAACATCTGTAAGAGTTAATACTCTTTTGCTGGAGTCTTTTTCCTCATACTTCATTACTCCTGGTAAACGTATTAAAAATATTCTATCGTTAAAGTACTTGAAATACAACCCCGAAGCCATCATTCTGTGAACAAAGCTTTCTAACAATTTTTTGCAACAAATGTCTTTTCGGACAGGCATTGCAGTCATGCTCTCAAGGAAACGGTCTTCAGAGACGAATTTTCGTCCTGCACTTATTGCGTCAATTTCTTCAATGCTGGATATCAGAGCGATATTTTCTATGTTTCTATCATAAAAAAAATCTTCATAAATATTTTCGAAATTTAAGTTATTCGTATGAATGTCTCGTCCAATTATTTTTAAATTTTCCTTTTTAGATTGTAATAACAATCGACCGATTGCTATTATTGGATTCGATACGCAGTGATAGTGTCCCTCTTTTACTGCCTTAGCCAATTCTGGCACATCTTTAACTTGAGTGACAGGGGGAAATGAAAGAAAAGACAGAACTACCGAATCGTTAGCCAGACAAAGAAACATTGCTCCTGCGACCCACGAAAAGACCAGCAATTGTTTTATAGTTGATGACGGCTTTAGAACAGAACGTTGCCTGAACAGAACTGCAAGAACGTGCAGCAAAACTTTATCAAACGAATATTTTCTTCCGAAGATGATGTAATGCACCAAACACATCAACATTAATGTTGATAAAAGGATTATCCAAAGAGGCTGTGAAAATGTTTGTAAAATTCCAAAAATATGTGGTTTATATTCTGCTTTTTGAGTGACAAATCTGGCAGTATCAAGTTTATACGGGTAAGCGAAATCCACTACATCTATGGAATCGTTGTTCATAAAGTGCGTTTGAATGCCAATATCAATTATTGATTGATTTACCATCCGTAATAATCCCTTCAATGCACCATTCAGTTTTATTCCACTTGGTTCATGTGTAATAATATAAAAAACTTCATCGAATTTTTTTGAATGCTTTGTAAGATAATCTGCAAGGGTGAATAGCAATCTGAAATCCACAAATCTTTTATTTGAAAATAAAGCTTCTAAATATACTCCAGGTAGGCCAGATAAAATACTCTTGTCAAAATAGGCTCCAATCAGTGCGACTTTATATTTTTCCATAATTTTGAATTTTGAATGATAATTGTAAGTCTTTAATTTTCAATAGATTTACAATGCAAAATAAATTACAAAGTATTTGATGAATTAATCTATTATGAATATGCTAAAACAACTGGAAAAAAAAATTCTTGAAACGATTTAAATCTGTGTTGAGCATTAGAAATTGTAGACAGAATATTAATTGAGCATACTATTGTTCGTAAATATCAATAATCAAAACAAACAAGCTTTAATTATTTCTTATATTGTTTCATGAATCAGATAAAGTAAAAAAAAAAAAAAAAAAAAAAAAAAAAAAAAAAAAAAAAAAAAAATGTTTTATGCTTAAAAAAAATTCTGTATCCTTTTAAATATGTTTATTCCCAGAAATTCTATTAGAAGAAATCACTTTATTTCCCAGAGGAACTCGCATCTGAATTCTGCATACTACAGATTCTTGTGGAGTTTCTTTAATAAAGAGAGAGTTATACACGTCTCAATTAAATACATTCATAATTAAAATTAAAGCTAAATATTTAACAATTTGTATGTTTTAAATGTAAGCAAAACTCGTAATTTATGTGTTCATTTTTAATTATTGTTCCAGACGTGTTCTATACAATAGAAACCGGTTTAGAAGAAAAAAAAAATAGTAAAAATTTTTTGAATTCAGCAGTTTTTAAAACATTTAAATGATCTAATTCATATATGAGTTTTTGATCGTAAAATCCAAACTAATGATTAATTTGTCGCTTTTAACTTCTTTAACTATGTCAATGGAAGGCGATTTAAAAGAGTATTTTTTAGTAAAGAATTGTTGAATTTAACTGCTTTCAACAATGTTCAAATTCAGATATGTTTCTTCTTTTTTTTAATTGTGAAATCCAAATTAAAATATATAATAGTTTTCAGATTAGTTTATAAGTTTCATTCTCTTTTATTTTATCTGGTTTCAGTTTAATAGAAATAGCACCTTTTAGAGGATATTTGATTGTCATTCAAGATAAATTTATAAACTGGTATTCTTGATGATCGTAGATTTTCATTCAATTTCAACTCATATAACAATGTAATCAAAAACTAAAATAAGAAATATTGCCAACGAGCACATCTAAGGTATAAAATCAGGGGAAACAGTGTTAAACCTTCTTGCAGAGATTTAAACTTTTTTTTATATTGAACATGAAATGTTAAAATTGTCGAAATTTAATGTTTTTAAAGTGCAATCATTGTCCAAGGTTTTCAATGGATCTCAATCTTGGTTGTATCACTGAGTTGATAAAATATCTAATGAAACATTAGTAATTTCTTTAGATTTCTTCAGTCAGAGAAATTGGTTTCAATTTAGAAAAACAACTTGGAGAAGAACTATAATTGTTCATAGTCAAGAAATGCATAAACAATTTTATATTTCTAATCACCACTAGATTATGTATAAATATTTTAATTCATATGTCACTGATAAAAGGAAATGCTGAAAATTCAAGAAACTAGTATGAGAATACTCTCCTATTCAAAAAGAATATTTTAAAGTACAGTAATTTTAAATAGCAATTTATAAAATAATTTCAACTATAATATCTTCATCAAACATTCTTTTCTGATGGTATATGTTTTAAGGCATAACAAATTTATGGGAGTTTATTTAAGTGAAACATTTAAAATTTCGATGAACTCTTACCCAACTCGCAAGAAAATGGTGTAATAGAACCGAAAGATGCAGCATAAATGGGATTTAGATGCAAAAATTCTTAGCTATTTTTAATAGTTTGAGTTTGAAATTCGATTTTAAAATAATAGTTCACAGCGCATGACGTCCCCATCATAGTACATAGGATGATCAATTGGCGCAGCAGTCAGAATAAGGAGATCGGGGGAGGAGGGTCATAAAACTCCTCCCACAGCATTCAGAAGTGTATTTCGATATGCATATAAATTACTAAATTTGTCAAAATGGGAATTTTTGATATTTTAACGGAATATTTATTGGAAATTTGTTAAAAATAAAATTGGTAATGTATGTTTATAAGGTATAAAAGTGGCATTTAAGTAATGAATTTCATATTTAAATTTAATATTCTGACAAAATATTTCTTTAAAATTACATTGGGCATCTTTAAAAAATGAAATATTACCAATCTTAAGAACCCGTATTTTTAATATCAGACAAAGTGTGATAGTTGTATTTTTTGATTTGCTTGATTTTTTTATATGTTGAAGTAGATTTGTAGTAGTGTTGTATGTAAAAGTCTTATTTAATGAATAGTGTGCAATTTTGAAGCCCTGTAAAAAATTTCTCTTTCCTATAGAAAATATCAAAATTCGAGGCTGTGAATGCCATTTTTATAAAAAATTAAATCCCAATATGTTTGGAGTGGTATATCTCTGGCAAGCAACAACATCCCAACAAAAATCTTTTGGCATAAACTTAAAGTATAACACTACCTGCTTATTAAAATTTATTTGTTTCCACGGGACATTGTTATTTTACATTGTTATGTTGCCACAAATACAGTCAAAATGATGTTTTTGTCCAATTTTGCGCTCTTATTTAAGCTATAATACCCCAAAGTTGTTCTTATTGAATATGAAAGTGCACTACTAGGACAAGCTAAATAATATGGTACTGCACTCAGATATTGTTGCTGTTAGTAGCTATAACCTTTAAATATTCAAAATTTCCAAAATCTGCAATATTTAAAGTAGTTTATTTAAAAAAAAGCGTCACAGTCGGATGAAAAAAATATGTCACGAAGGATGAATAAAAAATGCTGTCTTTCTATGATTTTTCCCTATGAGTAAATAAAAATACCTTTTTTGTTGCTTCTTCCGAAAGAGAAACGGGTTGTTTCATTTTTTCTTAGGGAAAAAATTTGATAGACAATGCCTTTCTTGTAAATTTTGTCATTTTTTTTTACTAAAAAATATCACGAGGCCCCACTTCTTTTTTTTTTTCCATGTTTTTGTACATATGTTCAACTAAGAAAAACCACCAAATACGTTCAATTAATAAAAAAAATCACTTTCAAGGAATTTTCAAACTAATTACAAATATTTACCTTCGTGGATTTGACTCCTAAAAAGCTGACCTTTGTGTAGCAATTTTATGTTTAGACTTCAATTTTAAAATGGTAGTTCATTGCACATGACGTCCACATTGTTCTACGTTGGCAAGTTGTTTGGAGCAAACATGTATGAGTATGAAGTGAAAGTTTACAATGTCGCACAAAAGATTTAGAATCAGTGCATAGGCATTTAATATGCTGAAAATAATCAAAATTAAAAGTTTGAAAGTTTTGTGATATAACTGTCGCCAAAAAGATTTTTGAACATAAATCTTGACTTTACCTACTTCTAAGTTTTAGAAAGATTTCAAACTTTTATTGATTTAAACTTATTTTTCACCGGTCAAGAAAATTACTACATGCAATAATATCGACAATGTATTCGATTAGATGTTCACGTTGCGTGGCACAACAAATAAATTGACTGACAAATATAAGTGGCAGTTTTAAAAGTTTAATATTCGCCTATCGCATGACTGAAACTCTAGATTTAGAAAGTTTCGAAATACTTTTTAAACGAAAATTTCGTAGAAAATAAACTTGCTTCAAAACAAAAGTTGCCCTTAACTTTTATCGTTTGCTATATCACCTTGTCAGCTCATCGAATTAATAATTCATTGTATAGTTCAATTTATACAAACAGATTATAATATATTTGGTAGCCAAAAAAAAGGTAATTTTAAGGTGATTTTCAAAAGTGAAATTTCGCCTGGAATATCAGGATGATATATAGACAAGAAGAAAAAAATAACGTACGATTTTCATATAATATTAATATGAATACTGTTAAACATTTCAGAATAAACTTTTTCCAACAATAAAAGAGTCATCTACTTATTTTTGTTCTGTCGTTGTTAACAGCGAAATAGATTAAAATGAACAATTTTCATATATTTTTGCATTCAGTCTTTACAATTATAGATCTTTACAAATATATATGCTTTATAATTTCCTCTGTTTTGCTTTTAAAAATTATGCAGTTCAATATAAAACTAAAATTTTATAAATCGAAAGAATTGAGTAATATAAAAGAGATTTGCACAAGCTTTTTAAGGCCGAAAATTATGCCTCCTCTAAATCTAAACATAATTCGAATTGCATTGTTTAAAAAATCCTTGTAGTTTTCAAAGTCATATCGTTTTAACTCAGAAAAAACATTACTAAATTTAATTCATTATTATAAGAAACATCTTTCTTTGATAAATATGACCAAGAAATTTTAAATTTGTGTATAATCTTTTATTTTCTTTAAGCGGACACTAAAATGAAATTGGTCAAAATATCGATTTTCTTTTTTTCTTTTTTTTTTTTTTTAAATATTAACAGAAAACTTCTTTAACTGTTAATATTCGGACATCTCATTTTTACCTACACGACAATTATATCGCGAATATTGTATATTTTGTTAATAAATCCAGCGTAATTACCCATACAAATGAAAACTAAACTGATTTTTCTCCATGTTCATACTTTTATAACATGCTTGTTCGAAAATTACTAAAATTTTTGTACTAATTTAGATAGAGGTTTGAATTTTTTTCACTTGTTTTTCATGTTTGGTGTATTAAATATTCTTATCCATGAATTTAACGTTCAAATTTATAGTTATATTATTTTAATATTTAAACTGAGAATTTGTTAAATTTCCTTCATTTTTCAATATACACGAGAGAAAAAAAAGCAGTGTAAAATCCCACACATCTAAAAATCCATGCACAATTTTAAGTAATATTTTTTAATGAATGGGGGGGGGGGATCGAAGCAAATATTTCTTCTCAAAAAAGTAATAGAGATTTTAAAAAAGTTATTTAAAAATAATAATAATAATAAATTTTCGTAAAATAAGCTGTTCTACAAGATTTTTTAAAAATTTAATTCAATTTTTAGTATTAAATGTTATGTCACATTACAATATTATTCAAAATCGAAGAGATGGTTTCAAAGATGGTGTGTCCCCTTAACACAATTTTCAAGTATTTTTCAATTAGTTTTTGAAATTTGATAAGAATAAATATTTTCAGCTTACCGATTGTATCGTATATGATATAGTTGATCATACTGAAATAGGGTACTAGTTTATAAAATGTTCACATGAATTAAAGTAATATAAAAAGAGAGAAATACAAAAATATTAAAAATTATTTAGTTAAGTAGTAATATTTTTTTAAAATCGTGCACTCATCAAATTATAAAAAAATGCATGCACAAATACCATTTGCATACAAAATCCAGAATTATCAGGAAATCTAAATAAATAAGTAATGCTTATTTTAATTTATTAAATTTAGTTCAGTCTTTCAAAATGCCAGCTGGCAATTTTAATATTAATGACATTTTAAGCTCATATACAATGTATAAAAAATGTGTTTATACAGGGTAAGTCATAAATATCGAAACAATAGGCTCTCTCCTTAAATATTGTCTTTAGACCCATACTTCTAATTTCAAAAATTCATAAAAAATGTGAAATTTTTGATAAGATAAATTGCGACTCCATGGGGCGGGGGGGGGGGGGTCTAGTTGAAAAGTTACGAAAATTTAATTTTTATACGGCCCCCGTAGGACAAAAATTCCAATTAGGAAAACTTACCTTATTCAGTCCTGAATAAGACACAAAAGTTTCATCTTCATATCTCCAAAATTCGCAAAGTTATAGCCATTTAAAAAATTCATCAGGTTTTAAGGGATTAGAAACAAATTGAAATGCGCGCAATTCAAAAAACAATGTTATTTTAACAGTTCCAGAAAACGCGTAAAAAATCTATTTCTTGAGTTAGAATTTTGATTTTTTTTTCTTTTTTTGTGATGGTTAGCCTTATAATTTGCTAAGAAAATCACATTCTAAAATTTCTCACGCAATTTATAAAAGTTTCATGTGGTTAGTGCTGGTTTAAATGGGACAATCAAAAATTGTTATAACTCGTAACATTATTTATCGGATTTCAATTTCTTTCCATTTAATTAAATATGAAAATCTGATTTTAGTTTTGTTCCAAATTTTTTTATGTTAATTTTAAAGCTATTAAAAATGTTTTATATAATATAACTTTAAAAAAAATCATATTTTCAAAAGCAAACATTTTTTCAAATTTGCCGAAACAAAACTAATGTAAAAAAAATAAAAAATGACGTTTTCAAGTTCTTTTTTCTTTTAAAAATTCTTAACATTTAATAATTTAAAGACAAGAGATAGAGGATAAAAACATCATTATGCAGAAAAACGAAGTGTATTGTTTAAATGCCCGTCAGTTATTTTAAAAAATGCTTTTTCTAAGACGCAGATTAAGTTTTTTTTTCTTTTTAAATTTACCTCTGACAACTTCAGGTTCTTTATCGTCCTCCAGAGGATGTTAAAAAATCTGTATTCTGGGCCCAGTTAGGGCCAGGACCGAGATGTTACATTTTTCTGAAGACCCGCCAGGTCATGCCTAGCGTACTTTTCATAAAGGAGGGCACAACTTCCTTCAACTTTGGTGCACTCTGGATGAAATTTTCAAACCCGGTCACGACAAAACCAGTATTAAAATCACTGTCTCTGACTGACTTAATGCGTGCATAAAATAAATAAAATTCGGCTCAATCGAATTTTTTACGAAAAGCATATAGGTTTTAAAATCTTTATTTTACAAAAAAAAAAAAAAAAAAAAATCTTTAATTTTTTTTTTTTTTTTTTTTTTAATAGATTATTTAAAGGCTAAAAAAATGAAATGCAATAAAACTAGTGAAAAAAAATCTGCCTATGATGGAATTCTGTCTTAAACGAAAAATATGTTGATCCATGCAAAATAAATGCAATAGTACCTGAAAAGAAGATAAGCTCCAATTACATTTTCTAGGGAGAGCATCTGTCTATAACGTATTTTTTCTTTCCTATGTGATTCCGTCTTAAGAAGTTTTAGTGTATAACATTTTCAGAGTCTCCAATGCATGGGATATAGATTAACGATATTAAAATATAAGTGAAGCATTTACATATAAATAGAGATTTCATTGATAAAATAAATATATTATAGTCTTTGGCGCTTCTTTAATAATAAAAAGTATAAATATAAAAAACGAAAAATTATAAAAGAATTTTCTGGTCAGAATTCCTCCATATGAAACATTTTTTCCCGCGCCGATTCAAAAAACTATGTAGAAATTTGCGACTGGACCGGGCTATGATTTAAACTATTTAACAGACCGGTCCGAGTTATGATGTTGACATTTTTTCAGGCCACGCCGAACTTTTTCCCCTATGGATCGGTTTGGGACCTGACCTAGATATTTTGAACCGGGCAGACGTATGGTATACCAATTTAGCGTAAAAATATACGCTGCTATTTTATGTCCAAAGAAAAAGCGCTATCTTAAACCGATTTTTATTAAAGACAAGCGTTGAAATTGAGTCAAAAAATCACAGTTTAGAGGCAGGGAAAAATGGTGCAAGTCAGGAATTTTTGAAGATTTTGGGATTTAATATCTGTGGGATTTTTAGATACGGAGATGAAATTTGTTTTGTTCAATTTAGGAATGGATAAGGAATAATTTCCTAATTAGCTAATTACCTAATTACCTAATTTCCTAATTACCTAATTGCTATAACTTTGCGAATTTTGGAGATATGAAGATGAAACTTTTGTGTCTTATTCAGGACTGAATAAGGTAAGTTTTCCTAATTGGAATTTTTGTCCTACGGGGGCCGTATTAAAATTTAATTTTCGTATTTTTTCAAATAGACCCCCCCCCCATAGAGTTGCAACTTATCAGAAATTTCACCTTTTTTATGAATTTTTGCAATTAGAAGTATGGGTCTAGGGGCAATATTTAAGGAGATAGCCTATTGTTTCGATATTTATGACTCACCCTGTATGTGAAGATACTAAACTTTTTCTAGGAAACCGGGATTCCTGGAACTTTATATGTAACGGTAACAACAAAAATCCATGTAACTAAATCTTTTATATGATTTTTTGCTGTTACCATTACATAAAAAATTCTACAAATCCCAGTTTCCTAGAAAAATTTCAGTAACTTTACAGATTTTTTTTACAGTATATATGCAATTGGTTTCAAAAAATTATGTTTTTCAGAATTTTGTTAAACTTTACTTACAGGGTCACACAAAAGAGTTTGGTTATATAATTGTTTATAGAGAAAACTGTTTGCACACTGTAAAAAGAAATAAAATTTCTCTAATCGTACAAATGTTAAGTTACTAAAATATGTATGTTTACTAACGTTTTATCCGTACGCTGTACAAGAAAAGATATAAATCTGCAAAATTAATTTTTTAAATCTACAGTTACTAACTTTATAAACGAATCTACAAAAATTATAGTTATCTTACACTCTAAAAAATAAATGCGTAAATTAGCTAATTTTACCTATGGATATGCGTAAATTTCTAAAATTATACACCTAAAATTTACACATTTTTTTTCTGAAATTTACCTACTTTTATGAGTATTTATCTTATGAAGGTAACTGTGTAATTTGTTATCACTTGAAAAACTCTGACAAGTGTGTAAATATAGAAAAATGGTATTATTTACACGAATTTGCGGTTTATTCTAGTTTAACCATAGTTATATATACACAGATAAGTGTGTAGTTTTTTTTAAATTCATACTTGTCATAAAAGTTACACACTTTGAAGAAATATTTATCAGTTTTTATGTATATTAAACTTGTGAAATCTAATATGCAATTTGTTATCATTAGTTAAACGCAAACAAATGTGTAAATATTCAAATATGCCTGAATTTACACGAATGGTCGTGTTACACATAATTATAAGTAGAGAACCATCGAAAATTCGGTTTCGTTTTCGTTTTCGGCCCAAAATGTGAGTTTCGCCGAAATTTTGCTATCGGCAAAAATTCTGTTAAAATTTCAGCCGGACCGAAATTCAGCCGAAATTATCTAAAAAACAGAAATATTGTTTCTTTCTTTGGAAATTTTTAGCATTATTTGTTGATTTAAACTCTTTCCATTCAGAAGAGAAACTCTTTATTTATTGATATGGATGAACTTTATTGTTTATAATTATCGACCATGGCTCACTCAAGAAATTCAAAATAAACAAACATGCACGTACATATGACGCTTTTCAGCTGCTCAATAAAAGCTGCACGCTTAATAGTAATAGAAAATTTTTATAAATATACATAGGACAGTTGCACAATGAAATTTAACTAATAATAACACATTGCTCAGTGGTGCACAAAACAGGAATTTTAATATACATTAGTACATATTAAAATAAATTAAAACTTTCAACGTTTCGCGCCGTCTTCTGCGGGCGTCTTCAGGAAAATATGAAATGGAAGGACTTCGTTTGCATCTTGTTTGAGAGATAATATTTCTACTAAATTAAAAACTAAATGAATTAAAATTTTAAAAATGTTGCCAATTACACGTGAGTAAAAATTAAAATATTGCAAGGAAATAAAAATTTTACTCACTACAATTTTTATTTCCTTGCAATATTTTAATTTTTACTAACGTGTAACTGGCAGCATTTTTAAAATTTTAATTCATTTAGTTTTTAATTTAGTAGAAATATTATCTCTCAAACAAGATGCAAACGAAGTCCTTCCATTTCATATTTTCCTGAAGACGCCCGCAGAAGACGGCGCGAAACGTTGAAAGTTTTAATTTATTTTAATATGTACTAATGTATATTAAAATTCCTGTTTTGTGCACCACTGAGCAATGTATTATTATTAGAAAATTTTTAGTTCGAAACCGCAGGTATTTCGAATGCTGTTTCAGAAAATTCTAACATTCTATGTCGTTGATGAATTAATTACATTTCATTTTATATGTAAACCGAAATTTTTCGTCAAAAATCTGCACAGGAGTGGGCTTTCTCGGTGATATTAAGCGGAAATTTCAAACGGACCGATAAACAAAAATAACGAGTCAGGCTGGTAAAAAGAAAGAAATATATATAATATCTATATAAATACTTATATAAAAATATTTATATATAATTATATTATATATAAATAATTATAACATAAATGTATATAAATAATTTATAATATTATAAAAAAACATAAAAATTTTCACCAAAGCCGATAAAATATTAGCCATTTTCAAAGAATATGTTTTCCGCGACAATAAATATAAACCTGCGTCACGAGCCGATGCTTATTAAACAACATCAATACACAAAAGTAACATGTCCTCCGAAGAAACTTGTCATCGGATGACGTATTTAAGCTTAACCAAATTATAGTAAATTACATGCTTAATGTATATAATATATTGATGATATGCAGGGCTGCAGAAAAGAGTTTGTAAATATTGTTTATCAATACAAATTATTTAAAGAACATTTCAATTTTCTTTTTCAATTGAAACGTATTAGATTATTCTAAGGAAAGTATTAGAAAAAAATACGTGAATATATTTTTTTAAATTTAATAATAGTAACCATGTACTAAAAATGATTTTTTTAAACTTGAAATTTGAATGCAAACATTTTATTAAGGGTGTTCTTAACTGCTCCACTCAACAAGCGCAAAACGTTTTGAAACATTTACGAATTCATTTTTTAACATACAATTGTAAAATTGGAATGCCTGACTATGGAAGCGATTTCGAATAGAACTTATTTTTTCATTTTATGATAATTAAATTACCTATCCAGTTCTAAGCTATTTCGATGAGTGATCACCCATTTTTCTCCTGCTTTTCGACCGGTTTTTCTGCTTTCGTCGGAAAATCTGCTCAAAAAGATCAACTTTGAAGGCTTGTTATGAAAAATCTATTGCGGTTAAAAAAAAAAAAAAAAAAAAAAAAAAAAAAAGAAAATTGAGCACAATTAGACAGTTTCTGAATAACAACACCTGTTATTTTCATGCATTTCCGAACAAAAATAAATGAAAGCATGTGTCACAAACTTGCCCTTTTTGATTTAAGAACACCCTTAAGATCGACAACAATACTTTCCCCCAAAAGGGAAAAAAGTTAAACTGAAATCCCCCATCACCTAATCGGCGGATAATGAACGATGCTTTGCGAACAACTGATTTTGGGCAATAATAATAATATTTGTCATAGTTAAACTCATTCAGAAATGTATAAAAATGTATGTTGTATAAAAATATATGTATGTTTCAGTAACAGACCGGGAGGCGGTAGCACAGATAATCACGTCATCGAGTTTACGGATGAAAATGTAGGATTAGTTAAATCTCTATTCACGCTTTAAAACGCAATCAGTCTGCCAAGTGATATCATGGTGGAAAAAAAACCTAAAAACTCTATTTTAGTGGTTGACTGATAGGTTTACCATTATGCTTTCCTGCTCCCAATCTTCCATGTTTTAATCGTTTTGGGTGCAGGAAGGCAAAATGGTGAACCTACGAGTCAAGCATTAATACCTAGATTTTAGGTGTTTTCCAACATGATATCACTTAGCACAACGATTGCCTTTTAATATGTGAATTGAGATTTAACTAATCATAGACTTTCATTCGTGAACTCGATGAGATGATTGTCAGTGTTCTCGCTGTCGCTCGCCATTGCGCCAAATTGCGACTAAATTCTTCATTTTGTGAGTAAACAAACTATTAGATTCGCCAAATTTCTAGTGCTCATTTTTTGCTTTTTCTTTCTTTTTTTTTTTTTTTTCGCCTTTTTTTCATGTGTATATGTCGCTTATCATATTCAATTGCACCGTACCACATGAATTCATAACATTTAAACGAGTCAAATCTGTTTTAGAAATTTTTTTCTTGATTACGCAAGATATTTAGAATATACATATTTTTAATATATTTGTAGCGGATAATTGAACTTAGATTAATAACAATCGTTTTGGCAGTAATAAAAAAACTTAAATTATTTCAGAACATATTGAAAAAAAAAAAAAAAAAAAAATGAGTACATTAAATGATTACAGATAATTTTTTGGTGCTACTCGGCGAATCTATTTGGCTAATACTTTTTTCATTTGGCGAATGTTTTTTTATTTTTAATTAGCCAAATTACTAACGTTGGTCAAATGTCAGCGAGAACACTGGTGATTGTCTGTGTTACCGCCTTAGAATAAGTAAACGTTAATTTAAACCTTGCAGGAAAACTATATCGGTTACCCTAGGTCACATAGGTTTTGAATTAAGCGCATTTTCCCGTTAACCACAAATTTAGATTTTCGGCCATTCAGCAAAGGTTTTGAGGAGCGCTGGGGGTATCTATCATATCAGAAGTATAAAAGCATTGTTGACAGTGATTTTCGGAAAAAAATTATGGATATTTAGCCGAGATATTGAGCCTGAAAAATATTATGTTTTGGACATGCATAATGATAGTAATGGCATTAAATATAAATAGAAGTTTCCTTATACGTCCATTAAAAACATTTAAAAATACATATTAAAATATTTAATTGCTAAAAAGTATGTCAAATGCTAATAAAATACATTAAAAGATCTTAATAATTTGACATGTTTCGATTGAATTTACTCAATCATCATCAGAAAAACAAAATATACAAATAAACACAAAGATGGAAAATGACAATAAACAGTTACAAATGCAATCTAAAAATAAATAAAAGTAAATAAAAATCCCGCGTGGTATAATTTAATTATGTTTCACATTGCTTAATTTTAATTTTCAAATTATCGAAAAATTCAATCCAAATATTTGGTATTTGAAATGACAAGGAGTCATTGCAGACCATTGAGCTTCTGACATAAATTTCAATAGACTCTCTAATAAAAAGTTGCAAATAAAAATCTGACCTATAAATTAATCTACTTTCATTAAACAAAATATCTATGTTTTCTATTTTATTTAGCCTTGATAAAGCGGTTTTATTCCTTGTCATTTCAAATACCAAATATTTGGACTAAATTGTTAGATAATTTGAAAATTAAAATTAAGCAACGTGAAACATAATTAAAATATAACACGCGGGATTTTTATTTATTTTTAAATTTCATTTGTAACTGTTTATTGTCATTTTCCATCTTTGTGTTTTATTTGTATATTTTGTTTTTCTGATGATGATTAAGTAAATTCAATCGAAACATGTCAAATTATTAAGATCTTTTAATGTATTTTATTAGCATTTGACATCCTTTTTAGCAATTAAATATTTTAATATATATTTTTAACCTTTTGATTACGGGCTAGATCTACCGACTATTATTATATTTATTCGCACCACAATTTAAAAAATAATTCCTTTCAGTTACATTAGTTTTGACATTATAAGGGTTTAATAATATTACGGAGAATAGTTTTCAAAAACTGGTGATAAGCAAATACAGTAATAGTCTCTGGGACGACATATGTCCCAACCCCGTAATCTAAAGGTTAAACGATAGTAATGGCGCCTCTATGTACCATCCGCTTTTACATCCTAGATAACAATAATTAATCATATATTTGTGCTATTAAATATCCAAAAGCAGTATAAAAGCAATAAAAGACAAATTGTTTAGAAAAAAACTTACTAATTGAGTTTTAATTAATTACATAAATATTATGGAATTGGGTATTTGTTTCTATTGAGTATATCTCTCAATACGCCTCCCGTGTTTTCAAAATTTAATTAAAAACGTAGTTGGGAAAATGTGGCACGGATCAAAGTGGCGATGCAGCTTTGTAAACCTTTTTTCCAAACGCGCTCAGCACAATGCCAAATAAAAACTTTTTGATGTGATTTGTTTTAGTTGCACTTAAGAAGTAAAGATTATTACTACTCTGAATTTAGTTTAATAAAATGTTATATGAAATTTAATTATAAACTTCTTTTATTGTCATTATCGAATTAAGTTTATAAAAAAAAAAAAAAAAAAAAAAAAAAAAAAGTATGATAAAATTTTAAAAAGTTATGCAGATCAGGAAAGTTTGATATTATTTAGGCTTGATATTTCTTTAAACTTTTATGGCACACCCATTCAACTTTTATAGTATATACACAAAGTAATAGACTTTAACTTAATTACACACAGCTCTACGTTGTATATATTTTTACAAAGTCTTTTTACTCTTTTAGCAAAGAATTTTTAATAATACAGTAATAATTCATATAGGGAATAGTTAGGATTTTCAATTCCTAATTCCAACAAAAATTTGTTGTTTTTGCAAAATTTATATTGGTGTGCAGTAGCCATAACTCTCTCACATAATTTTGTTTAATTGGCTTATATAGCTATAAAGGATTAACATAATTTTTCTATAAAAACTTTTCAAATTGAAACGGAGTAATGACGTTATTATTACGTTATTATGTATTTCGGATGAAAATTGTGGATGGAAAATTGAAAAAAAAAAAAAAAAAAAAAAAAAAATTAACAATATTTTTTTGTTTATTCAAGCAAAATTACCACTGATCCATATTTAAACGAAAAGATATGTTGAACCAAACAGATTTTTGTTGATTGAACAATACTTTTTTCTGGGTATTTCCATCAACAGGAAGGTAAGGGACAGTTATAAAAGAAATCTATAAGACACAAATGATCTAGTGTCGGCTTGATACACAATCTAAAAAAGATTGTAGGTTGATAATGTATGTGTCACAATATCAAGTTTTAGTATTTGTATCACTGGAAAGAAAATTCAGGCTTGCCAGTCACAGATTAAAAAATTATCAATTAAATATAGTTACATTTCGAATTAAATTAAAATATTTTTAATGTTGTAATTAATATATTACCCTCTAAAAATATTTGTATGTTAGCAATTTGAATCCATCTTACTAAAAAGAAATAATTATACATGTCTCATTCCTGCCCATTATCCTTCATTTGTGTTAAACGTCTTAGATAAACAAAAATGCTGCTTTTATGTTATTTTAAATTATATATAATACACAGTATAATGTTCCCTAAGTACACAAATATTACACCAGAGCATAAACAAGTCATTAACATCCCTAATAGCATGCATGGTCACAGTGACGTTACAGTGACGTCGTCACTGTGAGTCACTTTGGTCACATCATATGTGACAAAAATGCCACCACTCAGTGACGTCACATTGTGACTGAGATGTGACTTTTTTAAAAATCTTTAGAAATTTATAAATAGCCTTCAAAACATGTTATTTACTTTAAAAAACATAATTCTGGCAATTTAAATATCGTCGCTTTTGTCACAGTTTCGTCACAATGTTAAGGTCAAATTAGTCACAAATGACACATTTTTCACAAATTTGTCACATTGTGACCACTTTGTGAAACGTCACAAAAGAACTCTAAAACGGCCATAACGACTTCACATCGACGTCACGTGACGTCACATCGACAATCGATGGTCACAAAGTCACAATGTGACTTCACAACGACGGTGCAGTGACGTCACCATGCTTTACGGGATATAGAAAGCACAAAATTTATATGAAGCAAATTTATTATTGATTTTGGAAAAAATCTTTGCTTTTATACAATTGCAAGCTTTTGCAGATCATTAGTTTTTTTTCAACTGAAGTTTGGTATACCATGGCTTCATCTAGCGTGTAATTTATGAAATGTTTAGAGTGATACATTAAGAGAAAAACCTACTGTCCCATTCTATTCCCTCTCCGCTATTTATTGTACGGAATTTTGTGAGTGCGAGTATTAATCGTACTTGACAGTTTTTTTTTTCATCTTTCTTTGCAAGTTATTTTTACCAAGCATTCTAATTCAATTACTTTCAAAATAAAAAATAAAATGAAAATAGTCAAGTTTTTTCTCTTTTTTTTCTAATAGATAATAAGAGTTCCGTTGCACAGTTTCAAATTATTAGGTTTAAAAATAAAGATTAAACACCTCAAAAATTGCCCCAAGATTATTTAGCGGTAAAAGCACTGTTTGTTAGTATCTGCTACCATTGAAGTGATTCTAATTTAATAATGAATGTCTATAACAACATACATGACAATTATAACAACTTATTACTTATACCTATTTTATTCAATATCACACAGTTAATATGCTATTCCAATTAAAATATTCGAAATGATCACTGATTTTTTTTTTTAATGGTTTGCATTTGCACAATAAAACAAAGGAAACCGAAAACTAAATTGTCACCTATTAAAACGCAAATAATCACTAAAACATGCTTTTAAAATATAAATAATATTAATATATCATAGTTTTTTTTAGAAATTTTACCATTTGTCTTGCTTTAATTTATCATTTATCATTAGAACAAATAATAATAGTTTTCAAAAATAACAATAATGCAATTCAAATATGTCTTAAAAAATTTAGAAACGGATGTTCTGCAGTATCATTAGCAACATGTTAAGCATCTTCAAATTTATAAGTAAAAGAAAAAATATCGAAGACAGAATGACGGATTTTGTAGTAGCCTGCTGTTTTCATTTGGCGAATTTAGATCTTAGCAGTCTTTAAACGAAGAAATAATATTTCGCACTGAAAAATATAGAAGGGGCCAATGTCAAATGAGTTTTATATACTGAGATGAGTATGTTTTACCATGAATCTTTTAACATAAACTCCATATAATAATATGAATGTGGTATCTGATGCGGAACGAATCACAGAAAATCATGGCTAGATAATAGTCTCATATATTCATTTAATTTTACTGCAATATGATGTTAATAAAATGCATAATGTTGTTCAGTGCATTGCTAATTATAAGCAAATTTCTTACTATTCTCATGTAATAAATGCAAGATTTAATGAGTTTGTTACATAAAAAGAGAGTGACTACTCTTGGATTTTCACAGCTAATTAGTTAGAATCTTCTTTGAATGCGATATTCTTTTGACTTTTTATATTTTTTCTTCGTACTTTTCGTCACTATTTCTACGATAAGAATTAAGAAGGAAATGATATGTCCAAATATTAAAAATATAAAGGCAAGAGCAACATCTGTAAGGGTTAATACTCTTTTGCTGGAGTCTTTTTCCTCATACTTCATTACTCCTGGTAAACGTATTAAAAATATTCTATCGTTAAAGTACTTGAAATACAACCCCGAAGCCATCATTCTGTGAACAAAGCTTTCTAACAATTTTTTGCAACAAAAGTCTTTTCGGACAGGCATTGCAGTCATGCTCTCAAGGAAACGGTCTTCAGAGACGAATTTTCGTCCTGCACTTATCGCGTCAATTTCTTCAATGCTGGATATCAGAGCGATATTTTCTATGTTTCTATCATAAAAAAAATCTTCATAAATATTTTCGAAATTTAAGTTATTCGTCTGAATGTCTCGTCCAATTATTTTTAAATTTTCATTTCTAGATTGTAATATCAATCGACCGATTGCTATTATTGGATTCGATACGCAGTGATAGTGTCCCTCTTTTACAGCCTTAGCCAATTCTGGCACATCTTTAACTTGAGTGACAGGGGGAAATGAAAGAAAAGACAGAACTACCGAATCGTAAGCCAGACAAAGAAACATTGCTCCTACAACCCACGAAAAGACGAGCAACTGTTTTATAGTTGATGACGGCTTTAGAACAGAACGTTGCCTGAACAGAACTGCAAGAACGTGCAGCAAAATTTTATCAAACGAATACTTTCTTCTGAAGGTGACGTAATACACCAAAGACATCGCCATTAATGTAAATAAGATAGTTATCCAAAGAGGCAGTGAAAATGTTTGTAAGATACCAAAAATCTGTCGTTTATATTCTGCTTTTCGAGTGACAAATGTGGTAGTATCAAGTTTATACGGGTAAACGTAATCCACTGCATCTGTGTTTTCGTTGTCCATAAGTAGCATTTGAATGCCAATATCAATTTTTGATTGATTTACCATCCATAATATTCCTTTCAATGCACCATTCGGTGTCATTCCACTTGGTTCATGTGTAATAATATAACGAACACTATCGAATTTTTTTGAATGCTTTGTAAGAAAATCTCCAAGGGTGAACAGCATTTTGAAATCCAGAAATCTTTTATCCTTTCTTAGGAAAGCTGTTAAATATTCTTCAGGTAGGCCAGATAAAATACTCTTGTGAAGATAAGCTCCAAGCACTGCGACTTTATATTTTTCCATAATTTTGGATTTCGAATGATAATTGTAAAGCTTTAATTTTCAATAGATTTACAATGCAAAGTAAATTACAAACTATTTGGTGAATTAATTTATTATGAATATGCTACTACAAATGAAAAAAATTCTTGAAACGATTTAAATCTCAGTTGAGCATTAGAAATTGTAAACAGAAAATTAATTCAGCATGATATTGTTCGTAAATATCAATAATTAAAACAAACAAGCTTTAATTATTTCTTATATTGTTTTATGAATGAAATAAAGTAAAAAAAAAAATTGTTTCATGCTTAAAAAAATTCTGTATCATGTAATCCTTTTAAATATGTTTATTCCCAGAAATTCTATTAGAAGAAATCACTTTATTTCCCAGTGCAATACTCGCATCTGAATTCTGCATACTACAGATTCTTGTGAAGTTTATTTAATACAGAAAGAGTTATATATGTCTCAATTAAATACATTCATATTAAAATTAAAGCAAAATATTTAACAATTTGTAGGCTTTAAATATAAGCAAAACTCGTAATTTATGCGTTCATTTTTTTTTTAATTGCTCCAGATGTTTTTTTACAATAAAAGCCGGTTTAGAAGAAAAAATATGAGTAAACAATTTTTCAATTCAGCAGTTTTTAAAACATTTAAATGTTCTAGTTCATACATGAGTTTTTGATCGTAAAATCCAAAACAATGATATGCCAGTTTTTGGATTCGACTTTTCGGATTAATTTATCGGTTTTAACTTCTTTAATTGTGTCAATAGAAGGCGATTTAAAAGTATATTTTTCAGTAAAGAATTGTTCAATTTAACTGCTTTCAACAATGTTCAAATTCAGATAATTTTTATTTTTTATTTTTTGAAATCCAAATTAAAATATATAATAGTTTTCGGATTAATTTATAAGTTTCATTCTATTTTATTTCATCTGGTTTCAGTTTAATAGAAATAGCACTTTTTAGAGAATATTTGACTGTCTTTAAAGATAAATTTATAAACTGGTAATCTTGATGATCGCAGATTTTCATTCAATTTCAACTCATAAAACAATATAATCAAAAACTAAAATAAGAAATATTTCCAACGGGCACATCTAAGGTATAAAATCAGGGGAAGCAGTGTTAAATCTCCTTGCAGAGGTTTAAACTTTCTTTATTTTGAACCTGAAATATTAAAATTGTCGAAATTTAATGTTTTTAAAGTGCAATCATTGTCCAAGGTTTTCAATGGATCTCAATCTTGGTTGTATCACTGAGTTGATAAAATTTCTAATGTAACATTTGTAATTTCTTTAGATTTCTTCAGAGTCAGAGAAATTTGCTTAAATTTAGAACACAACTTGGAGAAGAGCTATAATTATTTACAGTCAAGAAATGCATAAGAAATTTTATATTTCTAATCACCACTAGATTATGCATAAATATTTTAATTCATATATCAATGATAAAAGTAAATGCTGAAAATTCAAGAAGCTAGCATCTATTCAAAACGAATATTTTAAACTACAGTAATTTTAAATAGCAATTTATAAAATAATTTCAACTATAATATCTTCATCAAACATGCTTTTCTGATGGTATATGTTTTAAAGCATAACGAATTTATGTGAGTTTATTTAAGTGAAACATTTAAAATTTTCGACGAACTCTTACTCAACTCGCCAGAAAATAGTATTATAGAACCGAAAGATGCAGAATAAATGGGATTTAGATGCAAAACTTCTTAGCTATTTTTAATATTTTGAATTTTAAATTCGATTTTAAAATAATAGTTCACAGCGCATGACGTCCCCATCATAATACATAGGCTGATCAATTGGCGCAGCAGTCAGAATAAGGAGATCGGGGAGGAGGGTCATAAAACTCCTCCCACAGCATTCAGAAGCATGTTTCGATATGCATATGAATTACCAAATTTGTCAAAATGTGAATTGGTAATGTATGTAAAAATTAATATGTAAAAATATGTATGTATCCATAAATGTAAAAATTGGTAATGTATGTTTATATGGTATGAAAATAGCATTTAAGTAATCAATTTCATGTCTAAATTTAATATTCCGGCAAAATTTTTCTTTAAAATTATATTGGGCATCTTTAAAAGATGAAATATCACCAATCTTAAGAGCCCATATTTTTAAAATCAGACAAAGTGTGATAGTTGTATTTTTTGATTTGCTTGATTTTTTTTTATATGCTGAAGTAAATTTTGCAGTAGTGTTGTATGCAGAAGTCTTATTTAATGAATTGTGTGCAATATTGAAGCCCTGAAAAAATTTTCCTTTTTCCCATAGAAAATATCAAAGTTCAAGGCTGTGAATGCCATTTTTATAAAATATAAAATCCCAATATGTTTGGAGTGATATATCTCTGGCAAGCAACACCAACCCAAAATTCTTTTGGCATAAACTTAAAGTATAACACTACTTGCTTGTTAAAATTTATTTGTTTCCATTTGACATTGTTATTTTACATTGTTATGTTGCCACAAAGTACAGTCAAAATGACGTTTTTGTCCAATTTTCCGCTCTTAATATCTTATTTAAACTATAATACCCCAAAGTTGTTCATATTGAATATGAAAGTCCACTACTAGGACAAGCTAAATAATATAGTACTGCACGCAGATATTATTGTTGTTAGTAGGTATAACCTGTTAAATATTCAAAATTTCCAAAATCTGCAATATTCAAAGAAGTTTATTTAAAAAAAGCGCCACAGTTGGATGAAAAAAATGTGTCACGCAGTAGTTGAACATCTGTACAAAAACATGGAAAAGAAAAAGAAGTGGGGCCTCGTGATATTTTTTAATAAAAAAAAAAAAAAAAAAAAAAAAAAAAAAAAAAAAAAAAGACAAAATTTATAAGAAAAGCAATGTCTATTATCATATTTTTTCCCTAAGAGAAAATGAAACATCCCGTTTTTCTTTCGTCTTTCTATGATTTTTCCCTATGAGTAAATGAAAATAGCTTTTTTGTTGCTTCTTCCGAAAGAGAAACGGGTTGTTTCATTTTCCTATAAGGAAAAAATGTGATAGACATTGCTTTTCTTGTAAATTTTGTCATCTTTTTTACTAAAAAATATCACGAGGCCCCACTTCTCTTTTTTTTCAGGTTTTTGTACATATGTTCAACTAAGAAAACCGCCAAATACGTTCAATTAATAAAAAAATCACTTTCAAGAAATTTTCAAACTAATTACAAATATTTACCTTCATGGATTCGACTCCTAACAAGCTTACCTTTGGGTAACAATTTTATGTTTAGACTTCAATTTTAAAATGGTAGTTCATTGCACATGACGTCCACATTGTTCTACGTTAGCAAGTTGTTTGGTGCAAACATCTATGACTATGAAGTGAATGTTTAAAATGTCGCTCAAAAGATTGAGAATCAGTGCATAGGCATTTAATATGCTGAAAATAATCAAAATTAGAAGTTTGAAAGTTTTATGATATAACTGTCGCCAAAAGATTTTTGAATATAGATCTTGGCTTTACCTACTTCTAAATTTAAAGAAATATTTCAAACTTTTAATGATTTAAACTTATTTTTCACCGGTCAAGAAAATTACTACATGCAATAATATTGATAATGTATTCGATTAATGTTCACATTGAGTGGCACAACAAATAAATTGACTGACAAGTATAAGAGGCAGTTTTAAAAGTTTAATGTTTTTCAGTTTCATATATCTGTTTGTTTTTTGACTATGTCTTTCCCTTCCAATTTTATACAAATGACACTTTTTTTACAATATTTTTCTGTCGCTCAAGATAAATTTAGAAGTTGATATTATTATTGTTAGTATCTTTTCATTTAATTTCAACTGATACAATTATGTAATCAAAAACTAGAATAAGAAATATTTCTAAAGTGATAAAATTTTAAAAATTTTATCCTTTTATGAATGCATTATTTTACACTGGAGTTCCAAATTTCACTAATTTTGAAATTAAAAGTATATTTACAATAGTTTGATATAAATAAGTTTAGTTGATTAGTAATATTTACGGGAAGTCTCGTAATTTAACAAACGTTCTTGTTTTTTACAGATCTATTCTTGGAGAACAAAAGTTAAAAAGATATTACTTTATAAGTAATAATTATCTGCCAATACTTCATCTTAATAAATTTATGAAAAAGCTAAGTTTAAGAATGTTATTTATATATTACGAAATAATATCCGCAAAACCTTTATTAAAGTAAGATTCTACGAACTTCAGATTAACGTAAGCTCACTGCGATATTTAAAACATTTTTCGTTCTGTCAGCAATTCATAAAATAGTATAATTTGAAACTGTCATAATAACTCTTCCCTTGAATAGTATTCAACTTTGCAATTTATATCGATCTTATACAAATATTTCTTCTTAGAACATCAATTTAAAAATAAATAGTTCATTATGCAATTTCTCTGGTACGTCTAACGAATAAAAGAAGGGAAGCGGGAATTTAATCTCTTAGCAGAATTTTGAACATATTTTATTATGAACATGAAATACCGAAATTGTTAAAATGTGACATTTTAAATGTGCAATCCTTGATACGCATTCACTGGATCTCAATTTCGATTTTACTACTGGGTTCATAAAATATCTAATGATAATTTTCTCTTTTTCTTCATTCAAAGATATTGAACTAAAATTGGAACACAATTTGGAGAGCAATTATAAATGTTTCACAATCAAGAAATGTATAAACAATTTTGTATTTCTTTTCACCTCTAATTTTATATACTGTTATTTTAATTCATATGTCAATCATAAAAGTAAATAATTTTGATTCAGAAAATTTGTAAGAGAGAACTTTCCTATTCAAAGCGAGTATTTTTGAAATACAATAAAATTAAATAACATTTAAAAAAAATATTTGTAATTTTAATATTTTAAGAAAAAAAATTCTGATGATATACGTTTCAATTCAAAATCTGTTGATGAAATCTACTCAACTTGCAGGAAAATACTGTTAAATAAAACTGAAAGAAGCAGTCTAAATAGAATTAAGCAGCCAAAAAATCTTACCTATTTATAATATTTTGAGTTTTAAATTCGATTTTACAATAATAGTTTATTGCATATGACGTTTGCAATATAAAACATAAGCTGATACCTGTTGCAGCTTTCGAGATTTGGAAGAATAAATTAACTTAGAAATTAAGGAGCAGTTATAAAAGATGGAATGGGGCTTATCGCATGATTATAACTTAATAAAAAATTGTGAAATGTTTTTAAACGGAAAATTTTATAGGAAATAAACTTTATTCGAAGCAGAAGTTGCTGCTAACTTTTTCACTAGTTGCATCGCTTGTCCGCTCATTGATTTAATAATCTCTTATGTGGTTAAGTTCATATAAACATATAATATTTGTTAGTCGAAATAAGGTAATTTAAAAAAAGAGCCAACTAGAAAATAACGATAATAATATAGTAAGTTTTAAAAATTTTTAAAGTTAAAATTTTGTTCCAACAAACTTTTTTAAAAAGTAGATAATAATGAGTTCCGTATTTTTTTCTGAAACTAAAAAGGTTAAACTGCAGAGTTATGTTTTCTGTAAAACATATCATCATAATAAAATAATACGCAATCGATGAATCGCGTGTGATCGTATTGCTTATACTGTTATTTAACTTCAATAATCGATTTTTATGTAGCATAATTTTCCGCAATTACGTATTTGAAACATCTTTAAACTGCAATTTGTGAAAAAGCTTAACTAAACTACGATTTCTAGTTAATAATAATATGGATGTCGTTGAAAATTTTTAAGCTTGAAACTTTTGCCGAAATTACTTTAATCAATAGTAAAAGAGACTTGCGCTTACTTTTGTTCTGTTTTTGTGAGCGAAATCGATTAAATTTGACAGTTTTCATATTTCTGCATTCAACCTAAGTAAATAGACATCATTAAAATTATATAAGCTTTGCGATTTCTCCCACGATGCTTTTGAAAGTGATGTAGATCAATATAAATGTTAAAAATTCACAATTTTAAACATTTAAAATTTAATATTATAGAAATAACATTCACACGTTTAGTAAATCCCCAAATTATAATCTCGTAAATATAAACGTCGTTCGAATTTTACTGTTTATAAAATTATTATCGTATTCGAAGCCATGTTGATTTTACTGAGAAAAAAAAATATTAAATTTAGTTTATAATTACAAGAAGCACATTTCTTGATAAATATAATCTGGGAATTAAAAATTTTTGTCGCATCTTTTCTTTTTATTAAAACAATTTTCAAATATTTTTCTAGTTCTGAAATTTGATAAGACTGCTTACTAATTAGCTTAAGGATTAGATCTAAATGATATGCCTAATCATAAACTTACAGGGTGTCCAGCAAATAACACCCTGATTTCAAAATTAAATTTCTCAAAAGCAAAGAGCTATAGAATTATGCGGTAAACGGTTTGTTTATTAGGTGAGCTGTAAAAATCTTACACAGAAGTTTCGAACGGTGAATATTTTGAGAAGAATGTGTTCTAATTGCAAAGAATACTTGGCTTGACATTTTTATTGCTTTAGATTGCTTGCAGAAAACGAGTTTTTCAGAGTACAGTGCCATATTTTAAGGATTTTTCGAACTAAATTTCTTGGAATTTTGAAATTTCAAAAATTTAATCCAAAAAATCATTAAAATATGGCATTGTAAGGCAAAAACCTCGTTCACTACAAGTAATCTAAAACAAGAAAAATGCCAAGTCAAGTATTCTTTGCAATCAGAACACTATCTTCTCAAAATATTCATCGTTCGAAATTTCTGTGTAAGATTTTTACAGCTTACCTAATAAACAAACCGTTTACCACATAATTCTATCGATCTTTATTTTTGAAAAATTTAATTTTGAAATCCGGATGTTATTTGCTGGACACACTATAAAAAGGATAATTCGAATATATATATATGGTAGTTTATAAATTTTTCACATAAATTTTAATAACATTGATATGCTAGAAGATCTATAAATTTTTTAGTTAAGTGATAATATGGTACCCTGGGGTAATAACGCCAGGCGGGGTAATAACGCCAAGTTCTTTATTTTCCATAATTATGAAATAATCAGGTAAATGACACCCATGTGCTCTGCGCAGAAGGGTTTTGAGTCCTATAAATCGCAAAAAACAGCTTCAAGTTAATTTTTTTCATTTTTAGGTCTTATTGTTTTTACAAGCAACTAAAATTAACGCTTGATCTAAAATTTGCGAGATAAGGTTTTTAATCTGAAGACTATATTTTTTATCCAGAAATACTTTGTTTATTACATAAATTTGTAGTGTATTTCATGTACTTTCAAATTGCTGTAGAAGATTTTGGATATCTTCTCGAGATAATTTGTAGTTTAGGATTTACTGCGTAATAAGTATCTCGGGGTAATAACGCCAGGGATTGGCGTTATTACCCCGGTTGATTCCCAACAGTGGCCGAACTATATCCGTAGGGGGTTTATACACTATATTGCCATTGATTATGGGACACTTGCGATTTTAGACATTTTACTAAATATCTAGAAAAATACATGAGGAATCATCTCGAAATTCTTAGTGTATAAATATAATAGTATACGTCATACATCTCCGTGAAGATTTTTTACCGAAACTCCATAGGGGACCGTCAACAAATTAAAAAAGAATGAATATCTTTTGAATAACCCTGTCAAAACTAATGTAGCAAAAGCGCTCAAACTCTAGATTATGATTGAATGCCTTATTGTAATACACTGTGTTCATTTTTATGCAAATAGCATGCATACTCGCAGAGTAATTAAGGTTTTTATAAAAATGGTCCCAAATTTTTCCAAGTTTTTTCCTTATAATTTTCAGTTCTTAATATAAAATAGTATTTTTTTCAGAAAATATGGAAAACAACATTGCACACAGTATCCTGTAATCAGAATTAAAAAATAATGAAAATTGTATACAAAATAAGTTGGTTTACTAAATAATTTTTTACTGCGCATGCGTCAACGATATCAAAATTTCATTTGCATATTATGTTAGCTAAATGTATAGAGCAACTTTTGTGAAAGTCACAAAATCATAACTTGAAAATTCTGAAAATAATCGTCAATTGAATAAATTGAAAATCCGTTATTCTCAAAATGAAGCAAAAACAAGAGGGGTTGTATCCATATATTCATTGATTAGTGTCACTATAGAATACACAATACGGGATGTTACGACTACTTTTGGATAAAATCCCTCATTTTTTTGCTTCTTTTTGGAAACAACGGATTTTGTCCTTTTTCTATAGACGATTACTTTCAGAATTTTCAAGCTATAATTTTGAGACTTTTACAAAAGTTGCTCTATACATTTAGCTAACATAATATGCAAATGAAATTTTGTTACCTTTGAAACATGCGCAATGAAAAATTATTTAGTAAACCTACTCATTTTTCATACAATTTTTATTATTTTTTAATTCTGATTACAGGGTACTGTGTGCAATGTTGTTCGTCATATTTTCTGAAAAAAATATTATTTTATATTAAGAACTCTGAAAATTATATGAGAAAAACTTGGAAAAATTTGGGACCATTTTTATAAAACCCTTAATTACTCTGCGAGTATGCATGCTATTTGCATAAAAATGAACACAGTGTATTACAATAAGGCATTCAATCATAATCTAGAGTTTGAGCGCTTTTGCTACATTAGTTTTGACAGGGTTATTCAAAAGATATTCATTATTTTTTAATTTGTTGACGGTCCCCTATGGAATTTCGGTAAAAAATCTTCACGGAGATGTATGACGTATACTATTATATT
This sequence comes from Maratus speculifer, assembly GCA_964019185.1. Lineage (NCBI taxonomy): Eukaryota > Metazoa > Arthropoda > Arachnida > Araneae > Salticidae > Maratus > Maratus speculifer. The sequence continues at coordinate 71,002,547 of OZ025303.1, forward strand.
TATACACTAAGAGTTTCGAGATGATTCCTCATGTATTTTTCTAGATATTTAGTAAAATGTCTAAAATCGCAAGTGTCCCATAATCAATGGCAATATAGTGTATATTAATATGGGACAGCATTATCATCATTGTTGAAATGGTAAGATTAAGGGGGGTGCCCAATACTTAAAAATAATCTCTCCATTTTATTTATATTATATATATATATATTTTTTTTACTAATGTAAAAATAATTTTTAACTCTTGTAAATAAAACTATATCAAAATGTTTTCGAGATTCAAATTCGAACATCTTCAAAATCAGGTTTCTATTAAATTTCCACTGGATTGTTCAATTGAGTTCGAAATTTTAACTGTCCGCTTTCTCAGCGTTCGGTTTTTCAAAACTTTATAAATTTAACCTTTAACTAACTGATGTGACAAAAATTGTAACGTATGAATGTGATGCGGTTTATGAGACCACAAAATTGAAAGATGAATAAAAGGCGGGAATAACTCATAGTATTGTGTTTTTGTACTAAACTTTTTATACAAGAGTTATTATACTTAATAACTTGAGACCAAATAGGTGACTTGTCTGGCTGACTTGTCACCAGAGACTAAATAGGTGAACCTATTTAGTCTCTGGTGATAGTACCAAAATTCCAAATGAAACAAAATTTCGGTAGTGCTTGCAGTTAAACTGAAAATTACAAGTTAAATTAAAAAATTAAAAGAAAAATAGGGGTCTACGAGACCGGTAACATTAGTTAAAGGTTAAAATGCGATCCATGATTAAAAATCATAGAATACTGTTTCTGCGCTAGACTTTTTGTACGGAATTAATTCTAATTAAATTTAATCTATTCAAATATTTCTAACAATATTACGAGAGCTCTAAACGAAAGAGAATTTCAGTTTAACTATATTTAAACTGGAAAATACAAGTTAAACGCTATTTTTTTTTGGGGGGGGGGGGAGGGGGTATAGTGTTCAGTCAGATTGCTAACAGCAGTTAAAGGTTAATTTTGTTGCTAATATAGAGATAATGATATATAACCATATGAATTATGTATAAAATTGAATAAGAGATCTCTTTGGGATAATATTTTTTAATCAAAAATTTTATTGAATTTATTAAAAATTTATTAATGCATGCCCTTTGAAACGTCGACAATTTAACTGTAGGTTTGGAGAATCCGCATTAGTGTGGAGTTATGGGTTAAAACTATTTACTAGATTACTATAATAGTATTAACCCTTAACTGCTGTGACAAAAATTGTTGCATAACTTACTGTGAGCGGGCTGTCAGACCGCTTAATCTAACGATGAATAAAATGTTAAATTAACTTTTAGAATATTATTTTTGTATTGAACCTTATATACAGGACTATTATAAATAAAATTCAGCTATTCAAAAGTTTCTAGAGATAGTAACAGGGCTCCAAATGAAACAAAAATTTCCCGGTATCTATAGTTAACCCTTTCCGACGCATTACTCTTTAAAGTTGGAATTTAAAGAAAAAAAAATTAGGCAATGTATTTAGGTCTAAAGGAGTACGCAGGTATTGTTGTAAAGATTGCACTAACCATTTTAATTATACAGCTGTTGCCGAAGTGGTAACCTCCCATAAGTAAAGCATTGATAAGCGCAGTGAGAAGAGCATAGCGCGTATTACAGTAAAACATTTTACCTATTATTTAAAAACAGTAGAGTTTGATCTCTGTGGTGCTGCCATCTAGAACTCATAAGAAAGATTTAAAGTAGCCATTAGAGTAGTTTTTGAAATATTCACGGAGTTTTTGTGTCTCTAAACAGGGGGAACTTTAGGTGTTGCCGACCCGGCAACACTGCGCGTTAAGGGGTTAAACTAAAAATTGCAAGTTAAACTCTGAAACTTGAAAAACTCAGCGGTATGTGAGACGCTAACAGCAGTTAAGGTTTAACAAAAATATTTATTACATATAACTCTAGTTATTATAAAACTTCGCATGATTAAAATATTACATTATGAATGGTTAAAACCATGCAATGTTTCTTATAATCATATTTAAGCGGGACTTTTTAAGCAAAGAGAGACACAGGGTGTTATATTCTGTTGAAGCTCCTTCTCATTCCTTTTTCTTTCACTTTCACAAAAAAGTCAATATTTTCTATCGCATAGAATGCATACATGGGAATATAAATGCTGATTCAAATAATCTGTGCAATGTTTCTCATAATTCAATTTAAATGGTCATTTTTAAGCAAAACGTAGCTTAGAATCTGATATTCTTTTGCCTCCTCCCCTCGCCACCACCACAGCTTTCTTTTTCTTTCAGAGTCACAAAAAAATTGTACATTTTCAATAGATTAGATTGCAATTTGTCAATTTCTAGAGCTGTAGAGTTAGTATTTTTAGAATTGGGCAATCTACATGCCATTATTCCATCTTATTTTATAGTTTTGTTTGCATGGCGTTATTACCCATATAGGTGGGTATTAACGCCAAATAGCATTGGTCAAGAAAAAACGCCATTACATTTTATGAATACATATCTGTTAAATTATTTTATTTTATATAGATAGTCAATGAGTTGCTGTATCAGATCCTACATTTGTTTGAAAAATACAATCTAAAACTAAGCCGTGAAAATTGATAGAACCTTAACGTGGCGTTATTACCCCAGGGTACCTTATACAAGACTTAATAACGAAGAAATATTAGTTATAAAATATTAATAGAAGAAATATTAATATTAAATTGGCGATATAACTTTTTATAACATTTTAGAATTTAATTCAATCCAATAGATGGCAGCACTAAAAGATAATTGAATATTTAACACAAAAAATTTTAGTATGAAATAACTGTAAGTTAACACTAATAATATTAGTAATGAATTTAAAATAATAAATTAAATATCATGAATATTAAACATTAATTCCAATTATGTTATAATAAATGTGGATTATGATATTAATTATAAATAATATGTTCTACTAAATATTTTTACATTTATTATTTTTATTTTTATTTATCTTTTTCTGTATTAGTAACTGTAACTTATAATTTTTATACTAGCGATAAAATTTTCCTTATTTTATGGCATATAACATGTGCTAATGCATGTTTTACAAATTACACTACATGGCCATTGATGAGCGTCCACTTGCAATTTTAGACATTTTGTTAAATATCTAGAAAAATACATGAGGAAATATCCCGAAATTCGTGGTGTATAAATATAATAGTACAAGTCATACATTTCCGTGAAGATTTTCCCCCGAAACTCCATAGGGGACCGTCAACAAATTAAAACAGAATGAATATCTTTTGGATAACCCTGTGAAAACGAATGTACCAAAAGCGCCCAAACTCTAGATTATGATTAAGTGGCTTATTCTAATAAACTGTGTTCATTTTTATGCGAATAGCATATAATCGTATAGAAATTAAGGTTTTATACTCGTATAGAAATTAAGGTTTTTATAAAAATGGTCCCAAATTTTTCCAAGTTTTTTTGCTTATAATTTGAAGAGTTCTTAATATAAAGTAACATTCCTTTCTGAAAATATGGCAAATAATATTGCACACAATACCCTGTAATTAGAATTAAAAAATGATAAAAATTGTATGAAAAATGAGTAGGTTTACTAAAGAATTTTTCACTGCGCATGCGTCAACGATATCAAAATTTCTTTTGCATATTATGTTAGCTAAATATATAGAGCAACTTTTGTAAAAGTCGCAAAATCATAGCTTGAAAATTCTGAAAATAATCGTCAATAGAATAAGTTGAAAATCCGTTATTCCCGAAATCAAGCAAAAACAAGAGGGGCTGTATCCACATATTTATTGATTAGTGTCACTATAGAATACACAATATTGCACGTACTACTACATTTGGATAAAATCACTCTTGTTTTTGCTTCATTTTCAATATAATAAACTTTTCAATATAATAGAAAATACTAAACATTGTTATTTTTTCAAAACATTGAGAAAATTCAGCAAAATAAATATCAGTTTAATTTTAGTTATCCTTCTGCTAAAAAACAAACACTGTTAAAATTCTTAAAATTATTTTAAATGATTTCTTGAGTAGGTTAGACTGATAGAACCATGAAACGCTTTGATTATGTTTGAATCACATAGATAACATTGAAATAAATCAAGTTTTCAAAACTTTATTTACAGGTAACTGATTAAGAAAATCAAACATTATTCTAACTAATCTTTTAACATGTTTATCGTGAAATCTTGACGGGTACCATCTAGTTCGTATAAAAGTAAACGCAGTTTATTACAATAAACCACTTAATAATAATCTAGAGTTTGAACGCTTTTGCTACACTAGTTTTGACAAAGTTATCGAAAAGATATTCATTCTGTTTTAATTTGTTGACGGTCCCCTATGGAGTTTCGGGAAAAAATCTTCACGGAAATGTATGACTTGTACTATTATATTTATACACCAAGAGTTTCGGGATAATTCCTCATGTATTTTTCTAGATATTTAACTAAATGTCTAAAATTGCAAGTGGACGCTCATCAATGGTCATGCTACATTAGTTTTGACAGAGTTATCGAAAAGATATTCACTCTTTTTCACTTTGTTTACGGTCCGCTGTGGAGTTTCGGGGGAAAAATCTTCACGGAAATGTATGACCTGTACTATTATGTTTACACACTTTTAGTTTCAGGATAACTCCTCCTGTATTTTTATTGATATTTAACAAAATGTCTAAAATTGCAAGTGGCCGGTCACCTTTGGTCATATAGTGTATATATTAATATTTGCCATGACTTTTTTTCGTATTGAAACTGAAATATAAATTGGGAATTCTAATAGATGTTTTTATTTATTTATTAGATTATACAAACTACAACACACACAAATATTTTTATCTCAAAAATATGAATTATGTACGAAAAATAAGTTTAACAATTTATTAAAAGCGATACTTTCGTAACATCCGTATACCTAAGATTAATAGACCAATCAATCACCAAATCGGTTTAATATCTTGGTTTCTATATCTTTTAAATTTGAAATTTTTGGTTTTGTTATTTTATTAATATATTTGTTGATTAATTGCAAAATTTGTTGTAGAATACAGTCGAACTTCGTTAACGTGAACCTCAAGTGGAATCAAAATTTTGTTCATATTAACATTAATTCATGTTATCAGTACCAAATCTTTGTATTCATTTTTATAGGGACTGTGAAAACAATTCACGTTAAAAGTAATTAACGTTAAATGTGTTCATGTTAACGGGTTTGACTGTATTATCCGGAAATAAACGTTGACCTTTTTTGTAATCTTTTAAGTGCAAACAGTTTAATCTTCCGTAACATTTTTTTTTTTTTTTTAAATAAATTTTACGTTTCTACATTATCTGAAAAACAAAACATGAAGGAACTGAGATAAAAAATTCAAATAAACTATTTTGGAAAGTATATTTTTCTTTTCATATTTGAATATTTGAAATATTTATATATTGCATATTTGAATTTTTTAAATTAAAATAGGAAAAAAAAATATAAAAATTTAAATTATGCTACCTTCAGTAATCAATTTTGCAAAAGAAATAGAAAAGTATTGTTCACATTCTTGGGACTTTAGATGTGAAATCAGTGTTAATCTGGATTTTAATTTTATAATATAGATTATCAATACGAATTGAATTTTTTTTTTTCTTAACGAGTGCAACTTTTTTTAAGTAATCAGTATGAATATGTTCAATTACTTAAGTACATATTAATGTTTTGTTATGATATCAACTCGATAATTTGAAAGAAAATTTTTCGCAGGAATCAAAGTTTAATATTTCACAACATGCAGTTTAAAATTAAGTTATTGATTTTACTTCATATCCTGTTAGCATTTAGAATATTACATGACAACAACGCATTTTAATTATTTTAATTATGTGGATCGATTTTTCATCATTTGGCAGTGTTTTTTTATGTAATTAGTAATTTTTTTGTTTGTCTTAATAAAACATTTATTTCGATTTCAGTGTTTTTGCATAAAAGAGCTGGTACTTGCAAAATCATAAAAATTCGATTGAGAAGCCAAACTAAATATATTTCCAAATAAAATGATTACTAATATTGTAGTATTGGCGGATTTACTTACGTCAATAAATATATACTGTGTTTTAGGTGGAAAAACTAATCGTTTAGGTTATACAGTTTTTCCATAAAAAAATGCGAAGCCTAGAGTAATGAAAATACGCTAATAAAATGAGATTAAGTGTGCACATAAGTAATTTGATTACTTGAGACTTGTATAGTTTCACATAAAATAAGTGAGCAAATGAGCTTTCAAAAAATAAAAATATTTATTCAGGTTTAAATTTAGAAAAAAAAAATAAAGGAAGAAAGATTCATATAAAACTAGTAATGTATGAAATGAGAAAAGAACTTTTAAATTGTTCTCCAGATTTTGTCCAAAATTTTTGAGTGTTTTACGCTAAAAATTAATCAAATCTAGTTTACATCAAGGTCTCACAGAATCTAAAGTTTTGTGAAATTCCGTGCATTAGTTCTTGAGACAGAGTTATTGTGATAATCACAAATAATGCATCAGGGCACCACCACCTGTTGAGCGATTTGCACAAAAACATAATCAGAACCATGGTATATCACGTACAAACTAAATCTAAAGTTTTACGAAAATCCATGTACTACTTCTTGAGATATGGCTATTGTGAAAATTGTGATTAATGTAACTTAACAGTACCACCTGTTGAGCGATATACATTAAAAACTAATCAGATATATTTCATATCAAGCTCTTACAGAATCTTAAGTTTTCTGAAATTCCGTGCATTAGTTCTTGAAATTAATAATATAACCGATACATCTTTGTAACATACATACAGAAAGACATACTGAGTGTTAGACTGGCAGACTGAAAGACTCCAAGACAGAAATTTTGTCAAAACATGTTTTTCGGATTCTTCTGACCCTGAAATGTGTAAAGGTTTGAAAATTTGTAATGATCAATACTTCTATAAGTTAAATGACAAATATGAAAATCTTCAATTTAATCCACCTCGCTGTAAATAATAATAATACAAAAATACGTAGCTTTTTTTTTTTTTTTTTTTTTTTTTTTTTTTTTTTTTTTTTTTTTTTAATGGAAAAATTTTGGTCTGAAAAAACGCTTCAGGCTTAAAAAAGTTCAACAGCATGCATATCATTATTGTATGAATATCTTAAGTTATTTTTTTTTCTCTTGACTACGTATCTTCCTTCGATTCTACGTGTAGTTCGCCTTTTTAAAATTACCTTTTTTTGGCTGCCAAATATATTATTATTTGTTTGTATGAATTTAACTATAGAATCAATTATTAAATCGATGAGCAGACAGGTGATATAAGAAACGATAAAAGCTAGTGCAATCTTGTTTTCAAGAAAATTTATTTTCTTCAAAATTTTCGTTTAAAAATATTTTAAATCTTTCTAAGTCTATAGCTTCAGTTATGCAATAGGTGATAGACTGGGAGGCTGCAGCAGAGTCAATCACGTCATCTAATTCCACAGATTTATATGATGCATATCAATTTTAAAGGATGCATGTCAATAGAGGATACATATCAATTTTATCATGTTCGAAAGAGTATATCACCATTAAAATGCACTAGAAACTATTTTTTCCAATTTGACCGCAGTGTAACGGGATACTTTTGATTATTTCTGTAATTCAACTATATATCCGATTTTCATAAAATTTGGAAAGACTCCGCAAAACTATGCAGCAATTAATATATTTTAAATGTCAAAAGTTCCAATTAAGTTTTTTTTGCTTTGTTATTTTAGGACAGACGGACGGATTGAACGGCAACTATAGGTCCTACGTATTTATGTAATTACGAACGCACCTAATAATCTATAAGCTAATAATACATGTTTTCATCAAATTTCAGGAACTAGAAATACATTTGAAAATTGTGTTAAAGAAAATGAAAGATCGAAAAATTTTTTTAATTGCCAGCTCATATTCATCAATGGAACATGCTTCTTCTAAAATAAATTAAATTTAGCAAAATATGTTCTCAGTTAAATTGATCTGACTGAAGGATTTATTAAACAATTAAATTCGAACGATCTTTAGAATTAGAAGAGGTATAATTTTAGAGCTTACAAAGTCTTTGAAAATTAATTTTATCTAAATCAATTTATGCTCTGCTGAAATCTCTTGATAAATGAAATTTTAGCTTTATATTGATCCGCATCATTTTTAAAAGCATAATGGGGCTTACGCGGTTATTAGGATTATAAATATTTAATGATCTATAATCATATAGGCTGAATGAAAAAATATGAAAATTCGCCAATTTAATAAATTTCGCGGTTAATTAACAACAGAACAAAAATACGCTGATGACTCTTTTACTTTTGAAAAAAGTTTGTTTTGAAAACGCTTCAGACTTTAAAATGTTCAATAGCATTCATAATATCAAAATTATTATGTGAAAATCATAGTATTTTTTTCTCTTTATTATATAATTTCTTATATTCGAGGTGATGTTTAATTTTTATATATTTTTTATTTTTGAATGTCAAATATATTACTATTAATTGTTAAATCGATATGTTGGCAGGTAATATAACAAACGAATAAGAATTAGTGGCAACTTTTGTTTTAAAGCAAGTTTATTTTGTACAAAATTTTCGCATAAAAGTATTTCATAACTTTCTAATTATATAAGCTATAATCATACGATAAGAGATATTTCAACTATTAAAACTGCCCCTTTTAATTTTAAATCGATTTGTTTGTTGGGCCGTCAAACGTGATCATCTAATCGATTATATTATTGATATTACTGTAAAGTAGTAATTTTCTCAACTAGTGAAACATTTGAAGCACTAAAAGTTGAAAATCTTGCTAAAAATTTGCAGACATTATTATGTAATTGTTAAATAATTGTTATATAATTTTTAGACATTACATCGTTCACAAATGAAATAATTATGTCTTAAAACTTTAAAATTTTTAATTGTTGCTATTTTCAGTATATTATATGCATATACAACTATTTTTAAATTTTTAAGAGGTATTTTACACTTACGCTTCATACTCCTCCCCCCCCCCCATACATGTCTACACGAGATAATTTACCAATGTACCTCATTGTAAATATATGCAATTAAACTGAAAATTTTCTTTAAAACGACTTTTTTTAAATTATTCGTTTTAGATAGGTAAATGCGCTAAAATTTCTTATAGGTTCCTTTTCTCTTATGCATGTGCAATTATTCTATTACATATGACTTAAGATACTTTATTTAACCCGCGAGGACGCGCGCAGGGCCTAAAAGACCTGTGTACGAATGATTTTTTATAATTGTAACCACTAATTTTTTTGAAGTAATCTTCAACTTATTTTATTGCAAAATTTGTAAGAATTGTATCCGTCTTAATAAAGTGACTGTTATAATTTGATTTTATTGGTGGCAAAGTTAAAACCGTTCATATACTGAGTAAGCGCGCGTTCTCCCGGATTAAACTACTTGATCATAGAAATACGAAACTGGTTGCAGGATTCGCACCGTTCCTAAAATTTTGACACTTTGCTACCAGAATTTTAAATCAAAAATCTTCGTGAAATGTTGCTGTAACATCTGCAATAGACTTATACAATAAATATTACCGTTTTAAAATAGTGGTACAACAGCATGAAAATTTTAGGAAAGGTGCGAACCCTGTGGGTGAATATTACTTGACTGTGAAGGTTTTTAATTGTTCTTTACGTCTTGTCTAACTTTACATGAATTTCCCTGGCAGAACTCTGAGAAAATGGTAAATTTTGCGATATTTATCGTCAGAAATTTTATCAGCTCAGTGGTATAGAAAAAATTTGGATCCAAAGTGTGTTTTGAGCAATGATAATACTTTAAAAACTTAAAATTTTAATAACTTCATTAATTTACATTTATATAAAAATATACCTCTCAATACTATGTCAGGAATTCTAACTTTCCCATTTTTTATTTTATCTTTTCGATTACCATTGTTCTATGTTAAGTCACCAGGTGAAGACTATTATAACTGAAGTGCATATTTTACATCAAATGAAATTTAAAATCCATAAGGTTAGTAAAAATTTAATGTTATTTTTAGGAAGAACAGTTATTACAGTTTTAGCTTATTCTATTCCATGAATTGGTGAAGGATCGACTAATATTTTAATTGTTAATGCGAGCTTACATTAATCTACAGCATAGAACCTTACTTTAATAAAGATACTTCGAATGGTCCTCACATAAATAAATTAAAAAAATGTTTTAACTGAAAATCAATATAAAAAAAGAAAATAAGTTATTTCTTATAAATTGGAATATATTATATTATTATTATTGGAATATATGTTATATTCCTATAACGACAGAATATAGATAAAGAGAATAAAAGTGATTGATAAATATGTAAACTTAAACCGAAAAAAGATTCCAAAATTATATATTTTATTGTCGAGTACACTAATGTTATCAAATCAGCATTAAATTTATTTGAAAAATGCTAAATAAATTTAAAAATAATACTAACAATATTTATGTTACTAATGCATTCAAGTGCAAATTTCACTGTAGAAAATAACTGTTACAGAAAATTCACCGAGTAATTACTTGTAGTGTTATTTGATTATATAATCGATTAATGAAATAAATGAAAATAAATGCTTTTAAATTGCACTTTTTCAAAGGAATATGTTACGATATGTTTTAATAAAAATACAATTTTGCGAATTTATCCAATATAATAAGTGTTTTTTCCCAAGAGGATAAAACAATGCACTTTTGAATATAAATTTGTTAGAGCAAAAATGTTTTTGAAAACATGTTTTAAGTATATACTTAACTGCATTATAAACCCATTTTATGTGTGATATTTCAATTTTATTTAAATTATGTAAATTTACTATTTAAATGAATGTAAGTTTAAGATATTTATTAATGAATGTAATGACTAAAATTAATATAACAAAGTGGAAAAACTTGAAGACAACTTAGGATTCACAAAAGCTTGTTTTTAACAAAGTTTAATCTTTCTATATATTTATCCGTTTTCTGTATTATTTTGGTGTATAATATTAAACGTTAACATAAACATAATAATACGGTTGGTGATATTTCATCTTTTAAACATGCTTCATATAAATTAAAATAAACTTTTCTAAGAGATGCTAAATTTAAACATGAAATTGTTTACTTGATAGACATAATTAAGCCTTATGAATACACTTCCAATTTTCCCCTTAAAATTTCCAACAGTTATTCCCCCCCCCCCCCAAAAAAAAAAAATCAAATTTTCACATTTTGACAAAATTAGTATTTTATATGCATATTGAAATATGTTTTTGAATGCTTTGGATAAGATTTATCCTCCCCCTATCCTCTCCGGCCACTTCTATATTCTGATTGCTATGCTACATAATCAGCCAATTTATTATGCTGCAGGAGTCATGCGCAGTTCACTATTATTTTAAAATGGAATTGAATTTTAAACTCAAAACATTATAAATAGCTAAGAATATTTGCATCTAAATCCAGTTTATCGACTTTATTCAGTTTTTTAACGCTGTTTTGCAGCAAGTTCGGAAGAGTCCATCAACAGTTTGATATTGCTACTGGACTTACGGTTCCTAGAAAATTAATTTATTGTATTTTACGAGTATACAGCAGGAAAATATTTTTGTTGAAGGTATTATAATTGTACTTTGAAATATTCGTTTTTAATAGGAAAATATTTAATTTTAAATTCATTGAATTTTAGGTGTTTACTTTTATCATTGACATAGGAATTAAAATAAAATATTTATAAATATTATAGTTGTGAATAGAAATAGAAAATCGCTTGTGTATTTCTTGACTTTGAACAATTATAGTTCTTCTTCAAGATGTGTTCTAAATTTAAGCGAATTTCATTGGCTGAAGAAATCTAAGCAAATTACAAATTTATCATCAGATATTTTATCAACTCAAACTACACCCAAGATTGAGATCCTTGGACAATTATTGCACTTTAAAAACTTTAAATTTCAACAATTTTAATATTTCATGTTCAATATAAAGAAAGTTTAAACCTCTGCAAAGAGATTTAACACTGCTTCCCCATATTTTATACCTTAGATGTGCCCATTGGAAATATTTCTTATTTTAGTTTTTGATTACATTGTTATATGAGTTGAAATTGAATGAAAATCTACGATCTTCTACAATACCAGTTTATAAATTTATCTTGAATGACAATCAAATATTCTCTAAAAAGTGCTATTTCTATTAAATTGAAACCAGATAAAATAAAAGAGAATATAACTTGTTAATTAATCCGAAAAGTATTATACATGTTAATTTAGATTTCAAAAAAAAAAAAAAAAAAAAAATCTGAATTTGAACATTGATGAAAATTGCTAAATTGAACACTTCTGTACTGAAAAATACCATTTTAAATCGCCTTCTATTGACACAATTAAAGAGTTAAAACAGATAGATTAATCCGAAAAGAAGAATTCAAAAACTGGCATATTATTGACTTGGATTTTACGATCAAAAACTCATGTATGAACTAGAACATTTAAATGTTTTAAAATCTGATAAATTGTAAAATTGTTTACTGATTTTTTTTTCTAAACCGGCTTTTATTGTACACATCTGGAGCAATTAGAAAAAATGAACCAATAAATTGCGAGTTTTGCTTACATTTAAAGCATACAAACTTCTAAATATTTAGCATTAATTTAAATATGACTGTAATTAATTGGGAGATGTATAACGCTTTCTTTATTAAAGAAACTCCACAAGAATCCGTAGTACGCTGAATTCAGATGGGAGTTTTTCTCGGGGAAATAAAGTGATTTATTCCAATAGAAATTCTGGGAATAAAGATATTTATAGTACAACAAATGATACAGATTTTTTTTTAATCAGGAAGCATTTTTTTTTACATTATTTGATTCATGAAATGACATAAGAAATAATTAAAGCTTGTTTGTTTTAATGATTGATATTTACGAGCAATTTCATGTTGAATTAATATCCTGCTTACAATTCTAATACTCAACTCAGATTTAAATCGTTTCATGATTTTTTTTTTTTTAGTTGTTGTAGTATATTCATAATAAATTAATATACTAAATAGTTTTTATTTAATTTGCATACTAAATCTATTAAAAATTAAAAGCTTGCAATTATTATTCAAAATTCAAAATTATGGAAAAAGATAAAGTCGCAGTGATTGGAGCTTATTTTCACGAGAGTATGTTATCTCGTGTTCCTAAAAAATATTTAACAGCTTTACTTTTTGATAAAAGAAATATAGATTCCAGAATGCTATTTACTCTTGGAGATTACCTTACAAAGCATTAAAAAAAAATTCGATAGAGTTTTTTATACTGTAACAGATGAAGTAAGTAAAATATATCCGAATGGTACATTGGAGGGAATATTACGGATGGTAAATCAATCAAAAATTGATATTGGCGTTGAAATGCAACTTATGTACAACAAATCCACAGATGTAGTGGATTTCGCTTACCCATATAAACTTAAAACTGCTACATTTGTCACACGAAAAGTAGAATATAAACCACAGATTTTTGCTATCTTACAAACATTTTCACAGACTCTTTGGATAGCTATCTTATTTACATTAATGGCGATGTCTTTGGTGTATTACATCACCTTCAGAAGAAAGTATTCGTTTGATAAAATTTTGCTGCACGTTCTTGCAGTTTTGTTTAGGCAGAATTCTGTTCTAAAGCCGGCATCAATGATAAAAAAATTGCTGGTCTTTTCCTGGGTTGTGGGGGCAATGTTTCTTGGTCTGGCTTACGATTCCGTAGTTCTGTCTTTCCTTTCTTTCCCTCCAATCAATCAAGTTAAAGATGTGCCACAATTAGCCAAGGCTGTAAAAGAGGGACACTATCACTGCATATCGGATCCAACAACAGCAATTGGTCGATTGTTATTACAATCTAGAAATGAAAATTTAAAAATAATTGGACGAGACATTCAGAGGAATAACTTAAATTTCGATAGTATTTTTGGAGAATTTTTTTATGAAGGAAACATAGAAAATCTCGCTTATATATCTTCTACGCAAGAAATTGACGTTGTAAGTGCAGGACGAAAATTCGTCTCTGAAGACCGTTTCCTTGAGATGATGACTGCAATGCCTGTCAGAAAAAACTTTTGTTGCAAAAAACTGATAGATAACTTCGTTCACAGAATGATGGCTTCGGGGTTGTATTTCAAACACTATAACGATAGAATATTTCTCATAGGTTTACCAACACTAATAAAACATAAGGAAAAAGACACTAGCAAAAGAGTATTGACACTTACGGATGTTGCTCCTGCGTTTATATTTTTAATATTTGGACACATCATTTCCTTCTTGGTTCTAATCGTTGAAATAATGTCCAATTGTATGAAGAAAAAATATAAAAGTCAAATGACTATCGCATGCAAAGAAGATTCTAACTAATAAGCTGTGAAAATTTAATGGTAGTCACAAGATTTTTATATAACAAATTCCTGAAATCTTGCATTTGTTATATGAGAATAGTAAGAAGTTTTCTTATAATTAGCCCTGCACTGAACAGCACTGTGCATTTTGCTCGTATCATATTGCAGTAAAATTAAATGAATATATGAGACTATTATCTAACCATGATTTTGTGTGATTCTTTCTGCATCAGATACCACATTGATATGACGGTATGAAGTTTATGTTAAAAGATTCACGGTAAAACGTACTCCTCTCAGTATACATAACTCAATTGACATTGGTCCCTTCTATATTTTTCAGTCTGAAATATTATTTCTTCGTTTGAAGACAATTTGAAGATGCTTAACGTGTTGATAATGAAACTACTGAATTTCCATTTCTGAATTTCTAAGAAATATTTGAATTGCATTATTGTTATTTTTCAAAACTATTATTATTTGTTCTAATGATAAGTGATAAATTAAAGTATGATAAATAATGGTAAAATTATGGTATGGTAAAATTTCTTTGAAAAAATAAAGAAATAAACAAAATCAACAGAACTCATATTTAAAGAGCATATTTTAGTGATTATTTTCATTTTAATAAGAGAAAATTCAGTTATAGAATTCGTTTTGAAACTGAGCAGAGGAAAATACTCTCATTATCTATTAGAAAAGAAAAAACAGAAGAGAAAACTTGTTTGACTATTTTTATTTTATTTTTCATAATGAAAGTAGTTGAGTCAGAATGTTTTAAAAGAATTATTCGAAAACAAATTTGAAAAAAAAAAGTAAAGTAACATTTTTTTTTTCAATTCATCAATTTATATTTATATATCTGCGTATTTTTGAAAAGTTTGTGTCTTACTTTACAGTTTTAAAATACTTTTTAAAATATATTTTTCATAAATGTCCCAAATGCTTTTTTATTATAACGTTTATACAATTTTATGATAATTGGCTACAATTTACTAATTGTTTCTTTTTCCCTTACCTAAATTGTAAATACATCCTATATTATTTAGTATTTTTTACTTTAAGTTATTTTTTTTAAATTAGATTAAATTAAATTGGATTAAGAAAGTTCAAAAATTAAATAATGCAGTGAATTTAAGCATGCTCATTTCCATGAAAATCTGTCATGTCTGTCACACAGCTAAAAATCATTATGCTTGTTGGCCACCGTTATTTTCGAAAAGTTCGACCTATTCAACTGATGAGATATCTTCGATAAAATGTGTCACATTTTTCCGTTCTGAAATACTGGTAGCCAAAAATCGTTGTATACAGACATGACATATTTTCATGGAATTAGTCACATATTTAACAGATAATAAACTAAAACCTAAATAATAATAGCTATCATTATTATTTAATGCGAAAGATTCTGTATAAAAAGAAATTTTTTAAAAGATACATTCTTCTTGTCTATGTTTTTCATCGTATCTTTTTACTTAATTTGTAAAGTAATATCTTTATTTAGAAAAACCACAAAGTTAATTTACAGTTACTGAGAAACACGTTTTTTTCATTAAGTTTGTTTAAGATTGGTATTTGATAAATATGTATTTCTGTATACAAAATAAAATCTTGACGTTATTTTTTTTCTGTTTAATATTGCCCTAAATCAGCTGCTGATAACGTAACGCGCATGCTCCTCGAATTATATGGTGGAGGATTTTAGATTAGATTCATTTTCCTCTTTTGGAATAGTATTGTTGCTAGTTTTAATAAAAAATGTTTCATGCAAACTTTAATAAAAAAAAAAAAAAAAAAAAAAAAAAAAAAAAAAATATATTGTATATTCACTGTTGTTTACTTTTAAAGGGGACAATTTTCAACATTTTTCTTCTTATTAAAAATGTGATTCAAATAGTGAACTCACTGCATTTAAACGTTAAACTTCAGTCAATTTTGAAAAAAAAAAAAAAATAATTTTTTTAACGGCATACGTATTAATATTTTAAAAAATTAAAAATGCAATGCATTTTTAAAAAAAATGCTTGCTACTTTTTTAAACTATTAATAATTTTGCCATTAAAAAAAAAAAAAAAAAAAAAAAAAAAAAAAAAAAAATCAAGTGTGTATGATACTGTATTGTGCATGGAGTTTTAGATACATATAATATTAGCATTTAAAGTAACTTTTTTTAATGATACATATTGTAAAAAACAATTAAAAATCTAACACACCTTCATAAACTTTTTTTTTTAAAAAATAACTAAAAATCTGGAAGCTAATTCCATCCGAAAATTTATCATATCAATCTGATATATAATAAAGAAAATACACAAAACAGTTTAAATCCTATTTCAAATACAAAATTTGCCTTAGCATTTTTACATGTAAATGACTAAAATATGAATATTGACAAAAAGGCCATTCAAAGTTTTAATTTGTGTGGGTCATTGCATTGGGTGTATTTAAAAAAATTACAATATTTTCTGATATAATTACAGTATGAATAAAAATGATTTTCAAATTATTTACAACTAAACGAAATTTTATTTAATTTCAAGAAAAAAAAATCGAGTTTTTAACCGATTTTCATGTAAATTGTCCCCTTAACGTAAATTTACACAGGTACATTTCTTCCAGTAAATTCCTTAGAATAATCTAATGCATAACAGATAGAAATAAAAAATTGGACTGTTCGAAATACACTTTTTTATTAATTGTTATATTTACACATTCTTTTTTGCAGCCCTGTATGTAATTATTCATCACTATACACTCTAAAATATAGATGTGTAAATTAGTAACTGTTAAATACATATGTGTGTAAATTTGTAAAAATACAGCTTTGTCATAAAATTTAATCATTCATCACTAAAATTTACATGTATTTTGTGTGTGTACTGACTTAATTGAAGTTTAATTTATTATCCCTTCAAAAACTGAAACAAGTACGTAAATGGTCGAAAATCCTTCAAATTTCTCCGAATTGGTGTGTTAATGTAATTTTCAAATTTTGGATATTATAAAAATATCTGGGTATTTTGAAGATTACACCGAAATACATGTAAGAATATTACAGAGATACAGGGTGGTCATAAATGGGATGATCATAAATGGGTGGTCATATGGAGGTCTAGTGGCCCGTCCGTTCAATCGATCGAGGTGAAATTTCAGATTAGCTATTCAGAGGTATGAGCTCGAGATTCTGTGAACGGCAAAAAAATGACGCTCACGGTTGCGTTTATAGTTACAGCAACTCGAAATTTTCCAATGGCAACACCCATTTTTTTCATCGCAAAATGCTCAGCGCACGCGAAAACCCTAAAGAGCGTTGGAACCGTACGTGTATAGAAGGAAACAGACACATTATGCACGCACAAAAAAACTGTTCTGCGAATACCCCTCCCCCCCCCCATAAAAAAACACGATTCGGGCGCAAGGAGTAAATTTACATCCAGGGACGTAGCTTTAGGGGGGGAGGGGGGAACCTCCCCTCCTAAGTTGTATGTAGTAGGGTGCTAAAGAAGGTTTAAGGGCGCCGTCAGGCGCCCTGAAAAAAGGCTTTGTTCGTAGTAACAAGTAATTTTAAAATACTTAATTTTAAATGTAAAATTACAAAGTAAGTTATTATTCACTTACAGAACATGAAAAAGGCACTTAATTTTAGACTTGTTACTACCTCTATTCCCCCACTTCTATCCCGAAGAAAATTTATGCATCCGAAATAAAAAAATTCAAAAACAGACTTGTAATGAATTCCAGGATAGATGGTGAATTATTTCCTTCGTATAGTAGTTGTTGGTCACACTTAAAAACAGATAGAAAGGGAAAAGAAGTGTGGAAACGACTATAGTGCGTTTGAATGATTCTATAATATGTTTTAGTAGTAGGGCGCCACAGAAGATTTAGAGGCGCAGTCAGGCACCTAAGAAAGAAGGTTTCAAAAAGGGCGCCATGGAAGTTTTAAAGGCACCGGTAGGCACCTAAAATTTTTATTATTAATGTGACATTCTTAGATTTTTTTTACACACACACACGCACACAAAATAATAATAATAATGAAATAACAGTAACCTGATTTGGAATTAATATTATTGTAAATTTATAAGAAAATAAATTATGGTTTCAAAAAAATATAGGAGATCCATTACATTTGAAACATTTTAAGATTACTACCAGGCGCTATCCCCAGTGCGAAAACAAGAAATGGACATTGTTTGATCACTACATGAAATTTGATCTTTCTGAGAAAAGCTCCTCTCTTATTCCAATCCAAGGTTGGTGGTCCTCGACAGTGTCATCTGACCTTAACTATTTTAACTCCCCTCTTATGTCCTTCCTTGTGTGAGGTTAGATAATGTCCGGGCGTCCCCTACATACATTTTTGTTGTCCAGTATCTAGTGTTGTCAGCTTGTACTGAAGCTAATAACACGACTTTTCAAAACTAGCGATTTTTTTCGTTCAATTTTTAAAATAAAAATAAAAAGCTGTCTTTCGTAGTCGTCCAGAGAGAAGAAATTCAGTCATGAGTGATGACTGAAATAAAAAATAAATACAAAAATCCAGATCTTACAACAGAGAACAAAACAGAAAAAGAAGTTAGGGAGCGGAGAAATGATGCAAATTTATGAAAAACGATGATGCAGTCGAAGGTTAAAAAAAGTACCTATTTTCCTTTAGTTAAGCATGTTCTTAAAGTACAATGTTTATATTTCTCACGCAATTGTGAGTTCATTTATTATCATTGCTATTATTAGTGGAGAAAAATCGAATAGCATTCTCAGTTTTCCGGTAAATTTAAGTTTTAATGATTTTTATTATTTATTTCCTAAACAAATAGCTATTTTTTGATTAACGGTGACTTCTGAAACTTTTACATTATTAATAATCGACCTAGTTTTAACCCAGGGCTGGGCAAGAATGAAGCTTTCCCCCAAATTAAAAGAAATATATGTTTAAGGGTGTACTCGAAAACATGCTTTTTCACCTTCAACACCTCGAAATTTTCTAATAGAATTTCAGACTCATTTTTAAAAATAGAAACATGAAACTTGCTGGAGTGATTTTCGAAGAGATGTACAAGGTGCCGTATGATCTTATTTTTCGCTCCCTTTATTAGAATTTGATTGATAAACAATCATTGCTTCAGCATGGTCCTTTTTTTCATCTCCAGCTCTTCCGCTTCGGAAAATTCGGTTCACTACGCCTACTTTGACAGCATTTTTCACACTATTTTCTGCCTTTATTAAAATATCAAGTTTTACGGCACCTTGTATAGTTTCTGAATGAGAGAATATGTCAGTCTGATGCATTTTAGGGCAAAAATGAATTCAAAATTAAATGCGAAAATAAGCAGTTTGGATCGGAATACACCCTTACTTACAAATGTTTTTCGAAAAAGGAATCAATTATTTAGGTTTTTGGTATCCACATATTGCATTTTCACAGATTTTATTTATAAAACACTGATATTTAAAACTGTAACATTATAATTAAAAATGCATTGTTACTGAACAAGTGGCACTGATCCAATTCTTGCAAGGATTACTAATCAAGTGGTATTTTTTTTTTTTTTTTTAATGTTTTCAACTGAGCAATAGATTTTTTTTTGGCTCTATTTTTGTTTTATAATATAATTCCTAAATACAGTCGAACCTCGTTAACATGAACCTCAAGGGGAATCAAAATTTGGTTTGTGTTAACAGTAATTCATGTTATCAGTATCAAATCTTTGTATTGGTTTTTATAGGAAATTGTGAAAACAGTTCATGTTAAAAGTAATTCACGTTAAGCGTGTTCATGTTAACGAGGTTTGACTGTATAATTTTGTTATGTTTTATCAATTGTACATATACATTTCAAGTTATTGTCACTCTTCTGACGTTTTTTTTTCTGCCTTGCGGTGGACATTACAGCTTAAATTTGATTTATCTCAAAAATATCAGTTTTCATTTAACTCTATAAACACCACGTTGTACCGACGTGCAAAGTGAACTCTTCTATCTGAAATTCCAAAATATATGTGTATATGCCTTTATTTTAAATCGAGATTGAAATGTTCTATGCATCTGAGTTTTTGCGTCGCTAATTGCTATTGTGATAAATTACTTTTGACGAAATTTAATGATATCCCATATTCAGCATACTATTGCTAAATTGAACATGTTGCTTAAGGGGTTAAATAAGTTTTTATTCAAATGATTGGATAAAGGGGTTTGGAAACAATTGATTTTTGCTGTTAAAGTAACCATTGTAAAAAGAGAAAATTAAATTTATTTTAAACGACTGTCTTTTAATGTTAAAAAGTGACAGGAAAAAAAAAGTATTCGTTAATGTACTGCATAATTAATAGACTAATCGTGCGACTGATTTAAAAAATGCACATTAGGAAAAAAATAAGTACTTTAAAGTTTTGTGTTATAATTGCAGTATGATACAGATTATTTTTTACTTATATGTATTTACTGGGGAACTAAGATAATAAAAGGGAAAATATGTTATTCCATTCTACAGAAACTGGAATATTCAGTATATTTGGTATATAGACCACCGCTACTTCCTTGAAAAGGGGTCGAATGTTCATAGCGAGAATTATTTACTTATTTATTGAACAACATACATCTGACTTGTGTGCTCGACATGAAGCCTGCTTGTAAGTCATGGTCAATATACAGGACGAGATAGCACAAGGAAATTTTTCATCACAAGAGAAATACAACCAGGAACTCCTCACAAAGAGTGCGTGCAATGGAGCGAGTGGGATTCGAACCTACAACCTCCTACTCTCCAAGGCGATTAGCGGCGTGGTGCTTTGGAGAGAATTAACATTCCTTTTTTTTATATTGGTAGGAGTGATAGTAGTGGGCACGATCTCGGAGGATCTCACCAGAAAAAATTGAAGGCTAAGTTCAATTATATTGACCAGCAAGTTTCGGGCGGGAGCTGCGGCTTTGAAACCACTATAACTCTATTGTAATTAACTTTGCGTTCTGTATTTTTTTTCTTCCAAATACAATTGTTTTTATCATGTCAGGAAAATGAATTTAAGGAACCGGGATTCAGATTCTCTTCAGACATTCTACATTGCCTTTTTAGATTTAGAAAAAACAAGAGCTGGAAGAGATATTTTATCAGCACATGTGCATGCACGCTTAAAATGGAAATATAACCATGGCTGCATCACTTATATCACCTAAATAGATGCCATTGCCATGAATAAATAACTAAAGATAAAAAGTAACATAACTACCCCCCCCCCCTCCTAAAAAATGTGCTAATAATTCAAGGGCGGCAAAACATTAAAAGGCGCCAAATTTTGGTCCCCCCCCCCCCCAATAAAAATTTCAAGCTACGCCCCTGGACACAGAGTCAGTACACTAATCTCTGATTACAACAAGGATCGGAAAAAAGAAAACTTTTATTTTGATTACACATTTTCTATATGGGTGCCATCACAGGCACACATTGTATTTTGGCGACTGTAAACAATACAGCTGAACGTTACATCGCATGAGGGATCTTTGCAATCTCACGTTTGATAGAATCTTTCATATCCGGCAAAGTTTGGTGACTGCACAAGTATACACTAGATTTTAGATATCCCCAGAAACTGAAATCCATAGGAGTGAGGTCGGGGGATCGCGGAGGCCATTGACGTTACCAGTTAAGGTGAAATGTGCCTCGTCCGTTCATAGTATGCGAAGAGGCCGATCGTTATCTTCATCATATTGGATAAGAAATTCATTAACAAAATCTACATGTTGTTGATGATCTCTCACTTCCAACATCTGGGCGCGCTGGTACCGGTAAAAAACATGCGGATTACAGAGCGCAGTAACTTTAAGACCATTGATTTTGGTATATCCAATACACGAGATGCACCATTTGTAGTTTGCATGCGTCCTCTGGTCACTATGTGATGCACTTCCTTAACAGTATCCTCAGGAACTGTTGGTCGTCCGCATCGCGGACTATCACAAGTGTAGCCAGTTTCTTCGAATTTTATTAGTAAATCACGAAGAGCTTGTGAAATGGATAGGCCACGTATTTGGCGATGGTTTCGACGATAAACGCGCCTGGTTTTCGCAGCATTCA
Source organism: Maratus speculifer (assembly GCA_964019185.1). Lineage (NCBI taxonomy): Eukaryota > Metazoa > Arthropoda > Arachnida > Araneae > Salticidae > Maratus > Maratus speculifer. Next base: position 71,025,074 of record OZ025303.1, read on the forward strand.
TCTCAATTTGATAATAGTTTTACTCACCACCAACGAAGTCATTTTGTTGGCATCTGCGAGATCCGACTGAAGAATTAACATTCCCACCCCACTTTTTATCCATTTTCTACACTGACTATCTGGCAAATGATGTGTCGTGATTGGTATTTTGTATCTGTCATATTCAAATTTTCTTCGTGCGCCTTAGTCGTGTTTTTTTGGCGCCGTTCGTAGAGCTGATTTTGTGCGAGCATAACGCGTCCGTTTATTGCAATAACCATACCGTTCTAACGGTCTTTATGGTTTTCGCATGCACTGAGCATTTTGCGATAAAAAGAAATAGGTGTTGCCATTGGAAAATTTCGAGTTTCTATAACTATAACCGTAACCGTGAGCGCCATTTTGTTGCCGTTCAGAGAATCTCGAGCTCATACCTCTGAATAGCTAATTTGAAATTTCTCCTCGATCGGTTCAACGGACTGGCCGTTAGACCTCCATATATCGGCAAAGTTTTTTTATGAGAACCTTGTATTTGCGTAAGAACAAATTATTAAAGCAAAATAACTGTGCACAAATTTTGCACAGTTACATTTTTAGTACAAAAAATTATTAACATTAAAAAACAAACAAATATTTTAAGATACATGACACTGTATAATTATTAAAGATAGATTACAAAGAAATGTTTTTAAGTCACAATTTCCAGTTCTTTTATTTATTCTTTCTCATTTCTTTGTTATTTCTTTTAATTTACATGATTTTTCTCTCTCATTATTCTTTTTTTTTCTTTTTTTAAAACTTATTTTTATCTGTTTCCCATTATTTTCACAGCTTTTCCTTTTTTTTTTGTTTATTTTGTTTCGCTTATTCTTTGTTTAATCTTTTGTCTATTCTACTTTTATGAATTTTTTACACAACTGTACAATAAGAAAATAAGTGAAATTTGAAAAAAAAAAAAAATGTAATGAAACGTACGCTAGATATTACCTACCCAACAGCATATTGTGGAATATTCCAGACTGTCCTACATTTTTTTTTTCTTTTTGAACAAGAAATAAAACGTCACAGTTACAGAACTAATTATCAGCATATTTAAAATTAATTCACATCCAAAGAAACGGGTGAAAACTTGCGAAAAAACTTGCATAATTAAATAAAGAATCTATAACGTAAACAATAATGTGTATATTGGAATCTCAAGATATCCCGAATTTCTCTACGAATATACATGCTATCCGCATAAAAATGAACACATTTTATTAAAATAAGTCACTTAAACAAAATCTACAGTTTGAACGCTTTTGCTACATTAGTTTTGACTGGGTAATCTAAAATATTTTCGTTCTTTTTCAATTTGTTGACGGTCCCCTATGGAGTTTTGGGAAAATTCTTCACGGAATTGTATGGCCTGTACTATTTTGTTTACACACTTAAAGTTTGAGGATAATTCCTCATGTATTTTTCTAGATATTTAACAAAATGTCTAAATTCGGAAGAGGCCGATCACCTTTGGCCATATAGTGTATATTTTAAATTTCAAACGATTTGGTTGGGTAGTTTTTACATTGTTATATGCGGATAGACAGACGGACTGAATGGCAACAGTAGGGGCTACGTATTTACATAATTGCAAACGCACCTAAAAAGAAACTTTAAGGGTGTATTCGCAAAAACGCTTTTCCACCTTCAACAGATCGAAATTTTCCGATTTAATTTGGGACACACTTTTAAAAGTAGAAACATGAAACTTGCTGAGGGGAATTTTGAAGAGACGTACAAGGTGCCGTGTGATGTCATTTTACGCTCCATTCATTAGAATTTGATTTATGAACAATTATCTACTCAGAATGACACTTTTTTTCGTCCCCAAATCTCCTGCTTCGGAAAAATCGGTTCAAAATGCCATTTTTGATTGCTTTTCTTGCAATATTTTCTGCATTTATCAAAGAATTGACAGTCACGGCACCTTGTGTAGTTTCTAAATAAGAGAATCTGCTAGTTTGATGAGTTTGAGAGCAAAAGTGGATTCAAAAATAAATCGGAAAATAAGCATTTTGAATTGAAATACACCCTTAAACAATTTACATTTATTCTCAGTAATGCTTGCGAATTATTTTGTGCAGCTGTGTTTGTGATTCGTAGAATATACGCACACTACATAGCATTCAAAATTTAAGTAAACTTACACTAATGAAGGTGCATTTTAAGTATTTTTCTCTTTCAGACACTTCAGACACAGTATTGTATAAGAAACATTTCATTTGTGTCCGTAAATAAAAGAAAAATACAATATCATCTTCTATCACAAACATCTTGTATAAATCTTAGAATTGTATATCATTTCATCATGTTTGAAATAGTGCATTTTTATTAAAATATGCTGCAAACACTGTTCACCATAAATTGTTATGTAACCGAACCCTTTTACGTGACCCTGTAAATGAAGTTTAACTAAAATCTAAATAACGTAAATTGTTGAAGCCATTTGCAAATAGATGAGCTTAAAACGTTATTTAAAGATTTCCAATTGACACTTCTAAAGATTGAACAGAAAAAAGTAATACGGATTATTTATTTATTAAGATTTTCTATTCGGTAAGTTGCATTCATATTTTCTTAATTTGATGAGTGCGTGGTTTTGAAAAAATATAGCGTTACTTAACTAAGTAATTTTTTAATTTTCAGGCATTTCTCTAAATATGTTTTACTCAAATTCATATGAAAATTTTATAAATAACATTAAAAATTATTTTTTCATACTACTCTATTTACGTACAATCAGCCATATCATATAAGATACAATCGATCAGCTCATAATACGTATTCTTAACAAATTTCAAAAATAAGAAAAATACTTGAAAATCGTGTTAAAGAAAATAAAATATTTGAATCAAATTTAAAATTGCCAGGTCATATTTATCATAGGAACATGCTTCTTGTAATAATAAATTTTGCAAAGTTTTTCTCCGTTAAATCGATATGATTCTGAAAACTAGAATTATTATAAAAACAATATTATTTGATCGATGTTTAAATATAAGAGAGGTGTAATTTTGGGGCTTACAAAACCCATGTAGATAAATTGCATAATACTCAGCTGAAATCTTTCGATTTATAAAACATTAGATTACATTGATCCGTATCATTTTAAAAGCATCAGGGAAAAAAATTATTAGGCTTGTATATTTGTAATGATCTATACTTACACAGGCTAAACTTGCAGAATATGAAAATTCTTCGATTTAATGTACTTCGCTGTAAACAAAGACAGAGCGAAAATATGTAGATGGTCCTTTTACTAAAGAAAAAGGTTTGTTCTGAAAACACTTCACACTTAAAAACGTTCAACAGCATGCATATATTATTGTATGAATATCTTAGGTTATTTTTTTCTCTTGACTATATATCTTTCTTATATTCTTTCACCTTTTAGTATTTTCACTTTTTAAAATTACAGTTTTTCGGTCACAAAATGTATTATTATTTGTTTGTATGAATTTAACTATATAATCAATTATTAAATCGATGAGCAAACAGGTAACATAAGAAACGACAAAAGCTGGTGCAATCTTGTTTTGAATAAAATTTATTTTCTACAAAGTTTTCTTTTAAAAAATATTTCAGATATTTCTAAGTCTATAGCTTTAGTCATGCAATAGATGATATTTAAACTTTCAAAACTTCCCTTTATAATTTTCAGTCAATATAGGATAGATTGGGTGAAAATAATGCCATAATTTCTGATTTTTTTTTTTTTTTTTAATTATTATTATTGTTTGCTGATTTTTTTATTCATTGAATTCTTATTAATGTTTGCACTGTTATGTATGATTTAAAAACACATTTCATTTTACAAATATTATACAAAGCACTGAATTTTTTTTCGTAAATGTTTGCATTTTGACATCTTACCCCAAAGTATGGGTAATATGGTCAACGGGAAGTCCCCGGTCTGGTCTCCCCACTGTCGTGAAGCAGCGGGACCCGAAATCCGGGGGTCATTTATGCTTTCAGAAAGGACAAGTACTTGCATTATCTTGTATCAAATTTATTTATCTGGTTTTATGACTTGACTTTTATAGGCAAATAGAGAAATTACGTAAAATATTTTGCACACTTTTCAGAAATATTAAGACGAAATATCAATTAAAAAAAGCTCAACTAAAAAATTTGTAAATATAACTCAAACGGAAATTAAAATAACAGTAGGGAGTCAGCTTGCTTACAACTGAGAGGCGCAGCCTTTTTATACAGCGACTATGCATATGAAAATAACAATGCGTAAATTTTCTGAAAACTACTGACTTGAACAACTCATTTCTGAAAAATACTCTTTTAAACCAGCTTTTATTGTCAAGAATACACCTACCCGGTTTGATCCAACTTTCCCCTATGTATGACAATTTTTAAGTTTATCTTAAGTGTAGAAACAGATAAATATGTTATTTCCTATAGTTGGAAATAACAACAGGTTACAGTTAAAGAGGATAAAAGTTATAGATTAATCTGTAAAGTTAAATAGGAAAAAATTCCAAAATTATATATTTTAATGTCGAGAACTCTGGTGTGTCCAGTCAGCATGCAACTTTATTTGAAAGTTGGAAAACTTAACCAAGTTTTTTTCTGAAAAAGTTTCAGACTTAAAAATAAAATCTTAAGCATTTATATTACTACTAGTATATAACCCCCATCAAAAATGACGGAATTTTCACTTGCATTTCATTTTCATAATACTTCATACAAACAAATAGAATGAAGATTTTATTATTGAAGAATTTGTATTGTAGAAAAGCACATTTTAAAAATAGCAATAAATTTCTACAAATACAAATTATGAAGATTTTTTTTTTACTTGATATTTAATTTTTGAACAAATTTTAATTTCAAAACAAATAGCAGTATTTATTACAATAATAATAATTAGAGTAAAATAAAACTCAATTTCTGAAGATTTTACAAAACATTAAAATTAAATATTATTTTTTTTTTAATTTTAAAATACATTATCTTTATTAAAAGTATGACTCGGTTTTAGTTATGGAGATATGATAAATTCTTAGTTCGATGCTTTTAATCATCGATTACGAAGCTTTGTATTTTGTTTTTAAATTTGGATTTGGCGCCATCTATACGCACTCAATATACACAAAACAACTTTTAAAAAATCGTAGTATCTTTTAGACAACAGCAGAAGCAAGAGGCATTGATTTAAATCAAAATAAAATTTTAAAATCTTCACAGCTATCCAACTTTAAAAATTCAATCCGTTAATTGTGAAAACCAAAATTACTATTATTATTTCTTTTGTAAAATTTTAAATTAAATATACCAGTATTTTTAAAAGCTTAGATTATATCCATTCGAAATTTACTTGCATGGTAAACGAAATTTATATTTTTTATCAAATGTTATTTAAATGTTTTGAATATATAATATCATACACTACATATATTAATTACATCAAAACTGATAAAATTTTAATTTAAGAGCATTTGAAAAATAATTTTCAATTTTTAGTAACGCAGTCTTGATAATATCTTATATATGCATTACAACTTGAAGAAAAAATGGAAGCTTATTTTATTTATAATAGAAAACAAAATTTAAAAAAAAAATAAGCTGATAAATGCCAGCATCTTAAAATATTAATAAAACTAAATTTAAATTCAAATTCGCAACTGCTGAGTATCACAATGTTTTAAAAACATGTTTGTGAATCCTTTGTTTCCCATTCTTCCCAGGGCTGCTTTTAAGGTTACAGTGGACTTTTAAAATCGCAAAAAATCATCTAATTGTCGAATTTTCATTTTTAGCATAATAACATTATATGAACTCCTTGCTATTGAACATAAAAAGAATTTTTCAATTTCGACTATTTTTACTGGAGTTACAAGCCGTTTTGTCTAATCAGCTGATTCTGCCACGCCCCTTTGTTTACTTTTTTGCCGATTCGCATCCGTAAAATTTAGCCTAGTTTTTAGTTTTACCTTACAAAATGTTATTATTTTGCACTGAATACTTATTGATTTTGTGATTTCGCAAAACAATATTTTAACTGTAACTTTTAACTGTTTCTTTTAGAGTTTGTTTATAATGTATCGAGTGGAATTGTTTTTTTTATCCCCAATCTTTTTAGTGTAAAAAAAAAAATATATATATATTAATACACTATATTGCCATTGATTATGGTACATTTGCGATTTTAGATATTTTACTAAATATCTAGAAAAATACATGAGGAATCATCTCGAAACTCTTAGTGTATAAATATAATAGTATAAGTCATACATCTCCGTGAAGATTTTTTCCCGAAACTCCAAAGGGGGCCGTCAACAAATTAAAAAAGAATGAATATCTTTTGAATAACCCTGTCAAAACTAATGTAGCAAAAGAGCTCAAACTCTAGATTGTAATTGAATGCCTTATTGTAATAAGCCTTGTTCATTTTTATGCAAATAGTATGCATACTCGCAGAGTAATTAAGGTTTTTATAAAAATGATCCCAAATTTTTCCAAGTTTTTTCCTTATAATTTTCAGATTTCTTAATATAAAATATTATTTTTTTCAGAAAATATGACAAACAACATTGCACACAGTACCCTGTAATCAGAATTAAAAAATAATGAAAATTGTATAAAAAATGAGTTGGTTTACTAAATAATTTTTTACTGCGCATGCGTCAACGATATCAAAATTTCATTTGCATATTATGTTAGCTAAATGTATAGAGCGACTTTTGTGAAAGTCACAAAATCATAACTTGAAAATTCTGACAATAATCGTCAATTGAATAAGTCGAAAATCCGTTATTCTCAAAATGAAGCAAAAACAAGAGGGGTTGTATCCATATATTCATTGATTAGTGTCAATATAGAATACACAATATGGGATGTACTACTGCATTTGGATAAAATCCCTCATTTTTTTGCTTCATTTTGGAAACAACGGATTTTGTCCTTTTTCTATAGACGATTACTTTCAGAATTTTCAAGCTATGATTTTGAGACTTTTACAAAAGTTGCTCTATACATTTAGCTAACATAATATGGAAATGAAATTTTGATATCTTTGACGCATGCGCAGTAAAAAATTATATAGTAAACCTACTCATTTTTCATACAATTTTTATTATTTTTTAATTCTGATTACACGGTACTGTGAGCAATGTTGTTTGTCATATTTTCTGAAAAAAATATTATTTTATATTAAGAACTCTGAAAATTATAATGGAAAAACTTTGAAAAATTTGGGACCATTTTTATAAAAACCTTAATTACTCTGCGAGTGTGCATGCTATTTGCATAAAAATGAACACAGTGTATTACAATAAGGCATTCAATCATAATCTAGAGTTTGAGCGCTTTTGCTACATTAGTTTTGACAGGGTTGTTCAAAAGATATTCATTCTTTTTTAATTTGTTGACGGTCCCCTATGGCGTTTCGGTAAAAAATCTTCACGGAGATGTATGACGTATACTATTATATTTATACACTAAGAGTTTCGAGATGATTCCTCATGTATTTTTCTAGATATTTAGTAAAATGTCTAAAATCGCAAGTGTCCCATAATCAATGGCAATATAGTGTATATTTAACAAAAATTTGTACAATAAGAGGTGTTTATATCATGACTATTTCTAGAAAAAAAAAACATTAGAAAATACAAAAAAGGTATTTTTGAGGAGATTTTTTAAAATTCAGATACTTCACGTCCTTTGCATGAATTACTGTCGAAGCCACCTATTTTATCTGAATTTACCATAAAAACATAAAACACTTACATATAAGATAGAAATGATATTACATCCCTTATATATAGCTGAAACTGTGTCAGTAGGAAAATACACTGCTCAAAACAATTAAAGGATATTTGAAGTTTTATATAAAATAAAGGTATAAACGAATTTTTTTTTGCCGAAAATAGAAGAGAATCACAAATGCAACTTTTTCTGGTTTTCAAACTGTGGAGTATGCAAATTTTGAGTTCAACGTCAAAAACGTCGCTTCAGCGGCAGCGAATGAAATTTGACTTTCAACTGCATAAAAGAGAACGAAGACAAGGATGATCGGCATTCAGTGATTGCTTTGTTTCGATGAGTACGATGTCTCAGCAAAGTCATTTGACAGATTCAGAAGTTTGGAGAATTGTTGGTAGGTTAGAAAAGGGCCAAACTCAAGCCGAAGTAGCGCAAGCCATTGGAGTGTCACAAAGTGTCATTTCCAGGATATGGAACCGTTTTTTGGAGAGTGGATGTGCAGGCCGAAGACCAGGGCAAGGTCGTAGACGGGCAACAACGCCCAATGAAGATCGGTATTTAGCGTTAACAGCTCAGAGACACCGAAACATGAACGCTACTCTTCTCCAACAACACCTTCGCTCGGCTACAGGCACCACGATTTCAACTCAGACTGTCCGAAACCGGCTCCATGCTGTAGATCTGTATGTTCGCCGACCGATGGTATGTGTTAGATTAACATCAAGGCATCGTCGCGACCGCAGGGAGTGGGCAACTGAGCATATCAACTGGAGGAGAAATGAATGGAGCAATATTCTGTTTTCTGACGAGTCCCGTTTTTCTATGCATCCGGATAATAGGTGTATTTTCATCTGGAGGGACCGTGGCAGTAGGAATAATCCTGCGTTCGTGCACGAAAGTGTCAGATTTGATGGTGGAGGAGTGTTGGTGTATGGTGGCATCTCCATTGACGGGCGCACTGACCTTTACATCATTCGAGATGGAGCTCTGACTGGTCACCGATATAGGGATGAAATCCTCAGACCTATTGTAGTCCCTTACGCTGCAGCAATCGGAGATAACTTCATTTTAATGGACGATAACTGCAGGCCACATCGTGCAAACCTGGTGGAGGATTTTCTTTTCGAGGAAGGAATCGTTCGAATGGAATGGCCAGCGTGTTCTCCAGACATGAATCCAATCGAGCACGTTTGGGACGCTCTAGGAAGCGAGTTTCTGGCCGCCAACAACCCCCACAAACTCTCCAAGAACTGGAAAGAGCTCTTCTGGAAGAGTGGGGCAGAATACCCCAACTCGTCATTAATAGCCTCATTGAGTCCATGCCTCAAAGGTGTTCAACGTTGCTTGCCGCTCGTGGAAACCATACCCCCTACTGAAAATGATTTTCTTTGAAGAAAACACCTTTTCTTATCCTTTTTTTTCTCATATGCACAAATTGTGTTTTTTTCTTTTTGTACACAAATGCGCAATAAAATGCATTTTTTTCTGCCAAACATGTGTAATTTATTCTCATATAACCTACTATGTCTGTCGACCATGTATCAATCAGCTTAAAAGTTTCCCAGATACAAAATCCACCTAAAACTGCAATATCCTTTAATTGTTTTGAGCAGTGTATTATAACCATTGTAGTTACTAAAACCTGTTTTTCTCAGAATGAATACTTTCGTCGATTTCATGATTTCAAAATGTTCAATGTGAAATTCTTTATGTCCAATTTTTCTGATTTTTTGTTTAAAATGCTCTCTATGTATGTATTAACAAACGTTACTAAAAAAAAATTTTTAAACGCATTTAAATTTTTTAATTTTCAGTTATATGGAATTTTTAATGATTTTTTAACGAAAAATACGAAAGAATTATGTTAAAATATTTTTTTTTTTAAATATTTTACAAGTAATATGCTAAAAATACTTAGTAACATTTGTTAACACATACATAGAGAGCATTTTAAACAAAAAATCAGAAAAAATGGGCATAAAGAATTTCGCATGGAGCATTTTGAAATATTGTCATTTTTCGTTAATTTAAAAAATGAAAAATCTGTATCTCAAAAACTATTGAATTTATTTTTTAAAACAATTGTGAAATAAGAGACATATATACTATGACTATTTCCAGAAATTTCCAAGACTGTAAAAGAAGGGCAGTATCACTGCCTAACTTCTCCATTCGGATCAGTTCTTAAAATGTTGTTAAACTCTAAAGATAAAAATTTAAAAATAATTGGACGAGACATTCAGACGAATAATACAAGTCTCAAATATATTTTACTAGATTTTTATTACGATAGAAACATGCAAAATCTCGCTCTGATAGCCATGACAATAGACGCTGATGTTTTGAAAGTAGGACAAAAATTTGTCTCTCAAGAACTTTTTCTTGAAAGCATTAATTCTTTGCCTGTCCGAAAAGACTTTTATTGCAAAAAAATTGATTGATAGAAAATTTCGTACACAGAATGATGGCTTCGGGATTGTTTTTCAAGATTAAGAATGACAGAGCCTTTTTGCTACGTTTACCAGGACTAATGAAGTATGAGGAAAAAGACACCAGCACAAGAATATTAACCCTTAAAAATTTTGCACCTGCCTTTATATTTTTAATATTTGGACACATAATTTCCTTCGCAGTTCTTATCGTAGAGATTGTGTAAAATCGTATGAAGAAAAAGCATAAAATATCAAATGAAAATCGCATGCAAATAAGAGAGCTAATTATCTACGAAATTTAATAGTAAACACTCTATTTTTATATAACAAAATCTTATTAAATTGTATAGTTGTTATATGAGAATAGCAAAAAATTTTCTTATAATCAGCACAGCACCGGACAATTCTATATATTTTACTCAGAGAATATCACATTGGAGTAAAACTTAAAACACAGATTAGACTATTATGTCACGCAGATTTTTGTGCCATTCGTCTTGCATCAAATTCCCCACTGGTCTTATGATATAAAATTCATGTTAGAAGATTCATGGGCAACCGTACACATTTCGGTACATGGAACTCATCTGAAATCGGACCCTTTTTATTTTTCTGTCCAAAATATCATTTCTCCGTTTGAAGGCGGCTAAGATATAAATCCGTCAAATAAAAATAGCGGATGACTACAAAATCCGTTAATCGCCCTTCAATTTATTATTATTATTATTATTATTATTATTATTATTATTATTATTATTATTATTTATAAATTTTACGATGTTTAACGTAATTATTTTTAAGAATGATTTTTTTTTAATTATTTGGAATGTAGTAAATAAAAATTTAAATTAATGACTATCACTTTTAATAATACAACTAAATTGAGTATATCACTTTTATAATACTGATACTAATCAAACAAAAACATAATTGGCAGAACAAATTAAAAAAAACAAATTTTTTTCCTACATTATTTAAGCCCGAAAAAGGGACATATATTAAGATAAATGACTTAGTTATTTCTATATTAATATTAAATTTTGTAACAAATAAGTTAAACGAAATGTGCATTAAAAAATAAAAATGGAACTGACATACAACATATGTATAAATTATATCAACATATTCGTCATCGTTTATCAGCGACAGCGCTGTTGCGCAAGAGAGTAGGACTGTTCGGGACGTAGGTAGGTGTCGCCGACGAGGATGGGCCATTCACCACGGCAGTTGACCCGCTCGCCGCGTCAGACAAATGTGTTCGGGATGTCGGTAGTGGAAATCGCTAGTTTCATAGCCCCGCCCATCCGCCAACTGTTTTTCAATATCTTAATTTGTCTACTTTTTCTGTTTAATTTATCTGGTTTCAATTTCTCTATTTTTTTTCTCTTTAGAGTCCAAGGCATTCGGATCGTAAGTAGAGAATTTTGACGCTATTTGTGGTCGCTTATCAGCGACAAGTCAGTCGCTCAAGAGAGTAGTATTTGCCTTAAATAAAAATTTTAAATGCTATCATTATAATCGTCTCGTCAAGTTTTATCTTTCAATAAATAAATAAATAAAATCACTGTCGTACATCAATTGGTTTGCCAGGAAGTTTTAAAAAACGTTTGCATTTTCAGTTTCTTAAACATTTTACCAAACGTTATCGTCTTTGCTACGATAGATGCAGTGTACTCGATGCAACATCGGATTTTAAAGCCTAGATAACAACTTTTAAACAGGTTAATTTAATTAATTTTATTTTATAAATGTTATAAGATTCGCATCAAGTTCGCATGAGTGGGTCTCTCAGTATCCTTTCCATTTCTTTAAAAGTTAATTCTAAAGTTATATCGTAAAACCTAACACGGATCAGGGCGGCGTTGCAGTTTGCGACCTCCTTTCCAAGTGCACTTAGCACAGTGCTAAGTTTAAACTTTGAAAAAAGTATTTTGTTTTGGTTAAACTGTAAATGAAAATATTGTTATTACCCTGAATTAAGTTTTATGGAATGCCAAGTGAAGTTTAAATATGCACTACTTTTTATTCTCAATACCTAATTAAGTTCATTATAAGAATAAGACAAAAAAAAAGTTATAACAAAATAGGGATATTTTATATAATATGGGCTTCATATCTCTTTGAACTTTTATGGCATACCCATTCATACTTTTAAGTGTATAGAGCTATAACCAACAAAACGTTCTATAGCTTTTTACAAGATCGTATTATTTTTTTAGCGACGATTTTTTTTAATAATACAATTAACTCCTTCGCGATGAAAGTACATTCTTAAATTTTAATATCTTACTCCCGGAATTTCAAAATAGGAAATTTTCTATGGTTGAATCGCGAAAATGCTCTGTTTGAATAAGGTGAACTTTACTATAAAAAATAACTGGTTGGAATATTGAAGGATTCTAAAAACTTTAAAGGAACGTATATCAAATTTATAGTACATTCATTCATAGTTTTCTTGTAATAAAGTTATAACTCCCCTACGTTTTATATATTGTTACAAAATCTTATTATACTTTATCAACAACTTTTTTTATTTATTTATTTATTTATTTATTTATTTATTTATTTATTTTATTTTATTTTTTAATAATACAATTAACTTCTTCGCGGCGAGAGCAAATATTGCTTAATTTTTAATACTTAAAAAAAAAAAAAAAAGAATTTTCTCTAGTTGAATCGCAAAAATGTTTCGATTAAGTAAGGCATACTTTACAAAAAATAAAATAAAATAAAATAAAATTACTGGTAGGAATAATGAAGAATTCTGAGAATTTTAAATGGCAGTCGTTCATCCACAATGGGTTAATAATTCATATGTACATTGTACAGAACAACATGAACGCGAGAATTACTTGCACTTGACCGTTTATTTTATTATGACAATGCAATAATTTCAAGGAAAATTTTGCACAAAAGATTTCATATTTTACAATCGACAGTTTAAAATTCATTGATTGCTTTTACTTCATATTAGAACACTACCGTAGACATTTCACAATAACAAATCATTTTAATTATTTTAAAAATGTGTATTTTATTTTTCGTCACTAGGCAATGTTTATTCTTTCGTAAATAGGTATTTTTTTATTATAAGTACTTTGTTTGATCAGATAACTGGGTTTTTTTATGAAACAGGTAATAAATGCAGAACTCCAAATTGTACTTCGCGAGTCATTTGCGAAATTAAGCTAAATGCATTTTTAAGCAAAATTATTACTTAACCCGTGAGTATTCTCGCATTTAAATCATTTCAATGAACAGATATTATGTTTTAGCGAAAAAAAATCTAATAATTTTGGTTACGCAGATTTTCCATTAAAGAAATTACATTTCTAAATAATAAAATGAGACTAAATGTATGTTTGAATAGTTCGCTTACTTAAGGCGTGTGTATTGTTGCACGCACTTACGTGAGCAAATAGCTTTTTCATACAGAAAAATATTTATTCAAGTTTAAGGACCAAAAAACTGCTGATGTACGAAGTGACAAAAAATAACGTTATAATTCCTTTGCAAGATGTGTCTTTTGCCTGAATTTGACTGAATTTGACTGACTGAATTCTAAGGAACTTATACATTACGTCAGATAGTTTATCAGCACTGTGGTAAGACGCAGATCTTGATCAAGAAAACATACTGTATAGTGATTATACTTTAAGATTTTCACATTTTAACAACTTCAATAGTTTATGGTCAGATTGAGATGCATTTCTCGAAACTCGACAAGAAATTTTGCTTTCAACTCCCTTGATTTACCACTTGATATTGTTGTGTGACATTCAATGTATTAGGTAATAAATATCATTGACAGTGAAATATTTATTATGAAATAGATATTACAACACGTAATATTATTCAAAGAACGGTGAATTTTACAAAAACTGAATATTTATGGAAAGAACTATCATTGCAGTTTCGACTTATAGTATTCTTAGAATGGATGAGAGAATGAGAAGTGTATTAAATACTACCGTGAGTTTAAATTAATCTACATGTCAAACTTATTTTAAGGAAGATTCTTCCTTTATGCAATTACATTTATTTACTTTAAAGTAACTATCTAGAAATTGAATTAGGTGAAGTTTATAAAAACTGACTGACATATAAAAATTATGTAAATTGCACTCTGGAATTCTTTTAATTCCTAAAACCCCATTATAACGACGGAGGAACTCATAAAATATTTAATTTTTAATATTTGAAACTTTCTTGAAGATAGAGTTCAAACATATTTTTATGTATTGATAGCTTTGATGTAGTTGTTGCGAATTTTTTTAAGCATAATGGACATTTATAGTTTTGAAAATGTTATTTATGATTCTAGATTTACATGTAGATAGTTATCTTTCAGAAAAAATTCCAAATTTGATAATTATTGTCCAATAACACTGTTAAAAAGAATAAATAAACAAAATTTTAGGAAATCATTTTAAGCGATTATACTGATTAGTATAGATATTATTCGAATTAAAATAATCTTTTTAAAACATATATTCCAGTATAAAATCTTACATAAAAACTAATAAAATTTTAAACAATTTGATTCCGTTAGAACTATTTCAAATTGAAACTTTTGATTACATAAATAAATTGGTTAAAAAAATGTAAAGCTTATACTGTTGTAAAATAATGTTAAAGTTAGTGTATAATGATTTGGTTTTTAATGTAGTTGAAAGTGTTATTTTGCATCACGATTAGAAAATACCAACAAGCACAACAGCTTGTTAATTTATCTTCAGTGTATGGAGAATTAAGTAAATCTGAAATGTATTATTTTCTTTAAAAAAAAGACTTTATTAAGAAAAAATATGATTGAACTATAAAGTGACAGAACTATAAGTGAAAAATCGATCTTGAAAAAGGAGAATAAAAAAATTCTTATGTATTTCAATGTGGATTTTACATTCAAGTCCCCAGGCATGAACTTGTAAATTCATTAATAATTAAAATATTAAAACTGCTAAATTGAATATTTAGTTTCCGAAAAATACGAATTTACATAAATCGGATTATATCATCAGGAACACACTTGAAGCAATAAAAATTTATAAAGTTCTAAATTGCAAGCTTAAATAAGTGGTAAAAACAGAAACGTAAAAAACACTGTTAAGTATTTAGCTTTTATTAAAATTTGATTGTAGTTTATTTATGCATGTACAATTTTTTTTATTAATTTGACGAAGCATTGAAGAAGAAGCACTAGAAAAGAATGTGTTCAGATGAGATTATTACAATTAATATAAAAGTATCTTTAACAAAAATATTTCATAAAACAAACTGATAATTTAACAAAAAGTATACGACTTTTATAACCTTGAAGGGTTTCCTATTCGATTAATAATTTAATATTTAGGAAATAATTAACGGTAGTTTGTTCTTACAGATTTACATTTAGGCTTATTATCTTGCCTAATTAATATTATATCTGTAATTTCGAACACACGATTCAGATTTAGAAGGCTTTAAAATTTTTTAATTAATATTTAAAGTTAATATAGTTTGTTCATGTATTTCACAAGTGGCAAATACTTTTTTTAAAATACATCAATTGAAAATTGCTGCTTCTTATTAAAATCTGCACTGCAATTCTTATTTTCCAAGAATACAGCATTGAAGAATAAATAGTTTGATTTCTGGTGTACTTTCCGTACATTTTTAAGTGACTAGCCTCAATACTTGAAATATTATTCTAAATAAACAATTCTTTTAAATTGAAATTTTAGCATAAAATAATATATATAAAATCAGATATAACTGTTGACATTTTGACCACTGGAAATATTCTTATCGAAATTTTTAATTACATTATTGTATCACTAGAATTATAACGAATTTTTTTACAATATTATTTTATGAAAAGGTTTACGTAAAATGTTTAAACTTAATACATATAACGTATAATATACGTATAATGTACGTATAATGTAGTTGAACGTTTTAATGTGAACATCCACATTTTGAAATTGAATATCCACTATCAACAAACTTAACGATTTGTTTACATATCTTGTGTAAACATATAGACAAATTTGCTTTGGAAAATAGAATATTCATTAAATCGGAAGAAACAACAAGACACAACAAAAGAAAAAAGAGTTATAAATTAATCTGACGACTTTTTAATCTAAAAATCAATTTTTTATGTATTTTAATTTAAATTTTGTTGTCAGGAACTCAAATTGGAGCTAAATCGTACATATATATTTGAAAACTGCTAAATTTAATTACTATTTATAGAAAAATGTTGTTTTCTTTTGATTTGCTTTCATTGTTTAGAACCAATATGAACATATTTAGACTTAATACCATGTTCAATCCATATTCTGTTGATATTTTCTAACATGCGTTTCAGATATAGTATGCTTTAAGAAATATATATAATTTTAAAATTTTTGCAGTTTATTCATAATCATAATACACATCTTATTAAAAATAAAAAATGTTGGGAACAGATAAAGTCGTAATTATTGGATTTTATGTCGTCTCGCAAATTTTTTCTCAGGGATCTGAAAAAACAAAAGACTACATATCAAATAAAAACAATTTCCAGGGAAGAATCCTATTTACGCTTGGAGACTATCTTACAAAATATTCAAAAAAATTCGACAGGGTTTGTTATCAAATCACGGATAAAAAAAATAGAGAATTTGCGAATGGTACATTGGGGGGAATAATGGGATTGATTAATCGATCGGAAATTGATATTGGCAGTCAACAAGTTACAATGCATGAAGACAGCTCAGAAAAAATGGATTTCACTTATCCATATAAACTTAATTCTGCTACATTTGAAATTCAAAAAGCAGAATATAAACCCCAGCTTTTCGGCATTTTGCAAACATTTTCACTTTCACTTTGGATAGCTATTATCTCAACATTAATGGCGATGTCTTTGGTATATTACGTCATCTTGAAAAGAAGATATTCATTTGATAAAATTTTACTTCACACTTTCGCGGTTTTGTTAAGACAGAGCTCTATTTTAAAACCATCATCAATGTTAGTAAAATTGCTCGTCTATTCATGGGTTATAGGAGCGATGTTTCTTTCTCTGGCTTACGATTCCGTGTTCCTGTCGTTTCTTTCATTCCCCCCCGTCAATCAAATTAAAGGCTTGCCGCAGCTGGCCAATGCTGTAAAAGAAGGACACTATTACTGCATAACGATTCAACGATCTGCAATTTTTGAACTTTTATTAAAATCAAAGGATGAATATTTAAATATTCTTGGGCAAGACCTTAAGACAAACAACTTAAGTAGCGGAAATACTTTTCAAGATTTTTTCTACGATAAAAGCAAACAAGATCTCGCTCTAATAATAGATTCTGGTGTCGTTGATTTTTTGACTGTAGGAAAAAAAATTATCTCAGAAGATCGTTTCCTTGAAAACATGGTTGCGATGCCTATCCGAAAAGACTTTTGTTGCAAAAAAATGGTGGAAAAATTCGTTCATAGATTTATGGCTTCGGGACTGTATTTTAAATATCAAGATGATGCATCGTTTTTAATTCGTTTGCCAAGTTTACTGAAATACGAAGAAAAAGATACCAGTAAACGAAAATTAACTCTTACAGATGTTGCACCTGCGTTTATATTTTTAATATTTGGACATATCATTTCTTTCTTAGTCCTTATCGTAGAAATATTATCAAACCGTATGAATAAAAGTAATCGTACAAAGAAAAATATAAAAATAAGAATATTAATCAAATATAAAGAAGATATAATTAGTTTTTGCAATTGAATCATAATTCCTCTATTATTATATTAGCAAATATTATTTCATTCTTCCGATGTTGTATGACACTAAAATGAAATTTCATACATTTAGCATTGCTTAAAACTTAGTAATATGTAATTCATTCTGAGACTATCCCATTGCTGTAGATTTTAAAATTTATATGAGACTATTATATAATGAAGTTTTTGTATGATTGTTTCTGCATCAAATTATAATTAAAGTTATTGTATTAAATTTATATAAAAATATTTTCAAATAAAAGTACACAATCAAGTACACCAAAGTACCACCGTTTGGGATAATTGACTTTTCTATTCAAAATCGTGTTTCTTCTTGGGGTCGTAAAGAAGATAATTTCCCGAAATGAAAAAAAGCGGTTGACTATAAAGTCTATCATTTTCATCTCAATATTTTCTCATATATTTTTTGAATTCGGAGATGCTTTATACATTAGATAATGAGATGGCAGAATTTCCGTCGCCGAGTTTATAAGAAATATTCGAACTGTATTATTCATCTTCTGCGAGAGTATTGTTATATTAGGGATCAATCTAGGGCTAGCCAAATAGCCAAAAAGCTAACCGAAAGCTCTTTTTGCTCCAAAAACATTTAGTGAACCATTTAGTGATTAGCCAACTAGCAACAGCCAAAAAATATTCTACATAATTCGAATTTTATTGTTCCACATTTTATAAATATGCTGTTCTTCGCACAGAAAAAAACTCATACTGTGACTGCAATTTGCTTCAAAATTTGTCCCCTTTCCTACGAGCGAGTACATTAAAAGTCTGCCAGGCTTTGTCTTTGTTAGACGAAGACACTCGTGACTCGTGAGTGAATGCTAAAACTATGGGTAGATTATCTGCTAATATCTCATTTGTATTTTGATATTTTTAAATAATATTTTTTCGATTTGGCTAGCCGAGGTTCTATTCACCATTGCATTTTTTTTAAAACTTATTTGATTTTGCTAGTAGATATTTTTAAAAGTTACTTTCACTTTCAAAACCAGTTTGAAAAAGAAAGATATAAGCAAAATATTTAGCATTAAATGATGCATAGATTAGAAGCATAAAATGGCAAATGTTAAATTGTGAATTCCAAGTAAAAAACCAGACAATTGAGAAGTCTACAGAAAGAAACGAACCCGTTGTCATATGGACAAGATAGTCCTCTTATACCAACCAGAAAATTATCAGCTAAATACGAAATTTAAAATTCTGACTTTTGGTCAGCTTTTTCAACGAAATGCCACACTGTGCAGTGGGGCGAAACCCCCCAAAAGTTGGCCATAAGTCAAAAAACGAAGTTCCGATTTAAGAATTTTGATTATATAGTTGGCTAGAATAATATTTGGAAAGCCAGTATTTGTATTTAGAAAAAAAAATTGCTTTGCACTGATAATCTGCATTGTTTTATAAGTGGTGCTTAACGGAATATTATTTGGGACGAACAAAAAGAGCAAAACAATATTTCCTCTAAACACGCGCCACATTTTATCGTATAATCCGATTTTAATGATTTAAAATGGATTCACACAATAATAATGTGTTCATTATTTGTATTCATTATAATAGTTACATTAAGCACATGAAAATAAATATTTCATGATAATTTTTGAGAAAATATTTAAAAATATATTTTATATTTCTGCTTTCAAGCATCAAAAAATGTAAAAGGTTTTTTTTTTTTTTTTTTTTTTTTTTTTTTTTTGTTACAATTTTTCATTTTTCGGTGAAAAATGGAAAAAATTACATCTGTCATAATTAATTTACCGATTGAATAATCGTGCTTAAAATTAATCCAATGTAATTTCATATGCAGCGATTTTCTGCAGCTCCTTAAATTGACCTTCGATTTATTCTGTTGAGCTGATCCAGAGAATCAGACCAAATAGAGTGATCGTTGAGATTAATTGGGTGAAATAGTCCTCCAGTGTTCGTGTCCGGGATGGCTCAGTTGGTACAGCATTGGCGGCTTCAGCCAATACATCCCTGGTTCGAATCCTGGTCCAGACTTTTTTCACCCAAAAATGAAAAATAGAAAAATTTACACCTGTAGATTATGGTTAAGCGGCGTACTGCAATAAAGTGTGTTCATTTTTATGAGGATAGCATGTACACACTTGTAGAGAAATTGAAGTTTTCATAAAAACAGTTCCAAACTTGGCCAAGTGTTTTGCTTATAATTTGCAGAATTCTTAATATAAAAAAAATGTTCTTTTTAGAAAACATGACAAATAACATTGTACACAGTATCTTGTTATCAGAATTAAAATGTAACAAAAAATTATATGAATAATGAGCAGGTTTACTAAATAGTTTTTTACTTCGTATGCGTGAAAGCAATCAAAATGGAATTTTCATAATGTGTTAGCTAAATGTAAAGCGCAACTTTTGTGAAAGTCTCAAAAGCATAGCATGAAAATTCTAAAAATAATCGTCGTTAGAAAAAGCTCTAAAAAAAAAAAAAAAAAAAAAAAGCAAAAAGATGAGGGGATGTATCCACATACCCAATGATTAGTGTCAATGCAGCATACATACATAATAATGCATGTAGTATTATATTTAGATACAACCTCTCATCTTTTTGGAAACAGCGAATTTTGAGGTTATTCTATCGAAAATAGTTTTTAGAATTTCCAATCCATGTTTTTGATACTTTTACAAAAGTTTCTTTATACTTTTAGCTAATACATTATGCGAATTATATTTTGATTGCTTTCATGCATGTGCTGTGAAAAACTATTTAGTAAACCTTGTGATTGTTCCTACAATTTTTATTATTTTTTAATTCCTATTTCAAGGTATAGTGTAGAATGTTATTTGTCCTAATTTCTGAAAAGAAATTTTTTTTACGTTAAGAACTCTGCAGATTATAAGCAAAAAACTTGGAAAATTTTGGGACTGTTTTTATAAAAACGTTAATTTTTCTACAAGATCCACATAAAAATGAACAAGTTGGTAATTGCACGTGAAGCGTAGCAAATGAGGTGCGTTCGTACGATAATGAAGTTTTAAAAATATCACTCTCATATATCAATCTCATAAAATTGTAAATAGTTAATTACAATTAAAATGCGCAACAAGCAATGTTCTCTCTATACTCATTATGTAATGGAATACTTTTGTGTGGCCTTGTAAATCAATAACAAAAGTTCTTTGCACAACAGATTATGCAAAATCTATATTATAATATGTACTTTATGATGCCTATCAATATTATTATTGTCGAATGAGTGTAATATTATTAAAAATGCATTCGAAATTTTTCTTTTTCCATTGACTGTAATGTAACGGAGTACTTTTGATTGTCCCTGTATTTGATCTATGCATCCTATTTTCAAAAAATTGAAATGACTTGACAAAATTATTTAAAAAGTATGTAATTTAAATTTCAAACGATTAAAATGCATTTGCAACATTTTCCCCCATTGACCGTAATGTAAAGGAATACTTTTGAACGTCCCTGTAATTGATCTATCCATCCGATTCTCATAAAATTTGAAATGACTCTACAAAGTTATAAAATAATTATATATTTTAAATTTCAAAAGATTCGGTTGGGTAGTTTTTGCGTTGTTATGTGCGGACAGACAGACAGACGGACGGACTGAACGATAACTATAGGTGCTACGTATTTACATAATTACGAACGCACCTAAAAACAGTTTATTAAAATAAGCTTTTAATCATAATCTACAATTTGAACACTTTTGCTACATTAGTTTTGACAAGGTTATCCAAAAGATATTCGTTCTTTTTCAGTTTGTTGACGGTCCCTTATGAGTTTTCGTGAAAAAAATATCTTAGCGGAAATATAAGACCTGTACTATTCTGTTTACACTCTTGGAGTTTCAGGATAATTCCACGGGAATTTTTTTAGATACTTAACAAAACATCGAAAATTGCAAGTGGCCGGTCACTTTTGGCTATAGAGTGTATTTAACCTTCAGTATGATTGATATAAAATAATCAAATAGATTATCAAGGTTTCTTTTTTAATTTTATCTCAAAGATTTTAATGAAAATTATTCGTAAAAAAGCAATAATTCACATTTCACTTTCGTCTGTTGACAATTCAACAATTTATACAATATGATATTACATAACTGACTATAACCGGTATATTTATTTCACAATAGCAACACATTTTATTTGTTTAAAAAATTTGGGTTTATCTTTTCTGCACTAGGCAATGTTTTTTCTTTTATGAAGAGATAATTTTTTATCTATATAATAAAGACATGTATTCAGATTTTACTGTTTTTCCATACAATAAGAGGATAATGCAGAACTACAAAAGCTCATTTTCAGAATAATACTAAATATATGTTCACGCAAAACGATTACTTAACACGCAACTTTTCTCTCATTTACTGATATCAATAATTAGGAATTATTTTATAGTTAGACAAAAATTATTCTTTCGGTTACACAGTTTTTCCATTACAAAGATGACATGCCTTTAATAATGAAATCACGCTCATGAAATGAGACTAAATATATGTTTATATTATTCGATTAAAGTCTATGTATTGCTGTGCATAGTAACTTCAGTAAGCAACCTTTTTACGCACAAAACTATTAACAATACTTTAAATTTAAAGAAAGAAATAAAGGAAAAATTTCTTTTAAAACTCTTGCTGTATTAAATGAGAAAAGAACTCCATAAATGCTCTCCAGACTGTGTTTTAACTCTCCAGGATAAAACGAGCTGAAATCTACGAAAATTATAAATTTTGCTACATTAGACTTTTCATCAAATTACTGACACTAACAACCAAGATCTTGAACCAGTACATATTTTGAACAATGGTTGTATTAAAAACTTTAAGCCTTAACAACTTCGGTATTTTATGTTCATATAATTGTAAGTTTCTCAAAAGGAATTTTAGTATCTCCCCCTCTACATTTCTATTATCCTTGATGTGTCTGTGAAATTTCAAATCTACAACTGATTTATTGCACTGTAATTATACTTAATATATAGATACATATTATTTATTAAACAGATGTTTTAAAATGAAATACTATTGAAGAAAGTATAAAATTGAAAAAAAAAACTGAATATTATAAATACAGGAACTTCTTCAGGCGTTCTGGCGTGGTAAATAAATTAATTTTCTTTAAAATTTTTTAGAAATTGATTTAGCTGAAGTTTATAAATCTGCCTTGGCGTATAAACGTTATCAAAATTTTATTGTAGATAGTTTATTAATTACTATAATTCATTCTAAAAATCAAAAACATTCTTAAACTATTTAATTTTTAATATTTGAATCTTCATTGACTCAATATCAAAACTTTGGAAGGAATTTAACTTTCGTCGTCATTTTTTTTTCATTACGTCTTAGATGCTCCAGTGAAGCTTACATTGTACTTATGTTATAAAAATGATTTGATATCGATCAAATGTCACCTACTAGTTTGTAAATTTGTGAAAGATCGACAAACGTTTTACATACTGCTTCAAACTGAAATTAATGCTCTTATGAAGTCTATATTAACAAAGATTCTTAAGATGTTCTTTATGGTAAATAAATTGACTTTTTAAAATTATATCTAGAAACTAATTTAGCTGAAATATAAACTGCTTTGACGTGTTAGCATCATTTAAATATTATTCGATTGCGCAAAACGCTAATGATTAATAATAAAGTTTGAGAACTAAATTTTTTAATTTTCGGTATTTCAAACTTCATTGAAATCAGTTGGATACGAAGCTTTTTACATCTACTAAATTAATGATTTAGTTGATACAATTTCGTTAAGCTTAGTGAACGTAAATGTGCATAAGTTTTTTGTGATACTTTTATTACAAACAGATGATTACCTTACAGAAAGTTTTGTTGACTCTTATTTTACTGAGCAAATACACAGCTAAAGAGATTAAGGTTGTTAAATTAAGGAATACTTAACGGAACATCTTTTAAGGGATTAACTTGATTAATGTAAATGTTTTCCTAAATAAGCAAATCATCTCAAATTGTGATTTCATTATCAAGATAAATATATATAAGCTAAGGAAATTTTAAAACATCTGATCTCTTTGGGAACATTTCTTACTTTAGTATTTGATTATATTACTGTTTCAAATATAATAGGGCGAAATATTTTATGATGTTGTAAAATAATGGAAATTTTGTGTATAACGATTGAGTTGTTAATTTAGTTGAATATTTTTGCGTGCATTATTAATACCTGTCATCGAGCATCATATCAGTTTGTTAACTTATTATGATTGCACCGAAAAATAAAATATTCTAAAGTTATTTTATTAAATTAAAAGAAACAACAATATAAAACTAATGTTATTAAAGGTGAAAAAAAAAATCTCAAATCTTAATAAACAAAATTTTTTATGGATTTTAATTTGGATTGTACCACCAAGAACTCAGATGTAGACTAAAATATTTACTTTTATTTGAAAATTGCTGAACGGAACAATTATTTTCATAAAAATATCGCTTTCTTACATAATATTTAAATGGCAAGAACGTAATTGAAAGTAAATATAAAAAAAGTAATAAGCAGTAAAATTATCTATTTAAGTAATTGGCAATAGTCGTATAGAAAAAAACGGTTAGAGAATTCTGTTGTAGTTGGTTTATACTCGTCTTCTTTTATAAGACTGATCTCACAATAAAATCTTGTTTACTGAGTTCTAGGAGGGTAGAAATGATTTTTCAAATGAAGTAAAAAGTGATTTTTATAAATTAAAGTTCATGAAATAAATATATTATGGTTTAACGAAAAATAAGGACTGTACTGACAAAGAATTGTTTTCTTTACTTTATGTGATTCTTTATTTAATATAAAATAAACTTTAAGATTTATTTTCATATGATATATGTTTACGTTTATTATAATACTGAATCAATATTATTTCTATAAATTTGAGCATATAATTTAGATTTAGAATGCTTTAAGATTTTTTCTTTTGAATTTGTTGCACCTTATTCATAATTAAGAATAATATCAAAGTAGTTCTTCATTTATGTTTGATAGCGTATCTATTTAAACTTCTTAATAAAAACTCAAAATTATGGAAACAGATAAAGTCGCAGTTATTGGATTTTATGTCAGAAAGGACATTTTATCTCTGGGATCTGAAGAAAATATAAAAGTTTACTTATCAAATAAAAAATCATTATATGATAGAATTCTATTTACGCTCACAGATTATCTTACAAAATATTCAAAAAAATTCAACAGAGTTTCTTTTCAGTTCACGAATCAAGTATCTAGTATGTTTCCAGATGGTACAATGAAAACACAAGGAAGAATAAATGAATCCGAAATCGACATTGCAGTTCAACCATTTATTATGAATGAAAAGATCACAGAGAGAATGGATTTCTCTTACCCGTATAAACTTCATACCTCTACATTTGTGACTCGTGAAGCAGAATATAAACCTCAGATTTTTGGCATTTTTCAAACATTTTCATTGCCGCTTTCGATAGCTATCATCTCAATTCTAATTGCGATATCTTTTTTATATTATGTTACATTCAAAAGAAGGTATTCATTAGGGATGGGACGAATAGTGATTTGGCCGAATAGCCGAATACCGAATATTCGGCCAAATTTTAGGCCGAATACCGAATATTCGGCCGGCCGAATAATAAAATTTTTTTTCCAATAAAGAAAATAAATTTTGATTACATATAATTTAAAAAATAGGAGCTCATTAATAATTATTACTCTTAAATGTGCTTTTAAATGTATTTTTAAATTTGAAAAACCTATTTTAACACAAAAAAATTATGAAATTGCATTATATCCTTTATTCTAATATACATCAAATTGCATTATATCCTTTATTCTAATATACATCAAATTGATTTTCAGTAAGTCAAGATGGGGAAATATTTCCATTAAAATATGAAGAATGTACTTCACTTTTACTATCAATTGATACTTCTTGTATCCAAAATCAATAATATTCTTAATTTCTCTCTCCCTCTCAGAACTCATAAGGACATATTTTCTGAAATAACCTTTAATGAAGTAAATTTGATCATTTAGAGTTTGTGTCCCTAGTGATAAGCAAATTTGTAAGAATGAGACTGTTCTGAAATGAGATGCCAAGCTTTAAATTGCAAATTACGTTAAAGCAAAAGTTTATGCTTAAAGTAGAATGCATATTTTAACAAAATCTTTGACATCTGAATCGGCACATACAATATTCAACTTCAATATTCCACTTATTCAACAAGTATTAAAGGAGTAAAAGGTAGTAAAAGTAGTAGTAAAAGTAGTAAAAGGATAAACAGAAATTGATAACAACATGAAGGAAGGAAGATTAAATTAAAAATATATACATAATAATGTTACATAGTAATTATGCAAATAATTATTTAAAAGTGAAAACTATAGAATGAAAAAATTATTTTGTTGAGTATTTAGAATTTATATTAAAATATTTATAAAACCATCTTCATAAAGCAAGTTGTGTCATCTAATGTGTATCTAGTTTGGCACCAGTTCTGCTTCCAGATGTACCGTTGTATTTGGAATGGTGATATATTATATTTAATTTTGAAAATGAATCTTCATTAACACACCTAGTGAATAAATTTTTTCATTTCTTACTTTATAGAAAATAACTTATGAATTTCATAAGAGCCTTTTTTATATGTGCATGGAATTTGCAGACATTAATAAATATTCGAGTGTTTTAGAATAAGGCAGTATTTTTATATTTTGAATTGTAATATATCATTCTCTAATGATGACATTTCCCGTACAATTAAATCTCCAACTTGGGCAGCATTTTCTAGAATATCACTAACTTTTATAGGAAATACAGAAAGGCTGTATATTTTTTAGTATCTGAATAATTCTATATTTTGTAAGTAAGAGTGAGAATGACTTCATAAATGAAATAGCCAATTTGTATTAGAGGAAAAAAGAATTGCAAGAATGAAATTCTTTAAATCCGAAATTTATTTGGTAAGATATCTTTCACTATTCGGCGAGATTTTAGCAATATTCGGCAAGATAACTCTAAATATTCGGCTACAGGTATTCGGCCGAAGTATTCGGTCAACAAACCTTCAATATTCGGCCAACCGAATATTCGGCAAAAGGGCCGAATAGGCCGAATACCGAATAGTGGCCGAATATTCGTCCCATCCCTAGTATTCATTTGGTAAAATTTTATTTCATGCTTTTGCGATTTTGTTAAGGCAGTGCTCTGTTTTAAAACCAACTTCAGCGATAGAAAATTTACTCCTCTATTCGTGGGTTGAAGGTGCGATGTTTCTTTGTCTGGCTTACGATGCCGTATTTCTGTCTTTTCTTTCCTTCCCGCCTGTCACTCAAGTTACGAACGTACCTCAGTTGGCCAAGGCTGTAACAGAAGGACGCTATCACTGCATAACGGTTCGACAATCACCTATTCCGGAAATGTTACTCAGATCAAAAAATGAAAATTTAAGAATAATTGGAAAAGACATTAAAAAGAATAACTTAAGTAATCCATATACTTTTCGGGATTTTCTTCAAGATAGAAGAAAACAAAATCTCGCATTTCTAGTACCTTCAGATGTCGTCGATATTTTGATGATAGGAAAAAAATTCGCCTCTGAAGATCTTTTTCTTGAGACAATGGCAGCAATGCCTGTCCGAAAAGGTTTTTGTTGTAAAAAATTGGTGGAAAAATTCATTCATAGATTGATGGCTTCGGGATTGTATTTCAAGTATGAAAATGATGCATCATTTGTACTTCGCATGCCACGTCTACTGATACATGAGGAAAAAGACAACAATAAAAGAAAATTAACTGTAATTGATGTTACTGCTGCATTTATATTTCTAATATTTGGATACATTCTTTCTTTATTAGTTCTTTTGGTAGATATATTGACAAATTATTTAAAGAAAAATAAATAAAGAAGAATGATAGATTCACATACAAAGCAATCTTATATAATCATATTTAGAAGTTAAATTATAATTTCTCTATTATTTTATTTGCAAATGTTGTATGGAAAGTATAGGAAAATGTCAAAAAATTAGCATTGGATAGAATGGTACTATGTATTTTGTGCTAAAAAATCATATTTCATTAAATTAATATACATATATGTGTAAACTTAAGATTTTGTGTGATTATCTCTATATCAAATTAAATATTGATCTTCTAGTATGAAATTAGTGCTAAAAGATATTAAGGGGGAAATACATATCTAAATTCGTCAAATGGGCAGAAGATCCAATAAAAGAAAGCAGTTGGAAACAACACAGTCTGTATTAGTCCTTTCTTTGCTTTCTCACAGAAGAATATTTCATTGATTCAGAGTGCTGCTCATATCGATAATAAAATTGTAGTACTACGGTAGGTGAGTTTGTAAGCGATGTTTGAAATATAACATTCCTTTTCGTCGAGACTGTTTTAATTATTTATATCGGTAATAAAGAAATTAATTTCCGACACGTGGTAAATAATTATTGTTAACAAATTTAATTATAGTTATTATAATTAAAAAGCATGTTTTTGTTGTCACTTACTTTCTTACTAGCAAATCTTTTAATCATTAACATTTTGGGCATTATAATGTTAATGAAGTAGTCAGATATGGCAATTTTAAAACTTTATTCTATCTTATACGTGATAATACTTCCTGAAAAATGGAGCATAGCAACACCACCAGTTAGGTGGTTTAAACCAAAAACTAGTGAACAACAATTTATGTCAACTTATAACTGAATCAGAAGTTTGATGAAAATGCGTACATCTGTTTTTGAGATAGAGCTATTGAAAATCTTAAAAAGACTACATAACAGCACCACATGTTGTGTGATGTACACTAAAAACTAATCAGGATATATTTTTTATCAAATTCAAATTGAATCTGAAGTCTGGTGAATATCCATGCATTAGTTCTTGAGGTACATTTTTTTCCAAAATCGTGAAAAATGCAATATAGCAGCGCCATCTGTAAGGCGATTTACACCAAAAGCTAAACAATTCTAGTTTATATCATGGTATGAAAAAATCTAAAGTTTTGTGAAATTCCGTGCATTAGTTCTTGAGATAGAGATATTGCGATAATCATGAATAATGCACAATGTCTCCACCACATGTTAAGAGATATGCAGCAAAACATTATCATCATAGTTTTATATTAAGTACTAACTAAATCTAAAGTTTTATGAAAACCCATGCAGTAGTTCTTGAGATATGGCTATTGTGAAAGTTTTGAATAATGCAGCTTAGCAGTGCCACCTCTGGAGTGACATACACCAAAAACTAATCAGAATTATTTTATATGAAGGTCTAAAATAATCTAAAGTTTTGTGGAATTTCGTGCATTAGTTTTTGAGATAAAGCGCCCACAAAGCTTTTGTCACAAACAAACAGACTCGCAGACTCTCACACAGACATTTTGTAAAAACATGTTTTTGGGGTTCTCTCACCACTAAAACGTGTAAATCCATAAAAAACTGGATTTTGAAAATTTTCGCAAATATAATACTTTTTTCTTGTTGAATATTTTGAACTTGTTA
The DNA here is from genome assembly GCA_964019185.1 of Maratus speculifer. Taxonomy (NCBI): domain Eukaryota; kingdom Metazoa; phylum Arthropoda; class Arachnida; order Araneae; family Salticidae; genus Maratus; species Maratus speculifer. The sequence continues at coordinate 71,054,503 of OZ025303.1, forward strand.
AAAACATTAAAGTTATTTAGAATTGAATAGGTACAAATAGTAATATATGCTAGTATGTATGTATATGTATATATATAATATATGCTAGTTTAAATATTTATTAATCAATGATAGCATAAGATCTAATCTTAATACTTTGAAACTGAACACTTGAAAACACTTTCATTTTCTAATATTTCTATAATCTGGAGTGAAAAAAGCAAAAAAGCTTCGAGCCTATATAGTTATAAGCTCCTAATTATAGATGTCACAGTTCTAATAATAAACATTTTATTGTAAAAATAATGTAATGGGTGAAAACTGATTAATACATTATAAAATCAATTCGAAAAAGTTTCCAAAAATTACGAGTTGCAAAATTAGGAATATATGTTTATATATTTGGTTTAATAATTAGTTCTTTAAACCTAAAAAATCTGTTAATTTTGGTAGAAATCTCTAAAGATAAATGAAAATTCTTCAGAATGGTGTATGGCTCGGCAGAAGATATATTTTCAGTCGTGGTCATATTGTATATATGTACAGGGTGGTCATAAAAAAACTTTGCCGATATATGGAGCTCTAGCTTCCAATCCGTTCAACCGATCATGGTGAGATTTCAGATATAGCTATTCAGAGATTTGAGCTCGAGATTCTGTGAATGCCAACAAAATGGTGCTCACGGTTACGGTTATAGTTAGAGAAACTCGAAATTTTCCAATGGCAACACCCATTTTTTTCATCGTAAAATGTTCATCGCATGCGAAAACCCTAAAAAGCATTGGAACCGTATGTGTATCACAAGAAACGGACGCGTTATGCACGCACAAAAAAAACAGCTCTGCATATCTCTTCCCCCATAAAAAAATACGATTGGGACGAACGGAAAAAATTTGTATATGACACATAATCAGTACATTGATTACAACACAGAGCGGAGAAAAGCAAACTTTTATTTTGATTACACATTTTCCACATGGGTGCAACTGTAGTCAATACAGCCGAACTTTATATCGCATGAGGGATTTTTGCAATCTCACCGTTTGATAGAATCTTTCAAATCCGGCAAAGTTTGTGGATTGCATACGTACACTCTAGATTTTAGATACCCCCAGAACCAAAAATCCATAGAAGTTAGATCGGGTTATCGCGGAGGCCACTGAAATAGAAAATAGCATGAGATGACACATTCGCCAAAATGCTGTTCCAGGACTCTGCGGACAGACTTCGCTCTATGTGGTGGTACACCATCTTGCAACCAAACGAAGTCATTCAATGCGTTTTGCTGCAAAAAGTCTGGTACGACGTAATTTTGCAGCTTTGCCGCATAGCGGAAGCCTGTTACACAGCAAATTACAAATTCCGTTGGTGTCACTTCCTCAAAGAAGTACGGCCTGAGAATAATTGCGCCTGCAAAGCTGCACCACACAGTAAATTTGACGTCATGTAAAGATACTGGTGGCACATCGTTCGGATTCCTGTTTGCACACAACTTTTGGTGTTGACGTTGATGTTACCAGTTAAGGTGAAATGTGCCTCGACCGTCCATAATATGCGAAGAGATCAGTCGTTATCTCCATTATAATGGATAAGAAATTCATTAATAAAGTTTATACGTTGTTGATGGTATGTCACTTCCAATATCTGGGCTGCACTGGTACCGGTAAGGAAGCTTGAGGAATACAGAGCGCAGTAACTTTAGGATCATTGATTTCGCCATGTCAAATACACGAGATGCACCTCTTGTAGTTTGCATGTGTTTTGTGATCACTATGTGGTGCACTTCCATAATAGTATTTTTATGAACAGTTGGTCGTCCGGGTCGCGGTCTATCACAGGTGCAGCGAGTTTCTTCGAATTTCATTACTAAATCACGAAGAGCTTGTAGGCTGCATGGGCTACGTATTTGGAGATGATTTCGACGGTAAACACGCCAGGTTTGTGCAGCAATCATCCCATTTTGATAATAGAGTTTAACCAATTCACCACGAACGAAGTCATTTTGTCGGTATCTGCAAGCTATTAACTGGAGAATTAACATTCCCACCCCACTTTTTATCTATTTTCTACGCTATCTCGCAAACGGTGTTCCGTGATTGGTATTTTGTCTCAAATTTTCTTCGTGCGCCCTTGTCGTGTTTTTTGGGGGGCCGTTCACAGAGCTGTTTTTGTGCGAGCATAACGAGTCCGTTTATTGCGATACACATACGGTTCCAACGCTCTTTAAGGTTTTCGCATGCACTGAGCATTTTGTGGTGAAAAAAAATGAGTGTTGCCATTGGAAAATTTCGAGTTTCTGTAACTATAACCGTAACCGTGAGCACCGTTTTGTTTTCGTTCACAGAATCTCGAGCTCATACCTCTGAATAGCTATATCTGAAATCTCACCTTGATCGGTTAAACAGACCGGCCGCTAGAGTTCGATATATTGGCAAAGTTTTTTTATGACCACCCTGTATATTAAGAAACATTTTTTTAACATTATAAAGGTTTTTGAGAAAGTGTTCAAACATTTAAGAAAATGTAAAACATTTGAAATATCTTTACCCTTTCGGGTCTGATTTTTTTTTTTCAATATTTAGGAAAAAGGTAATTTTTAAGTTAATAACATTAACTCTAACTATCCTAATATAGTTAGTGTTTAACGAATATTTTATTGTCTGAAAGATAACGAATGTTGTTGTTTTGCATACTATTAAATTCATATTCATATGTCAATAGACTAGGGAACAAATTTTGTAGATGTATAGAAATATTGTATTGCGTTAAGATTTAACTTATATTACAACTTTCTAATACTTTTTGCGTTTTATTACTCCTGATTCTTTCCAGAAAATAACTTTTATTTTTAATCTAAAGCATGAAATATATGATTAAATTAAAAGAATCGCAAACGGCGCAAAGAGAATCAAGAAAATAATAATTACTATCATTATTGTTAAATGTCTAAACATAAATGAAGTCATACGGTAAATGCAGAGACATATACTAACATTAGTACATGTAAATAGTTGCAGTGGTAGTCCTTAAAACAAAATAATTCTCCATTAAAATTCTTGTACCATTAATAGTACACCAGACCCGAAAAGGTTATATGTACTTTTCTGCATTGAAAAGATGAAAAAAAAAATGTCAGAAAACTGTTTTTTTTAAATTATTATTATTTTATTATTTATTATTTACTTTATATTGTTTTACCCAGCATCGGTGGATGCATATACAGTTTTAATTAATTTTTATTTGTCAAATTACGCTTGAAATACTAGAATATTTAATACGTGACTTATCACTTACAGATTAAGCGTAGAACAAAATGGGTGAAAAATGTCCAAGACGGAGTCAAACCTCCGGGTTCGGCCCAATTCCAAGGGTTTCCGGTTTGGTCCCCGGCTAGGATATTTTTTACCTGTTGGTACTACGCTTAGTCTGTAAGTGATAAATCACGTATTAAATTTGCTATCATTTCCTTGCTTATTTTCTTTATAGAATTGGCCACAAAACGGTCTGAAAAAGGTTTTTTTAAAATGGATAAAATTCCTGATCTTTCACAGAATTGTGCGAAAATTTGTATGGTACTTGCACTAATGATTTGTAACATGTTCACCAAATGGGAGGTCAGTTGAAAGTTTGATATGTATCATATTCACCGATATACGAAAACAAAAGTAAAAATCATGACTGAAATACTTTTCATACACTTTTGTGCTCAGAAAGTAATTAAAATGAATGTTTAATAATAATATTACTAAACTCTGGTGCGCACATAAAATCCGCCAATAAAACAGTTTTCTGACATTTTTTTCATCTTTTCAATGCAGAGAAGTACATTTCGGGTGTACTATTAATAGTACATGAATTTTATTGGAGAATTATTTTGTTTTAAGGAATACCTTTGCTACTATTTGTGTCTCACGTTACGTCTCAGGATTGTGTGCTCATGAAGACTATTCCATCTTGTGATGTAGTTTCATCCTTTCCGAGATATGTAAGTGAGAGGTGCTAAGATATGAATATTCAATAATTTCATGCGTAATTTCACTGCTGAAAATTAATTAAATGTGATAAGAAAATAATACATTGTATAAGGGTTAAATACAACGATAATCAAGCTTGGTTGCATTGAGATAACTTTTCCAGTTTCATAAAAGGAACTCCAGTATTCAAATCAAGCTGATTACATTGTCTCAGAAATTTGTATTTCTCTTTATAAAATTCAGTGGAATCACTCATTATATATATATATATATATATATATATATATACCGGGTGTCCCAAAAATGACTGATGGATTTTGAAATTCAATAACTTGCAAACGGTGACAGCTATTTAAAAAATTTTTGCAGGAGGGTTATGTATAATGTCAGGAGTTTTTTTTTTACCGTAATTTTTTATTTTAGTTCGAATTTCAAACAATAGGTGGCGCTGACGACGATTGAAGGCCAGGTCGACGCTTCACTCAGCACTGATCACTTGGCCTTCAATCGCCGTTAGCGCCACCTATTGTTTGAAATTCGAACTAAAATAAAAAATTACGGTAAAAATACTCCTGACATTATACATAACCCTCCTGCAAATATTTTTTAAATAGCTGTCACCGTTTGCAAGTTATTGAATTTTAAAATCCATCAGTCATTTTTGGGACACCCGGCATATATATATATATATATATATATATATATATATATACTTTAAGTATTCTGTTCAATTGCTACTCTAGATGATTAATAAAATCTTCACAATTTTAAGATTTTCAGTTGGTAATCCCTTTGTAACTTTTCTAACATTTTTCAACATTTCATTCTATAATCGAGGTACACATCCACCTTTATATTTTTCTTTACCGGTGGCATGCATTACACATTTTTTAAAACTAAAAATGAAACAGAAATATACGAACATATAACAAAAAATATAATATATATTTAACGAAAATTATATTTTATTAAAAGTTCTGAATGCATTTTTGTGCATTGGTTCTCACTTAAAAAAAGAATTTTTCAAAAGTTTAATAAAAAATAGTCTTTGAAATTTTAGAATTTGTCATCATCTAGTTGTCTTATAATTTCATTTAATAAAGTTTTCAACAAACAAAAATAACATTAAACAGTTCAACAAACAAAAATTACAGATTTTGTAGAGTATACCGAACATTAGTAAATATGTACAAGTTACTTATGGTTTTTGACTAAATAGATAATTATTATTCAGAAGATATTGAGATTTCGCTATTTATTATCCGAGAACGTAACTAAAGGTGTAAACAGGTTTTATTAGGGTACAATTTCAGTAAATCATTTTAAGTGACTTTTTAAATCAAAATTTCAGTTTAAAAAATATATATAAAAGCTTATGAAATTTTAAACAATTATGTTCATTTGAAAACATTTTGTAGTGAAGTTTTTGTTCATTTTGTTGCATCATTTCAAGTACATAAAAATTTTAAGTAACATTGTAAAACAATGAAAAAGATATATATATATGTATTTATATATAAATGCAATAAATGAAATGTTAAAAAAAGCGATGCATTTTTATTAGTCGCACGCCCCCCAAATCACGTAGATTTTGTGATTTAGAACAGCATTGCCTGTTTTAAATCGCAACTATATTCATAATTATTTATATTTATTATATTTATATTTATTATTCATCAACTATAATTATTTCGCTGATTAAATTTTCCAGATATTAGCATATCTGGAAAACGTGGGATTTTTAGGTGCGTTCGTAATTATGTAAATATGTAGCACCTATGGTTGTCGTTCAATCCGTCCATCTGTCCGTCTGTCCGAATATAACAATGTGAAAACTATCTAATCGAATCGATTGTATGAAAATCAGATGCATAACTGGATTAGAGGAACAATAAAAAGTATTCCATTACATTACGGTCAATGGGAAAAAAAAGTTTCAAATGCATTTTAATGATGTTACGCTCTATCCAACATAATAAAATTGATATGTATCTCTGAAGTACATACTATAACATACATTCTGTACAATCTGTGGTGCAAAGAACATTTGTTATAGACTTACAGGGCCCACAAAAGTATTCTATTACATAATGGTATACGGAGAACATTGTTTGGTGCACGTTTTATTTGTATTAAACTATTTAACATTTCATGAAATTGATATACGTTGCTGAGAAATACTACTAGTTATTTCCTGTATAATAGAAATCAGTAGTATTTATAGCGACACACAAAATATTTCAGCTACTATACCATATACGAAATACTGTACACTGTTACATCAAAATCTGAATATTTTTGGATGTATCCGTATACATATATATAAATACATAGCACCTACGGTCGTCGTTCAGTCTGTTCGTCCGTCCTTCTGTCTGCCCGCATAAAACATAGGAAAAACTACCCTATAAAATCGTTTAAGATTTAAAATATACATATTTTGCAGAATTTTGTCGAGTCATTTTAAATTTTATGAAAATCGAATGTATAGTTGAATTACAGGGAAAATCAAAATTATCCCATTACATTACGGTCAATAAGAAAAAATAGTTTCATTTATATTTTTATGGTGTTACATTCTTTCGAATATAATAGAATTCACATGAATCTATGAAGTATGTACATACATACATTCTGTACAACCTGTGATACAAAGAACATTTATTGTTAATTTACAGGGCAACACAAAGTATTCCACTACATAATGATATACGGGAACACATTGTTTGGGGCATGTTTATATTTAACTATTTCACATTTTATGAAATTGATACACGTTGCTGAGGTTTAATACAAGATACTTCCTGTATATTTACAGGAACACACAAAAGATTTCGACCACTATACTGTAATCAGAAGTACTCTATACAATAATAGCAAGATCTGAATATCATTGAAACTTCGTTATCGTACGAACGCACCTCCTTTGCTACACTTCACGTGCAATTTCCAGCTTGTTTAATATTATTTTATAATATTTATCTTTTTTTTTTTTTTTTTTTTTTTTGTGCTAAATACGAGTTGGAAACAGACGCAAAACTATTTGTATTGATTCACGTGTACACAAGTTCATTAATCAATCTGCACGCGAAACTGATTTTTTATACAATTCATGCTTTTATATTGTTTAATCCTTCACTGCTCGATTTTTTTCTATTTTTATGAAAATAAATATTTGAAAACTATATATCGGCCTAATAATGGGAAAATAATAAAAAAAATTATTTCCAGCATATTCAATAATTTCCAGCTAAAATTTTATATGACGTGCACCCTACATACACAACTACGATTTTTAAATTTTGTATTGCTATAATTAGTTTTTCAGAAGTGAAATTACGCTTGAAATTATTGAATATTTAATATGTGAATTATCACTTGCTATCTAAGTTCAGAACCAAACATTGTGAAACAATGTCCAAGCCGGGGGAATAGAACCCGGAACCCTTGGAATAGCGCTCCAAGTAATCTACAATTTAACCTACGAGGACGATGCACAGCTTGGCATTTCTCATTCCTATATGTCGGTAAGGCTGCACTGCAGCACAAGATGGAGTAGTCTTCATGAGTACACAATCTTGAGGCATAACATGAGACATAAATAAACCCAACTTCGGTGAGCAAAACATTACATCCTCAGAACTATTCAGTGATTCGCCTTATCAGAAAGAACCTATATCCAAAATTTAAAGTAAATCGGATAATTCTGCATAAAAACCCATTTATCTAATCTAAAAGGGATGATCAACCGCCCCCCTCCTTATACTAAACCAATTAATCCACAAAATAAATCAGGGAAGTACCTTATCAGAATGAACATAAATCCAAAATTTAAATCTAATCGGTATATTCTGCTCAAAAAACCCATTTACCTACATTAAGGGGATTACCCCCTAGTCCTCTCTTTATACTTAATCAATGAACACTTAAGACATGGAGACGCATCATCACAATGATTCTATATGTAAAATTCAAATGAACTCTGATAATTCAGCATGAAAAACTCCTTTATCTAAATAAAGACAGAGGGCTGATTAGCTCCCACCCTTTATACTTACCCAATGAACTCCCAAAACTAATCACGGAATAGTCTTATCATAATAAACCTATGTCAAAAAATACATGCACACATACATAAATACTTACATACATACACATATACATACATACATATATACATACATACATACATAAATACTTACATACATACATATATGCATACATACATACATACATACAAAACGGACGATCACATAAGTTCTCAGGCTTTGATAGCCTGTGAGCTAAAAAGGAAAGCAAAATATATTCCGTTTTACTTATTTTTTAATTTCGCGTCCCACAAACCCGAAAAATCGAGTCATCGAAATCTATAGAAGTAAAAAAACAGAAATTTTACTATTTGAGATCCGTGGAGTTAAAAAAGTAAAACCTTTGCAATTTTGATGTTAAATCGTGTCCTCCAGGGCAGAAAAATTTCGATGAAACGGAAAAAATTAAAGATGAAAATTTTACTAATTCGGAAATAATTCGTCATCTACTGGAATTTTTAATCAAAAACGGTTTTCATCTACTGTATACACCGGGCAGTATAATGGGATTCTTTAATTTGGGTAGACTATGTATAATCGAAAAAAAAAAAACAACGATAATTTCTTTTTTGGATTTAAAATTACATAATACTGGTTTAATTTTATTTCAAATTGTCTAATAAAAGTCCGGAGTCGCAATCGGCTTGTTTTTAGTGACTGTGACTCCGACTCCAACTCAGTAGCGCTGGATAACAATGTAGTTTGATTATGGGTGGGGCTTGTTGAGCTCAAACCAATTAGTAGCCCTCCCTACCTGGCTGAAACTGAATCTGTAGTTCGATTACGTATATGTTCACTTTGTGCTTTAATTTTAGTAGTGTGTTTATAAGAATATAAACACACTACTAAAATCAAAGCACAAAGCTGATTTCTTTATAGAGTATGTATCGGGAACAAACTTTTATATTTATATTAAGTTCAAACAGGCTAATCTTACATAATCAAGATGCCGATTTTTTAAAATTCATGCTTCTAATGTTTTTTAAAAACCATAAAATGCCAGTAAATTGTGATGCAGTTTTGAACGAAATTGCATTTAAAAGCTATCTTTTTAAATTGCGTGGCATAAGAATTAAAAAAAATTTATTGTTTAAAAATAATGTACTATACGAAAAATAAAAAAAAAATTGTTCAGACCGTTGCTACCGTAGATATGACGTCAATGCTACTTGCTATTTTTACTTTACAACACAAATAATCAATACTAGTAGTAATTTCTCAAACTGAGTATATGTTTTCTGTACCAGTCAGTATGATTATGTTAAAGTAATTAAATCGATGATAAATGCTTTTTCATCATAGTAACTCAATAATTTCAAAGAAAAGTAATTGCAAAAGCACAACTTTTGTAGTTTCACAGTCAACAATTTGGAGTTAAGAGATAGCTTTTTCTTTGTATCATGTTAGTCCTTAGTTATTTCACAATAAAATCTCACTATAGTACAGAATAATGTGATAATGATAATGTATTTCAAAAATGTGAGTTGATATTTTTATCATTAGGCAATGATTAGTCTTCCATAAGTAGGTAACTTTTTTGTAAGAATAAAGACATTTTTTCAGATTTTAGCATTTTTGGTATAAAACAAGACGCACATTTAGAATCACGAAAATACATTCGCGAAAAAAAAAAAAAAAAAAAAAAAAAAAAAAAAAAAAAAAAACGAAATATATTTTCCTAGCAAAATGATGACTTAACGCGTGAGAACTGGCACATTTTCCAACGTCAAAGAATAATTTCTAAGGTTATGTATAAAAGAAATGATTTACATTAGAACGTTTTTCCATTAAAGTGATGATATGCCTAGAAACTTACAAAAAACACCTTTATGAAATGAGACTAAAGTTACGTTTAATTAGCTCGTTTGTGCTTAAGGTGTGTGTAGTGCCATATATATTGCTGAACACTAAACATTTTCATCTCTTTGGCAATAATTTTCGGAGCAGTTTTTGGTGGCATTATTATATCTGTTAAACTAGAATTAAACGTCTTATAATGCTGTAAGATATTGTAAAAAATTTTTCATAATACTTTAGTTGTTAATGCAGCTGAAAATTTGGATATGATTAGGAATGCCAACTAGCAGGAAGCAAAAAAGTTTGTTAATCTTGAGTGTATATAAAGACAAAGATTCTCTGAAAAGTGTTTATTACTTAATTTCTTATGAAAAAGCAAGACACACCAAAAAAGATAAAGTGATAAAATAATGTGAGAAATTAAAATAAGAAAAATCCAAGCATTATTATATTTTTTAATTTGAATTTTGCCAATAAGAACTCAGATGTGGAGTAAAACACGTAAATTTATTATAAAACAGCTATTTTGGACAATTCTTTGTTTTGAATTGGCTTTTATTGCCAAAATAACATCTAGAGCAATTAAAATTGATAAATTGGTAGACTAAGTTTAAATAATTGCTAACAAATGAAATGTAGAAAAACTGGTAAATATTTAGTCTTAATTTAAATTGAACGATAGTCGATACATGCAGGTATAATTATTTTTCTGCTAATCCCTAGTAGACTGCAGCGACTTCAGATGTGATATTTGTTGTGAAATAGCCAGTTATTTTTAACAAAGGAATTTCACGAAATAAATATGTTTAAAATATAATAAGAAATATAGGTCTGTTTTGTCGTCAGTATACTTACAGTAAGACAGTTACTAATATGTAGTAGTCCCCAACACCAAAAAAATCTCACATTTTAATGATGTTATGCTTTTTTCCTCCGTGTAATTATTAAGTAGTTTACAGCCAAGTTTTGAAGGATACTATCTAGCCAATGAATAAATTATAAAATTATTTTTAAACACATGACTTAAAATACTTGCACATATAAATATATAATTTCTCCTATATTTCTTGATCTGGAATATTTTTAATTGTTCTCCAAGTTATGCCATAAATTTATGTGAATTCCGCTGGCTGAAATGTAAGGAGTTTTCAAATTTCGTGTCATATGTCGTCAGTTTTTTAACTCAGTAGTACAACCAGCATCTTTATCCAGAACATACTCTGAACAATAACTGGGCTTTAAAAACTTCAAATTTTAATAATGTCAATAATTTAAGTTCAAATAAAATTGTGTTTTCAATATACTTTGAGAAAGTTTAATCTCTTTTATTTTTATATATCCCTCCCCTTTAATGTGCACATAAAGTAGCCAATCTACTGCGTTAATATATAGGCCAGGAGTAGTACCATTTTTTAAATAGACGTTTTAGCATGAAATAATGTTCGAAGATCAATAAAATATGGAATTACTGAATACTGTTTAAACGTATCAAAAGAACTAGTATCGAAGTTTCAACTTATACTATTGTATAAATTGGTGAAAGATATGAGCTTACATTTGTACCCAATTTTCGGAACCTTACTTTTACCGAGTATTTTCTAATGCTCCTTGATGATAAATAAATTAACTTTCTTTAAATAAACTGTCTTAGAAAATGATTATCAAAAGTATAAAAAACTAACTAGACGTATTAACGAAATTTAAGTTTTACTATAGGGTGTCTTTAATTTTTTTTCTATATATTAAGAAAATTCTTAAACAATTTGATTATCATTATTTGAAACTTCATTGAAGTCAGCTGGATTAAAAGAATTTGTGTGTATTGGGAGCTATGATGTACTTGTTGTGGTTGTGTTAAGCATAAGGAATACCTATAAATTTGCACAAGTTTCTTATTATTCTTAAATTACAAGTAAATAAATATTTTTCGAAAAATATTACTAACTTGACTATTATTTTCCAAGAACACAGCTATAAAGAGTAAACAATTTGAATTATGATGGACTTACCGAACATTTTTAAGTGATACCGTACATTTTAAAGCCTGATTACTTGAAGTATTATTCTAAATAAACAATTCTTTTTAAATTGAAATTTCGGCATAAAATAATATATATAAAAAAATATGTAAAAATTCTGAGAGAAAATAATAAAAATATCGTGCCGGAAAAAAAAATTGCAGTGGGACTTTCGTCTTTGCTCATTGCATTAAAAAAATTTAAAATAATGTAAAACTTCAACTTTTTAGTTAATACTTAAAAGAAAACACATTATAAGATCGAAAACAAATGTCAACAGTAAAGAGTAAGCAATGGGCGTGTTCGGGGGACACGCGCGCTATATATATAAATCATTTGAACGATACTTAAAAGGGGTTAAAATGTAAAACTTTCTTCCCAAAATGTCTCATTTTGTCGTATTTAAAGAGGTATTTTAATATTATAATAGAAATACGTGTGCTTCTGTATTATTAATATAAAAATTTAACTTTAATAAAAATGTTTTATTTATATATATAAAGCAACCAATAATAATTTAAAACAAGTTGGAAATTGCACGTGAAGCGTGGCAAATGAGGTGTGTTCGTACGATAACGAAGTTTTAAAAATATCACTCTCATATATCAATCTCATAAAATTGAAAATAGTTAATTACAATTAAAATGCGCACCAAGCCCCTCTATCCAATTATGTAATGGAATACTTTGTGTGGCCTTGTAAATCAATAACAAATGTCCTTTACACCACAGATTATGAAAAATGTATATTAGGCCTATATAACAATAGGCGAAAACGGACAATGTTTAAAGGACAGAAAATTTTCAAAATTTAAATAAAAAATTGCAATTTTTTTTTTTTTCGATTAACATTATGGTTGCTATTTTGTCCTGTTTCTGTTTCATTGTTTAAATTATTCACAGAATACACATTTAACATCTGCCTTATTTTACTCCTCCCTCACATCATTTTTTGTTTAAACCCGCCCATTGATTTATGATATGCATTTTTTAAATTATTAAAATGGCGATTGTCATTTTTTAATTTATTGTTGATTAAAGAAAAATATATGAGAAAAAATTAAAAAGTAATCTTCGGTTCATAGAGTACAGGCCGATGAAAAATGAACTGACTGTACAAATTTAATTTTCCTTCTCTGATCCTTTAATTCCCATGATTAAATGTATACTAGAAATTGCCTAATTCAGACAATCATAATTCAGATCAGAAAATTTAAATATTGAATTTCGATTTTTTTAGAGCAAAATATCAGCAATTTTTAAAAACTCTCAAAATTTTCCATTTTAAATTTCTGTTGAGAATAAAAAAAAAAAAAAAAAAAAAAAAATCTCTAAATAAGGAAAGTTGATGGTAGCATAAATACGACCATGGACATTAGAATGGTTAAACCCAATAAATGCTTAAATAACAATGCACATAATAATAATACCGGAAAATCATCCACAAACTATATTACTCAGCTTTAAATATTATATTATTGCCGAAGATTGCAGCTGTTCTCAAGATACAAAACTCATGCAAACAAAAAGAAACTTCTAGGAGGAAGGAAAGATTTTCTTGACAGTTGATAACTAGTAAAACTTAACGGATGTGTCACGTGAATTTAACCCGTCAGTAGTCGCGTGTCGGTCTTTTCGCCGCCCGTATAACTTATCTTCTCCTAACTTGCATCACATTACAAATACAACGGAGATCTACCATGTAGCTGACTTTGAAGGTTTCTCGACCACCTTAGGGAAGTAACAGGACACCTCTTATTTTCTTTCAGGTACATTTTTAGAAACATAGTTGAAATTGGCGAAAAAGTCTATGGAAGAATCACTAATGTCAGTTCATTTTTACATTTTCCAATTACTCCGGATCTCATGAATAAAATGCATAATTTGAGAAAACTGCAAATTTATATCTTCATTGAAATGTTATTTTCATATATTAGGTGAAAAATATTTCTTATTTTACATATTTGGTATGTAAAATACCAGCGGCGAAAAGACCGAGCGCGACTAATGACGTTGTGAAAAAAGTTGCGACTACTCGCGGGTTAAGTGTTTTTTTATATAAGTAATTCCTTCCACAGCTGATTTTATTGCATTTCGTGTGTTACATTATCTGTGCTTAGAAATATTTCGATTAGAAATTTTACCATTATTATATACATTCATTAATGATATAAACGGGAACAAAGATAATGCTTAATTTCTTAAAATAATATTGTAACTTATTTTATTTATATAATGCCCATAGAGCGTCGGCGTGGCGTGGTTTCTTTCCTGTTTAATATGCAACAAGAACCACAAGAGGCCTCGCTCGTTACTGGAGAGATACATCGTGTTTCGAGAATGCAAAGGTTTTCGGAGATATTTATTGAATTACAATATTTTCTATAAAACTTGCTGGTTTGAGTTAATTTTTTTAAACATGTCTTCATTCCGTTTATTCTTGCGGGGATCGTATACAATTCAAGGACTTTGAAGAAACCTCTTATCAGAATTTTTGTAAAATAATATTTATTTTATTTAAAAAGAAAAAAATCTACCTTCAGATATCGTGACCAATACTATATTAAATTTCTCGGATTAAAACACCGAAAATCCCCGGCGAACGGTGACGGTGAAACGTTGATGCGTACCATAGATCAGAAATAACAACTAGATAACGGATCCTTTGTTCTCTTCCGAAATACTTGAAGCTGGAATGACCGAGGTTTTATAGCCAAAAGGGTGACATTTTTTGGCGGTGTACCGTGAAGCTCTATCAACGCAGAAGAAATATAAGCTACTAGTGGGGTGGGTGCGGAAATTCCAATGGCAGTTTTTGGAGGGAGAATAACCGGTTTGGCGCACATTCCGCCCACCATCACGTGCTGGTGGGTAGGTAATGTTGGATTCAAGAAAGGTTGCCATTTCATAGTCCAGGTATTAGACGTCAATGATGCGTACGAACCCTGTCGAAGATTATCCAGTGCAAACTTCCATATTTGACGAAATGTGATTTGTTTTGGGTGTATTCAACGACGAGATTTTTTTAAGGGATTTTACATCTGACGAAATCTTACAGATCTCACTCCTCTGTCTCTTTGTCACAGAGTTTATTCTATAAGTTAGAGACTTAAAATTTTGCATACGTACAACTGAATACATCCGATCACACGACAAACACGATAATTTTGAAAAAGGTGTTTGTATTATTTTAATTGAAAGTTATTTTTTAATTCAAAAATTATTTTTGAGAAAACTCAAAATTCAAAATTTCGTACAAACGTTTTGAATTCAGGAAATTAAAAAAATCTTGCATTATTAAATTTCGTTGAATTTTTTTTCTTTTTTACTTAATAATTCATTGATAATGGTTTTTTAGTGGCTCATTTTATTATCCGGAATATCATGAATAATGACCATTTAATTTTTATTCTCAGATAGAGCAATGAAATTTCCCAAAGTTTATCATTGACAAAAGTGTTATTTAAAAATTATTTTTCCTTACCTCTTTTAGATTTTCATGGTGTTTCTTAAATGATAGCATATTCGTCAAAAGCTTCTAGCTGTTACTTTATACCGTTTTCGTTTCTACTGTTCAAATTATGTGTTAGTAACTTATTAAACCGTCTTTAATATTCTACTCTACTTTTAACTCGTTATATGTATAAACCCCGCCCATTCACATTGCGGAATACTTTCATTTGTAACGCAAGCATGAATCAAGAAATTTTGGTAAGTTTTCCAAAGTTCTGCCACCAATTTTAGTTAAATAGCATTTAAAATTTTTTTAGTTTTAACTTGTCACCGCTGCGAATTGATATATCCGTTCGCTAGGTGGCAGGTTGCACTGCTGTAGAAGCGTTATTTGAATGAATGTAATTCTGCAAACATAATGCAGTTTAAAAGTATTTATTATGATTAATACTCCTGAAAGTAATACTCATATATGTAAAAAAAAAAGGGGTAAACTGAGTTTTAACCCACTTCTTGGCAGCATTTTTTTTTTTTTTTTTTTTTTTTTTTTTTTTTTTTTTTTTTGACGCGCGATGACTGCGCCATGCGTCTCTTTCTTTTCCGTTTAAGTGCTGCTCTTCTTGGCAACCCTTGGAGATTCGGAGAGATTCCGCTCCTCGGCTTGCGCATGCTCCGTTCGTTCTTTCTTTTCTAGTTTTCTTATTGGACGAGAGAGGAGAAACATTTGAAAGTTTGAAGTCTCGCGCCTTGAAATTAATTAAATATCTTGTGTCTCATTAGAGGCCGTTGGATTTCGAAGAGTGTAACATCGAGTGAGTAAATTTTTTGGGGGCAATATACGAGAGATTTTTTTAAATTAGAAACCTTTGTTTTGTATTTAAAAGGAAGTATTTTCTACATTTCTATTGTTTTTTGAATGCAGAGACCGTGATTTGTATTTAAAAGTAAGTGTTTTAGGCCTTTCTTTAGTACTTTAGATTTTTGAATCTTAATGTTATTTAGTTTCATATTATATATAAAAGAAAAACATTATTTGACTTCAAAGCTTAGTATATTTCTTTAGAAAATCTATTATTGATTTCTTTTTTTAGTTAAAAAAAGGCTCGTTTTGTTTTTAAAAGAAGGTACAGTAGAACCCCACAAATTCGGACCCCGTTAATCCGGATCGGTTTGGTCCCTTTTTTTACAAGTTCGAGAAGCGATTTGCTAATTTCCATAAACATTAACTTGTTTCATCATCGTATTCTGAATAAAAAAAAACTTTTTCTGAAATCTTTAAAGAATTAAACAATGTAAACATTTTTACTGTCTGTAAATATTCAATATGTTTAACATGAAGGTGATTTTCTGTAAGTATGTTTTATTTTATTTCATTTTTACCTAATTCTCCGGATAATCCGGATTGAGTCTGATCAATTATTAATCCGAATTATCGGGGTTTTACTGTATGTCTTTTGCGTAGTGTCTCCTGGACTTTAATCCCGCTCCGGGAGACAAAACGCAAAAGCGCGCCAATGTGGCGATATTTTGGAAGCGCGCCAAAAAGGTGGTTAAAACTCAGTCGCGCCAAAAAAAGCTGTGCTATGTAGGAAAAATTATCTTTTTTTTTTTTTTTTTTTTTTTTTTTTAATTTATTTATTTTAGAAAAAAAAAAGTTACCACAGCTGCTAACTTTTTCGCTTTTCTGGACTAGAAAAATTTTATAGAACTTCTTGACTAATTTAATCAGCGGATAATCGTGATTTAAAATTTTAAAATTTACTATAAAATTTTTGTCGTACAAAAAGCGTTAGATGTCGGCAGCTATGCATTAAAATTTTCTTCTTTTCCTCGGTGGTCAGTATGTTAAATTGAATAGCATTTCAAATAATAAATGCCCATGAATGCGATTCGCATCAATGTGACTGATTTTGTACACTAATTCGCGTACCACATTAGATAATACAGTTTAATTCAGATCGAAAACTCAAAATATCTTAGGAAATATATATTTAAGGAACGCACAAAGACAAATATGTATATCAGAATACTTCTACTTGGCCCTGTATAAGTTCAAAAGAGCTCATATTGCACATGTAAACATCGCTGTATTGAAATTGTGAAAAGTCATCATAAATATCTTCTCCACAAAATTCCAGTCATTGGCTATAATCATAAGCGAAAACGGTCAATGTTAAGAGGACAGAGTATTTTCAAATGTTAGATAGAAAATTGCATGTTTCTTTTTTCTTTTCTTTTTTTTTTTTTTTTTTTTTAATTTCTTTTTTTTTTTTTTTTTTTTTTTTTTTTTTTTTCCAACGGAATGATAATTATGGTTGTTATTCTAAACCTTTTTCTGTTTCACTGTTTACGTTAGCCATCGAATATATTTTACCATCTGCGTATTACTTTACTCCTCCCAAAACTCTTTTGTGTGTGTGTGTTTAAACCCGCTCATTGGCATTGTGTTATCGTCTATTTTAAATTTTTTAAATTGTGATTGTCAAAAAATGGTGATTCGCATCAATCAAAAATATGTGATTCGTATCAATTTGACTGATTCTGGATACTAATTTGCACTCTACATTAAATACTACAATTTAATTCAGTTCGAAAACTCAAGATGTCGTAGAACATATATTTTAAAAAGACGCTCAAAGACAAAAATGTATATGAATACTTGTATCTGGCTCTCTATAAGATCAAAAGACCTCATATCATACATGTAAACATCGTTGACTGGAAATTGTGAGAAGTCATCATAAATATCTATTCCATAAAAAATTTATTGACTACAACCATAGACGAAAACGGGCAATGTTTAGGGGACAGAGTATTTTAAAATTCAGATAAAACATAGCGTGTTATTTTATTTATTCGAATAATATTATGGTTGCTATTTTATCCTGTTTCTGTTTCACTGTTTAAATTAGTCATTGAAGACATATTTTAACGTCTGTATTATTTTACTCCTCCCCTTCCCCTTCATTTTATATTTAAGCCCGCCTCTTTTAGTGTGATATGTATTTTTTAAATTTTTAAAATGGCGATTGTCATTTTTAAATTTATTTTTGATTAAAAAAAGACCTGTGAGAAAAAATTAAAAGGTAATCTTTGGTTCATTGAGTACATTCCGATGAAAAAGTGAACTGACTGTGCAAATTTAATTTGCTTCTTTAAAATTCCCATTATTGAATGTATACTAGAAAATGCCTAATTCAGACTATCATAATTCACATCAGAAAATTAAATATTGACTTTCAATTTATTTTAGAACAAAATATCAGTAATTTAAATCTCCCAAAATTTCCTATTTTAAATTTCTGTTGAGAATAAAAAAATCCACTAAATAGGGAAAGTTGATGATAGCACAAATAGGTACGTGTTAAACTAAATAAATGTTTAAATAAAAAATACATACAATAAGAATAACAGAAAATCATTCAAAAACATTATTTCTCACCTTTAAATATTATATTATTGCCGAAGATTTCATCAATTCTAAAGATACAAAATTCATGCAAACGAAAAGAAACTTCTAGGAGTAAAGCAAGATTTTTTTGACAGTTGATAACTAATATAACTTAACGGACGTGCCACTTAACTTTATGGGTTTTTTATGTAAGTAATTCCATTCAAAGGCGATTTTATTGCATGTCGTGTATTACATTATTCCTCTAAAAATATGCTCAAAAATCACATTTTTAGAATTAGAATACTATGGTTAGAAATATTTCGATTAGAAACTTTACCATTATTATATACATTCATTAATAACATAAATGCAAATAAAGAAAATGCTTTTTCAACAATGTAATATTCAATTCACACAAATTGTCCATAGGCGTGGTTTCTATTTATTATACAACAAGGAGTACCGCAAGGGCCCTCGCTTGTTACAAGAACATACCAATATTGGTAATATTAACAAGTCAAACCGTTATTTTTACATGTAAAAAGTTTCTCGTAAAACTTACCGGTATGAGCAAGTTTTTTTTAACATGTTTTAATTACATTGATTTTTGCAGGATTTGTACGCGTTAAGGGTACAGTGGACAAAATCGCAAAAAATCATCAATTTGACGAATTTTCATTTTTAGCATAATAACATTATAAGAACTTCCTGCTATTGAACTCAAAAAGAGTTTTTCAATTTCGACGATTTTTACTGAAGTTACGTTACAAGCATTTTTGTCCAATCAGCTGATTCTGCCACGCCCCTTTGTTTACTTTTTTACCGATTCGCACTCGTAAAATTTTGCTTAGTTTTCGTTTTACCTTACTCAGTGTTATTATTTTGCACTGAATACTTATTAATTTTGAAATTTCCTTAAACAATACTTTAACTGTAACTTTTAACTGTTTCTTTTAGCGTTTGTTTTATAATGTATTTAGAGGAATTGCTTTTTGTTCCCAATTTTTTTAGCGTAAAATAAAAAAGAATTCTATTTCTCAAAAACTATTTAATGTATTTAACAAAAAATTGTACATTAAGAGGTATTTATAACCATAAATATTTAAAAAAATTTAAAAAAAATCGTCAGAAAATGAAAAAAATTGTTTTGAGAAGTTAAAAAAAAATTCATATACTTCACGTCCTTTACATGAATTACTGTCGAAGCCACATATTTTATGTGAATTTACCATAAAAACATAAAACACTTACATATAAGCTAGAAATGATATTATATCCCTTAAATATAACTGAAACTGTGTTAGTAGGAAAATAATAAGCAATTATAACCATTAATATAAATATTTTCGTCGTTTTCATGATTTTAAAATGTCCCATGCGCAATTCATTATGCCCAATTTTCCTGATTTTTATTAAAAATTCCCTCTATATATGTGTTAAAAAATGTTACAAAAAGTAAATTTTTTTAGACGCATTTAAATTTTTTAAATTTCAGTTATATGGAATTTTTAATATTTTTTTAACGAAAAATAAAAAAAAGGGTTAAAATCATTTTTCAATGTTTTACAAGTAATGTGCTAAAACTACTTAGTAACATTTATTTGTATGGATGAAAGGGTTATTACTGAAAAATTTTGAACAAGTATGTAAAAACTGAATGCGCATGGAGCATTTTGAAATATTGCCACATTTCGTTAATTAAAATCTGTATCTCAAAAACTATTGAATATACATTTTTTTTTTTTAAATTGTGAAATATAAGAGCTATATATATACTATGACTATTCCCAGAATTAAAAAAAAAATTCATTGAAAATTAAAAAAATTAGTTTTGAGAGTGCACTGTATCCTTAACTCTTTCCGGCACGGGCAAATTCTGTAGCAAAATGAGAAATTATCGACTGGCATCGAAATTTAGAAACATTTCTTTTGAGAAAATAAGAATCCTTTAATTTAAGCTTCCACTGTAAAAGCAAAATTTTGTTGAAATACAATTGGTGCCGTTTACAAGTTTAGAATTAAAATTAGGTATCCCAGACTGGGCACAGTCTGCCGGAAAGAATTAAGGCCTTTAAATCACCTCTTATCAGATCTTTTGTAAAATAATATTTATTTTATTTAAAAAGGGGGGGGGGGAAATGTACCTTCAGATATCGTGACTTGTACTATATTAAATTTCTGGGATTAAAACACCGAAAATCCCCGGTGAAACCTTGATGTGTACGAACCCTGTCTATGGTTATCAAGTACGAAATTCCAGATTTGACGAAATGTGATTTGTTTTGGTACATTCAAAGAGGAGATTTTTTTAAGGATTTGTTAATCTGACGAAATCCTACAGATCTCACTTCTCTGTCTGTTTGTGAAAGAGTTCATTCTCTGAAATTCTGTAAGTTAAGAGACTTGAAATTTTCCATGCGTATAACTGAATACCTCCAATCACACTACAAATACAACAAATTTTGAAAAAGTCTACATATTGTTTTAATTAAAAATTATTTTTTAATTGAAAAATTCTTTTTGAGAAATCGCTAAGTTCAAAATTTCTTACAAACTTTTTAACTTCCGGAAATTAAAAAAAAAAAAAAAATTGCATTATTAAATTTCATTTAATTTTTTTCTCCTATTGATAAATTTCGCAATTTAAAATTTTGATTGAACAACCGCTAAATTCTTGAGAAATTTCGGCATTTTAGATTTTATCTAAGCAAATTTTTGGTTTTTAAAAATTTTAACTTTTATTTAAATTTTCACTGAATTTTCGAGATTTGAAAATTTTGAATTTATTTAAATATTTTTACATTTATTACTTTTAAACAGTTCTTATTTTAAAATATTTGACGTCCCCTAAGTTTCCGCGCCCGGGCCGACCGTTCCCTTCGCCCCCCCCCCCCTTTCACACGGCGCTGTGTAGTAACTTTAACTAAAAGGACGCGTCAAAAAAAGCAGTAGGGGCTACTGCAGGTATATAGTAGTTTGTAAATGGCCGACACGTACTGCACTTTGCAATATTAGCCTAGAGTCAACACTAATTTTAGTGTTAAAGAAAATTCTTTGTTTTATTAGATTTTCTTTCATAATGTATGCAGGACTGCCACAAGAGACTACATTTATATTCTGTTTGCACTGATATTTTTCTAACATAAATATTGAAATTTATATATTTTGAAAATGTTGTTAAAGTGTCTCCTAAGAATTTCTGTTATCAGAAATTGGTGCCAGTTAGAAATAAAAAATAATCGCCTATGGCAGCCCTGTGCATACATCGAAATTTTTCTTTTGCTAAAGAAAAATTACTATTATTGATATAAAACTGTTAGTGATATAGAACTATTAGTGATATAAAACAATCACAAGCTAATGTTAAACTTATCGCATCCTCCTTTAAAAATTTTCATTTAAAATTCAATTTTTTTAAAATGATAGTTAATTTTTTACATGGGATATTTTGTAAGCATACCCTAGCTCCATCTCACTAGCAACACTCATACGCTAATGTTAAACAAATGTCACTTTGTGTCCTGTTCAAAAATTATCTTTTACAGAAATTTTTTCGGTCTCTTTTTATCGGCATAATATTTTTTTGGTATTTTCCCTAATGATTCATGAGGAGGATGAAGTTGGATTTGCAAGATAAAGTTTTTCTAAAAGTGATGGTGTTTGCCCTGATTCAAACATTGGCTGTATCTTACGTCGATGCCATTAACCCAAAGTGAGTGCAAAAGAAAAAAAAAAGTTCTAAAAATGCGATTTTTGTGCAGCTGAAGAACCTAGAAACATAAAATTTGGCATGATATAAATAAACTTCCCTCTGCATAAGTTCGTAAATTAGTTCATTTTAAAATACACTAATCTGTAGAAGATTAACCACACATAAAGTCTTGAACTGAATGACACACTACACATTTACACCTTTATTTATCACGACACAAAACCACAAAGCAAAACGCGTACTTTCACTATTTAACAAAAAAAAAAAAAAAACCCACTATTGCATATCTACAAATATCACACTACAGCTTACTGTCCACACTTAATGTCGTCGAAAGTTCCACAATCTCATTCTTCAGTTCTGTCGTTGCCACTTTTTCGAACTCCAAAGAAACTTAAATTTAGCAAAATATTCTGTCCGCGACCGTTCACGAAAAGCAATGGGGTCTGTCCTAGGCAATAGAATTTGTCCACAGCCGAACATGTTCAGGGCAGTAGAGTTTGTCCGCAAAGTTCCTTGACTCTTACAATATATAAGATACTTATAAGATATAAATAACTTCTATAAATATTTCCTTAAAAAAAAAAGAAAAAAAAAAGAAAAAAGAAAAAAAAAGAAAAAAGAAAAAACGAAATTTAAAAGAGATGAAAATGCCGGAAAAGGGTCCTGAGATTTTTAACACCTTGAAGGGCGGTGGGATAACTCACTTAATTTTAATTACGAAAAGCCACACTGACACTAGAGTTTTGAAGTGAAATTTTTAATTTTATCAACAAGACGAGGAAAATTTTTCATCTGTTATGAAAAAAAAAAAAATTATTTTAAAATTCTGGCGTCATTCACTCATTTCAGCATTTTAAAAGTTGAAGTGCTTTGCCCCTCAAAGGTAAGTCAATCTCGAAGTAACGAATCTCGAAGTAAGTCAAGTAACGAATCGATTAAAAAAATATATATGTCAAAATGATGGTGACAGTTCTTCCTCCAACATAAGCTACATCTTACGTTGGTGTCACTGTCTCAAAGGGGTACAGACAGTGCTGTTTCTGACATCTGACGTTATGAAAAACGAAAAAGAAAATAAAGAAAAGGGAAAAATTGAGCACTAGTAATTTGGCGAAACTAATCGCTTGTTTACTCGCCAAATAAAGAATTTAGTCGCAATTTGGCGCCTAGAAAAATAATATTTGGTGTGCTAATTATTTATAAGATATAAATGATTTCTAAGAGCATTTCCTAAAAAATAGAAAATTTAAAAGAGATAAAAATGCGCGAAAAGCATCTTAAGAACGCCTTAAATTAAATTGCGATTTTTAAGCAATTTCGGGAAGTAAGGAACCAATTAAAAAATAATGATAGCAAATTGGTGATAGTGCTTGCTCCAACATTGGCTATATCTTAAGTCGGTGCCACTATGCCCAAAGGGATTGCAAGAGTTAAAAACGCGCTAAGAATTCAATTTTTGTGTTACTGAAGGACCTAGAAACATGAAAATTTGCGTGGTAGTTACTTATAAGATATAAATGATCTCTAACAACATTTCTTCGAAAGTTCCAAAATGAAAAGGGGCGAAAATCCTCGAAAAGCTTCCTATAAACGTTCTAAATGAAGATTTGTAAGCAATCAAAGCAAGTATCAAACGATTTCAAAAGTAAATTAGTGGTGGTAGAATCTATTGAAACATAACAAATATAAGCTATATTATTATGTCGGTAACACTATCAACAAAGGGTTGCAGTACCCCCCCCCCCCAAAAAAAAAAAAAAAATCAAAATGGCGGTTTTTAATTGTACTAAAGTGTCTAAAAATGTTAAGTATGGCATGGTAGTTACTTATAAAATATAAATGTCCTCTAAGAGCAGTCAGTAGTTGAATTTAAATCGGAATTTGAAATTTAAAATGTTGAGAAGCGAAAGGAAGGAGCGAAAAGCGTTTTAAGAAATTCCTAAACTACAATTTTTATGCAAGCTCAAGTAGTAATAAACTGATTATCAATGTAATGGTTGGGAATCAACTCACTGATCCCACATAGACTATATTCTATGTTGGTGCCAATACCACCTGAGGTAGGTAGGAATAAAAAAATATTATAAAAAAGCCTTTATGTACTTTCTAAATTTTATTTCTATGGAATATTCCGAAATACCAAACTGATTTCAAAATTAAAGATGAGAGTCTGTTTTTCAACATGGGTATTTTATGTTACTGCCACTCATCCTACAGAGATGGTAGACCCTTAGAAAAGAAATTTGGACATAAGGGTTAATTTTATGATGTAAATGCATACTAAGGAGATAGTTCCTAAAAAATTAAATACTTCAAATGAATACTGAGAAAAAAAGTTTGAATTGAACACAAAACTTTTCAATTCTTTTCTAAACTATGATATATTTAGAATTAGCTTTAGATCTTATTATTTTCTTAAATCTTATTTCAGCATAATGCAACGTAATAATGAAATGGAGTCACACTGTGGCTTAAATGGAAAATTAAAAAAAAAAAAAATTCCTGGACATATTATTTTTTGTAATAAAAATAAGACACATAAATATCTCTTGGCATGTTCAACTATCACGAGCAAAGCCGCGGAATTTGCTAATGTTTTATAAAGTTTAAAATTGAATTAAATAATTGCACAAATTGTTGAAGTTTAAATGAAACAAGTTGGAAATTGCACGTAAAGCGTAGCAAATGAGGTGCGTTCGTTGATAACGAAGTTTTAAAATATTCAGATCTTGCTGATATAGTAGAGCGTACTTTGGATACAGTATATTGGTCGAAACCTTTGTGTTCCTGTACATATGCAGGGAGTAATTTTTATTATACTTCATTAACGTATATCTTATTCATAAAATGTGAAGTAGTTTAATATAATTAAAACACCCCCCCAAACAATGTTTCCCCGTATAACATTATTTAGTGAAATACATTTGTGTGGCCCTGTAATTTAATAATAAATATTCTTTGCATCACAGATTGTACAAAATGTATTTTTAGTACATATTTCATAGATTCATGTCAATTCTGTTATATTCAAATGAGTGTAACCCCATTAAAATGCATTTGAAACTTTTTTCCCCATTGACCGTAATGCAACGGAATACTTTTGATTGTCCCTGTAATTGATCAATGCATCCGATTTTCATAACATTTGAAATGACTCGACAAAATTATGTAATAAATATACGTTTTAAATTTCAAACGATTAAAATGCATTTGAAACTTTTTTTCTACATTGACCGTAATGTAACGGAATCCTTTTGATTGTCCCTGTAATTGATCTATCCATACGATTATCATAAAATTTGAAATGACTCGACAAAATTATGTAATAAATATACGTTTTAAATTTCAAACGATTAAAATGCATTTGAAACTTTTTTCCCCATTGACCGTAACGTAACGGAATCCTTTTGATTGTCCCTGTAATTGATCTATCCATCCGATTTTCATAAAATTTGAAATGACTCGACAAAATTATGTAATAATTATGTATATTAAATTTCAAACGATTCGGTTGGGTAGTTTTTGCGTTGTTATATGCGGACGGACAGACGGACGGACTGAGCGACAACAATAGGTGCTACGTATTTACATAATTACGAACGCACCTAAAAAGAGGGGATGGGGTGAAGGTACAGTGAGTGTCAAAAATTTAAGCACAATAGCAATTTTAAAATAAAATTTTAAATATTACCTTTAATTTCAATATCTGTCTTGTATATGTTAATAATATCTATTTTTACACCATATTCATTTAAATTTACTTTTAAATTTTATTACAAACCATGGAGTTTAAGAATAGAAGAAAAATGACCGTGTCAAAAGTTTAAGCACAAAATCGTTTTTATGCAAATTTTACAGTCTGGCGTAAACGGTTGCGCACGCAAACAATTTCTGGGTGTATAAGAAGCAGTCAACTGTTGTTTTTGAGTTAGTAAAAAATGTCCAAGTCGAAAGAATTTTTAGAGGAGGAGATGGTAGAAATTTAGAGTATGACAGCAAAATGTAATTCTGTTTCTTAAATTGCAAGTGCATTAAAAAGGTCAAAACAAGGTATTCATCAAATTTTGGCTCGTGATAATGATTTTAAAAGAAAATTTCGTTCAGGAAGGCCGCGAGTGACTAGTTTGAGCGAAGATGGCCGCATCAGAAATTTGGCTTCAACTGGTAATTACTCCCTTTCGGAAAAAAAATATGCAGTTGGAGAACAAATATAAAAAAAACTGTTTATAGAAGAGTTTTGGAATTCAAATACATCAAATACCGTAAAATGGCTGGATTACTGTGTCTCAAACGACACCATAAAGAAGCTAGATTACAATGGGCCAAAGAGCATATGTCATTTGGTGAAAAGTGGCTGAATGTCATATTCAGTGATGAAAAAAAAAATGGAATCTCGATGGCGCTGATGGGTTTTAGTACTATTGGCATGATCTTCGCAAAGAACCTAGGAGTGTATTTAGCCGATAACATAATGGTAGTTCTGTATGGGGGGGGGGGCTATTTCTTTCAATGGTCAGACATTTCTAGCATTCATCAGTGGTCGTGAGAACTTTGAAAACTACCAGGAGACACTTGCCAATCATTTGCTTCCTGTTTCCGAGGTTTTTAGGGGGAGAAAAATGGTTATTTCAACATGATAATGCTTCCATCCATACCTCAAACTCAACTTCATCGAGGCTTAAGTCGAAAACAGTATCTGTTTTGAAATGTCCGACAATTAGTCCTGATTTAAACTTTATAAAAAATATGTGGGGTATTCTCACTCATGCAGTTTATCCAAATGGAAAGTAGTATTCTTCAGTTAAAGATTTGAAAGATGCCATTGAGAACGCTTCGTTTAAAAATGAACCAGAAACAATACAGAACCTCATTTTAACGATGGAAGACCGTATATTTAAAGGAATTCAGCAGAAAGGAGCAATAATCAAGTATTATTTTTTTTTATTCTTGTTCTGCTAAAGACTAAAAAACTACTGTGCTTAAACTTTTGACACACTCATTTTTGTTGTTTTGATAAATTTTATTATTTAAGATAAATTTTATAGCATGAATCTGTTAACTATCTTTTTAAAATTACAGTTTGTAGGCTATGTGAAAAGAGAAGTAACTTTCACCCATTAATAAAATTTTATTTTGAAATTTTGTTGTGCTTAAACTTTTGATACGCACTGTATAATAAGTAAATGAACATTGGCGTCACGCATCCTAAATGCGAGTCTGGTAGAACAACAATTTGAAAGAAAACTAAACATAGAAACAAAAATTGACATTTCACAATCGATCGTTTAGAATTCAGCGATTGCTTTTATTATGCATCATATCACGCCTATTTCTCATTAACAGCTTATTTAAATCGTTTAAATAAAGCGGGTTTATTTTTTCATCATTAGACAAAGTTTATTATTCATTAATATATTACTTTTTTGCTATAATAAAGACATGGATTCAGATTTCAGTGCTTTCAATCAAAAGAGGTTGTATGTATCGAAACATAAAAGTACGTACATTTGCGTAATTAAACCGAATGTTTAACCAAATGATTTTTTAACACGTGTGTCACCTCATTCGCTGGTGTCAATAAACATATTTTATGCTTCAGTTTAAAAAAAATAATAATAAATAAAGTAACAAAAACGTAGTATTATAGACCATTTCATTAATGGAAATACAAAAACGATGGCGCTTGTTTTCACGAATAATTTTTAAGTGTAACTAAAAGTAACATTTGCACATAATTAAGCTTTTTATTAAAGTTTTTAAACGTGTTTCTGCGAAACGGTGAGGGATCACCAAAAGTTCCAAAATGCAGTTGCATTTATACCAGTTAGTTCAGTATTAAAACCTATCCCATCAAAAACGTATGTCGTTGAAGGTAAATTAAATTTACTTTAGATAACGTATTTTAAAATTATTTTACTTAAAATTTTTCGTTTCGTACAATATAGTACGCTGAAATTTCTTCTTATATATGTTTTTATTTTTTAAATATTTAGGATTATTCTTCAAATTATGATTTAAAATCATTTTACCAAAATCACTTGTGACTGCATATAGCAAGTCATTTGTATATTTCTTAATTCTGAACTGAGTTGACCCAATTGGAGTTCTAGTAATTCAGGAACTTCACTGGTCTAAGTATATGGAAACTATAAATTTGCCGACATCTATCATGAGACAAAACTCCGTAGTGCAACCCAGATCCTGATTTCGGCCATTTTTTAAAATTATTTTTACTTTAAAACTTCAAATTTTAATAAGTTTAATGGTTTATGTTCATATTAAACTTACTTTCTTAATAGTTTGTGAAGAATTGTAATTCCACGCTCTCTTCTTCTATTGCCTATTTGATCTGCCAGTTAAAAATTCAGTGTTCATGTTATAGACGTCATTCGTATTGAATTATTGTTTTAGGCATAAATGTTTTAACAGGGAATACTGTTCAAACATCAATAACATATGCAAAAGTTAGATACTATTTAAACATGCGGGAACAAACATCATTGAAGTTTCAATTAATACTATTTTATGAATTAGTAAGAGTTTTAATGTTGCTATGAACTTGCATTGATCTTGAGTTCATAGAAATTTACTTTCATTAAGATTCTTCGGAAATTGCTTGATGGTAAATGAATTAGCTTCCTAGAAATTTATTTACATGAAGCATAAAAAAATTCATTGATATGTTAAAATTATTTTAATACTATTGAGAAGATTTATATATTTTCATGAATCATTCTAAACACTGAGAAAACTTTTTAAGCAATTTGAGAATTCGAAACTAAATTGCACTCAATTTTATTCAAATATTTTTTTTAATATTAAAAGTTATGATGATATTTCTGCATAATGAGCACATAAGCTTAATGAGCACTCATTGATGCTCTATGGTTTCTTATGATTCTTCACTTACTTATAAATGATTATTCTTAAGACAGTACTTATGAACTTGATTTTTAGTCTATAAAAATGGAGCTAAAAAGAAAAAAAATGTTTGAATTACTGGATACCGAAAAAGATTTTAAGCAGTTAGCCTCATTGCTGTAAATGTCATTTGAAATAAAGTATTCTTTTAAAAATGAAATTTAAATGCAAAATAATATACATAAAAAATGACAGCATTTGAAATATTTTGATAAATTGTGAAAAAAATATTCTTATTCTAGTTTTTGATTAAACTATTTTATCAGATAAAATAAAATGAAATATTTTATAACAGAATAAAATATTTCAATAAAAACGTTTGCCTCGAATGTTTTAATTGTTAATGTAATTGTAGAATCAATATTTACTACAAACATCTACAACATTTTGTTAAATTACTTCAATGTATAGAAATACAAGTATACTCTTGAAAAAAGTTATTTACTTTAAACTGTAAGAAATAACTAAAGAGGATAAAGGTGATAAATTAATCTGAAAACTAAAGAAAAATGTATGAAAATTTTCAGTACTTTTTATTTGATTTTACTATCAAGATCTCAAGTGTGAGTTAAAATATGTAAATGCATCTGATAACTGTTTTGTTGCACAGAACGCATCTGAAGTAATTAAAACTGATAAATCACAAGCTTGAACACTTTATAATAGATAAAGCGTAAACATTTGTAAATATAATGGCTTTAAATACAATTTGAATGCAACTGAATTACATCTTTCGTCAAAGTAACTTGAAACTAAAACTGATAATGCAGAGCGTTTGGATGTGATTTTTGCAATGAAAAAGAGTGTGATTTTCAGCAAATGAATTTAATTAAACATACATATTTACAGTAAAATAAAGATCTTGAATCATGACGTATATTCGTCATTACATTTGACTTATTATTCAATGTTTAAGAAATGGAGTAAATATTGTTTGTTTTTAATGGTTTATAACTAGGCTCAAACTGCTGCGCAACTAATATTTGGTTCATATTTTCTAAACTACGATTCAGATTTACAATGTTTCAATTAATTGACTTTTATTTTAAAGTTATTGCAGCTTATTCATAATTAACAAAGACAGCAAATAGTTTTTTGTTTATATATCCTTTGAAAATTAAGGCTTAGAATTTTTATTAAAAATTCAAAATTATGGAAACACACAAATTCCTTGTTTTTGGATTTCAAGACAAAAGGCAAATTTTATCTCGAGTATCAAAAGAAATACAAATGGCTTACCTGTCGAATAAGAAAAATTTTTATGGTAGAATTTTATTTGATCTTGGAGATTATTTCACAAAATATTCAACAAATTTCCACAGTATTCGTTTTAATTTCACGGATAGAACATTGGCATTTACGAATGGTACAATGACGGGATTATTAGGTATGCTTAACCATTCGGAAATTGATATTGGCATCCAACCAGTTGAGATGAACGAAGTAAGCAAAGAGATAGTGGATTTTGCTTATCCGTATAAACTTCTTTCCTCCACATTTATAACACATAAAGCAGAATACAAACCCCAAATATCTGGTATTTTGCAGACATTTTCATTACCGCTTTGGATAACTATCCTCTCAATATTTATTGCTATGTGTTTGGTACATTACGTCATCTTAAAAAGAAGGTATTCGTTTGATAAAATTTTCCTCCACACTTTCGCAGTTTTGTTAAGGCAGAGTTCTATTTTAAAACCGTCCTCAATGATAGAAAACGTACTGGTCTTTTCGTGGGTTGTAGGTGCAATGTTTCTTTGTCTGGCTTACGATTCTGTATTCCTGTCTTTTCTCTCATTTCCTCCTATCACTGAAATTAAAGACGTGCCACAGCTGGCCAAGGCTGTAAAAGAAGGACGCTACCACTGTATAGCGGGTTCAGGAACTCCCACTTTGGAAATGTTATTAAAATCAAAACAAGAAAATTTAAAAATACTTGGACAAGATTTACGCACAAATAATTTAAGTAACAGCGATACCCTTGAAGATTTCTATCAAGATAGAAGCAAACACAGCCTCGCTTTTATACTATATACAGACGTCGTTGATATTTTAAATGTAGGAAAAAAATTCGTCTCTGAAGACCATTTCCTCGAAAGCATGGCTGCAATGCCTGTACGAAAAGACTTCTGTTGCAAAAAAAGGATAGATAAATTTGTTCACAGATTTATGGCCTCTGGATTGTATATGAAATATCAAAACGATAAAGCATTTTTGATGCGTCTACCACTTCTATTGAAATACGAAGAAAACGATGACAGTAAAAGAAAATTAACCCTCACAGATGTTGCTCCTGCGTTTATATTTTTAATATTCGGACACATCATTTCCATCTTAGTTCTCATCTTTGAAATATTATCAAATCGTTCGAAAAAAGTGGATCGTTTGAAGAAAAATGAAAAAAGAACGACGAGGAATGTGTACAAAGAAAATTCTGTGTAATTAACTCTTACAAGGTTCGCACACTCCTTATATTTTTTAAGGACTCTGGCACCTATTAATGATAAGAAATTTTATATTTAATTTTTAAGAAGCAGAATTTGCAACCACCACCTTTAATTCAGGATTTTGCAATAGTTTTCTGCAGTAAAATACTTTGAAAATACTGTAAAAATTTAGTGGTAACATTGTGCAAACCCTGTCTTATATTGAATTTTCATGACTTTTTATCCATATTACGAGATATTGTGACATTTTGTAGAATGACATGAAAGGAATACAAGCATTTGTTAAAATTATCATTACACTGATTAACATTATGCATTTAAGCAGAGAATAGCGCACTGCATTGCAATTTGAATTATATAAGACTTTGAGAGTATTACGTAAGGAATATTTTATATAGTTTGTTCCGTACTACGAGGGCAATTCGGAAAGTAACCCCCATTTATGAATTTAAAAAAAAACTAATGAAAGGAAACATGTTTTATTACTTACGTATGAAAGACACGTTCTTTAGCTACTTCTCAACATAATTGCCGTATTAATTAAAACAATTATCATAACGGTAAATCAGCTTTGAAATTCCATCGTCACAGACTTCTGCCGCCGGCCTATTCAATTGCGATTATTCTTAAATTCAACTCGCACCACTCTTTCAATCCAAAGAATTTTAACATATTTTTCTATATAATTTTGCTGATAAATTTACTACCAAAAATGTTTTAAAAAATAGTGGGTCAAGTAAAATATTACGAGAGCAATTTGGAATTTGTCAATATGAATAAAAGAATATGTTAAAATTCTTTGGATTGAAAGAGTGGTGCGAGTTGAATTTAAAAATAATCGCTGTTGAATAGACCGGCGGCAGAAGTCTGTGACGATGGAATTTCAAAGCTGATTTACCATTATGATAATTGCTTTAATTAATACGGCAATTACGTTGAGAAGTAGCTGAAGAACGTGTCTTTCATGCGTAAGTAATTAAACGTGTTTCCTTTCATTAGTTTTTTTTTTTTAATTCTTAAACGGAGGTTACTTTTTGAATTGCCCTCGTAGATTACGCATTGATCTTATGGTGTGAAATTTCAGGCGTAAAAAGATTTTATGGATAAAATACACATCCGAGTACGTTAAATACATTGGAATCTAATCTCATTTTTCTACCTACATTTTTAATTTTTCCTCTGGAACCTTACTGGATGTAAATCGAACAAATGAAATCAATAGTTACCTTCGAAAATTATCATTCTCCTTTTAATGTTTTTGCTTGTATGACATGAATATTCAAATAAAAATGTAAATAAAATAATAATTTATGCTGTTGATATAATAATATGTGTGAACTAATTTTTGTGCGTTTGAGATGTTTGTGATGTATTATACATTTTTTAAACATTTTTAGAAATGTTGTTTTCATTGCCAGAGTGTTTAAAAAGTTTTTTGTAGTATCAGGCTTATAGTATATTTTTCATTTTGTCCGCAATTTACTGGCTGTTTGTTTTCCCTTTTCTGATAATTAAATACATATCTAACTGTTTTGTATC
This sequence comes from Maratus speculifer, assembly GCA_964019185.1. Taxonomy (NCBI): domain Eukaryota; kingdom Metazoa; phylum Arthropoda; class Arachnida; order Araneae; family Salticidae; genus Maratus; species Maratus speculifer. Next base: position 71,087,827 of record OZ025303.1, read on the forward strand.
TTCTTTTCATTTATGACAATGAAAATAAATTATGGAAATATATACACTGTAAAAAAATTGACTCTTTTACTGCATCGTCACTCCACCGTAAATACACTTATTTAATGTTACTTAAACATAAATGCATATATTTATTCAAAAAATAAATATATTATACAAATTTGACTCAAGGTTGGTATAGTCACTAAATATTGAATTTCCTTCGTTAATGTTAAGTAAATGAGCATGTGATTCGTTCGTATATTTTAAATATATTTTCGATAATTTGATATTTTTAACTCATTTCTTCATTTTGTTCTTCTTAAAATATATTACTTTTTATCATAACTTTTCTAAAGCCTTTGCTTAATTTAATATCTTGTATCTTAAAAGCTGACGAAGTGTAAGTAAGATTTTAATACTTCATTTAAAAATAAATATACTTTTATAGGTATTTAGACAATTAAGACAAAAAGAGACATCTTTAAAGAAATGAACAAAGAAAAAAGAAATTTAAAATATTAATTTCCTATGTAGAAATTAAAAAAAAAAGAAAGCATTTTATGCCCGTGGGTTTAAAATTAGCGTTGGAAATTACGGCGTTAAACAACTATCAACTGTAACTCTTTACTCTCAAAAAGAGGAAAGTAATTGTTAATAGATGTGCCTTACTTACTACTAATATACCATTAAATGTATTTAATTTTACTATATATATTTTTTTAATTCACATTTAATAGTGCTTATTACATCTAAATGATATTTAAGTATTTTTATTACATTTAATTTATATTTAATACAGTTACATTTAATAATAGTTTTAGTACAGCCGAGTCTATATAATATGCATATGCTACTGTTTGAATGTATTTAATATTTTGCAAATTTCAATATGATTCTTCAGAATTCTGTTCTTCATCTTCTTTATAGCTCCCTTCTTTTCTTTTATCACGACTGCCAGATCTAGTTGGAAGGAGAAATTAAAAAGTATCGCTGTTCAATGGATTTCTCTTTTCCCTGCTCTTTGTCTAGAGCAGCTTATAAACGGGTCACTGCTTAAGGGTATACCCGAAAAAGTAATCTTCCACCCTCAACAACTAAAAAATTTATTATGCATTTTCTGACTCATTTTTAAAAGTAAAAACATGAAACTTGCTGAAGTGTTTTTTGAATAGGAGTATAAAGTGCCGTGTGATTTCATTTTTTGCCCAATTCATTACAATTTGATTTATAAACAATTATTTTCTCAGTGTGATTCTTTTTTGTCATTCGCAGTTCTCCCGTTTCGGAAAACTTGACTCATAACGCCCACTTTGACAGTATTTTTTTCTGTAATATTTTCCGAATTTATCGAAAAACCAAAAAGCACGGCACATTGTATAGTTTCTGAATGAGAGATTTTGCCAGTTTGAAAGCGTTTGAGAGCAAAAATGAATTTAAGAATAAATCAGTAAATGAGCAGTATGGATTTGAATACACCCTTAAAAGAAGCCGAATCAGGAAGCCTCTATTGCAAGCTTCTCTATTCTTTATTTCCAATCGTTTGGTACCAGTAACTTTCCTCTATGAAAAGTTGTTGAGGAGTTAGTAGGGAGCGTTTCCCTTTTTTTTTCCCATGATTTTATGTACATAAGTGCGTAGATACGTATGTACTTAAGTACATACATACACACAGAGTCCGTAGATGCAAAAACTTTCAGGTAATATCCTGAGAGCAAAAAACTTGCAATACGATTGTAAAAATATATTTTTTAACGCTTTCCAATAAAGTTACTCGGATTGCTTTGAAATTTTTATATGTTATTCATGTTTACCCTAGCACGAACCCTATTGAAAATCAAGTTTCTACCATGATTAGCTTATTTACAGGGATAATCAAACGTTTTCCGATACATTACGGCCTATAGGAAAAAATCGTTTCAAATGAATTTTAAAGGTGTTACATCCGGTAAAACATATTCAAATTTATGTGGATTCGCAAAATGCACTAAAATATGCATTGTGTAAAATATGCAACGAAAATAATAGTTATTATTCATTTACAGAGCCACTCAAAAGAATTTCATTGCTCAATAATACAGAGGGTAATTTTCTGCGACATATTTTAACTATATTAAACGATTTCAAGTATTATAAAATTGATATACGCCGCTGAAATTCAATATTTCACAGATAATATGAAGTACATAGCATTTAGGGGGACACACAAAATACTTCAAATCGCATACTCCATCCGAAGTACTGTATATTATCGATGATAGCTGATGGATGGAAGAAGTGTATTTTCATTTCTGATATTCGCTTTTAAGTTTTACTAAATGTCTGCTTGTTATATGGTGTATAAATGTTATAGTTGATATACAGGGTTACACAAAAGAGTTCGCAAACCTTACTGAATATGAGAGTAATTTACTTAAAGGTAGTTTATAAATAATTAATGCATTATGCATATTAATGCATTAATCAATGCTGAAATGCTTTCAGTTTACTGAGAAATGTTTGTAGAACATAAATAAAATTATATACAGGATCATGCAAAGAATTATCTACATGGTCACCCATAGATGATAACTTCTGGAAATGTGATTTAAGAAGTTTTAAGAGTGTGTTTGTTTAAACTAAGTTTTAACAAAATACTGGCATGTAATAAACTTACTAAGTAAACAACAGGCCTGAACAAAAGTTTTGAAGTATTTTTCCATACATTACTATAAATTTCTGGAAGAGATATTTCAACCTGTTAGGCATTTTCTTGCTAAACTAAACTTCCGCATTATATAGTATATATATATCAACCGGCAGATCAAATACAGGTCTGTTTAAAAGTATAAAATACATGTTTGGCTATGGACAGTAGCACCTTATTTATCTAAATAACGAAGTTTTGTTTAAAGATTTCAGGAAGTGTTGGAAAGTGTTTCATAATCTAAGCTTAAAGCATGATTTTTCTAACTTGTTATCTTTTCAATTCGGTGGCCTTAAAGCAGAGCAATTAAATAATCCCCTCAAAAAAAAAAATATATATATATATATACATAGCACAATTATGCGCAAGATTCTTTTTCTGAAATTGGCACTCAAAACTATAACATATACGATTCTAATTCAAAAAAGGTCGGCAAAACTGGGCACACCTTTAAATTGCTTTTGATATGTTTAAATTAAGCCAGAAATACTTTCAAAATAATCGTTTTAGAAACTTAATGTTTTTTTTTCCCTATTAAAAACGAAATTGCTGAAACTAACACGTAGTTTAACATTAAGCTCTGACCTTTTTTAAACACGTAAGCCTTATTTAGTTTCAGTTTAACAATTCATTCAGCCACAAAAAAATTACATTCCAACTAAACAATAATGTCAAGAATCAACAAAAACCACGTCTTTCTATAAAGAAATTTCCACTTTAATTGCATCCTGTAGCCATCAAAGATATATCAGATTTCTGAAACAGGCATAGATCGCGACGCGCCAATTACTAGTTAGCTATTAGAAAATATGACTTTTGCAATTGTGGACAAAATTTTAATTTTTGCACTTTGATCAAGTTTTTGAGTCAAATACTTCACTGTGCGGCGGTCCAAATACCGCTACTCATTCCTAACATTAGGAAATGACAGATTTTATGAATATATGTATTAAATGTATACAAATTATCCGGTAACACCCTTTTCCGTAATAACAACACTATGACATCACGCGTAATAGTTTGCACAAAGTAAAATGAATAATAATAATGTATATACGAAAGCGAGCATTTCAAAGTATAACATTTGAAAATGACAATCTTTTAGATATATATGTTATTAAATCTATACTAATATATACTTAAAACTAAATAAAAAAATGCAAAAAGCAGAAAATACTTTTTTTTCTTCAGAAGGTGTCTTTTTTAATGAAAAATGTTTTTAAATTATTATTAAGAGGTAGTACCCGTGGTATTTCAATGAAAGAAAATGTTTAAGAATTAATTGTTTCATTAATTTACAATAAACTTACAAAATTAGTTACAGCAAAAAAATGCGTGTTATATTGACTAGACACTCTAAATTTTTGTAAAACTTTACATTTTATCAATGTACAATTGCGCTATTTTCAAAAGTGAAGTATTTATTTCTAGACAACAGAATTTTAAGAGCAAAATGAACCCTCACCGGCTGAGGTTCGTTTTACTCACTACAAATCTGTGAATCACGCATGGGTCAGTTTTGTTAATTTAAAGAGCGTCCAAAAAAAAATATGTGAAAGCAATAAAGCGTATTGCTGGGAAATAAAGTTGTTTAATCAAACTTTTATTAAACATCAGAATTAAAGTTGAAAGAATTAGGTGGGACTTTAAATTTTAAACTTTTGTACTTGAATTTTAAATTTATTTTTTTTAAAGGGGTTAACTTTACCCTTTCATATATCTATATAAAAGATGTCATGGAAAAACAGCGCATTTTGAAATATTTCAATTAATTCCGAGACTAATTTTTTTAAAATGGAAATGACTACATAAATACAATGCTATTTATCAACCTTTCTAATATTAATTCACATCATTCGTAAGTAATGGGTTTTGCACAGCAGTGATAATAATGTGGGATATACTCTCGCATGTGTGGGCTACACTCTCTCTCTGTGCTGCACCTGCATTGGAATGTATTTCCCTCCACACTGTTAAAATCTGCTGCATTTTGCTGCAACGCCCTCCACCACTTGTATATAATATCTCTATTCCAACCAATGAGAAAGCGCCATTTCACGGCCAAGTAACCGTTTTCTATACAAGCAGGGGAGTGCGTTGCAGCAAAATGCAGCAGATTTTTAACAGTGCACCACTCTCCGAACTGTGCTTCGAGATTAAAAGTAGAAACGGGAAACATCGAAGCTGTGTGGTCAGGATTGAGAGGAAGAAAATGTAAATAGAACGTTTTTCGACGATGGCTAACGACGTTGATAAAAAGCTAAAGAGATGATTCCAACGAATTAAAAACGACGATTTAAGACGATTCTTTTAAGAACTAAAATATTTACGACGTATTAAGACTTTTTAAAGATTGTTAAGAAAAGTAACGACGAACGAATCTATGTTTTATTTTTTGTTCGTTTTTTTTGTCCTGTTCGTCTGATAAAAAATGTATGTGACTGTCAGAGAATAGTTTTTATTTACAGTAAGGACTCGTCCATCCTATAAAGTGGTGTCAGAAGTGCCCACTTAGCATTTTTTCTCATTATTATGAACTATTTGTTTTCTTCAGATTCAAGTCGGATATCATTTTACGGGTGAGTTAATTATTCCATATTTTATATTTACTATGAAGCTAGTCGACATCAAAGAACTGGAACTTGCATTTAAAAATGAACGTACTAATAAAATAAAACTCCTTCATAAATTATTGTTCGACACTGATGGTGATCGATCAAATCGAAAAAGAATTCGTGACTTCACTGGTTTCGATTTCGAAACGACCAGCACTGAATTCAAAAATAAAGTTACGAAAGTTCAAGCAGATTTTTCTTTAAACGATTTAATCACAATTTGTAATTTACTCTGTATCTCAAATGAAGGTTCTTTAACTGAACTTGCAACCAGATTAGTGACATATCTTTCAGATTTAAATTCACTGCAAGCTAACATTATTCAAAACGAAAGTGATACCGATTCGGAACCTGAAATATCTTCACATAATACTACATTGAATAAAGACCCTGCAAGTAATACCGAATCATCAAATTTTGATAAAAACAAGCAATTTCCAGTTCAAAGTTTTTTGCCATCTACTATTAATTTTAATGATGTTGAAAGCGTTATACCGCCTTTTGATGGTAGTTCTTTTCAAGACATAAATATTTGGTTAAGTAATTTTGACGATGTCGCTAGCATGCTCAATTTATCGGAATTTCATAAATTTGTTTTTGCTAAACGATCCTTTCGAGGAAAAGCCCAGCTGCTAGTACAAACAGAATTTCACATTAACTCGTATGAAAAACTTAAACAACTTTTAATTTCTGAATTTGGCATTACTTATAATTCTGCTGAGTTACATGACATGTTAAATAAACGAAAATTACAAGAAAATGAATCCCTTGAAGAATATTTTCTCGTAATGAAACAATTATGTTCGCGCGGTAACATCGAAGATTCAGCACTGATGCAGTATATTATTAACGGTATATCCGACCCTGTTTTTCGAAAATCAATATTACATGGCTGCCAATCTATAGTAGAATTTAAACAAAAGCTCAAAATTTATGACAAAATTCGGCATGACTATGAGAACACTAAATTTCGTAAACCTAAACCAGAAATGCCGTTAAAAGAGAAATCTTTTCGTCCAAAACCTGATCTTCTCTGCTTTAATTGTGGTTTAGCCAACCATAAAAGTAGCCAATGTAGGCATAAAGACAAAGGCCCTCGCTGTTTCAATTGTTCGAATTTTGGCCATAAGTCGGCTCAATGTGATCAATCAAGGAAACCTAGAAATAAGCCTGAAACATACAATATTTCCACCATTACGTCGAATACTTTTATGACCAAACAAGTAATAATTTCGTCAGCAAATGTTCTTTCTTTGATCGATACGGGAAGTGAAAGAAGTCTGTTAAAAGAAAGTATTTATCGCAAACTCCCAACGGTTTCGAACCTCGAACATTCAACAATCACATTAACTGGATTAGGAAACACTATGATCAAACCCCTGGGTTTTTTCTCTACGGATGTTACAATTGAGGATTTTAATTACACCACTAATGTTTATGTAGTACCAGATTATTCCATATCTTTTGATTTTATTATTGGTACAGATGTTATACAGCAGAGTATTCTAACAATTTCTCAAAATAATATTTCGATGCAAAAAATCAAGCAAAATGAAAATATGTCAAATAATTTTCTGATTAATGTTGCTCAAGTATTAGACGATAGTAATCTTGATTTATCTCATATTACCGATAAAACTATTCGTTCAAAAATTACGGAACTTATTCAAAATTATTCCCCCCGAAAAGTAAAGACTACCGATGTAAAATTATCAATTCATCTGAAAGACGAAATTCCTGTTACTTGTCCTCCCAGACGCCTAGCTCCTATAGAGAAAGAATTTGTCGAAAAACAAATTTCTGAATGGCTTGAAAAGGGAATTATCCGAAAAAGCACCAGTAATTTTTCATCACCCATTGTCCTCGTAAAAAAGAAAGATGGTTCATATAGATTGTGTGTTGACTATAGAAAGCTAAATGCTAAAACACATAAACAACGTTTCCCCCTCCCAGTAATCGATGACATTATTGATCAGTTGCACTCTGCAAAAGTATTTACTACTCTTGATCTTAAAAATGCATTTTTTCATGTCGAAGTAGACGAAAATAGCCGAAAATACACTTCTTTTGTAACACATTCTGGTCAATTTGAATTTCTATACATGAATTATGGCCTTAGCGATGCTCCCTTAGTTTTTCAGAGATATATCTATAATGTTTTTCGCGATCTCATTAATGAAAAAGTACTTATCGTCTACATGGATGATTTCATAATACCGTCTGAAGACGAAGCCGAAGGACTCCAGAAATTACAACGCGTTCTTACAACTGCATCCGAATATGGTTTGGAACTGAATCTAAAAAAATGCCACTTTTTACAGCGAGAAATTGATTTTCTGGGTTACCACATTAAAAATGGTCAACTACATCCATCTCCCTCCAAAACTAAAGCTGTTCTAAATTTTCCAGAACCTAAAAGTGTAAAAGATGTACATTCATTTGTCGGACTAACCTCATATTTTCGTAAATTTATTCAAGATTATTCTTTAATAGCCAAGCCTTTAACAGATCTCCTTAGAAAGGACACTGAATTTCACTTCGGTGACCAACAGCAAAATGCATTTAATCAGTTGAAACACATTCTTGCTTCAGGTCCTGTTTTAAGCATTTATAACCCTAGTAATGAAACAGAAGTTCATTGCGATGCTTCTATCGATGGTTACGGAGCAGTCCTCCTTCAAAAGTCTTCTATTGATAATCAATTTCACCCTGTCTACTTTATGAGCAAAAAAACCACAGATGCTGAGCGTAAATATTCGAGTTATGAACTAGAAGTTTTGGCTGTCATCGAGGCTCTTAAAAAATTTCGTGTTTATATTTTAGGTATTCCTTTCAAGATAGTCACAGATTGCAATGCATTTGCCCTAACTATGAATAAAAAAGATCTTTGCACCAAAATAGCTCGATGGGCTTTAATGTTAGCTGATTATAACTATACAATCGAACACAGACAAGGTACACGTATGCGCCACGTCGACGCTTTAAGCAGAAATCCCGTATGTATGACCATTCAAGACAGTTTTACTTCCAAAATCATACAATCACAGCACACCGATGAACATATACAGGCCATTAAAGAAATTTTGAAAACAAAGCCATATGACAATTATTTCCTCAAAAATAACGTTCTTTATAAAAATCATAAAGGTTACGATCTAGTAGTTGTGCCGGATGAAATGCAGCTAAATGTCATTAAACACGTTCATGACAAAGGACACTTCGGACGCAAACGTTGTGAAGAACTCCTTAATGAAGAATTTTTTATCCCTAATATGGCAAGTAAGATTGATAAAGTTATAGCAAACTGTGTAACATGTCTTTTATATAATCGGAAACGTGGAAAACAAGAAGGTGAGTTTCATCCCTTACACAAAGAGGAGACTCCCCTCCAAACTTACCACATTGATCATCTAGGCCCTCTCGAATCAACTAACAAAAACTATAAACATATTTTGTCTTTAATAGATTCATTTACCAAATTCGTGTGGCTATATCCCTGTAAAACTACTTCTTCTGCCGAAGTCATATCGAAACTGCAACAACAAAGTTATACTTTTGGCAACCCTTCCAAAATTATTAGCGATAAAGGTCCTGCATTTACAAGTAAAGAATTTGCTAATTATTGCCAAAATGAAAATATAAAACACGAGACAATTACAACTGGCCTTCCCCGTGCTAATGGTCAAGTAGAGCGACTTAATTCCATCATAATCTCAGTAATCTCTAAAATGTCCAAAGACGAACCGACCAAATGGTTTAAATATGTTCCTAAAGTTCAGCAAGTTATTAATTCAACTTACCAACGAAGCATTAAGAGAACACCGTTTGAAATACTATTTGGTACAAAAATGAAACAGAAAGAAGATTTACAAATTATTGAACTCCTAAACAATGCAGTCGAAGACCAATTCATGAAAGATAGAGAAGAACTCCGAAAAGAAGCTAAGAAGAATATTCTGGAACTTCAACAAGAAAATCGCAAGCATTATAATTTAAGACGTAAGAAACCCCGGAAATATAACCTTGGAGACCTCGTAGCAATTAAAAGAACCCAACAAGGACCAGGGTTAAAATTGAAGTCTAAATTCCTAGGTCCATATAAAGTAACCAAAGTGAAGTCTAACGACACCTACGACGTAGAGAAAATCTCATCAACTGAAGGACCGATCAGTACTAGTTCCTGTGCTGAATACATGAAGCCTTGGCATGACGATAACTGAAACTTTATTTTTTTTCCTTATCTTTAATGTGTATGTCTGATCATTTTAAACGTCATCAATTTTAAAGAACATTTTCATTCGATGTTACACTATTTCAGAAAAAGACGACTGATCTTTCTAGTGTACAAACGAACTCTATTTTTTTTCTCTCCTAAGAACAGTTACTGTTTTCGTTTTTGTTTTCGTTTCTTTTCAGATTCTGCAAGATCACATGTCGCTGCGGCAGCTCCAGATGTCAGGACGGCCGCATGTGGGATATACTCTCGCGTGTGTGGGCTACACTCTCTCTCTCTGCTGCACCTGCATTGGAATGTATTTCCCTCCACCACTCTCCGAACTGTGCTTCGAGATTAAAAGTAGAAACGGGAAACATCGAAGCTGTGTGGTCAGGATTGAGAGGAAGAAAATGTAAATAGAACGTTTTTCGACGATGGCTAACGACGTTGATAAAAAGCTAAAGAGATGATTCCAACGAATTAAAAACGACGATTTAAGACGATTCTTTTAAGAACTAAAATATTTACGACGTATTAAGACTTTTTAAAGATTGTTAAGAAAAGTAACGACGAACGAATCTATGTTTTATTTTTTGTTCGTTTTTTTTGTCCTGTTCGTCTGATAATAAATGTATGTGACTGTCAGAGAATAGTTTTTATTTACAGTAAGGACTCGTCCATCCTATAATAATAGGTAAGCGAAAACATAAATAAATGTATAGATGTGCAAATAAAGAGGGTAAAATCGCCCTGAGACGGAAATAAACAACTAACAAGAAAGAAAAAAATGCGCCAAGCATAGATTATGAAACACTTTCCAACAAATCCGGAATACTTTAATAAAACTTTACCCTTTAATAAAGTTAAGAGTATATATTTTGCCATTTTACATATGTAAAACCGATATCAAAAAATTATCGGTCACAGCCGGAAAACAATTCCAATTATTTTGTTCAGCTTTTTGAAAATTCATTTTGTTGAAAATTCATTTTCAACAATTACCATCAATAAATGAAAACGTACGGTAATTTTTTTGTACGACCCTGTATAATACGTACAAATTTTTATACACGCCGCATATTAAGCTGACATTTAAATCGGAAAAAAAGATGCAAAAACTACTGAAATCACACTTCAGAAATTATCATCCATGGACGGTTATGTATCTAATTTTTTGCGTTACTCTGTATATGATTTTATCTATAATCTATCTATAATCTCAAAACATCTCTCAGTATACTGAATATATCTCAGTTCAAAAATGCACAACTCAAATTAAGAAACACCGTTAAGTAATTCATGCTCATTCTCAGTGATTCTTAGAAATTATTTTGTGCAGTTCTCTTTGTGATCCATAGTATATACACACACCACACAGCAAGCAAAATTTTAGATAAACTTACAAACACAAACCAGAAATGAAAACGCATCTTCAGCAATCATCTTTAATGGACAATTCGGATGCAGTATTCTTTACGAAATATGGATACTATTTGGTTATTCCGTCGAAATATTTAACGAATTGACGTAATTTTTTTTAAATGACGAAAGGACAATTAAATTATAAAACATTAATAAAAATACAAATAAAATATATTAAAAACCACTTGATCGCGTAACAAACACGTGATACGGGTTTGATGTTACGTGAATGTGACATTTTTTATCATGATTATTGGCATTTAATCTTTTAGTTTGCCGGTAGTTTTTGGACGACGGAATAACCAAGTTGTACAGAATAATTTCTGTGTCCCTGTAAATAAATAATAAATGTAATGCACATCATCTTCTTTTGCTGGCTTTGTATAAATCTCAAAATGGTATATCATTTCATAGTGTTTGAAATAGTGCAACATTATTGAAGTATGCTGCGAACAGTTTTTCCTCGTAAACGATTCTATAACCGAATTCTTTTGTGGAACCTTGTAAATGAAGCTTAACAAAATCTTGAATAACATAAGTAGTTGGAGACAGTTCCGTATAGATGAGCTTACAATGTTATACATTTTATGATTGTCAATTGCCAATTTCAAAGATTGAACAAAAAGAAGTTAGTAATTTAGAAGTTAGTAGAAAGAAGTTTAGTTTTTCAAAGAAAAAATTAACTAAAATAAAGATTATTTACATTTAAGATTTTCTGCTATTCCGAAAGTTGTCTACGATTGTCGCGCATGTACGCACCTTTTTCTCAATATGATAAGTGGAAAATATTGAAAAAATATATTAATTACTATTTAATTGAAAAATTTTTTTAATTTCAAGATTTTTTCTGTATTTAGATTATTTAAATTCATGTGAAATTTTAAAAAATATTATTTTACATACTTTTTTCGAATTACCCAATTTAAGTACGATCAGACGTGTCATATACAATGCAATCGATAAGCTAACAATTCGTATTCTCATGAAATTTCCAGAATTGAAAATGTATTTGAATATCGTGCTAGAGAAAAGAAAATATTAGAAAAAAATATAAATTCCAGATTATACTCATCAAAGAAAAATGCGTTTTGTAAAATAAATTAAATTTAGCGAAATTTGTTGTAGTTTAAATCGATATGACTTTGAAAACTGGGAGGATTTTATTAAACAATTAAATTCGAACGAAGTTTTCATTTAGAAGAGATATTAATTTTGGAGTTTACAAAGCCATTGTAAATCAATTTTATGAAGCTCATCCGAAATCTCTCAATTAATAAAATTTTAGCTTTATATTGATCTTTATCATTTTTAAAACCACAACGGAGGAAATAATTAGATTTATAAATTTGTAATTATTTATAATTATATAGGCTGAATGCAGAAACATCAAAATTCTCCAATTTAATCGATTTCACTGTTAACAACAGCAGCATAAAAATACGTAGAAGACTCTTTTATTATTGAAAAAAGTATGCTCTGAAAACGTTTCAGGTTTCAAAATATTCAGCAGCATTCATATTATTGCCATCATTATGTGAAAATCGTATGCTATTAAGAGTTTTCTTTCTTTACTATATAATAACCTTATATTCGAGGTGAGGTTTCACTTTTTTAAATTACATTTTTCGATTCCCAAATATATAAATTTCAATTATTAAATCATTGTGCCGGCAGGTGATATAGCAAATGAAGAAAGCTAACGAGGGCTTTTGTTTTGAAGCATGTTCATTTTCTACAAAGATTTCGCGTACAAATTCAAAACTTTCTAATTATATAAGCTATAGTCATGCGATAGGTGATATTTCAACTTATGAAACTCCCTTGATAATTTTGAATCAATATATTTGTTGTGTCATCAAATGTCAGCATCTAATTGGTTACATTATCGACATTCCTGCAATGTAGTAATTTTCATAACTAATGAAACACATCATTTGAATCATTGAAGGTTGAAAATCTTGCTAAACATTAGAAGTTTTTATGATAATCAGAATATAGAAGAATGAATCTATGTTTATGAATCTATAAGAATCTATGTTTTAAGTGTTTTGGCAATGATTATATCTTAAAACTTTTAATTGTTGTTATTTTCAGTGAATTATATGCATATACATCTGTTTCTCAATTTTTTAGAGGAATTTGAGTCTCAAGCTTCATACTCTTACATTTCTGCATTAGATAACTTGCCAATATAGGTTGCCAATGTACCACTTTGTAGACGTCATGCACGAGAAGCTATCAATTTAACATCGAAATTTAACTATAAAATAGTTACAAAAAAAGGTCAGTTTATTAGCAAATGAATCCTTGAAGGTAAATATATGTAATTAAATTGAAAAAAAAATTTAAACGACTTTTTTTCCAATTATTCCAATTATTTTCCAAGTGCGCTAAGATTTCTTTTAGATTGTTCTTCTCTTAAGGGTGTATTCGGAAAAATGATTTTCCACCTTCAACAGCTCGAAATTTTCAGATACAATTTTGGACTCATTTTTAAAAGTAGAAGCATGAAACTTGCTGAGGGGATTTTTGAAGTGACGTACAAGGTGCCGTGTGATGTAATTTTCCGCTGATTTAATTAGAATTTTATTTATAAGCAATTATTTTCTCAGCGTGATCCTTTTTTTCGTTCGCAGACCTACCGCTTCGGAAAATTTGGTCCAAAACGCCGTTTTTGACAGCATTTTTTGCAACATTTTCTGCATTTATCAAGGAATTGATAATCACGGCACCTTGTATAGTTTCTAAATAAGAGAATTCGAAAGTTTGGTGCATTTGAGAGCAAAAATGAATCCGAAAATAAATCTGAAAAAAAGGCAGTTTGGATCGGAATACACCCTTAAATATTTGAAATTATTCTGTGACACATGACTTAAAATAATTTATTTAAATTACTTGATCATAGAAATACGAAACTGGTTAAATATTTTTTGTCTGTGAAGATGTTCAATTGTCTTCTACATCTTGACCTTACTTTACATGTATTTCCCTGGCAGATGTCTGAGAAAAGGATAAATTTTGCGATATTTATCGTCAGACATTTTATCATCTTAATGATACACCAAAATTTTGGGTCCAGAGCGTTTTTAAACATTGGCAGTACTTTAAAAGCTTCGAAATTTCAATAACTTCAGTAATTTACGTTTATATTAAAATATACTTCTCAATACTCTGTCAGAAAATTTAATTTCCCCCATTCTTTTATATGGTACCTTTTTGAGGTGCCGATGAAGTAACCAATGTGCTATGTTATAGACACTATGTGCAGTGAAATATTACATTTGAAGTGCATGTTTTACATGAAATACTATTAAAAAATAAAAAGGCTTGAAAAATTGCATACTATTTATAGGAAGAACTATTATTGCACTTTCAGCGTGAACTATTCCATGAAATAGGTGAAAGATTAACAAGTATTTTAAATGTTAATGCGAGCTTGCATTAATTTGAAGCATTGACCTTCATTTTAACGAAAATACTTCGAATGGTCCTCACATAAGTGAATTTTTTAAAAAATGTTTTAACTGAAAATAAAAATCTTGGCGTGTTAAAGTCAATTCAATTTTACAGTAAATTGTTTTTAATGGTAATGAGTCAACCGAAAGATTGAAAACATTCTAAAAGATTGCAAACGATTTAATTTTCAATATTTGGAATTTTAGTGAAGCTACATGAATTTGAAAGTATATTTTGATAAATTAAATGTTATTTATAGGAAGAATTGTTATTGCAGTTTCAGCTTATATTATTCCATTAATTGGTGAAGGATCGACAAGCATTTTAATTATTGCTGCCCGCTTACATTAATCTACAGCATGAAACGAAGATACTTCGGACGATCCTTACATGTATGAATTTTATTTTAAATGTTTTAACTGAACATAAATATCTTACTTGATGTGTTAACTTTAATTTTATAGTGAATTTTTTTTATGTTTATGAGTCAACTGAAAGATTGAAAACATTCTTAAACGATTTAATTTTCGGTATTTGAAATTTTATTGAAGTTAGATGAATTTGAAAGTGTTTTGAGTATCGGAAATTATGATGCAGTTGTTTCGATTGTGCTAAACATTATAAACATTAATAAATGTACATAATGTTCGTATGATTCTCGACTTTCTGGCAAATAATAATTCTTCAGTAAGTATTGCCGATTTCCCTTTTAATATTTATGAAATTAGATAAAATATGTAAACTGGCTAAATATTTTCTTTAATAATCTATTGTTATAATGTTGTAAGAAATAAAAAAAATGGTGTATAATATTTTAGTTGGTAATATAGTTGAACATTTGGTTGTGCAGTATGTACATGCTAGGGGCAAATACAACAGTTTTTTTTAATTTATTTTAAGCGTAGGCAAAGACAAACATGTTATTTCCTTTAAAATGAAAATAACGACAGGATATACACTATCTACCAAAAAGTATTTGTACACTTTCAGTTTTTGACATTTTGTCAAATATTTAAAAATATACTGGTCGGATTCTTCTGGAACTTCAGAAATATAAAGATTATGTTTCACTTTATATTTATTTACATTCATTTGTTAAGCGGGTAATTAGGGGGCCGGCAAAAAAACAAAGAATAATAGAAATATTTGGGATCGCCCTGTACATGAAAATGCACGAAACGACTTATCGCTTTAGAATACAAATATATGAATACAGTAGAATATGTACACTAATTTTTGTGAGAATAGCATGTATATTTATGGCGATAGAGCGATTTTTTTGAAAAATTCAAAAAATTCTGGTATGTTTTTTGTTTATATCATGCTGGGTTTTTGACCAAATTTAACGCAAATTTCAGAAAAATTGGCAAAATGCAGTAGAAAAAATGTAGCGCAATTGGAATATAAATATATTAAATATTTTATGAAATATGAGTAGTTGTATAAAATAATTTTTATCTGCGCATGCGCGAACTAGAAAAACATTTTTTTTACATCTTTAATAGTCAATTCTATGGAGTGACTTATAAAAAAAATCCAATCAAATATCGTGAAAATTCAAAAAGATATCATTATTTTAGTGAGATGTTTTTACTCTGCTCTCTAAAAACGGCTGAATCTTAAGGGATTCTCCACAAATTGACATTTTTTAATAACTGACTTAAAAAAAAAAAACTAGTATTGAATTAATACAATATCTAATACAATATTGCTACTAATAAGTACTTGACAATTGTGATAGAAAAGAAAAAGAGCTTTATTCACATTCAGGGCCAAAACTAAGAGAGGGTTGGGGGAAAAGGGCATGTGCCCCGGGCGCTAGGATGAAAGTGTCCCAAATGTACATTTTGTTTGGCGATTTTTTCCATGTCTATGTTTAGCATGATATTGTCAAAATCGTCCCATTCAAAGCATTTCTCCTATACCAAAGCATAGAAGAATCTAATGATGATGGCATAAAGATCCCGCATAAAGCAGATTTTTTTTTTTCGTTTTGATTCGGTTTCACGATTTTAAGGTATCATTTTTTTTTTAAACAAAGCAGACTACTTTAATCAATATTACATATTTTAAGTTTTAAAATAAGTCGGCTATTAATAAATTAGAAAATTTTTCTTTGCAAATACTTTTGCAGATGCTTTGCAAAGAAGAAAAGGGAAGGGGGGGGGGGGGGAGTTCACCAAAATTCATGGAAATATAAATATATTAAATATTTTCTAAAATGTTCTATGTCATGCAATATTTTCAACCAAATATAAAGCCACATTCAGAAAAATTCGCAAAATGTAGTAGAAAGAATAAGGTGCTATTGAAATATAAATATATTAAAAGTTTTCTAAAATATGAGTATTTGTGGGTCAATCCAGTTCAAGTGGTCCAGCACTGGTCGCTCGACCATTTTTAAAAAATCTGAAATTTTTTGTGCAAAAACCCTAACATAATAGAAGTTCAAAATGACCGTTATTTTAATTTTACTATTTTTTGTTTCTGCATGGCGGCCATCTTTGTTTCATCGTGCGCAGCAATTTTCTCAGATACTAGGATACACAAAATTGTAAATATCTCGTCTTTTATTTTCCCAATTGAAATGGGGTTTGCAGCATTTTCTTCAGAATAAAATAGGCTAAATGTATGGTGGTAGAATAATTTTGGAAAATAAAATTTTATAGGTGAAATGTTAGCACAAAATTTAAGATTTTTTCCAAAATCTATCCATTTGCAAAAGGAAATTTTTCATGCAAGGAAAACTGTCAACTTTACACAATTTAATTTTTTCTACAAATAGGTCAAAAATGCGTGTACTACTCATACGCCAAGTACCAGATCTGGGAGTTGAATTCTCTTTGCAAAAAAAATTCCGAAATTCGTGAAAAATTTCAAAAGTGGCACTTTTTAAGCTTTGATATCTCTGGTGGGGCACGAGATAAAAATCTGAAATTGTGGCCTTTGATAGTATTGTGTAGTAATGTTATGTGCAAAAAATTTCAAGAAGGAGATTTGACTACAAACGGAGATATGACATGGACAATATGTGAAAACAATACTGCCAATCTATTGTAACTGCTACTATGTAATTGTTCAACAGGACTGTCAACCTTACACAATTTTTTCTACAAATAGGACAAAAGTGCGTGTACTCATACACCAAGTCCCAGACCTGGGAGTTAATTTCTCTTTGCGAAAAAAATTCCGAAATTCGTGAAAAATTTCAAAAATCGCACTTTTTAGGCTTTGATATCTCTGGTGGAGCACGAGATAAAAATCTGAAATTATGACCTTTGGTAGTATTTTATGGTAGTGTTATGCCCAAAAAATTTCAAGAAGAAGATTTGACTATAAGCCGAGATACGGTGATTAAAAATGTTAAGAAATGCTATTATGAGTACATTAGGACAAATGAGATTAGTCTCTTTTATTACAATATTTAACAGAAAATATCGTTTATTGAAAACAGTTTAATAATAAATGTTTAAATTACAAAGATACTATATATGCTCAACAAAGAGCTTAACACTATTTACGAGAGATGCTATGAGTTCGACCGTTACTGTTGTCAGTTCATCAGGCCAGGGGCGGATTTAAGGAGTCGCGATGGTCGCAATCGCGAGGGGCCCCGTATCCCAAGGGCCCCCAAATCTTCTTTTGAGTTCAAAGAAAAATGTGAGGTTTTTGAAAAAAGGATTTTCCCTTTTTAACTTTTCAGATAATATTATAACATTTTCATGTAATAAATGAAATTTTTTCTTCTATCATTTGCTACAAACAGAGAGGGTTATAGCTTTCCCTTTTTTTCCGTTATGAATTATCAGGATTGTGATCAGTTATGGAATTAAGGGTTGGATTCAAATGAAACTTATGTTTGAGCCGAAAGAAACCCTATTAGAGACCTTCTACGACGATTTAATTATAAAGATTGAGGAGGATGATTAAATCATAACCGTAACCATGAGGCCCCTGACTTTAAGGGGCCCCAGACTTGGAATGCAGTTTTCATGAAGTTGTTATTTTAAATGAATTTTTACTTTATTATGCTAATAAAATAATCTTTTGTTCTGTGTGTCTGTGTGCGATGGCTAGCAAAATCTACCGCATGTCGAAGCCTGAAAATTTGGATGAGGATAGTCTAAGCCAGGTCCTGATGCACCTGGGGATAAGATTTTTAAAATTTTTCAGACTCGGGCCCCTGAACCTTTCAAGTTTTTATGTCTTAAGTTTTGAATAACTTGCCCCCTTTTTATTCGATTTTCTTTGTTTTGCGGGGCCTTTTCTTCATTTTGTTATCCTCCTTTCTATATTTCAGATCTTGGCCGATACACTGCCAATGAAGTTTTTGTGTCCTAAATCTCCATTAATAAAACAAAGTTTCGCTCTATCTATGTGCGATGGCTACCGAAATATACACACAATAGAAGTCTGAAAATTTAGGTGAGGATAGGCTCAGATTTTTAATATTTTAAGGGTCGGGGTCCCTTTAAAATTTTATGCACTAAATTGTTAATAACTTGCCCCTTTCTATCTAGTATTCTTTGTTTTGAGCGATCTTTCTTCATTTAGTTATTCTTGCTTTTTTGACTTCCAGTTAATATCCTTGCTCTTTGGGACCCGATACAGGGTTTCTGGAAGCTTTTCTGCAGATAAATTGTTAATAAATTGCTTAATTTTAATCCGATCTTCGTTTTTGGGATTCTTTTGACATTTAGTTATTCTCACGTTTCTACATTCCAGTTTAGATACAGCGGTTCCCCCTAGGTTGTCATAGAGCCCGGACAAGGGCTCCTTGAATTTTTTTTGCTTCAAGCGTTTTTCACCCCTTAATATCTTCACCTTCACAGTGCATAATTTTAAAATTGACTTTTTGGTTCTTCTTCTCAGACCAACACTTTCACATTTTAAATAGGGCCTTACGGCCCTTTTTTCAACATTTAATCATTTTTTGTGCCTTTCTTTAAAATACTATTTGAACCAATAATTCACACCAAGAGTTAATTTTGACTAATTGAAGATCTAACGTGCTAAATACTAACATTGTTTAACATATTTTCATGTTAAGTGCCTAATTTTTAACCATCAGTTAGCCCTTTTCGAGCCCACTATTATAATTTTCTTCCTGTCTTACAGCTACTACATGAACCATAAAAAAATTTCTCAGACTTTAACTACCAGAAATTTTGAATATTAATTGCTTTCTTCTGGTCCTTGTTGCAACTTCGTTGAAAATGATCCGAATTGCATGCAATTTTTTTAAACAAAGTTTTAACGTTCTCCAATTAACATAATTCTGATTAATTGTAGATCTAAAACATTAAATGCAAAGACTTTTTAATATGTTTTCATGTTAGAGAGGGCCCTGTTTTTAATTATCAGATTGCCACTTTGTGCCCCCAATTATAGCTCACTTAAAATTGATCCAATTCACTAGCTTTTTTTTAAACAACTTCTTAGGTCCTCCAACTACTTTATAAATAACAAAAAAAAAAAAAAATCAAACTTTAGCTAACACCAATTTTGAATATTAATCGCCTTCTTGGGGTCCTTGATGCAGATTTTTAAAAAAGAATCCAAATTGCATGGAATTCTCTTTTACAAAGTTCTAGCATGCTCCGATTTTTTTAAAGTCTACTAAAAATACCTTTATATCAAACCATGTGCCAGTTGAGTGTCTGGTAATTTGGGGCCCTGTACCGAGTTCCTTGAAGTTGTTACACGATAAATTGTTAAAAATTACCACCACTTAATCCGAACTTCCTTTTTGGAATCCTTTATCATTAAGTTATTCTCCCGTTTCTAGATCCAGTTAAGAGGCTACTTCATTCAAATGAAAAGACCCGTTCCTATGGAAGAAATTTATAAAGATATCTCGGTTGCATTTCAATATTTTCAAATATTTTTTTTATGTGTGCATTAGATAGCTGCGATCGATCTGTACGCAGACCTTTTTTGATTTTGCTTATAGATATTTTTTTATGAAGACACTTTCATTTTCAGAACCAGTTTGAAAATCGAAAGCACCCGCATAAAAAATACCTGCAACCAAAATCGAAAAAGTAAAAAACTGGCCTTCATTCAAATCAATCTCAGCTATTCAATGTACAAAAAAAAAAAAAAAAAAAAAAAAAATTATTTAAAATTTTTTGAAATGCAACCAAGGTATCTTTATAATTTTTTTCCCATTGGATTAGCATTAGCGAATGGGTCTTTTTATTTGACTGAAGTAGTCTCTTAAAATCCTGGGAACCGTAGCATCTTGAAGGGTACGATTTAGGACCTCTAATTTTCTCGCATTCTCAATGTAAAATTTTAAGATTGAGTCTTACCCATCTCTCTGGACCAACACCCTCATATTTTAACTGGTACCGTAGGGACCTGTTTGAAGCATCCACCCTATTTTTTGTCCATTTTTTTTTTCAAAATTTTATTGTAATGGTTAATTCCTAGTGCTTAATTTTGACAAATTGAAGATCTAAAGTGTGAAGAACTAAGTCCATTAAACAAGCTTTCGTGTTAGAGACCTGCCCTTAACTATCAATTTCCCCCTTTGGGCCCTCTCTTATAACTCCCTTAAAGATAGTCCGATTCATTAGTTCTTTCGCAAACAACTTCATTTATCCTCCAGCTTCTACATTAATGACAAAAACATTTTCCAGACTTTAGCTACCACCAATTTTGAACGTTAATCTCTCTTTTGGGGGTCCTTAATGCAGCTTTTTAAAAAATGATCCGAATTGCATAATTTTTTAAACACAGTTCTAGTGTCCTCTGACTGTTTTAAAAACTACTAAAAAAAACTTTTTATACGAAACTACATGCCAGCTAAAATCCCTGCCAATTTCGATCCCTGTACCGGTCGTTGAATTTTTTACACCATAAATTGTTAATAATTTACTCCCAGAATATTTAATATGCGAATTATCACCTGCTATCTAAGCGTAGAATCAACATTGTGAAAAATGTCGAAGCCGGAGATCGAACCCGGAACAGCGCTCCAAGTGCTCTACCATTTAAGCTACGAGGACGATGCCAAGCTTAGCATTTCTCACTGCTATATGTTGGTAAAGTTGCACTGCAGCACCAGATGAAATAGTTTTCATGAGCACACAATCTTGAGGCGTAACATGAGACACAAATAAACCCAGAACCGGTGAACTTAATTTTTCAACAGTGAAATTACGCTTGAAATTATTGAATATTTAATAGGTGAATTATCACTTGCTATCTAAGCGTAAAACCAACATTGTGAAAAATGTCCAAACCGGGGAAATATCCCAGGCTTACCGGAATCGTATGCCTTTGCTACCACCATTTTTGAATATTAATCTTATTTTCGGCATCAATTTACGTTTACTCACTACAGCCGTAAATTAAAAATAACGCTGCTGTTTAACGTAAGTCGTTACTCTACAGGGGGAGTCATAAAATACATATTGTATCAATGTTACAGGTAATTCAGCAAATTTATTAGGGAAAGGGCACCTTCTACAGCTTTTTTACTAATATAGACCATAGGGCGCTTTTTTAAGATTTTGCCACTATTTTTTTAAACATTTCTTTAAAATTTTATCCTTTTAATTAATTTGTACCCTATGCTTAATTTCGACTGATTGAAGATCTAAAGAGCTAAATACTAGGACCTTTTAAAATGTTTTCATCTTACGAGCCCTTATCTTAACTATCAGTTGACATCTTTTGTCCCCGCATTATAGCTCCCATAAAAATAGTCCGATTCACCAGCTTTTTATTTTCTAACAACTTCTTAAGTCCTTTATATACCACATGAACAACAAAAAAATTCTCGGACTTCAACTGCCATCATTTTTGAATATTAATCGCCTTGTTGCAGCGCATGGTGTAGCTCCTTTGTAATGATCCTATTATCTTACAATTTACTTTAAAATGGTTATAGGGTTCCATGCCCCTGCTACCACCTTTTTCGAATATTAATCTTCTTTTTCGGCATCAACTTAACTTCACTCACTACAGCTGTAAATTAAAAAAAATCCCTGTCGGCTGGGCCTATAGGCGGAGGTAAATTTCGAAGAGTGCTCAATTCAACAAAAAAAAAAAAAAAAAAAATATATATATATATATATATATGATTAGAGATAAACCCAGTTTAATAACTTCAATTGGCCGTTTATGAAAAATTTTTAATTTCATTTTTCTTCAAAAACTGGTTTTATCAGAATCATCTTAAGAAAAATTCAGCTCAAATGCCCGTTTTGACAACATATTTTGAAATAGATTCTGAATTTATTAAAAAAATCGACCAAAACAGTACATTATACAGCTCCTAAATAACAAAAAACTGTCAGTTGAATGCATTTGAGAAAAAAATTGAATTTAAAAATGAGTCATAAAATAACCTATTTGTTGTTTGAATACATACTTAATTCTTTATTCATGATTGCTCGGAAAATTTTGTGCGAAATACTCACTTTGACAGCATTTTAAAAAATATATTCTATCTTTATCAAAAAACTGGCCAATTTGTCACAGTATATAGTTCCTAAATAAGAAGATCTGTAAATTGGATGCGTTTGAGAGCGAAAATGGATTTTAAAACGAGTCATAAAAAACGCAATTTGCTATGTGAAAACTTCCTTAAATTTTCAAATCACGAAGACTTCGGGAAATTCTGTTCAAAATACCCTTTTTGGTAGCCTTTTTTAAAATATATTCTGTCTTTATCAAAAAACCGATCAATGCATCACATTATATAGTTCATAAATAAGAGGATCTGTAAATTGGATGCACTTGAGAGCAAAAATGGATTTAAAAACGAGTCAGAAAAAAACGCAATTTCTTATTTGAACACTTCCTTCAATTTTCAGTCCGGATGACTTTCGGAAATTCTGTTCAAAATACCCTTTTTGGTAGCCTTTTTTGAAATATATTCTGTCTTTAACAGAAAATTGACCAATGCGTCACTTTATACAGTTTCTAAATAAGAGGATCTACCATTTGGATGCGTTTAGAATCAAAAATGAATTTAAAAATGAGTCAGAATATAAGCAGTTTGGATTTGAGGTTTTTTCTCCAACTCCTATTTTTGTTTAATTTCTTTTTGCTATACGAATTGATCCTATGAAAAACTTGTCAATATAAAAGTTGTAGATATTTTTGAGAAAATGTAAAATAAATTTAATCAGATTTGATATCTTAAAAAATGACGGAGTTATGGATTTTTCTCTTTTTTCAACGCCCTTTTTCTTTTCGTTTTTAATTTTTTTCGCCGGTAAAAGTTGGTCCTATTAAAAACTTGTAAATACAAAAGTTTTAGATAATTTTAAGAACATTTACAAAAAATTTAGTTGGACTTGATATCTTGAAAATTGACGAAGTTATGAATTTTTTTCTCCCAAAATCCCTGTTTTTTTCGCCCCTTGAGCCCACTTCTAAATTTATCAAAAATCTGTCATGCATATACTTTTGGCCCATTTTTAAGTTCACAAAAACGCCCCCTATTCCGACCCCCTTGGTCCGATTTTGCCCATTAACGAACTTAGCCAAGATTTTATCCCCTTTGATTTTATGTACAAGTTTTAGATAGATAGATAGATAGATAGATAGATAGATAGATAGATAGACTGGTGCGATTGCAATAGGTAGTATTTCTTACGAAATCTACCTAATAACACTTCTGTTAAAGGTAAGTCATTAACTTTATAGGAGGGGGTGGGGTGGGGGGAGATTTCATCCATAAAATAAGTATTTGGTTAATGTTAACGTGGCAAATGTATTGGGGAGGAGTGCCTCCTATCGATTGGGAGCGCATTCTTTCTTCGAGTTCTATCATAGATTTTAACATGAATTGGTTCTTTCAACGTTGAATACGATTCAGCTGTTTTCTGCATTATGAAAATTTATTTTGAGCTTATTTACCACCATTTTTGAAGATTAATAACGCATTCTTTTCTCAGTTTATAAGTTCGATTTCAACGGAAATTGTTTCATTCAGTTTTGCTTACAATTGCTTTATAGACTTTAGTTTAATTTTTTACAGCCAGGGAAGCATTTTTACTTCAGAGGGTCCTATTACTACAGGTCTTGTAATTCAATTTGGTTTTCGATTGTCGTCGGCGCATGCGAAAAGCAGAAAAAAAGAGTTTTTTAGTTACAGTTAGCAGATACTAAAATACTGTCTCTCTAATTTCTGATTTGAACCCTGGTTTGAATTATCCTTTTATGTTTTTGAACAAGAAAGAAAAGAAATCATGCGTCAAACATAGATTAAAAAGCATCTTATATCACAATCAGAATAATGTAACAAAACTGCATCTTTAAAAAAAATTAAAATATAATGTCTCCCCATATGGCGCATGTGAACACATTTCAAAACCGAATTTCAGCTATTTTCATGTACAATCTGAAAATTATCGAATTTTTTAGCAGCTTAGTTTATCATATAGAAATTTGTATCAATTGACGACATGCATTCCAAAATTTAATTCTATTAAGAAATGCCTATACTTCAGTTGAAAATTGGGGTGTCAGACGGCCAGGACGGACAAACAAGACGAATGCTTAATCACTTTTCAACTTTGTTCGAAAGCGATAAAAATGAAAAGTAAAATAAGATACATAATTTTAGCACATTTATCCACCACAGTATCTAAATTCATGTAAAATTCTGATGTAATCTGAACATGAAATAAATTTTGTGCATCTAATCCTTAATGATTTGAGTACATTTTAATTAATTTGTAAGTAATTATTGTAATTAAGTTTTGAATATCTATTAGTTTTAGATAATAAATGTACCCGATTTTACAAGGTGGAAGGGCCCCGTAAAGTTTGAGTGAGAGGGGCCCC
Source organism: Maratus speculifer (assembly GCA_964019185.1). Lineage (NCBI taxonomy): Eukaryota > Metazoa > Arthropoda > Arachnida > Araneae > Salticidae > Maratus > Maratus speculifer. The sequence continues at coordinate 71,113,010 of OZ025303.1, forward strand.
TCACTTCGTAAATCCGCCCCTGCATCAGGCTGTTTTTTCTCAAAATTTTATTTGAAGCCATCCAAGTCTTGTCATCCCTTGTTAACTTGAATGAAATTCTCTAGGTTTAATAATTGAAACCATGTCAACTCGATCAGTTGCAACCCATTGTCTGAAATTTACTTTTTCTGAAATGTGTACCGAGTAAAATTGTTGCAATAGCATATCTAGTAGGTTTGTTCCTCTGGACAAATAGTGTATTGGTTTAGCATATATTCTGAATTGTTTAAATCACACAGACGCGTTTGAAGAAGATATTTGTAATTAACATTTAAATTTGTAACATAAATAATTAATTTAAAATTTTGGAGGTATGAGCAATTACATAGTAGGTTACAATAGTTTGGCAGTATTGTTTTCACATATTGTCAATGTCATATCTCAGCTTGTAGTCAAATCTCCTTCTTGAAATTTTTTGTACATAACACTACTGCAAAATACTATCAAAGGCCAGAATTTCAAATTTTTGTCTCGTGCCCCACCAGAGATATCAAAGCCCAAAAGGTGCGATTTTTGAAATTTTTGAAGAATTTCGGGATAGAGAAATTAACTCCCAGATCTGGGACTTGGTGTATGAGTACACGCGCTTTTGATCTATTTGTAGAAAAAATTGTGTAAGGTTGACAGTTTTCCTTGCATAAAAAATTTCCTCTTGCACATGGATAGATTTTGGAAAAAATCTTAAATTTTGTGCTAAAATTTCACCTGTAAAAGTTTATTTTTCAAAATTATTCTACCACCGCACATTTAGCCTATTTTATTCTGAACAAAATGCTGCAAACCCCATTTGAATTGGAAAAATAAAAAACGAGATATTTACATTTTTGTGTATCTTAGTATCTGAGAAAATTGCTGAACAAGATGAAACAAAGATGGCCGCCATGCACAAACAAAAAATAGTAAAATTAAAATAACGGTCATTCTGAACTTCTATTATGTTAGGGTTGTTGTACAAAAAATTTCAAAATTTTTAAAAATGGTCGAGCGACCAAAAAAATATTTTCTGGACCACTTGAAATGGATTGACCCTTGTATGAAATATTTTTTAATCAGCGTATGCGTGAACGATAAAATTTATCATTTTGCATAATTTAATATTCAACTTTATGGAGCTACCCATAAAAAAATCCGATCGAATTTCGTGGAAATTCAGAAAGTTATTGTGGATAGGAGTGAATTGATTTTCAATTGGTCTCTGAAAGCAGTTGAATGACGTCAGATTTTACGCAAATTGCCAAATCTCCATTTACGTTTTTTACTGGTGATTTACTTCTTTTCTTAGATAATTACCAGAACGAACCTATTTCAGGATAAAAATAATTATAAAAAATCGAAGCATTTGTGTCAAATCTACCCATTGATACATAATTGATAAGGGCTCTTATGCAAATGCCGATATCTGCGATCATGAAATACGTCAAGTTCTCCAATGTTAAATGTGGTGTCGAAAACAACACTGACATCAATCGCATGCATGATGCCAAGAAGAACAGAGCTGTCTGATTTTGAGAAAGGTGTGATCATCGGGTACCACCGAAATGGCCGATCTTTAATCGACATATCTAGCGAGCTTAATTACCCCAAAACGACTGTGGCTTATGTGATTAGAAAATGGAAGCTGAATGGTGATTGTCAGAATGTGGCCAGAGTAGGCAGACCGACGAAACTGGGAGATAGGGACCGACGGGTTCTGTCTAGAGAAATTCGAAAGAACCGCAACCAACCAATGTTACACATACGCCAAGAATTTCAACAAGCTTCAGGATGTGTTGTTTCCATGAATACCATCCGTAAGGAAGCTCATCAGCTTAATTTTTATGGCCGTGCTGCCGCCCATAAGCCCAACCGCGCAGCTCGGTTAAGTTGGAGAAAAACACGCTAGCAACGGCCTGTACAGCAATGGAAACAGGTTCTCTGGAGTAATGAATCAAGGTTCACCCTCTACCGTTCTGATGGTAGGGTCTGGGTCTGGCATCTGCCTGGAGAACGCCTCCTACCAGAATGTATTGTGCCCACAGTTAAATTTGGCGGAGGGGGAATTATGTTCTGGGGTTGTTTTTCCTGGTTCGGACTAGGACCCTTGGTCCCAATTCATGGTAAGCTCAATGCCGATGCCTACTGTAATATACTGGACAACAGTGCACTTCCTACGTTGTGGCAATACTATGGATTGGACCCATGTTATTTCCAGGATGACAACGCAAGCTGCCATGTAGCGAGGTCCAGCATGGATTGGTATGCTGATAATGGAGTGCATCAACTCGAGTGGCCTGCCCAGAGCCCAGACCTGAACCCAATAGAGAACTTCTGGGACGAGTTGGATCGTCGAATTAAGGCGGGTGACACACGCCCAAAATCAGTAAAAGAGCTTACTTGCCTTGTGCAAACAGAGGGGAATAAAATACCATTAAATGTAATACAAGGACTAGTTGAGAGCATGCCCAGGAGAGTCGCAGCTGTAATTGCCTCTCGAGGAGGATCTACAAATTATTAAATGTGAACAGGGCCAAAACCAGTCTTTTTTTTCCCGAGGCAAACGTGGATTTTGAAGGTACCCCTTTCCCCCTCCTTCGCAAAGCATATTTACAAAGAAAATTTCTCCAATTTATTAACAGCCGACTTATTTTAAAACTTAAAATATGTAATATAAAATAACGTATTCTGCTTTATTAAAATACTCCAATTTGATACTTTAAACCGAATCAAAAAAATTCTACTTTCAACAGGATATTTAAGGCCCTTGTCCCTGCCCGCGAAGACACTGCTGAGCTAATGCTATTCCTGTGGGGAGGCATTTTTCTAATAACTCTTTCGCATTTTAAAATTTTCAATTTTTTTTTTTTTTTTTTTTTTTTTTTTTTTTTTGCATTGGATAGCGGAAGTCTCCGCTTTTGGAAGTGAAAGAAACATTATAAAAATATCTACGCCAAAATTGAAAAAGTAATCACGGACCGATCTTGAAAAGGACTTCTGCTATCCAATGCAAAACATATTATTTAAAAATGTCCAAATGCAAAAGAGTTAGAAAAATGCATCCCCATAGGAATAGCATTAGCTCGTGAGCATCTTTGCGGGTAGGGGCAGCGACCTTAAGCCATCATCATTAGATTTTTTTATGCTTTAGCATAGCCCAGATATAATAATTTTAACAATATTATGCTAAACATAGCCATGAAAAAAATCGCCAAACGAAAGATAGATTTGGAACACTTTCATCCTAGCGCCCGGAGCACATGCCTTTCTCCCCCCCCCCCCTCTCTTAGTTTTGGCCCTGAATGTGAATAAAGCTCTTTTTCTTTTCTATCACAATTGTCAAGTACTTATTAGCAGCAATATTGTATTAGATATTGTATTAATTCAATACTAGTTTTTTTTTTTAAGTCAGTTATTAAAAAATGTCAATTTGTGGAGAATCCCTTAAGTTTCAGCCGTTTTTAGAGAGCAGAGTAAAAACATCTCACTAAAATAATGATATCTTATTGAATTTTCACGATATTTGATTGGATTTTTTTAATAAGTCACTCCATAGAATTGACTATTAAATGATCTAAAAAAAATGTTTTTCTAGTTCACGCATGCGCAGATAAAAATTATTTTATACAACAACTCATATTTCATAAAATATTTAATATATTTATATTCCAATTGCGCTACATTTTTTCTACTGCATTTTGCCAATTTTTCTGAAATTTGCGTTAAATTTGGTCAAAAACCCAGCATGATATAAACAAAAAACATACCAGAATTTTTTGAATTTTTCAAAAAAATCGCTCTATCGCCATAAATATACATGCTATTCTCACAAAAATTAGTGTACATATTCTACTGTATTCATATATTTGTATTCTAAAGCGATAAGTCGTTTCATGCATTTTCATGTACAGGACGATCCCAAATGTTTCTATTATTCTTTGTTTTTTTGCCGGCCCCCTAATTACCCGCTTAATAAATGAATGTAAATAAATATAAAGTGAAACATAATCTCTATATTTCTGAAGTTCCAGAAGAATCCGACCAGTATATTTTTAAATATTTGACAAAATGTCAAAAACTGAAAGTGTACAAATACTTTTTGGTAGATAGTGTATTTTAAGAGGATAAAAGTGATTGATTAATATGTAAACTTAAACGGAAAAAAAGATTCCAAAATTATATATTTTAATGTCTAGAACATTAATGTTAACCAATCAGCACGTAAATTTATTCGAAAATTACTATATTTAGCAAATTTTATTCTCAGAAAATTTATAAATTTATCTTGAGTGACAGACAAATATTCTCTGAAATGTGTTATTTCCATTAAGCTGAAACCAAATAAAATTAAAGAGGATAAAAATTGTATGGTAATCTGAAAATTGTTATATATTCTAATTCGAAAAACTCATTTTTGATATAGAATATTGTTGAAAATAGTAAATTAAATATATTCTAATTCGAAAAACTCATTTTTGATATAGAATATTGTTGAAAATAGTAAATTAAAAAATACTTTACTGAAAAATACTGTTTTAAACCGCTTTATTTAATTAACACAATTAAAGAGGATAAAACCGATAAATTAATCCAAAACAAGATAAACAAGAATCCAAAAACTAATATATTATTGCTATGGATTTTACGATCAAAAACTCATATATAAACTAAAACATTTAAATATTTTGAAAACTGTTAATTGGATAATTGTTTATTGAAGAATTCTTTTTTATACAGGCTTTTATTTTAAAGACTACATCTGCCGCAATTAAAAGGAATAACACATAAATTGTAAGCTGAAATAATTGCGAACCTTTAACGCGGTCTAACTGATAAAAATTAGCTTTTAATTTAAATATAAATGTAATTGATTCAGATGTGCATAACTCTTCTTTTATTAAACAAACCCCACACGAATATTTAGCACGCAGTAAATTCAAACGTGAATTTTGCACAGAAACAGAAAGTGACTACGAATGGAATTTTTCAACATAAACATATTTCTAGTATGACAAATGATACAGAATTATTCAGATTATTAAACATTTTTTTCATTTATTTTATTTCATTTTTAATTCAATATAAAAAATAATTAAAGCTTGTTTATTTTAATGGTTAATATTTACGAACAATAGCAATTTGAATTGATATTCTGTCAACAATTTCTAACACACAACTCCAATTTAAATCATTTCAAGAGGGGTTTTTTTTTTTCAGTTGTTGCAGTATATTCATAATAAATTAAGGCACCTAATAGTTTTTAAAATAGTTTGCCTAAGAAATTTGTTGAAAATTAAAGGCTTGCAATTACATTTATTATACAAAACTCAAAATTATGGAAAATTATAAGGTCGCATATATTGGAATTACATTTGACGGATATTTAGTTAATGATGTAAGAAATTTCTATGCCAGAAGTCTATCCGATCTTGAAGATTATCTTACGAAACATTCAAAACAATTCCATGCAGTTCGTTATCTTTCTACATACAAAGAACCTGCAATATAATAGAATGGTACATTGAAAGGAATATTAGCGATGCTAAATCGAACACAAATTGATATTGGTATTGATACAATTCTTATGAGTGAAAGAACTGTGGCTAGTAGATTTCGCTTAACCTTTTTATCTTATACCATTAACATTTATAACTCGAAGAGTAGAGTATGAACCACATATTTTTGATATATTACGAACATTTTCACTGCCTCTTTGGATAACCATCTTATCAACATTAATGGTGATGAGTTTGGTGCATTACGTCATCTTCAAAAGGAGGTATTCGCTTGATAGAATTTTACTTCACGTGTTTGCTGTTCTTTTAAGGCAGAGTTCTGATCTAAAGCCGGCATCAGTTATGAAACAGTTGCTGGTCTTTTCGTGGGTCGCAGGAGCAATGTTTCTTTGTCTGGCTTACGATTCCGTAGTTCTGTCTTTTCTTTCATTTCCCCCAGTAAATCAAGTTAAGGGTGTATTCGAAAAAATGCTTTTCCACCTTCAACAGCTCGAAATTTCCCGATACAATTTCAGACACATTTTAGGTAGATTTCGTAAGAAATACTACCTATTGCAATCGCACCAGTTTAAATATCTATCTATCTATCTATCTATCTATATATCTCACTTTTTTATGGACACAATAACTTCTATAATTTTTCACCAATCTCCACCAAACTTGTACATAAAATCAAAGGGGATAAAATCTTGGCTAAGTTCGTTAATGGGCAAAATCGGACCAAGGGGGTCCGAATAGGAGGCGTTTTTGTGAAAACCGAAAAAACGCCATAACTTCTTAATTAAAGTAGATATCGAATCGGTTTAAAGTTTATATTACTTCTTAAAAATGGGCCCAAAGTATATGCATGACAGATTTTTGATAAATTTAGAAGTGGGCTCAAGGGGCGAAAAAAACAGGGATTTTGAGAGAAAAAAATTCATAACTTCGTCAATTTTCAAGATATCAAGTCCAACTAAATTTTTTGTAAATGTTCTTAAAATTATCTAAAACTTTTGTATTTACAAGTTTTTGATAGGACCAACTTTTACCGACGAAAAAAATTAAAAACGAAAAGAAAAAGGGCGCTGAAAAGAGAGAAAAATCCATAACTCCGTCAATTTTTAAGTTATCAAATCTGATTAAATTTATTTTACATTTTCTTAAAAATATCTACAACTTTTATATTGACAAGTTTTTCATAGGATCAATTCGTATAGCAAAAAGAAATTAAACAAAAATAGGAGTTGGAGAAAAAACCTCAAATCCAAACTGCTTATATTCTGACTCATTTTTAAATTCATTTTTGATTCTAAACGGATCCAAATGGTAGATCCTCTTATTTAGAAACTGTATAAAGTGACGCATTGGTCAATTTTCTGATAAAGACATAATATATTTCAAAAAAGACTACCAAAAAGGGTATTTTGAACAGAATTTCCGAAAGTCATCCGGACTGAAAATTGAAAGAAGTATTCAAATAAGAAATTGCGTTTTTTTCTGACTCGTTTTTAAATCCATTTTTGCTCTCAAATGCATCCAATTTACAGATCCTCTTATTTAGGAACTATATAATGTGATGCATTGATCGGTTTTTTTATAAAGACAGAATATATTTTAAAAAAGGCTACCAAAAAGGATATTTTGAACAGAATTTCCCGAAGTCTTTGTGATTTGAAAATTTAAGGAAATTTTCACATAGCAAATTGCGTTTTTTATGACTCGTTTTAAAATCCATTTTCGCTCTCAAACGCATCCAATTTACAGATCCTCTTATTTAGGAACTATATACTGTGACGCATTGGCCAGTTTTTTGATAGAGATAGAATATATTTTTTAAAATGCTGTCAAAGTGAGTATTTCGCACAAAATTTTTCGAGCAATCATGAATAAAGAATTAAGTATGCATTCAAACAACAAATAGGTTATTTTATGACTCATTTTTAAATTCAATTTTTTTCTCAAATGCATTCAACTGACAGTTTTTTGTTATTTAGGAGCTGTATAATGTACTGTTTTGGTCGATTTTTTTAATAAATTCAGAATCTATTTCAAAATATGTTGTCAAAACGGGCATTTGAGCTGAATTTTTCTTAAGATGATTCTGATAAAACCAGTTTTTTCAGAAAAATGAAATTAAAAATTTTTCATAAACGGCCAAATGAAGTTATTAAACTGGGTTTATCTCTAATCATATATATATATATATATATATATATATTTTTTTTGTTGAATTGAGCACTCTTCGAAATCTACCTCCGCCTATAGGCCCAGCCGACAGGGATTTTTAAAAGTAGAATAATGAAACTTGTTGAGGGGATTTTTGAAGAGACGTACAAGGTGCCGTGTGATGTATTTTTACGCTCAATTCATTAGAATTTGATTTATAAACAATTATCTTCTCAGTATGACCTTTTTTTTTTTGTTCACAGGTCTCCCGCTAGGGGAAAATCTGTTCAAAATGCCGTTTTTGATTGCTTTTTTTGCAATATTTTCTGTATTTATCAAAGAAGTGACAATTACGGCACCTTGTGTACTTTCCTAATAAGAGATATTGAGAGTTTCGTGTATTTGAGAGCAATAATGAAGTCAAAAATAAATCCGAAAATAAGCAGTTTGAATCGAAATACATCCTTACAGATGTCCCACAATTGGCCAAGGCTGTAAAAGAAAGACACTACCATTGTGTAGCACCACCATACTCACCAATTCCTGAAATGTTACGTAAATCTAAAGATGAAAATTTTAAAATAATTGGGCAAGACATTCAGACGAATAACATAAGGATTCAAGGAGTATTCGATGATTTTTATGACGATAGATACGTGAAAAATATTGCTCTGATGGGCGAAACTGTAGAAATTGAAATGATAAATATAGGGCGAAAATTCGTCTCTCAAGATCATTTCTTTGCCAGTATGTATGGAATGCCTATCCGAAAAGGGTTTTGTTGCAAGAAATTGGTAGAAAATTTCGTTCACACATTGATGGCCTCGGGAATGTATTCCAAGTGCCATAACGATAAATCATTTAACAGAAATTTAAAAAGACAATCGAAACTTGAAGAAAAAGACACCAGAAAAAGAGTTTTAACTCTTACAGATGCTGCTGCTGCGTTTATATTTTTAATATTTGGTCACATAATTTCCTTTTTAGTTCTTATCGTAGAAATAGTGTCAAATCGTATGAAGAAAAAATATAAAAAGTCAAATGAATATCGCATGCAAAGAAGATTCTAACTAAGTAGCGATGGAAGTTTTATAGTAATCGCTCAATTATTGTATAAAAAAAACTCTTATTAAAATGTGTTGTTGTTATATTGTGTTGTAAGAAATTGTTTTATAATTAGTGCTGCACTGAACAGTACTATGCATTTTAGTCTGGGAATACCGCATCGCAGTAAAATTTAAAAAGTGTGGGATGTTATTCGGTACTTAAAATATAGAACAGAGATGTTACAGTCACATTTTATTGTAGACGACACAACACATAACACATTATATACAAATCGCAAGACGAGCGCAACTCAATCAATTGAATATTCATAAAAATTACTTAGCACAAAGAACATCTCTAAGAGAGATGTAAAGCGAACATACATCCCAATCTTACATCTTAACTGCAAACTCAATTACTTCACTTCATTTCATGTCTTTTTAGAAAAGGAAGGCAAAATATCTCCGGATATTTTGCCGAAGGTGGCAATAGCGCCACCTATAGATACTATAATTTAGGGAAGGCAGTCACCCTGTTACAGCCTCCCCCTCTGGTTCCGCGAACGTCCCGGTGTGGAACCAGTAACTTTCTTTGGTGGCCTACCGCGTTTCTTAATGGGTGCGACAGGCACTAATGACAGAGTCATTACATAGTTTTAAGGCAGAAGTGTGACATGTAGCAAGTGGATCATTTGGACTGTCCATACTTGCTATGACAAAAGTGGTGGGTGATTTTTGAGTTAAAATGATGTAAGGTCCATCACGTTTAGGCATGAACTTCGACGTTTTGTTGTTAGAGGCTTTACTTACTGGATGTAAGTCAACCCAAACTTTGTCTCCTGGAACAAAACTCTGTACCGGTTTCCGACTACGGTCAGCAAATTTTTTCCTCTGATCTTGCTTAGATTCAACTTTGTCTTTGATTTCTTTGGTGAATTTTGCGAATTTCTTGAGATATGGAGTAATCTCAGGCACAAAATTATCATTTTGAATTACAGCACGAATGTCATGCTGAACATCATCCGTTGTTCTCAATTCTCTTCCAAACTGCAAGAATGCTGCTGTTTCTCCAGTAGTGTCACACTTAGCAGTATTTAGTGCAAAACGGATTGTTGGAAGCTTCTCTTCCCAAGAGCAGTGATCATTTTCTACTAATACAGCTAATCTCGGCTTGAGATCTCTATTTTTCCTCTCCACAGGATTAGCCTGGGGATGGTATATGGGAGTTGGATTTTGTTTGATACCTAAAAGAAAACAAAGTTGTTGCATCACACTACTAACAAATTGGGGTCCGTTATCACATATTATACGTCTCGGTAGACCATATCTAAGGATAACTTCTTCAAGCAACGTAGTTGCACACTGCGCTGCAGTAGCATGTGTAAGGGCAAACAATTCCACCCATCTTGTAGCACAGTCTTCTACTATAAATATCCACCTTTTACCGTTTTTACTTTTTGGTAAAGGGCCAAAAAGATCAATTGATAGAACTTCAAATCTTTGTGAATACACTGGTGTTTGTAACAAACCGGATGGTTTTTGATTAGAAGACTTATACCCATTGCATTCAGCACAATTTTTGACATAATTTGCAATGTATGAACGCATTCCAGTCCAATAATACCTTTTGGATATTCTATTTAACGTACCTTCAGCACCATAGTGACCAGCTGTAGGTAAATCGTGGTGTTCTTTTAAAATTTTCTCCCTTTCATCTGATGGGACAACTAGTTGAGCTTCTTCTGATTCCGAACTTGGAGAATACCTGTATAAAACTCCTTGATTCATAATATAACCGCGATCAGTCCAGTTAGTATAGTCAAGAGTTTTTTCTTCATCTTCGAAACTTTTAATAATTTTCTTTAATTCTTCATCTTTCATTTGTTCAGCACGTAAATCACTTGATGATTTAGAAGGAATATCAACTACTATAGCGCAAATATCACAACTTTCTTTACTGGTGTGATCACAAGCAGGACGAGAAAGCATGTCAGCTATGACGTTAGCTTTGCTTTTGGCTAGAAGATCCTCAATTTGGGTTTTCAACAATTCTTTCTTTGCTTGTGATAACTTGTAAGGAGGTAGTGATTTAGGACGATGTTCTCTAGTATTTATATGATGTTCGACGACGGGTGTTGCTTCTCCCCCCTGGTCGAAAGGTATTGGAAAAATTTTCAGGTGAGTCATTAAACCTTTTTCTTTGTATCTCAGATAGATGCTGACCTTCTGTTTCTCTTAACATAACCGAGTTAACTGTGGCAGTTGGTGCTGAGATTTCAGGCGTCGTAATGAAAGGATCATCAGAAAAGGGAATTTTACGTTTAGGATTGTTCTGGAAATACCAACTTTGGCTTCTCATGTCTAGCACGATCCCCATTTTATTTAAAAAATCTATGCCTAACAATGTTCTATTTCCTTGGGCTTCGGGTAAGGCAAAAATCGTTGTACTAGTTGTACGACCTTCTATTTCAACTGTGATTGTTGCTTGAAGAACGTTGGTTTCTTTTCGTAGTCCATCAGCAAGTGTTATGCTTACACCGGTGTCTTCGAACACAGTTCCTTGGTCACACAGAATCTTGTATAACATTTCCCCAGCAATGCAATGAGTAGCTCCTGTATCTGCGCAAGCAACCCCTGTAACACCATTTACCTTTATGTATAACAAAGGTGTTGCTTGAGTATTGACAGAACAAGATTTGAGATGAAGGGAACGAAAATTTGCTGATTGCGTCTGCGTAGAAGTAGATGGAGAACAATTAGGACATTTGGCTTTGACAAAACCTTGTTTACCACAGCCATAACAATTTATAATCGGACGCTTATCATTGTTTTCGTATCTTGAATTTGTATATTTTGAAGTAGAATGATTATTTTTATAATTTGAAAAATGTTCGTTAGTTTCATGTTTGGGTGTTTGATTTTTCCAGAACTCTTGACCATTTGAATTTTTCGGCAAAACATGTTTCTGCGCTTCACGCGTTTTTGGATAACTTGCTGACTTTTGAGAAGAAGGTTTAATGTTTTCGTAAATGTCTAGCTTTTCAGCCAACACGACAGGATCATTTAACTTGTCCCAACCATCTAAATAATGATTTTTATATTCATGTGGACACTTTTTCTTAATCTGATCAGCGATTATTAGTTCAGTTAGTTTTTCAAATGAATTGATTTCTAATTCGGATAACCAACCCTCAAAATAATTTCTACGTTCAAAATAAAAATCCTTCTAAGTAGAATTTTCTCTTTTTTGATGTCGGCTAAATAATACTCTAAATTTTTCTGCTGTCAACTTAAATCTTTTAAGCAATATGTCACGAATATAAGAATAATTTTTGAACATTTCTTCTGGTTCTCTGGCGATTAGTTTACCAATGTCGTTCGGAAGTACGGCAATTAATTGAGAAACCCAAAATTCTTTGGAGACATTAAGCATTTTCATTTGACGTTCAAACATTGTCAAAAACAAAGACATATCATCCTTTTCAGGAATAAATGTTGGCAAGATATTTTTAATATCTATACGCATCTGGTCTATTTGATTTTGTGGTACTGTTGTCGCGGTAGGGTTTTGAGCATGTAGCTTAAGCTTTTCTAGCTCATATGCTCTTTCCTCTGCAATACGTTTATCCTGAATCATTTATTGTTCTGCAATTTCTTGTTTTTTGCGATCTTCCACGATAGCCATAAATGTCTCTTTAACAAATTGTTCGTCGTCTTTAAGCAGTTGACACTTCATAATTTTCTCACGTAAGACTGATAGTTTATCATCTTTATCTACATCTAACTCTAATTCTGTGCCCAAATTAAACAAATCGATTTTTTTTCCTTTAGAAAGAAACGCCATTTTTCCCAAATTGTTGTTGATATTGTTGATTTATGCTTAAATTAGAAAACTATTAGATACGTGACCCATTAAATAATAAGAACAAAATGACTACCTTCCCCTTACAGGTAAATAAAACATGTAAATATGGATAAATTTCATAAATAAATGTTTAAAAAAATGCAGGAAATAATTTAAAACATACTAAAATATACCACTAATTTAATCATGAGCTCATGAAAATATTTAGAAGAAATATTATTCTACGTTAAAATTCAACCTTTTTACCAAATTAGCTTACCAATGACATAAATCATTCATTTTAAATATATGAAATATTATAGGTAATTCATTGCGAAATAATTATCAACCACACATAAATATGAAAACAACTCGAAATATGAATAAAGAACTTACTTTACATCTAAAAAATAAACAATATACGAAATAATAAAATTTATCAAAATCATTTTTAAACTCTGTGCACAGATTAAAAAACAAAAACAAAATTCACTTACTCAGAATCCTTGCTTTTAAAAACAATATCAAAAGAAATCACTTTCAATTTCAGAAAACTAATGTTTCTTAATAATCTTATTCAAAATCAACATAAAACAAAACAAACAAAAATTATATAAATATATGAAACAGCGTTTGTCTTAATAAATAAAAGAAAATGAAAACTTTTTTCCGCACCTGGCCAGCAAAGAAAAAAGAGAAAGAAAGAAACAATCAAAAAAATAATTTCAACTTTTACCGGTAAAAAAACAAATAAAATAAAAATCTATTTTTAGATAAAGATTGTCGATGATTCACATAACAATTAAAGCACGCAGAAGTAAATAGGTATCGAACACTTCTAAGGACAAAATCAGATTATAATTAGAATGCTTTAAATGACGAAATAAAGAAGTTTCAATCACAAATTAAAACTAGAAGATATTTTGTTGCTTATGAAGACTGAAGAACATTATTTATTGTCATGTCGACAATATTTTTCAATTATTTCCAATGTGAAGGGTACGGATTACCCTTTTTGAATGCATGTTCTTGCTTTTTTGTCAGGATGACGCACTTAAAACACACAATTGAAGAAGAAGAAAGCATTGTTAAAAATAAGAACAGAAGCTTGATTCATTGTAGATTTGACAACACCTTTAAAATGGGTACAGATTACTCTTTTTTTTTTTATACTTTCTTGAATTTTGTCGCGATGATACTACCACACATAACTGATATTAAAGAAATTAGCACAAAACTGGAGTATATCTTGATACTTGATATTGCACATTATATAATAGAACTTTTTGGAAATCACAGGATGAATTGTTCTTGACGAACACGGCACTTGAGAACACAAAATTTCCTTTATTGCCGAGGTGACAATAATTTAGAAGTGGGTACTTTAAATATAATTTTTGGAATTTTTGTCAGGATGACAGCAGCGAACTTGACACAAAGACTTTGAAAGCACAAAAATGTTCCGAAAGAACTCCATTTTACGTTGGGCGCCAGTATGGGATGTTATTCGGTACTTAAAATATAGAACAGAGATGTTACAGTCACATTTTATTGTAGACGACACAACACATAACACATTATATACAAATCGCAAGACGAGTGCAACTCAATCAATTGAATATTCATAAAAATTACTTAGCACAAAGAACATCTCTAAGAGAGATGTAAAGCGAACATACATCCCAATCTTACATCTTAACTGCAAACTCAATTACTTCACTTCATTCCATGTCTTTTTAGAAAAGGAAGGCAAAATATCTCCGGATATTTTGCCGAAGGTGGCAATAGCGCCACCTATAGATACTATAATTTAGGGAAGGCAGTCACCCTGTTACAAAAGTACATTAACAAGAACATTACAAAGAAGATTTTTTTTTTCGATTCATCCTGGACCAAATTTCACATTCAGTGTATGGTATGAAATTTATGCTAAAAGATTCATGAGGAAACGTACACATCTTCAGTACACTGTTAAAACTAATGGTGACGCATTGCACCTTTTAAGGGTGAAAGGCTTGTATCACTGGTGACACCCCTAAAAGAGCCAAAATAGCACCTTTAATTAGGGTGAAAAGATGGCACCCTTGATCCAGAGTGCCAAATGATAAAAAATATACTAACCGATATTCGGCCCTCGATGGATTCGAACGCAGAACGTCTGATTAGAAGCTCAGCGCCCTATCCACTCGGCCATCAAGCTCACCTTCAAAGTCTCCCTGAAATGTTCATATGTCCTGAAATTCAAAGGTTGCTTTATATAAAAAAGCTCGCCAAAAGTTAGCCATCCGAATTTCTAAACAAAATTGGGATAACGTATAGCGGTGATAGTCATCGTAGGAAAAAATTGCTGTGTTGATCCACCAGTCACAGAGAGTTGAAGTGCAAGGATACACGTTACAGAGCATGCGCAAATGACTAAGGGGTGAAAATCTTCCAACGGTATGCATTTCGCGGCACCCTAATTAGCGTGAAACACCCAATGGCACCCCAAACACATTTTCAAGCCCGCTGGTGCCAAGTGATTTAACCTTTTCACCTCTGGGCGACAAATGCAACCGGTTCATCACCTTTATTTTTAACAGTGTACATAAAAATCATTTGAGATCGGCTTCTTCTCATTTTTCTGTCCGAAATAGTACTTATTCATTTGCAGACAAGCTAAGATATAAATACGACAAATAAAAATAGCGAGCGGCGACAAAATTCGCCATTCTGTCCTCGATGTTTTTTCTTTTATTTATAAATTCGAAGATACTTAACATGTTGATAATGAAATTTCAGAACTTCCGTGCCTGCATTTCTAAGAATCATTCATTTTCATTTTTTTCAGTTTCATTTTTTTTTTTTTTCTGTATTTCTAAATTTATTTGAATTGCATTATTGTTATTCTTTAAAAAATTTACTAATGATTCTAATGGTACGTGAAAAATTAACCTATAACAAATAATAAATTTTCTCAAAAGAAAAAAAAAAACTAATACATCAATATTAATTTTATTTAAAAAGCATGTTTTAGTAATTATTTACACTATTATAATTGACAATTTAATTATTGAGTTTCTTTGTTTTATTGTGCATACCCATGGAGGAATGAGATAGGTGGGGTGGAAGTATTATGTCTAGGGGTGATGCTAAAAAAGTAACCCTACATTAAGTACAATTAAGTACCAACAAAACCACGTGCTTTGATACGCCTATCAATTGTAACAGGTTTAAACATGTATTTTTTTTCTCTCGATTTTTAAAAAAGAACTAATTTATCGCTTCACCGGTAAGAATTTATCTTATGTGTTTTAAATATCAATATAGAAATGTCTTTTAACGTTTTGCTTGAAAATATAACATTCTTTTGTTAGTATCTTAAAATCGTTTGCAGTCAGAAATCTATATTTCAGATTAATATTTATTACTTAAGTTTTCATACATGATTTTAAAAGAATGTTTTCATTATTATATTTTAAATATTTATTTACATGCAATTATTAAGTCATAAACATTTTTCATCTACGTTATAAAGTATTTAAAATTACATTAAATTAGAAAACTTTTAGCAATACAATTTTTACTTCGTATCAAATGTTTTTAATATCTTATTTAATTTCAATTTGACATTTAATTATTGCTAATTTTCCAATTTCAATTATTTTAAAAGCAAACATTTATTTTAATAAATAATAGAACAAAGACCATTTTTAAAAAATTGCTATTTCTTATTAAAATATGCTTCAGCTGTAATTCATTTCTTTCAATTCGTCTTATTAATACAAAATCCTTTCCTTTTTTGGATGCTTTCCGATTTTCCAAAGCTTTTGTTTAGAACATAAAAATTTGAGCGATAAATGTTTCAAATTGCAAACCTTTTTTGGGGCTCACTTCACCTCCACCTATCTCATTCCTCCATGGTGCATACCATTAAAAAAGTAACCATGTCGAACATTTTGGGATTTACTCACTAAGGATAAATGGTAGCAGCTTGCAACCCAGGTTACCATAATCTATCGAGGTCACGGAGTCACGTGATCGAGGTAACTACCCTGGAAAAGTCAATGCGTTTCGCGCTTTTGTAGTAGACTCGAACATTTTAAATGGAATAGGATATTAAGTGTGTGATATTGAATAAAATAGGTATAAGTTGTTATAATTGTCATGTATGTTGTTATAGACATTTATTATTAAATTAGAACCACTTTACCTGCAGCAGATAAGAACAAAGAGTGTTTGATAAAATGCTATTTAATTTTATACTGGTGGTGTCGCCTAGCAACCAAAATGTACCAAATTATATCAAAATGTAAAAAGTTTTCTGTGCAAACGATAAATTGTGAGTGAAATACATTATATTTTTATTTCTACAGCTTTTACTTAAGCTGTGTGAAAAAATATTCTTTTTGTTTTTTGAGTTGTGATTCGAATGTTTTTAAAGAAAATATGTGTTAAAATATTACGGTTTATAATGGAGTTGGGATTTTTTTGTTAATTTATCTATGTTCGAAAGAAACTGAGGTTTTTTTTTTTTTTTTTTTTTTTTTTTTTTTTTTTTTAAATGAGAATAAATTGTTTAAAACGATGGATGTGCATTTAATTTAGAGTTGAAGTAAAAAATTGATAATAATTTCGAACATTAGTTAACCAAACAGTGATTTTACAGCCTAATTATCTTGTGTCAAACTTTGAAGTGTTTAAACCTTTATTTTTAAAGTTAATAATTTGAAACTGAGCCACGGAAAATACTCTCATTATCTACTAGAAAAAAATGAGAGAAACTTTATTTAACTATTTTCAGTTTATTTTTGATTATTAGAGTAGCTGAATCAGAATGCTTAAAAAAATAATTTGCAAACAACGATGAAAAAAAAAAAGAATAAAATAATAATTCATTTATCAACTAATCTTTTTATGTGTATTAATTTTTGTATTTTTGAGAAGTTGTGTACCATTTTTTAAAAAAATATTTTTATAAATATTGCTTTCTTTCATATTATTGCAAATTCTTTTCCTCTTATCATATTTATGCAATATTCTAATAATTGGCTACAATTTACTAGATGTTTCTTTTTCCCCTTACCAGAATTTTAAATGCATCATAAGTTGTTTTGTATTTTTTACTTTGAGTCTACTTTAAAAAAAATAATTAATTAAACTAAATTGAATGAATACAGTTAAAAAAAATTAAATAACAAAGAGAATTTTAGCATATTTTTTAGAGAATAATTTAAGCACTAAACAATTAACTATGCTATACCATTAGTAACATATTATTAAATAACCTGGATGAAAAGAAATTCTTTTAATAACATACAGGGTGAGTCATAAATATCGAAACAATAGGCTATCTCCTTAAATATTGCCCCTAGACCCATACTTCCAATTGCAAAGTTTAATCAAAAAAGGTAAATTTTTTGATAAGTTGCAACTCCATGGAGGGTCTATTTTAAAAAATACGAAAATTAAATTTTTATACGACCCCCAGAGGATAAAACTTCCAATTAGAAAAAATTTCCTTATCCATTCCTGAATCGAAAAAAAAAAAAAAAAAAAAAAAAAAAAAAAAAAAAAAAAAAATTTCATCTTGATATCAACAAATCCTTGAAAGATATTAAAATCCAAAATTTTCCAAAATTCGTGACTTACACTACTTAACCCTTTCCGGCGCACTACTCTTTAAAGTTGGAATTTAAAGAAAAAAAAATTTAGGCAGTCTATTTAGGCCTAGAGGAGTACACGGGTATCGTTTTGTAAAGATTGCACTAACCATTTTAATTATACAGCTGTTGCCGAAGTGGTAACCTCCCATAAGTAAAGCATTGATAAGCGCAGGGAGAAGAGCATTGCTGTGAAGCGCGTATTACAGTAAAACATTTTACCTATTATTTAAAAACAGTTGAGTTTGATCTCTGTGGTGCTGCCATCTAGAACTCATAAGAAAGATTTAAAGTAGCCATTAGAGTTGTTTTTGAAATACTCATGGAGTTTCTGTGTCTCTAAACAGGGGGAACGTTAGGTGTTGCCCACCCGGCAACACTGCGCGTTAAGGGGTTAAGCATACCTCTGAGCGCAGCGTTAACAGCTCATTTGAAATACAATTTAGGGATCGATCATTAATTTACGCATTATTAAATGTCGATCCAAGACAATACTTTAACTTTTAGGTATAAAATAAAAGCGCACAGGTTTTTGCTTTAAACTTCCTTGAAATATGCTAGATGTCTGCAATAACTCAAGCTTGGCGCCAGGCTCGTAACTGGCACAGACACTTTGGCTGGACCGGCTTATTACACACTTATTAAAAGTGTTATTAAATTAAATGATAATAATTAAACTCTCATTAAACGTGTCTTTAAAACTTATTGCCGAGGGCAATAAGTTTAGTAAGAATAGTAATAGCGATAATGACACTTCTATTAACTGAATTATATGGAATATATTTTAATGTTAATGGAAACATATTTTAATAAATTAAACAGAAATATTTTCAAAAATCTAGTTTTACTATTCAGCTTCAAAATTTATGTGATTTTAAACCTATCATTGCTTTTTTCTATCTTTACAAGAGAAAAGTATTGGATTCATGAAAATTTTGAATTCCGGTTTTCGACGGATTCACACGTTTTAGGGCTCAGAGATACCGAAAAGCATGTTTTTACAAAATGTCTGTCTGTGAATCACTGCTCCTGTATCTCTGCATATGACATAAATTTTGTGAGCGCGCTATCTCAAGAACTAATCCACGGAATTTAATAAAAATTTATATTTACTTAGTCCTTGATATAAATTAGTGCTGATTAGTTTTTAGTATGAATCGCTTAACAGGCGATCCTATTGTTCAGGCTTTTGTGCGATTTCCGCGATAGCTGTATCTCCAGAATTAATGCAAAGAATATCATCAATTTTCAGATTCATTTAGTCCTTGACATGAATTGATGTTGTTTATATTTTGTTGTAAATAGCTCCACGTGTGGTGCTGCAACACTGAATTTGTTACGATTTCTGCAATAGCTCTTCCTTAAGAACTAATGCAGGAATTTTCATAAAAAGTCAGTTTCAGTTACTTCTTAACATGAATTGGTTTTGTTTACGTTTTTGTATCAATCATCTTTCGGGTGGCCTGTTATAATGAATTTTGTATAATTTACACGATTTCAGGGATATCAAGTACTAATGCACTGAATTTCGTATCCTCAGAGTCCTCCGATTGCTACATCCGAGTAGTTTATTTATTCCAAACGGCATTAAAAAAAATATATATATATATATATATGTATTCGAATGTTAAAGTCTAAGAGTATAACGTTTCTGTTTCGCATTTTTTTTATGCTAAGCTCCCACTAATATTTCGTTATAAGTGTATTTAATTGATCAAGGTTTAATGCGTTCGAACCAAACATCTTTTAAGAAATTTAATTGAATAATTTCAACTTAAAACGCTTAAATTAAATATGCCTAAGATTCATTAAAAACTTGTTCTTGTTTTAAAGTGGATAATTGATTCGCAAGTTAAACAAAATTTAAAATGTATTTGTAGTTGAACTGAAAACTGTACGTTAAACTCTAAAAAAGTATGTTAAAAGTAGGTTTAAATCAACTGACGCATTTAAATAGTAATTAAAGAAGGCGAGAATGGCAAAACTTAAACAAAATGTGGAATCGAAACAATACAAGACGGAGTTAATCACCTAGAAATTTTTAAAAAGCATTTAAACGTTAAGGGCCCATCTTTGTTTAAAACTAAATGCACTTTTCTGCATCAGATGTTTTTATTTCAGTATTTCTCATTTTTAAACCGACATAAGTCAATAACCTTCGATTACGGCAATAGTCCCGCTAATTCAATAGTTTTTTAACACCTCAAAAAAATGCTCAACGCGCCGAAAGAAGTTTTCACCTCAGAAAATTTGCTTTTAAAAATATGATTTGTTTACAGAAAATTGTATTCTTTTTAAATTGCTATTTTAAATACTTTTATTTTTAAAAATTTTTATTTAAAATGCTGAATCAAAATTGAAAAGTAGACTTTTTCATTTAATCAAAAGAAAAAAAATCATCGCAACAAATAATATTTTAAGTTATGACAATTTTAATTTACTCTAAATTAAAAAAAAATATTTTATTAAGAAAGTTTATGATATGATAATGCTTACAAATTATGTGGTTAACTATCACAAAACATTCCAAATTCTAACTCTAAATAAATAAAATAAATGTTTCCTGGGCAACTTACAGCAACATTGTTTCTTCAATTACACGCATTTCAATTTGTGTCTCATCCCTTAAAACTTCACGATTCATTAAAACGTCATAACTCTCTCAGTTTTGAAGATATCAAGATGAAATTTTTTTTGTTCAATTCAGTAATGGATAAGGAAAAATTTTCTAATTGGAAGTTTTATCCTCTGGGGACAGTATAAAAATTTAATTTTCGTATTTTTTAAAATAGACCCCCCATGGAGTTGCAACTTATCTTATCAAAAAATTTACCTTTTTTGATGAAACTTTGCAATTGGAGGTATGGGTCTAGGGGCAATATTTAAGAAGATAGCCTATTGTTTCGATATTTATGACTCACCCTGTATATATATATATATATATATATATATATATATAGTACCATATTATGTATTTGATATGGCACAAATATGGTATTATTAAAACTGTTTTTCCACAATCGTATTGCAAAGAATAATTTTTTAATTGTCATTTTCCAGCATAACATTTATAGTTTAATTTATGTGCATAATTTATTCTCTATACACAAATATTGTGTTGCCCCAATCATGGTTTAATTCAATTGATTTTATTTCCTTACCCCCTTCCCCCTTTTTAAGAGCAATTACAGTATTTCTCGCTTTTTTCATAATTTATTTTTCCAAGTTGTAGAAGTAAATTATTTCTTCTTTTAATACAGTCTGTTTCCTATGCTCAACGTAATAAGTTGTGCGACTAAAGTCATGTTTATATGCGTACATAAAAAATTAGCATGCATTAAAGCGCATATCTGGTTTTCTAAAGAGTTGTCTTAAAACATAGTCAACACCTATAAACACATGAAAACTACATGGTACAACTAATAGAAATTAAAATATATTCCACATTTAACTTTTTTTTTTTTTTTTTGAATTAGATTAAAAAAAAATAATAATAACATAAGAGGCTCTTAAAATATTGTATTGTGTTAGAGAATTTTTTTTTCTTTTTGATTTTGCAGATTATTCTTTAACAAATCGATAAAGAATACCCACGATAAGAAATTGAATAGAAGGATATCCTAAAATTGGTCCCACTAACTACATTTTACTAACGTCAGTGCATCTTTTCTGTAACATTTAATGGAAAAAAAAATGTTCACTTGATTTTAAGGTAAATGCACTAATGCCATGTGAGGTAAATGCCATGCGCGTATAATATTTTTACTTTAATCTATCTTTAGAAGAAGATCGTATTTTATTCGTGAAAATTTCGAATTCCCGTTTTCAACAGATTTACTCGTTTTAGGGGTCAGAGATTCCAAAAAATATGTTTTTACAAAATGTTTGTCTATGAATCTGTCAGTATGTCTGTGAATTTGTCAATCTGTCTGTTTGTCTGTGACATAAATATTGTGGGTGCTATGTCTCAAGAACCAATGCACCGAATTTCCCAAAACTTTATATTCACTTAGATTTTTATCTAAACTGGATCTGATTAGTTTTTGGTGTATATCCCTCAGCAAGTGGCGCTGTTTTGCTGCCTTTTTTCTCGACTTCCACAATAGCAATGTCTCAAGAACTAATTGACGGATTTTTACAAAATTTCAGATTAGTCTTTGATATAATATGATTTTAATTACATTTTGGTGTAATTTGCCCAACAGGTGGCGTTGCAATGCGGCGGTATTCAGGATTATCGCAATAGCTCTATCTCAGGAACTCATGCACGAATTTTCATCAAACTTCAGATTCAGTTAGACCCTGATATAAATTAATTTTTGGAGTGAATCGGTCAATAGGTAGCCCTTCTGTACAGTTTTTTTTTTTATGATTTTTGCGATAATTCTATCTCATATACTTTTACATGGACATTCGTCAAACTTCGGATTCAGTTAGAACTTGAAATAAGTTGATGTAGATTAGATTTTGATATAAAACTAAGTGTTAATGTAAATAATAAATAAGGAAGCGTAATTTGATGTAAACCAGCGTTACCTAACCGGTGTCGCTGGCATGTTCCATTTTTTTTAAACGTATTAACGTAAATGAGATAGTAAAAAATTTTGGGATTGCTACAACCGACTGGTTTAAGTTAGAAAAAAAAAAAAAAAAAAAAAAAAAAAAAAAAGCTCACAATTCATTTCTGGAAGAACGAGTGAAAGAAATTTGATTAAGTAATATCCTTAAATGTTAACTTTTCATATACTGTTTTTAATACTTGTTTATTTTTTTCTGTTAATACATTTATTTATTTTCTAGAATGTCTTTAAAAGAATGTTTTTTGCCGAATTCTTGAGTGATTTCATTAGATAAATTTTTATTTAGAATGTTATTTCTTTGATATTATGTTTAACTTTGACTTAAACTGCTGCTGATATACTTTACAGCATTGTAAGTAATTTTATACATAAGTTGAAAATTTAAAAATTGCATATTGTAATGATTTTGAGGGATGAACTGCTTCTTGTATATTGTTTCTTAAACTGTACCGAAAATGGTCTTGTGGTCCTACTGCAAAAGCATATGTCTTTTTTTTTTCTTTATGTATGCACACATGCTTATATGGGTGGTTCTCAAAATAGGGGACAATTTATGTCTTTCGGCATACAAAAAAAATTGAGAGGTTTTCTGTCATGTTTTTACATTTAGATATGTTTGTCTTAATATTATTCATTATTTGCACTCAAGAATTACTCACTTTTTAGTTAAAAACACCTTAAAATAACAGAATAAATGTTCAAAATGTCATTAGCATGGATGTCCACAGCAGCTATGCCTTGTATATACTAGCTTTTTCAAGAGTTAATATCATGTTTATAAAAAAAAAGAAACAAATATTATTATTTCTTTAAATTAATCAAAGAGAGGATTTATCCAATAAATTTCTTTTTAAAAATAAAATTATAGTATATAAAAAAAGAATTAAAGTTTGTCCTCCATATTCTGTTTTCAAAACAAGGTCATACTATAACAGCTGGTTATTAATCAAAATTTCATTTTCACTTATGACAATAGTTTGAAAATATAAAGTTTCTCCATGGCAACAAGTAGCCATTTTATCCCAGCCTGAAAATAGGAACATGTATTGTATTTTAAGAATAGAAGTTGAATATTAGGGGCGTACATCAATTGTAAGTCATTAGAATGGATAGTAATTTTCATGTTTATTTTATAATTAAAATTTTTATTTTGCTTATTTGCATAGGACTTTTGTGTTTTAAAAAGCCCCAGAAAGAACTATTGCATTGTAGTTATATAATGGCTCATAATCTTATTTAAATTAAAATTTGTCATTAGCATGGACAAATATCTGTGTCATTAGCATGGTTTTTCTGTCCATGCTAAAGACTCCTATGTGCATAAATGTAACCATTGCTTATATTGTATCTTTTATAAAGTTTAATTTTACATATAAATTTAGGTATTACATTTATTATCCCTAAAATATGCATTAAATCTGTCAGAAAATCATTAAGACAGCTTCTTACATTGTTAGTGTCAGAATGTTGCTCATGTAAAGAAAGTTTGCTCTTTGGTAATGTTTTTATTCTCCTTATATGTATATATGTAAAAATGGAAAACATTTGCTGAAAAGGTGAAAAGGAAGGCTAATAAATATAGAAAAAAATATTTAAACAGGAAGAAATAAAAATTTCTTAATATATTTATTTCATGCAATTTGTTTTGTCATTAGCATGGCTCAAAAAATACTAATTATTTTTTTAAAAGTTATTTTTTAAATATTTAGCTCTGCTGACTACATGTAATGTATACCTAATACTATATTAACAACACCTATTTTTTTCAGAAATTTTGCTAACAGTAATTTTTTTAAGATTTCACTTTTGAAATCGTCCCCTATTTTGAGAATCACCCATATGTATATATGTGATAAACGTATGCTTTTATATGTAATATAAAATGTTTAAAAATCTGAACTATTTTATCGTGTTATGGAAGAAAAATTTCTTGTTTGTACAGATCACTCTTTAACAATTAGACAAAGAATATCAAAGATAAGAAATGAATAATGAATAGCAGGATATTCAAAAATTGGATGCAACTAGTTACATTTTACTAACGTCCGCGTATCTTATGTGTAACATTCAATGGACAAAAATGTTTACTTGAATTTAAGGTAAAGGCACTAATGCCTTGTATGCGTAATATTTTTTTAAAAATAAGATCACAGTCCATTTTTTAAAGTCGAGTGAAGAAATTTGATTAACTAATATCCTTAAATGTTAATTCTTCATATGCTGTTTTTTATGTTTTTTTTTTTGTTTTTTTTTTTTTTTTTTTTCTTAATACATTTATTTATTTTCTAGAATATCTTTGATTTTTTTTTTATTTTTTTTTTATTTTTTTTTTTTTTACCGAATTCTTTGGTGATTTCATTAAGAGATAAAGTTTTTCTTTAAAACATTGTTTCTTTGATATTATGCTTAACTTTGAATTAATCTGCTGTTGATATACTTTATAGCATCGTAAAGAATTTTATGTATAAGTTGAAAAATTAAAAATTGAGTGTTGTAATGATTTTGAGGAGTGGCCCGTTTCTGTTACATTGTTCCTTAAGTTGTACCGATGGTAGTTCTGTGGGACTACAATAAAAGCATATGTCTTTTTTCTTCTTCTTTATGTATGCTTATCAACAATGCTGTGGCAAAAACGAGATCCGAATAAACCTAGCACCAGTAAAAAGCATCTGTGGTAGGGCCGTTTCAGGGTTTTTGTGTTTGATTCCCGGCTTGGACATTTTTCATTGTATGCCTCCTATGCTTCGTTAACAATGTGATAAATCACGTATTAAACATTCTATAATTTCGAGCGTAATTCTCCTAAAGAAAAAAAAAATGTAAGCATTTCTGATCAATTTAATTTAATTTAAATGCTTTAAGTGATAAATTAAAATAACATAAAAAGATTATAGCTTGACATGTTTCATTGCTCTTACGGCAACATTTTCAAAAGCAAATAAAATGATAAAAAGGAATTTCCCGAAATAAACAGAAAAAATACACAAATCACGTGAACATGAGCATATAAAAATAAACTGGAAATAAAATGAATAAATATAATTGTGAGCGTGACATATTAGAAATTGCCTCCATGGAACTACCTAAAATATGGAAAGAAATGCTTCAAAGGTTTTTAAGACAATAATTTGTAATATGTCACGCTCACAATTATTTTTATTCATTTTATTTCCAGTTTATTTTTATATTCTCATGTTCACGTGATTTGTGTTTTTTTCTGTGTATTTCGGGAAATTCCTTTTTATCATTTTATTTGCTTTTGAAAATGTTGCCGTAAGAGCAATGAAACATGTCAAGCTATAATCTTTTTATGTTATTTTAATTTATCACTTAAAGTATTTAAATTAAATTGATATTTTAAAGTGATGTTTATATTATGTAGCATTTCTGATGTTAAGGCTGTTTTCAACTACTCCTCTCAACAAGCACAAAAAGTTTTGTCACATTTACAAATTCATTTTTCAACGAAAAGAATTAAATTGGAAGTCCGGAATATTAAAGGGATTTGGAATCGAACTATGTTTCTCATTTTGTGATCACTAAATTACCTATTGAGTTATAGGCGAAATTGATCACGTGACAATCACGTTTTCCACTCCAGTTTGACTGGGTTTTCTGCTTTTGTCGTAAATTAGATTCAAAATATCCACTTTGACAGTATTTCCTGAAACATCTGTTGCGTTTGCAAGTAAAAGAAATAAAATATGAGTGCAATTAGACAGTTTCTGAACATCAACACCTGCTAGTTTTATGCATTTCCGAACAAAAATAAATTGAAACTTATGTCATAAAGTCGCCCGTTTTGATGTAAGAACAACCTTAACTGAAACGTTAGTTTTGATTTTATTGTCGATTCAAAATATTTCGAAAAAGAACTCGATAGTTTTGTCCTGATTGTAATGAAAGTCTTTATACTCTATATGTTTTAAAATATATTTCATACAAAAAAAAAAAAAAAAAAAAAAAAAATGCAGGCCAGGATAATGACATTCATTTTCAGTGAATTCATACTTTAATTGCGAAAAATTATGTATAAAATACAGAATTTGTTACCTTCCTTATATATGTGTTTTATAAAGCATAAATATTAATTAGAAATTTTTAAAAAAAAAAATTAGAAAAAGATATTTATACAGTATACCAAAAGGACCTTCATTTTGCACATATCAGAACCAGGAAAATGACAATCTGAAATTCTAAGTCTTTTAATTGCTATTATTACGTTAGTAGAAAAGTAATGTCTCTTGAAAATATTTCTAAGGATAGTAGATTTAATACATGAAATTTCACATTACTATACTAAGCGTAGAAACCAACTTTAGTGAAAAATATCCAAGTCGGAAATCGAACCCGGAGCCCTCCAAGTGCTCTGCCATTTAAGCTACGAGGACGAGGCCCAGCTTAGCATTTCTCACTTTATACATATGTTGGTTAGGCTGCAATTCGCAGCACTAGATGGAACCGTCTTCATGAGCGCACAAACCTGCGGCGTAACATGAGACACCAAGAGACCCATTATCGGTAAGTTATATATATAATTGATATAAATGATTAAATGAATGAAAAGAAATTGCATTACATAACATTTAATAGAAATTTTACTATGTGGACTGCAATTTCCATATTTTTTTTTTATATTCACTCATAGCTCAACTTCTATTTCACCTCAAACGTACAACTAATTGCATATTTTATTTAGAAACCGCGTAACTATTCAATTTCCAAAAATCTATATAATAAAGGCCAAACGTATCTGTGCGTAACGCATACGTCATGTTTTGAATGGCAACACTTTCCGATGAAAATTCGGTTTTGCAATTTTCGCTATTGTAAACTTTTAAACTTCTAGACATAGCACGTTTTCAACCTTTATACCATTGTATAGAGAAAAAAATGCACTTTTAAATGCAGTTTGTTAGAAAACTGTATCTCAATTTGTTTTCGGGATATTAATTTTTTTGTAGTTTTTAGTTCAATTTATCTGACAGTGGCAACTTGAATACGCATTTATGTAGGAAATAAAGGGAAAAAAAGCAATAGAGTAAAAAAAGAAAAATAATAGAGATGCAGTTTGGTGGCTGGAGATGACGCCAAAAATGTAACCCTAAAATTCCCTGCATTGCATCAAACACAACCGCGTGCTTTCGCAAAAAAGGAAAACTTTTAGCGATACAGATTTAATTCATAATACAATGAAACGCTATTTTAGAATGATAAAATATAATCAGATCTTTTTCATTTAAAGAAAAAAATATGTTAAATAATTCGGTCTCTGTTCCACGTGATTCTTTTGTTTGAGTCGAATAAAATACTTAAATTGGAAAAATTGGAAAAATAACGCCCATCAAACCGTTTTAATCACATGCTGCACCTCCATTTATCTCTTTTCTCCATGGAAAATAACAGATCACTGTATATTTTAATTGTCATTTTTTCATAGCAACTGAAAAAAAAATAGTAATTAAAAACCTGTTATGTCAATATATCGTCGGCTATAAAACCCGGTGGATGTTGTTGGGTTTATTTCGTTTTTATCTATGAATTTAATTGACTTTTAGTTCGTTGTAAACTTATTTTACAAAAGATACATCAATTAACCTTTACGAAAATATATTTTAAAGAATATCTGTGTGTCATATTTTCTTAGTTGGTTTTAAAAGCTGAAAGAATGCAATTTTATTCTTTGGCAAAAACTTTGACTAATAAGTTCTATCTTGCGTCTAATACGGAAGCACCGATAATTTTCAAAGCTTTATATGACTACATAATTAATATTTTTTATGTAAAACTGCTGTTTGGAATTAGTTGGCAGTTTAAAAAGCATATTACGTAGGAAAAAATTATTAGACTTTTCAATTTTAAAAAAGTTTTTCACCTTTACTCTGTGACCCGGAAACCCCGGGTTCGGTGTACTAGTTATTTTAAAAGAGAAAGAGAGAGAGGGGGAGAGAGATTTTATGGTTTTCATAAATATTAAGCGATGTTTAAGCTGTTAGAAAATCACAAATGATTAGGAAAACAAATTAAAATTTTCCCTTTTGAGAATGTATTACTTCTTTAACGAAGTTGTTTGTTGTTTGTGTTTTATGTTAGGGATTTTTAAAAGCACATTTTTAAAGAATATTTTTGTTCCACAATGATCACTCATTATTTCTTCGCATTTTTATACTTTCTTCTTTAAATAGAAACACATTACGGGTGTCATTAAATCAAAAAGGACAACTTTGAGACATAAGTTTTCATTCCTTTTAGTTAGGAAATGCATGAAACTAGCGATATTGTTGTTCAGAAACTATCAAACCGCACTTATTTTCCAAACGCAATAGACGTTTTAGAACAAACCGTCAAAGTTGACGTTTTGAACCAAATTTCCCGACAAAAGCAGAAAAACCAGTCTAAAAAAGGAGGAAAATCGCGTGATCGAAATCGCTTATAACTCGATAGGTAATTTAATTATCAAAAAATGAAAAACTAACAAGGAAGGTCTCCATACTGGGCATACTCAGAATTTTATGAAAAGAAAAATACTGATTAAAGTACTTATGTATGTAATAAAGGATCAGTCAAAATTAGCAGCGGAATCACAGAAGAAAGTATGTAAAAAAATAAAATATTTTCGAATATTTGGCGTGAAAAGACGAAAGAGTAACTCGATTTGGCTAGCAGCCCTTTTCCTCGCCAAAAAGAAACGATTATAATGCAACTCAAAACTGTTGGATATTTAGAATGCGTGTAAATGGTATTTAATGAATTTAAACATGAACAATGAGAGACTTTAATATATTATATACGTATTATATTACATATATACTTTACTTGTTGAAATAGCTATTTAATTAATCACTGGGAAAAAAAGTTTACATACTTTTAAAAAAATCATATTGAGAAAAATTATCTTCATACATTTAAGCATATTTAAAAGTAAAAGTCAGATGTTTCCATAGCAACAAAATCTAATCGACAATTCTCAACTGGACATTGAGCTTGAAACAATTTTAATTAATTTTAATTATGAATTTCGTTTTAAATCTCAAATTTTGATGATTAAATTTGAATATAAAAACATATGATATCGATATAACAAAATTATACCTAAAACAAATTAAAATTTACAAAACTAAAATTATTTAAGCTGAATTTATCGAAACAAGTTCAGCATGAAACTTTTTTTTTTCATTGAAGTGTATTTGACAAAGTATTTTTTGAAATTACATTCCATCGCCAACCTACGATAAATTGCCAAATAACGAAATTTTCATTATTTTTTTACTGATACTGAATGGAGGTTCCGCCGAAATTTTTTTATTAACGTATGCATCTACACGAGAAGAACATTTTTTTTTCAGATTTATCGGGGTATGCAAGTATGGAGACCTTCCTTGTAAGTTCGATTCGAAATCGCTTCCTTAGTCAGACCTTCCAATTTTATATCTTTCTCTTAAAAAATAAATTTAAGGGAGAAAAACGCGTGATCACGCGATCGAAACCGCTTATAACTTGATAATAATTCAATTATCATAAAATGGAAAACAAAGTTGCATTCAAAATCGCTTCTACAGTCAGGTATTTCAACTTTATATCTTTCTGTTAAAAAATGAATTTGTAAATGGGTCAAAGCATTTTGCGCATGTTGAACAAAGCAGTTCAGAACAGCCTTAAGACAACATATACATAGACTGTGATTATTTTCTCTAATAGTACATGAAAGAAAATGATTTTTGAATGTATGTAAACAATTTCACTCTTTATACATTGCTACAACATTTATACCGTGAAATTAAAGCATACAAATAAAACATATGACATGGTTTTTACTACGTTTTATTATAGGATTCCTTCAATAAATTGGTTTGTATCATTTTTAAAAATATGCTTTTCACACACACACACTCAATAAAAGAGAAAGAAAAGAAAAGAAAGAAAAAAAATATGCTTTTCACACACACACACTCAATAAAAGAGAAAGAAAAAAAAATATGCTTTTCACACACACACACTCAATAAAAGAGAAAGAAAAGAAAAGAAAGAAAAAAAATATGCTTTTCACACACACACACTCAATAAAAGAGAAAGAAAAGAAAAGAAAGAAAAAAAAATATGTTTCGATTGACTAAACGATTGTTGATTTAATTATTACATCTATATTCATAAGCAAGATTTTAAAGAGAAATACTAGGAACACTTGGTTCATATTCAATAAGCACCCATAAAGTGAATTCTAAAATTACGTTTCATGTTAATTTACTTTTTAAAAATAATGATAATAATCATCATCAATAATGATAAAAATAATGATAATGATAACTTACCAATTCTTAAAGAAATGTTTTTCTGAATTTTTATAAATCATCTGAATTTCTCATAATAATTAAACAGAAAAAAAAACAATAATAATAATAAATACAATAACAATGACAATATATTTATTTAAGATAAATATGAAATTCATAACCAGAAAATTAACATTAATATTCACGTTTTAAAATCAACCATTGAAAAAATAAATAAATAAATAAAAAATAAAGCAATTTCCAACAATATAAACTAGAATACTTTATCAATAAGATGAAACGATCAGAATGAACAATTTCGAAGAAACATATCACATTTGAAAACACTATTTCAGAAATCCATATCAACAGTTACAAAAATACCGAATTCTTTAGTACAACCCTGTATATGGTACAGTATAGTATATAGTATGCTAAAACTTAGTTCAGTTAGAAAACGCAAATCACAGTTGAAAATTTCCCTTAGGCAATTTTTGTCAATAAACAGAAATGTACTCGCGATCTTTTCTGATACCCTGTATATCTCTACAGTATTTAAATACAGCAAGTAATAAGCAAAAAATTAGCTTAATTTAAAAACGCTTACCGCAATTTAAAACATACTTCCAGCAACTATTATTCTTGGACAGTATCGCAAGTGAATTATTTTCTGTGTCTCGGCAAATAAGTGAGGAATGCTCTGTTCACTATACTAGTAAGTCTCTTCTAGTGCATCTCAGTGACATATACAAATTTTAATATGTTTGAAATAGTGTAACATCATTAAAATACACAACAAACGATTTTCTCCCCTATTGTACCATGAAATAATGGAATTCTTTTATGTACCGCTGTAAACCAACTATAACTGATATTTACTCTAATCTCTGTAAAACGTTTGGTATGTTCCACCTCCGTCATTCATATCAGTTTCACTATATTTGAAATTGACTCACATCATTGAAATAGATTGCAAACGGTTTTCCCCATATACCATAATGTGACAGACTTCGTTTGAGTGTCCTTGTAAATGAACTATAAACCAAAATACTTCATTTTAAATATGTTTGAAATAATCTTACATCACTGAAATACATTGCAAACGATTTTTCCCGATTGACTATAATGTTAATTCTTTTGAATGTCCTTGTAAATAACTATAAACCTACAAACTTCATTTTCAACACAGAATACAAAATAGTAAATTGCATTAAGATACAACAAATGCATGGCAATCCGAATATATTTACACTAGTTAGAGCACGGATGGACGGCAGATACCTAGACAAACCCAATTCATAAAGCTTTTTAAACTATGTTTGAAAGCGTGTAAAACAACAGAAGAAGATAAAATAATTATATCGTATACTTAATATTCAAAGCATGTGTCAAGCAACATTTTTTCATTAGCTGGACAGTTACTTTTTGCCTTTAAATATTAATCTGGATGACTGTATGGTTCAGATTTGGTTGATGATGTGGTTGAAGATGGTTGAGAGGTTGGTTGATTGATGCTGCTATCATCTTTCTCAGCTACTCTTGTCAAAAGTTTTTCGAGTAACCATGGTTGGTTGCTTGAATTCGGATTCTCACGGTCTGCTATTGTAGAAGGTACTACAAAATTTGGTGGAGGAAGTTTAGAATTTTCAGTTAAATTTTGTGACGTAGGTGATTTGTTACAGTCAGTAGATGGTTCATTAAAACTGCTGTCGTTTGTCTCGGCTTTACTTCTTAAAACAGAGCTTGAAGAGTTTATTAATGGAGGTAATTGGGTGGTATAATTTTTTATGCCATGATCTGTTATTAAGGAAGGCATCACGAAACCTGGCGGAGCGACGACTTTAAAACTGTTTATCATCTTTGGAATGCACGATACAGTTATATTTTCCCAGCATTGTTTGTATATTCTCAAACCATAGTGGTATGCTTCAACCCTCAAAACTGGCAAAATGTAAGTAACAGGTTCACATTTATATCCGTTTTCGTCTTTGTCACTTTTATGAAGGATTTTATTTTGGCAGACAGCAGTCAATAAAGTCTTTGGAAAGCGATTTTCTTCGACATTTTCCTTCCACTCAAACGGACACATTTTTCTTTCAAAGTTAGCTTTTTTCACTTCTTTAAACATAGAACGTAAAGTGTTCTGATAGTCAGTATCATGTCCGTGGACAGAAAGTTCATAGAAAAGATATTCCACATCAGAATTATTTAAAGCATCCATTGGTTGACTATTGAAACATTCATGGGGCATGGAATTTTGGCTGTTTATCACAGAAGCAGCTAATAAATCGAAGAAACTGGCAAAAAAGAAGTAGCAGACGATAATTTCCATTTTCAGTTAAATTTTATGTAACTAAATTTCTGCTGTTTAATTTTGAAGCCGTGGGATATATATGCTCAAATATTAAAAATATTCAAATTAAAACTAAACAAAATATGAAACTAAAAATTGTACTTTTAAAGGAAATTTCAGTATGTATATATTTTTTATCTTAATTACCATCATTGAAGCAGTATATAAACAGATATACTATTTTTAATTTATCATTTTTGGAAATAAAATGTTTTCATTCATAAGAGTTTTCCTTTTGTAAGCTGATATCTGTAAAAGAAGTAACAATGTTTCCTTGATACGGAAATTAAACGGAAATTCAATATCGTCTAAAAACGTTTCAATTTTTACTTTTAGGTTTAAATTTGTCTGAAAAGTTCGCATATTCAGTAAAGGTTTATATTGGTTTATGTTTATAGCTATTTATATCAGTGTATGGATACAGGATATTTCAAAAGTTCAGAGTGAAAGTAAAATGCGATAAAAAAAAAAATCTATTGATCGGAAAGACATGCGGTTTGAAGTTAAATATTCAGCGTAATACGGGATTATAACACCAAAAAAATGTTCTTTCGGTCAATGTCGAGAGAAATGGGTAGCTTTTATATTTCTTGGTTTTAAAATTTTGCCACTTTTACTCGAAGCTAATTTTACAAAATTTTAAGAAGATAAAATAAGACAAACCCATACAAGAATATTCGTCAATACTGAATTTGAGTGAGAATAGTATCAAATTAGTAAGCTAATATAGCCAAGTTGGCATCATTTATGATTATATATTTTTGGCCGACACAACAAACATTATTAGAGCAAATCACGATGACGAATTTAAAAAATATATTTTTTTTTCGCAAATTTCAGAACGGATACGTTCAAAAACTACAAATTCACTGCAAAAATAATTTTACAAAAATAGCTATAAAAACAAAATTTATCGCTAAAAAGACTTTACATAAAAGCATATGCTGTTATGTTATAACCCAGTTTTTAAGCCATTTTTCTGAAAATAGACTCTTTGGTATCGCATACACTCTCATTTTAAAACTAATTATTGTAGAATCTTGAAATTATACATATTATTACCTTAAATGGTTTAGTTTATGTTGAAGCTCAATTTAGTCCGATTTTAGACAGAGAAAATGATGGATTAAAAAAAATAAATTTTAATTTTTTGGTGAAATTTAGTGACGTGATAAGAAAAGACAATAATTATGCTAAAGACTTTGAATTTACTTTCAAATTTAGGTTCAGTGCAAATTATAGTATTATAAGTAACAAAATATGTAACATTAAACATATATCTGCATTAGAATATGTAAAATCGTGCGCGCAAAATATTTCCATATTCATTTTTTTTTTATAAAAGACTCCTTTACTGTTATGATTTAATTAATATTACTAAATATATGTGAATTTGAATGTATTATCAAACCATAAGATTGTGTGAAAACAAAGAAAAAAAAATATTGCGTTTCATTCATTGGCTAATTAAAAGTTTTCTTATATCATTTCTTATATCTTTTCGTATTTTTCTTATATACATCAGAGTTTATCTTATTGCTTTAGATACGGTCATTTTCTCGCTGCTCAACGTGATTTGCACCCTTAAAATTGTCAAAATTGGTGAGTACCACGCTTAGTGGTTCCCTTGTCAATGGAACTTGCAAGGGCTAACGCTCTAAGACATATAAATGCTCAAATTTGCAAATTAAAACAAATATATTAAGAATACAAAAACGATTTGTCTATAAATGTAACCCTATAACTCCCTTGTCTATACATGTGTGACATTTCCTCGCTTGTGAATTTCAAAATACGCATTTTCATACATAGCGAATTAAGCGGCTTAAGTGTGTTAAATTTTATCAGATAACTCTGAAATAAACAGTTTAATATGAAAATTACACCTGAGTACACATATGCCTGTGTAATATTCAAAAAAGATGGATTTTGTGTGCATAGTAAATAAACTTAAATTTTCGGATATAAATTTTGAATTAAATATTTTAATGATTGCAAAACAAATTTGTATAAAGAATAAATGCGTGTTTTTTTTTTTTTTTTTTTTTTTTTAAATATTTTTTTAGATCAGAAAATAGTGTGGGTTTAAAGAGACACAGTACCTAGAAATTGGTCACTGATTTTCTTTTTTTAATATTAACTGAAAACTTCTTTAACCCCTTAACTGGTTAATTCTTTTCCGTTCAATAAATTGAAAATAGCAGACTTACACCACTATTATTTAAATAAAATATTTGTAAAATTAAAGTCTTAACATTTCCGCCTTTCAATAGCATGAAAATTTTCTTAAAAACAATAGTGGTGTCAAAAACCCTTCAAAAGTGGATGAAATAAGCAAATTCGTCTTGCCCGAACGGCGTTCGGGCAAAGCAATTAAGGGGTTAATTGTGAATATTTTGACACCTCGTTTTTACTTACAGGACAATTATATCGATATACAGTCGAGTCTCTATATAACGAAATCCACCGTTCCAGTAAAAAATTCGTTATATAGAGAAATTCGATGTATAGAGAATGATGTTAAAAATCATATTTAATGTGTGAAATTTGAACAAATATTATTTCTGATCTTTTGAATTAAGAATTTGAAATATTTAAAAGTAAATATTAACCTAACATTTTATTTCTTAATTATTTAAGCTGTTTCAAAAAAGAGAATAGACATTAATTTGAAAGCTTAATGAAAATCAAATAAGGAAGACTTGCATTAATTTCAGACGAAGAAATCTGTAATTTTTTGTTGTTTTCATTTTAAAATTGTTACGCTCTTAAACAAACAAACAAAAAAAAAACGCTCAAATTTTAGCAAGGGATGAAAAATTGTCGTTAACATTTTCCTCCATTTGAAGGCCTCTCTTATGTGCCTCTCATTGATTCCTCTCTTACGTGTGTATCAATCCAATTGACTCTGTTTTGAGAAGGATGTGGAAAGGTGTGTGGGAGGTGGAATGAATTCGTTGTATTTAAAGAACAAGGAAAGAAATAATATATTTAAAAAAACTCAGCACTGACGGTAAATCAAAAATAAGTGTTGGAAAATTGATTCCATATGATTTCGAAGCTTTTTAAAACTGAATAAATTAAGACCAATTCATGAAAAAATTCGTTATATGAAGATAGATATTTCGCTATATAGAGACTGTTTTTAATGTAATCATGCGAAAAGGGGACCGTTCCTACTAAAAATTCGTTATATAGAGAAATTCAATGTATGGAGTTTCGTTATAGAGAGACTCGACTGTATAGATATTGTAAATTTTGTTGACAGAGCAAGTACAATGACCCATAAAAATGAAACTGAAGGTTTTTTGCTAATGTAGATAGACGTTTGAGTTTGTTTTTACTTGTTCTCTATGGTGTATTTATTTCATTTCATTTTATTATTTTATTTTATTTTGTTTTATTATTTTATTTTATTTTATTTTTGCTTTTGCTATAAGAGTTTTTCCTATCAAAAACTTGTCAGTATAAAAGTTGAAGATAATATTAAGAAGATTTATAATAAATTCAAGCGAATTCGATACTTTGTGAATTGAAAAAATTATGAAATTTTTCTTCTGCAATCCTTCCCTTCTTTTCATTTTTATTTATTTATTTATTTATTTATTTATTTTTCTGCAGTAAGAGTTGTCCCTTTCAAAAACTTGTCAATAAAAAATGTCTAGACAATATTAAGAACATTTATAATAAATTTAAATTGATTCGAAATCTTGAGATTTGATGAAGTTGTGTATTTTTTTCTCCCTAAAATCTTTTTTTTTTTTTTTTTTTTTTTTTTTTGCCTCTTGAGCGAATTTTAAATTTTATCAAAATTCTGTTATGCTTATATTTTTGGCCCTTTTCTAGAACTAATAATAGTTTTAAACTGTTTCGATAGCTAATAGTTAAGAAGTTATAGGGTTTTTTGGATTTTCACAAAAGTCCTCATTATTTCTACCTTCTTGGTTCGATTTTGTCAGTTAGCGAACTTGACCGAGATTATCTGAACCTTGATTTTATGTATCAGTTTGGAAGTAATT
Source organism: Maratus speculifer (assembly GCA_964019185.1). NCBI lineage: Eukaryota > Metazoa > Arthropoda > Arachnida > Araneae > Salticidae > Maratus > Maratus speculifer. The sequence goes on from OZ025303.1 coordinate 71,150,440, forward strand.
TGTGTTGAATTTTAGAGTTTTCTCGTGTCCATAAAAAAGTGATATATATACATGGATATATAGATAGATAAATAGATAAAGTTTTGAACTGGAGTTGGTTTTGAGTTCTAAGCATCATGATCGGCGTGGGTTTGCAAAAAGTATTGAGAAATTCCAACATATGGGACAATGTAATTAGCAGGGAAGTAGTGGAGGGTATACGGGGGTATACTCCGTATACCTTCTGGATTTTTCAAAGGAATATCGTATACCCTCTGTTTATCAAGAAAGCATGATATACTTATACACACCCTAGGGTATACCCTTTGCCTTTAGCGTATACCCTCTGTTGTTTTTACAACTACCCCCCTAGTAATATGTAGTATTTCTTACGAAATGTATCTAAAAAATCCCATGTGAACACTTTTTAATTATATGTCCGAAATTATTTTTAAAAAATCTTTGAAATTCTAAAAACAAAAACCATTGTAGTGCTAGTATTTGGCAAAACTTTTAACGTGATACTGCTATCATCACGAGCTACTATCATGAGCTCATAATGTAGTAAGGTATCTGAACCCTATATGGACAGGGCTCTCAATACGGACACCCCTAATATTTTTAAAGGTAAAAATTTTAATCGAGAGATGACTCAACATTTTCGCGAAGAAAAGCAGTTGAAAAGATAATTAAGGCTGGAAAGTATAAAAAAGCGCGCTGTTCGCCATTTAGGAGAAAACTTCTTATTTCGAAATGTGCTGGTCTTAATTACTTGTAAGCTTAAATTCTTATTAGATATGGTAAAATTACATTAAATGTTAAAAAGTGGAGTATTTTAGAAAGCTAATAAAACATATTTTCGATTGGTATTGCATATTTTGCTTAAAAATATTTTCCTTATTCATTTGTTACAAGATTTAGTAAAACTATGCCCGGTTCCCAATATGGACAGCTTATGTTCCCATCGACTACAACTGTAAGAAAGAAGATAATTCAACGTTGCCAAGCAATAAATTGTAAAGCCATCAAAGTGGTAAAATCTTTGTTCAACAAGATGCCATTTGAACAATCCCCCCAAAACATTCCTCCAAAAAACCCTTGCAGAAAAATAAAAAGAAGCCCCCCCCCCACCCCGCCAGTAGGATATCTGTTGGCGAAATCGTAGGTACCAATGGTATGACTTCCTCAACAAAGGAGAGCTGGTACTGCTTCTTTTGCAGTATTGATGCTTTTTCAAATATGCGGTTATGCATCACATGTGGCAGATATGTTCATGAGGATTATGTGGGACTTATTGCCCATGGTGAAAAAGTTTCTATTTGTCCATGCTGTGAGGACTGAGTAATAACAGATGTAAATTCGCAGACAGATGCTATAAAGCTAAGCAAAACCAACAATATTATTTCATAATATTTACTAGTAACTAAGGAGCTTTACATGGGTCTTCGGAGCGTAAAAACCGAGAATGACCCTCCCCCTTCCTAAAATGCATGTTCTGAAGATATTTACTCTCCCCCTCCTCCTCCGAATACTTTAAGGTACATTTTTTTTTTTCCCTCTCCTCTAAAATCCCTTGGAAAAGTGGCTCTTCCATACACACTGTGTAGAAAGTCAATAAGGAAACACCTGTCCATAACAGGGACAGGTAGTCAGTAGCGTAGCTATGTTTTTTGGCGCCCGGGGCTAGCAAGAAATTTTGCGTCCCCAACCCCAATATAGATATGCAATAGACTCCCTCAAATCCGCACTCCTAAAATTCGCACATATTTTAAGGATGTAAACAATGAAACATTCAATTCAGACGTAGGTGCAAAATTTGACTTTTTTAGTTTTATATCAATTCCATATATTTTTTCGTTTGTAATTTTTGTTAAGGTCATTGAATTCATGTTTTTTCATGAAGAAAGAATAACTTATTCCTGAAAAAATAAAGATATTGCTGATTTCATTGGTAATTACAATCTTACCAAATGTATTTATGTATTAATCAAGCTTTTTTAGCTATTAAATCTGACTAAACTTGAAATAAAGCTTCATTATTTTATGATCTTGATGTGAATTAGTAATGTACCTTTATGAGGCAAGTTTCATTGAATAATTTAGGAAAAACACATTTAATCTCTATAATGAATATTTAATTGTACATTATTGATTATTAATTTGACCTTTGCTTTTAGTATTTTTATCATTTTAAAAACTATCTAATTTTTTATTATTTTAGTTTATTACTTATTTTAATATTTTAGCATATTGTAAGCATTCGTTATACTTTTGATTTCATTATTTACATTCAAATTACTTTTTTAAAAATGTAAACAAAGCAATGACCAGAAATCCGCAAATTTCTAAAATCCACACAACCTCTGGTCCCAAGCTGTGCGGATTTGAGGGAGTCTACTGTATAACAATTTCTCTCAATTTGGCGCCCTAGGCCTCGGCGCCCGGGGCGGAAGCCCCCCTTTCCCCCCTTAGCTACTCCACTGCAGGTAGTTCCTTATATGGACACTTGTAAACATTTTTTTTTATTTTATCATTTAAATTAAACCAGAATAATTACAAGGTCGCTAATTTTAATAATGATAGTCAATAGTCCAAGGATAGTGGACACATATTTTTGGAGTCCTAAGACTTGTACATGGGGGTGAAAAAAATACATTTTCCTAAGGTGTCCATATTGGGTACAGGTACATTATAAGTTAAAGCTGCTGGTCACTTACTTTTCGAATTCCTCTTAATGTAGAGTCTATGGGCGATTGATGTACTGTCATATTTAAAATGTCATCTGAGGAAATTAACATTTTTAACTTCTTTCGGTAATCTCTTCTTAAAGGATGTCCCTTTTTTTCTTAGTTCACAAAATACTTCTAAAATCTAAGCTTAATTTTATATGAAGTGTTAAAATTTCACTTCCAGTTCATCAGTTTTTAACGCATAAAATAATAAATTAAGCATAGATTTTAGAAATATGTTGAAAACTAAGAAAACAAGTGACATCTTTTAAGAAGAGAGAACGCCGAAAGAAGAAGTTAAAAATATTACTTTCCCAAGGTGATATTTTAAATATAAGAATGCATCAAACTCCCATAGATTTAACGGTACTTCTAGGTTATCCCGTCGACCAATTTCGCCAAATTATACAAATCGCCAAACTAATAGCCAAATTATACAAATCGCCAAACTAATAGCCAAATTATACATGTTGGCATAATTTTTATTTTAAATAACGAAAAAACAAATAATTAGTAGAATATTAATAAAAATATTAATAAAAACTCGAAATAAAAATCACTTAATGACATTTTAAACACGTGAATCATATTTAATGTCATTGAATGTGACATTCACGATCATCCATTATTGGCATTTAATCTTATAGTTTGGCGATAATTTTTTGGTCGATGGGATAACCTAGAAGTACCGATTTAACATTACGGAGGTGAATTCGGAAAAAGAGTGACCAGCAGCCTTAAGAAAAATAGTTGTAATAAAAATAATTACTTTAATATATCTATTTGTATATCTTTTATATATGCTTGCGTATTTATTTTGCATGTTATAAATGCAAATCAGTTATTTTCTACAATTTTCGTTCGTTAGGATGAGCGAAGCGAATCTTCTACTAGGCCACTCAAATGACATTTTGTCGTACACTTTACAAAAAAACTATACAGTATTTTGACTTGAAATTAAACACAAATATAAATTATGATCTGTAGATTTGCAGAATATTATTTTTTTTTTACAGAAATATTTTTCAAAAAATTATTACTTTAATTATTTTATTTTACATGTTTTTCCATTACGAACGCATTTTTTCAAATAAAAAGTGAAACACGTACGTTTTCAGAAGAAAAACTTAAATCATGGGGTCAGTAATTATAGCTAGACGACTATTATAAATCATCATTAAATAAATAAAATATATTTTCATTATTCAGACAAAATATTTCAAAAACTGCTTTCAGATTTTCAAACTATGCTCATTCCTTTTAACTAAGTATAGTTTCATGATTTCTTTTATAAAATTTATAAAATACTTTTTTTTTAGAAAAATTATAGCATATTTTTAATGAATTAAAATTTGTGAAAATTCTCTTATTAACATTCAATTATAAAAGTATTTTTCTGTGTTAAAAATTCAAATACACAATTTATTCTTATTTTGTGAAATCATTTAAGCAGACGATATTTATGAATTTTAAAAGAATTATATTATGTTTTTGAGAAGTGGCAATAAAAGAATTGTAAATAAATAAAAATTAATTAATATTTTGTATAATTCTACTTCGAAAATATTTTTATTTATACCAGTCTTATATCATAAATAAACAATCTGAGGAAATTCTTAGTAATTTGGTTGAAATACATTTTAAAATTAAAATGCGCCTAAACATAAAATTACATTTTTGCTTAATAAAGATGCAAAAGTAATTTAAAAAATGTATTATTACTTTCAAATATTTATCTTATAGCATAATACTTCGCGAATCCAAACAAAGCGTGGCTTTTGCTAGTAATATTTATTTCTGCATGTTTACTCGCATTTATATCGTAGCAGCGAGCTACAACTTTCATACTTGTTTAAAAGCTACTCAGTCTTGAAATATCTATGCTTTTACACGCAAACAATATTTTCCCTTTTTCTATAAATTTTCTATTAACGGTTCACGCGATTCAGACAGATTTTCCTCAAACCAAACAATAAATATTTTTATTTCCTATTCATGCCATTATTTATTTTCTTCTATTTATTTATTTATTGTAATTATAATTCACTATTTCATCACAATTCAAATTGTCAAGAGCTATAGATCTTTGCGTTATCCAAATAAAGCTGTTTAAAATTAAACAGGACTTTCAAAAGATTTTTATGTTTTCCCTTGAAATGTCAGGTGTGTAGTGTTAAGAGTTATTCATAATAACACTCATATTGTTTGTAATATTTCAAAAACGTGACCGGAATTTTCTGGTTGTTGTAGTTTCGGACTTTGTTTTCAGACAAATCAGATGTTGCCAATCTTATAGTTAGAAAAAAAATACCTATACATTTGACTTCAAAACTTAAGGTATAGTCTTAAACAAGAAAAAAAATCATGCATCAAGCATAGATTGTGAAGCACTTTCTAACTTATTCAGAATAATGTGACAAAACTGCACCGTTCAAAAAATTAAAATATTACGTCTCATTTCACTTTATAGAAATGCATGACGCATTTTAAAACGGAATTTCAGCTGTTCCCATCTAACATAATGAAAGTTGAATCCTTTTACTGAGGTGACCTTTTAGTAAGTTATCAAGTATTTCAACTTCATTAGAAAGTGCTAAAAAAGATGGATGTTTCTTGATTTACAAAATTGTACTATAATCAAAAACAAAAATATACAATAATCTCTTCAGAACCTCCCAAGATTCCGAAAAGTGTTTTTTTATCTTTAATAAACAGTCAAGTGCGAGTGTTACTCGCGCTCAGGGGATTCCGTACAATAAATATATGTATTATTAGCCCCTTGGGGTAGAGCGACTAGTACACGTGCCAATTAAATTTCTTAGAATCCTTTATTATTCCCACCAGTTGTTTTTTATTGTAATGTTTACCTTATTTAATTGGAGCATTAATAAAAGGTAGTACATATTTAAACTTCATGTGGTATTTCATAAAAAGTTAAATTTAGCGTAGTCATAACTTATTCTTTTTCCAGTGTAGTTAATAAAAGACCCTTGTTTAAAGGATAAACTTGGCATTATGTGGAAGCAGCTTGTGTAGAAAGGAGCTCACATATTTGCAAATTGTCTTTTGTCCGCGACGCACTTTTCCAAATAGATTTTTAATTATCTTTTACATATACAAGAGTCCGCTATATGGGTGATTCTACGATAAGAGGTAATTTGAACGGCAATCCGTTTAAAATGTTGCTATTTTTTGCAATGAATCGCATCATCTTAATATACTTTATTAAATAACATCACGGTTGAATGCCTAATGAAAAAAAATTATCTGAAATTTCTTACAAAGTCTAAAAAAGTCTCTCCCCTGGCATGTCCCCTTGCCGGTTTCAATTTAACTTCAAACAATACATATATTTTTTCCATCAGATGCTTAACTAAAGAATGTTTAATTGGAATTTAAGTAATTATACTTACGTATTATAAAATAATTTTGTTAATTTCAAATAATTTTTTTAATTAATTTTTGTCCCGCTTTTTTGTGTATCTACCCTGTCAAATTTCGTTCCGCTGAAACAAATATAAATTCAAGGATGGCTATATCGGAAGTAGCGCTTAAGGACATCTATCGGCTTGAAGTTAGCAATACTAAACGCGCAAGCCGTTTAAGCGTCGCCAATTTTAGTTGTTGCGACGCGACCGTGCGGTGTAGTGTTTTCGCACGGTGATCATGTATCTCCCCTGGAAAGTCATAAAACTTATAATATTCATTTAATTCAATTGCATTTACTGCCATAATTAAACAATACGGTAATAATTAAAGTGAAATACACAATTAACCCAAAAACTAATTCAGTCAGTTAAAAAATTTTAATTTTAATGAAAATGTCTCTCTCCTGCCGTATTTCCCCTGGCAAGATAACTGCCAGTGGAGCGAGTCACTGACCAGAAAAAGTTATAAAATATATATAAAGTGGCTTGCCCTTATATGAAAAAGTAAATAAACGGGACAAAATTCATAATTTAAAGGTTTTTGATCAAACTCAAACTTTTCTTTTTGGCCGAATCCTCTATGTTTTTGAAACCTCTTATCGTAGAATCACCCATATACGAAGAAAGCAACGTTTCGCATTAAATAAGGCAAATACTACCGACTTTTAAAAAGTTCTGGTACTAAAATAGATATTTTTTTTATACGTATGAACCCTGATTTATGTGATTAATTTTATTTAAATTAGTATGTTTGCAACAGCATGAAATTCATTGCTTTTATACTGTTACTAGGCATTGCATTACAGAAATATATTTTTAAAAGAGGTTAGCTACGCTTTAAAAGCCGATGGATGCAGATTACGCTGTCTCCGTCACATATTTATGTCCAAACCATACTTGTTTTTGAGGATTATTATCTCGGCTAATTACCGACGAATTTATTCCAAAATCATTATCAACAATGCTTTTATACATTTGCTATGATAGATACCTCCAATGCTCTACAACACCTTTGCTTAGTGCCAACAAATCGAAATTTGTGTGTAATAGAAAAATGAACTTTTTGCAAAAACTACGCGACCTAGAGTAATCGCTATAGTTTTCCTGCAATGTTTAAAGTAACATCTATAACCTTTAATCTTTTCATAATTTTAGTTTGAGTAGAATCGGAGTTAGATGGGGGAAAACATATTTTTGCTTTATATTTTCATTGGTATCCTGGGGTAATAACGCCACGTTAAGGTTCTACCAATTTTCACGGCTTAGTTTTAGATTGTATTTTTCAAACAAATATAGGATTTGATACAGCAACTCATTGACTATCTATATAAAAAATAATTTAACAGGTATGTATTCATACAATGTAATGGTGTGATTTCTTGACCAATGCTATTTGGCGTTATTACCCACCTATATGTGTAATAACGCCATGCAAACAAAACTATAAAATAAGATGGAATAATGGCATGTAGATTGCCCAATTCTAAAAATACAATCTCTAAAGCTCTAGAAATTGACAAATTACAATCTAAGCTATTGAAAATGTACAATTTTTTTGTGACTCTGAAAGAAAAAGAAAGCTGTGGTGGTGGCAGGGGGGAGAGGCGAAAGAATAGCAGATTCTATGCTACGTTTTGCTTAAAAATGACCATTTAAATAAAATTACTAGAAACATTGCACGGATTATTTGAATCAGTATTTATATTCCCATGTATGCATTCTATGCGATAGAAAATATTGATTTTTTTGTGAAAGTGAAAGAAAAAGGAGTGAGGGGGAGCTTCAACAGAATATAACACCCTGTGTCTCTCTTTGCTTAAAAAGTCCCGCTTAAATATGCTTATAAGAAACATTGCATGGTTTTAACCATTTATAATCTAATATTTTAATCATGTGAAATAAGATGGAATAATGGCATGTAGATTGCCCAATTCTAAAAATACAAACTCTACAGCTCTAGAAATTGACAAATTGCATGCTAAACTATTGAAAATGTTCAATTTTTTGTGAAAGTGTAAGAATAAGGAAGGCGGTGGGGAAGGAGGCAAAAGAATATCAGATTCTAAGCTACTTTTTGCTTAAAAAGAACCGTTTAAATTAAATTATTAGAAACATTGCATGGTTTTAACTGTGTTTATTAGAATCATTATTTATATTACCATGTATGCATTCTATGGGATGAAAAATATTCAATTTCTCGTGAAAGTGAAAGAAAAAAGAGTGAGGGGGAGCTTCAACAGAATATAACACCCTGTGCCACTCTTTGCTTAAAAAGTTCCGCTTAAATATAATTATAAGAAACATAGCGTGGTTTTAACCATTTATAATCTAATATTTTAATCATGTGAAATTTTATAATAACTAGAGTTTTATGTAATAAATATTATTGTTAATACATATTATAGTAGTCTTGTAAATAGTTTTTAACTCATAACTCCACACTAATGCGGATTCTCCAAACCGAAAGTTAAATTGTCGGAGTTATATAAAACATGCTTCAATAAATTTTTAATTAATTAAATAAGATTTTTGATAAAAAGTATTATCCCAATGAGACCTCTTATTAAATTTTGTACATGATTCATGTGGTTATACATCATTATCTCTATATTAGCAACAAAATTAACCTTTAACTGATGTTAGCAATCTCACTGAACGCTATTCCCCCTCCCCCCAAATTTTAGAGTTTAACTTGTATTTTCCAGTTTAACTATAGCTACAACTGAAATTCTCTTTCGTTTGGAGTCCTCGTACTATTGTTAGAAATATTTGAATAGATTAAATTTAATTAGAATTAATTCTGTACAAAAAGTTTAATGCAGGAACAGAATTCTGTGATTTTTATTCATTGATCGCCTTTTAACCTCTAACTAATGTTACCGGTCTCACAGACCACTGTTTTTCTTTTAATTTTTATAATTCAACTTGTAATTTTCAGTTTAACTAGAAACAGTATCGAAATTTTGTTTCATTTGGAACTTTAGTACTATCACCAGAGACTTTTAAATAGGTGAATATTAAGTATAATAGTCTTGTTTAAAAAGTTTAGTTCAAAAACACAATCCTATGACTTATTCCGGCCTTTTATAAATCTTTCAATTTTGCGGTCTCACAAACAGTTTTACATTTGATACGTTACAATTTCTGTCACATCGGTTAAAGATTAAATTTGTAAAATTTTGAAAAACCGAAGGCTAAAAAAGCAGGCAGTTAAAATTTAGAATTCGATTAAAACAATACAGTGAAAATTTAATAGAAACCTGATTTTGAAGATGTTCAAATTAGAATATCGAAAACATTTTGATATAGTTTTATTTATAAGAGTTTAAAATTATTTTTATATTGGTATTAAAAAAATAGAGAAATTAGTTTTGGGTATTGGACACCCCCCCCCTCCCTCCCACCTTTATCTTATCATTTCAACGATGGTAATAATGCTGTCCTATATTAAGAAATAAGCTCCCTTCGGATGTAGTTCGGCCACTGTTGGGAATTAACCGGAGTAATAACGCCAATCCTTGGCGTTATTACCCCGGTATACATATTGCGTGGTACATTTTAAACTACAAATTATCTCAAGAAGATATCCAAAATCTTCTACAACATTTTGAAAGTACATGAAATGCACTACAAAATTATGTAATAAACAAAGTATTTTCAGATAAAAAATATAGTGTTCACATCAGAAAACTTATCTCGCAAATTTTAGATCAAGCGTTAATTTTAGTTGTTTATAGAAACAATAAGACCTACAAATGGTACAAATTAATTTTAAGCTGTTTTTTTGCGATTTATATGACTCAAAACCCTTCTGCGCAGAGCACATAATGTGTCATTTACCGGATTAGTTTACAATTATGCATAATATTAGCACTTGGCGTTATTACACCAGACCCCTTTATAATTATTGGATGATATCTCTGAAAATATAAAACCTAAAATTAAAAGAATTATGTTAAAACTGTTGTTAGCTTTCATTTTTTTTTTTTTTTTTTTTTTTTTTTCAAAACTAAAAACTAAAACAAAATCACTTCACCTTTTTCATTCACGTATAAAAACATTTCATATTTATTTACTTAGAACAGGTGTCACAAATAAAAATTAAATTAAAAAGTTGACATGTTTCGGTTCATTCATAAGAACCGTATTCATAACACATAAAATCAGTAGAAAACTAAATGACACTGGATCCAGTGTCATTTAGTTATACATAAAAGAATTATATTTTTGAGTTCAGTGTAACGAAGGCTTTCACAAGATAACACGATATATAAAGAAAATATTTTTTTTCTTTGCAAGTAACTTAATTATCCCTCTATTCTCCCCCTAAATATATTTGTAAATGTTTAATAATCTGTAAATATGTGGTGAAAAATCTTTATTATACCCTCCAATTTGATATTTCCACGCTTCATAGTTCACGAGTAAAATGTGTGTGACAGACGGACAGGCAGACACGGGAGTGATCTTATAATGATTCCGTTTTCACTTAAGAGTACGGAAATCTAAAAATCCTAGATAAGTACTTATTTTTGAAATCTGAAGAAAAATTCATAAAAATAAATATTAATTAATTTCTCACATTTTCGGAAACATTTATGGATAACTTTTACAGTACAATAAACAATTTTCTCAAATCGGTGTGTGGCTTTTTCAGTCGCTATCCATTCTCAGGCAAATATGTAATTTGATATTCAGAAAACATGTTTAACAGACAAATATATCGCAGACAGTGCGATGCCGATGATATAAATTCTACCCGAAAATATAAACATCGTCGTTTTAAATTAAACGTGCGAAAATAATTTAATTCTTTTACAAAATAAAACTGCAAACATTTCAGATAAAAACTTAACATATATTTTATTCCAGGAAATTCTACTCTTTTTTATCATTGCTCGTGATCGCCTGCACGAAAATAAAAATTATGACCATGGAGTCACTATGAGAGTATGCAAACCGAAAGTAATTACACAATATTAATTAAATTCACGACAAAATATACTAAATTAATGACATTAACAATAATATGAAAATTAACATTATTTTATTACGATTACAAAGAATTCATTTGTGCAGCTGGAAATGTTTACTTGAGAATTGAGCAAATTCGAAAACCCGATCTTTCGGGTACAGAGAACTGATTGACGCACTGTCCAATAAACATCTCACTCTTGATCACTTGATCACTCCACTTCACTGTAAAACATTTCAGTAACGTTACAGCATAAAATTGGTGGCAGCTTTGCTGCCTCCAGTTTTATGGTGTAACCTTACTTCCTCCAATTTTAAGGAGTAATTAAACTTATATAACCGGTGTAACATTGTAATGTTACACCAGTAATATCGGATAAAATACTCCTTAAAATTGGAGGAAGCAAGGTTACACAAATGTTTTACAGTGTTGAGTGGAAACCAAAAAATATGGCTCAAGCAAAATAAAGAAGATGATTTTTTTTTTTTTTTTTTTTTTTTTTTACTGTGAAAAAGCCCCGACCGCGTCAACCAACCCGGAAAAACAACATGCATAACTTTAAAATTTGTTTACAAAAGCAAAATTAGTAAATATCCTGGCAACCGTAAGTTAAAAAAAACCTTAACAGAATTAGAAACAACTAACTATACATATGACTGGAACAAAAGCTTAACAGGTTTTAAGCCTATTACTACATATTTTTGTAAAAATTTAAATAACGTTTTTAGATATTTCGTCACTTGAGAATAAGATGGTTCTATCTGGCCAAAACTCACTTTGCAGTTAAAACGCTTTGAAAATCAACATGCTCTGTACGTGCAGCTATTAAAGTTTTGAATAAACTTTTGGCATTAATAAGTTCGTATGTTGTTATAGACAGCAATTCTACAAGATCAAAGTTCTTAAATAATATTTTTGTGGATAATCTTCATTATTATTATTTTTATTATTATTAAATTTAAAAAAAAATGATAGGACTACATTATTCTCAAACGTCCGTATCGCCCTTAGAATATCAGGATTTAAACATAAAAGAACCATGTTAGTCTTAATTTTTGTACCTTTTTATAGCTTAACAATAAAAAAAAACGCGACTTTACTCGCGTATTCAATGAAATATGCCAAGACATATTTGTATGTCTGATTTTTATTCGAAGTAATAATATATTAAAGAAAAATTCAAAAATTTTCATTTAAGTCGCAGTTTGACTAAATTTCATTATAACATACATTATTTTGAAATGCGACTTAAAAAAGTATAGCAAAAGATAATTAAACGATAATAAAGATAAATAAACGATAATTTAGAAAATATTTTGAAACTTTTATACGTTCCTTTTGGTATTCACCTTAAGTATTTAATTTTTTAGAAACTATCTTCGTATGCATTTACATCTTAAAATTAATCATCATTTCCAAATCCAAGCTTATTTTTAAGGGTCTATCCTCTCTCGAGAGATAGTGGCACTCCGATAAAATGCCTTTGTTAAAAGAGAGCTGTCACCATTAATTTGCAAACATGTCATTTTGAAATCGGTTTGATATTTCCTTATATTCAATAGAAACGTAATTAGAAAGTTTTTAAAGGCTTAATTAAGACATTTGTTGTTCCTGCTTACCCCAAGTATTAGTAGTAATGACATAGAACATAGATTATGTAGGACCAGAATAAATTTCTTGTTCTTATGCCCTTCAATAATACAGAAATTTGAACTTTTTTGCTCCTGCACCCGCTATGGATTAACGGTATCGACATAAGATATGCCCTATGTTTGATTCGGGACGAACACCATCATTTTGGTACCATTTTGAAATCGGTTCGATAGTTCTAGAGATTAGCCCCTACGAATAAACAAACTTTATCTCTTTATAATATAGGTATAAACAAAGTGAAATTTCGTTGATTAATTAGAATAAACATCAGTGGAATGTGAAATATTTATTACTAATTTTATTTTAATATAAATACAGTAAATTGCTGCTTCTACTTATTCAGATTAATTAATAGTATCTTCATAAAATTAATGAATTTCCATAAATTAAATATATTATTTAATTGAACACAAACTATCTTAAATACTTAATTGTGTTTAAAATGAACACAAAAACTTTCCATAAAACACAAAAATGTCCACAAAAACTTATCCAGTATTGGATACAGTACTACAGCCTTATAAAGAATGATTGCTGCAAGTCGTAGCATACGCGTTTTAAAATTTAACTATTTTTTTGCTCATTATTTGGCGAACATAATTTCTGCATATTATATGCAATACTACACAGGGCCGAAACTAGAGGGGGGGCGGAGGGGGCACATGCCCCGGGCGCCAACAGAATAGAAGATGAAGGGGGCTCCAATTTAAGATTTTCTTTGGTCTATTTGTTACAAAGAATGCATACATGTGGGGCTGGGGGGGGGGGAGGATGCCAAAATCCATGTTTGCCCCGGGCGCAAAAAAGGCTAGTTTCGGCGATACTACATAAAATATGTCAAGTAGATTTTCATTTATTTACAGAACTTACTAAATAAAAAAAATTCTATACGTTTAATTGAGCTAACTTTAAGAATGCTATAAATCTATGCACATAAATATATTAGATCATATACAGAGTTTCACAAAAAACGCGAAAATTTTCCAATTATTGGTGGTAATTACAGTAATTGGGTTTTTAACGGCATTATACACGCTCTAAATAGTTTATTTAAATATCTTTTACTTTAATAAACTTTAAAGTTGTATTACAGTACTCTGAATGTGTTGGAAACTGTTACATAATCTACGCTAAACGCATATTCTATTTTATTTTTAATCCTGGCTTATATAACATGCATACATTGTTCTCTCAAAAATGTGACATCATACTTTTCAATAGAAATTTAAATTTTATTGTAAATTTGGAAATGAAAAATTCCCTTCCATGATATTCCACCATATCCCTTCCATGATATTTTTCTGGAGTGGTTTTCCTCATGATTGAACAAAGATACGCGTTTTTCACACTGTCCCATCAGTCACGCGACGGCTTATATATAAATTTAAAAAGTGTGAAAAGATTTTCTAATAAATTTTTCAAAGATTTATCATCGTTCGATAACGGTCAAAGACTAAACCGAATAAGCCAGAATGAAATTAGCTCCTTACATTGTCCTGGTGTTTGTCGTAGCGATGATTGGAAGCACATACTCCGTATTCGACGATGATCCCTTTATGAAATGCATGTATGAAAACTTTTGCTTGGAGCCAAGTAAGATTTAAAGAATTTTTTCTTTCATCCTTTGTTGCTCTCTGAAAAAAGAAAAAAAAATCCGTTACTTGTTATTTTTTTAATTTATTTTATTTTATTTTATTTATTATTATTATTATTATTATTATTATTATTATTATTATTATTATTTGTTAAAAGACATAAGACGGCACACTAGTCATTCAAAAAGACCTAGATGATAATGTTATTATCATCCGGTTTAAGGTTATATTTTTTTAACATTAGAATAGCTTCAATTTTAGAACCTGTTCTGAAAATTAAAGTAATTTATTTTTTGAAAAGAAAACCTGAGTCTAAAATCGAAAAAGTAAATACTAGCCTTAAAACTAGCCGTCATCAGCTATTTTAAGAAAAAAAATATCGTTCAGAAATATTAAAACTTGAACGAGATATTTCAAAATAATGTCCCCTTAAACTTAACATTATTATCAGTAACATAACCATTCATCAATACTTCAACTTAAGAGGACTTAGTATGTGTCATTTTCATAAAAAACAAAGCCATAAATGTGGAATTTCCGAATAACTTAAAATAAGTCCATGCTTGAATAATGAACAAATGTGAGTGATTTTCACACTGTCGCATCAGTCCCGCTGTTAGAAAACGGGGCTTTTAAGAATTCGCGCTATTTTTTAGCTGACGCAATGAAAACCGCTCTCTGCTAGAACTTTGATAGGTAGTGATATTTATGGACAAATTCTTACGGGTCATGTGATTCAACTTAATGAGGGTTTGACAGCCATTAATACTAAAGTGGGTTAGACTTTATGTGGAGAATCAACAAGATTAAATGTTCAGAGTTTTGAGGGTGCCCAATCCATGTTAGTAACTAATCTACATGTTCAAAACATGAAAGTTTCTGATATGTGGAGTTTAAAAGCAATTGGCATTGCAGATGAAGCGCAAACGTTTTCCAAAATGGTAGAAGACCAATTAGCTGAGGAACAGTTTTTCAAGGGGCTTCATAGAAACGAAGATGGGAGATATTGTGTAAGCTTGGCTTGGGTTCAAAAATTTCCACCTAACATTGCCTCTAATCGGCATATTGCAGAAAAAAGGCTTTTTGCTACTACTCGTATATTAGAAAAATTGAACAATTTTGAAGAATACGATAAGATAATTAAGGAATGGCTATCTGAAGACGTAATAGAAAAAATCCCAGAATCTGAAAAGAATGAAAAGGAATATTATTTGCCACATCATCCAATTATTAAATTAGATAGTTTAACTAGTAAAATTAGACCCGTTTTCGATGCTTCATGCAAATCGGATAACTCGCTGTCGCTAAACGATTGTTTGATTAAAGGTCCGAATCTCGTAGAAGAAATTCCGGCGATTCTAATGAGGTTTAGAGAAAAGGCGATTGGCGTAACTTCTGATATAAGGCGAGCGTTTTTACAAATTGGCATAAAGCGGGAAGACCAAAATTATCTAAAATTTCTTTGGTGGGAAAATAATAAAATTTCTGAGTTCCGACATAAAAGGGTTGTTTTTGGGGTTACCAGTAGCCCATACCTGTTGGCAGCAGTGATCTCATTCCACCTTAAAAATGTACCTTCAAAACTTGAAGATGTGACCCTGAAGCTCTCAAAGTCATTCTACTTTGATAACTGCGTAACCTCAGTGGATACGAGCGCAGAACTTGAAATATTTAGGAAGAAAGCAACCGACATTATGGCAGATGCCCAAATGGAACTGCGTATGTGGACATTTGGTCCTGAAAGTGAAAAGTTCTCTTCACAGAACACTGATCCTGTCTGTCCTGTTTTAGATCTTCAGTGGGACCGGATAAATGACAATTTTCTCCATTCCATTCAAAACTGAGCAAATATCATCAGATTTTTCAAAAATAAAATTACTATCTGTCGGACGTTCCTCTCACTCCGCACAACTTTGAAGAAAGTCCGTGGTAGTTATAACTGCCACCACCGATATTACTAGGTGATATCGGTCACCCACTGTGAGGATCGTGTAAATGAACACTGACGCTGTCAATTAACTGAATTACCAGTTTATTTAGAATATATGTACACACTAAATACGCTATTTACAATTATATACAATTACAACTCGGATATAGGTGATCCGGTTCAACATTAAATTAAATACAGTAAAGGTTGGCTGTGTACTATTCCAATTACACTTTCCACCTCACACTCAATGCACGTTAGATTCACTTTATCGGAGATCAACCTCGAATCTCCCAACACAGGTATACTCAGCCTGCACTTCTCGGCCCAGAGCACTAAACACCAGGACGTCTGTATCCTTTGCTCTCCAGAAACGCACTCCTTACGCTCTACAACACAGAGCACCTTCTCGGTACAAACCCCAGGTACGGACTGAACTAATCTGAGACAAGCCTTGCTCATCTCAACTCACTGGGTCACACTAATGTCAACCCCCTTTGGAGCTCATTCGTTGGACACATCCTCCATTCCTTTCTTGATTAGTGACATTTTCCTTGTCCGCTGATCATCCGCATTCCTCACTGACAGATGGACATGCCTCTCAGCAATCTTCTCTTTCTCTTATTCACCACCTGCATAGGATTATCTGTCAATTCCCCTTTCCACAAAGAAGGAATGTCACTTTGGAAATTCTGGTACACAGCCATACAATACAAGATATTAAAATAGAGAAATAGTGGAAATTCCATTCTTTAGCAGAGGTGGTATCAGAACCTGACACTATCTATAGTTCATTCTATTTTCGACCCTTTGGGGTTCATTGTGCCAGTAATGATACCTGCCAAATTTCTTCAAGTAGTTTGGCCACAAAGACAAATTGGGACTTACCTTTGCCAGATGAATTAAAGAATCGATTCTTAATGTGGTACCAAGATTTAACTTGTATTTCCCAACTTAAATTTCCTCGTCGCATAGGTTATGGAAAAATAGATACTTGGTCCCTTCATGTCTTTTGCGCTGCCAGTAGAAGCGCCTATGCCACCGTTATATTTTTAAGAAGTGAAGAAGATGAAGATGTTTATGTGAGGTTCGTGGCAGCCAAATTTCGTGTACCTCCATTGAAGAAACAAGAAAGTGACCATTCCGCGATTAGAGTTACTAGCTTGTCTTTTAGGAGCTCGTTTAGCCAAATACGTTTCTAATGTTTTGGCGTTTGAGGAAGTTCCAATCTACTACTGGACGGATGCAACTGTAGCTCTTTGCTGGATTCAACGAGAAGAAAACTGGGGTGTCTTTGTGAATAACAGAGTAAAGGAGATACGAAGTTCGTCTAATAAAGAATGCTGGAGACACACCCCAAGAAAAATTAATCCAGCTGATATAGCTTCTCGTGGCTGTACTCCCCAACAGTTGTTGCATTGCGGTTGGTGGGAGGGCCCTGATTTTCTGAAAGCAACTCCCGAGGAGTGGCCTAAATTTAATTTTTCCCAGATGAAGAATTAGTCGCTTCAGAATTAAAAAAACCAAAAATTGTTAACTTAAACGTGAAAATAGAAAAGGCTGAGTGGTACGAGCATTTTTCCAGTTTTTCCAAAATTGTCAGAATTTTCTGCTGGATGTTGCGATTTGTAAATAAACTGAGAAAGAAGCCTTCCTATGATACTAGTACCCTAACATTGGAAGAAAGAAACTAAAGCTGAGATAATTCTATGGGGTATAGAGCAAAAAATGTATTTTCACGAGAAGGAAAATTCCGTTCATGGTTTGGTGGTTGTGCGTGGTAATGACGATGTTCTTCGTGTGAAAACTAAAATAATCGAAACAGATGATGAACTTTCCTTTTTATATCCAATTCTTCTTCCGTCCAAGCATTACTTAACTGAATGCCTAATTAGACAATATCATATAAAGTACTGTCATGCTGGTGTGCAGATATTGGCTGCTAAATTAAGACAGATATACTGGATTATTTCATCAAAGAGAAATATAAAATCTAGCATAAACCGTTGTGTAGTATGCAAAAGATTCACTTCCAAACCTTTAACAACGCCCCTGATACATTTACCCCTTGACAGAGTAAGGGGTGCTGCTGTCTTTGAAGTCACCGGAACTGATCTTTGTGGCCCTCTGCTTTTAAAGCCAAGGGGAAAAGCCTGGATCGTGTTGTTCACCTGTGCAGTATACAGAGCAATTCACCTTGAACTTCTCACGGCACTTAGCTCGGAATCCTTCCTCCAGGCTTTTCGAAGATTCATCGCCAGACGAGGACGTCCGTCAGTTGTGTACTCGGACAACGGGACAATTTCAGAGGAACGGACAATGCATTGAAAAGTCTGGATTGGAAGAAAATCACTGAATGCTATCCAATCAAGTGGAAGTTCAATCCCTCTACTGCAGTCTGGTGGGGGGGATGGTGGGAGCGACTTATTTGCTCAATCAAGACTTTACTCGTAGGAATTTTAGGTAAACATCAGCGAATTTTGAGGAGCTTTTAACAGTCCTTTGCGATGTTGAAGCCATAATAAACAGTCGTCCACTGACCTATGTTTCGGATGATTCTGATGAGCTCATACCTTTGACACCCTCCTTGTTTCTGCAAGATATCAGACAAGTGGGAGTGCCTGATTTAGATATTATCGATTCCAATAAATTGAACGTACGTGTGAGGTATGTCAACAGTTTGCGACAAGAACTGAGAAATCGTTTTCGCAAAGAGTATTTGGGACAACTTGTCCAGAAAGCCGATGTTAAATGCCCGGAACTTAAAGTGGGGGACATTGTCCTCATTGAACTTGAGAAAAAAAAACGTGTATTGTGGCCCATGGGCAAAATTGTGAAAATATACAATAGTAGGGATGGTGCTTCCAGAATAGTACAGGTAAAAACTAACAGCGGGTGTGTGACACGACCAATTCAAAAACTTTACCCACTGGAAGTGTCAACTGGAGATCCTGTGCTCACCTTGGCACCGGAAAATAGATCCAGATATGGAAGGTTGATTAAACCACGTAAGAAGTAATATAACTGTAGTAAGTAATAAGACTGTAAATAATCACTTTTATTTGATTTATTTTGTTAATAAGAACTCTAATTCAAATTTTTATATAATTTATGTACTGTATTTTAATTTAGTTCCTACTATTTGTTTTTCATGTCTGTTTATTTAATCTAAGTAATGTTCAATTTAACATTAATTTTTTGTATCAAAATTGTTCAGTGTTAAATGAGAAATAATGGATTTTAAGAAAATCAAGGTAGGAGGATGTTAGAAAACGGGGCTTTTAAGAATTCGCGCTATTTTTCAGCTGACGCAATGAAAATCGCTCTCTGCCTTTTGTCACCTGATGTTGTGACGTAACAGAGTATATGTCGGAGCGAGAGCAGATGAATTGTTGGTTTTTCAGCGACTTGGGAGGTAAAAGAAGTTCTTTGGTAACATTTTTGCGAATTATATTTTGAGAAAGAAAGAAATAGGCTCAGATTTAAAATTTCTGGGCCATCTTTCGCTGAGATGAGGATAATTTTATCTTTGATTATATATTAATTTTATATAAGATGAGTTTTAGTTGAGAATATAAAAAAAAGGGTCCAGCTGCGTTTACGATTTAGATATTTAAAAAGTTATGTGTTTGTTCTTCAACACTTTGAGGATATGTGTTCTGAGATTTGCTGTTCCAACAGGACCTTTTGTTAGTCAAAACAGTTGAAAAAAGAATTATTTGGCTTCACATATTTTAAGTGAGTTTATTTTTCAGTTCTAGTATGATTATTTCTCATTTTTTCTGTATGTATATACAGGGTGATTCAGCTCGTCGGTGACAAACTTTAAGGATCGATAGAGCACACCTAGACGAACATTTTTGAATAGGGAATGTAGGGTCCCTGACGCGATGGTAAGGCGCTAGGCGCTTTCGAAAATTTGGGTGCCGAAATTCGAAACGTCATAAAAACTAGGGAAATGGTTAGATTTTCTTGCTTGTTGCGTCGAAATGATTCTGTTTGTTTAGACTTTCTTCAGTACCAATTTGATAAGCGTATCTCTTAAAACATGGATAGGGGGCGCTGCAGACTTTGGAGAGCTAGACAACAACTTTAAGCCCGTTATTTTGATAATTTAACACATGCTCGCCAAAGTTTATACTCTAACTTAAAGTTTGAACCCAAAAGTAGAGCCCTGCAAAAAGCTTAAGAGCCGGAATAAAATGTCAAAGTACAGGGTGGTCGAAACTCGAAGGCTCCTAAGAGATAAACAAACAGATTTCTAGACTTATGGCATGCATTTTCATGATTCTGTTTGCTGGGGCTCTCTGAAACTCAGTTGAACGGTACAAAAAGAAACATCGATAGGGGGCGCTTTGGGCAAAAAACATAATTCGTTGACATTTCGGACGCTAACTGGAAACGGGGTGCTACGATCAGTTAGTAATAATGAAAACACATTTTCTACCTCTGCTCAACACTTCTGAATAAATTTAGACCAAAAACATCAATGATACTGGAAATTTATTTACAAAAAATAACACTACAGAAGATGCTCGAAATTTCGACCTTGGGCCATGATGCAGGCTTCGCACCTCCGTCGCATTGAGGAGTGTGTGTTTCCAACAATGCCAGGAGTATCTCTGATCTGCCCTGCAGCTGCCACAATGCGCGCCACAAGTTCTTCAGCACTGCTGACAGGTGTATGGTATACCTCGGCCTTCAGGTAACCCCAAAGGAAGAAATCCAAGCAGGTGAGGTCTGGTGATCGGGCAGGCCAGTGAACTGGACCCCCACGCCCGATCCACCGCTGGCCATACCTTGCGTTTAGATGGAGACGCACGTCGTTCGTGTAATGGGCCAGAGCTCCATCGTGCTGGAACCACATCTGGCGACGCGAACCTTCGGGTACGTGCGCCTCCTCCAGAAGCTGCGGCAGCACTTGATCCAGGAAAATCAGGTAATTTCCACCTGTCAGCCGTTCAGGTAACAAATAAGGGCCAATGAGGCAATCCCCCAGAATGCCGGCCCACACATTTACTGAGAAACGCTCCTGGGCTGCTCGGCTTCTGGTTTCATGTGGATTTTCGTCACACCACACATGACTGTTGTGGGCGTTCCACATTCCCTCCCGGCTGAAGGTGGACTCGTCCGTAAACAAAATGCTGTTTACAAAACGGGGATCCCTGGATCTCATCACCAAGTACCATCTTGAGAATTCCACTCGAGGGCCAAAATCCTGCTCTCTGAGCAACTGCACCCGCTGGATGTGGTAGGGGTGCAGATTCCGGGAACGTAAGATGCGCCACGCAGTTGCTTGCGAAATGCCAACATGTCTGGCGATATCTCTCGTGCTAAGACCTGGGTTGTCCTCAACCAGGTTAAGCACAGCCTCTTCGTTGTCGGGGGTGCTCACTGATCGCTCCCGTTCAGGCCTGCCTCCGTCGAAAGATCCCGTTGTGGACAACCTCTGGTGTACTCGAGCGAAGAAGGCATGGCAGGGGATTTGCCTGTTGGGGTAACGCTCGGCGTACAACCGCTGAGCGGCTCGTCCATTACAACCAGCAGCGCCATACGCCAAATGCATGTCAGCCAATTCAGAGTTTGTGTACCGTTCCATCCTACTACCGATCTGCAGACAAGTAACCCGAAGCTTAAGTAGGTACCGCACGTTCAAAAGACGTGTCTGCGCATACAACTACGTCATCTCGCGTTGTCGTCTACGCATTACGTATCTTTTGCATATCGATATGGTACGATATCTTTTGCATAAATCAGCAAAAAGCACCTTATGTAAATTTTATTGCGCGCATTGTGCATGATTGAAACCAGCTATGTTTGTTAAAAAAAACAAACAAACTGCAGTTTTAATAGCTTCTTATGATAAGTAAATTACTATCTTGTTTTGTTTCTAACTGATCGTAGCGCCCCGTTTCCAGTTAGCGTCCGAAATGTCAACGAATTATGTTTTTTGCCCAAAGCGCCCCCTATCGATGTTTCTTTTTGTACCGTTCAACTGAGTTTCAGAGAGCCCCAGCAAACAGAATCATGAAAATGCATGCCATAAGTCAAGAAATCTCTTTGTTTATCTCTTAGGAGCCTTCGAGTTTCGACCACCCTGTACTTTGACATTTTATTCCGGCTCTTAAGCTTTTTGCAGGGCTCTACTTTTGGGTTCAAACTTTAAGTTAGAGTATAAACTTTGGCGAGCATGTGTTAAATTATCAAAATAACGGGCTTAAAGTTGTTGTCTAGCTCTCCAAAGTCTGCAGCGCCCCCTATCCATGTTTTAAGAGATACGCTTATCAAATTGGTACTGAAGAAAGTCTAAACAAACAGAATCATTTCGACGCAACAAGCAAGAAAATCTAACCATTTCCCTAGTTTTTATGACGTTTCGAATTTCGGCACCCAAATTTTCGAAAGCGCCTAGCGCCTTACCATCGCGTCAGGGACCCTACATTCCCTATTCAAAAATGTTCGTCTAGGTGTGCTCTATCGATCCTTAAAGTTTGTCACCGACGAGCTGAATCACCCTGTATATATATATGTTCCTTTTTTTGTAAAAAATGTAAATATAATTGAGTTTCTATCTAAATTTAATTCTTGTAAATATTTCAAAATTTGAGATTATATTCCAAATTAAATTTGTGTTTAATGTTTTAAGATTAAGTTTTGTAATTAAATATCTCATTAAATTAAGATTTATTAAGTTGTTTTTGGTTTTAAATTTGAAGTTTAGTTTTGTTTGTTTATTTATTTATTTATTTATTTATTTATTTATTTTGGTAAGTATTTAGCCGCCCTGCAAGCACGCCATTGCAGTTTAGCGGCACATTTCTATATTTTTGTTTCCGAAAAAGCAACAACGAAATTAGTTCATTACACCGCCCTGGTGTTTGTCGTAGTAATAATAGGAAGTACATACTCCGTGTTCGACGACGATCCCTTTATGAATTGCATGTAGATAAAAAGACACAGGTATTTTTTCTTTAAAATAAAATTTCCGTTTTTTTTTTTTTTTTTTTTTTTTTTTTTTTTGTCTTTTTCCTAACAGAATAAACAGAATTTTCCAATCAAACATGCTAGTCAATTAATCCAAGATTTACTAATGATTTTTTCTAATGTCCTTTGTACCCTCTGAAAAAAACCCATAGATTCTTTATTTCTGTTCAAAGACTGAAATTTAAGCTTTGTTTCGTCCATTTCCAATCAAAAAATAAAAAGGTAATTTCCCATTCTTACATAGCAGGCAGTAACTCCAAAATTTATAATGTTCATTTAATCAAAAATCCCATATTACAGAAACAAAACAATTCATCAATATTTCAACTTAAGGGGACTTATTACTTGTCATTTTTGATTTTTTTAAAAATGGAATGAAATGAGGAATTTCAGAATTTAACTTTAAAATAGGTCCATGATTGAATAATGAATACACATACGCGTTTTTCACATTGTCCTATCAATCACGCGACGGCTTACATATAAACTTAAAAGATGTGAAATGAATTCCTAATAAGTTGTTCAAGCATTATCATCATCCGATAAAGGTCACAGACTAAACCGAAAAAGTACAATGAAATTAACTCCTTGCAGCGTGTTTGTCGTAGCGATTATTGGAACTACATACTCCGTGTTCGACGACGCTCCCTTTATGTAGTACATGTATGAAAATTTTTTCTTGGAGCAAAGTAATATTTAAGGAATTTTTTCTTTCGCCTTTTGTTGTTCTCTGAAAAAAAATTCCGTTACTTGTTTTTTTTTTTTTTTTGCTAAAAGACTTAAGACGCCACACTAGTCATTCAAAAGGACACGGTTGATAATGTTATTACTAGCGAGCTACGCCCGCTAGCTGGGCCACTTTTTCCAAACGAACCTCGATATTAAGCAATATATAATAAACAAAAAAATTCATTTAATAAGCAAGTCTTGGTGTTCGAATCCTCAGCACAAAAAAAGTAAATTAAAGAGCTATGGTTGTTATGCGCCCATTATCCCATTAAAATATGTGATTTCGCACAGTGGACGGTACGGGCCCATCGTGCGAAGCCGGCCCACCGGCGCTACGCGCCATGGTCGCCATTGTCCTGTTAAAAATAATTGGTTTTGCACGGTTGGCGCTGCGCGTCCATAATACATTTTCTCGTATTTTTTGGATCATCAGAAGCAGACTTTTACGCAGATTCTGAATATGTAATCAGTTTTTTTCTACTTTAAAAACTGTCTGCATGATGGTTTAAGAAAAAACGCGCAAAAAAAGTTTGTTTATTAAAAACTGCAAAAGACTGCTATTAAAAAAATAAGTAATTTCATTAATATCACAAAGAACATAACTAACAAATAATTTTGGCAGCTCGTTTTCCGTTTGTACTAACAGAAATTAGTATTAATCGCGTAAATCTTAGGTTACACAATATTCGTGTATGCTACCAAAAAGAAAAAGTATGAAAATGAGCTACAACGATTAATACTCACATACAGAATAAATATATGAATAGCCAGTTACATCTGAGATCCTTAAAATATTAATTAGCAACACTATTACCTCTTAGTGAACATATCTTGCTGTGCTTAAATAGTTGTACTTATTATATTAATTAAACCGTGTTTAATATTTTTTACCAATTACTTCTTTTTCTCTTATACATTCTTTGACAAATTGACGGGAGAAAAATAGGTTTTCGGCTGCTTCTTCTTTTAGCCAAAGGGGAAAAGTTCCTGTTCTTCACCGCAAGGTAGTGCAGTGTTCTGCCTCAGAGCTCCGTTTGAGACCTGTTTGGGAAATAAGACGTTTTCCGTTCCGATTCCCGACCGGTTTTTAATTCATAACTTTTTTAATTTTGGTCCCACGGTCTCGAAAATGCCCGAAATGACTTTCCCGGAATTTTTCGAATCGAAAGACACCTCTCGCGACTTCCAACTCGCCCGCGTTGCGAACTGTAATCGGCTTCAAGCAGACAGACAGACAGAGGCGCACGGATTTTATTAGTATAGACTAGCGAGCTACGCCCGCTAGCTGGGCCACTTTTTCCAAACGAACCTCGGTATTAAGCAGTATATAATAACCAAAAAAATTCATTAAATAAGCAAGTCTTGGTGTTCGAATCCTCAAGCACAAAAAAAGTAAATTAAAGAGCCATGGTCCCGTTAAAAATATGTGATTTCGCACTGTGGGCCACGTGCACTTGAAAAAAAAAAAGATTGTGGATCGGAACTATGGTCGCTTCGCGCCCATAGTCCCGTTAAAAATATTTGGTTTTGCACGGTGGGCACTACGCGTCCTTAAGACATTTTTCCGTATTTTTTAGTTCATCAGAAGCAGATTTTTACGCAGATTCTGAATATGTAATCAGTTTTTTTCTACTTTAAAAACTGTCTGCATGATGGTTTAAGAAAAAACGCGCAAAAAAAACGCAATTAGCGCCGGTAGAAAAAGCGGTTTTCGGCTGTTTCTTCTTTTAGCCAAAGGGGAAAAGTTCAGGTTCTTCACCGCAAGGTAGCGCAGTGTTCTGCCTCGGAGCTCCGTTTGAGCGCCGTTTTGGATTTGAGACATTTTTCGTTCCGATTCCCAAGGGGTTTTTAATTCATAACTTTTTTAATTTTGGTCCCACGGTCTCGAAAATGCCCGAAATGACTTCCCCGGAATATTTCCAATCGAAAGACACCTCTCGCGACTTCCAACTCGCCCGCGTTGCGAACTGTAATCGGCTTAGAGCAGACAGACAGAGGCGCACGGATTTTATTAGTATAGATAATTCGGAATAAGGTTATAATTTTTTAACATTAGGATAGTTTCAATTTCAGAACCGGTTCCGAAAGTTAAAGTAATTTATGTAAAAAAAAAAAAAAAAAAAAAAAAAAAAAAAAAAAACTCCGAACCCAAAATCGAAAAAGCAAAAACTAGCTATTTTATGTAATCAATTGATATTGATTGATATATTAAATCAATATCAATCAATTGATGACTGATATGCATTCAAAATCAACTATTTTATGAAAAAAAAAATCGTTCGAAAATATTAAAATTTGAGCGAGATATTTCAAAATAATGCCCCCATAGACTTAACATTAGCATCCGAGTCTTTTTGAGTGACTAGTGTGGGCTCCTAGATTTAAGCTTTATTTTGTCCATTTCCAATCAAAATAAAGAAAATTTTCCAATCGAATATAGTAGGCAGTAACTCCAAAATTTTTGATTAATGTTAAATGTTCATTTAACCAAAAAATCATACACTAGGGTAGCATAACAATTCATTTACACTTCAACTCAAGAGGGCACAGTATTTGTCATTTTCATAAAAAACAAAGACAAAAATGTGGAATTTCAGAATTTAATATAAATCTATGATTGAATAATGAACAAATATGCGTGTTTTTCACACTGTCTCATCAGTCACGCGATGGTTTACATCATATAAGCTTAAAAGGTGTGAAAGGATTGCCTAATAAAATATTCTTTATCACCTTTTGATAAGTATCACCGACTAAACCGAAAAAGCTACAATGAAATTAGCTTCTTACATTGTCCTGGTGTTTGTCGTAGCGATGATTGGAAGTACATACTCCGTGTTCGACGACGATCCCTTTATGAATTGCATGTACGAAAACTTTTGCTTGGAGCCAAGTAAGTTTTAAGGAATTTTTTCTTTTTACCTTTGTGCTTTCTGAAAAAAAGATCCGTGACTTTGTTCTTTTTTCTGTTAAAGACTTAAATTTAAGCTTTGTTTCGTCTATTTCTAATCGAAATAAAGAAAAATTTCCAATCTAATATAGTAGGCAATAACTCATAAATTTACAATTAATGTTAAATGTTCATGAAGACATAAATGTGGAATTTCCGAATTTAATTTTAAAATGGGTCTATGGTCGAATAATGAACAAACATGCGCCTTTTTCACATTTTCCTATCAATCAAGCAATGAGTTGCATATAAACTTAAAAGATGTGAAATGAATTCCTAATAAATTAGTCCAGCTTTATCACCGTCTGATAAATAACACAGGCTAAACCGAAATGAAATTAGCCACAATGAAATTAGCGCCTTCCACCGTACTGGTGTTTGTCGTAGCAATGATTAGAAGCACATACCCTGTATTCGACGACGAATTTTTTAAGAAGTGGCCCCGCCAGTGGCCGAGAGATTCTGACCTCTCAACTGGTAGACGGCAGGTGCTGGGTTCGAACCCAATCGCGGCTGTCGGCCTAACCGTTCGGAGTTTTCGTGGTTTCCTTCAAACCTTGCGTGAATACGGGTTAGGTTCCCTTAGAAAGCCCCCACGAAGGGCATTCTTCCCTCCCCCCTTGGTCCTATATCCCTAGTGTAGATAATCGGACGACAAAAAAAGTAAACCAAACCCTTTAAGAAGTGCATGTACGAAAATTTTTGCTTGGAGCCAAATAAGATTTAAGGATTTTTTTCTTTTGCCCTTTGTACTACAATGTTTAAAATCCATTGATTCTTTTTTTTTCTGTAAAAAAACTGAAATTTCCGTTTTCTTTTGTCCGCTTCCCATCAGCATAGAGGAAATTTTACAATCTAGCATAGTAGGCAGTAACTCCAAAATTTATTGTTAATGTTAAATGTTCATTTAACCAAAAATCGCACACAATGGTAGCATAACAATTCATCACTATTTCAACTTAAGCGGACACAGTATTTGTAATTTCCCTAAAAACAAAGACATAAATGTAGAATTTCAAAATTTAACTTTAAAATAAATTCATGATTGAATAATAAACATACATGTACGCTTTTCACACTATCCAGACAGGTACATGATGGATTACATATAAACTTAAAAGATGTGAAATGATTTCTTAAAAATTATTCAAGCTTTATCGTCGTCCTGGTAAGGGTCACAGGCTAAACTGAAAAAGCCACTGTGAAATTAGCTCCATACACCTTCTAAAAGTGCTATTACACGTACAAATTGCAAGCGACAAAAATCGCCTGCATTTTTTCGTGTTCTTAGCATTTCATTGGCTGTTCGACAAGAGTCTTTACCATCATTTGGATTTCCAAGTATTGATTGGTTCTTACTGGCTACTCGCTTCGTTCCAGGCGTCAAAGACGCTCCGACAAAAGAGAATCGCGCGCTACCAAGCGACTCCCCTGGTCCCATAGGATAACATGGAGACGCCTGCAGCACGACACGTGTAATAGCAGTTTAAGTGTTTGTCGTAGAAGTATTTACTCCGTGTTCGACGACGATCATTTTATGAAGTACGATAATTTTTACTTAAAACCAAATAAAATTTTAAGGTTTTTTTTTTTTGTTTTTTTTTTTTTTTTTTTGTAATTTTTTTTTTAATAGTCAAAGAGAAAACATCACAAAAGAATGGGGCACAAGAAAAAAAAACCTTTATTTAATGGAAGAGAAATGATAGGGGAATCTAATGATTCATATGTCTACCAGAAGTGAAGTGGTGCATAAACCAAAAATTAATACCACTAGTGGTTTACTCATAGGTTTAACATTGTGTTTATCTTACAATCATTTCATACCTTTGACTGTACGGCAAACACAATGGTAAATCTATGAGTAAACCACTAGTGGTATTCATTTTTGGCTTATGCGCCACTTCACTTCCGGCAGATATGGGTCATTAGATTACCCTGTTAATATTTTTCCATAAAATAAAGATTTTTCTCATGTGCTCGATACCTTAGAATTTGTGCTGTTGGCTTTTGGACTATTTATACTATTTGAAAAAAAAAATCATAAATCGTTATTTTTTCTTTTTTTCTGTTAAAAGACTGAAATTTTTGTTTTGTTCTGTCCGTTTCCCATCGAAATAAAGACACTTTTTCAATCTAACATGCTAGGCAACAACTCCAAGATTTACGTATGTTATATGGGACAACTGGACTATGATTTTACAATGTCTCTCTGAAGATTATGTAAATTCAGCTTCCAAAAGCTAGTGTTTACTTGAATTACTGCTCGAACCTTTCTAAATGTATTTCGTACTAGGTCCACTCTTACAGACAAATGTTTTGAAAATTTTATTTTAATGTCTATATATATATTTCATCTCTCTTTTACATGGATACAGTTGCCCTATTTTTATGATCCATTTTCTACCTACCTTTTTTTTTTTTTTTTTTTTAATATTAGGTATTAATTTCTGTTTTAAAAAAAAAGATAAATCAGATAGATCATGCAAATTATATATCAACTACAGTGCGTCGTATGCAAAAAACCTTTGCTGTCACGGTGTCTAAAAAAACTTTTAAAACATAAATTATTAGGTTTATTTATACAAGAAAACATATGAATTAAACAAGTACATGTGACTTTAGTATTGGTAACAAGTATAAAAATAACATGGGTATTTGAGAAAAAAAAAAAAATCTATGAACAAACGGGTGCCTAAGTATTAAAATATTTCATTCTCCTTTTTATTTACCTCAATGAAAGTTCGATATCGAATAAATATGCAGAGAATGTAACCATGTTTTTACATCGAACAGAATTACAATTTTATTGGTGAGGATAATTTTCAAATAATGTCACTTTTTCTTATGTACCCCAGCTCATGTGTATCGTAAATTTCCGAGATTTAGATATCTCACTAAGAATGTTGATTTAATACCCGCTGACATGCATTTTTTTAAATTTTATTACGTAATTTTAATAATATATTATATATTTTCTTTTAATGCAAGCAAAGTACAATGGAGAAATTATTTCCCCGCTGTAAGAGAAACTCCAAAAATGTATTCATAATTGTTGGGGTAACTGGATTCTACATGGTCCAGTTATTCCTGACCCGTGTCACCCCATTTTTGAAAATCTACCTAAAAACCAATATAAAACATATGTTATGATAATAAATTAGTGCATTACATTTTTAGAAAATATGAAATAGGAACAAGTGATAAGAACGTATAAGATTTTCTAAATTATAGAAATACTGGCAAAACCGGTAGCTTTGATCCCGTCATTGTTGAAATACGACAAGTTGTATTTGTGTACCTGTTTTTATTAAAAGAAATTAAGCTGATACGGATAATTAAAAAATTACTAATTAATTCACAGTTTAACTAAGCATCATTCTTATTAGGCAATCATGAGACTAAAGTTAGTGAAAAGAATTAAAATTAATTCCAAATGAGTGGTAAATAAAATATAATTTTCGTCTCATTTCATTTTTCATTCGAGCTCAAGATTTTTTTTTTTTTTTTTTTTTTTTTTTTTTTTTTTTTTTATATAAAAAAATGTAACCATCATTCCAGATTCCAAGCTTTTAGTTGTGCTTGCATCTATAACAACTAATTTTTTTTAGCCTCCGATGCTATTTCTTTCAGACAAGCTAAAAAATGTCGTGTCGTCAGCCCTGAATTTTCTACTCAACCGATTTTGATAATTATTATTTTAAATAAAAGCTATTTATTTGTAGCTGTGTCCATTTTAGCTATTTTTTAATTTATTTCCATATTTATATTTTATTTTTAATTTTAAATGCTTTTTACGATATTTCTTAAATATTGTGGCAACTCAGTTTAGCTTTTCTTTCGATAATAAAAATTTATTTTCCATTATCACTTTCCACGAGTCGGGAACTTTATTTCATCAGTGAACATGTCCTTGCATTTAAAAGAAAAAAGTCAATTATTTTAGTAAAATTTAACCACAATAAAATGATTGCGTATTATGCACTAATTGAGGTAAAAAAATATATTTACTGAGAAATAATAATAATAATGTAAATAAAATAACAGAAGATAATTTATGATAAAAATTAATATCTAAAGAAAAATTTCTAATGAGGAAAATGATGTCATTCAGCAACCAGATAAATGGGAATTAGAATATTATTACGGATGCCTTTTTCATATTACTAATAACAATAACTTTTAAAAAACATTTGAAGAGAAAATGACGTCACTGTATAAAACATCGCATTTTTACTCATAATGATATTATATTTCAATATTTCTTTTCATTATGGACACTGAGATTGAGATTTTACTTTCAGATGACTTCAGTTAGTCAAAATAATGTCACAGTAAAAATGAAATTAGTTTTTTTTTCTTTTTCTAATAAAAATAGTTTTATTTAAAAAAAAAGAAAAAAATCTCTTTTTTTATTAATAAAACTATTTTTCTGTGAGAGCTTATAAAATAAAATTTCTGGATTTCGCCGGCATTCAGATTGCAATTTTAACTGAAGATGTGCGAATATTTGCATGCAAAATTGTAACTGGCAAACTTGACATTAAGTTTCGAAATATATTTATTATATATTGATTCAATAATGTAATTACTTTTGATTTTTTTAAAACCAAATCGCTCGGGTCTTTTAAATATTTCATTCGTCGAATTCGATGGGATTCCACTCGTTTTATTGTTAAAATGCATTTCCTTTTTCTCAGCGTCTATAAAAAAGCGTTTAAACTAAAGAAAAAATCAGTTTTTGATGAATCTAGTCAATGAAGAAGTAGCACGTCAAATTGTATCTGTTTATTTTTCCGCAATTCCAATGACTCAGAGAGAAATTGCTAATCAATTGGGTATTTCATACCGTTCTGTTTGCTATTATATTGACAAACACAAGAAAAATGAAGTTAGATCATTGCATTCTAAACGGGGTCGCCCTTCTAAAAAACCCTATCGATTTTTTTTTTTTTTTTTTTTTTTTTTTTTAATCGGAGGCGAAACTGAATTCTGCAATGGAAGAATCTACATTCAACTTGTTGTTACTTCCTTTTTAATATAATAGAAAATAATTCAAAGGTGATTTTCGCCAAATTTGCGCCTAACTAAATACGGTACTACCCGCCGACCATTTTCGCCAAATGATACAAATCGCCAAACTAATAGCCAATTTATACATGTTGACTAAATTTTTATTTAAATCCTAATTTCAGAATGTTCCTGCACTGTTAATTTCTAAATTTTTAAAAACTGCTTGGCCTGTGCATTTGCGTTTTTAAAATAACTAATAAAAAGAATTAAAATTGATTCCATATAAATGGTAATTTAGAATGCAGTTTTCGGCACATTTCCCTTTTCGTTTAGATTTTCGAATTTTTAGGCACCGTTATTAGAAAAAATTTACATCTTAAAAGCAACCATCATGCTAAATTCCAGATTTCTAATAATAAAAGTTTCTCTAACAATTATATTACAAAGCGCCTCTAATTTTATAACTTTTTTATCCCTAAATACTTTAATGTTTCTAAATATTTAAAAACTGTTCGGCTGGTGCATTTATGTTTCTAAAATAACCACTGAAAAGAATTAAAATTAATTTTAAATAAATGGAAAATAGAATGAACTTATAGCACTTTTCATATTTCTTTCCAATTTCTGGATTTTTTATATACCGTTTTACGTGAACATTTAGATGTTAATCTTTCGTTTTGGTGACTCTTACACACACTTTATTCTGTTCGCACCACTTTTAGGTAGATTTCGTATGAAATACTACCTATTGCATTTGCAATAGTTTATATATATATATATATATATATATATATATATAACTTTTTTTATGGGCATGATAACTTCTATAATTCTTCACCAATCTCCACCAAACTCGTACATAAAATCAAAAGGGATAAAATCTCGGCTAAGTTCGTTAATGGGCAAAATCGGACCACGGGGGTCGAAATAGGGGGCGTTTTTGTGAAAACAGAAAAAAGCCCATAACTTCTTAATGAAAATAGATATCGAATAAGTTTAAAGTTTATATTACTTCTAAATAATGGGCCAAAAGTTTATGTATGACAGATTTTTGATAAAGTTAAAAATAGGCTCAAGGGGCGAAAAAAATAGGGATTTTGGGAGAAAAAAAATCATTACTTTGTCAATTCTCAAGATATCAAATCCATCTAAATTTTTTATAAATATTCTCAAAATTATTTAAAACTTTTGTATTTGCAAGTTTTTGATAGGACTAACTCTTACCGGTAAAAAAAAAATTAAAAACGAAAATAAAAAGGGCTTTCGAAAAAGAAAAAAATCCATAACTTTGTCAATTCTTAAACTATCAAATCCAATTAAATTTATTTTACATCTTCTCAATAACATCTACAACTTTTATATTGACAAGTTTTTCATAGGATCAATTCTCATAGCAAAAATAAATTAAACAAAAATTGGAGTTGGAGAAAAAACCTCTAATTCAAACTGCTTACATTCGGAATCATTTTATAAATTCATTTTTTATTTTAAACGCATCCAAATGGCAGATCCTCTTATTTAGGAACTATATAATGTGAAACATTGGCCAGATTTTTGATAAAGACAGAATATATTTCAAAAAAGGCTGCCAAAAAGGGTATTTTGAATAGAATTTCCCGAAGTGACAGTGATAGGAAATTTGAAGAAGTATTCAAATAACAAATTGCGTTTTTCTTGACTCATTTTTAAATCCATTTTTACTCTCAAACGCATCCAGTTTACAAGTCCTCTTATTTAGGAACTGTATAATATGACGCATTGGTCAATTTTTTTGATAAGGACAGAACATATTTCAAAAAAGGCTGCCAAGGGTATTTTGAACAGAATTTTGAGAAGTTATCGTGATTGAAAATTTGAGGAAGCATTGAAACAACAGTTTCCGTTTTTTCTGAAGCATTTTTAAATTCAGTTTTGCTTTCAAACGCATCCAATTGACAGGTTATCTTATATAGGAGCTGTATAATGTCTC
This sequence comes from Maratus speculifer, assembly GCA_964019185.1. NCBI lineage: Eukaryota > Metazoa > Arthropoda > Arachnida > Araneae > Salticidae > Maratus > Maratus speculifer. Next base: position 71,184,371 of record OZ025303.1, read on the forward strand.
GCATTGTTCAGTTTTTTGATAAAGGCTGAATATATTTTTAAAAATGCTGTCAAAGTGGGCACTTCACGCAAAATTTCCCAAAGCTATCATGATTAAGAATTGAGGTTGTATTCAAAATTGGTTATTTTATAACTCATTTTTAAATTCAATTTTGCTCTCAAACGCATTCAATTGACAGTCTTTTGTTATTTAGGAACTATATAATGTGCCGTATTAGTCGAATTTTTAATAAAGTCAGAATTATTTCAAAATATGCATTATTGTCAAAATAGGCATTTGAGCCGAATTTAGCTTAAGATGATTCTGATAAAACCAGTTCTTACAGAAAAATGAAATTAAAAAATTTTCAAAAGAGGACAAATAAAGTTGTTAAACTGGGTTTATCTGTAATCAAATTTATTTTTTGTTGTTGAAATGAGCACTCTTCGAAATATACCCCCGCCTATAGGCCAAGCTGACAGGGATTTTTTTAATATAAGTTATTTTCAATTACGCATATTCTGAAATGATCTATTTTTATCCTTCGCAGCTCTATTATCTCCTCTAGGAAAGAACATCTTTTAAATTAATTTAAGTGGTTCTAGAATTATTAAAATTGTGTGCATATCGTAAGCATTGATTTATAGACTGACACATTTTTGGAGATGAATTATAGTAATTTTAAACTATTTTTTGCAGCCCCACATGATATTTGTCTCGGGATTGAGGAAGTTATAAGACAAATTTTGTATCCATTTGTTAATGATGCCAAAACTTAATTTTGCTAAGAAAAATGACCCTGAGTTTGACTATTCTCGGACAGCAAAGCGTTTAAAAATAACCACCATGCCCAATCCCAAGCTTCTGTAAGAACCATATTACTAAAATCTCAATTTTAGAACGATTTTGTTCTTGCACTTTTTAAAGTTTCTAAATTTTTGAAAACTGTTAGACAGATGTATTTATGTTTTGAAATAACTAATAAAATTAACAAAAATTAATTCCAAATAAATGGTAATTTAAAATGCAGTTTTCAGATCATTTCATTTTTCATTTGAATTTTCGATTTTTTTAAACACCGCTCTTACTGAACATTTACATCTTAAAAGTCATGCCAAATTCTAAGTTTATAGATCTGCAGGCTTCTGTAACAACCATGTTACGAAAACCTTAATTTTAGAATTTTTTTGTTCCAGCAGATTTAAAGTTTCTAAATTTTTAAAAACTGTTTGGCAGGTGCATTTATGTCTCTAAAATAGCAATAACGGAAAGAACTAAAATTAATTTCAAATAAATGAAATTTAGAATTTATTTTCCAGGTCATTTAATTTTTCATTTGAATTTTCGAATATTTTCAGACACTGATCTTACGTAACTTTTACATCTTAAAAGTAACCACCATTTCAAATTACAAGCTTTTAGTAGAGGTCTGCACGGGCCGAAATTTCCAGGCCCGAGCCCGGCCCGAAAGTTAAAATTTCGGCCCGGGCCCGGCCCGGCCCGAACAAAAGAAATGTTGGCCCGACCCGGCCCGGCCCGAAAGTTAAAATTTCGGCCCGAGCCCGGCCCGGCCCGAACGAAAAAAATATTGGCCCGACCCGGCCCGGCCCGAAAGTATAAATTTCGGCCCGAGCTCGGCCCGGTCCGGAAAAAAGTTTAAAATTCGGCCCGAACCCGGCCCGGCTCAAGTGAATTTCTACACAACATTGATCTTTAATCTTATGGAAGAATTCTGACCAAAAAAAAATTATATTAGTCTTTTTTTTCATGTTTATAATCTCCATTTATGCAGAAGTGCCAGGCTGCGATATTTACGCTTTTAAATGAATCTTTGTTTGTTGTATGTAAATGTTTCAGTTATCACTAGTATTATTAATCCATATCCCCTGTAATGGAGACAAAAAATCGAAAAAGCGGTATATGGTAAAATTTCCAAAGACGAAATCGCTTTGGAACGAAAAAAAAAAAAAAAAAATACATTCCCTTCTTAACAGATGTAAATGTTTAATATATTTTTTTCTCCCGTATTGTTGTATTCATTTTGCATGGATGAACATTTTAAAAGAAACTTTCAGTTTTCAGTTTAAAAAAAATTCCGTCATAATCATGTGTTTTTTTTTTTTTTTTTTTTTTTTTTTTTTTTGTGTGTGTGTGTGTGTGTGTGTGTGTTTAATTCTATTTTAAAACGCTAGTAATCTACGATTCTTTAAAAGGAATAAATTCTAATGTTTAATTGTAGAATAATGACGGCTTAAAAGTATATGCCTTTTTTGCAAACATTTTTGGACAAAGCCAAATATTACTGATTTATAAAAAGTCGAGAAAAGGATTTTCATATAGGAAGATTCAATAGGAACTGATTATTTTGGTCCATGAAAACTAGGAAGAATGGAATCAGTCTGGGCTTCGTACAGAAAAAAAAGTTAGGCCCGGCCCGTCCAGCAAAAAAAATAAGGCCCGAGCCCGGCCCGGCCCGAAAGATTAGTGACTAGGCCCGGCCCGGCCCGGCCCGAGTCTTCAGAAGTAAGGCCCGAGCCCGGCCCGGCCCGAATGCCATTATTGGAAATCGGCCCGAACCCGGCCCGCGGGCCGGGCCGGGCTCGGGCTTCGGGCCACGGCCCGGCCCGTGCAGACCTCTAGAAGCAAGCTTCTGTTAAAACTTTGTAACAGAAATATCAATTTTAGAACCTTTTTTATTCCTGAAAATTTCAAAGTTTCTAAATTTGTAAAAACTGTTCAGCGGGGGCATTTACGTTTCTAAAATAACTAAGGAAAAGAACTAAAATTAATTCCATGTAAATTGCAATTAGTATGTAGTTTTCAGGTTATTTCATTTTTCATTTGAATTTTCGATTTTTTTCTGACACCGCTCTTACATCTTAAGGGTGTTCTTCAATCAAAAAGGGCAACTTTGTGACACATGCATTAATTTATTTTTGTTCGGTAATGCATGAAAATAGCAGGTGTTGTTATTCAGAAACTGTCTCATTGCACTCATTCTTTTGTTTTTTAAAAAACACAATAAAATTTTCATAACAAGCCTTCAAAGTTGACACTTTTGAGCATATTTCCCGACGAAAGCAGAAAAACCGGTCGAAAAGGAGGAGAAAAACGGGTGATTGCGTCATCGAAATAGCTTATAACTCGACAAGTAATTTAATTATCATAAAATGGAAAAAAAAGTTCAATTCGAAATCGCTTTCATAGTCAGGCATTAAAATTTTATAACTTTCTGTTAAAAAATGAATTTGTAAATGTGTCAAAACGTTTTTCGCTTGTTGAGCGGATCAGTTAAGAACACCCTTAAAAGTAACCACATATCAAATTCCAAGCATTTATTCTGTAGGCTTCTGTAACATAACAATCATATTGCAAAATCATATTTCAGTTTTAGGACGCGTTTTGTTCCAACTTCCAACGCACTTTAAAGTTTCTAAATTTTTAAAAGCTGTTCACAGGTGCATTTATTTCTCTAAAATAACAAATCGACATAAACTAAAATTAATTTAAAATAAATGGTAATTTAAAATTCAGTTTTCAGGTCATTTCATTTTTAATTTGAATTTTTGAATTTTTTGGACACCGTTTGTTCTACTGTAACTTAAAAGTAACTACAATGCCAAATTTCAAGCTTCTTAGTTTTGCAGGCTTGTGTAACAATTATGTTACAGAAATTTCAATTTTACACCGTGTTTTGTTCCAACACACTCTAAAGTTTCTAAATTTTTAAAAACTGCTGACAGGTAGATTTATGTCTCTAAAATAACAAATAGAAAAAACAAAAACTCATTTAAATTTTCTATTTTTTAGACACCGTTCATTCTGAACATTTACATCTTAAAAGTAAGCACCATGCCGAATTCCAAACTTCTAGTTCTACAAGCTTCTGTAACAACCATGTTATAAAAATCTCCCTTTAGAACGTGTTTTGTTCTTAACCACTTTAAAGTTTCTAAATTTTTAAAAACTGCTGACAGGTGCATTTCTGTCTCTAAAATAACAAATGGAAAGAATTAAAATTAATTTCAAATAAATGGTAATTTAAAATTTAGCTTTCACTGTCATTTCATTTTTCAATTGAATTTTCGAATTTTTTAGACACTGTTCTTACTAAGCATTTACATCTTAAGAGTAATCACCATGCCAAATTCCAAGCTTCTAATTATGAAAGCTTCTGCAATACCCGTGTTACAAAAGTCTCAATTTTAGAACAAATTTTGTTCCTGCATACTTTAGATTTTCTAAATTTTAAACAATGTTCTCTGAGTGTATATTAATTTTGAAATAACTAATAAAATAATTGAAATTAATTCCAAATAAATGATTTTCATTTTTCATTTGAATTTTCAAATTTTTTAGACACTGTTTGTTTTTAATGAACATTTACATATTAAAAGTAATAACCGCTATACCAAATTCCAAAATTCTTAGTTATACAAGATATACTGTTAAAATAATTTTCTGTAAAATTACAGATAATCCTTTATCTTAAATCTTATGTAAAATTACAGAGATTAGAAAAACTGAGATTCTGCTAAATAACAGAGAAGTTTTTTCGTAAGTTTACAATAAACTCTGTAAATTAACATTGTTAAAAATGCGCAAGATTCTGTAAATTTATTTTTATGATAACAATTTAATTTAACTAATAATAACACATTGCTCAGTGGTGCACAAAACAGGAATTTTAATATACATTTGTACAATTAAAATGAAATAAAACTTTCAACGTTTCGCGCCGTCTTCTGCGGACGTCTTCAGGAAAATATGATAATGGAAGGACTACGTTTGCATCTTGATCGAGAGATAATATTTCTACTAAATTAAAATCTAAATGAATTAATATTTTTAAAAATGTTGCCACTTACACGTGAGTAAAAATTAAAATATTGCAAGGAAATGAAAAATTTTTAAGATTTTATGATATTGTGCCATATTTTTGGTATATTGTAGGATAAATTATCATTACATGGTTTATTTTTTCGTGCTATGATTTCGATGGATTCTCTTATTTTACCTTGAACTGGGTTATTGCATGGAACTATGATTTTGGCCTCCTCAAAATTGATATGGCAACCCTTGTTCGCCAAGTAGAAGCGAGCAAGGGCAGTATTCTGTTTATATTGTTCTATATCTCTGCGATGCTCTTTAATTCTAATTAAAAGTTTCCGCGTTGTCATGCCGATTTTCAAAAGATTTCCACAGAAGAAACTTAGTTTTGAGCTCCAATGCCTGAATCTATATATTAGAGACAAATTCGAAACATGACAACGGGGAAACTTTTAATTAGAATTAAAGAGCATCGCAGAGATATAGAACAATATAAACAGAATACTGCCCTTGCTCGCTTCTACTTGGCGAACAAGGGTTGCCATATTAATTATGAGGAGGCCAAAATCATAGTTCCATGCAATAACCCAGTTTAAGGTAAAATAAGAGAATCCATCGAAATCATAGCACGAGAAAATAAACCATGTAATGATAATTTATCCTACAATATACCAAAAATATGGCACAACATCATAAAATCTTAAAAATTTTTCATTTCCTTGCAATATTTTAATTTTTACTCACGTGGCAACATTTTTTAAAATTTTAATTCATTTAGATTTTAATTTAGTAGAAATATTATCTCTCGATCAAGATGCAAACGTAGTCCTTCCATTATCATATTTTCCTGAAGACGGCGCGAAACGTTGAAAGTTTATCTTATTTTAATTGTACAAATGTATATTAAAATTCCTGTTTTGTGCACCACTGATCAATGTGTTATTATTAATTAAATTTTATGATGCAACTGTCCTATATATATTTAATTTAATTTAATTTTCAAAATCAGTAAATCAGTCTTCAGTGAGTTCGAATTTTTCGAGTAATTTTGAATACCTTTATCAGCAGATTTTAACACAATTTCTGTTGTTATGTTGTTAACTGTTGGACAATTTGTTTTTCCTTGTCCTGATATTTGAAAATTTGTCTCTTGATAGTGAAAGAACACTGCACTGACTGAGCCGTAGAGGTTTTTGCTGTTTTGTTCAAAATGTGTCTACTGTGATTCAGCGGAAAAAAATCGATAAAATTCCCCGCTAAAACCGAGAAGATGATTTTTCTTTTCTAAATTATTCTAACATTAAAAAAAACCATTTTTAAACTAAATTTTCTAGTTTAATGTTTTTAATAAAATTGCAAAAGAATTTTGGTAGTGTGTATTTTGAATTATAAGTTTTAACAAAGATAAAAATATTTTTAAATGAGGACGAAATCTCTACAGCAAATTAATCGTTTTAGGGAATTATTCGTTTAATCGTTCTCCACACTAAAAATCGTTTGTGCTGCATATATTAATGACTTTGCATTATTCCAGCGAAATTTATACATATATATTAACATGCATTATACATATTACCTATAAGTTATTGAGAACGTAGAATTTATCTTTTATTTACAGAGACACTGAAACTAATTCGGTGGTGCGTTTTGAGCTGTGATGAGCATTTTAACCCTTCACTGTACACTGTAAAAAAAAATTCAAGAGGTTACTAAAAATTTCTTAGTAAATTTGTATTCCACAGAATTTTTTAGTAACCATTACAAACTTTTTTTTTGCAAGTGAAACAAGCATTTATTTTGTAAACTGAACAAAAGAATTTTTTTTTACAACTAACTTAAAAATTTTTAGTATGAGCCACCAAGCAAATTTTAGTAATAGCTCCAAAATTATTTTTAATAATTATTACGTGCGCCCGAAAGGCAGGAACCTCCTTCGAGCTGCATCCAGACTTCTGAAGCGAAAGATTTTCGGCAAAAACGCAATAGATGGCAGCACCAAACACTTTTACCTGCCCCGACAGGATTTTCATAATCCCTTTATTAACGAGACACTACATACATTCGGGGCGTATTTCACGGTGGCAAGTTTCGAACCCGGGACCTTTCAGCCTGGAGTCCGTTACTATAACCACTATGCTACCAAGGCCGCACCAACTGAGTTTCAGTAAGAGCTATTAAAAATATAAAACTATTAACTCTTATTCGTTGCTAACATTTTTCTAGTAATTCTTACAGATTTTTTTTGTAACCGACTAAGATTACTAAAATTTTTTAGTAATTACAAGGATCACTAAAGTTTTTTTAGTAGATCGACCTTTTTTTTTACAGTGTAAGATTTTTTCTATTTTTATGGGGAAAAAAACTATTTGAAATCTATAAATAGGTCTAATAATTAAAAAAATATACTAGAAAAAGAAATTTAAATTTCGGCTAAAATTTGATATTTTATGGCATGTACTTTAAATACATAATTATGGTTTTAAAGTATTATATTGCTGTATTTTGCTACTAAATGAGCTTAAATTAATTAATTTCATCTGCTTAACAATTTGCAATTTTTTATATTACTATTTTTATGAATTCAGAGAAAACTATTACTGAAAATTAATTTTTACTGCATTGGGTTTTTCCAAGTACCTCATTTAGTTGTAGTGTTGGAAAGTGTTTCATAATCAATGCCTTGATGCATAATTTTTAATACTTCTTTTCCATTATTATTACTTGAGGCGATGCTATGTTTCGTAGAATTTCAGCTTTTGTAGCAGTGCTTTTTTAGCTTTTCCCAATAATTAATCTAATTTTTTTATTATTTCTTTATTTCATAATTGGCATCATAATGGAATGTATGGCGTGACAGGCAACTCTACCACATCCTTCTGAAGACTAGGCCTGAGCGCTGACACAAAAATGGCAGCTGCCGAAGTTGGTCAATTTTTTTCAGCGTGTTACTGCTCCTGGAATTTTGCTATACCAATATTTTTTTAATAATTTTCTGCTTCTTTTTTCGGAGATCAAATAATTTAAATAAATCGTTTATAAATCATTGATGTCCAAATTTAACCCCTTAATGGACGCATTAAATTACGGCTTAAAAATTCAAATTCACTATTGCCATCACTTTTTTTGAAAAAAAAATATTTATTTTATTTAATGATGAGTAAAATGATACCAAAATAAAAACCAATTACACTATTTTATAAAAGTGGTGGACAATTCTGAATAAAAGCCGTGAAGTTTGCAGCCCGTGAATATCTCAGTCGCTACGATTAAGTGGTTAAGAGATTCAGGAGGCGGTGATTCAACCCTGGATATCAACTGAGAATTGGATTCATACAAACCCACATAAGAAAAGTTGAGAGAAATTGTGTTGGTTTGCCATTAAGGTAAAAATGCAATCTTGAAACCAGTTAAAATCGAGGTTGTGGAGTTGGGGTCACTAAAAAACAAGCCGACTCCGACATTTTTTTAGACATTTTGAGGAGAAAGCAAAGCAATTATATGTAATTTTAAATCTATAAAATAACTTATTATTGTTATTTTTGAACTGTACCAGGTAACCAAAGTTAAAGATAGCCAAATCACCACTCGGTGTACAGAGCTGATGAAAACCGTTTTTAATTAAAAACTCTAGTAAATCCTTGATTATTTCCGAACAAATAAAATTTTAATCATTTATTTTATTTTTTTGGATTGAAACTTTTCTGCCCTGGAGAACACGAAATAACATTCAAATTGTGACGATCACGTCATTTCGAGTCCACGAACTTGAAATAGTTAAATTTTTACTTCGTTACCTTCTTTAGATTTCGCTAGTTTGACTTTTTGGATTCGTTTGATGTGGAATTGAAAAATTAGCAAAACAGAACATTTTTTTTTTCCTTTTTTTTTTCTTCCGAAGCTCTAAGAACTGAATTAATACCGAAAAGTTGAAATTTTCAAATTATTTTTCTTGCATTACCCCATAATTTTAACCAACAGAAATGCTAGTATATTAGCCAGCCTGGAATCTCAGTCGGAGTCGAAGTCGTTAAAATTTCCAGAATAGAGGTCAGAGTCGGTTGATTTTCTCACCGATTCCACAGCCCTGGCTAAAATCGGTCATAATATTGGCTCGAACACATGTAAATCGCACTGAAAACCTCTCCAATGAACTCAGCCCTTATTCCAGGTGCTTCTTTTGTTTGGACCAAAGGATTTGAACGATAGCTGGCTTCACATTACGAGCCATTTTGGTGATATAGTGCATCTCTAATATACTCTGAACTTTGTTATTCCTGTTGATATAATTTGCTGTTGATAGTTAAGACACAGGAGTGTGGACGTTTAAAGCTGCTCTCAGATTCATCAACTTTTTGAACAATTTTTGCACCAACCAGAGGCGGATTACCCATTAGGCTGAGTAGGCTGAAGCCTAGGGGCCCAGAAGAAAAGGGGGCCCGGTGCTAAAATTTTCCTTATATAAAGAACAAGAAAATATTCTTTTACACTGGTCGGACATTAATACAAAACACAAAAGATGAGCGAAATTGTTTGTCGTAATCTTTTATATTTTAATCATCAATGATTTATGAGTTAACTAAGCAAGCATGTGTTTTAATTTTTCCAGTATATACCACTTTGAAGGAGTGAAAAGGGGCCCTCAGAAAGTCAAGCCTAGGGGCCCGGGTGGTAGTTAATCCGTTTCTGACCAACACTTGATTACCTCCAACTTTTCACGAAATATTGTCTCAACACTCAGTGTCATAGCAAACAACAATGTCCCCCAAATTTTTTTCGCAGTTCTAAAAGAGAGTCCGCTAGCCGCGACTTTTTTCTCCAACTTTCAACATTTGAACCAATCAGAGATAAGCGATTGATACGAATAGGCGATAAATATTAACGGCTAATACTAGTAGTATTAATTTTCTTGGGTTTTCTTCCGATTTTAGCCATGACAATTGTAACTCTTTTCTCCTTTTGAACGGGAAAAAGTGGGTTTAAATCGCTGAAAAATTTGCAAATCCGATAGCAGCTGAAGACGTCACCACTGAAAGAATTCATATAATACAAACTTGTTAATTTCAAGAACTCAATCATTATAATCAGTAAAATACAAATAGTCTCACATTCTCTGAAATTATATAACTGACAGAAGTTTTAAAACTTTTCTTTTTTATTTCATTTTCAGAAGGGGAAGAAAGACTTGCAAAATGCAGAGAAAGGTTCTCGGACAAAGTAAAAATAGCTATTTTTTTTTATTTTCTTCTTTCTTATCTTCAATTTTTAACTATCGTTTATTACGTTTTGAAATTTCTATAAAAACAGAAGCACGTTATATCTTTTTCACTTCCTTACCCTTCCTTCCTACACATATTTTTTTAAATAAATATGAAACACCGGAATCTAGGAAACTCCAAAATGTTCTTAGGCTAAAATGAAATCTTTTTAATGATAATAACATATTGCGTTAGTTTTATATAGACTAAAGCAGCAGTTTCTAACCTATTGATCACAGCCCACTGGTGGGTCGCGGCGGGTGTTTTAGTGGATCGCGTAACAATCGAGGTTTGCCACAAAAATATTTTTTTATTTCATTCAAATATTAAAAAAAAAAAAAAATACAACAAATAAATTACAACTGCAATAAAAATTTAAAAACTTTTAGCTTAAACTAAAACTTTGTCAGGAGTTAGAATTTCCTTAAGGGGGCTCAGGGGTTAAAAACTTTTCAAAAAATCGATTTTTTTATGATCTCATTTGATTATTCAATTAATTCTTAACTCAATGCAAAAAACCGCATAAAAACATTAGCATTTTTAACGGAGTTATAAGCATTTACATATCAATATTTACATAGCCGCATACATATAATTTCAACTTTAAGTCGTGTTTTCTCAAAACTTGATTTTTGACGACTAACACCAAGATTTAAAAAAAAAAACTATTTAATAGAATGGCTTAATTTTTTTTTTCTTCTTTTTTGCATATAGCATTATTATCTATAGGGTGAATTAATATATTTTAGATAGTTTAATATTTTAAGTATTTTAATGAAAAAAAAGTTGTAATTTTTAGGAGTTTTTTAAATTTTCAAATTTGAGGGTTTTTTTTTTAAATATATATATATATATATATTTTAAGTGATAATTATATCCTTAATTCATTCTATAGATAATAATGTTATATACATGAAAAAAAAAATTAAGCCATTCCATCAATTTTTTTTTTTTTTTTTATCTTGAGGTTAGCCATAAAAAATCAAGTTTTGAGAAAATGCGACTATTTAAAGTTAAAATTATATGGGAGCGGCTATGAAAGTGTTGATACATAAAAGCTTATAACTCCGTTAAAAATGCAAATATTTTTATGCACTGAGTTAAGAATTAATCGAATAATCAAACTAGATTTTTAAAAAAATCAATTTTTTGAAAAATTTTCAACCACTGAGCCCCCTTAAGGGGTCTTGTAATTTTTAAACGCATCGAAAATCAACAAAATTGAAAGTTTGAATAAACATATCTTCATTAATTTTTTATGTATAAACATGACTGTTGATTAAATAGATTATGTTTTAACATACAACCATGATATAACTTATTTTTTACAGAATTAGTGAAATTAAAGTAGTTCTTTTTTTTACTCCTTAAGTTTTTGTGCGCATAATATCTTGAGAATTGTTATGACATTTAGTATATATAATTAGCACATATTAGAGCTGCCAATTCTTCGGCTTTTTGGATACTATTTTTTTTTAAACAGAAAATGTTGCTTTATTAAACTGAAACATTTCGGCGATTTAAAATAGCCAGATTTTCTCTAAGATGATAGTGGTGTGCAAAAAGAAAGAGAATTGTCAACTGTGATATATGTATTTATACAATGTCAAGGGTGAAAAATGACTTAGGTCAAAATTATTTCATTAATTATGCAAAAAAGAAATTTTTTGTAAAAAAAAAAATTTCAAATTTGTACATTTTTTAATTAATAAAAATAGCCATAACTAAATATATTATCAATGTAAATACTTAAAAATAGATCATTTTAAACATACAATTAGCTCATTGTGTACACTAAATTCCTTAACAGTTCATATACATATGTTCACAAGATATCGTGCGCACAATGACTTACAGAGTAAGAAAATAACTCTTTTAATCTCAACAATACACAAATTCTGTAATAGGCTAATCAAATTCTAATGGTAACATATTATAAAGCAAACACTGTTTAATAAATGTTAAAATTTTCATGTTTTTACGTAAAAAATGTTTTAAAGATAGACTAATTCAAACTTTTGATTTTTTCGGTAAATTTCATCTCGTTTAAAAGGTACAAGATTCCTTAAATAGACAGTCGATATTATTAGTCCTAGAACCAATTGCACAAGAACCTAAGTAATAGAGCACAATATAAAAAAACTTTTATTTTATGGAAGATAACAGTAATAGGGTAATTTAATTATCCATGAATGCCGGGAGTGAAGTGGTGCATAAGCCAAAAATGAATACCGCTAGTGGCTTATCCGTACCTTTACCATTGTGTTTGCCGTACAAAGGTGTGAAATGATCGTACGGCAAACTTCAATGATAAACCTTCCAATAAATCCCTAGTGGTATTAATATTTCGCTTATGCACTACTTCGCTTCTGGCGGACATGGATCATCCGGTTTCCCTATTACTATTTTTCCATTAAGTAAAGGGGTTTTTTTTTTCTTGTGCCCGATACCATAGGTTTTTGTGCTGTCGGCTCTTGGACGATATATTATGATCTCGTTCTGAGATATATCAGTCGTCGTTCTGTCGTTAAATGGCAACCCTGTAAAAATCCTTAATATCTTTAGGGGTCAGTATATGAACAGGATATAAAGAAATAGCTATATAAGCTTTCAGGTCCTTAGAGGGGTTTAACACGGCATGTTTATGTGAACGTGCTTTTTCTATTTGAATTAAAATTAACCTGTTTCAGCTCTTATACAGATGTCCTCTACTTACAAGTCTCTTATATAGATACCCTCTAAACAGATGCCAGAACAAATGCCAGAAATCACACTCATTATAAAGTTGCATTTTGATAATAATCAAACGTATTTTTCGTTATATTTCTGGTTTATAATTATTATTCCACTTACACAAATTAAGATAACTAATTCTTGTTCCTCTTGATAGTGCACTAAGAAAATCTGCCTTTTTTAAAAGATAGGATAGCTGATAGAGCTTCTAGAGGTCCAACAAAATTTCCATATTGGCATTAGATACATCCTCATATTAACTAAATTGCGATTTTTTTTTTATTTAACCCTTTTAGGAGCAAGGTATTTCTAATGGTAAAATGTAAAAATGAGTGACTGACACCAGAATCAATAATTAAATTTGTTTTAAAATAAGCAATAGCTTTTATTGGCATGCTTGATAAAAGGAAAAAATTCATTACAATATTCTGATGTCAAAGTGACATTTACGAATAAAAATTATGTGGTCAAAAAATGAACCGCTGCCCTTGAAGGATTTAAAAATGAGTTATGTGCCAATAAAAGTTCGGAACCGCTGGAATAAACGATAGAAAAGAATTTTTTTAAAAGGGGTTTTTTAATTTATTTATTTGTATTGATACAAACACAATTATGTTAGCTTTACATAGATTTAAACAATCAGATGAAAGATGAAAAAAAAGCACGAAGTGAAAAATTGCATTAATTCTTGCGTCTGTCTGACTTTTCATATCTAGGCTATCCAAAAGTTCGAAGTAATTTCAAACGATATTAAAGTTCGGGTCGAATAGCTGTCAATCCTCTGGAACAATAAGGATGATTTTATGCTCTAAGTCTGAGTGGTTACCAGAAATTGTAGGTCTTTGTGAAAAATTCTGAAGTGTATGTCATTCTAAAAAGTGACCAAAAAAATTTATATTTGATTTTTATAACTTTTTATTTTCATAAAAATATATAACAGACTGAAAAAGATAACATACTATTCTGAATCAAAGATCATGTTACAATTAAAAAGAGAAATTTTTGATTTGATCAAAAATGGTATCGATATCATAAGGTAACCTTCCCCTCCGTCTTGAGATATCTTACGATATCATTTGTCAACCCCTCTCCCCTTAAAATGATAACGTTATATATGCCCCTTAGTGCTAAATTCAAGTGTTGCGCGTTATGCGTCTAACGTTGTAGGAATAATTGATGGGCCATTACTGGTGTGTGGGCCATTATATGTGACTTTACCCTGTTTTAGATAGAAGAAATGATGGTGAATATTATAAAGATTTTATTGAAAATCGTAATATGTTGAGGCCACTGTAATATATCTGAAAAATAATAACCCTTGGTACCATGATCTAACAATTTTTGAAAATAATTTACAATGTTAACCTTAGAGTGAATGTGTTTTTCAACAATTTGTGTTAAGTCAAGATAAACAACTTTTATTTAATTTAGATAATAAAGATGATCAAAATACATTATATAATAAGGTTATGAACATAAAATCCCAGCAGTGACTTTCAGGGCCGTAGCTAGAAGGGAATAATAGTGGGTGGGGGGGGGGGTCAAGAAAATGTTGGAGGGGTTTATATTTTTTCTCTCTCTCTCTATCTATCTCTATCTCTCTGAAGCAGAAAGATAAATTAGTGCATATTCACAGTGTACTATGTTTCTCATTAAACTGTTGCAATAACTTCATTTTATGCTAAGAAAAGAATTTGATAATGGAAATTCTAGTGTATAGCGGGTGCAAAATTAAACATCATGTTAGCTTCCTATGTGCAAACAGGATGAGGGAGTGTTGAAACATTTATTTTAGTTACAATTTAGTATTCCTGCAAAACTGTGAGCGGGCCTCAAAACTAAATAAGATATTTGAACACAACTTCATTTAGATTTTTGGAACAGAAATTCATTTAGTGACTTTGGCATCTTTTTGGCATGTTTTAGGAGGGGGGGGGGTGAGTCGCCCCTAGCACCCCTTTAGCTATTGCCTGAGGATTTTTCAATGAAATCACAAAGAAGTGAATAGTAGCAGGGGCCCCGCTAAGGGGGGAGCCACCACCCCCCCTCCCTCAAACGTTTGCACATACTGTTAAAGTTGGCAAATTTACAAATTGAACTGGCAAATTTGTTGAAAATTTTAATAAAAATCTATAATGCCTTTTCTATTTCTAATAGATTTGACGAAAGTCACCAATGTAATTAGAGATATTAGTAAGCTTTTACAAATAAAAACTAAGTTATATTTTCTCATTGTAATAACTTGGTAAAACTATAAACTAATTGGCAAACACTGAGAACTCTTTATGTTTGCTTTTCATTGAGTTGGCAAATCATGAATTTTGACTTGACAATTTAAGGCTCTCTCCCCCACCTATAAAAAGTATTGGTGAGGGCCCTGAATAGTATTTATAACATCCACTCAGAAGAAAGAATACTGTCGGTATCGAAATCATTTTAATTACTCTTTGTTTTTATTTTTGAAGGATCGAGAGAGGGGCGACAAGTTCTATCGAAGATACCTGGGGTTGCCCGAGCACGCAACGTTGAAAGATATGCTTGATATCGGCTGTAAAGATCCAGAACACGGAAGAGATGTAAGCGATAATGTTATTTTTATATATTTTTTTCTTTTTTTTATCATGGGTTTGTCATGGGTTGAGAACTGGATCCCGAATTCGACCCTCAGAGAACATCTCGGGTCATTTCAGATCAAATCAGGCATTAAAACAACTACATGTAACCCACCATCACATATTTTAATGAATCTGCTTGTGTTAGTTCTTACTGTTAAAATATAACCACAGTTTTTTTTTTCTTACTTATTAGTAAAATAGTTTTCGAAAAAAAAAATTGAAAAACTGACTTCAGTTGGCATTCTTGACTGCTCTGTTTTCAAATGTAGTATCTCATAAATATATTTATATTTCGATATCTATTCGACAAAACATCTTCAAATAATTTATGCATAACAAATGGAGTAAGCACCTTAGGGGAAAAAATACTATTATGGTTATAACATTTCATGTTTGTCTAAAAAAAATTTGTATCTTTGAAATCGTGAATTTTTTATGAAAAATAACGAATAAACAAAAACAAATTGTGCAAAGTGCAATTTCTATTAAATTCTTTTTTGCTGTGAATTATACTTTAAAATATCTTGTCTTATATACTTATAAATATTACCTGATTATGTAATAAAAATAGTGGGATTTTGAGCTTTTTTAACAGCATTTCTTATTTAAAAAAAAAAATTGAGCAACATTCCAAATCAAATCAAGCAGACTGATTGCATGCTGTCTCCGCTAAGCCACTGTCATAGATTTTAGTGAAGCTGTACATTGTTTTAGCTTTAAATTGTATATAATAATACATTATATTTGAATTTGAAATGAAAATAGCAAAATTTTGATTGACATTAGTAATGTTTAAATCATATTTAAGAGTATAAATATTTTCAGATTTAAAATTTAGTAAGAACATGCTGGTAATATTTTTTATTTATGCATTTATTTTATTCTTCCTTTTATCTTTTTTTGTTCGTTTTTTTTCATTGCAAAAAATGAAAAAATGCTGTTTTTTAGTAAAACTATGGGTATTTCATGGAAAGAGCAGTTATCCCTTTCCAAAGAAAGAGAAAAACCACTTGTTCCTCAACATCCAATAGAAAATTTCAAGCAGAAATCGTTAATCTTTAACCTTTACTCTTTCAATACTTTTATTACACCTTTAAACTTATATTTGCATTACTTTGAGCTGCTGGTTAAAAGAAATACCTGTTTTCACTCTTTTGAACAAAGTTTTGCCATATTATGCTTTAAAAAAATCGTACAATCGATTACATTTATATCTTAGAAATAACTTATATCTAAAAAAACTCTTTTAAACAAAATAAGATGTGGTTTTATCCCTTTATTCAGTTTTTAATGTTATTTAATTTGATTTCTTGCATCAAAATCTTGCTGATAGATGAATTTTTAATTTATATCTAAAGCGATCCCAAACAAATTAATTTAAAACTATTTATTTATATTTAATAAAGCATATATGTTGTTTGTACACTTACAGAGAATACATAAGAAACTTATCTAACAGTGTGTTCGAAATTTTTATCTGCTGTAATGGCAACAAATTATTATAATAGTTTTAATAACTTTTTTTTTTTTTTTTTTTTTTTTTTTTTTTTTTTTTTTTTTTGCAGAAACTATTTAACCATTGAGTAAAAAAAAATACTGGTAATCATATCGTAATAGAAAGAACAAACATACGCAGTTTCATTAAAATCTGTAATGGTGGGTTTAGGCTTGCCTGAACTCACATGGAATGACTCCTCAAAAAAAAAAAAAGATCATGCTGAAATATATGTAAGTTGTAAAATATATGCGTATTGAAATCTATGTGGTATAATAGATCTGAATAACGAATTCAATCTGAAATGATGTTGAATTAGATTAATGCAAAATTCAAAGCTGATGTTTTGGTTCTTTTATGGTTCTTGTTTCTTAGTGAAAATCATAAATATTTACTTGCCGTAAAATCCTGTTAATCCGCCCTTGCCGATCAATCCCCCCCCCCCCCCCACACACACACACACACTATCATTTTATATTTAAAAAAAAAATCCAAAAATCTCGAGAAAGCGCATTCTTAAACATCACTGATAAAACATAAATTACATGAAAATATCGTTAAAAAACGAAAATTACGTCAAAGAATAGCGGAGACAAAAAAAGAAAATTAACAAATAATTGCTGGAAAAAATGCAAATTTTGTCAAAGAATCACAAGAAAATGCAAATTTTGTTAAAAGATTGAAGAAAAAACACAAATTATGTCAAAAAAAAAAAAATACAATTAAAGGATTGCTGCAGAAACGCGAATTATGTCAAAATAATCTCTGAAAAAAATGATAATTGCGTCAAAGGATAGCGGAAAATCATGAATTTCGTCGAAGGATCCCCAGAAAACGCACATTTCATTAAAAAATTGCAGGAGAAAACGCGAATATGTCTGGTACAAAAAAATATGCAGTCAAAAGATCAAGAAAAAAGCGCGAATTTCGTCAAAGGATCGCAATAACAATGGGAATGTCATCAAATGATAGCGGTAAAAATACGAATTAATTCAAAGGAAAGGGATCACAGAAAAGCATGAATTTCGTCAGAAAACAACAGAAAAAACACGAATTATGTCAAAAAATCGCGGAAAAACGCGAATTTCATCAAAAGATATCAGAAAACGGGACTTTCGTTAACGAAAAACCGTCGACAAAACGCGAATTCCATTTAAGAATTGTGAAAAAACACACCTCCCGACAAAGAATTGCGTAAAAAACACGAATTTTGTGAAAGGATCACGAGAAAAATGTTATTTTCGCTAAAGGATCGTTAGAAAAATGTGATTTTCGTTAAAGGATCGCGAGAAATAAACACAATTTTCAACAAATATCGCGAAAAAAACTCCGCAAATTTCGTCAAATATGCACCCCTCCCCCCCCCCCAAAAAAAAAAAAAAAAAAAAAAAAAAAAACCCGCAAATTCTGTGAAAAGATCGCAGAAAAAATCCCGTGTAAGCACCCTTCTGATTATCTTACGATTTTTTTTCATGTTTGGGGAGGTGGATTAACGGTATTTTACAGTATAGACAGTAGAACCTCGCTAATTCGGACCCCGTTAATCCGGATCTCCGCATAATCCGGATCGGTTTGGCATTTATTTATTTATTTATTTATTTATTTATTTATTTTTTCACATTTGAGAAGTGATTAGCTAATTTCCGTAACATTAACTTGTTTCATCGTCATATTCTGAATAAAAAACTCTTTTTCTGAAAACTTTTCGGAAAAATACCTTAAGCTTTCTTATTTAAACTCTTATTTAAACTACACCCAACGAACTACTTATGCTCAAGCGGATGCGCGACCGTACGGCTCGCAAAAGGTATAGAAAACTGGCGCAGCAGAAAATTACAAACTTTTTTATTACAAAGTAAACGTTTTTACTGTTTAAATATTGAATAAATTTAACATAAAAGTTATTTTCTGTAAGTATTTTTATTTTATTTCATTTTTTCTTAATTCTCCGGATAATCCAGATTGGGTATGGTCCGAATTAATCTGAATTATCGGGGTTTTACTGTACCAGTTGTGCTGTTTTTTAATCTGTGGTACTTTACTCGAAGAAAGAACCTGCTTATATAGTTAAAAATTTCATCCTGCTAGTTGTAAAGAAATACTTCAGGCATTTATGTAGGTTTCGATAACAATGTGATTTTTTTTCTTTCTTTTTCTTTTTCTTGGGAAAACAGAGGGATCAACATATTTTGCTATGTCTACAGAATGTTCAATAAATTTTTCATTAAAATCAATTCATACTTACTTTCCTCCATCCACGTAAAGTAGAGTATCTTGAAAATGCAGTATCGGCCACCTTCACCGAATGTTACAGAAAAAATCATTATAATATTTAAAACAAATCTGTCTTTAAAATGTTTATAAAAATTCGAAAAAGGAAAATATCAAAATATCCGATGTAGTGCCATAGTAAATTCAATTCTGAACATTCATATAAAAGTTATAGATAACTGGCTGAAAAGTTCTCGAAGAATCTCAGCATATATATTTTTTTAAAAAAAGAAAGAAAAAAATAATTATGAAAACATCATTTTACAGTTTATAGTTTGCTTTGGAGGTAATTAGACTGATGTATATTTGTCATTGTAACTTTTGCAATAATTTGAATTTAAAAAAAAAACTTTTAGACGTTTTAAGTGTGAAGATTTAATTGATAGATCGTCACATAGCATTATATATTAACCAATATGAAAGCAAAATTATTCTTTAGAAATATATATATTACAAAATTTTAAATTTTTTTCGCCAAGATTAACCTTTATATTATATTAATTTCCTTATAACAATATTTCGTACTTAGTTCAACTTATTAAATTAAAATCTTGTTTCTAGATCTAATCTATTAATCTTTATGGAAACGATATAAATTCTTAATTCGCCTTAAAAAACATTTATTCCAGTATGCGTAAACTTAAAAAGATGGCTCTAAATAAAAAATATTCTTAATTAAACTTTATTTCTTAATATTCTAAATAAAACTCATTTTTTTCTATGTTTTTATCAACCCTTTTTAAGAAAGTCTTATTAAATTTATTCCAAAACCATACCTTTCAAAAAATATCATTTTTTTTTTTTTTTTTTTTTTTTTATCTGTTTATTTTTCCCTCCTTCAACATTTGATATTTGTGCATATCAATAAATTCATTTTTCTTCTTTTTGTCTTAAAATTAATCGTCTGTAAAAATATCGACTGCCTAATATATTCAAAATTTTGAGTCGATTATAAATTAGTTAAATAATATTTTTTAAAAATAAAATGATCGTCTGAATGGAAAAAAAATTTCGATGCTGGACATGAATTATGTTTATATGGGAAAATGATGGTTAGAGAGTAGCGAATTTGCTAGAACTTTGTTTTTAGATTTAAGAAGGAAGCCTGGAGGAGATGAGAGAGATTCTTTGCTTTTTCTCGATGAGTACGTTAAGGACGTATTGCTGAAGTAATGATGGAATATTCTTTTTGATGTTTCGGTTCAAGACGGCTTGCAAAGGGAGCATTTCCCTCTCTTATGACTACAGTTTAATAAACTAACTTCCAGCAACCAATGTGTAATTTCATAAATCTTCTACATTTATTTATTTTGTTTTTTCCCTCACTTGCCACGACTGTGTGTTTAAAAAAAAAGGAACCAGTGAAGATAATTCGAGTTTCTTCTTAAAATGTCACATATATGACTAAAAATTATTTCCTTTAAAAAAAATTAAATCTCTTCATTGCTTTTGCAGTTAATAAGTATCGTTCTTTTAAATCTTTCGAGATATTGACGTTATCAAAATTAAAAATAAATCAAACTTTCGATGAACAGGACAATCGCACATTTTGTTAGCAATAAATAAATAAATAAATAAATAAATAAATAAAAATTTTTTGATAATTTTCTTTTTTTCCCACTATAATCTAACTGCAATAATCCAACATTCATGTTTGTGATTAATTCGTTTCTAATGATCTACTACGGTTAAGAAAAATGTCACCATGCATTTTTAACACTGCCTATTGTTTATGTTATACATAGCCTTCAATTTATTGTCATATAATTTGAAGCTTTCCTTGTGTCTTGTGTTCCTTATAATGCATTTTTCCAACATTCACTTCTGATATCTGATATGTAAGTTAAAATTTTAGTTATGACATAAATTACTTGGTTAAATGGCAATTCGAAATTCATGATCACTCGATTATTTGTTAGGGTTGTTTTCCGTTTTGGATTGATGCACCGCATTTGAAATATAAAACTATTCATCACTTAGAGAATATACTCATATCCTTTGCTGTCTGATTCCGCTTCAAGTAACATCTTATCCTATTTAAATCTCTGTTAAAAAATATTGGTATTACTTGGTTATCCCGTCGACCAAAAATCTGTCGCCAAACTATAAGATTAAATGCCAATAATGGATTATCGTGAATGTCACATTCAATGATATTAAATACGTAACACGTGTTTAAAACGTCATTAAGTGATTTTTATTTCGACTTTGTATTTTTAATAATATTCTACTAATCCTTTGTTATTTAAAATAAAATTATATCAATATGTACGATTTGGCTATTAGTTAGGCGATTTGTATGATTTGGTGAAATCGGTCTACGGAATAATCAAGTAGTACAAAAATATTATTTTTGATAATTGACATTTATCAACAATATTTATTTGCTTAAGAGCCCTTATTTTGAAAATCAGACAAAGTGAAATAGTTGTATTTTTTGATTTGCTTGATTTTTATATGTTGAAGTAGATTATATTTGATGAATAATCTGCAATTTTGAAGCCCTGAAAAAATTTCCTCTTTTCTATAGAAAATGTCAAAGTTCAAGATTGTGAATGCCATTTTTCGTGAAAAGTGAAATGTTGGTATATTTAGAGCACTATATCTCTCGCAAGCAACAACATCCCAAAATTCTTTCGGCATAAACTCTTAGTATAACCATACCTAATTATTAAAATTTATTTGTTTTCGTGGGACATTGTTACTTTACACTGTAAAAAAAAAATTCAAGAGGTTACTAAAAATTTTTTAGTAAAATTGTATTCCACAGAATTTTTTAGTAACCATTACAAATTTTTTTTTTGCAAGCGAAACAAGCATTTCTTTTGTAAACTGAACAAAAGAATATTTTGTATAACTAACTTAAATTTTTTTAGTATGAGCCACCAAGCAAATTTTAGTAATAGCTCCAAAATTATTTTTAATAACAATTACGTGCATCTGAAGGGCAGGAGCTTCCTTTGAGCTACATCCAGACTTCTGAAGCGATAGATTTTCGGCAAAAACGCAATAGATGGCAGCACCAAACATTGCGACCAGCTCCAACAGGAAATTCATAACCCCTTTATTACAGAGTACTTACACTACATACATTCGGGGCGTACTTGGCGCTGTCCAGTTTTGAACCCGGGACCTTTCAGCCTGGAGTCCGTTACTATAACCACTATGCTATCGAGGCCACGCCAAGTGAGTTTTAGTAATAGCTATTAAAAATATAAAACTATTAACTCTATTCGTTGCTAACTTTTTTCTAGTAATTCTTACAGATTTTCTAGTAACCGACTAAGATTACTAAACATTTTTTAGTAATTACAAGGATTACTAAAGTTTTTTTAGTAGATCGACCCTTTTTTTTTTTACAGTGTACATTATTATGTTGTCACAAAATGTAGTCAAAATGACGTTTTTGTCCATTTTTCGCGCTTAATATCTTATTTAAGCAATAGTACCCCCAAACTTTTACTTATAGAATATGAAAGTGTACTACTAGGACAAGCAAAATAATGTAGTACTGTACCGAGATATTGTTGCTGTTAGCAGATATAACCTGTTAAATACTCAAAATTTTCAAAATCTGCAACATTTAAAGTAATGCTATTTCAAATAAGCGCAACAGTAAAATAAAACAAAATATGTTACGCTGTAGGTGAATGTATGTACAAAAACATGGAAAGGAAAAAGAAGCGGGGCCTCGTGATATTTTTATTTTAAAAAATGCCAAAATTAAGAAGAGAAGCAATGTCCATTATCACGTGTCCATTATCACCTCTAAGAGAAAATGAAACATCCTCATTCTCTTTCGTTAGGGACAGCAAAAAATGGATACTTCATTTTTTCATAGGGAAAAAACACAGCAAGAGGAACGAGAAAAGTGATTTTTTTTTATTTTCTAATAGGGAAGAAATATTATCATCGACACTTTTATTTGAAAATTTTGTTATTTTTTTTTTTAAATAAAAATATCACGACGCCCCACTTTTTTTTCTTTTCCATGTTTTTGTATGTATATTCACCTACTGCATGACATATTTTGTTTTATTTTACTGTTGCGCTCATTTGAAATAACATTGCTTTAAAAGTTGCAGATTTTGAAAATTTTGAGTATTTAACAGGTTATAGCTGCAAACAGAAACAATATCTCGGTACAGTACTACATTATTTTGCTTGTACTAGTAGCACACTTTCATATTCTATAAGAATAAGTTTGGGGTACTATTGCTTAAATAAGATATTAAGTGCGGAAAATGGACAAAAACGTCATTTTGATTTCACTTTGTGGCAACATAACAATGTAAATTAATAATGCCCCATGGAAACAAATAAATTTTACTGAATAAGTATGGTTATACTAACAGTTTATGCCGAAAGAATTTTGGGATGTTGTTGCTTGTGAGAGATATAGTGCTCTAAATATACCAGCATTTCACTTTTCACGAAAAATGGCATTCACAACCTTGGATTTTGGCATTTTCTGTAGAAAAGAGAAAATTTTTTCAGGGCTTCAAAATCAAAAATTGCAGATTATTCATCAAATATGATCTACTTCAACATATAAAAAAATCAAGCAAATCAAAAAATACAACTATCAAAAAATCATTTTTTTTGTCTGAATTTCAAAATAATGGCTCTTAATTATCTTTACTTTTGAAAGTAAAATCAACTAAATTTTAGTATATTTACAGTTATTTCTTATCATCTTCAAGAAAGTTGTCACTTGCTTTTCGAATCTAAATATATATTTATTTTTACTTATCACAACCATGAATCATTTAACGATGAAAGATTCTTTGACCAAGTAAAGTTTCATTACAATAAGCTAATAGAAAGAAAAAAAAAATTAGGTTCTTTCAAACAGTAAAAGTTAAACTCTTAAAACTGTTTAAAACAAAAATATTAGTCTGACAGGACGAATATTGTCTTATTTAAAGACATTCAATAAAATGGAGAGGGAATTGAATATTCCCGTAAAGTATGGTGACGTCACTGAAACGTCGTTGTGAAGTCACATTGTGATTTTGTGACCATCGATTGTCGATGTGAAGTCACAGTGACTAAAATGTGAAGTCGTTATGGCCGTTTTAGAGCTCTTTTGTGACGTTACACAAAGTGGTCACAATGTGACAAATTTGTGAAAAATGTGTCATTTGTGACTAATTTGACATTGTGACGAAACTGTGACAAAAGAGACGATATTTAAATTACCACAAAAATGTTTTTTAAAGTAAATAACATGTTTTGAGGATATTTATACCCGTAAAGCATGGTGACGTCACTGCAACGTCGTTGTGAAGTCACATTGTGGCTTTGTGACCATCGATTGTCGATGTGACGTCACGTGACGTCGACGTGAAGTCACAGTGACTAAAATGTGAAGTCGTTATGGACGTTTTAGAGCTCTTTTGCGACGTTTCACAAAGTGGTCCCAATGTGACAAATTTGTGAAAAATGTGTCATTTGTGACTAATTTGACATTAACATTGTGACGAAACTGTGACAAAAGCGACGATTTTAAATTGCCAGAAACATGTTTTTTAAAGTAAATAACATGTTTTGAAGGGTATTTATAAAGTGATTCACAGTGACGTCACTGTGACCATGCATGCTATTAGGGTAAATTGCTAAAGATTTTTAAGAAAGTCACATCTCAGTCACAATGTGGCGTCACTGAGTGGTAGCATTTTGGTCACAGATGTGATGTGACCAAAGTGACTCACAGTGACGTCACTGTGACCATGCATGCTATTAGGGTTGGAGTAATTTTTGTAAACTAGTTCTATAAATGTTTTCTTTTTTCTTTTCAGGGTGTAAATCAGTTCTACGAGGAATTAAAAAAGATAGAGGTGAGTAATTTCACAGCAGATTGAAAACTGGGTTTTTAATTAAATTCCTTGTAAAAAAAAAACTTCTAAGTTGACTCATGACCGTAGCTAGAAATGAAAAATATGGGGGGGGGGGGGGGGGCTCATGAGAATGTCGGGGGGGAGTCTTTTTCTCTGACGCAGAAAGATAAATTAGTGCATATTCACATTGTATGTACTATGTTTCTTATTAAACTGTTCTAATAATTTCATTTCATGCTAAGAAAAATATATGAGGATGAAAATTTTGAGTGCTGAATAATGAATTCGAATTTTGAATAGCTGGTGCAAAATTAAATATCATGTTAGTTTCATATGTACAAATAGGATGAGGGAGTGTTAAAACACTTATTTTAGATAAAATTTAGTAATTCTACAAAACTGTGAAAGGGTCTCAAAAGTAAGATTTTTGAACAGAATTTCATTTGAATTTTCGGAGTGACATTGGTATCTTTTCCAGGAGGGCTCAAAATATTTTAGGGGGTCGCTGAGCCACCCATAGTGCCCCCTTAGCTACGGCCTTGAGGTGACTTCTAGCAAATAAGGCTATGCATTTAAGGGTCTTGGTCGCTCAAATTTTAATATTTTTTTGTGATTTTCTTTTTGCGTAGGACAGTTGAAGACGATTTACCTCAGCTTCTGTGAATTCTGCTCACTAATGTAAAAATCTATGAGCTTTTGATACATTCGTATATTTAAAGTATCCCCTGGGAAAATTAATATTTTTAACTTCTATTTTTTTGTATGCTCTTAAAAGATGTCTCTGTTTTTCTTAGTTTTCAAAATTTTTCTAAAGTATATACTTAATTTTATGTACAACGTTCAAATTTTACTTGTAGTTCGTCAGTTTTTAACACATTAAATATTTAATTAAGCCTAAGTTTAAGAAATGTATTCAGAACTTAAAAAAAAGAAAAAAGAAACATCCTTTAAAAAAGGGTACACTGAAAAAATAAGTTTAAAATATTAATTTTTCCAAGAGATATTTTGAATATATGAATGCATCAAAAGCCCATTGACTTAACATTACGAGGAGACTTTCGAAGCTGAATGACCAGCCTCCTTAAGGCGCAACAGTAGTTACAGAAAAAGTCCCGGATGATAATGTAAAGTCTATGGGAGTGTTCTTTTCAAATATCTCGCTCAAATTTTAATATTTTTTCGTGATTTTCTTTTTGCATAGAACAATTGAAGACGATCTACAAACGGCCTACTTTTTACCTTTCCGATTTTGCTTACATATTTTTTTTTTATATTATAATAGTTACAATTTCAGAACCGTTCTAAACCGGTTTTGAAATTTAAAGTAATTTTTAAAAAAAAAATCTGAAACCAAAATCGAAAAAAGAAAAAATAGGCCGGTTGTGGATCGTCCTCAGATATCCTATTGAGAAAAAAAAATCATGTAAAAACATTAAAATTTGAGCGAGATATTTGAAAAGAACGCTGACATAGACTTTACATTATCATCCGGGACTTTTTCTGTGACTAGTGTTGTGCCTTAATAAGGTCATCAGTCTATATCTTGTAAGAGAAAAAGTCTCAGTCAAATGGCAGCAGATGCCTGACAGTTTATGTCTTCTTATCATGTGCAGGTAGTTCCAACTACAACTCATCCTTGTCGTCACTCTTGGACCATTGAACTCAAAGACACGTTGTTGTTAACCCTTTAATACAGCGGTTCCCAAACTCTCTAGGTACGCAACCCACCTTTTCAGTGAAAAAATTTTCGCAACCCACCTTTCATTAAAAAAAAAAAAAAAAAAAAATCGCGATTTATTTAAGATAAAGTTGTATATCAGTAAATTAGCAATTTTTTTTACGATCTCTATACGCTCGGCTATCCTATTCTACGAAAAACGCAATTTTTTGTACAGACGATACACTATCAATAAAAACGAGAATCGATAATCTCAATGTGTGTAAGTGAATAGTAGTTAAAACAATCCACAAACTAGTAAGATTGATAAAAATATATTTAATTATTATGAAAACATAACTTTATAATCCGTGGGATTTATGGTACTGGTGTTTGCCAATATGCACTGCAAAAAAAAATTCAAGAGGTTACTAAAAATTTCTTAGTAAATCTGTATTCCACAGAATTTTTTAGTAACCATTACAAACTTTTTTTTTTTTGTAAGTGAAACAAGCATTTCTTTTGTAAACTGAACAAAAGAATTTTTTGTATAACTAACTTAAAAATTTTCAGTATGAGCCACCAAGCAAATTTTAGTAATAGCTCCAAAATTACTTTTAATAACCATTACGTGCAACCGAAGTGGAGGAGCTTCCTTCGAGCTGCATCCAAACTTCTGAAGCTGAAGATTTTCGGCAAAACCGCAGTAGATGGCAGCACTAAACATTCCTTACTGCTCCGACCGGATTTTCATAATTCCTTTATTAACGAGACACTACAGACATTCGGGGTGTATTTGGCGGTGGCAAGTTTCGAACCCGGGACCTTTTAGCCTGAAGTCCGTTACTATAACCACTATGCTATCAAGGCCACACCAACTGAGTTTTAGTAAGAGCTATTAAAAATATAAAACTATTAACTCTATTCGTTGCTAACTTTTTTCTAGTGATTCTTACAGATTTTCTAGTAACCGACTAAGATTACTAAAAATTGTTTAGTAATTACAAGGATCACTAAAGTTTTTTTAGTAGATCGACCTTTTTATTTTTACAGTGTGGGAACATATATTAATGCGCAGTTTGTCTCAGTACTTCTCTTTCAAAAAGAGCAAAGTAGAAAAAGCATGTTCTTATGAGCATGGAATTTCATCAAGGATCTCAAAGTTGATTAAAACATTTCTAAATATTCTATTCGTATATTAATCTAGAAGAAAATTAGGGATTTTCCTTTGAAATATTATTTATTGTTGAAATTGTAATATCTTTTTTGGCAGATGAAAAAAAAAAGATATATTTTAATGACAAACCTCGATTTTTCCGCGACCCACCAAAACAACTGCCGCGGCCCACCAGTGGGTCGCGACCCATAGATTGGGAACCGCTGCTTTAATACATTATTTTTTTTTTATATATTATTCGGAAATTATTACATATGACGCTGTGGCGCAGTTAGAATTCGGTTCTGGAGGGAGGGGGGAGTTCCTGATAAAGGCGATTGCCGGTTTTTTGAATCGCCGGTTAATAGAATCAGTACTAATTAGAATATTCACTGTATAATACTTAAACTCAAAAAGCATCTGTGTGACAGGAAATCCTAATTCTTCTACAGCATAATGTGTCTTAGAATAGGGATTTAGTTCAAATAACCAATTTTTACTTAACTGATTCATGCAATATGCACTCTCACAATTTTAAGTAGAATTTTCGCCATTTTATTGAATTATTTTATTGAATGAAATCTGATTCAATAAAGTGGCGGATTCCGAAATGAGCCAAAACATTTAAATATTAAGTTTGGTTTTGATTGATATAAGCGCATAACTGCCAACTTTTACGCATTTTTGCTACCACTAAAATCGTACAGATATTTCCCATTTGTTTAATCATAAGATTTCGTCAATTAAATAAGACAATATTTACTGTAAAATTTTTGTGGTAGGAAAAATGCGTAAAAGTTGGCAGCTATGTAAGCGGCAATTATAGCGATCTTTAGAGGCTCTTGGGAGTGTTTTACCACAAAACCATTCCCTTGGCTGCGCCACTGCTTTTGAGTCTGTTTCTGATAACTATCATAATTGCCACTTCTGAGTTACATAACAAAAATTAATCAAAAAATGTTAATTTAAAATTATATATTTACTTTAGTGTTTATCCTGCACAGTATTAAGTATTCAACAATGTAATAATTTTTATAATGCTTTTAATAGTTTGCAAATTTTATAATGAATATTTTATAAAGCACCATCAACGGAAGATGTTATAACCTCCCCGTGGTAACAAGACGGAACAAAAACTAAAAACAGACTTCACGACCTTAAGGCACAGTAAACTTTGAAACCATCTCTTCAATTATAAATAATACTGCAATATATGAGGTGGAACAATACTTAGTACTAAAAAATAAATAAAATTAAAAAAAAAACTTATAAAACAGTCTATTTCATTGAAATTTAAATTTAAAAAAATAACTTTTTTCAAAATCCCAATTTTTTTTTTAATATGAATATTTTTCCACAATCATTAAAATATACTATATAAAACAATGCATGGATTTTTAGATGTGATTTACATTTAATATGATTTTTTTTCTCTCCTGTACATTAAAAAAAAAAAGAATGAAATTCATCAAACTATATATTTAAATATTTTTAAAATATAGCTATAAATTTGAATGTTAAATCCATGTACAAAAATATCAAATATCCCATGGAGAACAAGTAAAAAAATTTTCAAACCTCTATGTAAATTAGCAAAAAAGCCTTAGCATTTCTCGAACAAGCAAGTTGTAAAAATATGAACAGGGAGAAAAATCATTTAGAAGTTTTCATTTGTATAGGTTATTGTACTGGGTGTATAAACAAAACTTACAATATCTCACGATTCTGTAGTCGCTTTGGTAAATGTGAGCTGCCAAAATATTCGAAATTGTAGAAGATTTCAGTTAATATAAAAAAAAAAGAAAGAAAATCGATATTTTGATCAATTGCAAGGTACTGTGTCACTCGGCTTTGGAATTCTCTCCCATATTGTTAAGTCTATGGATATTTGATGCATTCGTATATTTAAAATATCTCTTGGGGACATTCATATTTTTATCAATGTGAAAAATAACAGTAGTAAGTCTGGATTACGTCCATTAATAACTATATCGTAATATTAATAAATATATATTCCAGAACGAAAAAGTTAGAATTTATATTATAAATAAATATTTTGTTTATAAGACGTTGTTGTGTTAATAAAAATATTTAAAATACATTAACAATTTTTATTTACGTGTTTCAACTCTTTTTAATCGACTCATCTTCAGAATGTAATAAATATAAAATTAAATTACAAACATAATGAACGTGAAAAACTAGAATAAATACTTACAATAAAACCCAGTAAATTCGGACCCCGTTAATCCGGAACTTCGAATAATCCGGATCGGTTTGGTCATTTTTTTTTTTTTTTTTTTTTTTTTTTTTTTTTCAAGTTTGAGAAGCGATTGGCTAATTTCCATAACATTAATTTGTTTCATCATCGTATTCTGAATTTTAAAAAAAACTTTTTCTGAAATCTTTTCGGAAGAATTAAGCAAAGTAAACATTTTTACTGTCTGTAATTATTCAATAAGTTTAATATAAAGATGATTTCCGTAAGTATGTTTTATTTTATTCCATTTTTTTTTCTTATTCTCCGGATAATCCGGATAATCCGGATTGGGGCTGGTCCCAGTTAATCCGAATTATCGGGGTTCTACTGTATTAGAATTAAATTAAATATATCACGCGGTTTTTATGCAATTAAATTACAATATCCAAATTAAAAAGCGCGTGATAATATCTATATTATAAAGGCCAAGTGTATCTGTGCGTAACGCATACATCATTTTGGGAATGGTAACACTTTTCCCCTGCAATTTCCACTACTGCAAATTTTATACTTCAAAACATCGCACATTTTAAATTTTTACACCGCCGTATAGAGAAAAAAATGTCCTTTTAAATGCAATTTGTTTCAAAGGTGTATCTCAATTTATTTTTGAGTTATAATTTTTTTTAATAGTTTTTAGTATCAATTTTGTAATTCTGGCAACAGAATCACTCCATTTTCTCTTAAAATTGAAAAAAAAAAAAAATAGAAATTAAAATGCGTTTAATATTTGAAATATATCATCTGTTATAAAATCCGGTGAATTTCCATTTTATTTCGTTTAATAATTTGGATAATTGAGTTTTATAGTATTTTGTTAATTTTAGCTTAAGATAATATCTGTTTGAGAATTCGACTGACCAATATAAAGATGCATTTTTTACTATAACTATTTTTGCAGATTTATTATAAATCAATGAAACTTTTTTCTTAAAGATTTTATTTCGTCGAGTTTTTTTCAAATAAATTGCATTTAAAAGTACATATTTTTCTCTATACTTATACTCCCTATACAACGGTGTAAAACGTGAAAATGTACGGTCTTTAAAAGTTAAAAAATTTGCGATAGCAAAAAATGCAAAACAGAAATTTTATTTAAAATTTGAAAGTGTTGCCATTTGCAAAATGACATATGCGTTACACACAGATATGTTTGGCCTTTAAAATTTGAAAGTGTTGCCATTTGCAAAATGACGTATGCGTTACGCACAGATACGTTTCGCCTTTATGATATAGATTTTATGCGTTAAAATCTGGTGAACTGCTTGTAAAGTTTTAACACTTTATGTAAAATTAATTCTGAACTTTGGAAAATTTTTGAAAACTAAGAAAAATAAAGGCATCTTTTAAGAAGTGTGCACAAAAAATAGAAGTTAAAAATATTAATTTCCCGAGGAGATATTTTAAATAGAAGAATGCATCAAACGAATATAGAATTTACATTAGTAAAAGGAATTCAAAAGCTAAGTTCCAACCCCTCTAAGGCTCCTGTCCTTGCGAACAAAGACACTCGTGAGCAAATGCTATTCTTATGGGGAGGTTGTTTTCTAATAACTCGTTTGCATTTCGACATTCTTATTTTTATTATTTATTTATTTATTTATTTGCTTATTTTTATTTATTTATTTATAGTTATTTATTTATTTATTTTGAATTGTATAGCTGAAGTCCCTCTCAACATTGCTTCTTTTCTATTTTTTCGATTTCGGTTGTAGATATTTTTTATAAAGTTACTTTCACTTTCAAAACCGTTTTCGAAAATGAAAGTGTCATTTTAAAAAATATCTGCAACTATAATCCAAAAAGCTAAAAAAGAAACGATGTAGAGAGGGACTTTAGCTATACAGTGAAAAAAAATTGTGGAAATACAAACGGGTTATTAGAAAATAACCTCCCCGTAGGAATTGCATTAGCTCACGAGTGTCTTCACTTGCCAGGGACAGGAGCCTTAAATATATGTTATCACACGTAAGTAAGTTGGCCAAAAGACCAACAAAAAGCGGCAAACGTCATAAAAATTATTATGTAACTTCTAGGTTACACCACAGAGTAGTAACAGAGAATCAACTTTCATACACTGTAATGGCAACTTGTTTAACATGGGATTACGCATAGACAGTAGCGAGACGAGCGGATAACTCTGAAACTACGATCATAACATAAGAGAGGTTGCTAATTCGGCGAAACATCGCTTCCTTGGCGACAAATGATAAAAGAAAAAAGAAAAAAAAAATACAGCGACGGCTTGCTGCTTCTTGTTTTGAAATTTATGAAAGAATTATTTTAATATGAAAAACTTTGACGTATTCGTCTTAACAACAATACTTATACAACAATACATGTGTCTCTTCGTAACATAACGACCTATTAATTTAAACTTGAGAATTCAAGAATAATAACAGTAATAATTACGAATCAATATAAGCGCGGAAATCTAAGATCAAATAGCATAAGCACGTGTGCAAAGATAATCAAATCAGCATTCAGCAAGAAGCGCCAAACCAGAATAGGGTTACAGTTAAACAGAAATCACGAGGATAAAAATCGCCAACGCGATGGTTTAGTTTTTAAGTGATCCACTTAGGGCGTTCTTTTCAAGTCGAGTTGAAGCTCTGTTACGTACTCTGTGGATTACACTATGTATGTAATCCATTCCAGACCATCATCTTTTACATGAATTTTATTCGATTGAAATCATTTTTTTTTTTTTTTTTTTTTTTTTTTTTTGTCAAATAATTGGATTTGGCTTATCAACCAAGCAAATTTTATTTTTAATTTTTAGTGGTAACAAAAACAAATCCTTTCACCCTTTATTTACCGAATTATGAATTCATGAAAATTTTACATTCTGAAGCATTTTACATAAATCATTTAAACTAAATTGAAAGATTTACAAAATCATTTAAGGGTGTTCTTAAATCAAAAAGGGCCACTTTGTGACACATGCATTAATATATTTTTGTTTGGAAATGCATGAAAATAGTAGATGTTGTTATTTAGAAACTGTCTAATTGCACTCAAATTTCTCTTTTTTTTTTTTTTTTTTTTTTTTTTTTTTTTTTTTTTAACACAATAGATTTTTTATAACAAGCCTTCAAAGCTGATGATTTTGAGCACATTTCTCGACGAAAGCAGAAAAACCGATCGAAAAGCAGGAGAAAAACGGGCGATCCCGTGATCGAAATAGCTTAGAACTATAGGTAATTTAACTATCATAAAATGGAAAATTAAGTTCGATTTGAAATCGCTTCCATAGTCAGGCATTCCAATTTTATATCTTTCCGTTAAAAAATGGATTTGTAAGTGTGTCAAAAAGTTTTGCGCTTGTTGAGCGGAGCAGTTGAGAACACCCTTAATAAATATTTGAAAAATTTTAGAAGGATTAAATAAATTTGAATTTACAGGGATTTTGTGCAATGTTTACTACCCCACTCAAAAATTTTATTTTAACTTGTTTTCTTAGTATGTTGAAGAATTATAAAATGTGCAAATACGTACAAATGTACGTATGTTCTTACAATATAAATATAGAAATATTTCCGAATTGGTAAACCGCTATCCCCCTCCCTCTGCGCCAAGAAAGCTGAAAAGATACAAAGGCAAAAGAAATCATCCTTTTAAAACTATTTTTGTTTTGTGCAACCAATAATGCTTTTAGAACAAAATGAAGTAGTGTATCTGTAACTCATTCTAAACAGTGTTAAAACTAATTGACGTATTAGGAGAATTTTATAATAAGTAACTTTAATGGTATTTCTAAGTACCGCCGGTAGATACAGGGTTAAGCATCTTCTGAGGATGAATTGATGAACCCATTGTCACGAAGGGATTTAGGGTTAAAATTAGTAAATAAAATTCCATATGAAATCAGCATAAAATACTAAATTACTTAATTATATAAAATTGTAATTTTTCTTTTTTCTTTTTTTTTTTGTGTGTGATATTTGTATGATGTTCTAATTAATTTAACGATCTTTTATTATCTATGTAGGCTAGGGTTCGATTTAAGCGGTATCGCATCGCAATTTGCGATTCAAATTCAACTAAAATGCGATCAAAGAAATGCATTAAATCGCAATCATTGCGATGCATATTTCCCACACCCTTTGTTATGTCATGTACACTTAAGAGCCTGCATCAGTCAAACCGAAACTGAAAATCCTATCACAAACCTATGCGTGTTGCCACCAGGAAGGCGTATCCCGAACCCAAAGATTGACACTTTAAAAGACCAATGATATTTTCCAAGCTTGTAATTAATAAGAAAATGGTCATCTCACGCCACCCTTTACCTCCAGGCGATAAAAAGGGGATAAGATACCCCAGGAAGAAAAAAGTCATTAGCAAATGCTAAAAACTCTAGCACCTTTTCAATACTGATAGCCCGAGGGATATGTGCATTTGGATAGTTTCTTCGAGATAATTTCTTACCAAAACACTCGGATCCGTTTTAAAACAAGTCGACATTGACCTTTTTTGTTAGATAGTTTCAAGTGAAATTGAATCATTTATATGTAATTTTAAAAGACAACATACAGATCGTGATTATTATGTCAGAGATTGCACATTAAACATTTTCCAAAGAATCTCCTCTACATTTTAATATTTTTAAATGAGTTTTTTAGCATTGAATAGCTGAGATCATTGAACTGTACAAAGACCGTTTTATATTTTTTCGATTTTGTAACGAGTATTTTATAGTGGCTTACATCAATAAAGCGAAATCCCAAGATAGAAATTTTTAAGATATCTCATTTGTATTTTAATATTTTAAAATGATTTTTTTAGCATTGAACAGCTGAGATTTTTCGGTATAAAGACCGTTTTGTACTTTTTTGATTTTGTTTACAGGTGTTTTAAAGAGGCTACTTCAGTCAAGTGAAATCCAATGGAAGAAATTTATAAAAATATCTCTTCTACATTTTTATATTTTTAAATTATTTTTTGGCATTCGATATCTCAGATATTTCGGTACAAAGACCATTTTGTACTTTTTCGACCTTCTTTAGGGGAATTTTAAAAAGCTACTTCAGTCAAATGAAATCCAATGGAAGAAATTTATAAAAATATCTCTTCCACATTTTAATATTTTTAAATGAATTTTTGTCATTGGATAGCTGAGATCTTTCGGTACAAAGATCGTTTTGTACTTTTTCGACTTTGTTTAGAGAAATTTTAAAAAATCTACTTCAGTCAAGTGAAATCCAGTGGTAGAATTTTACAAAAATATCTCTTCTGCATTTTAATATTTTTAAATTATTTTTTAGCATTCGATATCTCAGATCTATCGGTACAAAGACCGTTTACAGAACTTTTTCGACTTTGTTTAGGGGAATTTTAAAAAATCTACTTCAGTCAAGTGAAATCCAGTGGTAGGAATTTATAAAAATATCACTTCTACATTTTAATATTTTTCAATTATTTTTTGGCATTCGATATCTCAGATCTTTCGGTACAAAGACCGTTTTGTACTTTTTCGACTTTGTTTAGGGGAACTTTAAAAAAGCTATTTCAGTCAAGTGAAATCCAATGGTAGAAATTTATAAAAATATCTCTTCTACATTTTAATATTTTTAAATGATTTTTTTGTCATTGGATAGCTTAGATCTTTCTCTACAAAGACCGTTTTGTACTTCTTCGACTTTGTTTAGGGGAATTTTAAAAAAGCTACTTCAGTCAAGTGAAATCCAATGGTAGGAATTTATAAAAATATGTCTTCTACATTTTAATATTTTTAAATGATTTTTATGTCATGGGATGGCTGAGATCTTTCTGTACAAAGACCGTTTTTTATATTTTCGACTTTCTCTAGGGGAATTTTAAAAAAGCTACTTCAGTCAAGTGAAATCCAATGCTAGAAATTTCTAAAAATGTCTCTTCTATATTTTAATATTTTTAAATGATTTTTTTGTCATGTTATAGCTCAGATCTTTCGGTACAAAGACCGTTTTGTACTTTTTCGACTCTGTTTAGGGGAATTTTAAAAAAGCTACTTCAGTGAAGTGAAATCCAATGGTAGAAATTTATAAAAATATGTTTTCTACATTTTAATATTTTTAAATGTTTTTTTGTCATTGAATAGCTGAGATCTTTCGGTAAAAAGACCTTTTTGTTTACAGCTGTTTTAAAGAAGCTACTTCAGTCAACCGAAATCCTATAGTAAAATTTTATAAGTATGTCTTTTCGACATTTAAAGTTTTTTAAATGATTTTTTGTCATGGGATAGCTGAGATCTTTAGGTACAAATACCGTTTTGTATTTTTTTATATTTTGTTTACAGGTATTTTAAAGAGGCTACATCAGTCAAGTGAAATCCAATGGTAGAAATTTATAAAAATATATCTTCTACATTTTAATATTTTAAAATGACTTTTTTTTTTTTTTTTTTTTTTTTTTTTTGTCATTGGATAGCTTAGATCTTTCGGTACAAATACCGTTTTGTACTTTTTTAATTTTGTTTACAGATGTTTTAAAAAAGATACTTCAGGCAAGTGAAATCGAATGGTAGGAATTTATAAAAATATCTCTTCTACATTTTAATATTTTTAAATGAATTTTTGTCATTGGATAGCTGAGATCTTTCGGTACAAAGATCGTTTTGTACTTTTTCGACTTTGTTTAGGGAAATTTTAAAAAATCTACTTCAGTCAAGTGAAATCCAGTGGTAGAATTTTATAAAAATATCTCTTCTGCATTTTAATATTTTTAAATTATTTTTTAGCATTCGATATCTCAGATCTATCGGTACAAAGACCGTTTACAGAACTTTTTCGACTTTGTTTAGGGGAATTTTAAAAAATCTACTTCAGTCAAGTGAAATCCAGTGGTAGGAATTTATAAAAATATCTTTTCTACATTTTAATATTTTTAAATTATTTTTTGGCATTCGATATCTCAGATCTTTCGGTACAAAGACCGTTTTGTACTTTTTCGACTTTGTTTAGGGGAACTTTAAAAAAGCTATTTCAGTCAAGTGAAATCCAATGGTAGAAATTTATAAAAAATATCTCTTCTACATTTTAATATTTTTAAATGATTTTTTTGTCATTGGATAGCTTAGATCTTTCTCTACAAAGACCGTTTTGTACTTTTTCGACTTTGTTTAGGGGAATTTTAAAAAAGCTACTTCAGTCAAGTGAAATCCAATGGTAGGAATTTATAAAAATATGTCTTCTACATTTTAATATTTTTAAATGATTTTTATGTCATGGGATGGCTGAGATCTTTCTGTACAAAGACCGTTTTTTATATTTTCGACTTTCTCTAGGGGAATTTTAAAAAAGCTACTTCAGTCAAGTGAAATCCAATGCTAGAAATTTCTAAAAATATCTCTTCTATATTTTAATATTTTTAAATGATTTTTTTGTCATGTTATAGCTCAGATCTTTCGGTACAAAGACCGTTTTGTACTTTTTCGACTCTGTTTAGGGGAATTTTAAAAAAGCTACTTCAGTGAAGTGAAATCCAATGGTAGAAATTTATAAAAATATCTCTTCTACATTTTAATATTTGTAAATCATTATTTGGCATTCGATGTCTCAGATCTTTTGGTACAAAGACCGTTTTGTACTTTTTTGATTTTATTTACAGTTGTTTTAAAGAGGTTACTTCAGTCAAATGAAATCCAATGGTAGAATTTATAAAAATATCTCTTCTACATTTTAATATTTTTAAATGTTTTTTTGTCATTGTATAGCTGAGATCTTTCGGTAAAAAGACCTTTTTGTTTACAGCTGTTTTAAAGAGGCTACTTCAGTCAACCGAAATCCTACAGTAAAATTTTATAAGTATGTCTTTTCGACATTTAAAGATTTTTAAATGATTTTTTGTCATGGGATAGCTGAGATCTTTAGGTACAAATACCGTTTTGTATTTTTTTATATTTTGTTTACAGGTATTTTAAAGAGGCTACATCAGTCAAGTGAAATCCAATGGTAGAAATTTATAAAAATATATCTTCTACATTTTAATATTTTAAAATGTCTTTTTTTTTTTTTTTGTCATTGGATAGCTTAGATCTTTCGGTACAAATACCGTTCTGTACTTTTTTAATTTTGTTTACAGATGTTTTAAAAAAGATACTTCAGGCAAGTGAAATCGAATGGTAGGAATTTATAAAAATATCTCTTCTACATTTTAATATTTTTAAATGAATTTTTGTCATTGGATAGCTGAGATCTTTCGGTACAAAGATCGTTTTGTACTTTTTCGACTTTGTTTAGGGAAATTTTAAAAAATCTACTTCAGTCAAGTGAAATCCAGTGGTAGAATTTTATAAAAATATCTCTTCTGCATTTTAATATTTTTAAATTATTTTTTAGCATTCGATATCTCAGATCTATCGGTACAAAGACCGTTTACAGAACTTTTTCGACTTTGTTTAGGGGAATTTTAAAAAATCTACTTCAGTCAAGTGAAATCCAGTGGTAGGAATTTATAAAAATATCTCTTCTACATTTTAATATTTTTAAATGATTTTTTTGTCATTGGATAGCTTAGATCTTTCTTTACAAAGACCGTTTTGTACTTTTTCGACTTTGTTTAGGAGAATTTTAAAAAAGCTACTTCAGTCAAGTGAAATCCAATGGTAGGAATTTATAAAAATATGTCTTCTACATTTCAATATTTTAAAATGATTTTTATGTCATGGGATGGCGGAGATCTTTCTGTACAAAGACCGTTTTTTATATTTTCGACTTTCTCTAGGGGAATTTTAAAAAAGCTACTTCAGTCAAGTGAAATCCAATGCTAGAAATTTCTAAAAATATCTCTTCTATATTTTAATGTTTTTAAATGATTTTTTTGTCATGTTATAGTTCAGATCTTTCGGTACAAAGACCGTTTTGTACTTTTTGGTAATCCAATGGTAGAAATTTATAAAAATATCTCTTCTACATTTTAATATTTGTAAATCATTATTTGGCATTCGATATCTCAGATCTTTTGGTACAAAGACCGTTTTGTACTTTTTTGATTTTGTTTACAGTTGTTTTAAAGAGGTTACTTCAGTCAAATGAAATCCAATGGTAGAATTTATAAAAATATCTCTTCTACATTTTAATATTTTTAAATGTTTTTTTGTCATTGAATAGCTGAGATCTTTCGGTAAAAAGACCTTTTTGTTTACAGCTGTTTTAAAGAGGCTACTTCAGTCAGCCGAAATCCTATAGTAAAATTTTATAAGTATGTCTTTTCGACATTTAAAGATTTTTAAATGATTTTTTGTCATGGGATAGCTGAGATCTTTAGGTACAAATACCGTTTTGTATTTTTTTATATTTTGTTTACAGGTATTTCAAAGAGGCTACATCAGTCAAGTGAAATCCAATGGTAGAAATTTATAAAAATATATCTTCTACATTTTAATATTTTGAAATGTCTTTTTTTTTTTTTTTTTTTTTTTTTTTTTTTTTTTTTTTTTTTTGTCATTGGATAGCTTAGATCTTTCGGTACAAATACCGTTTTGTACTTTTTTAATTTTGTTTACAGATGTTTTAAAAAAGATACTTCAGGCAAGTGAAATCGAATGGTAGGAATTTATAAAAATATCTCTTCTACATTTTAATATTTTTAAATTATTTTTTGGCATTCAATATCTCAGATCTTTCGGTACAAAGACCGTTTTGTACTTTTTCGACTTTGTTTAAGGGAATTTTAAAAAAGCTACTTCAGTCAAGTGAAATCCAATGGTAGGAATTTATAAAAATATCTCTTCTACATTTTAATATTTTTAAATGATTTTTTTGGCATTGGATAGCTGTGATCTTTCGGAACAAAGACTGTTTTGTACTTTTTTGATTTTGTTTACAGGTGTTTTAAAGAAGCTACTTCATTCAAGCAAAATCCTATAGTAGAATTTTATAAATATGTCTTTTTACTTTTAAAGATTTTTAAATGATTTTTTGGCATTCGATGTCTCAGATCTTTCGGTACAAAGACCGTTTTGTACTTTTTTGACTTTGTTTAGGATAATTTTAAAAAAGCTACTTCAGTCAAGTGAAATCAAATGGTAGTAATAACAAAAAAAAAAAGAATATCTTCTACATTTTAATGTTTTTAAATGTTTTTTTGGCATTGGATATCTCAGATCTTTCGGCACAAAGACCGTTTTGTACTTTTTTGACTTTGTTTAAGGGAATTTTAAAAAAGCTACTTCAGTCAAGTGAAATCCAATGAAAGAAATTTATAAAAGTATCTCTTCTATATTTTAATATTTTTAAAGAAACAGGATCACAGAACTATTATTGGCGCATTTATGAACTATTCGTATTTGCCTCAACTAGTCTGTTCACAAGTGCCCCACATAGCCATTAGAGTTAAATTGACAAATCATTGACATTTCTCAATTTTAGAAGAAATTTTTTATCGGAAATATTTTAGTTTTCATAGCATACCTTAAAACAGTAAAATTTAAATAAATGAATGAATAAATAAAGTTATTCGCTTAGCAATTTGTTACTGAGATTTTATTTTTGAGATCGATAAACAGACTGTAATTGACTACTAAAGAAAAATAAAATGTTAAAGAGCTTCAAGAAAGTTTTACCATATGTCTGCCGGGGCTGTCATTGCTAGTAATTAAAAAATAAATAAATAAATAAATAAAAATAATATTAATAGTAATAATTGTAAAAAAATTGCTTCATTTTATCACCTTAATTCCAAATTAATACCTAATAAGAAAGAGAGAGAAAAAACTTTTAATCGCGGTTTCTATGCCTGTTTATTGAATTTAATGAAATATGATAATGACTTTATTTATATATGATTTTGCTCTAATAACTAACAGAATAAAATGTAAATATATTTATAAATAACCATTTAAATACGTAATCACAATTTGAACTTTCAATATTTTTATTAATTACATCAGTAGTTACATGGTACAAAGAAAAATAAATATCTTGTTTATGAACACTTTCAATGATATATACAATATGTTAAGCTAAACAAAGATAATACAAATTTTATTTACACAATTTGCTTCCACAAAGGCATATTTGCTACATTTTGGAAATCAGATTAGCGTATTTAATAATAATTCTGGTAATATCTATGAATTTACACTTTCTAAACATAAAAAATTTCTAAAAATTTACATTTTCTAAATATTAACAAATCTAAAGCATTATTAGACTTACGAACAGCACTTGAAATATCATTATCAAAATGTAAATATTTTAAAACATTTTAGTTTTCTTTAAAATTCTGAGAGTTTCAGTTTTCAATAGCTCTACTAAGTGTCCCCCCCCCCTTCAAATATTACTTCACATTTATTTTCTATTATGTAAACAAACACGAAATTACAAATTTTGCTATGTGCAAAGCATTTTTCGTATTTTGTCTCCATCTGAAATCTCCTTCGAAAACAGTGTAATAAATAAAAAGAATAAATTAAAAATCATTTTTATGTAGAATGCATTACTTATAGTACAAAATAAAATAATATATATATATATAGGGTAGATGTGCCATTTCAGTAACTTTATTTATTTATTTATTTTAGGTTATACAAGTTGTTAAAGATATATTATTTTCTGTCTTAAATATTTCATGATTCATTTCTGACAAAACTGCTCTGTACACAACAAAATACTTATAATATTAAATTTATAGAAGTAAATAGAAAGAGAAATGAAACTAGAGTAGTCTTTTAAAGAGGCTACTTCAGCCAAGTGAATTCCAATGGTAGAAATTTATAAAAATATCTCGTCTACATTTTAATATTTTTAAATGATTCTTTTGTCATGTGATAGCTAAGATCTTTAGGTACAAAGACCGTTTTGTACTTTTTAGACTTTTATTAGGGGAATTTTAAAAAAGCTACTTCTGTCAAGTGAAATCCAATGGTAGAAATATATAAAAATATCTCTTCTACATTTTAATATTTTTAAATTATTTTTTGGCATTCGATATCTCAGATCTTTCGGTACAATGTCCATTTATACTTTTTCGTCTTTGTTTAGGGGAATTTTAAAAAAGCTATTTCAGTCAAGTGAAATTCAATTGCATAAAATTATAAAAATATCTCTTCTACATTTTAATATTTTTAAATAATTTTTCTGTCATTGGATAGCTGAGATCTTTCTATTTGAAGACCGTTTAGTACTTTTTTGGTGTTGTTTACAGGTGTTTAAAGAGGCTACTTCAGTCAAGCGAAATCCTGTAGTAGAAATTTATAAATGTATCTTTACTACATTTAAATCTTTTTAAATGATTTTTTGGCATTGGATATCTGAGAGCTTGCGGTACAAAGACCGTTTTATATTTTTTCGAGTTTGCTATGGGGGTTTTAAAGGGGCTTACTTCAATCAAGCGAAATCCTATGAAGTTTTGAAGTTCATATAAATATATATTTTTCTCTTCTACATTTTAATATTTTTAAATGATTTTTTTAGCATTGAATGTTAGAAATTTATAAAGATATCTCGTCTACAAGTAAATATAAACTGATGATTACCTCAATCAAGTAAAATCCCATGGTAGAAATTTATAAAGATATCTTTAAGATCATTTAAAAGTCATTTCTATAGATCATTTTAATACTTGTAATTTTTGTTTCATTATATAACTGATATCTTTCTTTACAAAGAACGTTTTATATCTTTTCGACTTTGTCACGGGTATTTTATAATTACTTACTTCAATAGAGCTAAATCACATTTTAGAAATTTTTAAAGATATCTCGTTTGTATTTTAATTGTCTTTAAACTTTTTTTCGGGGGGGGGGGGCATTAGATATCGGAGATTTCTCTGTACAAAGATCTTTTTACATTTTTTAGATTTTTTACGGGTATTTTAAAGTGTCTTACTTGAATAGAGAGAAATCCCATTATAGAAATTTATAAAGATATCTCGTCAACATTTTAATTTTTTAAATGATTTTTTTAGCATTGAATTTCTGAGATATTTCTGTACAAATACCTCTTTATATTTTTTTCGATTTTTTTACGGGTATTTTAAAGGTGTTTACTTCAATGAAGTGAAATCCTATGACAGAAATTTATAGAAATATCTCGTCTATATTTTAATAATTTTTTTTATATTGAACAGCTGAGATCTTTCTGTACAAAGACCGTATTACAATTTTTGATTTCGATACAGGTATTTTAAAGTGACTTACTTCAGTCAAGCGAAATCCCATTGTAGAAATTTATAAAAATATCTCGCCTACATTTAAAAAAATTATTTTTTTTTCTTACATTGAATAGCCTTTACGATTTCATTTATTTTAAAGAGGCTACTGCAGTTAAACGAAACAATGTCTTCGCTTTAAAGCTAATGCTATGAAAGAAATTTATAAAAGTTTATCGTCTGTGTTTTAATAGTTTTAAGTATTTTTTTTTTCTTACTTTGCCTAGTTGATATCGATTTGCACAAAGGCCATTTTCTATTTTTCGATTTATTTTACGGGTATTTAAAAAAAAAAAAAAAAAAAAAAAAAAATTAATTAAGTTAAACAATTTACTAGCTTATAATAATTCTTTCGACGATAATCCAACGGTCGAAATTTATAAATAAATCTCGTCTGCATTTTAATATTTTTTTTCCCCTTTTAATAGTTCAGAGCGATCTCTTCAAAGGCCTT
The DNA here is from genome assembly GCA_964019185.1 of Maratus speculifer. Taxonomy (NCBI): domain Eukaryota; kingdom Metazoa; phylum Arthropoda; class Arachnida; order Araneae; family Salticidae; genus Maratus; species Maratus speculifer. Next base: position 71,228,050 of record OZ025303.1, read on the forward strand.
TTTCTACTTTTTTAATTTTCTTTACAGGACAGTTTCATTTTCGGAACCGTTTTCAAAAGTGATATTATCCTCATATTTAAAATCTACAATCAGTATCGAAAAAAGTAAAAATCGGCCTCTATACTAACCATCGTCACCTATACTATGCAGAAAAAAAAAATAATTAAAAATTGGAATGAAAATATGGCATCTTTATAAAAATCTTCCGTAGGTTTAGTATAATTGAGTTTGTCTTTTCGCGTGACTGAAAAAACCGTTATTCTAAAATTTAGATCAGTTAGACTATGACAGGCTTTGGAATATATACGTATTATTTAGTTAAAATAGTATAAGAACTTTAAAAATCATTCGTTTATCTTTCTGAAAGGGAAAAAGACAGGAAAGACAATTTATATACAATAAAGCATAAATGTATCATTTACGGATGTGAATTTTACCGCAACAGAATATATTTGCTAAAGTATTGTAAATTAGTCATAATTTTCGATAGAAGTGTCAAAATAAATATATTTCTATCTTTTAAATTAGTGTTATCCAATTTAATCATAAATTGCATAATAATTACTTTATATTTTAGAGTGGGTATACTGCAAACTTTTATTGATTAAAATAGAAATATTTATGAAATATTTATGAAAAGGAACATTTAAACTAATTCATTAAGAATTGTCTAAAAGAATGATACAAAAAAAAAAAAAAAAAGACATAGAAAAATTTAATACAAATGTATTTATTCGCGAATATATCTATTCATTTTTAATGTCAGAACCATTGTTATTTTCTTTCTGCCCTTTCTTCTTTTCCCTTTGTCGACTGCAGATGACAAAAAGTTAATTAATTCTGTTATGTTTTATGAATTAACGAATATATCACTTTGATGTTGTACGCAATTAAAGAATCTTTTTTAGAAATTAAACTTCAAATATATGGAAGAAAAATAATAAAAATGGTAAATCTGTTTTTATTCGAAATCAATAATGCTTTTAAAGTACATTTGAGATTAGATGCCTAATTAAACAAACTTTTTGAAATCAACATGTATTTACATCATTTCTGAAATTCATTTCTGATCGAACTTCTTGCGTGAGATATCATGCATTCAGAAAAGGATGTTTTTATTTTTTCATCCTAAAGCAGCAAACAACATTTTACTAATAGCCACAGGCAAGATTTTACACCTTCGTCCCTGTAAGACTCCCTACAGGGTAAACCCATATCGTCTTTCACCCTAATTACTCTTAAGGCGTCTCCCTTTTAAAGGCGGAGTTAAACACCATTTTCGACTCTTTTAAATCAAAGTGCTTCAACTTTTTATACAAATAGCATAGATTAAATTTTTTTAAAAATCAAAATAAAAAACATTTTCTGAAAGCTAAATAATTAAACTCTGCATGCTGTTTTACCAAATTTTAAAATGTCAAACAGATTTTTCGTAATAAGACATTAAAGGTGAATTTTAAAGACTATAAAATAACGCACTTGTATCGCCTTAAAATTCAAAAAAGAAATAAAATTTCAGAATGACGTGCATACTTTAAACCTACAGGTTTGCAAAACAACAAAAATTATTAAATTTGAGCAAAATGCAAAGGAATGAAAGCGATAAATTTCTTCCATTGAAATAACATTAGCCGTTCTATCTCGGAGCGTTACTGATGTAGGGCCTTAAAGTTAAAATTTAAAGATGTTTTCACACGACATACGTTGTGTTTTCACTCCCCCCAAGTGTTTATTTACAATGGAAGTACAGTGAGACGCCATTGCTGCGCTCAGTTTTCCCAGTAAACACGTAATTTGTTCCCGCCCTGCCGCTGTGATTGATTACTGAATCACTGTCATTCGCTAATCACAGCGTTTGCTCATAGAAGTTTGATGTGCGTGTTGTAGTGATTCTAAAATGAACACTCACTGGTACGATCTTTTCACTTTATTTATGCATCGAAACTGATGTAGTGACAGCTATACTACTATATTATTACTTGCTATACAAAAGTGTCTAATTGCTATTCAAAACTGACTTTGTATAGCTGTTACTGCTATCCAACTTTCCTTTTCTAAATCGACCCCTGATATAGGCATATTCTCTATTTTTAATTTGTTTGCATTTGAAAGTAAAATAAGTGAAAAGCAGAAATCCTCTAGTAAAGCTGGATCATATTAAACTTTTGTCTTATTAATAAACTTTTCATCACATATTATCATTGAGGCTGTTCTCAATAGCTCCGCTCAAGAAGCGCAAAACGTTCTGACACATTTACAATTCATTTTTTAAAGGAAATATATATAAAATTGAAGATTTGACAAATAAAAGAGATTTGGAATTGAACTGTGTTTCTGTTTTTTGATCAATAAATTATATTTTGAGTTATAAGCGTTTTAAGTCACGTGACATGGCGTTTTTTCATTCTCCATTAGCTGTTTTTTCTGCTTTCATCCGGGAAATGCGGTTCAAAACTCCAACTTTGGAAGTATTTCCTGAAACATCTATTGCGTTTACAACAAAACGGAAAAATAAGTGTGATCAGATAGTTTCTGAATAACAACACTTGCAAGTTCGATACATTTCCGAACTGAAATAATTTAAAACTTATGTTGCAAAGTTGCCCTTTTCAATTTAAAAGCCCACAATAGTCACAAAAAAATATACCCGGATGATCATGTAAAGTCTATGGGAGCGTTCTTTTCTAATATCTCGCTAATTTTAATATTTTTGCATGATTTTTTTGCATAGGCTAGCTGAGGACGATCCACAACCGGGCTAGTTTTTACTTTTTCAATTTAGGTTTCAGATTTTTTTTTTTAATTATTTTAACTTTCAAAACCGGTTTAAACCGGTTCTGAAATTGAAACTATCATAATATAAAGAACAGTCTTAAAAGAGTTACTAAAATATTTTTTGTGTTATTATTTGTGGAAAACTATGGAATCTATAAATAAGCTAAAAAGAGATCAATGGAGCGAAGGCCAAATCGAACCAACACCTTTAGCTGTTCGAAATGGAATTTCTCTTAGCAACCACAGAATATTGAATTACAGGAAAAACTCTTTATTTTATTCTAATTTGCTGTTATGCTTACAAAATATCTCTTAATGAAAGTCGAATGATGTATTTAGTAAACTATGGCCTTATTTAAAACACACAATTCTTAGTAAAGCCACAATAAAATGTCTTTTGTTTTGAACTTTCCTGGATGCAACTAACACTACTTATATCAGTGTCAAATGATGCATTTTAAAAACTTCGATTTATGGTTTTCTTTTGCTATTTTTAACACTAGAACCGCGATGAAGGTTGACGCGTATAGCATACGGAGAGAGGTCGATTCGAACCAGAAAATATTTTATAAAAAAGGTTAGATACATGCTCAGCAAAAATATTTCCAATAGAAAACTTGAACAATTTTAATAAAAATCCCGGTGAGAAATATTTTTCTAAAATTTGAATGAATTTTCCTGCGGTTCTAGTGTTAAATTGAACGTATTACAAATCATTTTTACCACCTTGAAGACTTTATGCTTATTATATTTAAAAACTACGAGCAAGATAAACAATCTATATTATAAAGGCCAAACGTATGTGTGCATAACGCAGTACGTCATTTTGCGAATGGCAATACTTTCAAATTTGAAATGAAATTTCAGTTTTGTAATTTTCGATGCTGCAAATTTTTAATTAAATTTTAATTTTAAAAATTTCTAAACTGAGTTTTACAAAAATAATACTTTGTTAACTTTTGGTTAAATATTGTTGCAGCGTATATAGGGTTCTTTCGATCTTATGGTTAGACAACTTCAAACTCTTTTCTCTTAGAAAAGTAGAAAATAATTTATTTACAGATCTTCAGAACAACAGAGTCTTCGAAACTCACAAATATTGCTAGATATTCAAAAATAACTGTTCAAATCTATCGTACAAGTGCAGATATAGGTCCCAGAGACTCTTTATACAACATCTGAACACTAAAATCACATTCAAAATAACGTAAATAAAGCTCAAGCAAACTTGCTTAAACAATACCCTAGAAGTTCACTCAATGACTGACTGGTAAATAATAACAACAACAGCTCGTATCGCTCTCCTTATATAGGCTCGCAGCATGCAATGGAAATTTCCACAAGCTTCTCGAAAAATCCAGAAACCCATGGAATAACATTCAATGTATCAGCATATCTAAAGGGGGGTTACCATAGAGAGGGAAGGGTTACCATCGCCAACAATCGCCAAGTTTGTCTCCATCTTGGCGCTATATCGCCAAATTTGGCGACCAAAATTAGTCGCCAAAAGTGACGCCAACTTGGCGATATCTTTAATATTTCGCCAATCTGCCGTAGACATACACTGAAAATAATAGACAAGTTTGCTTGATAACAGAGACAATGTAACAAAAACTAATATTAGTAAAGGAATGGAGCTTAATAAGATTATTTACATTATTTTAGAGTACAAACACTAACTATTTACAAAATTCGTAACAATATCTTTTTTTAAGAGTTTGACTTAACCAATATAAGGTGCAATTTTTATTGTAACTAATTTTGTAGATTTATTTAAAATAAATGAAACAATTCCTTCTTAAATACTTTCTTTCGTCGAAATTCGACAGGTTTCACCTTGTAATCATAATTATAAAAAGGTACTAGTTGGCACCGGTTAAAATATTGTTAAACAGTGACAAAGATATGCTGGGTTCGAAATTATAAAAATATGTGTAAATATCGCATCCAATAATACACTATATTGCCATTGATTATGGGACACTTGCGATTTTAGACATTTTACTAAATATCTAGAAAAATACATGAGGAATCATCTCGAAACTCTTAGTGTATAAATATAATAGTATACGTCATACATCTCCGTGAAGATTTTTTACCGAAACTCCATAGGGGACCGTCAACAAATTAAAAAAGAATGAATATCTTTTGAATAACCCTGTCAAAAATAATGTAGCAAAAGCGCTCAAACTCTAGATTATGATTGAATGCCTTATTGTAATACACTGTGTTCATTTTTATGCAAATAGCATGCATACTCGCAGAGTAATTAAGGGTTTTATAAAAATGGCCCCAAATTTTTCTAAGTTTTTCCCTTATAATTTTCAGAGTTCTTAATATAAAATTATATTTTTTTCAGAAAATATGACAAACAACATTGCACACAGTACCCTGTAATCAGAATTAAAAAATAATAAAAATTGTATGAAAAATGAGTAGGTTTACTAAATAATTTTTTACTGCGCATGCGTCAAAGATATCAAAATTTCATTTGCATATTATGTTAGCTAATAGAGCAACTTTTGTAAAAGTCTCAAAATTATAGCTTGAAAATTCTGAAAGTAATCGTCTATAGAAAAAGGACAAAATCCGTTGTTTCCAAAATGAAGCAAAAAAATGAGGGATTTTATCCAAAAGTAGTCGTAACATCCCGTATTGTGTATTCTATATTGACACAAATCAATGAATATATGGATACAACCCCTCCTGTTTTTGCTTCATTTTGAGAATAACGGATTTTCAACTTATTCAATTGACGATTATTTTCAGAATTTTCAAGTTATGATTTTGTGACTTTCACAAAGGTTGCTCTATACATTTAGCTAACATAATATGCAAATGAAATTTTGATATCGTTGACGCATGCGCAGTAAAAAATTATTTAGTAAACCAACTCATTTTGTATACAATTTTCATTATTTTTTAATTCTGATTACAGGGTATTGTGTGCAGTGTTGTTTGTCATATTTTCTAAAAAAAATATTATTTTATATTAAGAACTCTGAAAATTATAAGGAAAAAACTTGGAAAAATTTGGGACCATTTTTATAAAAACCTTAATTACTCTGCGAGTATGCATGCTATTTGCATAAAAATGAACACAGTGTATTACAATAAGGCATTCAATCATAATCTAGAGTTTGAGCGCTTTTGCTACATTAGTTTTGACAGAGTTATTCAAAAGATATTCATTATTTTTTAATTTGTTGACGGTCCCCTATGGAGTTTCGGTAAAAAAATCTTCACGGAGATGTATGACGTATACTATTATATTTATACACTAAGAGTTTCGAGATGATTCCTCATGTATTTTTCTAGATATTTAGTAAAATGTCTAAAATCGCAAGTGTCCCATAATCAATGTCAATATAGTGTATTTAAAATATTGATTCAGATAGAAGGCAGTTTATTGTGATTTGAAGCTTCAACCATGACCTTATTTTTCATGTTTCTTATAATCTTTAAAGGTAATACAAGAGAGCACTGTTAAAACTAATGGTGTCACATTGCACTTATTAGAGGTGAAAGGCTTGTCTCACTGGTGGCACCCCTAAGAGAACCAGAATGGCACCTTTAATTTGGGGGGAAAATGGCACCCTTAATCCAGAGTGCTCTATAATAAAAAATTAAAAATATATAAACCGACTTTTTGCCCTCGAAGGATTCGAACCCACGACGTCTGATTGCAAGCTCAGCGCTCTAACCGCTCGGCCATCGAGCCCACCTTCAGTGTCTCCCTGAAATGTTCAAATGTCCTGAAATTCAAAAGTTGCTTTATGTAAAAAAACTCGCCAAAAGTTAGCCATCTGAAGTTCTAAACGAATGTGGGATAGCGCATAGCGGTGATAGATATCGTAGGGGGAAATTGCTGTAGTTGAAGGGAAAGGATACAAGTCACAGAGCATGCGCAAATGACTAAGAGGTGAAAATCTTCCAACGGTATGCATTGCGCGATACCCTAATTAGCGTCAATCACCCAGTGAGAGATCAATCGGCACCCCAAACACATTTTCAAGCCGTCGGGTGTCAAATGGTAACTCCTTTTCACCCCTGGGCGCCAAATGCAACCGGTTTGTCACCTTTATTTTTAACAGTGGAGATTATCAGTTTTATATAATAAACAACTTATAAAAATAATAGAAATGAAATTCTCCACATTTTAAATCTTAGACATAAGTAATCTGCTTGTTTCGGGTCAATTGCATGAAAAACTGACAAAATGTTCTGCGCATGACATTTACATAAATACCTATATCTATTGTCTAAATTTTGAAACATATATTATGCATTTAAAAAAATGTAATTTAACAAATTACAACGACTATTTGGAAAATAAAATTTCCAAACACAATAATTATAGACTTATAAAGGATTTCCATATTTAAGAAAACAATAACATCAATTTTATGATGAAAAAATCGTAGCTTACGTAATAACAGAGTTATATTAATATGCCTGGATATTTAGACTCTCTTTAATACTCCTGGGCCAATCATAAAAAAAAATATAAATAAAATTTCATTTTAACAATTTTTGGTATTGTAAATTTTTAAATTTCTAAACATCGCACATTTTTAATTTTTACACTGTCGTAAACAGAAAAAAAATTACTTTTAAATGCAAGTTGTTTACACCGTGTATCTAAATTTGTTATTAAACTATTTTTTTTTTTTTTTTTTTTTTTTTTTTTTTTTTTTTTTTTGTAGTTTTTAATATTTTTTTTTTTTTTTTTTTTTTTTTTTTTTTTTTTTTTGTCATTGTGGCAACAGAACTATTCAATTTCTAGACATTAAACATGGACCAATCAAAAAACGAATAAATTAAAAACTTAATTATTCTATTTTTGGAAATTAAAGATAGACTGGTCAGATTACGAATAAAATTAAATAAGTTACGGAATTCAACAAATAAAAATATTCAGATATACTTCAGATTTCCAAATTCTCTACCGAGAACAACAACTATTTTTTCCAAATAGTAAAAAAAAAAAAAAAAAAAAAAAAAAAAAAAAAAAAAAAAAAACTCTCGGTTTTTACATTAGCGTGATTATTTTAATTTAGCATTATAATAACCACAGCAATAATTAAATACAGCAGAAATATATAAAAAGTTGTTACATACATGACCTGCTAATGAATAAACCGATTTTACGTTGTCAAAAATGGAATGATAATATTGTATTTTTTCAAAATAAAATTCGTAATTTCTTGAAGGAATTCTTTTAATTTTTTCCCATGTTCTATTTTTATTAATTAATGTGTATCTTCAAGTACTTAAAAAAATAATAATAATTTGTGTTGATAGTTTGCTAATCTTTCTCAAAAATTACATTTTCAAAAATTCATGCTGCTGTAAAATCAATAATTATAATTTTTCCAGATAAATTTTACCGGATCTTTAACTTTTTGCCTATGAGGTTATAAATTGCACCAGGTCTGAATGCTTATTTCAGTGCGAGATTTAACACGTTCGTTGCCGCTTACGTGAAAATGTGATGATAGTTAATGCCGCACAGTAGAAGTGGGTTTTTCCCAGAAGCCGATTTACTTTTTATAACAAAGAATCAGTGAAAGATTTTCCCGCGCCAGTGCGTGACTGGCTATTGGACATTACCCCACATCACACGCTGGCGAGTGAGTGGCTCCTTAATGTTGGTGCCATATGGCAGCGAATGTGTTAACGAAAGTGATTCCGTTGTTAGTTTGTGCCATTGACTTTCTAATATACATAGACGCCACATCTCATTGTTCTCTCGACATGGTTTCGAATCTAACATCTTTGGCGAAAAGATGCCGTTTTTTGGCGGTGATCGCTTTAATGGCATCTTTCCGATTTCACAAAGAGAAAAGCAGAAGTGCGGTCAACTCAAGACAAACATAACAATATGAGTTTCTAAGGGAGAAAAACCGGTTTAGCGCGCTAAATCTGCCCTCGTCACGTGACGGAAGGCAAAGATGTCGGACTAAGAAATGGTTGCCAATGTGGTGTCTAGGTATCTTAGGTATGTGCATGTATCTCGTATTTGAATAAATGCTGCAGCGAGGCGCTATATTAGGGGAGGCATATTAGCAACCTTTACATTGATACGGACATGGTAAAGAATTCTGTGCTGTAATTGGCTAATCTGTTTTGTTGTTTCTTTAACGGGAATTTAAAGGGCGTTGTCTTTTTCCCTTTTAACCAGAAATGAAAAGGCGTTTGTTTTGTTGATACTTGTAGAAAAGTTGTTCTTCGGATCGGCGTGATAGGTTAAAACTACATCCTAGAAATAATTTAACAACATTTCTTATACAGTAAAACCTCTAAATAACGGACACCTCGGGAACGCAAAAATTGTCCGCTATTCGGAGGTGTCCGCTATTGGGAAAACCTCAGAGATTCAAAAATCGCTAAGAAATAGTACTTAATGTTTCATTAATTTACTTTTATATGTCCTAAAACCTCTATTATATCAGAAATTAAAAATATTTTTAATTAATAGATTTGAAATAAATTTGTGCGCACTTTTGTCCGTTGTTTATTATATTCTCGTGAAATAATCGGTTACAAAAGCTTACTTTTGCTTGCAATTGCATATAATTTGTTTTTCTATTTGACGTTATTGGACATTGTAGAGTTCCGGGCAGGAAGGGAAGGATTGCATTTTTTGACCTTTAAAAGCATAAAATCTCAAAATATTCTTGGGTGACATTTCAATGTTCTGGGCGATATTCCTCCCGGGCAAACACCCTGAATTTAGCACTGAACGTGGGGGGGAAGGAGAGATTTTCCCCAGCTCTTTATCTACATTTATCTGTGATCACAAAATTTGTGACACTTTGTCCTGATAAATTCAGAGGCCTTTTTGCTTTTTTTTTTTAAATTTTCTCTTTAAAACATACTTTTTCACCCTTTGTCGTCGAATAAAGTGTCCGCTATTCGGAATGTCCGTTATTCAGAGGTTAAACATACAAAAATTTAGGTTTGGGGAGTGGGGATTCTTAAACTGTCCGTTAAATAGAGGTGTCCGCTATTCGGGAGTGTCCGTTATGGAGATTTTATTGTATCTTCTTATTTAAAATTTTCATAGTTACATAGACATGTTACAATGTATTTATAATTCTAATGTTTAAACAATGCATTACCTCATACAAAAAACAATTTTATGCGAAAATTAGGAACTAAAAACATCTTCATTTTTTATCGTAAGTTTATAACTCACAGATGTAACTGTCTAAAAAATTTTCATTAAGTATATTTTTGCACACATAAGCAATGGTTGCACGAATCACAAAATATTATAGTCATACAAAAAAAGTACAGTTAAAATTACTTTACCTTAGAAGTAAATTTAATATTTCTTGAAGATAGCTGAATAAATGTATTTATGATTAAAATGTTTATTTTCATTTAAAATTAGACATTGTAATCACTGAACTAGCAAGCTTGTACTCGGAGACTGAAATGAACTTTGCACTTTGCAACATTCAAGTACATCCCAAATGTATTTTTTTACATAGTATAAAATTGAATAAACTTACTTTCGTAAAACAATAATTCCACATTGTTGCAAGCTACGTTATAAAAAACAGATAGAGAATTTTAAATGTTCATCTAACAAATGTTTGATTTCTGAAGATCATTCAATTTTGAGTAGGCGATATTACGATTTTTTAATCGGGCGATATTACGATGAATAAAAATGAACAATCGTCCAAAAATCGGCGTTTTTTTTTCTTTGAAATTTCACATTTGTATAAATAAAAATTTTGTGATTAGAAGTCTGTGGTATTGGACATCATAAAGCGATGTTGGCTTGTTATTCTATCTCTCCTGCACTATGGCGAATAACGTACTCATGACTCCTCCATAACATTATCATCTTCCATAAGAATCATTGCTCCATAACATGAGCCAATCACAAAGCAGAATTTTTTCCCATGTCCGTATCCAGTATCCATGTAAAGGTTGCTTATATGCTTACGGGAGGTGGGAGAATACTGTATTCACTTTTTAAAGATATCTGACTATATTATTTTATTTATTTTTTTAGGATCGTACAAAGCGAGAAGATGAACAAGTAATGGAAGCAAGAGTATGTATTCTTTAAAGAACATTTTAAAGTTTAGAATGTTTTATTTTTCCTTACTCTACTGAAATTTACTACCGCTCAAATGTGTTTGACTTCTTATTAACCAGTAAGTACACGCGCTGGGATAAATCTCATCCCAATCACATTTTTTCTTAGAAGAAAAAGAATAAATTTTTGAGGACGCATCTGACCTGTCTTGTACCTTTCAAGGTCAAGGTCAATAAGTGGTTAGTGAAAGAATGTTTTTTTTCTTTGCTCACTAGAAGGCGAGCAATATGGCTCATGGTATTAAATAATTCCGTGCGTGTATAAACGTTTCATTTCGATACGTTCATTTCTTATGGAATAACAAGCACTAAAAAATTTTTAATGAAAGATAAAAGCTACTTGTATATAATGATGAGAAATTATCATGTTTAATTAATATCTATTTTGTGAAGTAACTGATATTTTAAGGCGTAAAACAAATCGTCTGCATTTTTTCTAAAACAAAACCGTGACTTTTACAGAAATTGCTGCAAAATCTGAAAATAAATATATGAAAATATGTTTTTCTTTTTTTTTTTCACTAAAGAAAGAAGTAGTACTGATGTATTTCACAGTACAGAAAAGTAGATTTTTTTTTTTTTTTTTTTTTTGAAAACGTATTTAGTCAAACAGATATTTGGGAGGGGGAAAATGGGGTGAGATATATCCCACGCATGTGCTATCGTTACAAAAGTGACTGCGTGTGCGGTCGGGTGAGTGATAATCCTTAAAAAATAGTCATGAGAAAGAATGCAAGGAAAAGTCATGTTTCAAATATTTTCAAATTTCGCATAAATATTGGAAATAATTATCGAGGAAAAGAATACATATGTGATTATAAATCAACAAAAGTAGAGATACAATAAAAGAAATCGGTTTAGTGCTATCTTTGCATAATAATTGTTAGAGAGTACGTTTTAAAATTCGGTATACGCTTAAAAGTTTATTAATTTTTTGCCTATTACTCCTCATATATAAATTCTATACCTGATACACAGGTCTGCACAAAAGTATTCGAATACCATTCTCCTTAAGGGAGACCTGAACTCCATTTTCGGCCAAAAATCATCAAAAGTTCAAAAAAAAAAAAAAAATTATCTCAGAAAACGATAAAATACATATTTGCGAATATCCATGCAAAATTTCAGAACTCTGGGACACTTGGAACAGGTAGAAAATGAGCTTTTTTAATTGTAGTCACTATAGAGTTTAAAAGACTAGCGGTAATTTAAAATGTGTTTTCCTGAAAATGATTTTTTTCATATTTTGCCTAAGTTCAAAGTACTAAGGCTCAGTGGTAAAATTATTTAGAAACAAAGTGTTTATGTTTTTAGAATCTTAAAAAAATTTGCAACAAAAATAAGGAAAGTTTTTTTTTTTTTTTTTTTTTCTTTCTTTTTAACTCTTTCTGAAAATTTTACATAAATTGGTAAACATGAAAATTATAACGAATTTAAGGAAAATTACCATGCCTATTTTTATTTATTTTTTTAGCTGATTAAAATAGAAAATTAAAAATATCTCTCCCTAGGTCTTTTCCATATATTATAACACTATTTAAGAAATTTTAGTAATACCAAAATATTGAAAATTGAATGAGGAGTAGTAACATTAAAAAGTGTACTTTTCGACCAAAAAAAAAAAAAAAAAAAAAATCGTAAAAATCCCTATAAAAAATATACTTTTTAATAAAAAGTGAATTTTTTTTGCTAATTATTCCTTACAAAAAGATTCTTAAATGGTACACCAAAATTCATTACTTTAAAATCAATAATAAAAATTTTGGGTTTTTTCTTACAGGTCTCCCTTAAAGGAAATTGCTGAAGGGGAATTTTCAACTGAAATATATGTATCTGTTAAATGAATAAAACCTTGGAATGCATGTTTATAATAGATACAAATCACTATATCATGTACAAGGCTGCTAAAAAACTCAGATAATTTTACGATTGTAGATTGGAACAGCTGAAATTTGATTTTGACGTGTTATGCATTTCCATATGGTGAAATGAGACGTGATAATTTTAATTTTTTAAACGGTGGTGGTTTTGTTCCATTATTCTGAATGTGCTGAAAAGTGCTTCATAATTTATGCTTGACGCATGATTTTTTCGTTTTTGTTTTATTTATCCCCAAACTTTATTAATTTGGGCTTGTATTAATCTAATTCAGAATTATTAATGTATTTAAGTTTCTTTTCAGGGTTGCATGTTATCATTTGTTGAGAACTGCATCTTTAAAAAGAGCATGGGGTTTGGGCGGTAGAAAACTTGAACAATCAAGATGCTTAAAAGCTGCAATGGAAATGTGTAATTAAATTGTTAAAGAAATTTACTGGTGTTTAATTATTTTTTTGTTGTTGCTGTTGTTGTTGTGTTATTCTATCTTTGTATCCAAAGGATAAATTCTAAATGGGATCTAAAACCTGAGGCAAAACAGAGAGTCTTGTAAACGAGTAAATAAAATGTTATGCATGAAAAAAAAATATGGTGTATAGTTTTTAACATTTACTCCATCTATTCGAAAACACAGAACTTACTTTTGCATATAACCAGGAATCGCAGCGTCCCTAAAATTTTCGCACTTTTCTCCAGTATTTTAAATCGAAAATCTTCGTGTCCGATTTTTTTACCATCTACAATGAAATTCTACATCAAATATTATCATTTTAAAATTGTGGTAGAAAAGCGTGAAAATTTTTGGTATGCTTCAAACCCTGTATATCCAATAAGATTGTAAAAAAAAAAAAAAAAAAAAAAAAAAAAAAAAAACCCTGCCGGCTTGGTTTACAGACGCAAGTAGATTTCGAAGTTAAGTACTAATTTCACAAATAAAAACTAAATTATGATTAAAGATAAACCCAGTTTAACAATTTTATCTGGCAACTTTTGATAATTTTTTTAATTTCATTTTTCTGTAAGAGCTGGTTTTATCAGAATCGTGTTAAGGCGCTATATAAAAAGAAATATCTTTCCACGCTCAACAACACGAAATTTTCTGGCACATTTTGAGACTCACTTTTAAAAGTAAAAACATGAAACTTGATAAAGTGATTTTTGAAGAGATTTATAAACAACCTGAATTTTTATTTTTCGTTTTATTTATAACCAATTGTTTTCTCAGTACGACCATATTTTTCGTTTCTAGCTTCCGAAAATTCGGTTAAAAATGTTCATTTTCACAGGATTTTTTTAAATATATTCTACTTTTATCGAAAAATATACCAATACGGCACATTATATAGTTTCTGAATAAGAGAACTTGCCAATTGGATGCGTTTGAGAGCAAAACTGAATTTAAAAATGAACCCCATAATCCTATAATTATAGTCTTTGAAAATATTATTTTCCAAATACAGTAAAACCTCCATAACGGACACCTCTATTTAACGGACAATTTACTGATCCCCACTCTCAAAATCTAAATTTTTGTATGTTTAACCTCTGAATAACGGACAGTAATTTTTCCGATAAGGTATGGGAAATTGTTTTTTAAAGAAGAAAAAAAAGTAAAAAAAAAACCCTCTAAAATTGTCAGGGCAATGTGTCGAAATTTTCTGATTTTATATAAATGAAGAGAGTGGGCCGGGTCCCTCCCGGACCTTCCCTTCCACGTCTAGTATAAAATTCAGGAAATGGTACGACGGACATTACCTCCCGGAGCATCACAATGCCCCCTCCCCCCCCACACTCCTTTCCGGAAGATTTGAGATTTTAGGCTTTTAAGAAGTGGCAGAATACAGTTAGCAGTGACACTTTTTCTTTCTTTCTTTCTTTTTTCTTTTTTTTCTTTCTTTTAAGATGATTCAGGAAAATTAAAACCATTGACATGGTTAAAACTTCACATTGAAAAAAAAAAAAAACATTGTAAACTTTAAATGCTAAAGGAAACTTTTAAAATACATTATTTTCGTATGGATGTAATAAACAGTGTATAAAGCAATGTTCCATTTTATTTCAATTTTATTGCTTAAGGGTGTTCTTAAATCAAAAGGGCACGATCTTTGTGACACAAGCTTTCATTTATTTTTCTTCGGAAATGCATGAAAATAACAGGTGTTATTATTCAGAAACTGTCTAATTGTGCTCAATTTTCTGTTTTTTTTTTTTTTTTTTTTTTTTTTTTTTTAACCGCAATAGATTTTTTATAACAAGTCTTCAAAATTGATCTTTTTGAGCACATTTCCCGACGAAAGCAGAAAAACCGGTCGAAAAGCAGGAGAAAAATGAGTGATCACTCACCGAAATAACTTAGAACTGGATAGGTAACTTAATTATCATAAAATGAAAAAAAAAAGTTCTATTCGAAATCGCTTCCATAGTCAAGCATTCCAATTTTATATCTTTCTGTTAAAAAATGAATTTGTAAATGTGTCAAAACGTTTTGCGCTTGTTGAGCGGAGCAGTTAAGAACACCCTTAAAAAATAATTTTAATTTCTGATTAAACATATATTAGAATTTTAGGACATATAAAAGTCAATTAATGAAACTTTAAGCATTTTTTAGCAATTTTTGAATCTCCGAGGTTTTTTCAAATAGCGGACACCTCCGAATAGCGGACAGTTTCCGACTCCAGAGGTGTCCGTTATTCGGAGGTTTTATTGTAGTCGCTGTAATTTGTTAAATTACAATTTTTTATTTATTTTTTCTTTTCTTTTCTTTTTGAATGATTCAAATTGTTTTTTTTTTCTGCAATTATTAACTTTTTATTTTATTTTATTTTATTTTATTCTATTTTATTATTCCTTTTAGTGAAACTCTAGATTTGGTTAGCAACTGGGTAAAAATCTGCAATAGTGCCATGAAGATAGAATAGTAGACTACTATAGTAGAATAGTAGAATAGTAGTCTACTATTTCTATCTTCATGAATAGCGTATTCAAGATAGTATTCAGGTACACAGCGATCGTGCTGCCATCTTTTAAAAATTTCCGTAAGCAAAAATGAATTCAAATTAATCTCTTCAAAACTGTATAATAGATTATATAGTTCTTTTTTTTATGAAAATAAAAGAAAAAGATGTAATTCCTTAGTCTATGTATAATTATCTTTAAATGTCTAAAATCTGTTCAATATTCTGCAAAGAAAGTGGGAGTGTTTCAGTTTTGAATTTTACACTTTTCAATGATATTATCCTGCAGAAAAGTAATTCAGTCTGCCATCTGTTTTTTACTTAAAGAATGAAAATAAAAATGTAAATATTCTTTAAATTTTTGGAAACATCTTCTAAAATATTTTCCGAATTTTAGGACGTTTTTAAAACACAGTTGTCTAGAAAAGAGAGTAAGGAGAGGGAGAGAGGCGGGGGCAGCATGGAAAGAAAAGTGCTTCTAAAAAGATTTTGAAATTTAATAAATCAATTTTCTTTGTACCCGAATATGAAAATAAAGTAAAATATATTCACACTATTCACTATTTTTTGGAAAAATCTATTGTATTTGTAAAACAAAAGGGTAAGTGTGATCACAGATCGCACAGAGGGTTTCGTTTAATATTTCCTACAAAACACTTTATCATTAAAGTAACAAATGAAAACTGCCAATAGAAAATTAATCATTCCTTCTATATTTAGGAATGAGCCTCCTGGAAATTATCCAGTACCCTATTTCAAATTTTTATACTTAACTAATAATATTTATCGCAGAACTTCGTCAAAAACCTCATTTATAAAGATTCACCAAAGGCGGCTAGTAATTTAAATGAATAGGAATTTATTAAATAAATAAAATATATTTCATTTCACGTATCCAAATAGATGATAAATATGATGTAATGTGAGAAAATAAAAACAAAACACGCGTTTTTCAAGTGATTTTTTTTTTTTTAATCAATAACGTGAATTAATCAATGAATTTAATCAGTCACGCGATTTATTAAATCAATCAATTTTTTAATATCATCAGGTCATTTTTATATCTATTTAAGCTTTGGCAACAATTAGAAGAAAAAACCCTCATAGCATGCATGGTCACAGTGACGCCACAATGACGTCACTGTGAGTCACTTTGGTCACATCACATCTGTAACCAAAATACCACTACTCAGTAACGTCACATTGTGACTGAGATGTGACTTTCTTAAAAATCTTTAGAAAATTATAAACATTCTTCAAAACATGTTATTTACTTTTAAAAACATGTTTCTGGCAATTTAAATATCGTCGCTCTTGTCAGTTTCGTCACAATGTTAATGTCAAAGTAGTCACAAATGACACATTTTTCACAAATTTGTCACACCTGTACTTCACAATGTGACGTCACAAACGAGCTCTAAAACGGCCATAATGACTTCACATGCTAGTCACTGTGACTTCACATTGACGATTGATGGTCACAGAGTCACAACGACGTCGCAGTGACGTCACCATGCCCTACGGGAAACAACGGAAAATGAACTGATATTACTAAAAAAAATATTTTAATTAAAAGAATAATCTTTTTCAAAATTTTATAATTTGCGGTGTGACAAGACGTATTCAGCTATAAGTACACTAAATCTGAACTATCTGGCTGATATAGTTTTTGTGTACGGACTCTGTGACAGACAGACAGAGGACAGAGATGAATGGGGATTCGTCAGATCAACGAAACCCTAAAAATAGAAAAATGTGTGCAATTAAACAGCTTCCAAACAACAACACCTGCTAGTTTCGTGCTATTCGAACAAAAATAAATTAAAACTTGCGTCATAAAGTTGCACTTTTTAAATTTAAGAACAACCTTAAATTCTGTACTCTTTTTTTTTTTTTTTTTAATCAGCAAACTAGAAAAAGCATCTTAACACAAGTATATTGTGTTAAAGTCGATCAAGAAATTCAAAACTGACTTAAGTATTTCTGTATATTCCGTACGTATATACATCGAGAAGGAAATTAAAGATTTTTCCTTAAACTCCTATTTGCTGTTAAAATTGTTATATATCAAACTTCGATTGTTTCTCCACCTTAGAATGGAAATCGCTGCTGTAGGAAATGCATATTTTTAATTATAAATATTAGTAACCAGTAGCGCCAATTTTTCAAAAATATTGAGTTGGCTAAGAAATATTTTTAGCAAAATAACACATATCCCCCCTTTTAGTGTATATCTGTATATATAGAGAGAGGGGTGGGGGGGGATTGACTAAAGATGATAATTCAAAGCTAAATTAGGTTTTTTTCTAAGCAAGTTTTTAAATTATCATTCATTTCTTACAATTTTAAAAATAAATCATACTGTCACAAGTTCTTTTTTATAAATACATTAATATTTATTATAAATAACATAAAAATAGCTAAGTATTGAAAGGTCAAAAAACTAAGTTTCAAGAAAAACACATATTTTAGCCACCTGGGTGCTTTATTGATTCAAGACAGCGAAATATGCAAGAAATTAGTTTTCGTTAGAAATTTAACTATACTTAAGCTGAAGGGATTTTTAATGCTCCTGTAATTTAACTGATGTCCTAACTATTTTCCATTCAAAATTACTTTTGAGAACATTAATTAAACCAAAATTCATTTTAGCGATTAAATAAGTAATAAAAAAAATTACGATTAAACAAATTGAAATCGGGTGGGCTCGCGCACCACGAGCCCACATAAGTTGGGGCCACTGTATAGTAACCAGTGGCATAGCAAGCGGGGGGCGGAGCGAGCGGCTCGCCCCGGGTGTCACCCTCTAAGGGGTGACCTCACACCCAATCTCTTTTTACAAATCTATATAAAATCTTATAAAATAAAAATAGAATTCCGAAACAAAATGAAAATTCTACCGCACGATCCAACAGAGTTCATTTTCTTTTCTTTGAGAATGTGAATTTTTTCTAAATAAGATATGCACCAGAGAACAAAAACCAGCCAATCTAACGAATGGGTAGCGTGCAAACTTTAAGGGTGTATTTCGATTCATACTGCTTGTTTTCCGATTTATTTTTGAATTCACTTTTGCTCTCAAACACATGATAGTCGCAGATTCTCTTATTTAGAAAGTGCACACGGTGCCGTGAAGGTCGATTCTTTAAAAAGTTCACAAAATATTGCAAAAAAAGCAATCAAAAACGGCAATTTGAACCAATTTTTCCGAAGTGGGAGATCTGGGAACGAAAAAAAGGGTCTTCCTGAGAAGTTAATTGCTTATAAATCAAATTCTAAGGATTTGAGCGTAAAAAGACATCACACGGCACCTTATACATCCCTTCAAAAATCCCCTCAGCAAATTTCATGTTTCTACTTATAAAAATGTGTCTGAAATTGTATCGGAAAATTTCGTGCTGCTGAAGATGGAAAAGCGTTTTACCGCATTGACGTATGCGGGTTATGGGTTGAGTGATGAGTTGCTTTTGTTTATTATTATTACTAGCTAACCCGCCCGGCGTTGCCCGGGTCCGTATTAACAATATTAAACGAACTTGAAATTTGTATTATTTTATCATTAACTCGAAACTTGCAGAAATGCATTGTCAGAAATACGTGGCCACTGACTGTTGTTTTTTAAAAAGAACTAATCTATCGCTTCACCGGTAAAAAATATTAATTATTTTATCATATGTGTTTTAAATATCAATATAGAAAATTATTTTAACGTTTTGCTTGAAAATATAACATTCTTTTGTTAATATCTTAAAATCGTCTGCAGTCAGAAATCTATATTTTAGATTAATATTTACGAGTTGGCGCATTGCCAAGATTTGCTTCCTCTGGACCGAGTTGGCGCATTGCCAAGATTTGCTTGTGCCTCAATTAATTATCCTCGGAATTCCTTTTATTTATAGAGATTACGAGTTGGCGCATTGCCAAGATTTGCTTCCTCTGGACCGAGTTGGCGCATTGCCAAGATTTGCTTGTGCCTCAATTAATTATCCTCGGAATTCCTTTTATTTATAGAGATTATTATTCAGGAGAACAAGAGGTAAATAAGGAATGGTATGATCATTTGTTGCCATAACGTAGAACTGTAATTGAAAAAATATGACGGATGGCGAGAGGTGTAGACACTCTAATAAGTGGGGGGTGACTCCATCAACATCCGCTCCGGGTGTCACCCATTCTAGCAACGCCACTGATACTAACATATTATGCCAAAACTGTAGGGAATCCTAACTTTTACTGTAGTGCCGCCATCTAGTAATGGTTTATAAAACTGAATAAGTTTTCGCGGTAGGCGCACCTTCAGTAAGAAATTCATAAGTTTTAAACATAGATATCCTTAAAAAAAAAAAAAAAAAAAAAAAAAAACTGTCGCTGCTAAAAATATTCTTTGTCCAAAATAAGGTAATTAAAGAAGTCCTAATCTTCCAAAGCTAATGCAAAAGATAGGATGCCGCATTACCTTTATTATTAGACTGCACATCCAGAACCCGATTATGGTTGTAGGGGTCCCCGAGGTCCACTACATTTTAGGGGGGGCACCCTCGCACTAAAATATTAACTAGATATCCCCCCATTCCAGGATTATTCGAAAGGTATCATTAAATTACCATATAGTTACCAAGTTAACCAAATCATTTTTAGTTTTTGAGAAAATAATTGCAGGATTTGCATTATTACGAATTTTTTTCGAAATCATTTTATTAAATGTGGGCCCTTTTAGGCAGTGGGCCCAAGGCTACGGCCTAGTTGGCCTGTTCAGTAATGAGACCCTGCGCACATCACAATATTACCAAGTTTCCGCCATATGAAGGAAGCAAGCGCGAGGTGATTGTCCATAAAAAGCCTCACTAGCTACAAGGAGGCGGTTTTTCCCGTTCAATATTATTCTAAGTTTAAAAAAAAATCAATTTTTAAACTAAATTTTCTTTTTTAATGTTTCAAAAGAAATTGCAATTTTTTTTTACATGTGTATATTTTGAGTTGTAAGTTTTAAAAGATAAAAATATCTTTAAATATCTATTCCTACAGGGAATTAGATGTAACATAAGGGTCATTCCATGTCAGTTCAACCAGACCTTGTAACGTGACCAACAGGGATTTATATGAAATTTTGTATACACACTATTTCTATCATGGAATGATTCCATCAGAAATTTTTCCTTCCCAGACATCATAGTTTGTGAGATATGGGGGGTCCAATTCTTGGGTTTTCCTCAAATCCCACATTTCTGAATCTGTATTTTGAAATTGCAGTTCCATCTTCAAAACATTGTTTCTCTGGATCTAAAACATGAATCACCTTAAAAATATCACTGTTAGAATATAAAAAGATGCACATTTTAATAAAAAATTCTTAAAAAATTTATTCGTAATATTTAGGATAAAAAAAAAGTCAGCCAAAGTTGAGAGTTATCGTTATTTTTCCAAATTTTTGTGACTTCACGAAAAAGGCTGTACACAAAAAGGCAAATGAAATTTCCAATTTCTTTTTGTTTTAAATAAAAGTTTGCACTTTGGGCTTTCTATCTATGAAATAAAAATGATGTCTTTCTCATGGCATAACATTAAATTCAATAACTCATAGAAACTCCAGTAATTATTTAAGTACCACAGCTAAACTTAGTCAGATTTTCCCCCCTTAATTGGTGCAGATTTTCAAAATAAGGCAAAATTTAGTACTTTTCGTTTAGACGAGCACGAGTGTTATACATATATATATATATCAATATATTGTGTATATACATACATATGTATGTAATAATATGTCGATTTACTTGAAAATATAAACAGGTTTGTTTGAAATAATATATCGATTATCGTGGAATAACATGTGTCTTTTTATCAATATGGGTTTAGCAGCCGTAGTTGGAAGCAATAGAGTTGTGTTCTATGGAAGTTTCTCCAGTAAAAATGCAAGAAAATCAGTTTTTAGTCTTTTATTATTTTTGAGCACGACAATCAGTTATTCCCCATCTCTCCACTCTCCCAAAGTGCTAATAGACAACTTGCTGTAAGCCTGCATCATCTCAAACATTTTAAGTTATTCCGAAGATGAGACGGGAATCCTGGCATTTTAAAGGTCAAAAGCATTCTGCACGCTCTTTCAAAGCAAAATGACTCTCTCAAAATTCAAAGCCAATCTAGCCCCTTCCTTTTTTACGTAAGGCTTTTAAAGATCCATTAGGATTGTTTTCAACGTAGAGATAATCCAACCCACTATCTACCATTGGACACTAGGCGTGACTAGTGGTACGAACTATTTACCTAATCGCGTAATAGCGTAATTTGCCCAAGCGAAAAAGCGTATGAATCCCCTAGCAGACGATTAATTAAATAATAAAACAAAATTAAAGTTTCGATAAATATTTTTAATTCTAAAAGGGAAACTGGATTTGTGTACTGAAAGAAAGATTTCGCAATAAGATATTGGCATTCAAGAAACATTCTAGCTTTTTTTAAGGAAATAATCAATAGATTATGCTAAGTTAAATAAAATAAAATAAAAGAACTTTTAGCCGTTAAAAATATTAATACATTAAGGAAACTGAGAATAAAAGTATGTTCCATAAAACGTTAGAACAAAACTGAGGGCAGGCAAAATGGCGAATTTTTTTTTAATTATTATGTATTACATGTATATGTATAATACATCTGTATTTATATAGATCTATATATATGTACATATGTAAATGTATATACAGGGCCGGTGACAGGTTTCACGGGCCCCTGGGCAGGCAAAAATTACGGGCCCCTACAAGAAAACATACAAAAATTTGCCGCTTATTCGAATCATCGTATAATCAAATCAGTGTTTTTTTTCTTCTTTTTTTAATTTAAGAAAGTAATGTTTATTGTCTTTTATTTGAATCAATGCTATTCTCTCTAACTGAATCACATTCAGATTAACAAACAGGTTTAATTAAAAAGGTGATTATTAAACTTTGAATTTTGACATAAAAAGATTTACTTCAGAGTATTTTGAAATTTTACATTTCATCAGCTTGACAATTTCAATGTTTATGACACAAAATATTTGCACACAAAAACACTTAATTTTAATCAGTTGTTAAATAATTAAAAAACGTCCCCTATAAAAAACCCTCTCCTATAAAAGTAATGCATCTGTAATGATTCGAACTACCAATTAACTAGTATGTTGAAATATACCAAATAATATTTGTGCATTTGAAATGAATGTAAAATTAATTAAAAAATTTTATTTAAAAATTCCATAAAATCGTAATTTAGAATATTTTTAAAAAGTTTTCTGCTCATATCATCATTTTAAATTTCGATTTATGAGAATTAAGGTAATTATTATTATTATATAAAGATAATAGCAAAATTGTTAAAACACACAATGAAAAACTTGTTTTCTTAATAGAATGCTAGACTACGAATGTTAATAATAATTTCACGACTCTGTGACATAGCAATCGCGTTCATAAGTGTTTTAGAATATTTAAATAAATTTCATATAAAAAAATTTGCTGAAAAATACCAGTATGACATCTGAATTGAGTAGGAATTGGGAATATTCGGTCAGCGCGGGAGTCACAATAGACTAGGATGTGGGCTTGAATCTAATATTTTGAAATAAATTTTTAAGACAAATATGGCTTTAAAATCTTGATTCTACATTAAACAACGGATAATAAAACTGAAAAAAAATTATTAATATAATTTTTAATGGAAAAGGGGAAAATAAACTGTTCCTATAAGTGGAAATCTTTGTTTTCATGATTAAGGCTCTTGAGTCGTTTTTCACGATTTTTTATGTGTGTTAACAAAAACACATTGTCAAGTGTATAAAGGAAAAAAAATGGGAAAAAACTTTAATATTATACTTCAATTTTTATGTAAAGCGGCAAACATTATCAACAACATTTGATTTTTCACTAATCACACGCACAGTAGGTACAAGACTTCTTAAGAAGGTTTTCTGAGGCCTCCCCCCCCCCCCCCCCACCAAAAAAAAAAAGATGAAACATATTCCCCCTCCCCCTCGTCCCTAAGATTTTGGTGCATAGCTTTATTTAATTTTCCATTCGAGTTTCATTTTATACCTAACAACACCAGCAGATCTTTACTGGTCGGTTTTTCCAAAGCAAACAAATGAAACAAGTGAACGCATTTCTTGTCAAGTTGCACCGTTTTCGCCAACTTACATTTATGCGAGTTACGTCTGTCTCGACTTCGAATCAAACAAACCTCGAATCAATTTTTTATTTCGACACAGATTAAATTCCAATTTTCAAGATTCTGTTCATGTACATAGGAAAAGGTTTTATAGTCTTATAACTTGAATTTAATCAAAGCACTATTAAATTTTAAATATTAATTCTTCGTTTAGAAAAATAAATGAATAAATAAATAAATCGTCGCAGAACGTAAAAGAATGTCAGAAACAGCATAAAATTTTTTCGATGTTTGCATGCAACAAAATTTACTGTATTGGGCTAAAAAACTGAAACTGGACCTTTTTACGTACGTTTAAAAAATTGCCTCAAAAAAGCGGAAAATTCTCGAAAAATGCAAAATTTGACAAAAAAGTTTGCCATTGAATTACTTTTACTAATGTTAAAACCGCCGCAAAAAATCCTAAATAGTGCAAAATAAATAAGTAAGTAAATAAAATAAATAAGAAAGTAAATAAAATAAATAAATAATATGGAAGTCGGTACATAATACTACATACGGTACGGTATACTACAAAGCAGGTAAACAAGAATTAAAAATACAATGTATTTTGAAAGTGATAAAGATTTAAAAAAAAAAAAATTCACTATAATAAAGTAGTAAATGGATGTTTCAGACAAAATATACAACTTAAAAATACAATATGAACACAATAGAATGTATTGTAGAGGTCTGCACGGGCTGGGCCGGGTAGACAGAATTAAAATAATTTTTTTAACAAGCCAGGCCGGCAAAATAATTGAACGAGCCAGATTGATAAAAGATATTTAGCGGGCCTACTGGCCCATTATAAAGTTTTAGCAGGAACGATGAAATGTGAGCTTTTTTCAATGAATATGGCTTTCACGAGAGTAAACATAAATGCGCATCACGAGTCGATACTAGTTTGACATCATCAATACATAAATGTAACTTATACAGCGTAAAGATCGGCATCGGACAGTTATATTGTGTGTAATCCGGGCTTAATATTTTTTTAGAAAACCAGTGACGGGCCGAAATCAGAGCTGCATTGTTTTTCTACATATAGACGAGCCGGGCAAGAACTAGACTTAATTGTTCTCAAGATGTGTCGGGGCAAGACAAGATGATTTGTAAAATTATTAATAGCGATAAAGAACTTATGTTAACGCAATCTTTGAATATGCATATACTTCTTGGTGG
Source organism: Maratus speculifer (assembly GCA_964019185.1). Taxonomy (NCBI): domain Eukaryota; kingdom Metazoa; phylum Arthropoda; class Arachnida; order Araneae; family Salticidae; genus Maratus; species Maratus speculifer. The sequence goes on from OZ025303.1 coordinate 71,253,135, forward strand.
TTCTTAAATTCACTTCTCAATAACGCGAAAGTTTGACACATTTTCTAACTAATTTTTAACTGTAAAAGTATAAAATTGAAAATTCTGACTATTGAAGGGATTTGGAATCGAATAGCGTTTTTCATTTTTGGTAAATAAGACACTTGTATAACCTCGTTAAGCACTTAAATAACACACACATATACACATTATATATATATATAACCATTAATTGTATTACAATATATGAACCATTGAATTTAATAACTTATACCACATTGAACATGGAGGAAAAAAATAATTAGTTAAAATGAATACGAATGGAATTTGTAGAACCAAAGCAGAATCTTCAGGCCCCAAATACTTTAGAACTAAAAATGAAGTGTGTGGTTTCATCTTCGTATTTGCCATGAAAAAGCAAAATAATACGAATTTGGGGCTACCAACATGCATCAAACCAAAATTAAATGAAGAAAAAACATCAAAAACAAGGCACATCAAAATTACTAAATTGGATAGCAAAATGGAAAAAAGAAAAAATTAAAAATAATTATCGTCAACATGATAATAAATAAATTAATTAATAATTTAATTAAAAACGGAGTATTGTGATAGCAGAAAAAATAAATCATACACCATAGTTTATCCAATTAAGGTTTAAAACAAAATCATTTAATTTAACATTGATATATGCACATAAATTAATAATTTGAAAAGAAATTAGATGAAATTTTAGAATTAAGTTAGTTCCATATAAAATTTAGGATTTCCTGTTAGAGGTCTGGACGTGCCCGGGCTTGGCCTGTGAAATGGTTCCGAATTTTCTTACGGGCCGGGCTGATAAAAAAATCTGCGGGCCTACAGGCCTGTTATAATGATTTATACAGAAACGACAAAATAGGAGCTATTTTCAATGAATATGGCTTTAACGAAAATAACTATAAATATACGTCGCAAGTTAATAACAATTTATCAACATCAATGCAGAATTGTAACTTGCCGAGCCGGCGAAATGGTTCCAAATTTTCTTACGGACCGGCAAAAAAATTGAACGGGCTATACGGGCTAGGCCGGGCCGATAAAAAAATTTGTGGGCCTACCGGCTCGTTATAAATATTTCTACAGAAACGGCAAAATGTGAGCTATTTTCAATGAATATAGCCTTAACGAAAATAAATATAAATGTGCGTCGCGAGCCAATAACAGTTTGACAACATTTATACACAGAATTGTAACTTGTACAGTGTAGAGATCGTCATTGGACAGATACATTGTGTGTAACCCGCGCTTATTATTTTTTTTAGCAGACTCGTGCCGGGTCGAGATCAGGTTTACATAGTTTTTTTTAACATACAGACGAGCCGGGGCGGAAATAGCCCCAGTTGTTCTCAAGATGTGTAGGATAGACAACGTGATTTGTCAAATAACTAATAGCGATAGAGATCTTATGCTAACGTAATCTTTGGATACATACTTCATGATGGTTCTTAAATTCACTTCTCAATAACGCGAAAGTTTGACACATTTCTTGACTAATTTTTAACTGCAAAAATATGAAATTGACAAGCCTGACTATTGAAGGGATTTGGAATCAAATACCTTTTTTCGTTTTTTGTAAATAAGATACTTGTATAACCTTATTGAGATACAAGAGAATCTTGTCAAATGGTTGACGATTTTACTCCCTTCCCATGCTGTCGCTTCCGGAAAATCTATTCAAAAAGCTAACTTCGACCGTATTTTCTTAAATTGCTTGCATCAAAAAATGGATAACGCCATTCGATTACATAGTTTCTGAATAAAAACACCCACTAATCTTATACATGTCCGGAAAAAAAAAAAAAAAAAAAAAAAAAATGAATTCAGAATTGCATCAAAAAGCAGCTCTTTTGGATTTGAGAATGAATTTGGACATGAAATATTTAATAAAATGATATAGAAATATTTTCATAAATCTATTTTTATTATACAGCTTTAAAAGTTGCGATGTTTTAACTTTCCTTTTTTTTCTTTTACTCTAAACTATATAAACTTTTAAATGAATCTTTATTTGAATTTGGGAAATCTAAGAATCTAAGTAATCATTAATGTTGCTAATGTGTATTTCCTGTTAAATATACTGTAAAATCATTCCATAGATATGTATGCAGTATTCTTTAAAGGTATCCTAATTATATGATAAAAATCTGAATTTTTTAGAAATAGTAGAAATTGTGACGGGCCGGGCCGGACAGTCCTGTTTTCACTGATTTTTGTACGGGCAGCGCCGGGCCTAGAAAAATATAAAAAGACCGGACTGGGCCCGGGTCGAACTTTTGAGTTTTACAATGGGCTGGGCCCGTGCTGATCTTTACTTCTTATGCTCTCAATTTCGGGCCCTTTCAAAACTTTCCAAGAGAAGCATGTGTTTCTCGTGTCTAATCGGTAATCAGAGCCTGTATAAAGAGACTCGGTATCCCAAGGGGATCGCAATTAGTGCGAGCCGGGCCCTAGCAGTTGCATCGTTTGTCCGATAAACGCATCGGTCTTCCTGTCACCTCTGTGGTCATTATTAGATGGACCTATTGTAGTCTAGAGGCTCTTTTGCCTAACGGCATGGGCATGTCTGTGGTCAGAATAGGGTCCTTTCTAAATTTCTTAGGCAAACAGGAAGTTCCTGGCGGTATGTAAGAAGACGAATGAACGAATTGACAGCTTTTAGATTAGTACTTACCTCATTACAAGACAAGAAGAGATAAGATCTGTTTTGTTCTATGCAGCTATTTTGTTACCAATAGTATGTCTCTAGTGAAAATCTTCTCAGAGCAATTCTGGGAAACATTTTTTAATTAACTTGTAAATTAAAAAAAAAAAAAAAAATGTGTGCAAGTTCAGATTTGGAATAATATGAAATCTTTATATTTGTTCGGTACGGTGCGGGCCCCTCTAGCTCCCGGGCCCCTGGGCAATTGCCCCCTGTGCCCCCCCCCCTCTCATCGGCCCTGTGTATATATATATATAGAGAGAGAGAGATGTACAAATGTTCCCCTTAATTGGTGCAGATTTTCAAAACAAGGCAAAATTCGGCATTTTTCGGTTAGACGGGCACCAGTGTGATACATATATATATCAATATACTGTATATATACATACATATGTACATGTATAATACATATGTACATGTATTTATATAGATCTATATATATGTAAAAATAACACATGCATCCAGCTAACTGGAAAGTACCCAAAATTTTTGCGTAAGCCATGAGAAAGACATCATTTTTATTTCATAGATAGAAAACCTAAAGTGTAAACTTTTATTTAAAACAAAAAGAAATTGGAAATTTCATTTGCCTTTTTGTGTACAGCCTTTTTTTCTGAAGTCTCAAAAATTTGAAAAAATAACCATAACTCTCAACTTTCGCTGACTTTTTTTATCCTAAAGATTACAAATAAAATTTTTTAAATATTTTTTTATTAAAATCTGCATCGTTTTATATTCTTACAGTGATATTTTTAATATGATTCATGTTTTAGATCCAGAGAAACAATTTTTTGAAGATGGAACTGCAATTTCAAAATATAGACGCAGAAATGTGCGATTTGAGAAAACCCCAAGAATTGGACCCCCTATATCTCACCACGACCGGACTGATCTCATAGCGGCCTTCCCAATTCGCAAAATCTCAATGCATTTGGAGGAAACAGTTGCGGAGGATTTTTGCCGAGAGAGGGCGCTAGGTAACCTCCTCAATTCCCGGATTCCCGCGATTTTTGTTATCAGATATACGTTTGTTTTTATTATTTCTCTTACAATTTATTTAAAAAAACAGCCCTTTTTAGCGCTTTTCAGGAATACTGAAATATACGTATTGCAGAAATTGATAATTAATATTTTCTAGGCTAAAAATGCTATTTAAATGCTAATGTTTCGGCTTCATCAAATTTAACTAGTTATTTTTGCTTTTGTACATTTTAAGTTAATGTGTGTGTATATATATATAACCATTAATTGCAAATAAAGATTCTTGAAATAAAGATTTTTTCAAGAATTAAAAGCAAATTTCCTTCATATACTTTCATAGTTTCTGTATATTAATGACTTTTTATGTGTAGTAATAATTATAGTATTTATGCAGAGCCATGCGAAGCGGGGGGGAGAAGGGGACGGTCGCCCAGAGCGCGGAAATTGAGGGGGCGCCAAGTTTATATTACCATCGTCGTTTGTTTCTTCTTTTTTTTTTTTTTTTTTTTTTTGTAGAAAAATTATGTATACAAATATATTGGGATATTTGTGTGAAAAAAAACATGCATTCTCAAAATAGCATGTTGCTTCTTTCTTGGCATCCAAAAGTAGTTATACAATACTGTTAGAAACGTTGTTTCCACATATGTTTACTGTGTCTCTTTTGCCAAAATATAAGTGCAATGTTCTTTTATATTATTTGGTTTTTTAAATTAAATCTTTTAAAGTTTCAAATAAAAGACAAATATGTATTCAATGGACTTTAATTGTGTTTTTACACTTTTCAATTTTGTGATACCTATCACAAAGAGAAATGGTGATTGGTGGAGGGGGGGCGCTAATTTAAAACCTTGCTCCAGGCGTAATTTTCTCTTCGCACGCCGCTGTATTTATGGAACGTTATACTGAATAGTATCAATAACTTCATATATTACAACATAAAAGAAACTTGCAATTTTTTAAATTTCATTTTTTTCTGCAAATTATTTTTCTATGTTGCTCAAGAACATTAGAAAGTGTTTCATTTTGTATTCTATAAATTGAAAGTTTTGTTTTTGTATCAACAAAGTTGTTTTTCTTAATTTTGTAAAAAATATCCCACTCTTCCCTACAAATGAATATTTATTTGTTAGAAATATGTTTCTATATACGTCTAATTAAGAATTATGTATATTTACGTTTGCATTAATTATTAAAAAAAAAAAAAATATTTGGGCCATTTTCGTATTCGTTTTCGTCCGAAAATAGGAAGAATAACGAATTTATGTTTCGGTTTCGGTTTTGTTCTTGTAGGTATGATGAACTTATATAATCCATATCTGCTGTTTATATTTTTTGCATTTTTCTTAATAACCATAATATATAAAGGAAATATTTAATATCTACTGCCTATATGCATTAATATGTTATTTACGTATTTAGTAGATAAATATATGTGTCAATTCCAGTATGTTTCGTTTATGTTTATGAAATTTAATAACAGTGGTTGAATAATATTTGTTCTAAATCTACATATTTATTCACATTTCTCCACCAAATTAAAATAAATAAAACTCTACGTATTCAATATTAAAATGATTAATTTAATAACAATTCCTTTTTTCCGTAAACATATCGTAACTTTTATTAAAAGCCTCTCTTTATGCTGTAGAACATTATTTGTATGTAAATAAAAATATTTTACGCCGATGTTTTGCTATACAATGTACTGTTTTCAATTGATTTCTTATTAAGTCTGCAATTGTATCACACTATAGGCATGTTATGTTAGCGATTTTTGTTGCTAGCACGATTATAAACACGATTAAATATAGCAAAGCCCTAGTACTGAATTGAGTTTTCTACTCGCTTTTGAGGAGGTTACGTGGCGCCCTCTAGCTAGATCGTGAATTACGGAGTGTTTCCATGAAATCCTATGAATTGAAAAGGCCGCTAAGCGTCAGCGCATGAAGTCTGGCCGTGATCTCACAAACTATGAAGTCTGGGAAGGAAAAAATTTCTGGTGGAATCATTCCACGATAGAATTAGTGTGCACACAAAGTTTCATCCAAATCCCTGTTGGTCGGGTGAAAAAATTGGTTGAATTGACATGGAATGACCCATAAGGGAAATATCTGTAAAACGATGACCGAGAAACTCGATCAAATGCATTTAACTGTGTAAATTTAGAGAGTATCACCTTTTTTCTGTATTTTTACAGAAATTTTTAACAGTAGATTTTTAACTTCTGCATTTACGCCAGCGCTTTTTCATTAAATAATACGATGTTTCGGTTTTTAAATAAAAACTCAGTTATTTATTAGAATTTTTAAATTCTGGGTGACAGGTGTATCACAAGATACTTTGAGCTACCCGTGCCGTAGATTTTGCTAACCATCACGCACTCACCCATACACACACACTTACACAGAGCAAAATTTTCATTTATTAGCATATATATATATGAAACAGGAAATATATCACTTTAATTTAATTACTAAAATAACCAGAAATTCAAACCAGATCTACCATAAATTCAAAAATCTAATTTGTCATGGTTTTCAGTGATTTTTATAATTATTATTTTATTATTATATTTATTTATTTTATTTTTTTATTTATTTATTTTTTTTTTTTTTTTTACTTACATTGTTAAAAATATGCTGTAAACTGTGCAATCATTTCACAGTTTTTAAAGGTAATGGTTATTTGGACTTATTACGAAGCGTATCTAACCGTATTGTTGACTCTATTTTGGTAAGGATAAAATTAATTTCCATTGTATCACCGTTATCGATAAAGATAGTCAAGCGCCATTTTGATAGAATATTTCACTTTAACTGAACTGCAATAAAAAGAAAAACATTAAATTTAGAAACTCTAAATTAACAAATTCAACTCGTTGCATCACATATTTTAACAATTTCTTATGACTAATTAGCTAAACCTTCTGATTTATCACTGCTGTTATTATAAATATAATTCGAAAAAATATGTGCAAAGTACAATTTTAACTTTTTTTTTTTTTTCTTACTTGTTTATTCGAAAATGTTGACGTCATCTCCTGTTTGATTCACATTCACATCTTCCATCAAATTTTCTTTTCCACGAATTGCAAGTGATCTAGTAATCACTTGCTTGTGTAAACTTTCAAATTACGTCTGGTTGTATGAATAACATTACTGAAAATGTATTATGAATTATCACAATGAATATAAAAATGGGGTGAATTTCGAGGAAAATGATTTTTGTTAACTAATTTATTTTCTTTTTTTTATTTATTTTAATCAATGTAATGAAAAAAATTCCTCGTATTGTTTGGAAGTACAAGTATCAGCTTACTTCAACAAAAAGAACAAGATCAGATATCAATACCAACAATACAATATCAATATTTTTTCGAGTGCTGTACCTTATGCTATTAAAAATTACTTAACGATGTTTTGAAATCCACAGGAGCTACTTGCTGACATATTTCTAAATTTATTTTTCTTTCCGAAAGTGCAATATTGGTAGGTGTTCGTATTCAGGAACTATCCCATAAAATAGCGTTATCCATTTTTTGGTAAACGCAAAACAACTTTCAGAAAATACTATCAAAGTGGGTGTTTTGAATCAAATTGCCCACGCGTCGAGACCGGCAAAAAAACTCAGTGTCAAGTAACCAGAATCGCTTATAATGCGATAAGTAATTTATTTATCAAAAAATGAAAAACTTAATTTCAATTCGAAATCGTTTCAGTAGTCAGGCCTGCCAATTTTAAGCCCTTGGATTTAAAAATGAGTCAGATACCGATACCTTATTACGGTTCTCAAATTCAAAGAAGCTACTTTCTGACACATTTGTAAATTCATCCCTTTTTTTTTTTTTTTTTTTTTTTTTTAAATAAATGAACGAATGGGCAGTTGATCTTATTCAGAAACTGTGTAATCGAATGGTGTTTTCCATATTTTATTAGGGGCCGTCCATTAATCATGTGATTTTTTTGGCATTTTTAACCCCCCCTCCCCCTTGGTGATACATGGTGAGGTTCAAGACTACTCCCCCCCCCCTCCCAACCCTACATCACGTGTATTTTTTATTACCTACAAAGAATCTTAATTTTTTTTTAGAATATTTATTGTAAAATACAGGTTCAAGTATCATCAAATTTTATTATAGAAAATAAAAAAAAAAACTACAATAATAACCTTAAGAGGTAAACAGACAGGTTGCAAGTTGTTTTGGACTGACATAAAAATAATGAAAGAAATGCGAAAAACTTTTTTGTAGTAATACATAAACATAATTCAATTTACAATGTCCTCCGACCACGGATTAGCAAGACTTTCTTCAACACCAATAACTGGATAAGCATCTTGCAAGCTAGTTGTAGGCACAGTGCTTTGTTGAAGATTAACATCGGTTTCATCAAGCCACTCGGCGTCATCATTTTCGCGCACTACGCAGCGAATCTCTCTCGCGGGAACTTCACTTCATTTGTTGCCTGGCAACGATGAATCAAGGTCACACTACAAGCCGCTTTCGACTTTGTATGCGTTTGACGAAAAAATAAATACACGAAACGTCGTTTTTCGGTTCAGTATCGCACATTTGCCGAAAAAATAAATACTCGTGATATATTACTACACCCCCCCTCCCCCCTTGTGATGTTTCGTGATTTTTTATGGACCCCTCCCCCCCCCCCCTCTCGAGCCTCGCATGATTAATGGACGACCCCTTAAGGGGAGAAATATTTTCAGAAAATACTGTAAAATTTGGCATTATCATGCGAATTTCCGAAAGCAACAACACAGAAAAGGGGAAAAAAAACTATCTCACGTGACATTTATAATTTATAATTGGATAAATAATTTATTTATTAAGTAAAGTAGAAAATACTACTTGATTCCAAATTGTTTCAGTAGTCCGACCTGCATATATCATGCTTTTACGTTTAAAGATTAGTCTGCAAATGTGTTAGAATTTTTCGCAATCTTGGACAGTGGAAAATATTTTTTCGAGAACTGGAAATTAAGAAATTAAACATTAATCTTTTCCGCAGAGTGCTTCCTACTCCCGGGCACATATATATATACACATATATATATATATTAGAAGATAGCCCGTCAAAATGACGTGTTTGCATTTTTAAAGGATGATAAAAAATTACAACTGTGGTCAATCATAGCCATTTTAGGCTGAAGCAATTTTGATAAATACAGCGATTAAACGAGAGGGGGGGGGGAATTCAACAGAAACCTGCATTTAAAACTATAGCAAAGCTATCTGGTAGATGGGGGTAGGGATTATAATAAAATTTAAAATGCACCCGCGGTTTGCGGTTTGGAAAAAGTTTTAATTAAATATTGTTTTTGAAATTGTGAAAAGATTTCAAGGCGAAGTAAAACGTAGTGACGTCATTTACAGCTCCCACTGTGAATCTGACCAACGAGAACGCTCCATTACAACTATGGAACGGTTTCATTGGTCAGAAAATAGATTGCTTTTAAAATCGGAGGTAACTTTTCACAATGTTTTTTATAAATTTGAAATTCTCAAGAGTCATTCACGGCTGTAAAGAAAAAAAAATTAAAGCAACCCGAATATAAAAATTTTAACAATATTGCATTTAAAACGCACCTTCACTTTCCTTTAATAAAACGTTTTAATTAAATATACTTTTTGAAATCGTGGAAAGATTTCAAAGCGAAGTAAAATGTAGTGACGTCATTTACAGCTTTCACTGTAAATCTGACCAATGAGAACGCTCCATTACGACTATGAAACGTTTTCATTGGTGAATGAGTTTTTTTTTCTCGTGGATAGGTGGACCCCGGAATTGTTATACATGGAAGGGTTTTATATATATAATATTTTAATGAAAGTTTAAATCAAGGAGTTCATAATTTCTAAAAAAGTCATTTGTAAATTCCGGTGTCAGTTGATAATTTTTTTTTATTTTACGAACAGAATTTGCCTGTGCCCGAAAGAGTTAACTTCTTCGCGTCGGTAAACTTTTACTTATTTTGTGGGTTTTTTCCACCGATTATTCAAAACAGAAAATTTTATTGCGAGAATGCTCTGTTTAAATAAGGTGAACTTTACTATAAATAAATAACTGCTGACAGTAATAAAGGATTTTGAGCACTTTTAGTGGCATGTATACCGGCCGCTCGTCCCCCAAGGGTTTAAAGATTAAAGCGGTTCTCGAGAAGAAATAAAATATGCTTTAAAAAAAAATACTAACCGACTTCAAAAAAATACCAAGCTTGGCGACAACTTGGCACTAACGCATATGAATGCATCGTTTTAATATGATTATGACTTGAAAACGTTGCAACAATGAAAGATGATTTGCGACAAATCATTATTATTATTATTTTTTTTTTTTTTCTAATCAAATCCACATTTTGTTATTTAAAAAACATTCTAGTCACCAGAATTTAATGAAATTAAAAGATTTAGTATCGGTGTCAGAGTTATAGCCTGAAATTTTATTTGTTTATTGTACATACACATCTGACTTGTGTGCTCGACATGAAAGCCTGTGATTACCTGAAAAATGAACACTTCTAATTGGATGACTGCTTCAAAAGGAGCTGGAATTTTCATGTTTTTATTTTTTAAAAAGTTCTAATAGCAAGTATTTGATAAAATTGAAATGGGACCATGTGGGCATCTTACACTTTCAAACGAAAAAAAGAATTATTAAAATCGGTTCATATTTATGGAAGTTATGAGTGAACAACAAATACATACAGGTCGAAATCATAACCTCCTCCTTGAAGTCGGTTAATAAATTTAACTTTTTCAAAAAAATGTATAACCGACTCCAAAAAAAGCGCTAAAAAGAATTAAATAATTCTATAAAATTCTCTAATGACAAATCGTTATCCAATAACCACACATTGACTATCATGTACCGGTATAAAACGGTTAAATTTAATATATAGAAATTAATATCCACCAAACATAGATTTTCCAGAGAATACTTTTTACAAGAGATTAATTTACATATTTTTGATTTAATTTTTGAATATATACATATAAAAAGTAAGGAATTACTTTTTGAAGTTGTTGCCAAACAATCATAATCGATAATGATTTCCACATTTTATTTATGGTACTAGACATAATATATCCACAACTCTTACTATACTTAAGATAGTTTGGCACCAACTTCAAAAAGTAATTCCTTACTTTTTATATGTATATATTCAAAAATTAAATCAAAAATATGTAAATTAATCTCTTGTAAAAAGTATTCTCTGGAAAATCTATGTTTGGTGGATATTAATTTCTATATATTAAATTTAACCGTTTTATACCGGTACATGATAGTCAATGTGTGGTTATTGGATAACGATTTGTCATTAGAGAATTTTATAGAATTATTTAATTCTTTTTAGCGCTTTTTTTGGAGTCGGTTATACATTTTTTTGAAAAAGTTAAATTTATTTCCTACTTTTTAGTTATTTATACCGTAATACATAATTATGTGTACTGACATATGATGGCTCTTTGCAATGCATTGCTAATGGTCGCACTTTGCTGAGTTCTGATGTATTCGCTTTACTAATCACTGTTTGATTGTCAACTTTTCAAATGACACTTACAACATCGGTTAGTATCGTTGAGAATCTTTAGGTTTTCTGAATGCGTAACGTATTTGGCGCGACGAAAAGCTACCGCATTCATGAAATCTTAAAGTCAAAATCGAATCGTACGGACGTCAGAAATGGTTATCGAAAGGTGACAATGCCTCAAATAAAGTGTCCTTACACATAAGCGCGCGGCAAAGCGTTTCCATATATGAGTAAACAGCAAAATGACTCCATGTATCAAATCATAGTAAAATGCTTTTCTAGTGTAGTCAAAAGTACTCCCTTCTTCAGTCAGAAAAAGCAAACAGAAAGATTTTAACAAAAATAGCTCATGATTCAATAGATAAATAACAACAATCTAATTCCTATAAATGCAGTAAAGGCATCGGAATTGAGCGGTGATGATTCGACGAGGAATCCGAAATTCATAACTTGTACTTGGCTGCATCTTTAAGAGAGTGACAGCATTCGATGCCCAAATGTTTTCTTCACAAACGCTTTTTTCTCAACTAAAATGTTAAAATATTGAAACTCACTCCACCGATTTTATGAAAAACGATTATTTCAGCCTACCATGGAGCATTCTCATGGATCAAAAGACAAATATTTTGTAAAAGCGGGGGAGTGATGATGCAGCAAAAGGGTAAAATCAGGGCCACACTAGATACCGGGCATGCTCATTCCTTATCAGGACGTCACAACAGGTGGCTGGCCGCTATCTGCGATTGGTACAAACAGGGCTTAAAGTGACGCACCCATCGTTTTGTACCAATCTCTGGATGTCATTCAGCCACCTTTTGCTACGTCATGAAAGGAATGAGCAAGCCCGGTATCTAGTGTTGCCTTGGTAAAAATTTTTATTGTGTATGTATGAGATATTCCATAAAAGGGATGGAGTGACGATGCAGCAAAAGTTAAATTTTTAACAATGTATCGCAATGCTAGTCATTTTCTATTATAAAATTTGATGATGATTTCCCGGTAGAATTCGATTCTACGCCGAATAATCCTTTATTTCTACACAGACATAAATACATAATCCATGTTATTTTACAAATTCGTGGACATACAAGGACAAGATGGCACAAGGAAATATTACTACACAAGAAAAGTACAACCGGGAGCTACACATAAAGAGTGTGTGCAACGGAGCCAGTGGGATTCGAACCCACAATCTCCTACGCTCTCAAGAGATTAGCAGCATGGTGTTTTAACCACTCGGCTACGAGGACCCCCTTGATGACTCATTTTTGTCCAGAATATTTTAAATCAATAGTATACTGTGCTCCATGTGTCGTCATATTCACATCGAGGAATCCTACATGAACAAAATCTGAAATCATTCTGGTGTCTAATCCGGTAATCAAATCTGAATCTAAAGATAATTTTGCTACACATATCTATGTACATTATTTTGCATTGATATGTAGAGATAATTTTTTCCTCCGGTGCAAAATATATACTGAAGGATTTTCATCTTTTCAACAACTTAAGGATGTCGATTGGTATCGATGTCTATTTCCGCTTTAGAGGACATGAGAACTTGTCCATTTACGCTTTAACATTTCGGAAATTTATCGCATCCAGCAAATTTTAAGGCCGCACACTAGGCACAGAGAAAGACCCAGATGATAATGTGAAGTCTATGGAGGCGTTCTTTTCAAATATCTCGCTCAAATTTTAAAATTTTTACGTGATTTTTTTTGCATAGGATAGCTGAAGATATTCCACTACAGGCCTAGTTTTTACTTTTTCAATTTTGGTTTCAGATTTTTTTTTAATTATTTTAAATTTCAAAACCGGTTTAAACGGTTCTGAAATTGAAACTATCATTATATAAAACATACATAAGCAAAATCGAAGAAGTAAAAACTAGGCCGGTTGTAGATCCTCCTCGACTATCCTATGCAAAAAAATCATGTAAATATATTAAAATTTGAGCGAGATATTTGAAAAGAACACACCCATAGTCTTTACACTAACATCCGGGTCTTTTTCTGAGACTAGTGTAGTGCCTTAAGGTCCAGATTGAAACCTACAGACTTCGTAAATGGGCATTAAAAAGCTGACAATCCATCAGTATACGTTAAAATTATTGTGAAAAATTACCTATGTTTTTAAAGCTATCTATTTTCTGACTAATGAGAGCGATCTAAAAACGTCTATGGAGCGTTTTCATTGGTCAGAAAATAGATAGTCTTTAAAAACAGAGGTAATTTTTCAAGATATTTTAAACAGGGTACACTGTTAAAAATTTGACCCTGTTGCTGCATCGTCCCTCCACCGCTAATATAGAAAACGATTACTTCAGCCTATTATGGAGCATTCTCATGGATCAAAAGTGAGATATTCTTCAGAGCGTGTCAAGTTGCTTCTATTATTCAATGCACCGCAAAGTAATTCTAAATGTTCGTATGTATTAAAATACCCTTTTCAGTCATAAAAACTAAAAATGAAGAACTCAAAATCACACCATGATTCAACATGCGTCTATATGAAAGTAGCAATATTTGAAGTTAAGAATGTTCTTTGATAAACGCGGTTTTCCAAAGTACAGAAAATTTAAGAATTTTTATTCCAGAACTTGGCGGTAGTCGCCTGAACGAGTTTGTTTTATGGGTGAAAGAAGTTAACTGGCTTAACTTTAATGGTAAGGTTATCAAACATTTTCGTCATTTATATTTGTCCAAATGTAAATCTAGCACATAGGAATGTACTTTAATTACTTTGTGAATCCGGCATAACAAGCACCCTGATACACAGACCCTCTTGCTTTAACGTGTAAGGCTCTTTAGAGATGAATTTTCAGCTTTTCGATGTCGAATTCTCATGTCTGGATCGATGTGGATCTTTCACTTTGGTGGATACGAGAATTGTTCCAGCTAAGATTTCGTACTTTGGAAAAAATCTAGCATCTCTGCAACAGTGGTTAGGATCCAGAAGGATTATTCGCTGTTAAGCAAAACAAGATTGACCAATCATAAGCCTTCATTTTTGAGAACTTTTCATTGTTCGAAGGAGAGAGTCTGGAATACAAGGAGTAAAAATCTGCTATCGACACTGTAAAAAATTTTACCCTTTTGCTGCATCGTTACTCCATCGCTTATATAGAATTTCTTTTTTTTTGACCAATGAGAATGCTCCATAATAGAGTGAAGTAATCGTTTCCTATAAAAGCGATGGAGTGACGATGCAGCAAAAGAGTTCAATTTTTTACACTGCAAACAGTGCTAAAAATTTGTATCCTTTAAATGTGCAACGATGCTACTAAATTCCAAAGTGTCGATCACAGCGACATCTGCGGCATTTTCGTGATACATTATCTAAACTAGTAATAATTCTTGCATTTTTAGAAAATGTCCTGCAGATGTCGCTTTTATCTTTAAATTTCATTAGTAATGTTGCACATTTAAAGAATAGAACATTTTAGCGCTTTTTTTAAGTGTTACAGAGGGCGTGTTCAGCATAACTTACCGGTTACTTACCGACCACTTATCGACTGTAGACAAGTACGAAATGAAAATCAAAGCGAAGTGTGACGTCCGCTACAATTCAACAGAATAGTTTTTATTGATACCACAATTTGCTTTCGTACTGCCCTACAATCGGTCGGTGACATTGGTTACTTTTGTAAGTTGCTCTGAACCACAGATTAAGTATTTACACACAGATAGGACAGTTCCATAAGCTCAATGGCAACCGAATCCTAACTTCAGAGACCCTAATGACAACAGGTTCAAACGTTTCGGGAACATCGCAACAGGGTGTTGTTACTTGTCCTCTTTGTATAGTATCTATCTTTTTTTATGTGTCACTAACGGGTGTATTTCTTTACGTTTGTTTTTGTTTAAAACATAAAATGTGCTTTAACATACCATAATTCAACATAAAGTGTTATAAGTTAATATAATTATATAACATATTAAACATAAAGTGTGCAAAAAAAATCAAATACAATTTCAAAATTTCTAACAGATAAACGCGACGGTAAACATGTTAGACAATACGATAGCACGATAGAGACAGTGGCAGTTTAACTTGCTGTTTATGTTGAAGTTCTTGCCTGTTCCCAATAGTGGCGCTAGAATCGCACCGGTACGGTTTTTCGCTTCTCTGTCGTATCTGTGTGTAAATACTTAATCTGTGCTCTGAACACGCCCTGAGATAGCCGATTTTAAACACTATATCCCCTAGATGCTATATTTTCGGTTTCTAGCATAAGAGAACATGTCCGGAATCCAGGTAGAATCTGCGCTGTTAGCGAAACCAGATTAACGGATCAGAAGCCTGAATTTTAGCAAATTTTTCAATGTTCTAAATAAATTTTCTTGTTAATAAATCTCGTTTCGCAAACATAATTTTTTGAATCCTGGCCCTCGTCCAGTTAGGATTTTGCACTTTGAACACTGTTAAAAATTTGAAACTTTTACTTTATCGTCAATCCATCGCTTTTATAGAAAATGATTACTTCAGTGTATGATGGTGAATTCTCATTGGTCAAAATAGAGATATTCCATAAAAGCGGTGGAGTGACGACGCAGCAAAACTTCAAACTTTTAACAGTGAAAAGATCGTGTGTCTATGTAAGTGTAACATAAAAGCATGCAAAATGAACACTTCTAATTGGTCGATTGATTCAAAATGAATTTGAAATTTAAAGTTTTTATTTTTAAAAAAGTTCTAATTATCAGATTTTTATGAAATTCGAATGGGACCACATGGACCTCATACGCTTTCAAACAAAAAAAGAATTATCAAAATCGGTTCATATTTGCAAAAGTTATGCGTGAACAACAAATACATACAGGTCGAAATCATAACCTCCTCTTTGAAGTCGGTTAAAAAGAAATATTACTCAACATTTTGAAACTTTCCGACTCGTTTTCAAGCATAAAAGCATGATAGGTAAGTGTATAATTCTTAAAGAGATTTGAAATCGAATAGGTATTCCACCCCTCGCCTCCTCCCCTGAAATTGTCGGAGGGAAATAATACTTATGTTATTTTATTTTGTTCAATCCACTGACAAGAGTGTCTGCAAGGAGAAGAGTGGTAGGAGGGGTAAGGGAGAACAAGTTCCCCTACTCTCACTCCTGGATTTTTAAATTTAATTTATTAAAGAAATCATCAGGATCAAAAATGTATTCCTTTAAAGTAACTGAAACTAATTAAAGACTAAGATTTAAAAAAAATCGTCTGTAGTGTTTTGCCCTTCCCCCTTTACATTCCCCAGTCAGAAACATCAATGGAAATCAATATTTAGTTTCTTTTATTTTTTCAGATTAAGGGCGGCGCCAGAATTTGCCCGACGGGGGGTCACTGTATCCCCGACAGGGGGGCCAAGTTCATAATATATATTAAAGGTCAATGCGCTGGACTGGGGCCTAAAAAACTGAGTGGACAAAAATTTCAGGGCCGAGCCCGACCCAGTTTGTGAAAAATAAATTAATGGTCCGATCGACGAGAAAATTTAAAAAATCGACCTGATTATACGGTGTAGCAAGTACAATATATACACACATATACAGGGTGTCCCCTCTCAACGGTGGCCAATGGCTAATTTCTAAACCGTAGGTCATAGACATATAGTTCCAATTGCAAAAATGCTTTAAAAAAGGTAAAGAATTATTTTTTAAGCGATTTAGGTGAAAAAAATGTTTTACTAAAAAATTAGGAAAATTAAATTTTTATACGGTCCCCCGGTCCTATAAATGATATTTAGAAAATTTTTACCACTACTCTAACAAGTAAGACAAAAAAAGTCCCATTCCTCTGCGATCAAAATTCACCGAGTTATAGCTGTTCAAAATTGAAGCATATTTTTTGCTGCAAAATAGGGGTCAGTCACAAATTTAATGGAAATAAAAATAAACATCAGATAGAAAATTTAACTTTAAACATTAATAGTAAAAAATTTTTTACAATGTTGTTTCTGAATTTATGTTGACATTTACATGTTAAAGTAAAATATGCAATTTGTGCTAAAAATATAAGTTAAAAAATAACAGAATTTTTTTTAAAATTAAACTATGAAAAGCAACAGTCACAAATCGTTACAAAATTACACATATTTAAAGCTGCAATATTGCATTGTCATCGGGTTTAAATCAGTATGGAAATTGAACCTCAATCAGATATTTGGAAGTGAGTTAAAATTTAAATATAAGTTTTGAACTAGGAAAGTTTACATACAAACACTATGAATAAAATAAAAGCTTATCAAAATAGCATACCTTTTTAAAATAAAATCACGAAAAGAAACAGCTTCATTTGCTTACAAAATAAAACATACGTAAAAATACAATTGAGGATATGAGTTTCAAAACTCGACTTATCGCTTTTTGATTTATCTATCAGTCTATACAAACCTCCACTATTGTAACAATACAATCTCAAAATTTATAATGAAAACCAATGGAAGCATTTAAAGTTTTCTCGCTATTTCCCAAAATTTGATTTTTTCGATAAAGAGAATTTTGAAATTCATGTCTTCAGTTATCTTAATAATCAATGTAGAAGTTAATTCATTATAATTAACACTACCGTAAAAATTATACGGTGACAGCGTCTTCAGTTAAATCGCTCATTTAAAACATTTTGTAATTGGAACTATATGTCTATGACAAATAGTTTAGGAAGTAGCCTTTGAACAGCGTTGGAAATTGACTCCCTTTATAATACTTTAAGCACTTAGTGTACGTTCCCTTATAGCTCGGTCGAACTCATCCGTTTTCAGCTATAGAAAAGTGGTTTAAGTCACGAAATTTAAAGTTTCATAACTCGGTCAATTTTAATGTTACATGAATGGGACCTTTTCTGTATTACTTGCTAGAGTGTTGAAAAAATTTTACTAAATATCACTTATAGGACCGGGGGACCGTATAAAAATTTAATTTTCGTAATTTTTTAGTAAAACATTTTTTTGACCAAAATCGCTTAAAAAACAATTATTTGCCTTTTTTAAAGCATTTTTGCAATTGGAATTATATGTCTATGACCAACGGTTTAGAAATTAGCCATTGGCCACCGCTGAGAGGGGACACCCTGTATATTAGGCCGGCCAAAAATAAATAAATAAAAGTTAAAATCTTGGCCCGACCCGACTCTATATTTCTACAAAACATGAAATTTTAATTCGATATAGTTATAAACTGTTTTGCACGGGGAGTTCTAATTAAAAAAAACTCATTTTTTAGAAGTGCTCTAGTCTGCAATATTTATTTATTTTTTAATGAACTAGGGGGCTTCGCCCCCCTGCTCGCTATGCTCGCCAAACCCCGCGTAATCGCTTCGCGATTCCAAGTTGTAGACTACCCCTGCTTGCTGCGCTCGCCAATACCCCATGGTATGAATAAGCAGTTGCAGACCTTTCAAATGATGTGTCACACGATTGGTGTTGTAAAAAATTTAAAAATGTGCTCCCCCTGGGGGGCAAAGGGAGGATGACACACAAGACATCCATAATATGAATAAGCAGTTGCAGACCTTTCAAATGATGTGTCACACAACTGGTGTTGTAAAGAAATTAAAAATGTGCCCCCCCTGGGAGGAACAGAGTGTGAGGGTGACACAGAAGACATCCATAATATGAATAAGCTGTTTCAGAACTTTCAAATGTGTGCACACGACTGGTGTTGTAAAGAAATTAAAAATGTGGCCTCCGTGGGGGGAGCAGAGTGTGGGGGTGACACAGAAGACATCCATAATATGAATAAGCAGTTGCAGACCTTTCAAATCATGTGTCACACGACTGGTGTTGTTAGGAAATAAAAAATTTGGCGAAATATTACAGTTATCGCCAAGTTGGCGTCACTTTTGGCGACTAATTTTGCTCACCAAATTTGGCGATATATCGCCAAGTTGGCGACAAACTTGGCGATTGTTGACGATGGTAACCTTTCCCTCTTTATGGTAATCCATACGGCGGCGATGCATAGACGGAGCCCTTTCCTGCTTGGTCTATTCGACTCATGGAAAGAGTGGTCCGCCCGGGTTCGTTATTTCCGGAAATCTTACACATCGGCATCATTCTAGGAGTCATTCCTTTTAAGGCTAGTTTTTTTTTTTACTATAGAAGAATACCTATTTGCATGTAAATGGTTTAGTTGTTGTTAATCCTTATTTCATGTATTGGAGACTTTAAAATCAGAAAAAAATGCCACACATAAAATCTTCTAAGACAGAATTCCATAGGAACGAAAAAAAAAATGCGTTATAGTTTATTAAAAAAAGATACTTTAACTTTCGGAACCGGCTTTGGAACTGAAAGTGCTTTTTATATTACTATATTCTACTCTTTAATATTTGCAACCAAAATCGAAAAAGTAAAAAAATAGTCATATTGAAGATTGAGCTCAGTTATCCCATTCAAAAAACGTTTAAAAATATTAAAATAAAAAGAGAAATTCGAAAACAACCTGCTTATTGGTTTAACATTATGGAGCAGATATTTTGAAATGAGTGAAGAGTCCCCCTAAGACAGCAATGCGTCATAGGCAGGTTCTATTTCACAGATTTTTCTGTATTTAAATTTTATTCTAAAAATCTACTATTCTGTATAAATAATACATTTTAAATTTTAATTGTAGAATAATGGTGAGTTAAACTTATAAAAATATATACATTTTTCCTAAAAATATTTGGAACGGGTCAAATTTTACTCGGACCAGATCGTTCCGAGAAAGTGATTTTCATACGGATCGAAACCGGGACTGAAAATTTCTTCCCGCGTAGTTCCAGCTCAATATCGAAAAAGTTAGTTAAGCCATGAAAAGAGTGAAAACCAGGCAGGATCGGCCCGAGTACCGTAAAAGAAAACAGGCCCGAGCCTGGCCAATGCAAACATCTATCGCGGCTTATCCAGAAGAAGGAGCTCGGTGAAATTTTCTTTCCTTAAACTCGAATCGAGCTTAATTTTATCTGAAGACTCGGGCTAAATTTTATTTTTTGAAAGTTCTGCCGGCCCTGAAATTTATTATTCTTAAAATAGGTATTATAGCACATTTTTCTATAACTTTTGGCTGAACCAGACTTTGTTTCCCTTTTTTCTTTCATTTTTTTCCGTTTTCTAATAAAGAGTGAAATATGCTTGGAAAGACCTTTTTGACAGACGTCTGTGAATAACAGTATTTCCAGATCTAATACAGTACAAAAAGAGGAAGAGAGAGAAAAAGCATAACACTGATAAACAATTATTCTTAAGTCTTTTTGCGGCAAGTGTACGTGTCGCTCGTCTCCAAGGGGTATAATAAGACTTCCCAGCTACACAAGATTTTTTAGGTCTGATTTGGGAATACTAATTTTCGATTGCAGTGCTTTTTGAAGTAATGAATATGAAATTTAAAGTACAGTAGAGATTCTCTGGACTTCGATTAAGCGTATTGTCCAATTAACCAGATCAATCAAGGACCATACTTTTTTTTTTTTTTTTTTTTTTTTTTTTTTTGGCCATTTTTTCCAAAAGTTTTAAAGTCAAACTTCTTCAGGCAGGGCAAGGTAAATTTGACAAGAAGGCATGGAATTTAACTGTTAAATAACTAATTTCTAATCCTGCAGTAATAAAATTACTAACAAATACAAAGACAGCAATGCATAAAACTATTTTTTTTTCTAGAACTTTAGAAGTTTTCCTTCTAACGCACGAGAGTCCCACGCAGACAAAAGAATAGCCTCTGTGAACCAGAAGACTATCAAGAATTTCTTTTCTCTATCAAGAGGATTTTTTAAAATATATATACTGTACAGTGTATGTATATAATTTCCATGTACAACTTTGTACCAATTTTGCAGAAAATAAAATTTTAATAAAAAAAAAAAAAAAAAAAAAAAAAACTTCTAAGCACGCTATTTTCAATATGCTAAAATGTGCATTACCACAATAGCCAGTTCAAAACCTGGAAAAAATGTGAAGGGAAGTTGTCTAAAAACATTGCCCCATGCGTTTATAAAGTTTCCCAATTATACGGATTTTTCATTAACTGGATTATCCTCGATACCGACCGGTCCGGATAATCGGCGTTATACTGTGTGTATTACTGAATGGAAAAATACAAATGAAAAACTTACATAATTAAGACAAATTAAATTATTATTATAAACAAAAGTACGAATTCTGCATATAAAGCAGTTTTAAAATTAAAACACTCGGGTAAAAATATCAAATCACATAAACACAAAGAAATAAGAAATCATTTGGACTTACTCGTATGAAAGTCTTGAAACTTTTTATATACAGTAGAAAAATATTAAAGTTCGTACTTTCGTAAAAAGAAGGAACTCATAAAATATTTATAATTAGTAGAAATAATAATTTTAATGCAAAATTTGCAAAGTCGTAAACTCTATTTTTTCATTGTCAAAGTTTTTCTTTAAAAGTTCAATTTTAGCATTGTTTTTACGGTTTCTGATTAATTATAAAATTTTGTAAAAAAAAAATAAAAAATAAAAAAAAATAAAAAAAGCAATAAACAGAAGAATTAAAAAAAACCTTATTTCCATATTTTAAAATAAAAATACTAAATCAGGAAAATAATTAACTCCTATTATCTGTGGTCAATGGACAATTGTCGATAATGGAGTACTGCGTCTAGGTAACTCTGAAACATCCTTCCAGTCTATCACAACAGGCGTTTTTCTTCTAATTCCCATAGCAACAATAAAAAATATAAATATTATTTTTACAACCAATCAGCAGGAATACGTTTGCTGATGCCAAACAATGTGCTCATCAACCTCTTTATCATTCCATTACTCGAAAAGTTTGTTTTATATTAAGTTGCAGAACAGAATTTGAAAACTAGTCAAAACAGACAGACATGCATTTCCTTTTACAGAATCGCAGCTGTTCTCTGTGGCTTAAACATGGTAAATTCAAATCTAAATAAAAATAAATGTATAAAGAAACAGCATACTTCCATATCCTTTTCCATTCTATCTGAACACGTTACTGTACTAAATATTAATTTATTTTATTTGAATTCAATGTATTTGCATGGTGTGAAATTAATTAGTTGAACTACAGTTTTTGACATGCGTAACTTATGACTTTATAAATATCACGTTTTATTTTTTTTTTTTCATAATTTTAATCAAAGCAGATTTTTTTTTTTTTTAGATATAGCTGTAACAATAAAAACAATGGGAAAAACATCTTCAATTTCCATTTTATTTTAGAATGTACATCGATCAAATGAAGAAAGCGTGATATTCCAAATTTTGATTCAAATTTGAAACTAAGAGCTTAAATACAATATTCCGAAGAGAAATATAAATGAAGTGAAAACTTGTGAAATAGTTGGGAATCTTAAAGTGCATTATTTTAATAACAGCGAAAAGCGACCTGCAATTAAAAATATATCGCTGATCAGAACCGCGAGTTATACAGGAGGTCTAGCTGTGGTCAGCGTGGGCCAAAATTTCTCGCTGAGTCCGTCTCGACAATGCTGAAATATCCCTGTGATTTGAAGAGATTTTCTATTATTTTAAGAAATTTCTTTCTTCTGACTGGAGATTTTTTAAAAATTTTGATCCTCGGTTTCTGATTTTTGCGTATTTTTAGATAAAATGAATTTATAAATTACTTTTCTAAATACGAAAAAGTACTAAGCAGCACAGCTGCCAGAACATGCGTGTAATTTGGTGAACATGCTGCTTTAGGTGCGAGTATTTTAGGTAATTGGTGTTTTTTACTGTATTTTTTAAGGGGGGGAGTAGGAATGGAAAAGTTAAAGTGCAATTTTTTTTTTTTTTTTTTTTTTTTTTTGTTGTTTTTACGGATTATAATCAAGGGAAAAAGAAGTTGAATCCACGAATTATTTTTCGAACATAGAGTCCTCCACAGATTGGGTTATACCCGACTTAAACTAGTTAACTCTATATCCATTTCAATCTGAACTAGTTTTTAAAAATTAGATGACCCGAACTTAACAAACTCCGACATAAAACCAACAGTGTTCTATCCGAACCCCATCCCAACTCGAAATGAAAAACAAACTTCCATCTTGTAAAGCAATAATAGAAAAGCAGCCTACAACAATACCACTAGTATAAATTATATTTTTAATGTAGAAAAATCAGTATATCTGTATATGCACTCATTGACACCCGGATAACATAATTTTTCATTTGAAAATATGTTTCGGGGATACTTTTGAGAAATCATGTAGAATCGAACGTATATGCTAAAACAGTTAAAATAAATCCGACTCGAAAAATAGAAGTCAATCCGAAAAAATATTAACTTTAGCCAGATCCGACTCAAACTGCCTGTCGAGTTGGGCTTAGTTTCCCGAGGTGAATGCAGAAGTCTACCAGAAACTCGAACCCGACATCATCATATTTTAACCTGAACGCCTGAACCGAAAATATTTCAACATCAACCAGACCCCAACCGTACCTGACGAAAAAATATTTCCATATTGTAATGCAGTTATGTAAAAAATTGTATCTTCAGTATCAGTTTTAATTTTTAAGTTAAAAATCAGTATAGATAAACTCATTAACATTCATATATATTGTTTTTCATCGTAAAATAAATTTTGTAAATTCTTATGAGAGTTGGATTAATCTCGAATCAAGAACCATTAAGTGCCAACATCCAACCTGAACCTGAAACTATTAAAGTTAACCAAACTGGAATCCGACTTAGAACGACAAAAGATTGGGCTCAACCCGATCCGGTCCAGACTACGAGTTGGGTCAGATTCAGTTTGCCCGACCCGATGCAGTATTCTACTTGTCATCCAAGACAACCCCGACAACATAATTTTCGTTTGCGTTCTCTTAACAGAACCAAAAAATTTTCATGTCAAACCGACCGTAAATCCACAAGCAGCGGAAATACATCCACAATTTAATGTGGTTAAAAAATAATAATACATGATTATAACTATAGTATAAATCTTATCTTTTTTGTTGAAATATAAGCATGTACAGAGTCATTCGTGTATCATCCTGTGTAGTAATCCATGTAGATTTTCAATTAAAAAAAATTATGATAAAAAAAAGGGTTTATCTGAACTCAAATTTCAGTCAGAAACCGACTCATATCCAAAAGAATTAATTTAGTCAATCGAACTTTGGAAGAAGAAAAAAAAAAAGCTCCATATTTCGATTTAACCCGATCGGGCTGAAATTTAAACGTCAAAATATTTTCCCCGACGACATTGAATTTTGGCCCCGATGGGGGGGGCCAGGTATGCCCGACGGGGGGCATATGTTCCCCCGGCCCCCCCTCTGGCGCCGCCCTTGTTTCAGATGTTAATCAACTAATTCCAAGCACACTGACTAAGGATGTTCGCAAAAAGAAGTTCTTTGTCGATATATTTATTTATTTATTTTTATTTATTTATTTATTCATTTTTGGGGTGGAAATATCTAACAAAAATTTCTTAGTTTAGATTATTTGATATTTATTTATTTATTTATTTATTTATTTATTTATTTATTTATTATTATTATTATTATTATTATTATTATTATTACATTATTTTAATTTTAAAGCACATGGCCGACTGTAGACTACAAAAACATTTTTTCGATAATCTTGACACTCCCTGGATTTTGTTCCTCAAATGTCCATTCCCTACTTACTGCTCTGCTTTTATTTTACAAGTCAGAATAGTGATGAGCGATAACGAAATATATTAATGAATTTTCTCGATTGTATAAATATCTATATTTTTCGATGTTGTAAAAATTTTCTCGATTACTCAAGTTTCGGATGTGCAAATATAACGTTACCAACTTGATAATTTTTGTATCCCCTCCCTCCTTTCCGATATCATACGTTATCATTCCTCGACCCCTCCCCCTCCCCAACCGGTAATGATATCGTTATCAAAGTGTATTATTATTATTATTATTATTATTTTACTTTTTTTGTTTTAAGGGTGTATTTGAAAAAACGCTTTTCCACCTTCAACAGCTCGAAATTTTCTGATACAATTTCAGACACATTTTTAAAAGTAGAAACATGAAACTTGCTGAGGGGATTCTTGAAGGGACGCATGAGGTGCTGTGTGATGTCTTTTTACGCTCAATTCATTGGAATTTGAGTTATAAACAATTATCTAATCAGTGTGACCCTTTTTTTCGTTCCCAGATCTCCTGCTTGGGAAAAATCGGTTCGAAATGCCGTTTTTGATTGCTTTTTTTGCAATATTTTCTGCATTTATCAAAGAATCGACAATCACGGCACCTTGTGTACTTTCCAAATAAGAGATTTTTAAAGTTTGGTGTATTTGAGAGCAAAAATGAATTAAAAAATAAATTCGAAAATAAGCAGTTTGAATCAAAATGCACCCTTAAGTGATATACAAAACTGGTTACATTTATTTTTCGCATACTTTTATGATTCAAATGACGAGAAAGAAGTCAATCAAATATCATTTTTCATATGCAAAAATTTTATATAAAAAAACATTTAAAAGAAATTGTTACTATTCAAAAATATTTATAATAGCTTTTTGCTACATAATGTATTAAACATTAATATAAAGGCCTGTCGCAGTTGCCCCGAAAGAAAAAGTGGTGGGAAGCAGATAGAAATTCTTATCAGCTAAACAAGTGGGTTACATTTCTTCTCTTTTTCTTTTACTTATTAGTAAACCCAAACTTCATTTCAAATATACTTCAACTATGGTTTCTGGAACCCTAATTATATATGAGGACCCCAGAAGCCAAGGGGTATAAGTGACAAAATTGAAAAAAATAAACTAAGTACACAGACGACCTGAAAATATGCTGTTTTCATTTCAGGTAAAGAAATATAGGTGATTTTCTTATTATATGCTGAGTTATAGAGATAAACCACTTTTTTCGAAAAACAAACAATATTGATTAATTATACATTTACAGAAAATTGTACTCTATTTTTTTAAAAGTTATTGAAATAAGAATTCAAAGGCCAGAATGCAACAAGCAGAAGTTTCCTATTTCAATTTAGTCAATTGTTATTGATGTTCCAATTTAACATCAATTATCTTTAAACTCAGTTTACTCCAAATCGAAATTTTGTCACTTGTACCCCTTGGCTTCTGAGGTCGTCATATGTATTCACATAAGAAAAAGAATAGGAATGTTAAACCTTGGGATATTCCATATTTTAGAATTAAATAACTATATAATAATTTGATGATTTTAATAATTTTATATTCTTATAAAAACAGATAATTGGTTTTCTAAAAAAAGATAACATGTTATTTTGTACCAAAAAAAAAAAAAAAAAAAAAAATGTTACAAATAAAGAGAGAAAATTTTAATTGGATCAAAATTGTATCAAAACACGACCCCTCACCCTTCCCCATACCGATATCTTTCGATATCATATGCCAGATCTTCTCTATCCCCCTAAAATGATAATGTTATATTTTCACAGCCTTTTTGTCAATTTCTATAATACGATACCCGGTTTGATCTTATCAAAAATCACCTGCGAGTGAAATTGAACGAGTCGTCGTTAAGGGTCCGCTTCACTCAAATTCGCTAATGCTATTCGCAAATAGACCCGTTCGCTAATGCTAATCCTATGGAAGAAATTTATAAAGATATCTCGGTTGCATTTTAATATTTTTAAATGATTCTTTTTGCATTGGATAGCTGAGATTGATCTGAATGCAGGCCGTTTTTTACTTTTTTGATTTTGTTTACAGATATTTTTTACGATAACGCTTTCATTTTCAGAACCGGTTTGGAAAGCGAAATCACCCTCATAAAAAAATATCTGTAAACAAAATCGAAGAAGTAAAAAACGGCCTGCATTCAGATCAATCTCAGCTATCCAATGCAAAAAGAATCATTTAAAAACATTAAAATGCAACCGAGATATCTTTCTAAATTTCTTCCTTAGGATTAGCATTAGCGAACGGGTCTTTTCATTTGAGTGAAGCGGCCCCTTAATAAAGAGCAGCTGGTTTCGTCCTCTAGTGGGCCTCTTCTTTAATAGTAGTCCTCTATAGTCTATATTATTAATAATCTTGTAATATGAAATCTCGAAACGGGTCCCCGCTGCCTACGGCACCGTATAGCAAATGTGGAGTGCGTTCACTGCAATATCTTGAAAAAACAAAATTCTCAAGCTGAATGAACCGTTGGCCGGATCCCCGTTGAGGGGTCAAAGGAAGGGGTTGGCGTAGGTGGTGCATAATATGAGTAAGTGATAACAGGCCACTTCAACAATATGTCACATGAAAGAGTCTCAGTTATATTTAGAAAAATGCCCCAAGCGGGGGGGGATAAAGGGAGGGACTTGAGAGGTGCACAACATTAGTAAGTGATCACAGGTCTTTCCTACAACATGTTTCATGATAAATCTCGGCTAAACTTAGAAAAGTGTATCTCGTGGGGGCAAAGTTGGCTGGGGCTTTTTTTTTAGTAATTGAATGCTATTAAAAAAACAAAACAAAACAAAAACAGTTAGTCATATCTACATCTGTAGATTTATGTTCAACATTGCCGACGACCGCCGATCTGGCGCCTACGAAAAAAAGGGGGGATAATGAATTTGTGTTTAGTTCGATTTTTGTTTGTGGCAGAGATTATTTTGCAATTGGATCTTTTATTATTATTATTATTTAGACATGTAACACGAAAATAATATTTTCTTTTGATTTTATTTTGCGGTTACCGAATAATTTAAATTTCTAGTGTATGCAACGTATACAAGTCGTAATCGCTTTTCATATGGAAATAACTGTAGTAATTATCATTTCTTTTGGGATTTCTGCTGATGCCGTAGCGGTAAGTAAATGTATTTACCATATTCTTGCGATCGAGTAGTGTTTCCTCTGTTCCTAAAAAAGTGTTGAACTTTAAAATTTTTAATTTGAGGTTATTTTTTGGGTCATGCTATAACGAAGGCTTGTTATGAAGAATGAAATGGTTATAGTTAAAAATGTGCATTTTTTACAGAAAATTTAAAAATGTTCGATTTGGCAGATAATAGACAGTATTTTCTACAGGTTCCATGCATTTATTCATGAAACACGCTTCATTAACATGTCCATTGTCCATAATATTTTTTTACTAAAACAGAGACAACATATGAGAATCCTTTTATGCGTAAAGTATATTTTTATTTTACATCAAACTGTTCTTTTGATAATAAATTTAATTTTTCGTTTAACAGCCTTGTTTTAATATAAAAAATAGCTTTAAAATTATAATTACTTTTGGAATATTTTTTATAAGTATTATGCAGTTTTTTCTACTGTATAATTTCATTATCGGGTTTTGCCCTTGATGCCGCAAAATGTTTCTGCCTCAGGCGGGGCCGGGTTGTGGAATAATAGCCCAAATTTATCTCTAGTCCGCACTGACCAAAATTTCCTTGGTCGGGGTTCGGCTCGGAATGAAAGTTAAATTTCGGTCCGTGTCCGACCCAGCCTAGACGTATGCATGTGCCCGGGCCTGTCCGAGTCGTCGAAATGGTTCCGAATGTTCTAACGGGCCAGAAAAATTAGAATAAGTTTTCCAATAGGCCGGGCCAATAAACAAAATAAACGGGACGAGCCGGCAAAAAAATTGAAGAGCCATATGGGCCGAGCCCATAAAAAAAAATTGCGGGCTCACTGGCCCTTTGTAAAGATTTAAGCAGGAACGTTAAAATAAGAGCTATTTTCAATTATATGGGTTTAATGAGAATAATGTGCGTCATCAGTCGAAACTAGTTTGGCAACATCAATACAGAAATCTAACTTTTACAGTGTAGAGATCAGCATCGGAGAATTATATTGTGTGTAACCCGGGTTTAATATATATATATATATATATATATATATTTAGCAGGCTCGTACCGGCCCGAGATCAGGCTTGCATTGTTTTTCTACATATAGACGAGTCGGGCTGGAACTAGACTTAATTGTTCTCAAGATGTGTAGGACAGACAATATGCAGTGCCGTGCGAAAGGGGGGGCGAAGGATGCGGTCGGCCCGGGTGTGGAAATTTAGGCTACCAGCGTAATTTTTGGCCTGTTACAAGAAAAAGTTGGGTCGGAGGGGGGGGGGAGGGCGCCACATTTTGCTTTGCCCCGAACGCAGTTTTCTCTTCGCACGTCAAATGATTGCGGATTTTCCTACCTTCTCATGCTGTCGCTTCCAGAAATTCTATTCAAAACTATAATTTTCACAGTATTTTCTTAAACTGCTTATCAAAAAATGGATTACGCCATAGTTTCTGAATAAAAACACCTGCTAATCCTGCTAATGTGATCCACAACATAAACATTAGTTAACCCGACCAGCAGCAAAAGAAAAGAAGTCAACCGGACCCAAACCCGACCCACAGCAAAAACTAGAAGTCAACCGGACCCAGACCCGACCCACAGCAAAAACTAGAAGTCAACCGTACCCAGACCCGACCCGCAGCAAAAAATAAAAGCAACATGACTCGCAGTGAAAAAATTAGCCCCGACCCACGCATTAAAGTCGTGTTTCCAGATTTCTAAAATCGCCCCCCCCCCCCTTGAGGACTCTCCAGCGATATCTCACATGAGGGGTCTGGGCTAAATTTCGAAAAGTGCCCACATGTACGTGCTAAATGAGGGCAGGAATGCGGAAGATGCCTATTCTGAATAAATGCTCACGCACTTTTCTCACACTATATCATACGAGGAGTTTCCGCTAAATTTAGAAAACTGCCCTCCGAGTTGACAAAGTGAGCGAATGGGCACGAATATGAATAACCAGTGGTCACAGGACTTTCCATGATATCTAACATAAGATACATCGAAAAAAAATTTGGAAAGTGGTCTCCCGGAGGCATATTATAAATATTATTTACAATATAATTTTCATACATTATAAATAATGTATATGGAGGCACGGGAGGTATATAAAATGAAATGATAGTCATAGAATTTTCCAATAATACATCACATACATGATGAGTGTTGTCAAAAATAGAAAAGTACCACTTCACAGAGTTCCATTTATCGCGCACCCTGGAATATACCTATATCTGTTTGAAATTTTCATACATTATAAATTATTTATTGGAAGGCTCTGTAAAAAATATACTGTCTAAGATGATAAAAATGCCACAATTTAAAAAAAATTCGAAATATGCTTCCCCCGAGAGCGAAATTGGGGAGAGGGAAGAAAGGTTCATAATATGAGAGTGGTCCGAGGACTTTTCGATGATGTATCACATAATGGACCAAAATTTTTTTTAAAAATTGCTCTCCTCCCCGTAAGTTCACTCTTTCGCCCCAGAATACACCAGGAATTCGTGCGGCCCTCACTTTTAAATTTTTTAATTAATAAATAATATTTACCGAAGGGTTCCGTCAAAGAACCTCATATAAAGAAGATATTTGTTGTAGAAATCACTACAGTTCTAAAAATGTGTTCGTCTCCCTGTCCCCTCCCTCCCCGATCTCCGAAATTCAACTCCGGAGGAGAAAGTATCATAAGAAATGAAAGAGCGACCAAAGGGCTTTCCAATAATTTACATGAGGGGTTCAGTAAAAGTTTGAAAATTGCTCCACCCATGGATCCACTTTCGCGCTATCGAAATTCATCCACCACCCTCTTTGTAACTTTATATTTAATAAATAAACATTTATCGGAAGTCTCCGCTATGTGCCAGATTAGTAGAGATAAAATAAGGGAAACTTTTGAAAATCATGGCTTCATTTCACAGCTGATTTTCATGCCTCTATCTCTATCTCGTCATTCAGTATCAAGGCCGTAGCCAAAAAAACCTTCGGAGGGGGATTTAAGGTTTAAAATTTAATTGTCTACGATTGTTTTTACTAACTGTCAAGTGATAAGAATCCTAAGTTTTACTCTGAATTCAGATGATTTAAGTGGAAATAATCAAATAAGGAAATTTAAACTTTTTTATTGCAAATAAAATTATAGAACCATTTAAATGCTTCTGTTGTGATTTATTAATGTTACTATGAACCAAATTAATGTTTGAAATTTTGTAGATATGTTTTCAGACGTTTTATTGCCAAAAGTGATTTTATAACAAAATAAATGACTTCAAATGACTCAAAAAAAAAAAAAAAAAAAAAAAAAAATTATAATAGATTTTGAAACAGCCATGTTTGAGAAGATTTTCAACTATTCTTATTGTATTTCTCAAGAATTTCGAAAAAACAAATTTGACAATCTGTAACCATCTGCGGTACATGTTATTAACATTTTGCCTTTACAGAGACCCATTGCAATAAAAGTAAATGAATTTTAAAGATTTCTTAGAAATTTAATTTATTTTCTGAACATACGGTCAGAATCAAACAATAAACATATGCTAGAGTAGTATTTTGATTTTAGAATCTTGACTCCAGTTATCTTTCGAATTCACTCGTATTTAATGGTAGTGATCCTGACAGAAATTTCGGAAGGGGATCAAACCCTGTTGATCCCCCAATTGGCTATGGCCTTGCTCAATATAACTCTTCTCAACCCCTCTTTGCTGAGAAGCCGAGAAGAACAGCAAAAAATGATTTCTCATTCTCGGCCGAGGTTGAGTGAGGTATGTGAAAAGATGAAAATCAAGAACAACTCGTAAAGCATGGTGACGTCACTGCAACATCGTTGTGAAGTCACATTGTGACTTTGTGACATCGATTGTCGATGTGAAGTCACAGTGACTAAAATGTGAAGTCGTTATGGCCGTTTTAGAGCTCTTTTATGACGTTTCACAAAGTGGTCACAATGTGACAAATTTGTGACAAATGTGTCATTTGTGACTAATTTGACATTAACATTGTGATGAAACTGTGACAAAAGCGACGATATTTAAATTGCCAGAAACATGTTTTTAAAGTAAATAACATGTTTTGAAGGATATTTATAAATTTCTAAAGATTTTTAAGAAAGTCACATCTCAGTCACAATGTGACGTCACTGAGTGGTGGCATTTTGGTCACATATGTGATGTGACGAAAGTGACTCACAGTAACGTCACTGTGACGTTACTGTGACCATGCATGCTATTAGGGAACATACCGAGAAGCGAAGAAAATTGATTTCTCATTCTGGGCCAACATATGAAATGTTGAAAAGAGCGAGAGAAATAATCGAGAAGCGAGAAGTCAAAATGCGAAAGAAATCACCGAGATGGAGAATAGAGGTCTGCACGGGCCGAAATTTCCAGGCCCGAGCCCGGCCCGAAAGTTAAAATTTCGGCCCGGGCCCGGCCCGGCCCGAACGAAAGAAATATTGGCCCGACCCGGCCCGGCCCGGAAGTTAAAATTTCGGCCCGAGCCCGGCCCGGCCCGAACGAAAAAAATATTGGCCCGACCCGGCCCGGCCCGAAAGTTAAAATTTCGGCCCGAGCTCGGCCCGGTTCGGAAAAAAGTTTAAAATTCGGCCCGAACCCGGCCCGGCTCAAGTGAATTTCTACAGAACATTAATCTTTAATCTTATGGAAGAGTTCTGACCAAAAAAAATTATACAGTAAAACCTCCATAACGGACACTCCCGAATAGCGGACACCTCTATTTAACGGACAATTTTCTAATCCCCACTCCCAAAACTTAAATTTTTCTATGTTTAACCTCTGAATAACGGACATTCCGAATAGCGGACACTATTTTCGGCGATAAAGAATGAAAAAGTATTTTTTAACGAGAAAGGAAATTAAAAAAAAATTAAAAAGCGTCTAAATTTATTGGGGAAATGTGTCACAAATTTTGTGATCACAGATAGATGTAGAGGATAAGCTTAGGAAAGTCCCTCATCCCCCCCCCCCCCCAATGCTGAATTCAGGAGGTTGCCCGGGAGGAACATCTCCCAGAACATTCAAAATGTTTCCCCGGATGATTTTGAGATTTTATGTTTTTAATGTTCATAAAGTGCAATCCCCCGTTTTGTGTTGAATTCAGGAGGTTGCCCGGGAGGAACATCTCCCAGAACATTCAAAATGTTTCCCCGGATGATTTTCAGATTTTATGTTTTTAATGCTCAAAAAGTGCAGTCCCCCGTTTCCCGTCCGGAACTCTATAATGTCCAATAAGTCACATTAAAAAACAAATTGCATGTAATCACAAGCAAAAATAAACTTTTGTTACAGTTTTTTTCATAGGCGTGTAGCAGACAGTGGATGAGGGTATACACAATTTTATTGTAGTTTTATTGCTTAAAAAATAATTTAAATTTTTGATTAATCATATAATAGAAGTTTTAAGACATATAAAAGTCAATTAATGAAACATTAAGTATTTCTTAGCGTTTATTGAATCTCTGAGTTTCTCCCAATAGCGGACACCTCCGAATAGCGGACAATTTCTGCGTTCCCGAGGTGTCCGTTATTTAGAGGTTTTACTATTAGTCTTTTTTTTTCATGTTTATAATCTCCATTTATGCAGAAGTGCCGTAGGCTGCGATATTTACGCTTTTAAATGAATCTTTGTTTGTTGTATGTAAATGTTTCAGTTATCACTAGTATTATTAATCCATATTCCCTGTAATGGAGACAAAAAGTCGAAAAAGCGGTATATGGTAAAATTTCCAAAGACAAAATCGCTTTGGAAAGAAAAAAAAAAAAAAAAAAAAAAAAAAAAAACATTCCCTTCTTAACAGATGTAAATGTTTAATATATTTTTTCTCCTGTATTGTTGTATTCATTTTGCATGGATGAACACTTTAAAAGAAACTTTCAGTTTTCAGTTTTAAAAAAAATTCCGTCATAATCATGTTTTTTTTTTGTGTGTGTGTGTTTAATTCTATTTTAAAACGCCTGGTAATCTACGATTCTTTAAAAGGAATAAATTCTAATGTTTAATTGTAGAATAATGACGGCTTAAAAGTATATGCCTTTTTTGCAAACATTTTTGGACAAAGCCAAATATTACTGATTTATAAAAAGTCGAGAAAAGGATTTTCATATAGGAAGATTCAATAGGAACTGATTATTTTGGTCCATGAAAACTAGGAAGAATGGAATCAGTCTCGGCTTCGTACGGAAAAAAAAGTTAGGCCCGGCCCGTCCAGAAAAAAAATTAAGGCCCGAGCCCGGCCCGGCCCGAAAGATTAGTGACTAGGCCCGGCCCGGCCCGGCCCGAGTCTTCAGAAGTAAGGCCCGAGCCCGGCCCGGCCCGAACGCCATTATTGGAAATCGGCCCGAACCCGGCCCGCGGGCCGGGCCGGGCTCGGGCTTCGGGCCGCGGCCCGGCCCGTGCAGACCTCTAATGGAGAAGGGGAATATCGAGATGAGATTTGCTGAAATGCGAGAGAGAAAGAAAGAAAGCTTTCATAATCAAATTTACCGTATTTCTGGTTTCAGTCATAATTTCTCATAGGAGTGCATCTGCTTATCAAGTCTCTTTTTATTATATAGTAAGTCACAGAGATTTCCAATGATATATCACATGAGAGGTGTCGGCCAAAGATAGGAAAAATGCCAGTAACAAGATTCCAATTACCGCCTCCTCTCGAATACTCCCCCCCACATCTCTTTTAAAAAATCTTAGATTATTATCTATATATACCTATTATTCTAATATTATTATCTTATATTATTATAATACTTCTCAGAGCGCTCCGTAAAAAAAATACGATCTAAAACGATAAACATGCTACGATTTCTAAAATGTTCTGAAAGTGCCTCTCTCGAGGGGAGAAGAAAGTTTCTTATTATGAAAGAGTGGTTCGATAGAGCTCTCCGATAATATATCACATGGTGGGTTAGGAGGCATAGTGGTATATGTTATTTAGTTCTGGATAATTCTAATTTTAACGTTTACTGATGAATTTAGCGTCAGTTTGTCCCAAATTTTCAATGTTTGCGCTTATTTTTGCTCATCCAAGCTGTCCTATACTTGGAGCCTTCCGTAAAATATTATTTATTAACCCCTACGCGGCGGGAGTCTTTTACGAAGTTTTTAATGTTTTGTCTCCAGTTTTCGAAAATAAATCACAAAGTCAAATAGAAATTTGTGTGTTATTAAATCGAGAAAAAGCTGCGATTAAAAAAATTCAAATTTTACAGTAAAATTTTACTGGTGGAGCTAGACTAGGGTTTTTAAGCCTTTTTTTTTTTTTTTTGCTGCCCGTATGCGTGTCGCTCGTCTCCAAGAGATTACGTATAAAAATTTCAAAGGAGAGGTGACTGAATTCCAGAGGACGCGATGGGGGAGCCCATAGAATAAAGAGAAAGAATAGAGATTGACATATGGTACAGTCGAGTTTCTATATAACGAAATCCACCGTTCCAGTAAAAAATTCGTTATATAGAAAAATTTTATGTATAGAGAATGGCGTTAAAAATCGTATTTAATGTGTAAAATTTGAACAAATATTATTTTTGATCTTTTGAATTAAGAATTTGAAATATTTAAAAGTAAATATTAACCTAACACTTTATTTCTTAATTATTTAAGCTGTTTCAAAAAAGAGAACAGACATTTATTTGAAAGCTTAATGAAAATCAAATGAGGAAGATCTGCATCAATTTCAGACGAAGAAATCTGTAATTTTTTGTTGTTTTGATTTTAAAATTGTTACGCTCTCAAAAAAATGCTCGAATTTTAGCAAGGAATAAAAAGCATTAACATTTTCCTCCATTTGAAGGCCTCTCTTATGTGCCTCTCATTAATTCTTCTCTTACATGTGTATCAATCCAATTGACTTTGTTTTGAGAAGGATGTGGAAAGGTGTGTGGGAGGTGGGATGAATTCGTTGGATTTAAAGACCAAGGAGAGAAATAATATATATATATAACTCAGCACTGACGATAAATCAAAAATAAGTGATAGAAAATTGATCCTATATGATTTCGAAGCTTTTTTAAAAGTGAATAAATTAAGACCAATTTATGAAAAAATTCGTTATATGGAGATAGATATTTCGCTGTATAGAGACTGTTTTTAATGCAATCATGCGAAAAGGGGACCGTTCCTGGTAAAAATTCGTTATATAGAGAAATTCGATGTATGGAGTTTCGTTATAGAGAGACTCCACTGCATTTAGAAATGACACCAGAAACGTAACTATAAAAATGCGCTACATTCGGCTCAAACACAACAACAGAGCTACCACAGGCGACTATTTTTATGTTCTTCTCGCCCCACTATTTTAAGAAAATACATTTTGTATTCCAAATGTTATCAAAGCGTTCATTAAAAATTTTTGTTTAAAAAATAATTGCCTGTGGCAGCCCTGCAACCACGTGTTTTCACGAAAAAAGAATGGAACTTTTGGTAATACAGTTTTACAGTGAAATGGTACTTTAGAATGCTTAAACATAAGCATATTTTTTTCCATTTAAAGAAAAAATGCATGAGTGATGTGAAAGAATTTGGTCCATGTTCTACGTGGTTGTTTTGTTTGGGCCGAATGAGGGATTTAATTGTGAGCGATAATCGGATTTATGTTGCAAACCGTTTTTATGGTGTGTTACACCTCAATTCTTTTTCTTTCTCTATGGTGGACCCACGGGGGGGAAGGGGGGGAGAGAAATTTTCAAACTTTTATTGAACGCCTTCAGTGACTTATTATCGGAAACATTTTGAAAGTTCTTTCATAATATGAACTATGAACACGAACCTTTCTCCTTTCGGTGTTGATAATTCCTCCCTCTTTTTGGGAAAAGGGGAGGAGAAGGAGCGTTTTTTTAAATAAAATTTTTAAACTTTTTTTAAATCGTAGCGATTTTTACAATGAATATAATTTTAGTCGTGTTATTATTATTTTTTTTTATGGAGCCCTCCGGTAAATATTATTTTTTAAATATAAGAATTTAAAAGTGGATACTTCGTGAAATCCGGATGTATATCAGGAGAAAAAACGAGTGAGCCAACGCGAGGGGCGGGGGATTTTCAAACTTTTTTTAACCATCATGTGTCTTGTCACATCTCAATATTTCAATCTAGAATATTGTCACGGTAATGGTCCGACTCGGGTAAAATCGGGTTACCTGATCAGAAGCAACCGACAAATTCTCAAGTTCTTCCACAGAAAATTAAGTCAGTGTTTTTCAGTTTTTCTAAGGGATTATCTTTTCTCCCCGCCCACTTGCCCAAATATACTGGGGTTGTCTGTGCCCTGACAACTATATTTTTGGTAAATCCTTCCCCCTTTACAAAAGCACATGGCAATCTTTCTTTTCTTTTCTTTTTTTTTCCTCCCCAATGAGTTTTTTTTTTTTTTTTTTATTTGCTTAGAAACATTGCAAAATTATAATCTTCTATGTAAAGGGTTTTTTTTTTTTAATGAAATGACAGTAGAAACAATTTCAGATAAAAGCATTTTTTTTTCTTCTTTACAACTTTCCAGAAGAAACAATTCTCATTGATTTTTGAGTAATGAAAAGCAGAAAACAGCTAGATTATAAAATCTGTCAAAATAGGAACAACAATTGTTATAGCCACTTTTTTTTTTTTTTTTTTTTTGAAAAAGTGCGTTTTTAATTTCCTTTGTGACACTTTAAAACTTCAAACACAGCTAAAAAATGTTTTTTACTTTAGTTTGTCTGTCTTCCCGCTCCGAGCTAATGCTAAACCTATGGGGCTTACCTATTTGCTAATATCTCATTTGCATTTCGCCTTTTTATTTATTTATTTATTTATTGCGTTGTATATCTGAGGTCCATTTCTACATCGCTCCTCTTTTAATTTTTCGATTTTAATTGCAGATATATATATATATATATATATATATATATATATATATATATATATATTGTAATGGCTTTTCGTTTTCAGAACCGGTTTCGAAAATAAAAGATTTTTTTCATAAAAATATCTGCAACCAAAATTAAAAAAGAAAAAAAAAGGAGCAATGTAGAAATGCACTACAGTTGTCCCATCTAAAAAATAATAATAGTAAAATAAATAAATAAATAAATAAAAGGATGAGCATAAATTATTGAGCACATTTCAAAGTTTTATAAAACAAAAACGTATTATTGTACTAACCTGTTAAATATTTTATTTGCAAGCATATTTCAAACAGTTATATTTACATATT
Organism: Maratus speculifer; assembly: GCA_964019185.1. Taxonomy (NCBI): domain Eukaryota; kingdom Metazoa; phylum Arthropoda; class Arachnida; order Araneae; family Salticidae; genus Maratus; species Maratus speculifer. The sequence continues at coordinate 71,291,322 of OZ025303.1, forward strand.
GAAGAAGTTGTACATGAGCTCCAGGCTCGTAAATTAATGAGTCTATTCAATTTCACGCCAAACGTTGCGAAAAATCTCAACCGTTATTCCTCCAGTAACCTCAATGATTCGTCGCTTTAGTTCTTCAATCTTCTTTTTAGTTCTTCAAAAATTTCTGTAGGTAATCTACTTCAGTAGGGTAGTCTACTTCAATCAAATGAAAATTAATAATGCTAATCCTAAGGAAGAAATTGATAAAGATATCTCGATTGCAAATTAACATTTTTAAATGATTTTTTTTTCATTGGATAGCTGAGATTGACCTGAAAGATGGACTTTTTTTTACTTTTTCGACTTTGGTTGCAATTTTTTTTTTTTTTTTTTGGGGGGGGGGGAGGGGGGGGAGGGGCTGGGTGCTTTTACTTTCCAAACCGGTTCTGAAAATGAAAGCGTCCTCATAAAAAATATCTATAAACAAAATCAAAAAGGTAAAAAACGGCCTGCATTCAGATCAATCTCAGTCATAAAAAAAAAACATTTTAAAATTCAAGTAACTATAAAAAGCATCCCTGACAGTGTCAACCTAGGAAAACTCGAAAGAGTAGGAAATTGTGGATTTTCTAAACGAGAAACCTAATAAATAAATAAAAACAACTCTCATGGCAGCGTCTTCACAACTAATATGATATCAACATCGATCAAAAACAAAACACGAAAAGCACAAGACCTATGCAAAGGAATTGCCACAGGATGTTTAAAGGTTTTAACACTGCTCTACATACAAATGACAATAGTAATCGAAATGTAAACGATTTGTGGCTAGGTGCTGGCTAAAATTCATCATGTACGCTACTGGCACCTGGTGCATGTAAAATCCACCATAGGTGCAAAATCCTCCAAGTTACCTGTGAATGTTACCTATGGAGGTACCTAGTCAAGTGAAGGTCTTATCAACTGACCAAGGCTCTAAATTAGACTCTGACCAGCTCGCACATGGAGATGTGCTTGCAGCGAGAATTTAAATAAGTAAATCCACTCCAATTTAAGTAACCGGCAACCAAAACAAAGTTAAACAGTGCTGCTATTAAGACGAATATAAGTGCTTCTCCATTAGACAGCCGCTGCGCGGCATTCAAGCGATTCTGCCCCTTTTTCAGGTATTTAAACTCATAAAACTGGATTATTGCCTGGTAGGTAAAGGCCTGGCCAGCGGTTAGAACAAGGGCGGATCTGGAGAGTCCTCAAGGGGGGGGGGGCGATTTTAGAAATTTGGAGACTCGACTTTAATGCGTGGGTCGGGGCTAATTTTTTCACTGCTGGTCATGTTGCTTTTATTTTTTGCTGCGGGTCGGGTCTGGGTCCGGTTGACTTCTAGTTTTTGCTGCGGGTCGGGTCTGGGTCGGTTGACTTCTAGTTTTTGCTGTGGGTCGGGTCTGGGTCCGGTTGACTTCTAGTTTTTGCTGTAGGTCGGGTTTGGGTCCGGTTGACTTCTTTTCTTTTGCTGCTGGTCGGGTTAACTAATGTTTATGTTGTGGATCACATTCACAGGATAAGCAGGTGTTTTTATTCAGAAACTATGGTGTAATCCATTTTTTGATAAGCAGTTTAAGAAAATACTGTGAAAATTGTCGTTTTGAATAGAATTTCTGGAAGCGATAGCATGAGAGAGTAGAAAAATCCGCAATCATTTGACGTGCGAAGAGAAAACTGCGCTCGGGGTAAAGCAAAATGTGGCGCCCCCCCCCCCCCCCTCCGACCCAACTTTTTCTTGTAACAGGCCAAAAATTACGCTGGTAGCATAAATTTGGCGCCCCCTAAATTTCCACGCCCGGGCCGACCGCATCCTTCGCCCCCCCCCTTTTCGCACGGCACTGTATATTGTCTGTCCTACACATCTTGAGAACAATTAAGTCTATTTCCAGCCCGGCTCGTCTATATGTAGAAAAACAATGCAAGCCTGATCTCGGGCCGGCACGAGCCTGCTAAAAAAAAAAAAAATAAATAAAAATAAATCCGGGTTACACACAATATAATTCTCCGATGCTGATCTCTACACTGTAAAAGTTAGATTTCTGTATTGATGTTGTCAAACTAGTTTCGACTGATGACGCACATTTATACTTATTCTCATTAAACCCATATAATTGAAAATAGCTCATATTTTAACGTTCCTGCTTAAATCTTTACAAAGGGCCAGTGAGCCCGCAATTTTTTTTTTATGGACTCGGCCTATATGGCCCTTCAATTTTTTTGCCGACTCGTCCCATTTATTTTGTTTATTGGCCCGGCCTGTTGGAAAAATTATTCTAATTTTGCTAGCACGTTAGAAAATTCGAAATCATTTCGCCGACTCGGACAGGCCCGGGCACATGCTTACGTCTAGGCGGACACAGACCGAAATTTAACTTTCATTCCGAGCCGAACCCCGACCAGGGAAATTTTGGTCAGTTCGGACTAGAGGTAAATTTGTGCTATTATTCCACAGCCCGGTCCCGCCTGAGGCAGAATCATTTTGCGGCATCAAGAGCAAAACCCGATGATGAAATTATACAAAAAAATTGCATAATACTTATAAAAAATATTCCAAAAGTAATTATAATTTTAAAGCTATTTTTTATATTAAAAAAAAGGCTGTTAAACGAAAAATTAAATTTAATATTATCAAAAAAACAGTTTGATGTAAAATAAAAATATACTTTACGCATAAAAGGATTCTCATATGTTGTCTCTGTTTTAGTAAAAAAATATTATGGACAATGGACATGTTAATGAAGTGTTTCATGAATAAATGCATGGAACCTGCAAAAATACTGTCTATTATCTGTCAAATAGAACAACATTTTTAAATTTTCTGTAAAAAAGGCACATTTTAACTATAACCATTTCATTCTTCATAACAAGCCTTCGTTATAGCATGACCCAAAAAATAACCTCAAATTAAAAATTTTAAAGTTCAATGTTTTTTTAGGAACAGAGGAAACACTACTTGATCGCAAGAATATGGTAAATACATTTACTTACCGCTACGGCATCAGCAGAGATCCCAAAAGAAATGATAATTACTACAGTTATTTTTATATGAAAAGCGATTACGACTTGCATACGTTGCATACACTAGAAATTTAAATTATTCGGTAACCGCAAAATAAAATAAAAAAGAAATATTCTTTTCGTGTTACATGCCTAAATAATAATAATAATAAAAGATCCAACTGCAAAATAATCTCTGCCACAAACAAAAATCGAACTAAACACAAATTCATTATTCCCGCCTTTTTTCGTAGGCGCCAGATCGGCGGTCGTAGGCAATGCTTGAACATAAATCTACAGATGTAGATATGACTAAATGTTTTTTTTTTTTTTTTTTTTTTTTTTTTTGTTGTTTTAATAGCGTTCAAATACTAAAATAAAAAAAAAATTGTGCCTCTTTTTCATTTTTATCAAAATAGCAAGACATTGATTTGAAAAGGAATAAGTACTAATTTTTAAGAGGAAAAAAAGTTTTTTACATTTTTCTATTCATCGATAAATAAAATTTTCAGATTTCAGAAAAAATGACCCCGAATCAGTAGACCAGCATAAAAACAGAGCACGATTTCTTATCGGACACAGCTAAGTCTGAACCTTAGTCATCTCTAATGCAGACATCTAAGAAGAATGACTCCAGGCCAGACTCGATCTGGAAGAAAAATAAGTCAGACCCAATCCAAATCAGCAGAAAAATAATGATCATGATAGTATCAAATAAATGACGGCCAAGTTCTGAATGCGGTAAGAGCAGACACAGTCCGAGCCTCGCGAACTTAAAAAGGCGCGGCCCGGGGGGGGGGGCGCTAAATTCTAATTAGGATCTAACTCATTTCTTGCAAGGATGCATGTATTTTGGAGAAACGTTTATTGCCCAAGAAGGGAAGACGATCGCCCCCTCAGACCCGCCATTGGGCCCGACCCAAATCTGCAGAAAAATAATGATCATGATACTGCCCGGTTCTGAAAGCGAGAAGACCTGACCCAGCCCGAGCCTCGCGAAATTAAAAAGGCGCGGCCCGCCCCGGACTCGAGTTAGGTTTCAATTCATTTCCTGCGAGGATGCATGTCTTTTTAGGAAACTTTTATTAGCCCAAGGGGGGGAGGATCGCCCTTGCGCCTTGAAAAATGCCAAGGCGCATTTTTCTTGAATCTGCCAATGGCGGATCTAAGGGGGGCGATCGTTTTTTCGCCCCCCCCCCCTAGATCCGCCATTGCTTCTCCTCCCTTATGGTCTGGTTCGATCTTAGACCGCGCGTTTACCTCAAGGAAGAACGAAATCCACGCCAGGCCCGCCCTGAAAAGAAAAGTGTGGCTCGATCTCGCTCTACAGGAAAAAGTAAGACTCGATCCGCCCCGGTTCTGAAAGTGTAAAGACCTGACCCAGTTCCGTGACTTAAAAATGGCTCGGCCCGACCCGGGCCGCGCCGGTCTCGAGTTTAAGTCCATTTTTTTTCCGTGCGGGCATTTTTTTCAGACCCTTTACCGGGCTCAAGGGGGGGGCGATCGCCCCATCGCCCCCCCCTTAGATCCGCCATTGGGTTAGAAAGAAAGAAAGAGTTTCGGCAGAAGGGACACAGGTAGGAACCTATGACAAACACACAGAATGCCGCACTCCTAGAATTCTGCGGCAAACTCGCAGTCCGCCTGTTACCTACTACCAACCATGAATAATGATAAGCTCGAAGCCGCTGCGGTCGTGCGACAGTTTCAGGGCCCCAATCCCGACCCTTCCTGCTTTTCTATATCTTTGATTTATCAAATTTCTTTTTAAATTTGGGCGTTTCAAATTTTTAGCGCTTTATTTTATTTTATTTTATTTTATTTTATTTTATTTTATTTTATTTTACTCCTGGCTATCGCTAGAGGACCAATCTCGGCAAACTTTAGAAACTTTTTAATAGGTATAGGGCCCTCCAGCTGCCCCTAAGGGGCCTCTGCACTGAAACACCCGACCGCGGGGGAATTTCGAAGCCCGATTATTTATCGTCTAGAATAATTATTAAAATACCGTTTTTGCTGTCACAAAGTAGACTTCCGTAGGAGGCTGATGATGTGCGTTTTTAAAATCTGTCTACTACGTAAATTTTAAGTATATTTAAGATAATGATCAATTTAATCAAATGAAATTTCAAAGTTTATATTGGTTTTTTTTTATGTACTTAATACAATGATAAGGCATCAAAGGCATCTGACGTCTACTTTCTGAAGGTGAAACGGGTTTTTAGGTGCGTTCGTAATTATTTAAATACATTAGCACCTATAGACATCGATCAGTCCGTCGAGACGTCCGCCGTCTGTCTGTCCGCCCGACCACATATAACAATGCAAAAATTACCCAACCGAATCATTTGAAATTTAAAATATGCGCTGTAAAACAATTGTGTAACGTTACTCCATAAAATTAGTGGCAACCTTGCTGCCTCCAATGTTATGAAATACTTTAACCGATATAACCGGCGTAACATTGCAGTGTTACACCAGTAATACATGTCACGCAATTATATAAGTGACATAGTTATACATTTATATATACAGTTACATAGTTACACAATTATATAAAAATACTCCATAAATTGGAGGTAGAAGCTGCCACCAATTTTATGGAGTAATGGTATACATAATTTTTTTTAAATGTGTCATTGTTACATAATTTCATCGAGTCATTTCAGATTTGATGAAAATTGGATGTATATAGTTCAATAACATGAAAAATCAAAAGCATATCGTTACATTGCGGTCAATGACAAAAAATAGTTTCAAGTGCATTTTAATAATGTTACAAACAATGTTACTCTTTCGAACATGATATAATTGGTATGCACCTATGAAGTATATACTAAAATGTACGTTTTGTACAATCTGGAGTCAAAGAATATTTGTTATTCATTTACAGGGCCACACAAAAGTATCCATTACATAAAGGTAAGGGGAAACATTGTTTGGGGCCGTTTTAATTATGTTAAATTATTTCACATTTGTTACATTTGACGTGCAATTTCCAACTTGTTTAATAATAATGAGTCATCGCGCTTCAAAATTTTCATATAAGCTAACATGTGATTTCACGATAAGGGAGTTTCAGCGACGCTAGAGCCAAGTTTAGAGGTAGGGCCTGATTACTGCACAGGCCACCTAGGCCCTGGCCTTGGGCCCACTCCTAAAAAGGGCCCAAATTTAACAATATGATTTAAAAATAAATAAATGCTCCATTTCCTGCAATTTTTTCCTCAAAAGCCAAAAATGATTTTGGTTAACTTGGCAACCTTATGGTAATCTAAAGATATTTTTCGAATACTCCCGGGGGGGGGGGATCTAGTTAATGTTTTGTTGCAAGGGGGCCCCGAAAAGGTCTTGGGCCCTGGGCCCTCTACAACCTTAATCAGGCTCTGTTTAGAGTGAAACTTACGCTTTATGCGGCGCCTTTTGGATAATGGGGTTTTAGCAGACTGACGAAAACAAATTTATAACGAATTCTTATTAATTAAGGCTCTTGTCCCGGCGAGCGAAGACACTCGCGAGCTAATGCTATTGCTATGGGGAAGTTGTTTTCTAATAACTCGTTTGCATTTCAACATTTTGAATTTTTTTCTTCTTCGTATTGGTTTATTCAGGTCTTTCTTTACACCGCTCCTTTTTTACTTTTTCGATTTCGGTTGCAGATATTTTTCATAAAGTTAGTTTCACTTTAAAAACTGGTTCCGAAAATAAAAGTATCAAAAAAAAAAAAAAAAATATTTGCAACGAAAATCGAAAAAGTAAAAAAGAGCGATGTGGAGGAGAACCTCAGTTATCCAATGCAAAAAAATATTACTTATAAATGTCAAAATGCAAACGAGTTATTAGAAAACAGTCTTCCCATACAAATAGCATTAGCTCGCGAGTGTCTTCGCTAGCAGGGACAGGAGGCTTAAGTAAGTTCCAATCTTTTATCACGGTGGTTTCTTTTTAATAACATCTGTACAATTCTTCGCTTCAACACTCAACCTGTTCAAAGGTTGAATCGACCCGAGATGATGTTATTTGTTGTTTACATTATTCTTGGGATGTTTCTTATCTCCCATAAACAAATTCTCCCCCCATTAATCTGTTGCGAAAACACTAGAATCTAATGATAATGCCTCTTAAAGATGTCAAACCGAATATTTTTCGGATGATTCTCTGCCAACATTTGCAATCTTCCGATAATTTCCCCTTTGTCAATACTCTAATTCCCCAAACTGAGGCTATTTTTAAAGTTATTTGCGGTACGATTTCAGATTTGCCGATTATCATATGCTTCGAGTAAAATATTATTGTTTGATATATTAATGTTTATTATCATTCAGTATGTTTACAAAAGAAGGGGGGGAAAAGTTGAAAACTACATACGTTAAACGTGGCAATAAAGTCTAAAATTTCTAAAAATTGGCACTATTTTATGTAGGTTTTACATTATAATTATCATGAAACATCATACTTTAGAATTTAATAAACAATGTGACTAATTGCACTATTGCATCTTGGATGAAAAAATAATATCGGGTTTATACTCAGTTTATTTCAACAGAATGCAAAGTGAACTGGATTTATCTGACATATGTTTTCATTTGATTTTTCGTAAAATTGATTTGCGAAAATAATGAATTTGTGGAAATAGATATAGATATGAAAATTATTTAAAGGGCAACTTTCGAACTATAACTAGTTTTATAAATATTCAGATCTTGGTACAATAACTGTTGTACTCTTGTGAAAAAATTCATTACGATAGTAAGGATCCATCTTGGCAGCCTACAATCATTACCTATCACGGGATATCGCTGAATTAATGACGTATAATAGGATTTAATAGAATGGAGAAAAATGTATGTTGTATTTTTTATGACGGCAAATTATCTACACGAGGAATATAGACCCTAAGGGATCCGTGGGAGTCTTTATAAGGGAATCAAGCCGTATTTACGCAAGAAAATCCAAGGTTCGAAGAAAACCACGGAAAACTCAGAACGATTAGGCCGACGAGTGCAATTGGGTTCAAACCTAGCGCTTCCCGTGAAGAAAACTGTTATTAATATCTTTTTAGATTTTCATAAAATTTGAAATGATTCGATCAAATTCTGCCACAATTATATACATTAAATTTCAAACCATTGAGTTCAGTAGTTTTTGCGCTGTTTTATACAGATTAGACGACGACTTTTAGATGCTACATATTTATATAATTACGAATACACCTAAAAATATTGATATTTTGAGATTATATTATGTGTTTGTTCTTTTTGTTGAAGTTACCCAATGGTATACCACCTAAAAGTCATAAATAGATTTGTGCCCCTACAACAAAATTCGGCGAGGGACAAAATTTTCGAATGTGCAAGTAGCGCGCTGTTAAAGCCATTTTCGCTTATTCTTCTAATGCAGAATACAAACATTAAATAGGCTTTACAAGTTTTTTTTTTTTTTTTTTTTTTTTAAGAAACGCACATGCAAGACAATTTTTAAATATATCGATAATTTTTTTTTTTTTTTTTTTTTTTTTAGAAACGCACATGCAAGACAATTTTTAAATATATCAATGCAAGAAACATTACAAAAATGTAACAAATAAAAGATATTAGAAATCCGATCTGCCCCCCCCCCCCAAAAAAAAAAGAAAAAGAAAAAAAAAGAAAATTTAAAAATAAAATAAAATTCTTCCCTCGATTTTTAAAAAAACAAAGACTATAAAGAATTTACTATTTTTGCCATCAAGGGTGTCTATAAGCCCATGATTTACCAGTTATATATATTTTTATATTTTTAATATATGAACGTAAAAAGGAAAACAATACTAAATATTTCCTTTCTCGAACTAATAATAATGATAATAATAATAAATAAAAAAATACTTGATTCTTTTTTTCTATTAGGATTCAAATATTTTAAACTACTTGGAAAGAATTAATTTTATTTGATTAATTTTAATTTTAAAATTTAATTTTTTTAACTTTAATTTTATTTTTTCAAATCATGAGAAAAAAGGAAAATTTAATCAATTTTTATTCAAAATTTAGGCTGAAACAGTAACTTTTTGCTGCCCCGGGATCCTAATCAGCCACTAAAGCCAGAAAAGGGGCTTTGGAATTTTTTTTCTTGAAGTTAATTGTGAATACTTTTACTTTTACAATGTTTACAGGGGCCTATTTGCAAATTTGGGGACCCTGGACACAAATGCTTAGCCCCCCCCCCCTTGCACCGATAATTACAGGGGGACTGAATGAAAAAAAAAATTTTGAAAAAAGTTACCAATTAGGATAACAAATATTGACTTTAATAGTTACTTTAAAATATCTATTAAAAATTAAATATGATATTCATTCATTTACTTTTAAATAATTATTTCACAGTTTAAAAATTCAAATTAGTAGACGTTTTATAATAATTTTGTGGTGTTGATTTTTTTTTTCCTATCCAAGTCTATATATCTGGAATAGTATAATATCCAATTATTTAAAATGTTAGGGAGTTCAACTGCTTTCAAGCTATGCTCACCAACCCCTAAATGATCTGGCGAGAACAGGAATAAGATTAAATAAAAATTAAAAATACCATATATTTTTTAAAGTTATTTATATATATTCAAATTTTTTTTTTAAATATATATAATTTTACTACATATTTTTTGTTTGTAATGAAATGTAAAATTCCTCAAACTACATCAGATTTTGAACAATAATTTAAAATTTTTCAGCAGCATTTGGAGCCCCCTGAAAATCAGGGCCCTGGGCCCGTGCCCTGAATGCTCTGCGGTAAATCAGGCACTGAGTGCTTATAATACAATATCATATCTAAATTGTACTTTAGTTTTTTGTACTTTAACAATTTAAAAATATGTTTGCGACAAAGAGTATTAAATAGTTAAAATATTACGAGAAAAGAGAAATGATACAACAGATTTCTACAGAAAAGAGTCTGTCTTGTCTTTCCTCTTTTGCCGGCGCCGCCGATGAAAAATATGAAATAAAAAGTCATGAAAGGCATTTTATTTCCCTTTCCACAAACTAGATGGCGTCACCACAATTAATAACCATATGATTGACGTCATAACACAGATTATCGTATACTAATCAGTCGATGTTCCTTTGAAAATTATCCAGACACGTGAAACTGTGTTTTTGGTTCTCTTATTAACGTTATTTTTTGGTGGTTATTGAAAAAAATTGTGGATTAACCATAGAGTGACCCTTCACCATGTGTGGCGGGAAGGTGGCCTTTCCGGAAATTGTGAAGGAAAAAAGGAGGTACGTTCGAAAATGTAGTTCACTAACCTTATTGCCCCAGTATTTGTTGCTTTGGCTAGCGGCATGTTATACGTTCGCGAAACGTTGCGCGATGTTGTAATCGAATTATATGCCAAATTTATTTGTTTTACAGTTGCAAATATTTTTTTGCGCTATTGTCATAATGCACTATATGCAAAATTGTTATTTCACGATAAAAGCTTAAAATATTCTATTGCATTTGCTCCTCATCATTTAAAGAGTTCATATTAACAATAAATAATATTATATTTGGCAAAATTAGTTAATTAATCAAGTCTTTGAAAGTGCAATTTTTTTCTGGTCTAATTTTCAGTATTATCTATATGCAAAATTATTATTTCACGATAAAAGCTTTGGGTATTAATGTTCTATTGCATTTGCGCTCCATCAGTACAATTTAAAGAGCTAATATTAATGATAAATAATATTATGTTTGTTAAAATTTGTTAAATAATCAAGTCTTTGAAAATGTAATTTACATAGATTTTCTTATTTATAGCATATCCTTGAATAATTTTCTAAATGATCTATCACCTGTTGATATTACGTCAAAATCAATGTTTTAAAAATAATTTTTCATGGTTTGTTGATCTCCAGTACTGCCCATATGCAGTTATCGCATAAGTAGTATGCTAAAATTTATCAGCATGCTACGTTCGCAAAACGTTGCGCACTGTTGTAATCGAATTATATGCTAAATTTATTTGTTTGCAGTGCGAACATTATGTTGCACTATATGCAAAATTATTATTTTACGATAAAAGCTTTGTGTATAAATATTCTATTGCATTTGCGCTCCATCATATTAGTACAATTTAAAGAGCTAATATTAACGATAAATAATATTACATTTGTCAAAATTAGTTAATTAAACAAGTTTTTGAAATTGCAATTTACATAAATTTACTTATTTATACATATATTGAGCCAATCTTCTAAATGATATATAACCTGTTGATATTACGTCAAAATCAACGTTTTAAAATAATTTTTCCTGTTTGATCTCCAGTATTGTCTATATGCAAAATTATTATTTCACGATAAAAGCTTTGCGTGTTCATTACATTTGCGCTTTATCATATTAGTGCAATTTAAAGAGCTAATTATTAACAATAAATAATATTATGTACGTCAAAATTAATTAATTAATCATACAAGTCTTTGAAAATGGAATTTACATAAACTTACTTATTTGCAGTATTTCCTGGGATAATTTTCTAAATGATATTTTACCTGTTTATGTTATGTCAAAATCAACGTTTTAAAATAATTTTTCCTGGTCTGATCTCTAGTATTGTCCGATAAGCAGTTACCGCATAAATAATTTGCTTAAATTTATCGGCAAAAAGAGGGAAAAAAGTACAATAAAAAGTGATTCAATGAAAATTTCTTGCAATTATATTTTGAAATCACTTTATTGGCTTCTATTTTATTTCAGTACATTTCAAAACATTATTTATTTATTAACATTATTTACTTATTTATAGCATTTCCTCGGATAATTTTCTAAATGATGTATCAGCTGTTGAAGTTACGTCAAAATCAATGTTTTAAAATAATTTTTCCTGGTCGGATCTCCAATATTTTCTAATACAGTTGTCGCATAAATAATTTGTTTAAATTTATCGGCAACAGGGCGGAAAATGTATTAAAAAAGGTTTTAATAAAAATTTCTTTATCATATTAGTACACTTTAAAGAGCTAATATGAAAAATAAATAACATTTTACTGCCAAAAATTTTTAATAAATTAAGTCTTTGAAAATGATATTTACATTGACTTATTTATAGCATATCCTGGATTTTTTATTTTTTTAATGATATATAACTTAATGATGTTACATCAAAATCAATGTTTTAAAATATTTTTTTCCTGGTTTGATCTCCAGTATGTTTATATGCAGTTATTGCATAAATAATATGCTTAAATTTATAGGCAAAAAGGAAAGAAAAAATACAGTAAAAAGTGATTATATGAAAATTTCTTGCAATTATAATTTTGAAATCACTCTATTTGCCTTTTATTTCAGTGCATTTCAAAACGGCGAATTTGTATTTTAGAAAGAAATAAGTAACTAAAAAAAAGTATATACATATTTTAATTTTTCCATTTATAATATTTGCAGTTCACTAGCCAAGGTTATTTTTCAATGGTATTTTTAATAAGATATTGCCCGTTGTTGAAGTTGCGTTAGAACTGAATATTTTTTTTAACCCTTTCGGCTTTGGTGACCATTAATAGTGAATGTCTTTTAATTAAATATTATTTTGTTTTAACGAATACTTTTGTTATTGTTTACACATAATAATGTTAGTATGAGTCAATGCATTTAGTATAGGACTTCATTAACTTTTGGGCATTTAATGATAATAATAATAATAAATGTTTGTTTGATTCTCTTTGCACCGTTTGCGATTTTTTTAAACACATATTTCACTCTTTAAATTTAAAATAAAGGCTACTTTCCCGAAAGAATCATGTGTAATAAAATGCAAAAAATGTTAATAATAAAAAGGATATTGCCCAGTTAAACTGATGGCATTGAGCTCACAGGCTACGCATACTAATTGTACATTACAGCCTTATATTTTCAAGGGTTAACTCCGTTCGAAAAAAAAAATTAAGAAAGGTAAACAGTTCTCCTCTTTCCACTTTTTTATACTCAATCAGTGATCCTCCTAAACTATCAAGGACATGTTTTATCATATAAAAAATTTATATCCAAAATTCAGAGCAAATAGGATAATTCTCAATAAAAACCCATTTAGCATTTATATAATTTAAGAGGAGTTATCCTTTTCTTTTATACTTAACCATTAAACGTCCAAAACTATTCAGAGATATGAACGAAATCTGACAATTCTGCTTGAAAAACAAAGAACTTAAGGGGAGAGGCATTAGAACCCCCGTTCCCCCTGTTTATACTTATTCAATGAACACCTAATAACAGTCACGGAATCCCTTCATCAGAATGATCCTATATCTAAATTTTGAACGAAAACTGTTAATTCTGCATGAAAATCCCGTTTATATCAATTAAGGGGGGGGCATGAGCCCCCCGTTCCCCCTGTTTATACTTCTTCTATGAACACCTAATGACAGTCACGAAATCGCCTCATCAGAATGATCCTATATCTAAATTTTGAACGAAAACTGTTAATTCTGCATGAAAATCTCGTTTATATCAATTAAGGGGAGGGGCATGAGCCCCCCGTTCCCCCTCTTATACATATCGAATGAACTCCAAAAACTAATCAGGGAAGCTCCTTATCATGATATACCTATATACAAAGTTTCAAGTGGATCGGATATTTTTATTATGAGTTATCGCGTTACGCACGAACGAACATACATACAGAACGGGCGGGCACATAAGCTCTCAGGCTATGGATAGCCTGTGAGCTAAAAAGTTGTAAGGTCAGTAAAATCTTGTTGCAATGCAATATTTTCTAAGATATCTCCAAAAACTCTTTCTTAGTCTATTTTCATAATGAATATGAATTGAGTAATACACAAAACAATAACATTCGTTATCTTTCAGCAATCAATTATTAATTAAACTAATTAATTTTTTGAATAGCTAGTGTTAACGTTATTATATAACGTAAAAGTATTTTTTCTAAAAATTAAAAACAACTTCGGACCCGAAAGTGTTAAAACACAAAATTTCCATGTTTGAGCTGTATTTTATTGCATCCCAGTTTAATTTATAATGATAAAACACATTAAAGCTTCTTTGAGAGCATAAATATTCGTCTTTTCCTTCGTTTCTTTGATTTTAAAAAGCTATTTTGGCGAAAATTTTCTTTTATCATTTTTGTTTTTGAAAAATTTGTCGTTAGAGCAAACAAAACATGTAAAATTAAAAGGTATTTTTGCCATTTTTATTTTAATGTGTCATTTAATTAATTTTAATTAACAAAATCCTATTAAAATTTATTGAATGATTGTGTAAACCTAGTTCAATTTAAAAAATTCATAAAAAGTGATTTAGGAGAAGAAATTTTCATGTGTTCATAATCTTGAATATAAAGGATTAAATAAACTAATAAAAGCTTTACACTATTCAACATAAATTTCGAAAAGACATTTTAAACTTTAAGGATGTATTCCAATGCAAACTGCTTATTTTCCGATTTATTTTTAAATTAACTTTTGCTCTCAAATGCATCAAACTGGCAAATTCTCTTATTTAGAAACTGTATAATGCACCATATTTATCGATTTTTTGATAAAGGACGAAAATATTACAAAAAATTCTGTCAAAGTTGCCACTTTGAACCGAATTTTTCGATGCGAGAGACCTAGGAAAGAAAAAAATGGTCATACTGAGAAAGTAATTGTTTACAAGTCAAATTCTAATAAATTGAGCGAATAAATGAAATCCCACGGCCTCTTATACATCTCTTCAAAAATCCCCTCAGCAAGTTTCATGTTTTTATGTTTAAAATTGAGTCTGAAAATGTATCGGAAAATTTCGAGTTGTTGAGGGTGGGAATATATTTTTTCGAATACACCCTTAATATACTTTCTTTAAATGTACTTTGAAATACCTCGTAGTATTGCATCAAAATCAAAATAATTTGCGGATTATAACTCATACCTTTGTTTACATTCTAATATTTCGGATTTATGACTCAAATGTAGTATTCACACTGTAAATAAATAATACAGAAATGAAAAAAAAATTTTTTTGAATATTAGAAATACATTTAAATGATATAATACAAAATAAATAGAATACATTTTTGAAATTCATTTTATTTTAAAATCTATCTTTAAAAGCTATGAACACTGCAGTGATAGTGGTTATCTTTATAGTTTTTACTTTTTGATCTGTAATATAATTTTGAAGTCTTTTAGGAAGCAGGATTTCTTGATCAGTAAAAAAAGTTTGTTTAAATAAAATAATAAAGATATATAGAGTTTAATAAAGATACATTTATCTTCCTGAACTAACACTTTTTCACTAGCAATTTTTTCTTTTATATAGCCAGCAAATGCGTAAAATAGCAGTCTAATTAGTTATTTATAAGATATATAAAACATTTCCTTCTAAAGAACCCAGAATCCATTAACAATGTCTTAATAAATTCATCATATCAGTCTTTTTTTTATGGTTAAAATGGACACTAAAATGATTAAAGTGTGCAACAAGTCTTGCTTAAGGGTGTATTTCGATTCAAACTGCTTATTTTCCGATTTATTTTTGAATTCATTTGTGCACTCAAATACACCAAACTTTCAAAATCTCTTATTTGGAAAGTACACAAGGTGCCGTGATTGTCGATTCTTTGATAAATGCAGAAAATATTGAAAAAAAAAAGCAATCAAAAACGGCATTTCGAACCGATTTTTCCCAAGCGGGAGATCTGGGAACAAAAAAAAGGGTCATACTGATAAGGTAATTGTTTATAACTCAAATTCTAATGAATTGAGCGTAAAAAGAAATCGCACGGCACCTCATACGTAATTGTATCGGAAAATTTCGAGCTGTTGAAGGTGGAAAAGCTTTTTTTCGAATACACCCTTAAAGAAAAATTTAAACTGTTTGTTTAGATCTGAAATATAGTGTGGATTATATAGGGGTTTGCGGATTAGAGGGTATCGACTATATATATACAGTCGAACCTCGTTAACATAAACCTCAAGGGGGATCAAATGTTGTTCATGTTAACAGTAATTCATGTTATCGGTATCAATTTTTTGTATTCGTTTTTATAGGGAACTGTGAAGAAAATTCATGTTAAAAGTAATTCATGAAGCGTGTTCATGTTAACGAGGTTTGACTGTATATATATATATATATATATATATATATATATATATTTATATATAACCTTATTAAATTGTGGGGTTTTGTTAAAGTACTCTAAAAATGTTGGGAAGTGTTTTATAATCTATGCATGCGTCACATATGATTTTTGTTTTTTTTTTTTTTTGTTGTTCAGTATATTGACATCTAAAAATGCAGACGGCGGCGTACTCAGACCTTTCTGGGGAAAAAAAACAGCTGCAAATTAGATAACGTAATTAAAACCTGCACTTCATTTACCCTCTTTCCAATGACCTTTTTAGCATTCAAACTACGTTTAAAGTTCAAATTCGCAATTATTTCCGCTCTTTTTTTTTCTTCTTCCCCCCCTTTTTAGGTGCGTTCATAATTATACAGGGTGTCTATTCTCAACGGTGGTCAATGGCTAATTTCTAAACCGTTAGTCATAGACGTATAGTTCCAGTTGCAAAAATGCTTTAAAAAAGGTAAAGAATTGTTTTTGAAGCGATTTAGGTAATATGTATATATATATATATATATATATATATATATATATATATATATATATATATATATATATATATACATATATATATGTATATATGTGTATATATATATATATATATTACAAAAATTAAGGAAATAAACTTTTTATACGGTCCCCCGGTTCTATTAGTGATATTTAGTAAAAAATATCCATCACCCTATCAAGCAATACAAAAAAGGTCCCATTCATTTAACATTAAAATTGACCGAGTTATGAAATTTTAAATTTCATGACTTAAACCACTTTCCTGTAGCTGAAAACGAATGAGTTGGGCCAAGTTTTCAGGGAAAGTATTCTAAGTGCTTAAATTATTATAAAAAGCGTCCATTTCTAACGCTGCCCAATAGCTAATTCCTAAACCATTTGTCACAGACTTACTTATAGTGTTCCAATTAAAAAATAAGTTTTAAATTAGATAAAGAAATATTTTTAAAGCAATTTAACTGAAGGTGCTACCTCCATATAAGTTTTACGGTAGTATTAATTTTTATTAATTAGCTTCTAGATTGGTTAAAATAGTTGAAGACTTTTTTATTTTTCGATTTTATTTTAAAAAGCCGTATTATTTTGATAAGCTTTTATTTTGCTTAAAACGTTCGTATGTATGTTTCCCTAGTTCAAAATTTCATTCAAATTATAACTCACTTCCAAATATCCGATCGAGGTTCAATTTGCACACTTACACACTTATTTATATCCAATGACAATGTCATATTAATACAATTTTAGGTGCATGCCATTTACTTATTTTATAGGACTACACCAAATTCTATTAGGTTAATGTAATAGAGTTCTAGATATATGTGTATTTTAAATATATCATTTTGTAACGAATTGTGACTGTTGCTTTTTATAATTTAAATTAGCAAACTTTCTGTTATTTTTTTACTTATATTTTTAGTTCTAAATTTGCTTTAATATGTATTCATCAACATAAATTTAAAAATAATATTGAAAACATTATTTTATTCTCAATGTTTAATGTTAAATTTTATATCTTGCGTTTATTTTTATTTCCAGTAAATTTGTGACTGACCACTAATTTGCAGCAAAAAAGATGCTTCAACTTTAAACAGCTATTACTCGGTCAGTTTTAATCGTAGAGGAATGGGACTTTCTTTGTATTACTTGTTAGAGTAGTGGTAAAAATTTACTAAATATCACTTATAGGACCGGGAAATCGTATAAAAATTTAATTTTCGTAATTTCTTAATTAAAATTTTTTTTTGACCTAAATCGCTTGAAAAACAATTCTTTACCTTTTATAAAGCATTTTTGCAATTGGAACTATATGTCTATGACAAACAGTTTAGAAATTAGCCATTGGCCACCGTTGAGAGTGGACACCCTGTATAAATACATAGCTGTAAATACGTAGCACCTGTAGTTGTCATTCAGCACGTCCGTCTGTCCTTCTGAACGCATACAACAGAGCAAAAACTACTTAACCGAATCGTTTGAAATTTAAAATATATAACTTTTGCGTAATTTTGACGAGTCATATCAAATTTCATGAAAATCAGATGCATAATTTAATTGCAGGGATAATCAAAAGAATTCCGTTACATTACAGCCAATGGGAAAAATAGTTTCAAGTGCATTTTAATAATGTTGCACTCTTTTGAACATGATAAAATTGATATGCATCTATGAAGTATATTCTAAAATATACATTCTGTACAATGTGTTGTACAAATAATATTTGTTATTAATTTAAAGGGCCACACAAAAATATTCCTTTACATAATGGTAGATAAAACACTGTTTGGGGCGCGTTTTAATTATACTAAACTATTTCAGATTTTAAGAAATTGATATACGTTGCTGAGGTTTGCCACAAGTTACTTTCTGTATAATAGAAAGCAGATAATATTTACAGGGACGCACGTAAGATTTCGGCTACTATACTGGTATCCGAAATACTGCATACTATTACACCAAAATCAGAATACAGTCGAGTCTCCCTATAACGAAACTCCATACATCGAATTTCTCTATATAACGATTTTTTAGTAGGAACGGTTCCCTTTTCGCATGGCTACATTAAAAACAGTCTCTATATAGCGAAATATCTATCTCCATACAACGAATTTTTTCATAAATTGGTCTTCAGTTATTCAGTTTTAAAAAAGTTTCGAAATTATATGGAATCAATTTTTAATCACTTATTTTTGGTTTATCGTTCAGTGCTGAGTTTTTTTTTTTATATTACTTTTCTCCTTGTTCTTTAAATCTAACGAATTCATCCCATCTCCCGCACACCTTTCCACATCCTTCTCAAAACAGTATCAATTGGATTGTTTCACATATAAGAGAGGAATCAATGAGAGGCACATAAGAGAAGCCTTCAATTAGGGGAAAATGTTAACTACAATTTTTCATTCCTTGCTAAAATTTGAGCATTTTTTGAGAGCGTAAAATTTTAAAATCAAAACAACAAAAAATCACAAATTTCTTCTTCTGAAATTAATGCAAGTCTTCCTTATTTGATTTTATTAAGCTTTCAAATAAATGTCTGTTCTCTTTTTTGAAACAGCTTAAATAATTAAGAAATAAAATGTTGTGTTAATATTTACTTTTAAACATTTCAAATTCTTAATTAAAAACATCAAAAATAATATTTATTCGAATTTCACACATTAAATACGATTTTTAACATCATTCTCTATTCATCGAATTTCTCTATATAACGAATTTTTTACTGGAACGATGGATTTCGTTATATAGAGACTCGACTGTATTTTTTAAAGTTTGTTATAGTACGAACGTACCTTATTTGCTACGTTTGACATGCAATTTCCGACTTGCTTATATTATTATTATTATTGATAATTACAATTAACAATTAACACCACTGGCGTAAGGAATATGCCATCCGTGCATTTGTGTAAATTATTCCATTTTCTTTTTAAATTATTATTTTTTTTTTAATTTGGTGTTTATTGCTTTTATACTATTATTAAATTTTGAATTAAGGGGCTACTTCAGTCAAATGAAAAGACCCATTCACTAATGCTAATCCTATGGAAGAAATTTATACAGATATCTCGGTTGCATTTCGATATTTTTAAGTGGTTTTTTGGCTTTGGATATCTGAGATCGATCTGTATGCATGCCGTTAGTTACTTTTTTCATTTTGTTTACAGTTATTTTTTACGAGGAAGCTTTCATTTTCGGAACCGGTTTGGAAAGCGAAAGCAGCCCCATAAAAAATATTTGCAACCAAAATCGAAAAATTAAAAAACGACCTCCATTCAGATCAATCTGAGTTATCCAATGCAAAAAGAATCATCTAAAAATATTAAAATGCAACTGAGATATCTTTATAAACTTCTCCCATAGGATTAGCATTAGCGAACGGGTCTTTTCATTTGAGTGAAGTAGCCTCTTAAGGGTCTACTTCATGCTCTCGAAAACACTCGCTCGCTAATAATAGTAATACTATGACAGAATAAAAAAAAAATTCCCTGCATTTCAATATTTTTAAATGTTTATTATTAAAATTATTTTATTGTACTTATTTATTTATTTTGCGTTGGATAGCTGAGATCGTTTTCTAAAAGCATTTTTTTTTATTTTATTTTTTTTTTTTTTACAGTTTTTTGTTCTTTTTTTCTGTGGATATTTTTATTTTCGGTATCGACTCCGAAAGTAAAAATCTTTCAGGTATAAACGCGAAATAAGATAATAAGCTGTTGAAATAAAAAAGAAAAAGAAAAGTATCCACTTAAACTGACGGCATTGACCTCAAAGGCTGCTCACATCAATTGTATATTATATTCATATTTCAAAAAATAATAATCCTCGGAAAAAAAAAAAAAAAAAAAAATTAAAAAGAAAGTAGCTAAATTATGGGAGAAGAATTTGCTCCTCCACCCCCCCCCCCCAAATTTTACCAAATAAACCAATGAACCTCCAATTTTATTTAGGAAAGTGCCTTATCGGAATAAACCGGTATACTAAATTTTAAGCAAATCGGATAACTATCCATGAAGAAACCAATTATCTAAATTAAGGAGATTGACCAAAACTAATCAAGAAAGCGTCTTTTCAGAATGAACCTATGAGGGACTGTTCAGGCTTTTTCTCTCATGTTTTTTTGTTTTTGTGAAATTATGAACAGCTTTTTTACATTTGCGAAAAATCTAGTCCTAATTTTATAAATTTGAAATGATTGTCATATTCTAATTCTTTTTTATTTTCTTTTAATAAGATATATGCGTGTAAAATACACATATTTTATTAATATGAGTAAAATTGACGAGTCATAAAATTCAATTAAATTTGTGAAAAGTTTAGTTTAGAGCTGGAAAATTTTTATAAAGGCTATTTTAAAGACAAATAATATTGTGAAGGTCCTTTTTTTAAAGTAAAAAGTTTTGTGAAGGGTTCTGTTTTGAAATGAAAAAATTGTGAAACATCCTTTAAATTACCCCATTTCTTGAACTGATATTAACTTAACATGTTTTTTAAACACAATTATGTTTTACTTTTCTAATATAAATTTACAGTTCTCTATTCAATACAGATCTTATCTTTTAACCTTATCTGAAATTATATAATATCAGAATCCAATTCATTAAAATAACTTCTTGTTATCTACACTCAAGGGTTCCCAAAGAGGGGTTTGGTGACGCAAAATGTGTCATACAGTTTTTTTTTTTTTTTTTTTTTTTTTTTTTTTAGGGGGGGGGGGTTGAACTTGAGAAAAAGTACTTTTTTTGGGGGGGGGGGGGGGAGGATTTTTAAATTAGTAATCTTTCCTTTTTTTAGTGTTAACAATTTTTTCTTATCACTTTTAATTTTTTTCAACATTTACAATTGATTGCAATTGATATTCTGTTTAGGGGAGGCAGTGTCAATGTAAAGTTTGAAGTTTTTTTTTCGGAGGGGGGGGGGAGGAATTCGCGTCTCTGGATTTGGGGCGGATGGTCACCACTGTCTACACTTTCATTTGCATACTCTCATTTGCAATTCTTTCATTACTTTGATTTGAATTTATTTAAAATCTGAACTTAGTTTAAGAATTTCAGAGGATAAATAAATATTGTTTAAGATATTGTGGAAAGGTTACTCTCTCGTTATTATCCCGTAAATAATAATAAGAATAATTGAGCTCACAATGTCTATATTCACAGTAATTCTATCGTTTCAGCTGCATCTTAAAAAATAATATCGATAACTAATGTTTTGAAAAAAATAGCTGTATATTTCATTTATTAATTTGTGACATTTTATATTCACTATCAAAAATTAATTTCGGAATGGGATTTTAAAATATACCTGTGTGTATTCGAAATTAATGTTTTTAAAGTTATTTTCAGTCAGAGAGAAAAAAAAATGTCTAATAATATAAAATAAAACTTAAACGAAAGAAAAACTCTTACTTAGTATTGTTTTAAATTGGTTTTTAAAAGGGTTCATTTGTATGCAGGTTGGTAGAATAATTTATATACAAAAAATATGTATTCCATTTTAGATAAAATTATATCAATAAACATTTGAAGTAAATAAAATATTCTATTACGTAAGATTATTGATATTACTTTGCAAAAGATCGCCTGTGTTTAGTTACTTTAAAAAGATTTCAACCAGGGAGAAAAACGCTAAATATTTTCATCAGCAACCTAGAATAAAAATTTAAAATAATAATTATAAATTAAATATATATATATATATTGATTTAAATTATCTATTAAATATTTTTTGTACGTCTGTTTATAGAATAATAGATAAAATTACGTTACCATACATTTTAATAAAATAAAATATTGTGTTGTTATTATTTTATGAAAGATCGTCTGCTTTTATAACTTTGAAAATATCAGAACCATTCGTATATGTATATCATAAAACAGTGTTCTAAAATTCTAAACTTTACTATTCATTCCTAGTAATTACTTGAGCGAATATTTTATGGTGATGAAACTGTCTAGAGATTATATTGAACATGTTATTTCATAAAAAAAAGTATTTATTCGATCTTTGAAAACGATACTCTGCTATTAAAAACAAGATAATTCGTTCAGCTGCATGCCCGCCTTAATGAGGATGTCCTTGATCAACAACACGAATAAGCGGAATTAATTACAAATATCTGTAAAGGAACTTTTGAAGAAGACTGTTCATCAGTATTTGTAATGTAGTAAAAATATTAATTTTTAATTTTGGGCGAATTCAGAAAGATGTAATTAAATTAATAAGAAGTTTAATTAAAATGTTACTTTTGTGATTATGTTGTTAGAATAATTAACACAGATAAAAATTACATAGCACATTAAATAAAATAATGTTGACGCATATTTTAATTAAATAAAATATTGTCTTATTTTTATTAATTTACAAAAGATTGTCTGCTTTTTATGATGTTGAAAATATTGAAACCATTCATACTAATTATTTGAGCGAATATTTTATGCGACGAAACTGCCAAGCGATTATAAAATAGTTAACACAGGGAAAAAATATATTGTATTTTAAATTATATTACGTTGTCAAACATTTTAATTAAATAAACATTCTGTTGTTGATGTAATTATTAATTTACAAAAGATCGTCTGTTTTTTATAACTTTGAAAATATTTTGGAACCATTCGCATACAATAAAATGGCGTTCTAAAATTCCAATACTTACTATTCATTCACACTATTTCAGAGAACATTTTTAGCGTTGAAACTGTTTAGGGATTATCGAATATGTTATTTCATAAAAAAGTATTTATTCGATCTTTGAAAACGATACTCTGCTATTAAAAACAAGATGATTCGTTCAGCTGCATGCCCACCTTAATGAGGATGTCCTTGATCAACAACACGAATAAGCAAAATTAATTACAAATATCTCTAAAGAAACTTTTGAAGATGATTGTTCATTAATGTTTGTAATAGTGAAAATATTAATTCATATGACTTGGGCTTGTCTGCTGCCTGCGTTTTAATTCTCGTAAATATACTTGGATATAAACGAAATTCATATATTAGCATATATGATTTGAGAGACCGACTGAAAATTCTGTTTCGTTTTAAGTTTCGGCGAAAATACTGCGGAAAATTCGGCCGGACCGAAACTCAACCGAAATTATCTCTTTTCCAAAAATTTAGTTTTTTTCCTTCGGAAATTTTAAACATTTACTGATTGATTTGAGCTGTTATTGGCTCAAATGAGACATTATTTATTTAGTGCTCTTTTATTAGTAGCTTTTTATAATTATCAGACTTGACTGACTCAAGACGTGAGTGCAGTTTGAGAGAATATAATGACATAATGTAATGCATATATGACTAATCTTTAAAGACGCTTTTCATATGCACATTAAAAGCAGCAGACTTAGGAGTAACAGAAAAATTTTAGTTTTAAACCGCAGAAGTGTTTCCAATACCCTTTGAGAAAATTCTAGTATAACAGATTACAAAATTCATTACAGAAGATAAATTGAGCTATGCATAAAACTAAAATATTTTTAATGAGATGAAATTCGTATAATTAGAAATTCGTTCTATGTAATTCGGTCAGAGATACAGAGAGCCAATTTGTACCACACGTATAATTAATTAATAAACATGTATATTTATTAAACTCGTATAATTAGTCAATGATTATGTATAATTATACATGTATTAATTACTTTTTGCTAGTCATTTTTGTTTTCGTTTTCGGCCGAAAATAGGAAAATTGCCGAAATTCGGTTTCGGTTTTAAAAACTTATTACGTCGATCCTTAATGCTATAGATGTTTACTCGATCACGTTCTATATCGAAGCTAATCTTTGATTCCTGATCGTTTACAAGGATGCTCACACAAAAATTTACACTATGCACATAAGATTTTTTTTTTTTTTTTTGGTATGTATTTAAACGATGTTACGATATTTCAAACTTAATGAAGTATATATTCTTCCTTAAAGTAGTTGTCATCATACTTTATATAGAGTTTGGAGTATTTAGCATTTATAGTTCGTTTACGGGAATACATGCAAGAATTCCAATATGTTATACTTTTAATGGAATAATTGTTTACAATGTATTTTTATGATGTTACACTATTTCAAACATAATCAAAGTGATAGGCACTTCGCGATAAATGTTGGAAAAGTGTTTTCAGATGAAGTATTAATTTTTAAGCATAAATAAATTATAGAGTATTATGTGCCGTGTATAAATTCTGCCTATTATATAGAGGCTGAACAAAATAATTCGGTTTAACAGTCTTTTTTTTTTTTTTTTTTTTTTTTTTTTTACCATTTTTGGATGCGAATAGTATTTTCCCATAGAAAAAAAAGAAAGAAAATGGCAGAAATTCATTTTGAAAATAACTGTAAATGATGACTTTTTGAACTGTTGCCGAATGCGACAACGCCAGAAAGGAAAATAATGCCGTTCTGAGACAACAGTCGCTTGTAACTCAAGATGTAATTCGTCAATCGAAAAATGAAAAAACTGTTCTATATCAAATCTTTTCAATAATCATGCGTAATCTGAAAGTATCATGCTTTTGTGTTAAGACTGTTCTCATCTGCTCTTCTCAATAAGCGCAAAACGTTTTGACCCATTTACAAATTCATTTTTTAACAGAAAGGGGAAAAATTGGAAAGCCTGACTATGGAAGCTATTTAGGAATCGAACTGAGTTTTTTATTGTTTGACTAATAAATTACCTATTGAGTTATGAACTTTTCTATTCACGGTACCAGACTTTTTTCACCCTAGTTTGATTGGTTTTTCTTCTCTCGCGCGGAAAAGTCGGTTCAAAACATCAAGTTTGACACTATTTTCTGAAAAAATCTGTTGTGTTGCAAAGGAAAAGAGAGAAGAAAAGCAAAGAAAGGAAAAGGCAAAATGGGTGCGATAAAATTGTTTCTGAGCAACAGCAGTTGCTAGTTTCCGTACATTTCCAAATAAAAATAAATGAAAACTAATGTCATAATGTAGCCCTTTTGGATTTAAGAACTGCCATAAAAATGAATCGTAATATGTGAGAATAAATATGTGAGACGGTCGTTTTCAACATAGTGCCAAGTCCGTACTTTTATTTTTTATTCAGCTAAGAAACAAATATCCAATTTCCTTAAAAATTTAATAATTTACATGAACATATACTGTAATTATTAGAAAAATTTCTTTGTATAATTCCTGTGTGATCAAAATCTTGTGGCTAAAACTGTCTCGCATTTCAATTTAATTTAAGTATTATTGATAAATAAGGTACCCTGGGGTAATAACGGCACGTTAAGTTTCTACCAATTTTCACGGCTTAGTTTTAGATTGTATTTTTCAAACAAATATAGGATCTGATACAGCAACTCATTGACTATCTATATAAAATAAAATAATTTAACAGATATGTATTCATAAAATGTAATGGCGTTTTTTCTTGACCAATGCTATTTGGCGTTATTACCCACCTATATGGGTAATAACGCCATGCAAACAAAACTATGAAATAAGATGGAATAATTGCATGTAGACAGCCCAATTCTAAAAATACAAACTCTACAAACTTAGAAATTGACAAATTGCATTCTAAGCTATTGAAAATGTTCAATTTTTTGTGAAAGTGTAAGAAAAATAAAGGTGTGGTGTGGGAGGGGGGGGGGGATGAGGCAAAAGAATATCAGACCGTGAGCTTCTTTTTGCTTAAAAAGGACCGCTTAAATAGAAACATGAGAAACATTGCACAGTTTTAACTGTGTTTATTTGAATCAGTATTTAGGATGTAGCTCTTCCACTGTAGGGAATCAACCGGGGTATTAATGTCAAGGATTGGCGTTATTACCCCGGTATAGTTATTGCGCAGTACATTTTAAATTACAAATTATCTCGAGAAGATATCCAAAATCTTCAACAACATTTTAAAAGTACATGAAATGCACTGCAAATTTATGTAATTAACAAAGTATTTACGGATAAAAAGATAGTCTTCACATCACAAAACGTATCTCGCAAATTTTAGATCAAGCGTTAATTTTAGTTGTTTGTAAAAACAATAAGACCTAAAAATGAAACAAATTAACTTGAAGCTGTTTTTTGCGATTTATATGACTCAAAACCCTTCTGCGCAGAGCACATGGGTGTCATTTACCTGATTATTTCATAATTATGCAAAATATAAGCACTTGGCGTTATTACCCCGCCTGGCGTTATTACCCCAGGGTACCTTATCATGTTTTGAAATTTAGGGACATAAGTCACTTCAAAGTTAGTTGATTTTAGGAAATTGAATAAATTTAAAGCTGAGTATTTTCAGTAATTTTGTATGGTAACGGACTTGACAATCTGCCTTACAAACCAACTTTAAATAGCATTTACATATTATATTATAGGGCAAAGTGCGCAGTCAAATTTTTTTTCCATGCACCTTAACCGTTTACTTTAACACCTGCCTCCATTTTTAAAAGAAATTATTAAGTTTGAAAAATAAAAATAAAATTCTGAAATGTAAGCGAATGATGAAAATGGCCCGAGAATATTTCGCCTTGCTTAGAGGAGAAAAAACGGGAAAGAGTATGATGCTGACGTTTTATCTATATAACTCGTTAAAAAGTCAGTTATCGCCGTTCCGTCAATTTCTGCATCTGTAAACTTCGTAAAGGATAGCGACGATGTGTTTGCAAGTCGTTACATATCCATCACAAAATCGTCTTTTATCACTTTCTTAAAAGATGGTCGTTAAAAGTTAACGATTTTATTATTTGTTTATTTGACTTTGTGCGAAAAGGAATACTTTTTCCACACTCAGTAACGAAAAAATTTCTGGCACATTCACCATTTCAATTATCAATGTAAAAGCATGAAAATTACCTGTTATGAATGTCAAAATAATTTGGAAATGAAAGTGATGAAAATATTCCATGACTTGCAAGTGATTTATGACGACACAAAACCGTCTTATATCACTTTCTGAAACGATGGTCGTTAAAAGCTAATATATATATATTTTAAATTATTATCTATTTGTTATTTGACTTTGTGTAAAAAGGAATTTTTTTTACCGCTCAGTAACGTAACATTTTTTGACACATTCACCGTCAGGGTTGTTAAATACCCGGGTTTTTTCAGAAAAAACCCAACCCACTGGGTTTTTTCAGGGTTTTTGGGGTTTTTTCAGGGTTTTTGGGGTTTTATCAGGGTTTTTTGGGTTTTTTCGGGTTTTTTCAGGGTTTTTCGGGCTTTTTCAGGGCTTTTCGAGGTTTTTTGGGGGATTATGGAAGGTGGTTCAGAATGCTTGAAAAAAAAAAAAAAAAGTACTTATTACTAAATTTAAAGCAGCTAATTGATTACAAATATATATAAATCAATGAGAGTAATCAAAATTATGCTTTGCTGATAAATTGATTAATAGTAATAATTTATAAATTATTTTTTTTTTGTTATTACTAAATAATAGAATAAGCCAAGTAATTCTACATGTCTACATAATTCAATTAGGATTCTAAGCATATATGGTATTTTGTTATGAGTTTCTATTGTATAATATAGAACACGTTACACATCAAAGTATTTTTTTAATGGGAAAAAAATTGTTTGTGTTTCTTACACATGCTACAGAGATTAACTAACAATTATTTCTTTTAAAAATTGTGATGATATAATTAGGACATTTCTTTTCTTTGGGCTGGGGGGTGATGGTTATAAATTTTACGAGTTGTGTACTGATATTAAGAAATATATTACAATACATTATATATGTAATATAAATACATTATATATGTAATTTAAAGTTGAAATTTTGAAAAAACCCACTTGGGTTTTTTCCTGGGTTTTTTCAAGTGGGTTTTTTCAGAAAAAACCCACCCGGGTTTTTTGGGCTGGGTAAAATCATAACAACCCTGTTCACCGTTCAATTTTGAAAGTAAAAGCATGAAATTAGCAGTTATAGATGTTAAAATGATTTTAATCGAACAGCATTTTTCATTTTTCAGTAAATTATAAATATTTCATGCCTTATAAATGATTTACGATGGCTTTTATTGGATTGCAACTTTGGAAAATTCAAGTTCAAAAGGCCAACTTTAATAGCATTTTCTTTATGATCCTTTATTGAGAAGTTCAATATATTTTCCAATTTCATATAGTTTGTGGATAAGAGCAGTCTACCAATTTCTCTTGACTGCAATAGAAAAGGTTTTGTAAATGTGTCAGAAAATAGCTAGCCTTTTTGGATTATACATTAGACTGTTGCCTGGTGCATGGAACGAGGAGATATGAATTTCAATACTTTGCTTTGAAATTTAAAAAATGGCTATGTTTATTTTTCGAAATTTTTGGGATTTTTTCATTATTATTATTATTTATTTTTATTTATTTACCTTTTTATGTACTAAAAATTCAATAAATTGTATTAAACATTTTATAGTATAGAGAATGCAGCATCATGGACCTACTAGTGCAGGGGTGGACGGTGCAATTGTCCGGGCTCTCCGATTTGAGGGCCTTTCTAAGGACATATGTAAATTTTCTTAAAGGATAGCCAAATGATAAAAAAGGGCCAAAAGTGAACAGATTTTAATTTAAAGGAATTCCCAATTTGTGGTATTTATTTTTTTTCCTTACTGATTTCATAAAGTTTTTTTTTTCTTTTTTTTTAATACATAAAATTATTTAAAATATTACTGTAATTTTACCCATCTCTTATCTGTGTTTTCTGTTTGAATGAATTTGTCATAGTAAGCAATTTAATATCAAAGTACTTCAGTACACCATGAAGAATGCAGTAACAATACAACAGGTATTGAAATTTGCTGCTGTTATTATTAAATGCATACCACCACTTGCTTTTCCATATAATAAAATCGCCCAAATCATGAAATAATGCTTGAAATAACTGGATTTACGTTTTAACAGCTCATATTTATCTTTAAATTCCTGTAACCGAAAAAAAAAAAAGTATTCTGTAGTATTTAAAGTTACCTTTCTTGCTCTCTTCTGTATATAGAAGTGAATAATGAAATTTATGTATACATACAATAAGTATGAAGTCAAATTTTAGTTTTTTCCTTATAATTCACGAAAACTTTCGAAAAATAGACCCCCCCCCCCCCCACACACACACACTGTCTAAGTCGGGCCCAGTGCAATAAAACTATTATAACCATGTGGATTATATGCATATTAAAATTGAAAATAGATCCCCCCCCCCCTCTCCGAAATATTTTTCTGCCTACGACTCATGACATAGTGGACTTCCACAATAGTCAGTTACTATGTACAAAGAAAGGTATATCATGCTTAGTTCAAGGACATGTGGGAGTTTTTCGTCCTCAGGGGTTGGTCCCATATCAGCATTTATCTATTGTTATCTGAACTGGCGATTACCTCGTGATCGTTTGACACATGGGGATTTTGTACTGGACACTTAGGGATTTTTCCACACAAAGTTATCGCGGCTATAGACAAGAGATAGTACTATTCTATGTTTGAAAGCATTCATAATTAAATAAATATTTTTAAAAAAACTACCCTATTATTTATCATTATTAAAATGCCAATTTTCGCTCGGACTACTGAATTTCTTTTATTTACTATTATTATTTTTTTTAATTCTTAGACTAATGTGAAAATAAAATTATGTATTATAAAATAATTAAAAAAGATGCGTTATTATTTGTCTTTCTTTAATCGTTAAATTTCTCTAGCATTACTAAACTTCTTTTGTTTTTGTTTTTTATTATTATTTAATTATTTATTCATTTCTTTATTTAAATAGTTCTAGGTTGATGCATAAATAAAATTATATAGAATAAAATAAACCTACGATAGTGTCTGTCTTTATTAAAACGACATATTTTGCTAGGGTTATTATATTTCTTTTGATTTTTACTTTTAAAGTTTCTTTTCTTTAGGTTCTGAACAGATGTATAATAAAATGATGTATTATAAAATATTAAAAAAAAAAAAAAAAAAAAAAAAAAGGTGCCTTATTATTTTTGTTGTTGCTGTTGTTGTTTGCTTAATCGTTAAATTTCGTTCGATTACTAAATTTCTTTTAATTTTTATTTATTTATTTTATAATTAAAATTCATGCATTCTTATCTGTCTTTATTTAAACGTTAAATTTTGCTAGAATTACTAAATTTCTTATAATTTTTAAATTGAAAGTTTTTTAATTCTGGGCTGGTTTATTAATAAAATTATGTCTAATAACATAAAATAATTAAAAAACCTACGATATTGTCTGTTTTTATTAAAACGCAAAATTTTGCTAGGGTTATTAAATTTCTTTTGATTATTATTTTTAAAGTTTCTTTTCTTTTTAAGTTCCGAACTGTGATGTATAAATAAAATGATGTATTATAAAATAATAATAATAATAATAATAATAAAACGTGCATTATTATTTGTTTTTATTTAATCGTTAAATTTCGCTCGATTACTAAATGTCTTTTGATTTTGATTTATTTACTTTTTAATAATTTTGGGCCGATATGTAAATAAAATTATGTTGAATAAAATAAAATAATTAAAAAGCATCTGTTAATGTTTATTTTTATTTAAACGTTAGATTTTGTTAGAATTATTAATTTTCTCTTGATTTTTATTTTGAAAGGTTTTTTAACTTTGGGCTGATGTGTAAATAAAATTATATCTAATAAAACAGAATAATTAAAAAACTTACGTTATTATCTGTTCTTGAAGAAATATATAAGAGGCTGCGTAGTTAATTTTTTTCTGCTCAATTAATTTGAATTTGATTTATCAGCAATTATTTTCCCAGTATGCCCATTTTTTTTTTCGTTTTCAGATCTCCCTCTTCAAAGAAAATTGGTTCAAAATGCCAATTTTGACTACATTTTTTGTAATACATTCTACATTTATCAAAAAATCGGCAAGTACGGCACATTATGTAATTTCTAAATACCAGAGTTTACCAGTTTGATGCGTTTGAAAGCAAAAATAATTGAGAAAATAAGCACTTTGGATTTGAATACACCCTTAAGGGTGTTCTTAACTGCTCCGTTCAACAAGGGCAAAACGTTTTGACACATTCACAAATTCATTTTTTAACAGAAATATATAAAATTGGGATGCCTGACTATGGAAGTGATTTCGAATCGAACTTATTTTTCCATTTTATGATAATTAAATTACCTATCTAGTTCTAAGCTATTTCGACCTCGCGATCATTCGTTTTTTCCCTGCTTTTCGACCGGTTTTTCTGCTTTCGTCGGGAAATGTGATCAAAATTGCCAACTTTGAAGGCTTGTTATGAAAAATCTATTGTGTTTTTTAAAAAACAGAAAATTGAGTGCAATTAGACAGTTTCTGAATAATAACACCTGCTATTTTCATGCCTTTCCGAACAAAAATAAATTAATGCATGTGTCACAAAGTTGCCCTTTTTTGATTTAAGAACACCCTTAAGAGGCTACTTCATACAAATGAAAGGATCCGTTTGCTAATTCTAATCCTACGGAAGAAATTTATACAGATATCTCGGTTGCATTTTAATATTTTTAACTGGTATTTTTTTGCATTGGATAGCCGAGATCAATCTTTATGTAGGACGTTTTTTACTTTTTCGATTTTGTTTACATATATTTTTTACGAGGACATTTTAATTTTCTGAAACACTTTGGAAGGCGAAAGCACCCTCATAAAAATATCTGCAACCAAAATCGAAAAAGTAAAAAACGGCCTTCATTCAGATCAAACTCAGCTATCCAATGCAAAAAAAAAAAAAAAAAAAAAAAAAAATCATTTAAAATTTTTGAAATGTAACCAAGCTATCTTTATAAATTTCTTCCATAGTATTAGCATTAGCGAACGAGTCTTTTCATTTGACTGAAGTATTCCCTTAAAAAAATGCTCACCCCCCTCCCACAGAATTTTTTTAAATGGCACTGTTGCAACCTT
Organism: Maratus speculifer; assembly: GCA_964019185.1. NCBI lineage: Eukaryota > Metazoa > Arthropoda > Arachnida > Araneae > Salticidae > Maratus > Maratus speculifer. The sequence goes on from OZ025303.1 coordinate 71,323,782, forward strand.
CAAATAAACAAAAATATGGGCCCCTGAATTTCATTATATTCCTTATTTTATGTCTGATTCTTTCTGTAATGTAAATCGTTTACAGATTAGAGGCTTTTTGTCTTGACGCCATTTCCACTTGCTGTTTATGTCCACTTTCCTTTTCTATGTATTTATTGGAAGTGTGGACATCGGGGGAAAAGATAAGGGAAGAATTCCGATTGCAAGTGAAACTCCCTTCCCCAGCTTTCTGACCCCCACAGAACGGCTGGTATAATCCGGAGTTCGCCGGATTTGTAGAATCCTTCCGTAGGTTGCAGCGAAACAGGTTGTTCTGTGGATTTGGCTCTACAGTTGTGTTCATTTTGGAAAGCGTTTGGTTCATTTTAATGGGGATATTTTTGAATCTAAAAATTCAAGATGTGTATAGTAAGATTAATGCTTTTAAAGAAAATAGAGGAGAGGCTTCGGAATCCACCGAAGTATGTAAAATTGACAAGCATGTCTCAGTTACGAGACTTGCAGGATTCTACTATAGACGAGGAATTTAGGAATGAGATTTTAGAAGATTGGAATAAATTATGTGATTGTAGTTGTGCTGATTGCACTGCCTGCGGTATTAGTATGGACAGTGTTTCGGAAGTACTGCAAGATGAATTGAATTACTTCACAATGGATACGAATATGGATACTACGTTAGAAGACTTGCCAGTTGACATGGATATGGATTATTTCAGAACGGATAACTTGGAAGAACTGCCTTCTGATTTCAACATGGATACTACTTTAGAAAACTTGGCAGATGATTTTAATATGGATTACTTCAGAGTGGATAGTACTTCAGAAGAACTGTCCGTTTCTTCGAATATGCATACTACTTTGGAAGAACTGCCAGTTAATTTGAATATGCATACTACTTTGGAAGAACTGCCAGTTAATTTGAATATGCATACTACTTTGGAAGAACTGCCAGTTAATTTAAATATGGATACTACTTTAGAAAAACTGCCAGTTAATTTGAAGACGCATGCCACTTTGGAAGAACTGCCAGTTAATTTAAACATGCAAACCACCTTGGAAGAACTGCCATTTAATTTGAATGCGGATACTACTTTAGAAGAGCTGCCAGTTAATTTGAATATGGATACTACTTTAGAAGAACTGCCTATTAATTTGAATATGCATACCACTTTGGAAGAACTGCCAGTTAATTTGAATACGCATACCACTTTGGAAGAACTGCCAGTTAATTTAAATATGGATACTACTTCAGAAGAAATGGCAGTTGATTTGAATATGAATACTATTTCAAAAGAACTGCCAGTTTATATGAATGCGGATACTTCTTCGGAAGAAATGCCAGTTTATATGAATGCTGATACTTCTTCGGAAGAAATGCCAGTTGAAAACCAGAAAACAAACAAAAGGTATGTACCGATTTTAAAATATTATAAATATTCAAATACAATAGACTGCTTCAAATCCGCACAGCTTTGTGCGGATTTTAGAATTTTGTGGATTTCTGGTCATTGCTTTGCTTACATTTATTAAACATTTATTTGAATGCAATTAAAATTATAATGAATTGAATGCAATGCAGTAAAATCTTAAAATAGTTAAGTAATAAACTAAGAAGATTAAAAATTAGGTAATTTAAAAGTTGATTAAAATATCAAAAGTAAATGATTAATAATAGATATTTGAATATACATAAAAACATGAACTGCATTTTCTTGAATCTTTCAGTGAAACTTTCCTAGAGAGAAATACTCTATTAATTCACACCAAAAAGCTTGATTAATACATAAATATACTCGATAAAAAGATTGTGATCACCAATAACATAAAAAATATGATTTTTTTAAAAATAGAAAACCATGAATTTAGTCATATTATTAAGAATTACATATTAAAATGCATATAATATGTAATAAAACTTAAAAAAAGAAAAAATCTTTTATTTTGTCTTTACATCTAAAATGAAAGATTCATTGTTTACATCTGTAAAGATGTGAGGATTTTAGGCATTTGTGGATTTCAGGGAGTCAACTGTAATCATGCTTGATTTATTACTGTATATTTAAAACTGATATTTTTATTAATTTGAACGTTAATGGTGTTGTGATTCTTTAACCTTAAAAAAATTCTTTTTTTTTGGGGGGGGGGGGTGTTGTAGGGAGGGGAGAGAAAATTTAGCCACATTACTTTACATGTTGGCTTAATAATATTATACTAAGCCTTCAAATATTCATACTGTTTTGTTTATCAATCGATATATATACACATTGATTCGAACATTAGTCATGTTTTGGTTAAACTCTGAAAGTTTGCGCCGAAACTAGCCTTTTTCACGCCCGGGGCAAACATGGATTTTGGCGCCCCCCCCCCCTCCCCCCACCCTCTACATATATGAATTCTTTGTATCAAACACACCAAACAAAATCTTAATTTGGCGCCCCCTTCACCTTCTGTTCTGGTGGCGCCCGGGGCACGTGCCCCCTTTGCCCCCCTCTGGTTTCGGCCCTGAAGTTTCTGCTCTATATTTTAGAAAATTTGATTAGTTATTTGACTATGTTACAATTATCTTTATAATATGTTACTAATTTGCATCTTAGATTGTTTTTAAATGCATGTTTTTGTTAATTCAAAAGTTAATTGTGCACTCTTAGATCTTTAAAAAACAATCCTTCTATAATTTTGAAAGAATTTGATTGAATTGTTTTACATGTTGATTCATTAATTTTACTCTAAATGTTCTAATAGCCCCACAATATTTCGTTCCCAAATAATTCATTTATTAGAAAATGAAAAAAAAAAAATCTTGTTTACCAAATTATTTTAATAATCATACTTTTAAGTGTCATAATTTTATGTTTAAAAATGTATCAAAATTTCGGTTGTTGAGAGGTTTTTTTTTTCCTTATAGACGTCTTAACCATTATAACGAAAAAAAAAAAACTCTTTTCTATATAACATCTTCCTATATTTACAGAAGAAAAAAAAAATATCAACCCTGAACTTTGGGGAGAAAAATACGAGAAGAATTTATTGCAGATAAAATTCCTCCCCCCAAAGTTGTTATCCCCAGAAAACTTTCCAGTTCCCTGACAAAATGTTTCACAGATGCAGTTTTGCTCTCGTTGTTGATAACTGCGTTTGGAATTCGGTCTTTGCCAATTGCATGTCTTGGGCAATTTTAGATTCGCTGTTTGCGAGAGTTTGTATAAGAATGTAAAATGTGTATTCCTGAGTTTGATTCAGTAGGACTAAATCCTAAATATAAGTGTTCAAATTTGAAAACATGCCCCTTTCAAGTTTTGCCGGATTCTACTACAAAAGAGGTACTTGAAGATAATTCGGATCATCAAGATTCATGTGTTTCTATATCTATACCTCGTGATGTTTCACCAGTACAACCCCATAAAAAGCCCATGGAGTTTCCAACGAAAAGGTATTGTAGCGTTTAGAATTTGTTTCTCTCTCTTTATAGTACAATGTTTACATTGCCAAATATAGACTCGGCAAATCTCGTGATTTTAGCAGGAGTCTCGATTTTTGAATGATTTTATATACTCCTGATTTTTGACATATTTCTCCTGAATTTTTAACATAAATTTTCTTCATTAAATATCATTCATAACTTTCATAATCGTACATTTTTATGAAAAGGCAAAACCGATTCTTGTATTTATAATGAATTTTAAATTGTTTTAAGACATATTTTGTATCAGTTGATTGATTGAAAAATATTTTAAAGCTTTAATAAAAAACATTTTTAAATTTACTAATTATAAATGGTTATAATATTTAAAATAAATTATTTTATGTTTCCAATTATTTTATGTTTTCCAATTATAAACAGCAATTTCGCTGGAAATTACATGGAATATTTATTCAAACTGCTTATTTTCCGATTTATTTTTGAATTCATTTTTGCTCTCAAATGCAGCAAACTTCCAAATTGTCTTATTTAGAAAGTGCACAAGGTGCTGTGATTGTCGATTCTTTGATAAATGAAGAAAATATTGTAAAAAAAAAGCAATCAAAAACGGCATTTCGAACCGATTTTTCCGAAGCGAGAGATCTGTGAACGAAAAAAAGGGTCATACTGATAAGGTAATTGTTTATAAATCAAATTCTAATAAATTGAGTGTAAAAAGACATCACACGGCACCTCATACGTCCCTTCAAGAATCCCCTCAACAAGTTTCATGTTTCTACTTTTAAAAATGTGTCTGAAATTGTATCGGAAAATTTCGAGCTGTTGAAGGTGGAAAAGCGTTTGATAATGATGAACTGCAAAATTTTCATTGAAAAAAGTTCTTCTGATTTTTGTTCTCTGAAACTTGGCAACTCTGCAAATAGATAAACATTGGTGTTTTGCTAATAAAAGTTAATGTGTGTAAGCATAGGAGCCGACTTTGGTCCCAAAGCTGGGTCTGCCAAAAAGTGGAGTTATTTTAAGTCCGATTCCTAAACATTTTTATGTAAATCCTGAAAAATCAAAAAACACTTTTTTTTTTTTTTCGTCCTCGGAGATTTTTCCACTCTTTTTCCGTCCTCGGGAATTTAAAAAAGGCAAAATTCCGTCCTCGGGAATTTAAAAAAGGCAAAATTCCATCCTGCGGGACGGAAACCTGCACCCTCAATCACAATACATATATGTGATGGGCAACTGATTTGATTCTCCGATAATCAATATAGTCATGAATAATAATGGTAAAAAGGTCGGTGGTGTAGATTTTAAGAGATATTTTAAACACATTTTCAGTTTTCAGGCACGAAACCACAAAAAGATTTAAAAAAAAAAAAAAAGAGGAAAAGCGCGTGAGACGGGAAAATGATAAATTACTTAAAATACTGATATACCAGCTTTGTAAGGTCCTCATTTGGCAGAATGCCAAGCCGATTCCATTCAGACTTTGGGGGTAATAGCCTATGAGGCTGAGATTGCTTCTACGTATTCATGGAAATGATATTAAATATTCTTTTCTATTTTTTGTTCCGAGTAAAATTTTATTTTAAAATAAATAGATTGTGGACCTATTATTAGTTCTCAGAATAACTTTTCGAAAATATATATTTCCTCCTACATTTTTGGGAATTTTAATAAAAGCATGTCTTTTTTTAACATTTATATTTATGGCTAAAATTCAGTTTTAACGATTGCTTGGCATCTGACTTGGTGGCTATGCAAGAAATTCGCCAATTCTAACAACCTAAATATTCAGGGCACTTGTGTGTCATATATTCACTAGGATTTACTTGGCGCAAAAATGGCGTTATTTTGCCTAATATGGCAACCCTGATATTGTTGTTTATTTTTTGATAAATTGTTTATTTACCTTAATTTTTTTTAATTATATAAAATGTTTTGCTCTATTGTTATTAGTTTTTAAAATTTAATATATTTAAAAACTGTTTTATTTATTGTTATTTTTTTAATAATAGAAAATAATTTAAAAATGTATATTTAACCAGCATTTGAAAATGAGGTTTTCGCCAAATTGACGTTAGAAAAAAAAATTACCAAACCTTGCGCATATATGATATCTGTGTCATTCATTTTCATATCCAATGTATGCAAATAATATAAATAAATAATGTACACAATAATGTAGCGAAATAATTTTAAAGAATTGCTAATCTGGCAAGTTTTAAAATCACGCCATTCAGGCGTTGATTCTAAAAAAGATTAAGTTACGCTATATTGCGAGGGAAAAAGTTATAACCATACCTTTAAATCATCTTTTTTATTATATTTGTCTTTTTTAAACTTATTTTAGTGTAACAGAATTACAATGTAATGTTTAAAAACAGATAATTGAATTAGAGAAACAAAAAAGTATTCGCCAAAAAAATTCGACATATCTAGGACGTTTAATAAATAAACTCATCCTAGAGATGGTACGAACTCTCCCATTTTCGCATTGGACTCGCTCTTTTCGCCCATGCGCAGTACTGTCCAGGTTTCTATCAAACGTGGTTCATCAGTAGCTTGTGTTTAGGCATCTGCTACATTGAATAAGATTATATTATTCACATTTTTTTTAAATACTTTGTTCAAATGCCACTTTATTTCAAGAAGAAGTAGGAGGGGGAATGAACAATTTATGCAAATACTATCAGTAATTTTAAAGTGAAAGTTTCTATTTTGAGTCCATGATTCTGATTTAATGTTTTTTTACACAGCAATCTTTGCAAGTTGTGCAGGGCACATTTTCCCATGCTTTACTCAAAATATCAGTTAGTAAATATAGCAAGCTAATCGTGTTTTTTTTTTTTTTTTTTACACAATCTTTTGCAAAAATTTGCGTTTTTCTAGCGATCTTTTGCCGAAATTTGCATTTTCTCGCAAACTTTTGCCAAATTTTGCATTTTTTCGCGAAATTTTTCCAAAATTTGCATTTTTTTGCAAACATTTGCCGAAATTTGCATTTTTTCGCGATCTTTTGCCGAAATTTGCGCTTTCTCCCGATCTTTTGCTGAAATTAGCGTTTTTTCCGAAACTCGCATTTTCCCCACGATTCTTTGATAAAATTTGTTTTTTCCGTGCTATCTTTGAAAGAAATTTGAGATTTTCCACGATTCTTTGCGCTTTTCTTGCTATTTTTTGACGAAATTCGCGTCTTTTTCAATGATTTTTTGCCGAAATTTCCGCGGTCTTTTGCCGCAATTTACGTTTTCTCGTGATCTTTTACCGAAATTTGCATTTTCCCCCAAGATTTTTTGAGAAAAATTTCTTTTTTTCTGCTATTTTTAAACAAAAGTAGACTTTTTTCTGGTATTCTTTACACTGTTAGAAATCTGCAGCATTTTATCCAGTCATTTGACCGTTTTCGACAAAAAGAGTTAAAACAACCGTCTTTTTACGTTATTCTGAACTTATTATTACCAATTTTATGGTCAGAATAAAGTTAAATTACGGTTATGTTACTGGTTTTTCAGAAAACGGTGAAATGACTGTACAAAATGCTGCAAGATTTTTAACAGTGTACATTTTTCCAGCTATTTTTTGTTGAAATTTGCGTCTTTTCTGCGATCTTTTGCCAAAATTTGCGATTTTTCTGAGGTTTCTTGCTAAAATTCGCGATTTTCCTCTGATCCTTTGCCGAAATTTACGTTTTTCTCGCGATCTTTTGCCAAAATTTGCATTTTTCTCGCAATCTTTTGCCGAAATTTGCGTTTTTCTCATGATCTTTAGTCGAAATTTGCGTTTTTCTCATGATCTTTAGTCGAAATTTGCATTTTTCCTCGCAACCTTTTGTCGAAATTCGTGCTTTCCCCACGACTCTTTGATAAAAAATTTCTACTTTCCCTGTTATCTTTGAACGAAATTTGAGTTTTTTTTTCGCGATTCTTTGCGTTTTTCTTTCTATTTTATGACGAAATTAGCGTCTTTTGCCGAAATTCCAATTTTTTGCGATCTTTTGCTGCAATTTACGTTTTTTTCGCGATCTTTTTCCGAAATTTGCATTTTCAACAAGATTTTTTGGAAGAAAAATAGCTTTTTCTCAGCTATCTTTAAACGAAATTATTTTTTTTCGCTATTTGCGTTTTTCCCGCTATTTTTTAACGAAATTTGTGATTTTTCTGAGGGTTTTTTTTGTAAAATTCGCGATTTTCCTCTGATCTTTTACCGAAATTTGCGTTTTTCTCACGATCTTTAGTCGAAATTTGCATTTTTTCCTCGCAACTTTTTTGCCTAAATTAGCGTTTTTCCCTCGACTCTTTGATAAGATTTGTTTTTTCCCTGCTATCTTTGTACGAAATTTCAGTTTTTTTTTCGCGATTCTTGGCGTTTTTCCTGCTATTTTATGACGAAATTAGTGTCTTTTTCCGTGATATTTTGCCGAAATTCGAATTTTTCGCGATCTTTTGCCGCAATTTACGTTTTTCTCGCGATCTTTTTCCGAAATTTGCATTTTCCCCAAGATTTCTTGAAAGAAAAATAGCTTTTTCTCTGCTATTTTTGAACGAAATTAGAGTTTTTCCCGCTATTTTTATAACGAAATTTTCGTGTTTTCCGCGATCTTTTTCCAAAACTGGCGATTTTTCTGAGGATTTTTCCTAGGATTCGCGATTTTCCTCTGATTTTTTGTTAACATTTGCATTTTTCTCGTGATTTTTAGTCGAAATTTTCATTTTCTCTCACAACCTCTTGCCGAAATTCGCGTTTTTCTCACGATTCTTTGACAGATTTCGCTTTTTTCTACTCTCTTTGAACGAAATTCGCGTCTTTTGCGTGATCTTTGGCCAAAATTCACTATTTTCTCGAGTCATTTTGAAAAATTCGGCCGTTTTTGCGATTTTTTTTTTTTTTTTGAAAGAATTCATTTTTTCCATTATTATTTAAAGAATTTATATTTTTCTGCCATCTTTTGCGAAAATCCTCTATTTTCTCTAGATTCTTTGACAGAATTTGCATTTTGCCCCACTATCTAATAACATAATTTGCATTTTTTCTGTGATTCGTGGACATAATGCGCGTTTTTCACGCTACTTTTTGTCGAAAAATTCAAAGATCTTTCGACGATTTTCATGTTTTTTTCACGATCCTTCCACAAAATTGACGTTTTCGCGACCTTTTGACGAAATAGACGTTTTTCCACGAGCTTTTGATGAAATTAGCATTTTTTCCCCCGTTATTCTTCGATGCTGTTCATGTTTATTATCCAATGTTTTGACGGAATTTGAGTTTTTATGTGATCTTATCTCCAAATTTTCGGATTAATGGCCGATTTTTTTTTTTTCTTTTTTCTTTTTCGGAACAAATTACTCCCTCAAAAAGTGGCAAAAAATCGGAAAATTGCTCATCTGCGAAAAAACTAATGCCTGCATTTTTCAGGGTCTGCCAAGATATTGCAAGGTCTGCAGATATTTTTCAGGGTCTGCGCGGCAGACCAACACCCCCTATAGTCAAGGCCTCCGCAGCGAATTCCAGAAGTTTCAATATGGCTGCCCCTACAGTCCGAAGGTCCGACTCCTTTTTTACCGATGACCTTAGTCAGTGTGCGTCAGTCCAGTGCCTAGTACGACATGTTTCAATCTGACGTTTCGCCATTTTCTATTTTGTTTTGCGTTGTACAAAATTTGGATATTATAAAGACTAAAAGTAAGTGTTATCTCTTTTTCCTTATATTATTGTTTTAACAAAGCTTTAAAGATAATTTCTGTTAAACAGATTTGTAAGATTAGTGATTACCGATTTAGTTTTCAAGCTATATGTATTGCAACAGTGGTTTTCAAATCATCTACGGTGAGTTAGTATTTTGTTTAAAATAATTATAAAAAAATATAATTTTGCTTCTTATCTGAATTTTTATCCTGTTGATTTTAACTTTCAGTATTTCCTCACGGGATTTTGTTATTATTTATATGTAATATATCTTTATCAGAAAATTACTGCCCTTTAGCAATTGTTTATTTCTTTGTTTATTAAGTATTTTTTTAAATTCCAGTTTATTAGTTTGAATCCGAATTTACTTATTAAATTATATAATTTTTCTCGCTATCAGTTTAAAAATAGTTTACTATAAGTAATCTGGGTGCGTTGTTTAAATTAATTCATAAAATATTCAAAGAGTTTGTTTATTGCTATTATGGCTTTCATTAGCATATTAATTAGCTTCAGCTGTTAAATTGCTTTTGATATTTTGACAATTATCTTTTCCTTCTTTCTACTATACTTTTCTATACTCTTAATTTGAAAGTTATTTTTATGGAAACAGATTTTTTTTTCTTTAATATTAGTAGATATTTTTTAGTAGTAATAATAATAATAGTAATTTAAAACTAATTTATAAATTGATAAAGAACAGACACTTTCTTTAATAATAATAATAGTAAAGTATAATAATAATAGCAATTCAAAGATAATTTATAGATTGATAAGGAATAGATTTTTGTTCTTTAATAATAATTTATAATAATAATAATTTTAAAATAATTTATAGATTGATACTGAACACATTTTTTTCCTTAATAATAATAATTCTTTAAAATGTATACTTTAATAATTTATAGATTGGCAATTGACAGATTTTTTTCAATAATAATTTATAATAATAATTGTAATTTAAAAATAATTTATAAATTAATAAGGAACAGATGCTTTCTTTAATAATAATAATAATAGTAATGTATAATAACAATAGCAATTTAAAGATAATTTATAGATTGATAAGGAATAGATTTTTTTTCTTTAATAATAATTTATAATAATAATCTTAAAATAATTTATAGATTTATACTGAACACATTTTTTCCTTGATAATAATAATACTTTAAAATTTATACTTTAATAACTTATAGATTGGCAATTGACAGATTTTTTTCAATAATAATTTATAATAATAATTGTAATTTAAAAATAAATTATAAATTAATAAGGAACAGATGCTTTCTTTAATAATAATAATAATAATAATGTATAATGATAATAGCAATTTAAAGATAATTTATAGATTGATAAGGAATAGATTTTTTTTCTTTAACAATAATTTATAATAATTATAATTTTAAAATAATTTATAGATTGATACTGAACACATTTTTTCCCTTAATAATAATAATACTTTAAAATTTATACTTTAATAATTTATAGATTGGCAATTGACAAATTTTTTTCAATAATATTAATAATAATAATTTATAATAATAATTGTAATTTAAAAATAATTTATAAATTAATAAGGAACAGATGCTTTCTTTAATAATAATAATAATAATTTAGAATAGTAATATTAATTTAAAAATAATTTAAAAATTGATAAGCTGTTGCATCTTTTTTTTTTCTTTGTTCCAATGCCACTTGATATTATATTTAATATTAATTTATAAGATTAAACAATCGTATAAGGAAATACTGAATAATAAAAAAGTTAAAGCTAGAAAGCAAATAAAATATACCTTATTTATTTATTATTATTTGCTTTGATTTAATAAAAAACATTTTATATCTTACATATGTATAACAGAAATTATTACATAATAATGATATTAAGACAATGACATAAGTAAATGAGATAACACTTAGCATTCTGTCTTTAAATAATTCTCATCAAATAAGAAAAAAGTAAACAAATAAGACATATGGGAGTGAGTGTGAAAAGTGTGTGTGTGTGTGGGGGGGGGGGGGCGTATTTGAAATGAAAAAACTCTTCTCACACAACATATTATTTAGTACATTTTTTCCCCCAAATCTATTTTTTTTTTTTTTTTTTTAATCAAGTCATCAAATTACAGTCATGTAAACGAATTTAGCTTCAGGATTATGAAGCTAATTTAAAATATAAATTTTAATATATTTTTTAGAAAAAATCATGTACTGTTATAATTTTAACCTTAAGTTTTTTTGCTGAGTTTTTTTTTCTTTTTTCTCTTTTCTTTCTATTATTTTCATTCTTTCTTTTCTTCAATGTATAAGTTCATTTGATGTTTTAATAAAGATTTTTTTTTTTTTTTTTTTTTTTTTTTTATCCTACTTATTTAAAATAGTGTGATATTGATAATGTAAAAGAAATATTCTATTTCTAAATTAAATCACATCTATTTAAAAATCCAAAGCTCAAATCTAATGCAGTTTTGCCTCTTATAAAAATTTGTATTTTAAGTCCTTTTTAGTATATTTTTTAAACAATAAGTAACCCTCTTAAATTACAACTTATATTTATAGGAAATGACAATTATTTACTTGATTACACATTCAATTAACTGAAAAAGTAAACACTATTGCTAAAATTTTTGAAAATTACAAGAAATGCAACTTTGTGTGAGCTTGTGTAAATTCATATTATGGACGTGGGAAGTCGGACATCGCGATCGGCCATTTTGAAACGGTGTGAAGGCCTTGACTATAGGGGGTGTTGGGCAGACCCGCAGACCCGGAAGTCGGCGCCACTGTGTGTAAGTGTGTTTAATCTCCGGGGTGCATGGAAGTTGTAATTGTTCTATTTTTCAAAAATTCCGAGGAACATACAGCATTAAAATCAGTCATATACAGAGATAAGAATTCCTAGAAAGTCTTATCAGCCAAGGATTTGTTTTCTAGTCAATAAAATGCAATGTACAGTTGAAAATTGTTATGACAAAATGTATGCAACTGCAAAAATAGTTGATTATCATTATTACGTTTACATATTTTTTTCTATAAAATTAAGAATACAACAGAGAAAAATTTAATATAGATTGGAATAGAATACAAGGGAGGAAAATTAAATGCAGAATAGAGCTTAGTATGCTATGTTTACGTCGTAGTAATTCGGAAAATGAGAAAATATAGCCAAAAGTCGATTTTTTTTTTTTTTTTTTCTGTGTGTGTGTGAAAAGTAAAAGTTTTTTTTCCTTGTAAAATTCGTTATTTTTGATGAAAAATATTCCTTTTTTTTTAAACATAATTTCTCAAATTCAAATCAAAAGTTTATTAACAACTTCGTTAATTCTTCCTGATAAAGTTTTCCTTTATGCGTTTGAAGATGATGAGTTTGTTTTGTTTAAATATTCAATATTTTAATAGAAATAATCAAGTATATTTTATCAAATGGATGTTTGGGGGGGGGGGTATTTTTATATGGATTTTTGTAGACTGGCTCCAAATTTATAACCCTAAATATGCCTGGTAGATAACTTAAAAAACTTTCCGGCTCTTTTCTAATTTTTCCAGTTTTTAAAGATTACTTTAAAAAAATCATTTGCATTGTCGGATAATTCACTTGCTTTTGGCGAGTAAAACCATGTATTTTCCCATTCCTGGTCATAGGGATGCATAATATGATTTCTATTGTAAAGCTCTGTACCTTCTAGACAAATTTTCATGCTGTACTTTCATGTCCATGCCTACATAATAAAACCCCACACAATTTTTACAGACTTTAAACACATTATTTTCCAAAGAAATTAGCTGGTTGCTATGATTTTACTACTTCTAATGACTATGTAAAAAATAAGAATTACTCTGCAGTACCATATACAGGGTGTTCAGCAAATAACACCCTGATTTCAAAATTAAATTTCTCAAAAACAAAGATCGATAGTAATATGCGGTAAACGGTTTTTTCATTAGGTAAGCTGTAACAATCTTATACAGGAATTTCAAACAGTGAATATTTTGAAAAAATTGCGTTCTGATTGCATAGAATGCTTTGATTTGACATTTTTCTTGTTTTAGATTGCCTGCAGAGAAATAATTTTTCAGCTTACAATGCAATATTTTAAAGATTTTTCGAAGTAAATTTTTAGAATTTCGAAATTTCAAAAATTTAATTTAAAAAAACTATGAAATATGGCACTTTAAGCCGAAAAACACATTCTCTGGCAGCAGTCTAAAGCAAGAGAAATGTCAAATCAAAGCATTCTTTGCAATCAGATTCAGAACACAATTTTTTCAAAATATTCACTGTTCGAAATTTCTGTATAAGATTGTTACAGCTTACCTAATGAAAAAAACCGTTTACCGCATATTACTATCGATCTTTGTTTTTGAGAAATTTAATTTTGAAATCAGGGTGGTATTTGCTGGACATATTGTATATATGCCTGATAAAGAACTGGAATGAGCATAAAAAAAAAAAAAAAAAAAAAAAAAAAAAATGACATTCATTTTTAGCGACAATCCTATTTTAGTTATGGAAAATTTATTTGTAAAATACAGAATTTGTTACCTTCCTCCTATATATTTGTTTTATAAGCCATAAATATTAATTAGGGATGATAAAAACTAGGAAAAGTTATTTGTACAGTATAACAGAAGACCCTTTACTTTGCACACATCACAGTGTGACCTGACAGGGAAATGAAAATCTGAAATTTTAAATGTTTTAATTGCTTTAATTATGTTTTATTAGAAATGTAATGTCTCTTGAAAATACTTAGAATAATAAGATTATTTTTTATTAGTAGTGTTCACTCTAGAAATAAAAAGGGCATGGTGCTGTTCACTACAAAAGGCATTACTGCAACAGAAAAGGGCACTTTTGGCAGAAAAAAATTGTTATTGCCTTTAGAAGGGGAAAAAAGAAAGCAATGAAACACATAATTTTTAAATATGATAAATCAAGTAACATTAATTTCGAATGATTTTATGATATAAAAATTAAAAATACAATTAAATTAAAACATGATTGAATAGTTTTATGTTCTTTTTCTTAAAGAAATGGAAAAATTCTGATTTTTAAGAACACAAATTTAGAAATACTACGAAATAAAAAAATATTTATTAAAACCAATGGTGCATTTTACTACTTTTAAAAAGGGCAGGGTGCATTTTGTAAATTTGAAAAAGGGCAGGGTGCTGCACCCTTCAAAAATGGCCTAGAATGAACACTATTATTAGAATGTCAAAAAACAAATTGCATTACATTACATAACATTTAATAGGAATTTTTTATTGTGCGGATTGCAATTTTCATATTTTGTGATATTCTCCTTTTAATCTGTTAATAAGGCGAATACTATTATTCGGAACAGCAGCAGCTTTCTGAATAATAATAATAATAATAATAAAAGAACTTTTGTGTCCGGTGATATATGTTGTATATCATGAGGATCAGGGATTTGTCCGGATTTTTTTTCTACTAGGGTCCTGTTTTTATGAAATTATGAAGAGCTTTTTACGTTTGTGAAAAACCTAATTTTAATTTTTTGAATTTTAAATGACCATTTATATTCCGGTATCTTTTATTTTTTGAAGAAGATACATGCGTCCTATTTTGAGATGAAAAGCTGTGTGAAAGGTCATTTAAAGGACCAAGGAACCAATTTATTCTTAAATAAATCTGTGATCATGAAATATATCCAATATTTTTTTACACGATATAATCTTTGAAAATTTAGATTATTTCATATATTTAATTTTATTTTTTTTAATTTTTTTTTTTCAAAATATAAAAGTGGTTTTTGAAAGTGCATAGTTTATAATGTCACGGCACATGATATTTTTGATATTTTCAATTAAAACTAAACAGGTTCAAATGTTAATAAATGTGTCTTTCTGTAAATAAAATACTTTTGCCTCTGGCAATGGCATCTCCCCCCTTCAGAAAAAAAGATAAATAAAAATAAAATAAATAAATAAATGAAAATAAAATAATAAAAATTAGGAAATCCAGGCTTTACATTTGGAGCTGAATTTTTAAATTCAAAACCAATTATCATGTCTGACAATATTTGCAAAACTGTCATTGGTCCCAACAAAATACGCCCGCGTATTTTGCCTAATTTAGATAATAAAATATAAAACCTCTTTTGAAAGCATCATTTTTGATCTGGTTGTTATATTTAAACTGCACAGAAGTTAGGGAATAAAGAAGCAGATCAGACAAGCTTATATTTGTTCAAAAATTTCAATTAAAAAATTTAATGTAAAAAATTTTGCAACATAGAATTTTAAATTTTCCTTATACTAAATACTACATTTTTTTTTTCTTTTTTATGAATACGACTATTAAATTGTTTCTGTTTTCAGTGTTAGTGGACCTTCAATTTTGCTATTAGACCTGGAGGCGTAAGTATAGACAATCACCTAATCGAGTTCTAAAATTAGTTAAAACTCGATTCGCATATTAAAACGCAATCGGTCTGCCAAGTCATATTTCGATGGAAAACACCTGAAATTCGATGTTAGCGGTTGAGTCGTAGGTTTATCATCGTGTTTTCCTGCACCCAAAGGTTATCAAATCATGGAGGGTGGGGTGTAGGAAACCACAAATAGTAAACATACGAGTCAACTGCTAAAATCGGATTTCAGGTGTTTTCCACCAAGATATAACTTGCAGACATCTACTGCATAAGTGTTATCATATATTATTTATCGAAAAGCGTTTTTTATTTTTCTTGTTGAAAATCTTCAACAATAGAATTTTTTTTTTTCATCTGAAATCTTTATCTGTATTTACACTATCTTTTTCTAGATTTAGAATTGTTTGTTTGTCTGGCTCGTAACTAAAATAAATTTTAAAGTATTTAGTTCATCCTAAAATGTCCACAGACTTTTTGAAACGTTTTCCCCAAGGATTTTTTTTTTCCTTATTGTACGGGGGGGGGGGGGATGAAGATATGATTATATTAATCTACACTTTTATCTCTCTAACTCCAACCTAGACCCACGTGTGATTACCCATTCTCCGATTATCTGTGATTTGTATTTATTTATTTATTTTTTTTTTTTTTAATACTAACTCGTGTATTAGTCGATATTCTATTTTAAGGTTCCTAGCATCATGGAAATTCAGGGAATGTCTGGGAAAGTCATAGAATTCAAATTAATCAGGGAAATTTCAAAATACTCAGGGAAAGTCTGGGAATTTAGAAAAAGATTCAAAAAAGTCGTGTAAAAGTCTGAAAGAAAAAGAAATGAAAAATGACTCTAAATTCAACAAATATTCTCAGAGGGAAAAAAAAATCACAAAATTCAGCAAACAATCGCAAAACGAAAAAAAAAAAAAAAAAAAAGCATAAAAAACATAAGTTTTGACAAACGACAGTGAAAATAAGTAGCACATTTTATTGTATTCCCATTTTTTCAGAGAAATTTTTGTGATTTGGTCATAGAAAATCAGGGAATTTACCTGTCATGTTTTGCTGGGAACCCTGTATTTTCAACCCCCGATTTTTGTCTAATTTTTTTTTTTTTTTTTTTTTTATACGCGGTATTTCTTAAAAATATGTATGTGGTATTTCTTAAAAATTTCCCCTTCCCTCGCAAAATGAGAACTTAAAAAAGTATAAACTTGCGTCGATTGCTATGATGACAACGAAAAAAGAATGTAGTTTTAAAAAAAAGATAAGAGAAGCTTGATTATTATTATTTTTTAAATTATGTTTTTTTAGAAAGCTAATTTAAACGCTACAAAAAAAAAAAAGGGTCATTAAACTTTAATAGCATTCATATATTCTTCCGGCTTAGTTATGAAAAGTAATTTAAGAGTAGAATTAACCTTTTTTTAAGTGTCTCATTACTAGTTTTAGTCGAATGAGTTGAATTGAGTTGTAAGTAGTCTGCTATTCAAGCACAACGTGAGTAGTGGCACCCTGCGGTGTTTCCAAGCGGGAAGTAGCAGACGATTATTTACAAAGCAAAGATGATATTTATCTTGGAACTTTTTCATTTTTCAGATTTTATTTTAAGAGAAATCCGTTGTTTTTGGTTCGGGAAAAGTCTATTAAATACATGTACCACTAGCTTTTTTACGCGTGCTATATGATTAAACAGTTTTTCCCAATTTTATCCATGTTATAAGAAGATTATGACATATGAATATGTCATATGATCTTCATATGTTATATGATGATCTATGATTAAGAAACCATTATTATTATTTTTTTTTTTCTTTTTCAATGAGTGCAAGATTTGATATGGAATTAATTATACATTCCACTTTCAAAGTTTCCCCCTGAGATTTGTAAAGTTTCTAAAAGTTTCTATGAACTTTATTATAGCAGAGGGAGAGGAGTCTAAACTATGGACAAAATTGATAGATGGAAATGCGGTATGCTGTAATATAGGCTTTCCATATGATATGCGTTATCGTTCAAATTTAAATACCCTCATTCGGTCCAAACAAAACAATCATGTGGAACAGGGGTCGAATTCTTCGACAACAGACGTGCATTTTTTCTCTAAATGAAAATGATCTGATTTTATTTAAACATTCTTAAGTAGCATTTAATTGTATTTTGAATTAAAAACTATATTATTATTATTATTATAATTATCATTATAATTTTTTTTTTTTTCTTCAAAAACAGGTGGTTGTGTTTGGGCCAAATGTAGCGCATTTTATGGTTGTATTTTTGGCTTCATCTCCAGCCTCTATATTTCATCTCCATTATTATTATTATTATTTACTTTATCAGATTAAACAAAACCAAAAAGTTACAAATATTGCAGAAAATCCTGTAAATTCAAATTTAATTAATCCTTCTAAATCCTGCAAAAATATATTAAAGATAATATAAATCTTTTAATTTAGTTTAAACAATTTGCGTAAAATGCTTTAGAATATAAAATTTTCATGAATTCATAATTCAGTAGATAAAGGGTTAAAAGATAAAAAAAAAAAAAAAAAAAAAAAAAAAAAAAAAAAAAAAAAAAAAAAAGCCAGGGTATTGCCAGAGAGAAATGGCTTTTTTAATTCTAAAAAGTATATTTACGATTTTGAATTTTTAAGAGCACATTTCAGATTTTTAAAAAAATACTAATTCTTTCTTTTTTTCTTTTCTTTTTTCTTTTTTCTTTCTTTCTTTCTTTCTTTTTTTTTTTTTTTTTTTTTTTTTTTTTTTATTTAAAGCTTTTTGAAACAACGCCGAGTTAGTTTTTACAATGCAAGCAAATATTTTGAAACAAAAAGGAGAAAGAACACTCATTTATTTATTTATTTTTACTGACATACAAAAAGATGCAATTTTTTCGATGAGGGGAAAAGTTTTCTAATATTTTGATTGAGAGGCAAGAGGCGCAAGAGGGTGCCATTATGTAACCCTACGGGCAGATTGGGAGAAGTAGCCGTCTGAAGGGGACTTTGTGTCCTTTTTCTCCCTATTTTTAAATATGTATGCATATTTGAATATCATTGAGTGTATATATGTGTTACAGTTTATTTTAATAGGTACATAATGAAAGAAAACACAAGAAAAATCGGACGATTTTACGGACATTCGTAATCGGGATGCCAGTACAATTTACTGTTTTTTTAACAGAAAAATTCCTGTAAATTCTGGAAAGTTTTCCAGTTTTACCTGGAATTTACGGGAATTTTTTCGTTAAAAAACAGTAAATTATACTGTCATTCTGATTACCAGTACAAATTCCGTATTCTTTTTTTAATTATTGTCAGGGGTGGGGAAATACATCATTTTGCTCGCCAGTGGCGAGTGGATTTTCTCACAAGGCGAGTGCATTTTTAGTTTTTGAAAAACAGTAAGGCAATAGGCACATTATCAGAAACACTTTTTTAATCTGGATATTTTAACTTTCCAAATTATTACAGTGTAAATATGGTACTAAGTTCTATCTAATATTAATCTTACCTCTGTTATATATATTTCTTAATATTATAGAAAAAAGAATTATGAAAATGCATTGTAGTAATAGGAATTTTCTCTGTAATCATATGCGATTTTCTCATAACTATTTTCAACTGTGTGTGTGTTGCATCTTGTGGGCTGGTGAAATAAATCCTTGGCTGGTAAGAATTTGGAAAAATTCCCCACCCTTGATTATTGTTATTATTAGTGTAATAGTAGATTTTTTTCCCCCATAATTATATTAAAATATAAAATGTAGATTAAATGTAGTTAAAATGCTCTGGATTTCGGGTTGACATTTTTTTTTTTTTTTACTGGGTTCGGGATTTACCAGGAATATTGCACAACTCAACTCTTTCACTGCTGCTATAACTCAGTTTCATAACACAAGCCGAACATGAAAAAATAGCTTTTGAGAAATGGCATCGAGTTCTCTACATCTCAAATATCGCCTCCTATTACCATCTATCTGGCAAATCTACTTTGGTTGTTATCCCATTATTCCACCCATTCATTCCATCCAAATGGAATATTGTTCTAACTCTAAAGAAAAAAAAAATTAAAAAAAAAAAAATGAAAGATGAGTCATTTTCTACTCCATTGTTTTTCTTTCCTGTGATGTGAAGCACAGTTACCGTTTTTCAATCTCCTTTCATCTTGATTGGACTTTGCTTTTGTTTCCACTTTACGCTGTGATTTCTTTCCCAGTGTTATTTACAGTTTTCGTAAATATCATAATATTTTCTGAAATATGAAAAATATCCCACATTTTCAAAATTGTCAACTTATTCATAATTATTAATATTTTTAGGTATAAATTAGAAATTCTACGCATTTTATTTAGCATGAAAACTCAATAAAACAATATTCTAAATAGTTTTTTTTTAAACTTATGTAACAAAATTGAAGATGAACCAATTAAAACGAACACAGTTTGCTCTTTATATTCATAAAAAAAAAAAAAAAAAAAAAAAAAAAAAAAAAAAATGGTATTAATTAAGTTTCCAGAAAATTTTGCGTTTTACACAACAATATTATATAGAAAATAACTTTGTATTTTATATATCAAGATATATATCCATTGATATATATCACCGAAATCTGGTTATGTATACGGTTTTAAAGGTAGGAATTTTTCCAATATTTTTATGTTATAGGTTTAGGGGTTTTGTATATCTTATTTTTCGCCTTTAGTCATATTTATTCATATCTGATTTTAGAAAAGCAGATATTTGTTTAGGAAAAAATTGGATCCTTTAAAAGAGGAACCTTTGCAAAAATTTCCATCTTAAAACATGATCCTTCACAAATATTTTCAGCTTAAAACAAGACCTTTCACCAAATTGGTAGTCTTTACCTACAGATTTAGAAATGATTTATTTATTTTTATTTTTGTATGTAGTATAAATAAATAAATAATAATACATAATTAATTTTAACCCTTTCGGTTGTGATTTTTTTTTCTCAATTTTTGGAGAAAAATTACTTTAATGATGACAAAACTCAAAATAGCTATCGAAATCATATAAGTTACGGTTTAATGAAATTTAACGAATATTTTCTTTACAGAAACTTAACAAATGTAATTACTATGCTTCTTTTTCCTATAACAATAGTCTATGGAAGAGTTTTTTTTTTTTTTTTTTTTTTTTTAAGATGTTTGAAAAATGTTGTATTACAACCAGATTTAACAAACAAAAAAATTTAGTAGCATTTTGTTATCTTTTATCATAAATTACAAATTTCGAAAAGGGGTCCCTAATTTAAATTTAAACAGTGAGGCATATGTTTGAATAAAAAGAAACGCCAATAATTTGCTAATATAATTAAGAAAACATTTATGTTATTATCATTATTATTACTTAATGCTGAAACATAAGTGGTTATACAAAAGTGATTATGATTATACATAAATATGATTATGATATTTTTACGTACCTGCAAAGCGTTATGTATAGTTTAGAACATTTTTAAAAGAACGGAACACATTTGTTGCCGTCAGAACAGAAAAAGTTTATCATCATTAATTTTACATTAAGGTTTTTCTTAACCTTTTTTCTACATTCCGTAGAAATGTTTTTAAGTGTTAATTCAATGATTTTTATGAATTGTTGAATATTATATCTTTATTATAGAATGATTCTTTACAGATAAGTTATAAATTCCTATTGCCTTCAGATATGATTAAAAAATAAAATTCTTCCAATTACTTGTATTGGCCGAGTACTGAGTATATACCGATTACTCAGTGTGGTTCTATATAACATAACTTCTTATAATATAATAAAATAAAAATATTCTAATTTGATTAACGAAGGGCAGTGCATTGCACTTTTCTATGAAAAATTTCAAACAACAATGACATTTTTAAAGAGATATTCTCAATGTACAATTATACGTGGATATGATTTTTATTATATTTATCAATGAATACTTTAGTACGAGAGATTGTTTTAAATAATGAATATTCCATCAACATTTAATTCATTCTAAAAGAAAAATCTCAGCTTTTATTTATCTAATGAATCGTGCCATTTCAGTATCTCCATTTTGAATGATATAAATATATATGATTTCAAAACCTGTTGCCACTATTTAAGGTATAAAAGTGTATATGTTATTTTATCCTTAATAAAAGATTGCGTCATAGATGTTGTTAGGTAACATTATTCCTCATAGCCTATTATTTCGTGATTTTAATTATTGCTTGTTAGAGTGTTGTTTCTGCATTTATTTGGTCTTTTTGCTTCTTGGTTGCATTTGTTTTTTAGCATGCTTAGTTTCTACTCTCTGTTAATCGTGGCAAGTTTCCTATTAAGGGGAAATGAAGTTTAATAACATACACAAATGGAATGCACTGATTTAAAACTGGTGCCGTATAGCTAACTTTACACGATTTCTGCGCATGATTTCCAGTATTGCAGCTTCGTGCTTATATTTTCGAAAATATTTAAAAGAGGCAAAATTTTGACATACACATATCCAATATTTCCAAAATAGCCAACTTATTGCTGATTATAAACCTTTTCAGATTTAATATAAAAACATATTGCACTAAATTTAAAATTATAAAATAAACAATATATATATATATATATATATATTTTACAATTGCAAGACAAAAATGAAGATCAATTGAAAATAAAACACATAAAACTTATTTTCTATATCCTTGCCTCCTCCCCCCCCCCCCCCCCCCAAAAAAAAAAAAAAAAAAAAATCTTGTACGATTTAGTTTAAGGGTGTATTTTGATTCAAACAGCTTATTTTAGGAATTAATTTTAAATTCATTTTTATCCTCATATACATCAAACTGGCAAATTGTCTTATTTAGAAAGTACACAAGGTGCCGTGACTTTCAATTCATTGATAAATACAAAAAATATCGCAAAAAATTCAATCAAAAACGACATTTTGAACTAATATTTCCGATGCGGAAGATTTGTGAACGGAAAAAATGGTCATACTGAGAAGATAAATGTTTATAAATCAAATTTTAATGAATTGAGCGTAAAAAGACATCACACGGCACCTCATAAGTCTCTTCAAAAATTCCCTCAGGAAGTTTCATGTTTCTAATTTTAAAAATGTGTCTGAAATTGTATTGGAAAATTTCGAGCTGTTGTAGATGGAAAAGCGTTTTTTCGAATACACCCTTAAAGAAATTTTATGTTTTATACAACAGTGTTTTAAACACAATTTGTTTCTAATAGCAAAATTTGAACATACATGTCAGCTTATCTGCTTTTTCCCACTGGCTAATCTCTTGTGCAGTTTAAACTGAACTAAGCCGAAATCAAGAAAAAGATTATTTCTAATGAAATTGTAATCATTATCTAAATTCGACAATTTATCTTCCCATGACTGTTTAAGTAAATATTATCCACACCGTTTTTGTTTGTTTGTGCAAATGAAATAGGTTGATTTCAATAGCTAGCTTAATTCGCTAGATACATTCTCTTAAAATTGCATTTAAACACTCAGTTTTTTGATTAAGGGGCTACATTGGCCAAATGAAAAGTCCTGTTCGCTAAAGCTTATCTTATGGAAAAAATTTATAAAGATATCTCGGTTACATTTCAATATTTTTAAATAATTCTTTTTTGTATTGGATAGCTGAGATTGATCTGAATGCAGGCAGTTTTTTATTTTTTCGATTTTGATTATAGATATTTTTTTTTTATGAGGATGTTTACGCTTTCCAAACCGGTATTGAAAATGAAAGCGTACTCGTAAAAAATATCTGTAAACAAATTTTAAAAAAGTAAAAAACGGTCTGCAATATCTTCATAAATTTCTTCCTTAGGATTAGTATTAACAAACGGATCTTTACATTTGAATGAAGCAGCCTCTTAAGATATTTTTAATAATTTATTAATTATTTTGTATAATTTAAATAATTCCTTATAATTTTATAATTATTATTTCGACTCAACAATTAATTTTAAACAGAGAAAATAATAATAAACTCCTGTTGCACTTAAAGCTATAATAGTATTTGCGGAATTCAAAATTAAACGTTTCAGAAATTCCTACTTCATGAAACAGGTTTAATGCAAATACCAAATCATTCTAAACTCGCCGTGAAATGTGACTGCAGTTTCGCTTTTCATATCACTGATCAAAAACCTGTTGTCAAGAGTACATTTCTTCAAAATTCCTGGCTCCAGACGTTCTATTCAAATCTCCTTCCAAATCCATCTATTCTGTTATCTTCCCCCGTACGTTATTATTACAGATTTCTCTTCCCCCTGTTTTTTCTTCTTTTTTATTTAGTTTTACTTCCCCTGCTTCTTGCACGTGAATAGTTTCGTTGTCAGGTCTGCGTTTCTGGGAAGTCACGTGACCCTGAAGCAGTTTTGGGCGTAATTTTTGTATTTTCTTGGCAATATCTGTTGCTGTTTCTTTGGGGGTGTGTGAGGGATGGTAAAAGGGGATAGGGAGAGAAAAAAGAGGCTTGTCAACGTATGGGAGGTTCTGATTCGTTGCCCCCTTGATCTTGATTTGTTTTTTGGAATCTGAAAATGTGTTTTTAGGTCTAGGGCGATTTTAGAAGTTCAACGACATTTTATTGCGAAAGTATGTAAACAAATAAAAAATACCTGAACACTGCATGTTGCCAATGTTTGTATTCCTTGATTTAAGATTATAATAGAATAATATTGCAATTTAACTGAGAAAATGAAGTTAAAAATGATGTATTATATCGAGCAGGATTTGGGTGTAACTTTTGTATAACTGCAAAACTTTCGTGTTTCCTTTTTTTTTTTTCTTTCTTTCTTTTCTTTTTTCTTTCTTTCTTTTTTCCTTTTTTTTTCTTTTTTTTTTGTCTTAATTAAAATATGTTTAGAATCATGAATTTTATGTTTTTTTTTTTTTTTTTTGTAAAGCACGCATTTGATTTCATTTATAAAGTAAAATTCGTGATTCAGAATATTTATTTGGCTGGAAAATTCCTGGTAGGTCAGCAGACTATGTTTTAGTAACTTTTCTTTGCAACGTGAGTTACAGACTTGTTTGAGAACCATTTATTTTTTTTCTTTCTTTGAGAAGAGGGTGGGTAAAGGGATTAGGAATAGAAAACGAGGTTTATACGGGGTTCAGTTCGTTTTTCTCAATATCTTTAATATATTTTTGTGTTTCTAAGAATAGGGAGAGTTTGTTTAAATGAATACAAACAAATCAGAAATGCTCGAATTGAACGTTAGCTTATTATGTAGATAAGTGTAAGCAATTAATAAATGCTTGAATTTACCGTTATTTTATTAAGAAAGTAGGTGTAAACCATTAAAAAATGCCTAAATTTAACTTAATTTTATTACGAGAGTGAATGTAAACAAATGAAAAATGCTTAAATTCAACAAATTAGTAAAAAAAAAATTAACCCATAAATAGATAGAAGTTATTTTTCTTTAAATTTATGTTACAGGAAAAAAATATATTGAACACTCGGAAAATTTATAGATGGATTTTTTAGATTTTTAAAGAATATAAAAACTTAGTGATAAATCATTTAGAATGTTATGATTGCCTTGCGTTTCCCCTTTCAAAGTTGTTTTTAGATATTACAAGACAATTTTTAGGCATCTTCGTCTTGCAAAAACGAATGTTTATTACTTATTTATTTGTTTATTTATTGGCTATAACTGTCACAATTTAAAAATAAAAATATTAGCTCCTGTTATTATATAAAGATTGTGTCATTATTAATTATATCTCAATTGTCCTCTCTTATTTAAATTTTTGTACGCTTATGAGGTACATTTTTCTGCCGGCTTTTAGTAATGCTACCACCTATATCTATTCTATCGTCTGTTACAATTCTAAAGAAGCTACAAAAAATAGTGGCTCTAAACCGGTTGTCTAGTACAAGTTTCGGGATAATGCTATTTCAGGAAGGGTGTGTCATCTGTCTATAGGTCCAAGCGAAGCCACGCCTACAGGCATGAGTGTATATTTTAATGTTTATTTATTTATGGCTTATCTGGGAAATTTTTCAGTGAAGGTCCTTTGGAGGTTAGTGGTTTGGTTTGGTTCCAATCCTCTGGTGCTGGAGGGGTCCGTCTGAGGTCTCGGCCTGTGCGAAAGATGGCCGAAGTGCCACGAAGCCAGCCAGCCTTCAGAGGGTAATATATTTTCTTATAACTAAAGATTTGTTAATGCCAGGAAATATATTTTCAGATCGGTAGTGCGTTTTTTTTTTATTTCGAACTCAGTGTGAAAATTCAATCTATATAATATTTATATGCGACTTTACGGGAAATTCTGATTTATAGAACACTAATTGCAAAAATTACATTTGTTAATTCGATCTGATTTTTTTCCCGGGTAAATTACATTTTGGGGGATGTCTATAAATGATGTCACACTTTTTTCCAATATTTTTGACTCCCTTCCCCCCTTTTGTTTCAAAATATCACACTTTACCATATTAATATGTGAGTATGTGGAAGGGGGGGGGGGGGAACTGCCCCACATGCTCCTGCATTAGTTAGGTCCTGACTTTAATTAATTTTGTCTTTGATATAATCTGGTCATTTATCTTGTCATTTATCTCATCAAGGTGAACAAGCAACTAATCTAGCAAACCTTCGGAAACCAAAAAAGGAATTTTTTTTTTTTTTTTTTTTTTTTTTTTTTTTTTTTTAATGAAATTTTCTGTATAAATACACACACAGATATACATATATATTGCTACATGACGTCAATCTCTATATTTTAAGCTATGAATCAGTTGCATTGTCTGAGCAGAACAATGTTGTCTGGAGTGAAAAAAGTAGTTTACATTTTTCTTCTATAAGGCTAACAAAGATGCTTAACATTGCTTTAGGCAAAGAAAGTTGCGAGTTTTTTCAGGGTGGAGGAATATTTTGTAAACGAAAAATGTTACTTTGCCAAAGAAAATAAAATGGTCAAAAATAACATTTTGTAAAGAAAGATGTAATCTAGTTATTTAAATTCGAACATGTTAATAATTTTTTTTTAAGTCCATCTTCATGTGCGTAACCAGGGGGGGGGGGATGCCCTGGTTGCTCGGGCATCCCCTCGCTTGCGCAGACCCATTCACAATTATTTAAAAAAAGTGCGTTTGGACCCTTTTTAAAAGAAATATCACACAATTATACACAATAAGAAAAAAACCCTGTCTAAAACGGAAATTAAACCTGTTTTATAGGCTTCCGTTTTAGAAGATTTTACTATATAAGATATTGTTTGTACCCAGCATGTTCAGGTTAAAAATTCTGGGCACCCACCCGTTCAAAAGGCTGGTTACGCCTATGATCTACTAAAGTTTTTATTTCTAATGGATCTTTTCTGTTTTCAAATTACACATTTTAACACATAACAATATAAAAATAGTTAATAAAGGATACTTTTATGAAATGGAACTTTTGGGAGTGAGTCTTTTTTATCAAGGGTGTTCTTAAATCAAAAAGTGCAACTTTGTGACATAAGTTTTAATTTATTTTTGTTCGGAAATGCATGAAACGCAAGTGTTGTTATTACGAAACTATCTAATCACACTTATTTTTATTTTTTTTTTTCCAAACGCAATAGATCTTTTAGAATAAGTCGTTTTGAACCGCATTTACCGATGAAAGCAGAAAAATCAGTCTTACAAATAGAGAAAAACGCTTGATCACATGACCGATATCATTTATTATTCAGTCGTTAATTTGATTATTAAAAATGGAAAGCAAAGTTCTATTCGAAATCGCTTCCATAGTGAGGCCTTCCAATTTTATATCTTTCCATTAAAAAATGAATTTGTAAATGTGTCAAAATGTTTTTCGGTTGTTGAGAACAGTTTTAAAAGGATTTTATGAAGGCGACAGTTTTATTAGGAGGGATTCGCTAAAACATCGAACGGGGACTGTGTCCTATCCTCTTCAGACCTGAGGTACACAAATGTGTACCTCCATTCTTTTCCTCATAAAAACTAAACTGTTCGAATTTTTTGCACTTTTACTTTACTTCTATACAGCTGAATGCGTTTTTGCTTTAAAACAAAACCAATAAATGTCAGCACTAATGAATATTACCTCATAAAATAAATATTATTTTCATCCGAGTCTCGGAAATACCTTCAAGACATTGAGGCCAAGAAAGTAAGAAATATTCATGATTATTTAACTTAAATGCTTTACAATAAAAAATTTTGAGGATTTGCTGATCTTTTACTTGTTTAAAGACCTTAATTTTGTTATTGCGTAAATTTATATTATTGACAGTTACTTTTATATCCATATTTATAAACCTAAATTAGCAGTCCCCTAAAGTACTGATTTCATAAAAATGACTCTTTCTATCATCTATGGTGTCTTTTCGATCATGCAAAAGCAATAAATATGTATTTGTGCAGTTATTTTATGCTCAGGTCTGAAGAGGACTCGCATTTTACCTGGATCAACTCCTGGAATTTATCCGATACATTCAAAATAGTCATTTTATTGATTGTAAATACTTTCAGACCTAACATAAATTAGAAACTAAATAATATCCCACTTTGGTTGAAAATTTAATAAAATAATATTCTAAATTCCCTTTTCGTTACATAACAAAATTGCAGAACGATCAAATGAAAACAGTTGCTTTTTACACTCAAATAATTTGGTATCAAAAATAAAGAACTTTTTCTTTTTAATTTTGTAAAACAAAACTTTAAATACAAAATCATTTGTCTTGATTGAAAAAATTACGCACATGTAGTAAGCTGAACCACTCGTTGATGTATCATCAAACCTAGCCAAATTCTATTCAATTTGAAAATGCTTTATTATTCAGCGCTAGTCATCCAAGTTTTGTGTTATTTCGACAAGTTTATTTTTTCAAATTCACGTAAATCTAAAAAAATTTAAAAATAAATAAATAAATAAATAAATAAAATGAATAAAAATAAAAAATGTGAAAAATTCTAGTTTTGATTATTATTATTATTATTTTGTTTCATCATACAATTTCTACTTATTTTTCCTTTCATCTTCATATTATATTTTGAAATTTTGAAAGTTCAGAATAAAACATTTTTATTAGCTATCTTTAAATTAGAATTTTTATTATTTTTTAATTTTTGCATTAACAATTTACAAATTGTCTTCGGAAAAACGCTTTTCCATCTTCAACAGCTCGAAAATTTCCGATACAATTTCAGACGCATTTTTTAAAGTAGAAACATGAAACTTCCTGAGGGGATTTTTGAAGAGACATATAACGTGCCGTGTGATGTCATTTGTCGCTAAATTCATTAGAATTTGATTTATGAACAATTATCTTATCAGTATGACCCTTTTTTCCGTTCACAAATCTTCCGCATCGGAAATATTGGTTCAAAATGCCGTTTTTGATTGCATTTTTTGCGATATTTTCTGTATTTATCAATGAATTGAAAGTCACGGCACCTTGAGTACTTTCTAAATAAGACAATTTGCCAGTTTGATGTATTTGAGGGCAAAAATGAATTTAAAATTAAATCCTAAAATAAGCAGTTTGAATCGAAATACACCCTTAAGGCAAAATAAAAGCTTTCTTTAAACTGTCCCAACCGCCCCCTTACTTTCTTGCTTTGTACCAATCGTCATGAATCAGATTCTTTGTTAAAACGGAACAATAATGACTTCCGACATAAAAAATAAAATAAAATAAAATAAAGCTTTTGTTTTTCTTCCAAACGGCTGGCTGTCAAAGGAGTTTAGCATTGCTCCTTGCTATAACAAAGTTGTCGGTCTTACGTCTACTTCTTGTCTAGGGCTGATGTCTTTTATTGTTTCTTTCAAAGGCTGTTTTATTTTTTTTTCTCAGCGCTCTTGTCATTCAGGTTTTCAATTTTCTCCTAAGTTAATCCATTGGATTTGAAGAAATCTCAAAATATTTTCTCTAACGTTCATTTTCTTTAAATGTGTTTCATCGTGCAATTTTTTGGTGGTTTCCACTTTAATTCCGTTTTATCCCCTCACCATACATTTAACCTCTTCAGACCTGAGCGTAAAATAACTCCACAAATATATATTTATTGCTTTTGCAAAATCAAAATGACACCATAGATGACAGAAAAAGTCATTTTTATGAAATCAGTACTTTAGGGGGCTGGTAATTTAGGTTTACAAATATGGATATAAAAGTACTAACCCCCTTAAAACACCAGCTTAACTATCAGTAATATAAATTTATGCAATAGCAAAATTAAGATCTTTAAACGAGTAAATGATCTGCAAATCCTCACCATGTTTTATTGTAAAGCATTTGAGTAAAATAAAAATGAATATTTCTTACTTTCTTGGCCACAATGTCTTGAAGATGTTTTCGAAACTCAGATGAAAATAAGAATTTTTTTATGAGGTAATATTCATCAGTGCTGACATTTATTGGTTTTGTTTGAGAGCAAAAAACATTCAGCTGTATAGAAGTAAAGTAAAAATGCAAAAAATTCGAACAGTGTAGTTTTTATGAGGAAAAAAATGAAGGTACACATTTGTGTACCTCAGGTCGGAAGAGGTTAATGATAGTTTAAGCTTTAAAAATCGGCTAATGTTAATATATAATTTGATTCATAAGTTATTATGGTTAAATGAATGGTTTTAAAGGATATTCACATTTGAACTTGAAAATAATATTAAAAGCGGTATATTAGGGGGGAATGGAAGGGGCGGGGTATTTCAACATAAGTTTTTCTTCCTTCTTTCTTTTCTTTTTTTTTTTTTTTTTGCAAAACGCAGATTATTAATATTGATATTGTTATTTTCCTTGCACGAATCGCCAAAGAAGTATCAGGCTATAAATCAATCGCATTGTCAAATAATCGCGTGCAAAGGGTTAATAAGACATTGTGTAAAACGTATAATAAGACATTGTGTAAAACATGATATTGTATCACGCTCACTTCGAAAGGAGGTCACAAAATTGCAACAACGCCTTGGTTCGTGTCGCTGTTTCCTAGATAAATTTTTAAATTTTTTTGTAATTACAAAACATTTTTGGGGGGACGGGGGGAGGGTTATTATTGACAGTTTTTGGATGATTTTATGTGATACATAACCAAACTTCCCCAATGAGCACTCACAAAGTGAAGTTTGTGCTACACTAGATTAATTTTAACACAATTATTCTAATTGGTAAATAAATCGTGAGAGTTGAAATTTTCAAACTGGACGAAAAATGTCCGGGACGGGATTCGAGCCAGCGATCTCTTTCTCTTTCTTGAAGCTGCCAATGCTCTGCCAACAGAGATATCCCGAACAAATGTGATCGATCTTTCAGATTCGTCCTGGATAAAAAAGGTATTCGCGATTCCAGTTAGTATCTGATAAAAATTTGATCCTGATTAGTTTTTGGTGTACATCAACCAACACGTGGCGCTGTTATGCAAATAATTTTTATTATTTTTTTTTATATATAAGATTTTGCAATAGCTATATCTCAAAAATTAATGCACACATTTTCACCAAACTTCGATTCAATTATAAGTAGCCATGAGGTGTTGCTGACTAGGTTTTGGTTTAAACCCCCTCACCGTGGCACTGCTATGCTGCATTTTTCAGGAAGTATTAAGATGCATAAGATAGTAGAAAATTTTCGGATTGCCACATCTGACTAATTTTTAGCTCACAGGCTATCATAGCCTGAGAGCTTATGTGCCCGTCCGTTCTGTATGTACGTTCGTATGTTCGTGCGTAACGCGATAACTCATGATAAAAATATCGGATCCACTTGAAATTTTGTATATAGGTATATCCCGATAAGGCGCTTCCCTGATTAGTTTTTGGAGTTCATTCGATATGTATAAGAGGGGGAACGGGGGGCTCATGCCCCTCCCCTTAATTGATATAAACGGAATTTTCATGCAGAATTAACAGTTTTCGTTCAAAATTTAGATATAGGATCATTCTGATGAGGCGATTCCGTGACTGTCATTAGGTGTTCATTGAATAAGTATAAACAGGGGGAACGGGAGGGGGGGGGCTCATGCCCCTCCCCTTAATTGATATAAACGGGATTTTCATGCAGAATTAACAGTTTTCGTTCAAAATTTAGATATAGGATCATTCTGATGAGGCGATTCCGTGACTATCATTAGGTGTTCATTGAATAAGTATAAACAGGGGGAACGGGAGGGGGGGCTCATGCCCCTCCCCTTAATTGATATAAACGGGATTTTCATGCAGAATTAACAGTTTTCATTCAAAATTTAGATATAACATCATTCTGATGAGGCGTGTCCGTGGCTGTTATTAGGTGTTCGTTGAATAAGTATAAACAGGGGGAACGGGGGTTCTAATGCCCCTCCCCTTAACTTGTATAAATGGATTTTTCAAGCAGAATTGTCACATTTCGTTCAAATCTCTGAATAGTTTTGGAAGTTTAATGGTTAAGTATAAAAGAGGGGAATAACTCCTCTTAAATTATATAAATGCTAAATGGGTTTTTATTAAGAATTATCCGATTTGCTCTGAATTTTGGATATAGATTTTTTTTATGATAAAGTTTGTCCTTGATAGTTTAGGAGGTTCAATGATTAAGTATAAAAAAGGAGAAAGGGGAGAGCTGTTTCCCCTACTTAATTTGTTTTTCGAACAGAATTAACCCTTGAAAGTATAAGGCTGTAATGTAAAATTAGTATGCGTAGCCTGTGAGCTCAATGCCATCAGTTTAACTGGGCAATATTCTTTTTATTAGATATATGCTTCGCCACGTGTGGAAACGTTACAACTAGCCAGCGACATTGAAAATCATGGAAAATCTAAGAATTTCAAAATAGTCATGGAAATTTACAGGGCCCGACTTAGACAGTGGGGGGCCCTGGGGCAAACACTTTTAGGGGGGGCCCCCTTCTATCTTAAAATTTTTCGTAATTTATACTCAAGTGACTAAAACTGAAGTTCATAACTACTATATGTGTACGTAAATTTCGTACAAAGTACAATTCACATCTATATACATAAAAGCAGAAGAAAGACAACTTTAAAAAATTTATAGAATACAGGTTTTTTTTTCGATTACAGAAATATGAGGATAAATGTGTGGCCTTAAGAAGGCATTGGGTACGGAAACAGAGGGGTTAGGAGAAGAAAGACCCTTAAAATTGATTAAAAAAAAAAAAGAATTTTAGTCACTTTTCACCATTTTTTTTATCATTTGACACTCCTTTAACGAAAAATTTATCTGTCCTTGGGGGGCCCCCTTAAGTCGGGGGACCCGGGGCAATTGCCCTGCATGCCCCTGCCTTAGTCAGGCCCTGGAAATTTAAAAATATATAGGAAAAGGCAAAGGGATTTAGAAATATATTCTCTAAGAAGTCTTGGAAAAGTCGAGGGTGAAAAGGGGAAAATTCATCAAAATCGCTAAATTTGTCATAAAAAAAAAAAAGAAATTTTAAAAGTGATCGCAGAAAAAATCGCTAATTTTGTCAAACCAAATGAGAATAAATAACGAATTTTCTCGTATGTCCGTTTAGATTTTGTCAAGAAAAGTCATGGAAATTATCAGACATGTTTTGCTGATAAATCCTGCATTATAAGGGTCAAATTCTATATACTGTTTACTTTTTTAAGAAATTAAGAAAACACATATGTGAAATTTAATAAATATCTAAACTTTAAAATTAAATATTTGCCTAAAAAAGAATACAGTAGACTCCCTCAAATCCGCAAACCAGAAATCCGCAACTCTCTAAAATCCGCACATATTTTATGGATGTAAACAAGGAAACTTTCAGTTTAGATATTGGGACAAAATTTGATTTTTTTTAGTTTTGTATCAATTTTTTAATTTGTAATTTTCTTAATAATACTCTATTCATGTTTTTTCATGAAGGAAGAATAATTTAAAAAAAAATTCAAAATATTGCTGATATCACTGGTAATCACAGTCTTCTTACAAATATATTTATGCATTAATCAAGCATTTTTTTTTTTTTTTTTTGTTATTAAGCGTGGCTAAACTTGAAAAAAAAAATCATTATTTTATGATTTTGATGTGAATTAATAATGTGCTTTTATGAGGTAAATTTGTTGAATAATTTTGGAAAAATACATTTAATATTTATAATGAATATTTAATCATACACTATTGATTATTAACTTGACCTTTGCTATTAGTACTTTAATCATTTTTAAAATTATCTAAATTTTTATTATTTTAGTTTATTACTTATTTTAATATTTTATTATATTGTAAACATTCATTATAGTTCCGAATGCACTATTAATTGCACTCAAATTACTTTTTAAAAAATGTAAACAAAGCAATGACCAGAAATCCGCAAAATTCTAAAATCCGCACAACGTCTGGTCCCAAGCTATGCGGATTTGTGGGAGTCTACTGTATATAAAATAGCTACCACCAGCGTCTAGGTATCATCTCCCGTTACTTCCTCCTACGCTGTGCAAACTCATTGACTACCCGTTAGCAGGTGGAAGTACTACTTCCTTCAACGAGAACCGGTTGAATACATTTCTTTTTTAATATTTTATTGCTCACCTCATGCTGCTTTATTTGTTTGATGGATAGACTACCGCATTTTCTTGATTTTTTATCTCTTTTCTCCCCCCTTTTTTCTTTTTCTTTTTTTTTTGCCTATCATAGCAAGTTTTCTTTTCCCCTTTTTTTATACAGAACTTTTGTTATTCTGAATTAAATTAAAATATTATTAAAGATTTTCGGTGCTTTAAAATTATTTAATGTTATTTTTGAAACTGATTAAATTCATATTGCTAAGCGCAAAACTGATTTTTCGCTTGTCGGTTGTGTGTTGTAATGTCACTTGTTTAGCGTTTATTTTATGCTTGGATTTATAAAGAGGATAAGGAGTGGGTAATAAATAGTTCCATGAGTTAAAAGAACTTAAGATGAACACTTTAGTAACAACTCAAGCAATTTGATACCGTTAAAATAATATATGTGTGTCCTTTTTTTAATTTTTAATTTATTTTTTTCTCCTCATGTTGTACTACAACCAATCAGGGTAACTTTGGACTAAAAGAGAAAAAATAATCTGTTACGTCATTTGAGTTAATGGCAAAGTCTCAAAATATTCATAGCATCACTAGTGTGAGTTTGGCAGCTCATTGGAAAGACATTTGGAAACAATTTGGATCTGCTAGACAAAAATTCAATTAATAATACATGTCCATCAGAAACATTAACATCTTTTAACCAGTTTTGATCAGCTTTTAGGTAGCTTTCAGGATTTTTTTTTTTTTTTTTATTGTGGAGACGCAATAGTTTTTATCTCTAATGACATTTACGAAAAGGGGACTCTTGTCCAGCAGAACAGGAATCTTTCCTTCAAATAGGGTTGACTTCTTTATCTCCTGATCCGTTGTTCATCTCTCATCTTTCTATTGTGAATAAACCGCAGAAGGGAGGAATACGAAAGAATTTGTCGAATTCAGTTGACTGGACCAAAACAAACTTGTGACCGGAGCATAAAAGTAAGGAGACTAAATTTGAATCCAGCCGATTATATTGTATGAGAATTGGCATAGCATATCCGTAATGAGTATTTGCGCCATTAAGGGTGTATTTCGATTCAAACTGCTTATTTTCCGATTTACTTTTGAATTTATTATTGCTCTCAAGTACACCAAACTTTCAAAATCCCTTATTTGGAAAGTACACAAGGTGCCCTGATTGTCGATTCTTCGATAAATGCAGAAAATATTGCAAAAAAAGCAATCAAAAATGGCATTTCGAACCGATTTTTCCCAAGCGGGAGACCTGGAAACGAAAAAAAGGGTCATACTGATAAGGTAATTGTTTATAACTCAAATTCTAATCAATTGAGCGTAAAAAGACATCATGCGGCACCTCATACGTTCCTTCAAGAATCCCCCCAGCAAGTTTCATGTTTCTACTTTAAAAAATGTGTCTGAAATTGTATTGGGAAATTTCGAGGTGTTGAAGATGGAAAAGCGGTTTTTTCGAATACACCCGAAAAACTGTGTGTGTGCCCGCAGCCTTAGGCTGCGGGCACACACACAGTTTTTCGCACTAACTTCTTGCGCTATCTTTGATCTTTCGTTTCGGCGCTTTGATGTACAAATTGCACTTCTAGTGCACTGAATCTGAACTTCAAGAGAGGAATATCAGTTGACAGGTTTACGACCGAAGATGGGGTAGATAAAAGTTCCCCTTCCTTTGTCAAATCGGTAGGGTCAGTCCTTCAAAAACCATTTAACGAGGTTTCACCCTTGTTCAGGTCGAAAACAATGAGTGATTGATTGCTCTTTTAGTGTAATAAAAACTAGTGCTGTTCGTCTAGACCTTAAATCGAAACCAACCACATCCCCAACCAAACGACCAGCCCATTGTATCAGAAATTAAAATACCGCGCCCGCAACTTTATGGATATGTGCATCAACACCACTTATTGAAAATTCGAGTGGATGTACTCAAGATTTTTTTACTGCGGTAGATCATTGTTCGCGTGCTTCATGATTTATTGTATCAGCATCTATAGGCACCAGATTTCATCTGGTGACAAAGTAATATAAAACCGGGTTCTTTGTAACAGCAATGCCGACGACGCAGTTGGTCGGAATGGAGCAGATAAAGATGTCAGGGGCTACTATGTAATCCCGTATTTCGCAGGGGGTGGGAGTAGAGTCTCCATTATTGTAGTGAATACAATGTTTAATGTCAAAAGCAAATATTCAGCAAAACTCAAAATGTGCATAATAACAGTCCTCGGTATCTTTTA
Organism: Maratus speculifer; assembly: GCA_964019185.1. Taxonomy (NCBI): domain Eukaryota; kingdom Metazoa; phylum Arthropoda; class Arachnida; order Araneae; family Salticidae; genus Maratus; species Maratus speculifer. The sequence continues at coordinate 71,359,978 of OZ025303.1, forward strand.
ACTCGTTTAAAGCTTTTCTCAATTTCAAACTATATAGCTATTTTTTTACTCTTTAAGAGAAAAGGAAAAAAAAACAACTTTGCAAAATATTCTGGTGTTCATAGCGGTAAAACTATGTAATTAAACTATTTTATGAATTTCGATAAAAGTAGAATAATTGGCAGAAAATGCTGTCAAAGTTAACGGTTTGAACGGAATAACTTGAGACGACAATAATTTATAATTCCCGATGTAGAATCAAGAAAAGAATTAGAATTTTATTAACGGATCGCGAAATAAAAGTGAATCTTGCTACTCTTCTCAGAAAATGCAGTAAATGTTCCATTTCGTCAAAGGATTAGGGAAAAGATATGTTTTTTGTCAAAGAATCGTGGAGAAAATAGAAATTTCGCCAATCTTCGCAGAGAAATCGTTAACATCGTTTAAGGATCACGGACGATTTAAGAAATATACTAATTTTATCAAAGGATAGCAGAAAACCCTACAAATTTCGCGAAAGGATCGCGTGAAAAATCGCGAATTTCGTCAAAGCATCACGGGGAAAAACGCATAATGCGTAAAAGAATTGCTATAAAAACTTGAATTTCGTTAAAGGATCGCGAGAAAACGCGACTTTTCGTGAAAAAAGCATAAAATTCACCAAAGGATGATGATTTAGAAGCAAAAAAATTAGTCGCCATGCGGCGACTGGCGACCGTGAATCTGCACCTATAAATCATCGGTAATTAAAATTTCAATTTTTCAAGAAATTTACAAGATAAATCAATCTGATAAGAAAAAAAAACGAACTTCCTTATCATTTCGCGATTATATGTTTGCTATATATATATATATATATATACTATCTCATTTTTCTGGTATTTACAAGATTTTGTAGATCTTCGTAATTTTGTTTGTTCCCCATCTTATCATTTCTTCGAAATCTTTCTATTTATGTCACTCTTAATAGCAACGTCTATGTCCAAAACAATTTTCTTTGGCAAATCCATCGATTTTATCTTATACACATTCTTTCCATTCCATACGGGAAGACGGTAACAAATTTTCTGATGTCACTTACGTCACAAGAGTAACACTTTAGAATGTCTCTTTTGCTACAAAGCTTAAAATAAGTGAAAGATGGTGAAACCCTCACAGGGCCTCCATTGCACTGTTTCCTTTAAGATAAAAATAATTTTTATCTTTCAGTTATTCTGAATTCAAAACATTCAACAGGAAAGAAAAGAAAGACATGAAATTAGCTTGACTTGTGTTTGTTCCTTTTGATGGTTTACTCAGAGATACCGTATTAAATCAGATGAATGACTAATATCTGCAGATTGTAGTTCGCCAAAGAAATGACCCATAGATTGTCTTGTTTGCATGACTTATTCGTCCAGCATTTTTTAAAGGGACTTAGGTTTTTAATTTTTAAAAATGACCATTTTTTGTCAATTTTTATCTTAAAAGGCTACTTCAGTCACCTGAAAAGACTCGCTCACTAATGCTCATTCTATGGAATTATTTTTTCTTTTTGGACACATAACATACATTCCCTCCCCCCTTTATTATTATTTTCTTCTAAAGAGCAAGAGAGGGTTTAAAGGAAATGGGAAATTTAGTAAAGATTGAGAAATTTCCAAGATGAAATGGAACATTTTTCTTCTATCTGTGTTTTAGTTAATTTGAATTTTTATCACGTTTCCTCTATGTTCGAAGAGATTCTAGTGTATTTACAAATGCTAATCACATCTCTTTTACGCCTTGTCGCCCAGTAACTAGAGCTAAAGAAATGCTCTGTTATGTAATATTAGTAGAACGTAGTTACGATGATGTTAAAGTTCTTAAAAATCATTATTATTATGAGTAAGATTTGACTTACGTAATCGCTATCGATTTCTTTCCGCAAATATTTTTATGGATTGCGTAATATTTTTTTGAATAGGTAATTATTGGAAGTGTTAGAGATAAGATAATGAGCCGATTCAGTGTTCTGCAGTTAAAAACTATTATTGTTACTAGTAGATAAAATCTTTTTATCTGCAGATATGAAAGAAGCCAGATTTTCTTTTTTTTCTTCTTTTAGCGTTTCGTTCAATTGACGAAACCCTATTCGTCTCTGTTCTCTGTCTATCCGTCAGTCACAGAGTCTGTACAGAAAAACAGTATAAGTCACAGATTTCAAATTTTGTGTGCTTACAGCTGAATGCCTCGTGTCACATGGCAAATTTTGAGATTTTGAAAAAGTCTATTATTTTAATTAAATTATTTTTTCTTGATCATTCGTTCAGTTTTGTGATGTAAATTTTAAAAAAGGTCTTTAATTTTAACATTTTTCGTGCAAACAACATAGCTTGGAAGTAATGCATCTCGCTAGTAGACACGCCTGACACTGCACCCCTGGTATTTATAGTGTCTCTAGATTTATTATCTTTCCTTATTATGTTAGTTTCGTAAACGGAAATTTTCGCTTATTTTCTGCGTTACTTTAATTTCTTATGATAATAAGCTCGGTCTGTCATTTTTGGGTCGCAGCTACATTTTGATTTGCTGCAAATCGACGTAAAAAAAATTCTGCTGCCGGGATTGTGAACAAATTAAGCTACAGACATCTGACAGAAAACGGATGTTACTAAGAAAACAAATAAACAAACAAATCCCACCCCTAGCTTTCAGAATTCTGACGTGCGTTCACCCTTGACCTAGCTTTAGAAAGTTTCTCTGGGATACAGGGGCCTCTTTGATCTTCTTTCTTTCTTGCATGTATCTAACATATTATTAATGATTATCTTCAAGGAACGACTCCCGTTGAATGATTCCCTTTTCTTTATTTTATTTATGATTCTCTCTGGAAAGAATTTCAGGTTTGTTGTTCACTTCAGTTCGGCTGTTTTCTGATCAAAGTTTGTTTTTTTCCCATCCCCCCATCTTGTTAATGTAGAATTGATGTTATATCAAGTGTTAACTTAGCCCTGTATTTATAAATGTCATATTTCTGTAAATATAAGCAATATTGGATATTTGGATCAGGGTTGGCAAGTTTTTGACGCATGACGGTTTTTACCGGATTTTACCATGGTTTTTACCGTCATGTCAAAAACCTCTTTGTCAAAAATGTCGAAAACTGTCAAAAACCTATTTTTTAGTAGTTTGTTTTTACATTATAATAATAATTATTTTTTCATTTTATCTTAAGTATTAGAGTCGTTTTAAATAATATATTCAATATCAAAAAGACTCTAAAGTAAATTTATCCAACCAAGAAAAACAATAAATAATTGCAGTATAATATTATGCATATATTTCTACTAGATATCTATAATAATTTTAAGCTATTTGGCATAGAGTAAAAAAATTAGATTTTTTGAAGAAATTTTATAACCCAAATGTACTAGATTTTAAAATGTATATAATCTCAACAGTGTGTATAATTTCATATTACAATACTTAAAACAAATTAGCTTTTTCAAACATGTCCTCAGACTTTCTTGAAGTGTTTAATCCAATTTGTTCATTGATTGTTTTTATTTTTATATAGTAAAACTTGATTTATATAAATATATTATATTTTAATGCATCTTTTGGGAAAAAGAAATAGACTTATTCTTTAAATTTAAATCTTGTAGAGATTAAACTTTGCAGATCAAAACTAAACTTTAAACCGTGTGATAACTATTTATTAGTATATATATATTTTTAATAATTCGTTATAGTGCTATTTCTATCTTGGTATTATTTCCTTCAAATAAATATGTAAATAAAATATTAAATTTTATTTTTTTTAAACTGAAATCCAGACCCATAAAGAACAATTAATTAAAAAGTTAACTGCATTAAATAAATAAATAAATAAAGCATATAAGAATATTTCTAAATTTAAGAATAATTTTAAAGGTAAAATATTTTTATTCACACAATCATATGTATATAATAAAAATATGCAATGTGTTATTTCTTTCAATTCACCATTTTATTTAAATAATTTTAAATAAAATGTAAACAGGACATAAGTAATTTGACTTTATGGCAGCTTTAATAAATTTTTATTAAAAAAATATTTCAGGATTATTGAGGTAAAAATTTATATCTAAACATATAGGAGCTGGAATGGTCTATAAGTGGTCTATATTTGCACTAAAGTTAACACGTAAAAACTATAATATAAATGTTTAAGTTATTGTATTCTGAATTTTGTTAAATATTGTTCTGTTATGCTCTAAATTAAGTCTAATATCTTTCAATTAAAATAGTCTTACAAATTTATATGAAAATTTTATTCATTTAAAATATTTAAGATTCTACTTATTGAAGTGAAAATAAAAAACACCATTTAATTGCATATATGAAATGCATAAGATATGCATTATAAACCATATATATGCCGTTTTATGTGTCATATGATAGCATTTTTTAATATCTAAAATGATTTTAATATTTTAATATATTTTATTAAAAATGTATATTGAATGGTTTTTAATAATTACAATAATCTTTTAATATAAATGTCCATCACAATTAGTAGAATCTATATTAATGGAGATTATGACAAATTGATATTATTTTTTCCTTTTATTTTTGTATTTTTATTTATTATTATTTTTTTAATTTAGAAAATGCTTTTTTTAAAATAAATTTGACAAATGTAACTCTGAATAATAATGTTAACGAGAGCAACAAGGGAAAATCAATTTAAAAATGTATTGTACACTGCGCTTACGCTATAAATCGGAAGAAAATAAAAAATTATAGGTTTTTGACGGAATAAACCGGTAAAAACACGGTTTTTACCACTGTCATGTCAAAAACCAGTTTTTGACGTCAAAAACCCAACCCTGATTTGGATATGTAGGGATATGTTTAGGAAATTTTTAGTTCCTTTAAAGGACCCTTCACAAAATAATTTATCTTAAAACAAAAACCTTCAAAAAAAAAAAAGAGAGCTTAACTCCAAACAGGACCCTTCACAAAATATTTTTATCATAAAACAGGACCCTCCACAAAATTATTTGTCCCTTAAATAGACCTTTCAAAGAATTTTTTCACCTTCAAATTAAATTTTTCCCAAATTTAATCATTTAATAATAAAATCTGCCTTGTAAATAAGCAGTTGAACTCACCACAGAGCATGTTGCTTAGCTTTTTATATATGAAAAAAAAAAAAAAAAAAAAAAAAAAAAAAAAAAAACCTGGAGACAGTGATAATTTAAAATTCACAAAATTCTGACAAGAATTTTCACAAATATAAGAAAAAAAATTCACAATTTCACAAAGACAGGACCCTGTGAGAAAAGCCTGGACAGACCCCTGTATCGGATATTTTATGTTATTTTAGAGTTTTTCCCAGGGTAAGAAGAGGGTTGATGGTGGGAAAAAAGACACTTTTTAGATTCGTAAGGGTCTTTTTTTAGATTCATTATGGCTCTTAAATAAGTTATATTTCCAAAAATAATAATTTTAATATTAATTAAATTTTCCACTTTAGTTTTCATGCAATTATACTTTGAATTTAATTCCTTTACATAATTAATATAATTTAATTTTGTGCATCTCTTTTCTTTTATGTTGGTTTCTTCCGTTACTTCCTTGCAGTTTTTATTAGCTCACAGGCTATCATAGCCTGAGAGCTTATGTGCCCGTCCGTTCTGTATGTACGTTCGTGCGTAACGCGATAACTCATGATAAAAATATCCGATCCACTTGAAATTTTCTATGTAGGTATATCTTGACAAGGCGCTTCCCTGATTAGTTTTTGGAGTTCATTCGATATGTATCAGAGGGGGAACGACGGGGGCTCCTGCCCCTCCCCTTAGTTGATATAAATGGGATTTTCATGCAGAATTAAGTTTTCGTTCAAAATTTAGATTAGGATCATTCTGATGAGGCAATTCCGTTTTATTAGGTGTTCATTGAATAAGTATAAATAGGGGGAACAGGGGTTCTAATTCCCCCCCCCCCTAATTTATATAAATGGGTTTTTCAAGCAGAATTTTCAGATTTCGTTCAAATCTCTGAATAGTTTTGGAAGTTTAATGGTTAAGTATAAAAGAGGGGGATAACTCCTTTTAAATTATATAAATGCTAAATGGGTTTTTATTAAGAATTATCTCATTTTCTCTGAATTTTGGATATAGATTTTTTATATGATAAAGCATGTCTTTGATAGTATAGGAGGTTCAATGATTAAGTATAAAAAAAGAGGAAAGGGGAGAGCTGTTTCCCCTTCTTAATTTTTTTTCGAACGGAATTAACCCTTGAAAATATAAGGCTTTAATTTACAATTAGTATTTGTAGCCTGTGAGCTCAATGCCATCAGTTTAACTGGGCAGTATTCTTTTTTATTTCCATTTCTTCGAGTTTTTTCCGGTTTTGAAAAAACTTGAGATGAAAAAGCTGCATACGAAATAGCACGACCTGGAAAATTCAGACAAAAGATGTGGTCAAGGAAAATGAAATTTTTTTAACTATGGCCATTTTAATTTATTTTCGTTTTTCTTTTCTTTTCTTTTCTTTTCTTTTCTTTTCTTTTTTTTTTCTTTCAGATATTATAAGCGGTTGTTATGAGCTAACAGTTTTCTTCGCAATGCTAGCAATCTTTAGAATTTTCATTCTTTTCTTAAAATTTTTGCTTTAATCATTGCATTAGTCAATATATACCAGAACAGGGCCGTAGCTAGAAGTGAACAGTAGGGGGGGCTCAAGTGAATGTAGGGGGGGCTCAAGAGAATGTAAGGGGGCTCATAATTTTTTTTCTCTCGCATTGCCACAGAAAGATAAAGTAATGCATATTCACATTTTAGGTACTATGTTTCTTATTAAAAAGTGTTCTAATAATTTCATTTTATACTAAGAAAATTATATGATGATGAAAATTTTGAGTGTATAGCTGATCAAAATTAAACATCATGCTAGCTTCCTATGTACAAAGAAGACGAGGGAGTGTTGAAACTCTTATATTTTAGATATAATTTAGTAATCCTGCAAAACTATGAAAGGTTCTCAAAACTAAGTTAAATTTTTGAACAGAATTTCATTTGAATTTTCGGAATAGAAATTCATTTAGTGACCTTGGAATCTTTTCCAGGGGGGGCTCAAAATATTTTAGGGGGGGCTGAGCCGCCCCTAGCACCCCCTTAGCTACGGCCCTGTACCAGAATAGTTTTCAGATTTCCTTGCTATGTTGCCATCCGGGTATTTGACCTCTATCCTGAAACCACTCTCTTACGAATGAACTGAAGACCACTAATTGCCACTTTCCATTAACTCAATCCCCAATTTAGCTTCCGGTACTGTTTTATTCTACAATAAATCCTCACAAGAACTTCAGATTTTCTTTTACAAACGCGGCACTAACAGATAGGGTTACCATTTTATTTTTTTCTTCCGGATTTATTTTCTCTCTCTCTTTTTTTTAACACAGCACACCGCAAACGATAATCGTTTCTTCGAAGATCCCCGATGTTGAATAAACTGTTGTGAGCCACGCCTTCTTTTTGGAACAAAATATTTATTATTCACTGTATCCGTAGGAATAATATATTTTATTTCATTTTACTCTTTCGAATTCTTTATTTACTTATTTACTTGGTTGATCGTTTGCAGATGTGCGATATAGGTCGTTTCTAAAGATTTATTGTGTATATTTGTGACATTTATGGTAAGTTTTTGATGTTTAATGATAATAAAATAAAGCTTAGATAGTAAGTAGGTTAGCTGGTGTTAAAGGCCTTGACAGGAAAATAAGAAATAGCGGAATTAACTTCATTATTATTTTTATCTTTCATAAATTTTTCTGGTGCACAAAGAAAAAAATTGTTGCTTAGAGAGATAGCATTTTAAAAAATATATCCGTATTTCGAATGTCTATCTGATAAGTTAATGTCTATCTGATAATTTAACGTCTAACTGATAAGCTATCCTTTTCAATGTCTATCTGATAAGTTATCTTATAAGTTAGTGTCTATCTGATAAGCATTATTAAAGAAAACTGAACCTGAGATGCAGTTTGTGTTTTTAGAATGTCAATTGACATTTTAAACCTATATGAGAGATAATACTTTCATGTCGTATATAATATTTCCATCCATTTTACATTTCGAACGTCGCTACATAAATTAAATTTATAATAATTGATATAAAAACAAGAATATCAAAAATTTTTATTTAAATTTCAACAATTTACATTTTACGTTCACCCCCCCCCCCCCAATATATATATATATATATATACAGTGGAGCATCGTTTATACGACGCCGAAGGGACTACCGAAAAACATCGTATAAACGATAACGACGTATAATCGATTTTCACTTCCAAAACTAGAATTAATTTTGTTTTCTCTTAATTTTAATGTTTGACGTGATGATTTGCATGAATTTTTAAATTCAACAAACCAAAATAAACAAATAATCTTAAAAAGGGGGGGGGGGTTAGTAAGTAATTTAAATATGCGTACTTTTATTTACGTTTCACCGAAAGGTTCCTCATTTGCAGTACATCATTTCCTTTCCATTTAAAGTTAAAGATCAAAAACGCCACGTGGCCAACTAAAAGTCGCCAATACTGATAACAGCTAGAAGGATAGTCTATTTGCAACTTAAAACAGGTCGGGAAAGCTGACCATCCCCGAAAAAAGAGTGACCCCTCCCAGTGTAATCTGTTACACGTAAGCTGATTTTTCAGATTAATCGAACACCAGCTCACATTTTTATAATGTGGAGTGCATTTAAACACGCTCTTTGGTGTCATTCATAGCTGCCAACTTCCGCTCGTTCGTAAAATACGCAAGAAAAATAAAAAATAAACCTATACAAAATCGAAAAATCGACGTATAAAAGATTTTGGGCGTCGTATAAAAGATATATTTTTACATTAAAATGAATAGGAATGAATCGGGACCACATTAAAACGTCGTATAAATGTAAACGTCGTATAAGTGATCGTCGTATAAACGATGCTTTACTGTACATACATATATATACAGGGTGTCCCAAAAGGTCGTTTACAAACTTAACATGCTGGTCTGTCATATCATTATGAACAATATTAAATAGGAAACTAAGGGTCCCAAACGTCTTCCAAACGAGGTATGCGCCATTCAGACATGCTACTTTTCCGCGGAAACGCGGAATTCCGCTTTTTCGGCGACGGATTTTATTATCTCTGGGATCGATGCAAATATGCATTAAAATATGTTGAGATTTATATGTAGGGGGAAGGGGTAACGATGAAATACAACAAAAACGCGAGTACAAACCGCGCTAAATTAAGCAAATTTATTCAAAGGATTGTAGAAAAAAACGCAAATTTCTCCAAAGAATCGCAAAAAAACTATTAAATCATCAAACAATCGCGGAAAAAATACTATTTTCTTCAGAGGATCGCAGGAAAAAAAAACACTATTTTTGTTAAATGATCACGAACAAGACGCGATTTTCGTCAAAAAATTGCGGGGAAAACAAGATTTTCGTGAACAGGTTGCGGAAAAACTCTAATTTTGTCAAATAATCGTGATAAATACTCGTATTTTATCGAAAGATCGCGGAAAATGCTCGAATTTTGGCGAAAGATCACGGAAAATACGGAAATTTTGACGAAAAATCGCGGAAAATACGGAAATTTTGATGAACGATCGCGGAAAATGCTCATATGTCAACTAAAGATTGCGGAAAATATGCATATGTTGACAAATATCGCGAAAAACACGCAAATTTTGACGAAAGATCGCGGAAAACACGCAAATTTTGACGAAAGATCACGGAAAACACGCAAATTTTGACGAAAGATCGCGGAAAACACTCAAATTTTGAAGAAAGATCGCTGAAAATACGCAAATTTTGACGAAAGATCGCGAAAAATACTCAAATTTTGACGAAAGATCGCGGAAAATACGCATATTATGACGAAAGATTGCGGAAAATACGCATATTTTGATGTAAGATCGCGGAAAATACGCAAATTTTGACGAAAAAGGGTAGAAAAACCCCGAATTTCGATAAAAGGATCTTGGAGAAATCCGAATTTCATTAAAAAAACTGTGGGAGAAAAGTGCGATTTTCATAAATTGGTCGCATAAAAACGCTAATTTTGTTAAGAAATTGCAGAAAAACGAAGATTTCGCCAAAAGTTTGTGAGGCCGTAAAAGTTCAGCTTTTTCCTTGCTGAGCCTGTAGCATGTCTGGCCATTAAAGTTTAGGGTCCAAAAATTCAAATGATTATAAAAAACACAAAAATTGGTCGATTCGTTTGCGGTTTTCACTAAAACTTCTTTATGTCAGTATTTTCTTGAAAATAAATTATAAAGATAAATTTCAAAAAATGTCGATAGAGGGCGCTTCAGACTTTGGAGTAACGATAAACTAGTTTTTACCATTATTTTTTGCATCTCATTAAATTTTTTTAGAAGCTTAGACATAAACTTAAATTTTGAGCTCAAAATCTAAATCGTTGGAAGTGCTTAAGTAGCGCAAACTGAATTGCGAGGGGAGGTTCAAATTTCAAATGATTATAAAAAACGGAAAAATTGGTCAATTGATTTGCGATTTTCACTAAAATTATTCTTTATGTCAGTGTTATCTTGAAAATAATTTATAAAGATAAAATTCAAAAAATACCGATAGAGGGCGCTTTAGACTTTGGAGTAACGTACAACTATTTTTTTCCGTTATTTTTTGCATCTCATATATTTTTTTAGAAGCTTAGACATAAACTTAAATTTTGAGATGAAAATCTGAGTCTTTGGGAGTGGTAAAGTAGCGCAAACTGAACTGTGTTCAATGGGGGTGGGGAGGTTCAAATTTCAAATGATTATTAAAAACGGAAAAATTGGTCGGTTTTCGCTAAAATTATTCTTTATGTCAATATTTTCTTGAAAATAAATTTTAAAGATAAATAAAAAAAAATCCGTTAGATGGCGCCTTAAACTTTAGAATAACCAATAATTATTTTTAACCGTTTTTTTTTTTTTTTTTTTTTTTTTTTTTTTTTTTTTTTTAATTTAATTAAATGCTTGCAAAATTTTAGACTTAAATTTTGTGCTCAAAATCTAAATCGATAGGAGGGGTTAAGTAGCGCAAACTGAACTGTATTCAGGAGTTGAAATGTTACCTTCCCCACCCCTCGAACGCAGTTCAATTTTTGGCCGCTTAATTACTCACAACGATGCAGATTTTGAGTACAAAATTTAAGTTTGAACTTTTACAAGCATTTTATTAGATACAAAAAATAACGGTTAAAAATAGTTGTTGGTTACTATAAAGTTTAAGGCGCCCTCTGAATGAATTTTTTGAAAGATATCTGTAAAATTTATTTTCAAGAAAATATTGATATAAAGAATAGTTTTAGCGAAAACCGATCAAGTTTTCCGTTTTTTATAATCATTTGAAATTTGAACCTTTCCACCCCCATTGAACACAGTTCAGTTTGCGCTACTTTACCACTTCCAACGATTCAGATTTTCATCTCAAAATTTAAGTTTATGTCTAAGCTTCTAAAAAAACTATGAGATGCAAAAAATAACGGAAAAAAATAGTTGTACGTTACTCCAAAGTCTAAAGCGCCCTCTATCGGTATTTTTTGAATTTTATCTTTATAAATTATTTTCAAGATAATACTGACATAAAGAATAATTTTAGTGAAAATCGCAAATCAATTGACCAATTTTTCTGTTTTTTATAATCATATGAAATTTGAACCTCCCCCCGCAATTCAGTTTGCTCTACTTAACCACGTCCAACGATTTAGATTGTGAGCTCAAAATTTAAGTTTATGTCTAAGCTTCTAAAAAAATTTAATGAGATGCAAAAAATACTGGTAAAAACTAGTTTATCGTTACTCCAAAGTCTAAAGCGCCCTCTATCGACATTTTTTGAAATTTATCTTTATAATTTATTTTCAAGAAAATACTGACGTAAAGAATAGTTTTAGTGAAAACCGCAAAAGAATCGACCAATTTTTCTGTTTTTTATAATCATTTGAATTTTTGGACCCTAAACTTTAATGGCGCATATCTCCTTTGGAAGACGTTTGGGACTCTTAGTTTCCTATTTAATATTGTTCATCATGATATGACAGACCAGCATGTTAAGTTTGTAAACCACCTTTTGGGACACCCTGTATATATATATATATATATATATATATATATATATATATATATATATATATATATATATATATATATATGATCTGCATTTATCTGTATTTATGCAACAATAAATGAACACACGTGATTCCGACCATGAAAATACTGACCATTTAAAGCGTTTTCCAGTATTGAATTGAACCTTTCAGTGTGATGTCAGTCATGATATTTTGCATGGAAACTGACTCCAAACAAACGGTTGCTATGTTTAATTTAGCATTTAAAAAAATGTAGAAAATTTTACCACTGCATTTTAAGTATTAAAACATATGTCTGTGAGATACAGCTGCAAGATATAGCCATAAAATATGATAAAAATTAAAATTGAAAACACAGCATAGCAGCAGTTTGTTTGGATTCAGTATCCAAGCAAACCATCCTATCTGACGTCACGACTGAAAGCATCTATTACAAATTTTCTCAGAAAGACGCTAATTTGCATTTGAGAGCTGACTTGAAAAAGACTTCTTTCCAGCTTCAACAGTATCTATGCAAGCAAAGTTATTTCACATGGGGAAAGTGTCGACAAACTGACATTTTTTGGAAATTGTGGTTAGGAAGGGAGTAAAAATAATTGAAAATCTAATAATTTCACGTTGTCTTTTATTGCTTCAAATATTTAAAAAAACATTTTTTGTTGTTAAATTTGATCACATATTATGTCGAAAACCAATTGCCGTGTTGACTTGTACCGAAAATATCCGTGTGAGATGAGCAGCATCTTAACTTCTCGTAAGAAACAAATAGTTATAAATCTCAATTTTTTCTTATGAACTAAATTTGTTTTGTAGCTAAAGGTCATCGGTTTGAAATTTAAAGTTTGAAAAAAAAAAATGCACTTATTTTCAGGGATGCCACTTTTCCGCCAAAAGGCGGATTTCCGCTTTTTTTAATTTTTACGAATTCGCGATTTTCGTTAAGCGATCACGAAATAAAATAACGATTTTCGTCGAACGATTGCGAAATAAAACAGCGATTTTCGCTAAAAGATCACGAAATACAACAACCTTTTTCGTCAAGCGATCGCGAAATATAATAGCGATTTTCGTTAAAAAGATCGAAAAAACCGGATATTTTCATCAAACGCCCACGATATAAAGCAGCAATTTTCATCAAACGATCGCGAAACGAAACGGTGATTTTTGTGAAACGAATCAAAATGTGAAACGGCGATTTTCGTCAAATAAAATCACGATTACGCCGATTTCCGTCACAAGATCGCGATGTAAAATGGCGATTTCTGTCACACGATCGCGAAAAAAAACGGCAATTTTTGTCAAACGATCGCGAAACGAAACAGTGCTTTTTGTGAAACGGCAATTTTTGTCAAAGGATCGCGATGTGGAATGATGATTTTCATCAAACGATCATGATGTGAAACGCCGATTTTCGACAAACGATCGCTAAATAAAACGGCTATTTTCGTCAAACGATCGCGATGTAAAACAGTAATTTTTGTGAAACGATCGCAATGTGAAACGGCGATTTTCGTCAAATGATCGCTGAATAAAACGGTGATTTTCGTCAAACGATCATGAAATAAAACAGCTATTTTCGTTCAAAAAAATATCCTGCAAAATTTTGCTATTCACTCGTGGAATAATAATCGAATCTATTGCTGGGTTACTTGAATTGCTTTAAAATGATGCGATACATAAAATTCGTCACTGAACCTGCTGCTGGGTTACCTTAATTGATGTAAAATGCTGTGAACTAAAGAAAAATCATTTTTACTTACTCTTATAAATTAAAAGTTTACAACAAAAATAAAAGCTGTAATTCTTTATTTAGTTTATTATAAACAATATAATTTGCAAAATTCACACGTAAATGTTCTGAAAATGTCGTAAATTTTACTTTACGCATCATTTCCTCTTTTTTGCTGTTTTCTGAGTGGCATCCCTGTATTTTGAAAATAATAGTAATAATAATAATAATAATAATTTTTCTTTCAAAATTTTGACTGCAAAATTTATAGTAAAAATGTAAAACAATAATTTTCAAAAAATGGTTTTTTGACAATTACTTTAATTATTGGTATATAGGCACAAATTTCATTCAAAATTGTTAAAAATTGCGCAGTTACTAATACTGCAAATTGTTTTTTTTTAAGGCTGAGAACGCATGTACAGGGTTGCCACAGACGACTACTTTTTCTATTCAAAAATCTTTTACTTATGCTTTGGCAACATTTGCAAGAGAAATATCCTACAAAATGATTTTTTAAAAAATAGCGATGCGATCAGATTATAAAAATATGCAGAAGCAGAAGAAACTATACGCTCTAGGCAGAGGGTGTACGGTGTTCCTTAAAGAACCAGAAGGCATACGGCGTATACTTCCGTGTACCCTCTGCTACATTCCTGATTTCTTGTGTCGTTTATGTCAATAAATCTTAGAATAATAACAAAAATATCTTTTTAAGGAACTAGAATATTTATTTAAAATGTTTTTTGGTTCCCAGTCCCTTGTTTTTTAATATTATAAAAAAAGAGTGAAGCTCTTTTTTTTTTTTTTTTTTTTTTTTTTTTTTTTTTTTTTAAGAAATGCAATGTGGAATAAGTGTTCTGCTTTAAAATATTTTAGAAATTATTAAATGTTTAATTACCTTTCATCAAGTATTTCACGATTATGACATTTCTAGATTACATGGAGTAAAAAAATTTTTGTCAGTATTTCCGGTAAGAGCCTTCTTTTTTATTCAAACCTTCCCAATTGGCAATACTATTACAAATTTTATTCAAGAACTTAACAAAGAAATGTTCCCTTCTTATGGTTGATTACTTTTTAAATCAAAGAAAAGAAGTTTACATCAACATCCTCCTTAAAGAAAATTATTGTTAAAAATGTTTCAGTATGTGATCTAAGAAAAGCTCAAGCAATTGAGTGATTTATTAAAGTTAATTGGATAAATGGTGCACAACTTTTTCAGTTACTCATGAGGAGGGTAGCACAGTTCAAATCTAAAAACACTCAATTTCTGAATAATTAATCCTGTAAAGAAAAAAATAAAGTTTGATTCGATTTCCGTTTCAGAGTTCTCACGGTCCTTCAAATGTGCTTAGCTATTCTTAATTTTCGTTTGACATTTTTAAAGACACACAAAAATACTTAAGTTTAACCAACAGTTCTTAGATGTTTCTTATTTTTTACTTTTATTTAATTCAATTTCTATTTTTTTTTTTTTTTTTTTTTTTTTTTTTTTTTTTTTGAGGATAAGTTGCTTAATAAAATGTCTTTAATTTAATCATAATGCAGATTAATTTTTAATTAAACGAATTTCATCCAGTTAAAAAACTGTTTTGGATAAACATACCTCCGTGTATCTTTCATAGTAATTTTTCCAAAAAAAAAAAAAAAAAAAAAAAAACTGTTACTACACGGCTATTTTAAAAGAAAAAAAAAGCGATTTTACGGAAATAGTATGGATAATCGGGATGCAGTATAATTCCCTGTTTTTTTAACGGAAATTTTTTTGGAATTTACGGGAAATTTACCGTTAAAAGACAGTGAAATGTACTGGCATCCCGATTGCATTTTCAGAAAGAATCACGTTTTGAGCACCTTATCGCCAGAACAACGATTGGCGCGGAGTTGAAGTCAATGCTACGCACCCTTTCTTGTTTGTGACGTCAAACGCCTAGCGAAAAGCAACCCTTCCTTCTGCAAAGAGATCGCGCTGATTGTTCATTTGTTTTTCTGTAAATGTTATCAAGCAAATACTATAATATGAGGAAATATTATTCACCGTTGTTTACAATTACAACATAGTTTAAAACAAAGAGCTTTTTCAGATTAAAATGCTTTATATTTCACAAAACATTAAACATAGTTTCTTTTTATTTATTTTATTTTTAATTTATTTATTTTTTTTTATTTTTTTTCTCAATTTAAAAATATTATTTCCTTAACTTGCTATGTTCGAAGAAATTGAGAAGTTAATTAAAAACAGTAGTAAAGATTCGCTTGTAATAAATATAATTCTATTGATCATATGTTTTATGACACATTTGACCTTTTATTTTGTGTTTGGCGATGCAGCTGAATGTTCTCGCTTTCGCCAAGGCTGGGTGCTCAAAACGTGATTCTTTCTGATAATGCATCCCGATTGTCAGTTTTTTTTTTCTTTTTTGCAGAGGGCATTCGAAAATTTCCTTCGGTTTCAAAGTAAACATTTTCTATTATTGAGTTTGAAGCTTCTATGCATCTTCAAAGTTTGGTTTTATAATTTGCACTCACATCTTTTGTCTGTCATGACTGATAATTATAAACAGTGAAGTTCATAGCAATAGATACAGAGTGTCCTACATGAGCTGATACAGCTGATATCAATGCGTAATGTTTAAAATTTCTGCAGGTAGAAACGAGATTTTTGAAATACTTATAGTTTCGATCCGGCTTAATTTTCGGCAGCACTTTTGCCGAAAACGATATCTAGATCGAATTGTCGGCCAATCTACTTTTTATTTTACAGATAGTGTTACAGAACATTTATTTGCATTTCTTTTTATAATAACTAGGTATAGCCCGTTATCGGAGTGAAAACTCTTAAATTATAATTAATGAGAGATCATTCAGTCGAAGACGGGACCCACCACGTGAAGGCGATCTCTATTAGGCCCCACCCATTTTTTAATGTGGTTGGCTTTCCAGTCTGTCCACTACTTACCAAATAATTAAGGATATAGAACATTATATAGAATAATACATACTGTCTCACCACCGCCCACTGACACCACCAATTTCTCAATCTGTCTCATTTTCTCTTCTTTTTCTATTCTGCTCTCTTTTCTTCGCCAGTCTTTCTTCTCGGTGTTCTGGGGTTTCGTTTGCATATCTTTTTTTATTGTTAATGAAGAGGTCTTCCATTTGTTCTTCCATCTGTTCTTCTTTCTGTTCTTCCATCTGTTCTTCCATTTGTTCTTCCATTTGTTCTTCCATTTGTTCTTCCATTTGTTCTTCCATTTGTTCTTCAATTATATTCGACGATTCACTGTTTGAGAGCCTATCTGTCCTTTTATTTATAGAAGTTCAAAATGAAAAAAGATTTTCTTAGCAGACGATTTTTTGTGATAAATACATTATCTGTTTTATATTTCTTCTGCTTTATTCCTTTTATTTATAGAGTTCAAAATGAAAAAAGATTTTCTTAGCAGACGATTTTTTGTGATAAATACATTATCTGTTTTATATTTCTTCTGCGTTTACCTAAGCTGTGTAAAATATAAAGAAAAAAAATATGACACTCAAATGCAATGCATTCACTGTTTGAGAGCCTATCTGTGCCTCAATTAATTAATTATCCTCTTTATTCCTTTTATTTATAGAGATTGCAATACTTCCATTACCACTGTTTTTGTTAATTAATATAATGATTGTGGTAACTATTTTACAAAATACTACCGATTCATTAAATCACATCAGTTTTAATAGAAAAAAATATCCGAAATCCATATTAATGTTAATATAAATTTTCTAATTTATCTTCGAACATCAAGGAAAATAGTTTGAGGTATTGAGCAGTTTCTCATTTTTTAATTTAAGATATGAAGGAAGTTAAATATAGATATATATTAGTCATTATCTAATACATTTTTCAATTGAAAATTTTGTTTTCAACATATATTAAAAAAAAAAAAAAAAAAAAAAGACGTTTTACACCGATTCAAAGTGTTGTTACTTTTCCATTAACTCTTACCGGGATAATGCGTGTTTTGAAATAACAAACTTACACCAGAATTTATAAACTAATTTATCAGAAAATACGAACTTGCTTATTTCTAGGCACACGTTATAAAAGAAAAATTTTAATTGAATATTGTGGGTGTCAGTAAAATAAAAATTAGGTGTCCTCTTTAAAGGACACCGCCCGCGAAAAAATTAAATGGCAATTGGCAAAATATTTTTTAATTCACCTTTTTTATTATCATTTAACTTAGAATTTACAGAATTTTTTTTTTACTTCAAGTAAAGCATTGGTATTCGAAATTCATTTTTACAATACCTTACTAATATTATGCTAAGAATAATTTGATGCAGATATGTGTATATGCATACATACATAACAGGGTTGGCACGGTTTAAACCAATTGGTTTTAACCATGGTTTAAACCACGGTTTACTGGTTTTTTCTCAAAAGAAAAAAAACAATTTTTTTTTTTTTTTTTTTTTTTTTTTTTAACTAAAGACATTTTCTTATTTTTCTTTATAATTAATGATTTACAAATTACTGGATATAAATATTTTCTACTCTTAAAACTTTATTTCAGCAATAAGCGTTAGATATAGTTGGTCTAGATCATTTTTTATGCATAAGATGAAAATCAGTATGCATTGGTGAACATATTCTATTGTTCTAAGGAAAAAGCTTAGAGCATGTGAATTGATCAAAAATAAAATAGATTTAAAAGATTCAATATTTAGTGTAAAATATTTTCATTAAGAAAAAAATATAGAAAATTTAAAGCAATCTATCATAACATGTACAATGATTGTAAATCTAAAACAACATAACGATGATCTTTAAGATTTTGGTCAAACTGTAAAAGAACTTTTTTTTTTTTTTTTTTTTTTTTTTTGATTGGAGAGATTATCTTTAAGAATTAAAATTAAAATATGAAGTTGAATAAGTGAGTATTCAAAAATTAGGTGCTAGTTATAGCATTTTAATAATACCAATCTAATTTTTTCCCGCTGTTATCTGCTGAATCTAATGACCAAAAATGTTGATTTCAAATTGTCACTCAAAAAACAAAACCCCCAAGAAATATTTCAAATTTGTTTTTTAAAAAATTGTGGAAAAGAATATTATATTATTCAAACTACATCAAATGTTTATTATTAATAATCGAAAGACTGTTTATTAAAATTTTCAAAGTATCAATATTTCATTGCATAGAGTAGTTTATTCTTTGAACATAAAACTGTCTATCAATAATTTTTTTTAATTAAAATATGAATTTTTTAAATTTTCTTCATAATTCACTGTAATTATTTAAATTATATTATTTCCAAATTTGAAGTTATACTACTTATAATCCAACAATGTCTATTTCTATCAATAAATATGCATGTATATGTAATAAAAAAGTATGTTAAAAAAAAAAAAAAAACGGTTTAAACCAAAAAAACCTGGTTTAAACCAAAAAACCGGTTTATTTGGGGTTTTTTAAAAAAAAAACCTTTTTTTTTTTTTTTTTTTTTTTCCCAACCCTGATACATAAGTTCGAATTATTGCAATTCATATTATTTTCCACATTTTTTCCCTTCAATATATAAAAAAGAAGATACGCTTGATAATTAAGATTTCGCTCTTCCGGCCGTCTAAACGAGTCAAAGTACTGGGACCCAGCCCTGCTGGCTCTTCCTTTATAACAGTACTGGTCATGACTACTAATCTGATTTTAAGTTCATTTCATTCAGGTATAACAACGAGATAATAACACATTAAAAACCTTCTTTTAGAATACTAATATCCACATCATTCAATCCGTTATGAACGGTTGTCAACTGCATTTATTTAATTGCTCAACCCTCGTACTCTGTCAGACGCTGAAAAAAAGGAAGAAGAAAAAATTACACATATCTGTTAATGGACCCGAGCAGATAAAAGTCCCATTTGTAAACTTGGCGCCAGTTGGTAAGGGATAGAGCCCGTGTCTTGACCCCATGTTCGAGTGAAAGAGGCGCAAGTCTGTAGGATCAGAAACTTTAGACAGTCTTGTTTTTCTTTTTTTCCTAAGCGTTGTTTACCATGGAGATGGTAATTACATGCTTCTGAACAACATCTTTTTTAGAAAGATGTCAGGAACTTTTCCTATTTGAACCTGTGCTAGAATAGAAAAGAAATATCCGTAACTAAATTACTGACTATTCCATAATGTTTTTATAGTTATTTAAAAGTTTTTTTTTTTTTTTTCGAAATATCTCAAACTTCTCTTTTTATAAGCTTTGGTTATACCAGAGATGATAATTACATACTTGTAACAAACATCTGTTTTATAAATATGTCAAGAGCATTCTCTATAGTCTATATGTTTGGAACTACTAGTGTAGAAATGAAAAATCGTAGCTAAATCACTTTATGATGATTTTAAGATTTGGTCATACCGGAGATGTTAATTACATACTTGTTCCCACGACCTCTTTTTTTTCCATTTTAATGCACTGGAATCCCCCTTCCCCCCCCCCAAAAAAAAAAAATGCTTGGACTTGGACTTGGATGAGATAGCCACTCCTTACCTCTAGTAGAGAGACATGATACATGGCACAATTCAAGTCATAGCCAAAGTCTGACAAACAGAACGTCAGAAACAAAGGGGGGGAGGGGGGCGAGTCTTAAAAAAAGTAAAGGCCCTTTAAAGGCACCATATAAAATAAATAAAATAGATGAGAGTATAAATAAGAGAAATAAGAACATTAACAATATTTTCAAAAGTATTTACATAGTACAATTTACAAAATAGAGACTAGGAGATGGTGAACGTTCAGGAAGGAAAACCCTCTCAATGAGATAAAAACTAGGAAAAATTATCCTGGGTCGATGTTTTCAGGGAGATGTAGGGTTGCTCGTGGTCGTCTCCAACAAGCAAAAATGCTTCAAAAATTGAAAGGAAAAAAAAACTCTTCAAAAATTGAAAGGAAAAAAAAATGTCCGACCTATTGTGTTGAAAAAGAAAATGGAAGCCAAATATGGGAAAAAATAATAATAAAAATAAAAATTGAAATTAATTTCACATGCCGACATGCAAATGATGTAAACGGCCAATATCTTATAACGGATATCGATATGGACATGGACAACTAACTAAATTGACCTCGTGGTACAATGATTGCTTATCGCGTCAAAGAACATATGTGCTGTTCGTTGATGAAAAAAGTCTGGAGTACGTGTAGTAGGAAATACTTTTTGAGAATGCAGTTTTAGAAATTTACTTTCCTCAAGGCGATGTTTTTCCCCATCTATAACAAAAGTTTATCACGACAATAGTAGAGCGACCTTGAAATCAGATAATGCCCCCACACCATCATATTCAAGCAATGTGTTATCTGACCGTTTCCACATGTTCCCCAGGCTAAACAAATGTTTGTGAGACATGGTATCACGTGATGGTGATAATTTGAATAAATGCCTCTATGTATTTTGTAGAATTAAACTTTTACTTATTTATGTTTTTACTCTTTATTTTTTTTACAATTTTTATTTTTTTACAATTTATAACTAAATTGTTATTAATATTTTTTAGAACACAAGAGAATTGTCTTAGTTATGCCTTAATTTCCCCCTAACTGTTATTTATTTTCCCAAGTATTGTCTGTATACTTGATATATTTTACTCTGTACCATACTTATTTATTTTATCACACTTTATTATTTTTTTTACAATTTTTATTTTTTTACAATTTATAACTAAATTGTTATTAGTATTTTGTCTTAGTTATGCCTTAATTTCCCTCCAACTGTTATTTATTTTCTCAAGTATTGTCTTTATACCTGATATATTTTACTCTATACCATACTTATTTTGTATATTTTTTACATATACTCTTTGTATTCTTAAAAATATGTTTTTCCGCATAAAAACACTTAATTTTGACGCATTCAAGGACTTTTTTTAAAACGCTAAAAAATGTAGGCATAACTGTTAGCGGTTTGGAATCAAATAGCGTTTTTCAATTTTTGATAAATACATTAGACATTTAGTTACAAGCAATTGTTGTCTTACGATGACCTTTCTTCTGGCTATAGCATCCAGAATTTCTGTTCAAAATTCTAAATTTGACAGGATTTTCAGAAAAATTCTTCATCATTGTCGAAATATGGAAAACGCTATTATGTTTAATAACATCTGCCAATTTTACGTATCTCAGATTAAAAAACTATCCACTTTCAATAGATTTCAGCACAGCCTTAATATTTCAACACGCGTTCCTTTAATGCGGTGCTCTCAAATCCAAACTGGCTACTTTCTGGCTCATTTTATTTATTTTTATTCCCAAATCAGGGTCTGTTCACAATTTTCTCCCAGGGTCCTGTTTTTTGATATTGGGTCATTCCATGCCAAATCAACCAGTGACTCAACCTGACCCTTTCCGATTTCAATGAAACTGCTAGGGATCATTCTCTATGATGATATAAATTAGAGCATATTTTTATGTTTTGTTTATCACTTTAAATTTTTATACAATTAATTATTTAAATTTTGAAAAATCATCATTTTTTGACTTTCATAAATATTTTCAATTTCGAATTTCTCAAGTTCTATCAAACATAGAAAATTTTATGACCACTCATTTCAAAGAGGAGTTTATAAGGTTTAATTTCATATGCAAGTCGACTATGTATAGTTAAAATAAATAAAATTAAAAAATTTTTAAATTTGAAAATTTGAAAACTTTTTAGATAGTCATTTTTAAAAGTTTTGAAAAAACTGTATGTTTGTTATAATATTATAAGCTTTAAATTCTGAAATTTTTAGAGTGGGATCTCAATGGGATCAGGAGTTATTAAATAAAAGCAAAAATTACCATTAAAATAGCAATTTAATTCTGTCTAATTTGTTATTTATTTATGATTTGTATGGTAATTTTCAGCTTTTATTTCATAACTCCTGATAACATTGAGATCCCACTCTAAAAATTTCAGAACTTAAAACTTATAATGTTACAACAAACATACAATTTTTTCAAAATTTTTAAAAATGACTATCTAAAAAATTTTCAAATTTAAAATTTAAAAAAATTTTAATTTTTATTTATTTTAATTATACATAGTCGACTTGCATATCAAATTAAACCTTATAAACTCCTCTTTGAAATGAGTGGTCATAAAAGTTTCTATGTTTGATAGAACTTGAGAAATTCAAAATTGAAAATATTTATGCAAGTCAAAAAAAGATGATTTTTCAAAATTTAAATAATTAATTGTATAAAAATTTAAAGCGATAAACAAAAAATAAAAATTTGCTCTAATTTATATCATCATAGAGATTGATCCCTAGCAGTTTCATTGAAATCAGAAATGGTCAGGTTGAATATTGAATTTTTTTGGTTGATTTGACATGGAATGACCCTAATTGTGAAGTTTTTTATTTATTTATTTATTTATTTTTGCGAAAATTCTAGTCATAATTTTGTGAATTTTAAATTATCGATGTATTCAGGTTCTACACTTCATATGTAAAAAAGCTAAGCAATATATTCTTTGGTGAATTCAACTGTTTATTTGTAGGCCAGATTTTATTTTTAAATGATTAAATTTGTCAAGAGTTCAATTTGAAGGTGAAAAAATTCTGCGCAAGGTCTATTTAAAATACAAATAATTTTGTAAAAGGTAACATTTGGGAATATGTATATATATATATATTTTTTTTTTTCTTTTTTTTTTTTCAGTTTTGTTCTAAGATAAATTATTTTGTGAAGGGTCCTCTGAAGGACCTAAAATTTTCTTAAATACATCATTGCAAACGTACCGAATTAGAGTGTTCACTTATGTAAAAAAAGAAGAAAACAAAAGAAAAACAGACTATCTAGTCTATTTTTTCTTTTCTTTTCTCCACTTTTCGGTAAAGACGGATCTTCCGGAGCTGTCAAAATTGCCGTCTGGAACTGAATTTCAAGATGTGACATCGAAAGAAAATGGAAAACTGCTATCGTGTAACAGCAATCGCTTATAAATTTTGATGTAATTGATTAATTAAATATATAAAGAAAAATAAACTTCATGATTAATAAACATACATGCAAGTATGATGTTTTTTATGCTTAAAAATGAGTCAATGTTTTGCGCGGTTGAGAGGGGAAAATATTTTTGGAAAACTGCCTAATAGAGTTAGCCTCTTATGCTATACTAATTAATAAAAAAGAAGAATCAGCTATAAAAATATTTTAATGTAATACATGTAAAAAAAGAAAAAGATTAGAAAGAAAGAAATAAAGACTATCTAATCGATTTTTTTTTCTTTTTTCCATTTTTTGGTAAAGGCGGATCTTTCAGAGTTGCAAAGTTGCCGTTTGGAACTGAATTTCTTGATGCGATATCGAAGAAAAACGAAAAACTGCTATCGCGAGGCAACAATTACTTATAAATCCACATGTAATTTATTTATTAAATATGTTAAAAAAAAAAAAAAAAAAAAAAAAAAAAACTTTTTGATTTTGAGTCGGTTTAGTAAACATAACAGGCAAGTATTATCCTTTTATGTTTAACCCCTTGCGGTGGTATATCTATGAAACCACTTAATTTTAATTCCCAAACGCAACATTGGCACCGGAATGTTGGTAAAAAAATTTTTACACTTGATTGGATGCGTGAAATATAGCTTTTTTCTTATTTACAAATAAAGTTGTTTTCAAATCCCGATGTCAGTCATTAATTTCAACACTTAAGGGTGTATTTCGATTCAAACTGCTTGTTTTCCGATTTATTTTTAAATTCACTGTTGCTCTCAAACGTATCAAACTGGCAGATTCTCTTATTTAGAAACTTTATAAGGTGCCGTGATAGTCGATTCTTTGATAAGTGCACAAAATATTTTTAAAAAAAAATCAATCAAAAACGCCAATTTGAACCGATTTTTAGGAAGTGGCAGATCTGGGAATGAATAAAAGGGTCTTCCTGAGAAGTTGCTTATAAATCAAATTCTAATAAATTTAGTGTAAAAAGATATCACGCGGCACCTTATACGTCTCTTCAAGAATCCCCTCAGCAAATTTCATGTTTCTACTTTTAAAATTGTGTCTGAAATTGTATCGGAAAATTTCGAGCTGCTAAAGGTGGAAAAGCGTTTTTTCGAATACACCCTTAAGCAATGAATATGCCCTGCGCCGCAAAGGATTAAAAATGAGTCGTTTCCCACTGTTGAGAGGAAAAAAACATTGTTTGGGAAACCGTCTAAAAGAGTTTGCCTGTTACGCAATACTAACCAATAAAAAAGAAGAATCAGCTACATAAAAACAATATTCCAGTAAAAAGTTAAGTATGCCTAGAATATGACTTAAATCATCTTGCTCTAGAAACTTAACTTCTGGAAACATAAAACCTCGCACATTGTGTAGATAAGTTTCACCATACATTACTATTCATTAACTAGTTTTTTCCTTTTTTTTAAACGCTGCTAGTAGAAATTATTTAAGGTCAAAACGCAGCCTGGAGAGTTCAGTCTTTCACAATCTTGACCCAGTTCATTATCGTATTCAAAAAGAGACTAAATAATAATGATTAGGTTTAAGAAAACTGGATGTTTGAGCGTGTTCATTATTAACTTTGATTTAGGAATAATTACTTGCGATTCTTTTTTATTTTAATATCAAGAGAACGTAAAATGCTTTAGTTAGCCTAAAACTTGCATAGTTTTGAAGAATTATAAAGCGAATTTAAACTTGTTCACTATTGAACGTTGATTTAGAAATAATTATACCGGGCACTTTTTAATTTTAATTTCAAAGGACTCGCAAAATGCTTGAATTAACCAACATATGTATTCTGTAAACAAAACCAAAGGATATCAAGGAATTACATCTTAAAGATAAAGAATATAAATTACGTCTACAAAAAAAAAAAAAAAAAAAAAAAAAAAAGTGTGTGGAGAGAGAAAAAATGACTAAAAAGTATAAAGTTCTGCAATAGAGATATTCAATGGACCGAGATTTCCGGGCCCGACCCAACTGACTTTCTATAAATCATACTGATATTTCTAAATCAAAATTATCCTACAATCAGGCATGAGATTCTTCCGCGGATCCGCGGTTTTCCGCTTTTTAGTCATTTTTCGCATTTCCGATTTTTTATATTTTCAAGGATCGCGAAAAAAAACGATTTCCGACAAAATATCGCGAAAAAATCGCGATTTTCGTCAAAATGTCGCGAAATATAAATGAAATTTTCGTCGAAAGGTCGCGGGAAAAAACGCTTTTTTTCGTCGAAAGATCCCGAAAAAACGCGGTTTTGTCAAAATATCACGAAAAAAACGCGGTTTTCGTCAAAATATCGCGGGAAAAACCCAGCTTTCATTTAAATATCGCAAAAAATGTGGTTTTCTTCAAAAATCGCGAGAAAAACGCGGATTGCGTCAAAATATCGCGAGAAAAACCTCGATTTTCTTCAAAAGGTCGCGAAAAACGTCGATTTTCGTCAAAATATCGCAAAAAACGCGGTTTTCGTCAAAATATTGCGGGAGAAAAACGCGGTTTACGTCAAAATATCACGGTTTTCGTCAAAATATCGCGATAAAATGCGGCTTTCGTCAAAATATCGCGTAAAAAACGCAGCTTTCATCTAAATATCGGGAAAAAAACGTGGTTTTCTTCAAAAATCGCGAGAAAAATGCGGATTGCGTCAAAATATCGCGAGAAAAACCTCGATTTTCGTGCGAAAAATCTCGATTTTCTTCAAAAGATCGCGCGAAAATGTCGATTTTCGTCAAAAGATCACGAAAAAACCGCGATTTCCGTCAACAGATCGCGGAAAAAAGAGATTTTCGACAAAAGATCGCCGAAAACGCAAATTTCGTGAAGGAATTGCAGAAAAAATACGAATTTCATCAAAGAATTGCAAAAAATTTGCTGTAATATTGTTTCAAACAATTTTTGTTCAATTGAGTTGGAAATTAAACATAAGCTTGCCATGTTTGTTAATTGATGTTGTAAATGAAAACATGTTAAAATTTAGATTGGACAACTAGCTAAGACTGCTGTGTAAAACATTACATCAGAGAAATTTGAACTTAAACTTTAATTTCAGAAGTACTTATAATATTTGCATAAACGGATTCTCTCTGACCCACTTCCTCCCCCCCCCCCCAAAAAAAAAAAAAAAAAAAAATTAAACAGGATTTAAACAAAAATATTGACAATTTTGTTGTGAATATAATAAGCTTCTGAATTGTCTTACACGGGCGCTATTTGAAATAATTTCTGATTTTTCGGTTCATGCGCTTTTCCTCTTTTTTTAAAACTTTTTGCAAGCTCATGCCTGTACAATTAAAATTATTAAAAAGGCATACTTGTATATAGATTTTGTTTTCAAATTATGTTCAAAATAAATGGAATGCAAAGTAACAATATTAATGAACACTTACTTAGTCAATACAATTACGTATACAAACAGATGTATTACATTCAAATCATAATTCAGTAAGAAAAATCAACTTAGTTTAGAATAAAAGAAAAAGATTGTAAACGAAAATCATATTTTTAAAAATCTTTACTGAGGGAAATTTTTAAAAAAATAGACCTAAGTCATTAAATAAAATTAAATTTCTAACGCTAAACAAATGTTCAATATCACTTTGATTTTTACAAAATAATAATAATAATAATAATAATAATAATAATAAATAAATAAAAATAAATAAATAAATAAATGAAAAATAAAATGAAACAAATAAATAATAAATAAATAAATAAATGAAAAATAAAATGAAACAAATAAATAATAAATAAATAAAAATGCCAGCTGAACTTAAGCTTGTGGGGGAGGTGTGCCCGGTCCGAAACCTGAGATCTGGCCGGGACAGGTATATTTAAATGTACTCGAGCTCGGCCAGACCTACACTTCATTACACTCGGGCCGTGTCAGATCCTAATTCTATGAAGACTTGGGCTGCGCCTGGACACTTCCTTATTCGCAACCTATGAAACTATAGAAAATGTACTGTAAAATAGAAAATAAATTAATTAAATTTTCGGTCATACTACTTTGTTACATTTAAGAATTTGTTTTTGGTTTAATAAATTACATCCACAATTTTTTATTTTCTATGTTTTTGTAAAGTTTTAAGATTATGATATTCTAAAATAATCTTCTTTTTACACTGCTATGTGTGTTTTAGCAAAAAAAAAAGTTTTTTAAAAAAGTTTTTTAAAAAAGTTTTTTTAAAAAAGTTTTTTTTGCTTCCTTCGTAAGTGATAGAAAACAATTAAACACTAAGAAGATGGAATAAATTTTGACCAGGGTTTTTCTGCGCCCTTCTCATCGCAGAAGTCAATCTTTGATTATGAAGCTTCGAAACCAGTTTCAAAATCATTATTATTATTATTATTTAATCTTTATTTTGTGCTAATTTTTTTATTTGCTGATGGTATATTTCTTTTCTTTTCTTTTTTCCTTTTCTTTCTTTCTTTGTTTTTTCTTTTCTTTTCTTTTCTTTTTTTTTCTTTTTTTTTTTTTTTTTTTTTTTTAATTGCAGTTTATGTTTTTATAATATGACATAGCTTTATACGCATTTGCATTTGCTTTTAATTTTGTTTGCGCAATAAAAAAATTTAAGAAAAAAAGTAAGGAATTTGCCCGATTTTTGTCTAGTTTTAAGAGTGTATTTCGATTCAAACTGCTTATTTTCCGATTTATTTTTGAATTCACTTTTGCTCTCAAACGCATCAAACTCACAGATTATCTTATTTAGAAAGTACACAAGGTGCCATAATTGTCAATTCTTTGATAAATGTAAACAATATAGCAAAAAAAAAAAAAAAAAAAAAAAGCGATCAAAAACGGCATTTTGAACAGATTTTTCCGACGCCGGAGATCGGTGAACGAAAAAAAGGGTCATGTTGAGAAGGTAAATGTTTATAAATCAAATTCTAATGAATTGAGCGTAAAAAGACATCACACGGCACCTTATAAGCCTCTTCGAGAATCTTTCGGGTTTCTACTTTTAAAAATGTGTCTGAAATTGTATCGGAAAATTTTGAGATGTCGAAGGTGAAAAAGCGTTTTTTCGAATACACCCTTAAGCATTTTTTTTTTTTTTTTTCAGTTTTCCCCCTTTTCTTTTCTTTGACTGACATTGCCTATAGTACTGAATTTCCACTTGGATTATCAGGGTGTTAAAGCGGCACTCGAGTTGAAGGGTACTTATTAGAATGAGAGCTTATCCATCCTCCCACTACCCCCTTTGACATTTTTTTGTTTACATTGTAATAGAATCTTAAGGTTTGAAGTGAAAAAAAAAAGTTTTTAAAATGACCTGGTTTCCTATTTTTTTTTGTAATTCACTTTATATTTTTCTTTACGAAAATACAATTCAGAGGCAGAAACATCCAATAGCGGATGCTTTTACCCTCCCCCTCCCCATAATGGATTAAAATATATGCATGAATATAGAATATTCCTGGAATATTAGAATATATCCCACGATTAGAATGTATGCATTTTTACCTTTGCGAAACCATGTGAAAAAATAATTGACATTGAAACACCACTTCTCGATAACTACTGAATTGAATTAAAATAATTTCAGGAAGAGCTAAACTATAAATTGATCGTTCGTCAAAATGTATAAAGTAACAAATACAATAGTTGCGCAATTCTAAACCTTACCTTAGTTTATTAACAATTATCTTAGTTGTTTTTTCCAACTAAGATAACTGTTGTTCCTCCTTTCTCCTTTATCGAACTATGACTTTATAGTCAAAAGTCTTACAAGACTTCTTTTTGTCCCAGGATCCTGTTTTTGTAAAATTGGGAACATCTTTTTACATTTGTGAAAAACCTGGTCACAATTTTGCTAATTTGAAAGGATGTCTCTTTTGAAATACAACGATTCCTTAATAAATATTACCTCAAGTAAGTTAGCATTATGAGGGTTTAAAAAAATAATAAAACAAAATAAAAGTAGAAACAAATAATTTTCCCTACTGATTTAGGATTAACAAAACATTATTATTTTATGAGTTTTTTACCCCCATATATTTTAGGGAGTTTATTTTGATTAATTCAAGCATTTTGCGACTCCTTTGAAATTAAAATTAAAAAGTATTTTTGAAAACAATAGCAACGAAATCGTTTTTTTTTTTAAATGCGGATTTTTAAATCATGATTAAAATTTGATAAAAACTACATAACCACCAGCTGAAATCAAGAATTTATTATTTGTATGCAGGGCCTGTTTACCGAATAGGCCCATGAAGTGCTTACCCACTAAAATAAAAAGGGGCTCTAAAATTTTCTTTTCTAAGCTAATTTTCAACCCTGAGAAAAAATATTCAATCTGGGTGAAAAGTGAATTTTCCCCCCTTACTAAGATTATTATTATTATTATTATTATTATTATTATTTGTATTATGTTGCAATTTGTAAATCGTAAATGATAGTTTGAAGTTCAAATATTCTCAACTGCAGTTCCATATTTACATTTTACAAAATTGATTGATTATGTATAATTATGTACTTAATAAAATACTTTTTCATATGTACAATTATCAGTATTGGTTTATTAATTTTATAGATTGTCAGTATTAGTTTAATATTAAAAATATTATTTATACTCGAAATTTCGATGGTGAAATTTCAAATTATTTAAGCAAATGAAAATTTGGTTTAGTAAAAAAGAAAAAAAAGTGTTAGGGTAATAGAGACCCCCCCCCCCCCTTGAGTAACGTCGGATGTCCCCTACTTCTAATTCTTAAGCGGACCCTATTTGTATGTTCGAGTTTACTTTCATATAATATATATTTAAATTTCTTTTCTTTTTTCAATATATTTTGTCTTATAAAGCCAATTTTTCTAGCATTTTATCGTTATTCTTAACAGTTATTAGTCATGTTTCATCAACATTTCTTATATTCTTATGAATTACTGGACAACAACGATAGATAATTGCTCTTGTTTATCACAGCAAAGCGAGCTTTTCACCAAGTTGTGGTTATTTTTGTTATTTTAGCGATTAGAGACAGAGGGGAATTGTTTTCTTTAACGATAATGCCTTGACAAATCGGGTCAAATACTGGACCGATGTAGTAGTAAACTGGGACATGCGAAAGTGATTTTTAGCTTTTATATGTCCAATAACTTCTCACAACAAAGGTTAACAAAATCTAGTCTAAACGTGAGAAGAATAATCGATTATGGATGTCTGTGTAAAGTGGCGCCAACTTATATGGACTCATGGGGCGCAAGCCCACCCAATTATTTGATCTTTACGCCCACCCAATTTTAATTTGTTTAATACTTAATTTATTTTTTTATTTATATAACCACTGAAATGAAATTTGATTTTATTAATGTTCTCAAAAATAATTTTGAATGGAAAATAGTAAGGACATCGGTTAGAATTACAGGAGCATTGAAAACCCCTTCAGCGGAAGTATAATTAAATTTCTTGCGAAAACAAATTTCTTACATATTTTTTTAATTGATAAAGCAATTGGGTGGTTAAAATGTACATTTTTTGTTTTCTTAAAATTTTGTTTTTTGCACTTTCAAAAGTTAGCAATTTTTATGTTATTTATAATAAATATTAATGTATTTATAGTAAAGAACTTGTAACAGTATAATTTAATAAACTTATAAAATTATAATAATTAAACAACTTGCATATAAAAAAAAACATAATTTAACTTTGAATTATCATCTTTAGTCATTCGCTCCTCCACCCCCACACATATAGTACACTAAAAGAAAGAAAAAAAAAGGCGATATTTGGTTTAAAAAAAAAAAAAAAAAAAAAAAAAAAAAAATTCTGAGCCTATCCAATATTTTTCAAAAGTTTGCGCTACTGTCTGCGAATGTTCGACTTCAGGCATGGGTCATATTTGATATTAAAATGTGACAGAATATGATTCGTACAAGATATACTCACACTTAGCGATCGCAAATGTCAGCCCATTCGATATTTTGATATTCGATTTCAGATTCGATTTTGATATTTGATATTCGATGTCTGATTTTTTTATGTATATCCCATACAAGGAGCTTAAACTAATGGAGGAGACAACGCTCCGCTACGCAATGCTAGGAAAGTGAAGCCTGCCACGCCCCCTCATACACCCAAAACATTGAAGAACGCATAGCGAAACATTGAAAAATGAGTTCCGAAAATTTTGAATAAAAATAATTTTAGAGTCCGGATCAGGTTTCTTCGATGATTTTACGTTTATAGAAGATTGTTTATACATATTATCTTGTTTTTTATCGTAAAATTTCAGATATTTTTTCATACATACGTCTCAAACACCAAGTGAAAAAAAATATGTTTTTTACTATGATTACAGTGTTGAATTCAGACATTTTTCTCCGGGAGGGACTTCTGTGGCTTTAGGGAAGGGGGCACAAAAGATCTTAATATTTATTAAACGGCTAACATTATATTTAATACAATTTTCACTCATTCTACAAACATTAGAAGTAAGAATGCGATTTTAAAAAATATTAAAATTTCTCTGGTTTAAACAGATGAGAAAAATATCCTACAATATGAGCAAAAATGTTTCAAGCGTAATAGATCGATTTCTGTTATGAAAATACTACTTTTGCAAAATTTATTTTTATTAAATAAGGCTACCAAACACCCCCCCCCCCCAAAAAAAAAAAAAATAAAATAAAAATAAAATAAAATAAAATAAAATAAAATAAATAAATAAATAAATAAAAATAAATAAATAAAACTTTTGAAATGAAAAACACAGAATTAGGCAAATTTGTAGACACTTTCTCCTTCTTATAAATATGCACTGCTACTCAAAATCTTAAAAATTAAAGAATGGCTCAATTTTTTTAATCATATATATATATATATATGTACCTTCTTTATTCATTTAAGTATTATAGATCTCAGCAATCTCTTCATTTTAAAAGAAAGGCTTAGTAATATTTATCTCTCTTAAGTTTAAGGTCAAATTTTATTCACACAGAAAAGGTACATTTTACAAAGTTTTCCAGAATCAGATTAGAATAATTAAATTTTATTTTCCTGTTTTTGAAAGTATAGTATATATATATATATATTAATTATGAGAATTTTAGACTTAATAACCTGCATATTGTAAAGATTTTTTTTTTTTTTTTTTTTTTTTTAAATAGAAAGTTGCAAGAGCCAAGGAAGGATAATTGTCCCTTTCTGAATTTCAAATTTAACTCAAAATCTGTCATGGTTTAATAAAATCTGATTTAAAATAACACTAAGATTAAAAGGCATTAAAAAAACTATGGACTTTTTTATTAGGGGAAGCACAGAAAAGACTTATTTTTTGTGTTTCTAGAATGTCTTAAATGGTAAAAACCCCACTACTAAAAAAATATCCAATATTCTTAGAATTTTCAAGCAGATTTAGTTTTTCAAGAATGTAACAACCTTTCAAGAGTCTTCTGTAAAATTTAACTATCTTGTAAAAAATATTTCTGGAAAAAGTGTTTTAATCCTGTTGTTCCCCTGAGCATCATATGAGATTCCTAATTTAAATGATAAAACAATATCTTAGAAAAGGCTTTCTGCTGAATTTCATTTCGAGTGATGTTTTTATGCATCAAGTCTTGTTTTTGGCTTAAAATTTTATTGGAATATGTAGTAACATTTTAATTCTACTAATTCAAAGACATATTTGTGGGGTGAAAAATTAATTGTGAATGAGAGGGTTAAACAAGCAAGTAAATTGCATGCAGAAGATTGTAAAATAATTTCGACTGAATAACAGTTAAAATATTTCAAGAGCTGACAATTATTGGATATATGTATTATAAAAAAAAATAATTGTGCACTTCCCCCTACAAAAAAAAAAAAAAAAAAAAGAAAAAAAAAAGGATGACTTTTTTTAAAGGAGAAAAATGGGGAGGGAAGATGTGAGATTGCTATAGGCAAATTCCATGCAAAGTTGCCATGTCTGTCACACAGTTAGACATCACTTTGCTTGTTTGCCTTTGTTATTCTCGAAGAGTTTGCTTTGCTTTATTGAATTAATGAAATATTTCATATAAAATAAGTGACATTTTTTCATTATAAAATACTGGTAGCTAATAATCGTTGTATGTAACAAACATGACAAGTTCACATGCAATTAGCCTGTAAGAGAAGAAGTGATATCTCAAATGAAGTTTGTTTTTTATTATGATATTGATTTTTTTACCACTATTCAAACTTAGTAATAAAAGGCATTACCTTTCAAAATAACATTAAGGTAAATAGCAAAGAACAAGTTTTCCCCTTATTGAGCAATATCATTATTTATTTTTTATATTTAACATAATACTATTTTGTACCTACAAACAGTTTAAGGTAGTGTTAAAAGGAAAATAAAAACTGAATAATTTCCTTTAATACTTTTTACTTCACTTTGTAAGAAAAAAAAAATATTAGACCTAAAATAATATTTTGTAGCCTAAAGATGTTTTTAAAACATTTAAAAATCCAAGTGCTTAAATATATATATGTATATATATATATATATATATATATTCAAGGACTTAAGTACTTAGGGAGCTTTTTCAGCATGTTTTATATATTTTTTCAAAATATGTGAATCATGAAATAGCAATTATTTCTGTTAACCAATTTAAATTTAAATAGTAAGAAACCACGCTAAAATATGATATGAGCTATTTAATAAAAAATAATATTACTATTATGAGAAATTTAGTTGTGATTACTTAATTTTCTTGAATAATTGGTTTAGATTCAAATAATGATAAATGTCAAAGTTATAATCGTGTAGCAACAAAAAGAAAAGAATGTGAGTGTTGAACGTTTTCAAATTTAAAAATTAAAAGATCAAGTTTCTTAAAATGTTAATTTTACTCTTTGTTAAAATATATACACAATCAAAGAGCTATATAATGCATATAAGTATCACATTTTATTGATATCTATAACATTTTACATTTTCTACAAATAATGCAGCAAAAAAATAAATACTTCAAGTCTTTAGAAAAGTATAAACAATCCCTTTTCCACACCACCCAATGGGGTAGGGATTTTTGGCGCGCATTTTTTATAGAGGTATCGCCAGGAGCCATTATCCTCTTAAACTTCAAAAATGTTCAGAAGTTTTTAACAAATATCCTTACTGCCCTTTGAACTGTATAATTTTGGTATACAATTGGCAGACGTTTTTTTCATTCTTATTGTTTCTGTTTAAGCGCTTACTAAACTAATGGTATCGCACAAGCAAATATTGATGGATAATCGATTGAAGAACAATTGCAAAATGGTATCAACATGTAAATGACAATCCTGGTTTTACTAAAGAATCTTTCACAGCAGTATCCCATAAAATAAAAGAAGCAAAGCATGAACTGTTGTTTTGTTTAAGTTTTGACGAAATGGCCATAAAACAACATAATGAATTTGATGGCAAGTTTTTCCATGGTTACGTCAATATGAGTACTCGTATGGAAAGCAATAATGAAGTTTTGCCTGAAGCAAAAGCCAGTCTAGTGCTTTTACTAACAGCGGTTAATGACCACTGGAAGATTCCATTAGGTTATTTTTTGATAGATTCCATTTCTTCGTCGCAGAAAGCAAATTTAATTAGGCAGTGTTTAAGATTGCTTCATCAAATTAAAGCAAATGTTATATGTCTAACATTTGATGGCCTTTCTACAAACATCACTATGGCGAAAATATTAGGTTCCAATATGGAACCTGAATGTTTGAAGCCACAGTTTCCACATAATACAACTAAGCTTCCAGTATTCATATACCTAGATCCTTCACATATGTTGAAGTTAGTCAGAAATTGCATAGGAGATAAAAAAATCACTTTTTGATTCTGATGGAAACATGATTCAGTGGGAGTTTGTAAAAGAATTACATATGTTGCAAGATTCAGAAGGTCTTCATGTGTCAAACAAATTAAGATTTGCCCATATAAATTATTTTACGAGAAAGATGAATGTATCGTTAGCTGCACAAGTGCTTAGCAAATCAGTGGCAGACGCTCTGCAAATTTTGAAAGATAAAAATTTTCCTAAATTCACAGGATGTGAGGCTACGATAAAATTCATTAGAATTTTCAATGATTTGTTTGATATTTTAAATTCACATAATACAGATTTACATGAATATAAAAAAGCAGTGAATAAAGATACATATATTGATGTAAAAAACAGGTTGTATGAAATCAAAGCATATATCTTGGGTTTAAAAGAAAGTAGGAATGGAAATCCTATAACCAAAACAATAAGAAAAGTGGGATTTTTAGGCTTTTTATGCTGCATTGAAAGCACTTTAAGTTTAATTGAAAATTTCATTGAAGCTGAAGTCTCCCCGATAGTTTATCTGCCAACATACAAACTAAGCCAAGATCATGTAGAGTTATTTTTTTCTAAAGTTCGTATGCTTGGCAGATGCAACAACAAACCAACAGCACGCCAATTTGTATCTGCATACAAAAAATTATTGGTTCAATCAGAATTGTCAGATTCTAAAAATGGTAACTGTATTCCTTTAGAAACAATTAATATCCTTAATGTTTCCAGTTACAAATCTGAAGATATCATAAATATGACCACAAACTTATAGTCTGCTAATATTATAAATGAAGAGGACAATGTTACAGATATTCCTTTGCCTGATCATGATTATATATTCACACCCACAGCTTTAAGTATTTATGCTGAACAGGTAGTGCATTATATCTCAGGATATATAGCTAAAAGATTATCTGCAAAGATAAAATGTCCCGTCTGCTGTTCAGCTCTTTTCGGTCCTAAATTGACATCTTTGATTTCTTATAAAATCAATGGCCATCTAGTATATCCATCTGAAGATGTTTTCAAAATTTCGAAGAAATGCGAAGCATTGTTCAGAAAATTTGTTCATTTAAGTGGTGGAAAGAGTTTAAAAGAAGGATATAGTTTAGAATATACTTCATCATGTGTTTTAAAGCTATTAATCGGAGAAGACTTGTTTCCTTCTCTAAATCAGCATATCTTATTCATTTTATCTCATCTTATACATTTTTTCTGCTGATATTCAGTTTTTCTTCAGCTTCTTCCCATTTTCTTTTATATGATTTTTCAGTTGAACAGGTAGGCATTTCTTCATCATATACAAATGTTGCATCTTTCAAAGCATTCTGACAGCTATTTACAGTATTTCTTGGTTTTTGGACCTGAAAATCAGAATAAAAATGTTATATTAACATTAAATCATAATACAGTACTTAAAAAAACTGATGCATAGTGAAATTATTCCAAAAAAGATAGCTGAAATTAAAAGCTTGCTGTAAAGGTTTTCAATACTTATAATTAAAACTTTTGATTTGTTGTGGTGATTTTTTAAACAAAAATATATAAATAATAAACAGATAAATAAAAAACTGAAAATGCCCTTTGCATTTCTTCAAATAAAACCAAAAATTTCGACGTATTTATTTAGATAGTTAATATGAAATTTTAACTTTTAGATAATATTAATTATCTATAAAGAATAACATATGTGATATCAAATGATATAACAACCACCAGATGCCAGTAGTTTCTTTTAAAAACATCATTGGCTTTGACATACTTAAGTATTTTACTTAGATTATATTTAGATTGCTGCATATTTTTTAAAAAGATTATTTGAATAATGATTGCATGCTTTTAAAATGAACAATAAGTGTATCCTTAATTCTTTGCAATCATTAAAATTATATTGATTCAATCATAATCTTTCAGTTGTAAATAACTTAACAATTACAGTAAATAAATTACAGTAAAAACAATTACAGTAAAATAATAATTAAAACAGCATATATCGTCATGTCTCATCACTATTTCCTGATAAATAAATGCATATAAAATGTTAGGCTTTTCAATGTTAAAATAATGATTATACAGTGAAACCTCCGAATAAGGAACCCCTATGGGACCGGAACTTTTGTCCCTTAAATAGAGGTGTCCCTTATTCGGAGTCCTGAAGGATATAAAAATAACAAAATATTAAAAGCCGAAGTTTAAATGCATTCGAAGAGTATAAATCAGGGTTGGGAAAAAATCATGATTTTTAAAAAAAAATAAAAAAAATCTGATTTATTTGATTTAAATCAGATTTTTTTTATTTAAATCGGATTTATTTGATTTTTTTAGAATTCTACTTTTAATTACTGTGTTTTTATGTTTTTACAATACATGGAGTAGTTTTCATAATAAATAACTAAAAAAGAATAAATAATATTTATAATTTATGAAAATAATATAAGAAATAATTATATAGTTAAGAAAATACTATATTCTAGTTATTGATTGGTACTAAAAAATAAACAACTAGGCATTAATCTAAAGCCATTCTATTATTTTGTAATTGAATTATGCACACTAAACAAGAAATAAATTGAAATATTTTGTAAATGAATAGAAAATGGTAAAATTTAAAAAAACAAATCAAATATTCATTTAATGCAAGCTATTTATTAAAGGATAAAAATTACAATTAATTCAATATTTTTTAAAATATAAATATATAATTTCAAAATATATGAACATGATGATTTTAACAATAATCCCATGTTAAAGATAGACGTGAGAAAAATTGACAAACAAAATCTTCATGGCATCCCCATTGTTTACTATTCTGGCACATGCCTCATTTGCTTCCCCCACAGCAAATGTATAATGTTGCAGGAATATTGGATACTAATTACTAATATTTCGTGAATCATGTGACAAACTGGAAGTTGTTCGTCATGTGATCGTAACTATGCCATTTCAGTTAAATTTAGCACAAAGTATTGCCAATTTGGCAAAGTATAAAAATATTAGCTTACTTAGAGCAGTTTACTGAATTTTGGTCACGTTTTAACAATGCATGTTCTATCGTATATTTTTATTTGATAGGGTAACAATTTTCGAAACAATGGGTAACACCAGGTAAACAATTTTCAAAACGTACTGTACTTAAGGATGTATTAAAAAAAATGTTTTTCCACCTTTAACAGCTCAAAATTTTCCGATACAATTTCAGGCACATTTTTAAAAGTAGATACATGAAACTTGCTGAGAGGATTTTCAAAAAGATGTATAAGGTGCTGTGTGATGTCATTTTCGGCGCAATTCATTAGAATTTGATTTATAAACAATTATCTTCTCAATATGACCTTTCTGAACTTCAGAATTTTAAATGTTGCATTAATATTTTAAGTTCTGTAAGTGTAGAAAAGATCTCTTGCTATCCTGAACTACAAAAAATATTTAAAGACATGATTCAGTTTACACAGCCCTCTAGTAAAATTTGACTGTGTTTCAGAATATCATCAAATCCATGATTCTGAAAAGAATTTCTTGGTGTACTGCACATTAATTCATCACAAAAGGTCAATGACAAATACATCATGTCATTATATCAAGAATTTCTTTATAGAAGCATTTTTTACGAGTTGAATGCAGACTTATGAACTGAAGAATTTTTAACGTTGGATTAACTTCTGTTGGCCCCTTTTGGTCTGTCACTTGATTCACCAAGTATAAGTATCCAGTATCCCTGCGACTCGCAAAGATTTGACCCTGACCTCCCTACCTAAGATGATTGGAAATTTGACAAGATAAGCATCTAAAACTTGTTTAAATTGCCCAATACCAAGGATGGGATTGAGAAAATCATATGAATGACTGAATTAAGTATGAAATAATTGTTCAGTTTATTTTAAATTTACATAAAATTAACAATAATATTTAGAAATTTCAATTACATATCACAATTTTATAAAATCTAAGAAAACAAATTCCAAATTTTCTCAAAATTTAAAACATAAAATGTGATTAAAAATTCCCAAAAAGCAGTCATAAATTAAAAAAAAAGATTATAACTTAAATTGGAAAAACATGAAGCGAAAATAATAAGGGTTTGGTTGTTCTGAAATAATGTAGCAGAATTTCACTTTGAAAAACTAGATTTTATTATCACATATCTGTTTTGCAATAACCGACTGGCTAAATAACGATAAGAAGTATTTTTATCATTTAACATCGAAATATAAAATTTTATGTGTTCAATTTTTGATTTTTGTTCATTATTTCCACTTAATTGTAAACTTAAGTACAGTATACATAAGAGAATAATAATAATGGATAAAACTAAGCAAACTGATGTGATACATGTAAAAGTGGATTATTTCAACTTAAAACTTATTACGCACGTTTATATAGTTTCAAATTTGTTTTCTAATATTCATTTTATTTTGGCATGGCAAACGAACTACGACTTTCTGTAACATATTCAGACAATAAGCATAAAGTATAACGGTTACAATATCGGATATTAAAATTGAACTTACTTGTGAAATGAGATGTTAGGCAAGGGTTTGTCTACCCGGTTAGTACATCCAAAAGCTGAATAACCCGTCATAATTTCGCTAAAATACACCACAGTATAATAAAATAATTTTAAACATTTATACCAGTACAAAAAAAAAAGAAAAGAAAATGACAGCGAAAGTAAAAACACAATCAAAATACCGATTTTTCCGTTACGATCTGCGTCCAACCACCAACACTTGCTTAAAAGAATATTGATTATTTAAAAAATAAAGAGTGAAAACAACTTAGAACAAAAATAAAAGTTATGCTTAAAGCTATAGCTTTAGATTAAACTGAAGAAAAATACGGAAAATGAGAAAAAATATTTAAATAAGGCGCTTTTGAATTTGAAAATTTACACAGTTTCCTATTAGGAGATCCAATGTTTTGGGTGTATGAGGGGGGCGTGGTCATTAGCTTCAAAAACGCGGAACAACGGCTTCTCCATGGTTTAAGCTCCTTGATCCCATATTATGAAAAATGCCCACTTATTGGTGATTTTAAATGTTTTCAAACTTATTATAAATTAGAAATTTGAACACATTGCACTTAACTGGGAAACTTTGTAATGCAATATCCTAAATATTTTTCTTTTCTTTTCTATTCTTCCTTTCTCTTCTCGTTTTTCTTTCTTTCTTTTCTTTTCTTTTCTTTTTCTTTTTTTTTTTTTTTTTTCATACCACAAAATCAAAGACATCTAATTGGAAGGAAAACAAAACTACTCTTTGTAAAGTTAAACAATTTGCATTTTTTCCTTATCAAAAAACATAATATTAGATTCGGTATCAACTATCAACAAAATTTTATGTTTCATGCAATAAAATTTAAATGCAATAATTTTTTTTATTGAAAAATTTGAACATAAATATGAGCTTGTATATTTTTTTGACCTATTGTTTTCTAACTTTAAATTGAACTAAACCACAACCAGGATTATATTTATATTTTTTAATTTTACTCTTTAGATAATAAATAAATAAATAAATAAAAATTTTAATCTTAAATCAGTATTGAATTCAAGTGAAGCGATGAGAATCCCTCGCCCTGAAGACTGTGTTTTCGATGGTAAA
This sequence comes from Maratus speculifer, assembly GCA_964019185.1. Classification (NCBI taxonomy): domain Eukaryota; kingdom Metazoa; phylum Arthropoda; class Arachnida; order Araneae; family Salticidae; genus Maratus; species Maratus speculifer. Next base: position 71,401,158 of record OZ025303.1, read on the forward strand.
AAAATTGCAATCCCCCCGAAATTCTATAATCCCACCCCCCCCTCCTCCATTGGAGCCACAGAAATCACAGAAAAGTGGCTGAATTCAACACTGTCTTAAATAGTAGTGGCAGATTCCTTGTCAATTTCAACGATCTTCCATTCAAGCAAAAATGAATTTAGAAAAAAAAAATGCTTCTATTTTTTTAGAGATGAATTTGATATGGTATTCTAAAATCATTTTATTAAGTTACAATTTTAAAAATTTACTTAAGGCTGTTGGTAGCTGATTTTTCGAATTCCCCTCCGTAATGTTAAGTCTATGGACGTTTGGTGCATTATTATTTTGAAAATATCTCCTCTGAAATAAATATTTTTAACTTCTTTTTTTCTGTGTATTCATCTTTAAGCATGCCTTTTTTTTTTCTTAGTTTTCAAAATATCTCTAAAGCTACGCTTTATTCGGTAAGAAGTCTCAAAATTATACTCTCAGTTTGCCAGTTTTTAAAACATAAATTATTAAACTAAGCAAACATTTTAAGAATATTTTGAGAACTAAGTAAAAAAGGGACAACCTTAAAGAAGAGAACACTTAAAAAATAAGTTAAAAATATTAATCTTCCGAGGAAATACTTTGAATATAAAAGTGTATCAAACGTCCATAACTCAAAAACTTTTATATAGTATATTCTGAGTTATGAACATGAACATATGCTTGACTTTCTGTGTAAAGCTGGCTCTTGTACAAATCACCAATTTCACGAATAATACACGTACACCGCTGAAGAGGGTATGGGTTTTTTATTTATTTCATTCGGTGCCTGGATTTTACTTTTTTCTTCTTTTCTAACGCACCCTAATATGGCTATAAACTGTTGTGTCCATCCTCATAACAGAACGTTTTTCATTCGGTGATGATGATCGAAATCTGAAACTTCTCGGTTTGTGACGCAATAATAAACGTATGTCTGACGTGTAACTCTGTCAGCGCCATCTGCAGGCGGACTCAGGCATACGTAACTGCAGTATTTTGATTCCTGAATGTTGTGATGAGAGATTCGAAAGCTGCTGGAAGCACGCGAACTTGTTTGCTTGTCACGTGTGGCAGCGGGTGTCGGGTTATGAATCATAATTAGGCCAGTTGTCGGATTCCGGGGTATAACTTTCGCTGAAAGATCCCTGCTATATTGATCTTATCGAGAAGTTTTTCTTGTTTCAGTGAAATTTAATTTCCTAAAATTTATCTGTTATCACCAGGCATGTAGCCAGGGAGGGGGCTAAGGGGGCTGAAGCCCCTCCCGAAAGTTTATAGACTTTGGAATATTATCTCTAATGACAATAAAAAATGACAATGTTTTCCTTGTTTTTATCTTCCATTATACTAAAACTACGTACATTTTTAGTTGTAAAAATATAAATTTAATCAATTATAGTTATAATAGTTTTTCGTTACACCCGCTCATTCGAATATATTGTTCTTGAGTTATATCTGTCACTGAAAATGTAAGTTTTTTAAAATGCATTTTTAACTGTCTTTTTTAACAGTAAAACTCCATATCATTAATTTGATAAAGAAAAAGTAAATATAATACACGTATGGAGTATAAGTTAACGTTAGCAATCAAATATGAAATATTTGCTTGCATGATATGATTTTCCTCAATTTTGTCTTTCTATATTATTTCAGGCATACAATGAAAGCTTTGATTGGTCAATGTTACAATATTGGTAGAGAAAGGAGTCAAAAACTTTAATAACCGCCTATATTGTAACATCATTCGGAAAATAATGGTTTTTTAAAAAGTATGTTTGAAATTGGTGTTGTGTTTGTAAAGGGATTTTCATTAAAAAAAAAAATAGAAATAGTAAATTTTGAAAAATAAAGGTTTGATTTGAAGAAAAATGATAGGGTATCGAAAAACCTCCAAAGGGACCACGGCAGTCTACATTACCCAGGCCCTTCATTCAATAACTTTGTTGTAAATTGCTTGCATATGAAATTCTAATTGATAGAAAACGTGCATGGAGTAGTCTAACTGGAAATTTTATTTTTGAAAGATTATCAACTTTAGGAATGGATACACCTATGTACGGATTTTTTTAAAGTTTTTCAAAGCTCCCCCTACAGATCTAGAGGGCAACATCTAACATTCTTACTGTCATATTTTGTGTTGAGCAAGAAATACCACTCAGATGTTATAATGATAATGGTCCTCTAACATTAGAGGACCGATAAAACAAAGACAAAGTTAGAAGCGCTTTAGAGATTTAGAGCAAAGTCTGGAGATCTTGAATTAAAACGACATATCATGGAAAGCTGCAGAAGTGCTATTTACTTAGCCCAGAAGTTCAGAATAATATCATTCAAATATGTTCGAATATTGATACCAAAAAACTAGTTTACAAAAAAAACAAAAAAAGCGATCTGTTTTTGCTTGATTGCTGATGAAACTTTTATGTTTCAAGAAGCGAAATTTTTTTTTCCAAGCATCTTCGTCGTTCCAAGCCCAAGCTCGCACTCTGATTGGTTGTTGCTCTCGGCACTGTTTTCACATAACTTGGCGATAACCATACTTGGCGAAAAATACTTCGCTCGTAAGTGAACGAGTAAACCTAAAACCTAACCTACTCATTCTTATTCTTCCTTCATTCTTATCCACGTGGTCTTGTGCTCTTGTGTGTAAAAACTTTTAAAGAGTACAGCTTTCAGTAAGACACGTTCCATCCAATCCAATGCTGCAAGAGAAGAGTTACTTTGTACTCAGTTCGGAAGGAAATCAAACTCGACGGAAGCATCTATCGCTACGCCAAGTTACATGAAAACAGTGCCGAGAGCAACAACCAATCAGACTGCGAGCTTGGGCTTGGAACGACGAAGGTGCTGGGGAAAAAATTACGCTTTCAAGAACAGAATAGCTTGCTTTTTATATTATATATGTGAAGCATATATAAAATTCACAAAACCTATGTTTCGGGAGGCTCTTTTAGGTTTCATCCCAGTGATATTAAAACGTTGTGATAAACTACGTCTTGACATGTTTAAATGTGTCGCTGAGGCTTATGAGTTAAGAACCATTACGGCTGGTTATGTTAGTGAGTCTAGTCTAAAATTCATCAGAAGAATCTCAAAAATTAGATATGTCCATTGTGCAGGTCAGCGGCTAAACTTCGCATTGTCTAACAGCATGCTGATTCCTGTCTTGCGAAACTGAATTGGAAATTTTGAATTTTCAGTTTGGAGGTCTTCCAAACTGAAATAAAGATTATAAGACTAACATTTAGGCAGAAAATACATACAAACCCTCAACCTAAACCCACTAAAAACAATAATATAGGGTCACTGCGTAGAAAGTCTTATTCAAAATTTGAATGATAGAAACATTTCAAATAAAACTCACTCTGATTTCTTTCTAAGTACTTCTCTCAGGATTTGTTCTTCCAGGAAAAGGAAAAATCTCAGTATTTTCACGATAAAGTGACAATGTTGCAAGTGAAAGCTGAATATTAATTATGGTGCGAGAGAACTTCTTATGTTTACATAAACACAGAGGTCTTAAAATGTTTAGAGTACTATAATGCGACATATTATATTATATTACGATCAAACATTTGCTGACAATCTTGACAAGAATTCTAGTAACAACAGCAAGTACTGAAAGGTCTTTTTTTGTGACTATGGAACAGACAATTTTTTAATCAAGTTCACGGATGAAAATCTAGAATTAGTTAAATATCGAATCGCATATTAAAATACATTCGGTCTGCAAAGTCGTATCTTGGTGGAAAACAGTTAAAAACCTGATTTTAACGGTCGACTCATAGGTTTACCATTGTGTTTACCTGCACCCAAAAGTATGGAAACATGGAGGATTGAGAGCTGGTAAACCTATGAGTCAACCACTAAAATCAGGTTTTTAACTGTTTTCCACCAAGATATGACTTTGCAGACCGAATGTATTTTAATATGCGATTCGATATTTAACTAATCCTAGATTTTCATCCGTGAAATAGATGAGGTGATTGTCTGTGCTGTCGCTGTTTCCCGGTCTAAGAGTTACACCTTTGCTTTGAAGTGTTATGGCTGATGAAAAACTGAGTATCTTTACAAGGATTTTTATTCATTGGGATATTACATATAGTAGATGCTGATAAGGTAATCACCCTCAGAAAAAATTGGAAGGCTGAGAGGAAGTCACGAAAATTGTTTCTGTACCACTAGTAAACTTATTGTACTAAGAGTATTGCATTTCTAATTCTAATAGGAGAATGTGAAATACAAATGTAGTTTTTATAAGTACATACATCTGCAACAATTTTTTTTGGGGGGGGAGGGAAGGGGTAACATGTGTAATTAATTTCATCTATGGGTTAATCATTTTAAGACATTGCATTCATAATATGAGATACTCGATACTCGCTTGCTAATATTAATCCGCTGTTCTAATATGTGCTTTAAATCTATTCAGATTATTTGCATTTCAATATTTTTAAATTTTTTTCTCATAAGATACACGAGTCTCAATGTCAAACATTTTTAGTTTGTGCCTTTTTATTTTCATTGCAGTTTTTCGATACATTTCCGGTTTTTGAAAACCATATAAATTGTAACTTCAATTAAAAAAAAAAAAAAAAAAAAAAAATACATAAACTAACTTTTTTTTAAAAATTGATATCAAGTATTTTATGTAGAAATATACCTTTGATTAAATCTTGTTTTTTTTTCAGCATTAAATTATGCAATTGACATTTGTTTGATCAGAAGAAAAAAAATCCAAGTTTCAGCCCCTCCCGAAAAGAAATCCTGGCTACGGGTCTGGTTATCACCTTCATTAAAATGATGTATAAGTAAGCGGAGTCGATTAGTTCAGATTTTTGCGAGAAGCTAGCGTTTAGTTGAACCTTGACTGTCGGAGGTTTTATATATATGTGCCGAGGCCAGCCGGCATAACCTAAAACTTGGATAAAACGGACGTAGTCATTTTATGTTTTATTAATTCCTTTATCTGCTTCACTTGAACAGATTAATACTTTCGCGTGTCGATTTTTATTTGTATAATTTTACATTCAGATAAAAAAAAAACAGCATAAATAAATTATGGGACATTTTCTAATCATATTTATTTATTAAAACCGCTCGCATTCCCTTCTATTTGTATTAGCTGCAGAAGTTCTTATTTGTATACAAATGATAATGGTAATAATAACAAAATATATTTTACTTAAAATAAAAATAAAAACTTCCTATATTAACGGTTAATTAATTATCATTGACATTAACCCTTTCCGGCTCAGTGTTCTCATTCCGTGCACACCTAATTTTAATTCCAAACGACACTAAGAATATTTTACCAAAAATTTCCTTCTACAATGAAAGCTTAAATTAAAAGTGTTCTTAAATCAAAAAGGGCAACTTTGTGACACATGCTTTAATTTATTTTTGTTCGGAAATGCATGAAAATAGCAGGTGTTATTATTCAGAAACTGTCTAATTGCTCTCAATTTTCTGTTTTTTTTAAAACACAGTAGATTTTTCTTATCAAGCTTTCAAAGTTGACCTTTTGAGCACATTTCCCGACTAAAGCAGAAAAACCGGTCGAAAAGCAGGGGAAAAACGGGTAGTCTCCTTATCAAAATAGCTTAGAACTGGATAGGTAATTTAATGATCATAAAATGGAAAAATAAGCTCGATTCGAAATCTCTTCCATAGTCAGGCATTCCAATTTTATAACTTTCTGATAAAAAATGAATTTGTAAATGTGTTAAAACGTTTTTTGCTTCTTGAGCGGAGCAATTAAAAACACCCTTAAAGAGTTCTTAATTTCTAAAAAAAAATCGTTTGTAAATAGGGGTTGTCCATAAAAATGTCCCACTTTTTTCAATATTTCTGACCCCCTGCCACCCTTTGTCACTAAGTGTCACACTTTACCGTACCCCGAATCCCCCTTTGTCACATATCACTCTATATTACATATACATATACTTGCGATTGTGTTATAGAACCTATTTCAAATTTTATTTTTAAACTTTGTGTTTTAATGATTTTTGTGAGAATAACAATAAAAAGGATTTGTGTACTTATTTTTGAAATAAGATTAAGATTTACAAGAAAAATTCTAATTAATATATAATAGTATTACAACATCAGTATAAAAAAGCAATTCAAAACAGTAGTATTTTGGCATTTGAAATGGAATTCTTTAGTATATTTCGCATTAAATTTTATCTTTACTTTATGGACACAAAATATTTAAATTTCAAAATAACTATTAAATTTAATCTGTTGATTTTTAAGGTTTTAATTTAAACCAAAATGTGTAATGTCGCATTTCTTCTTACCCCCTTCTATCCCCTTGTCATAAACTGGCACAATGCCACGAACTCCCCTACAAGCGTGACATTATTTATGGACGGCCGACGGCCCCTAATGTAGTCAGTCAATAATATCTCAATTTTTCTCTGCTGGAAAGAGCTAAGGCACTACAGTATTTCCCTCTTTTGTATGGTGAAATTTAATGCTCTCAGGAATCGAAAAAGTCCGTTTGTAAAACAGACAAATCATGGTGAAGACAGAGAGACAGAAGACAGGTGAAATAGAGCTCGTCAGTGGTGACGTCACAACTCCAGAAATTGGTTCGAAACAAACCACAGAGTTCAGAAAAGATAGAGATGAAATGTGTTGTTTTATCGTGAAGCTAAAAATTCAACCCTGAAACTGATTTAAACAAGTTACAATTCGGCCCAAACACTTGCGGATCGCTTTTAATACTTCACCCAGTTCAATGAATTCAGCATTTGAACGGTATCTGAATTCATATTGAAAGTCTTTTTGATGGTATATAGTGCATCTGTAACACACTCTAAACTCTCTCGGTTTGTATTGACCCAGTTACCATGGAAATGCGGGGTTGAGTTGTCTGTGACGTCACACTGATGAGCTCTATAATTGATAGACCGGGTGGCGGCAGCACATACAATCAGTTCATCCAGTTCACGAATGAAAATTTAGGATTAGTTGAATGCCGATTTGTGTATAAAACACAATCGGTCTGCCAAGTCATATCTTGGTGGAAAACTCCTGAAAAAATGATTTTAGCGGTTCACTCGCGGGTTTACTTATGTTGTGTTTTAATTCTCCTAGTTATCCATACTTTCATACTTTTGAGTGCAGGAAAAAGACAATGGTAAACCTACGAGTCAACCGCTATAATCAGTTTTTTTTAGCTATTTTCCATCAAGATAGGACTTAGCAGACCGATTGTGATTTAATATGCAAATCGAGATTTAACTACTCTTAGAATTTCATCCGTGAAATCGATGAGGTGATTGTCTGTTTAACGGTGAATATTTTTGCGAACGGTCTTTTATAGGCCCCAATATCTTTCTAAACAGATAATTGAACAGAATTTAAAAATGTTTGAAATTAATGTAATCATGATAAAAGCAATTACGCGTTTAGAAAATCATGCAAAATTCGAAATTTTAAGCCAGTGTTTAAGTTTCGAAGTCATTATCAGTGAGCAATTAGTCCTAATTGAAGACTCGCCAACATGTGTAACAAAATGAAAAACATTGCTCGATTTTTTTTAGGTTTATGGACAAGTGTTTGCAAGTCTCGCGCTGTTTAATTTTAAATTATTTCACAAATATCAAAATTATTAGTATTATTTGCGTGAAATAATTTTGTTTAACAATCTGGATGTGTATCTAAATTAAAATTGTATTTTTGAGAAGGGGATCCATGACGAAATGTTAAATTACCTGTTACTGTATGCTATCCCACGCCTTGCTAAATATGTCAAAAACATCACACTATAACTCAGAGAAAAGTTGCATTTCTTCTAATCAGGCAATACTTTAAATTATTTTAATCGAAAAATGTACAATTCTTATTTATTATTAAACTTCGTTCTACAGTTAGAGGCGTGTGAAAAAAAAAAAAAAAAAAAAAACTGCTCCCGGCGCAAAGTTTCAATTTGACGCCCCCCTACCAAACTTTTTCTTGTAACCTGCCAAAAATGACATTGGTACACTGTAAAAAAAAATCTGTGAAGGTACTAAACATTTTCTAGGAAACTGTGGGATTCCAAGAACTTTTATATAACGATAACAGGAAAAATTCATGTAATCGATTCTAAAACTTGAATTTTAACTGTTACCGTTACAGGAAAAGTTCTTGGAATCCCAGTTTCCAAGAAAAAGTTTAGTACCTTTGCAGATTTTTTTTTTTACAGTGTAGTATAAATTTGGTGCCTCCCCCAAATTTCCGCGCCTGAGGCGACCGCCCCTTTCGCACGGCGCTGGACACCAAATATAAATCGTTTATTCTATCTATCAACATATCAATTAAAGGGAGTTCTCCTGCTTTAAAGGTTAAACTGCACTGTAAAAAAAATCTGTAAAGGTACTAAACATTTTCTAGGAAACTGGGATTCCAAGAACTTTTCATGTAACGATAACAGGAAAAATTCATGTAACCGATTCTGAAACTTGAATTTTTGTTGCTACCGTTACAGGAAAAGTTCTTGGAATCCCAGTTTCCTAGAAAATGTTTAGTACCTTTACAGATTTTTTTTTATAGTGTGGATGATTGGGGATTAAAATGTTTGATTTCTATATAAAAACCAATTCACCAGAAATAAAAACCTCAGTAAAAGAGTTCAAAGAAGCAAAAGAATTAAAAAAAAAAAATTTTGTTAATAAATACTTGGTTCGAATTTAGTTATACTAGATTTCAAGTTTCATTGCGAAATGTTATTTTTTCACAAAAATCTAATAAAATTCACAAAAATAACTTTTCATAAAATAGATTTAAAAAAAACTGCAACATTTTTTTGCTATTGTATCTAGAGTCGAGTCTCTCTATAACGAAACTCCATACATCGAATTTCTCTATAAAACGAATTTTTAGTAGAAACGGCCCCTTTTTCGGATGATTACATTAAAAACAGTCTCTATATAGCGACATATCTATCTCCATATAACGAATTTTTTCATAAATTGGTTTTAATTTATTCAGTTTTAAAAAGTTTCGAAATCATATGGAATCAATTTTCCATCACTTATTTTTGATTTACCGTCGGTGCTGAGTTTTTTTTTTTTTTTTTTTTTTCAAATATTACTTCTTTCCTTGTTCTTTAAATTCAACGAATTCATCCATCCTCCCACACACCTTTCCACATCCTTCTCAAAACAGAGTCAATTGGATTGATACACATGTAAGAGAGGAATCAATGAGAGGCACCGAGGCCCTCAAATGGAAGAAAATGTTAACTACAATTTTTCATTCCTTGCTAAAATTTAAGCATTTTATTTATTTATTTATTGAGAGCGTAACAATTTTAAAATGAAAACAACAAAAAATCACAGATTTCTTCTGTTGTGTTTGGTTTGTGGGTGAGAAGAAGAGATGGGAGGAGAAACACTTTTTATTTGTTTCTACCCACAACTAGGCCAAAAAAATGATCGTGATAGTGACCGGTACATTACGAAGAATGGAGGCCAGCAAACGACCCAAAAGTGACCATCCTTACTTCACTTAAAATAATAAAAATATTCTTTTAATCTTGAAGATGATAAACTAAATACAAAATTATAAAATATAAATTTGAAGAAAAGGTAAAGTTACCCGTGAAGTCCTTGGCAGATGATGAGTAGTAAATCCAGACACATATACAGGAATTAATACACAAATTGGTTGAAGATTAATATTTATTTATTTATGAAATACTCGTATTTCTTTCATGAAAAAAATCGAATATCTTCTTTATAGAAAACATTTTTGTTTCTCATAAAAATTAAACATTTGTTTTATAGTAAAAACTTTACAAATGAAGATATATTTTTAAATTGATATATTCCAAACACAACCAACATTCTTCATCATAACACATTTTTTTTTTGATATATCTTGACAGTATGAACTTGAAAAATTTCTCATAACACACAAAAGGAAAATAACATCATTTTCTTCAAAAAGAAACATCACTTAAATATATGTATGTTTTAAATATGTATATATTATCAGACGAGAATTTTATATAGATATGCACCAATATTTTCGATGGAACGCCCCGTGAATATTCAAATTTATTTGTATGAAGATGGGCCAAATAGCAAATTAAAATGACGAAAGAAATTATAAAGTCAATACGTTATGTAAATATGTAAGATCACTTCTTGAAAGAACATTCTTCAACTCACGAAAGAAAATCTTCACCTCTGCATGCTTTTCAGAGTACGGAGATCACATGAAAAGATTATTGAAGAAACTTGAGCACAAAAAGCAGTTGAAGAAAATTATTAATGATGAGATGATAAAAATAAAATAAATATTTAGAAGACACATGACGACATTCTTCTTTAGTTATAAAGCTAACACGAGATCAACGAACAGAAGATCCATGGTGTGCCCTTATTTACACAATAATTTCGGGATGCCTTTGAAGGGGCCTTGCTCCTGGCGGCCTTAAAAAATCAACCTTTCCTGAAACCATGTCGTGATCATAGCAGCCTGAAATGTTGCCCGTATACAACGGTCTGGAGGGGCGCACGCACACATGCCCCGAAAAATTCCACCCAAAACTTCCAATCATCCGACCGCATCCATTACGGCAGGTGTCTAACAGCGCAACTCTCGCAGGTGGCCGAGAGCCCAGGGGAAAAAGAGAAAAGGTTACTGGAATCCCAGGGCTCCCAACACATTTTAGTCCTCAAAAAGGGGGAAAGGGGGCCACTTTTATTTAAAAAGGGGACTTTGGGGGACCATTTTTTTTTTTAAAGGGTACTTTGGGAGACCATTTTTACTGAAAATGGAAACCAAAAAAAGAATCATATGTGTAAAAATATAGCACAAATTTTCCTAAATAAGAAAGTAAATTTTTAAAATAACCCCAGAAAATATGTCAGACATTTATCTTTATAAGATTTCAATAAACAATGTACACAATTTTATTTAAGCACATTTAAATATCCTACTGAAAAATATACTTAAATAATAAAAAAAAAACTTTAATATATTTAAGCATTCACCTTGATAATTCTCGTTACAGGTAAAAAATAATAGTGATGATCAGTTAACAAAAACAAATAAGTGGGTAAATATGATCACAGATCACTCAGGGGATTTTATTTAATATTCCTTTCAAAACATTCTAACCTTTAATTCATAAACCAAAATTGTTAATAACTAAATTTGTTAAAAGTTAATAATTGTTTATAATGATTAAATCCTTACATAGAATAACATTATTCATAACCTGGCCTTTCATTTAAGATATTACAGGACATATTGTAGATTAAATTTTTTGAGAATTTTTTTCAATAGCATCCCCTGGTGACAGAAAGGGATGAAAAGATGCTAATTGTTAAGATATGTTGAGCGGATTTTTTTTTTTTCTTCTTCTTAATTTTTTAGAAAATTTATGGATGGGTGCTTAGGCTAAGAGTTTTAAAAGGATGTGTGGTAAAATTTTCTGATTCCCCCCCCCCCCCCCCCCCGCAAACATGTACATGAAAAAATGCCCCTAAATGTCTGGGTCAAAATAAACCCTAGCAAGATGTGGGGCTCGATGAGATACCTCCTTTGGTCAACCCTTCAAATGAGATTGAATCTCGCTGTAGTTTAATTAGGGGTTGAGTTAAAAAATTGCTTAAAATACTTAAGTTAGACCCTGGCGATTTAAAAAAGAAAGTTAGAAATTTAATCCCACTGCCCCCACACATACTTCTTAAAACTTTTTGTGTGTTATAAAAAATATCTGAGATTTTAAAATCGATGACTTGATTACTTTTCTTGATTTCATTTTTTTTTTTTTTTTTTTTTTTGGGCTAAAATTAATATTTTGATTAGTGCTAACTACTACCACTCATAAATAAAAGAGGCCAATAAATTCATTTTATATAGCCCATAATAACAAATCAGACATAAAATAATGATAATTAGCGGAGAAAAGCTTAGATTTAAATAACATGTCATACAAAAGCATTTCTTTTTAAAAAGCGATATTTGAATAAAATAAAATCTTAATCAATTTTTTAGAAAATTACACGTTCAGAATTAGTGTCAAAAAATAGGCATATATGCATAAGTTTAAAATCTATAAATGCAGTACATGTAAATATTCTGTACCCCTGGGAACAATCCTTGTCAAACTAATTGGATGTGGCAATCCCAAAACTTTCTTCTACCTCATGCATGTTAATACTTCAAAATTCACTATCACAATCCCAAAATTAAATTGCAATCTATGCCCATCATTGGAATTTTAAAGATATGAAATTTTGTGCATTAGAAAATATGAATATCAAATATGAATATAGCTAAACTTGTGCAAATTCCACAAAATGCAGCTTAAGAGCACCATCTATTGAAAGATTAACACCAAAACTTAATCAGTAACAACTTGTGTCAACGTCTAACTAAATCCTAAGTTAGACAAAAATTTATGCATTAAATTAGATTTACTGCAGAAATCCTAAAAAAAAAATGCATCATAGCAGCGCTACCTGTAAATGAATTTACATCAAAATGTAAAAAAGGTGAATTCATCTTAAGGATTAATTGAATCTAAAGTTTGATGGAATTCAGTGCATTAATTTTGGATACAGAACTATTGTGGAAATCTCAACAAATGCAGATTAACAGTGCCACTTGTTGAGCAATTTATACCAAAATATAAAAAATGTCAATTTATGTTAAGGACTAACCGAATCTGAAGTTTGGTAAAATTCTGTGCATTGGTTTTGGTGATTGATTGCAGAAATCATGAAAAAAGCTGCATAGAAGTGCCACATGTAGAGCGATTCATACCAAAAACTAATCAACAACAATTTATTATAGTGGCGGTCAAAAGTTTTCGGCCGGCATAAAATTTTTTGTTATTTTGAAAGTATATCCATACAAAGAGGAATCTCAAAGTGATACTCATACATTTTATTGAAATAATAGTTAGGAATTTATTTATGGAATAACAAATGAATATCAATAAATACAACTGACAAAATTAATTGAAAAAAAAAAAAAAAACGCATGCTTTCAAAAGTTATTGGCCACCTTGGAAAGTTAGGAAAAAAAATTGTGTTATAACAGAAAATTACTGTGATCAACTAGATTTATAATTAGTATGTTGTTGTCATACCTTTAGCAAAATGTACCGAGGTGCAGCAACTTGGCATCGATTCAATAAACAGTTAAAAATCGTCTGTGACGGTATGTTTTTCCAATCATTTTGAAATTTTTGGGAAAATTCCATCCATGCTGAATTGGAGTTTGTTTTAATAGTAATTTCAAGCATGTTTCTAAAGTTCATTCCAAAGATTTTCTATAGTATTCAGATTGGGTGCTTGGGCTGGCCATTTCAAAAGCGAAGTATTTTTGTGCAAAAGCCACTGCCTTTTTTTTTTTAGGGGGGGGGGGGAAGCATACCATAGACCGATATTGAAGACAGGTCAAGCAGTAGCTTAATATAGTAACTTTTGTGTTCTGCAATTTTTTAATTTTTAAGAATTTTAACGAGTTTCTTAAAATTTGCCTGTATTCTGTGGTGATTTTTTAACATTTAGATTCATGAAAGAATTTCAGTTACCACGCTTTTTTATATACCCATTATAATGTTTTTATGCCCACTTTAATAAATTTTGTCTTCTTGGATTTTTAAGCTTTTAGTGATTTTCAGAGATTTTTTTATTTCGCGGTGATTTTTTTCAGACACAGAAAAGGGGACTTGGGGGACCAAAATACAAAAAAGGGGACTAAAGGGGACCTTTTTCTAAAATGGGGACTTTTGTGGGAAAAGGGGGACCATTTGGGAGCCCTGGAATCCCAAAATACGCCAATTTGGCAGCGAGCGAAAGAGGGGGAGGTGACAAAATAAGCCAAGTTACGATGCAAAGTATGGAGAAATATGAATTTATTAAAAAGAGAATTGATAAACACCTAAAGAGGGGAGGCCAAAGCAGGTGGCCCTGTGCTGAATGACTTAAAATACGTCACCTGTGGAAACGAATTTGATAGGCTAGGGGTGTGTCCGAATAAACGGAAGTTCCACCCAAAGAACAAGCGAGAATGTTCTCGAACGATCTCCAAAACCGGAAGGAATGATTTCGAACAGGATTTTACCGGCTTGGAACATTCGAAAGCTAAGTAAGAAAGAAAACATTACAGGCGACGAAATGAAAATACACGAAACCGAAATAAAATTTAAATTGAGAACATTAATAAAAAGGAAGGTGATATGAAATAAAATGGCTAATAAAATTGAATTATACTAAACATATGGGGGGTTATCGAGTAACCACCACATCTTCGTCTGAAATTAATGCAAGACTTCCTTATTTGATTTTCATTAAGCTTTCAAATAAATGTATGTTCTCTTTTTTGAAACAGCTTAAATATTTAAGAAATAAAATGTTAGTTTAATATTTACTTTTAAACATTTCAAATTCTTAATTCAAAAGATCAAAAATAATATTTGTTCAAATTTCACTCATTAAGTACGATTTTTAACATCATTTTCTATACATCGAAATTCTCTATACAACGAATTTTTTACGGGAACGGTGGATTTCGTTATATAGAGACTCGACTGTATTTCAAAAACTTATTTTAAATTGCGCTCTTTCAAATGAAATGAAAATAAAAGCGTGAAATAATGTTTAAACAATAAAAATTCGCATTGATTTTACTTCGATTTTTATTTCTGCATGTAATAATATATGAATATTAAACCACTTTATTAATATTTGTATTTTTTGTAATCATTTAGTTGCATAATTTTTTTTCTTTCTATTTTCAGGTAAGCTGCTCAAAATTAGTTACTGGAATTAGTTTAATCTAGCTTATTTTTCGATGATCAAACTGGTATGGTTTTATTTATTTACTATTATGCATTTCTGTCATTTATGGATCAATAGAAGTGTGATAATATTTTAAATACTAGTGGACCCGACAGACGTTGTCCTGGCACCGACACCAAAAAATCGAATAATTGTACATAAATATAATAATACGCACGATAAATACTACGCTCGTAATTTAATTTCTTATCACAATTGTTTAAGGAAATTATTTTTCACTTTGCAGTAGTTTTTGAAGTCGGTTCAATTTTTGATAGAAAAATTTATTTTTCTCTTTTTATTTAAAAGTTAACGATTTTCTGAAGTAGGTTAATTAAAATTATAACATAGGAAAAATTATTGTAAATCATACACGTGTCAGGAGTCGGGTTCGAACACACTATCTCTTTCTTCGAGAACCAGAGCTTAAATCTGGCGCCTTACACCACTCAGCTATTCTGTCTGCACTCTTTTCAACGAACTTATTCAACACTTTTAATTAGCTAAAAATCACTAACTTTATTAGTTTTTGCCTAATTACTAAAAAAGTACTGAATCAATTTCGATGAAATGTGAATCTAAACCATTATCGAATCCGCTGGAACACACACACAAAATTTCATTAAAATCGGAATAGTCGTTTAGGAGGAGTTCAGTGACAAACACACGCACAGAAGATTTATACATATAAATATTTTTATATTTTTATCATTTTCAAGTATTTTATTTTTGCATTGTTATTTTTATCGAGTGTTTAATCCATTGTTATTACCAGGCTTCGATGCATGGGTGCAAGATCTTCAGTCTCGGGACTGATTTCAGTTTTGTAGCGATTTTTAGCTGATAGTAATTTCTTCTTTATATGCATAAATTAATAGCAATTTTACCCTGGAGGATTTTTAATCACTTTATTTTATTGAGAGATCAATTTTGAGCCATAAAGCAAGGCATAGAAATCTTCTAGCCCATTTTCATTTCATTATTTCTAATATACAGAAAAATGTTCAATCTTGACTTGGATGACCTTCTTGCATCCATGGTTCAATGATACATATCATTGAATATACATAATGTTTGAAAAAAAAACAAGTTGGAAATTGCACGTGAAGCGTAGCAAATTAGGTGCGTTCGAGCGATAACGAAGTTTTAAAATATTACTTTCATATATCAATCTCATAACATTGTAAATAGTGAATTACAATTAAAACGCTCATCAAACAATGTTCTCCCTATACCATTATGTAATGGAATACTTTTGTGTGGCCTTGTAAATCAATAACAAATGTTCTTTGCACCACAAATTATGTAAGATGTATAGTATAATATGTACTTTATAGTTGCATATAAATTTTATTAAGTTCGCATGAGTGTAACACGATTAAAATGCATTTGAAACATTTTTTCCCATTGACCGTAATGTAATGGAATACTTTTGATTTTCCCTGTAATTGATCTATGCATCCGATTTTCATAAAATTTGAAATAACTCGAAAAAATTATGTAATAATTATGTGTTTTAAATTTCAAACGTATAGAATATATTTGAAACTTTTTCCCCATTGACCATAATGTAATTGAATACTTTTGATTGTCCCTGTAATTCATCTATGCACACGATTATCAAAAAATTTGAAATAACACGACAGAATTATGTAATAATTGCGTATTTTAAATTTCAAACGATTAAAATGCATTTGAAACTTTTTTCCCCATTGACCGTAATGTAATGGAATACTTTTGATCGTCCCTGTAATTGATCTATCCATCCGATTCTCATAAAATTTGAAATGACTCGACAAAATTATGTAATAATTATGTATTTTAAATTTCAAACGATTCGGTTGGGTAGTTTTTGCGTTGTTATATGCGGACAGACGGACGGACTGAACGATCACTATAGGTGCTACGTATTATATAATTACGAACGCACCTAAAAAGAAAGAAAGAAAAAAGGTCATACTGAGAAAAAAATTGATTCTAAATCAAATCATAACTAATTGAGGAAAAAGTGAAATCCCACGGCTTTATGCATTTCTTCAAAAACCACCTCAGCAAGTTTCATGTTTCTACTTTTAAAAATGAGTCTGGAAATGTCTCAGAAAATTTCGAGCTTATATCCAAAGTGCAAAAATATTTTTGGACATTACACATACATATATGAGTGATCATCAGTTCTATATAAATAGCGTTGCAATGATTCGAAAGGGGCCTTCTAATTTATCTTTGCCCAGGGCCCCAATTAGTCATAATCGGGGCCTGCTCTCTCTCTCTCTCTCTCTCTCTCTCTCTCTCTCTCTCTCTCTCTCTCTCTCTGTCTGTCTGTCTGTGTGTCTTTTTCTTTCTCTCGGTCTTTAGCTCTTTGAGAACCACCTCCATTGTTAGAGGACATTGTCAGGGGTGTAGTCGTAAAAGTAACAGATGCTATACGCTTTAAGCAGAGGTTATACGATCAGGGCAGAGGGTATACCCTAGAGCGTGTACACTATAGCTTTCTTGAGAAACAGAGGGTATACGGCCTTCCTTTGAAAAAAACCAGAAGGTATACGGCGTATACCTTTTACTTCATCCCCAGACATTGTACATTGAACGATACGGCTTCTCATTCAACACCTTTTCAATATTTTACAGAAAATATGACAGATCAAAACTTAGGTACTCGTCAGCTGTTGTGTCTTTGCCTTATCTTGCGTATCACATGTTGCAGGGACTTTGTTCCACGTCTTGTTTTGATATTCGCTATCTTTAGCAAGAAGATGACAAAATAACTGCTCTCCGCCAAAAGAGAGAGAGAAAAGTGACACTTTTCGATATTATTAGAGTTTTTCTCGATATTCTTATTCGGCTCCAATGTTATTTTAAAGCAGGATGTCTACAGAATTTGGGGATCGTGGAAAAATCAGGGAGGTTTATCAATCTGAAAATCAGGGAATCGTGGAAAAATCAGGGAGGTTTATCAATCTGGAAATGAGAGAATCGTGGAAAAATCAGGGAGGTTATCAATCTGGAAAAGTCAGGGAATTTCGTAAAAATTCTCGAAAATCAGGAAAATTTGTCTGTATGCAAAAGTACTTGCATTTTTACGTAGCTGATTCGTCAATACATTTTTCACATGCTGATTTGTCTTTTCTAATATAATTTTAAATCAGGATATCTACAGAATCTGGAAAAATCATAAAGGTTTATCAGCCTGGAAAATTCAGGGAACATCTTAAAATTTCTCGAAAATCAGGGAAATTTGTTTGCATGCAAAAAATATTTGCATATTCGTCATGTGATAATATTTTTTTCACATGTTGATTTGTCTTTTCCAATATTTTTTAGCACTTTCCAACAAAGTTGAAAAGTGCTTATGCATTCGGTTTGTCTGGCCGTCAGTCCGTCTGTCCGTCTGTCCGCGCTCTAACTCCCGTAAATATACTCGGATTGCTATGAAATTTTTATACGTTATTGAGGTTTACCCTAGCACGAACCCTATTGAAAATGAAGTATCTACCATGATTAGTTTATCTACAGAGAGAATCAAAAGTTTCCCATTACATTACGGCCTATGGGGAAAAATCGTTAATATACTCGGATTGCCATGAAATTTTAGGACGTTATTGACGTTTACCCTGGCACAAGTCCTATTGAAAATGAAGTTTCTACCATGATTAGTTTATCTACAGGGCGAATCAAAAGTTTCCCATTACATTACGGCCTACGGGGAAAAATCGTTAATATATTCGGATTGCGATGAAATTTTAGGACGTTATTGAGGTTTACCCTAGCACGAACCCTACTGAAAATGAAGTATCTACCATGATTAGTTTATCTACAGAGAGATTCAAAAGTTTCCCATTACATTACGGCCTATGGGGAAAAATCGTTAATATACTCAGATTGCCATGAAATTTCAGGATGTTATTGACGTTTACCCTAGCACAAGTCCTATTGAAAATTTAGTTTCTACCATGATTAGTTTATCTACAGGGCGAATCAAAATTTTCCTACTACATTACGGCCTATGGGGAAAATCGTTTCAAAGGAATTTTAAGGATGTTATACCCTGTCAAAGGTATTAAAATATGCATTCTATAAAATATAAGGTGCAAATGTAGCTATTATTCATTTACAGGTCCACACAAAAGAATTCCATTAGATATAATGGTAAAAGGGGGAATTGTGTGTGACATTTTAAAAATATATTGAGCTTTTTCATGTATAATAAAACTGATATATGTCACTGAAGCTTAATATAAATTATACGCTACTGTCTTGCATAATATGAAGTACATAGCATTTACAGGGCCATACAAAAGATTTCAAATAGTATATTCTTTCCGAAGTACCGTATATGTGTCCGATGATGGCTGATGGAGGGATGAAATGCATTTTAATTATGATATTCGCGTTTGTATTTCGCTAAATATATGCACATTATATGGTGTGTATAAATGTTATAGTTGATATACAGGGCTACCCAAAAGAGCTCACCAACGTTACTGAATGTGAGCGTAAATTATTTAAACGTGGTTCTTAAATAGGCTATGCATTTTTACGCTGAGCTGCATTCAATTTACTGAGAAATGTTTGCAGAATATAGATAAAAGGATATACAGGGCCACGCAAAGAATTCGGTTCATGGACGCCTATGAATGATAATTTATGAGAATGTGATTTCAGTTGTTTTAAAAGTGTTTTAGTTTACAATAAATTTTAGCCTAATGCTGACGTGTAATAAAGGTATAATGTAAACTACAGGGCTGAACAAAAGTATTGAAGTATGTTTCCATCTAATAGTATGAATTGCTGAAAAAGAAATTTCAAGCTACTAGGTATTTTCTTGCTGAGCTAAATTTTCCCATTATATGAACTGACATATGAAATACAGGGCTGTTCTAATGTACTGGAATACATATTTGGGTATATTTGGCTATACACTATTATTTCCCTAAATAACAAAGTTTTGTTAAAGATTTCATTAAGTGTTGGAAAGTGCTTCATAATCTATGCTTAATGCATGATTTTTCTTACTTGTTAAAAAGATGCGTTTAACACAGATCAAGGAGCCTCATTTTCTGTAGTTAGCGTTTATGTGTAAGGCTGTTTGCGAAATTTTAAAATGGAGGGCCAAAATCACATTACGGTGAAATCCAAATACCTCATTGGTCATTGAGTTGCGTCCTTTTCAGACAACATCCTCTTAGCGGTAGATAGGTGAAATGTCGCAATTTTGAGGTAAATCTTAACTGTTTTTATTTATAATCTAAATTTTTTACTCTCATTTTATAAAATGTCATCAAAATTCCTTAATTGAGTTAATTTTAATGGTTTATCTTAAATAAGAACAGACGGTAACAATCGCTTCAAAATGACTTTACCCCTCACTCTTTTTCAAATGGAGAAACAAGCTCGTGATTTTCATCCTTACCACATGACCAATGAGGTGGCTGCATTTTATTTTACTGTGATTTTGGCCCTCCATTTTAGAATTTCGCAGGCTGTTTACCCATTTCTTAAAAAAAAAAAAAAAAAAAAAAAAAAAAAAAATAATAATAATAATAATAATAATAATAAATTATACATTAGCATAATCTGACAGGGTGGTCAGCTTAATCTCGTTAGTTATCCCAGTATTAATTCCAATAAAACTCTATTTTTATATGGATAGCATATATACTCATAGAAAAATTAAGGGTTTTATAAAAACAGTACCAAATTTTGCCAGCTTTTTGATTGTGATAATAAAAAAAAATATGTTCTTTTTAGAAAATATGAAAAACAACATTGTAAACAATGCCTTGAAATGAAAATTAAAAAATAATAAAAAATGTATGAAAAATGAGTAGATTTACTACATAATTTTTCATTGCGCATACGTTAATATTATCAACATTTCATTTGCATATTGTGTTAGCTAAATATATTGAGCAAACTTTTGTGAAAGTCTCAAAATTATAGCTTAAAAATTCTGAAAATTATCGTCGATAGAATAAGCTTAAAATCCGTTGTTTCCAAAATGAAGCAAAAAAATGAGCTGTATCCAAATAGTGCAGTACGGGCAGTATTGTGTACTCTATATTGACACTAATAAATAGATATAGGATAGGGATACAGCCCCTCATCTTTTTGCTTTATTTTGGAAACAACGGGTTTTGAGCTTATTCTATCGACGATGAGTTTCAGAATTTTCAAGCTATGTTTTTAAGACTTGTATAAAAGTTGCTCTTAGACATTTAGTTAACATGTTAACGCTTTATGCAAATTGTATTTTGATCGTATTCACGTATGCGCAGTGAAGCATTATTTAGTAAAAATGCTCATTTTTCATATTATTATTTAATTCTCATTACAGGGTATTATGCACAATGTTGGTTGTCATATTTACAGAAAAGAACATTGTTTCTTATTAAATAAGAATATCTTGTTTATAAGAATTTATTTATAATATTGTTTATAATATTGTTTTATATATTGTTTTTTTATTTATTATTATTGTTTATAAGAATTTTTTCTTATTAAATAAGAATATCTTGTTTATAAGAATAAGCCATTTAATCATATTCGAATCCTTTTGCTACATTTGTTTTGACAGGGTTATCTAAAAATTCGTTCTTTTTCAATTTGTTGACGGTCACCTATTGGCTTTTGGAAAAATATCTTTGCGGAAATGTATGACCTATACTATTATGTTTACACTCTTAGAGTTTCGGGATAATTCCTCATATGCATTTTTGTAGATATTTAAAAATAGTCTAAAATCGCAAATGGCCGGTCACCTTTGGCTATATACTGTATATATATGGGGTCTGATTAATCTACTATGGTTCTGCGTATTTTCAATATTCCTCTTATTTTTATTTTTCATGTTCTATTATATACATATTGCAAATTATTATTATTTTTTTTTATGCCAAAATTAACCTTTATACTATATTAATTTCCTTTTAAAAATATTCTGTACTTATTTCAACTTATTAAATTAAAATCCTGTTACTAGATCCAATCTATTAATTTTTATAGAAACGATATAAATTCTTAGTTCGCTTTAAAAAACATTTATTCCAATATGCGTAAATTTAAAAAATGGCTCTAAATTAAACTTTATCTCTTAAAATTCTCAAATAAACTCATTTTTTTCCTGTTTTTACCAACCCTTTTTAAGAAAGTCTTATTAAATTTATTCCAAAACCATACCTTTCAAAAATATCATTCTTTTTATTTATTTTTATTTTTCCTCCGCGTTTGATATTTGTTGGGTATCACTAAATTTATTTCTTTTCTTTTTGTTTTAAAATATCATCTGCAGGATATTCGAATTCTTGAGTTCGATTATAAATTAGTTAAATAATAATCTTTTAAAATACAAATTATCGTCTGAATGAAATGTTTAATCTCAACGCTGGAGATGAAATTCTGTTTACATGAAAAAAACCATGGTTAGAGAATATAGAATCTTCTGGAAGTTTTTGGTTTTAGATTTAAGAAGGAAGCTAAGAGATGATGAGGGTTATTCTTTCCTTTTTCTTCCGATGATTTGGTTAAAACGAATTGCGGAATAATGTTTTTATTGTGGAATATACTTTTTTCCCCTTCTTTTCGAGGATTCTGTTCAAGACGGCTTGCAAGAGAGCATTTCCCGCTCGATATGCCTGTATTCTAATAAACTTTTTTGGAGCAGCCAATGTGTAGTTCAATGAAGCGTCTACATTTACTTTATTTTATTTTATTTTTCCTCGCTGGCCATGATTCTGTGCTTAAAAAAGGGGGAAACCGGTGATGATGGTTCTAGCTCCTCACTTCAAAAAATGCCACATACATATTGTTTTACTGTTAATGGTTTTATACATATATATATTTATATATACCATTATACAATACTGTTATTTAACATATACTATGAATATATAATAACTCATTACATAACAAACTTGAACAAGACAAGAGGAGTTAGCAATTTTAGAACAATAACGAATTATTGGAAACTGTGGTACTTGGCTCGTTTTCAAGGGTATTACCAAGTAGACACGCCAATTACGATTAATTTCTGATTAGAAATAAGGAAAATCCTAAAAACACCCGATTAATCGTAAAATCAAAATTTAGGTCAATAAAAAAAAAAAAAAAAAAAAAAAAAAAATACATATTATGCCAATAATAATAGAATGAGAAAAGAGAAAAAAAAAAAAAAATTACATTATACAAACGCCAACATGTGGGGAAATTTGTTTTTTCAAATTTGCAATCTCATTTCACTAACAGTTAAGACATGAAATACAGTTAATGGTGACATGTAAATAACAAAGTTATCATGACAAATTGATCCTAATCAACTAAAGGAGAATTAATAAGATATTTTAAAATCTTATTAAAAAATATCCATAAATATGGATAATTTAATTTAATAATTTAAAATGTATTAACAATTAGCATGTCACAATTTGAATTTCGAATTAAGGCAATCAGGCTTATCAGAGAATGATAAGTTAATAGAATATTATAAGCTATTAATTAAGCAGTTTATGTAAATTAATAAATATCTAGCGTAATTTGATTGATAAGAACAATTGCTTCAAAACTATGGATTTAAAGGAATAATATATTAAAAAAAGAGGGAGTGAATAATGCTCAATGGCGCCATCTATAGTTTGAAAAAAGAATTAAAAATGCTTTTCTTGCAAATTATATTCATTATAAATTTAAAATATCAAGATTTCATTACATATTAGTCTTAAACAACTATATGGGAATTAATAATATATTATATCTTTTTAAGAACAAACTA
Organism: Maratus speculifer; assembly: GCA_964019185.1. Taxonomy (NCBI): domain Eukaryota; kingdom Metazoa; phylum Arthropoda; class Arachnida; order Araneae; family Salticidae; genus Maratus; species Maratus speculifer. The sequence continues at coordinate 71,424,732 of OZ025303.1, forward strand.
GCAGAATGGATAGATTATTTTGATAACTTACTTGTTAAATTAAAAAAAAAATATTAATAATAATAAATAAATAAATAAATTAATAATTGCAATTATCCAGCCAAAAACCACATTGCAAATTTATATAAATCCTTCAGGCGTTGAGTGGTGTTTGTTACATTAGTTTAACCCATTCCGGCGCAGACAAATTCTGTTCGTAAAATGAGAAATTGTTGACTGACACCGGAATTTACAAAAGACTTTTTTAGAAATTAAGAATTCCCTGATTTAAGCTGTCATTGTAAAAGTAAAATTTTACTAAAATATTATTGGTGCCGTTTGTAAGTTTGGAATTAAAATTAGGTGTTGCCGGAGTAGTAACACTGAGCCGGAAAGGGTTAATCCCTTCGCGACGGGAGTCCTTTACGAAATTTTTAATGTTTTGTCACCGGTTTTTAAAAACGGAAATTTGTGCCTTATTAAATCGAGAAAATGCTCAGATTAAATAAGGTAAATTTTACTGGTGGGAATAAACAAGGATTCTTAACCTTTTTGCGGCACGTATACTTGTCGCCCGTCCCCAAGAAGTTAAGGATTTTCTAGAAACTTAAATGCAATCATTTGTACTTTGTTTCTTTCATGCTTTTCTCATCTTATATGATTGAAATTTATATGCTCTGTTCCATGTGAAATAGAGATTTTAAAATAAAGTTAATTTCATAGCTTTTTTCTGCTTAACATTTCATTTCAGAATCAAACTGTGGTCATAAGATGTCCCTCACTCTCTGCCATCGTACAAAAGTAAAAAATAATTCTCCGACATTGAAATTTGCCGTTCTTGAAATGATAGTTTAATGATTTTCTGGAAATTTAGTTCCTAGAAATATCTCGAAAATCCTTTTTGATTTTTTTTTTTTTTTTTCACCCGTCTTTCACCTTTATTATATGATTGAAATTTATCTCCTCCGAAGCATGTGAAATAGATTTTCTTTTTTTTTTTTTTTCAATTATCGCAATCACATACACCTGTATTACTTTTATAGAATAAAGCGTTCTCTTCTAATTTAATTTCAGAATCAAACTCATGTTTATCTGATGTCCTTAACTCTTATCTTCCATCGAGCAAAAATAAAGAAGAATTCGATTTCACTGTTGAAAGATTGGCGGTTCTTGGAATATTATATTAGTGATTTTTTTTGGAAATTTAAATGTATGAGAAAATATCTTGGAAATTATTTTCACTTTTTCTTTCTTTCATACGCCTGATTGAAATTTATCTTCTCTGCTGCTTGTCAAATGATTTTTTTTTTTTTTTTAAATACTTATCTCAGCTCCATAATCTTCCACTCTCTCGCCTCTTAAATAAATAAACATAAATCCACAGACTTCCTTTTCTTTTAACATTTCGGAACCAAATTCTGGTCATCTGATGTCCTTAACCCTAAATTGCCATCCTGTAAAAGAAAAAACTTTTTCAGCCGTTGAGAGATGCTTCTGCAGAGAAAAAAAGAGATTTAGAACCATTCACCATTTTAATCTTGACACTGATGCTCTATTAGTGGTGGACAACAACGAGATGTTTTGTGTTGCCATTTTTCGCTTTCTCAAAGAGACTGACAGGAACACAAAATAAGTGTGTGTGTACTTGTACGTAGCCGCCGCCTTGTCTAAGGAGCTGTTGGAAATAATTGGAAAAAATAAATTTAAAAACTTTTGGGTAGATAATTTTTGGTAGATAGTGATAGGGAAGTTTTAATTCGGTGCAAGTTAAGTAAAGATGAAAATGATAAGGATAGTGATAGGGAAGTTTTAATTTAGCGCAAGTTAAGTAAAGATGAAAGCAAAATTTAAACTATGTTTTTATTCGGTTATTTATTAAACTGGTTTTCAGAGATTCTGGGGTTGAATTTTTGGCTGGTCTCCTAGTTTGAAATTCTTTTAGTAAGGCGGTGAATCTTTGCCCGAGCTTACAGTTTCAGATTTTTTTTAATATGGACTGAATTTTTGACCAGTCTTCCAGTTTGAGGGTTTTTTTTTTTTTTTTTTTTTTTTTTTTTTTTTTTTTTGTAAGAGGTGGAGAATTTTTGGCCGGTTAAGTTTTGTGACTAATAATAACCGAGACGTAGCTGGCGTTGTTCGGTAGCTTCATCCGCCCCGAGCAAAACCCTCTCCGCTTTTCAATGTCTTTAATTTGTTTAATTTTGCTTTAAAGTGTGCTTCTTGCGTGGCGATTTGAGATTCATTTTAACAGGTAGTGAAAATTTGACCAGTCTTTAAGCTTGAGCCTTCCATAGGTGGTGAATTTTTAACTGGTCTCTCAATTTGAGGGTTTTTTTTTTTTTTTTTTTTTTTTTAGGTAGATTTCGTAAGAAATATTACCTATTGCAATCGCACCAGTTTATCTATCTATCTATCTATCTATCTATATATATATCTCACTTTTTTATGGACACGATAACTTCTATAATTCTCCACCAAACTCGTACATAAGATCAAAAGGGATAAAATCTCGGCTAAGTTCATTAATGGGCAAAATTGGACCAAGGAGGTCAATATCGAATCAGTTTAAAGTTTATATTACTTCTAAATAACGGGCCAAAAGTTTATGCATGACAGATTTTTGATAAAGTTAAAAATGGGCTCAAGGGGTGAAAAAATAGGGTTTTTGGGAGAAAAAAAATCATAACATTGTCAATTCTCAAGATATCCAATCCATCTAAATTTTTTATAAATATTCCGAAAATTATCTAAAACTTTTGTATTTGCAAGTTTTTGATAGGACTAACTCTTACCGGTAAAAAAAATTAAAAACGAAAATAAAAAGGGCTTTCGAAAAAGAAAAAAATCCATAACTTTGTCAATTCTTAAACTATCAAATCCAATTAAATTTATTTTACATCTTCTCAATAATATCTAAAACTCTTATGTTGACAAGTTTTTCATAGGATCAATTCTTATAGCAAAAATAAATTAAACAAAAATTGGAGTTGGAGAAAAAACCTTTAATCCAAACTGCTTACATTCTGAATCGTTTTATAAATTCATTTTTTATTTTAAACGCATCCAAATGGCAGATCCTCTTATTTAGGAACTACATAATGTGAAACATTGGCCAGATTTTTGATAAAGACAGAATATATTTCAAAAAAGGCTGCAAAAAGGGTATTTTGAACAGAATTTCCCGAAGTGACAGTGATAGGAAATTTGAAGAAGATTCAAATAACAAATTGCGTTTTTTCTGACTCATTTTTAAATCCATTTTTACTCTCAAACGCATCCAGTTTACAAGTCCTCTTATTTAGGAACTGTATAATATGACGCATTGGTCAATTTTTTGATAAAGACAGAATATATTTCAAAAAAGGCTGCCAAAAAGGGTATTTTGAACAGAATTTCCCGAAGTGACAGTGATAGGAAATTTGAAGAAGTATTCAAATAACAAATTGCGTTTTTCTTGACTCATTTTTAAATCCATGTTTACTCTCAAACGCATCCAATTTACAAGTCATCTTATTTTGGAACTGTATAATGTGACGCGTTGGTCAATTTTTTGATAAAGACAGAATATATTTCAAAAAAGGCTGCCAAAAAGAGTATTTTGAACAGAATTTCGAGAAGTTGTGATTGAAAATTTAAGGAAGCATTGAAATAACAAATAGCGTTTTTTCTGACTAATTTTTTAAATTCAGTTTTGCTCTCAAATGCATCCAATTGACAGGTTGTCTTATATAGGAGCAGTATAATGTCCCGTATTGGTCAGTTTTTTGATACAGGCTGAATATATTTTTTAAAATGCTGTCGAATTGGGCACTTCGCGCAAAATTTCCCGAAGCTGTCATGATTAAGAATTGAGGTTATATTCAAAATTGGTTATTTTATAACTCATTTTTAAATTCAATTTTGCTCTCAAACGGATTCAGTTGACAGTCTTTTGTTATTTAGGAACTATATAATGTGCCGTATTAGTTGATTTTTTTAATAAAGTCAGAATTATTTCAAAATAGGTTGTCAAAATGGGCATTTGATCCGAATTTAGCTTAAGATGATTCTGATAAAACCAGTCCTTACAGAAAAATGAAATTAAAATTTTTTCAAAAGAGGACAAATAAAGTTGTCAAACTGGGTTTATCTGTAATCAAATTTATTTTTTTGTTGTTGAAATGAGCACTCTTCGAAATCTACCTCCGCCTATAGGCCAAGCCGACAGGGATTTTTTTTTTTTTTTTTTTTTTTTTTTTTTTTTTTTTTTTTTTTTATAAATGGTGTAATTTTGGTCAAACATTAAGCTTGAGACTTTTTTATATGTGGTGAATTTTGGCTAGTCTTTCAGTTTGAGATTCGTTTAATATATAGTCAGTTTTTGGCCCAGTTTTGAACCAATTCTTATTTTCCTATCTTTTATCTCTTTCAAATTTATTAATTGATATATTTTTTTCCCTTATCGGAAATACTTGGATATTTAATTTTGCCATTCTATTATCTATTTTCTATTAATTATTTGCTGTAGTTTAACGAAAAAAAATCGTCATGCAATAAATCAAAAACAAAATAATTGAAATTACAAAACTTAAGTTAAAAGTTTACTCTAGACATGCAAGGACGCTTGCAAGCTAACATTAAACCAACTACAGCATTCGTTTCAAATATGTTGTTAGAATACAATATTTTTAAATGATGTTTTTTGTACAAGATCTCTAATTGGGGTATTAGGTACGAGATCGTCCATAGCTATCCATGTCATTTAAAAATATTGAAATGCAAATGATATATTCGAAAAGAACACTGCCATTGGTTCAACGTTCGCTTGTGAGTGTATTCGAGTGCCGAGTGTAGACTATTAAAGTTAGTTGCTAGCAATATAAATTCAGAAACTTTGAATTTGTGTATGAAATTCGGTTTTTAAACAACCATATTTAACTACTACTACTAATAATAATAATAATAATATAGGAAAAGGTTGAACTGAATGAGTTCATGAATTCTATTACTTGAAGATATACTAATGAAGAACACCATGAAATAGAGGATAACTTTTGTATACTGTCTGGACAGTTTCATTTCAAGAAAGTTTTCTGATTTTAATTTTAATAATGAGAATGAGATATTAACGGTATGACTTAAAGTTTGAAAAACACGAACGCGACAGAGTACGGAGCTTTTATCGGCTTTCTTTTGTCATTATTTTATCTTGCGACAAGATAATGCGAGACTCATGGAAAAGATTCCTTCACATGTTTGTTACCTCCTCAGGGAAGAATATCTTTTGTTAGTTCGGTGCTTGTTTTTTTGGTTCGATTTTTTTTAACCTCGAAGTTTTTCTGCCTGACTAGAGTAGCCTCTTATTTATTTATTTATTTATTTATTTTTTTTTTCATTTTTTTTTTCATCTGCTGATTGCACTGGGCTCTGGAGCTCTCCATTTATAAGCTCCCGTGAGCTCCAATATTTCAATATATATTAAAAACAGAGAAGTACCGGAATTGAGCTCCGGCGCAAATTAAACCCTGAATGCGGGGCTATATTGCCGAGAGTCTCTATGGCTATAACAACGATTACTAAAATTCTCTCAATTTACGAACTGTATACTAGTATCTGAATTGTAACCGAAGTCGTAGTCATTATTGCGAAGTTATTAGCTTTTATTCTTATGTCTTTTTTTACAAAGCATCGACGGATATTTCATTATAAACTCGTTGTTCTACCATTCACAGAGGTACTAACGACCTTGGGATAGCGGATGATAATTTGAACGGAGCTATTTTTTGTAAACTGTCTGGGAGGGAAAATGTTTTATTTTAGCTTTAATATCAGATATTATCGATGAAAAACCAAGCTGTTCTTAAGTTACATGTCTACCTTTATTTTAGTTTATTTCATTTTTTACTTATTCGAAAGCACATTTTTGAATAAATTTTAGTAAGTGCGAAGTAACACAGGTGCATGTTTATGCTGATTACACTGATAAACAAGGTTTCTGTTTCTAACTAAGTATGTGGTGAACTTTTATATTTTAGGTGGTGCTGTGAAAGAATATGCCATTAAAAAGTTTCCATCACCCACAGATTTTTAAAAAATTCAAAATCTCTAAAATCTGAATTTTGTAGTATTTATTCTACACATATACCTTATGAAATTTATCATTTGGTATTTTAGAAATGACAAACTTTTAAATAAACACAAAGCTTAAAATTAATGTTTAAAACACTGAAAGTATGCATTGTTTATAAAGTTTCAGAAAAATATAGAAGAATTTTTGTAAAAAGAAATGATATTAATAAGAAATTTCATACTTTATGTAGCTGTAAATGTCTTATCTCTGGCTGCTCTCTTATAGGCCATTGTTCCGAGTTATATTGACAATTTAAAGCAGACATTAAGCCACTTATATCATTACAATAGCATAAATCATCTTTTCTTGAAAAAAAATGTCGAATATTTCTTATGTCAATCTCGATAAATAGATATTTTTGTATTGTTTTTCAGAAGATTCCGACCTTGCAATCTTGATACAAGTAATTCTGAGTTTTTCTTTGATAAATTTAAGTCTCTCACAAAATCATTTAATTCTTTTTGAATAATTAGGTGTGGTTCTTTATTTATGCCAGAAGAATAGTTCATATCAGATGTAGAGGAAGTTTCAGTTTCATCAATTTCCACTTCTACTGCTGCATCATCATATGCAAAATTCTCTGGAGGTTTGGGTATTTGTAAATCATCATTTACGTTATGCTGGTCACACTGCTGAATCTAAGTTCGGATACTTAATTTTATGTTTACATCTTATAAACGGCGTGAAAGAACATCGATGCTTTTTCAAAGTTAGCTCCCCGCACACATAGCAAAAAGAATCGGGTTCATTAACGCACCCTCTAGACATGTTTTACATATTGTAGAAGAAAATAGGATAATTATTATTCAAATTTAATTAAAAAGTCTTACAGAACAAAGAAATAGTAGTACACTCGCTCCGAAATTTTCATGAATTTCCAAACTGTCATGGATTTGCATTAAAGTCAAATACTGTGGGGGTGGCTAGAGCTGTCTGTTCAAGGTCGCTATAACATAAAATTTATTAGGGGGACATCTGTTTCTACTCTTTTGCTGTATCTTCTATTGTTGTAATAAGAAAAAGGAATGTTTGTGTGAATCAAATACATGAAAGAGAATAATGTAATATAATTATTATGCCTATGCAATGCCTACATACTCCAAAACGTATAAATGAAATTTCTCAAAATTGGAGGGTGATAGAAAATTTTTACAAACATATTCTTTTTCAGCAGCTTAAAATCTATAAGAAACATCCAACATTTATAGAGAAACAGAAAATTCGTTAAAATTTGTTTATCAGTGTATTTGTTTCTCTTTCGAGATTTTTTGCTCGTTACATTTCCTAATCCTCACCCCCCCCCCCCCCCACAGATTTTTTTTTTTTAAAGGGGAAAGTGACTATCGATGAGCAAGGGCACTTTTTTAAATTGTAAAATGTATGTTTTGGATTCTCAAGAGCACTTTTCGAATTCTTATAAGCACTTTTCATATTCTTAAGGGCAATTTTTTTTTTCAAGTCTTTAACGGCATTTTTTTTAAAATTAATTCTCTTGATTTTTAAAGCCTTTCAAGACAACATTGAGACAATTTTTACTATGCAAAGCAAATTTTTTAATGCATAAAAAGAAAGATTTTTTTTTCTTTTTTTGAGTAGCAAGAAGAGTGCAAATTTTTTGGATGAGGGGCGAGAAAAGTGCAAATTTTTTGAATGAGGAGCAAGATTTTTCGTTGTCTTATTCTACACTGACGGCTCGTACAGCGCGAAAGCGTCACATTTTGCTAAGCCGGCTATACGCAAACATTTAATGTAAAACAGAATAATGAAAAACTATTGATTTTAATAAGTATCATGATCGAGATTAATTGACTGATGTAGAAGTTTAAGTTGAAAAATCAAAGTTAGTATAGTATCTTTATATAATAAAACACAGTGTAACGCATAGCGTGCCAAACCGCCTTTTCCTTCCAAAAGCTATCATTTGAGTTGACGCTCCCACCGAGACCGGTTTGTCGTCTGTGTGTATCCGAAACTTGACACCAGAAACAGAAATTTGCGAACAAAAGAGAAAAATGACAATTTTTTTTAAAAGGGGGGGGGGGGTGGTAAACGAAAAAATTAGGATTTCAAAGTGCTATAAACGAATTTTAATAATTACTAATTATTTGTATTATTTCAATAGTTGCGGCAGTATGCAGTTTTATTGCATATTTGTTAAAATTTCGTTTTATTAAGAAATCTTAATTTTGTTAAGGTATATTAGCCGCAAGGCCTGGTTTAGACAGAAGTGTAAATGCTAATAGTTGTGTTTATTAGAACGTAAACTGGCCGTACTTTGGTCATCTAAACGCTTATATATCGCCAATTATTTTTATCAGTTACAATTTTTGCCCACCTTCCTAGGACAGGCACCTACACTAGTTGAACTGATATTATAGAAAAGTTTTAACATTTGTAACTACTTTTTGAAATGCCAAGATGTATGAGATAGAATAAATTTTTGGGATAGACGCATCCAAATGTAGTTGAACCTCGTTAAACATGAACCTCAAGGGGAATCAAAATTTTGTTCATGTTAAGGGTGTATTCGAAAAAACGCTTTTCCACTTTCAACAGCTCGAAATTTTCCGATACAATTTCAGACACATTTTTTAAAGTAGAAACATGAAACTTGCTGAGGGTATTTTTGAAGAGATGTACAAGGTGCCGTGTGATGTATTTTTGCGCTCAATTCATTAGAATTTGATTTATAAACAATTACCTTCTCAGTATGACCCTTTTTTTTTCGTTCCCAAATCTCTCGCTTCGGAAAAATCTGTTCAAAATGCCGTTTTTTATTGTTTTTTTTTTGCGCTATTTTCTGCATTTATCAAAGAATCGACAATCACGGCACCTTGTGTACATTCTAAATAAGACAATTTGCCAGTTTGATGCATTTGAGAGAAAAAATGAATTTAAAAATAAATCTGAAAATAAGCAGTTTGAATCGAAATACACCCTTAACAGTAATTCATGTTATCAGTATCATTTTTTTTGTATTCGTCTTTATAGGGGATTGTGAAACCAGTTCATGTTAAAAGTAATTCACGTTAAGCGTGTTCATGTTGACGAGTTTGACTGTTGTTCTTTAGTGCTTCTATTTTTTTTTTTATAAACTATGATCCGAATAAAAATATAAATTGCGTGAGTATGAAGGATTCTTCTTTTTAAAGTAAGTCTCAAGCGGTCGTTTCCCGAAACAAAGTGTTCCATGGCACCAAACTGAGACCTTGCAATAAGTTTTAATTGGACTGATGAAATAAATCTTTCATTGTTTTTTATAAAACGGTAGCATTGCCAGACGGACTGTCTTAAAATACCTCACTTAATAATGAAAGTGGAAAAGGTTGTGAAAGATTGACACTTACTTTGATCGACTACGTTCTCAGGGTGATGGAGTCATCTGTATTCTTACAATTCAACTTACTTCGCAAAGTTGAATATGTTTCTGATAAAAAATACCTCCATTAATTTCCGTTTTGAAAATTACCTGTATGAATACTGTGTGACCTGTACGTATTCCCTGTATCAGGAAATAAGGTCTGTATGGGTCGGGTAGTACTTTACTGAAGTAAAAGGAAATTAACCCTTATTTTAATATAAGTGCAAAAAATTAACTTACAATTATATCTCTCATTACCTTTTTTTTTCGGGGGGGGGGGGATGAACACGTATATATTCAGAAATATTCGAATATCTACCGTATATGGCCGTGTATAAGTCAATCCCATCCAATTCTGGCGCAAAATTTTGAAAATAAACAAATAAATAAATAAAAATTCGTATATAAGTCGAACCACTTTTCTGGCAGTATGTTGAAAAATGTTTTGTACGAAGATAATATATAAACTTTATTTTATTATCTATGTGATTTATACTATGACCATAACCTTGACTGTTAGTAAGTCACATGTAGTTTGTATCTGATTGCACTACAAATCTTGCTAGGATTTGGGTAATGGTAAATATTTTAGTATATATATCTTTTTTTTAAATGGAATATTGTATTATTGTTATTTTGTCATATTGATTTTATTTTCTTCTATGTGTATCTTTCTACTAATTTGTCATCTGAATAGCTTCCAGCCAGTCGGGTGTATTGTGAGTCGAATTCTTAGCTTTCAGCACGACTCATAACAGAAACTGGTTGGATGTTTTTGCTTTTTTGTTAAACTATACACCCCTGAAGAAGTGGTTTAATAGATAAGCCTTCTACTGCCTTTTTATCCGTTTATCTTTCATTATTTTGGTAATCTGCCTTCTATTTCACTTCAAACTTCAACTGTTTTCAATAAGATGATTGTAAAAATACTGGTTTCATTGGTTTAATGTATGGTAATATATGAATGACTCTGGTTATATAATGTCCATTTATCCGTATATTTCTTAGTAATTTGGTAATCTGCCTTCTATTTCTCTTCAAACTTCAACTGTTTGTAATAATATGATTCTTAAAAATACTGGTTTCATTGGTTCTTTTATTGGTATTGTCTGAATAACTTTGGATGTATTTATAAAAGTGTTATATATATATATATATATATATATATATATATATATATATATATATATATATATATATATATATATATATATATATATATATATATATATATGTTCAATATGGTTTTTTTCTATTAAATTCAAATAGCTCATATTGTAATACAATTAATGGTTATATATATATATATATATATATATATATATATATATATATATATATAATAACACACTTTCATTAAATTAGTAAAATTTAATAATTTTTTTTCTGCGTTCCTAATCAGTTTTTTTTTTTAATTTAACATTTTAAAACTGAATAATTACGTAAAACCGAAGTGTCATATTTTTTTATGACATAACATCATAAAATCTTAAAATTTTTATTTCGTTGCAATATTTTTACTCACGTGTAAGTGGCAACATTTTTAAACTTTTAATTCATTTAGATTTTAATTTATTAGAAATATTGTCTCTCGATCAAGATGCAAACTTAGTCCTTCCGGTATCATATTTTCCTAAAGACGCCCGCAGAAGATGGCATGAAACGTTGATAGTTTATTTTATTTTAAGTGTACAAATGTATATTAAAATTCTTGTTTTGTGCACCACTGAGCAATGTGTTTTATTTTAATAAATACATTCTTATTAGTGATTTTGAATTTTTTCAAGTAAATTAGAATTAATCTATCGTTTAATTTTGACACAATTTGTTCCTAGCTGTAGCTGTCCTGGGGTTCGAACTCGAGAACTCTTAACAGTGCAAGAACACCTCGCTGTCTAAGTTATAGAAGCTGGTATTGTTGCGTACAAAGTATGCCTTTTATGATTAAACGGGCAAAGTGATGATTGAATTGCAAAATGGTTGTCGATGAAAATCCATTACTAACTCCGAGGAGATGATTTTCTCATTGCTAAATTAAAAAAAAAAAAAAAAAAAAAAAAAAAAAATATATATATATATATATATATATATATATATATTAATATGTCTAATAAAATTGCAAAAGAATTTTAAAAAATGTGTATTTTGGATTACAAAATTTAACAAAGATAAAAATATTTTTAAATAAAGACATGAAAATTCCTGCAGGTATTAGATTTAAGGGAGATGTCTGTAAAAAAAAAAATGACTGAGAAAGTAAATCCAATGCATTTAATCGAGAACTAGTGTAAATTTACAGTCTCTCTCTTTTTTTCCCCCTGTGTTTTTACAGAATTTTTTTACAGTGTAGACCTTGCGTGCATATCATAATATGCATCGATATATAGACTGATACATCTTTGGAGATGTTCTGTAATAATTTTAAACTGTTTTTTGTGGCCCCTCTTAATATTTGTCTCAGGACTGAGGAGGTTAATTTCTGTTCTAATGAGAATTTCAAGGAGGCAGTTGTATTAAGGGGCTACTTCAGTTAAATGAAACGACCCTTTCGCTAAAGCTAATCTTATGGAAGAAATTTATAAAGATATATCGGTTGCACTTCAATATTTTTATGTGAATTTTTTTTTCTTTCATTGGATAGCTGAAATTGATCTGAATGCAGGCCTTTTTTTATTTTTTCTAGTTTGGTTGCAGGTATTTTTTATGAGAATACTTTCGCTTTCCAAACCGGTTCCGAAAATGAAAGCGTCCTTATAAAATATATCTGTAAACAAAATCAAAACATTAAAAATGCCCTGCGCACAGATTAATCTCAGCTATCCAATGCAATGAAATAAAAAAATAAAAAAAAAATAAATAAAAATAAATAAATAAATAAATAAAATGAAAATTAATAATAATAATAATAATAATCAATTAAAAATACAGTAAAACCCCGATAATTCGGATTAATTGGGACCAGACTCAATCCGGATTATCCGGAGAATTAGAAAAAAATAAAATAAAATAAAACCTACTTAATGAAAAACACCTTTATGTTAAACTTATTGAATATTTACAGAAAGTAAAAATTTTTACTTTGTATAACAAAAAAGTTTGCTTTGGTAAAAAAGTTACCCCCCCCCCCCCCCCCGGAACTCTATGATGTCTTCTCCTCGAAGCCACAAATGTCCCTTCCGGAGAAAAGTGACTGAATTCAATGCTGCATCTTTATACATATAAACAAATTTCTGCAAGTAATATTGTAGAACAGTGGTTCCCAATCTATGGGTCGCGACCCAGTGGTGGACCGCGGCAGTTAATTTGGTGGGTCGCGGAACAATCGATGTTTGTCATCAAAATCTATTTTTTATTTTACTGTTTAAAAAGATATCACAATTTCAACAGGAAATAGTATTTCAAGGAAAATTCTTAGTTTCCTTCTAGATTAATATACGAACAGAGTATCCAGAAAAATTTAAATCAGCATTGAGGACCTTGATGAAATTCAATACTTAGTGCACCACACATGCTTTTTCTACTTTGCTAATTTTGAAAGACAAGAACTGAGACAAACTGCGAGTTAATACAAGTTCCACATATTGGAAAACACCAGTACCAGAAATCTCATTGATTATAAAGTTATGTTTTCATAATAATTAAACGTATTTTTAGCTTTCTTTGTAGTTTGTGCATTTTTTAAATTTTAATTTCAATCACTTACATACAGAGAGATTACTAATTCTTGTTTTTGCTGATAATGCACGAAAATTCGCGTTTTTCATAGGATAGGATAGCCGAGTGTATAAAGATTGTAAAAAAATAGCTATACTGAAATACAACTTTATCTTTAATGGGTCGCGATTTTTTTTTTTTTTTTTTTTTTTTTATTGAAAGATGGGTCGCGAAATTTTTTTCACTAAAAGGTGTTTTCCGTACCGAGAAAGTTTGGGAACCGCTGTTGTAGAAGCGTTTGTCACAATAAACAAGGAAACAGAGTTATGGGCCGACAAAGGTCGGAAGCGGTCCTTATCAGACAATGAGTCTTATTTTACAGTGCTTTCTTGCAATGCTCTAAGCAAAAAATTATTGGTTATTGGTCAGTGATTTTATATGACATTTGTAAGTGGTTTAAATAGAAAATTGGGAAAATTGGAATTGACAAACTTGGTGATACATTGCTGTTTCTTTGAAAGATAACATCAGAAAGTTTAAATAAGAATTCTTAAGGTATTCTTCCGAAAAGATTTCAGAAAAAGTTTTTTTTTAAATTCAGAATACGATGATGTTACAAGTTAATGTTATGGAAATTAACCAATTGCTTCTCAAACTCGAAAAAAAAAAAAAAAAAAAAAAAAAAAAAAAAAATAATAATAATAATAATAATAATAATAATAACCAAACTGATCTGGATTAACGGGATCCGAATTAGCGGGGTTCTATTGTATTGAGATATTTAAAAAAAATTTTGAAGCTTTAAGCTTCTTTAGACCACTTAAAATGTTGTAAGATTGATTTCTACCTTTACGAAAAAAGTAAAACTTTTGATAGAGTAATTTCTTCCTTTACGGAAAAAAAATAAAACTTTTGATTGAGGGAAGCATGTGCAGTATCCTTTGCGCGCGAAGAATTCTTCTGCCAGAGTAAAGAGAACAACTAGCTGGAGAGAAATCACCTGATCGTGATTGCGTCACACGTAATTGTCTGGTGTGATGCTCTTGAAAAAAACGAGTCTCTGGGTTCACTGGAAGTATAGCAGCAAATAAAATCGACCTCGCATTGTTGTCATGATGCTGTGGAGGGCTTCCCCTTCACACATTTTGCGTCTTAAAATGTCTGTGAACGTGACGTATAACATGTAAAAAATTTTAATTGTAAAAAAGCTATTATATATATATATATATATATACACTATATTGCCATTGATTATGGGACACTTGCGATTTTAGACATTTTACTAAATATCTAGAAAAATACACGAGGAATCATCTCGAAACTCTTAGTGTATAAATATAATAGTATACGTCATACATCTCCGTGAAGATTTTTTACCGAAACTCCATAGGGGACCGTCAACAAATTAAAAAAGAATGAATATCTGCTGAATAACCCTGTCAAAACTAATGTAGCAAAAGCGCTCAAACTCTAGATTATGATTGAGTGCCTTATTGTAATACACTGTGTTCATTTTTATGCAAATAGCATGCATACTCGCAGAGTAATTAAGGGTTTTATAAAAATGACCCCAAATTTTTCTAAGTTTTTCCCTTATAATTTTCAGAGTTCTTAATATAAAATAATATTTTTTTCAGAAAATATGACAAACAACATTACAGTACCTTGTAATCAGAATTAAAAAATAATAAAAATTGTATGAAAAATGAGTAGGTTTACAAAATATTTTTTTACTGCGCATGCGTCAACGATATCAAAATTTCATTTGCATATTATGTTAGCTAAATGTATAGAGCAACTTTTGTAAAAGTCTCAAAATTATAGCTTGAAAATTCTGAAAGTAATCGTCTATAGAAAAAGGACAAAATCCGTTGTTTCCAAAATGAAGCAAAAAAATGAGGGATTTTATCCAAAAGTAGTCGTAACATCCCGTATTGTGTATTCTATATTGACACTAATCAATGAATATATGAATACAACCCCTCTTGTTTTTGCTTCATTTTGAGAATAACGGATTTTCAACTTATTCAATTGACGATTATTTTCAGAATTTTCAATTTATGATTTTGTGACTTTCACAAAAGTTGCTCTATAGATTTAGCTAACATAATATGCAAATGAAATTTTGATATCGTTGACGCATGCGCAGTAAAAAATTATTTAGTAAACCAACTTATTTTGTATACAATTTTCATTATTTTTTAATTCTGATTACAAGGTACTGTGTGCAATGTTGTTTTTTATATTTTCTGAAAAAAATATTATTTTATATTAAGAACTCTGAAAATTATAAGGAAAAAACTTGGAAAAATTTGGGACCATTTTTATAAAAACCTTAATTACTCTGCGAGTATGCATGCTATTTGCATAAAAATGAACATAGAGTATTACAATAAGGCATTCAATCACAATCTAGAGTTTGAGCGCTTTTGCTACATTAGTTTTGACAGGGTTATTCAAAAGATATTCATTTTTTAATTTGTTGACGGTCCCCTATGGAGTTTCGGTAAAAAATCTTCACGGAGATGTATGACGTATACTATTATATTTATACACTAAGAGTTTCGAGATGATTCCTCATGTATTTTTCTAGATATTTAGTAAAATGTCTAAAATCGCAAGTGTCCCATAATCAATGGCAATATAGTGTATATATATATTTAAAAAAAAAAATCTGGTTTGATTATACTTCAGGGTTCCCAGCATCATGGAAAGTCAGGGAAAATCTGGAAAATCAGGGATTTTCAAAGTAGTTATAGAAAGTCAGGAAATTTTCCAAATATACAGGAAAAATCCGGGAATTTACAAATAATTTCTAAAAAGACATGGAAAATACTTGGGGGGGGGGGGGAATGAAAAATGATATGAAATTCCCCAAATAGTTTCAGGAGATAATCACAAGATTCATCAAACAATTGGAAAAAAAAAAAAAAATCGAAAAAATTGAAGTATGATTGCAGAAAAAAAATGTTAATTTTGACAAAATAAATTGCAAATTTTGCTATCAGAGAATTTTTTTGAGATTTAGTCATGGAAAGTCAGGGAATTCACCAGTCATGTTTTGCTGGGAACCCTGTACTCGACTTTCCGAATTTTCATATGGGTGTTCAAGTGTAGATAGAAAAAAAAGGGGGGGGGGGCTGTAAAACTTTCTGATACGACAAAATCAACTGGATTCACAAAAGGGACCTTACAGTTTCGAAACTAAACTGGTGACGTTACCTTTCCGCTACTTATACTTGACACCGACACCTCAGTCCTTTATAGTCTTCATCCCCCCTCCCCCCCTGATCAATGAGATGTCCCCCGGAAGATTTCAGATTGTGTGGTTTCAATGGTAAAAAAGTGCAATTTCCTTCTCTGAGCTCTACAATACCTCCACCCCCCCTCCGGTAGCCACAGAAATCCCTCCTGGAGAAAAATATCTAAATTCAGCACTGAAAAAAAATTTATCACCTTCACCTGGAATAATTAGTTAGTCACTCTCTGAATCGATAAACTAGAAATATAGATACCCGAGCAATGAAAATAAAGTAAACAACTGAGCAGGATAGACGAAATGATCTAGAACTTCTAGTTTCTAATTTTTTAGGCGACGAAACGATATTGATTCGTTTCAGTAGCGAGAAATTATCGTTTAATTTCGTGAATGATTTCAAGAACTAGAATTATACTTACTAAAACTAACCTGTTATGTTCGCATCTATTTGATGAGATTTTTAAATGAGTTTGACAACGAGAATATAGGAAAACGCTCTTGAATTCCAGTAGAAGATTCTAGAACCCCCTAACAAAGAGAACTAGAATTTATAAGGATGGCATTGAACTATTTTTTCTAGAGCCACAATTTACATTCTAGATGTCAGAACCATATTTTTTTCCCCTCAGTGAACTACAAAAAAATTAATGCCTCAAAAATTAAGATGCAAATTTCAAGAAAATTGCATTTAAAAGTGCTTTCTCCCTCCTATCCTCTTCAGTTCTGAAGTTAAAATAATAATAGAAAGACGTATTCATTGTTTTTTTTTCAAACAAAATGACATTGTAAATGACAGAAAAAATATCTTTACTGAAATTGCTTCTTTAAGCGTTTAGTAATTTAGGTTCAAAAAGAGGGATCTAAGACTACAAAACTCCTTAAAACATCCATTTAATAACCATTAACCTAAATTAACACAATCAGAAATTTAAGAGCTTTAAACAAGTAAATAATCTACAAATCCCCCAAAAATTTATTATGAAATTATAAATATTTATGAAAATTTATCATTTTCTTGGTCACACTGTCTTTTGAACATTTTTAGGCATTTTGCAAACTCGGGTGAAAATAACTTTTATTTTATGGGGTATTCGGCTTAGATGCTGCCATTAATTCGTTTGCTTTCAACGCAAAAAAACATTCAGCTATTAAGAAGTGATGTAAAAGTGTAAAAAAATCAGACATTTTAACTTTTATAAGAACAGAGGTCCTCGAATGGGAGACTATATGACGATATGAAAATTGATAACGTGCTAAAGGGCAAAATTAACACTAGCCACCGGCACAGGGCCAGTAAATGAAAAAAAGTGACTATCAGCGGCCACCTCCCGGCCACTTTTCAATGTGGTAAGAATAAATTTTTCTTGCATTTCATCAAGGATTCTACTTTTATTTGTTCCAATATATTTATATAAACATATTTGTTTGGGCTATTCAGTTTTAGATTAATGCTTATAAAATTTTTTCTGTTTATTATTATTTTTTTTAAGTGGTCACTAGTTTAAAGAAAGTGGCCACTTTAAAAACTAGTCCTACCGGCCAGTGGCCGCTAATGAAATTTTCCAATTTTGCCCTATACAATATGCGATGCTTAAAAGTAAAGAAAAAAAAAATAGCATTAGAGATCAGTATTTAACAGCACAATGATACATCTGCTTTATTTTACGATTGGCTTCTGTAACGGAACTTAAATTTTTAGAAGAGATGATTCTTGCTCGCCCAAAGAAATAGCCTATCGGGGTTAAAAATGTAATTAATGTCAAATGGGGAAAGAAAAAGAAAAGAAAAAAAAAAATATGATGAGAAATGGCGAAAGCAAGTCATGATTTATATCACTTGAAATATGAAACAGAAAAGGGGTACACAAATTAGCACATTTCAACTAGCGAACGGTTGCATTATCCCTTTTGTAAACTGGATTCGAATTAGATAGTGTTCTTTCCCTTGATTGGTTTTAGAAAATAAAGTTTGACAGGTGGATGATATAGAGAGATGGTTATCCAATTTACGGCTGCCCTTTTTATTATAATTATTCCATTAGTTATTTAATGCTTAATTGGTTGAAATATCTATGTTCTTTATTATAGTGTTTTTCTTTTGTTGTTTTTCTGATTTAATAATTGCCTAAAGGTTTCGATAAATCGACTACTTCAGAAATTTTTCTGATGTACAATAAATATATCGTATCACAGACTTATCGTTTTTTTTATGGGGTATAAAAATTAACGAGCTAAAACTGTTTTTCCTAGAAGAGATAGAATATTTCGAAAAAAAAAAAAAAAATAATAATCCGGAATGTAAATTATATGTGTTTCATTTGTTTTTAATTGAATAGCGAAAGCACAAGTGCCACGGGAGGGGAGGGGGGGGGGAGAAAAGATAAAAAAACTACTAAAGTTTTCTAGCAGCTGTTACATGTTATTGTTGTTAGAAATACTTTAATATAAATATTTATTATTATTTATTTATATCTTTAAGTTAGCAGCTTTTTATTTAACAATAAACGCATCCCAATATTAATTACAAGCATAAGAATCTTCCTCAAATCCGTAGTTTTCGACTTATGTATATATATATATATATATCGTCAAAAGATTCTGAGAAAAATGCGAATTTCTTCAAAAGATCGCGAGAAGAAATGCAGTTTCATCAAAACGTCGCGAAAAAAAACGCGATTTCGCCAAAAATCGCATAAAAAGAGGATTTTTATCTGAGACCGCAGAAAAAAACATAAATTTCGTGAAATAATCGACAAAAGTAACTTTTACTTTTCACGAAATGGAATTCCCCCCCCCCTCCCCCCTGAAAAAAAATCCTCGTCGGCCTTTGCGTGTCCAGCAGAAAAGACCTTAAAAAGTGTAAATAAGATAGAGATGCCTTTAACCCTTTCGCGACAGGAGCCTTTTACGATATTATAGGAAAGGGGCGGATGATGAAAATCAGGGTGTATAAATAAATGTTCCAAAGCATTACTGAATGAATATTTAATTAAAAATTTCTTGATTACATAACTGGTACATATACAATTCTAGAATACATGAAGTATAAAATGAACAGAACATATTAATTGATTAAAGTTACTAATGGATCTCAATCGATCCCTTTAAAAAGTTCTAAAACGGAAACTTGTTTCGATAAAAACACGAGCATACGGAAGCCCCATTTGCCCCGAACCGCAGATCTAGGCATTCTCTCTCTGGAAATCTTCGAACATTCACTCTTTGCTTATTGCACTTAGCTTGCAAATATTTTCCTGGGCTGGGCTTTGGACTTAGCTCAGCTATTGAAATTCACATACATTGTCAGTCGAAGTCTTGTAGTTTCTGAGGCTAATTTACCTCTACAATATTTTTAATCTTTTTTTCACCGATTTTTAAAATCAGGAATTTACAGGGTGGCTACAGATTCTGGAAATCATGGAATCAGGGAAAAATCAGAGAAGTTTGTCAATCTGGAAAAATCAGGGAACTTTATAAAAAATACCCAAAAATCAGGGAATTTTTTCCATCTGCAAAATTATTTCTGTTTCCACCTTACCAACAACATTAATTTGATGCCAAACAGGCTACCTTTAAATAAGATTAATAAGATGTGATAAAGAGTCGTACTGTTGCCAAGAGATATGTCTGCATGAAAGCAAAATTGTCCCATACAACCTAATTTTCAAAAGTTAGTTCATTGGCCATCTTTTGACAAAATTCATCAATTTTAGCTATCTTTTGACGAAATTTGCACATTTTTTGCAAATTCTTAATGAAATGTACACTTTTTTCGCAAGTTCTTGGCAAAATTTGCACATTTTTCACGATTTTTTGACGAAAACTGCATGTTTTTTGCAATTTGTGCATTTTTTGCTATCTTTTAATGAAATTTGAATGTTTTACACGATCTTTTGACTAAATTCTTGCTTTTATGTGAATCTTTCACGAAATTTGTATTTTTTCCCTCTCAAGCCTTGGATAAAATTTGCATTTTCTACGTGATCTTTAGAACTAATTTCGCACTTTTGACTAAATTTGTGCTTTTTTTGCAAAACTTTGGAGAAATTAGCTTTTTTTTATACGATTTCTTACCAAATTTTGTGTTTTTCCGCGATCCTATGTCGAAATTCGTATTAATTCAAGTAATACTTTGACGAAATTACCAAATTTTTTATTTAGTACCCGTAGTATAACTTTTATTGCTTATCCGTAATAATTACGGATAAATCGTAATAATTGGCACCTGTGCTAATTAAATACTATACAATTTTTGTTTTTCCTCCCAAAAAAGATATTTGCAAGCTGGTTAAGTGTATTATACGAGAAAGCCGCATACGTTCAAAAAATACTGTACATGTTCTTTAATAATAAAAATCAGGGAAATCTGATATAGATAATCAGGGAAAAATCAGGGAACTTTTTTTCATCATTTCTGTAGCCACCCTTATTTATGATTTGATCGATTCAATGAATTTAATCGAGAAAATGATCTCATTAAATAAGGCAAATTTTACTGTAAAATTTTACTGGTCGGGAAAAACAAGGATTCTGAACATTGCATACCGATCTCTCGTCCCCAAGGAGTTAATAAGTATAAAAACAATTCTTTTTAACTGTAATCAGCCCTAGCTCTAATTACATACCGCTTTCGTGTTTAAAAGAAAAGTGTTGTTTCACCTTCAGTTTAATAATGTATTTTGCTTAAGGCTTATTGTTTACCTTTGTTCTATTGCATCTTAACGAACATACGGTTCACATTTCCTTTCAAAAAACTCCATTTCTTAAACTGAAATATCATCTTTGTTTTAATTTTTTCTCTTCCTCAACAATTCCTAAACAGAGCATGTTCTAATAACATGTATAATATCATTTTTATAGCACTAGAATTAGTGTCAATATCATTTGTGGCAACCTCTGTTAATGTTACTTGGAAAAAATAATCACTTCTGTGAAACATATAATGACGAGGAGATTTTCCTGGTTAGATTAAAGCCATAAATGTTAGTGGTAAAGAAGTAACCCTGCAGCTACGTAATTATCTACATCTTTGCTGCCAAATTGTTTCATTCTCTTATTTCACCTCTGAAGCCCGAGTTAGCATAATTTTAGTAGCTTGAGTCATGTATTTGCGATAAATTAGCCATTTTTTTCTGTCAATGTTTTCTTGATTAGAGCGTTAATAGGATATCTTTCTTTTATCTTTCCTTTTTTTCTTTTATAGTATGTGTATTATTTATTTATTTTTTCTTTTAATGAGCTTTAAATGTTATTTAGCTTTTAATTTACGCTAATGAGTTTTTGTTTTGAGTTTTACGATATGAGGAGAAAGCAGAACTTATGATTTTCTACATTTTTTAAAAATAAAAGTCAATTAATCGATTTTTAGGTGCGTTTGTAATTATGTAAATACGTAGCACCTGTAATGGTCGTTCAGTCCGTCCGTCTGTCCGCATATAACAACGCCAGAACTACCCAACCGAATCGTTTGAAATTTAAAATACATAATTATTACATAATTTTGTCGAGTTATTTCAAATTTTATGAAAATCGGATGCATAGATCAATTACAGGGGCAATCAAAAGTATTCCATTACATTAAAGTCAATGAGGAAAAATGTTTCAAATGCATTTTAATCGTTAGAAATTTAAAATACATAATTATTACATAATTTTGTCAGTTATCTCAAATTTTTTGATAATCGGGTGCATAGATCAATTACAGAGGCAATCAAAACTATTCAATTACATTATGGTCAATGGGTAAAAAGTTTCAAATGCATTTTAATGGTGTTACACTCATTCGAACTTAATAAAATTTATATGCAACTATAAAGTACATATTGTAATATGCATTTTACATAATTTGTGGTGCAAAGAACATTTGTTATTGATTTACAAGGCCACACAAAAGTATTCCATTACATATTGGTATAGGGAGAACATTGTTTGATGAGCGTTTTAGCTGTAATTCACTATTTACAATTTTATGAGATTGATATATGAGAGTAATATGAATTTGTTAAGCAAGGAATTATAGAATCGTTTAAAGTTGTAATAGTATACAAAAAATTTTATAAATAATTTTAATAAACAAATCAACAAATTTCATATGCTCTTAAAAAAAATGCTTTTGTTGTTTTTTATATTGCAAAATTTACTTACAGAACTCATTGTGTCATGAAAATAATTCCCTGTATTAAAAATTACATTAAAAAAAAATCCCTTAAGACCCTAATAACTGTTTATAAGAATTTAAGTGTGCCCTTACAAATGTAATAAGTGTCCTCGAAAATCTAAAAATGCCCTTTTCAACATAAGCAGCATTCTATCCTTTTTTAAAACTGGGAAACTGCTGTGTTATATTTAATTTACCGGGGTCAATGAAAGTTTTTTTCTTGAGTCCCATTTTGTGAAAAGTAAAAATTATTTTCGTGAAATTTATTATATTTTTGTGGGAAAAATAAATAAATAAATAAATAAATAAATAAAACATTTTGTGATGAAAATTGAAGTTTAGTAACTTAAATTCGAATTAAGTATTTATTAACAAAAACTTCTTCAATTTCTTTTGTTAAAATTTCCATTCTTTGTGAGCTGGTTTTATTTAGAAATCACATAATTTGAAACCTAAGAAAATAAAAATAAATAAATAGTAATAAGATTTTACGGAAAAGAATTTTCTTAAGGGATCTATTTTATTAAAAAGAATTTTGTGAAGGAACCCATTTTATTAAATTCATTTTTGTGAAGAGGTCCTAAGGGTAATGTCAGACGACAGATCATTTTGACGCTTTGGTTTTCCAGTGAAAAATAAACATCTGCATTACTTCCATCCACACGAACGTGACCTTTCCGCCAAAATATGCAGACGATTATTGTCTCCATTGATAATAGGAAGTTTTTAATTCGATGTTTTTAATTTAAATAAGATGGATTTTTTTGAGGAAATAAAGTTTTCTGTAATTTTTTATCAATTATTCAAGAAATTAGAAAAAATATATGCCTACACAGACGGTACTGTGTTCATTCTATGATAAGTGATAGATTATTTACCTGATATTTTTATTTAAAATATCCGAAATTACAGGAATTAAGAATTACATCTGATGTTAAATGAAAAATCCACCATCTTTAAGAAATACATATGACTGCAGATATTATTAAAATGGTAATAATTGTTATTCAACTTTCATTTGGATGAAATTTCTTATTTATTTTATTATTAAATAAATAAATAAACTAAATTGATTTTTAAAAAAAGTTGCTACAGAACGTGATAGCAAAACAAACATCTTAGTTGTATGAATGAAAAATAGGATTGACAAATTTCTAAAGTGTGAAATTTGCGTTACATGAGTCAAGAAGTATGTGCTACCCCCTCCCCCCCCTCCGTCCCCCATGAGCAAAGGGTACATTTTTTTTCCGTTTGGAGGCTGTACGTGCATATATAACGATGTCACAATTTTTTTGGTAAATTTGGACCCCCTCCTCCCTTATGACAGCATACGCTATCATTCCTCGAACACCCTCTCCCTCCGTAATGGTACATTTATTAATGTCTAAAAATTCCCTTGATATTTGGAGTTTTTTCTTTTGTTTGGAGTGATAGACAAATATGGTTACATTTATTTTTCGAACAATTTATAGATTCAGATGAAGCGAAGTTAATAAAATACCACTTTATATATGAAATAACTTTATATCAAACAACATTTAAAAGAAATAATTATTATTTTAAAGTATTTTAAAATAGCAGTGTGTTACACAATACTTTCTACAGTAATACCATCTTCTTAGAATTGTTCTTAGAGTTGTTATAAAATAGGATCGTATTATAGGTCGTAATAGGTCGTATTACCTTGTTGAGATATAAGATATTGGTGTCAAATGGTTGCAGATTTTTCTCCCTTCCCATGCTGTCGCTTCCGGAAATTCTATTCAAAAAAACGCTAACATTGACAGTATTTTCTTAAATTGTTTGTATCAAAAAAATGGATAAATCCATTCGATTACATAGTTTCTGAATAAAAATATCTGCTAATCTTATACGTTTCTGAAAAGAAATGAATTTAGATAAGTGTCAGAAAGTAGCTCCTTTGGATTTTAAGAAATTTTTAATAAAATGATATAGAAATATTTCCATAAATCTATTTTTACTGTACAGTTTCAAAAATTACTGTGCTTTTAATTTTCTTTTTTTTTTCTTTTATTCTAAACTACATTAATTTTTTTATGAATCTTTATTTGAATGTCGAAAATCTAAGTATCTAAGTAATTATTAATGTTGCTAATGTGTATTTCCTGTAAAATACACTGTAAAATGATCCCATAGACATGTATGCAGTATTCTTTAAAAGAATCTTACTTATATGATAAAAACCTGAATTTTTTAGAAATAGTAGAAATTGTGACCGGCCAGAACGGGCTGAGCCAGGCATGGTTTTACTGATTTCTGTGCGGGCCGGGCCTAGAAATGTAAAAATATGAACTGGGCTGGCAGGGCCCGGACCAAACTTTTTGTTTTTACAACGGGCTGGACCGGGCCTGAAAATTCCGGCTCTGGGGTATGCTAAAGCATAGAAGAATCTAAGAATGATATGACATAAAGATACTGTATAAAATGGATTTTTTTCTCTTTTTTTTACTATTCTTTTTTATTTCCTTTACAAGATTTTATTGAATCAATATATTTGACAAAGCATATTGTTTAGTATCATTTTATGATTAGATGTTTTAAAGTTTAAAATAAGTCGGCTATTAAAAAATTGCTGATACTTTTTTTTTGTTTTATTCTTTATATGTTACTTTATATACTTTTATGTACTAAATATACTTTGCAGCGAAAGTTTCAAGCGGGGGGGGGGGGGGAGCCAAAATCCATGTTTACCCAGAGCGCAAAAAAGGCTAGTTTCGGCCGCGCAGATAGTTCATTTAAATGCAGTCCGGCAAAGCCCAAGAAAAAATTCTATGCAAATTGCAGAACACAATTTTTACAAAAATGTCGATTTTTTTATCATTATTTTCCTACAATTAAAAGCTTTTTGAAAGAATATTATACACAGTAAATTTCAACTTTTACGCTTTTTACCTACCACTAGTTTTGATCAGAAAAATTTGATTTTCTTAAAATTATATTTCCGATGATTAAGTAAGGTAAATTTATTTGTTAAAATACAGTGGTGAGAAAACCCCCGTAAAACTTGGCTGGTATGGTATACATAATTATACAAAATTATATGCTTGTAGTAAATAGAAACGCTACTGCGATACGATCACAGACGCATTATGATCATATCTTTGCGGTCCGTTTTTCCATTCCAAATTTTCAAAACTTTATCTAACTTATAATTAATTTAATTTCGAGGTCGGTTCAGGCATAATTTAGGGCTTATTTAAAGACATTACACAAAAATTCATTTAATAAAACAATGTAAAAAAATCCATTAAATTTACCCCGTAGAAATGTTGCCAGCAGTTTTGGCTGTAAAAATTGCAGTAAAATTAGATGTAATGAAAAAATTACGTATGTATTACTGCAGTTTTTATGGGAAAAAATACTGGCAAAATTGCTACCAGCAGTTTTTGCAATAAATTTAATGGATTTTTTTTCTACAGTGAACAGGCCCCCTTTCTCCAAAATCCAAATATTAAAACAGGCTCCTTCTCCGAAATCCAAGTATTAAAAAGACCCTTTCATAAAATTCTATAGCATTAAAGCATACTATACATTACTTTTATATTGTTAGGTTTAAAAATCTGCAATTTTCAAAGAAAACCTAGTTCCCCAGGTTTTTAATTTCAGTAACTGTATTTCATATTTCCTTACAAAATGTTACTTTTCACAAACATAAAATACTATTTACAAAAATTAGTTTTACGTTTCGGAGAATTGCCCCCACCTCTTAAATAATACACCTGCAACGACCTCTGATTTTAATTTAATATTCTGGCAACATACTAAGACAAAATAATATTATTATAATTTGATAAAGATTACTTTCAGTTTTTTCCTTATAATAATA
Source organism: Maratus speculifer (assembly GCA_964019185.1). NCBI lineage: Eukaryota > Metazoa > Arthropoda > Arachnida > Araneae > Salticidae > Maratus > Maratus speculifer. Next base: position 71,451,097 of record OZ025303.1, read on the forward strand.
TTTTATTGTAATATTTTTTCATATAAAATCTAATTTGTTACAGTAAAATAACTTTAAATGGTTTTTTAAAATATGAAAGAAAATTAGTTAAAATAGTGTTCCGATAACTTCCTCATTTTCTTCAGATTTTTTTTAATTTATTTTTTTTATCTAGAGTGCAACATACCACTGATCAATTTATTGCTTTTCTATTTTCATCCTTAGTTAATTCTGACGATATACCCTACAATATTCTTAATTACACAATATACAACCCTATTGTCCGTCAAAAATTAGTTATTCCACGACTAAATCAATTTCAAACTCTAACAAGAAAATTCGATGCGCAATGACATCAAAAATTCATGAAAAACTGATAAAGAAAGTCAAAATCAGCGTTGAAATAGAAGTTCGTCTGCCCATCGTAATTTAAACAACAGCCTCCAGACCGTCAGCAGAGGCGAGCGGGCTGAGGGGAACGCCAGGTGCAAGCGTCAAGATTTTCTCCAATTTTGCGACGCTGGCCCTGGAACTGTCGTCTGACCGGACGAGAACATTTCTATTCCTTGATGAGAGGCCGTCAATATCGACGTTTTAAAAAATCGCTCGTCTGACATTGCCCTAAATAAGCTCTCAATTTTGCTTGGATACTGATTTATAATCTATTTCTTACACATTTTTAAACACTGGCATTTTATTTACAGATTCAAAAATAAACTTTTTTTGTTTTTGTTTTTATTTCAAATCGGTAATACATAATGTGGTATAACAATCGTTTTATTCTTTTTAACATCGGTTATTGCTTATTATCCTTGATAAATATTTACTTAATGAGCTTCTAATCAGATGCAAATCTGAAATTTATGCAAACAACTCATACATTAATAAATTCGTTTTCATTCTAGAACTCTTGATTTTTCTTACGTATTATGTAATTTTCAATGTATTTATCATAAAAAGATTACGAAATCCAAAGATTATATCACTCTCATGTTAATTCTGTTACATAATTTATATCACTTGTACTCTTTACGGCTACATAGGGAGGAAGGAAAAAAAAAAAAAAAAAAAAAGAAAAAGAAAAAGAATAAAATCAGCAGTCAGAAAAAGAACTGATAAAACGTCAGTCTTACAAAATGTTTTTTCAACGTCTTGCAGGAAAAAAAAAATGACTGGATAATGTCACATCGTCTGCTTTTCTTGAGTTCTGCCATTTAAAAAGACTAAATTGCTTAGTTGTGTTGCCACTTTTTAAAGATAAAGATACGGGTAAAATATTTTAGGGTGCGTAAATTTATTAATTTGATAAGTTTTTTAATTAAAAGGGGAAAAAACTATATCAAAATAGGCATTCGTCACTTTTATCATTATTCTCGTTCCTTTTCGTACTTTCTTTTTAACTGTAACTTTATCTTCATGTTCTTTGTAAGTTATATGTCCCAGCTGTTGTTTATTTATGCTTGAAACATTCTTTAGTAAATAATGTGTCTTATTAGTTCTCGTTCCGATTTTATCGGTTAGTTTTTTGTTGAACTCCACCCTCTTTTTGAAATATTTGCTGTCACTTGTTACATTCTTTTTTTTTTTTAAAAGCACTGTGACATCTTTCATATAAGTTATGGTGTAATCAAGCTGTTAAGTCTATTCCTTCATTGATATTATCTAATTAATTGAGCATGTTCCATCTTCAAAAATAAAATTAAAATAAATAAACCCATTAAGCGCGCTATCTGTAGCAATTTGTTATATTACTGTTTCAAGAGAGAAAAAAAGTCAAATATATATTTTTTAAAAAATCAAAAGGGGGAAAACAAGTAGGAAATCACGCGTCAAGCGTAACAAATAAGGTGAATTTTAAAAGAAGTTTTTAAAATATTCAGAAAGTTTAGGAAGTTTTTAAAATATTCAGGTCTTGGTGTAATAGTATACAGTACTTCGGATACTGTACGAGTATCCGAAATATTTTATGTGTCCCCGTAAATACTATCTGCTTTTTATTATACAGGTAGTAACTTGTAGTAAGCCTCAGCATTTTGCCCTTTTTTAAAACTGGGAAACTGTTGTGTTATATTTAATTTACCGGGGTCAATGAAAGTTTTTTTCTTGAGTCCCATTTTGTGAAAAGTAAAAATTATTTTCGTGAAATTTATTATATTTTTGTGGGGGAAAAAATAAATAAATAAATAAATAAATAAATAAATAAAACATTTTGTAATGAAAATTGAAGTTTAGTTACTTAAATTCGAATTAAGCATTTATTAATAAAAACTTCTTTAATTTCTTTTGTTAAAATTTCCATTCTTTGTGAACTGGTTTTATTTAGAAATCACATAATTTGAAACCTGAGAAAATAAAAATAAATAAATAGTAATAAGATTTTATGGAAAAGAATTTTCTTAAGGGATCTATTTTATTAAAAAGAATTTTGTGTAGGAACCCTTTTTATTATATTCATTTTTGTGAAAGAGCCCCAAATGAGCCCTAAATTTTGCTTAGATCGAACACTGATTTATAACCTATTTCTTACACATTTTTAAACACTGGTATTTTATTTACAGATTAAAAAAAAAAAAAAAAAAAAAAAAAAAAAAAAAAAAAAAATTTTTTTTTTTTTTTTTTTTTCAAATTGGTAATACATAATGTGATATAACAATAGTTTTATTCTTTTTAACATCGATTATTGCTTATTTATTATCCTTGATAAAAATTTACTTAATGTGTAATGTGCTTATTGTAATCAGATGCAAATCGGAAATTTATGCAAACGACTCATACATTAATAAGTTCCTTTTCATTCTAGAACTCTTGATTTTTCTTATGTATGATGTAATTTTCAATGTTTTTATCATAAAAAGATTACGAAATCCAGAGATTATATCACTCTCATGTTAATTCTGTTACACAATTTATATCACTTGTAATCTTTACGGCTACATAGGGAGGGGGAAAAAAATAAAGAATAAAAATAAGCAGTCAGAAAAAGAACTGATAAAAACGTCAGTCTTACTAAATGTTTTTTCAAGGGTCTTGCAGGAAAAAAAAATTATTGGATAATGTCATATCGTCTGCTTTTCTTGAGTTCTGTCATTTAAAAAGACTAAATTGCTTAGTTGTGTTGCCACTTTTTAAAGATAAAGATACGGGTAAAATATTTTAGGGTGCGTAAATTTATTAATTTGATAAGTTTTTTAATTAAAAGGGGAAAAAAACTATATCAAAATAAACATTCGTCACTTTTATCATTATTCTCGTTCCTTTTCGTATTTTCTTTTTAACTGTAACTTTATCTTCATGTTCTTTGTAAGTTATATGTCCCAGGTCCCAGCTGTTGTTTATTTATGCTTGAAACATTCTTTAGTAAATAACGTGTCTTATTAGTTTTCGTTCAGATTTTATCGGTTACTTTTTTGTTGAACTCCACCCTCTTTTTGAAATATTTGCTGTCACTTGTTACATTTTTTAAAAAAAAAGCACTGTGACATCTTTCATATAAGTTATGGTGTAATCAAGCTGTTAAGTCTATTCCTTCATTGATATTATCTAATTAATTGAGCATGTTCCATCTTCAAAAATAAAATAAAATTAAATAAACCCATTAAGCGCGCTATCTGTAGCAATTTGTTATATTACTGTTTCAAGAGAGAAAAAAGTCAAACATATATTTTTAAAAAAATCAAAAGGGGAAAAACAAGTAGGAAATCACGCGTCAAGCGTAACAAATAAGGTGAATTTTAAAAGAAGTTTTTAAAATATTCAGAAAGTTTAGGAAGTTTTTAAAATATCCAGATCTTATTGTAATAGTATACAGTACTTCGGATACTGTACGAGTATCCGAAATTATTTTGTGTGTCCCTGTAAATACTATCTGCTTTGTGGGATGTTATTCGGTACTTAAAATATAGAACAGAGATGTTACAGTCACATTTTATTGTAGACGACACGACACATATCACATTATATACAAATCGCAAGACGAGTGCAACTCAATCAATTGAATATTCATAAAAATTACTTAGCACAAAGAACATCTCTAAGAGAGATGTATAGCGAACACACATCCCAATCTTACCTTTTAACGGCAAACTCAATTACTTCACTTCATTTCATGTCTTTTTAGAAAAGAAGGCAAAATATCTCAAGATATTTAAGTTATATTAAGATATTCGATTAAATATCTCAAGATATTTTGCCGAAGGTGGCAATAGCGCCACCTATAGATACTATAATTTAGGGAAGGCAATCACCCTGTTTCACTTTTAGGTAGCTTTCATTACAAAAAGTAAAAAGCTACCTATTGCAGCCGTCCGGAGGAAAGCACTTCCGGAAAATTTTGGTATATTTTCACCGATCATGACCCCCAGACCCCAAAACCACCCTCCGTTCAAATGTTGACATATATATATATATATATATATATATATATATATCTGATTTTTGTCATGCGATAACTAACGTATTTATGAACCGATTTGAATGAAACTTGGTATGTACATAGTACATACAAATGTCTCGACCGAGTTCGTTGGTCAACATCATCCGCCATTTTGTTTCAAAATGGCGGCCATTTTAAATTTTTAAAAAAATTTAAAATTTAAAATTAAATGCGAAAAAATTAAAAGTTGAAAAGCATTTTTCTTTTACGTGTTAGAACTTAAAATAACGATTCCAGAACACTTTTTATTTTGTCTATATCTTAAAAAATGATTGAGTTATAGCACTTTGAATTTTTCTTATGGCTGACATTTTGAAACGATCTGATTTTTGTCACGTGATAACACGCGTATTTCTGAACCGATTTCAATGAAACTTGGTATGTATATAGTACATACAAATGCCTCGACCGAGTTCGTTGGCCAGCATCATCCGCCATTTTGTTTCAAAATGGTGGTCATTTTAAATTTTTTAAAAAATTTAAAATTTAAAATTAAATGCGAAAAAATCAAAATTTGAAAAATATTTTTCTTTTACGTGTTAGAACTTAAAATAACGATTCTAAAACACTTTTTATTTTGTCTATATCTTACAAAATGATTGAATTATAGCACTTTGAATTTTTCTTATGGCTGACATTTTGAAACGATCTGATTTTTGTCACGTGATAACACGCGTATTTATGAACCGATTTCACTGAAACTTGGTATGTACATAGTAAATGCAAATGTCTCGACCGAGTTCGTTGGCCAGCATCATCCACCATTTTGTTTCAAAATGGTGGCCATTTTAAATTTTTAAACAAATTTAAAATTTAAAATTAAATGCGAAAAAATTAAAAGTTGAAAAATATTTTTCTTTTACGTGTTAGAACTTAAAACAACAATTCCAGAACACTTTTTATTTTGTCTATATCTTAAAAAATGATTGAGTTATAGCACTTTGAATTTTGCTTATCGCTGACATTTTGAAACGGTCTGATCTGAACGATCCACAATGTTGCTTTAAAATGGCATACACTTTATGATATCGTGGAATTTGGTGACTCTCTAAATCGCTTAAAATAAAACCAGGTTGAATAAAAGATGACTAATTTCTAAAAATTCCTATTAATATTCAGTCTTGACAAAAACTAGTATTCAATCTTATAAAATCACTAATTTTATAAGATTATTTCCACTAATTTGAGCTTAGTATTTTTGAACAATGTAACTTACTTTAAAATAAATAAATAAATATATAAGTATATGAAAGCTACCTCTTCCTCCCGGCATTGCCGGAAGGACTTTTTATGATACAGGTAGTAACTTGTAGTAAGCCTCAGCAACGTAAATTGTAATTTTAAGGCTGGTACATTAAGGTTGTTTTTTTTTTAATTCAAAATAGCTATTTTATGACTTAAATTTTCATTTATTTTTATTAGGAAATGCATAAAACTGGCATGTGGTGGTATTCAGAGCAATCTAATCTTTACTTTACCTTTTTTTATTCTTTACCCCCTTTTTTTTTTCAAACACAAGAGATTTTTTAGAAAAGAGTGACAAAGTGGGCGTTTTCAACCGGCTTTTCCGCGCGCGAGAAGAAAAAACAGTCAAACTGGGATGAAAAATGCTTTGTCACGTGGTAAAAAAAGCATATAATTCAATAGGTAATTTATTGAACAAAAAATAGAAAGTTCTGTTCGGTTCCAAAGCGTTTTGATAATCAGGCTTTCCAATTTTATATGTTTCCATTAAAAAATAAATTTTTAAATACATTAAAGCATTTTGCACTTGTTGAACAGAGCAGTTGAGAACAGAGTTTAGATAAGTTTAAAATGCTCCATAGTGCCTTAGCATATTTAAATTAAATTTAACCTATACAGACAGATTGTATTAAATCCAAGATAACTTTTCGTACAAGTAATTACCAGGGAGCCATTTAATTTCCTGAAATAATTTCTGATAAAGGTATACTTTTAACGATGCATTGTCATATGGCAAGATTACAATGTGTAACCTCCTTGAAAGATAATATACATGCTACAAGAGCTTCGCACAGACATTTTTATTAGAAGAGTCTCTGCCTGCCTTTAGATTTCTGAAATAAAAAAAATAAACTCTTCGTAAATCAGACACATTTAAAGTTTTGACAATATATTATTATTATTATTATTATTATTATTTTATTAAACTCTATAAGTTCTAGCAATTTTTGCTTTTAGAATATACTTTTTATTTATTTATTTATTAAGGATGTTCTTAACTGCTTCGCTTAACAAGCGCAAAACGTTTTGACACATTTACAAATTCATTTTTTTAACAGAAAGTCATAAAATTGGAATGCCTGACTATGGAAGCGATTTCGAATCGAACTTCCCCCCCCCCCCTCATTTTATGATAATTAAATTACCTATCCAGTTCAAAGCTATTTCGATGACGTAATCACCCGTTTTTCTCCCACTTTTCGACCTGTTTTTCTGCTTTCGTCGGGAAATGTGCTCAAAAGTGTCAACTTTGAAGGCTTGTTATGAAAAATCTATTGTTTTTTTTTTTTTTTTTAAACAGAAAATTGAGTGCAATTACACAGTTTCTGATTAATAACACCTGCTATTTTCATTAATTTCCGAACAAAAATAAATTAAAGCATGTGTCACAAAGTTGCCCTTTTTGATTTAAGAACACCCTTAATAAATTGTTTGAATATTAATTAGTTAAAAATATTTTTCATGCTAATTTTTATTTTACATTGTTATTTTTCTTTATTATTGTGCGAAAATGATTCCCATCATCTTTTCTGCATGCTTTTAATTGTTTGTTAAACGTTCGTTCATTTGACAGTAAAAAAAAAAAAAAAAAAAAAAAAAATTAAACTTTTAAATTTGTGTAACAATTTTAAAATATCTTCATTTGTAATTAATTTCCCACAGTTCTTTTGAAAAGTCAATGACCGGCGGCTATTTAATTTCATTTTTGCAGAACATCTTTCTTTTTTTCCGTTGTTTGACTTATGTTATAATACGGCAGACGATTTTCCGGTTAAGACACGTATAGGCTGTGGCGTGGCATATTTACAGTAGGTTGCTACACATTTTAAGCTAATTAAATTCCGGAATTGCAGCAAGTTTTTTTCTCTTGAAGCTTTTGTTAACAGTTGTTTATCGTCCATGCTCTTTTCGCAGTAGATGAATGTAGAATATGATGAAATGTCACGCGAGACGTCGATTATTCGAAATAAGTTTTGGTGGATACAATTGTAAAACGTGACATAATTTGCAGTTTTAATGAAGTGTTTCTATTTTTATATAATAAAAATGTGTTCAATTACGAAGGCCTCTACCTGATGTAATAATAAGAGGCAGTAGACGGTGAAATTTTAGATTATTGTTATTTAAAAAGAAAAAAAAAAACTTAATTTAAAAATGCTTAAAACTACAATTCGTGTTAGATTTTTTAAATTGCATAATACCTCCTTTTTTTTTTTTTAAATAAATTTACAAATTCTTAAAACCTTATTGTTATTATAACATTTCCTGGCATTCTACTGTTTGTACCTGAATTTTTAAATTGCGTAAGAAGAACTCGTTTTTGGATAAAATTAAAAATTCTTAGTGTGTACTCTATCTTAAAATGTCATTGTAACACTTTTTTAATAAGGTCAGGTGAAAGATTTAGGTCATTGTATTGTTTCAATTTTAATTGTAATGTCAAAGAAATTGCATATTTGAAAACTCAACAAAACAATCTATATATTCTGCTTAGATATTTTAAAGTTACAATCGATAGGTGTTTTTACATTCTTGAATTAAATCCACATATTTTTTTTTGTTTAATTATTATATAACTTCTATTAACAATAATGTAAAACTATAGCACTTAACCAGGCGTAGATCCAAACACAAACAATTGATCCAAACAGGCCTCTTTGCAAAAAACCGTTCAATGAAACAGGCCCCTTCGTAAAATTCCTGTTAATAACACGCGTTTCTTTACAAAAATCTATTCTAGAAAGACATACTTTTCTATCAATTATTTTTATTTTGTTAGGTTGTGTAATTTGCAAACAAAAGAATTTCACTAGAATGAATAAATGTTAGACATAGAACATAGAAAGCAGTCATACATATTGTAGTCAGGACATAATTAGGCTTATAACATAGAGTCAACTGTTAAATGAAAATTTTAATTCAATATTATCAAAAATGAAGTTTGGTTATCAAATGAAAATACTTCATATTTAAAAGATTTCTCACATATTTTTCTCCCTTAACAAGCATTTATTATTGATACGTTAATAAAGAGTGTTTCATAAAAAAATTCAGGAAATTTGAAGATATTTTTATTTGTGGAACGAAAAATTGAACAAGCTTTTATATTTTCTAGAAAAGGTCTACATATTTAACTATAATCAGTTCCGTCCTCGTAAAAATCTTTCGAAAGCTCCGATGGTCTTAGAAAAAGAACAAACTTTTAAAAAGCCGACAAAAGAAGAAACACTTAAAAGTTTGAAAAGCATTTAAAAGTTAAAAGAAATTAAATAAAACCCCATAACTTATGAGATTTTCTCTCTTTCTCTGCGGTAAAATATTTAAAATAAGAAAAACTCCTCACATTTGATTTTGGGGTTTTTTGATTTTAAATATTTTGCCATTTGAACACTGAGGAAGCGAGTCCTTACTCTCTCTCAAAAAAAAAAAAAAAAAAAAAAAAAAAGTGTAAATTTACAAATAAAAACAGGTATATCGATGATACAAAAACGATTCGTCTATATGTGTAAATTGGTGTGTAAATTGCCAAAATACACGCCTAATGTGTAAATTTGAAAATACATTTTAAAGTGTAATTTGATGATAAGTCCAAATGTGTAAATGTTATCTGATAAGTCTTGAAATACACACTTTAATGTGTAAATTACAGAAGAATACACAGTTTTATGTGTAATATTCTCACACATTCATATGTGTAATTTTCTGTGATTAAACGTATTTTTGTGTATAATGCAAAAAACACATACTTTTGATTTTATGTAAAATACTCAATTTTTTGTGTAGTATGTAAATTACACAGGTTTTTGTATAATATGCAAAATACACAGATTTTTGTGTAGCATTCTCTTCATATAAATATTTCTGCTGAACATGCAAAACACAGATTTGTGTGTAATAATCAAAATACTTAGATATTTGTGTAATATTCCAAGCAGACATATGTTTATGTATTTAGCGTTAACATTATATGTTTTAGTATGTTTAAATACAAATTGGGAATTAATTCCCAATGATTAATAATGATAATTTTAATGTTTAAAAAAATTGTACAAAGAACAATATCATTTACTGATTGAGATTATATTTTCTGGTAGCTCTGTTTGATGCCCAGAAAATAGTGTACCGGCAATGTATTTTGGCAATTTTCACACCACACTAAATAAAAGACAAATCATTTTCTTATCACCGATATACCCGTTTTTATATAAAGCATGATAAACTGAAATTTTAATTACCAATTTGTAATTTCTTTTGTAGTTGGTTTATAGTTCTACAATCGTGAGATCACAGTTTATGCGCAGACTGTGCATAATTTCAATTCTTTACAATTTCTGTCTTTTTAATTAAAGTTAAAAAGAAATTCTCTCGCTCATATTTACAGCTATAACAACTCATATTGTTTTTAATATTTTAAAGAGCAATTTTTTCAGAAATATTTATTATTAATAATATTAATAATACATTTTAATATTAGTAATATTAATAGTATTAATATTACATACTTTTACATTAATAATATTAATACTAGCTATCCAAGTACATTAATTAGTGTTTCATCAATATTTCATAATCTGAAACATAACGAATGGCTAAAATATGCGAAATAGGCTAAAAAAGAATTTTGGGAGATGTTTAGAAAATATTGCATTGCAATAAGATTTAACTGATATTAGAACTTTCTCCTACTTTCTGCGCATTATTAGACATGATTCTTTCAAGAAAGTAACTTTTATTTTAAATTTAAAGAGTGAAATATGATGTTTGAAATAAAAGAATCGCAAACAGCTCAGAGAAAATCAACCAAATAATAATAATAATAATTATTATTATTAAATGCTTAAGCATAAAATGAAGTCATATAGTAAATGCATAGACATATAATAACATTACTGCATGTAAATATCAGCAAAAATATTTCTTAAAACAAAATAATACTCCATTAAAAGACACGAACTATGAGTAGTACATCGTACCTGAAAGGACTAAATCAGATTATTTTGATATAAATTGGAATTTTATGATTTTTGTCCCCAATTTTCAAAAACTGAATGACTACCAAGGATTTTAGTCTACCAAGAGAAAAAAAAAAAAAAAATCCCTCTAATTGCTAACATAATCGTGTCTTTATCCTTTAACTAACATAACTAATAGTTCATAGTTACAGACATTATAAAAACTACAAAGTAGTTTTATAATGTCTATAACTATGAACTATTTTTAGTAGTAGTTTCCTTTGTAGCATATAATAACATTATATACATTAATATTTTGCAATATTATGCAAAACTATATTAAATACTAGTGATATTTACCTTTATTCCAATTATTAATAACTGCATTTAACATAAACTAGTATTAACACTATTTAAAATTAATAATTATTAAACAACAATCTCTGTATTTAGGAACATAATATACATTTTTAATTAGCATAAAATTAGTAATAATATAATTTTTAATTAGTATATAACATATTTTAATTACTAAAATGATTATTAACAATTTAGTGCTCATTCTAGAAAGAAAAAAAAGAAAGATGCTAGTTCCAAAAAATACACTATTTCATGGGGAAATATACTTAGTATTGTGTTTAGTAATTATAAAAAGCATTCAGTTTCTCATTATGATAAACAAAGTGCCATTAATTTTAATAATTTTATGAATTACAAATTGAAAAATACAATTAAATAATAACATGTTTTAATTTTTTTCTAAAGAAATAATTCTCTATTACTTTTATTATATCTTGGGGACTTAGATTAAGAAATAATGTGTAATTTGGAAGTTGTATTACAAGAAATCTGTGTTTACTGTACGTGAATTTAATTATATTTTAGTAAGGTAGGGTGCATTTTGCCAATTTCATAAGAAGAAAGTTTTTCCACCCTAAAAAGTGCTTAGAGGAAACAGCAAATAGTTACAGAATTAATAACAACTGCAAATATGTAATTTCATCAATTAGTAACACAAATAACAAAATTAACAAATTTATTTGCATCTCATTTTTCAATCTGTCAATAGCCTGAATCTAAATTTACATCCACGTTTGCATATATTAACCCCCTAAAATATGTCAGCACATTCATACTCACATACAAAGTAAATATAAGGAATAGCCAATTATATATGAAATCCTCAAAACATTAAACAGCACCATTATTAGCACAAATTAAATGATTTTTATACTTATAAGATAAAAACTATGCTTTTTACAAAATTATTATGCTTAAGTCTTTGACAATACTCAGAAATTAAGCTTAGAAATAATTATTTAAAGCTTTTTTGTGTTTTCAAAAGTCAATACCTGTAGAAACTTGCCAAATTATGGTAACCTTAGATTTTAATACTTTTTTCTGTCATTTTAAATCTTTATAAAATTTATGATTTTAGTCAATGATTAAAAAAAAGTTGATTTAAATTACGATTTAATTACCGGTTTAAGTCAGCTGATTAAAATCGTTCGCTCCCTATGAAAAAATAATAAAAGCTTAGTTTGCATTTATTTATTTATTTATTGTGATTACTTTATTGTGATTTATTGTTGATACATTACTTGAAGGGTGTCCATTACTGGCACATATACCTGTACTGAAGTGTAATATGTAATACTTTAAAATGGCTTGCTTAAAAAAAACGTCCCCCCCCCAAAAAAAAAAATGCGTGCATAACTTTTATTTATTTATTTATTTATTTACATTCCTATATATGTGGGAGCGATTCTTTCTCCAACAGCCAAGTATCATGTCTTGTAAGGTTCTTCATATCGCAACTCTGATAGAAAAGGTCTTTAGAAAGCAGACGATTTTCTGAAAAAAACTCCATTCAGACGAAAAGCCGAAGAAAAAAGAAATGAACGGAAGAGATCGTTGGATGGAATGTTGGGAGAGTGGGTGTTGACTTTAGAAGAATGTTGATTAAGATGACGCGATTAAGATGTTTGAATTAAAGTTTCCTTTTGAATGTTCGAATTGTAAATATTAATATGTAAATATATTTTTTGTAAATATTAACGTTTAATCCAAAAATAATCTCATTCTTGCAAAAATGTGTCATTTTACAAATAATCTCATTTTTTCAAAAATGAGACATTTTATAAATACATATATATATATACATATACATATCATGTATATAATTCTTTTTAGAATAAGTGCACAAAGTATTTCACTAAATGTGTTAAATTAGTGTTTAAATTCAAAAGTCAATTCAATAACTAATACATATATGTATACTTCTCTTTCTTCATAATTATAGCTTTCATAGAATAGTCATAAGTATGCTTAATATGAAGGAACGCAGTCACTTTTGCAACACCTTTGGAACTCGGACAACGATTAAGATTTTCCAATGTAAATTTTACTAATTCAATAAAATAATCATAATTCAGTTGAAATATGATAGCACTTTTTATGACAAAACTTTCATAACGACAGAAATCATAAACATTATTTTACATTTTTACATAATAAAAGGAATCTGAGCTAGAAAAAGATTAGATATATTCAAATAGAAAAGAAGCGAACAATATTAGAAAATAAAGCACCGAAATTTTATCATTTTTTTAAATATAATAATGCTGCTAATAACTTTATAATGACATTTAAATTCCTTAATTTTTGGTTGTATGTCAAAAAACTTAGTTTAAATATGAAAAACTGAACCATGAAAATCTATTAAATTAGTTGTCAATTGAAAAGCTTTATTTTCATTAGAACAAAACATTTGCATACCTTTGTTATAGACTATCCAACTTTTTCATGCCGATAAAACGACAATAGAAAAGAAAAGATAGTTCAATTTTTTCTAAATATGAATGCAAACATTCTGTGATTATTAACATTTCTCGATTACTTGTAATTTTATTATGATTTAATCTTATTTTTTGAGTTAACAGAGGAAAACAAACTTTCCTCTTTTGACATGTTCTATTCTAAATATGGCGAAACTACGATACAGCAGATGTTTTCAATTTTCATTTTTCACTTGCGTACTTGCTATTATATAAAATGCAGACGAACATTTAAAAAAACACATCAGTTCATGTAAATCCAGGTATTTTCCTAATTTTACACATTTGTCTGTAAACCAACCGACTGCAACTTGCAGTCTTAATATCACAAAATAAATGCACATAAAAACAAGTAATTCTTTTTACAAAATGTGTATTTTTCACGACAAGTGGGTGATTTTGGAAATTTACACACTTATCAGTGTATATAAGAACTATGCTTAAATTACAATAACACACCAATCGGTGTCAATTTAGCTATTTTTCTACTTTTACACACTTATTTATGTTTTTCAACTGATAACAAATTACACACTTAGTTTCAAAAGCTAAATACACATAAAAACAGGTAAAATTCTGCAAAAAAATGTGTAAAGTACATGGCAAGCGCGTAAATTTACAAATTTACACATAAATATGTGTAAATTTGACTAATTTACACATTTATTTTTCAGAGTGCAGTACTCGCGAAACGTATACGTCTGTTAAGTGTTTTTAATTATTGTGTGTTCAAACGTTGGATTTTAATGCTTGTAGTTTTCCACACAAGGTTTTTATTGACTAAAAAACACCCTTGAAATTAATTTAAACTCTTCTAAAATTGCTAAAAATTAATAAATAAATGTATTTTTAATTAAATTTTAATAAAATTAATAAATTTTTTAAATAAATGTATGCATATTAGAAGCTTCGATATATTGATTGATGCATCTTTGGAGATGTTTTATAATAATTTTAAACTGTTTTTTGTAGTGTTCACTCTAGAAATAAAAAGGGCATGGTGCTATTCGCTAAAAAGGGCACTACTGCTGCAGAAAAGGGCACTTTTGCAAGAAAAAAATTTGTTATTGCCTTTAGAAGGGAAAAAAAGAAAGCGGGAAAATGCATAATTTTTAAGTAAGGTAAATCAAATATTATTAATTTTGAATGATTTTATGATATAAAAATTAAAAATACATTTAAATTAAACCATGATTGAATAGTTTGGTGCTCTTTTTCTTAAAGAAATGAAAAAAAATCTATCATTTTTGGGCACACAAATTTAAAAATACTATGTAATAAAATAAATATTTATTAAAAATCTCTGGGTAAAACCAATGGTGCATTTTGCTACTTTTAAAAAGGGCAGGGTGCATTTTGCAAATTTGAAAAGGGGCAGGGTGCTGCACCCTTCAAAAATGGTCTAGAATGAACTCTAGTTTTTTGTAGTGCCATGCAAAATTTGTCTTAGGACTGAGGAGATTAAGAAACACTTTTGCTACTATTTACATGTAAAAATTTTAGTATATGTCTATGCATTTATAATATGAATTTATTTATACTGAGACATTTATTAATAATAATTATTATATATTAATGATAATAATAATAATAATAATAATAATAATAATAATAATAATAATAATTTATTAGCTTAATTCTCTTAGCGCCGTTTTCGATTCTTTTATTTTAAACACATATTTCACTCTTTAAATGTAAAACAAAAGTAACTTTCCTGAAAGAATCATGTGTAATAAAGCGTAAAAAGTATTAGAAAGTTGTAATATAATAAGGTACTTGTACCTAATATGGACAGTGCTCTCAATATGGACACCCCTAATATTTTTAAAAGTAACAATTTTGATCGAGTGATCGAGCTACATATCTGTGAAGAAAAGCAGTTTACAAAATAATTAAGACAGGAAAGTGCAAAAAAGCGCGCTGTTCACCATTTAGAAAGAAATTTGTTGTTTCGTGGTGTGTTGATCGTAATTAAAGGTAAGTTTAAATTCTTATTAGAAGTTGTAAAATTACTTTAAATATTGAAAAGTGAAGTGTTTTAGAAAGCTTATAAAACATATTTTCGATTGCTATTGCATATATTACTTTAAAAAGTTTTCTTTGTTTAATTATTACAAGATTTAATAAAACTACTCCCGATCCCCAATATGGACACCTTTTGTCCACAGTGGAAGTACAGTAGGTGAATTTCAGATTCACAAAAATTATAAAGCTAAGCAAAACCAACTGCATTATTTCGTGATATTTTGTAGTAACTGAGGCGCTTTGCATCGGTCTTCGAAGAGCCACAACCGAAAATGACCTTCCCCCCCCCCCTCCTTCTAAAGGGCATGTTCTGAAGATATTTACTGTGCCTTACCCTTCACCGCAATATATTTTTTTTTATCCCTTCTCTAAAATTCCATAGAAGAGTTTCTCTTCCAGGTCGATAAGGAGCCACCTGTTCATAATAGGAACAGATGGTTACTTATATGGACACTTGTAAACATTTTTGATTTTTATCAAATAAATTAACCAGAATTATTACAAGGTCGCTAATTTTAATAATGATAGTCAACAGTCCAGAGATAGTGATCGGTACTTCTAGGTTATCCCGTCGACCAATTTCGCCAAATTATACAAATCGCCAAACTAATAGCCAAATTATACATGTTGACATAATTTTTATTTTAAATAATGAAAAAACAAATAATTAGTAGAATATTAATAAAAATATTAATAAAAATCACTTAATGACATTTTAAACACGTGAATCGCATTTAATGTCATAGTTTGGCGATAATTTTTTGGTCGACAGGATAACCTAGAAGTACCTAGTGATCATATCTTTTTGGAGTCCTATCACGTATACACGGGGGTGAAAAAAATAAATTTTCCTTAGGGTGTCCATATTGGGTACAGGTACCTTATAAGTTAAATCTTATTGTAATACATCTTTTCTAAACATCTCCAAAAATTCTTCCTTCGCCTATTGTCATATAAATAGGAATTTAATAGTAAGCAAAACAACATAAGTTATCTTTCAGACAATAAAATATTCATTAAAATTAATTAATCTAGTTGCATAGTTAGTGTTAATGTTATTAACGTAAAAGTATTCTTTTTTTTTTTCTAAAAACGGAAAAATAATTCGCAGCAAAAAGAGTTAAGAAGGTAATATTTTATAATTATTTCAGTATATTTTACTTGTTATTTCTCTATTCATAAAAAAGAGGAGATAAATAAATTTTGTATTACTTTTATTTTGTGTTGGAATAATAAATGTTAGACGCATTTTCAATCCATTCAAAAATCCATTTATTTATTTATTATTATTATTACAAAATAATGTCTGGTAAAATCTTCTGTTTTTTTTTTTTTTTTTTTTTCAAAATTATGTTTTTGTCTGTTTTGTAATAGACGTTGACAACTATGCAGGTGTGTTACTAGATGTAGCAGACAGGGATTGCTCTGGAAACAATAAAACCATATCAACGATTGACACCTGATAAATAGAGCCGCTGATCAAACTTATAAAAAATGAAGTTGTGTATTTTGAATTCAGTAATTCTGTGGAAAGAAGCACGCCCCTGTTCTTTTCTTCTAATCTTTCTAGCTATTACTATAAATAGAATGTTTTTATCTCTATTTGTAATTTGTCTGCGAAATATTTATTTTTCCTAATTTCGCTCTTGCAACATGTTCTAAACTTTCCTTAATAATTGACAGATCACGTTGACAAAAACTATGCCTTCGCTTGCTGATATCATCTAACGAAACATATACCCACACGCGATAACCCTTTTTTATTGAATTTCAATGGCTTTAGCGATAAGACTAAAAATCGATTGATTTATGCCCTTACAAAGAGAAAAGCCGCTATACTAGTCGAAGAAAAAGAAGAAAAAAAAAGTGAAGTGCGTTAGATAATGGTTGTGTTTACTTGAGACCTATTTCGTAACTTTTCTCTTGTTTAATTTTGAAGTGCATTCTATTCCTGTCAATGTGTCCATGATTTATGAATATGCAAAATTCTGTTTAATCTTTTCATTTTTTGAGCCGTTATCATTTTGACGTTCAGAGAAGATACTGTATTTTTGAGTTAGTGTTAAGTTCAGACTTTTTCTTCGGGAGGGATTTCTATGGCTCTGGTTGCTGGCAAATTGTAGAATTCCGAGAGGGGGAACTGCATATTTCTATCATTGAAAACACAAAATCTCAAATCTTCCGAGGGGGGGGGGCATCTCATTCCTCTAAGCGGAAATGCCCGCCCTCCCCCGCGGGACCACCCCCTGAAATTAAAGCTGTTTTGAGTTTGAATCAGTGACTTCCAACTTTTTTTTTTTACCACGTCCTACCTAAGTATCTTTAAAATTGTGAAATCCACCCTTACCCCCATTTTATACAACAGTAATTGTACGAGAAACGCGGCAAAGGAGCTGCGTTCTTACTATAACTTAACTAGTTTTATAAATATTCAGATCTCGGTGCGACACCTGTTGCATTCTTATGCAGAAATGCATGAATGAATACAAAATTTATTATGATTCTATATATTAAATTCAAAAATTGGAAACCTAGAATCATTACCTATCAATCATGGGACATCATTGAATAAATTTTTGCTAAAAATTTTATTTTAATATGAAAACAAAACTGTTTTAATATTGTATATTAAATGCAATAATCAAAACGTTGCGTCTGTCACGGATTTTCATGGTCATGGGCGTACGAAGAGAAAACTGCGCCCGGGTCAATTTGGGCCCCCCCCCCCCCCTGTCAATTTTTTCTTGTAGCAGGCCAAAAAATGAAGTCGTTAGTATAAATTTGGAGCCCTATTGAATAACCGCGCCCGGGGCGATTGCCCCTTTCGCTCAGTGCTCTATATGGTAAAGTAGGGCTGATCAATGCACCGCACCCAGGGTGCTACGGCGACCTTTGAATGTTCTCTTTTTATCCTTTCCATGTTCTATTTCTATCCCGTTTATAATTTTTTTTCTAAATCGGTTTTTTTTTCTACTCTGCATAAGACGGGTATAAATCTAACATAAAAAGATTTTCAAGTTTCCCGTTATGATTTTTATTATACAATAAACTCTGTATACGGCGGAATATTTGATTTTGTCCGAATAGTTTTTACTTATAAAAATCTATTCCAAAGGTTTTAAAAGTTATTTTGTTCGTTACATCGGAATTCGATATATAATTTACTTAGCTATTCCGACGATTGTTTTTATATAATTTACATGCTTTCCCCTTCTAATCAGAAATTTATTCTTTCATTTGATCGAACTAAATTAATAGATTTTCGAATCGATCCTAATTTATAAATTGATTAAGCTATTTAATTGATTAAGCTATTTATAATAAGATAAAGAAAATAAACGTACCGACATACCGACAAAAGACATTTCGGATTACAGTAGAACTCGCTAATCCGAAATTCTGGTTAATCCGGACGGATTTTATATTTGAACAAATTAATTGATAAGATTAACTTATGAAAATTTTCAGATTACAAGATGAATGTCGAGAAAGTCGTGTAGAAGTAAGAATTAAACAAAAAAATTGCAGTAAAGCAACTTTTTTATTTTTTAAACAGCTTGAAAAGAGTAAAAATATACTCAATTATGGAAAAGTACAACATATGTACACGAATATAAAATAAAAACATGCACTGTTGGCCTGCTCGTAGAAGCCATCTTTTTTTTTTTTTTTTTTCTTTTTTTTTTTTTTATCTCATATCATTTTGTCTGTCAGTCGCTAAAAAACTCTTTTCTCAAACGCAAAAAAAATATTTAATTCAGATGATAAAAATTTAAATTTACTTTCAGCAGTTTGATTTCACAAATTATAAATGGTTTCTCGTTCCTCCTTCCCTCCCCTCCTTGTAGACGCGGTGAATGAGCTATTTATAGATTCACGATTTTTTTTTTTAAATTTGTAATGGGTTGTTACATAATTTCTCATTCTCAATTCCATATTATTATTATAAACATCAAATAATTAAACAAAACTGTAAGAAGAGAAATTGGGTTGCAAGATTTGGTACAGCAAAGTGTTCCAAATTGGAAAGTTCACTTTGTAGCCTGAAATTGTTTTATAAAAAAATGGCAGATCCTTAATAACATTAACAATCAAAACATCTTAGCTAACGTATACATTATATCAAAACGATTGTTTTAATGTTATTAAGGATCTGCATTGTTTTGAACCATTTTTGATTGACTACTTTGGGAATACTACTGTATTATTTTGAGAACAGTAGGGGAAGATGGGGATACTTGAGCCATTTTTTGAATTTTAATTTTTTTAAATTTTTTATAATTTCTTATAATAAAATAAAATATTGAAAATGAAAATTTGATGTTTTTTCTTCAACTGAAAACCACTTTCAATGAATTTTGAACTATTTTTCTATGTATAAAAAATGTTTATTTTTTGTTTTACATGGTGGCTCAAGTATCCCCATGGGAGGGATACTTGATCCATGGTGAAGGGATACTTGAGCCACTACGGAAAAATACCTACAAAAGTAATTTTTTTCGCTTTATTTTTGCACAAACATTTTACAGAATGATAAATTATGAAACATAAAGTCCTTCCAAACCAATTGAGAAAACAAAGTTAGTAATACGATCACTTTTTGTCGTTAGAACTGGTTGTCAAATGATAATTTCAACTTGAGTTATAACGACGGTAGAAACTCCCTCAGTTCAGAGCCATTTAAGTATGGAATCTGTTATTCTTCGGGCAAATTTCATTTTCAAAATATTAAGTGCTTATCCAACAAATATTTTTAGTTTTCTTTCTGGCATATTTTATTAGTAACCAACCATCAATAGAAGGTTTTCTTTTCACATCATCACCATCATTGGCAGAATTTTCCTCTAATGATAATGTCGAACTCATGCTTTTAATTTAGTAGCTGTCGGAATTTAAGCCAGATGTATCATTCTACTATTTCAAACACTTTTTTGATTTCACAGGAAAAGATTTTGTCTTATTCTTTGGCTCCATGCAGGTAAGTTTGAACTGGGATTTTTGTTGCTTTTCTTGTTTTTTGTGCGCTCTTTTTACCAATTTTTCTTCAATTTTCTTAGTTAAAAAAAATTACAGCAACAGAGGTTACGATTTCAATATAAGATATTAATCTTAATATGTTATATTAAAAAATAAATATTTTAATATGTTGGACCTAACTAATTAAAGTATTAGAGATTATAGCCTGTAAAACAGTTTTAAAAAGTTATTTTAATTTAATAAAAGTTAAATTGAAAACTATGTTTACATTTATCTAGACAGGCTATTTTGCTAGTCAAAATGAAAATTAAAATGGATATTTTCATTTAAAAAATATACATTTTTAAACATTTTTAAGTCGTTATTTTTTTAAGAAAAATAAAATAAAATGAAAAATTATTCTCTCTTTTATCCAGAAAAAAATCTATTAGTGAATATAAGGAAGGAATTTTATTTTTTGTTTGTTTCTCCTATGTTTAATTTCTAGTGAGGAGGGTTGAGACATGGCTCAAGTATCCCCACTCTCACTGGCTCAAGTATCCCCACTACCACTAGTTTTGTTTCCCAGAGTTTTACTAAATAAAGCATGCAGCTATTAGAACTATTTTAGATTCAAAATACAATTGAAATTATGCTTATTAAATTTATGTATATAGTTGCAACTTTAAACAAAACTTTGATTACAAAAAAACAAAAAAACCATGTACCCAAAAATTTACTTAAGATAGGGAAAAGACAACTATTGATCACTATACTTTCAAAATGGTACCAAGATGTGTGATTTCTTTTTTACATGTTCAGAACTATAAATGTGTTAACATATTGGCAGTTTTAGAAAGAAAAATTAACCAACTGTAGAGATAATAGGGGTGGCTCAAGTATCCCCTATGCTCAAGTATCCCCACTCTCCCCTACCCTACGCAGAGATCTTACAGCCCAGTTTGGGTCTTTTTTTTCAGTGAAGAAATACTATTTTTTTCCGACAGTTGTGCCGGTTTATCCAGCAAGCCGAACCATCGGATGACGGACTAAAAGATCTTTACTGTGCTACTGAGTACTTATAACTTTTTTTTTTTAATCGAAATTTAGGATTTTTCCAATTTTTGTAATCAAAATAGGCACCGGTCCCAATTCAGATTAGCGAAGCTCTATTACATATTCTTACAGTATGTTTGTTATTAATGAATATTATTGGCTTCCTATAAGATGATAAAATAATGAGTTTCGTTAAAAAAGTTGCGCCCTCCAAAAATTCAAGGTCTGCGCCCTTTACAATGACCCAGTCCGACCCTGCCTATCATGGGACATCATTGAATTAATGATATACATTAGGATTTCAATGGCAATGAAGAAAACTTTTATTAATATCTATTATTAATTTTATTAATATATATTACTTTTATTAATATTGGATTTTCAAAAAATTCGAAATGACGCGATAAAATTCTACAGCGATTCTACACATTAAATTTCAAATCATGCGGCTGGGTGGTTATTTCACTGTTACGTACGGACAGACAGACGGACCATCAGGCGAAATCCTATTGGTACTATACGTATTAAAATAACTGCGAACTCGCCTAAAAAAAGGCTCTCACATTTCACATTAAATGTTAAGTCTTATGTACATTTTATAATTAATTATGGTACTGCATTAGCATACGTGGGAAATTTTTGCGCTCTAAGACCTCTTTATAATAAGGTTAATAAGGCTCCCAAAGTCATGTAAAGACAGGGGATTTCAAAGTAGTCGAGAAAATTTTAAAATATGTGGGAAAAGTCGTTGAATTTACAAATATTTTCAAAAAGTCTTGGAAAAGTCGTTGGGGAAAAAAAGAAAAGTTTATAAAGTCATCAAATAGTCTGAAGGAAAAAAAAAATCATAAAATTCATCACACAAATATTTGAAGAAGATCGCAGAAAAAAGTTACTACTTTTGACACAAAGATCTACAAAAATGAGTTACAAATTTCATTGTAGATACATTTGGACAGGGGATGCTTTGAGATTTGGTCAAGGAATTTGCTAGTTATGTTTTGGTGGGAACCCTGTATATGTATAAATAACATACTATACAAGAAGCAATTGTGAATTATTCTTATCAATTTTTATTAGCCATTTTTCTTCGCTACTATAACACCTCTATGTTAGCGGATTTCTTGCTCTTTATTCGACGGCCAAGTATAAACTAATTTCGAAATTTGTCGCAATGTATGCAGTACACTCCCTCTATCCTGCTTGGGAATAGAGGCTGTGTGGACTTTAGAATTTTGCGGATTTCTGGTCATTGCTTTATTTACATTTTTTAAACAGTAATTTCAACGTAATTAATAATGCAATTGAGATTATGAAGAATCACGGCCGTAGCTAGAAGTGAATAGTAGGGGGGGGGGGGCTCAAGAGAATGTGGGAGGGGGGCTCATAATTTTTTTTCTCTCTCTCTGACGCAGAAAGATAAATTAGTGCATATTTACACTGTAGATACTATGTTTCTTATTAAACTGTAGTAATAATTTCGTTTTATGCTTAGAAAAGTACAGGATGGTGAAAATTTTGAGTGTATAACTTGGAGCAAAATTAAACATAATGTTAGTTTCAAAGAAGATGAGGGAGTGTTTAAACACTTATTTTAGTTACAATTTAGTATTTCTGCAAAACTGTGAAAGGGTCTCAAAAATAAATTAAATTTTGAACAAAATCTCATTTGAATTTTTGGAACAGAAATTTATTTAGTGACCTTGGAATCGTTTCCAGGGGGGGGGGATCAAAATATTTTAGAGGGGGCTGAGCCGCCCATAGCGCCCCCTTAGCTACGGGCCTGTGAAGAATGCTTACAATATAGTAAAATATTGAAATAATTACGTATAGTAATAAACTAAAATAATAAAAAATTAAATAATTTTTTTTAAATGATTAAAATATTACAAGCAAATGTCAAGTAAATAATTAATAATGTATGTGATGTTAATGTATATGTAATGCATAGTGTGTCAGATTTCATTCAATAAATAATAACAATAATAAATAAATAAATGCAATCGTAACTAAATAAAAAATATGAAAGTTTAAAAAAAAAATGATAATTAATAATATTGTGTTAAAGTTAAAACTTTTTTTTTCCAGTTTTATTATTCCGGTTATTAATGTATTGAACTTTTGTGCAATACTGTTTTGAAATATTAAATTGAAAAACTTATTTTTTTCCTTTTATTTTAAAAATCTGCATTTATAACTTTTAATTTTAGATTATAATGTTACTCTTCAAAAGTTAAATAAATAAAAATTGACAGGGAATGAATGGGATAATAATAAATCTGTTATTGCTTTCCTCTCTCTGTTGGAAACCACTGGTTTGCACTCGCGTATGTGGTGCCATCTTTTGTTCAACGTTTGACTTAACAATTTCCAACCTATTTAATTTAGTTGCTAAAAATTTAACGTGAGAAAATCAATAAAGTAATTTTATTTATCAAGAACGTTGAAATAGTTGAGAATATACGATGTTATATATATTGTTAAATATATTGCTAGGGACGTGGGGGAGGGAGAATATTTGCTTGCGAATTATATATCACGTAAAAGTTGTTAGAGTATAGATTTAATTTTTCATAATGCTTTTTTGTATTTGATAAGTTTATGCGTGTTTTTTTACAAAATCATACTATTCTGCATATTCGCTCTCTCTTTCTCTCTATATATACTTATGTATGCATGTCTTAAAAGTTCTTTTTTTTTATTTTTTTTTTCTTCTATCAACTTTTTTTTTCTTGTTACAATGTTTTATTTTACTTTATTCATACAAGTGGTATTTGTTTTTAAATTAATCTGAAAAACTTATATATTTTTTGGTGTTCCTTCCAAAAAATAAGAATAATAATGATAATAATAAAAGTTTAGCAACGCGGGACTTTCTGAATGATTTTTAAACATACAAAGCGGGAACTCGCAGGCATGGTTATTAAACCAAATCGTAACCTTTGCTTTCCTGACCTGTCTCGTCCCACAACAACAACTTTACTTTAATAACATTTCCTAAAAATCTTCAACTTTTACCAGAAAATGAAAAAAAAAAAAAAAGTTTGACTGCAGTTTCCTGATACTATTCACCAGCCAATTTCATATGTTTGCGATCAAAAATTATTTTAAAAATGTATCAAAAAGTACCAGTTTGTTTTTAAGAAGAGCCTTAAATGAATTTTAAGTTTTCTTGTAAATTTAAAAGTGGCATGTTTCAATGTTTTATTTGTATTTATTTGTTTTTACTTTTATGTCTTAATAATTTGAAAAACTTATTTTATGGTTGATGATGATGGTAACTACAATTATTATGATTTGAATAACTGAACTATTTGCTAATAATTTGAGATCTTTTTTTTTGTCTATTTTTCTATTTAAAATATAATGTTATTATTATTATTACTAGCAAAAGCCGTGCTTTGTTTGGATTCGCGAAGCATTATTTCATAAGATAAATATTTGAAAGGAACATTACTTTTTATGTTATTTTTGCATTTTTATTAAGCAAAAACGTTATCTCATGTTTTGGCGAATTTAAATTTTAGAAATGTAAATTCAGCCAAATAACTAAGAATTTCCTCGGAATTTTTTATTTATGATATAAGGCTGGTATAAATAAAAATATTTTCGAAGCAAAATTTTACAAAATATTTTTTTTAACTAAAAGTTTTAAAGATGTTTTTACATTTTCCAATGGCCAGTAACTGCGTTCGTTCTGGCCAATAAGTGTTTTTTTCTCGACATTTTTAAATTACTAATACATTCCAGAAATTATTTATAAACGTAGTTAATATATTAAATTTGGTTGAATTAAATTATTCTTCAATCAATTGAAATATTCTCAAAATATTCTTTAATCTTTCATTTCGAATACCAGATTTAAGAAACTTACCAAATTTAACAAAATATTCACTCTAAATACCAAATATAAGAATTAATTTTACTTGTTTACGATTCTTTTTGTTGTCACTTTACCAAAGTAAATACCTAAATAAATAAATCATAATGTAATTCTTTTAAAATCCGTAAGTATAAACTGCGTAAATAATTTTGGCAGAATAATGCAAATATATTTTATTTAATACATTAATCATGATTCTATCTATAATTACTAACACCATAGTTTATTTTCCTTCTTAAAATAAAAAGATACGGGTTCAATTTTTTATTTGCAAACGATTTTAGCGGAGTAAAAAAAATATATTTTATTTAATTAATTAATCAAGATTCCAGCTATAATTACTAACCCCATGGTTTATTTTCATTCTGAAAATAAAAAGATACGCATTCAATTTTTTATTTGCAAAAGTGCGTCCATAATGGAAAAACATGTAGAATAAATTAATTATTAAAATAATATTTTTTAAAGGTTATTCTGTAAAAAAATAAGATTCTGCAAATCTACATATCATAATTTATTCTTATGTTTAATTTCAAG
The DNA here is from genome assembly GCA_964019185.1 of Maratus speculifer. Taxonomy (NCBI): domain Eukaryota; kingdom Metazoa; phylum Arthropoda; class Arachnida; order Araneae; family Salticidae; genus Maratus; species Maratus speculifer. The sequence goes on from OZ025303.1 coordinate 71,476,999, forward strand.
TCAAAATACTGAATAGATTTTTTATAAAGTGTACGACAAATTGTAACTTGAGTGGACTAGTAGAGGATTCGCTTCCCTCATCCTAATTATTATTATTATTATTATTTTTACCTTTTGAATCTAAAATTATTTAATATTTTTTAAAAGCTCGCTTTGGATTTGTTTAGAAGTTATACATATATAACGTTATCAACTTTTTGACAATTTTTGACCCCTTCCCACCCTTAGAATATCATGCATTTTCATTCCTCGAACACCCCCCTCCACCCTCCCCGACCTAATGCTATCGTTATCAATTTTCTTTAAAAAGAAAAAAGAATGATGTTTGCAAATTTTCCAGTTTTGTATGCAGTAGATATGGATAATATAGTTATACACTTATTATTTACATACTTTATTTATTAAAATTAACATAAGTCAATAAAAGTTGTTTATGCTTAAAATAATTTTAAATCAAAGGAAACTTTAAAAGAAATACAGTCAAGTCTCTATATAACGAAATCCATCATTCCAGTAAAAAAATCGTTATATAGAGAAATTCGATGAATAGAGAATGATGTTAAAAATCGTATTTAATGTGTAAATTTTGAACAAATATTATTTTTCATCTTTTTAATTAAGAATTTGAAATGTTTAAAAGTATATATTAACCTAACATTTTATTTCTTAATTATTTAAGCAGTTTCATAAAAGAGAACAAACATTTATTTGAAAGCTTAATGAAAATCAAATAAGGAAGACTTGCATTAATTTCAGAGGAAGAAATCTCTAATTTTTTGTTGTTTTGATTTTAAAATTGTTACGCTCTCTCAAAAAAAAAAAAAAAAAAAAAAAAAAAAAGGCTCAAATTTTAGCGAGGAATGAAAAATTGTAGTTAACATTTTCCTCCATTTGAAGGCCTCTCTTATGTGCCTCTGATTGATTCCTCTCTTATATGTGTAACAATCCAATTGACTGTTTTGAAAAGGATGTTGAAAGGTGTGTGGGGGTGGGATGAACTCGTTGGATTTAAAGAACAAGGAGAGAAGTAATATTTATTTAAAAAAAACTCAGCACTGAACGATAAATAAAAAAATAAGTGATTGAAAATTGATTCCATATGATTTCGAAGCTTTTTTAAAACTGAATAAATTAAGACCAATTTATGAAAAAATTCGTTACATGGAGATAGATATTTCGCTATATAGAGACTGTTTTTAATGTAATCATGCCAAAAGGGGACCGTTCCTACTAAAAATTCGTTATATAGAGAAATTTGATGTATGGAGTTTCGTTATAGAGAGACTCGACTGTAGTTAATATTTAAGAGCATTTACTAATCTATTTTTGTTACACAATGCATTCAACAATAATAATGCCTTCTTGCACTAGCCCCCGTATGAGGAAAGAGGGGGGGGAGGCAAAACTTTTTATCAACAAAATGTTTACACAACATTTTTTTTTTCAACTGTTATAAAAAAAAGTATTATTTCAAACATACTTCACACCTGCTTTTTCGATTAGCAGATTATATATGCATACACTTGTGACAAAAGAATAGTAGTGCCAAACGTTGGGGGCATTTCTAATTTTGGAATTAAATTATTCTATAATCATTTAATGATTTTAATAATAACTTTGTCTTTTCATTAAAAAAAAAAAAAAAGATCGCAGACTTTTTTGATGCAAAGAACACGTTTAAAAAAAAACTAAACAATTTTAATTGGATCAAAAAGGGTATCGAAAACAAAAGATAATCCCTTCCTTCCTAAAGTGATAATGTTACGCATGCACACCCCCTTGTAAAACAGTAAAGACAATTATTATTAGAATAAATTAGTTATTAGTTAAAATTATTAATTTTATTTAGTTATTTTTCACGTCATTGCTTTGTTTTTAACTAAAATTAATATTTTTTCTATACTGGTCTATAAACTGCCTTCTTTCTTTATTTCTTTTTTAATCATAAATGAATTTAAGGTATTTTTTTTTAGAAAAAAAATTGTGAGGATATCAATACTTATTATTATTATATCCCTTAAGGGTGTATTCGAAAAAATGATTTTCCACCTTCAACTGCTCGGAATTTTCTGATACAATTTCAGACACATTTTTAAAAGTAGAAACATGAAACTTGCTGAGGGGATTTTTGAAGTGGCGTACAAGGTGCCATGTGATGTAGTTTTTCGCTGATTTAATTAGATTTTGATTTATAAGCAATTATTTTCTCAGCGTGACCCTGTTTTTCGTTCGCAGACCTCCCGCTTCGGAAAATTTGGTCCAAAACGCCGTTTTTGACAGCATTTTTTGCAACATTTTCTGCATTTATCAAAGAATTGATAATCACGGCACCTTGTATAGTTTCTAAATAAGAGAATTCGAAAGTTTGGTGCATTTGAGAGCAAAAATGAATCTAAAAATAAATCTGAAAAAAGGCAGTTTGGATTGGAATACACCCTTAAACAGTTTATGTATGTAAAAAATATCTGTGATCGGTGACTCACCGAGTTCGCGGTTGATATACCACTTTTTCTAGGAATGAATACATGAAACATATCCTCGTTGTTTGTTATTGCATAGTCTAAAAGAAATAATCACCTTATAGATTCCGGGTTTTATAAATGATGTTCTCTAACCTTTCATTTTCGTTTCCCAACAATGTTTTTTAATACGATTACAAAAACCATGTTCATATGTACATTCGTGAAATCTTCAAATAATATAGCTTGTGTTTCGACAAAGTTTTTAATTAGTTGCTTTTCGTGTTTTGGAGACAATATTTTTAAATTCGATTTATTGCAATAATGTTTTTCATCGATACAAACGTGAAATTTCTAAATAATTTATGTGTTTCAGAGAATTGATGAAAAATAAGTTTAAGGTGAGGCTTGAGAGGGAAGCGGGGGGGGGGGGGGGGGACACGGAATCAAACGCAGTTCGATTCAAAATCGCTTCCATAGTCAGGCTTTCCAATTGTATATATTTCCATAAAAAATGAGTTTATAAATGTGTCAACAATTGTGCTTGTTGAACTTAGCACTTGAGAACAGCCTTAAGTATGATTCATAAATTATTTAGCGGAACGCGACCTGTCATTTCAATTTGCATGTTTGTATATTCTAGAAATTTATTTACTATTTATTTTATTCATTATTACTATTCAATTTTTTTTTCTTGAAAGATTTACTTAGAAAATATATGTATTTTGTTTCACTTTTAGTTTTCGGTTAGCTGCTCTTTAGTTCTCCAAGAGATTTGTCAAGCATAAAAGTTTGAGAATCACTGATCATGCATCATGAATTTGCTTGAATTAATTTATAATTGTTCGGGAAAATACCGGTATTTTTTTATATTTCAGGCATTAGAAATATAAGTCACTATGTGATTTCACATTGAATATTTTACTCATAACTACAGCTGAAATTTTCTTAAAAACTATCAATTGAAATGCTACCATGAGCAGGGAGGGGGGGGTTATTATTTAGTCTTTATATTTAGGGGGGTTATTATTAGCTTTTATATTAAAGGCTGGTCTCAAATCCAAAATAGCTACCTTTCTGATACTTTTGAGAAATCATTTTATTTGTAAAACAAAAAGATTGCATTAATATTTGCAAAAATACCAGTTTTTCACATTTTATTCAGATTTTAAAAATTTGAAGAATTTTCCATTTTTTTTATAAAAGCATAAAATTATTCAGAAATTCAGCATTTTAAGACAAATTTTAGGACTTGACAGATACAGAAATGCCGTCATGAGGGACCAATTGGCTGTCTCGACCAGCAATTCAATTTAAAACACCACATTTCGAATGGATTTACCGAAAGATTCTTTGCCTTTATCGAAAAATCAAAAACGCTAATCTATCGCTAATCGTTGTTTTTAACAAGTACACTTGTCTTCTATCTGACATTAAAAATGACTTCATAGATGTGTCAGAAATGATCTAATTTGAATTTAAATACAACTTTTTAAAGAGCCAGAAACATTATCTTTGTTGAGCAAGAGATAAATTTGAAAGAATTTAATGTATATGTATTTAATTTTTTAAATGACCTTTTAAAAATTTCCTTCGTTAGGCAGGAGAGGGGGGGGGGGGGTCATGATCTCCGTGGCATAAACCTTCGATCCGCTATTGACCATGAGTTGTAAATAAAACTCTTTTTTATATTCTTATTTTACATCTGCGTACGTCACAAAATATGTCGTGCATATTGCACATATCCCTTATTTTTCTAGGTAAATAAGGTAATATTTTAAACTTTATAGCATCCATGATTCCTATTGGTCAAACTGGGCCGCTCCCCTCAAATTGTAAATACAAAAAAGGATTGGCTAGTCATGACGTTATCATTTGTTCCATGCATCATTTTTACTGTTTCGCATCTTTGTTTACTTTCTTAGGGATTACGCAACAAAAATGAAATTATTTCTTGGTAGACCGACTCTTGCATCATTGCGTGCGACAAATACGGGATGCTAGGGTTCATCAACATAACTTGTTTGGGTGGTTTAAATTGCTGTTTTTCTCTTAAGGCAGTAATAAATTCGTGGTTGAAATAAAAGAAGTTGTTTGCAGATTAATAACAAATCGCTTTCTTAGAATTTAATCACAGTTGTAATGTAATAATAATAATAATAATAATGATAAAAGCTCAAATTGTTATTCCTGAAAAACGCGAATAATGGAAATTTTGAGCTTCTTAATCATTAAATAATTACGCGCAAAATTCTTCATCCAAATTAATCATTTCATACTGTTAATATAAAAGTAATCTTTTATTAATTCCAAGTCAATGAATGTATTGCTAATTTAGTAGGTAAAAGCAGACGATAATAATGCAGTAAAACCTCTAAATGACGGACACCTCGGGAACGCAGAAATTGTCCACTATTTGGAGGCGTCCGCTATTGGGAAAATCTCAAAGATTCAAAAATGACTGAGAAATGCTTAATGTTTCATTAATTGGCTTTTATATGTCCTAAAAGTTCTATTACATGATTAATTAAAAATTTAAAAAAATTAAGCAATAAAACTGAAATAAAATTGTGCACACCTTTATCCACTGTTTATTACATTCTTATGAAAAAAATCTGTTACAAAAGTTTACTTTTGCTTGTGATTACATGTAATTTGTTTTTCAATGTGGCATTATTGGACATTATAGAGTTCCGGGCGGATAGGGGTGAATTACACTTTTAGACCATTAAAAGAATAAAATCTCAATCTTTTCCGGGGGGACATTTCAATGCTCTGGGAGATGTGCCTCCCGGGCAACCCCCTGAATTCAACACTGAACGTGCAGAGGGGGGGGGGATTTCCCCAGATCTACATTTATCTATGATCACAAAATTTATGATACAATATCCTGCTAAGTTTAGAAGCCTTTTTACTTTTTTTTTTTTTCATTTTTTTTCTCATTAAAAAAAATATTTTTTCATTCTTTGTCGCCGAAAAAAGTGTCCGCTATTCGGAATGTCCGTTATTCAGAGGTTAAACATACAAAAATTCAGGTTTTGGGAGTGGGGATTGGAAAATTGTCCGTTAAATAGAGGTGTCCGCTATTCGGGAGTGTCCGTTATGGAGGTTTTACATTTAAAATGACTCTATTGGTTTGTATTTAAAATGACTCTATTGAATTTCAAACTAAACAAATTGTCTTGTTTTTAAACGTGTTGTCCAATACAGGGTCTGATGAAGCGAAAGAAAGACTTGTTTACTTTTTATTCATTGAATTCTCTCTTTTTTTCTTTTTTTTCTACTTATATTTTTTAAATATTTAGAAATTTTTATATTTTAATAAATAATAAATAAAAAAGGGGTTAAAATCACAATTTAATTACAGATTAAAGTCCTTAACATCTCTTAAATTGTTAATATGATTATTTTTTACAAATTTAAAGTTAATACCTATTTTTAAAGTATTGGCTGCTTTTCCTGTGTGGATTTATTTTTCTACTTAGCTTTTGGTTTAGTTTTAATATCATACTTACGCTTCCAAATTTTTCAGCAAACACATAGCCAAAAATTCGATTTAAATTAAAAAAAGAAAAAGAAATCAAATATTTTGTTTTTAATGAAAAAAAAAAAAAAAAAATCACGAATTTTGTTCTGGTTACAATCTACAATCTCCAATTTCTCTATATTCTCCAATTTTGATGCATTCCAATGTTTAAATTTTTGAAAAAACGTGAAAAAATTCGAAGAATCAATCAATTAGCCAATCATCCAATACTCAAAAACTCGGAAACTAAAGCATCAATTTTAAAGACTTTTATGTTTATTGAAAGGTCTAATTAAGACTTATAAAACGTAATACACATATTTTTACCTTAGGATTATGTATTGTAATTTAAAAATTGGATTGGAAAGTATTTTCCCTCAAAAATTTTAGATACGTTATAAAATGTATATATAACACCGCTGCTAAGCAACTATACACCTTTTCATTAACAACGGCATATGACCTTCACACTCACCTTCGCCATTTGACATAAAAATCACGTACAGTACCATCCCTTCTATCCCGCGTTATCACAGAAACACGGTCTCAACTTGTAAAGATCAAAGAAAGGCATGCGCCTCTGTTAGTTTAAAGGAGTATAGTGACAAATGCAAATATTAAGACAATACTGAATATAAATTTGTCCTATTATTATTATGACGTTTTTATCTTAGGTTGACGTTAGTTTAATAATTTATATTCCCGTTTTCAGGAATTCCGAGAAGCGCAAAGAGAAATCTCGCGATGCCGCTCGGAGCAGGCGCAGCAAGGAGTCTAAAATTTTCAGCGACCTGTCCAGTCAGCTGCCCATACCCCAGACGGTGGTGGCGACACTGGACAAAGCTTCGATCATGAGGCTGACAGTGGGGTACCTCAAAGTGAGACAGATGATGGAAGTCATCTCAAGTAAGTCTTTAGAAGTCACTACAAGTAAGTCATTTCCTGTTTTTACCTTTCCTTCATTTTATTTATTTATTTATTATTATTATTTTTTTTTATCTCCAGTTTCTTTGTTTTGGCGCAGCATTCCCATTTGTGGATCTTGTGCCATAAAGCCTCAAATCAACCAACTGTCCTGCTTTCACTGCAATATATTGTGATAACACCATAGCTCCTAAACTGTAATTTCTATTTAAGAGCCCACAATAGTCACAGAAAAAGTACACAAAAAGACCCGGATGACCATGTAAAGTCTATGGGAGCGTTCTTTTCTAATATCTCGCTCAAATTTTAATATTTTTGCATGATTTTTTTGCACAAGATAGCTGAGAGCAATCCACAACCGGGCTAGTTTTTACTTTTTCGATTTTGGTTATATATTTTTTATATTACGATAGTTTCAGTTTCAGAACCGGTTTAAACCGGTTTCGAAAGTTAAAGTAATTTTTTAAAGAAAATCTGAAACAAAAATTGAAAAAGTAAAAACTAGCCCGGTTGTGTATTGCCCTCAGCTATCTTGTGCAAAAAAATCATGCAAAAATATTAAAATTTGAGCGAGATATTAGAAAAGAACGCTCCCATAGACTTTACATGGTCATCCAGGTCTTTTTGAGTAATTTTTCTGTGACTATTGTGGGCTCTTAAGTTCCCTTTGTCCGAATGTGTTAGATTTTTGTCTAAGGAATTGTCTAGATTTTTGTAAAAGTAAATTTCCTTAAGGGGTCAGGTACCCTTTGAAGAATCCAAAAATCGATTTTTTAAAAAATAGCTTATAATTAAGTATGATTCTTTAGGAACATTTAAAAATAAACCGGATTTAAAAAGTTTGCGCTTTTCCTATGTGCTCAATGGGTGATTTAAATTTCAACGTCAATTTTCTCAAAACAGCGATTTTGACCATTGCGCGCACGATTTCTGAAAAATGGTTGCGTAGAATTTCACAAAATTTTCGCTGAATGTATTAAACGTATATAGGCACAAAATGTCCTATTATTATGTTCCTCAAATTAGAAGTTTAGAATTCACGACTACTTTCGTATAAAAAATATCTCGATATTTCGAATTTTTTTAAATAGTTTTTTTTCTCTTGATCTATAAGTTTTTTTTTTTTTTTTTTTTTTTTTTTTTTATCGTAGGTCATTTTTAAAACACATTATATCTCTACTCATAAAAAAAATCTTGGATTGTTTTAGCCACTCAAATTTGAAAAATCGTGCGCGCAAGGCATACAAGAATTATTTTTTCGTAAAAATTGTATTATATTTAAAAATAATTTAAAAATCATTGCATATGTGTATATTTTTTTTAAATAACTTTATCTAATAAAATAAATGCTTCTTAATATCTGTTTTCAATTTTATAGTTAAAAATCAATTAGATACAGAGTGACTGCAATTCTTACAGAGGTCATTTTTTCACGAATTTTGTTAGTTCAAAAGGTACCTGACCCCTTAAAAAAAAAAAAAAAAAAAAAAAAAAAAAAAAGGCCGCATTTTTTGGAAACACAATTTTTTTCAACAACATAGGCAAATAACATATGCTGACTTTTTTTTTTAACAATGTTGTTTTATTATTGTTAAAAATTACAGTCGAGAATGGTTCAATAATTATTGTCTCTAGTGTATATGAAATATTTGTTCTGCGATTGAGTTCCTCTGTATTTTTTATGAATTAAGAGTGCTAGTAACTGAGTTTTTCCGAATTCTCCCCCATAATGTTAAGTCTATGGGCATTTGATACATTCTTATATTTAAAATATCTTTTGAGGAAATTGATATTTTTAACTTTTTTTCCTCTGTACCATTCTTAAAAAATGTCTTTTTCTTTTTTGCTTACAAAATATTTTTATAATAAATGCTTAATTTTATATGCAATGTTAAAATCTTACTCACAGTTCGTCAGTCTTTAAAACATAAAATATTAAATCAAACGTAGATTTTAGAAAGATTTTTAGAAACATTTTGACAAACATGTAAAAGAGAAATATGGGTACTTCTAGGTTATCCCGTCGACCAATTTCGCCAAATTATACAAATCGCCAAACTAATAGCCAAATTATACATGTTGGCATAATTTTTATTTTAAATAACGAAAAAACAAATAATTAGTAGAATATTAATAAAAATACAAATAAAAAGTCGAAATAAAAATCACTTAATGACATTTTAAACACGTGAATCGTATTTAATGTCATTGAATGTGACATTTACGATCATCCATTATTGGCATTCAATCTTATAGTTTGGCGATAATGTTTTGGTCGACGGGTTAACCTAGAAGTACCGAAATATGTTCTCCGAGAAAAGTACATAGGAAAAAGGAGTCAAAATTATTTCTGAGAAGATATTTTGAATATACGAATGCAATCTACGCTATGAGGAGAATTCAGAAGCTGACTGAGTAACAGAATATATAGTGATATGTGGGAAGGAGTTAACCCTTTATCTACCAACAGTACTTATAAGTACCATTAAAATTACTTATTATAAAATTCTTTTAATACGTCAGTTAGTTGTCATACTGTTTAGAATGACTTACTGATACATTACTTTATCCAGTTCCAATAGCATTATTGGTTCACAAAACAAAAATATTTTTAAAAGGATGATTTCTTTTGCCTTTGTATCTTTTCAGCTTTTTTGGCGCCGAGGGAGGGGATGGGGATTTTTCAATGCGGAAATATTTCTCTATTTATATTGTAAGAACATCCTATTTGTGCATTTTATAATTCTACAAAATACTAAGAAAAAAATTAAAATAAAAGATTTGAGTGGGGTTATAAATATTGCACAAAATCCCTGTAAATTCAAATCTAATTAATCCTTCTAAAATCCTTCAAAAATTTATTAAATGATAATGTAAATCTTTTAATTTAGTTTAAGGGTGCATTCGAAAAAACGCTTTTCCATCTTCAACAGCTCGAAATTTTCCGATACAATTTCAGACACATTTTTAAACGTAGAAACATGAAATTTGCTGAGAGGATTCTTGAAGGGACGTATGAGGTGCCGTGTGATGTCTTTTTACGCTCAATTCATTAGAATTTGAGTTATAAACAATTATCTTCTCAGTATGACCCTTTTTTTTCGTTCTCAGATCTCCCGCTAGGGAAAAATCGGTTCGAAATGCCGTTTTTGATTGCTTTTTTTTTGCAATATTTTCTGCATTTTTCAAAGAATCGACCATCACGGCACCTTGTGTACTTTACAAATAAGAGATTTTGAAAGTTTGGTGCATTTGAGAGCAATAATGAGTTCAAAAATAAATCGGAAAATAGGCAGTTTGAATCGAAATACACCCTTAAACAATTTGCGTAAAATGCTTAAGAATGTAAAATTTTCATGAATTCATAATTCGGTAGATAAAGGGTTAAAAAGTATATCATTGTATCATAATATAAGCCTCTATTTAATTTTGTGATTTACTTTAAATTCCTTACGTTTCACTTCGCAGGTCTTTCTGCGCGACCCGTCCCAATCGACACCACCCACGTTGATTCTGTGTTCGCCAGTGTCTTGAGTGGATTCTTGCTTGTTTTGTCCGATGTCGGAGACATCATTTTCCTGTCTGAAAATGTGGAGGAGTTCATTGGACTTTCTCAGGTATGTTATAAGTAAAAAGCGAAATTAGGAAATTTCATTGGAATATGTATATCTATATATATATTAAAAAAAAACCTTCAAAACTAGTTAAACTTCAGAATTATGCGTATTTATTAAAATTTTATTTGTGAGTTGTACAGAAAGCTAAAATATAAATTTACAGCCTCACACTGTTTGTAATCATATTTAACTTTATTTGAAGTTTTAGAATCTTACTATTGAATAATTTATCAGAATGATTTTATCTGTTTATTTTTAAGATTTGAATTTTTTAAATATTTTTTCAGATTGAAATGATGGGACAAAGTATTATGCAATATTCCCACCCATGTGATCACGACGACATCAAAGCGGTTTTGGCTGCAAAATCTTCCAAATCTAATGACGAAACAAGTGATGACGAAACTCTGTCCTTATTTGTCCGTATGAAGACAACCCTGAAGCCAAAGGGAAGGGCAGTTAACTTGAAATCAGATGCATATCAAGTAATTATCTCCCTCATATGTCATATATAAGTTCTTCCTTTATTAATGACAATAATCGAACATTAATAAATTTTAATGGTTAATTGATAAGTTTACATTCGTGTTTTCATGTTTTTATACTTTTGGGAGCAGGAAAACACAACGATAAACCTACCATAAAACCAGTAAAATTGTATTTGTAGGTGGTTTCCAGGGAAATATGACCTGTTGTATTTTAATATATAATAATCGAGTTCTGTCTAATTTTGAAATTTCAGCTGTCAACTCAATGAGGTGATGATCTGCATAATGTAGATGCAGATTCCCAATCTACATATGTAGAAAAGAGACACATCAAATGAGTATGTTTTATTTAATCAAACAATCTTTTTTTGGATATAAATTAAGTGTTATATAAATCTTAAAGCTATGTATAGTCCAGAAGATAAAGTTAGGCAGTGGCGTAGCTAGGGGAGGGGGGGGGGCAAGGGGGGCGTCGGCCCCGGGCGCCGAGGCCTAGGGGCGCCAAATTGAGAGAAATTGTTATATATCTATATTGGGGTGGGGGCGCAAAATTTCTTGCTGGCCCCGGGCGCAAAAAAACATAGCTACGCTACTGAAGTTAGGCAAGATATAATAATAATAATAATAATAATAATAATAATAATTATAATTATAATAATAAATGAAGATTGCAGAAAAAATGTTAATTTTTACAAAGAATCGGAGAAACAAAGAAATTCCCAATGTGTTGTGCATTAGGATGTCTGCGGGTGTCTTAAAACGCATGGGAGCATTCAAGTATTACGTAATATATTTTTAGTCATTTTATATCCCTCCTTTATCGCATATCAATGTATACCTTGTTAAATGTAATTTTCTATTTCTTAATTTTTACAGTAATATGTATAATGCATTGACACTTAATTGTTTCTTTCTGTTTCAGCTTATTCATTACATTGGCCACAAATTGGACAAGCCTTTCGATACCGACATCAAGTGTCCAACTTTCTATCTGATTCTGATTGGCAAAACTATCCCCCACCCAGCGCACATTGAGATACCCCTCGAAAAAGACATTTTTGTCAGCCGACACACTCCTGACATGAAGTTCACACACATCGATGGAAGGTAATTACTATTGCATTTCTTTTTTTTTTTTTCATTGGTTTTTCAAAATACAGTTTCATTTACAATGTTTTAAAACTATACAGTTCTGATTATATTTAGTGACTTAAAAAGAAATTTCTACAGTTATACAATGTGAGGTTGTTCCTCAAATACAAATTCATTTTTATTTGCAAAAACACTTCAAATGGGCTAATACTCATATTTAGAAGTTATGTAGTCAAAATGTTTTTTTCTTTTTCTTTAGTAAAGGCAGAAGATGCTTTGAAAGTTTGCATTTTTAAACTGAATTTCTTGGAAGAAAAAAAATAACTGGTATCTTGAGACAATAATTGCTCATAAAGCATGACGGAATAAGTGCATCAGAACATAAAAAAAAGTTGGTCGGTTAGAAATCACTTCAATAAACATGCTTGGAAGTATCATGCTATTATGTTTTATAATAAGTCAGAAAACGTCCCGTTAGTAAGCAAGAAAAATATTTTTTTAGAGAAATATTTTTTTCTAAAAATGCGTGCATTCAAACGTAACTTTTGAATGGATTCTTCAACTTTTCTTTTTAATTACTTTATGATGGGTCTTACATATATGTTCCATATACAGACGATGCATGTGATTAATCCTAAACTTCACATTGTCTAATTGTAGAGTTATTGGATTACACAAGACAAAAAACATATATGGAATTACTGGTTTTAAAGTATCTTTAGATGATACTATTTATGAAGGGATTAAATTCATTTTTGTGCTACGCCTGTGTAACATTTATTTGGATCCAAAAAGTTATATTAATCTATCTCTCTGACTTTCATAAAAAGAGTAAGATATGACGAAATTTGTGTATCTTATTGATTACATTTTAAGTATTAGATTATATATTTGAAATAGAGACAGAGAAATATAAGATTTTCTGTTTAATATCTGCTATCTCAATATGGTTCAGCTTACAAAATTTCATACATAGGTAAACCTTTGTTTCTAACAAAATAAATAAATAAATTATAAAAAATAAATTAATTAATTAAGGATTGTACATACATAATGTTATCACTTTAGATGTGAGTTTGTGTGTGTGTGTGTGGGGGGGGGGGGGATTTGGAATTTTCAACATATTTTTATGGGATTAGAGACTGTTTTTTGATATCATCATAATTTTTGACTCCTTATGCTTGATTTTTTTTAACATTAAAATTGTTAACTTTTTTCTTAGTCTGTAATCTATTTTTAAGAATATACAAATGCATAACTAAAACCATAAAATAATTGTAAAAATTTTATTCCAAAATGTGAAATATTCCAAAATCAGGCATTCTTATTCTGCCATATGAGAATATAATGAATTGTTAAAGAAAAGAGGTTTGAGAAATACTTATTACTTTTACTTTTAAAAAACTGGGGAAGAAATCTGAAACCTGTATTGTTGGGGTAATACAGACAACATTCCTGATCAATCCATTATGTAGCAAAAAGCTGTTATTAGAGATTTTTAAATGATAATTTCTAAGTGCATTTAGTATAAAGCTATTTCATGTGATATTTTATTGATTTCTGTTCACTTTAAACCAGTAAAATATGTGAATAAGAACTGAATATCATTGTAAAACATACAAAAAGAAAAAAATTAAATTAAAAATATGTATATATAATGATATATTAGGGAAGGTGGAGGTAGTTCAAAATTATTGAAAACAGTTAATAACATTAGATATGTACAGTCTGTTACAAGAGCCCTAATACTGTGAAAGTACTAACAACAATAGCATATCTAGCGAGCTGCAAAATAGATAAAAAGTAAATATTTTAAAAAAAATATTATATAAAATTTTTGTGTTATGTAAAATACCAGAAATACCCCCCCCCCCTCTCTATGAACATTATGTTGTTTAATTATTTCTAAGTTATATTGTATTTATTTATTTTTTTTTATTTAGCATCTGATAGATGAAATTTCTCTTAAATTGACAGAGTATCTTACATTGTGACATTGTGTTTTCTTTAACTTTCCAGGATAACAGAACTTCTTGGCTACAAAAGTTCAGAGTTGTTAGGTCAACCTGTGTACCTTTACCATCATGCTTTGGATTCGAACTGCATCACGAATGCCTTCAAAACATGTGAGTTTTCCTTAGACAAAATACATTTTTGTTAATGAAGTTTTATAAATCTGCATTAAAGACATAAGCCTTTTTCCATTGCTGCTAAGCACAATTATAATATTAGGTGTCATTTTTGTGGAGTGATTACGGATGGATCACTCTAATCTAAGCAAACCACAGTAGCATTTTGGGGTGCTCTTTCATTTAGGTAATTGCCTTGACTCTGTATTCGTAGAAACTTATCAATGCTAGTAATATTATTTCCAGGAATGGATTAGCCTAGTTCACATATATTTTATAAAGGGTGTATTCCAATCCAAGCTGCTTATTTTCTTATTTATTTTTAAATTCATTTTTGCTCTCAAACGCACCAAACTAGCAAATTCTCTTATTTACATTGTACACAATGTGCCGTGCTTGTCAATTTTTTTATGAATTCAGAAAATATTGCAAAATGCTGTCAAAGTTGACGTTTTGAACCAAATTTTCCGAAGCGTTAGGTCATGGAATAAAAAAAAAAAGATCATACTGAGAAAATAATTGTTTATGCATAATTGTTTATGCTAAATAATTGTAATGAATTGAGCGAAAAATAAAATCACATGGCATCTTGTACACCTCTTCAAAAATCCTTTACCTTTTAATTTTTTTACTGATTTACCTTTAAAAATCAGTCTGAAAGTGCATAAGAGAATTTCGAGCCGTCAAAGGTGAAAAAATATATTTCCAAATACACTCTTAAGCAGCTTAATCATATTCCTTGTGTTTCCATTTACTTCAGATATATTTAATACATATAATTGTTGTATGCTCAACTACTCATGTGGTTTCAAGCAAGCACATCGGGATGTCATATACAGAATGTATCTGAACTACTGGGCAAAACTTTAAGGGGTGATACACATCAAGACAAATAATATTAAATGGGAAACTAAGGGTCCCAAACGTCTTCCGAAAGAGATAGGTGCCTTCAAAGTTAAGGGTCCAAAATTTGAAATGATTATAAAAAACGGAAAAATTGGTCGATTTGTTTGCGGTTTTCACGAAAACTATTCTTTATGTCACTATTGTCTTGAAAATAGATTATAAAGATAAATTTCAAAAAATGCCGATAGAGGGTGCTTAAGACTTTGGAGTAACGAACAACTATTTTTTATCGTTATTTTTTGCATCTCATTTATTTTTATTAGAAGTTTAGACATAAACTTAAATTTTGAGCTCAAAATCTGTGGTTAAGTAGCGCAAACTGAACTGTGTTCAATGGGAGTGGGTAGGTTCGAATTTCAAATGATTATAAAAAACAGAAAAGTTGGTCAGTTGATTTACTGCTTTCACTAAAATTATTCTTTATGTCAGTATTGTCTTAAAAATGAATTATACAGATAAATTTCAAAAAATGTCGATAGAGGGCGCTTTAGACTTTGGAGTAACGTACAACAACTTTTTACCGCTATTTTTTGCATCTCATTAAATTTTTTAGAAGCTTAGACATAAACTTAAATTTTGAGCTGAATATATGAATCGCTGAGAGTGGTTAAGTAGCTCTAACTGAACTGTGTTTAATGAGGGTGGGGAGGTTCAAATTTCAAATGATTATAAAAAACGGAAAAATTGGTCGATTCGTTTGCGGTTTTCTCTAAAACCATAATTTATGTCAGTATTTCCTTGAAAATAAATTTTAAAGATAAATTTCTAAAAATTCCGTTAGAGGGCGCCTTAAATTTTAGAGTAACCAACAACTATTTTTAACCGTTATTTTTTTTTTATCTAAATAAATGTTTTAAAAGCTTAGACTTAAATTTTAAGCTCAAAATTTGAATCGTTGTGAGTAATTAAGTAACGAAAATTTGAACTGTGTTCGTAGGGTGGGCTGGATAACATTTCAACTCCTGAACACAGTTCAATTTGAGCTTCATAACCCCTCCCAATGATTCAGAATTTAAGCTCAAAATTTAAGTCTAACTTTTTGCAAGCATTTAATTAGATACAAAAAAAAAAAAAATAAATAAATAAATAACAGTTAAATATTGTTGTTGGTTACTCTAAAGTTTAAAGCGCCCTCTTGCGAAATTTTTTGAAATTTATCTTTAAAATTTATTTTCAAAGAAATACTGACATGAAGAATGATTTTAGAAAAAACCGGAAACGAATCGACCAATTTTTCCGTTTTTTATAATCATTTGAAATTTGAACCTCCCCACCCCCATTTAACACAGTTCAGTTAGGGCTGCTTAACCACTCTCAACGATTCAGATATTCAGCTCAAAATTTAAGTTTATGTCTACGCTTCTAAAAAAAAATTAATGAGATGCAAAAAATAATGGAAAAAAATAGTTGTACGTTACTCCAAAGTCTAAAGCGCCCTCTATCGACATTTTTTGAAATTTATGTTTATAATTGATTTTCAAGACAATACTGAGATAAAGAATAGTTTTAGTGAAAACCGCAAATCAATTGACCAATTATTCTGTTTTTTATAATCATTTGAAATTTGAACCTACCCACTCCCATTGAGCACAGTTCAGTTTGCGCTACTTAACCACAGATTTTGAGCTCAAAATTTAAGTTTATGTCTAAACTTATAAAAAAATTTAATGAGATGTAAAAAAATAACTGTAAAAAATAGTTGTTCGTTACTCCAAAGTCTAAAGCATCCTCTATCGGCATTTTTTAAAATTTATCTTTATAATTTATTTTCAAGACAATACTGACATAAAGAATATTTTTCGTGAAAACCGCAAACGTATCCACCAATTTTTCCGTTTTTTATAATCATTTCATATTTTGGACCCTAAACTTTGATGGCGCCTATCTCCTTTGAAAGACGCTTGGGACCCTTAGTTTCCCATTTAATATTATTTGTCTTGATGTGTACTGTCTGTTAGGAATTGATAAATTAAGTTATCCCAGTTTATTCACAGAAAATCGTTTGCATATTTGCAATTGTGATATTTAATTTATTTATAAGACGCGACTCGTTGCTATGGAAGCGAAGCTGTTTTTTCGTCTGCTTTGCTTTTTATATTTTTTATCTTACGAGATGAGTTAAAAGTTTAGATAAAAAAGTTGGCATCAATTTTTGATGGAATGTAAAAGAATTTTTTTTAGAGAGAATGTTTATATTTTTTGTTTTGTCGTGCGTGTCTTGAGTTTTATTGAAGAATTATGTTAATTTTATGAAAAGGCACGCAGAAATGCATAAAGGATCACTGTCACCCCTTAAAATTTTGCCCAGTAGTTTAGATACACCCTGTATATGATTGGTTATTAGTCTCTTAAGCACATTCATATTTCCCCGTTTGATAAGTTTCCTGGAGTTATGCATGAATATTATTTTATGTTGGGTAAACATTCCTTTCTAAAAAAAAAAAAAGAATCTAGCAACCCTTTTAAAGTTTTTTTTAGGTTCCCTCTTAGTAAAAAAATAAAATAAATAAATAAATAAAAGTACCCGTTACAAAACTTTCTACCTTAAAAACAAGACCCTTTACAAAAGTTTTTAAAAATAAGCTTTTTAGATTTTTTTTTTTCATCTTTAAGCTGAAATTTTTACTAATTTAATCATTTGAAAGTGAAATCTTAAGGGTAAAAAAATAGATTTTACACTCATCCTCCAATGTATAAACAAGAACCTCAATGTAATTATCTTTAAGCTGAAAATTTTACAAATTTAATAATTTAAAAGTGAAATTTTAAGAAAAAAAGTTCTTACACTTATCTTCTTAAAATGTATAAACAAAAATATGAATGTAACTATCTTTTCAAATTCATAAAATGTCTATAAATGTAAAAAGCTGTTCTAATTTTACAAAAATTAGACCTTGGGGGGAAAAAAAGTCTGGACTAGAGATGCACCGAATATTCGGTATCTATTCGGTATTCGGCCTATTCGCCCATGTTACCGAATATTCGGTTGGGCCGAATATTAAACTATTCGGTTGAGCCGAATATTCGGCTTGGCCGAATATGAAACTATTCGGCCTGCCGAATATTCGGTATGGCCGAATATCAAAGTATTCGACTGAATCCAATACTTAATAAAACCTTTTAAAAACTTTTAACTATTTCTACTTTTAACTGTCAATTTTTTAATTTATATTTAAAATAATTAGAAACAAAATCATTTTTAATTAAAATAGAATGTTTTTAGATTATTTATTTGCTGTTTGTGAAGTATAACTTAAGAAAATTAACCATGAGAAGGATTAAAATGGTGATTTATTAGGATTCTCCTTAGGAATAAATTATATGCTGATACGAGTTTCTAAATTTTGTTTAGTAAATAATCTGTTTCTTGCTTTTCCCCAAATAAAAGTTCTTTAAAAGAAAAAAAAAAAAAAAAACTTTTGAGATTAGTAATAGCTATCAAGGCAGACAATTTTTGTTCATGAAACCATAATCAACTTATTGAGTCATAAGTACATTGTATTTCATCTCACTCTAGGTCAAAACTTGTGTGTTCGTTTATTACATTAACAATAAGTAAGATAACATATTTTCAACTCACATGCTTTGATTTTTGTAAAATATGATATGATGGGAAGGGTGGAAAATATCACCGTTCATAAAAGAACTATGAGCCAAACATACCTTTATTCAGAAATAAGTTGAAAGTATTTGTACTTTATATTGAAAAAAATCTGCCTTGAGTTATTTAAAAAGGACAATTAAAAGACTGTAAAATTTTTCCTTGGCCATTTTTTCATTATTTGATTTTAAAATGTTTAGTTTGATTCATAAAAAATTTTATTAATTAGAGTTTCAGAATTGCGCTTCTTAAATAACTCAAGGCAGATTTTTTTCAATACTAAATGCTCTTATAAAAAGCTCTTGTTTATCAAAATGCAAGTTTCTTTTATTAAATATTATGTAAAACTATTTTAAAAAGTAACATTTTAATACCTTTAAAATTTGAAATATAAAAAGTATTTGGCAAGCCGAATATTCGGTATTCGGTTCACCTGTCGGTCGAATATTCGGCATTCGGTAATCGGCCAAAATCACTATTCGGTGCATCCCTAGTCTGGACAGACTCCTCCTTCTAATTTTTTTTTAGTTGATCAACTCAACTCACGGGATAATGATAAATAATGTTTTCTCCAGCAATGTAATGCCACATTTTAGTATTGTGGTTAAATATTTGGTAAATGTACAAAAGTAAGAATATACTCGACTAACACCATATCTGATGATTTAAAAGCTTTGCAGAGACACTTTCTTTTAAATTTGTTAATGCATTTCTGTTCTCCATATAATATTGAACTGACTTAAGAAAATTTCTGTAATCAAGTTATTAAATAAAGTAAAACACTTTGTAAAATCACCATAAAATGAAAAATAAAGTAGAACGCGTTTCGAGCTACAACAATAACAGCCTGTCATCAGCAAAATCAACACGTGTCCGTAAGGGCAGAGAGTCAAAAATTATTTTATTTATATTTGAATTTATTAATTATCGCCAGTGTTTACGGTGTTTTTCCACAATCCAGTTATTGGTGATGTTTTTGTTCAAATAAAATAAGTTGCTTAAAAAAAAAAAAAAAAAAAAAAAAAAAAAAAAAATCCAGTGAACATTTTTTATTCAAAGTAAAAATGTAAATGACCCTAGAAAACTATTGAACGAATTCTTATCAAGTACTTTGAATATTGTTTGTTGTAATAGCGGTTTTGCATAAAACTGTATGGACTTTTAAAACTTAATTTAAAGTATGATACTTTTAAGTGGAAAGAAAATCTTATTGATAAAAAATATATTATGTATCTTACTAATGTGCAAATAATCCTTTTCTTAATATAAAATGGCAAGCTAAAAAAAGCAAAATTACCTAGAATTTTTTGTATATTTTGTGTACATTTAATTATAAAGTTTTTTGTAAAACAAACTGTGCAACAACTTGTAAAAAAATATAAAAAAAATGCTCATTTCTCTCAATCATTGCAATTGTAATTTATACTTTTTCACAAACTAAAGAAATATAATTACTCAAAAATTTAGTTTAAAATGATATTTATCTGTAACTTTATTTCTTATGTGGGAAAATTTATTATTCTATTGAGATTATAAAATATTTCAGACATTCGTTATTTGTTCAACCTAGTGCCAATAGATGACAGCACCAAGAAAATCTACAAATGAACTTCATTTATGATTCTCGAATTCCTCTATTCAATGGGTTTGAAATTGAAATACATTCGTATTTACAAAGTTTCTCATCCAAAAATTAAAATTTGAAAGATCTGTTTTCTGTACACTTTTCTTAATAAATGTTTATTTTTCTTAGTAAACAAAATATTCCTAAAATGTGTTTAATTTTGTATTTTGTCACACATATGGCTACAAGTTTGATACTGTTAGTCTATTTTATTTATTCAGAATGTGCTGCGATAATCGCAAAGAAATAAATAAAAAGAAAAAAAAAATCTTGAGTAACTTTTTAATTTTACTTTGTTTAACTTTGTCAAAGACAAGTAGTTGTGTTTCTGTAATTGGCAGTTTAAATCAGAATTTTTCAAAAATAAATAAATAAATAATAATAATAATATTTGAAAACAAGGAAATGCAATCTTCCAGCCCTTTAATTAATAAAGTTAAATAAAATCGTCTTCAAAATCTAACACGATTATACTAACCCTTTGAAAATATATGTTATATTTCCTCATAAATACATGTGTAAATATATATTATTTAATAATCGTAATTAGCGAATTTGTTATATATTGCCATTGCTTTTATACAATTGATAGATAATAATAATTAAAAAAAAAAAAAAAAAAAAAAAAAAAAAGCACTCGGAGAGATTTCTTACAAAACAGTAAATAAAAAAAGTACCACATTGATATATTATCCAAATTAAAAGGCGTACATCATGTATGTTTTAATTGCTTTGAGTATTAAGAGGCAAAATACTCAAAAGCATATTTATTGATTTAAAATAAATTTAAAGTATATTTTTTGTAGATTGAATTTAAATTACTCTATGTGTAAATTACTTAAAAATGACAAAAAATATTTAAAAAGGTGGTAAATAACTTTAATCCTTGGTACTTTCAACTGTAAACTCAACCGACGACAGAGAATATAAAAATACAAATATTAGCATCTTAATTTTCAAATATTACGTAATTGTTATTTAACATCTTTTTAAATATTATCATTATTATTATCATTATTATTATTACTATTATTATTATTATTGTCATTTTTAAGTAATTTACACGTAGTGTAATTTAAGTTTATCTTTTTAAAAATGAATTTAGCATTTTATCTATTTATATTCTTTATCGGTTGATTTCGAATCTGTTGTAAATATGTAATACCGTCAAATAAATAATCAATTCATTACAATGGAACTCATGTAAAAGTTCTCTATGACTATATTTATATCCTAGATGATTTATTATTATTATACCAATTTCTTCGTGGAATAAAGTAAGCTGACTCGCTTTCTTATTGCTACATTATTTAACCGTCCAGCACTAGAACTGGTATTAGGAGTTTTTTGTCCGGGCAACTTAAAATGTAAATTTTGTGTTTAAAAAACCGATAATAAATTCACCTTTTAAGTTTTATTTCTCGTTAATTTGAATTTAAAATTTGTCTAATAAACCAGCTTTTTGTATTTTTACCTTGTGAATTAAAATAACAAGTCATGGTCGTTATGATCCGACTCGAGTGCAGGAGGGTTAAAATTGAGAATAGAGTTATAAGTTACCAAAAAAAAAAAATAAATAAATAAATAAAAATAAATAAAAATAATAATTATGTTAAAAATATTAAAAAGCCCTGCAAGATTAAAGATATTTTAGGAAACTTAAGGGTGTATTTCGATTCAAACTGCTTATTTTCCGATTTATTTTTGAACTCATTTTTACTCTCAAATACACCAAACTTTCAAAATCTCTTATTTGGAAAGTACACAAGGTGCCGTGATTGTCGATTCTTTGATAAATGCAGAAAATATGGCGAAAAAAAGCAATCAAAAACGGCATTTCGAACCGATTTTTCCGAAGCAGAAGATTTGGGAACGAAAGAGAGGGTCATTCTGATAAGATAATTGTGTATAAATCAAATTATAATGAATTGAGCGTAAAATGATATGACACGGCACCTCATACGTCCCTTCAAGAATCCCCTCAGCAAGTTTCGTGTTTCTACTTTTAAAAATATGTCTGAAATTGTATCGGAAAATTTCGAGCTGTTGAAGATGGAAAAGCGTTTTTTCGAATACACCCTTAAGCGAAAGAATTCTAGAATTAGAGAATAAGAGAGAATTTTCTACATGTTTTTCCGGCATTTACAAAAGCAAAAAATTAAAAATTAAAAAATAAAAATAAATAAATAAATAAATAAATAAATAAAAATAAAATAAAAATAAAATAAATAAAAAATAAAATTAAATTAAATACCGCGATTTAGGCCGGAAAAAGAAATTATTTTTATAGTTTTATTTTCGGCATAATACATGCTTTTTCTCTGGCAACACAATTTACTGTTATTAACGAAACAATGAGTGATGTGGGATAATCGTCTGCTAATGTTTGACCAGGTTGACAGACTATTAAAATACCATTCAGTCGTAATTGACGCAATTTGAATAGATGCGGGTCTAATTTCTAAATACAAACGAGGAAATAAGAGTCAATATACATCCATGTCATCATAAACAATGTTTTTGCTTCATTTTATGTAGATTATGGCGAAAGTTTTTTGAAATTTTATGGATTCCACACCATGAATTTTTTTATTTGTATAATAAAAGAAGGAACTATAGGAAGAATTTTAAGTTATTATTATAAGAGGAATAGGGAATTGAGATTATAATCGAAATATATATATATATATATATATATATATATATATATATATATACATTTTTTTTTTTCGCCCCGCTCAACAATGAGAAAAATTTCTTACTCTTTTTTTGCACATAAAAGCGAGACAGTTGCATGCTTGATTATTGAAGAGATTTGTGATCAAATGTTATTTTCATTTTCTAATAAAGGAATTACCATCTTCTTACACATCATTGATGTCTGAAGACAACGTTTTTTTTTTTCTTTCTTTCCTGCATTGTCGCTTCTTGAAATTCGGTTTAAAACGTCACCTTTGACAGTATCAGCATTTTCTGAAAATTTTACTTTTTTTCTCTCTGAAAATTTTACCAAAAATCTGAAAAAATAGTTCTAGTGTTTCTTAGCCCTAAATAACTATACTGTATGGCCAAAGGTGGCCGGATACCTGCGATTATAGACGTTTTATTATCTAGAAAAATACATGATGAATTATTCTGAAACGCTAAGTGTATAAACATGATAGTACAGGTTACACATTTCCATGAAGGTTTTGTTTTCTGAAACCCCATAGGAAGCCATAAAAAAAATTGAAAATGAACAAATATCTTTTGTATAACTCTGTAAAAACTAATGTAGCAAAAGTGTTCAAACTGCACATTGTGATTAAGTGGCTTATTGTAATAAACTGAGTTCATTTTTAATTGAGTAGAAAGTACACTCATAGTGAAATTAAGGTTTTTATAAAAACAGTACCAAATTTTGGCAAGTTTTTTTTGCTTATAATTTGCAGACTTCTTATTTTTTTTTAATTTTTAAATTTTTATTTATTTATTTATTTATTTATTTTTTTTAAGAAAAAGTTCTTTTCAGAAAATATGACAAAGAACATAGCACATTATACTGTGTAATCAGAGTTAAAAAAATAATAAAAATTGTATGAAAAATTAACAGGTTTTCTAGCTTATAATATCAAAATATAAATATCAATCAAAATATAATTTGCATGTGTTTGCAATTTTTGTGAAAGTTTCAAAAACATAATTTGAAAATTCTGAAAATTGTCGTCGATAGAATAAGTTCAAAATCCGTTGTTTCCAAAACAAAGCAAAAAAGATGAAAGGCTGTATCCATATATCCATTGGTTAGTGTCAATATAGCTTATACAATATTGCACGAACTACATTTGGATTATGATTATTGATACATCATGTAAAAAATATCTTAAATACATCTTTAAAAAAAAAAACTTTTTTCTTTTTTTTTTCCCTTAAATGCAAAATTCCACTCTTAATTTCAAATAAAAATAATATTAATATTAATAATAATAATAATAAGAAGAAGATATAGTATAATTATTTTACTTTTCTTAGATGAAATATTGGCATGATTGCAAAAAGTTCCTTTATGTAAGGTTCCAGTCTACTTTTTATAAAAATAGATTTACAAGTTCTGCTGTCGTGGCCAATCTTCTTAACTTTCTCTTTGTTCCATGAATGATGAATTCTGAAGTGAGAATCATTTTTCTGTCCTGTTGCCACCTGCACTTTTTCAATTCTGTCGGTACCTCAATAGTTATTTTCGTATCCGAATTGTTCCATTAGAAATTGCTGGAACATATCTTCGCTGGCTCTCATCCTAAAAGAAAAGAAGAAACTGAAAATAATAGTTTAGG
Source organism: Maratus speculifer (assembly GCA_964019185.1). Classification (NCBI taxonomy): domain Eukaryota; kingdom Metazoa; phylum Arthropoda; class Arachnida; order Araneae; family Salticidae; genus Maratus; species Maratus speculifer. Next base: position 71,501,678 of record OZ025303.1, read on the forward strand.
AAAGTTGTGTAGCGACCATTCATGCAAATATTTTACAATACAAACTGTCAGACTTGTAACTGTTTTAAATGCGATAAGATATTTTTTGCTTGTTATTTTATTTGTTCAGACTATATTCTATCAGAACGATGCGTCGCAAATAAGACTAAGAAATTTAAATCCATTGCTATGGCAACGGTCATATTTTTCCTTCTTTGTCTCCTTTCTTTCTTATAAATTATTCGGAATACTTTAATATGCCTATATTTTTTTAACAATTAATGTTTAATTTACTGCTACTGCATAAAAAATGTATTTTTTCTATGCAGTTTATTTAATGGTAGAATAAATTATAACTGAAATTGAAAAACACGAAGAGATAATTCTTACTTCTGAATATACAGAAAATTCAAGAAAATGTTCTTGAAATATGGGGTAGAAAGAAATGTCTTAAATGCGATAAGATGTTTTAACCCCTTGAGGGGCGGTGGTATATACAGTGTCTCACATAAGTGATGGGACACTTGTGCTTTACAAAAGGAAACTAATCAAATAAATTAAAAAAAACATATACACATTTTTTGTGGGTGTGTTTCATACTTAAATTTAGTAAAGATTATTACATAACATACATTTTGTCAAAATATTAAAATATCAATTTAATAAAAATACAAATGTTTAGAACGGAGCAAAAAATGGCTCACATAAGTGATGGGACACCATTATATATGCGACAAAAATCGTCTGAAATAAGCAATAAAAATATTTTTTGGGGTTTTATTATTACTTAAAAGCAATTGGCAATAATTTATAAAATCGTCTGCAGTATTTCTCTCCAGTTTGTTTTGGAATTTTTGTGTTTTTTAGCTCTGTGTAGCCATGAATGCTAAACGAAAAGAAACTTCGCCTGAAATTCGAAAATTAGTTATTAATTTGTATATTGAACGTGGAAAATCTATTAGAAAACCTGCTGAAACAGTTAACTTGAGCCGTTCAATAGTTTTCAATATCATTAAACGATATAAAAAGAATCATATGATTCAGGATAAAAGAAGACCTGGCCGACCATCAAAGCTACCCAATGGAATAAAGCGAATTATCGTTCGAAATATTAAAAAAAATCCAAGAAATAGTGCTTCAAAAGTTGCTGCTGATTTACAAGCATTATATGGAATAATTGTTAATCCTGAGACTATATGAAGGGTAATTCGATCTGCTGGATATCACGGTAGAGTAGCCAGGAAAAAATTCTTCGTAAGTGAAAAGAATAGAAAACTCAGACTAGTTTTCGCAAAATCCAACATAAATAAGAATTCTAATTACTGGAATAAAGTTATATTTGCTGGTGAGAGTAAATTTAATATATTTGGTTCTGACGGTAGAATTTTGGTGTGGAGAAAACCCAGGGAAGAATTTCGCAAACAGAACTTGGTACCAACAGTAAAACATGGTGGAGGAGGAGTTGTGGTATGGGGGTGTATGTCGTCCGCTGGAGTTGGTAATCTTGTTGTTATTATTGACAGTGTAATGGATCAGTACAAGTATATTGATATTTTAAAGCAAAATTTGAAATCTTCAGCACGAAAATTGAACCTTCATAACGATTTTAAATTCTACCAAGACAATGACCCCAAGCACACTGCTCTGAACGTTAGACTCTGGCTGCTATATAACTGTCCTGAAATAATAAAAACACCACCCCAATCTTCAGACTTAAATCCCAAAGAATATTTGGCAAGAATTGGAATCAAGAATTCGCAAACACACAATTTCTTCAAAACAACAACTAAAATCGGTGCTTCAAGAAGAATGGGGTAAAATCACTCCAGAAATCACAAAAAAATTAGTCGAATCCATCCCAAAAAGATTAAATCATGTTTTAAAAGTAAAAGGAAATCCAACAAAATATTAAAACCTTTTAAAAAGTAAAATTTTTGGATAAATATTTGATGGAAAAGTAAGTGTCCCATCACTTATGTGAGCCATTTTTTGCTCCGTTCTGAACAATTGTATTTTTACTAAATTAATATTTTATTATTTTGACAAAATGTATGTTATGTAATAATTGTTACTAACTTTAAATATGAAACACACCCAAAAAACTTTTGCACATGTTCGTTTATTTATTTTATTGCAGTTTCTTTTTATAAAGCACAAGTGTCCCATCACTTTTGTGAGACACTGTATTATATACCACCTACGATTGATGAAGATTTACACCAGAAAAATGTCATTAAATTTCACTTTTCTAACTTTGGTGGCAAACAGTCGTGAAATTGCTTTTCCTCTTTTTGAGATAACTTTTTTACACATTTCCGGTGGGAGTTCAGAATTACACGAACGCAATTGCTTGCCCCTCAAAGGGTTAAGCTTGTAATTTTATTTGTTAGGCGGTATTCTATCACAGCAATGCGTCGCAAATACGATTAAGAAATTTAAACCTATTGCTATGGCAACAATATTATTATTTTCTTCTTTGCTTCCTTTCTTTCTTTTAATAATGATTCTGAATACTTTGATATTCTATATTTTTAATAATTAATGCTTTACTATTACTTTAATTTAACGCTAATGCATAAAAAAATGTATTTTTTCCATACAGTTTATTTAATCATAGAATAAATTATAATTGAGAAACTCAAAAAAATTTAATACTTCTAAATTTTCTGAAAATTCGAGAAAATTTTCTTGAAATAGGGGGAGGGCGGGGTAGTACTTACACCTTTTAATAATTTGCAAGGTAGGTTAACCAAATATAGTAATATTAAGCTTTGATAATTTTCATATTTTTTGAATAGGTATACTCTAATACGTATCAATTACACTTCTTTTTTTTTCTTTTAATGAAATTTAATTCTTTCTACCAAATTATTTCCAAATAGTTAGCTTGTAAGCCACTTTGGCACACAGTGTTCCAAAAGTGCCCATGTATTGAAATCACTTGTAAAAGTTATAAGAAGTAATCGTGTGCGAACTCATGTAAGAAATACAATTTTCAATTAAAAGAAAACATTTTATTGCTAAGAAATCACAGAGAAAAATTATCATTTGGGAAAAAACAAAAAACAAAAAACCATTTAATTATATAAAAAAACTACCATTAATTTAATTGAAAAAAAAAATGGCCAAAAAGTATTTTTAAACAGATTGCATGGAAAAAATACAGGTAAAATTCTTGACTACGTCATTTTTCGTAATTCCCTCACATTCTTCATCACATTCACATCTTAAGCATTGGTCACATAAAACAACCCAGATGGCCGCCTTAAAAACACGCTTATCCACTCTTTTCACTATGTAAAATTATTAATCTGATAAATGTATTAAAATCAAAGTAAAAGTCCTTAAAAAGTAAGAAATAAATTTTCGAAAAATATTTCAGAATTCAATGTTCTGTGGCATTAAACATATACAAATTAAATTATCTCCTTATGCAGCTTCTTCTACAAAGTAAAATGGCGGCGTATTATACTAAACGATTCAAATTTAGCGATTTGCTCTGCACATGGATTATTTACGATGCAGTATCACCAACTGCGATTAAAAAAAAATAATAATTCTTTTTTTTTTTTTGGGGGGGGGGGGGGGGGAGGTGGTCAACCTCCCAAAAAACACTGGACACTTAAGGACACTTTTGGGTCACTTACCTTATATATATGATTCAGTTTTATTTTTTCTTTTAATAAAAGACTGTTATCTGCCACGTTTCGTGAATTCAATATGGAATTTAAAGTTTACGGGAAAAATTGTTTTTTGTAAAGAACCGAAAAAAAACCCCTCACATTAAACTATTTTTATTACCTTTATATTATCTTGGAATAGCGTTTAAATTATACTCTTGATGCCGGATGTGGATAATTAAGCAGCTACATTAAAATCGTCTGCCTGCAGCCATTTTCTCTTTTTTTCTCTCTCTCAAATTTCGAATTCCAATTTATTTTCACCATTCTTTTTTTTTTTTTTTTTTTTTTTTAAATATTTGTTATAAAAATCATTAAAAAAAGAGTGAGAGAGAGAGAAATATGATCGTTATGTTAAATTTTTATATTTTGATTTCAAGAAAAATAAATTGGAATGCAGTTAAAATTCTAGTAAATTTCGTGTTCTGAAAATTGTGTCATTAAACATTTTATGAATTTATAAGAAAGACTTTTCATTCCTTTTTGATTAACAGGAATTATTTTTTCTCGGAGATGTTTTACTCAGAAATTTGCATCACAAAAGTGCATTAAAAAAATATATACAGTGTCTCACATAAGTGATGGGACACTTGTGCTTTACAAAAGGAAACTAATCAACTAAATTAAAAAAACATGTACACATTTTTTTGTGGGTGTGTTTCATACCAAAATTTAGTAAAGATTATTACATAACATACATTTTGTCAAAATATTAAAATATTAATTTAATAAAAATACAAATGTTTAGAACGGAGCAAAAAATAGCTCACATAAAAGATGGGACACCATTATATATGCAACAAAAATCGTCTGAAATAAGCAATAAAAATATTTTTGGGGGTTTTATTTTTACTTAAAAGCAATTGGCAATAATTTATAAAATCGTCTGCAGTATTTCTCTCCAGTTTGTTTTGGAATTTTTGTGTTTTTTAGCTCTGTGTAGCCATGAATGCTAAACGAAAAGAAACTTCGCCTGAAATTCGAAAATTAGTTATTAATTTGCATATTGAATGTGGAAAATCTATTAGAAAGACTGCTGAAACAGTTAACTTGAGTCGTTCAACAGTTTTCAATATCATTAAACGATATAAAAAGAATCATATGATTCAGGATAAAAGAAGACCTGGCCGACCATCAAAGCTATCCAATGGAATAAAGCGAATTATCGTTCGAAATATTAAAAAAAAAAAAAAAAAAAAAAAAAAAAATCCAAAAAATAGTGTTTCAAAAGTTGCTGCTGATTTACAAGCATTATATGGAATAATTGTTAATCCTGAGACTATTAGAAGGGTAATTCGATCTGCTGGATATCACGGTAGAGTAGCCAGGAAAAAATTCTTCGTAACTGAAAAGAAAAGAAAACTCAGACTAGCTTTCGCAAAATCCAACATAAATAAGAATTCTGATTACTGGAATAAAGTTATATTTGCTGATGAGAGTAAATTTAATATATTTGGTTCTGACGGTAGAATCTTGGTGTGGAGAAAACCCAGGGAAGAATTTCGCAAACAGAACTTGGTACCAACAGTAAAACATGGTGGAGGAGGAGTTATGGTATGGGGGTGTATGTCGTCCGCTGGAGTTGGTGATCTTGTTTTTATTGACAGTATAATGGATCAGTACAAGTATATTGATATTTTAAAGCAAAATTTGAAATCTTCAGCACGAAAATTGAACCTTCATAACGATTTTAAATTCTACCAGGACAATGACCCCAAGCACACTGCTCTGAACGTTAGACTCTGGCTGCTATGTAACTGTCCTGAAATAATAAAAACACCACCACAATCTCCAGACTTAAATCCTATAGAGAATATTTGGCAAGAATTGGAATCAAGAATTCGCAAACACACCATTTCTTCAAAACAACAACTAAAATCGGTGCTTCAAGAAGAATGGGATAAAAACACTCCAGAAATCACAAAAAAATTAGTCGAATCCATCCCAAAAAGATTAAATCATGTTTTAAAAGTAAAAGGAAATCCAACAAAATATTAAAACCTTTTAAAAAGTAAAATTTTTGGATAAATATTTGATGGAAAAGTAAGTGTTCCATCACTTATGTGAGATATTTTTTGCTCCGTTCTGAACAATTGTATTTTTACTAAATTAATATTTTAATATTTTGACAAAATATATGTTATGTAATAATTGTTACTAACTTTAAATATGAAACACACCTAAAAAATTTTTGCGCATGTTTGTTTATTTATTTTATTGCAGTTTCTTTTTATAAAGCACAAGTGTCCCATCACTTTTGTGAGACACTGTATTAAATTGAAGTTTAGACAGTTTTTTGTTGTCAATACGTTGCTCATCATTACATTCTCGAACACAAACTTGTACAAGACAAAAATATTTTATTACTTGAATTGATCAAACACAGATCAATGGAACTAATTTAACTTAGTATAATACATTACGATACATTTTGTATTTGAACATAGAATTGCTTCGAAAAATTAAGGTATGGTCAAAGCAGGTTTTCAACCAAAGAATGCAATTCATCTGAAGAACTTTTCAAAAACACAACGAATATATTACAGATCCGCATGTCAAAAATGACGTGAGAAAATTAGAAAAGCGGTAGTTGCAACTCACTTTTCGAAAGTCTTGTTTGAGACTCCTATATTGAGGAAGTTTCTATAAAAAGACTCCTATTACCGGACCTCTATTTTTATTTATAGAGCTTTTCCATTGATGACGTCAACTGTGATGATGTCATTTCTACATCAAGAAGTTCTAGAAATTCTCACTGTAGCGCTTCAATGTCACAAAATTTCTAGATATCTGGTATTCAGCCATCATGCATCCAACAACATGATAAATAATTTTACAAATGGAATCATACCCCTAGATTAACGGTTTAGGTATGTAATGGATTGGATAATGGACTCTATTCTATAAAAACCGCCATTTTACCCCTTGTGACGTCTCAAGAATACTATTCATTGTACTTACCGCATGACGATAGATAATTACATGCAATTTCGTTTATATATAAAAGAATATAAAAAATAACATTTATTTCCAGCTAATAATCCATAAAGAAATGGAACATATTTTTCTTTTTGTTACGACGCATATAAAAATTTCCATTTTACAAATTGTGACGTCGCAAGAATACTGTCTATTAAGGGGTAAGAGAGGTGTGTGCATTCAATAAAAAGCAAAAAAAACGCTTTAAAAACTTTTTGTTTTAATATTTGTTGAGTTTAAAGTTTCTGTTGTATGTAATATTTATCTGTGATGTAAACAAACTGAATTACTACAATTTTTTAAGCTTTTTGTTGTAGAAACAAAAGTTATATGCCATTCGAAAGGGGGAGAATAAAAGATTCAACTTATTATTATTTATTTATTGTTTTTTAAACGACTATTTTAGCGAATTTGATATTAAAAATTATTTTTCATACGTTTAATATAAACGGCGCAAAATAATTAGCAGATTTTGCTGAGTCACTAAGTTACTTGCCTAATAAAATTAAGCACAAAATTTACCTAAGCAATAGTTTAGTATTTCGCCAAATTTTAAATAGATTTGATTTGTTGAATAATATTTATTTTCATTTTTAACTTGACTAATAGTGTCTTGTCAGTAAATCAATAGAGTTGATTTGATGAGTCATTCCGGATCGGAAGTCATCAAAATAGGAGGGAAAGAAAAGAATATATGTTAAGTTATTCATTGTTCTAACATATTTTTTTATTATTATTCAGTTGTTAAAATTCCCTTCGCTCATCAATGGCTTTATCGTAAAAATAACTCGTCGTGCTACTACATAGAAAATCAATTAATTAGTCAATCAATAAATGTCACTGTGCATGTCCGTATGTTTAATATTTTCTTAGTTTTTCATCTTTTCATAGATTATGTTTTTCCTTTGCATCAAGTATCGTGAAAGTGTGGTTATTTTTAATTTTATTACATAACAGTAAGGGCGAAAAATCATGCGTTAAGTATAGATTATGAAACGCTCTCTAACATTTCATGAATATTTTAATAAATTCTCCAAGCTTATTAACGTGAAAGATGATGTTTAACAAGGAAGGTCATCATACTAGGCATACTCAGAATATTTTGAAAAAAGTATTAATTAAACTATTCATAAATGTGATAAAGGATCAGTCAAATTTAGCGGCAGAAATACAGTAGAATGTCTGTAAAATAAAATAAAATAAAATAAAATAAAATACTACCAAATATTTGGCGAGAAAAGACGAAAGCGTCGGCAATTTGGCGAGCAGCTCTTTTCCTCACCAAAAGTAAACGACTTTAATACAGCTGAACATGAAAAATTTCTAAATTTTGAAGAACTTAAATAAGATTTTTTTTACGCAATTATATTTCATTTCTTAGCATATGTATGCCAGAATAATGACAACCAAGATAATGACAATTTCATTCTAAAACATTTTTTACATTCTTGTTTTTTTTTTTTTTTTTTTTTTTTTTTTTTTTAGGCCTAAAGTTTTCATTTTGTTTGAAGGAAAATGTTTTCAATATAGTAGCTCAAATTCCTTCAATTTATTTGTTAAAGGGAGTCAGGAAAATGACATAAAAAAGGTCTATTCAAATTTCACAAAGACTTGAATCACATTATTTTCAAAGAAATATCTAAAAGATCTTGTTGGTTGCTATGATTTTACTACTTCCGACTTGATCTGTGTCAAAAATAAGAAGAATTACACTGCGACATCATATTTCTGCATGATAAAGGACCAGGCCATGGAGGCAGGAAAAGGCCAGAAAAATGAGGGTACACGACATTTCGGTCCCACCATTTCGGTCCCGTCGTTTCGGTCCCGCCGTTTCGGTCCTGAGACATTTCGGTCCCTGGACATTTCGGTCCCGAGACATTTCGGTCCCTGGACATTTCGGTCCCGAGACATTTCGGTCCCTGGACATTTCGGTCCCGAGACATTTCGGTCCCTGGACATTTCGGTCCCGAGACATTTCGGTCCCGGGACATTTCGGTCCCTGGGGTCCTTAATCATTTTGTTCTCTTGCCATTTCGGTCCATTGCTATTTCTTTACCGGTCACTTTATAACTTGGTTTCTGATTGATGAAGGCCCACTAAACGCTGTAAGCTCAACATTGTTCGGGACTTTTTTAATATTTTTATTCTCCTGCCCCCCTTCCCTCAAATTTTATACAAAGCTGAATATAATAGTCCAATAAGTTTAATCTATTGTAACTCGTGATAATAAAATCACAGCGAGTTGTAAATTTGATTAAACAATGTTACATAATTTTACACTGTCTTTATTATTATTATTTAACAGAATAAATAAAGTTTTATCATATATTTTTTGTATTAGGTATTTTATCTATACTATAAACTATTATTTTTACTGATTAACTTTTATTTTTATTGATTGTTTTCGCACACTTTCTTAGAATCTTTAAATTAGTGATTTCGTAACTAGGCGTGCTATAATTTTTTTTTTAAATAAAAATGCTTCAACGACCTTTTTTTATGTAATAATTATTGGCTGCATTTTTTTTTTTTTAACAGTTTTTTTTACCTTATGAAGACAATTTTTGTGAGTTAATTTTATTGAAAGTGGGCCTATTTCTTTGTAATAAAATGATTATTTTTTAATTTTATATAATAATGTAACTATTATTTTAAATAATTTTATTTTCGATTTTTAACTGACAAAACTAAGCTTTTTTAATTTATTGTTTATTTATTTATTTCCATTACCTTTTCGCTCCTACTTTCACAGAAAAAAATTGACAATTTTTATTTTAATTTTATTATTAATTGAATAAATAGTTTTAAATTTCAGTAACTTTAAATATAAAATAAATAAACAGGTAAACGATAAGCTTCAGTTTATAACTACTACAAAACATAATGATAAATTGAATAGAAAACAGATTATTTATTGAGTTTATGTAAAGTAAAATTCGAAATGCATATTAATAAATTTATCAATTTAATTATATAAAGATTCATTAAATTAAAAATACATAAATTTAATAAAATGTTAATTTGATTTTCATTTTAAAATCACTAACTGTTTTGAGATTTAATTTATAGCAATTATTCATCACCATAAGTTATTATTCAAAAATTGTTATTTATTTCAAAAAAGGAAATTATTATTATTATTATTACTATTTTGAAAAATCAATTAGTAACGTAACGTAATAATTAATTAAACATAATAATGCAACACTGTAACAATGCGTAAAAATATTTCTTAACAGGTTTAGGTAACATTATTATCCAGATGCAGATTTAAATTTTTTGAAACAAAGTTATAGTTTACAGTTCGCAAAAATCAATCATATATTAATTATTATATTTAAAGAGTAAGAAAAATATGATAAACTAACCAATAAATGAATAAATAACATATTTATTTTGAGAATCCTTATCATTTTTATACATCCTAATGAAGTTAATAACATTATAGTAGCTGAAATTTAAAAAATATGTTTTTTTCATTTTTGCTATAACTTCTATATAGTTCTTGTACTAGATTTTAAACAAGTAATTGATAATTAAGTCACTTAAACAATTAATAGTTAAAATAATTTTGAATCCTTATTAATAAATATGTTTGATAAAAATAATTTAATTTTTGAGAATTTTTTAATTTAACAACATAAATAATAAATAATGCTTTCAAATTTTCTAAGATGATGTTAATCATTTAATAAAATAATGTATAAAATTAAGTAAATAACAAATCAAAACCGTGTGCCGAGAATTTTTAAACACTTTTTTTATACGTTGATGTTCCTATAAAATTGGAAATGTATGCATATAAGTATCAGCTAAGTACTACGATTAACCTCTTTTAAGCAAAAATTCTGCATGTCAATCAATTGTCAACGCCCATCTAAACAAATAGTCATCTTTATACAAGATAGCTAGAAGAGCTAGGTAGTTAGGTTTATTCTACATATCTTGATCTTTATACACTTGTCAGATGAAACCTTTATTCTTTACAATGCCCTTTATACTCTGGAGTTCAAATGCGGACGGACCTCCCACATAATCGTTGGCATTTTTTAGAAGAAATATGAATGTTTTGAAAAGAACAGCATTTCTTGGTGTTTTTTAAATTCCTCTTGCTGTTGTTTTCATTTCAAACGCTTTTAGTATCAATTAAACCAGTATAAAAAGTAGAATGAAACATTTTTTATCCTTATTATTACAGCTTATGAATGACATTGAAATATTCAAAACTTATAACATAACTAAGTAAGATTGTTAGATAAGATATTTACCACCTAGGCATAATATTTTAAGTTACCTTTTTTAATTTAACTTACTTTAACAGAAGGCTTTTTTTTTTCATATTTTTTATGAGGGTTTTTATATTTTAATGTTAAAAATAATTATTTTATATAATAATATCAGCTTTAAATGAAATGACAAATTTCAATACGCATTACATTAATAATTTTGTAATTAGTTTCCTTAAGCTGATTTTAGAAAATTTAACAGATGTGTTGTATAAATGTGATATATGCATAAAAGTATTGCAATATAATTTTTTGCTGTTGCCGTTGTTTTGGAAAACATTAATAAAAACAGGGAAGCGTCAATATAATAAACATTCTAGATTGTAATAATAACAATAAAAAAAGAACTGTTGTCATGAAAAAATAATTGCTAGTAATTGAAAATGTAATTCATTTTTCTAAAATGTAAAAAAAAAAAAAAAAAAAATCTTTAGGTTACAAATCATTTTAATAATTATTTCTGCTCTTGTCATATATTTATGTAATAAAATAATTGCGAAGCTAACTACCCCCACTTGTTGCAATCTGGAAACTCTTTTCTTAATTTAAAAACGGAAAAGTTTAAAAGGAAAATAAATGCTAGTAACCAAAAACAATATATAATAAAAAATGCCATAAACAAAAAGAGGATTCAATGATAATTTTGGCACAGGGGGTAAAATACCACCAGATACAGATGTTTTTTATTTATTTCAACATTTTTGCTCCTATGCGGGAAGTGGCGGGGGTGCAAAATAATGAAACCTTTATAATTCTGAAAATTGGCTTCAGCGATGAAATTCATTTAATATGCTAAGTGTCAGAATATAAATTCCACATAACAATAACTCTTTCTTTTCTCCTGGCAATTTAAAAGCCTTTGTCTCCCTGGAGAGGAAACATGCATCTCAGAAGTTAAAATTTTACAACTATTATGGGGTGTGTTAATATCATAAGTTAATTGGGTTATTTTATAAATTTAGTTATCAGTTTCCAAGTTAACTTCCCCGTTTCCTCGTTCAAGAATTCAAAACATTCTGGCAATTTTAAAAAATGCCATTCATCTGTGAATTTTTTTCAGAAATCTCCATCGATTTCTAAATAATTGATCAAGTTTTGGGGTACTTGTTACTTCTAATTAATCGCATTACACTAAAATTTTATGCGACTTTCAGTTAAAAAACCAGTGTTCAATTCAGACACTTTTCTCCGGGAGGGGTTTCTGCGGCTCCGGGAGGGATTACACATTTTTACCACTGAAAACACAAAATTTTAAATTTTCCGGGGGGGGGGGGAGGTATTTGATAGCTCCGGAGTGAATGACCTGCCCCTGAATTCAACACTCTAAAATGTTCCTTATAAAATTATGTCAGATATTTCCCGTGCACAAAATTTCAGCTTGCTGGAGAAGGGACCGAAAAGTCCAGGGACCGAAATGACCATGGACCGAAATGACCATGGACCGAAATGTCTCGGGACCGAAAAGTCTCGGGACCGAAATGGCCAGGGACCGAAATGTCTTGGGACCGAAATGTCTTGGGACCGAAACGTCTCGGGACCGAAACGTCTCGGGACCGAAACGTCCTGCTCCTGGAAAATGACATCCATTTTCAGTGACAATCATATTTTAATTATGAAAAATTGTTTGTAAAATACAGAATTTGTTACCTTCCTCATATATGTGTTTTATAAGGCATAAGTATTAATTAGAAATTCAAAAAACTAGAAAAAGATATTTATACAGTATAGCTGCTATACAGCATACAGTATAGCAGTTTATTTTACTAGGCACACGTTAGAGGCTGACCGCACAAAACCTTAAATTATCGAGCACAAGAAACTATCCTTTATTTTATGGAAAAATAGTCATAGGGGAATCTAATGATTCATGTCTGCCGGAAGCGATGTGGTGCATAAGCCAAAAATTGATACCACTAGTGGTTGACTCGTAGGCTTAGCATTGTGTTTGCCGTACAATCAAAGGTATGAAAGCATGAATAACTGGGTGCAGGAAAACACAATGCTAATCTTACGAGTCAACCGCTACTGGTATAAATTCTTTGGCTTATACACCACTTCGCTTCCGGCTGACCTGGATCATTAGATTCCCCTCCAACTACTCTTCGATACAATAAAGGAATTTTTCCTGTGCTCCATGGCTTAAGGTTTTGTGCGGTCGGCTCTCGGACTATTATGTTAACAGAAATGTAATGTTTTTTGAAAATGCTTCTAAGGATATTTTTAATTAGAATGTATCAAAAGAAATTGCATATTATAACATTCAGTGCGTGAACGTACATGGGCCCGTGGGCCCCGAGTCCATTCAATAATTTTGAATCATAGCGCACCCAATTTTCATTGTTCTAGTTATTTATTTCATGATTATTTTATTATTTTATTGACTAAATATTTTATTAGCTTCATTTAAACATGATAGGTTAACTTAAAATTCTCCTTCATCACCATCTGTCAACCCTTCAAAGAAAAACAAATTGATCGCATCATTTTACAAGAATATTTTTGAGCCCACCCAATATTTTTGGGCCACCCCCAATATTTTTCAAAAGTTGGCGCCACTGATAACATTTTATAGGAATTGTATTGTGCGGATTGCAATTTCCGTAATTTTTAATATTTACCCATTGATGCTACATACAGTCGAGTCTCTATATAACGAAATCCACCGTACCAGTAAAAACATCGTTATATAGAGAAATTTGATGTATAGAGAATGCTGTTAAAAATCGTATTTAATGTGTGAAATTTGAACAAACATTATTTTTGATCTTTTGAATTAAGAATTTGAAATGTTTAAAAGTAACAATTAACCTAACATTTTATTTCTTAATTATTTAAGCTGTTTCAAAAAAGAAAATAGACATTTATTTGAAAGCTTAATGAAAATCAAATAAAGAAGACTAGCATTAATTTCAGACGAAGAAATCTGTAATTTTTCGTTGCTTTGATTTTAAAAATTGTTACGCTCTCAAAGAGAGAGAGAGAAAAAAATAAAATAAATAAAAAGCTCAAATTTGAGCAAGGAATGAAAAATTGTAGTTAACATTTTGCTCCATTTGAAGATCTCCCTTATGTGCCACTCATTGATTCCTCTCTTACATGTGTATCAATCCAATTGACACTGTTTTGAGAAGGATGTGGAAAGGTGTGTGGAAGGTGGGATGAATTCGTTGATTTTAAAGAACAAAGAGAGAAGTAATATAAAAAAAAAAAAAAACTTAGCAGTGACGATAAATCAAAAATAGGTGATGGAAAATTGATTCCATATGATTTCGAAGCTTTTTAAAACAGAATAAATTAAGATCAATTTATGAAAAAATTCGTTATATGGAGATAGATTCGCTATATTTCGCTATATAGAGAATGATTTTAATGTAATCATGCGAAAAGGGGACCGTTCCTACAAAAAATTCGTTATATAGAGAAATTCGATGTATGGAGTTTCGTTATAGAGAGACTCAACTGTATTTACAAGAGAGAGAAGAGAGAGTTACATAAATACGAACGCAGCTAAAAAGCATTTTACACACAAGTGATGTCTTAAAAGATATTTGCTTGAGTAATTAATCTGGAGAAAATATTCTTAATTTTGTGCTTAATAAACGCACTTCTATTTAGAATGTAACAAGATAATGAAGGACGTTATTAAATCTTGCTCATTAGTCTTATCTTTTCTTGAAAAGTGTTACTACGGCCCAGTTGGGATTATGAAATATGAATTTAAAGAAAGGAAAAAAAAGACTAATATCCTTACAAAAATTCTCTGCTTATTATAATCACTAGTAAATCGAATTAGTTATAAATTGGATTAACCAATCGTCGAAGCGAATGTAACTAGGTTACATTTCGTCACCTGAGAATAATAAGGTTCTATCTGTGTTTTTGAAAAAATTGACTTATTGATATAGAAATATTCTTTTTGTATTGATGAAATAATTTCTGGATTAAAATTATGTCATAATATAATAGCAATATCCCATGTATAACATCATTCTGATGCAAAAAGGCTTTCATAGTTACAAATAGAACCTTTCTATATCGATAAGTCAATTTTTTCAAAAACACAGATAGAACCTTATTATTCTCAGGTCACGATTTGCTTTTATGAATCACATAAAATCGATATGTATGTTATAACATTTTTAACACTGTTGAAAAATGTTTATAAATTTGGTTTGTCTGACTTACCATGAACAAACTCGAATAAACATGCTGTAAACTCTGTTTAAGACGGAATCTAATGGGACCGAGAAAATTTTCCGCAGTACACAATATTCCGTATTAATTTTTTTTTTTTACTCTATGGATTCACAGGGACTTGGAGACCTTCCCGAATTAGACAGATTTCCGTTTTACACAGAGTCCGTTTTAGTACGCCTTACAGAGAGTTTATTATATTTGGATTTGCCACGTTCTTGCTGTATGACGGACTAACAACTTTAGCAAACTTTAGTAAACTTTAGTAAACCAAGTTTATTTTGGGGGAAAAAAAACTGTCATATTACTTATTTTTGTTCTGCTAGATTTTAAAATGCGTAATTCGCAAACCAAAACAAATTTACAGAAAACTTAACCAGGTGTACCTAAAGAAATTATTATTAATAAATACTCTTGATTCGATATTGGGTAACTGGATTTTATCTTTTATAACCACAATATAGAGCTCCAAGAAAAAAAATCCTGTATCAATTCTTGAATTGTTTTGTATAAGATTTTCAGGCACGTAAGGTGCATGCGGGAAAATGTTAATTCGAACTAACAAAGTTTAGATCAAGGAGAAATTGGCTAACCAATAGATAATACTACAAATCAACATCAATTTCTGGAAAAACTTGTTAATGCCAAATTATATCAAACAGAGAGTTGTCAAAATTTGGAATAAAATTGGAAATGTGGTATTTAGCTCGTTATCAAGGGCAATGCTAAATAGCCACATTAATTGCGATTAATTTCTGAATAGGAATCTAAATCAGGACAGGCCTAAAAATGATTTCCATATTGCCCGATTAATCGCAAACGAGAACTCAATTCAAAGAAAAATATTAGATAAATAATGAGACTGTAATAGAATTATGAATATATTAGTTGCATTGGAAAAACTAATATATATATATATATATATATATATATATATATATATATATGGTGTCCCAGAAATAATGAGACAAATTTTAAGGAGAGGCAGTTGTCATCTCAAGGATTCAGATTTACATGGCAACCCATCGTCGGAAACACTTTCCTGGTGCAGTAGTGACGACACAAAACACATGAAAGAAAGGACACGAAAAAACGTGTATTATTCTTAGTGCTGCAAAAATACCGGGATAACACTAAAAAAATTCTGAGGAACTAGTTGTATGCACCGTTGCAGCTGCTGGGGAAGTTCGACATTCCTGGTGTTTTCTGTAGAACATTAGATCTTCCATGCACCAGAGATGCGCCTGCATCCATCAGGACCCGGGGTCATAATTTCAAACACCTACTTTGATAACGTTCGGTGTTTTTTTAATGTTCTTTTTAATTAATTTTCTGCTGTACTATGATAATAAAGATATTTTCTCTTCTTATTCGTGTCCTGTGCTTCTTGCGTTTTGTAACATCACTACCACGCCAAGAAAGCGTTTTCAACCATGGGTTGCTATGTAAATCTGAATCTTTGTGATAGCCTCTACCTCCCCTTAAAGTTTGTCCCATTATTTCTGGGACACCCTGTATATAGTTACATTGATTTAAAAATTTTATACGTTTAAAAGAAAAAAGTTTTTTTCTTTTTATTTAAACTCATATTCTCCAGTAGTTCTTTTTAATACATAAAAAAAAAAAAAAAAAAGCATTTAAAAAGAGGTCAAAATATGGAGATCCCGATATATATCTTAGATAAGAAGTTGAAATAGAATTTTAGATCAAAAAATGTCGCTCTATGAAAACAGTTTAAAGTGTTTTGCAAAGCATTAGACCAGTAAAAAAAATTCAGTTGAATAATTCTGCATTCAATATGCCGCGTTTTATGGATTCAATTTTACGGGTTGTGCCGTTTTACTACTTTAGTCAGGCATTTCCAGTGAAGTTATTCAACTTTTATTGAAAGTAAAAGCATTAAACCGAAAAAGAAAGAAGAAATAGTTGTCTACCATTCAATTTATTAGACTACCATAAAAATATAACAGAAGTATCAAAATTTGAACTGTAATTTCAGACATATGTTCCAAGAAATCAGGCGATTAAGATAACAGTGTAAAACACAGTTTAATAAAAATGATTTCGTAAAGCGGATCTCTAAAAATATTTCCCCCCGCTTAGTAACGCGAAAATTTCTGACAATTTTTTGCTACTTTGTTGAGTCCGGAAATACAATTCAAAACGCTAACTTTGACGGCATTTTCTGAAATATTTTCTGTTTTACCATAAAACGAAAAAAAAAGGGTTGAATTATAGTTTCGTAATAGCAGAACTTCCATATTTGTTATCTTGAGTCGTTTTCAGGTTGTGTCCAAATCGCATTTCCAGGATATAACCTAATTTTCATAGGGCTCTTAATTTATTTTCTATAAATATTGAGTTTCAAGAATTCGGGAATAGCCTCTCGGAGCCGAAACTAGTGTAATGAAATGCAAAATTTATACCATGTTGTCATAATAATAATGCAAAAAAAAAAAAAAAAAAAAAAAAAAAAAAAAAAAAAGGCTGAAAAATATTTTAAGGGTCGGGGCCCCTAATGCCCTTATTCAACCTAATTGTTAATAACTTGGTCCCTTTTTATCAAATCTTCTTCGTTTTGAGGGACCTTTCTTCATTTAGTTATCCTCGCCTTTTTGCTTTTCAATTATGACCCTGGGCCCTTGGGGCCCGTTTCAGGGTCCTTTTAAGTTTTTGTGATAATAAATTGTTAATAAATGGCTTCCATTTAATTTGATCTTCTTTTTTGAGATACCTGTTCCATTTAGATATTTTCAAGTTTTAACATTGCACTGTGGTCTCCTAGGTAATCACAGGGCCCTTTGATCTTTTTGTGCGCCAAAGATTTTGAACTAAGAAATAAGAAAATAAGAAAGGCTGCTGTAAAGAATACCAATCTGCAATGCTTGTTTGTTTGTTTGTTTGTATGTATGTCGGCCAATTATCTACGCTGTGGGATATAGACCCTAAGGGGTGGGGTGCCCTCCGTGGGGGTCTTTCTAAGGGAACCTAACCCGTATTTACGCAAGGTTCGTAGAAAACTACGGAAAACTCCGAACGGTTAGGCCGACGGTCGCGATTGGGTTCGAACCCAGCACCAGTTTGAGGTCAGAACCTTTCGGCCACTGGTGGGGCTCTGCAATGCTGGAGAGCGCATTAATTCAAAATTCGTATTTTTTGTGTTGTGCCACTATTGCAGCCTACGAGCGATATCATCTTTAGACTCTTCTAGGGCATATTCCAGACAGCAGTGTTGAATTCAGAAACTTTATTCCGTGAAGAAATCCTTAGGCTCTGGAGGAGAGTATTGTAGAGTTCCGGGGGAGGGGGAGGGAGAATTGCAGTTTTTTACCATTGAAAACACAAAATCTCAAATTTTCAGGGGGAACATCTCATTGTTCCTGAGAGGGGGGGGGGGGGTGTTCCTCGGGCCACCACCTGAAATCAACACTGCCAGCTGGGGCTATTTTAACCCATAACTACTGTTAACGGTCTCTGAGAGCGCTGAGTTTTTCAAGTTTCACAGTTTAACTCGTAATTTTTAGTTTAACTACAGATACTGTTCAAATTTTGTTTTCTTTGGAGCTTTATTGTTACTTGTAAAGACTTTTGAAAAGCTGAATTTTATTTTTATTAGTCTGGTATATAAAGCTTAATACTTAAATAATATTCTGAGAGTTAATGTAACATTTTATTCATCTTTAAACTAAGCGGTCTGACTGACCGCTCACAGTAGTTATGCGACAATTTTTGTCATAGCAGTTAAGGATTAACAATACTGTGCTTAGCATAAACTGTTCTGTAAACAATCAAAACTTATTTGGGTTCAAAAATCTTCTAAATATTCTTGAATTTTCTTTTTAAAAATTTTATTACATACTTAGAATTATAGAATAAAGAAATATTGAATTCAAATTATTTACATACTATGTACAAAATGTATAATATGTACAAAATATAAATGCTTTTACCTTGATAATTTTTGATCATCATACTAAAAACTGGAAAGATGATCCTTTATGCATTTCTGCGTGCCTTTTCATAAAATTAACATAATTCTTCAATAAAACTCAAGACACGCACGACAAACAAAAAATATAAACATTCTCTCTCAAAAATTCTTTTACATTCCATCAAAAATTGATGCCAACTTTTTTATCTAAACTTTTAACTCCTCTCGTAAGATAAAAAATATAAAAGCAAAGCAGACGAAAAAACAGCTTCGCTTCCATAGCAACGAGTCGCGTCTTATAAATAAATTAAATATCACAATAACAAATTTGCAAAAGATTTTCTGTGAATAAACGGATATATTAATTTATGAATTCCTAACATACTCCCACCTTTAATTTAGGCGGAAGCCAAATTAAACTTAAGATCACTTTTGATCAAATTAAACACTAATTCAAAACAAAAAATATAAAAATAAATAAAGATAATAACTAGGCAATAATAAAATAATAATGAAACATTTAGAGTTCTAGAAAAGTCATTTCAGGATTCTAGAAAAGTCATTTCAGAGTTCTAGAAAAATCAGTTCAGAGTTCTAGAAAAAGTCTTTTCCCAGGTCTATTATTTACTGTTGCTTCGACATCAGAGAGGACAGTCGAAAAGTTTCAAAAGTTAGAATTGAAGCACCGAGTGTTCTGATCAAGGGAATTCTTAACACATATAAACAGACGCTCCCACCATCCACCAAGCTGCTGCTGGAGGGATGAACTTCCATTTAAGAGGAGACAGTTCTTTCGAAGAAACCATGGCCTTCCAATCCTGCATATAAATCTTCGAAATGATTGAATGAATCCTTCCGTTGAGAGACTGGATACAAGTTCCAAATGTATTGCCCTATATACTGCACATGTAAAAAGTACAACCCAAACTTTGGATCTTTGCTTTACGAAAAGAGGGCCAAAAAGATCAGCTCCAACAACTTCAAAAACTTTGGAATCTCTGACTCGATCTAGAGGTAGGTGGATTGGAGGTGTAGTATATGGTTTTGCAGAGTATCTTTTGCATCTGTAACACTTAGACAATTGACTTCTAATGCTGCGTCTAGAAGAAATTAGCCAATATTTTTCTCTTAATGGATCCAACTGTTTGAAGTCCAGCATGACAATTCTTTAAATGACATTCTTGAATCAGACAATTCACTACATGATGTTTCGATGGTAATAAAATTGGATATCTGAAAGAAAACTCGTCATCTCGCTCTAATATCTTTGTTTTTACTCTTAACAAACCTTCTTGATCTTTCATAACCTTTAATCCTTTTATTGCATCAGTAGTATTACCAAAACTTTCAGATTGTATTATTGACCAGAGCGACCTTTCCGTATCTTCTTTTTCTTCAATTGACAATTCTGATGGAAAACATATATTTCTGTTTCTGCACTTCATTATGAATCTCTTCACCCAACAAACGACATTAATAAATCTACCAAATTTTGAAATTCTACTATATATCATAAATTCATGTGAATTAGAACATAAAAGAGTAGGTACTGAAGTTTTCTTCTTTTCCATCATTACTAATTCTTCGTTGGGGCTTGTTTCTGAATGTGGCCAATTTTCTTCTGATAACTTCAACCATTCTGGTCCCTCCCACCATCTCATCTTCAGCAGCTGTTTAGGACTACATCCGCGAGAAGGTAGATCAGCAGGGTTGAGATGACCAGGTACGAAGTTCCATTGTTGAGATTCGGAAAATTTACAAATTTCTCTAACTCTATTGCCTACAAACGTTCCCCATTGATCATTTCTTCGAATCCAAGCGAAAACAGTCGAAGAGTCGGTCCAATACTTTACTGGTATGGAAATACAATTAAAGGCTTTCAAGACAAAGTTAGTCATGATTTCTGTAGATTTTGAAATAAAATTTTCTAGTTCAGGCACATTGTCCACTGAAGTATCTTCAGTTATCTTCTGAGAGTTATCTATATAGTATGATTTCATAATCTTCTCAGCTATCTGTTTGTTTTCTTTATCAACATTAATCAAATGATATCTTATAACTGCACCTAGCAAAAATGGGCTACAAGTTGCTCCAAAAACTACTCTATTGTGTTGATAAACTTGAAATTCGTCAGGACTCTTCCACCATAAAAATCGCAAGAAATGCCGATCTGATTCTTTGACTTCAATTTGAAGAAATGCTCTTCTTATATCGGCTACTACCCCAATAGCTTTCTCACGAAATCTTATTAACACTGCAGGAATTTGTTCGATGAGGTTTGGTCCTTTGAAGAGGCAATCATTTAAAGAAGGAGACCTCCCCACCTTACACGATGCATCGAAAACTGGTCGAACACTTGTAGTAAGACTATCTGGTTTGATGACGGGATGATGAGGTAAAAAATGTCCTGGAATCTTGAGTGTTTCATCTGGTACTTTACTGATAACGCCTTCTTCTTCCCATTCACAAAAAACTTTAGCATATTGTTCAAACATTTTCATTGATTTTAATTTCTTTGTTGAATTTATCAATCTTCGTTCCGCTATGTGTCTATCTGAGGGAATCTCACGTTTGACGTTAATCCAAGGAAGACCTACAATATAGCGACCTTCTATATTTCTATCAACTTCTTTTATAAAATTATCATGAGCGAGTTCTTCTTCTTCTGCTTTAGACAAAGTTTGACAGGGATCTGTTATACCAATTGTCTCTAACTTCCATAATTCTGGAATCTTCATATCTTTTAAAGCTAGGTTCGTGATAAACATATTTCCATAATTTAGGCAAGACTGTGATGTACTTTCTAAACGACCACAAAGTGTCCATCCAAACTTTGTCTCTATTGCTGTAAGACCGCTCTTTAACTGTTTTACTCGACCTGTAAGAAGTTGTCCGTAGTAATCGCTTCCAATCAAAATTTCAATTTTTGGACTTCCTGCTCCTAAATCTGTGATCCATAGTTTATTTTGTTTAAGCTCTTTAATTACTGATTCTTTTGGTATCCGAGGAATATAGTTACAAATTATATCTTGATCCAAAAGTTCTAAGACTTCTTTCGTTTGTTTCTGTCTATCAGAAGAACTTAACTCAACTTGGAATTTATTGTGAGATTTAGCTTCTGTTTGCGTACCACCAAACAAAGTGTGTACAATAGCTTCAGAAGAAATGGGATGTAAACCTAACTCTTCAGCTGTACCTTTTAAAATATAGCTCTTTTGCGACCCACAATCAAGTAACGCTCGTACTTTCTTTGTTATTCGACCTTTAATAACTATTTCTAAAGTCATAAGGGCTACTTCAGCAGAACACTGCTTACTTGCTATGGTGCTTTGAATAACTTCTGGGGTCTTAACTGTATTTTCTGGTTCTTTACACATTGAAATTTCAGGGCGTAATAACTCGGTATGGGGTTTAGAACAAACGTGGCAACGAATAAAAACTTTGCAAACTTTAGCGTGGTGACCAAAACGAAGACATTTTAAACAGCAATTTTTATTCTTAATTTTGGCCTTCCGTTCATTAAAGGAAAGAGATCTAGCCCTAACACAGTCCTTGCTTTCATGAGATTTACTGCAAAATAAACAAAGGCGTTCTTTTGCGCTAAATAGCCCTGCCGCAGTAGGTATTTTACTTTCTGCTTTTCTTAACTTTTCTTTAGGTTTGTCTTTAAAGCCCAGCTCTATAAAACTCGATTTGGCTAATTTGAATCTTTCCTCGTTTGCAACTTCTTGTTTCAGAAATTCCATCAAACTTACTATATTTGCTTTTGTTGACAATGCATTATTATTACTAACAGTGTTTGATGTGATTGAAATATTATATCGCTGCCATGCTTTTAATACATCTTCCGATAAGCTAGATTCTATCATGGGATAGAGCCACGCCGAATTGCTTTCTAAACTTAAACCCATTGATTCTAACGATCTTAAATATGCCTCGACTTTCGTGAATAAATCTGATAAGGGAAGTTTATCTTTGCCGTGCGCCTGTACATTAGCTACAATCAATTTTAGGAATTCTCTAACGTACACTTCTATTAGTAAATCTTTATTTCCAAAACGCTCTTGAAATGCCTCGACAGCTTTGGGGTAATTAACTGCGGTCATTGGATAGCTCTCTAACAAGCGCCTGGCACTGGTTCCAGGTTCTACCGATTGGATAAGATACTGAAATTTGTCACTATTATCCAAATCTATGTCTTCATGAATTTTCTGAAACTGAGACCAAAATGAAAGATAATTTATTAACTGCGAATCGAATGGCTTAATATTTAGTTTAGGTAATTTATAATGCTTTGATTTGGAATAACCGTGATCTGTGCTTTTTTCACTATCATCTTGATTACGTTTATTTGTACCCAATGCTTCGCTAACTTTACGCTTAATGGTAATAAATTGATCTGAATAACTTTCATTTTCCACTACTTCATTTTCAATAGCCTCTTCATCGCATTTATCATCATCTAACATGAGTTCAATTATAGCTTCATCAATAGCTTTAATTTCATGAATCAAATTTTCTAATTTACTAAAACCGTCTAAAATTTTGTCCTTATCTAATGACTCGCTGTTAATTTCTTCATTCAAAACATTTAAAGTTCTGGTAAATGACGAACGTAGTGGTGTACGCTTTTTCTTTAGCTTATTCATCTTAGAAAAATTAAGTAGTAATGCACAGCTTATGAAAACACTATACGCTATAAAAACAATTCAATATCTCAACAGTATTATTCAAATGTCCGTGCTCGGGGCGCCAGATTTGTTCTGTAAACAATCAAAACTTATTTGGGTTCAAAAATCTTCTAAATATTCTTGAATTTTCTTTTTAAAAATTTTATTACATACTTAGAATTATAGAATAAAGAAATATTGAATTCAAATTATTTACATACTATGTACAAAATGTATAATATGTACAAAATATAAATGCTTTTACCTTGATAATTTTTGATCATCATACTAAAAACTGGAAAGATGATCCTTTATGCATTTCTGCGTGCCTTTTCATAAAATTAACATAATTCTTCAATAAAACTCAAGACACGCACGACAAACAAAAAATATAAACATTCTCTCTCAAAAATTCTTTTACATTCCATCAAAAATTGATGCCAACTTTTTTATCTAAACTTTTAACTCCTCTCGTAAGATAAAAAATATAAAAGCAAAGCAGACGAAAAAACAGCTTCGCTTCCATAGCAACGAGTCGCGTCTTATAAATAAATTAAATATCACAATAACAAATTTGCAAAAGATTTTCTGTGAATAAACGGATATATTAATTTATGAATTCCTAACATAAACATGAGAAAAATCGACATACAAAATCTTCATTTGACGTCTCCTTCCCCGGGCACATGCCGCTCTGCCTCCACCCCCTTCCCCAGTTTCGACCTTGCAACCTCTATATTGTTTTAATAGTTTCAAAATGTGTCCAGCTTAAGTTTAAACTTCTTTCTTTGTTCCACAGTTTATTTATTTATTTATTTTTATTGATGCACTTAGCAGAAGGATCACGTTCCAACGTACGAAATTGCAAAGAGCGACGTCTAATTTAGTTTAAAACTCTGGCGGACGATTGGAAACGTGAGAAAATAAGGAAATCTATTCCGTGGATTTAAAGGTGTTTTTCTCGTAGAATGCTAATTTGAAAATTTATATAAATTTTTGATAATTGAAAAATAATTTGAATTTGTCCGAATGTCATTCGGAACACGTTCCACGTTTAGGTACCAAGTTTTCCACCTTTATGTGTTTTTATGTCTTCTGTTAAATACAGGGGAAAAAAATTAAATAAACCTAGGAAGTTTTTAAGCTTTTATAACCTGTAGAATTTTAATAGTTCTATTTTTACTTTGGTCTTTTGGAAAACAAGAAAACAAACTCTAAAATTGTAATGTATTTAAAAGCTAGTAAAAAATAAAAATGTCCATTTTTTTAAGTAACAAATTCTTTAATTTTCTTTTTTAGCAAAAATTAAATTATCTTGAACAGTTATATTTAAATTTATGAAAATTCAACAGCTACGCAGTTATTATTATTATTTTTTTATGATATAATAATTGCCCGCATTTTACAATTCTGACACTTTTAATAATCAAGTTATTCGAAATTCCAATTCTCCAAAATTTGTATGTTTAGCAAAATGAGTAAAATGTAATACTCGTAACAAAACAACGAAAAAATTAGTGTCTCATAAAATTTCATGCATAGCTATTAACCTCATAATTTATTTTTCAGTTTAAATATTCTTCATCACTAGCCTCAAGTATTTTTGAGATCGAAATAGCAATTTTAACGAAGTCTACTAAAATTTTTGATAAAGGGATTTGTCAGTTTGGTATTCTAATGATCTTAACCTCTTCAGACCTGAGGTACACAAATGTGTACCTCCACTCTTTTCCTTATAACAACTAAACTGTTCGAATTTTTTGCTTTTTTAATTTCTATACTAATAAAAGAACAAAACGCTCTGTCTGTCTGTTTGTGTGTGTGTCTGTGTGTCTGCGATGGCTAGCAAAATCTACAGCACGTACAAAGCTCAAGATTTTTTTGAGAGTAGCCCAATGTCTCTCCTGGTGCACCTGAAGCTCAGAATTTCAAAATTCTATTTATTAACTGAGTAATTAATTAAATTCCAAAGCTCACTCTCATAAAAAATCGCCTTTTTTCGCTTTTTTCCATTTCATTTTCTTATGGTTGATTGGTTGCATAAAATTTTCGCAGAAATAATTAAAAAAGCTGGGACAGACCTTTAAAATTCATAGACTGGCAAAATGTCAGTTTAAATGAGGATTTTTTTTTAATCACAGCTGCTGTACACCATGGAGAAAAAGATAGGTGGAGGCGAAGTAAAGCGAAAAAAGGATTGCAACACGGAGTAAGAAGTGTCTTACTTCGTGGTTTGCAATATTAAACCATTTATCGCTGAAATTTTAATGTCCCAAACAAAAGCACGAGGAAGGAATTTTGTATTAATAAAACGAATTGAAAGAAACGAATTACAGCTGAAGCATATTTTACGAAGAAATAGTAATTTTTTAAAATGGTTTTTTTCTATTATATTATTTAGGTTAAAGTTAGGTTAAAGTTAAATTGCATTTATGTTATGATTAGAATAAGGATATGTTACAATAAAGTGAATACATTTAGGCTAGGTTACATTTCTGTTATATTTAATTTACGGTAGGGTACTGTTAAGTCGCTGTTAGGTTACAGACAGGTTCTGGTTACGGTATAAAAGTTTAAGGTTAGGAATTTATACACAGAGTGAACCTATACGCAAGATTTGATTAAAAATAACACTTACTTTTGTTAAATAGCTCTGAAATTATAGTACTATATACCAACCTTTTAGCTACCATCGTGTATCGATTTCATTCATGGTATAGTCGGATTTAAGAGTGATATAATTAGTTTGAAATTCAAAATATTTCACTTGGGATTTGTATGTGAAAATAATAATTAGTTACGTGACTTAACAGTGATTTTTACGGGTAAATATCAACTTTTTTACACGAAAATCATGCAATCGTTGGATACATATTCCCTCCCGCGTTTTTCATTGCTCATTTTGAGTATTTTTAGAGCTTAATATTAGTTGTTTTTAAAACCGATTTTTCACACAGTTAGTGGCTACGTATTTCAGACAAAGCATTTCTGCATGTAACGAGTTAATGATAAAATCATACAAATTTCAAGTTCGTTTAATATTGTTAATACGGACCCGGGCAACGCCGGGCGGATCAGCTAGTACTTCTATATAGCTGAATGTTTTTTGCTTTAAAACAAAACCAATGAATGTTAGCACTGATGATTATTACCTCATAAAATAAATATTATTTTCATCCGAGTTTCGAAAATACCTTCAAGACATTGTGGCCGAGAAAGTGAGAAATATTCATGATTATTTAACTTAAATGTTTTACAATAAAAATTTTTAAGGATTTGCTGATCATTTATTTGTTTAAAGACCTTAATTTTGTTATTGCGTAAATTTATATTACTGGTAGTTATACGGATGTTTTAAGGGGATTAGTACTTTTATATCCATATTTGAAAAACTAAATTACCAGTCCCCTAAAGTACTGATTTCATAAAAATGATTATTTCTGTCATCTATGGTGTCATTTCGATTTTACAAAAGCAAAAAAATGTATATTTGTAGAGTTACTTTATGCTCAGGTCTGAAGAGGTTAATTTCCCATTTAATGGTATGGGCTATAAATACCACTTTTCCAAATAGAAAAAGTGTAAAAAAAATAGCAATGTTGAAAATGTATAAAGTGATAATAATTACCCCTCCTGACCCTACTAATATTGAGTTTATATTTCAAGAATTCGGGAACAGTTTCTATATAGCTTTAATTGTTTCAAAACATATCTAGATTAAATTTAAACTTCTTTCCTTTTTCACGATCTATTTATTTATTTTTATTAATACACTTAGCAGAAGGATCACGTTCCAACGTACGAAATTGCAAAGAGCGACCGACTTCTAATTTAGTCTAAAACTCTGGCAGCCGAATGCGTGCGATTGGAAACGTGAGAAAATAAGAAAAAAAAAATCTATTCCATGGATTTAAAGATGTTTTTCTCGAAGAATGCTAATTTGAAAATTTCCGTTCATTCGGAACAGGTTCCAGATTTAGTTCCACAAGTTTTTCACTGTTATGGGGTTTTATGTCTTTTTCTGAACTCAGAAGAAAATTAAATAAACATAAGACAAAGTTTTTATTTAAGCTTTTATAACCTGTAGAATTTTAATAGTTGTGTTTTTAGTTTGGTTTTTAGAAAACAAGAAAATAAAACTCTAAAATAGTAATGTATTAAACGTCTCCTAAAAACTAAAAATCTCCATTAGTAATGAATTTTTTAATTTTCTTTTTTAATAAAAGTTAAATTATTTTGAATAATTACGTTTAAATTTTGAAAGTTTAAGCACAGTTAAGCGCAGTTTTTTTATTATATAATGATCTAAATTGTATGCATTTTACTTATCTATCATACGTAGTATAGGGTAAGTCTTGCAATCGTTTTGAAAATCGAAAATTTTTTTTGGCCGATTTACACGTTTCAGGTACTAGAGATTCAGAAAAACATATTTTTAGAAAAAAAATTTGCCATCCGTCCGTCTGTGTGTCTGTCTGTAACCGCTCTACCTCCCGAACAAATTGAGATAGAGACTTGAAATTTTGTATGTACTTAGTGTGTAAGAATGGAACGAAGCCTATTTAATACCAGAAACCTCGATTATCCGGAACTATTTTTTTCGGACTCTCGAAAATTTCATTCTGATAAAATGTATATAAAAAATTTTGAATTTTTTTATTTTAAGGAGTGGATATAAAAGGCAATAAAATAACACAAATTTTGCATAAAGAACGAGGTCGATCAGATTATTAGTTGCTGAGATACATGTAATACTGTTTTTCACATTCTTTGATTTTTCATGATCCTGTATTTCATTCAAATTTCAATTCAAAGATACGGTTTGATTGGAAATGAGTCGCTTCATCCGACGCAGTAAATTGCTAGTTAACATGATTATTATTTTTGGAGTTATAAGGATGTTTCTTTTACGCAATCCGGTATTACTTGAGTATTTTGTCGTTTTACATAATTTGTCGAAATTGGCTCATCAGCAATTCATTAATAAATCATTACTATGTATATTAAAACTATTTAAATATGCGTTAAAATTTTATTTTGGAATTGCAATGCATTTTATAAATAAGTTACACATGTTTTATTTTCATATTTTATGTTAGGCATATGTATGATGGGTAAGTATTACGGTGGCCTCCAACGACTAGTTTTAAATTCTGATATGTTACTAATTCTAGTTATCCGAAATTCTAAATATTCAAAATTTGTATGTTTAGGAAAAGTGAGTAAAATGTAATATTCCAAACAACAATAACGAAAAAAAAAAAAAAAAAAAAAAAAGGATTAATGGCTTATAAAATTTCACCCATAAATATTAACACCATATTGCAGTTTTCATTTTAGACATTCCTTATCATTAATCTGAAGCATTTTTGAGATCCAAATAGCACTTTGAACAAAGTCTACTAAAATTTTTCATAAACGGATTTGTCAATTTGTTTAATAGTCTTAATTATCCCAACAAATTTATGTAGGCAAGTATAAAGAAGAAATGTAATGGTCATAAATTCCCCACTATTGGTCTTAATTACCCTAAACTTTTGTTATTGTGAGTTTTTTATGTTATAATTATAATCATTCTTTTAACTTCAGCAAAAGGAGGGCTATGAGAGTTAAAAGTTTTAAGAGGTGTCCTTAACGGGTCAAACTTATTTCATATGTGCTAAATACCACTTTTCTAAATAGTCAAAAAGTAAAAAATAATAACAATGCTGAAAATGTATAAAGCGGTCTTAATTACCCTTCCTCACTTTTTTAATATTGAGTTTATATTACAAGAGTTCGAGAACAGCCGCTGTTATAGTTTTAATTGTTTCAAAATACATCTAGATTAAATTTAAACTTCTTTTCTTGTTCCGCAATTTATTATTTTATTTTTATTGATGCACTTAGCAGAAGGATCACGTTACAACGTACGAAATTGCAAAGAGCGACGTCTAATTTAGTCTAAAAACTCGGGCGGCTGAATGCGGGCGATTGGAAACGTGAGAAAATAATAAAATCTATTCCTGTGGATTTAAAGGTGTTTTTCTCGAAGAATGCTAATTTGAAAATTTCCGTTCATTCGGAACACGTTCCACATTTAGTTACCAAGCTTTTCACTGTTATGTGTTTTTATGTCTTCTTCTAAATTCAAGAAAATATTAAATAAACATAGGACAAAGCTTTCATTTAAGCTTTTATAATCTGTAGAATTTTAATAGTTGTACTTTTAGTTTGGTCTTTAGAAAACAAGAAAACTAAACTCTAAAATGGTAATGCATTAAATGTCTTATAAAAACTAAAAATTTCCATTTTTTTTTTAAGTAATGAATTTTTTATTTTATTTATTTATTTATTTATTTATTTATTTATTTATTGCTAGCAAAAATTAAATTACTTTGAACTGTTGCGTTTATGAAAATGCATCAGTTAAGCACAGTTTTTTTAAAATGATATAATAATTATAATCGTACGCATTTTTTAAATTTTGATAGGTTAAATATTCTAGTTATCTGAAATTCCAATTATCCAAAGCAAAAGCATTATTAAAGCAAAATGTACAATAAAATTTACTGGTGAGATTAATCAAGAATTCTGAGCACCTTGTGCTTTGTTTATACGTACAGTGGCGGTCAAAAGTTTTCGGCCAGCAAAAATTTTTCAGTTAATTTGTAAATATACCCATATGAAGAGGAATCTCAAAGTGATATTAATACATTTTATTGATACAATAGTTAGGAACTTACTTATAGAAGAACATGTAAATATCAATAAATTTAACTGACAAAATTAAGTATAAAGGAAAACGCATGTTCTCAAAAGTTTCCGGCCACCTCCACAAGTTTGTAAAAAAGTGGTATTGTAATAGAAAATTACAGTGATCAACAACATTTACAATTAGTATTTTATCGTATTTCTATTTTATTAGCTTTAGTAATAAGTACTGCGGCGCAGCAACGTGACATTCATACAATCAACGGTTTAAGATCGTCTATGGTACGTTTTTCCCACATTTTTCGTAATTTTGGCGAAATTTCGGCTGAGTTGGAATATTTATAGTTTCGCAGACTTTTGTCAACTTCTTTTCAAAGATTTTCTATTGAATTCATGTTGGGCGCTTGGGCTGATCATTTCAAAAACGAAATTTTTTGTGCGAAAACCATTGCATATCGAGGTTTGCAAACATTATTTATGTAGTTATCATGTTAAGAAAAATAGTTGCGATCAATTTTTTTTTTCTAATAAGGCAGAAAATAGTCTTGCAAGATATCCTTATACATTGTATCATTCACCTGGCTGTGGATTTCAAATAACGGACGGACACGTTTTGAAGAAAATACTCCCCACGGCATAACTTGTCCTCCGCCATGCTTCATTGTAGGAATAACATAGGTCGAATCATATCTTTTGTTGTTAGGTCATCGAACGTTGTGTCTGCCATCACTTCCAAAACTGTTTCGAATTCGATTGATGGAAAAATAGAACTTTTTTCAGTTTTCAATTGACCAGACTTTGTGTTTTTTTGGAAAACGCCAGTCGGGTACATTTGTATTTTTTTTTTTTTTTTTTTAACTTTGAAAGATTTCTAACACCGACTCTTTAATAAAGTTATGCATTATGTCAGCATGTTGATACGGTATACGGAATGATTTCATCAATATTTTCATTCCGTAAATCGCAGTATATTGCAGCGGAATTTTTATGCGGATTATCAATTGTTTTTCGCCTGATAATTCTGTCCACAGAAATAGTAATATTCCGGGATCCCCCGGACCTCCGAAAGTCCTGAAGGTCACGGCCATCTTTATATAATCGATTTTACCGATCTATAACTTTGCAGCAATATCTCGAGAAGATTGGCCTTTTAGCGTCAAACTAATCTAATCACTCATTTATGAGCAATAATTGTTGAACTTTTCAATTTTGAATTCAGAATATGCTATACACGTTGATTCATTCATAACCACAACCAAAAAACAGTTTACCGAAAGAAAAATACTAAAGAATGATAAGTGGCCGGAAACTTTTGCACACGCGAACTTCGAATTTTATCCCTTTGCATGAAGCATCTTCAGTATCCAATAAAAATGATCACGTGGTCAGGGGTCATTCACATATTCCTAAGTTTTGAAGCAATTGTGCTTCTTCTTTGCTGAAAACTTTTGGTAAATAAGTCGAAGAAACTCACTGGCCGGAAACTTTTGACCGCCACTGTATATCGATCGGTCGTCCCCAAAGCGTTAAGTGAAACTCTGTTATACTTGACTAGCTTTCATCTAGTCTACGTAATCATTGTAAATTCTTCTACATTTACATCAACAAATAAAACCTTGATTTTTTTTTTTTTTTTTTTTTTTTTTTTTTTCAAGCATTTCATATTTTTAAGGTTTTTGTATGCTTTATAACAGTTTACATAAAAATAAAAATAATAAAAAATACAAATATAGATATGAATTTACAACTCCTTTCACCATCAAGATAATTTTCTTCTTGTGAAGTTATTTTATCAACTGTTGATGTGTTTATAATATCTCTTTTTTGTGTCAATGACTTTTTAACGTATTTTGATTTACGCATGTCTGACCTAGATAATTGTTTACATTTATCACCTTCGAGTGTCTAGGCTGCATATACGAGAGAGAGTAATCTTACACAATGATTAGATAATCTTTGTAGCTTTTGTACTTTGACACCCTAAATCTCGATTTTATTTTTACACCCCGTTGAGTTGTAAAATATCTTGATAGTTTTGTTTATTCTTTTTGAATTCGTTATCTCATGAGTTGATGCTCTTTTTGAGCTGTCTGAAGTATTTAAAATTGCCTGCTTTAAGAAAATTGTGGAATTATTTTTTCTTATAACATTTCTTTTTATTGTTTATTTTAACACTAGAACGCCCGGAAAGATTCATTCGACTCCAACCATATGATTGAATTTCAATTGGAACCAGAAAAATTTTGTTGTAATAATTTAAATTTAGTCCATGCAGATTTACGTTAAATGTATCAATCAAATATTTTTAAATAAAAATTCTGGTGAGAGATATTATTATCAAACTTCAGTAAAATTTCCGGGGTTTCTAGTGTTACGTTATCGAATGGACAGTATTCCTGTGACGTAACATAAGGTAAAATAGCGATTTTTATAGCCTCAAACCAGAAGAAAAGATAGGATTTTTTTTTTTTTTTTTTTTTTCTAAATACATGGCAACAAAAGTAAAACCATTTATATTCTGTTAAATGTAAACGAAGATTTCTGAAATCACCTGCATGCAATAAGAACGATAGACAATGTTCCTGTGACGTCACATAAAATAAAATGGCGATTTTTATAGCCTCGAATCGAAAGGAAGAATACGGTCCATATTAGTGATTGTTATATTGTATATTTTATGAAGAAAATTTCCTTCCAAGATATGCTCGGATTTAACAAGAACGGAAGACAATTATGATATAGTCGAATGTAATTCCAATGTAAGAATATTTATATTCAATCCTAACTAATGAGTTTAGAATTTACTATCAAACAATGTAATATATATATATATATATATATTGTACTCAAAAATCTTGTTTAACTTCTTAACTGGTTTGCCCGAACGGTGTTCGGGCTATACGAATTTGCTTATTGCATCATTTAAAGCTTTTGCCACCACTATTATTTTAAAGAAAATTTTCATACAATTGAAAGGCGGAAATGTTTAGACTTAGTTTTACGAATGTTTTAATTAAAAAATAGTGGTGTGAATCCGCTATTTTCATTTTATTGAACGGAAAAGTGTTAACCAGTTAAGGGGTTAACGTTTTCGTTTTATTAATACTAACTACTAATCGATTAATTTATAATTTACGCTTAGTCCTATGATAAAAATTCAGTGTATCGAAATTATAGATCATTTTCATCGATCTAATTAACAGTTGTCTCAACTTCTTTTCAGTGTGTGTGTGGGGGGGGGGGGGGAGGGAGGGACAGGGGCTAAAAATATACTTTATATATTTTTTACTTTTTAATATATATCTTTGGTAATGAAGGTATAATTTAAAAACTAATGCACCAAGTGAATTTCTTTCACGGCTTGGGTTTAAGGGTTAAAAGTATTTATAACGCATTTTTTTTTTTTTTTTAACATTGTGCACTTTTGCCGAAGTTGCTGTAAAAAGAATGGACTTGAGTGAGAACTTCTGATGGAAAAGTGACCCAATCTCACATAGGAAAATCCAGAGAACCTTGCATTCACCCTCCTAAACATTATTGTCTCTACAATGTGTAGACGATAATGGCCTAAACCACATTGTATTCGAATCTGCTAATATCCCATCAATAAGCCTCTCTGTTTATAAACAGCCATGCTTTCTAGTGGGAAAAAGGGGCGGTTATATCTTTAGGAGAAATGTCGTAACACGAATTTTAATTTTACTTCTTGATATATCATATAGCAGAATCAGTCATCGTGAAATTACTATTTACATATGGGCATTTCCATACGAACTTGTTTATCTGTTACACAACTGAAAATCGCTAATGCTTGTTGGCCACCCTTATTTTCCAAAAGTTTGCTTCGCCTTATTCAACTGACGATATATCTTCGATAAACTAAGTCGCATTTTCACGCTTTAAAATACTGGTATTTAAAAAATCATAGTACGTAACAGACAAACAAGTTCGCATGGAAATGCCCATATGTCACAGACACAATATGATCAAAATGTGACTTCCTAAATGTGGATCTAAATGTGGCTACGATCTAAATGTGGTTAGATCAAGGACTAGCATTAGGGGTTTCACTGTGAAGCCAAATTGATTGTTTGTTTTTGGCGAGTTGCCTGCAGGACCACATTTAAGTCACATTCTTTACGATCGAGGAATAATTAAAATCATTAGTTAAAAGATAGTTTTTCTCCTATTTTTACCCCCTTAATATCAGTTTTAACTTGTGAGTAAATGAGAAATATATTCAAACGATCTGGTTAGGGCTAATTATATACTCGTACTGTTATTACTATTTTAGTAACGAATATAAAGAAATTATAAAGAAATTATAAAGAAATTATATATAATTATTAAGAAACACGGATATGACCCAATTATGCATTAAACCACGGTAAATTAACTTTTGTTTCGAGATCTGTGAAATAAATATCTTTTAAAAAGCTATCATGTCTAACAACTTTGTTGAAATAGTGTGAGTAATTTAAGCATCACAAATATAGTAGCTTATAAAGTGTTAATGTCTTGTCAAAGCGATTAAAATGAAACCCGAGGAAATGCAGAAACGTAAAATGATTAATTGAGGAAATAGTACCTTAAATGCTACTCTGAGTTCCCGACTTTTAAAAATAACCATAATTCTCACATGCTTTGGCAAACATTACCGCTTTTTTGGCCTTGATTTGCCATTTAATTTCCTTGCAATTTGTGCCACTAGGTTAGTTGGCTACCTTGCTCTTGTGCACACAATGCGAGGGTGGAACGCCAAGTTTTGACGAACGCGATTGTTAAGAAGACTGTCGAGAAAATAATTGAGAGTTTTCTCAATGCATTTTTTAAAGAATCGTCAATTTCGTCAATCGCTCGAGGAATAAACCACCAATTTCATTAATTAATTATGGAATAAATCACGAATATGTCAAACAATCAGAAAAAAATCATAAATTCGGCCAAACGATCGCTACAAAATAGCGAATTTTATCGAACGATCTCAGGAAAAATTTTGGCAAGAAATCTGGAAAGAAAACATGAAGTCTTTAAACTTCTTTTCCACATAAGAATTAAAAAAAAATCATTCATGATTTTCTACCCAAAATTACACAACGAGTTTTCCAATGTTGGGCCTCCCTTCATTCACAAGGTGAATGAATGTCATAATTTTTGCTAAATTTATTTTAGGACAATTTAAAGCCCCTCCCCCGCCCCCCCCCCAATAAAATAAAATAAAATAAAACCTCTTCATATTTCTTGAAAAAATATATAGTTCAATATTCATGTTAAATGCTTATCGTTAAAACAAATTTGTGCTTTTAAATAAAAAAAATATGAAAATTAAAATGTAACATCAAATAAAATTACTTGTAAACATTTTAATAGTAATTTTTGCTTATACACATATTTTTCGCCAATCTAACTAAACAATAAAATTCATCACTGCATCAATAAATAATTCATCAATAAATATATTGATGGGTTACACCAATTGTTTTATGGTGGAGTATTTAGGCTTAATAGTCATTTCTGTCTAAGAAGAGATTTTTTTAAAAAGAAAAAATTAAATTTGAAGCAATTTTCTACAGCGTAAATTCGGTATCGAGCTCTACTTCTGATTAAAAAATTTTAGGCTCAAATATGAAATTGTAAGGCTCAAACGTGACGTTCGATATCGAAGGACTGCTCAAACAAGTTCGGACTTCTAAGGGAAATAAAACCGAAATATTTCTGATAAGAACATGTAGTTTGGTCTAAATTGCGTCGTTGTCTCTCGTTTTATTCAATAAACAACATTGAAAATCTTAATTTATTGAAAACCGATATTGGGATTTCGATATTAATTTATTATAAGCTTGATTTATTTTATTCGTCGTAAACAAACTGTGTAGGGATAGTTTAAAAAATTTTTAGAATACTATCTTTTTCGAGAGAAGTTCTATTTATTTTGATTTTCTTTAACCGTCTGATGTTACGCTTCTTCCTTTTTCTGGAGATAAGCATTCTAAAAAACTTTTCTGTAATATATTTAAAAGAAATCTTATTCCTTAAAACTAAAAGATTTGATTCTTGTTTTTCAAACTGTTTTTATTTTACAACTGATCGTCTGCTACAAGTGTTTTTTTCGTTTTCATTCGTTGTCATGGTGATGTAGTTTCAAGTCTTCAAGAACTCGTGCTGTTTTCCTTTTCTGTCACCTACAGAAGAATGTTTTTTGGCATGTACGTTGATGCTTACTTCTTTTGTGCCATTTTCCGTAAATTTCTAGCAAACTAATTATAATTTAATCAAAAGCTATTCTGTCTTAGACTGCATTAGTTATTATGTAAAAATTGCATTAATTATATTAATTTGTTTTGAAAATAAATAAATAAATAGCATCCATTTTTGCTAAGATCAGTTGTGAGAGGTTTAGATATTAATTATAAAGTTTAAAATTAGTACGTAAAAATAAATTGTGTAATACATTTTAAAGTAAATCTTATTACTTTAAAAAAAATCTGATTCTTTTTTTTCTATCCTTTGTTTTACTTTACTCTCGTCTTCAATATTTTCTTTTCTTGATTCGTTGACATGGCGATACATTTTCCCAAGAATTCTTGTTGATTTCATTTTTTGGTCACTTACAGCATAATGTTTTTTAGCACATACCGTGATAGATGGTTACTTTAGTGTCATTTTCTGTAGTTTCAGTTTTGGAGTAAAGTAATTAAAAGAGAATCATGAATATATTGTTAAAAACTTTTGGTATATATATAGATTTTACTTGAAAGAATGAATTTATTGTTTTTATGAATTTTTTTTATTTTGAAAAAAGTAGCACACTCTCCATTAATCAACTTTTTTGTATTTTAAATATTTTTTTTCTGTCATTAAAGTATTCTCTTCATTAATTGATTTTTTCATATATTATGTGTAATATTTGGTTATTTCAGAACGCTTTGATATGTTTATAAGGAGCTAAATTTTGTCACTTTAGGCCTAATGTCGATAAAATTGGATTCAAGAAACATATTTTTACTATGAATTGAATCTGCAAGCTTCCCTGATGATGCTGTATAAGTTATTAATAGTTTCTTATTATACATTTCTAGTTTCCAGTGTACATTTTTTGGTTCATTTTTAGAATTCAGCTAACTTGGTCATACATTTGTGATTTCATTTTAGTTATATGTATTGTTTCGCTATGCACACTTTCTTCCTCTTCTTCTTCTTTTTTTTCTTTTCTTCTTCTTTCTTTTTTCTTTTGTTTTTTTATGAACATTCTTCCTCATCTTGTTTTTTTTTTTTTTTCTTTCTTTAAAAAAGAAAAAAATTCCAAGTTGCATTATGCATTTGAGGAATTTTTATATTGGTACTTGATAAAAATCTAATTTTTTTTTTTTTTTCATTTTAATTTCGTAGCTAATATTTTCTTTTCCTTCTTATTCTATTTATTTCTGTATTTTATTTTTCGTTATTTTTATTATAAGTGGCCTTTTTTAATTCCCTACTCATCTAAAAAAGTTTTTGTTTCAATAAATAAATACAAAAAACAATTAAAAATATGAGCTTGAAAACAGCATTTATTGGTAATTGCTATGATAAATATGTTGGTTCGCTTTCGGTAACCATAAACTTTGTTAGGAATAGTTTTCAAGAGTGTGTTTATTCCAGTCCAAACTGCTTATCGTCTGATTTATTTTTGCTTTGAAACGCATCAATCTGGCAAATTCTCTTATTTAGAAACTACATAGTGTGCTTACTCGCCGATTTTTTGATAAATGCTGAATATATTTCAAAAAATATAGTCAAATATAGGCGTTTTGAACCAAATTTTACGAAGCGGGAGATCTGGGAACGAAAAAAGGGGTAATACTATGAAAATAATTATTTATAAATCAAATTTTAATTAATTGAGCGAAAAATTGGATCATACGGCCTCTTATACAAATATCTCTTCAAAAATTACCTCAGCATGTTCCATGCATCTTTTTTTAAAAATAAATTCTGGAAATGTCACGGAAAATTTAGAGCTGTTGAGAGATGAAAAAATATTTTTTCGAATACATTCTTAAAAGCTTGTTTCAGAATCAGGGCCTGATTAATGCACGGGCCTCCGGGGCCTCGGCCCTGGGCCCACCAATTTCAGGGGCCCACAAATTATGTGGCTGATTTTTTTTCCTTGATGAAATATTTTTAAAACACAATTTTTATGATTTTGAATAAGTCGAGTTTTGAAAAAAACAACCTCATTTATTCTGCAGCATAAACTGAGGATCTTAGATGTTTGTGAATTGTACAAATGCTTATTTGAGAAAGTGGATGGTAGTTTATTTTCTTAATTATTCTTGTAAGTTATTTTTTTTTAATTTGAAACTTTCACTCAAACAACTTAATCAACTTATCAAATAAACCTACTTTTTTTTTTTAAATATCGCCGGGAATGGGGAGGTAGGGGGGCCCAACTTTTTACAGGCCCTGGGCCCAATTTGAGCTTGATCGGGCTCTGTTCAGAATGTTAACATTTTAGCTAGAAACTATATTTGTTTAAATTGTGTTTCGTTTGGTATGTTCGTGCTTTTGGGGAAGATTTTTACAGTTCTCCAAAAAAATTTTTTTTTTTTTGAAAAGATAGTCTGAATTCTGTTTCGAAAAACTTTCTTTATAAATTTAAAAGAAATCTTATTCCTTAAAACTAAAGTATTTTGTTCTTATTCTTCTATGTTGTATTTTACTATCGTCTCTTGTGCAACAAATGGCTTTTTTCTAGATTCGTTATTCGTTGTTATGGTGATGCAATTTCCCTTTTCGAGTATTTCTCGTTGTTTTCCATCTCTGTCACCTACAGCAGAATGCTTTTTTGCAATTCTCAGTGATAGATGTTTATTTTTGTGCCATTTTCTGTGCTTTCTGTTTGCAATTTTGGAACGACGTATTTGAAACAGTATTAAAATGATATAAAAGAAACATTTGTTAATGTCTATTTTACGTTAGATTGAAATAACATGTATGTTTTTAAGCGTGTTCGTAATTATATAAATGTGGGTTGGCGTCAGCGTCTAGGGATAATGAATAGTCACTCTCAGTCATTTGTTAAAACAAACACATTTAATTAAAAAAAAAAAAAAAAACCCCGCACACATACAATTTAAAAAAGATAGAGTAACTACAAGATTGTATACACATGACACGCGCCTTCTGCATGTCGTTCAGAACAGCAAACATTTTAAAGAGCATAAAAAGTGTTGCATCCTCACATAACACAGCCGAAAAACCAATTGCCCGCTTTTTCTGTTACGTCACATGACGTCTTCTCTCCCCGACCGTTGCCAGATACATCAGAGTATAAATTGAAACAATAAAAATAAGTTACAGTTATAGTTAAATTACGTACAACAATGATAAAGAAATAATAATGACATTTCCCACATAAATACGTAGAACCTATAATCGTTGTTCCATCAGTCCGCATATAACAGAGCAAAAACTACCCAACCGAATCATTTGAAATTTTAAATATATTATTGTTGCATATTTTTGTCGAGTCATTTCAAATTTTATGAAAATCGGATGCAGAGTTTAATGATAGGGACAATCAGAAGTATTCCGTTAAATTACGGCTTTTACAATTCCCTACCCATCTAAAAACAGTTTTGATTTAAAAAAAAAAAAAAAAAAAAAAAAAAAAAAGATTGAAAAAAAGTATTTATTGGGAATCAATATGATAAATATGTTGGTCGCTTTCGATAAACATAAATTTTGTTAGGAATAGTTTTTGAAGGTGTATTCCAATCCAAACAGCTTATTTTTTTATTTATTTTTTGCTGTCAAATGCTCCAATCTCACAAATTCTCTTATTTATAAACTACATAATGTGCCGTGCTAGCGGAATTTTCAATAAATGCAGAATATATTGCAAAAAAGGTAGTCAAATGTAGGCGTTTTGAAACAAATTTTCCGAAGCGGGAGATCTGGGAACAAAATAATAATAATAAAGTGATCATATAGAGAAAATAATTGTTTATAAATAAAATTCTAATGAATTGAGCGAAAAATTGAGCCACACAGCTTTTTTATAAATTTCTTCAAAAATCATCTCAGCAAGTTTCATGTTTCTACTTTCAAAGATGAATCTGAAAAATATCACGGATAATTTAGACCTGTTGAGGGTGGAAAAAATATTTTTTTCGAATACAACCTTAAAAGCTTGTTTGAAAATGTTA
Source organism: Maratus speculifer (assembly GCA_964019185.1). Classification (NCBI taxonomy): domain Eukaryota; kingdom Metazoa; phylum Arthropoda; class Arachnida; order Araneae; family Salticidae; genus Maratus; species Maratus speculifer. Next base: position 71,542,283 of record OZ025303.1, read on the forward strand.
ACTTTTTAGAAAGAAACTATGTTTGTCTAATTTTTTTTTTCATTTGGTATTTTCGTGTTTTTTGCAAAGATTTTTAATGTTTTTCCAAAATTTTGTTTTGAAAAAAGTAGTCTGAATTCTGTTTCGAAAAACTTTCTTTATAAATTTAAAAGAAATCTTATTCCTTAAAACTAAAGTGTTTTATTCTTATTTTTCTACCTTGTAATTTACTATTGTCTCTTGTGCAACAAATGCCTTTTTTCTAGATTCGTTATTCGTTGTCATGGTGATGCAATTTCCTTTTTTCGAATAATTTTCGTTGCTTTCCATCTCTGTCGCCTACAGCAGAATGTTTTGTGGAATTCACAATGATAGATGTTTCTTTTTGTGTCATATTCTGTGCTTTCTGTTACATGCAGTTTTTGGAATGAAATAAATGAAACATAATCAAAATGATACATAAGAAACATTTGTTTTTGTCTATTTTACATTAGATTTAATTAATGTGCAGGGTTGGGGAATTTTTCAAAAATCTTACCAGCCAAGGATTTATTTCACCAGCCAGCAAGATGCAACACACATGCAATTGAAAATAGTTATGACAAAATCGCACGCTATTACAGACGAAATTACAATTACTACAATGCATTTTCATAATTCTTTCTTTCTATAATATTAAGAAATATAGACAACAGAGATAAGCTTAATATAAGATAGAACTTAGTACCCTATTAACACTGTAATAATTTGGAAAGTTAAAATATCTAGATTATAAAAGTGTCTCTAATAATGTCTCTATCGGCTTATAGTTTTTCAAAAAATAAAAATGCACTCGCCTTGCCAGAAAATCCACTCGCCACTGGCGAGCAAAATGATGTATTTCCCCACCCCTGTTAATGTGTATGTTTTTTACGCATGTGCTAACATATTTTTTCAGAAATATCCATCGCTATTTTTACACCATATGCTGCATAATAATTCATTCGAAATTAAGAACTTTAAATAAACATTTTCTTTATAAATTTAAACAAAATTTTATTCCTTAAAACTAAAGTATTTTACACTTATTTTTCTATCTCGTATTTTACTATTGTCTGTTGTGCAACAAATGCCTTTTATCTAGATTCGTTATTCGTTGCCTGGTGATGCAATTTTTACTTTTTCGAATAATTTTCGTTGCTTTCCATCTCTGTCACCCACGACAAAATGTTTTTTGGAATTCACAATAATGGATGTTTCTTTTTGTGTCATTTTCTCTACTTTTCTGTTGTTTGCAGTTTTTGGAATGACATAATTGAAACAGGATCAAAATGATACATCAGCAACATTTGTTTATATCTATTTTACATTAGATTAAACTAATGTGTGGTTTTTATGCGTGTGCTGACATATTTTGTCAGAAAATCTATCGCTATTTTTACATCATACTCAATAATAATTCATTGGAAATTAAGAACTCTAAAAAAATACTATGGTTGCTTGCTTACTTACATCATGAAATTTGATTTATGCTGTTTTCACGCATTTGTCAATTTTATAAGAATAAGTAATTTTTTGTTCCAACACGGAAAGAACTGTTTTGTTGAAACAACTAAATTTTGTTTAGTATTGCTCCTACTAGAATTTTTTCTTCAAATGACCAAATTTTAAGCAAATTTTTGTTAAATTAAGAAAATCATTTGGTTAATCCAACTACAATTTGGGTATTCTAACCAAAATATTTCGTTGGAGCTATAGTAATCAAATTTTAGTTGTTTTAACAAAACAGTTCTTTCTGTGAACCCCACACCAAAATATTGTATATAAATTTTATTAATCCAATTAATTGGTATATTAGTTATCTATTTCAAGCTCTTCATAAGCCTTTTTTTTTTATCGGTAATCCTAGTACTAATGTTTACCTTTGGATACAGGAAAATACAATTATAAAACCTGGGAGTCAACTTCTAAAATCGGGTTTTAGGTGTTTTCCACCAAGATAGGATTTGGCAGATCGATTGCCTTTTAATTTGCGAATTGAGATATAACTAAATCTGGAATTTCAGTTGTGACTCAATGAGGTGATTTTCTCTGCTGCCTGTAGACAGTCTTTAAAACTGTATAACGATCGATGCTTCTTATGGTTGCTAGAATTGTTTTTATTTAAATTCAGAAATTTCGAATTCATACTGAAAATTTCTTATAGTAACTTTGCTTAAGGACAGGTATTACGCGATCATAGATAAAAAAAAAATTCTCTTTTGGAATTTCCGGTATGTGAATTTTGAAATATCTGAATAATAATAGTAATAATAATAATAATAATAATAATAATAACTGACAACCCAGGCGCTTGTCTGGTGTTGATTGCATCATATAATATAAAAATTGCCAAAAAGCATGTGGTTTTATTTATATACCCTTGCTGTTTAATTTTGAAAAGCTATTATTGAATACATAAAAGTCGACTTATTTTAAAATTAATTGTTGATATGTTTTCTGGTTAGATATTAACTGTATCATTTAAAATAAAGTTCTTTAGCACTGTAATATTTTTTTAATGAAATGTAATAATAATAATTGAAAAAAAAAAAAAAAAAAAAAAAAAAAGCGAAAAGGTCAATATTTTCAAAGAGCTTTGGCAATTGTCTAAAAGAAACAGAATTCTGCCATGTATAAAAATATACATTAAAACTAAATTTTCTCATAATCGTAAATTTGAGATGTTAACGTAGCAATAAACGTTTATAAATTTTGCTAAGCATTTTAAATAAATTGAAAGAAATAGTATTTTTTTCTGCCGTTTACAACAAATAATGTTGGAGGAAAAAGGAAAAATAAATAACTTATTGAAAACTGCTACAAGAAGTATAATTTTGATTTACTGTACTCTTAACTCTTTGATTTGATAAAAATAAACCGGCTAAAATTAGTTTTTAAAAAATATTATTTTAAGACACATAATTTTTTAGAAGATTAGATTATCCGTTTTGAGAAAAACTCCAAACGTTTGGTTCAAAGAATTTTTCACTCCCCAAGTTCTTTTCCTGGCGATAAGCAGTTTCGAAAAAGTTTTGTGAAGTAAATTTAAAAGAAATCTCCCCCCTCCCCTTCTCTTTCTCTTTTATTTTTATTTTATTTTATTTTATTTTTTAACTAAAAAGATTTGATTTTTTTTAAACTAAAAGACTTGATTTTTTTTAAACTATAAGATTTGATTCTTTTTTTTTTTTCAATCTTCGTATTTTACTGTCTCACATGCGAATTTTTTTTTCTTGATTCGTTGTCATGGCGATGAAGTTTTTCTTTATCAAGCTCTGTTGTTGTTTTCCAATTCTTTTCTGCCATGTACAGCGAATGTTATTCAGCATGTACAGTGACGAATGGCTTCTTTTGTGCCATTTTCAGCATTTTCTGAAGCAATATTAGTTTTTTTTTGATTTGTTGTCATGGCAATGAAGTTTTCCTTTATCAAGTGCTGATGTTGTTTTCCACTTCTGTTCTGCCATGTACAGCGAATGTTACCTAGCATGTACATGTACAGTGATGAATGGCTTTTTTTGTGCCATTTTCAGTATTTTCGAAAGCAACATTACTAAGTTAAATTAATTGAATTAGAGTCAACATAGGCTATCGAAAATATTTATTTATCAGATCTATTTTATCTCGATAGCATTCTGTAGGTTACATAAATTTGATTTATTTTGGAAATATTAACGTCCTTTTTCTTCTTCTTCTTCTTTTTTTTTTTTTTTCTCTTTTTGTGCCATTTTCAGTATTTTCTGAAGCAATATTACTAAGATAAATTAACTGAATTAGAATCAATACATACTATCAAAAATATTTATCTATCAGATCTATTTTATTTTCAGACAGCATTTAGCTGGTTACATAAAATTGATTTATTTTAAAAGTATTAACGTCTTTTTTTTTCTTTTCTTATTTTTAATCTAAAAGATTTTATTTTATTTTATTTTATTTATTTATTTTTTTTTTTTTTTTTTGCTCAAATTTTGTGTTTTACTGTTTTCTTAACTGCGGGAAAAAAAAAAAAAAAAAAAAAAAAATCTTGATTTGCTGTCATGGTAATGCAGTTTTCCTTTTATCAAGTCCTGACGTTGTTTTCCTCTCCTATCCTGCCATATACAGCAAATGTTACTCGGCATGTACAGTGATGTATGGCTTCATTTGTGCCATTTTCAGGATTTTCTGATGCAATATTGCTAAGAAGATAAATTAATTGAATTAGAATCAATATATTTTATCGAAAATACTTGTTTATCAGATATATCTATTTTATCTGCAAACAGCATTTAACTAATTACATAAAACAGATTTATTTTGAAAATATTACTACCCACCCCCACCCTCACCCCTTTTTTTTAACTGAAAGATTTTTTTTTTTTTTTTTTTTAATTTTCGTATTTTATTATTGTTTTGTCTGCAGAAAATATTTTTTTTATTTTCTTGATTCGTTGTCATGGAAATAAAGTTTTATTTTATAAAATCCTGACGTGGTTTTCCACTTCTGTTCTGCCATGTACAGCGAAAGTTACTCAGCATGTACAGTGATGAATGGCTTCTTTTGTGCCATTTTCAGTACTTTCTGAAGCAATATTACTAATAAAATAAATTAATTGAATTAGAGTCAATATATACTACCGAAAATATTTGTTTATCCGATCTATTTTATCTCCAGACAGCATTTAACTGGCTGCACAAAATCAATTTATTTTTAAAATATTAACGTCCTTTTTTTTCGTTGTTTGGTTTATTTGTTTAAAACGTTTTAAGGTAGATTTTGTATGAATACTACCTATTGCGGTCGCTCCTATGTTGGAGTTTCTGTAAAATTTTTGCAGAAAAAAAAAAAAAAAAATCCATAAAAACCTTATAATTTCGTAATTAAAATAGATATCGAATCAGGCTAAAGTTTATATTACTTCCAAAAAAAAAAAAAAAAAAAAAAAAAAGGCCAATAGTTTATGCATGACAAGATTTTGATAAAATTAAACATGGACTCAAGAGGCGAAAAAAAAATAAGGTTTTTGGGAGGAAAAAAATCCTGTTTCGGTCAATTCTCAAAATATCAAATCCAATTAAATTTATTACAAATTTTCTTTCTGTTAACTAAAACTTTCGTACTTACAAGTTTTTAATAGGAGCTACTCTTATTGAAAGAAAGAAAGAAAGAAAGAAAAAAAAAAGGTCTACTTTGTCAATTATTAAGATATGAAATCCGATTAAAATTATTGTACACTGTATTGTACTGTATCTTCACAATAATATCTGCAATTTTTATGCTGACAAGTTTTTGATAGGACCAATTCTTATAGCAAAAATGAATTAAGCGAAAATAGTAGCTGAAGAAAAAAAAAAATCTGAAATCCAAACTGCTTATATTTTTATTCATTTTTAAATCCATTTTTGCTGTTAAACGCTTTCAGTTGACAGGTTCTCTTATTTAGGAACTGTATAGTGTGCCGTATTGGCCGGCATTTTAATTACTATGACGTCACAAAAAATATATTTTATTACGTTTTTCAAATAGTAATTTAATACACGTAGAGGACTAGAAACTATTTTCAATCATATGATTAAGGCTCTTGTCAAATCCTAATTTACAGTTTTATGACATAAATTTTAATCCAGTTTTGTTCGGAAATGCACGAAACTGGCAGCAGTTGTTATTTAGATACTATGTGATAAAAAAAAAAAATTTGCTTTTTTTTTTTTTTTTTTTTGCTTTTAATGTAATATATTTTTAATTTCCGGACGAAAAGAAAAAGCCAATCGTAGAAGGGAGAAAAACGTCTTTTCACATGATCGAAATAGCTTTTGACTCGATGGGTAATTTATCAAAAACTTTCGATTCCAAACCGCTTCAATAGTCAGGTCTGCCAATTTTATACCTCTACGTTTAGAAATGTATATGACATTTTGTCAGAAAGTTTTGTGCTAGTTGAGCCATGAGCTTGAAAACAGCTTATTTTCGTCATATACCACCTTTATCATTTGAGTTGTTCATTTATTGTAGAATGATAGTTAGATTTATATTATCACTGAAACATAAATCTAGTAAATGAGTTTTGAATAATATACTAGCCTATCTTACTGATCCTTTTCCTAAATTTCAATTTTGTGCTAGTTAAGATTAAAATGATATAACATATCACATATGTCGAATCCTTTAATTCACCTTACTTATACATAAAACCAAAAAATAAAATACTTAGATTACTTAAAGGTGTTTTTTATTAATAAAACCTAGTACTTTCGAGCATGTCATGCTCATCATCAGGGTTAAAACAACGAAAAACACGTTTTTCGTTGTTTTAACCCTGATGATGAGCATGACATGCTCGAAAGTACTAGGTTTTATTAATAAAAAACACCTTTAAGTAATCTAAGTATTTTATTTTTTGGTTTTTTGTGCTAGTTACATAATTTTTTTAGGTTACATCCATACGATTCATATGCTAAAATGTTCTTCTCCTTTCCATTTGTCTCCATTCAAAATATTTTATCCACTGGGGTTTCAGATTTTGCTAGATCCCGTTTATCATGCAAAATACCCTTTTCATTCCGAATTTACGAAGATTTTGGCTCGGTATAGTTCTCCGAAATGCTGTCTGATAAAAGGAAAATGTTTCTTTCTTCGAAATTATACTCTGTATAAATTATAGCGGAAGTAGTCTTCTTTGCTTTTTACAATATTTGATTTTTTAAAAAATCTTTTCCTTTACTTTTTTTTACATGTATAATTTTCATACAGTTAAGCATCCACTGAAAATTATTTTTTAACACTTTAATGCCACGATGACTGTAACTGAAGTAAAAAAATTATTATATTTTAAGTAATTATTAAGAAAGTATAATCGTGTGATCAATAAATTTTAAATAAATTTTATGTAATTACTTAAGGGTGTTCTTAAATGTCTTGTGACAAGTTTTAATCCATTTTTGTTCGGAAATGCATGAAACTAGCAGGTGTTGTTATTCAGAAACTATCAAATCGCACTCATTTTTCTGCTTTTGTGCAAACGCAATAGATATTTCAGAACAAGCCGTCAAAGATGATGTTTTGAATTGCATTTTCCGACGAAAGCAGATAAATCAGTCGACGAAAGGTAGAAAATCGCGTGATCACGTGATCAAAATAGCTTATAATTCGGTAGGTAATTTTATTATCATGAAATGAAAAATTGAGTTCGATTCGAAAGTGCTTACATAGCCAGGAATTCTAATTTTATATCTTTTTGTTAAAAAATGAATTTGTTAATGTGTCAAAACGTTTTTTGCTTATTGAGCAGGGTAGTTGAGAACAACCTTAAAACAATATAGATAATCTTAGTTTTTTTTATATCATATTTTAGACTATCAGTCATCGGTGAAAGACACAGTCTAAACGAAAAGTTCAGTATTAGTCACCGGTGACTGTCGGGGCACTTAAGACGCCACACTAGTCACTAGAAAAAGACCCGGATGATGATGTTAAGTTTTTGGGGGCGTTCTTTTCAAATATCTCGCTCAAATTTTTAATATTTTTACATTTTTTTTTTTTTTTTTTTTTTTTCCCATAGGATAGCTGAGGACGACCGATCCACTACCAGGCTAGTTTTTACTTTTTCAATTTTGGTTATATTCTTTTTATATTATGACAGTTTCAGTTTAAAAACCGGTTCAAACTGGTTCTGTAAGTTAAAGCATTAAAAAAAAAAAAAAAAAAAAAAAAAAAAAAAAAAAAAAAAAAAAAATTCTGGAATCAAAATTGAAAAAGTAAAAACTATCTCGGTTGTGGATCGTCTTCAGCTATCCTATGGAAAAAACATTATGTACAAATATTAAAATTTGAGCGAGATATTTGAAAATAACGCCCCCATAGACTTAACATTATCATCCGGGTATTTTTCAGTGATTAGTGTGGTGGCTTAACGTGTTAATATGACAGTCATGAAAAAAAAAAAAAAAAAAAAGTAAACACTCCCAACTAACTATGCAAATAATTATTAATAGAAGAAAGTCACTGGTACAAACGATTAGAAATGAATTCTACTTGTAAGTGATGTACCTAAAATTTGCTTAGGGGACCATTTACGAATCAAAACACACCAAATTTTGTTTTATTGCAATGACAACACTCAATTTCAACAGTATATTTTAAATCTTCAGATCAAAGTATCCCTAGAAATGAAATTTTAAGTCGTTTGGCTGATAGGTTTTTGCATTACAGTGAAACCTATCTAAAGTGACCACTTTCGGGGCAGGCTAAAATGACCACTATACCGAGGTGGTCACTTTATGAAGTGCCCTTCAAAATGGCACATTAAAATGTTGTGATCTCAAAAAATTAAATATAAATAAGGAAAAATGCACTATATTAAGTAATGAACTGATTAACTAACAATAATAACTGAATCACTAATTAAAAATAAACTACATAGAAAATATTTTTTTAAACACAGTATTTCTTTTGAATATAGCTGAAATTTTGTAGTGGTTGATTTAAATAATACATAATTACAAGGTACTCTGTAATTTATATGCATTTTTATTATCATTGTAATTGCATTATGATAACGTTTCTATGACTGACAATAATAAACTTTTCAGTAAAAATCATCTTAGACAAGTGCAAATATCATTATAATAAAGGACAATGTTCACTTTATACATTAAGCAAATAGTAACTATAGGAGATAAATTCCCGTACTTTTTCAAAGTATCAAAATAAAATTTCTGAAAAAAAAATCACTTTATTATTTTAGTTTGAAAATTTTCGGCATGCAGAAAAATGGGTGGTCACATTTTACAGGTTCAAACAACATTGAGAATGATAGGCTAATTGGTCACTTTACACAGGTGACACATTAGACAGGTGGTCACATTATCGGACAATTTTCATATTATTTTACATAAACATAAGTAAAAATTCCCAAAACAGGTTACTTTAGCCAGGTGGCCACTTTACCAAGGTGGTCACTTTAGCAGGTTCCACTGTATAATCTTTCAAATATTAGAGCTTCTAACAGTTAAATTTGATTTAAACATTTATTTTATTTTATTCTATAATCAAGCGATTCGTATATCTTTTCCCTTTTCTGCTGCTTAATGGTTAACATGTTTCCATGGAAATAAGTTTTATTGATAGATACACTTTTTTTTAAAATCTTCTACTTTTGTGTAAGTAATGCTGGTTGCTGTTATAAGTTTTCTTCAACGCTTAAATATTGTCATTTTGTTAATATATATATATATATATATTATTTAAATATCAAGCTGGACTATTTCTTTAGTGGTTGTTTTTATTTACTACAAGCTGGTCTGTGCTACCGAGAGAATTCAGATCTTTATTTATTTGAACAAGTAAAATAAATGTAAGTCTAAGCTATCTTTATTATTGTTCGTAATGGGTTAGAGATTATTAATTCTTACCTTTTCATTTTTGTACTAATATCTCCTGCTATTATAATCCTAATTTGATAATTTTTTGTGTGGTAATAATACTAAAGAATGCAAATACAAATGCATTAAGTTTGTGATCTTAAAAATGAAATTAACATTCTAAAAATATATCATTTCTAACCTTAAACATTTTTTTGACATATTTATATTTATGTTTTCATGCATGCAAATTTTAAATTTAAAATTTTACTTCCAAGTATTTTTCAAATTAATATTAAAAATTACCAAACTAAGGATTTAATGTGTCATCTATCCTAGCATAATTTGGAATACTGCCAATTTTATTGACAAAAACTAAATTAGAATTATAAATAAGCCAAGTTTAATAAGTTTACATGGCCGTTTTGGACGAATTTTCAATTTTATATTTTCGTAAATCATGTTGATACGATAATTTTTTCTTCTGACATTCTTTTTTATTGAGACACACACGTATTTAATAATCCAATCTTGTATACATCTCTGAGGATTGTCAAAAATCTTCATCATGCCAATGATACTTTTTTACCGCCTTAGTGGAGGATTAATTAAAAATATGATTTTTCCACCCTCTTTTACAACTCCTATTCCCACAAAAAGTTTAATCCTTAAATAAATTACTGTATTTAATTAATAAAAACATATATTGTATTAACTGCATTAACATGTACTGAAAACCTGTTCTTGAAGTATTAAATAAATTGTTTGTCAAATTAAGTATTTTACTATTGATACATAATGGGTTAAGGCTCCCTGTTCATACTATTGAAGACACGCTAATGGGAAAGCTATTTTCTAATAACTCATTTGCATTTCGATTTTATTTATTTATTTATTTTTGTAATGGTCTGTCGAGGTCGATGTCCACATCGCCCCTTTTTTTCTTTTTCAATTTTGGCTGCAGATATTTTTTATAAAGTTAGTCTCACTTTCAAATCCGTTTCCGAAAATAAAAATGTTATTTAAAAAAAATATCTGCAACCAAAATCGAAAAAGTAAAAAACGAACTATGAGGAAAATAACCTCGGCTATCCGATGAAAAAAAAAAAAATAAAAATAAAAAAAATAAAAATAAAAATAAATAAAAAATTGGTTATTCTATCGACCAATTTCGCCAAATTATACAAATCGCCAAAATATTAGCCAAATTATTTTTCGTTTAAATGACGAAAAAATAAATAAATTAATATAATATTAATAAAAGTAAAGATAAAAAGACGAATTAAAATTCACCTGATGATGTAATAAACATGCATATCCTGCTTAATGTCAAGTGTATATGACATTTATGATCACCCATTTTTGGCATTTAATCCTGTAATTTGGCGGTCGAATTTTGGTCCACAGAATAACCAAATAGTACCAAAATAAATAAATTAATTAAATTAAAAATGTCGAAATGCAAACAAGTTATTAGAAAATAACCTACCCATTGGAATAACATTAGCTCGTGAGTGTCTTCGCTAGCTGGGAGAAGAGCCTTAAATATCTGTTTATAAACAAACTCAGTTTTCTCAATATTCTTATAAGAAAATTTTTCAAATTGATGTTTGGTTAAAACAATGCTTATCCTTTTTCATATTTCAATTTTGAGGCTTGTGTCTTTTATGTAATGTAAAATTTTATCTATAAAAGTCACACGAGTCATATATCATGAATTTTCTTCCTTTTTTTCTTTCCATTTGTCCCAATTCCAAATATTTTATCCGCAGGCGTTTCAGGTTTTGCAAAATTTCATTTTATCATGGAAAACTCTTTACTTTCGGAATTGATGAAGATTTTACTTGGAATATTTCTCCGAAATTTAAGCTGAGAAGACTGAAATATTGCTTTCAAAATTTTATTTTGAATACATTACAGTAGATATGGTTTCTGCTTTTGAAAATATTAGTCTTCTTCCTTCTTTTCTTGACTTTTCTTTCATATTTATCATTTTTTCTCAAATATCGATTAAAAGATATTTTGGTAAGGAATATCGGTTACCTATAATTGCTAAATATCCCAACAGTTTAGGGGAAATAAAAAAATTATAGTAGTGTCCAGAAATATGGGTTTTGTATTATTATACAGGATTTTTGGGTTAAGCTTTTATCGGGTCGGATAACACAATTTTTTTTTCCGATCCAAACCAACACAAACCCGGGGTTTCGAATACTTCATTTTTCAAACCTGTACTGATTGAAAAAATATCTTAATTTAAGAAAAAAAAAAATCATAAGAAAGTCAAACGGACATTTTTAGGGGTCAATGTCAGCTATAATAATAATAACAGTAAATTATGACTTCTGTAATAATAGCTATCAGACAATCAGTTAAGTATTGCTTTATTGGTGACTCTATTGGAAAATACAATAGTATCTCTCTCTTTTTTTTTTTTTTTTTTTTTTTTTTTTTTTTTTTTTTTTTTTTAACAATCTCTATTTTACGAATTTTTTCTACAGTAATTCGCAAATACCGAAAAATAGTCTCTATAAAAACTTTTTCTTATAGCTTTTTTTTTTTTTTTTTTTTTTTTTACTCAAAATTTTACAAAGTATTTTTGCAAGATTAATTTTGTCATCGAATATTAAAACTTTCGTTACTTTTTTACTGTTTAAAAATATTTTTTATTGCTATAAAATATAAATAAATAAATGAAAAATGAAGTAATGGTCTAAATTAGTAATGGGATTCATTCAGATTATAAGTTGTTATTAGTTAACGGCTTTTTGTCATTTCAAATCTTTCTCGACTCCTTAAGATATAATTCGAACAGAATACAAGCCTAATTATAATATAAGATAAAACGCAATATTTCACTTTAATTTTAAACATAAACATAATTTCTTCTATCCAAATTTAATCTGAAAGACTGCTACTTCGACTGTTTAGCTACACATTTAAAAAGGATATTGACGTATGAGAACAGAGTGACGTAATGAAATACATTCGACTGCAGATAATAACAATATATATCTTTTCTAATTAAATTTAATCCAAGAAATTGTTACTTCTACTGTCAACTCTAATATATATTGGCTCTCTAATTAGGAAAAAAAATTTAAAATATTCTTTGATCAAGAACTTGGAAAAGCTTGAAAGTACTAAGATATTTTAAATAAATTGTATATTTTTTAACTTTTAACACCTTTTTTTAATTATTCTTAGTCAACTTTTAAGGGTGTTCTTAAATCAAAAAGGACAACTTTGTGACATATGCTTTAATTTATTTTTGTTCGGAAATGCATGAAAATAGCAGGTGTTGTTATTCAGAAACTGTCTAATTGCACTCAATCTTCTATTTTTTTTTTTTAAAAACACAATAAATTTTTCATAACAAGCCTTCAAACTTGACGTTTTTGAGCACGTTTCCCGACGAAAGCAGAAAAACAGGAGAAAAACGGGTGATCACGTGGTCGAAATAGCTTACAACTCGATAGGTAATTTAATTATCATAAAATAGAAAATTAAGTTCGATTCGAAATCGCTTCCATAGTCAGGCATTCCAATTTTATATCTTTCTGTTAAAAAATGAGTTTGTAAATGTGTCAAAACATTTTCCGTTTGTTGAGCGGAGCAATTGAGAACACCCTTAAGTATAAAAAATTTATCTTTTAACCCTTTCAGGGAACGAGCTGCATGTACACGAGCCGCAAGAAAAGCATATGAATCCTCCTTTATCGGCACCAGTAAAGTTTTACTGTAAAATTTGCCTTGTACAAGCAGGGCATTTGCAGTTTCTCGATTTAATAAAGGCACAAATTTCTGTTTTTAAAAACCGGTGACAAAACATTAAAAATTTCGTAAAAAGCTCCCGTCGCGAAGGGGTTGGACTTTTTTAAGTTCATATAATATATTTTATGGAAACTTAATTATTATACCAAAGGAATTTTTGATAAAATTTTATTTTCTTTATGGAAATTCCTATTTGTATAATTAAGGTTATAACACTAAAATATTTATTATACTAATAATCACTTTTCCTGTCATTCTTTTTTTCACCCCCCCAGTCTCTCATATAGCCGAAAAATTCATGGGAGTATATCCTATTACATCTGTTTTATTTCAAGAAATCGATTTTTTATTCTTCACACGTTTTGTTTTTATTTCCCCGCTCCGTCTGATACAATGTTTCAAGAAAAAACATTTTCCCTGCCGCTAGCGTTCTCAGACTGCAAAAGTACTTTTACAGGTGGGTGGGTAATTGAATTCTGCAGCGATAGCTATCAGCCCAGCCTATCGATAAATTTGCCGTTTTATTGGCGACTTTATTGAAAAATTCTTAACGTAGTTTTTAATTCGTAAATGCTTTTAACAGACATGAAAGAAAATATGTGCAAAAGTAAATAGCAGTAATATTAGTTCATTTTTGATGAAACAATCCTTTGTTTGATTGGCGAAACCTATCTAGATAGCTTATTTTTTGATTTGTGATGTTAAGATAATTTTATGTATTTTTTATAGTTAAGCCACAATAGCATAATGATAATAGAAATTTCATTTGTATAAATTTAATACATTATCTTTGTACATCTGTTTAGTATATTCAGAGAGATAAGTCCGATTGATTTTTGAGGACAAGATTTTAGTCTGTATTAGTATGTACATTTACAGTTATGTGGGTAATTGAATTCTGAAGTGATAGCTGTAAGCCCATCCTATCGATAAATTTGCAGCTTTATTGGCGATTTCATTGAAAAATACTGAACATGTTTTTTTTTTTTTTTTTTTTTTTTTTTTAAATTCATAGATGCTTTTAAAAGATATGAAAGAAAATATGTGCGAAAAATAAATAAAGAATAATATTAGCTCATTTTTGTTGAAACAATTCTTTGTTTGATTGACGAAACCTATCTAGATAGCCTGTTTTTTGATTTGTGATGTTAAGGTAATTTAATCTATTTTTTTATAGCCAAGCCCCAATACCGTAATGATAACAGATATTTTATTTATATAAATTTAATACATTATTTCTGTACATCTGTTTAGTGTATTCAGAGATGAGCCCGACTGATTTTTGAGGATAAGATTCTAGTTTGTATCATGTGTTTTTTATCTATAAGAAACTATAGAAAGATAACATTGCCGTATTTTATGGAAGAAACGTCGCGTCGCAGCGAACTTGAGTTAATGAATCAGTGTAAGTTAGTGAGTAGTGAATGTACGTGAGTTAAGGGTGTTCTTAACTGATCCGCTCAACAAGCGAAAAACGTTTTGACACATTTACAAATTCATTTTTTAATAGAAAGTTATAAAATTTTAATGCCTAACTATGAAAGCGATTTCGAATTGAACTTATTTTTCCATTTTATGATAATTAAATTATTTATCGAGTTATAAGCTATTTCGAAGACGCAATCACCCGTTTTTCTCCTACTTTTCGACCGGTTTTTCTGCTTTCGTCGGAAAATGTGCTCAAAAGTGTCAACTTTGAAGGCTTGTTATGAAAAATCTATTGTGTTTTTAAAAAAAAAAAACAAAAGAATGAGTGCAATTAGACAGTTTCTGAATAACAACCCCTGCTATTTTCATGCATTTCCGAACAAAAATAAGTTAATGCATGTGTCACAAAGTTGCCCTTTTTGATTTAAGAACACCCTTAATGAATGAGTGAAGGTTAGTGAGTGAATTAATGAATTAAATGTTTAAATGAGTCATATTTTTCCTAAACAGATCTCTGTATATATGTATATTAATATCAGTGTATGAAAAGTCGAGTGTGATCACTTCAGATTTTTTTTTCGATATTATCTGATTAGCATGTAAATTGACATTACGTCACACTGGAGTTATAATATCAATTATATCTACCTTTTTATATTAGACCATTTTTCTTATAGTTTATCAATCTATTAATATTAATGCACACGTCTTCAATCACATGCTTTTCAGTAGAAATCGCAAAACTTTCTGCGCACATCTTACCTATATTATTCCGTTATTTGATCGATTTCTCCTATCGTATAACTTCTTTATATCTTCAGAGTTGTTTCAATGAATAATCTGAAAATTATAAATTCAACGAAACCCCCAAGTTTGAAATTTCACCTAGTTTTAGGATCAGCGCATAATAAGATATTCGATCGCGTTTACTTATATTCCATCCTCTGCTATTGGCGTCACCATGGAGACATATCCTAATCCATCAAAAACTATGGAACAGTGTAATGTACTGTGACAGCTCTCTTTCTTTTTTTTTGTTCCATTATATAGAAAAAGATCCTCAACTTTTATGACTAGTAAATCTTGTTTCATAAAGTAGTTTATGATAAACAAGATAGTTCAACATAGTGTGATAATTAAAATTGTTTTGACATGATAAATTATTGTTAACCTTAATTCCTTGGAAGTCAAAACAAATCGATGACTCCATCACAAAATAACGTTGTAAGATGCCTTTCGAGCAAATTAAAAGATTTTTATTGAGAATCAAAAAACAATAATCATATGCTATGTATACATTATTCTATTAAGGCTGTTCTCAATTGCTCTGCTCAATAAGAACAAAACATTTTGACACATTTACAAAATCATTTTTTAATGGAAATATGCAAAATTGGAAAGCCTGATTAAGGAAGCGATTTGGAATTGAACTGGATTTTCCATTTTTTGATGAATAGGACAGATGACAAGGGAAAGTAAATGTAATATATAGCGTTTAATTATGTTGAAAACGATTAAAAAAAAAAAGTACGTTCAACTATTTGCGATTCTAAGTCCATGCATAAATAATTTTCAAATTATCTAAATTTCAGATTAAAACTTGCATACTAAACAACTTTATGGACGTATTTTAAATTTAATTGATCATGGATGATAACATACTTCAAATTTTCAGTGTGAAAGTTATTTCAAAATTCATTATTTCTTTTTATCTTTTCGACTAAGAACTATCTTGATTTTGTCCAATGTATTAAACTTGATGATGGTATATTTTTCAAAATTAAAAGTATAGGATTGGGAGGGGTAATTTTGACCGTTTTATTCATTTTCAACATTTTTATTTTTATTTTTTTACTTTTTTTTTCTATTTGGAAAAGTGGTGTTTTTAGTACATAGGACATTTTAGTACTTTGACCCTTTGAGAATGCCTCTTAAATGTTTCAATTCTCTTCGCCCCCTACCTTTTATTATGTTAAAAGGGTGGTTTTAATTACTCCATCAAAAACTCATAATATCAAAAGTTTCGGGTAAAGACCACTTGTGGGGAAATTGCGACCAATATATTTCTTCTTTATACTGAATTAAGGGTGTATTTTGATTCAAACTGCTTATTTTCTGATTTATTTTTAAATTCAGTTTTGCTCTCAAATGCATCAAACTGGCCAATTATCTTCTTTAGAAAGTACACAAGGTGCCGTGATTGTCAATTCTTTAACAAATGCAGAAAATATTGAAAAAAAAAAAAAAAAAAAGAAAAGAAAAGAAATCAAAAACGGCATTTTGAACTAATTTTTCCGAAGTGAGAGATTTGTGAACGAAACAAAGTGTCATAATGAGAAGGTAATTGTTTACAAATCAAATTCTAATGAATTGAGCGTAGGAAGACATCACAAGGCACCTTATACGTCTCTTCAAAAATCCTCTCAGTAAGTTTTATGTTTCTAGCTTTAAAAATGTGTCTGAAACTGTATCGGAAAATTTCGAGCTGTTGAAGCTGGAAAAGCGTTTTTTCGAATACACCGTTAAAACAATTAGAACACTAAACTAACAAATCCATTTATCAAAAATTTTAGTAGACTTTGTTAAAATTACTATTTGGATCTCAAGAATGTTTCAAACTATTGATAAAGAATATCTAAAAAGAAAAATATATGATGAGGTTAATATTTCAGCTTAAAACAAATTTTTTTAATACACAGTTTTCTCCATTAAGGCGGTGGTCACTATGACTCCCTCGTCATAATTACCCCACCTGACCCTATAAAAGTTGTTTTAAATATTTCACTACTGTATTGAAGACCATTTAAATAATTGGTTAAAATAACGTGTAAAAATATTTAAATAAAGCATTGTAATTTGCTTTTCTGTTGTTCAAGTTTGATGTATTAAAAATGTTTAAAGCAATATGTGCAAGAAATTTTCTTTTAAAAAATAATTAAACTTAAAAAAAAAAAAAGGTTATGTTTCAGGCATTTTGGAACTGAAGTACAAACTAATAAGAATTAAATTTAATCTACTATGTACTTAAAACATTTTTGAAAAACTATTAAACTGTTAGAAAATATTATTTTTAAACTATATTAAAGTAGTTTAAATTAAATCCACTAAAGTACAAAAATATTTTTAAGAATCTTTAAACAACTATAAAGCATTTTTTTAAACTAATGTTTAAAGCTTTGAAAATAATTTAAATTTAGTGTGTACGCAAAAACATTTTTTAATATATCAAAATGCTACAAAGCATTTTTTTTTAAATTTATTTTAAAATACTAAGTAAATTAAAAAATAGTTATTCTAGACAAAACACAAAAAATAAACTACTATAAAACATTTTTATTTGTTTTAAAATCGATACTTTGAAACTCGTGTGTAAAATCCCCTATTTTTATTTCTTATCACAAAACCTTTGTTTATTCTGTCACATGGACAGTTTTAAAAATAATCATTTTTTATTTTTCCTTAGAACAGCGGGATTTATACTGTAATTGTTAAAAAAAAAAAAAAAAAAAAAAAAAAAAAAAAAAAAAAAAAAAAAACCTGTCTAACATTTTATTATTATTATTATTTATCTTCAAGAATGAAATGAAAGAATTTAATGAGTTATTTTTAAAGGACATAGATTGAGAATAGAGAAATAATGTATTGTCAGGTTTTAATCTTTTTTTAAAGTTCACTTTTTCGCAACCATATGTTGGCAACAACGTGTCCTTTTGTTTTAGTGCTGACTTGATTAAGATGGATGTGTATTTGTGTAGACATGCTGAAATACATTCGAAAAAACAATGTGTATGTTTGACGTAAGATATTGTAGTGATTAAAATATAGCGATAGTCACATATCCAATTTTGCCTACACACAAATTACCCTAGAATTGTTATTTATTTTTAAACAAATGTAAATGCCCTTTTAATTTATTTGGTGGGAGAAAAAAAAATATATATATATATATATCTACGTAAGCAAGTTTATTTTGATGCTTCATTTAAGGCGTATTGCTGTATGTGGTATAAAAAAGGATTCGCCAACCTTTTATGGTTATGAGTAAGGTTGTCAAGTCCAAAATCTAAAAAAGTTGAACAGAGAGAGTCCCTTATAGACAGTCTGTTATACCATTATAGGGCAAGTAAAGGTACAGATTCACTGTCACTAGTCACCACGATGCGACTAAATTTTTTGACTTTGCGACTAATTTTCGGTGTCTAAGTTGCTACTCTTTGGCGAATTTTCAGTTTCTCTCTCTCTCTCTTTTTTTTTCTCTCTTTTTTTTTTTTTTTTTTTTTTTTTTTTGCGATCATTTGATGAAAATTTTGTTTTTTTCGCAATCCTCTGATGACGAGAATTCCATGTTTTTAGCTATCCTAAGACGAAAATCGCGCTTTTTTTCTCTCTTTTTTATCGATTCTCTAACCAAAATTGCATTTTTTTTTTTTCACGATCATTTGACGAAAATCAACGTTTTTGAACGATTCTTTGACGAAAGTCGCGACGTTTTTTGCGATCCTGTAATAAAATTAGCTTTTCTTCAGCGACCTTTTAACAAAATTCTCGTTGTTTCTCCCTTGTTTCCCGTTGTTCCTTATTTTTTTTTTAGAAATGAAGCCATAGTGGCGGCTGGAATATTTGGGTTTAGAAGCCACTGACTCCTTAAAAATTTTGGGAAATCTGAAACTATAAGGGCAAAGCATACACGCTCCTGAGAATACACGCACAGAAATATTTTGAATTCAAGTTATAAAAATAAATTAATTAATAAATGAGCTACTGTATATAATCGCGTATAAGTCGAGTGGTTTTTGACAATTTTCGGTAAGCAAATTGAGTAAGAGTTGACGGGGGTTATACGTAAAAATTGCCTTATACGTGAGACAATTGAAAAAAGCAAAAACAAACACTTTGAATATTACAAATTTCTGGATTTTGATGTATATGAATAATAAAATTATACATAATACAAATTATACATTACATTACAAATACAATTACAAATACATTATACAAATAATAACAATTTATCATTAAAAAACATCGGAATAGTTTGCTTTTGTTTACTTACTTCGTTTTCGCATTTGAAAATAAAATCTTTGATTTGATTTTGTGCGAAGTTGAAATAAAAAGTTAGGAGGATCGGCACATACGCGGGTTTTTGATTTTTTGCCGAGTTTGCATTCGAAAATTAGAGGATTGACTTACACTCGAGTAGACTTATGCGTGAGTGTATGCGCTAGTTTTATCAATAACGGTTAAATAGTTATCTTTTATTTCAACCTTATACTAAACTGAAAAGTGACAACTTATGAAACGAAATATTTTACCAATCAAAAACGAAACCTAAGGAACTAGTATCTATCAACTCTAATTTCACAGCTAGCGAAAATGGAGACATTAACGTCGTAAAAAGCTGTGACGTTTCATTGAATTTGGTAAAAAAGTTTTATATTTCAGTCTTGCTGTGCAACACTGTTATTATTTTAGTAACTGCGTAAAACAATTATTACATCTTTAATAATATTTAGCTCAAAATGCTGGAAATTAAACTTGACCTCTGCTTCTTCTTTAAAAAATAATGTTTAACATTTATCTGAAGAAATTCTAGCAATAAATTAATAACTACCATAAAATAATTTTTGCAACAAAATTACAATTAGCGTCATCCAAACTTTCTTAAATAAAATTTTGATTGAGCTTAAGTTGCAATTTCTGATAGATAGATTCTTATTCTGATATATAAATCCGCGCTCTATATTTGTTACACATTTTTTACACAAGATTGTCAGTTGATACTGTATCTAGCAAAATTTATTACTTTTTCGCACATTTCGAGAAACATTATATCTGCAAACAATCACTTATTATTCGAAAGTTTTCTTCTTATTTTTCTTATTCGTTTTTCTTATTATTTCCATATACAGTGCAACCTCGATTATTGTTTTTGCTTTTTCATTTGACTCATATATAATTCGAGCCCTTCCTAATTAGTCGAGGGAGATTAATACACTCAATTAAACTTTAACGATTACGGCATCTGGTCTGATATTTGAATTAGCTCAACATAATTAATCGAAGATTATATGGGAAACTGCAGTAAACGCTGTATGCGTAATTATTAACACAATTATTCAATTGGTAAATAAATCATAATTGTTATAAAATCCCTAGTGGGATGAAAAATGTACGATCCAGAATTTTTTTCATTTTTTTTTTTCACTCACAGGCATTAAGGGCAGGGCCAATTATTATGATTTATTTACCAATTGAGTAATTGTGTTAAAAAAATCAATCTAATATTTATTTATTTATTTATTTGAAGCAAGTTTTTCAAATATCTTAAAATATAAAGTTATTCACTGTAGTGTGAAACCATAAACGTTTAACCAGGCCGTTATTACCGCATGGGCAAATCGAGACATTGCCCATGGGCCCCAGACCTTAAGGGGCCCCCAAATCTATACATTAAATTATAAAACATTTACTTTCTTTTTCCAATTCCAATTCTTCCATAAGCTGAAGTTATTAAATTCATCTTAAAATAATATAATAAATTTCTAAAGTTATATAAAAGAGTTTTGTTCTCTACAGAGGGAAAAAAGTGTACTTTTATTATTTAAGATATTTAATTAGAATTTACGGAGCTAAGACTTTTCTTCTATTTATTTATATCCAATGTGCGAAAATATGGTTATGCATTACGCATACGCATATGATGTACCATCAATTCTATTTGAATAATGTTGCAATGATTCGAAAGGGGCCCCCTAATTTATCTTTGCCCAGGGCCCCAATTAGTCATAATCGGGCCCTGCGTTTAACCCAACTCGACTGGAGCCTATTACAAAATTTTTAATGTTTGTCACCGGTTTTCAAAAACAGGAATTTGTGCCTTGTTAAATCGAGAAAATGCTCCGATTAAATAAGGCAAATTTTACAATAAAATTTGACTAGTGGAGATAAACAAGGATTCTTAAGCCTTTTTGCGGCACGTATGCTTGTCGCTCGTCCCCAATTGGTTAAAGCGCATAATGATTCATGCTTGGAGCATTTTTTTGAAGAGCATATTGCCAAATCATAATCCATTATTCTTATTCGCAATGTTTTGGACCATTTTAATTTTTCACAACTTCGTGTCTATTTTTCTAATTGTTTGTCGTATCCCGCTTTACTTAATCAACGGGTTGTAGTGAAATTACTCTTTTTCCTAATTATACCTCCCGCATTCTTTCATCTATTCTACATATATCATTTCCATTGACTCATATTCGTCTAAAATTATAAATGTTTAAAGCGCATAATGATTTCATGTTGTGAGCATTTTTTGAAAAAGTATTTGGCAAATCGTAATCCATTATTCTCATTCGCAATGTTTTGGACCATTTTAATTTTTCACAACTTCGTGTCTACTTTTTCTAATTGTTTGTCGTATTCAAATTCACTTAATCAACGGGTTGTAGTGAAATTACTCTTTTTCCTATTCCTACCTCCCGCATTCTGTCATCTATACTAACATACATCATTTCCATTGACTCATCCTCGTCCAAAAGTGATTAATGCAAAAGCAGCTTAATTGTTCTTTGCAACTGAACTTTCTCTCCTTTATTTAACTCGTGCCAGAAGAGAGTGTTGCTTCACCACTTACCTCAATTCTGCAATAACCATACTCGTCGCTAAACTGTCACACCATTACCACACACACCATCATTCGATTCTCGAAATAGAACCGTGTTTCAGTAGTAAAAATTCTATTCAGTTTTGTGCATGGCACATTGACCCCAAACTTTAAACGGCCTTGGATTCGTAGAATCTGTGGCTGGCAAGCAGCAATTCTCTGTTTTTTTTTTTTTTTTTTTTTTGCGACAGTTTTTACATCAAGGTCTTGGCAACACTATAGTTCAGTCACGAGCCACCAATTTCTCTTCCTCACCAAAAAATAAGTCAAGAGATATGGAAGACTGAGAATAGAAGCCGCTTGTGGGCAACAACACACCTGTTAAAGTTAGTTTCGGTTCGCTGTTTTGTTTCTTAATTAAGATGCACAGTTTTTTTTTTTACTTGTATGCATTTACAACAATGAATTTGCAAAGTCTTCAATGGTTTTGGGTCGGTGGGGGGGTTTGATTAATGATGAGGGATGATGTTACTGTACCTAGCGGAATGCGATTATGTTTTATCAGATTGTCGTGATTTTTGGCAACTCGCCCCAGGTTATACTGAAAATAGTTGCTGATAAATTAAATGACACTGCTGGCATCTCATTTAAATGTCAGAGTTCAAGACAGTCTCGTATGCACTTAAAGTGCAACATTGTAATTGCATAATTGTTTTATTATTGATTGAAGGACGGCTTTCTTTGAGTCAATTAATTGGAAATTTTTAACTTTATCGACTTTTT
The DNA here is from genome assembly GCA_964019185.1 of Maratus speculifer. Classification (NCBI taxonomy): domain Eukaryota; kingdom Metazoa; phylum Arthropoda; class Arachnida; order Araneae; family Salticidae; genus Maratus; species Maratus speculifer. The sequence continues at coordinate 71,565,210 of OZ025303.1, forward strand.
TAAGCTTGTTGTATAGATTTTAAAAGGACAATAAAATGTTTAGTCGGTCTTTGTATAGTTGTGACAAGGATATATTGAGATAGTATTATATAAAAGTTTGTCGACTAAATTCTTATATGAACAGGACTTCTAATCAGGTGCACCGTCAAGCACAACTAACTAAAGAAAAAATATGATTGATTCTTTCAGAAAATTTAATAAAATGTTTGATATTTTCTAGTTTTATCTGAATATACATAGTTTGTCGCATGAAATAATTAAAATTTTTATTCGTTTTTGCAGTTTCATTTTATTTTATTTTTACTATTTTGAATTTCATACTGCATTTCATATTTTCCTTTTTATTTTATTTTTATTTTAAATCTTAGAAATGCTGCGTAAAAATTGTATTAAGAGGTTACTTCAGTCAAGTAAAAAGGCCTGTCCGCTAATGTTAATCCTATAGCCTCAAGGTGTGTAAAATACGGCTTTTGGTCTTGGGAACTGTATCCCTTATTAAAACTTATTTTTAACTGAGTAATCTAATATTTTTGTATCTTTTTATGATATGCACGAATTGTGCCTATTGTTCAAATATATAGCATTAAGTAACGCAGTGCATAAGATATAATTTTTGCATGCATTTTTCCCCATATCTTCCAATGCCTGTGAATTGACATATCAGTCAAAAAAAACTTTTCAACGTTCATAGTTTATATTCAAAATTATGTTTCCTAATAATTTTGAACAGCGCGTATTTCTGTAGATATACAGAGAAAAACGTCTTTTTAACATTTTCCAAGAAAGTTGAAAAGTGTTTATGCATTCGGTTTGTCTGGTTGTCTGTTTGCGCTCTAACTCCCTTAAATATACTCCGATTTTCATGCAATTGATAAAAGTTATTTAGAGCCCCAAAGTATGTTTGGTATTGTGTATGAAGTATGTAGGATTAACAGCTCATTTACAGGGGCACTCAAAAGAATTCCATGATACTATGGTATACGGGAAAAAATCTTTTGAAGAGTATTTTAATGAGATTACGCTATTTCAAAGATATTGAAATTGATATAAATAACCGATACTAAATCTAGGATTAAGTTATAACAAGGTATTTATAGGATATTTTTTATTCATTTACAGTTACACACAAAAGAAATCGATCTTTGAGTAATAATTACTGGAATGTGCGTTTTAAAATTCGGTACGCGGTTTGAAATTTAACTATTTCTTGCATGTTATTCGTTATTTATAATTTATCTATCTCATATGCAGGACTGCACAAAGGTATTCACGTATAATTCTCTTTTGTTAGATGACATTACTGAGGGGAGATTTTCAATTTAAGTACACGTATATCTTAAGGGGGCTCAGGGGTTGAAAACTTTTCAAAAAATCAATTTTTTTTATGATCTAATTTGATTATTCATTTAATTCTTAACTCAATGCAAAATACCACATAAAAATATTTGCATTTTTAACGGAGTTATAAGTATTTATGTACAATCAACACTTTCATAGCCGCATCCATATAATTTCAACTTTAAGTCGCGTTTTCTCAAAACTTGATTTTTGATGACTAACACCAAGATAAAAATAAAAACTATTTGATGGAATGGCTTAATTTTTTTTAATGATATAACATCATTATCTAGATTATGAATTAATGTATTTTAGATAGTTTAATATTTTGAGTATTTTTAATGGAAAAAAAGTTGTATTTTTGGTATTTTTTTTTTTTTTAATTTTCAACTTTGAGAGATTTTTTAACACTGTTTTTATAAAGTGATAGTTATATCCTTAATTCATAATCTAGATAATGATGTTATGTGAAAAAAAAAAATTAAGCCATTCCATCAAATAGTTTTTTTTACATCTTGGTGTTAGTCGTCAAAATCAAGTTTTGAGAAAACACGACTTAAAGTTGAAATTATATGGATGCGGCTATGTAAATATTGATACATAAATGCTTATAACCCCGTTAAAAATGCAAATATTTCTATGCGGTTTTTTGCATTGAGTTAAGAATTAATTGTATAATCAAACTAGATCATAAAAAATATCGATTTTTTGAAAAGTTTTCAACCCCTGAGCCCCTTTAAGGGTGTATTTCGATTCAAACTGCTTATTTTCCGATTTATTTTTGACTTCATTATTGCTCTCAAATACACGAAACTCTCAATATCTCTTATTTGGAAAGTACACAAGGTGCCGTAATTGTCAATTCTTTGATAAATGCAGAAAATATTGCAAAAAAGCAATCAAAAGCGGCATTTTGAACAGATTTCCCCTAGCGGGAGATCAGTGAACGAAAAAAAGGGTCATACTGAGAAGATAATTGTTTACAAATCAAATTTTAATGAATTGAGCGTAAAAATACATCACACGGCACTTTGTACATATCTTCAAAAATACCCTCAGCAAGTTTCATGTGTCTACTTTTAAAAATGTGTCTGAAATTGTATCGGAAAATTTCGAGCTGTTGAAGGTGGAAAAGCGTTTTTTCGAATACACCCTTAAGTACACATATATCTTAAGTGAACTAAATTTTGGCATGCATGTAGTTACTAGATAAAATTTATATATTGCATGCAGTGTGCAGTAAAAATTCGAATAATTTTCCGATTGTTGATAAAAAAACAGCAGAAATTAAGTTTTCAAATGTGTTATGCGTTTCCATATGGTTGAATTGACAAAACATTTTAATTTTTTAAATGGTGCAATATTTTGAATGCGTTGGAAAATGTTTCATAACCTATACTTGACGCATGATATTTTTCTTTCTTGTTTATTTATTAAAACTATCAAATTTTTTGTACGGCTTAATATAAAAATTTTTCATTTCGGCTCAAAATGCTTTAAAAATTGCATTTTAATTTCGAAATAAATATTTAATGAGTTTCATTTTGAAAAAGGTTTGGAATACTTTCTTTTTAACATGTAAAAGATGTTTCCATTACTTTTACTTAATCTTTAAATAATTCAAAAAGGATTTTTGTTTTTTAAATTCTTAAAAATATTTTAGAGAATATATCGATTTCTTCAAGCTTTCTCCTTCTTTATCTCCGTGTTCTTTTTTTCCTTGTTATTTTCCGTGACAGTAAAATTTTCCGTTTATAATTGACTATGTATCTTTTGAAAGTAAACTTTCAACTGAAGAACTAGAACTATTTATCAAAAGACTCTTTTCTTATCTATATTTTATTGAAAAAGATCCTACAGCGTAATAAATGTTGGACATCTTTATTATTCGTTTCCTCTACTGACACGGTTGAGAAGGATTTGATTGTTATATTCGTTAGTGAATTTATTAAATTCTTGTGGCTCAATGACTCGGATTGGACTAATATTTACTCATATGTTAGAATATGTCATTTTAAGCATGCAAAATGACAACAATAATAATAAAAGTAAAAATATAAAAAGATAAAATCTGTCTGCTGCTTTCCTAGCAGACGCACGTCTTCTTTGCGCCAGACGATAAAAGACCCAGTTCCTTTAAAAGGCCTAGCGAATTCAAGCACTTTTTAAGGTGTATTTAAGGGTGTTCTTAAATCAGAAAGGGCAACTTTGTGACATAAGTTTTAATTTATTTTTGTTCGGAAATACATTAAGCTAGCAGGTGTTGTTGTTCAGAAACTGTTTAATTGCACTCATTTTTTTTTTTATTTTAAACACAATAGATATTTTATAACAAGCCTTCAAAGTTGCCGTTTTTGAACACATTTCCCGACGAAAGAAAAAAACCGGTCGAAAAGCAGGAGAAAAACGGGTGATCACGTGATCGATATAGCTTTGAACTGGATATTTCATTTAATTATCATAAAATGGAAAATAAGTTCGTTTCGAAATCGCTTCCATAGTCAGCCCTTCCAATTTTATATCTTTCTATTAAAAAGGGAATTTGTAAATGTGTCAAAACGTTTTGCGCTTGTTCAGTGGAGCAGTTGAGAACAACCTTAAGTCTTAATAACCTCAGAGTTCATTCTAGGCGTTTTTCACAGGGCGCGCCGCCCTGCCCGCCCTTCTTCCTAAAATTTGCCGCCCCGATTGCCCCACTGTCCAAAAGCCCCGCCCCGCGAGCCTTATCACTCGGAAAATCGACCGAGAGGGGAAAAAAACGCGCCCTTTAAATTAATTTCATCGCTTATTTCAAACAAACACTAAACTATTTGTAAACATTATATAATCCCCCAACCCCATTTCACTCCTAATCTGTCCCTTTTCACCCCCCCCCCCAGCCTCCTGTCCTGTAGACAATTATTTTCAGTAAAACTCTGAAAGCTAGCGCTCACGCTGTCATAAATTTTTCTTTCTCTACGGTAGTCCTGACTCTACGGTGTCTGGGCTACTGAGAAAATTCGTCCGAAATAACAAAAAAGAAAAGAAAATATCCCCCCCCCCTCACTATTTATTTTGGAGGGAGTGGACGAGGTAACCCCGGGGGTCGTGAATTGAGAATTCGGAAAATGACCAAACAAACATACGCTTTGTCCATAGCAGTGATTTATAAGCAAAAGAGACGCACAGGCAATGCTGTTAAGTAATTCACTGAAATGGTTCATTTCTTTTCTTTCTTTCTTTTTATCGACTGTGAGAATCTAAGACCAAACACCCAAATGATTAGTCATCTATGTATTTTTCTCAAATTGAAAGAAATGAAAACTTCTATGAAAAGCATAAAGAGAAATATTAAAATAGTATTTGTAATATGTCAAAAAAGGGGGAAAAAAAGTTTTATCAGAAACACAAGTGATTTTCTATTAAAATATCAATTTTGAAAGCTATTTTTCAATCTATGATGTCTAAATCAGTTAACTGTACAGCAGAAATTAAGAGATTTGCACGAGCAGGGCCGGGCCTTTCCAGTTCACTTTCCGAGCCGGGCCTTACTTTTATCCTAAAGGATAGGGCAGGACCTAATTTATTTTTTCCGTACAGATCTGGGACTGATTTCATTCTTTCTTGTCTTCACGGATCAAAATATTCAGTTCCGGTTGAATCATTCCGTATGAAAATTATTTTCTAGATGTAGTCAAGTCTGTTCAAAAATAAGTAAAATTCGGCTTGGTCCAAAAATTTTTGCAAAAAAGGTATATACTTTTAAATCGTCATTTTTTTTTTTTACAATTAAACATTAAAATCAATTATTTTTAAAGATTTTGTAGATTTTGAGATTTATTAAATAGAATTAAACGCATGAAAAAAAAAAAGAACCTGTGTATGACGGAATCTTCTTTTAAACTGAAAATTTTCTTAAACTGTTCATCCGTGCAAAAGGAATACAATAATACGCATGAAAAAATATATGAATTCACACCCGCTAAGAAGGAAACTTGTCTATAACGTTTTTTTTTTTTTTTTTTTTTTTTTTTTTTTTTCTTTCCAATGCGATTAAGTCTAAGAAGATTTTACTTTAACCATATAGCATTTTTTAGATTTTCATGTTTCCATTACATGGAATATGGAATAATAATATTAATGATAACTTAAGCATTTATATACAACAAACAAAGACTCAATAAAAACAAATATAGCAGCTTACGGGGCCCTTCTGCATAAATAAAAATTATAAACATTGAAAAAAAAAAAAAACAAGAAACTAAAATATTTTTTTTCTATCAGAACTATTCTGTAAGAATAAAAATGAATGTTCTGTAGAATTCAATCAGGTCGGGACGGGTTCGGGTCGAAATTTCAACTTTTATAACGGGCCGGGCCACTTTTTTTTTTTTTTTTTTCTAAAATTTCTCTAAAAGTTAAAATTTTGGCTCGAGCCCGGCGCGGCCTATGCCAAAATTTCAACTTTTATAACGGGCCGGCTGGTGTCAATATTCTTTTGTTCGGGGCGGTCCGGGCCGCATTTTCTCTATGGATTGAGCCGGACCCGGGCCTGGAAATTTCGGCCAGTGCAGACCTCTAGCATGAATAAACAGGCGCAGTACACAAAGTCGGCCTTCTTGAACTGACTTGAATGTAAAATACAATTTAGGACCTCACTTTTTTTTTCAGTTATATAATTTATACTGTTTCATTGGGGGTCTTGCCTACATGCGCGGAGGCTATGTGCAAACCCTTCTCTTTATATTAATTTTTTTTTTCTTTCCTCTATTGGGAAAAGGCTTTTAGTTTCGATTAAAGACCCTCTATAATCATCAGCTTGGGTTTGATTTTATCTGCCGCGTCACACTTCCACTTTATTGCCGCCACTGGTCATGTGCTACCCTAATTTTCGAAGCCTACTAATTTCTTGCATTTCTGACTGTGATTCATCGAAAATTCATTCATTTTAGCTTGCTTCACTATAAAAGGTTTATTTTTACTATCGTAAATAACTGACACATTTTATTTCAGATGATGACTCACAATACTGATACGCTACAAGAGTCTTAATTGGTGGTTTTATAATATAAACACATTACAAAAGAAACGTAAACTATCAAGTGCATTGAAAGTTATTTCCGTTCTTTATCTTCTTGGTCAGCAAAAGTCTCTATGATCCAAATTAAATTAGCTGGACTACATTTTTTTAATTCAAAATAAGTTTCGTTTTCAGCATATTAATTTTGTTCCTATTTAAAGTATCAGCAAATCAATCGGGTCCTGCTGGCCTTTTTTTTTTTTTTTTTTTTTTTTTTTTTTTTTTAACCTGCAAATTCTACTTAAAATCAATCCTTAACCAGACTCGAACACTAAAAAAAATTTCAAAGCTTCCCGCAACCCAAATTAAATGTACATCTTCAAAAACTCAGAAGTTAAAAAAATTAAACTACTATTTTTTATTTTTTTTTTTAATATACATATATAGAGTCTTTCATTTGAAGTAATTAAAGAGTGCTTGCGGATGCATAGTTTGAAATATGCGATAAAATTTTCGCATAAATATTTATGCAGTATTTTTTTTTTTTTTTTTTTTTTTTTTTTTTTTTAATCTGTATTTCATATTAAGAAAATTCTCAATTTAAGTAGAAATCGAGTCGGATGAGGCAGGATTTCATTTATTTTTAATATTTGAAATGGTCCAGTCTTAATTCCTAACATAGAAGAATAGTATAAAACTTTTAACACATTGAAGAAGAGTTTTGGAAATGAATATCTTTTTTAATTTTTTTACAAATGAATTATATCTTGATTGGTGATTGTAGTCCCATGTTGTCACCTTTTACGAACTGTCATGCTTTGGAAATTTTATTCAAAGCACCAAATTTGATAGCATTTTTTTTTCTTTGAAAGGTATATTGAAAACTGGAAAATCTATTCGATTTTACAGTTTTATGTAAGAGCACATATCAATTACTGCATTTATAAGTAAAGAACGATTCAGAAATTTATTAAAAAGTAGTTAGTTTGAATTTGAGAACAGTTTTCAGGAAAAGGGCAGCACGGCAAAATAAAAGTAAATTTTCAAACAGGCAAGGCCGTTAAAAAAAAGGATCTGGGGCGGGCGATAAAAGAATAAGAAATATAAAGACTAAATATAAGGTTAGTAAAAGGAATTCGGTTTCAAATTTTTGCCTAATACAGTAAAACCTCTAAATAACGGACACCTCGGGAATGCAGAAATTGTCCGCTAATCGGAGGTGTCCGCTATAGGGAAAAACTCAGAGATACAAAAATCGCTAAGAAATGCTCAATATTTCCCTGACATTTATATGTTCTAAGACATCTATTATATGACTAATGAGAAATTAAAATTATTTTTTAAGCAATAAAACTTAAATAAAATTATGCACACCTTTAACTGCTGTTTATTACATTCTTATAAAAAAAAAAAAAAAAAAAAAAAAAAAAAAAAAAAAAACTTACTAAAGTTTACTTTTGCTTGTGATTACGTGTAATTTGTTTTTCAATGTGATGTTATTGGTCATTATAAAGTTCCGTGCGGGAATAGGGATTACATATTTTGACCATTAAAAACATAAAATCTTCCGGGGGGGACATAGACATTTGAATGCTCTGGGAGATGGACCTCCGAGGCAACTCCCTGAATTCAACAATGAATGTAAAGGAGAAATTTCCTCAGTCCACCCTCTACATTTATCCGTGATCACAAAATTTTTGACACATTGCCCTGATAAATTTAGATTTTTTTTTTTTTTTTTTTTTTCTTGTTTAAAAATACTTTTTCATCCCTTATCGCCGAAAATTGTGTCCGCTATTTGGAATGTCCGTTATTCAGAGGTTAAACATACAAAAACTTAGATTTGGGAAGTGGAAATTGGAAAACTGTCCGTTAAGTAGAGGTGTCCGCTATTCGGGAGTGTCCGTTATGGAGATTTTACTGTATAGCCCATTTTATTCCCTAGATTTTTGATCTTTTAAAGACTTTTGTTGGGACTTTTCGCTTCCTTCGGCGATTTTTTCCCCCTGCTTTAAAAAAAAATTTGGCGTCAATGATATTCCGGGCTTACTATAATAAATTTCGCCCTCATGGATTTTTTGAATTTTTAATGAGATTTTTAGCGTTTATTTAGAGTTCTGCAATGATTTTTATCTGTTAGTAAGAAAAATCCAGATTTAATCTTTTAGCTCAATATCATGAATTTTGCTCTCTTTTCAATAAAGTTTATTCAAAATCCGTAGCAATTTTTTTTTTTCGCTTTTTAGAGTTTTTGCGCGGTATGCGGTTATTTTTTAACATTTTAAAAATAATTGTGATTAAAATCAACTGTTTTAATCTTTCTCCCCAATATAATAAATTTTGTACCTTTGACTTTTGAAATAAATTTTTCTTTCTTATAATTTTTTTTTTTTTTTTTTTTATAATTTTTAAACATTAGTAAAAGGAATCCCATTTCAGTCTCCAGTATAGTATATTTTGGAAATATTCGAAATTAATCGGAATCTATACAGCGGTTTTTAAAGTTTTTTTTTTTTTCCCACGCCGAACGACGGATGGATCAGCTAATAGAGAAATATTTTATAAACTATTTTAATATACAGCTTCAAAAATTATATTCTAACCGCATTTTATTTATTTTTAATCTATATTAGTTTTTTAAAGAGTCTTTATAGCTGAAAGTACTAGTCTAAGAATCTGCCGATATTCTTTATTCCATGGGTTGAAGGGGTATAATTTGAAAACATTGAACTTGCACGATCCTGAAGTCCCGCGCAGTGTTTCACAAAATATTTTATTTAATAAATTCGTTTGAAAATAATAAAAATAAAGATTTTTCTGTCTGTCAGTTGATTTTATGTAAATTCTTTGAAAACAAGGATCAAATTTAAGTGTCTGAAAGATTTTTCGGGTGTAAACCAAGTAAAATAAGTTGTAAACTACAGTTGCCCCTGTCCGTCTGATTTTATTGCTATTCGAACATAATTCGAAGAAAAGGTATCGTACAATTGCGGGACACCCCCTTTCTCTGCCCCACTGTGAGGCTTTTTCTGAATCACAGAGATAAAACTACTAAAATGAAGGAGAGAGAGATGTTGAAAACTTCCCGCATTGGTAAATGACGTCTGTTTATCAGTGAGATTTACGACCAATTTGAGGCAACAGAAAAGGTGGAAATGTGCTTGTTTTCGGTCTTTTTAGAATATTTAAAGGCGTGGAGGAATTGCTCCCCCTTTATTTTTTGGGGTAGGGACATACGCATTTTTCATTGGAGCAAAAGAGATAGGTAGAAATTTCCCCAGCTTCAGTAAAAACAGTTCCAGTATCAGAATTGTAGAGTTCGTTGCAAAATAGAAGAGTGTGTTAATTTTTAAAAAGATTTTTTAAGTTCTTATTCAGCGCTAATGCCTTCGGAAAAAAATGAGGGATATTAATATGAGACAATTTGGAGAGAAAAAATGAAGCCATAGATAAAAAAGTCCTCCTATCAACCAGGAAAATGTAGGTAAGTGTTTTGTTTTCTTTTTAAGTTGCAACGTTATCGAAATTAATGTAACGAACAGAATTTTTAGGAGAAATAAAAATTCCAGTAAACGGAAAAAAAGAGAGTAATTTTGAAAAGATTAACATTGAATGTTAAAAGTGTTATAAACTATTTTTACTCTTATTTACTAGGGATCGAACCCGGACCTCGTATTTTAGAACAGGAGGGAAAACTATTTTTTAATATTAACCCCTTGGGGACAAGCGACACACACAATGCAAAGGGCTTAAGAATTCTTGTTTTTCCTCACCAGTAAAATTTTACTGCAAGATTTATTTGCCTTATTAAATTGTAGCATTTTCTCGATTCAATAAAGCACGAATTTCTGTTTTTAAAAACGGGTGCCAAAATATTAAACATTTCGTAAAAGGCTCTCGTCGCGAAGGGGTTAATATATATTTATTTAATTGCCTATTAACAAAACCAAAAAAAAAAAAAAAAAAAAAAAATATTTTTTTTTTTTCTTCTGAAGTATCAATTTCGCATTCAAATTAAGTTTTGAAATTTATTAAAGCGATACATTTGTATAAGTTAATGCATAAAGACACAAAAGATTTCGTTATTTACAGTAGTCTTTTTAATTCCGATTATTTCAATTGTTTGGGCGCGTAATTTCTTTACATGTCTGTTATGTTACTGTTTTACTTATTTTATTTTCTTATAAATTTAAAAAATAATTAAATGAAATATCTGCCAGAAACAAATGCTTAACTGGATATACTTACCCTTTTAAGTCCTTTTACGACAAGAATCTTTTACAGAATTTTTAGCTTCATTTAATCGGGAAAATCCCCCTAATGCTAATGCTATAAAAGAAATTTATAAAGAAATTTCGTTTGCATTTTAATATGCTTATTTATTTTCAATGGATATTTGATATCGATCTTTAAGGCCGTTTTTTACTTTTTTTTTCAGTTTTGATTGCAGTTTTTTTTTTTTTTTTTTTTTTTGTAAGGATGCTTTTATGTTTTGAAACCGGTTATGAAAATGAAAATGCCCTCATTAAGAAAAATCTGCAATCACGATCAAAAAAATAAAAAAGGGTCTTTGTATAGATCGATGTCACATATTCAATGAAAAAAAATTGTTTAAAAATATTGAAATGCAACCGAGATATCTTCACTAATTCTAATCCTATTGAAGAATTTTATAAACAGGTCTTTTCGGTTGACTAAAATTGCCTTTTAAATGCAAACTGATTTATCTTTCATAATCTGTCTGCACGATGGATGGTTTTTAAATATTCATGCTTGAAAATTATTCAAAAAAATTAAATTGCAATATAGTTTTCAAACTAATTGCAGTACACTTTTGAAAATAATTTTATTCGTAAGTGCGTTTTTTTCTCTGTATGTCGAAGTAAAAATTAACCGCGTGCTGTAGCCGACATCAAATGACGTCAACGTTACGGACGAACACCTTTGTCCTTTGTTATTTTTGTAGTTTTATTTCCATCCAGGTTATATTCAAATAGTCCGCAGCGCCGTGCGAAAGGGGGGGGGGGCGGTTGTCCCAGGCGTGGAAATTTAGGGGGCGCCAAATTTATAGTACGAACGTCATTTTTAGCTTGTTATAAGAAAAAATTGGATGGGGGGGGGGGGGGGGGCGCCAAATTGATACTTCGCGTCGAGCGCAGTTTTCTCTTCTCGCACTCGTTGTCGTATGCGTTGTATAGAGATCGATCAGACATTCTTTCATCTTCAATTTTTAATAACGGGAATCGCAAAATTTAGTGGAAAATTCGTTCAGTCGCAGAAAAAAAAATCGCCGCAGCATTAATGCAAAAAATAAATAACCTAAAAACATGTAAAAATTATGGTCTGGGGAAATATAAAATTCTAGAAAGGGAAATTAAGAGGATTATTTTATATTGTCACTGCAAAATGTTAGGAGGGGGGGGGGGGTTAAAGGGGAAGAAGCAAATACTTTTAGGGGGATGGGATAGGGGGGAAGAGATTAATTAGTTTATTATTTGTAATTGCATTAATGTGCCCTTTTTTTCCCAAAGTGCCCTTTTATGGCAAAGTGCGCCCTGCCTGCCCTTAATCCTAGAATGAACTCTGATAACCTTATATCTTCATATTATTAATTCATACCAGTTTCAACTTATTCTTAATAATAATAATAATTTAATAATAATTATAAGAAGAAGAACAAATAATAACATTTTATTGGTTTAATAATAATAAACAATAAAAACAAAACATAGAACATAAACGAACAATAAATAGAACTAAAATTGAAAAATATATACATTAACAAAAAAGTATTTTTTCATATCTTCCTAACAAACAAAAAATTATAAATGCAATCTTGTGTTATAAAATTGTAATTATGTGTTTAAGTAAATAATTTTACACTTATAATTGGAATTTTTAAGTAAAATAATTTTTGAAGTATATTATTATAATCATTAATTATGGCTCCATGACGGATAATGCAATTGCCAAAATGAATTGGGTTAATTGTCATTATTATTATTAATATTTAACAGTTATATTAAGTATTCTTTTTAAATGAGGGTGTTGTTATGAATCTGCAGATAATAAACTTATATAAAATTTCAAAATATGTAGAATTTTCATGTATTCGATATCTACTAACAAGATAGTACCTTTATACAAAGAAAAAAAAATTGATTTTGCTCGTTACTATCTTTATTAAATATATTTTACTGTAAAAGCAAATAACAATAATGATTAGAAAGCTTCATAATAAATAAATAAATAAAAGCATATGTACATAAAAACAATTGTAATTTTTGACAGATAATTGATTACAATCTAAACATATAAATTAAAATCTTTTGTTTGCGAATAAAACTTTTATCTTTATCACAACTTTTTCGCCAAGAAAAAAAAAAAAAAAAAAAAAAAAGATTTACTTACTTTTTGTCTTGTTTTTTACAGGGCAATAAATTCAGATTTTCCACTTTGTTGTCTTCGGCGATGTATTCTTAGAAACTAAATTTTCTCTCTGCACAACTAGAACTATCTATCAAAAGACCTTTTCCACTTTTCGGCTAAATTTTATTAAATGTTGAAAAACCTCGTACAATTTGAAAAATGTAGACCTGCCTGTCTATTATTCTTCTCCTTTACTGGCTCAGGTGACAAGAATTTTCTTCTTTTTCGGATAATTAGGTTACCTTAAACATAATGAATGTATTGACGAAATAAACAAAAGCTTAATACCTCTTTGAAATTTAGAAATAAAAATAAATTTTTCAGTTTTTGTAAGTTATACATTTAAGTGAATGATTTTATACTAGAATAGAGAATTTTAAGTAAAAGTAATTGTTAAAATACACTTATTATCATTAATTATGGCTCGATGGCGGCTGATTCTGTTAACAAGATAGTATCTTTCTACTAAAATAATCTTTTTCTGTTATTCGCTTTTGCTCGTTACTATCTTTATTAAAAATATTTTATTGTAAAAACAAATAATAATAATAATAATAATAATAAATTCCAATTCCAATAGTATATCTGTGAGTAATCGTAAGAATTAATTTTATTAAATGAAATGTTTATCGCTCATCAAGCACGGGAAAATAATAGTAATAATAATAATAATTAAAACAAACTGCTTTGTTGTATATATACATAAAAATAATTGTAATTTTCGACAGAAAATTGATTACAATCATAAACGTATAAATTAAAATCTTTCGTTTTCAAATTAAAATTTACTCCTCAATACGACTTTTTCACTAAGAAAAAAAAAGATTTACTTATTTTTTCTTCCTTTTCTAAAAGGGCAATAAATTCACATTTTCTTTTTTATTGTCTACAGCGATCTCTTTTCTTCTAAATTTTATTAAAATGTTGAAAAACATTGTATAGTCTGAAAAATGTAGACGGGCCTGTCTGTCATTCTTCTCCTTTACTGACTCTAATGACAAGGATTTTTTTTTGTTGTTGTTCTTTTATTAGGTAATTAAGTTGCCTTAAACATAATGAATGTGTTGTCGAAATAACAAAAGCTTTATTCTGCAATACTTCTTTGAAACTTTGAAATAAAAATAAATTTTCCAGTTTATTTTTTTAGTTTACGAGTTAGTCGTATAATCAAAAATTTTAAGTAAAGTAATTGTTATAGTATATTACTATCATCATCAATTATGGCTCCATGAGTGCACATGCAACTGTCAAAATGAATTAATTATTATAATTATTATCATTATTATGTTATAATTATATTATGTATTGTTTGTAAATGATGGTGTTGCTGTGTATCTGCAGATAACAGACTTATATAAAATTTTAAAATAAATAGAATTTTATTTCTTCGATATCTCTTCACAAAAAAGTACTAATATAAATCTTTCTCTGCAATCCGATTTTGCTCGCTACTGCCTTTATTAAACTTATTTTACTGTAAAAAGAAATAATAATAATAATAATATGAATAATAATATGAATAAATTTCCAGTATTATATCTGTAAGTAATCGTATGAATTAATTTTATTAAATGAAATGTTTATCCCTCATTAAACATGGAAAAAAAGCTGCATTTAAAAATAATTGAAAATTTCAACAGAAAATTGATTACAATCATAAACATATATATGTATATATATTTCGAATTAAAATTTACTCCATCACAAGTGTTTCACTAAGAAAAAAAAAATATTTACTTCGTCCTTTTCTAACAGAGCAATAAATTCACATTTTCTACTTTATTGTCTACGGCGATGTATTCTTAGAAACTAAACTTTCTTTCTGCGCAACTAGAACTATCTATCAAAAGACTTCTTTTTCTTTACTTCTAATTTTTTATTAAATGTTGAAAAACCTCGTACAATCTGAAAAATATAGACTGACCTGTCTGTTATTCTTCTCCTTTACTAACTCTGATGACAAGGATTTTTCTTGTTTTACTTCTTTTGTTGGGTAATTAAGTTACCTTAAACATAATGAATGTGTTGCTAAAATAACAAAAGCTTTATTCTGCAACACTTCATTGAAATAAAAATAAATTTTCCAGTGTTTTCATGTTTTCAAGTTATACATTTCAGGGGATAATTTTACACTTAAAGTTGAAAATTTTAAGACAGCCCTTTCGGGGTCTGGTGTACCAATAATAGTACATGTCTTTTAATTGAAAATTATTTTGTTTAAACAAATACTTTTGTTAGTGTTTACATGTAGTAATGTTTGCATATGTCTATGCATTTGTTATATGAATTCATTAATGCTCAGGCATTTAGTAATAATAATAAATATTTACTTAATTTTCCTTGCATCGTTTGCGAATCTTTTATTTTAAACATGTATTCCACTCTTTAAATTTTAAATAAAGGTTACTTTGCTGAAAGACTCATGTGTAAAGAGCAAAAAGCATTAGAAATTTGTAATATAAGTTAATTTTTAATCTAATAAAATATTTTCTAAACATCTCCAAAAACTCTTCCTTAGCCTATTGTCATATTAACAAATAAATAGAGTGACTGATCACAGAAATATTATAGTGCCATATATTTGTAAAAAAAAAAGGGGGATCTTATTGTCTTTCGGCGGGTGTAATGCACTTCTGAAAACATTCATATACAACCGCTAGAAACTTTTGAAATAGTATCCCTTCGCTACTGTTTTAAGGCCCCTGTCCTCGCTCAAGGAAACGTTCACGAGCTAATGCTATTCCTATGGGGAACCATTTTTCTAATAAATCTTTCGCATTTTTACATTTTTGAATTTTTTTTTACATTGGATTGCTGAGGTGCATGCCGACAGTACACTTTTTTTACTTTTTCGATTTTGTTTTGCAGATATTTTTTACAAAGCTAGTTTCATTTTCAAAACCGGTTTCGAAACTGAAAGTGCTTTAAAAAAAAATATCTGCAACCAAAATCGAAAAAGTAAAAAAAGTGCGCTGTCGGCATGCACCTCAGCTATCCAATGCAAAAAAATTTATTCAAAAATGTCAAAATGCGAAAGAGTCATTTGAAAAATGCTTCCCCATAGGAATAGCATTAGCTCGCGAGCGTTTCCTCGAGCGAGGACATGGGCCTTAAGTTTTTTGGTGACAGCAGCTTGGATAAATGAAGCAGTTTGCAAATGTGCGTCCTTTCAGTGCCGATTTCAGTTTTGAAACAGTAAAAACTTGGTGGCGAAAGTTTACGGGAATGTGGAAAGTTGAACAATTTAATAATCTAGAATTAAAGAGATCGTTTCACTTGTAGTAGTAAGAGGCCGTGCATTATCGTTTAACAGGGCCGGCGCCAGGGGTTAGGCAAGTGAGGCGGTCGCCTCAGGGCGCACCATAAAAAGGGCGGCATTTGTCTCGCATATTTGTACAGGTAAAATAGAACAAAATATGAGTAAATACACAAACTGATGACCATTCACAAAAATTTGAAAAAAGTTTTGTTTTGGTAATAAAAATGAAGATCCGCTGAGCGATGACGCCCCCCCCCCCCTCCCCGAGAAAATATGTTATATCATGTTTTGGGGATGAGGCGGGAAGAGCGCATTTTTACTCTGGAGGCGAATTCAATTTTATTTCTTTAGCTAAAGTGTAGTATCATTTGCTTTGTATTTTTTAATTCGAAATCGAATGACTCTTCCGCAAGTCGATACGGTTATACGTTACAAAGTTTGTTAGGTTTTATAAATACAAAATCCTGAATGGTTTCATCAATAAACTGGTCGTTGGGGTGGGGGGGGGCACTGTAATTTTTACCCATCATTAATATGCATAATATGATATATGAAAACAAAATATGTGTAATCTATAAAATGCATCACAATTCAGTTATAAAATTTAAACGTATATTTAAATATTTTAACACGTTGTAACGAATTAACTCTATTAATGAATTTCTAGTGAACCAATTAAGACAAATTATGTAAAACGCCAAACTACTCAAATAGCTCCGAATTGGGTAAAAAAACATCCTTATAACCCCAAAATAATAAGCATATAAACTAACAGTTTACTGTTTCGGATTAAGTGTCTTATATTCAATTAAAATATATCTTTGAATTGAAATTTGAATGAAATACAGCGTCATGAAAAATCTTTCAATGTGGAAAATAGAATTACAAATATTTGGGCAGCTAATTATCTGATCAGCTTTGTTTTATATGCAAAATTTATATTTTTTATTGTCTTTTACAACCATTCCTTAAAATAAATTAAAAAAAAAAAATCGAAAATTTTTATGTACCTTTCATTAGAACGAATATTGCGAGAATCCGAAAAAAAAATAGTTCCGGATAATCAAGGTTATTGGTATTACATAAGCTTCTTCCAATTATTATATATTAAATATACACCAAATCTCAAGTCTCTATCTCAATTTGTTCGGTTACAGCCATACAAAAGGACGGACGTCATTTTTTTTTTTTTTCTAAAAATATATTCTTCGGAATCTTCAGTGTCTGAAACGTGTAAATCCATTAAAACCAACAGAAAAAAAATATTTATTTATTTTTAAAGCATTATATGTAATTATTAGTTTTTAAAGTGGTATTGCATAAATTGCCTTCTACGTTTTCTTTCTTTTCTTTTTTTTTAAATCGATTTTTGAGTGAGATTTTCAATGCTATTCTTAGAGTTTTTTGCATTTTGCTGCAGTTTTTTTTTTTTTTATATTCATAAAAAAGTTTTAATCTTTTAGTCTAATGTGGTACATATTATACATCACGATTTAAAAAAAATAACTCAGTTTTTAGTCTTTTTTGTTTGTTTATTTTTCGGCGATATTTTCATATTTTGACATCCACAGAGGGATTCTGTTTTAGACTAACATGAAATTTTGTCTCCCGCGATTTTCAATGCTATTTTTTGCAGTAATCCGCTTTTCGAGCCGATTTTATTTTAATATTCAGAAGTGAATTCCTGTTAGAATACTTTTACTCTCATTGTAGTAAATTTTGTCCTCTGCGATTTTTAAAAGGCTTTTTATTTCCTTTCTCGATTTTTTGACATTAGTGAAAGGAAATGTATTTTAATATTTAAGATTAAGATAAAAAAATTCTTTTCAATAAAATTTACTTACATAGAGCAATTTTTGGAATTTTTCTGTCATTTTGCAGCAATTTTTTCAAGCATTTGTAATATTAGTTCAGTTTCAAACTTTTAGCCTAATATACACTATTATATGGCCTTAATGACCAGACACTTGCGATTTTAGACGTTTTGTTAAATATCTAGAAAAATACAAGAGGAATTATTCTGAAACTCCAAGTGTGTAAACAGAATAGTATAAGTCATATATTTCCGGGAAGATTTCTCGAAATCCCATTGGGGATCGTCAACAAATTGAAAAAGAAAGAAGATCTTTCGGATAACCCTGTCAAAACTAATATGGCAAAAGCGTTCAAACTGTGGATTATGATTAAGTGATTAATTGCAATAAATTGTGTTCATATTTATGAGGATAGCAAGTAGTGTATTTTAATTTTCAAACTACCTCGGGAACATATCCAAAATTTCCCACAACATTTTGAAAGTACATGAAATACACAAAAAAATTATGTAATAAACAAAGTATTTCCTAATAAATACACAGTCTTTATATCAAAGAACATATCTCGCAAATTTTAGATCGGGCGTTGACTCTTACGTGCTCTCTTCCCTGATAATGTTTAGAAATTGAACTAATTAACTTTTAGCGGTTATTTGTAATTCAGATGACTTAGAGCCCTTCTGTGCAGAACCCATAGATGTCATCTCCCGGTTTCCTTCATAATAATAATAATTCACGCGTAATATTAAAACTTGACCTTATTACTTTAGGACACCTTACATTTTATTTCCGTACTTTTTTTTTTTGGGGGGGGGGGTCATTTTTTGTGTTTTACACCAATTTTTTGACATTCAGAAAATAATTCCTGTTAGAATATTTTATCCCAGTGTAGTAAAGCTGGTCCTCTACGATATTTGACGATTTTTGTGTTTTCGGCGATTTTTCCATATATTAATAAAATAAATCAGCTTTTAATATTTTAGCCTAATGTAGTAAATTTTGTTATTTTTTCAATAAAGTTTATTCGGAATCCACAAGCTATTTTTTAATTCTTCTAGTGATTTTTAGATTTTCTTCTGTTTCGCAGCGATTTTTTTTTCTTAGATTCATAAATAATCCCGTTTCAAACTTTTTAGCATAATGCAACAAATTTTGTCCTCATAATTTAAAAAATTTTTTTGGTAATTCCGATTGCAAATGTTTTAGCCCACTAGATTAAGTTTTGTCCTCTGCATTTTTTTTTTCTTATATCGCAGCAATGTTTTGATATTCGTAAAAGGGATTCGGTTTCAAAATTTTCACTATTGTTGCATGCTTTTTTCAGGGAGTTTATTTTTATTTTATTTTATTATTTTTATTTTGTTTTATTATTTTTATTTTGTTTTATTATTATTATTTTAATTTTCAACGTGATTCTTAGCATGTTTTTGTGTACTGCCTTTTTATTTATTTTCTTTTTTTATAGTTTTGTAAAAAATAATTCCGTTTGAAAATTTTTGCCTAATTGGAAGTACATTTTATCCTACGTGATTTTCAATGTTTTGCGATTTTTAATGCGATTTTCAATTGCGACTTTATGTGAGAGAAAATTCATTTTAGAATTATTTAAGCCGCTGTAGTAAATTTTTATCTTTCTGCATTTTTTTAATCTTTAGCGACCTTTCCCTTCTTTTTAGTTTCAAAGCAATTTTTTAACATTATTAAAAAGAAATCTAGTTTTAATCTTTTAGCCTAGTGCATTAAAATTTGGCCTCTTTTCAGTTACATTTATTCGAAATTTGCTTAGCGGTTTTGTGAAGTTTGTTTTAATAAGTCTATTTATGTATTTATTTATTGCTTTAAATATTGATTTCGACATTAATATGTATGACTTTGCCAAAGGTAAATCATGAGAAATTACCCACTTCTTGAATTTTTGTCTTATTTTTAGAATCTGTTATTTTATTAATATTACCAATATGCGATTTTGTTTTGTATATACGATTTAAGAAAATAATAATAACTTGTTATACTATATCGTTACTTTTCTGTTTGAAATTCATGCACAAATTTTAAATACCATGTGATTGATTTTAATTTTTTGACATCTTTTGTCTCAGTAATATTTATTTTAAAAGCATTTTTTATCTGTTTTAACATCATTTTTTTTCTAATATTCGAAACATGCGTGATTTTTCGAAAGGAAAAAATATTTTGAAGTGTTACAGTTATTCTTTATATAAAACTTTCTGGTTTAGAAAAAAAAAATACAAGTAGAATATGATTTATAATTTAATTCCAAATTAGTTATTGCTTAAAAAGATGCAAAAAATAAATAAAATAAAATAAATAAATAAATTACGTAGTTTAATTATTTTAAATTCCTTAAATGTAAATATCTACATTACGCTAACGTATGTGGCACAAAAATCGCAGTTATTTGTTAATTGTTTAATAGCAACGTCCAAATGAAACGCATCTAGGCCGTGGTAAATTGGGATTTATTTATGTTTTGTTCTTTCGCGGTAATTATGGAGCTTCAAAACATCGTTATTTTTATTTATTTTTTTTTATTCTATTGGCTTAAAAAATAAATAAAAATCATGAATTTTAAACGTTCCAGTTTCAAATTAAAGTTATGTTATTATAAAAAGTTAGCATAAAAATACCGAGTGCTTGATTTATCGGCACAGTGTGTGTGTATTTTGTGACGGCTGATTATCTACGCTAGGGATATAGGCCTAGGTGGAGGGATGCCCTTCGTGGGGGTCTTTCTAAGGGAACCTAACCCGTATTTAGGCAAGGTTCGAAGAAAACCACGAAAACTCCGAACGGTTAGGCCGACAGCCGCGATTGGGTTCGAACCCAGCACCTGCCGTCTACCAGTTGAGAGGTCCGTACCTCTCGGCCACTGGTGGGGCTTATCGGCACAGATGTCATATACGCACCATACTGGTGCAATTTTTCTCCTGATGCCAATTACGCGTAAATTTAATTTTCAATACCAGTTACACACAATTTTTTAACACTTTTCTATTATTTTAAAAAGGAAATAATAATAAATAAAAAAAGGTTTAATTAATAATTATAGAACAAAACAATATAAAATCTGTCTCAAAAGTTGAAGAACAAGCATAAAATGTTGATTTAAAAAAAATTATAAAAAGTTAGAATGAATGACATTTTTTTATTTGCAGATTTCGCAACATTATTTAAATAGATTATATCGAAACTAAAAAAAATAAATTACATAATTGTAAAAAAAATAATTAAAAATGTTTAAAAAAAAACTGTCTCAAAAGTTTATGCACAATGTCAAACACAACCAGATTTATAATTTTTACCGAACTTTTACTTACAAATTATTTTTCCGTGATTTTGGAATAATTCAAATAAACGTGCGTCAATTGAAATTATTAGTTTTTGTAGAGTTTCTGATCGCAAAGAACACTATTCTTTCCCAATGGCCTCTTGGAGTTCTTCAATAGCGTTATACTGCTTTCCATTGCCGTAAACCTGGCGGGTTACAATACCCCAAGCATACTCATTCAGTTTTAAGTCAGGACTTACGGCTGATAAGTCAAAAACTTTAAAATTTTTCTGAGAAAGCAAAATTTTTGTAGAATGTGATACGTGTGCAGAGGCTCTGATTTGTTGAAAAGTCCATCCAGAACCCTCCATATGTCACCGAATGGAAGCAAATGTTGGTTTAGCGTCTCTTTATACTTTTTTAATCTTGTCTTCCTTTTAGAAAAGCCAGAGTGGTTTGACCGTTGAATCTAAATGCCCCCCCCCCCCCAAAACCATAACAGAATTACCATTTTGCTGTCTGCTAAAAAATGGCCTTGGTTCTTTTTGTAAATCACGCCAATACGCATTCTAACCATCAGGGTGATCTAAATTGCATTTTTTCACATTGCTGAATAAAACAGTAAGCTATTTGTCCCCAAAGGATACGTGTTTTTTTTTAACCCAGTTCATTCCTGTCTGTTAGTGATGTAATTTGAGAGACGGTTTGCGAGCCATTTTTTTTCGTATGATGTAATCACATTCATTAATACTTCTATATACAGTGCCTCTGGACACCTATACACTGATATTATTTTTAATTTGCCGTATGGACATATTTTGTCTGGATACTGTTCTCCGCATTCTCCAATCAGCCTGAACAGTCGTCATACGTGGTCGTTCACATCTTGGTTTTCGCTTAAAATTATCATTTCTAAAGAGTACTTGATATATACCTCACTTTGATCGATTTAAAACTTTTGCAAATTCAGAAACAGTTTTATTTTGCAATTTCAACTTAAAGACTTTTAAAATCTCACACGTTATGAATTCTTCATCCTTCGACGTTTTTAAAACGAGAGGAAATAATTTTTCCACATTTTATACTTTTATAAAAGTGCAATATGATGTCATTCAAATACGGCCAATCCGTGTTTCTAAAAAAATTTGCATAAAATGCTTAAACTTCTGAGACAGCGTTTCTTCAAGAAAAAAGAAAAATTAAATAAAAATAAATATATTTTTTTATTTTAATCACTGAAAATGGCTTATTTTATTTTATTTTGATTAAATGTCGAGTATTTATTGTCAATTAGCATATGATATTTAGCATATGATATTTTCTTCTTCAATTATTGTAAAAGAAATTTGCAGTGTGCTTAAACTTTTGAGACAGACTATATGTCATTTTAAAAACGAAAATAAAAGGTTATCATATATATTATAAAGCAGAAGTTCTGAAACTTCCAAACGGGTGTTTTCGAAAACTACCCGATGGATTTTTTTGCCGATTGTATCATTCGATAGGAAATATTTTTCCGAAGGTTTATAATTCAGATTTATAGGGATGACTCTGATTTTTCATAGTAAATTTCGTATTTTTCGGTTATTTTTGACAAAAGGGTTGCCAGTAGCTGTCTTTGGTGAAAATTATAATTGCTAAAAGAGTTAAAATGGCTATATCTATTAGAAATATTAGAAATATCTTGCAAATGTTAGCAGAAAATAACTACTGATAATATTAATAATAATAAAGAAAGACTGCTTAAATGAGGCGTAATATTATAAAAATATTTTTATCTTAAAAATGAAAAAAAAAAAATATTTGTAATGCTTAAAAAATAAATTATCGCGAAATATAACAATTGGTTCAACTTTTGGCGACTTATCCCTGGTGTTAGAATAAAAACATGAATTTCAGAAATTGATTAAATGAATTTTGAATGATAGTTATTTCCCTTTTTATTATTTTCTTTCTCTTTTTTATCGAATTTCCGTATAATATAACTTACAGAAGAAAAAAGCAGATCTGATTGTAAAAGTCACTGTAAGTTGTGAGTTACTATTCGTTTCTATACCATTTTCATCTTGCTTTTGTCGCCGAAGAATGTTTTTTTAAGCCGAAAATGCACTACTGATTTAATGCCTGACTTAGGTTCTTAATGGTCGCAATAATGTTTTTTTTTCAAGTGAAGATAATTTTTAGAGTATATTTTAATATTCAATCGTAAATTATATAGATATTAGTATAACTCTTATTTCTTTTTGCAAATGTTTTCATTGTTAATTTAATTTTTCTTGCGTCATTTCGTCAATTTCACTTACAGGAAAAATTTCAATTTTAAAATTTAAAAACTGAAGAAGGAAAGATTACCCCATCGATTAAAAATCTACCCCCAAATTCCAAGATTAAATGTCAGTAATGGATGATCGTAAATGTCACATTCACTTGACATTAAGTATAATATAAATACTAATTATGTCATCAAGTGATTTTTAATTCGACATTTTATTTCTACTTTTATAAATATGTTCTGCTAATCTGTTTTTCGTTATTTAAATGAAAATTTATGCTAATCTATATAATCTGGCTAATAGTTTGGCGATTTGTACAATTTGGCGAAATTGGTCGACGGTATAACCAAGTAGTACTGAAGGAAAAATTTTGCAATTCAAAGTAAATTTATGCAATTATGCGTTATTACTATAGATAAATTCAACATTTTGAAATGAAAAATTCCCGCTGAACAAAATTTGCAAGTCTTTTTTAACTGACCATTTCCTCTTCAATATTTCTTCAATCAAACTTTCGCTATTCTCTGTCGCGCAGGCTAACAAAAATGTATTTTAAATATTTTATTAGATAAAACGTAAATAACATTTTTCTATTTTTTTTAAATATTTTTAAAATCTAATTCTACTATTATGTGTCTTACAGAACAAAATAGCAGAATTACTTTTAAAAATGGTTTTATCTGCTAATTGTATGTTATTTGTTTATTTGGGTGTTTGAATTTATTTTTGTCATCAAACAATGCGATTTTATACCAAGAAGGCATAAGCCGGAGCGATGTTCACAATTACTAAATTCTCTCACTCTCTTTTAAATGTGTGAGAGCATTTTTAGGATATTTTTTTTATGTTTAATTGTAAATATATAAATAGCAGTTATAGCAAAAAAAAAAAAAAAAAAAAAAAAAATGCATATAATGTTTAAATTTTAGTATAAATGTCTTCCTCATCCAAACTGTAAAATAATTTAATTGCAACTTTTTAAAGTTTTGGCGCAGATCTCATATACGCACCACATTTGCACAATTGCAACAAAATGGCGATTTTATGCCACACATGGTAAACCGACTATGGTTGTTTATTTATTGATAAACTATTTATTAACTTTCATTTTGTTTTTTAAAATAATATAAATCATTTTGTTCTATAGCTATTAATTAAACTTTTTTATTTATTCTTTTTTTCAAATAATACAAAATAATTAAAAAATATTTATGAAATTGGTAATTAAAAACCAAGTTCTCCAAATTGACGCCAGAAAAAAAATTGCGCCAATGTGGTTCATACATGACATCTCTGTCAAAGTTTTTTCTTATACATCAGTAGGGAAAATGCAGTATAAATACCAATTAAAAAATTTTCCAAATGGAAATTTTGTCACGGATTTGGTCATATACTCATCGAGATATCTCACTGGCGCCAAAATGGCCTCATTTGCCTCATATGGTAACTCAGCTATAGTTGTTTATCTGATGATAAGTTGTTTATTTACTTTCATTTTTTTTTTCTTTTTTGAAATGATATTTGTTGTTTTGTTCTACAGTTACTTTTTATTTATTGTTAATTGCTGTTTAAAATGATAGAAAATAATAAAATATACATAAATTTCTTTGGTATTCTAAAACGAGGATTTTGCCACATTGTAGTTGGTTGCAAGATAATCGTGTTAAACCTATTACGTATATGATGTCTCTGTAGGAATCTTTTGTGAAATATGAAAAGTGCAAATTGGCTACTACTTGATTATCACGTAAACCAATTTCGCCAAATCGTTCGCCAAATTATACAAATTTACATAATTTTATCTTAAATAACTAAAGAGAAAATGCTTAAATACGAAAGAGCAAATAATTTTGTTTTCATTTTTCAGGAGGAAATTTTGCAATAATAAAGTAATTGTTGTAGTGAGAATTTTAATGTGTGTGTGTTTTTTTTTTAATCGTTGGCAACTTGCTGTAACGAAAAATGTTTATTTTTTTCCTGCTATTATTTTGTAAGAGCTGGTTTTGTGAAAGCCATGTTAAGATGGTATTCAAATTTTTGAACCCTTCCCAATTACCACCCCTGGGGCCGATTTTGCTCATTTGCAATTCCCACTGAGATATTAACCATCCCAATATACTTGACGAGTTTGAAGATGATACTTGCATAATTGTGCCTTTTATCCCGTGGACAAAATTTAATATATATATAAACTTTTTAGGTGGGAGTAGCTTTGGGTTCCTGGCTTCACATAATGAAAAGTTGTGAAGAAATTTTTCAGAAGTTGTACCATGGTAACGACTGTAATAATTAATATTTCTACAGATAAGGGAAAATTTTAAATCCTGTTGCCATAATTGTCTCATTTCGCTTCCAAATGTGCACTGTTAGTAATAAACTAAAATAGTTACTTCTAAATAGCTGGTTTTTGCGCAACGTTTAAGATAATTTAATATCACAATGGTGTCTAAATCGTTTTCAGCTATGAGCAAGGTGCTGCTGGAGGTCCAAATTATTTAAAATACAAATTTAAATTCACCAGTTCGTTTCATCCACGGTTGATTTTGAAATATTGACCAGCGCAGCGGGCATAGCCTGCTAGTTAAAGAATAAATAACAATTGTCGGGTTATCATATGAGGCAAATATTTGCCTTTTTGTTATAATTGCGCCAATGTGGTGCGTATATGACATCTGCGCATAATTCTTTATCAGAATCTTCTATTTTGGAAAAAAAAACTGAGCAATTAAAATAAATTATGAATAAAAGCAATATGATTTAATTGCTTCATATGCAGTGGCGCCACCTTTTAAAAAATGTTGGGCTGGCCCAAAAATACTGGGTGGGCTCAAAGATATTTTAGTAAAAATAAAAATGTTTTCTCTTTAAAGAGTGGACTGGTGGTGAAAGATGACATTTTTAAGTCAATCTATCATGTTTTAAGATAGTTGTTATTTTTTTAAAACCATATTCTCATGCGTTTTTTTCTTATAAAGACAGCAATATTTATTTTAATATCACCATGTCATGAACATGACTACAAATTGAAACAGCAGAAAGTTAAACATTTACACTTCAGTTATTTTGGATGTATGGGTGTCATGACGAGAATTAAAATGCGCGGTCGTTGGCAAAAAAAAATTTGTTCTGGGTAGAAAAAAGAATAATAAAATAACAATGAAATAAATAACGAATTAGCGCAATGAAAATTATTGGGTGGGCTCAGGCCCCACGGGCCCATATAAGTTGGCGCCGCTGTTTGTATGCATTTAAGGGAGACCAAACTGATCGCAAAGGGCGGCTAGTATTTTATATTATATTTATGCAAATAAATTATAGTTATTATATTAATTTATTCGTTTTTTAAAAAGTTTGAATAGTGGAAAAAAAAAGATGACGTCATAGGGGCGGCAAAATAAGGCTCGCCTCAGGCGGCGAAATGTCTAGCGCCGGCCCTGTCGTTTAATAATTACTAATTGCATGATCTCTCAGCAGCAAATTGCAGTCACACATGATGGATATGCGCCAAGAGACGCTTGAAATTAGATCTAATTTCAGATTGAAACTGACTTCTTGATGCAATAACAGCTGTTACTTTGCAGTTACCGTATGGACAAACACCTACCAAGAAAAGTGGAAATAATGCAATGCGCATGTGTTAGCTCGTCGGGCATTTCATATTTTCTATAGGACGAAGGAGGACCTTATTGGTCTCAACTTTTAATGATGCATCACCATCGTCAATTATTGTCTAAATATAGATGATATACTGTCAAAATGAAATAAGTTAACAGTTGGTTTATTTACTTATTAATTTACTAGCGCACTGTATCCTTCAAAAACTTTATCAAAACGATACTCTGTTAAACAACCTATCAGGTGATATATTACTCGAGGGGGTAGCGGTCTTAAGCAAGAATTTAAGATATTTTATGTAATTGCTATTCGAAAATAGTGGTAACTAAATTTTTGACATTTAGGTAAATTTCGCAAAAAAATACTACTTATTGATCTCAACAGCTCAAGATTTTGATAGAACAACTATGAAAAAAATAGATGCTAAACGCAAAAAATCTTGGAAAAGCGTTAAAAATCACATTGAAAATCGCATTAAAAATCGTTAAAATCTAAAATTCGTAACAAACACAAAATTTAGGGCTAAAAGTTTGAAACGGTTTTCTTTTTATCAACCTCAAAAAAAAAAAAAAAAAAAAAAAAAAAAAAAAACCGCAAGATGAGAAAAAAACACTAAAAATCGCATTAAAAATTCGTTAAAAATTCAAAAATCGCTGTACAAATTCCGAATAAACTTTGCTGAAAAGAGAAAAAAATTGCTATATTGAGTTAAAAGAATGAAACTGTATTTTTTTCACTAATGGGATAAAACTGCAAAAAGAATGCTAAAAATCGCCTAAAAAATTATTTAAAAAAATCTAATCAAAAAATTGAAAATTGGGCTTCGAGGTGCAAAACTACATGTATAAAAGTACCTTCCCTCCACATTTTGTAACTCTACGTACAGCACTCTTCAGAACAGAGCTGACACACACACACAAACTTGTCTCTTTATTATTATAGATTTAAAAAAATAGCGTTCTATTAGTTCCATTTTCCACCACCAGGTAGAGCACAAGCAAGAATTTAAGATAGTTTATGAAATTGCTATTCGAAAATAGTGGTACCTAAATTTTTGACATTTTAGATAAATTTCACAAAAAAATACTACTTATTGCATTCTCAACAGCTCAAGTTTTTGATAGAACAACTATGAAAAAATAGATGCTAAACGCAAAAATCTTTAAAAAACGTTAAAAAACGCATTGAAAATCGCATTAAAAATCTTTAAAATCTAAAAATCGTAACAAACACAAAATTTAAGGCATTAAGGCTAAATGTTTAAAACGATTTTCTTTTTATCAATCTCAAAAAATAGCCGCAAAATGAGAAAAAACACTAAAAATCGCATTAAAAATTCGTTAAAAATTCAAAAATCGCTTTACAAATTCCGAATAAACTTTGTTGAAAAGAGAAAAAAAAATTGCTATTTTGTGTTAAAAGAATGAAACCGTATTCCTTTCACTAATGGAATAAAACCGCAAAAATAACGCTAAAAATCGCCTAAAAAAACTATTTAAAAAAATCTAAACAAAAAATCGAAAATCGGGCTTCGAGGTGCAAAACTACATGTAAAAAAGTACCTTCCCTCCAAATTTTGTAACTCTACGTGCAGTAGTCTCTTCAGAATAGCGCTGACAGACAAACATCCTTCTCTCTTTATTATTATAGATCAGTTTAAAGCTCAAATTTGATATGAATTAAACACATTGTTTTCACTCCTTTTATTTTTGCAATTTTAGATAATTTAAAATCGGCCATATGTTATAATATAACCCAAACCATTCAAAGAATGCCATCAAAAACTTTTGTGTTCTCCTTAAAGAAAGTATAAGGGCAATATTAATTGAATAACGCTTTCATCCAAAATACTTGCAAGATCAGCTAATTAACTTATAAAAAGATTCTTTTTGTCTTCATGGGTAATTAATGGCTTTATAATAATCGGAGCCTTGTATAATTATTATTTTAATTTAAAATTAAATCTTTAGTCGCAAAATATTTAAATCCTATTATGTTTTTTTTATTATTATTATCCTAAATTTGTTTAAATTTCTAATTCTTTTTTTTTGTTCTTATTTTATTTTATTTGTATTTCATGTGGCGAGAATCATTGATTTTCTAAATCGACCATTTTACCATTTTGCTATGTTTTTTACTGAATTACTCAATAAAGATATTTTTGTGTGAAATTTCGAGTATATAATTAATATGAGTATCTACTTAACAATACAAGCAGCATATTCAATAACAAGTAATTAATAAATTTTACAAGAAAAACAGGCACGGGAAAAAAAAAAAAAAAAAAAAAAAAAAAAAAAAAAAACTATAGAGAATTCAATAAATATCCACATCATCATTTTGCGATTTAACTTCCAACTCAAAAGAATACGTAGATCTACTTTATAGACAATAAGACCTTTTCAGTTCAGTTCACACATTTTGTCATCTACTCGCCTAAGAGTCTGCAACAGAAATTGAAACTACGGCAGTTAATAATTATGCTGCATTAGCGTTCTACAGATTACAAAAGGTTTACTTAAAGATAAAGTTACGTAATATATCACTGACATAAAATTCTTCACATTTGAAGGTTTGTGCTTCATTCATTTATTCTTATTTATTTATTTATTTATTTACTTTTTCTATTACAAACTGGAATTTTTAAGGTCGATTGATTATGCATCTATGATATATGATGATTATCATCGATAATGGCACTAAGATAGCTAGCAGGGGCTGTCTAGACCTACCTCATTGGGTGTTTTTTGTAAAATTGTGAAGATTTTCTTTTACTTGTGAAAATTCTATTCTTAATTTTGTGATTTAGAAATTTTATTCCCGGTCTTTCCTTCATATTAAAGGTGCAACGATTATCTGGCCGTAGCCCAATAATCGACCTATTCAGCCTATCTGCCAAATAATCGGCTTTAGCCGAAAATTAAGGCCTGGCCGAATAATGCTGTGAAAAATGTTTTTATATTTACACATTAAACTTCTTAATTTGACAATTTATATTCATTCTATATAACAAAAATTTTATTTGAAATTAATAAAACACTTTTTTTCTCTACCTTTCATACCTTGAATTGGTTTTATTTACCCATTTTTATATAAGCGGGTAATATGGGTATCATATAAAAATTTTTAGGCTGCATTTAAAAATATTAAATGTATCTGTAGTAATCTAACGTAATGTGTTGAATTTAAAATTAATCCATTCAAAATTATTCTAATAGATATTATTATTGATTCAAATTATGTATTTTTTAAAGCATAATGCGAAGTTTAATATCTGTCCTTTGCTACATAAAAAATATTTCTTCAAATGATATTTGTTTATTAGACTTATAAAGAACATAACTGTATGGATAGATTAGATATAGATGCATTGTATGTATACAAAAATATTTAACTCATATATGCTGAAATACTTTTTTTTTTTTTTTTTTGAGTAAAATTCATTTAAAAATTAAGTAAAATAGGCAATTTGTTTAAGCATGTTGCTATTTCTTATTAAATAATGAAATGAAAATATAAATACTAAATTCTTTTAAATTAATATGTAATGTATGTTTTGCATTACCATTTAATTTAGATTTATTATTCAAGTGAATTATATTATTTAGGCAATTTATAGGCCGAACATAGCCGAAGATTTTTTCAGAATAAAATAATACTTTAAATAATCAAATTCGCATATAAATAATTGTTTAAAAAGAAAATAATACATTTTAATTGTGAAATATACAAAAAATATGCAGATAGTGTACAAAAATATTTGTTTTTGGCAAAAGTAAGTTCATTATTTGGCGGCCGAATAAGCAGAGTAATTGATATCCGGTTATTCGGCCAAACCATTATTTGTTGCATCTCTACTCCATATTCAAAAAAGCCTTGATTAGTTCACTTGTCTTATTACAGGTGTAAGATTTTATTTTTTAATGATTAAAATTGTGAAAGATTCAATTTGAAGCTTGAAAAATTTTATGAGAGGTTTATTTATAAGACAAAAATTTTTTATAAAAGGTCCTGTTTTGTGATTAAAAGTTTTTAGCTTTTGTAACTTTTTATTAGCTATTCATCCACTAAATTAGTTAAAATTTACCCCGATCCTCCTGTAAAAAAAACTATTGCAAATTTTAAAACTAGTCGTTGGGGGCCACCGTAATACTTACCCATCATGGATATGTATATGAAAATAAAACATGTAAAAACTATTTATACAATGCATTGCAATTCATAAACAAAATTTAAATATTGTTAATATACATAGTAATACTATATTAAAGAACTGCTGATTAACAATTTCGACAAATTATATAAAACGTCAAATTACTCAAGTAGTACCGAACTACGTAAAAGAAACATCCTTATAACTCCAAAAATAATAATTCTATTAACTAACAATTAACTGCGTCGGATTAAGCTTCTCATTTCCAATTAAAATATACCTCTAAATTGAAATTTGAATGAAATACAGGGTCATTAAAAATCGAAGAATGTGGAAAACATGATTACAAATATCTCGGCAACTAATAATCCGATCGACTTCGTTCTATATGCAAAATGTGTGTTATTTTATTGCCTTTTACGTCCATTCCTTAGAACAAAAAAAATTCGAAAATTTTTATATACCTTTCATCAAAACGAATTTTTCGAGAGTCCGAAAAAAATAGTTCCGTATAATCGAGGTTACTGATATTAAATAGGCTTCGTTCCATTCGTACATACTAACTACATACAAAATTTCAAGTTTCTATCTCAATTTGTTCGGGAGATAGAGCGTTTACAGACAGACAGACAGACGGACGGCAAATTTTTTTTCTAAAAATTTGTTTTTCGAAATCTCCACTATCTAAAACTTGTAAATCCGTCAAATTTTTTTTTTCGATTTTCAAAACAATTGCAAGACTTATCCTATACTACGTATGATGGGTAAGTAATAAATTATTTTATGTAAAAACTTTTAATTAAACTTTTTCATGAGATAATATAAATAAACTTTAAAGTCTGATTAAATAAATTTCTTATTTAAATAAACTTTAAAAGTTTGTTAAATAAATTACTTTATTAAACTACAAATTTTTAATACAAATTGAGTATATGTGTGAGTGAGTGATAAATTTTGAGAATTTTACTGTAGATTTTTATTTGCCAAATTGGTCAAATTTCATCCCCACTTCTCTTTGAAAAAAGTGGAATACGTTTATTTTTAATAAAGGCTAAAACTATTTGGTTTTGTCAAACTATTTTATGTGATCTGTATTTCAAAAATTTTTATTTAACCTTTATTTTACAGTTTCATTTATCTTTTTTGCAAATTGCTTATTAAATAATTTATTTAAGAAATATTTTTGAATAAATTAATAAATTTTTTTATTAAAAAAATCTTATTAAATAAATTACTTTAAATAAACGAACTTTAAAATCATTTTACATAAGTTGCTTTAAAATCTCTTGTAAAAAAAAAATAATAATAAAATAAAAAAATACAAAACTCTTAGAATACATTATCTTATGTGTGATTTTAAAAATTAACCTATTTCTTTTTGTTGTCCCTGCTTACACATTATACTATTCATTTGCTCGTTACATTATTAAAAATTTAATTTAGCTATAACTTTTTCAGCATCTTGAGGCTGTTTTAATGTTCCTTTATTCATGATTTATGTTATGACGGTGGTTAATGTTTTTTAAATATTATTTTCGCCCTATTATCAGTTACCGTAGCGGTCCTTTTAAAAATTCAAAAACCGCTTTAAGTAAGTTAAATATTCATCAATAATTTTAAAACTTCTCCTATTCCGTAAAAATTTAGTTCTTTCTCTGGGAAGAAAAGATAAATCGAGAGAGCAATATTCGAAAGTTAGCCTCATTTTTCTCACTTAAGGTCAAACTCTCAAGACAAGCTGAGTTGCGCCATTTTGTTTCTCTTTTATTTTATTAACTCTCTGACGTCCGGAAATTTTTGCGCAGAACTAGTATCTTCATGCGCGTAGCCAGGGGGGGTGCCCTGGGTGCCCGGGCACCCCCCCGCTCGCGCAGATCCAAGATTGATTATTTTAAAAAATCAAAATTTATAAAAGAAAAAAAATGAAAGCAAAGTTAGTTCAATTAGTTAATCAAAACTAACAGTCTATGTTTTGAAATGTGATAAAAGATAAATCCAGAAAACCCAGAAAGACCCAGATTCTTTCTTTTATTATTTTTAAGAAAATTATTTTGTTCATCTTTTTTAAAACTAGAATATTTACTAGAATCTGTATTGATCACAGTAAGTCAAAAAGTTGGTCTTATAATCCCAATTTAATGTATTTTGTTTATAAAAGTTTTTTTTTTTTATGCATGTTTTTGAAATTCCATAAAAAATTAGCGTAAATTCTCGACAAGGATAGGAACTATTTATATCTTTGCCTTTGTAATCTAAAGTCTCGATAGGAGAAAAAAAATGAAAGGAAATACAGATGTGAAACGATAATTCCACCATGTGATTAGCCTGGAGAACGGAGGGGGTGAGGACAGATAAGACGGGATCAGCCCGAACCGAAAGCCCGAGCCTGACACGGTCTCGGGCTCTATTTTTATACGAGTCTTCGAGCATGGGCTCATTTTTTTCTGAAGCCTGAAAATTTTATTTATTCAGTGTAGAAAAGATTGAAAGAACTTTTTTCACTTAAAATTGCCTACTTATTACTTTTCAACTCATTTCAATTCTTCTTTATCAAAATGACCGGGGAACTGAATGCTTGATTATTTATTTTAGAATTTCATTGCTGTTTCAAATGAAAATTTGAGATAATTACAGATTTATGTCTACGAAATTTCCGGCGACGATGTATTTATACGGCGCCAACACAACAATGAAGGTGCATTTCGCCAGCCCCCCCACCAACTCAAATTTTTTCGACAATAATACCAGTCGTTTATACCTCGTTTGTACCCGTTTGTACCAGCAATCTTTTCGTTTGTACCTCATTTGTACTAGAGTAATAAAGAGTTTTTAGTGGTGGGGCTGGAGAAACGGCCAGCCCCCCCACCTCAACATTTAAAAAAATGAATAGTGTCAATCGTTTATACCTCGTTTGTACCCGTTTGTACCAGCAATTTTTTCGTTTGTACAGCATTTGTACTAGAGTAATAAAGAGTTTTTAGTGGGGGGGGGGCTGGAGAAATGCCAGCCCCCTGACCTCAACATTTAAAAAAATGAATAGTGCCAATCGTTTATACCTCGTTTATACCCGTTTGTACCAGCATTTTTTTCGTTTGTACCTCATTTGTACTAGAGTAATAAAGAGTTTTTAGTGGGGGGCTGGAGAAATGCCAGCCCCCCCCCCCACCTCAACATTTAAAAAAATGAATAGTGCCAATCGTTTATACCTTGTTTGTACCCGTTTGTACCAGCAATTTTTTCGTTTGTACCTCATTTGTACTAGAGTAATAAAGAGTTTTTAGTGGGGGAGGGGCTGGAGAAATGCCAGCCCCCCCCCCACCTCAATATTTAAGAAAATGAATAGTGCCAATCGTTTATATTATACCTCGTTTGTACCCGTTTGTACCAGCAATCTTTTCGTTTGTACCTCATTTGTACTAGAGTAATAAAGAGTTTTTTGTGGGGGAGGGGCTGGAGAAATGCCAGCCCCTCCCCCACTTTAACATAAAAAAAAATGAATAGTGCCAATCGTTTATACCCCGTTTGTACCAGCAATTTTTTCGTTTGTACCTCATTTGTACTGGAGTAATGAAGAGTTTTTGGTGGGGGGTGGGGGGGCTGGAGAAACGGCCAGCCCCCCACCTCAACATTTAAAAAAAATGAATAGTACCAATCGTTTATACCTCGTTTGTACCCGTTTGTACCAACAATATTTTCGTTTGTACCTCATTTGTACTAGAGTAATAAAGAGTTCTTAATGGGGGGCAGGAAAAACAGCCAGCCTCCCACCTTAATATTTTCAAAAATTAACAGTGCCAAACGTTTATACGTCGTTTGTAATAGTTTTACCCAAAAATCTTTTCGTTTGTACATCATTTGTACTAGAATAATAAAAGGTTTTTAGTGGGGGAGCTGGAGAAACGGTCAATCCTCCACCTCAATATTTTAAAAAATGAACAGTGGCAATCGTTTATACTTCATTTGTACCTGTTTGTACCAACAATCTTTTCGTTTGTATCTCATTTGTATTAGAATATTTAAGAGTTTTTATTGGGCGGAGGGGCTGAGAAACACCCATTTTAAAATTTAAAAAGATGAACAGTGTCAATCGTTTATATCTCATTTGTACCCGTTTGTACCAACCATTTTTTCGTTTGTACCTTATTTGTCCTAGAGTAATAAACAGTTTGTATTTGGGGGGCTGTAGAAACAGCCAACCTCCTGCCTTAATATTTAACAAGTAAGAAAAATCATGCGCTAAGCATAGATTATGAAGCACTTTCCAACAATTAAGGAAATTTTTAACAAAACTTTGTTATTTAGGGAAATAATAGTGTATAGCCAAATATACCCAAATATGTATTCCAGTACATTAGAACAGCCCTGTATTTCATATGTCAGTTCATATAATGGAAAAATTTAGCTTAGCAAGAAAATACCCAGTAGCTTGAAATTTCTTTTTCAGCAATTCATACTATTAGATGGAAACATACTTGAATACCTTTGTTCAGCCCCGTAGTTTACATTGTACCTTTATTACAAGTCAGCATTAGGCTAAAATTTATTGTAAACTAAAACACTTTTAAAACAACTGAAATCATATTCTCATAAATCATCATTCATAGGCGTCCATGTACCGAATACTTTGCGTGGCCCTGTATATCCCTTTATCTATATTCTGCAAACATTTTTCAGTAAATTGAATGCAGCTCAGCGTAAAAATGCATAGGTTATTTAAGAACCACGTTTAAATAATTTATGCTCATATTCAGTAACGTTGGTTAGCTCTTTTGGGTAGCCCTGTATATCAACTATAACATTTATACACACTATATAATGTGCATATATTTAACGAAGAATGAAGTATGTACTAAAATATACATTCTGTATAATCTGTGATGCAAAGAATATTTATTATTAAATTACAGGGCCACACAAATGTATTCCACTAAATAATGTTATACGGGGAAACATTGTTTGGGGCGTGTTTTAATTATATTAAACTACTTCATATTTTATGAATAAGATATACGTTAATGACGTATAATAAAAATTACTCTCTGCATATTTACAGGAACACAAAGATTTCGACCACTATACTGTATCCAAAGTACGCTCTACTATATCAGCAAGATCTGAATATTTTTAAACTTCGTTATCGTACGAACGCACCTCATTTGCTACGCTTCACGTGCAATTTCCAATTCGTTTTTTTTTATGGCCATTTTTTGACATTCGTACGGGATCATGTCATTTTTTTTAAACCGGAAGATTTTATTTATTCATGTGTAGAAAATATTGAACGAACTCTTTTCCACTTTAAATTGTGTACTACAAGTTATTTTAATTTAATGCTACTTTGATCAAAATGACGAGGGAACTAAAGTTGTATTTCTTTATTTTAGTATTTCATTGCTGTTTCAAATGAAAATTTGTGATAATTACAGATGTATGTTTACGGATATCTTTGTTTTATATCTATCATGTTTTATCTATGTTTATGTATCTTTTTCTTATACATTATATTTAGTTTTGAGCAACTTCTCAACCTTCTTCAAAAATGAAAAATTGCGTTTGGGTCCTTTTTAAAAGAAGTACCACACAATTATATCTTTTGCAATTAAAAACCTGTCTAAAACGGAAAATCGATAGGTTTTATGGGGTCCGTTTTATTAGGTTTTACTACATAAGATATTGTTTGTACACAACATGTTCAGGTTAAAAAATTTGGGCACCCCCCCGTTCAAAAGGCTGGCTACGCCTATGATCTTGATGCCATTTTGTTCCTCAGATAATATTACATCTTTTTTATGCAGACGAACTCGCTTAATACAAGCAAAATGCATATTACGATTACGATTGTTTTATCATTTAAAACACATGGTTTACTATAAGTGAGTGATAGGATTTAAAAAATGAATATTTTCAAAACTATTATATATATATCTGAAGAACTCACGTGATCAGTGGCGCCAACTTTTGAAAAATATTGATTTGGATCAAAAATAGTTTGGTAAAATGGTACGATCAGTTTGTTTTTCTTTGAAGGGTTGACAGTTGGTGAAAGATGAGAATTTTAAGTCAAGCTATCATTTTTTAAAAAGTTGCAATTTTGTTAAATTATGTTCTCAAGCGTTTTTCCTTATAAATACACTAATAATTGTGGTAATATATCTTATGAACATGATTATAAATTGAAATAGCAAAAAGTTAAACATGCAGCGAAACATTTTAGTCATTTGAGATTTATGAATGTCAGTCGGAAAATTAAAACACATGGCCATTGGCAAAATAAATTTTGTTCTAGGAAGAAAAAAGAATAATGACATAATAATGAAATAAATTACGAAATTAAACAATGAAAATTGGGTATGCTAGGATTCGAAATTATTGGGTGGGCTCGGGCCCCACGGGCCAAAATAATTTGACACCACTGCACGTGCATAAAGGTGGTAAGTGACATAATCATCTTTTATGTGAAAATAATCTGTACAGTTAAAAGAAAACCTGTAATTTTTGCAATAAAAAATTTCATTTTTTACAGAAAAAAACTGTTTTAAAGAATAACAGTTTTTACTGTAACAATGTTGGATTTTGTAATCTTTACAGAAAAAAAAAAAAATTCTATATTTTTAACAGAAAAAAGCTGCTTTAATGGAACATTACAAATATTTCCTACAAATAAAACAGTCTTCCAATGATGACAAAATTGACAGTTTTTTCCCTCTCAATTTCAAAGTTTTTTTTTTTTTTTTTTTTTTTTTTTTTTTCTTTACTGTGCATTTGATTTGTTGTCAAATGCCTCCTTTATCAATAAAAATCTGTTTAAGTATTGGCTTTTTTTTTTTTTCAAATGATAATTTAACAAGTGGTAGAGAACCATTAATTATCTTCATTCATACGATTAACTCTTTTTGTTACGTAACACTTTTATCATCTGAACTATTGATTTATTATAAAGTGATAGTTAGGCTTATATTATCGTTGAAGCATAAATCTAGCAAGTTAGTTTTGAATAAAATAATAGGCTATCCCTCTGATCATTTTCCAATTTTGTGCTGGTTAGGGACTGTGCAAATATCGCATTATCAACTTTTTGATAATTTTGAACTCCCCCCGCCCCCTCTTACTAGTAGTGATATTGTTATCAAAGTGTAAAAATATTTTGATTTCTAGAATTTATTTCTTTTGTTCGAATTGATATACAAAACTGGTTGCCTTTTATTTCCGCAGAACTTTAATGATTTAAATGAAGAGAAATCAATAAAATATTAATTTGGCATATGAAAAAACTTTATATCTAGTAACATTTAGATGAAATATTTAAAAGTATTTTATAATAGCTTTTTGTTACATAATCCATTCAACAGTAATAAATTGCTGTTGCACTTGCCTCGAAGGGGTGGGGGTGAGAGAAGGTCGAGATAGAAATCCTTATCAACAAAACAAAAGAACAACATTTCTTCTCTTTCTTTTTTACTTATTAATAAATACAAGCTTCATTTCAAATGCATTTTACACAGGGTTTCTCGAACCGTAATTATATATGCATACGCATATGAAGAAATATTGAAATGTCAAACATTGGGGTATTCCATGTTTTAGAATTAAATAATTTTATGATAATTTAGTGGTACTTATAATAATTTTGTATTTTCATAAAAATAGATAACAGGCTAAAAAAGATAACATGCTATTTTGTATCAGAAACCATGTTACGAATAAAAAGAGAAAATTTTGATTGGATCAAGTATAACATTCATATCAAAGGACAACCCCCCCTCCCCCTAGAGATATATGCCAGACCCCCACCTGCTCCCTAAAATAATAACATTATATTATACGCACAGTCCCTTATATAAAATGTTTTTATGTTACATCCATACGATTTGTATGCTAAAATTTTTCTCTCCTTTCCCTTCGCCCTCATTCAAAATATTTTATCCACTGGGGTTTCAGATTTTGCGAGATCCCGTTTATCATGCAAAATACCCTTTACTTTCACTATTTATGATGATATTGGTCGAGGATATTTCTCTGAAATGCTGTCTGATTGCTTCCTTCATTTTGGATTAATGTAATGTACTTCTCGTGAAAGAATATCTATTAGCTTCATTTTAAATAAAGTATTTGTTATAAAAATTATGGAGTACTTCTATGATGGGAGGTTCCTCTATTAAAATATAGATGGTGGGATAGATGTACCAGACGCATTTTAAATTTCAAATAAAAAATCAAACTTCCGTACGAAAATGCAGTTGGGATAAAAATATTTCTCGTAGCCAAAAATTTTCTTTTAAAGAAGAAAAAAAATGTAATTTAACAAATTACAACGACAAATTATAACAAGTGTTTGAAAATTCTATTTTCAAAAACTCAAATTTTAAAGACTTATAAATAAGTTCTATATTTAAATTAATAATAATAATAAACATCATTTTTATGATGATTATAACCAGTCATATATTGCTTACTCCGTGTATTAAACATTAACGTTCCTAGACAAATTTTTATTTGATGGAGTAAATCAGACTGACTTCTGAACGCCTCATATTACGTACGACATGGATTAAACATTAATATTCCTGGACCCAACAGAAACAAAGTTTAAAGGAAATTTCAGTTTTAAAATTTTCGGAACTGCAAATTTTTTAACTTCAAAATATCGTACATTTAAAATTTTTACTCCGTTGCGTAGAAAAAAAAAATTGCACTTTTTAATGAAATTTGTTTGAAATTTCTGTCACAATTTGTTATTAAATTATTATTTTTTTTTTTTTTAAAGTCTTAATTACCCTTTTTGTCATGGTATCAACAGAAGTATTCCATTTTTGGACATTAAACTTGGACCAATCAGGAAACGAATAAATTAAACCAACTTTATTGTGGAATGAAATCAACCAATGAAAAGATTCAGATATGCTTTAGATTTCCCAATTCTTTACCGAGAACAACAACTATTTTTTCCAAATAATTAAAGAAAAAAAGAAAAAAAAATTGTCTATACGTGCTGGTGTGTTATCAAAGCTATAGAAAAAGCATTAAAAATATTACAAGGTAAACAGTTGCAGTTAATTTATTTTGTACAATCTCTTGCCAAGTTTAAAACGTTATCCTTACCACCTCAAAATGATTACAATTTCTGATATCCAATGATATTTAACACACTGAAATGGGATAAATTGTATAGAAATAAATGCTTTATAGCTACTTATATTTTGTTTTTGATCCTTTTTTAGCAGCTTTGAAGTTATATCGTCATATATGGGCATATTTTAGAGTTATTTTGATTTGTTTAAAGAAAACTTTCGAAAATGAAAAACATTTTCATCCCAACTGCATTTAAGTACGCTATCTACTTTTTAAATTAAAATACATTGCGAATTTTTGTTACACCCTGTACTGTATATTTGTTTTAATTGAATCGAGATTTTTAAAAAATGCAAATTAATCCATGAGTATAATGAATTAAAATTTTGAATATATTGTTTTATTCATTTAAGATGGATTACGTAATTATGTCATGTGATGTCACCCCGAATGTGTAAAAAGGGCATGCTCATATATTTTTGGAAAAGAACGAAACAAAAATTAAAAAACAAATTGTTACTTAGAAAATTAAAAAATATCCCTTATCTGCAGATTTTATTCATCGTTAAATGATGCAATTTATCTCAAAGTTACTAATCATATCTATTCTGACGTGCCAATGAAATATCCCGATGAGGTTTATTATGAGATTTATTTCAAAAAGGTTTCCAGTAAGGTTTATAAATATTAAGAATTATTCCTGTAAGGCATGCAATAAGGCTTGTAAATGCTAAAGCTTATTCAGTGGAGCATACTTATATGAATCAATGGGGCGCAAGTCCACCCTATAATTTGATCTCTCCGCCCAGGCCCTGATTACCGAATAGGCACGAGAAACAGGTGTTTCTCTTAGAAAGTTTTGAAGGGGCCCGAAATTGAGAAAACAAGATACGTCAAATTTTATATGGAATTAATTCCATTCCAAAATACTAATTTCTTTTCAAATTGTCAGTCTTACAGTATATATTAAGAAGTGTTTCATAAAAATAATTTTTATAACTAATTAATTTTTCATGTAATAGATAAAATTCAACTGCTGGTCGCAATTCTTCAGTTTATTCATTATTTTAGATGGATGGTTTTTTTTTTTTTTTTTTTTTTTTTTTTTTAAATAAATTGAGTTTAAGTAATACTGAATTACTTGATAAAGCACTTAGATGATTAAAATGTATGCTTTTTTTATATTTATATTTAGCTTTTTGCACTTTCAATACTTAGCAATTCCAATGTTATTTAAAATAAATATTAATGGATTTATTAGGAAGAACTTAACAGACTATAATTTAATAAAATAATTTTTAAATTATAATCATAATTATTATTAATAATGAAATAATAATCAATCATAAAATTATTAGTTGATAAAATAATTTATAAAATTATAATTAAACAGGGATGTAAGACCTGCGCCAATTGCGCCAAACCTGCGCCAAAAGGCACTTAATGTCAAAACGAAATTTAGCGCGATTTCGTCGATCCAGGAAACAACAACAAATAACTTTTTTTAGGCTATTAATTTCGTCAAAACACAAAGAAACATTGCAAAAAATCTCGAAAAACGCGCAAATTTTGCCGAAAAATTGCGAAAAACATGCGCATTCGGTCACGAAAAACACGCGATGTTTTGTGGAGTTTTATCGTGGCTCCACAAACGACGGTAAGTTGTTTATCCCTCGAGTATCCTACGTTCATTTTCATCGCAGCCGATCGCAGAGTTCGGAGCGGGACGTCATATGTGACGTAGAGCGCGCGTGTTGGGGGAGATGAATGAGAGCTGCCGTAATATGTTTATTCCCAATTAATGGGAGTTCGCCTCTTATTTCAGGGGTGACTCTCGTCCGAAATTTCCGAATATTTAAGGCATCCTCTACCGAAAATTTGAAATTCGGTTATCAGTTCCACATAGTTGTCAACTGTACGGTTTTGCGCGCGGAAAAAACAATCGCGGAGAAATGCAAATTTCGTAAAAGGATCGCCGAAAAAGCACACATTTGGTCAATATTTCGTGGAAAAACGACGATTTCGTCAATGTTTTTCTCAACGAACTTTGTCAAAAGATCGCTGAAAACGCCCGAATTTCCTCTGCGGATCGCGAAAAGCGGCAATTTCACCAAATATCGCAGGTAAAACGCTGATTTTTTTTGACTGCGGGAAAACGTTGATTTCGTCTGAAGATTGCGGATATAACGCCGATTTTGTTAAAAGATCGCGGAAAAAAAGCGTCATTTTCGATAGAAGATCGCTTAAAAATATTTTGCCAAAAAATCATTGAAAAAAAAAACGCCGATTTCATCAAAAGATCACGGAAAAAACGCCGATTTCGTCAAAAGATCGCGGGGATAAAACGCCGTTTTCGAGAAAAGATCGGCTAAAAATACAAATTTTGTCTAAAGATCGTCGAAAAAAACACGATTTCATTAAAAAAAAAAACACGGAAAAACGCCAATTTCGTCAAAACGTCGCGGAAAATTGCTAATTTCGACAAAAGATCGCAATAAATTGCCGATTTTGCTAAAATATCGCAGATAAATCGCTGATTTCCTCTGAAGATCGCAGGAAAACGCCGATTTCGTCTGAAGATCGCAGATACCCCCCCCCCCCTCACGAGGGGGGTTAACCCGCGGAACCCCCCCCCTCCTTCACCAGCCACCGATTTCCAAAATGCGATGTGAATTTCCGAAAAAAAATTCAACCAGAATCGCCCCTGTCTTTTGTCCTGTACATATTTTCTGTAAATTAAGTATCTTCCTGTTCTGTGTTTTTACCGTGTCGGTGGTGAATTATTTCGCTCCTCGGCGAATCCTGCCGATAGACGGCAAAACCGAAAGCAGAATGAAAGCGCATACGAAAATCCGCAACATGTTTGTCAAAAAAAAAAAAAAAAAAAAAAAAAAAAATTTCTCAAAAAAATTGTTATTTTGTCTAAAAATGAACAAAACGCAGTCAAAGGAAAACAGTGTTTGTTGAATTCACTTTTCTCCCGGAAGGACTTCTGTAGCTCCACGGGAGACATGATACAGTTTTTTTTTTTTTTTTGGGGGGGGGGGTGCACTTTTTGACCAAAGAAAGCTCAAAATTTCCGGGGGGGGGGCATTTCATTGCCCCGGTGGATGTCCCCCCCCCGGCCACCACCTAAATCCAACACTGAAAGAAAAAACCGTAAATTTCGGCAAAAAATGCTAGAATTTCGTCAAAAAAATCGCGGAAAACAAACGAATCTTGTCAAAGGATCTCGAAAAAATAAAACGTGAATTTTGTCAAAGGATCGCTAATTTCGTCACTCTTAATTTAACCAGTAGATCGAGACAAACACTCGAATTTCATTAATAGATCAAGAAAAATTTGTCTATAGATCGCGAAAAATTTTTCTATAGATCGCGAAAAGCATGCACATTTGATCGAAAAATCACGAAAAACACTCGAATTTCATCAAAGGATTGCGAAAAACCGCCAATTTCATTAAAAGGTATGAGACATGTGGCGAAATTTAATCTGAGTATTTATTCTTTCAAATGTAAAAGTATT
Organism: Maratus speculifer; assembly: GCA_964019185.1. NCBI lineage: Eukaryota > Metazoa > Arthropoda > Arachnida > Araneae > Salticidae > Maratus > Maratus speculifer. Next base: position 71,608,973 of record OZ025303.1, read on the forward strand.
TTCCAAGATAGCAATTATTGTAATTGTTAAGAGTTTATTAGCATTAGAATATTTCAATCTGCTCCTAAAACAGCTTTTATTGCTACAAAATTATATTTTTGCTGCTACAAAATCCGATATTTACTGCTACAAAATCTGATTTTTGCTGCTACAAAAATAGATTTTACTGCTCCAAAATTCGATTTTTTCTGCTCCAAAGCTGCTACAAAATGGCTTTAGTGCACTTTCATCCCTGAATTAAATTACAATAATTTAAAAATTTGCTTAGAATAAACAATTTAATTTCGAATTATCTTCTTTAGTCATTCGCCCATCACCCTCTCTCTCTTTCCACACACATGCACACTAAAGAAAAATATATAGTATGCGTTATTTTACTCAAAAAATTTTGAGCCCACCTAATACTTTTTGAAAAGTTGTTGCTACCGAGCTTATTCAAATAAGGCTTCCAATAAAGCTTATTCCACTAAGCTTCCAAATAAGGTTTATAAATATTAAGGCTTGTTTCAGTAACGCTATTTCTCATATTGTTTTATTGATTGTTTTATTATTTTTGTGAAAATGTTCCTTTAAAAAAAATCTCTTTCCTTCTAGGTAAGTACAGTTAATGACTTTGTTATCTGCTTTATGGTTTGGGTAAGTTATTTTATTTTCAAAAAGCAATGGCTTATTCATTATTTTTTTAATGGTGTATAATTATAATGTAATTATAATAATAACAAAATAAATGCTTTTTTTTATTTAATATTTCATTGTTCTTTAGAAAATTTTCAATAAAACAAAAAATAAATTTAATTAGTATGTAGGAAAAAGTAGAAAAAGTTTTAAATGCTCTATTGTATTATTCGCGTACAAGCGGATTCCGTACAATAAATATATGAATTAGTAATTGGGCATTGCATTAGTATTACACAAGTGTGTTTATATACGTGTTTATATACGTTCAAATCGTTCGTGTCTTTAAGGATTAATATATCGGCTAATTAACGGCATTTTTTTCCAAAAATCATTATCAACAATCCTTCTCCGATGCTAGATGCCTCCAGCGAAGACATTTTTACATGTATCTTATTGCATGTCTTATTTTCCAAAATCCATGTACAAGGTGACAAACTTGTTACAAATGGACGACATCGATACAGCCGAGAATTATATACTTTGGGCTGGCAATGGCGTCGCCGAGAGTTGAAACCAGTATTAGAAAAGGACATGTCAATAAATATTTTTTTTTTCATCAATTAATGTATCTATTGCATTTTCACCTAAGTATTTCTCATTTTTGTGTTCTTTCATTTATATTCATTTATTCTTTATTATTAGTAGTATATTTTACAATTTATGAAAAATGTACATACCTACTCTCTTAAAAAAATCCAGCGTTTTTAACTCCGACGGAGCTATTTTTCGCTCCTTTCCGGTTTTGAAGATGCACTTATCCTATAGGAGTGAATTTCATTCATCTTGCGGAGTGTTTAATTTCATTCTTTTTTGATAAGCGATTTCACTCCTTTTTGATAAGCTATTTTTAGTCTTTTTTGGACTAAACTAATCAACAGAAGGAGTAATTGTACTCCTTTTTGAGAAGCTATTTATTCACTCCTTTTTGACTAAATCACAATTACCAAAGGAGTGTTTTAGTATTATTTTTAGAAATTAGTACTTTTTATTTTATTTTTTAATATATTCAATACAAAAAAAAGAATTTTTTTCTTTAATAACCCTTTTTTTAATAAATAATTTTTTTATTAGTTTTAGATAGTTTTTTATTGGAATTAGTTTTAGATATTTCATTGATTTTTTTAAATTTCAAGTTAATTTTTAGTTTTTTCTATTTATATACGTATAAATGTAACAATTGGAGAGAAATTTTAGAAACGATTTCATCCATTGAGATATAACATATATATATGATACTACTAAAATTCATATTTAATGGTAAAAATTTTTTAATTTTCTGTTTTACATATTAGTTTATAAAAGCTAAATCTCGAATTATTAAAATATATAACTAAACTTACTTATATCATGTCAGACACTATGTTTTAGCAGATCACTGTTTCTATTAAACTTCACCCAAATCCACATTTTGCCCCCCCCCCCCACCCTGCGCGCGTACAGAATTGTTTTTCAAAACCCTTCATTTTTTAAAAATCTAATCATGATGCAGTTTTTTTTTTTTTTTTTTTTTTTTTTTTTTAATGATAAACTGGAAAACAAAATCTTCAAATCAAGACAAGATTTTTCTCCTAACTTAGAATCATGAGATACATTGTTTTTCTGTTACCTTTTTTATAATGAGATATTTTGTTGTGTTTATACATTATATATATAATTTTAGCGTTACTTGGCGTTATTACTTTTAATATAAAAATAATAATTTCTTGTATGTTTCTTATATCGTTTTGTGTTTCTTATATTATTATATGTTACTTTATTTCACTTTATGATACTGAAAAATATTTGTGGAATGTAGAATATATAAAAATAAAAACTTTTTATTGTTATTATTTATTTAGGATATATGTTTTACGTTTATTAAAATATTCAAACCATACAGGTATTTAATAACTTATGCTCATTTAGATATATACAAAGATGCATATCTATAATTTATTTTTAAGTAAAGTTTACCACTGTCAGGAGAAGGTGGTTATTTTCTATTTAAACGAACATTTGCAAATGCTTAAATGTAGAATTCAGCTTTTAGTGCACATCTAGGTGAATATAATTTAATAAATACTTGTATACTATTTAATGAAATATTTTTACAAAAATAGAGCGCATATCCGATTAAAATAAATAAATAAATAAATAATAAAAATTATTATGGATCTATGTTCCACAAATATTTCTCTGTGTGATTAGCAAAATACCTTAATAAATAATAATGTAAATGCTTAACTTTATGTAAAAATTTGTTTACATAAAGTAAATTTCAACATAATTATGCAGCTTGAATATAAGAAAATAATATTTTCAAGAGTATTTTATAGATCATCGTAAATTGTTCCGAATTTCCCAAATGTAAATTATACTAAAACAAAATGTGAAATTTAGAAAATATTTTAGAATGCATTTTTATATATATAAAAAAAAAGGAAAAAAATCATAGTGATTAACATTTTCTGTTTAAAAGTAATAAAATTAACGCCAAAATAATATATACAATGTAAAAGTCTAATACAACAAAATTACCTCGTAATCGTATGCTCGGGAATCTCTGAAAATACCGCAGGAGAAAAATCCTCATTTTCTAAAATCGGTCATCTTCCATCTTGTTTTCTGCCATTAGGCTTGTATTATCGTGTGAAAGGATAAACTCTCCTTATTATTGTTATTATTAATATTTGCGGGTAAAGTATGATCATTTCTATTCTTTATGGATACAAGATTTGGATCCTTTTGGCCATTAATATATGCAGCTAGAATTAACGTCAAAGCGTCAAACATCTCATTCACTTTTTAAAACATGGCGATAACGAAGGCCAAGGCCAAACAATGTATCACGTGACCCGGTTACAACCAATGACATTCATCTCAGGTCGCGTTGCTTGTAATTCTCTCAAAAAGGAGTTTTTCTGCGTGTGCTCCCATAATGACGGTTTATCAGGCGAGTTTTTTCTGCAAAACACCCCTTTTCGATAGCATTTCTCTCAAGAAGGAATGAAAGTCTTGATAAAATATTTCGCTCCTTTATTGAGTGCGAAATTCGCTCTTTTGAATTAAGAGTGTAGAGTTAGAATATCTCATAGCGTTAGAAGAGTTTTGATGAACTCAGTAGTAATATGATTCATTAAAAGAACCTTGGGATTCAAACGCGGAAGTAATGAAAAGTTAACTGAATCGTAAATTTCTATAGTTCATTTATATTGTTTCAGAGATTAACGGATAAAATAAATCACATTTTAGATCAGCGGCTAATTAAGTATAAAATTCTCCATTCTTTTATCTGTTCTGTCGACAGGAGCTCTGTACATGTCAACTCTCACAAGTTAATAAATAAATTGCTTCTAAATTATGACAATGGTGGTTGAAACCAGTGGCGCCAAGTTTTAAAAAATATTGGGTTGGCTCAAAAATATTGGGTGGGCTCAAATATTTATGTAAAATGGTACGACCGGTTTGTTTTTCGTTGAAGGGTTGATAGATGGTGAAAGATGAGAATTTTAAATCAAGCTATCATGTCTATATTATAAAGGCCAAACGTATCTGTGCGTAACGCATACGTCATTTTGCGAATGGCAACACTTTCACATGTCATTCAGTTTTGAAATTTACGGTATACTGCAAATTTTATACTTCTAAACATCGCACATTTTCAATTTTTACACCATCGTATAGCGAAAAATAATTACTTTTAAATGCAATTTGTTTGAAAGCTGTATCTTAACTTATTCTTGACATATTAATTTTTTTATAGTTTTTACTACGAATTTTGTAATTGTGGCAACAGAAATATGCCATTTTCTCTTAAAATTGGTAAAAATTAAAATATGCGCATGTAAATTGTGAAAAGATGAAAATTGTGACGGGTTTAGATTTCACGTGATAGTCTAAGATCGTGTCAATTTGAATTTTTTTTCCTTCCGCATTTATACCAAACATAAAGCCTCAATTGATAACTTCATCTTAATAACTCAAACTCATCTTTATTATTTTGCTTTATTATTATATTTTTACATATGTGATTAAAGTTTAATTTTAATAATTTGGACAACTGAGTTTTACAGAAATAGTATTTTTTTTCTTAATTTTAGCTTTAAATAACATTTGTTTGCGAGTTAGACTGACCATCGTAAGATGCAGTTTTTATTGTGGCTAATTTTGTAGGTTTATTATAAATCAATGAAACAGTTCCTGCTTAAACATTTTCTTTCGCCGGATTTCGACGGATTCCATCTCGTTTTAATAAATTTAAATTGTATTAAATTATATTCTCATGCGTTTTTCCTTATAAAGACACTGATATTTATTGAAATGTCGTGATATCATGAACATGACTTTAAATTAAATAGGCAGAAAGTTAAACATAAAGCAAAACATTTCATTTTTTTGGGGGGATTTAGTTGGAGTTTTGGGTGTCAGTCGGAGAATTAAAACACGTGGACACTGACAAAATAAAGGAGAAAAATTACGGACCCATATAAGTCGGCGCAACTGGTTGAAACCTCTGAGGCAATGTATTTTAAAACGCAGTGGCACATATTTAGCGACTTCCGATATATATATATATGTTTTCTTTTAAGGAAATTTTATAGATTGGATATAGTGTTTTTAAAATAAATATTTAAAAATATAAACTTCAATTGATAAAGAGCATTTAATCAACAAAAGCTATGACATAGAATAAAAAGGTCGGAATACAAGTTTGTTTTTAGAAAAAGCATCCAGATTTAAAAAAAAAAAAAAAAAAAAAAAAATCAATCCATGATTTTTTTTTTTTTTTTTTTTTTTTTTTATAAATTTACCAATACATAAAACGGATATCTTGTTTCATAAACGTATAGCATGTGTACAACACAACATTAGACACACTTTGATTTAATAATAACCATTTTAATTAGAACTTATGTTTCTTATGTTGATGAGTTATATGTTTTCACGTTTATAATAAACGTCAAAGATATAAACAAATGTTCAGAACAAAAAATACATATCATAATAAATTCGACTGAACGATACAGAAGGACACGATTAAATGCGGTATAATTTATTTCAACAAATGTAGTCGATTATCCAATCGACTACATACGAGTCGATTATCCAATCGATAAAAGATTTACATTAAATCTTTTATCTCCTTACACAATTATATCAATTTTATCTATTTGCTAAATTCTGAAAATATTCCTGACCATTTTAGATAAATTCGCGCCACTTTATTTTAATTTGGTTGCCCCAGCATTTGCTCTTATTCTCACTAAATTTCTGTATCGCCAGATTTCTGATTTCTGCATCATTTATGCCCCGGGAAAAACTTTTTATACTGCGCTTATTTACATACATACGAGCTGGACATTTTTTGGCCGAGACTGGAAAAAATGTTTTTCTTCCACTTCCCTTTTTGCAGCAGGAAATGAAATTTTCTCTAGCGAAACAAATTCTTTTTAATGGAACGCATCACAGAAAGATATTTCCAGTTTTAAGTATTAATTTTTAACTTTTTCGAAATGGGGACGTCTCTGTTTGGTTTTATTTTCATTTCTGCTTTATTTATTAAAAAATTCTAGAGAGAGATTATGCTTTGGTTTTCTGCTTCCGCTTTGAGGTAGTAACATAGCTGTGTCATATTTAAACTGGGAGATATTGTTTCTGGTTTGAAGAATATTGGTATTTTTTTTTAATTAAAAACTCTAATAGTTTTTTTTCCACATTGAATATTATTTTTTAGATTGCCGACTAGCAATTCCAAAAATATTTTTTACATGGAAAACAGCAATTATGTATTGAAATAAAATTTAGATATTTGTCAAAAGAAATTTATTTTTGCATTGACCTCATGTTGTTTCTTCACAGAAATTTTAGATATTAAGTATGTGTTTTTCAGGTGAATATTTTAAATTATTCATACAAACTTTAGTTGACAAAGGGCATTTAAAAAACAACAATAAAAAAAACATGCCAGAAAATATATAGATCATTGAATGCATTATTATTATTATTATTATTTTAAAGAAACATCTCCTCCCTCCCCCCCCCCCCCAAAAAAAAATCAATTTTATAAACTTGTCAGGGTACAAAAAGAATATTTTGTCTGATAAACGTGTAGTACATTTGTAACACAACATTGAACACACATAGCTTTAATAATAACCATTCTAATTAAAGTTTATAGTTTTCATGTTCATAAGTTATACGTTTTCACGTTTATAATAAAGAAAATACGTATCATTATATATAAGAAATTTTACTGAACGGGGCCGGAAGATTTAATATAGGATTATTTCATTTCAACAAAAGTTGTTGATTATCCAATCAATAAATCTTTTATCTCTTTAAACAATTCTATCAATTTTATCTATTTGCTAAACTCTGATAATATTGACCTTTCCAGACAAAATCGCGCAAAATTTATTTCTATTTGGTTGCCCCAGCATTTGGCTCTTATTCTCACTAAATTTCTGAATCGCGAGATTTCTGATTTCTCCTTTATTTATGCCCCGGGAAAAACTTTTTATGTCGTGCTTTTTTACATATATACGAGTTGGACATTTTTTGGCCGAGATTGGAGAAAATGTTTTTCTTCCACTTCCCTTTTAGCAGCAGGAAATGAAATTTTTTCGAGCGAGACAAATTCTTTTTAATGGAACGCAACACAGAAAGATATTTCCAGTTTTAAGTATTAATTTTAACTTTTTCGAAATGGAGACGACTCTGTTTGGTTTTATTTTCATTTTTGCATTATTACTTATGTTTAAATTCCTGTGAGATAATGCTTTGATTTTTTACTTCGTTTTTTGGGACAGTAACGTAGTTGTATCAGCGTTTTCCTTTTAAACTAGGGGACATTGTTCCTGATTTGCAGAATATAGATGATAATATTTTTTCTAATATTTTCTATTAAAAAATCTAATATATATATATATATATATATATATATATATATTACATTGAATATGTTGTTTTTACTTTCTTCTATCTTTACAAAAAAAAGTATTGGAAATTTTCGAATTCCGGTTTTTGACGGATTTAAACATTTTAGGGGGTCAAAGATTACAAAAAATATATTTTTATAAAGTGTTTCTCCGCGAGTCTGTTCCCGTGTTTGTCCGTCTGCGTATCTGTGTGTGACACGAATTTTGTAGGCGTCCCATCTCAAGAACTAATGCACGGAATTTAATAAAAAATTATGTTCAGTTAATCCATGATATAAATTAATGCCGATTACTTTTTAGTGTAAATCGCTCAAAAGGTGGCACTGCCATACTATTCTTTTTAGCTCTATCACAAGAACTAATGCACGAATTTTCATCTTTCAGTTAGATGTTGACACTAAATATTACTGATTAGGTTTTTGTATTGATCGCCCAATAGGTGGTACTGCTGAGCTGCATTTTGTAGGAATTACACAATTATAGCAACTGTCATATTCTAGAGCTAGAGCACGGAGTTTCATATCTTTAGAGCTCCCTGTTGCGCGTAGATTACCATCTAATTTTGGCACTTAGATAATGGATTTTGAAAAGCTTTGGGATTGCCATCTCCGGCTAGCTTTAGATTTTCAACTAGCAATTCCAAAAGTCATTTATATATATATATATATATATAATAGCAATTATGTATTCAAATATAGTTTTAAAATTTCTTAAAAGGGTTTTTGGTAAGAGTGTAATTTTTTTGCATTGCCTCATGCCAGAAGTTAACAGCCGGAGAAATTGTCAAAGATCTCTATTTAAAGAAGCCTTCTTGATTCTAATAATTTCAGTGTTTTAAGCACGTAATTCTATTACACACCTTAGATTTGTGTTTTATTGATATATTATTTTAATTATTTATAAAATTACAAGTTCGTTATGGAATTGAGGCCGAAAACAAATGGTTAAATAAGTATTTACATTACTTTCAATGCAGTAGTATACCGTCGTCTGAATGCGATAATTAAATGGGGGGGGGGGGGGGAACAGAGAAAAAAATAAGAGTACATTGTGATTTTTAATCAAGTTGCATTTGAAAGTATAATTTTTTTCTTATTCGATCAAAAAATTTTAAATATGCATTTTTTAGCACTTTCCAACAAAGTTGAAAAGTGCTTATGCATTCGGTTTGTCTGGCCGGATGGCGTCTGTCCGTCTGGCCGGATGGCCGTCTGTCCGTCTGTCCGCGCTCTAACTCCCTTAAATATACTCGGATTGCTATGAAATTTTTATACGTTATTGAGGTTTACCCTAGCACGAACCCTATTGAAAATGAAGTATCTACCATGATTAGTTTATCTACAGAGAGAATCAAAAGTTTCCCATTACATTACGGCCTATGGGGAAAAATCGTTAATATACTCAAATTGCCATGAAATTTTAGGACGTTTTTGACGTTTACCCTAGCACGAACCCTACTGAAAATGAAGATTCTACCATGATTAGTTTGTCTACAGGGCGAATCAAAAGTTTTCCATTGCATTACGGCCTATGGGGAAAAATCGTTAATATACTCGGATTGCCATGAAATTTTAGGACGTTATTAACGTTTACCCTAGCACAAGTCCTATCGAAAATGAAGTTTCTACCATGATTAGTTTATCTACAGGGCGAATCAAAAGTTTCCTATTACATTACGGCCTGTGGAAAAAAATCGTTTCAAAGGAATTTGAAAGATGTTATACCCTGTCAAACATATTAAAATATGCATTCTATAAAATATAAGGTGAAAATGTAGCTATTATTCATTTACAGGGCCACACAAAAGAATTCCATTAGATAATGGTAAAAGGGGGAATTGTGTGACATATTTTAAAGATTTTAAGCTTTTTCATGTATAATAAAATTGATATATGTCACTGAAGCTTAATATAAATTATACGCTACTGTCTTGCATAATATGAAGTACATAGCATTTACAGGGCCAGACAAAAGATTTCAAATAGTATATTCTTTCCGAAGTACCGTATATGTGTCTGATGATGGCTGATGGAGGGATGAAATGCATTTTAATTATTATATTCGCGTTTATATTTCGTTAAATATATGCACATTATATGGTGTGTATAAATGTTATAGTTGATATACAGGGCTACCCAAAAGAGCTCACCAACGTTACTGAATATGAGCGTAAATTATTTAAACGTGGTTCTTAAATAAGCTATGCAATTTTACGCTGAGCTGCATTCAATTTACTGAGAAATGTTTGCAGAATATAGATAAAGGGATATACAGGGCCACGCAAAGAATTCGGTACATGGACGCCTATGAATGATGATTTATGAGAATGTGATTTCAGTTGTTTTAAAAGTGTTTTAGTTTACAATAAATTTTAGCCTAATGCTGACTTGTAATAAAGGTACAATGTAAACTACAGGGCTGAACAAAAGTATTCAAGTATGTTTCCATCTAATAGTATGAATTGCTGAAAAAGAAATTTCAAGCTTCTGGGTATTTTCTTGCTAAGCTAAATTTTCCCATTATATGAACTGACATATGAAATACAGGGCTGTTCTAATGTACTGGAATACATATTTGGGTATATTTGGCTATACACTATTATTTCCTTAAATAACAAAGTTTTGTTAAAGATTTCATTAAGTGTTGGAAAGTGCTTCATAATCTATGCTTAACGCATGATTTTTCTTACTTGTTTTTTCTAGTAATAATAATAAACAGTAAAATGAAACTTTGTTTGGTGCTGTCAACCTCTAAACATTTATAATACAGATAAATTGACTTTTAACTTTAAGTTGTACAATAGTCCTTCGTTTTTGCTTTATTTCATTTGAGAACAATTTTAATGCACCGCTCATTAAATTAAGTTTTACAAAGCATGAGTTGCGATAATGAAGCGGAACTCGAAATTTGTTCTGAATTGACGGCATCTAATTACTACTGGCACTTCTTTTGTTCGCTTTGAAATTTGCCTTTTTGCAAGATGTTAAAAATTAGTTCAAATAAATATTACATCAATCGACAATTGAGTAAATAAACTGATATCCGTAACATCTGACGTGACATTAAAAAAAAAAAAAAAAAAAAAAAAAAAATTCTCATTATCATAATGTAATAAATTTTCCAAGCTTCATTCTACTTAGCAACAACTCAGCTCTGTTATTATTATTTAACAATTAGTTAAGAATTTAAAATGGACGCCACATTTTATACACTTTATGGTAATTACTCATCTATGACATGAAAATTCTAGAATTGACGGGTAAAAACTTTTTATGTTTGCGACTTAATGTACCGCTCATTAAACGAATTTTTACGAAGCATAAACTGCGATAATGAAGCGGAACTCATAATTTGTTCTGAATTCCCGGCATCTAATCACTACTTGCACTTTTTTGTTCTCTTTCAAATTTGCCATTTTGCAAGATATTAAAAATTAGGTCAAATAAATATTAAATATATATATCGACAGGTTGAGTAAATAAATTGATATCCCTAACATCTGACCTATCACCTCTTTAAAATAAAATACATCTTGCTATATTTTCTCATTATCATAGTGTAATCGATTTTCCAACCTTTATTCTACTTAGCAACAACTCAGCTTTTTTATTATTATTTAACAATTAGTTTAGAATTTAAAATGGACTCTTCATTTTAAACATTTTGTGGTATTTGCTCATCTATAACATGAAAATTCTGGAATAACCGGGTAAAAAAAATTTTGTTCTGATTTAATGTACTGCTCATTAAACTGTCTTACTAAGCATAAATTGCGATAATGAAGCGGAACTCGAAATTTGTTCTGACATCCGTCATCTTATCACTACTTGCATTTCTTTGTTCTCTTTGAAATTTACCATTTTTTCCAGATGTTAAAAATCAGTTTAAATAAATATTAAATCAATCATTAATTGAGTAAATAAATTCATATCTCTAACAACTGACTTATCATCTCTTTTAAAAAAAAGAAATGCAAATGAAATTTCGTAATATCATAGTGTAATCGATTTTCTAACCTTTATTCTACTTAGCAACGATTCATTATGTTATTATTATTTAATTATTAGTTAAGAATTTAAAATAGACTCTTCATTTTATACACTGTATGGTATTCGCTCATCTATGACATGAAAATTCTAGAATTAACGTTTAAAAAAAATATATGTTCGCGATTTAATGTACCGCTCATTAAACGAAGTTTTACGAAGCATAAATTGCGATAATGAAGCGGAACTCGAAATTGGTTCTGAATTCCTGGCATCTAATCACTACTTCCACTTTTTTTGTTCTCTTTGAAATTTGCCATTTTGTAAGATGTTTAAAATTATCTTAAATAATTATTGATCAACCAAAAATTGAGTAAATAAATTGATATCCCTGACATCTGACGTATCACCTGTTTAAAATAAAATGCATCTTATTATATTTTCTCAATATCAGAACGATGGAATAAATTTTCCAACCTTTATTCTACTTAGAAACAACTCAGCTCTATTCTTATTATTAACTATTGGTTAAGAAATTAAAACGGGCTGCTCATTTTCAACACTGTATAGTATTTGCTCATCTATGACACGAAAATTCTTGAATTAACGGGTTAAAAAAAATTTATGTTCGCGATTTAATGTACTGCTCATTAAAACAAGTTTTACGAAGCATAAATTGCGAGAATAAAGCGGAACTCGAAATTGGTTCTGAATTGCCGGCATCTAATCATTACTTGCACTTCTTTGTTCTCTTTGAATTTTGAGCACAAAGTGAAGTACATTGGGTTAAGTGAGAAGTGAGAAAGTATCTTTGATTAAATTTTGACCGTTGAATGACTTTTTTATAATCAAAATTGTCAAATGTTTTATATATTTTTTTATAATGGTCATAATTTTTTTTAGTTTTTTTGGTTTTGGTTACAGAGTTTTTTTTAAAAAAGGTTTCAAATTCGGAACCGGTTTGAAATTAACCGTACCTAAAAAAAAAAAAAAAAAAAATATCTATAACCAAAATCGAAAAAAATTAAAAACAATCATACTAAAGTTCAAGCTCAGCTATCCTATGTAGAAAAAAAAATCATTTATAAATATTCAAATTTAAATTAGCAACTCGAAATTAACCTGTCCGTTGGTTTAAGGATCGGGAGGGAGTTTTCAAGCGGGTGAAGACTATCGGAGATCACACACTGAGCATAGAAGCAGCTAAAAAGTTCAAAAGACACCCCACCCCATCTTGTTAACAAAGAAAAACCTGGTTTGAACACTAGAATTTATCTCCTGTCTTTAGCTTTTGTCTTTATGTCTGCTCCGTGTGCGATATGCTTAAAGCTTTTTTTTTTTTTTTTTTTTTTTTTTTTTGCAGCCTTTTTTCCTATTTTTTAAGTGAAGAACATTTACCTACATATTTTTAATTAATTTTTTAATTAATTTTCAACAGTGAATTTACGTTTGAAATTAATGAATATTTTATTACGTGAATCATCATACTGCTAACTAAGCGTAGACCAACAGAGGGAAAAATGCTCAAGCCTGGAATCGAGATCGGTTACCTTGGAATAGCCTACAAGTGCTCTACCATTTAAGCTACGAAGACGATACTCAGCTGAGCATTCTTCACTGTTGAAAATTAATTGAAAAACTAATTAATAATACATATATGATTACCGATGCTAGGTTTGTTTGTGTCTCATGTTAGGCCACAGTATTGTGTGCTCATGGAAACTATTCCGTGTGCTGTAGTTGCACCCTTACCAACATGTGTAAGAGAACATTTACCATTAAAGGATATTTTGGAGAATTTGAAAAAATAATAATTATATCGACTGCTTCTCAAATGTGCATTAAAAAAATCTCAAGGGGAATCACCCCTTTATACTTCGTAATTTCGCTGCTTTCTTATAAAGGTGATCTAACTCAAGTAAATTGAATCAATCAATAGTACAACTAATCAGTCTCATCAATAAGTTTATATTCCTATTATCTGACGCGCTATTCTTGAAAAAAAGGTTTTTCTCCACACATTTTCTTGTCTTTTAAAAATACTGGAATCGATTTTCGGATCTCTATTTTACTTAGTAACAACTCTGTTCTTTTATTATTACTTAACTAATAACGTCTAATTAAGATGTTAATGTTTTCTCCACGTTTTATATGCTCTTTGGTATTTGCTGATCTATAACATGAGAATTCCTATATTTAATGAATAAATGAAAAAGAAAACAGCACCAACAAAAAATAAAACTGTGTACTTGCGAATTAGTATCCCGCTCATTAAATCAACTTTATGAAACATAAAATTGTGATAATGACGCGGGACTCTGAATTTGTTCGGAACTATCGGCATCTAATCATTAACTAATTCTTTGTTCTCTTTAAAAGTTCAAAAGAAAATGAAGTTTATTACATTACAGGAGAACTGAGAAAGCGTGTTAGATTAAATTTGGACTCCAGATTATTTGTTTCAATGTTTATTTTTCTTGTTAAACATACTCAAATTTCTTAGTTAATTGATCATTACTTTAATTTTCATTAGTTGAAAAGTTATTGTTTTAGCTTAAGCATATTTTTAAATAGGAATTTGATGATAACGTCTGATTTCATATAATTATTTGTTAAATAATTTTTAAAACCATTGACAATTATTCAAGTTTCAGTCAGGTCAATTATTAAGTTTTCGTAATGAAATAATGCTATTTTTACGCAACTACATATTTTCAAATAAGCTTGGTGATAATTTCTCTTGATTATTTATTAAATATACAAAAATTTCTAAAGCCATTGATCATTATTTTAAATTTTCGTGATGAAAGAATACTATTTTTTCACAATAACGCTTTAAACTTCAAACAAGCTTGATAATAATTTCACTTGAATATTTCTTAAATATATTGAAATTTCTAAAACCATTGACCATTATTTTAAATTTCTGTAATAAAAGAATGCTATTTTTAAACAACTAAATATACTTTCAAACGAGTTCGATAATAATTTCACTTGAATATTTCTTAAATATACTGAAATTTCTAAAACCATTGACCATTATTTCAAGTTTCGATAAAGAAAGAATACCATATTTACACAACTGTATACTTTCAAATAAGCTTAGTGATAATTTCATTTATTTATTTGAATAACATACATCCGACTTGTATGCTCGACATCAAAGTCTACTTATAAGTCATCGTCAATATACAAGGGCGAGACAGCACAAGGAAATTTACAACACAAGAGAAATACGACCAGGAGCTCCACACAAAGTGTGTGTGCAATGGACCCAGCGGGAATCTAACCCACAACCTCCAGGTTAGCAGAGCGGCGTCTTACCACTCGGCCACGATAATTTCAATTGATTATTTTTTAAATATACTGAAATTTCTAAAACCGTTGACCATTACTTAAAATTTTATATATAAGAGAACGGAACGGAAACTGCTTACGGAACTGCTTACTTACAATTAAGAGTCTGGTGATATTACAAAAGTTTATGATAATTTCACTTCGTTATTTGTTAAATATACTGAAATTTATAAAACCTGTTCTTGTATCATAACTAATAATATCTTAGTAAAAGCAAGAATTTCGAATTTGGGTCCTGAATGGATATCGCTACTCATATATATCAAGGTAATCTACTTTAGCTCAAATAAACTATATCAGTCAATCAATAATTCAGTAATTTGCTTATTTATCACACATAATTTACATTCCTGAAGGGCCACTTCTTAAGATAACTTTTTTTTTTCACCCCTTAAAACAGCGAAATTGATTTTCTAATCTAATAAGCAACAACTCTCTTCTTATATTATTACTTTACTAAAAATATTTAATTAGGGATTGAAATTTTCAATTTGAGGATTTGCTAACCGCGTGGATATCGCTACTCTGATATATAAACGTATTCTACTTTACACTGTTAAAAATTTGAAACTTTTGCTGTGTCGTCACTCCAGCGCATTTATAGAAAATGAATACTTCACTGTATTATGGAACATTTTCATTGGTCAAAATAATGATATTATATAAAAGCAGTGGAGTGATGGTGCAGCAAAAGTTTAAAATTTTTAACAGTGTAGCTCAAATAAATGCTATCAGTCAATCAGTAATTGAGTAAATTGCGTATTTATCACATATAATTCATATTCCGGAAGAGCCATGTCTTTAAAGGACGTTCCTTTTCTTGTTTAGTTTTACAAACCTTTAAATAGTAAAATTCATTTACTAAACTACTTAGCAACACTTCTGTTCTTATATTACTTCTTAAATAATTATATCTAGTTAAGGACTCAAAGTGAAGTCCATGTTTTACGCTCTCAAGTAATTTCTCATCTGTGACATAATAATTCTAAGAGTTAATGGATAAACAAAAATATAAATTTAAGATTTCGAGTTAATGTTCCCACAGGCGCCACTTGGAAGATGCTAAGGGAAAGGTTGACCGTGATTTCCAAAACGAATTTATCGTTTGAGAGTACATCTGCCGCCACAGGTCAGATTAAAAAAAAAAAAAAAAAAAAAAAAAATCACATGTTTAGATATGAACCAAATAGGCAAATTTAAGGATCGATCGAAACGGGTTTTTAAGACTGAAACCGAAAGAGAATTTTAATGATCCTCCTATTTTTGGCCAAAAACGAAAACGTCCAACAAAATATTTAAAGTAATTGATACATACATAAATATACATAATTATTAATTAATTATACATATTTATTAAACATACATAATTATTAATTATATATATTTATTAAATATACATGATTATTACTTACCTAATTATGCGCATGGCCCGAATTGGCTCTCCATGTCTAAGGCCCAAAACCCCAAAATTTTCATTTTTATATAAAATACAATGTAATTAACTCATCTACGACGCAAAAGATTGACTAATTATGCGAATTTCTTTTAATTAAAAAATTATATTTATTCAGTGCACATACTTCGTTTATCTTTTGTAAGGATTTTTATAAATGATTGGTATGTTAGAACTTTTTCAAAGAGTATTCGAAATACTTCTGCGGTTGCACACAAACGTATTTCTATTACTGTTAAGTCTGAAGCTTTTAATGAACAAGTGCAAAAATTTAATTATATGTGCATTGCTTGCTTTATAATTCACACTCACATCTTGATTCAGTCATGACTGATAAATTATAAACAGTGAAATTCATAGCAATAAATAGTGCCATTTGAGCCGATGCAGGTCGAATCGATGAATCATGTTGAAAATTTCTCAATAGCACAGACGGCAGCACAGACATTCATCTCATCGATTTCACGGATTAATCTAGGATTAGTTATATCTCGATTCGCATATTGAATCACAATCGGTTTGCCAAGTCCTATCTTCGTGGAAAATACCTAAAAACCTGATTTTAGCGGTTGACTCGTAGGTTTACCATTATGTTTTCCTTCTCCAAATCCTCCATGTTTTGGGTGCTCCATGTTTCATACTTTTCTGTGCAGGAAAGCACAATGGTAAACCTGCGAGTCAACCTTCAAAATCGGGTTTATAAGAGTTTTCCACTAAGATATGACTTGGCAGACCGATTGTGTTTTTATATGAGAATCGAAACTTAACTAATCCTCAATTTTCATTCGTAAACTCGATGAAATGACTGTCTGTGCTGCCGCCCCTCGGTCTAAAAAGAGTAGATTTTTTTTTCCTAAAAAAATACTGCAGTTATAGGCGAAATTTTTTTTTCCAAGCACCTTCGTCGTTCCAAGCCCAAGCTCGCACTCTGATTGGTTGTTGCTCTCGGCACTGTTTTCACGTAACTTGGCGATAACCATACTTGGCAAAAAATACTTCGCTCGTAAGTAAACGAGTAAACCTAAAACCTAATCTACTCATTCTTATTCTTCCTTCATTCTTATCCTCGTGGTCTTGTGCTCTTGTGTGTAAAAACTTTTAAAGAGTACAGCTTTCAGTAAGACACGTTCCATCCAATCCAATGCTGCAAGAGAAAAGTTACTTTGTACTCGGTTCGGAAGGAAATCAAACTCGACGGAAGCATCTATCGCTACGCCAAGTATGATTATCGCCAAGTTACACGAAAACAGTGCCGAGAGCAACAACCAATCAGAGTGTGAGCTTGGGCTTGGAACGACGAAGATGCTTGGAAAAAAAAATTACGCCAGTTATAGACAGGGGGACGGCAGCGCATACAATCACCTCATCGACTTCACGGATGAAATTCTAAGAGTAGGTAACTCTCGATTCGCGTATTAAAACGCAATCGGTCTGCCAAGTCATATCTTGGTATAAAATACCTAAAAAACCGATTAAAGCATAGATTGACTCGTAGGTTTACCATTGTATTTTCCTGCACCTAAAAGTATGAAAATATGGAGGGCTGGGAGCAAAAAAACAGAATAGTAAACTTGCGAATACATTGCTAAATTCGGGTTTCCAGATATTTTCCTCCAAGATAGGAGTTGGCAGACCGATTGCGTTTTGATATAAGAATCGAAACGTAACTAACCCTCAATTTTCATCCGTAAGCCGCTTCCCGGTCTAAAAAGAAGGAAGAAACGACATTTTTGAAGATAGTCTCGGTTCGGCCGAATTTTCAGTAGTCTTTTCGTCGAAACTCAAATTTTGGGCCGAAAACAAAACCGAATCTTCGGCCGATCTCTAGCAATATTAACAATTTAAGCAGAGAAATGTATAATTATCACCAATGCTTGCTAAATTTTTACTGTAAAATTGTACAAATGCTTCTCAGAAGAGTACAACCAAATCAAAATTCTCCCTCCTCCCACCCTCCCTTGAAAGAAAATTTTGTCCTTACTCTAAGAGAGTTTTCAAATGATGCCCTTGAATATGTCGCTCATTAAACCGAGTTTTATGAAACATAAATTGTGATAATGAAGCAAAACTCAGGAATTTGTTTGGAACTGACGTCGTCTAATCATTCGCAATTCTTTGTTCTCTTTGAAATTTGAGTACAAAATGAAGTTTATTGCATTATGAGAGAGTTTTCAGAAGACCTGTTAAATTGAATTTTGACTATAGGAAGCTTATTCGCTTGTACTTTTTTCTTGTCGAAGTCATCAAAATTTATGCAAGTTTCTAAAAGATTAATAGACCGTACTTTACATTTTTTTTTTTAAACTCTAGGCTGTAAGCCGAAATTGATCCGAATAATAAATCTAGGACATGATTTGACAGCTACTTATCATAAAGTATGAAAAAGTTTCTTGAGTATGTATGTGTATGGCTTTCGAAATTAGATTTTCTGAACTTTGCATGATGTGTAAGGTTGTGTAACAACACAGAGAAAAATGTCTTCGATAGACAGGACTGTATACTTGTGAAACATGATTTTTATTAAACTCCCTTTGACTGATATAATATATACCACCACCTTAAGATGTTAAAGAACGACGGCTAAGTAACATTAACTTTTGAATATGTTACAGATATGCAACAAACAGTTAAGAGTTCAAGCATTATATTAAAAAAATAATAATAAAAATTACACTTTCCCCTATTTCAAACTTTTTCAATCCCCTTAAAGAAATTTAATTTCGATTACTTTGTATTTCACATGGTATTTTCTGCTTTATTATAGAAACACATTTAAACACTCCATTCTTTTTATAAACTCAAAAGTAATACTCCTCTGACTGGTGTTTTTAACTATAATTCCCCTCCTAGGAAATAAGGAAGTTTTGAAAAAGTGATCTCTAGTGATAACGTACATCTAGCGCAATCACTGCTCAGTACAAACACGAGTTTCAACTTCTAGATATCTTAAATCGTATGTTTGCTCCTACAATAAACAGTCTGTGTGCCGGGTTTACTAATAAGCCCCAGCATTGTTGATTCTTGAAATCCCCAATGGATAAAGTTCATCTTTTTCTTTGTCGACCTTAAAACCGTAATGTTTTTTGATGGAAGATTTGAAATTGCTCAGTTTTTTTTTCTCTTATTTTTGTCTGTTGTTATTCCAGTGCAAACAGTTGCATTTTAAATATTTAAAAATGTTTCTTGAGTTTCTTGGGTAAATGCTTTTGTAAATTTGTCAGGAGATTTTTTTGGGACAATATATTATTATTTTTTATTTTATTGTTTTACTTTATATGGGAACGATTGGAAGTGGCAAAAAGAAAGCTATTTGCCGAGAAAAAAAAATTATAGACAAATGTAATTAATAACCACACAAATTACTTAAATAATCTTAAAAATTAAAAGACAATTTTGTAAAGTGTTTTCTACAAAAATAAAGAAAGATACAACACAGATACGGCAAAAAAAAACTTGGTATTTTTCAAAATTGCACTGTAGCAAATTTTCTGGAAGCTCACAAATGGTTAAATTTTTATAGATGTTGCAAAATTCACATGCAAAATTTTATGCATGTGTTTAATAATGCAGATAGACATTTTGTGTGTGTGTGTGGGTGTGTGTGTGTGTGTGCGTGTGTGTGTGTGTGTGTGTGTACATTAGAGTGCTGTTTTGTGTTCTCGTATATGACTCCACTTTTAGGATAAAAGAAAGAAATTTCGAAAAACTGATTCCAGATGATGAGATACAACTGCACGAAACAAACATCAGTTTCAATTTGTAGATTGCTTGGATCGCATGTTTACTCATACATTAAACAGTCTGTGTGCCGGGCTTAGTAGAAATCCACAACATTGTTGATTCTTGAAATCCTCAATGGATCAAGTTCATTCTTTTCTTTGTCGACCTTAAAACCGTAATGTTTTTCGATGAAAGCATTTGAAATTGCTCAATTTTCCCCCTTTACTTGTTTGTTATTATTCTAGTGCAAACAGTTGTATTTTAAATATTTATAAATGATTCTTGTGTTTCTTTTCGAAATTTGTCAGGAAATTTTAGAGTACAACATATTAAAAAATTCATTTTATTGTTTTACTTCAGGTAAAAACGATTGGAAATGGCAAAACGATATTTGTCGAGAAATAAATTTACAGACAAATAAAATTAATAACCACAGAAATTTCCTTAAAAATTAAAAGACAATTTTGTAGAATGTTTTATACAAAAATAAAGAAAGGTACAACATATGTATGGAAAAAATATACTCGGTATTTTTCAAAATTCCACAGTGGCAAATTTTCTGGAAACTCGCAAATGGTTAAATTTTTAGGAATGTTGCGAAATTCAAGCTATTTTATGCATGTGTCTAATAATGCAGATAGATATTTGTTTGTTTTTGCGTGTATGCGCTTGTGTGCTGTTTTGTGTTCTGGTATATAATTCCACTCTTAGGATAAAAGAAAGAAATTTTGAAAAACTGATCCCAGATGATAGCATATAACTGAACAGAACAAACATCAGTTTGAACTTTCTAGGCATCTTGAATCGCATGTTTGCTTTTACAATAAACAGTCTATTTGCCGGGCATGATAAAAATCCACAACATTGTTGATTCGTGAAATTCCCGATGAATAAAGTTCATCCTTTTCTTTGTCGACCTGAAATTCCCAATGTTTTTAAATGAAAGCTTGTGAAATTATTCAGTTTTTCTCTCTTTACTTATTTGTTATTATTCTTTTGCAAACAGTCGCATTTTAAATATTTAAAAGTGTTTCTAGTGTTTCTTAAGTAAGTGCTTTTGGAAATTTGTTAGTAGGCGTTTGAAAATTATTTTTGTAGTCCAGTGTATTGAAAATTTAATTTTACCATTTTTGTTCTGCAGTGAACGATTGTAAGTGACAAAAGAAAGTTATTTGTCGAGAAATAAATTTATAGACATATATTATAACTGTAAAAGTTATTTAAATAATCTTAGAAATTAAAAGAGAATTTGAAAGAGAGTTTTCTACAAAAATAAAGAAGGGTACAGGCATTTCTTAAACTAGGAAAATAAAATATTACCACAAACAAAAATATGCAATAACTTCTTATCAAGTTACTAATTTAAATGAATGTTAAATAGCAAGGGATATGTGTTTAGGAAAATTTTATTTCCTTTAAAGGACACCCGTCACAAAATAATTTATCTTTAAGCAGTATCCTTCACAAAATTTTTTATCTCCGAACAAAACCACTCACAAAACATTTTACATCAAAACTGGATCCTTCACATAATTATTTATCTCTTAAATAGACCTTTCACAGAATTTTTACACCTTCAAATTGAACTTTTCACAAATTTATTCATTAAAAATAAAATCTGACTTGTAGTAATAAGTAGTTGAACTCACCAAAGATCATACTACTTCTTTTTATATATGAAGCATAGAATATGAAGCCATCAATAATTTAAAATGCACAAAATTACGACTAAAAACTTCACAAATATAAGAAAAACTTAAAAATTTCACAAAAGCAGGACCTTGTGAGTCTAGACAGATCTCTAGTAATACATAATAGTTCACAAATATATATATATATATATATATATATATATAGAAAGCGCCAAATCGGCAAAGAAAGATCCTGTAACTCCGGATAGACCGGGAGGCGGCAAGACAGACAATTACCTCATCGAATCGCAGCTGAAATTCCAGAATTAGTTAAATCTGGATTTGTATATTAAAATGCAATTGGTCTGCCAAGTCATATCTTGGTGGTAAACACCTAAAAATCCGATTTTAATGGTTGACTCAATGATTTACCATTATGTTTTCCTGCACCGAAAAATATGAAAACATACAAGAGTGGGAGCAGGAAAACATAATGGTAAATCTACGAATCAACCGCTAAAAACGCGTTTATCACATGTTAAAATCACGTGTATTTCACGAAAGTAAGACTTGGCAGACCAATTGCGTTTTAATCTACTGATCGGTATTTACCTAATTTTAGATTTTCATCCATGAACTCTGTGAGGTTCTGAGTAAACATCTGCTAGGGATTGGAATTTCTGTTATTTCTCTATCTTAATATTTTATGTATTGTACCGGCTGTGTACTGGAATTTTCAAGGTGATACTCTTTCTTTGTTAAAATGAGAATTGACAGGTGATCATGTGCAGGTGGTGAAGTGAGAAAGAGAATATTGCCGAGAGGCGTGTTCATCCGTCAGCGATGTATGTGAATGATGAGCAAACAAGGAACATACCACAAATCAAGAAAGCAATGTGGAATGCGTCCAATGGAGAAGCTCCACAGGGGGTGTAAATTGGGGAAAAGCAGTGATTTGAAAAGGGCAAGTCTTGTCTGAGATTTGAGCAGTTCGTATCTGGGCTCGTACCTAGAGAGTAGTGGAGGACAGAGTTCCTTGTGTGTAGTGCTCTGGGCCGGGTAGCGTAGGCCGAGTATCCATGTGTTGGGAAATTCGAAATTGATCTCCGGTAAAGTAAATCTAACGTGCATTGAGTGTGAGGGAGAAGGTGTAATTTGAACAGTACACAGCCAACCGTTTACTGTATTTAATTTAATGCTGGACTGGATCACCTATATCCGAGTTGTAACTGTATATAATTGTAAATAGTGTATTTCTTGTGTACAGATAATATAAATAAACTGTTAATTCAGTAAATTGACAGCGTCGGTGTTCATTTACACAATCCTCACAGTGGGCGACCGATATCACCTAATAATATCGGTGGTGGCAGCTATAACTACCACGGACTTTCTTCAAAGTTGTGCGGGCTGTGAGGAACGTCCGACAAACTCCATGAAGTGATTGTCTGTACTGCCGCCTCCCAGTCTATGAGTTATACTGTGCATTTAAGAGTTAACGAGAGATAGTTGTAAGGATTAGGAATATCACGAAATCGTAGTTCTGCAGCAATCAAGGATCGCTTGAGGTATCCAAAAAACAATCTCCACAAAATATTAAAAATATTCAATATCATTTAAGTATGAATAAACTATATCGTTATGCATTTATTCTATCACAAAAATCATAAGCTAAACGTATACTGTAGTCATTAATATGCAATTATGCAAAGTTGTTCGTGCAAAGAATATAACTTTTGCACATGTCGGATTTTAGTCATATAGTATTTTGTAAATTTTCGCTAGTTTACATTGGAAAGTCTGAGAATTAATGTATATTTATATATTTTAAATTTTCTGCATGAGATTTCCTAAGCAGCCCTTTTCCATAATAAATTACTCTATCGAATTTCTATAGAATATGAGAAAATTTTAAACAAGTTAAATGGAAATAAGTTTTAGAATATAAAAGTTGAAATTTAAACAACGTTAAAAATAATTTAGTAGCACGTTCTATTGACATTTTTACGATTATCAGAAAAAAAAAAATATACGAACAAAACTTGCCAGACTTTTTTTCGGTTTAATTTTTATAGTTATGGTTAAGAAAATTCATTATTTTTTGTCATCATCTTAAAACCATACATTACAAAAACACAATTTTTAAAGGTAGTATTAGATGTAGATTTCTTGTTTCTTTTCTTTTTGCCATACTTTCCTCCGCATCATAATGGGAAAATTGATTTTTACATGGGTTATTAAATTGGTCGAACAAGAAAATGGAATTACTGATTGCATTCAAACTTTGCAACAAAGGAAGTTCTTCATTAAAGAAAGAAAAAAAATCTAATCATACTTGAGAATGTTGTAAATTACTCCGAACTATACAGAAAATTTTATTTATAGTATTTTTAACTGCGAAAAAGAAAACGGTATCTTGATTATATAAAATTTACAAATTTTAGCAATATACTAATTTAATACCAAGGGTGTGGGGGGGGGGGGGGGAAGAGTTGTAGAATGAGATGAAAACGTAAGGGCACAGATATCATATACGCACCACGTTGGTGCGATTGCAACAAAATGGCGATTTTATGCCTCACATAGTAACCCAGCTATTGTTGTTTATTTATTAATAAACAGTTTATTCACTTTACTTTTTCTTTTTTTAAAATGATATAAATTCTTTTATTCTGTAATACTTAATTTAAAAATATATATGTAATTCATAATTGAAGCCGAATTTGTCGCCAAACTGATGGCAGAAAAAAATCGCGCTAATGTGGTGTGTGGGTACACGACATTTCGGTCCCGCCATTTCGGTCCCGCCGTTTCGGTCCCGCCGTTTCGGTCCCGAGACATTTCGGTCCCTGGACATTTCGGTCCCGAGACATTTCGGTCCCGAGACATTTCGGTCCCTGGACATTTCGGTCCCGAGACATTTCGGTCCCTGGACATTTCGGTCCCCAGACATTTCGGTCCCGAGACATTTCGGTCCCTGGACATTTCGGTCCCGAGACATTTCGGTCCCTTTCCATTTCGGTCCCTGGCCATTTCGGTCCTTAATCATTTTGGTCTCTTGCCATTTCGGTCCATTGCTATTTCTTTACCGGCCACTTTATAACTTGGTTTCTGATTGATGAAGGCCCACTAAACGCTGTAAGCTCAACATTGTTCGGGCCTTTTTTAATATTTTTATTCTCCTGCCCCCCTTCCCTCAAATTTTATATAAAGCTGAATATAATAGTCCAATAAGTTTAATCTATTGTAACTCGTGATAATAAAATCACAGCGAGTTGTAAATTTGATTAAGCAATGTTATATAATTTTACACTGTCTTTATTATTATTATTTAACAGAATAAATATTTTAAGTTTTATCATATATTTTTTGTATTAGGTATTTTATCTATACTATAAACTATTATTTTTATTGATTAACTTTTATTTTTATTGATTGTTTTCGCACACTTTTTTTTTTTTTTTTTTTTACAGTTTTCTTACCTTATGAAGACAATTTTTGTGAGTTAATTTTATTGAAAGTGGGCCTATTTGTTTGTAATAAAATGATTATTTTTTTATTTTATATAATAATGTAACTATTATTTTAAATAATTTTATTTTCGATTTTTAACTGACAAAACTAAGCGTTTTTATTTTATCGTTTATTTATTTATTTCCATTACCTTTTCGCTCCCACTTTCACAGAAAAAAATTGACAATTTTTATTTTAATTTTATTATTAATTGAATAAATAGTTTTAAATTTCAGTAACTTTAAATATAAAATAAATAAACAGGTAAACGATAAGCTTCAGTTTATAACTACTACAAAACATAATGATAAATTGAATATAAGACAGATTATTTATTGAGTTTATGTAAAGTAAAATTCGAAATGCATATTAATAATTTTATCAATTTAATTATATAAAGATTCATTAAATCAAAAATACATAAATTTAATAAAATATTAATTTGATTTTCATTTTAAAATCACTAACTGTTTTGAGATTTAATTTATAGCAATTATTCATCACCATAAGTTATTATTCAAAAATTGTTATTTATTTCAAAAACGGAAATTATTATTATTATTATTATTATTATTATTTTGAAAAATCAATTAGTAACGTAACGTAATAATTAATTAAACATAATAATGCAACACTGTAACAATGCGTAAAAATATTTCTTAACAGGTTTAGGTAACATTATTATCCAGATGCAGATTTAAATTTTTTAAAACAAAGTTATAGTTTACAGTTCGCAAAAATCAATCGTATTAATTATTATATTTAAAGAGTAAGAAAAATATGATAAATTAACCAATAAATGAATAAATAACATATTTATTTTGAGAATCCTTTTCATTTTTATACATCCTAATGAAGTTAATAACATTATAGTAGCTGAAATTTAAAAAATATGTTTTTTTTTCATTTTTGCTATAACTTCTATATAGTTCTTGTACTAGATTTTAAACAAGTAATTGATAAATAAGTCACTTAAACAATTAATAGTTAAAATAATTTTGTATCCTTATTAATAAATATGTTTGATAAAAATAATTTAATTTTTGAGAATTTTTTAATTTAACAACATAATTATTAATGCTTTCAAATGTTCTAAGATGATGTTAATCATTTAATAAAATAATGTATAACATTAAGTAAATAACAAATCAAAACCGTGTGCCGAGAATTTTTAAATACTTTTTTTATGTTGGTGTTCCTATAAAATTGGAAATGTATGCATATAAGTATCAGCTAAGTACTACGTACTACGATTAACCTCTTTTAAGCAAAAATTCTGCATGTCAATCAATTGTCAACGCCCATCTGAACAAATAGTCATCTTTATACAAGATAGCTAGAAGAGCTAGGTAGCTAGCTTTATTCTACGTATCTTAATCTTTATACACTTGTCAGATGAAACCCTTATTCTTTACAATGTCCTTTATACTCTGGAGTTCAAATGCGGACGGACCTCCCACATAATCGCTGGCATTTTTTAGAAGAAATATGAATGTTTTGAAAAGAACAGCATTTCTCGGTGCTTTTTTTATTCCTCTTGCTGTTGTCTTCATTTCAAACGCTTTTAGTATCAATTAAACCAGTATAAAAAGTAGAATGGAATATTTTTTATCCTTATTATTACAGCTTATGAATGACATTGAAATATTCAAAACTTATAACATAACTAAATAAGATTGTTAGATAAGATATTTACCACCTAGACATAATATTTTAAGTTACCTTTTTTAATTTAACTTATTTTGACAGAAGGCTTTTTTTTTCATATTTTTTATGAGGGTTTTTATATTTTAATGTTAAAAATAATTATTTTATATAATAATATCAGCTTTAAATGAAATGACAAATTTCAATACGCATTACATTAATAATTTTGTAATTAGTTTCCTTAAGCTGGTTTTAGAAAATTTAACAGATGTGTTGTATAAATGTGATATATGCATAAAAGTATGGCAATATAATTTTTTTGCTGTTGCCGTTGTTTTAGAAAACATTAATAAAAACAGGGAAGCGTCAATATAATAAACATTCTAGATTATAATAATAACAATAAAAAAAGAACTGTTGTCATAAAAAAATAATTGCTAATAATTCAAGATGTAATTCATTTTTTTTTAATGTAAAAAAAAAAAAAAAAAAAAAAAAAAATCTTTAAGTTACAAATCATTTTAATAATTATTTCTGCTCGTGTCATATATTTATAATAATTGCAATGCTAACTACCTCCACGTGTTGCAATCTGGAAACTCTTTTCTTAATTTAAAAACGGAAAAGTTTAAAAGGAAAATAAATGCTAGTAACCAAAAACAACATATAAAAAATGCCATAAACAAAAAGAGGATTCAATGATAATTTTGGCACAGGGGGTAAAATACCACCAGATACAGATGTTTTTTTATTTATTTCAACATTTTTGCTCTTATGCGGGAAGTGGCGGGGGTGCAAAATAATGAAACACTTATAATTCTGAAAATTGGCTTCAGCGATGAAATCCTATAATATGCTAAGTGTCAGAATATAAATTCCATATAACAATAACTCTTTCTTTTCTCCTGGCAATTTAAAAGCCTTTGTCTCCCTGGAGAGGAAACATGCATCTCAGAAGTTAAAATTTTACAACTATTATGGGGTGTGTTAATATCATAAGTTAATTGGGTTATTTTATAAATTTAGTTATCAGTTTCCAAGTTAACTTCTCCGTTTCCTCGTTCAAGAATTCAAAACATTCTGGCAATTTTAAAAAATGCCATTCATCTGTGATTTTTTTTCAGAAATCTCCATCGATTTCTAAATAATTGATCAAGTTTTGGGGTACTTATTACTTCTAAATTATCGCATTACACTAAAATTTTATGCGACTTTCAGTTAAAAAACCAGTGTTGAATTCAGACACTTTTCTCCAGGAAGGACTTCTGTGGCTCCGGGGGGGATTACACTTTTTACCAATGAAAACACAAAATTTCAAATTTTCCGGGGGGGGTTATTGATAGCTCCGGGGGGAATGACCTGCCCCTGAATTCAACGTAAAAAATGCCATTCAACTGTGAATTTTTTTCAGAAATCTCCATCGATTTCTAAATAATTGATCAACTTTTGGGGTACTTGTTACTTCTAACTAATCTCATTACACTAAAATTTTATGCGACTTTCAGTTAAAAAAACAGTGTTTGAATTCAGACACTTTTCTCCGGGAAGGACTTCTGTGGCTCCGGGGGGGATTACACTTTTTTACCAATGAAAACACAAAATTTCAAAATTTCCGTGGGGGGGGGGTAATTGATAGCTCCGGGGGGAATGACCTGCCCCTGAATTCAACACTCTGAAATGTTCCTTATAAAATTATGTCAGATATTTCCCGTGCACAAAATTTCAGCTTGCTGGAGAAGGGACCGAAAAGGCCAGGGACCGAAATGTCTCGGGACCGAAATGTCTCGGGACCGAAACGTCTCGGGACCGAAATGTCTTGGGACCGAAATGTCTCGGGACCGAAATGTCTCGGGACCGAAACGGCGGGACCGAAACGGCGGGACCGAAATGGCGGGACCGAAACGTCCTGCTTCCGTGGTGTGTATATGACACTTGTGCCAATGTAAGTTTACTTTGTAAAGCAGGCACTCTGTATCCTGAAATGTCATGAAAAAACATTGAATTTTCTTTAGCTGTACCCTTTTGTACAATGCTCTTAAATCGCACTTCATGATTATTTTAAAGTTCTCTTTTTGAAAATATTCCAAACTCAACAAATATTAAGAATGTTATTCCTTTTTTGAAAAAAAAAAAAAAAGTTACTCGGAAATGACAAATGAGTACATGAGTTGATGTGGGAAAAATTAACTCCAGGATTGACCTTGCCTGAGTATGCAGAAAAAAATCGAAACCCGAAAACTGTATGGTCCGAATTTTGAGAGAATATGTAAACTCTCAATTGATTCCAATTTTCTCCACGAAAAATAAACGAAGAAACTACTTAAAAATTTTTTAAACGAATTAGTAGACAATAAATGCAAATTGCGAATAAAATATCATAGTAACAGGAAGTAGCTTGATCCTCACTCGATCCTACTTACTGGAAACAGGACTTGCACGGGGCCTAGGTAGGAAGTTTCAGTAATGGATCAAGATAGTTTTGCTATGGATCTAAACAGCTGTTTTACTGCCAAACAATAATGTCCCTTTTCTTTTGTGTCTAACGTTGGAAACACTTGTGTTTTCAGCACTTTTATGTAGAAAAACCATATCGTGATTCATTATAAGACAAAATTCCTGCCTTTGAATGAATTTCATACTTTTTTTTTTCTTCGCTTTTCTTCTTCCGAAAAAGCGATGTATGCATTTTTCGTGTACAGTTTTATTCGGGAATGTAGTTCATATGCATTTCTTAATCATGGTGACAAGACTTTCGAACGATACGACATTCGTCAAAATCTAGAATTGACTGTTGGATATATTCCCCAGTCAAACACAGCATAACTGTCCTATGGTAAACATGTTAAGTTTCTTGATTTCTTTTCTTTTATTGGTATTTACAAACTAGCATTGGACTCTCTCAACTTATTCTCGGTCCAGCCAGGTCCATTGAAAACTTTTCATATTTTATCATTTGGTCGCGTGCGCAAATCACGATTATAATAGTTTTCTTGAACTAAGTTCAGTGAAAGTAAATATATAATAAGCATTTTATTATATATTTACTTAAGGAATATATAAGTAAAGCAACGTTTTAGTACAATGTATAAAATATTTACTTAAGCAATATAATGTATAAAATTCATATTACTGCAAAATTTCACTCCATTCTAATTTTGGAACATAGCGCATTTTCTTAGTTCTTAAGTATCTTTTTATTTTACGTTTAGTACTGATATTTGTCACGTTTTCTTGTTGCGATATAAGTGCTGCAATTAAGGAGCCTATACTGAGATGCAATTGCCGCCATTTTTATTTGGCAACTCCTCTGTGATAATATGGAAAACGGTAATTAATGTTGAACTAAAGGATGACAAAGTACGCGGAAAATAGTTTTCTGTGTTGTTGAGAACATAATTAAAGCTAGTTCTACTAATTTTATAGCTAATGATTTAATACCAGAATCTCCAGCGTTTAGTAGCAATTAATCAAGGCTAACCTGAAGGTTATTATGCATTGCGGTAATTTGTGTAAACGATATGTTTTTAACTTTCTTTTCGTTCTTTTCTTTTAAATCATATTAATTTTTTAATGAATCTTTATTTGAATATCAAAAGTCTAAGAATCTAAGTAATCATTAATGTTGTTATTATGTATTTAAGTAAAATATGCTGTAAAATCTTTCCATAAATATGTATGCAGTATTCTTAATTATATGATAAAAATCTAAATTTTTTTCGAAACAGCAGAAATTGTGTCAGGCCAGATCGGGCATGGCCTGGCCGAACATTTGAGTTTTACATTGGGCCGGGCCAATCCTAGAAATTCCGACCCGTGCAGACCTTTATACTCCCTCTCTCTCTCTCACACACAAAAAAATCACGATTATAATAATTTTCTTGCACTGATGTTCACTGAAAGTAAATATTTAAAAGCGTCCATAAAATTCTTATTACAAAATTACATTCTATTCTAATTTTAGAACGCAGCGTATCCTCTTAATTCTAAGTACCTTTTTATTTTTACTTTTATTACTGACATTTGTCACGTTTTCTTGCTGCATTAGAAGTGCTGCAATTAACGACCGAATACTGAGATGCAAATGCCGCCATTTTGCATTGCATCTTTACGCTTATAATATAGAAAACGGGAATTAATGTAGAACTAAAGTATGACAAAGAACGCGGAAAATAGTTTTCTGTGTTGTTGAGAGCATAATTAAAGGTCGTACTACTAATTTTATAGCTAATGATTTAATACCAGAATCTCCAGCGTTTAGCAGTAATTAATCAAGGCTAACCTGCAGGTTGTTATGCATTGCGGTAATTTTTGTAAACGATATGTTTTTAACTTTCTTTTCTTTCTGTTGCTTTAAATCATATTAATTTTTTAATGAATTTTTATTTGAATATTGAATTAAAATCTAAGCAATTATTAATGTTGCTATTGTGTATTTTCTGTAAAATCTATTGTAAAATCATCCCATAAATATGTAAATAGTATTATTTAAAAAATAAGGTACCCTGGGGTAATAACGCCACGTTAAGGTTCTACCAATTTTCACGGCTAAGTTTTAGATTGTATTTTTCAAACAAATATATAATTTGATACAGCAACTCATTGACTATCTATGTAAAAAAAATAATTTAACAGATATGTATTCATAAAATGTAATGGCGTGATTTCTTGACCAATGCTATCTGGCGTTATTACCCACCTATATGGGTAATAACGCCATGCAAACAAAACTATGAAATAAGATGGAATAATTGCATGTAGATTGCCCAATTCTAAAAATACAAACTCTACAAACTTAGAAATTGACAAATTGCATTCTAAGCTATTGAAAATGTTAAATTTTTTGTGAAAGTGTAAGAAAAATAAAGGTGTGGTGTCTGTGTGTGGGGGGGGGGGGGGGGGGCGGATGAGGCAAAAGAATATCAGACCATGATCTTCTTTTTGTTTAAAAAGGACCGCTTAAATAGAATTATTAGAAACATTGCGCAGTTTTAGCTGTGTTTATTTGAATCAGTATTTAGGATGTAACTCGGCCACTGTAGGGAATCGACCGGGGTATTAATGCCAAGGATTGGCGTTATTACCCCGTTATAGTTATTGCGCTGTACATTTTAAATTACAAATTATCTCGAGAAGATATCCAAAATCTTCAACAACATTATGAAAATCCATGAAATGTACTACAAATTTATGTAATTAACAAAGTATTTCCGGATAAAAAAAAATAGTCTTCACATCACAAAACGTATCTCGCAAATTTTAGATCAAGCATAAATTTTAGTTGCTTGTAAAAACAATAAAACCTAAAAATAAAACAAATTAACTTGAAGCAGTTTTTTGCGATTTATATGACTCAAAATCCTTCTGCGCAGAGCACATGGGTGTTATTTACCAGATTATTTCATAATTATGCATAATATTAGCACTTGGCGTTATTACCCCGCCTGGCGTTATTACACCAGACCACCTTATATTAATTATATGCTAAAAATCTGAAAATTTTCGAAATAGAAATTGTGTCGGATCAGATCGGGCCGGGCTGGACTGAGGTCGAACTTTTGAGTTGTACACCGGGCCGGGTTGGTCCAAAAAAACTTTCCTTCGGGCCGTGCCTGTACTTGGAAATTTTGGTCCGTGCAGGCCTTTATTCTCTCTCTCTCTCTCTCTCTCTCTCTCACACACACACACAAACACACAAATCACGAATGCAATATTTTTCTTGCACTGAAAGTAAATGTGTAATAAGCGTTCATAAAATTCTTCATACTACAAAATTACTCTCTAATCTAATTTTAGAATAAAGCGTATCCTCTGAATTCTAAGTATATCTTTTTGTTTTTTTACTTTATTACTGATATTTTTCACGTTTTCTTGCTGCATTAGAAGTGCTACAATTAAGGAGCGTTACACTGAGATGCAAATGCCGCCATTTTGCATCGCATCTTTATTCTTATAATATGGAAAACGGAAATTAATATTGAACTAAAACTAAAGGATAACCAAATTATGCGGAAAATAGTATTGTGTGATCTTGAGAACACAATTAAAGGTCGTTCTACTAATTTTATAGCTAATGATTTAGTACCAGAATCTCCAGCGTTTAGTAGCAATTAATCAAGAATAACCTGCAGGTTATTATGCATTGCGGTAATTTGTGTAAACGATTTTGCTAAATTAAAAATAGATAATTTTAAAGTGCGCTTATCTGATAATTTTAGAAGCTTCTTATGTTTTCAGGAAAATAAATTTTTACTATACTATGTTCATTCATTAAGAGGATACTTAACTCACGTGAATATATCCATTCGAAAAAGTTAATACCATGGAAGAAATTTTTTAATCCGGAGAACTCGCTAGTGAGAATTTCTCTCACCTTGCCCAATTCTTTTCTTTTACTTTACATTCACTTAATATCTAATTTTTTGTTTGGCTTAGTACTATTATTCACAAAAGAGGTAAAGTAATCGAAATTGGAATTTTATTAAAATGAAAAATGTTTTAAATAAGAGTGTTAAAAAGGGTACGATGGAGAAAGAAAATCTCATGCAGTGAGTTCTCTCGGGTTAAGATATCTCATTTGCACTTCAATATATTAAATGATTTTTTTCTTTCTTCTGTCTTTACAAAGAAGTATTGGACTCTTGAAAATTTTCGAAATCCAGTTTTCGATGGATTTACACGTTTTAGAAGTCAGAGAACCAGAAAAACATATTTTTAAAAAATATCTGTTTGTTAGTGTGTGATTCTGTCTGTATGTGACAAAAATTTTGTGGGCGCTCTATCTCAGGAATCCCGATTTTACTATTTCTCTTGCACTGTGTTCACAGAAAGTAAACATATAATAATCGTTCATAAAATTCACCTGACTACAAAATTTCACCCCCATTCTAATTTTAGAACACAGCGTATTCTCTTAATTTTAAATATCTTTTTTATTTTTACCTTTATTACTGATTTTTGTCACATTTTCTTGTTGCATTAGAAGTTCTACAATTAATGAGCACATACTGAGATGGAAATGCCGCCATTTTGCTTGGCATCTTCTCTGTGATAATATGGAAAACCGGAAATTAATGTTGAACTAAAGGATGACAAAGTACGCGGAAAATAGTTCCCTGTGTTGTTGAGAACATAATTAAAGGTCGTTCTACTAATTTTATAACTAATGATTTAGTACCAGAATCTTCAGTGTTTAGTAGTAATTAATGAAGGTTAACTTGGAGGCTATTATGCATTGCGGTAATTTATGTAAGCGATTTTATTAAACTAGCAAAAGCCATGCTTTGTTTGGATTCGCGAAGCATTATTTTATAAAACAGATATTTGAAAGTAACAGTATTTTTTTATTATTATTTTTGCATCTTTATTAAACAAAAACGTTATTTTATGTTTTGGCGCATTTTAATTTTTTATTTATGATGTAAAACTGTCATAATAAGATATTTTCGAAGCAAACTTTTACAATTTTTTTTTAAATTTTCAACTAAAAGCTCTTTTAAAGATGTTTTTACAATTTCAAGTAGCAACTGGTGTTTTTTAATTGTTTGAAATATGCATGTTTACAATCTTTGTAATCAACATCCGATAATCTTTGATAGCTATTTTAGAATAATATATTTGAAGAAAGCTTGAAGAAAGTTACTTCTTCAAAATCCTATTTTCTGGAAAAAACATTTGAAATCTGCTTTCGTTGATACTATGAATTTTTAACTGTAAAACATTTTATTTTAATTTCTTCGTTTTTATACATGTTAGCGTATGAGAATTGCTGTAATTCTCTCCGCGTGGGAGAACTTTTTACTTTCTGCGAATGGCAACTCAATTAATGGAATTACCTTTTAACGAAGCGCTCTCTCATACGTTTTCACGAATAATTATTGTTGTGTTTGCGAACTTATTAAAGTCTTATTTTTCTATAAAATCCTTCTGATTAATGAGTCGATATTATTTAGCCACAATACGACCTTCGCAAAAATATTTATAAAGAGCTTGAACCAACAACTTCACGCAGATCTTTTAATTTTTCATTTATATAACAAATTTAAGAATTAATTTTATTTGTTTACAATTATTTTGTTGCCAGTTTACAAAAAAAAAAAAAAAAAAAAAAAAAAAAATCCATAATACAATTCTTTTAAAATGTTTAAGTGTCATCTGTGCAAACGATTTTGCGGGAAAATGAAAACATGTTTTATTTAATAAATTAATCATGATTCTATCTATAATTATTTACTCCATGATTTAAACTTTTTTTTTTCTGAAAATATACGCGTTTCATTTTTTATTTATTTGCTAAAATGCGTCCGTATTGGAAATGCATGTAAAATAAATTAATTAAAATAATAATTTTTTTTAACGTTTTACTGTAAAAAAAATTATATTCTGCAAATCTACAGATCATAATTTATTTTTGTGTTTAATTTGAAGTTAAAATATTGAATAGTTTTTTTGTAAAGCGTACGACAAATTGTAATTTGAGTGGACTAGTAGAGGATTCGCTTCGCTCATCCTAATTAATAAAAATAGATAATCTAGAAGTGCGCTTACCTGATAATGTTAGAAACTTCTTCTGTTTTCTGGAAAATAAATTTTTATTGTTCTATATTTATTCTTTAAGATGCTATTTCACTCACTCGAAAACTCCCGTTCGACAAAGTAAATCCTATGGAAGTATTTTTTTAATATATCTCGTTTGCATTTCAATAATTTTAAACGATTTTTGTGTGTGTGTGTGTGTGTGTGTGTGTGTGTGTGCATTGGAAACTGAGATTGATATCTACAAAGTTCTTTTTTTACTTTTTTCAATTTTGTTTACAGTTTTTTAGGATATTTTTGCTTTTGGCTTTGAAAAAGGGAAATATCCTCATTTAAAAGAAAAAAAAACCCTGTGTTTTTCAGGGTTTTTTTTGGCAGCATTTCAATATTTTTAAATGATCAGGTAGAATGGGTAGATGAGGTGAATGATTAGGTAGTTTAGAATATGGCGAAAGAAGTATTCTTAATAATATAAGAATAATCTCTCATCATGTTAAATATGATTCAACTATATTATGGTATATTATGATAACTATTGATTTTGCTTATCACTGATGATAATCATTTGTGTGATGATGATGATAATAAACATCTTTTTAAAAACTTAAGATATTATTCCCTCAATCAGTGCTGAATTCAGCCACTTTTCTCCGGGAGGGACTTTTGTAGCTCCGGCGGGGGGGGGGGACATTATAGAGTTCCGGGTGGAGGAAGGAATTGCTCTTTTTGACCATTGAAAACCCAAAATCTCAAATTTTCCGGGCGGAACATTTCACTCTGGGGTGGGAAAATGTACCCCCCCCCCCGGTCCACCCCCTGAATTCAACACTGCCTTCAATGCTAAGTATTGCATAATGCTCGACAGACACCTTATTTATATTATAATGTCTTTATTGTTAAAATAATTTATTTCATTTAACCTGCAATTTATAAATTATCGTAATTACTTCATGCTTGTCTTTTATCATTTTCTGCATTTAAATTAATGTATTTGAGTGAAAGTGACATTTACTTCTCCTGAATTTATTTCCATTTAAAAGGGGTGATATAATCCAGAACCACTACGACAATCGCAGATAAAGAAAAAAAAAAAAAAAAAAAAAAAAAAACTCTCGTATAAAGAGTACTGCATAACTAGGTCATACTACCAGGACATGGTTTGTTTATTGGATCAATTATAAGGTATTAAGCAGACCTTGACATTGATTAATGAGTTTAGGCTCCCGGAATCACTGCTTTAATTAGATCTCAACTATTACTTGAATCGTGTTTCACGTCTTCTACGTTTGAAGGAATTCATTATAAGCTTTCACAGATCTTTTTTGTCGTTTCATAAATAAAAACAACTTTGTGATGTGGCATAATTTAATTTGGAAATTATAGTTTAACGAATTTAATAAATCAAAAGGAAAAATTCTGCCAATCATTTTATTTATTATGTAATGTAACTTGCTTTCTTCAGGATATATCCAGAGAGGGGATTAATTTAAGTTGACATGTCATTGATAATGAAAAATTGTACTTGGATCAATTTTTTAACATGCACGTTTACAACCATTAAAAAGAAAAAAAAAACAGTATTATACAAAATGTATTAAAAAAAAAAAATAGTGGTGCTAAACAATATGGAAATAGTCGCCTATGGCAGATTTACGGTCGCGAATTTGACATTCGTGGAAATTTCCAGGAACTTAACCCACAATAATGTTAAGGGACTACTGTATTTGGTTTGAATTTCAACATTTTAAAATAATTTTTCTTGCATTGGATAGGTGAAGTTCATTGCTTCTCTTTTAGTTTTTTCGATTTTGGTTGAAGGTATTTTTTTATAAAGTCATTTTCAGTTTCGAAACCGGTTCTGAAAAGGAAAATGACATTCTAAAAAATATCTGCAACCAAAGTCGTAAAAGAAAAAAAAAGGACCGATGTACAATAAACCTCAACTACCCAATAATTAAAAAAAAGTAAGTAAGAATGAAAAAATGATGCCGAAATGCAAACGAGATATTAGAAAATAACCTCCCCATATGTTTAGCATTAGTTCGTGAGTTTCTTCGCCTGCAGAAACAAGAAACTTAAATCTCCCTTCATTGTTTAAGGTAATGTATAATAAATCGTAGCTATTATGGAAATAATAAATTTCCTTCACCACCTATCTATTTCATCATTTCATGTTGGAATAAGACCATGGAATGGGCTATTCACGTTAACATACTACTTATTTGCAGCTTGAACATTGTTGTCCAACCGAAGCTGATCATATTGTAGATGTTTGATTGGTCGAGAGAATGTTGTCATTCGCGCCTGTCATTATCGCGATATCATTATTAGACCATCAGTCTAATCAAATTATGTGCAGCTAGGAGACATGACTGATATTTGATTACTGCTTACGGTGGCATCAGTGCTGTGCTGTCTTTATCAATCTATTTCTATGCTAGTATATAACCCCTGTCAAAAAATGAGATTGCATACTTGCCAACCTCCGGCTTTTTCTAAATAAAGAAAACATACTTTCAACCGGAAAATTTGTTAAATTAAATGTATCTTCTATGAAATGTAGTTGTCATTTGAAATCCTTTTAATTTCATCAGCTAAATAAATTTCTGGTTCGAAACATGTTTCTTTGTTTTAAAAAAAGCCGGAGGTTGGCATGTATGAGATTGCGTTTAACTTACATAAGACTTTATATAGACGAAGTTTTATTATTGAAGAGTTTGTGTTCTAGAAAAGTATGTTTTAAAAATGACAAATGCGTTCTACAAGTACAAATGATGAGGATATTTTTTTTTTCTCATTCTTCAATTTATGAAATAGTTCAACAAAGATATTAGTTTACATCAACTTGAAATTTGATTTCATTGTGAATAAGTTTTATATTTCTTAAAGTATGTAATTAAAATGCAAGGAATATATAATATCATATATTACATATATTAATCATATCAATGGAGATAAATTTCAAATTTAACGTAGTAACATTCGAACATAATTTTGGAATGAAATTAAAACTGTAGTTTGATAAGAGGATGTGAAAAAATAATTTCCAGTCATACAAATGCACTCTCACAACTAAATTACATCTGAAAAAGAAAAAAAACTTCATTACTCATGATGAAAAAAAAATTAAAAAAAAAATTAAGCGGATATTTGTTAAGCTCTAAAAAATTAATAAAACTAAATTTAAATTCTAATATTCAATTTATTTATATTGAACGAAATTTTAAAATTATAGAACCGAAGCTCTAGCTGTATAATTTCAAAATTTCACTGGATATAAATAAAATCAAAATTATTATTTTTAATATTTCTTTCGTAAATTTTGACTTCCATTACATCAAATTTTAAGAGATTAGCTTACGTCCACTTGAAATTTAATTGAATTATAAATAAAATTTATGCTTCTTACAAAATATAACTAAAATGTATAACAATATGTACTACATATATTAATTATATCAATGTAGATATAATTTCAATTTTTAACGTCGTAACATTCAAACATAAATTTTGAATGAAAATAAAATTGTAATTTAAAATTAGAATGTGTAAAAATAATTTTCCTTCATACAAATGCAATCTCATAATTCAGTTACATCCGAATATATGCATATACATACATATATATAACAAAAGAAAAAATAAACTACTTTTACAATGCAAAGAAATTTTTTAAAAATAAGCGGATAAATGTTAAGCTCTTAATAATTAATAAAACTAAATTCAAATTATAATATTAATTTTATTTGTACTGAACAAATTCTAAAATTATATAACAGAAGTTTTTAAAAGTTTTTTAGATATTGAATAATATCATTACATCCTGCATTTTTCTTAAGTTCTTTTATTTATAAAGATTGCTAATAGATGGAGTCAAAATAGTGTTGATTTATTTTATATTTGGTTATCGTCATTTATAATAGCTTGTTATCTGTTATTTTTAATTTAGAATTTAAAATATTATAATTGGATAGTTTTTGAATATGTTGAATAAAAAGAAGGAGAACAGATATGATACAGTACAGATTATGTGTACATTTCTCATATGTTGAAAAGTCAGCATACATATGGCATATAAATACATGGCAGCCATAAGTTGCTTTTCTTGAAGATGAGTAAAACCCGGAGTCGTCACATTAGCATATTATATAAATAGATAGTTTTTTAATATTTTAGAGAAAAAGAAGGGTAATAGATGTGATACAGGGTAGATTAGGTGTATATTTCCATATGTTGAACAGTCGGAATACTTATGGCTTCAGATTACTTATACCTAACATGACAGCCATAAGTTACTTTTCTTTAAGGGTGTATTTCGATTCAAACTGCTTATTTTCCGATTTATTTTTAAATTCATTTTTGCTCTCAAACGCATCAAAATGGCAAATTATCTTATTTAGAAAACACACAAAGTGCCGTGATTATCGATTCTTTGATCGCAATGCAAAAAATATTGAAAGAAAAAAAAAATAATCAAAAACGGCATTTTTCCCAAGCGGGATATCTGTGAACGAAAAAAAAGGGTTATACTGAAAAGATAATTGTTTATAAATGAAATTCTAATGAATTGAGCATAAAATGACATCACACGGCCTTGTACGTCCCTTCAAAAATACTCTCAGCAAGTTTCATGTTTCTACTTTTAAAAATGTGTCTGAAATTGTATCAGAAAATTTCGAGCTTATTGAAGGTGGAAAAGCGTTTTTTCGAATACACCCTTAAGGTGAGTGAAACCCGGAGTCGTCACATCAGCGTATTATATAAATAGATGGTCTAATATGTTAGCATTGTTAGCTACCTTCTTCTCCCGTGTTTCAAGTTCAAATACCTTAATGTCTCAGTCAAAATATTAAAAGGATCAATACATTAAAATAATAAATAAATAAGTACAGATACATCCAACATATATTTCATTATATTCGAAATCATAATGCATTATCGTTAAGAGGCTACTTCAGTCAAGCGAAAAGACAAGTTTGAAGATTTTAATATGTTTTCGCCATTGGATAGTTGAGATTGATCTGTACAAAGAACGTCTTTTACTTTTCTAATTTTGTTTGCAGGTATTTTTAACAAGGAAACTTTCACTTTCGGAACCGGTTTCAAAACTGAAAGCATCCATAAAAAAAAAAAAAAAAAGAAAGGAAAAATCTGCAATCAAAACTGAAAAAGTAAAAAATGGCCTTAGTACAGATCGATTTTAGCTGAACAATCCAAAATAAAACCATTTAAAAATACTGCAATGCAACCGTCATATCTTTATCAATTTCTTCCATAGGTTTTGCATTAACGAACAGGTCTTTTCGCTTGACTGAAGTAGCCTCTTAACATTGTATACATCTTGCCCTATAATTTTTATTTTTATTACTAAGTTAATTTAATTTTAATCTGCGACAAAATGGTTCGATTGGTCATAATAATAATAATAATAATAATAATAATAATAATAATAATAATAATAATAAATTTATTTAAAAAATTTAATAATTTGTGACTTAATATCAAATCTGTCAATATTATAGTCTATAATCATTTGTCTAACTTTATTAGATTTAAAAAAATCGAATTGTCCTGCAAATGATTAATGAACGCTCCGCTGATAATTAATACCATCCTGTACAAATAGAAGCAATTACTTATGAAAGAGTTGAACCTTTCAAAAGCGCTTACTCCACGTTTTTATCCACTGTCTTCTGTATCGTTTTCCTAATCGATATGACCCACTTCTGCATCGTATTCGAAGTGCGCAGCCATCTTGTTTTCCGATATCGATTATTATTATCATTTTTTTTTTCACTCTCCAGTTCGCCGGTAATCGATATTCTTCCAATTTTTAGGCAATGTTGTTAGCTTTGGATGTCAAGTGTTTGCTTTAAATGTTGTCATTTAGAAAGTTTTGAAAACAAGTGTCAAAAGTTTTGTGCTCAGAAAGAATGGTGGATGAATTAATTTCAGAATAAATGTTTACCTTGTTGTTCAGAAAGGATATCGAGTTATTATGTTCTTTTATGTACATATTGTGGGTTGTACTTGTTTAAATTATTTATAAACACGTGAAGAGGCAATTTGTCTTTTCTTGGAAACTTGGAAAAACAAATAGTTGATTTTTTAATCGTACCAAGCGAAAAAAATGATGAATTATAATAGGTTAAGTTACTATTCTCTACGTAAACTAGACACCGCTGAAAATAATGTTTACAATACTGATCACAAAACGAGTAGCTTGGGCCGAATTTGGTAGGTTCGAAACCATCCCAGTCTGAACGGGGTTTGCAAGGGAAGGTACGCGTGAGCTAAAGCTATTCCTATGGAGAGGTTCCTATGGGGAGGTTAACTCGTTTGCATTTCGACGTTTTTATTTATTTTTTATTTTTATTTTTATTTTATTTTTTACATTAGGTAATTGAGGTCCCTCTAAACACCGCTCTTTTTTTACTTTTTCAATTTTGGTTGCAGGTATTCTTTAGAATGACACTTTTATTTTCGCAACCGGTTTTTAAAATGAAACTAACTTTATAAAAAAAAAAGTCTGCAAACGAAATCGAAAAAGTAACAAAGAAGCGATGTAGAGAGGGATCTCAGCTATCTAATACAAAAAAAAGTTTAAAAAAAAAATGTCAAAATGTAAACGAATTATTAGAAAATACCCCCCCCCCCCCCCAAACGAATAGGATTAGATTGCGTGTGTCTTCGCTTGCAGGAACTTTCAATCAAGTGAAAAGACCCGTTCACTAATATTATTCCTATGGAAGAAATTTATAAAAATATCTTTATTATCATAAATATCTTTAAATTATCTTTAATTTTTATCTAATAATTATCTTTAAATATTTATAAATATATCTATATATATTACATTAGATAGTTGAGATCAATCTTGAGAAATTGATCAATACTTTCACTTTCGAAAACCGGTTCCGAAAATGAAAGTATACTCGTTAAATATATCTGTAAACAAAATCAAAAAACTTTAAAAAAAAACACTAAAAAAAAACAGCTTTCGTACATATCGGTCGCTGCTATCCAATGTGGAAAAATTATTTTAAATAATTTATACAAAATTTAATACATAAATGCAACCGAGATGCATTTATGAATTTCTTCCAAGAATAACATTTGCGAACTGGTCTTTTCGTTTGACTGAAATACCCTCTTAACTATACAAAGTTTTTTTTTTTTTTTGTTTTTTGTTTAATGAGAATTATAATTTTCTTAATCTTGTCACTTTCTCTTCAAAAGTCTTCCCTGAAGACATGCCACCTTTAGCAGTATCGCCAAAACTGGCCGATGCTTAAAAAATTTCCATCCCTTTGTAAACTCTTATTAAAAAAAAAAAAAAAATGTTTTTGGAGTCTTCCCAAAAACAAATGCAACACTTTGATTGTTTATTTTTCTAAAACGCTATTTTATACAAATAATAGCTTTTTTTTTTTTTTTTTTAATATGTATATAAAACTTTAGCAACATAGTACATATAGTAGCGGGGAGGGGGGACTGGCTCAATGCTTATTTAAATCCTGCCCCTTTGTAAACACTTGTTTAGAAAATAATTTTTAGAGTAATTTAAAATAAATGAAAATTTTCAATGTTTATTTTTTTGAAACGCTCTTTTTATGTAAATAGTAATCTTTGTAGCAAAACTTTAGCAACATAGTACAAATGTGTAACGAGTTCATGTATATTTATCTATCTATGCATATATAAACTTAATAAATTTGTAAAAGAAAAAGAAATTAATTAAAAATCTGTTTTATGGGTAGATTTTATTCATGCGCCAGTCATGCGTCGTATTCTACATTAGGTTAAGCATTACGCGATTTCATTTGAAGTCGACCCAACCCGAATCGTGGATAGGTTGACGCTATCTTTTGTTATCTTTTGTTTGGCAGACTAACTTTAAATATTTCTGATTCAAGCTGCTTTCTGGCTAGGTTTTGATTCTATCGGGTCAAATTCAGGTTATATGTTTAAAATCTTCAGATGAGTTCGATTTTGTATTGCTAATAAACAACAATCTTTTATAACTCAAACTTTAATTTATTTATTAAAAAAAAACCTTTTGAATTACAAATTATGTCATTAATCACGTCTTCAAGTAATTTGCTTTTCTTTTTAACTAGTCAGATGTGCCTATCCCAAAACTTTCTTGTATTTTATACATGTTAAGATTTGAAAAAGGCGTAATTTTAAAATATGGTAGAATTTGCGGCAGTTTCACTTTTCTGCCATAACTTAAAATTATGTTTTTGAGAACTGCTTATAGGCAATTCTAAAATTTCCTATTCCTATATACATCATTGTTTTTTCATTCATTTCGCATGGAATGTATATACCTATCCGAAATAAACTGAGCTCTATTTATTTTACTCTATCAAAAGTAACATTGCAATATCTATATGGCACAGGTATCCCAAAGAGGAAAAGGAAAAGTTATTCATTTTCATGCATAGATATTTCGAAATGTATTCTATGGAATGTGGATTTCGTCTTTTTTTCCCCTAAGATATCAAAAGACTGAATTCACAATAAAAGCGACGAAATTCGGAGAAAAATATTGAGTTTAAAAAAAAAGATGGATTCCATTCCTCTTGTTTGTTTTCTATCAATTAATTAAAATGCATCGAAAATGCGACATAATTAATAACTTTAAATTTACATTATTACTGTTATCATTATTGTTTTCTAAACATTTTTAGGTATGTTCGTTGCACCTATAGTCATGATCCAGTCTGTCCATCTGTCTCGTCTTATATAACAACTACTTTTTTTTTTTTTTTTTTTTTTTTTTTTTACAATATATGTTCTTCTTTTATTTAATTTGACATATTTTAAAAAAGAAAATAAAGTTGTGATTTATCCTTCTTCTACTACTCTTCTATTATATCTCCTAAATGCTCTTTTAACATTTTTTTTTTTTTTTTTTCATTTTATTTATTTTAGGAAAGAAAATAGAGTTGTCATTTACATTTCTTCTACTCTTCTACTGATTTAGAACATATTTCAATTTATTATTCCATTTTTTAAGGATTAATTATAAATTGTAAAATCTATTATTTTGCTTAAACTTATGTTCCAGTTTATAAGTAAAACTTTTTTTAATCGTTATTATAATAGTTATTTTGTTGACGCTTGAATTTGTGCGCTATCTCGAAGGAGAAATGCAACTCAACTTTCACCAATACATCTTGAAAAGCACATTTTATTGCGGTAATGGCTTCTGTGGCTGTGACAGATAGGGTTCAGCGGAAATAAACTTGAACGAAACTTG
Source organism: Maratus speculifer (assembly GCA_964019185.1). Lineage (NCBI taxonomy): Eukaryota > Metazoa > Arthropoda > Arachnida > Araneae > Salticidae > Maratus > Maratus speculifer. The sequence goes on from OZ025303.1 coordinate 71,653,675, forward strand.
GATACGGGTGATACGGCATTGAAATTACCGAATTGTGATGATGTATGCCTGCGTCTGCATTTGCCAAGTGAGGTAATCTCGCATCTTTTATGATACGTATCGCGTGAAAGCTGAGTAAATAAATTTTGAGTTAAAATTTTCTTTGCTAACTAAATTCTTTTCATATTTTTTTTGGTACCTAACATACAAAGTATCAACAAAATTTCATGGGAGGAAGGGGGGAGGGTTATAGTTTCTTTATAAAATAGATTATAATTCTTTTTCGCTCAAAAAGGCACGGTGGATCAATCAATAATCCGAATAAGAGTACTTTTAAATTTTTTATGTTAAGACTGCTACAGGTGACGGAGTGCAGATGTAGCCAGAATTCTCATTTATAAATCGAAATTATATTTTTCAATCGCTGTGAATTTTTTAAAAATCGATCATCTCATTTCTGGATATTGAAACATTTGATTGATTATACCTTTTCTCTCTTTTTTTCCCCCTGTTTTCCCATAAACTGTTTTATATATTAGATTGAAATAAACTGCAGATTATTTCCAGAAAAAAATTACATGTCATTTATATGTTATCTCTGATGCATTGAGTATTTATTATGCAGTCGATTCAGAGACAAATCAGACTAATGCACAAACATTTTCAGGGGTCGATCAAAACAAAATTTGGCTTTCATTTAGGATCGCTTCACAAAAGTAAAGATGAAAATAAGCACTCGCCAGTCGCCACTCGGCGACTAAATGTGAAAAACTGGCGATTAAAAATATGCAAAGTACCGGCCAAATACAGGATTCTCCAAAAGGTGTTTTGTGAAAAGAATCTCGGGAAAAAATCCTAAGAATTTCGACAAAAAATTGAAAAAAAAAAACCAAATTTCGAAAAAAGATCGTGGAAAAACTTTAATTTTGTGTAAGTATCGTGAAAAGACATCGTCTAAGGATTGCAAATATCGTCAAAGAATCGATAATATCGTCAAAGAAAGGTGAAAGAACCGTAAATATCATTAGAGAATTGCAAAAATAAGCAATTACCGTAAAAAAAAACCCGCATATTTTGTCAAAAAATCAACGAAAGCAAACGCATTTTTTGTCAAAAAAAGTAAAAACAAACAGAGAAAAACACGAATTTTATCAAAGAAACATAAAAAAAATGCGAATACCGTCAAAAAGTCACGATAACAAATGCGAATACCGCCAAAAAATTGCGTTAACAAACGCAAAAAACAAATTTTAGGAAAAAAAAAAAAAAAAGAGTACCGTCAAAAAATTGTGATAACGAACATGATTTTCGTCAAAAAGGGTAAAAACAAACGCAAAATGTATAAAAAATAATAATAATAAAATAAAAAAAAGTAACACGAAAAAAGCGAATACTGTCAAAAAATCTTGATAATGGACGAACACGTCAAAAAATCGCGATAACAAACACGAATACCGTCCAAAAAGTCGCAATAAAAATCGCCATTACCTTCAGAAAGTCATGATAACGAACGCGATTTTCGTTAGAAAGTAGCAAAAACAAACGAACATTTTACCAAAAGATCGCAAAAAAAGAACAAAAAAATGCATATTACGTCAAAGAATTGTGGAAAAAACATATAATATTAATTTCATGGGAGCCCTCCCCCCCATTTTACTTTTTAGAAAATTTGTTGTGAATTTCAGTCTTTTTTTTTTTTTTTTTTTTTTTTTTTTTAATCAAACCTGCTAGTTAGTAAATAAACTTTTTTTTTTTTTTTTTTTTGGGGGGGGGGGGTGTTACATCTTAATTCTAGACAAATAATTACAAAAAAGAGGGTTAGGGTTTCTTTATGTCGTTAGCTACGCAAGTACCTAAGCAAAGTTGGACTTTGGTAGCTAACTACATATGCATGTTACATATAACTTTGCTGTTAATTTAAAAAAAGATTTGAAATCAGTATCTCAAGTTTATTCCAAACAATATAAATTAAAATATTTTTAACTAGTCCATATATTACTTATTTAGTCTAAGTTCTTATACATATTGTAATTAAATATTCAGTAACATAAATGTACTTACTGGCTACTAAAGAAATTATTCTCACTAGCCAATAACTGGCTACTAAAAAAAGATAACCTACCGGCCAGTGGCCACTAAGCAAAATTCCTTATTATCATCTTTACACAAAAGTCTATTTAATAAAAAAAAACCTTTACAAAATTATTTTTCATAAAACAGGCCTTTTCACAAAATTTCATTCCCTAAAAAAGTATTCTGCATTAATTTATTTTTATTTTATTGTTTTTAAAGTACATAATTCGCAGACAAAACAAGATCGAAAAAAAAAAAAAAAAAAAAAAAAACCACTTTAGCAAAAGGACTTAAAGAAGTTATTATTAATATAATCCTTGGTTCGAATTTGAATCACAAAATTTCTCTTTTCATTGCAAAATGTTATTTTTCACAAAAGTATATAATAAATTTCACAAAAATAATTTTTACTTTTTACAAAATGAGCCCCAAGAGGGAAAAAAACAAACAAACCTGAATCGACTTTTGACTTTTCGGGTATGATGGAAAGTGTTTTTCTGAAAATCAGATATAGACGATTTTATATATTAGTATTGATGTATAGATCATCAGTACAAAAAACCCTGAACGGGTTAAAAGCTTGTGACGCAGCACTTTATCTTATATATCTAAGAATTTTAAATTTGGGACTTAAAACTAATGATATCAAAATTTATGTGACGCTATGCTATTAATTAATATATACATATATTAAAATTTATTCATTAAGATTTTACCAATTACATCTTTCATAAATTCAAAATATGAATCTTAAAAGATATGATATCAAAATTTAAGTGACGCCTTGACGAGGCTTTAAACAATGTTTTAAAATTCCATTTATTTATTTATTGTCTAAATACATTTTCATATCTAAACAATACTTTTCATTTTCCAATACACTGTTAAATACATCACTTTCACTGAATATATATAATGCACTGAAATGTATTTATTTGATTAAATAGATTTATCTTTTGGGCTACGCTATCCAAAATCAAAAATAACATTTAAATAAATATTTTTTGCGTCATTGTATCCAAAGTAAGTTAAATAGATGCAAATAGATACAATGACGCAAAAACTATTTATTTAAATGTTATTTTTGATTTTGGATAGCGTAGCCCAAAAGATAAATCTATTTAATCAAATAAATACATTTCAGTGCATTATATATATTCAGTGAAAGTGATGTATTTAACAGTGTATTGGAAAATGAAAAGTATTGTTTAGATATGAAAATGTATTTAGACAATAAATAAATAAATGGAATTTTAAAACATTGTTTAAAGCCTCGTCAAGGCGTCACTTAAATTTTGATATCATATCTTTTAAGATTCATATTTTGAATTTATGAAAGATGTAATTGGTAAAATCTTAATGAATAAATTTTAATATATGTATATATTAATTAATAGCATAGCGTCACATAAATTTTGATATCATTAGTTTTAAGTCCCAAATTTAAAATTCTTAGATATATAAGATAAAGTGCTGCGTCACAAGCTTTTAACCCGTTCAGGGTTTTTTGTACTGATATCAGTGCTTTTTTTAGGTTAATAATAAAAAGATAAAAACAAAAAATTAAAGACTAATGCAAAGAATTCATTTTCATGATTTCTGATCACCTTTAATTACCCCTCCCCCACCCACTTAAAAAAAGATATTTCATATTTTATTATTAATATATGCCGTGCTACTTGATTTCGTTAAAAACAACTCTGTAGTAAAGTACGTTAGTATAAGATAAGAAAGTAATGTACATTCAGCAGTGTATTTCTAAGAAAGGATTTCATAATCTATGCTGTATGTATCATTTCTCATTATGTTTATTCTTTACACATGATGATACATATACTGCAGATGGATTAAAATGATCAGGAATACAATATTCAGAATGTGCTGGAAAGTATTTCATAATCTATGCTGCGTGCATGATTCTTGTTAATTATGTTTCAACCTTTGTATAGGCTGGTAATATTGCAGATTGATTAAGACTATATCCGTTACAATATTCAGAATATGCTGGAAAGTGTTTAATAATCTATGGTGCACACAGGTTTTTCTTTCTTGTTAATTATGATTTGTTCTTTATATAGAGTGGTAAAATTACTGCAAATGGATTAAAATGATAGGTTTACAATAATGAAAATGTGTTGGAAAGTGTTTCATAATCTATACTGTATGTGTAACTTTTCATTCTTGTTAGTTTATTTATTTTTTGCTGTTTGCACAAAACATACATAAACTAACAGGGGGTGGGGGGAGAGATTTGGATGGGAAGATTACTGTACAAAGATGAAACTGATAGGTGATAGGTTTAAAGCATTCAGAATAAAATGGAAAGTACAGTAGACTCCCTCAAATCCGCAAACCAGAAATCCGCAACTCTCTAAAATCCGCACATACTTTATGGATGTAAACAATGAAACTTTCAGATTGGATATTTGGACAAAATGTGATTTTTTTAATTTTGTATCAATTCCATATATTTTTTAATTTTTAATTTTCTCAATAATACTCTATTCATGTTTTTTTTTTTTTTTTTTTTTTTTTTTTTTTTTTTTTTATGAAGGAAGAAAAAAAAAAAAAAAAAAAAAATCAAGATATTACTGATATCACTGGTAATCACAATTTTCTTACCAAATATATTTATGCATTAATCAAGATTTTTTGGTTACTAAGCCTGGCTAAACTTTAAAAAAAAAAATCCTTATTTTATGATTTTGATGTGAATTAGTAATGTACTTTTATGAGGCAAGTTTTGTTGAATAATTTTGGAAAAATATATTTAATTTTTATAATGAATATTTAATCATACACTATTGATCATTTACTTGATCTTTGCTTTTAATATTTTAATCATTTTGAAAATTATCTAAATTTTTATTATTTTAATTTATTACTTATTTTAACATTTTATTATATTGTAAGTATTCATTATAGTCCTGAATGCACTATTAATTGCACTCAAATTACTGTTTAAAAAACGTAAACAAAGCAATGACCAGAAATCTGCAAAATTCTAAAATCCGCACAACCTCTGGTCCCAAGCTGTGCGGATTTGAGGGAGTCTACTGTATATAAACATGTTAAAGGAAAATTTTTTACTCTCGTTAATTATGCTTTGTTTTTTTTGCACAGAATGGTAAAATTATTGTACATGAATGACAATAAGTTTACAATATTCAGAATGAGTCAGAAAATGCATCATAATCGATGCAGTATGCATGACTCTTCGTTCTTGTTAGTTATGTTTTGTGGGGTCATCAAGGCTTCTTGTTAGTTATGTAAGGGAGGGGGAGGAGTTTGTATCGGGTTTAAGATTTTATTAAAATTTCCATGCTCTAGTCTGTACGTATTTACATAATTTTTTTTTCTAAAAATCTTGATTTGGTTAGATAATTGTTTTTGTTTTTTTTTTCGGGTTTGAATCTCGATTCAGTTTGACTTGAATTGGAATTTTCAGGTTCTTGCCGAGTTGCATTTCAAGTACTAGTTTTCAATTCTGGTCAGTGGATGGATACAAAAATTACTTTGTCTTTCTTGAACAGATTTTTATTTCCTAATTTTTTTATTTTACTTTTTTTTGGGGGGGGGGGGATTAGATTGGGTTTCAGGTTATTCTGATCGGGTTTGAGATAGACTTTTATTGGAATTTCCATGATCTGGTCAATACATATCGACATAAATTGTTCTTTTTTTTCTAAAATCTCGATTTGATTAAATATTTTTTTTTTTTTTGGGGGGGGGGGGAGGAATTGAATCTGGTTTCGGATTGACTTCAAATGGAATTTTCAGGTTCTTGTTGAGTTGCATTTCAAGTATATTATTTTATCGCAGATAAATTGGGTTACAATTGGAATTTTTTTTTTTGGGGGGGGGGGGGTAGTGTTTGAACTGGGTTTAGGATAGATTTCAATTGAAATTCTTGTCAGTGTATGTGGACAGAAATTATTTGGTCTTTCTTGGACAGACTTGTGTTTCCATTGTTTTTTCCTTTTCGGGTTTGGATTAGGTTTCATGTTAACTTTCAGACTCTTGTCAGTGTGTATCGGCAGAAATAATTTTCTCTTTTCCGGATTAGGTTAAGGTTCGATGGAAATTTTTTTCAGGTTTCAATCAGGTTCAATTCAAATGGAATTTTCAAGTTCTGGTCAGGTTGCGCTTTAATGGGAAATATTTTGTCCTGTATAGATACTGGGCTCCGGTTGTATGGAATTTCCTTTTTCAGGTTCAGATTAGGTTTAAGATAGACTAATTGGAATTTCCAGATTTCTGATCACGCATATCTATGGAAATTAAGTTTTCTTTCCCAAATCGAGATATGGTTGGATAATTTTTTTTTTTTTGGGGGGGGGGGGGATTTGAATCTGCTTTCGGTTTGACTTCAAATGTAATTTTCAGGTTCTTGTTCAGTTGCATTTCAATGTATTTTATTTTGCAGCAGATAGATTGAGTTACTCTTGGAGGGATTTTTTTCTTTCCGGTTTTGGATTGTATAGGATAGATTTCAATAGGAATTTTTAGATTCCAGTCAATGTATGTCAATGGAAATTATTTTGTCTTTCTTGGACAAATTTATCTTTCCATTAAATTTTTGTTGGTTTAGAATGGGTTTCAGGATAACTTGTAGGTTCTTGTTGGCAGACTTGTATAAAACCAAAAACTTTCTGCAAATTAATTTAATGTTGGGTGTAATTCGTATTTTTTGCACAATTCATGGTCATCATTCATGTTTTTTATGCGATTTATGAATTTAATTTGCATTTTTGAGCAATTTATGACCATAATTCGCAATTTTTATGCGATTAATGAATGTAATTTACATTTTACATGATTTATGGACGTAATTTGCTATTTTTATGCAATTCATAGACAGAATTTGCGTTTTTTCAGCTTTCTGTAGACGAAATTTGTGTTTTTTAATCGATTTATTGACGTTATTTATGTTTTTATAGGATTTATGAATGTAATTTGCTTTTTTTTACCAATTCTTGGACGTAATTTGCATTTTTTGTAATTTATGAACATTATTAGTGTTTTTTTGCACGATTCATGGAAGTGATTCGCATTTTTTGAGTGATTTATGAAAGTAATTCACGTTTTTATGCGTTTCATAGAAGTAATTTGTGTTTTTTGAGCGATTCATGAATGTAATTTGCGTTTTTTATGCAATTCATGAATGCAAAACACTATTCGCTATTTTTATGCGATTTATAGACGTAATTTGCGTTTCAGCTTTCTGCTGCCAAAATTCGTGTTTTTTGAGCGATTTATGAACATAATTCCCGTTTTACTACACAATTCATAGACATAATTTGTGTTTCTTATACAATTTCTGAATGTAATTCTCACTTTTTTAAACAATTCATGGACGTAATTAACGTTTTGACGATTTGTGGACCCAATTCGCATTTTTTAAACTATTCATGGGCATAATTCGCGATTTTTATGCGATTAATGAATGTAATTTACATTTTACATGATTCATGGATGTAATTTGCTATATTTATGCAATTCGTAGATATAATTTGCATTTTTTGAGCTTACTGTCGACAAAATTTGTGTTTTTGATCAATTTATTGACGTTATTTGTGTTTTTATAGGATTTATGAATGTAATTCGCTTTTTTTACCAATTGTTGGACTTAATTCGCATTTTTTGCAATTTATGAATGTTATTAGTATTTTTTTGCATGATTCATGGAAGTGATTCGCAATTTATGAGTGATTTATGAACATAATTTGTGTTTCAGCTTTCTGCTGCCAAAATTCGTGTTTTTTGAGCGATTTATGAACATAATTCCCGATTTCCTACACAATTCATAGACATAATTTGTGTTTCTCATACAATTTCTGAACGTAATTCTCACTTTTTAAAAAACAATTCATGGACGTAATTAACGTTTTGACGATTTGTGGACCCAATTCGCGTTTTTTAAACTATTCATGGGCATAATTCGCGATTTTTATGCGATTAATGAATGTAATTTACATTTTACATGATTCATGGATGTAATTTGCTATATTTATGCAATTCGTAGATATAATTTGCATTTTTTGAGCTTTCTGTCGACGAAATTTGTGTTTTTGATCAATTTATTGACGTTATTTGTGTTTTTAAAGGATTTATGAATGTAATTCGCTTTTTTAACCAATTCTTGGACGTAATTCGCATTTTTTGCAATTTATGAACGTTATTCATGTTTTTTTGCATATTTTGAGTGATTTATAAACGTAATTCACGTTTTTATGCAATTCATGGATGTAATTTGCGTTTTTTGAGCGATTCATGAACTTAATTCACATTTTTTATGCAATTCATGAATCCAATTCGGTATTTTTATGCGTTTTATAGAGGTAATTTCCATTTCAGATTTCTGCCGCCATAATTCGTGTTTTTTGAGCGATTTATGAATATAATTCATGTTTTACTATACGATTCATAGACGTAATTGGCGTTTTTCATACAATTTATGAATATAATTCTCGCTTTTTTACATGATTCATGGACGTAATTCACATTTTAAGCAATTTCTGGACGTAATTCCCATTTTTTATGCAATTTACTTTTTTTTTTTTTTTAGCGATTCATGGATGTAGTTCACATTTTTTATGTGATTCATGCATGTAATTCACATTTTTATGCGATTCATGCATGGAACTCGTATTTTTTATGCGATTCATGGATTGAATTAATGTTTTTATTGCGGTCTTTGCACGGAATTCACGTTTTTCGCGTGGTATTTTGTCGAAATGTTGGTTTTTTTTACATGATTCTTTGTTGAGATACACTTTTTTTTTTACGCAATTCTTTGTCGAAATAAATAAATAAAAATTGTTTCTTCATAAAATTTTCTGCACATGGCGTGCGTCTATATTATACAACTCTGCTTGTCAGTGTGTATTGTCAGAATTTTTTTTTTTTTTTTTTTTCAGATCGAATTAAGGTTTGCTAACCCATAGACTAATTGGAATTTTCAGATTTCTGACCACGCGTATCTATGGAAATTAAGTTTTCTTTCCCAAACCAAGATATGGTTGGATTTTTTTTTTTTTTTTTTTTTTTTGGGGGGGGGGGGGGTTGAATCTGGTTTCGGTTTGATTTCAAATGTAATTTTCAGGTTCTTGTTCAGTTGCATTTCAATGTATTTTATTTTGCAGCAGATAGATTGAGTTACTCTTGGAGGGATTTTTTTCTTTCTGGTTTTGTAGTGTATAGGATAGATTTCAATAGGAATTTTTCGATTCTGGTCAATGTATGTCAATGGAAATTATTTTGTCTTTCTTGGACAAATTTATCTTTCCATTAAATTTTTGTTGGTTTAGAATGGGTTTCAGGATAACTTGTAGGTTCTTGTTGGCAGACTTGTATAAAACCAAAAACTTTCTGCAAATTAATTTAATGTTGGGTGTAATTCGCATTTTTTGCGCAATTCATGGTCATCATTCGTGTTTTTTATGCGATTTATGAATGTAATTTGCATTTTTGAGCAATTTATAAACATAATTCACAATTTTTATGCGATTAATGAATGTAATTTACATTTTACATGATTTATGGACATAATTTGCTATTTTTATGCAATTCATAGACATAATTTACATTTTTTCAGCTTTCTGTCGACGAAATTTGTGTTTTTTGATCAATTTATTGACGTTATTTTTGTTTTTATAGGATTTATGAATGTAATTTGCTTTTTTTACACAACACTTGGACGTAATTCGCATTTTTTGCAATTTATGAATGTTATTCGTGTTTTTTTGTATGATTCATGGAAGTGATTCGCATTTTTTGAGTGATTTATGAACATAATTCATATTTTTATGCAATTCATGGACGTAATTTGCATTTTTTGAGCGATTCATGAATGTAATTTGCGTTTTTTATGCAAATCATGAATGCAAAATGCTATTCCCTATTTTTATGCGATTTATAGACGTAATTTGCATTTTAGCTTTCTGCTGCCAAAATTCGTGTCTTTTGAGCGATTTATGAACATAATTCCCATTTTACTACACTATTCATAGACATAATTTGTGTTTTTCATACAATTTCTGAACGTAATTCTCACTTTTTTAAAGAATTCATGGACGTAATTCACGTTTTGAGCGATTTGTGGACCCAATTCATGTTTTTTATGCAATTTGCTTTTTTTGAGCGATTCATGGACATAATTCGCGATTTTTATGCAATTAATGAATGTAATTTACATTTTACATGATTTATGGACATAATTTGTTATACTTATGCGATTCATAGACATAATTTGCATCTTTTGAGCTTTCTATGGACGAAATTTGCGTTTTTTGATCGATTTATTGACGTTATTTGTGTTTTTATAGGATTTATGAATGTAATTTGCTTTTTTTCACAAATTCTTGGACGTAATTCGCATTTTTTGTAATTTATGAACCTCCTTAGTGTTTTTTTGCACGATTCATGGAAGTGATTCGCATTTTTTGAGTGATTTATGAATGTAATTCATGTTTTCATGGACGTAATGTGTTTTTTAAGCGATTCATGAATATAATTCGCGTTTTTTATGCAATTCATGAATGCAAAACACTATTTGCTATTTTTATGCAATTTATAGATGTAATTTGCGTTTCAGCTTTCTGCTGCCAAAATTCGTGTTTTTTGAGCAATTTATGAACATAATTCCCATTTTACTACACGATTCATAGACATAATTTGTGTTTTTCATACAATTTCTGAACGTAATTCTTACTTTTTTAAACAATTCATGGACGTAATTCACCTTTTGAGCGATTTGTGGACCCAATTCATGTTTTTTATGCAATTCGCTTTTTTTGAGCGATTCATGGACATAATTCACAATTTTTATGCGATTAATGAATGTAATTTACATTTTACATGATTTATGGATGTAATTTACTATATTTATGCAATTCGTAGACGTAATTTGCATTTTTTGAGCTTTCTGTCGACGAAATTTGCGTTCTTTGAACTATTTATTGACGTTATTTGTGTTTTTATAGGATTTATGAATGCAATTCGCTTTTTTTACCAATTGCTGGACCTAATTCGCATTTTTTGTAATTTATGAATGTTATTAGTATTTTTTTGCATGATTCATGGAAGTGATTCGCATTTTTTGAGTGATTTATGAACTTAATTTATGTTTCAGCTTTCTGCTGCCAAAACTCGTGTTTTTTGAGCAATTTATGAACATAATTCCCATTTTACTACACGATTCATAGACATAATTTGTGTTTTTCATACAATTTCTGAACGTAATTCTCACTTTTTAAAACAATTCATGGACGTAATTCACGTTTTGAGCGATTTGTGGACCCAATTCATGTTTTTTATGCAATTTGCTTTTTTTGAGCGATTCATGGACATAATTCGCAATTTTTATGCGATTAATGAATGTAATTTACATTTTACATGATTTATGGACGTAATTTGCTATACTTATGTGATTCATAGGCATAATATGCATCTTTTGAGCTTTTTATCGACGAAATTTGCGTTTTTTGATCGATTTATTGACATTATTTGTGTTTTTATAGGATTTATGAATGTAATTCGCTTTTTTTTACCAATTCTTGGACATAATTGGCATTTTTTGCAATTTCTGAACGTTATTCGTGTTTTTTTGCACAATTCATGGAAGTGATTCGCATTTTTTGAGTGATTTATGAACGTAATTCACGTTTTTATGCAATTCATGGATGTAATTTGCGTTTTTTGAGTGATTCATGAACGCAATTCACATTTTTTATGCAATTCATAAATGCAAGTCGCTATTTTTATGCGTTTTATATAGGTAATTTCCATTTCAACTTTTTGCTGCCAAAATTGGTGTTTTTTGAGCGATTTATGAACATAATTTATGTTTTACTACACGATTCATAGACGTAATTTGCATTTTTCATACAATTTATGAATATAATTCTCGCTTTTTTACATGATTCATGGACGTAATTCACATTAAGCAATTTGTGGACGTAATTCCCATTTTTTATGCAATTTGCTTTTTTTTTTTAGCGTTTCATGGATGTAGTTCACAAAAACACCCCCTTGGCTGTGCCACTGACAACAAAATCTTATGTTGGTGCAAGGAGTAATTTACTCATAGACATGAGAAAAAAGTTTTTGACAACAAACCAAAAAAAGTACAATATAGGATTTTTACCTGGCATTCTCATAAAATTTTGAATATACCCTGCCTCCCCCCTCTAATTCATAAGTTTTCATACATTCTATATTATATTCCATATTAAGAAGGCGCCACTTGTCTAGTTTTTTTTTTTTTAATCAGAACGCGTTATTAGCATTTTTCATTCAGGTAGAATTTATTTAGAATAGAATTGATAAAGAAAATGCACAAATTGAAAACCATCGAACAGACATGATAGAATCATTACGTATATTTCATGGTTTTAATAATCCACATGGATGTTTCTTGTTATGCCAATACAATCTTGCAATGTCTTAATATACAATGAATAAAGTCTGCAATAAAGTTAACCAGAGAATCTTGCAATGGATTTTTGCCATCGCTTATTCAAATTTACTTAAGAGGAATCGAGTTAATGAAATGTTGTATAAATGTTACTCGTTAGCTTTATAGATTACTAGGTACTACTAGGTTATCCCGTCGACCAAAAAATTATCGCCAAACTATAAGATTAAATTCCAATAATGGATGATTGTGAATGTCACATTCAATGACATTAAATACAATTTGTACATTTAAAATGTCATTGATTTTTATTTCGACTTTTTATTAATATTTTACTAATTATTTGTTTTTTCATTATTTAAAATAAAAAAATATGTGATTATGTATAATTTGGCGAAATTGGTCGACGGAATAACAGTAGTAGCGATTACTAAAATATTTCAAATTGAAATAATTTATGAAACTGAAAATGTTTTAGCCAACATTTCACTTAAGTTTAAAACAAGCAATATATAGAAATTGTAAAGTCCATCAAGTGTGTGTAACTTGGAACCAGACATTGCAGAAATATAATGTGCTCATCTTTTGTTTACATTTTTAAAAAGAGTAATTTGAATGTAATAATGTACTAGAAATCATAATGAATGCTTATAATAGAGTATAATACAGTCAACTCTGTGAAATTCACAAAATGTATTTTCTGCAAAACATGTTAAAATGTAAACATTGAAAAGTGTTTTAACACTTAAACTCAAAGATAAAAGATATGCAATAATTTTATTTTCATGAAATGACAAATTTTAATAAAATAAACTTGGATTTAAGAAAATTCATGTATTTTGTACCCTGTATTTAAAAACAATACTTTAAGCAAGCCAGTAAGTTTCCGTTTATTAATTATGATTAATGCAAACCTATTCTTTGCTCAAGCAGCGAAAAAATTAAAAAAATAAACAAAATATATATAGAGGTAAAATTGTTTATCAAACAATACACATAAAAAGTTCCTTGGCGAAGGAGAGTAAACTGCATTTCACCCAAAATTACTGACAAAAAACAAAACAAAACAAAATGCAGTCCAGATTTTTAACTGGCATTCTCGTAAAATTTTGAATATATCCTGCCTCCACACTGTAATCCATAAGTCTTCAAAAATACAAGCAAATAACTTTACTGCAAAGTTACACATTCTGTATTAATTAATAATCCATTGCAAGATTCTCCGGTTAACTTTATTGCAGAGCTTATTCGTTGTATATTGACATTGCGAGATTCAATTGGCGTAACAAGAAACAACATGTGGATTATTAAAACCTGAAAATTACTTAATGATTCTATCTTGTCTGGTTTATATTTTTTAATTCGTGCATTTTCTATATCAATTTAATGGACATTATGTAAGAATATTACTACCTGAATGAAAAATGCTCCGTGTAACTTGCCGCGTTCGGGTTCGGATTCAAAACAAAACTAGACAAGTGGCGCCCCTAGGCGTATGAATACATGACTTTCCAACAACAATAATTTAAAATAATTTTTGTTTGAAAACTTAAAAAAAAAATCATAAGTCGAAAGTATATTGAATATGTATAATTAAAAAATATTTTCCTATTTTAAAAAAGGATTCAAAATATTTTTTCCACAAAATGCAAAAATATCCAATGTAAGAAACGTAATATTTTCTTTTTACGAAAAATAAAGGCAATATAAATAGAAATTTGATTTAGTATATATTTATTGAATGTTTTAAAGCACATGATAAGATGTTTTTGTAGTTTAAAAAACATTTATTGCTTCGATTTGGGTGTTTTAACTGTGACCATAAGTACATAAAGTTATTCACTCCTGCTCCGTCTGCTAACCCATAGAATAACATGTAATCCGCGAGCTAATATAGTCCAATTTTCCAAGACCAATATATAACAAACAAGAGTTTTCCTAGAAACAAGGCAAGTCTTATTACCTCTATCTTAAAGAGATTCATATAAGTTTTAATAAAATCTCCCAGCCCGTTATCTAGATCTCATTATCAGGAACAAACACCATCAATTTCAGTTTTAAAATGGTTATCGAGATCTAAAAATATACAGCACGTAGAAATGTAAAAATTATAGGGTAGGATTAGACTGGGAATATAAGACTATATTAAAAAAATTGGACCATTCTGACCAATATTTGCTGAGTTATTAGAAGGCGGCTTTTCCGATTTTCTTTGATGTTGAGTTAGCTGTATATATGAAGTTCCGCATCTACCCTTATGACGATGGTAGGTTTTGACGATGGTAGGTTTAAAGCTGCGTCACTTGAAGGCTGCCGCCTTCTATGATATGAAATTGATTTGGGGCATCTGTAAAGGAATTCTCCCTCTTTAATCAAGGTGTCTGTTAAATGATTCGGGTAGTAACTAAAAATAGAGTTATTCTGTAGAATTCCTCATTTTAATTGATCCTGTCACAGTATAATATCTCTTCGCTTGTCTCAAATTGTGAACGACATTGAATGTTTTGGTTGGTTAGTTATAAATGATTAATGTTTATGTATTTTTTCTTTTCTAGGTGAGTACATATTTCTTTCCTCTGCAATTCTACCATAAGGTGAGCAGTTTTTAAAATTTATACACATCTGTATTGTTATTAAATTTTTACTTTATTCTATCTTTACCAGAAGAAATTATTGGATTCATGAAAATTTTCGAATTCCAATTTTTTACGGATTTGCACGTTTTAGGGGTCAGAGATTCTAAAAAACATGTTTTTACAAAATAGCTGTCTGTGGTTCTGTCTGTCTATCTGTCTGTCTATCTAGCTGTCAGTTTGTATGTCTGTCTGAATGTGACATAAATTTTGAGGACGCTCTATCTCAAAAATTAATGCACGGAATTTTACAAAACTTTAGATTCAGTTACATCTTGATATAAACTGGATTTAATTAGATATTGGTGTTTATCCCCCCCAGGTGACGCTACCATGCTGCCTTTTTCATGATTTTCACAACAGGTATACCTCAAGAACTAAAGTACGGGACTTCATAAAACCTTAGATTCCGTTAGTACTTGATATTATATGTTTCTGATTATATTTATTATAAATCGCATAACAGGAGGCGTTGCTATGTGGTATGATTCATGATTATCGCAATAGCTCTACCTCAAGAACTAATGCACGAATTTTCATAAAACTTCAGATTCAGTTAGTCCCTATTATATATCAGTATTCTGTAGTTATTGGCGTATGCGGCATTATTCATGATTATCGCAATAGGTTTATCGTTTATCTCAGGATCTAGACAAGAATTTTCAACAAACTTCAGATTCAATTACTCCGCTGATATAAATTAGTATTCTTTAGTTTTTAGAGTAAATGGCTGCTAGAAGTGCGTTTTCAGTTGTTGTGCGTGTTTTTATTTTATTTTATTTTATTTATTTATTTATTTATTTATTTATTTTACATGTTATTCGCTGCTGATAAATTCTACAGATCATATACAGGACTCACAAAGGTTCTCAAGTACAATTCCATTTACTGACGAAAATTACTAAATGAGAATATTCTACTGTGAAATGCATTTAACGGAACTAATAACATTCATATAAATCAATATATCATATACAGGGCTGAAATAAAAAATCATATATATATATATATATATATATATATATATATATATATATATATATATATATATATATATATATATATATATATATACTCTTTTATGAAAAAGTATGAAAAATGATGAAAAGATGAAAAAAATGTAAAAATGGGTGAAACAACAATGAACCACAAAAGAGCAACACCAAAAAAACAAAACAAAATAAACTCCCTGCTCTTCAGAAGGTGGGAGGAGCACAGGTATCTAAAAATTGTAAAAAAGTGTATCCTCACAGGTTTCGCAAGGCATCACAAAGCTGCATACTCCAATTATATAAAAAATAACTGAGAAAAATTAAGAAAAAATCTTTTAATATACCAAAACAGTAAAATAAATTAACATTAAAAAATGAATTTGATAAATATCCAACAGCAAAATCATAAATTAAATCAACTCGTAACATAACATAACTCAAAAATATTATATTTAGAAATTTCCAAAGTAACATGAAGAACATCAGAAACTAAACGATAAACTAAACTAAATAGACATGTAGCAATGCGATGCCCCCACCTTTACCTATGAGGAAAAATAAAAAAGATACCTGTTAGAAAATTTCCATTTCAAACCTCCATACTTGATTGAGCGGGGGAAAACTGTTAGGCCTAAAATGATACCAGGCCAGCTTCAAAGTTTTAAACTCCTTCGAATTGTCGTTCCGTTGTTCACTACTGTCCATTTTCAAGCTTGGTCTGTCTCTCAAAATGTTGACAATCATCACCCTGTGAACTTTCCTTGTCGGACTTTCATTCACAGATCTTCATATAATTCAACACCCAAGAAGTAACTTCCATAGTGGCGTTTGGCCCTACTGTTGCCACTTCAAAAAACCTTTTTTTAGTTCATTTACATAAAAAAATATAAAATTATGAGGATAAAAATTATTGTAAAACAAATTTGCAACAAATTTAAAAATTTGTGTTTCCAAAATTTTTCTCGACCCACAAATATTATAATATCTAATTATTTGACCCAAAATTATATTTACAAAAACTCTTTTACTTAAATTGGAGTGCCAATGAGGCATGGAGTGGGTTTTAAAATTAAAAAAAGTTCTTTTATCAAATAATTTAACAACTAATTCTTCATTTTCAATATTTAAGTCAAGATCTAAAAAAACAACATGTAAATTATCGTCTGAAGCACAATTTAACTTTAAACAAGGTGGATAAATGTGATCAATCGATTCCAAAAAATTATAATCGAAGACAATTATGTCATCGATATATCTCAAAACCGTGAATGATTTGTTAGAATTTAAAATAAATTTATATTCATAAAAAAATAAAAAAAGGTTAGCTGCAGTGCTTGAAAAATTAGTACCCATACCTATACCACATACCTGATAAAAAATAGAACCATTAAAAGTTATAAAATTATTATAAAAACAAAAATTACATAAACTTAGAAAAAAATCTCTATTAATACCCAACTCTTCCTCGATATAAAAAGTATCAAACAAATCCTCCAGAGTTCCAAACAGCAGATCAATAGGAATATTTGAAAAAAGATTTTCAAAATCAAAAGTAAACAGATTTGTGGGCGTTGTAGGCGTGTTTAATTTCTTTAGAACCTCAATACTATTATCAATACACCAAAAATAACTAGAATTTTTAAATTTAAATTTCAAAAAACCATAAATTCTCTTCAAAAAATCTTGTAACTTAACATTAAAACTTTTACCAATACCTCTGGAATTGCAGCATATACTTCTAAATTTTATAGGATTTTTGTGGAACTTAGGTGTCAAAAAATTAGGTGTATTATATATATATATATATATATATATATATATATATATATATATATATATATATATATATATATATATAATACCAATAAAAGTAGACAAGATTCACCAATGGATTTTATCAATATAACAATAAACCAAAACGAAGAATTAGAATTGAATTATAATAAAATAAAAAAATAGTGTAACGAGTAAATCTGAAAAAATAAATAAATAAAATGAATGCAAATGGAATTTGTAGCCCCAAAAGCAGAATCGCCAGGCCCCAAATGCTCTGGAACTACAAATGAAGTGTGCGGTTTCATCCACGTATTAGCCATAAAATAGCAAAATAATACGTATTTGGGGCTACCAGCACACAAAAACCAAATTATTAAACAAGGAACAAAGATATTTTACAAAAAAGGAGTTGAAAATAAGTAAAAATAATAGTTATCCATAACAAACAAAATAGATAAAGCTGAATGGAAATATAATTGAACCGGAGAAAATAATTAATAATCGATATTAACATAAAATTAAATTAATAAAATAATTAAAATTAGAATTAAGAGATAGCAATCATATTAACATATAACTTAAAATACCATTTTGTTACTTTAATCAGTAACATTTATTAGCTATTTAACATAGAAATAACTAGACAAATATCCATATATTGGTGTCAATTAAACAGTTTAATAATTATGTTAAAATAAATAACCCACTCTCAATTATATATATATATATATATATATATATATATAAATAATTAACCTTTGCGTTTTTATCCAGACAACACCACCCTCCTCCGTACTCTAACATCTACCCACCCAACCAACCTATGTATATATTTTTTTATTACTTTTTAACATTTTTTATTTTTTATTATTATTGTTATGTTTTATAATTTTTTATACATTTTTTACACAAAGAATTAATTATAAGATCATGTAATATCTAATTATAAATTAAAGAATATATGATTTTTTTAGGATAACCATTATTTATTGCATCATATACAAGCTTTTTAATATTAATATTAATTAAATGGGAAGAACATAGGCATTTTATTATATATATATATATATATATATATATAACCATTAGATAATACTACAAATCAACATCAATATGTGGAATAACTCGTTAATGACACATTATATCAAACAGAGGAATTGTCAAAAATTGGAATAATATTGAAAATGTGGTATTTAGCTCGTTATCAAGGGCAATGCTAAATCGACACATTAATTGCGATTAATTTCTGAATAGAAATCAGGATAAACCTAAAAATGATTTCCATATTGCTAATATGGAATAATATCCATAAATGATCAATCGCAATAGAGAACACAATTCAAAGAAAAATATTAAGACAATAATTGAATTATAAATCTATTAATTGCATTGGAAAAACTATTTCAAAGAAAAATATTAGAAAAATAATTAGACTATAATTGAATTATCAAAAAGATAAACTTACAAATATCAGTCACTACCAGATTAATCACTACCAGATTAATCACCAATGAGAACATGTTTCAAAGAAAAATATCAGAAAAATAATAAGACAATAGATTAATTTCATTTAAAAAATATTTCAAAGAAAATAATTAGACTATAATTGAATTATCAAAAAGCTAAACTTACAAAAATCAATTGCTACCATGTGATAGCACTCGCACTTTGCATTCAGTCAAAGCAGACATTTAACAAAGAAGTTAGAAACCAAATAGATATGATTTATAATATATAAATAAATTAACTAATATTAAAAATAATTAATTACAAAACATAAGTAGACAAAAATTTTTATGAACTTAATAAAAATAGTTAAACTATTTTATACTAATAACAAGTTTTAATTTATAAATATAGAATTACTTTAAATGGACTAAATATCGATGAATATTTACTTCATGTAAAATAAATACGAATTTACTACACAAAGCACCAGTGGCGACCATCTTTAGTTTCTAAACACAATAAATTAATGCAAAAATTGATTAACTCTGTAAAAACAAAATTTTACAAATTACAATACTTATTGGTTTAATGCAGGGTGTGAAAAAACCAGGTCTTTAAAAAAAAAAAAAAAAAAAAAAAAAAAAAACCATAAAACGGTTTTTTATTTTTTGTTTAAACTAGGTTTTTTGGTTTAAACCGGGTATTTTAAGCATCCTACATACAGTGGATTATGTAGATAATTGAAAAAAAATCATATTTCAATTTAAACAGTTATTCCTGTACATAAAAAAAAGACCAAGGCCCACTGTATGGAATACGTATTGCTGAAAAAGTGTTAAAAGTAGAAAAATTATACACAATAAATTACAGGTCTTAAATTATAAAGAAAAATAAGAAAATATCTTTAGAATTTTTTCGAAAAAAAAGGAAAAAAAAGTTTCCATAGGTGGAAAAAATATAAATAAAAATCATTTGGTTTAAACTGTTGTTTAAACCATGGTAAAAACCAACTGGCTTAAACCGTGCCAGCCCTTATTAAAAGCAAAAATTGGTGAATTAATAATTTATTATATCATTTAAAAATACCAGCAAAGGATAGCTTATTTTGATAACTAACCTATGAATTTAAAATATTGTAAAAGTAATATAATATTATATTAAATTATCAACCATTGATCAGCCTCAAACTACAGTACTTATTAAAGCCAGAGGAATAAACAAAGAATGCTATAACAATACATTACCATAAATGATAAATTAATACTATATTATTGTTACACAGTACCTTTTCCTACCACCAACACCCCCCCCCTTTCTTTTTTTAAAAATAAATTAACATACGCGCATATATTTTCCAGCAGCTCCTCCCTACCACCTTAATCTAACATCTACCCACCCATCCGACCTATTGCTTAACATTTTTTAAACATTTTATAGTTTTTTATTTTTTGTGTAATTTTTATTTTTTATATCTTTTATTAATATATTTTTTTATGTGCAAAATGTTAAAATTAACTGATAATAAACATCCTACTTCAAATTATAAGTAATAAAAAAATTAATTGTATAATATATATATATATATATATATATATATATATATATATATATATAAAGATGCGTTATGCTTTTTCGACATCAACTTTCATTGTAATTAACAGTGAACATTTGTTACAATATTCTGAATACGTGTTAGAAATTGTTTCATAATCTATGCTGGACACATGATTTTTTGTTCTTTTTTTTTTTTCTTCATTCTGGACACAAATACCTGTTTTTTTATTTTATTTTTTTTATTTTATTTTATTTTTTTTCCTATCACCCCTGTTCACGAATTCTATGGAACCAGGTCATAGCTTTCCGTATCTACGCCATGTTTTCTACAATATAAGTTTTTTTTTTCTTCTTTTTTATGAATAATATGTATATTATACACAGGAAAATACCTGTTCTGTTTATTTTTAGATATTGAATAACATATTTTTCTCAGATGTTCTTTTGCTTGAAATACGTCCTTTTTTACTAGCATAAATGTAATATGTCCATTTTGAGCTTTATGCCGGGATATCTACATCCCTGAAAAACGAGGAACATCTGGATTTGACATAGAAAATATCATTTAAATATGATTTGCAATAAATGTCTGGGGGCGAAATCCTGTTCCGCTATATATATCTCTCGAATTCCACAGAAAAAATGTCTTTTTGAATGAGTTTTTTTACAAGTACCATTTGTAGTATTTTTGGACACTTTTGTGGCGCATTTTATTCGCAGTAAGTAGCTACTAGTTTATTTGGATTCATTTAATATTAAATATTATGTACTTTTTGTTTAGCATTACTACATAGTTTATTCTCAAGCGTGGCAAACTGTTTTTGAATGGCGCCAAAAGTGGTAATTTTTCGTTGAAATTCGAATTTATTTTAGATATTTCATATTGGGATTTGGATCTTGAGGTTTGTTCTCAAATTGAAACGATTTTTCAAATAATCTATATTATTATTATAATTATAATATTTTTCCGACCTCAACAGCTCGAAACTTTCTGAGACATTTTCAGACTCATTTTTAAAAGTAAAAACATAAAACTTACTGAGGTGATTTTTGAAGAAATATGTAAAAGGCTGTCTGATTTAATTTTTTCCTCAATTAATTAGATTTTGATTTAAAAACAATTATTTTTCCAGTATGACCGTTTTTTTTTTTTGTTTGTTCCAAAATCTCCCGTTTCGGTTTATTTTATGACGGCCGATTATCATCACGTGGGATATAGGCCCGAAAGGGATTGGGGTGCCCTTCGTGGGGGGTCTTTCTAAGGGAATCTAACTCGTATTTGCGCAAGGAAATCCAAGGTTCGAAGAAAACCATGTAAAACTCCTAAAGGTTAGGCCGACGGCCGCGATTAGGTTACCAAGCACCTGCCGTCCACCAGTTGAGAGGTCAGAACCTCTCAGCCACTGATGGGGCCTCTCCCACAACAGGAAATTCGGTTCAAAATGCCAATTTTGACAGCATTTTTTGGAATATTTTCTGTATTCATAAAATAATAATAATAATAATAATAATAAGAAGCACGTACTTTATGTAGTTTCTGAATAAGAGAATATGCCAGTTTGATGTGTTTGAGAGCAAAAAGGAATTTAAAAATAAATCAGAAAATAAGCAATTTGGTGTTGGTGTGTTATTCATGACTGCTGATTATCTACACGAGGGATATAGTCCCTAGAGGGGTGCCCTCCGTGGGGGGGGGGGGGGGGGGGGTTCTTTCTTTGAGAACCTAACTCATATTTACATAAGGTTACTTAAGGTTCAGGGAAAAACACAGAAAACTCCGACCGGTTAGAACGACGAACGCAATTAATTGGGTTCGAACTCAGCATTTCCCGTCTACAATCTTCGGGAGCACAACCTCTCAACCACTGGTTAGGTATAAACAGCTTTGATTGGAATATATTCTTAATTTTCTTCTTTAGCAGTAAAAGAAAGAATTGGAGTATCCCACTCTAAATTTATCTAATTTTGTCGCCTATAATGTCGCAACATGTCTTCTTCAACCTTATTTTATAAATTTCCTTTTAATTTAAAATTTGATAGTTGCCTCATAAGACAAAGTTTGACATCCCTACTCCCTCTTTCACTCCGTCCCTCCCCAAAACTTTTAAACTTTGCTTTTTTTGACGTGAAACGAAGAGAAACAAAATTGCCATAAACCTTAAATGGTTTATAAGAAGATTTGATTTAAGATCTTTGTTTACTTTAGCAAGACGTTTAGTTTAGTTTAAAATGACAGATTTGTAACCGTTTATTTCTATTTTTTACTATCTGAAGTTACTTAGTGATTTTACATTTTGTTTTCTTAACATTTATTTCGGCTTAAAACGGCTTTTATTAGATTAAATCAGAAAGTTTGACTTCCTGTTTGAAAATTCATTTTATTAAATGTTTATCCTTGCAATAAAAAAAATGAAATAAAACATTATTTGTGCAGTTATTTATTGTGAACAGTGTTTTATGATATTATTATAGTAAGTTGTAAAGGGATGCTGTAAAATTCGACTGAGAAATTAAGAGGGGTTACAGAAGGCATCAAAAGAATGAAAAAATTGCTTAGAACACGGCATAGCAAGATACGTATTTAATCATAAGTACAGGGCCGTGGTAGCCTAGTGATCATAGCACCGAACTCAGGACTGAAAGGTCTTAGGTTCGAAGCTCGACATCATCAAAAACAAAAACCTACCGAGTATATGCAGCGTACGAGCTCATTAAATATATTAGTTCTGAAAGTCCTGTGGTCGGTCTAAGCAATTGGTCTCTCTGGAGAAACCTTTTCTTCTCCTTCAGAGAAATATTGAAATTGAGGAGGGAGGCAGGCGGTGTTGTTTGGTGCTGCGATCGAGTGGCAAATTTGCTGAACATCTTCTTCTACAAAAATTTGACTTCTAACCCTCTGAGTGCAGTCTAAATGTAAGCACCAGCAACCCTTCTTGCCTTTCGGGCACACATCAATTACAACAATCACAAATACAGGGTGTTTCATCCTAATTGAACTCATATTGACTGTAATAGTTTTGGGAAAAATTAAAATATTGCAGTGCAAATTCAGTTATGTGTACCTTATTTTAAGTGAAATGTTAAATTATCACAAAAAGTTCTGGAAAAACAGGGTGCTCAAATAATTGATGATACCGTATAAAGTGCAATAGCACTCCCAAATGTGAATTGTCAAGTGTTACATACTGCTATATACAATGGATACAAATAATAGAAATTATTACCAGGTTTTTCAATAATATAACATTTGTTACAAATATGATACTATCTATTAAAATTTTTATTTTATGTAATTCAGTTTTCTGAAAGATATTTCTCTCAACACAATTTGAATTAGGGCTATATATTTGTTATATAACTCTAAGTTTTTTAGTCGTGACAGTGGCTAATATTACTTTTTTATTCTCCAGTAGTCTCGAAATTGGGGCTATTAGTGGGAAACTACCAGAAACCTTAGTGTTTTTGAGAATTAAAATTTATGATTTAATAAATGTCAACTAGAGAAATTTTTTAATTATGACTTGTGATCTATCAAATACCCATTTTGATATTTATTAGAATCTAACATAATGACTTTAATTTTATCTGTATGCTCTGAATCTCATAAATGTCAAATATGAGGAAACATAATTCAATTTATAGCTTAAGTAATCATATATTGTTTATTTTAACTTAAATTTGTGATGAGTTACGATATTAAGTACTTATTTCAAAATAACATGCCTGTCAATATCTAATTTAATGTAAAGATATTTTGATGAGTGGTGCTCTAATGATTTGAAGTATTATTTGGGGCAAATATGAAATTTGATGTTGTAATTAAGGGGAAAATACACAAGTTGAAAACGTTTATAAAGCATCTTATCTAACATATAACACACACACATATGTATATAACTATTATATAGTACTACAATTCAACACCTATAGTGAATACAAAACAATTCAATGCAACAAATTTAAACATGACAATACAATGAAATGGAATTAGCAATATTGGAACAATTACAAATAAAATTGGAGATTGTGGTACGTGGCTCGTTTTCAAGGAAATGCCACGAAGTCACAAAAAATTACGATTAATTTCTGAGGTATAAATCAGGAATAAATTCTAATGCATAATTTCTACAATTGCCCGATTAATCGTGACCAAAAAATGTACAGAAAATGTATAAATCAATAAACCAGGATATGTAAAACCATATATATAATATTTATATACAGACTTTCAGAGAGAGGGGGGAAAGGTTTTTTACGTTTTTTAAAAAAAAGTAGACTTTTTTGAAAAATTGAGTCGATTTGAATCAATTCCCAATTGACTGTCACCCGTTTCACTGAATGATTTGTGACCGAATGTTCTGTAATAATTTTTTAATTCTCGGTCAAATTTTGAAACAACATATATATTTTAATAATCATTAGTGACAGCGGAAAATGTGAATTATATTCTGTGATATAGTAAGTTCAAGAATTTTATTAACTTCTTCAGAGCGAGCGTCTTTTAAGGATATTTTAATTTTCAGTATTTGTAACTACATTTATTATTTTTTGCACTATTTCTGAAATAATTCAACAAGTCAACCTGTATGCATTACCGTGAAATTTATGGCTTAGAAAAAAAATTAATTATTAAAAGTATAAATACTTTCAATGCAGCCATTCCGCAGGATGAAATGATCTTGTGTACTTATACTAACTCTGAATCTTCAGTTAATGAGATGAATAATCAAATTATATTGATCTTTTGTTTGATTCTTTTGTAAGTTATTAAAATTAAAATGTTAAACAAACAGTTCTTTTTAATTACCGCTTGCAATTAACTTAGTGTCTTAAAAAATATATTTTTAATAAGTTTCTTAGATTAGTTTCAGTGTTTTATGTAATCAGTTACATTTCTATTTAATTATTTGTTTTGTTTATTTATTTTTGTTGAAGCCGTGTATAATTTTGAAACATTGAAAAACTGCACGACTTTCTGTGTGCGAATGATTAATCCACTTCTTTTATAGAAAAAAAAAAAAAAAAAAAAGAAAGAAAGAAATCTACACTACGAATTAATTAGTACAAAACTTGATAAAATTATGTATATTTATTTAAGAAAATGCCAGTTAAACTAAAGTTATTTCATTTAATTTTTACAAAAGTCAAAGCATTTTTCTCTTACATAAAAACTACGCTATACGTTCATGTCCGTTTAAGTTCTTGATAATTTGTCAGACTTTGTACATATTTTATCCAAGATAGTTTATATATATATTTAAAAAAAACAGTTTTAAAACGTCACGTTAATTACATCAAGCTCATGTGCTCACTTATTTCTGACGTAGTTAATTCTTTCCTTAATTTTCAGCTACATTTTAATTAATTAAATCTTAATAGAATTAAAGTGAAAGTTGTACTTTTTGCAGCTATATTGTGCGCTGTTTCTTTTTTTGTTGTTGTTAATTTTCAGTTGTTAAAATATTTTGTTTTCTTTTTCTTTTCTATGTCAGAGAATTTTGAAAATGTATATTTTTTAACAAAAGAATTTGAATCTTTAATACACTTAAATATCTTATCATTTTTATAATTTAATTATCTCTTTGATGTTTCTATTGTTTTCGTTATTCGTTGGTCGTTATTACAGTTGGATAATAAATGAAATCAATAAATGAAATCCACTCAATTTGGTAATTATGAACATTCAGTAAAATTACATTTCAAACAGAATTTTTATTTAAGAAAAAAAAAAAAAAAAAAAGCTTCAATTTAATGTGGCATTTGTTTTAAATCTCTTTTAAAATATAGCAGTTAAATGAAAAACACGATAATAAATAACTTGTTTTTAATTTATAATAAGTTTAATTTTAAGTATATGCTCAAAATAATACTCTCGGTTATTTTAATTGTAGGAATATAGTTCAAGCTACGATAATAGAAGTATTGTGTATTAATTTTTAAAAAGTCGTATTTTAAGTTGATACCTTAAAATGATTTCCGCCCTTTGCGACCAGTTTGGTCTCCCATATGTAATGTTAAGCATTTAATCGTATTACCTTTATTCAAAATTTAATTTACTTGGTCAATTCTTCACCAAACTGGTAGATTTTTGAAGAAAAATCAAAAACTTGATATATTTATGTTTGCCGGTTGCTAGGACAAATCGCGGAACATTGTTACCGTTAAATTTTTTGAATTTCATTACTTTCATATAAAATATAATCCTTTCACTGAATTTAGTTAAAATACACAACTTTAATTTAAAATTGAAACATTTAAAATTCATGTTTTTTTTTTCTTATTTCTTAAAAAAAAAAAGAAAAAGAAAGAAAAATAATAAATACTAGGCAGAAGTCGGGGCGGGGGGGGAATGCTTTTTTGTTTGAATTTTGTTAGCATGAAATTAAAAGGTTCAGTATTTTTTGTGTGCTAAACGTTAAAATAACAATTAATAAATGTTAACTAAAAAAAAAAAAAGAAAAAGAAAAAATTATGCGTCAAATTAGACGATGGAGAATGATTTTGTAGTCGACAAATGCTATAATTTAGTTGTATTTCCGGTCTAACGACCCTTAATTTCAACACATTGATTGGCACATAGGTATGTATCTGATGATAATACAAATGAAATAAAAGAATCATATTTTTAAAAATTAAAAATTTTAATTTAAATCTAATTATATCTCGAGAAAATAATTTGTAAATTATGAATAGATAATTTAAATAATGCTTTATCCCTTTTCATTTTTTTTTTTTTTTTTTTTATTAAAAAGTTTCTATACTTCACCATCTCCTTATCACACTTGACTGAACTTGCCAAAATTAACTTATGGTAAAATTACCACTCCCTACTTTTTAACATTAATTTGTTTCAGCTCCTTAATTTATTACCATACTTTTTTTTTCCGGTATAATATATTACTTTATCTAAACTACATCTTTGTAATGGACTTTTATTGTTAAATACTGGAAGCTTTTCGTCATTATGGATATAATCGCACCTAAGTATTTAGACATTGTTCCAGTTTCACTCCCTTTAACCATATTTTCTTATTTTTATTTCTCTATTATCTCATTCACGGTATTTTTTGTTTTCCTGCGCTTAACATTAATCCTACTCAGTTTATAGCAAAACTGTTGATATGTCTTCTCAGCTGTCACGCTACTGCGCGTGCGTCGATCGATCCTATCAGAATGCTGCATTTAGCATTATGTCAGATACCTATAACTAAATGTAAACACTGGAAGTTCTGTCCTTTAATTCCCTTTGTATTTGATAGATTGTGTACACTAGGGAGAAAGATAATATTAGTTTTCTTAACAGTCCTTTTTGCTATAATTTTGTTTGGTCAACGGGTTATTTGTCGAACTTATAAATGGCGTAGGTGGAAAAAATGGATATGATGTGAGTTTATGATAGTATCGTATTGTTTGCCATTTCTTTCGATTTATTGACAAAATGTACGATTGAAGTTTAACTAAAAGAAAGAAACAAAAAGGGAAGGATAGAACTGCACTCTTAAATAACGGAAACATTTTGGACAAAAATTACACACATTTTTATGACCTTAGACGTCACGAAAAGTGATAAATGTCAAAATTAGCCGTTTTTCCTTCTTTTTTTCAAATATGAAGTTTCTGTTAAACACTTGGCAACAGTTAATGTATATTGAATTCTTAAGGATTAGGGATTCGTAAATTTTCTGCAAATTTGTATAAATTATTTTAGAATATTTATTAAATTATTTAACGTATTTAATATTAAATATTGGTGCTGCCATCTTTTGGTTAACATGTTACTTTTATTGAAAAACCATGCGATATAGCCGATTATTTTCCTGAAAACTACAATCTACATACTTAACAGAAAAAAAAATAATAATAATAATAAATAAATAAAAAGAGTGAGAAAAAAGAATATATGAAGCCTTATCGGTTCGGATTTGTAAGCACGATTTCAATATGTAATATTCCTTTTTCAGTAAAATTCTTTGATTTCATTATTTCTTTATTTAGTACGCAAAATCTTACCTAATATTAGTTCTTAATTTAGAGTTGTATGAATGTAGTAAATTTTCATTTATTATTAATTTTTAAAAAGTACGTTTTTTTGTTTTAATATGCATTTGAATCTGTTAATTTACATTTAAAGCAAAATACTATCAAAATAACTTTTCTCAGCATTAATATAGCTAATGATTTTGCAATATCTGAACGAAATGCACAAATTTAAGTCACATTAGGCAATCGCATCACTGAGTACTAAATTGAAGATTTTCTTTCTAATTTTTTATAAAATTCGCACGGGCTAAAAATGAGAATGCAATTCAATTTTTCTTAAAGGGACAAAAAAAAAAAAAAAAAAAAAAAAAAAAAAAAAAAAAAAAAAAAGTGGCTTAATTTCTTGGGGACGAGCGACGCGTATATGTGCCACAAAAAGATTTAAGAATCCTTGTTTATTCCCAACAGTAAATTTTTACTGTAAAATTTGTTTTATTTAATCGGAGCATAATCTCGATTTGATAGGGCACAAATTTCTGTTTTTAAAAACCGTTGACAAAACATTAAAATTTTCATAAAAATCTCCTGTCGCGAAGGGGTTAATATTAATTTTTCCTATATGATATATTTTAAGTCTAAATAATCCCTTAAATATACCTTAAGGTTTCATTTTGTATAAAAATTGAACGAGGAAAAAAAATGGGTTCATTAAGAAGGTTTATAGACTGAGATATACGAATGATCGATAAATATAGCGTTAGATTAGATTACAGTTTGAGCTACGTATCTATAAAATTCTTCACTACATTATTTTTTTCCACAAACCATGGCATGTAATCATCTAAATTACATCTTTGTAATGGACTTTTATTGTTAAATACTGAAAGCTCTTCAACATTATGATGTAATCTTACCTAAGTATTTAGACATTGTTCAAATTCAACGCCCTGTAATAAAAATAAATATTTAATATAATATTTAATAAATATTTTCATAATCTCTTTCTTCTTTCTTTTCTTTTTCTTTCTTTCTTTTTTTTTTTTTTTTTTTACTCAACTTTAATCTTTTCTAAATGCTTTATCCATGCATAATAAATTCCCTTCCCCTGCACAATCAACCGTTTTCTCTTAAAAAACATGAATAAGTGTATAAACGTGTATGGTGAATGTTTCCAACGTCACTGAAAAAAGTAGCAATTACAGTATAAGTAATAATGACAACTGTTATTAAAATAGAATAAAAATAAAAGGCTGCAGTGGACATGCAAAAACTAACTCTAAAGATCAAATCTGCTAGCTCTCCCACTACATAAGTAATTGTGCTTTATTAAATTAAAACTCAACATATGTGAGGCAGCTGATCACTATAATCGTATCCCCAACCCTCCTAAAGGCGCTGCGTGAACAACTGCTGGATCACCTTAAAGGTGTATTTCGATTCAAACTGCTTATTTTCCGATTTATTTTTGAATTCATTTTTGCCCTCAAATACACCAAACTTTCAAAATCTCTTATTTGGAAAGTACACGTGAAAGTAAGTGCTGTAAGTGTTTGGTAAGTGCCGTGATTGTCGATTCCTTTATAAATGCAGAAAATATTGAAAAAAAAAAAATAGCAATCAAAAACGGCATTTCGAACCGATTTTTCCCAAGCGGGAGATTTGGGAATGAAAAAAAGGGTCATACTGATAACTTAATTGTTTATAACTCAACTTCTATTAAATTGAGCGTAAAAAGACATCACACGGCACCTCATACGTCCCTTCAAGAATCCCCTCAGCAAGTTTCATGTTTCTACTTTTAAAAATGTGTCTGAAATTGTATCGGAAATTTTCGAGCTGTTGAAGGTGGAAAAGCGTTTTTTCGAATACACCCTTAAATGATATCCCTTTGTAAAACACGTCAAATAGTAATAATAATAATAATAATAATAATAATTTAAAAATCCAGAATCCCGTGTTACTAAGAAATGTACTTTTTAAAATGTGAAAATCAACATTTTGCCCAAAACACACTACTTGGCTGCGGTAACTAACTTTCCAAATAATTCGCATTCGCATCGTTGCTGTGAAGTGTCAAGAAGTTGAAGATGCCCCGAAAAGCTGCCTAATAATGCCACAAAAATGAGACTCGGCTGATCACACGTATCATTTCCCACTTCCTTATTTATGCTTCACTACTGACTACAGTAAGTTAATTAACGTATAACCGCATAAAATAACGCTAAAATTCATATGCAGACAGAAAAATGTCAAATAGAAGTTTCTTTCACGCTCAAATGTTGAACTACACGTCCACAACAAAACTAGACTCCCTATATATGCGAGTAGCTATACTAGGACTTTTTTCACCCAAAAATGAAAAATGGAAAAATTTACATCTGTAATTGATTTACCGATTGAATAATCGTGTTTAAAATTAATCTAATGTAATTTCGTATGCAGCGATTTTCTGCAGTTCCATATATTGACCTTCGATTTATTCTGTTGAACTGATCCAGAGAATCAGACCAGATTAAGTGATCGTTGAGGTTAATTGGGTAAATAGTCCTCCAGTATTCGTGTCCGGGATAGCTCAGTTGGTAGAGCATTGGCGGCTTCAGCCAATACATCCCTAGTTCGAATCCTGGCCCGGACTTTTTCCCCCCAAAAATGAAAAATGGTAAAATTTACATCAGTAGCTATACTGTCATAAATATTGTTGATACTGTCATCTGTTCCCTTAGTAATTACTAAACAGTATACATGTGTAAATAGATGATTTAAAAAATAGGTCACTAGAGAGAAAAAGTTTGTTTCATTTACCCTCATTTTTAGGTGCGTTCGTAATTACGTAAATACGCAGCACCTATAGTTATCATTCAGTTCGTCCGCCTGTTTGTCTGTGCATAAAATAGCAAAAACTACCCAACCGAATTATTTGAAATTTAAAATATATATAATTGTTGCGGAATTTTGTCGAGTCATTTCAAATTTTATAAAAACTGAATGCATAATTTAATACAGGGACAGTCAAAAGAATCCGTTACATTATGGTCAATGAGAAAAATAGTTTCAAGTGTATTTTAATAATGTTACACTTTTTCGAACTTAAGAAAATTGATATGCATTTATTAATTATATAGTAAAATATACATTCTGTACAGTCTACGGTGGAAAGAATATTTTAATTTACACAGCCACACAAAAGTATTCCATTACAATTACATAATGGTATAGGGGGGGGGGGATTGTTTGGAGCGCGTTTTAATATTATTAAATTATTCCCCATTTATGAAACTGATATATGTTGCTGAGGTTTATTACAGGTTATTTCCTGTATAATAGAAAACAGATAGTATTTATTGGGGCAAACAAAAAATTTGGGCCACTATGCTGTATCTGAAGTATTGTATAGTATTACACCAAGATCTCAATATTTTTAAAACTTTGTTATTGTACGAACACACCTTAGTTGTTACGCTTGACGTGCAATTTCCAACTTGTTTATATTTTTTGCCTTATACTGTTTTCCAAATGTATTTATTCACTTTACGTCTCATTTAGTGTAATGGAAATATTCATTACTCCAGATCCTTTGCGATGCGGTTTAACCCTTTCAGGGGCAAGGTATTTCTGCTCCGAAAATGTTCAAATAATTTATTCACACCACAATTTAAGAACAGACTTATTTGAAAATAATCAGGAGCTGTTTTTCGCGCATATTATAAAATGGAAATTGTATTAAAATTTTACTGGTGCCAATTCGAAATTGGAACAATAATATTAGGTGTTTGCAGACTGCAAACACCGCCCCTGAAAGGGTTAAATAAGTGACTCATAAATCTTGCATCCTAACAATAATTGTAACAATAAAAATATTCTTCGCTTCTTTTCTTCAGAACTACACTATACCCTCCATAAAATATTGATTTATTTATTATCTATCTCACTTCAACCTGTACAAAGATCTTGCCTGATGCTGCCGCAAGTTTAGACAGCTAAGACAAGTTTATGGAATTAAGTCCTTTTGTTTTATAAAGATTCTGTCCTCTTAATTATATTTAATCACCAAAGGCTTACCTCTACGCCCGGAGGATGTTAAATGGAATCAGGTCGCTCCGTTTTGGGAAAGTACTTGACTTTAAATTAATGTGTCAGGCCAGCTATATCACCTATTCTCCAGCCAGGATCTTTAACATTTATTTTCGACTAAGACCCTATCGACTAAAACTATTTTTAATTCTTCAACGTGTGAAAGATAAAAAGTAAATGGTGTGTTATCGTGCAGACGTTAGCCTTTTTTAAATGAGTTTTTGGTGGTGCTGAGCTTTTTAATTTAATAAGCTCATAGAGGTTTTTTTATTATATAAATTTGCTATGTAAGATTCCCTATGTTCATTTATTTCCTATTTCTTTCTGTTTTTCTTAATAATGTGAGAAAACGCTGGAAATGTTAAAAGAAATAATATAATTTAGAAATTATAGAAAATTTGTTCTTACAATTATGAATAAAAAAAAAATGTGATTTTTATTTATTTTTATTTTTTTTTTTTTATTTTTTTTTTTTAAATAATAATTGAAGGTAGTCGGATTTTTATTTAAGTTGTGTTGTCTCTTTTTTCCTCCCCCGCCCTCATGCCAGGAGACACTTGAAAGGGGAAGAGGGGGTTAGGTGTTATTTAAAAACTGTTAAAAATCATTTTTTTTCTTTCCTAATTGAAGGGAAACAGTATTTACGATTCAGTCTTATTCAGATGATAATTAAAGGTACTCAGATTTTTATATCTTATTTTGCTTCTTTTCTTTTCTTTTCTTTGTTCTTCTTTTTCTTTTTTCTTTCTTTCTTTTTTTATTTCATCCTTACATATATAAAAAAAATTAAATAGCGTTTTATAATTTTACTTTCTGCAGTTTACTTTTACATAAGAGAACACTTTAAGGAAAAAAGGGTGAAGGATGAAAACACTGGCACTTAAAGGATTACAGATAACCTACTCTTAACGTTTTGAATTCTAAGATAATTTGTTATGCAGTATTTAATCATTTAAATATTGTTCGACGAAAATGAAATAAATTTTTATACAGTTCATGTCGATTTTCATTTATTCTATTGAATTCTGTTGATTCTGGCATATTTATTGTGTCATTTTATTCCTTGATTTATCATTAGACACCAAAATTTATATTTAGATGCCAGGTAATTAAACAATTACAATAAGAAATCTAATGACTCTAATCTAATATTAATCATTCTAATCTAATATTTTCTCTTATTTATTTATTTATTATTATAATTTGCAATACAACAATTTTGTATGTATTTTTTAAAGAATTACTTAAGAAATTACTTTTTACTACTAGTACTTTTTAAGAAATACTTTAAGAATTATGTCAAAATTCAACTACTTTATTTTATTAGCTCTGTTTTTTATTCACTCCATACTTTTTTTTAAATATGTTTGATTTATTATAAAATACAAAAATGTGTATTTAGATTACAAGTAGTTAAATACGTACTCTACAGATTTTCCCATTATTTTATCTCATTTTTTTGTTTCTTTATTTTTATTTTAATGTAACAATTCTGACATTTATTACACAGAAATAGTTTGAAAATTATGTGAAAATCCATCCATTCTGTTCTATTACATCATTTTTTATTCACTCCATTATTATTTTATTGCTAGGTTTTAGTAACATTTTTAGATTTCAATTTAACCATTGAACACATAAAAGCATATAAAAATTTCCATCCTGTGATCTATTTTCCTGTTGTTGCAAAGCTTCAAAATCATCAATCTTCTTTCAATAACAATTTTCCTAAAACATCATTTATTACTTCATGTTTCGTCATTTTAAGCTTAAAATATTTATCTCCAAACTATTTTTGCAAAAATAAAATAAATGTTTACTTCTACCCAATTTGATATTTTGTTGTAAGTCACAAAAACTGGTCTAAGCGTTTGTTTTCTGGAGCTGTCTACTTGTCTGTCATTTGAGTGATGTACAAAAATCCAAAAACATCTTCTTTTCACCAAAGTCGGGAAATCTGTGACAAAATTTAAATCTGAACGGTTGATTAAAAAAAAAAAATCTAATTTAATCAATGGATTTTTTTTTTCAGCATTGAATTATGGTTAAAGCGTATTTAATATTTTCTCTGTATATTTATGAAAAGGAAAAAGAAAAGTTTGTCAATCTTAAAGGATTTTTTCCCCCACCAAAAATCTATTCAAATTTGTAGAAGAAGTGTATGATTGTGAAAGATAGAAGAATGGTATTTTTACTGTTTTTCTTGTCAAAGCATGAAGATTTTTTTAAATATAACTTAAAATACTTCTGGATCGTAAAAAAAATTTAAGCATAACATTTTGAAGAATAATGGCAAAACTATTTCATACAATAATCTTAATTCTTACCTTAATTTGAAAGCTTACAATTTACACTGCTTATGTATCTAGAATAGATAAAAAAAGCTAACAAGTTTCAATCGTTTTGGGATACTCTGCATATATACATATATAAAATTCTAAAGATTGACAAAATCATTAGATACCGAAATTTATATTTAGATCTAAGTAATTAAATAATTGCAAAAAATGTAATAACTCTTATCTAATATTAATCATTTTAATGTAATATTTTCTCTTATTTATTTATTTTTAATACAAAAATTTTGTACTAAAATAATCTTTATGGAAATCCTTTAAAAATTATATCAAATTTCATCTACTCTATTTTATTTACTGTATATATTCACTCCATACCCATGCTGGTTTATATATATACATATAACCATTAATTGAATTACAATATAAATCATTCGAATTTAATAGAAAAAAACCATACTGAACATGAGGAAAAAATTTAAATAAAAAAATGAAATTAATACAAATGGATATATCATCATCATCATCATCATCATCAACCGTTTTCGATCCACTGCTGGATGTATGTCTCCCCCAGATTTTTCCAATGTTTTCTGTCTAGTGCTTTTGTCATCCAATTTACACCAGCCACTTTTCTAATTTCGTCACTCCATCTTACTTATATATATATATATATATATATATATATATATATATATATATATATATATGTATATATATATATATATATATATATATATATATATATATATAGATATATATATATAGATATATAGATATATATATATATAATACCATTAAAAGTAGACAAGATTCACCAATGGATTTTAACAATAAAACAATAAACCAAAACGAAGAATTAAATTGAATTATAGTAAACAATATTAACCATTTGAAATTAATCATGGAATTTAATAACTTATAGCACATTGAACATGGAAGGAAAAAATAATAATATGAATATATATATATATATCTTTCATTTATTATTAGACACAAAAATTTATAGTTCGACAATAAGTTAAATATTTATTCTGCATTTTTCTTTCTTTTTTTATCTCATTTTCTTGTTTCTTTATTTTTATTTTAATATAATTATTCTGACATTTATTACATAGAAATTGTTTGAAAATTCTGTGAAACTCCATCTACTCTATTGGATCATTTTTTACCCACTCTTTTGTGTTATTTTATTGCTGAGTTTTACTAATATTTTTAGATTTCAATTTAATCATTGAACATACAAAATCATATAAAAATTTCCATTCTGTGATTTATTTTCCTGTTGTTGCAAAGCTTCAAAATCATCAATCTCTTTTCAATAACAATTTTCCTAAAACATAATTTATTACTTCATATTTCATCATATTATGCTTAAAACGTTTATCTTCAAACTACTTTTGCAAAATAAAATAAATGTTTTACTTCTACAATGTTTGATATTTTGTTGTCAGTCAGAAAAACTGGTCTAAGCGTTTGTTTTCTGGAGCTGTCTGTCTATTTGTTTATCATCTAAGTACTAAGTGACGTAAAAAAATTCAAAAGACAACTTCTTTTCCACAAAGTTGGGAAATTTGTGACAAAATTTACATCTAAACAGCTCATTTTTTTTCCTAATCTAATTTGTCAATGGATTTTATTTTGAGGATTGAATTATGATAAAACATATTTAATATTTTCTCAGTCTACTTATAAAAAGAAAAAAAAAACAATTTGTCTATCGTAAAAGTTTATTTATTTTTATTTTTTTTTTTTTAATCAAAAATCTATTTAAATTTGTAGAAGTGAAAATGTGTATGATTTGGATGATAGAAGAATGCCATTTTTACTGTTTTGCCTGTCGAAGGATAGAGATTTTAAAAAATACTTCTGGATCATGTAAAAATTTAAGTGTAACTTTTTGAAAAATAATAGTAAAACTGTTTCATACATTAATCTTAATTCTTACCTTAATTTGAACAAGTTTCAATTTACATTGCGTTTGTATCTAGAATAGATTAAAAAAAAAAAAAAAAAAAAAAAAAAAAAAAAAAAAAATCTAGCGAGTTTTAATCATTTTATGACATTTTGTATATAAATATATAATTTTAAAGATGAACAGAATAAGAATAGTCGAAACCAGAAAATGTATAATATGAAACTATGAATAACCTAGTGATTCGTCAAAGGAGTTTGCAGGTTTAGTTCATAGTTAATATGCATTATTTCATCCAATTTTATCGGCATTAAACCTAAAAGGACAAAATTTGGCTCCTTATAACATATCAAATATATTTCCAAAATAAAAATAGTACACATAAGATATTAAAAGATAAATAGGTGAAGAGAAGATAACACATCAGTGATAAATAAAAATCTAAAATACAGGAAATTTGCCTTACTTATGGAAAATGTGCAAAGACAGAAGCGGATTTGAGATATTGAGAACATGAGGCTGTATTTAACTACTAAAAAGGCAGATATTTAATAAAAATAAATATATTGATGTTTTTTGTTGTGAAAAATGAAAAAAAAAATACATATAAATAAATTTTGGTAGTGCCATCTATGGAGAAAAGTTAAATAAATTAAAAAAAATGTAGGTACAGTAATGAATTCTAATTGATAATTTTTAATAAAAAAATAAAATATATGAAAAAAAAAAACTTAAAATTTATTAAAATATAATAGGAAATATATAAGAAACTATAAATATAATAAGAAATTATATATAAAAAAGCTTAAAATAAAAAAGTGAGTAAAAATTGAAAAAAGATATTGATTAAATTGATTAGTTTAAAACAATTATTATAAAAAAAATGAATAAAAAATTAAGTATATTATAATAGAGCATTGTATTGGGTGCCATTATGTGAAATATTTATGGAAAATTATAATGTGAAATCAATTTTTTTTAATATGATATATATAAAGTTTTAAACTTTTTTTTTTAAATACATGATCGAGTGTTTTAATATATAGTTTGAAAACTTGTTAGACCAAGCCAAATGTTTGATAAGTTACAAAAACTAGATTTAAGTGCCAAACAAAACAAATGTGTGAATCAATCATAACTTTTATGTTTTATTCTATTTATGTCTACGTAATGTCTGTTTAAAGTCTGTTAGAACAAACTAGTTTTTTCATGAAAACATTTGGCCATTATAAAAGCGAACTATAAATAAAAATAAGAAATCAAATAAAATCATTCAAAATAAACGAAAGAATATCAGTTCTATGTTGTTAATTTAGAGCTATAAGTTATATTGCAAGTGGTAATTCATATTTTGAATAGGCATGCTCATTATATACTTATTATATTAAAAACTATTATTTTTATTTATTCTTTAAAAAATTACCCCTTCCCCTAAAATTTAATCCTGCTTTTAGGATTTACTTGCTTTGCATGTAGTCCCAATAGACATACATATTTATATAAATTCTTACTCGCGATATAAGTTTTATTACAGCAAATGTATGTTTAAATGTATATTCATCTTTTATAAAACATTTTATTAAATTTTTCTTTTTAAAACCTGCTTATACTTAAATCTTTATTCATTTGTAATTAAACTATTTACTATAACGACCAAATTGACGGATACTGATTATATCATCTCATCAATGTCATTTACATTACGATACATGCCATCCTAAATGCGTTTGAATAGCAATTACATTATCTGTCTTATAACCGTTACAAATTGGGTCACTGACAATTATTGTCGTTTACTCTGTAAATAGAAAAATGCACTATCGACATTAATTAGACACGGTTATATTTTCCAATGTGTTTAATGATATATTATCGAATTATATATACATGTCTTTATTATTTATATTGTTGAGATATTTATTTAAATAAAAAAAAATTGCTCAGTTAAACTCATGGCATTGAGCTAATAGGGTCATAGTCTGTTCACACCAATTGAATATTATTACTTTTTTTTAAAGATTGCCTCAAAAAATAAATTAAAGAGTGGATTAAAACTCCCCTATTTCCCCAATTTATACTTTACCAATGAATCTCCGAATCTAATCAGATAAAACTTCTAATTTGATTAAACCGATACACCAAATTTGAAGGAAATCGGATAATTCTGCATGAAAAAACC
The DNA here is from genome assembly GCA_964019185.1 of Maratus speculifer. Lineage (NCBI taxonomy): Eukaryota > Metazoa > Arthropoda > Arachnida > Araneae > Salticidae > Maratus > Maratus speculifer. The sequence continues at coordinate 71,692,990 of OZ025303.1, forward strand.
ATTTATCTAAATTAAAGGGGAATTAGCCTCATATTAACCAATGAACCCCCCAAACTAATCAGATAAGCGCCTTATTAGGAAGAAACTATATACAAAATTGAATCAAATCGGATAATTGTACATGAAAAAACTTATCTATTAAAATTAATTTGGATTAGATGGACACGAATCGGATGTTACCGTGTTACGTATATGAATGCATACATACAGAACCTGTGGGCTTTGACCTATTAGGCTTTGATAGCTTTTGAGCTAAAAAAAAGGGGGGGGAGTTTATTATACAAAATAATAGTTTAAAAGGCGGTATTTGGTTAAGAACAGTAAAGATTACTTAAGAAAATCTAATGTAACGTGAAAAATTTTTGCCGATATTGTGTTTTAGAAAAAAAAAAAGAAATGGATTGTATGAAAAGTTTACAAAAATATCTAAAATGGACCATAGCGAAGCCGGTTGTTGTACGAGGATATTATACAGGAAACTGTTAATTGTACTGCACTGAAGATTTTTTTTCTTTATTATTATTATTATCATAAATTATCTCATTCGACCCAATGTCCCCGCATTAAAAACTGTAAATATACCTAAAATCAGTGATTTGACATTTTTCTTCATGAGAGATTCACTGTTGGGCATTTCCATGTGGATTTGTTTGTCTGTTACGCAACTAAAAATCACCATGCTTGTTGGCCACCGTTATTTTCGAAAAGTTTGCTTCGCCTTATTCAATTGATGATAAATCTTCGATAAACTAAGTCACATTTTCTCGCTTTAAAATACTGGTAGCCAAAATTCGTAGTACGTAACAGACAAACAAGTTCGCATGGAAATGCCCTGTTGGGGATAATTAACAAAAGATGAGATATCTGAGTCTCAGATGCATTCACATTCACACCATGTCTTCGTCTATCCTTATCCAAAATTTCAGACCGCTGTTTCCCATGGGTTAATATTTCTAGCCATTTCCAAAAAACAAACACGGAGGCATAGTTAAACATCTTGTTTAAATTAATATACATAGGATCCTTTGCACATTTTTTAAAGGTGCATTCTAAAATCAATATTTAAGCAATGGCTAGAAAGTAGCCACCCAGAGTTTAAGAGCTATTTCGTTCCTCAAAAGTTAGTCATTTGTGTATTTTTTATAAAGTAAGCTTTTTTAATATCTTTCTCATTACCAAAGTCACGCGGAGAGAGATTTGGTGGACAAGATGACCATCTTGTGAAAACCGACCTGCCGATCATTCTATCTTCCGTACTATTCCGGAGTAAGGCTTCGGGCTCACGCTTGCTTTGTCCGTCTATTTGCAGTTTAAGACTTATTGTAGTGTCTAAATAATTTTATTTCAAGATACGCTCCTCACACAGCAGCTGTAGTGACTACTCCTGGAGGCGGTTTTTTAGATCTATATCAGATCTAAAATCAGATCTGAAATCGCCTCATCTAAAATTCGCGTCTGGCACATTTGGTTTTTTTCAGATTATTTTTTCTAAATATGATTTCTTAGATATACCTTACTTTAATCATTTTCATACTCTCTCATCAGTTATAGATACAAAAATATCAAAAAAGTGAAAAAAAAAAAAAGATATTTTGAAGTTAATACAACTTCAAAATATACGTATGTAAACAACCATTAAAGAAACAGAAAAATTAAATTTCTTTTGAAACGATAATTTCGAACAAATATCACGATTTTACCTTGAGTCTTTTCCCTCAAGGCATAAATGGGTTTTTTCAACTCAAAAGTGCATTGTGGAGTTTACTTAAATTGTACTATCGATTATTTAAAACATACAATCAAAATGCTATTTCAATAAGAAAGCTCCCTTTTTATCTTCGTTTCTATACAAAATGACGAAAGGGTTTTTATTTTCTTCTATACAACAATTCTTTTGATAGAAGGAATGAATACGTGAAATGTAACTTTTCTCCGAGACGAGCGCCCGCGTTACGTTTTACTTTTAGCTATTATACTTGCTGTTTATCTTTTAGGTTCTGATGGATTTTATAAAATAAAGATATACAAGGTGTTCCAAAAATTACGATCTACTTCTTTGAAAACATTAATCTATTGGTTTATTTTACGGGAATTAAAGAAAAATCTCCTTTGAAGAAAGAATAGAAATCGTTTTCTGGAAACTGGGTGTCAAAACATATGAGGTGGTGCGCCAACTGTACCATCGAAAATAAGAAAAACAGCCACCAACAAGCGTCAATGGGCTACTTGTGAACAAATTCAGACAAAACGGTAGCGAGGTGGATTGAAAACGTCCTGGACGACCATCAACATCTGACGATACTGTCAGGAGCATTCGTGAGGTAATTGAAAGGAGCCCACGTTCACAAGTAGTAGCTTGATATTGGCCCTGGTTGATGGCGATTTACCGTATTTTCGATGGTACAGCTGATGCACCTCTTAATATGTTTTATCACTCAGTTTCCAGGAAACGATGGCGGGTCTTTCTTCTAAGGAGAGCATTTCTTCAAATCTCCATGAAAGAAATCAACAAATTAGTATTTTCATTGAAATAGGTCGTTATTTTAGAACATCCTGTACTTTAAGATTTTAATTGTGTAACGTTTCAACAATAGCATAATATACAGGGAGTCTTCGATAAAGCACCAGTAGATATTTAAGTAATCCGCGCCACGCTACTAAGAAAAGAGCAGCTTTACCATCGAAAATATGGAAAACAACAACAACAAGGGTCAATGTCAGGCTAATTGTGAGCAAATTCACACAAACCGGTACCAAGGCGGAAGAAAAATGACCATCAACATCTGACAATATCGTCATCAGCATTCGTGAGGCAGTTGAAAGGAGTCCACGTTCACAAGTAGCTTAATATTGGCCCTGATTGGTGACTTTTTTTTTTCAGTGTTTTCGATGGTACAGCTGATGTATCACTTCATATTTTTTTTATCACCCAGTTTCCAGGAAACGATGGCTATTTTTTCTTCAAAGGAAAGCATTTCTTTCAACACCTGTGAAAGAAATTAACTGGCGAGATCCTTCTTAAATTTATTAAATGATTGTTTAATTCTTCTTTTCTAATGCAGTTTCAAAAAATTACAAAAAATGCTTTAGAACACGAAATTTTCATGAATTCATAATTTGGACATAATATATGGTATAAATTTATCAAGTACAAATTCATATTTCAAGAAGGAAAGCTATATACATACCTTGCAGTAATAGCATAAGAATACTATGTTTATTCAAGCTATACTGTAAATTCTGAAAGTAAAATACTCATGCATAAAATTAATAAAATATACACTGTATACGTTTGTGCCAAAACAGTTGAGTTTAGAAAATTTACATTTTCATAAAAAAGTCGCTTTTAAACAAAAGTTAGGTAAAAAAAGAATTAGAACATAAAATTACCTTTTTTTCATTAAGAGTAAACGACAAAGTCTATCTTAAATTTGTTTAAAAGCCTAGCATTGATTATTTTAAGCATTTAGGCATGCAAATCAAAATGCTCTTTAGGAGAAAAAAAATCTTCCCTTTTATCTCCACTTCCTTTCTCAAAAATGACGAAGAATTTTATTTTTGTTCTGTTCAACAATTCCTTTTGATCGACTAGCGGAATACGTGAAGCATATATTTAAAGCCTCTTTTTTTATTATTTTAAGAACGACTGAGTTATTTTTCACTTTTAACTATTACACGTATTTATTCTTATAGTATTTTATAAAATGAATGCATATTTGTAATTTAGTTATATAAATACTGTTTAAAGTTTAACAAGATTTGAAAGACTTTCGAATAACGGTATTTTTTCAGATTTAAAATCTGCCACATGGTATTTTTTTTCTTTAGATTAGTAATCTTTCAGTGTTTAAGCGCAGAATTTTTTGCTATTTAATAAGGAGAAAACGTACTATTTGAAAATTGTGGTACTAGAACTGCACGCACTCTTGTTTGAGAAACTTTTGCCTTTTATATGTAAATGTTTATTATTAGACATATTTGTTACTGTATATATTTGTAAATGTCTGCAATAAATTTTAAAAGTAATCCAGAGTATTAAAATACAGTTTTTCTCTCCTTTAATTGAAACCGTCCTTATTTTGAAGATAAAACAAGCTCGAACCATCACTAACTGCAGTATGGCCCGAGTAAGCTCTTGTTTGTCTTTTCCTCCTTAGGACGGAATTCATGACGTCAGATCTCCGGCAGAGCCAACTGGCCAAGAATACCCTTGTAGAGCTCTTGAAAGTCCAAGAAAGCTCTTTTTTCTGGCGCAGTTATGTCGATTTTTTAGGTCGGCGGAGATCATGCAATCTACGTCGTTTTAATAAATACATTAGGTCATGAATAATCGCGCTTCAAAATTTTTCCATAAGTTAACGAGGGATTTCGGGATTAGGGAGTTTCAATACCAACAGTATCTTAGGCTCCGTTCACACTACAATACTCTTTCCTTCAACTGAATTCTTGGAAAAATTGGGGAAGTCTTTTGTATAGGATCCATTTGCGGTTTCTTCATAATAGAAACGAGGGGAATTAACAAAAGAATCGGGAGATAAGCGATCCGCCCTACTTAATGGAAAGATTCTTCTTTTGCCGGACAACCGTCCCTTTCCTACGAAACTCATTAAGATCAAAAACGCTGCGTCACCACAACAAAGGAGCCGATACCGAACTTCAAGAACTAGTCAGATGTGTTTGGGCTTTTAATCCGACCCTGCTGGTGCAACACAGATGCCTCAGGCTGCGCGCAACAGCACTACTTTCAGTTACACTAAAAGAGCAATCAATCTATCTTTGAAGAAGCAGTATTTCCGACTATCGGTGAGACGGAACAAAAGGCTGCTAGTTTTGGAACCTCTTTAAATAATTTTCGAGGTAAGAAGTCTATCAAATTGACAAAGGAAGGGAAAGTTTATCTCCCTCATCTTCAGTCGTAAAGCTTTCAACTGATTTCGAGTTCGATTTCTCTCTTGAAGTTCAAATTCAGTGCACTGAAAAGGCAATTTTACATCAAAGCGCCGACACGAAAAGTCTTGTTTCGTCTTCCTTCAACACTTTTCCAGGTAAAGTATTCGCCGTTTGTGGTTTGTTCACAAAAGCATCAGAAGATTCAACAATTGATTGGAGATAAGAAGATTAGATGGATTTGAAAGAAAGCTTTTCCTTCTGCAGAGCACCCGATCGTTTCATTCTGAAGGTATTAAAGATGAAAAACGACGCGTGACTACAAGAAAGAGCCCGCGATTTCAATGATATAATACATCTATTTGGATCTTAAATATTATTTCTAAAATATGTGAATTTTAACAAAATCAAGAACAGAAAGAAAAAGAAACAAACACAGCAATTATCTTTCTTTACTGAGAGAAATGTGTTTTTTGAATTCCGAAGTGTATCTCAGTTTATTTAAAACGTAGTATTGAATATTTTAAACATACAATTAAACTGTTATTTAAGGAGAAAAGCTCATTTGTCTCTCCTTCTTTACAAAATTACGGATTTCTTTCTTCCTTTTTTTTTTCTTTTCTTTACAACGATTTCTTTTGACCGAATGGCTAAACATGTGAAGAGTATACACTGAGAAAAAAAATATGGTTCTGGCATATAAAATCTAAGTAATGGCTCTAGAAAAAATAGTTCCATGTCATCCTTATAAATTTTAGTTCCATAAATTTTAGATATTTGTAAAAAATTAAAATATTAAATAGAACCCATCTGTATATGAAGAAAAACATATGAAAAGTCAAATTTTTAAGATAAAATAACTTCAACATCTGTATAAAAAATATTAAATTGCAGACTATGTATTTTTGTGTATAAATGTTATTAAATTTAAAATGCATTTCTTTAAAAATGTCAATTTTAAAGAAAATCAAGGATAAGAAGCAACAGACTGAGTAATAATAATAATTATTTATTTATTTATTTCACAGAGAATAAGTGGAATTTCTCAACTTCTTAACGTATTTCAGTTTCCTTTAAAACTAGTATTGACCATTTTAAACGAAAATGTCATTTGGGAAGAAAAACTCCATTTTTTTTTTTCTTTCCATCTCTATACAGAATGACGAGAGATTTTTTTTTCCACAATTTCTTTTGACCGAATGACTGAATACGTGATGCGTAAATTTACCTCTCCCCCCTCCCTCTTTTTTTCCGAGTTGAATTAGTTATTTTAGACTTTTAACTATATCACTTGCTTGCCTTTATGGCTTTATTTGATTTTATAAAATAAAGAAACATTTTAGTCTTTGATAGTGTATCAGTATAATACAGGGTGTTCCAAAAATAACGATCCATTTTTATGAAAACACTAATCTTTCTTTCACAGGGGGTCTGAAGAAATATTCTCCTTAGATGAAAAAATAGCCACCGTTTCCTGGAAACTGGGTGATGAAACATATGAGGTGGTACGCCACCTGTACCATCGAAAATATGGAAAATAGCCATTAACAAGGGCTAATAAGAGACTACTTGTGAACAAATTCAGACGAATCGGTAGCGAGGCTGATGTAAAACGTCCTGGACAACCCTCAACAACATCTTAGGCCCGCCCACCACACATCAGTGAGACATTGAACGAAATAACGTGCGACATGCGATAATTTTACCCTGATAACAAAGAAAACACCGGTTTGACTGCATCCTGTTGCACGATTTTTGACGCATGCCTCCCTGGTGTGCGGCCTGGCCTTTTGATACCATCAAGAGTATTCGTGAGGCAGTTGAAGCCCACGTTCACAAGTAGCCTGATATTGGCTCTGGTTGGTGGCTGTTGTCCGTATTTTCGATCATACAGCTAATGCACCTCTTCATATGTTTTATGACCCAGTTTTCAAGAAATTATGGCTATTTTTTCGTCTATCTGCATATATCTACAAAAATATTTGTAAAGATTTGGAATATTAAATAGAATCTCTCTGTATATGAAGAAAAACGCATGAAAAGCCAAATTTCTGAAATAAAATATTTTCAACATCTGTATAAAAAATATTAAACTGCAGACTATATATTTTTGTGTATGAATATTCATTAAATTTACAGTGCAATTTCTTTGAAATTGTAGACATTTCTTTGAAAATGTCTCTTTTAGAGAAAATCAAGGATAAAAAGCAACAGACAGTGCAATTATTTATTTTAGTGAGAATAAGCAGAATTTCTCAACTTCTTAATTTATTTCAGTTTCCTTTAAAATTGGTATTGATCATTTTAAACATAAAATGTTATTTAGGAAGAAAAGCTCCATTTTTTTCTTTTCTCTATCTCTTTATAAAATGACGAGACATATTTTTCTTTTTCTACAATTTCTTTTGAACGCATGCTTGAATACTTGATACATAAAATTAAAACCCTTTTTAACGTTTTTTATATATTATTCAAAAAAATTTTGAGAATTTCTTCAAAGATATTTGTAAAAATTTTAAATATTAAATAGAACCTCCCTGTTTATGAAGAAAACTTATGAAAAGTATAATTTTTGTGATAAAATAACTTCAAGATCTGTATAAATAATATTAAATCGCAGACTACATATTTTTGTGTCTAAATATTCATTAAATTTACAGCAACATGACATTACTTTGAAAATGCATCTTTTAAAGAAAATCAAGTGTAAAAAGCAACAGTTGGAACAATTATTCTTATTTATTTATTTTACAGAAAATAAGCAGAATTTCAAAACTTCTTAATGTATTTCAGTTTCCTTTAAAACTAGTATTGATCATTTTAAACATAAAATGTTATTTGGAAAGATAAGCTTAATTTTTTTTTTCTCTCTATCTCTTTTCAAAATGGCGAGAGATTTTTTTTTTTTCCACAATTTTTTTTGACCGAATGACTGAATCCGTGAAGCGTAAATTTAAAACTATTTTTTTTTTCAAGTTGACTGAGTTATTTTTGGCTTTTAACTATTATACTTACTTGCCTTTATGGCTTTATTTGATTTTTATAAAATAAAGATATATTTTAGTCTTTAATAGTATAGTATTATAATTTTAGTTTAAGCTTTATTATAACATTTCAATCTTTATGAAATTGGCATTTGCAAATAATATAAGTTATATATACATAGATAAAGTAAACTTCTTTTTTCTGTTCTTCTGTACTTTGGCCCCAGCAGTGGCTGAGTGGTTCTGTTGTCGAAGCTGGTATACGGGAGCTGCTGGGTTCGAAGCCAATCGCGGACGTCAGCCTAACCGTTTGGAGTTTTCGTGGTTTTCTTCGAACCTTGCGTAACTACGGGTTAGGTTCTCTTAGAAAGACCCCCGGGGCCTACATCCCTCGTGCTAAATCGGTCGTCATGAATAACACTTTTTGTGTCCGGATAACGAACACGAAAGTTATATTATGAAATTGAAAAGTTATGCTGTGAGTTATTTTGTAACGAACACCTCACAACAGAAATCTAAAAAAGCATCGTTATGTCTCAGATTTGTTGAGCTATATTTTATTGCATTTGTTGGCGATTTAAAGAACATTTTAAAAGTTGTATACGTATGATTTAATTAATTCATGGAATACCAATGGTTCGGACGCTAGAATCTTGAGCCCCCAAATTAGAATGAGCGTACCCGAAACATTCCTTTTTAGCTCACAGGCTATCAAAGCCTGAGAGCTTAAGTGCCTGTCCGTTCTTTATGTATGTATGTACGTGCGTACGTGCGTAACGCGATAACTCATGATAAAAATACCCGATTCACTTGAAATTTTGAATATATGTATATTCTGATAAGGCGCTTCCCTGATTATTTTTTGGAGTCCATTCAATCTGTATAAGAAGGGGAACGGGAGCTAATGCCCCTCCCCTTATTTTTTATACATGGGTTTTTCATGCAGAATTATCAGTTTTCGTTTAAAATTTAGATATAGGATCATTCTAATAAAGTACCTCCGTGTTTAATATTAGAAGTTCATTAAATAAGTATAAAGTGGGGGAACGGAGGGCTCATGCCCATCCCTTTAATTGATATAAATGGGTTTTTCATGCAGAAATATCAGTTTTTGTTCAAAATTTAGATACAGCATTATTCTGTTGAGGCGCCTGCGTTATTGGTTTTAGGTGTTCATTGGATAAGTATAAAGAGGAGGAACGGGGGGATATTGTCCCTCCCCTTGATATTTATATAAATGGGTTTTTCATGCATAATTTATTAGATTTTATTCAAATTTTAGCTGCAGAATTAACCGATTTGCTTTTAATTTTAGATGTAGGTTCTTTCTGATAATGGGAATTTCTGAATTATTTTGGAAGTTTAATGGTTCACTATAAAAGAGGAGATAACTTCTCTTAAAATATATAAATAAGTTTTATTAAGAATTTTCCGATTTGCTCTGAATGTTGGATTATTTTTTTTACATGATAAAGCATATCCTTGAATAGTTTAAGGGGTTCAATGATTAAGTATCAAACGGGGAAATGGAAAAAGCTGTTTTTCCCCCGTATTTTTTTTTTTTTTTTTCGAACGAAATTAACCCTGGAAAATTTAAGGCTGTAATGTACAATTAATATGCATAGCCCACCAATTTAACTGATGGCATAATTCTTTTTATATATTTAGTATAACTTTTTAAAGAAAATATTTTTAGTTCCATATTAATTATTATTGTTGAAATTTGGTTCAGAGATTATTAATGGGCTTCGGACTCCGCAGGAGCTTTATCAGGCTTTCCAGGGAATAAGATCTGTTAGAGAACTAGGTTTTTCAAAGATCAAATTTATAAACTCGTGTAATTTAATGCTATAACCAATAAGTGTAATCCTTTTTTTTTTTTTTTTTTTTTTTTTTTTTTTTTTTTTTACAAAAGGCGTGTCATTTATTTATTTTTTTTAATACGCCACGACACAGACAAAGCCATCAAAATATGATCTGTAAATATTAAATAAGACATGTATTAACCTATCATAAAGAACATATTACTATTATCGAATTAATTGAATCCCTATGCAAATCAACACAAAATCGAGGCTTGGTTAAGGTGACTTACCTGGTGAGGAGAAAAAAGGTGGAATGCAATGTTATTCTATGGGGAAAATTACAAATCCTTCATGTTTATTCAAATTTTGAAATATAAATATTTTAAGCTTACAGAGGGATAAAGAACCTTCCTAGCTACACGTTGAAAAAACATATTGTTGAAATATCCCAATTTGAATGGACACGAAGGATAAGTAATTTTCCCATAGCATAACATGGGCTTCCATTTTTTTCCTTCTCACTAGATATGTCCCCTTAACGTAGGGATCTGTTTAGGCAGAAATTAGGTCCTTTAAAGGACCCTTCACAAAATTTTTCATTTCAAAACAGGGCCCTATTCACAAAATTTTTCACCTGAAAGCAGGACCCTTCACAAAACTTTTCACCTTAAAAAAACATTCTTCACAAAATTCTTTGTCTTAAAAATGGGTTTTTTACAAAAAAATTTCTAGCTATAAACTAAGCCTTCAGAAATTTAATGATTTAAAAGTTAAATCTGACCTGTATCTTTTACATGTATAAGGAAAATATGCGCATTTTATATACATGTATCTTTTTAAAAAATATATATATAAAAAAAGAACATTATTACAACAATAGTTTTAAATTCACAAAATTAGGACTAGATTTTTCACAAATGTAAAATGCTGTTCACAATTTCACAAAAACAGGACACCGAGAGAAGAGTATGGACAAATCCCTGGGTTAACGAAGAATTCGGTTAGCGGACATTATTTTGGAATGGATTAAGTTCGTTAACCAATCATTCACTGTATAGCTTTATTCTTTTATTTTCTTTTTTTTCCACGGTTTTATGTGTATTATTCAAAAAAATTTGAAAATTTCTATAAAATTTTTTGTAAAAATTCGAAATATTAAATTGAATTTTCCAGTATAGGAAGAAAAAATTATGAAAAGTCTAATTTTTATGATAAAATATTTATCTGTATAAAAAATATTAAATTGCAGACTATGCATCTTTGTAACCAGAAGCAGAATTTTGTTTGTCAGTCTGCAACATACTGCAATTTATCTGCGACCCAACTGTGCTAGACTAGATTAAGCCTACTAAAACAATATCCCATAAAATAAGAAAAATTTGCTTTTATAAAGAAAACATGATAAAATTCTGAAACAAATATCATAAATCGAGAAACTTAGCGTATTAACTTTTTTTTTAAGCTGTTGGATTAAACTGCAGCGCCTGTTGTCGTGCTGGACAGTTTCTGTTACTGGGTCTTTGTACATAAATATTCATGAAATTTACAAAAAACAAACACATTTCTTTAAAAATGTCTATTTTAAAGAAAATCGTGGATAAAAACTAACAGCAATTATTATTCTTTATTATTATTATGAATATTATTTTAAGACTAAGTAGATTTTTTTCTAGGTGTATTTCAGTTTCCTTAAAAGCTGGTATTGATTATTTTAAACATGAAATGTTATTTGGGAACAAAAGCTTCATTTCGTTTTTCTTTCTTTTCCACAATTTCTTTTGAGGAATGGCTGAATACATGAAGCGTACATTTGAAAACTTTTCTTAAGGTTGACTGAGTTATTTTTCACTTTTAACTATTACACTTACTTTCTTTTATGTCTTTGATTTTATAAAACAATGATATATTATTTTAAGTTTTATCATAATATTCTAGTATTTGTATGAAATTTACATTAGCACTTAACTCAAATTTATACATATATAAAGATTTTTTTTGTTTTTCTTCTGTATTTTATTATTTAAGTTTACACACGTCATATAACTTGTTTCATTTACTTTTATTTATTTATTTATTTACTATATTTTTCATGTGTTATTCAAAAACAATTTGAAAATCTCCGCAAAGATATTTTTGAAAATTTGAAATTTTAGATTGAATCACTCCTGTATAGAAAGCAAAATAAATGAAAAGCCAAATTTTTAAATCAATAAAAACTTCAACGTACGTAAATAATAATAATAATTAAATGTAGACTACATCTGTGTGTAAATATTATTATTATTATTATTATTATTATTATTTTTGAAAAGTTATATTTTTATAAAGTGTAAATTTCAAACAAAATAAAGCACAAAAAGAAACCGACAAAGCAATTTTCTTTCTTTTTTTCCACAAAAGGTAAATGGATTTTTTCAATTCCGAAGTGTGTTTGGGCTTGCTTAAAAAGAAGCATTGATTATTTTACACATGTAATTAAAATGTTATTTAGAGAGAAAATCTTATTTTCATCTCCTCCTCTTTACAAAATGACGAAGAATTTTGTTTCTTTTCAAAGATTTTTTCTTTTTTTTTTTTGACTAAATGACAGAGTACGTGAAGCGTATTTAGCACTGGATTATTTTTCACTTTTAAGTATTACACTTATTTGCTTTTGTAAAATAAAGATATACTTTAATTTTTCATTCTATAACAATGTAATATAAGTCTAAGTTTTGTCAGAATATTTCAATGCTGGTATGAAATTGCATTTGCTTATAAGGTACCTATACCCAATATGGACACCCTAAGGAAAATGTATTTTTTTCACCCCCATGTACAAGTCATAGGACTCCAAAAATATGTAACCACTATCCTTGGACTATTGACTATCATTATTAAAATTAGCGACCTTGTAATTATTCTGGTTTAATTTAAATGATAAAAACAAAAAAATGTTTACACGTGTCCATATAAGGAACTACCTGTCCCTATTATGGACAGGTGTTTCCTTATTGACTTTCTATGCAGTGTGTATGGAAGAGCCACTTTTCCAAGGGATTTTGGAGGAGAGGGAATTAAAAAAAAATGTATCTTAAAATATTTCGAGGAGGAGGGGGGACAGTAAATATCTTCATAACATGCATTTTAGAAAGGGGGGGGGCATTCTCGGTTTTAACCCTTCGAAGACCCATGCAAAACCCCTTAGTTACTAGTAAATATTATGAAGTAATATTGTTGGTTTTGCTTAGCTTTATTGCATCTCTCTGCGAATTTACATCTGTTACTACTCAGTGCTCACAACATGGACAAACAGAAACTTTTTCACCATGGGCAGTAAGTCCCACATAATCCTCATGAATATATCTGCCGCATGTTTGAAAAAGCATCAATACTGCAAAAGGAGCAGTACCAGCTCTCTTTTGTTGAAGAAGTCATACCATTGGTACCTACGATTTCGCCAACAGGTATCCTACTGGGGGGGGGGGGGTTCTTTTTATTTTTCTGAAAGGTTTTTTTGGAGGAAGGTTTTGGGGGATTGTTCAAATAGCATCTTGTTGAACAAAGATTTTACCACTTTGATGCAGTAGCGTAGCTATGTTTTTTGGCGCCCGGGGCCAGCAAGAACTTTTGCGCCCCCACCCCAATATAGATATATAACAATTTCTCTCAATTTGGCACCCCTAGGCCTCTGCGCCCGGGGCGGACGCCCCCCCCCCCTTAGCTACGCCACTGCTTTGATGACTTTTCAAGTTATTGCTTGGCAACGTTTAATTTTCTTCTTTTTTACAGTTGTTGTCGATGGGATGGGGACATAAGCTGTCCATATTGGGAACCGGGCGTAGTTTTACTAAATCTTGTACCAAATGAATAAGGAAAATTATTTTAAGTAAAATATGAAATAGCAATCGAAAATATGTTTTATTAGCTTTCTAAAAAACTCCACTTTTCAACATTTAATGTAATTTTACCATATCTAATAAGAGTTTAAACTTACAAGTAATTAAGATCAGCACATCTCGAAATAACAAGTTTCCTCCTAAATGGCGAACAGCGCGCTTTTTTACACTTTCCAGACTTAATCAGCTTTTCAATTGCTTTTCTTCGCGAAAATGTTTAGCCATCTCTCGATCAAAATTATTACCTTTAAAAATATTAGGGGTGTCCATATTGAGAGCCCTGTCCATATAGGGTACAAATACCTTAATTCAAATACCTGCCCTATGTCTAATGTTTAAATCTATCCATATAAAATTTAAGAAAACGAATTTGGGTAATGATTTTATAAGTTCCTAATCTATGATTTAGAGTATATGAATCGAATTTATGAAACGAATAAATTCTCGGTTTTTTATATAACTTTAATCGATAGACTAGACAGACAGACTGAAATCTGGAACTTGGCGCGGAGGGAGGGCAGAACCCACTTTTACATGCATAAAAATGAACTTTTTTTTTTTTTTTTTTTTTTTTTTTTGTACTTTTTCTTTTGGTGTAACTTATTGTATAGATATACATTTTCCCAAGCATTATTCAAAATTTTTTTAAAAGAAATTAGTAAGAATTTGAAAACAAACTTGATATAAACTAGGATAGTTAAGTGTGTAATGCTTTGTATCTGTTACAAGCAGGGCCCGACTTAAGGTTGTTGGTCACCCATTTTCCGAATTCCCCTCCATAATGTTAAATCTATGGGCGTTTGATGCATTTTTATATTCAAAATATCTCCTCGGGAAATTAATATTTTAAATTTTTTTCAGTGTTCTCTTCTTTAAAAATGTCTCTTTTTTTTCCTTAATTTTCAAAACAACTATAGAAGCTGCGTTTAGTTTTATATGAAGTGCAGGCCCCGATTATGACAAATTGGGACCCTGGGCAAAGATAAATTAGGGGGGGGGGGGCTTTCGAATCGTTATTCAATTAGTCACTCAAATGTGTAATGCATAAACATATTTTCGCACTTTGGATATAAATGGAAGAAAATTCTTAGCTCTGTCAATTCCAAATTAAATACCTTAATTAATAAAAGTACACTTTTTTTTTTCCTTTGGTAAAAAACAAAACTCTTTTATATAACTTTAGCAATTGTTTATGTTACTTTAAGATGAATTTAATAATTTCAATACATGGAAGAGTTGGAATTGGAAAAAGAAAGTAAAAATTTTTTAATTTAATGTATGGAATTGGGGGCCCCTTAAGGTGGGTACACGACATTTCGGTCCCGCCACTTCGGTCCCGCCATTTCGGTCCCGCCGTTTCGGTCCCGAGACATTTCGGTCCCTGGCCATTTCGGTCCCGAGACATTTCGGTCCCGAGACAATTCGGTCCCAAGACATTTCGGTCCTGAGACATTTCGGTCTTGAGACAATTCGGTCCGTGGCCATTTCGGTTCCCAGCAGCTTTGGTCTCTTGCCATTTCGGTCCTTAGTCATTTCAGTCCCTTGTTATTTCTTTGCTCGCAATCTTATAAGTCGGATTCTAATTTCTGTGGGCCTGGCAAATGGTATAAGTGCAACATTATTCGGGCCTTTTTTTATTTTTTTTCAATTCTCCCCCCCCCCCCCCCCAAATTTTATAAAAAGCTAAATATAACAGTCCGATAAATTTAAACTTTTATAACTCGTGACAATGAAATCACAGCGAGCTGAAAATTTTGTTTGATTAAACAATATGATATAAATTTAGGGGATATTGCCTTTTGCTTTTAATAGTATTATTATTAATCAGAATAAATATTTAAAATTTTATTATTAATTATTAGTATCATTATTTTATACAAACTTCTATAAACTATATAAACTAAAAAGTGTTTTATATAAAATGCCATAAATATTTTTTGGCTGTTAACGTACATTTTTTAGAACCTTTAAATTAGCATTAATTAAATAATAAATAAACTGTGCTTATTTTTTTCCTTCCAATTAATTTGATAATAAATGTCTTTAATAATTCAATTGCACAGTTATAAGTTATAATATGTACAAATTTCCTCAAATCACCCATCTACATCTTCTCCTCTGATACTTCAGAAATGAGATATATTTATTAAAGAACATTTTTTTATTTTTCTTATTATTTTTATAATACTAAGTTGAATCTTATAAATTTGTTTTCATAAGTTACTTTCTATTATTAACATTGCGAAAACAATAATGATTTCGTAACTGGGCATGCTGTGAAAAAAATTTGTTTTTATGAATTTGCTTCCGCCATTAAAAAAAAAAAAAAAAAAAAAAGTATTTATTGATTGCATTTTTTAACAGTCTTCTCACGCCATGAAGACAACTTTTGTGAGTTAATTTTATTGAAACTGGGCCTATTTCATTTTAATGATTATTATTTTTTTATTTACATAAAATTTATATAATAATATTTTAAAACTTAATAATATAAATATTATATATAAAATATAATATATAATTTAATAAAATATATTAAAATGTAATATAATAATATGTTAAATAATTTTATTTTCAATTTTTAAGTGACAAAACTAAGCTTTTATTTATTTATTTATTTATTTATTATTACTTTTTCGCTCTTACTTTCCCAGGAAAAATAATAATAATCCTTATTTTAGTTTTAATTTTAATTATACTAATTGTTTTAAATTTCTATAGTTTTAAATATACAATAAATAAACAAGTAAAAGATAAATTTCAGTTTAGAACTACTAGGAAATATAATGATGAATTGAATATAAAATGGATTATATATTGAGTTTATTTTAAAATAAAATCCATTATGTAAATTAATCATGTTATTCATAATAAATATATTTAATAGAATATTAATTTGATTTTTATATTAAAATGACTAACTGTTTTGAGAATTAGGATTACCAGTTATCATTACCAATTATGATGAGGATTACCATACAAAATTTGTGTGAATTATAATATTTTGGATAAGAGTTATACGTGTGTGCGGTTTTCGGGCACTTATAATCGTTTTATACTAAAATTTTATGGCCTTCAGTTTAAAAACTCTGCAATGTTCCCTATAAAATTATCTCTTATTTAACAAAATTTCAGTTTGCAGGAGAAGGAACCGAAATGTCTTGGGACCGAAATGGCTAGGGACCGAAATGTCTTGGGACCGAAATGGCTAGGGACCGAAATGTCTTGAGACCGAAATGGCTAGGGACCGAAGTGTCTCGGGACCGAAACGGCGGGACCGAAATGGCAGGACCGAAATGGCGGGACCGAAACGTCCTGCTTCCCCTTAAGGTCTGGGGCCCATGGGCAAAGTCCCGATTTGCCCATGCAGTAATAAGGGCCTGATGAAACGTTAAAAAATCACTCCCTTTTTGTCAATTTTTAATACTTAAAATATAAAATGAAGCAAAGATTTTAGAACTATTTTAAGAACTAAGGAAAAAAAGGGTATTTAAGAAGGTAAAAAAGGATTTAAGAGGAAACACTGGAAAGAAATTAAAAATATTCATTTCGTGAGCAGGTATTTTAAATACAAAAACGCTTCAAATGCTGTAGATTTAACATTATGGAGGGAAATTCGGAAACAGAGTTTTTTAAGCTATGAATTAACCTATCTGGTGCCCCGGAAAAAGCAATATTTTTTTGGTGGGATGGGCCTTTTCTATCTATTAATGCTGTTTAGAATAAGTTGTAGATATTTTACTTTATCTTGTTCGAAAATCATTATTGGATGCTCAAAGCAAAAATTTTTTAAAGGAATGATTTCTTTTTCATTTTCCATCTTTTGAGCTTTTTTTATATTGAAAAATTTTTGGGGCAAATGTTCATTTAGGGAATATTTTTATATTTCTATTGTATGAGCATAATGTTTGTACATTTCCTCATTCTATAAATATTTAAAAAAAGACGAGGGGGGGGGGGATTTTAAACAAAAGATTTGAGTGATTTATTGCACAAAATCGCTATAAAATAACATTTATAATAGGCAAAATACTTCTAAAATGTATTAAATTGTTGTGCAAATATTATCATGCAGTTTCAAATATTTACGAAAAATGCTTGAAATTAGAAGGTATTATTTTCATGAATTCATAATTTCTTGATTGAAAGAAGAATTAAAGCACGAAAAGCATTACTATATAATTCCAAAATTGTACTCACTCCTGTGTGACGTGATTAATTATTTTTATCTTTTGTAAAAAAAAAAAAAAAAAAAAAGAAAGAAAAGAAAAAGAAAAAGGAAGTGTCATTTGTGATTTAAAAATTGCTTCTAAGTAATAAATTCTTGAAGTAATTCCATTACTTCAAGATGAAAAAGAATCGATATGACCTGCACCCTCACATACTCTCTGCGTTCCTTAATGTTACCATAATCTTTTTAACTTCCTATTACGGTCCACTAAGTGTTTACCTTATCTTAATTAAAGGCTGCATTTAATTTCTTAACGTATTTACTGACTCGCCTCTGGGACATCTTAAAAATAAAATAAATGCGATTATTTCGGAAAAGAAAAAAATGTGAATCAGTGGAAAAATTTATGTTAGTAAATTTTGAATGATTTTCTCTATATCCAGAATTATGTAATGCTTGTGGGTGTATAACATTTTATACAATAATAATAATAATGTGTTGACCTCTAACATTTTCAAAATGGTTTAGAGGACTTTGTAATTCGATTTTTTGAAATGCTGGTAAATGAGTTTTTAATTATTTATACTAATAATAATAAAAAAATGCTTACTGTGAATTGATTCAAGGACGTACGAAGAGAAAACTGCGCCCGGGGTAAAGCTGCAGTTTGGCGACCTCTCTTTCGCACGGCGCTGAATTGATTAAAAACATAAAATTTACGTTAATTTGTTATAAGATGTAGTTTGAACTATCTTCCCTCTCTTCATGAAATAGACTTGCGCTTCTTTCAAACTTATTAGCTCATTTAAAAAGATAGTTAAAAAAAATGTTTAATACATTAATATGTAAGCAACTGATTAATTTACACGGAAAAAATAATTTTCAAAACGTGAGAAATTATGTAATTCAAAATTTCTACTTATTCTCTTGTGACACGATTAATCATCCTTTTAGTTTGTAAAAAAATATTATTTGGGATTTGATGTTTAAAATTACTTTCAGATAATAAACTATTGACTTCGTATTTTTTAAAGAAAAAAAAAAACCTTGCTGTAATTATCTTAGGTATAACATTTAATTGCATTACTTCAAAATTAGGAAAGAATTACTATGTCCTGCTCCTCCTCTGCTCCCCGCGTTTCATAATGTTCGCATAATCTTTTTAACTTTCTACCACGGTCTAATAAATGTATATCTTATTTTAATTAAAGGGTGCGTTTAATTTTTAATGTATTTACTAACCTGCCTTTGGGACATCTTAAAATAAATGGCTATTCTTTCGACAAAAAAAAAAAAAAAAAAAAAAGAGTTAAGGGAAAAAGACGTTATGTAGTAGATTCTGTACAGTTCGTTTTGTATCGAGAATGATGTATTGCTTGTGGCTATATTAACTAACATCTTATGTATATGTCTATGGAAAAAATATAGTTGACCTCTAACATTTTCAAAATAATTTAGAGGGAGGACGTTTGTAACGGTATTTCTGGAAATGCCTAGAAAATGAGCTTTTGATTAAATACTGTGTGGGAATGATGTAATGGAAAGTTTAAACTGATATTTAAAAAAATATTGAGCCTTAATTAAAAACACAAAATTTAGGTTAATTTGTAACAAGATTCAGCCTTAACTTTTTTTTTTCTACCACAAAATAGAGTTATCCTACTTTAAAAAAGTATCAAAAGTTCCGATAAAATAAACACCATCGTATAGGCAACGGGTGAATTTTTTTATTGGTTAAGAAATCTTTATCAGTCTATTCTATACACTTGGAAAAAACTATTATTTAAAATTTGAAAACATTATATAACTCAAAAATTGTACTTATACTCCTGTGATTTGACTGACTATCTTTATCATTTAAAAAATACACATAATTTGTATGATTTAAGGTTTCAAATTACTTTTTTGGTAATAATATACAGACGTCGTCTTTTTCGGGGGAAAAAAAGAAAATAATAAAACTTACTCTATTATCTGTAATTCCAATTGTTCAAAATTAAGAAGAATGATAAAACTTCATCCTCACATATTAGTACATTCCTTAATATTACCATAAATCTTTTTTAGTTGGTATTACAGTCTAATAAATGTATATTTTACCTTAATTAAAGGTTGCGTTTAATTTCTTAACATATTTACTGCCTCGCCTCTGGGACATCTTAAAATGTATGGCAATTCTTTTGGGAAAGAAATTAAAGATTCAGTAGAAAGAGTGCGTGTTAATAAAGTGTAAGTTTATTTTTAACGACTCTTTTTCTATGCCGAATGGTGTAATGCTTGTGGGTATATTAACTAATATTATATGCAATAATAATTTAAAAAAGTATTGATACGTAAAATTTTCAAAATAATTTGCTTGATTAGTTTGTAACTCCATTTCTTGAAATAGCTGGGAAATGAGTTTTTAAATAAATAAATAAATAAAACTCTGTTGTGTAGGAATAATGAAATTGTGGGATTGAAATAAAGACAAATTTACTCTGATATTTGAAAAAGTGTTGTAAATTGGTTAAAAACATAAAAATTGCGTTAATTTGTAATAAGATGTAGTTTTATTTTATTTTATTTTCTCTCTATCTTTCTCTCCACAAAATAGATTTGCGCAACTTTCGAACTTAATGACTCATTTAAAAAGAGATTTAAAAAAAGGTCTGGAAACAGTGACAACTAATGAATTTCTTTCACAGTAATTCGCCCAGAAAAACTACATTTAAAATGCGAGAAACATTATATAATTCGAAAATTGTAATTGCTAAATTGAGACTTAATTTGATTGCTTTATTTTTCTCTTTTGTATTAAAAAAAAAAAAAAAAATTACTATTTGGGATTTGATGTTTCAAATTACTTAAATTACTACAAGAAAAGATAATAAAATATTGAAGTGGTATTTTTTTTTTTTTTTTTTTTATAGAAGAAAGAGAAAACTTGCTATAATTATCTTCGCTATAAGTTTTAATTCCATTACTTCAAAATTAGGAAGAATTGATATAACTTACACCCTCTCGTACTAGTACATTCCCTAATGTTACTATAATCTTTTTAGTTGGTATTACAATGTAATAAGTGTGTATCTTACCTTAATTAAAGGTTGCGTTTTATTTCTTAACGTATTTACTGCCTCGCCTCTGAGACGTCTTAAAATAAATGACGATTTTTTTGGAAAGAAATTAAAGACTCGGTAGAAAAAATTCGTTATGTAAATTGATTTTGAACGACTTATTTCTATCCAGAATGATGTAATGCTTTTGGGTACATTAAATAACATTACATATGGGCCGTTTTCAAATTTCGCTTAAATATGCTGTCCTAGAGTAAAAAGAAGAAAATTAAAACATAGATTAATATTTAAAGTTTGATTTCAGCTATGCATTAGCATTAGCTAAAGGAGATTATATTGAACATTTCTAACATTCTAACATTTTATGTTTTAACTTTTTTTTTTTTTTTTAATTTGAACCAACTTTTTTAAATAAAAAGGTTTAATTATTTTAAATATGAACTGTTAGTGTTCTGTATTAATGAAAAAAAATTATTACAAAAGATATTTTCTTTAAGAAATTAACAGAAATCCTCTGTCCCTCACTTTTTGCCAAGTTCGTTATTTTGTTGTTATTTTAGTCAAAATAGATTTCGAATTCTGCCTAAAGCTAGCAGCAAATATTCGGCGATATAGTTAAACTATTCACGCAATTACTACTTTCCATTTTTTACGTTTCAATTGTGATGCACTATAATAGTGGCATAAATAAACTTTTATCAAAGTTTGTATTTTTTTTTTTCACTGTCAAGTCTGTTACCGTAAATTTTAATATTAAAATAATGATTTTTGTACTTTTGTAATTAAATATTGTTTACTAAATCGTTTCAGAAGGTATGTGTATTATTATCTATGTTAGACATTATACAAGCTAGTTCATTTTTAATAGTTTTATTTGAAATGTCAAGTACGTTACTTCTCATGTCCGAAATGTAATGTCATGAATGTAAGCGAATGGTGAAAATGGCCCCTATAATAATAATTTTAAAAAATGTGTTGATCTGATTTTCAAAATAATTTACAGAGATTAGTTTGTAACTTCGTTTCTTGGAATAGCTGGCAAATGAGTTTTTAATTGAATACAAAACTTTGTTGTGTAGGAATAATGAAATTGTGGGAATGATATAAAAACAAATTTACGCTGATATTAAAAGAATTTGTTGTAAATTGAAAAAATTATAAAATTTGCTTTAAATTGTAATAAGATGTAGTTTTATTTTTTTTCTCTCTCCTCATTGCGCTAATTTCAAATTTCATAGCTCACTCAAAAAGAGATTTAAAGAAAAGGGTCTAGGAAACACTGTGGTCATGTGTGAGCAATTCATGAATTTAAATCATTATTTAAAACTCGAGAAACCTATAATTCAAAGATTTTACTTACTCTCTTGCGACTTTATTGCTTTATCTTTCTCTTTTGAAAATATATGTATATATATATAAATATAATTTGCAATTTGATATTTAAAATCACTTTAAGATAATAAACTATTGACGTGGTATTTTTTAAAGAAGAAAAGGGAAATTTGCTGTAATTATATTCGAATTATTAATATTTAATTCCATTACTTCAAAATTAGGAAGAATTGATATGACCTGTACTCTTACATACTCCTTGCATCATCTAATGTTAGCATAATCTTTTTAACTTGCAATTACGGTCCAATAAGTGTATATCATATCTTAATTAATTCTGCGTTTAATTTTTTAACTGACTTGCCTTTGGGACATCTTAAAATGAATGATAGTTCTTTCGAAAAGAAAAAAAAAATGATGACTCAGTGGTAAAAGCCTTTATGTACGTAGATTTTGTACGATTCTTTATGTATTGAGAATGATGTAATGCTTGTAGGTACATTAAATGACATCTTATGTATATATATATATATATGAAAAAAGAAATAGTAAATTTCTAACACCTCTGTATAATAAAATATAGTGTAACAATTCCGGGAAAAACCCATCGATCTTACCAGTCTCCAATAAGATAGAGCTACGTTAGGCTTAATTTCGAGATGTGCAATAGAAACTTTTCTGCCTGAATAAAAACCTTTTTCTACCTTAAATCCGTTGTGTTTAACATATTTTTCTATAAAACATTCAAAACTAAGAAAATTTCAATGATTTGCGCAGTTAAAAAACCATTTCAGAAGTTGAGTTGTAAACAACCGTAGCGTATAGCGAGTCATTCTCTTTTGTAAGTCATTCATTGAAAAAAAAAATAAACCATGAAACTAGATGTCACCTGAAGCTGTTTTACTTCTGCTTATCATGTGAAATCAGCCTAAACTCCAATAGACACGAAAAAAACTTTAAGAATGCCTTCCCTTAGTTCAATAAACAGTCCTTTTTCGGAGGGAGTTCTTCCGTAAATTCGTTTCTGCTGAAATACGACGTAAAGATAGCGCAGAGAAATTTTATTAATTACGTAGTTTTGTTGAATATTTGTTAATTTTTTTGTTTTATATATATATATATATATATATTTTGGGTTATGATATATTAGCCAAAAAGCCTAGTTTATCCAGAAGTATGAATGCTAATAATATGTTTATTAGAACATAAACTATTCAAACTTTGACCATCTAAAAGCTTCCATATATTCAATTATTTTATCTTTTTTTTTTTCCAAACATTTAATAAAAGACACAATTTTTACCCATCTTCCTAGACTGGATATTTACACTAGTTTTCAAAATAATTTACAGGGTTCAGCAAATTTGTTTGTAACTTGTAACGCACCTTGAAATGGCTAGAAAATGATTTTTTAATTAAATACAAAACTCTATGTGGGAATGTTGTAATGATAAATTTATAACGTTATTAAAAAAGTATTTATTGAGAATTGATTGAAAACATAAAATTTACATTGATTTATAATCAGTTTTAGCTTTAACTAATTTTTCTTCCTTCACAAATTAGACTTGCCTTACTTTAAAAACCAACGGTTGTGATGAATTAAACGATGTGTAGGCAACTGGTGAATTAATTTCCTTATCACTTAATTCAATTTTAAATGCTGTTATTCAAAACTTTAAGAACATTATGTAATTCAAAAATTTTAATTATTCTGTTGGCACTTGATTGATTATCTTTATCTTTTGTTTTTTGAGATTTAAAATAATTTTTTGGTAATAATCTATTGACATTTCATTTAAAAAATTAAAAATAACACATTTACTCTAATTCTAATTATCTTTTATTCCATTATTTCAAAAGTAAGAAGAATGATATGACCTGCACCCTCACATACTCTCTGCGTTCCCTAATGTTACCATAATCGTTTTAACTTCCTATTACAGTCCAATAAGTGTTCATCTTATCTTAATTAAAGGCTGCATTTAATTTCTTAACGTATTTACTGACTCGCCTCTGGGATATCTTAAAAATAAAATAAATGGCGATTATTTCGGAAAAGAAAAAAAAAAAATGACCAGTGGGAAAAGTCGTTATGTCAGTCGATTTGAAAAATATTTATTGGGCATCTATTTAAAACATAAAATTTAGGTTAATTTGTAATAAGATTTAGCTTTAACTTCTTTCTTTTCTTCTACAAAATCCGCTTGTCCTACTTCAAAGTATCAAAAGTTCTGATTAAATAAACATGGTGTCAAAAGCAACAACGTGTAAGCAACGAGTGAAATTCTTTATCAGTTAATTCATTTAGAAAAACTATTACTATTATTTAAAACTTGAAAAACATTATCTAATTCAAAAATTGGACTTATTCCCCTTTGACTTGACTGACTATCTTTATCATTTGACAAATATATACTTACTTGTATGATTTAAGATTTCAAACTATTTTTGGGTAATAATCTATATACGTTGTCTTTTTTTTTTTTTTTTTTCTTTTTTTTAAGAAAATAATAAGAATTACTTTAATTACCTTTAATTCCATTAGTTCAAAATTAAGATGAATGATATGACCTTTACCATTACATACTATAGTACATTCAATAATGTTACCATAATCTTTTTAACTTCCTATTACGGTTCAATAAGTGCATATCTTAATTAAAGGATGCGTTTAATTTCTGAACGCATTTACTGACTCGCCTCTGGGACATCTTAAAAATAAAATAAATGGCGGTTATTTCGGAAAAGAAAAAAAAACGACACAGTGAGAAAAGTCGTTATGTTAGTAGATTTTGAATGATTTCTCTGTGTTGAGAGTTATGTATTGTTTGTGGGTGTATTTAATAACATCTTATGCCTATGTGTATATATATATATAAAAAAAGACACAGTGAGAAAAGTCGTTATGTTAGTAGATTTTGAACGATTTCTCTGTGTTGAGAATTAGGTATTGCTTGTGGGTGTATTTAATAACATCTTATGACTATATTTAAAAAAAATGACACAGTGAGAAAAGTTGTTATGTTAGTAGATTTTAAAAGATTTCTCTGTGTTGAGAATTATGTATTGCTTGTGGTGTATTTAATAACATCTTATGCCTATGTTTAAAAAAAAGAAAAATTACACAGTGAGAAAAGTCGTTATGTTAGTAGATTTCGAACGATTTCTCTGTGTTGAGAATTATGTATTGCTTGTGGGTGTTTTTAATAACATGACTATATTTTTAAAAAAATGACACAGTGAGAAAAGTCGTTATGTTAGTAGAATTTGAACAATTTCTCTGTGTTGTGAATTATGTATTGCTTGTGGGTGTATTTAATAACATCTTATGCCTATATTTAAAAAAAATGACACAGTGAGAAAAGTCGTTATGTTAGTAGATTTTGAACGATTTCTCTGTGTTGAGAATTATGTATTGCTTGTGGGTGTATTTAATAACATCTTATGCCTATATTTAAAAAAAAAAAAAAAAAAAAATGACACAGTGACAAAAGTCGTTATGTTAGTAGATTTTGAACGATTTCTCTTCTTCTCTTTTTCTTTGAGAATTATGTATTGCTTGTGGGTGTATTTAATAACATCTTATGCTCATATTAAAAAAAAAAAAATGACACAGTGAGAAAAGTCGTTATGTTAGTAGATTTTGAACGATTTCTCTGTTTTGAGAATTATGTATTGCTTGTGGGTGTATTTAATAACATCTTATGCTATATTTAAAAAAAAATAAAAAAAATAAAAAATAAAAAAGTTGATTTCTAACAATTTCAGAATATTTTGGATGTATTAATTTGTAACATATCTTTAAAGGGCTAGAAAATAATTTTTAATTAAATATTAAGCTCTGTGTGGGAATGTTGTAATGATAAATCTATAACAATATTAAAAAGTATTTGTTTAGAATTCAATTGATTAAAAACATAAAATTTACTTTAATTTATAACCAGATTTAGCTGTAACTAATATTTTTTTTTTCTTCACAAAATAGACTAGCCTTACTTTAAAAATCAACGGTTACGATAAAATAAACAAGGTGTCGAAAACAACCATATATAAACAACTGATGAATTTCCTTATCAGTTAATTCAACTTGAAATGCTATTACTTAAAACTTTAAAAAACATTATGTAATTCGAAATTCATACATATTCTCTATGACGTGATTGATTATTATCTTTATCATTTAAAAAAATATATTACTTGTGATGTAAGATTTAAAATGATTTTTTGGCAATAGTATGTTTATGCCGTATTGGAAAAGAAAAAAAAAATACTTTAACTATCTTTAATTCTATTACTTCAAAATTAAGAAAAATGATATGACCTGCACCCTCGCATATTAATGTTACCATAATCTTTTTAACTTCCTATTACGGTCCAATAAGTATATATCTTATCTTAACTAATTCTGCGTTTAATTTATTAACGCATTTACTGACTCCCTTCTGGGACATCTTAAAAATAAAATAAAAGGCGATTATTTAGGAAAAGAAAAAAAAATGACACAGTGGAAAATATCATTATGTAAGAAGATTTTGAATGACTCTTTCTGTATTGAGACTGATATAATGCTTGTGGCTATAATAAATTAGGAGGAAGGGCATTATAGAGTTCCCGAGAGAAAAGAATTTACTCCACTTTTTAATCATTGAAAACACAGAATCTCAAATCGTCCAGAAGGGGACATCTCATTGGTAGTGAGGAATGTCCCCCCCCCCCGGGCCACCCCTTGTATTCAACACCGAGTTAATTTTTATTTGTGACCTTGAAGCGATACTTCACATCACTTACAATTGATGCTATTGAAATTTATAATTCGAATATTCTTTTATGAACACTCTGATTAATAAAATATACAATTAATATACAGTAGAGCGCCGATTATCCGGACGCCGATTCACCAGATTATCCAATTAATCGGATTGATTTAGAGCCATACGTTTATATATATGCATATTTAACCGTCTCCAAAAATTTTTAAATGAAATTTTTATTGGATATCACTAAATTGTTAAATAATCATTTCTATATCCTGAAATAATAAAATCGAAATAAACAAATGCAAAGACAGCAATACACAAACTCAACTTTTTCCAGAATTTTACAGGTATCACTTCTAACATGCGAGAGTATCACTGAGAAAAAAAATGAATGTTCTCTATGAAGCAGAAAAATATCAGGAATTTATTTTTCCTATCACAATGATTTTTTCTAAATGTATGTATTGTACAGTATATGTATATATGCATACTTTTATGTATAACTTTGAGCCATTTTTCTATAACATAGAATAAATTTTTAAAACAGTTTCTAGCCCTAAGCCTGGAAAAAGCGCGAGGAGAAGTTATCTAAGAAAGCATTGCCATAGGTGTTTTAAAAAGTTTCCCAATTAACCGGTTCGGCCTTGGTGCCGACCCTTCGCATGGTTGCAAAACCGTCAATCTTAGGACTGATTTCAGTCTTGGAGAGAATTTTGACTGATTGTAAATTCTGCTTTATACTCTTAAATATTAACAATTTTATGATCAAGAAGTTTTAATTGCTTTCTTTTATTGTAAGGGATCAATTTTTAGCCATAATGTCAGACATAGAAAACTTCTCATTTCATTTCGGTTTTTCCTGATACTAAAAAAAGTTTTCAGTCTTGGCTTGGATGGACAACCAGAAAAGTCCGGATAATCAGCGCTCTGCTGTATATACATGCTTACGCCCAGAAAGCAGAATATGCTTAAAAGTGCGACGTCGCAGAACAACGAGCTTCTGTGCAGAACATTTCAAATAAACAGTTAAGATATTCACCATTCAACCGAAGGAAAAATCGAGAAATTCACGGAGGTTTCAAATTTTCCCAAAAATTAAGGCAATTAATTCCGAAAATAATAATAACAATAATAATAATAAACCGAAAATTCGGCGAATTTCGGCAAATGGTCGCCGAAAAAAATCAATTTAATCTATCGTGCGAAAAAAAATCTATAATTTCGTCAGGGGATCAAGAAAAAAAAAATAAAACCAAAATTCTGTCACCGGATCGCAAAGAAACGCAAATTTTATCAAAAGATCGCGAAAAATGGTGAATTTCGTTAAAGGGTCGCAAAACAAAACAAAAAATAAAATAAAATAAAATAAAAACAAAAAAACGCAAATTTCTTTAAAAGATAATGAAAAAAACGGCAAATTTAGTTAAGGGATCGTGAAAAAGCGGCAGATTCCGTTATAGGATAGCGATTAAATGACAAATTTCGCCAAAATATTGCCAAAGAACAGAAAAATTCATCCAAAGATCACGGAAAAAAAACCTCAATTTTGTCAAAAAATCGCGAAAAAAACCTTAAATTTTATCAAAATTTCGCGCGAAAGCCGCAAATTTTCGCAAAAGATCGCGTTAAAAACGCAAATTTTGTTATAGAGGTAAAAAAAATCCCAAACAAATAAACATAAATAATGCCGGGAGTAGATCCCCTCCCCTCCCCTCTGTTGTACTTTTTTTAAAAATTCAGAATTGCTTTTGGAAATTTGTTGCTCAATAGCCAAGAAAAAAAAATTTTTAAAATTCTTTATTCATTCATTTAAAAACTTTGCAAAAATTATCAGTTGGTCATGAGAACAACTGATGCAATTCCTGCAGAACATTTTTGATCAGCTAAATTTCATTGCAGAACATTGCAAATTAGTCTGCTTTGCGGGTTTATGCATGAAAAAAGAAAGAGAAAATACGTTAGAGAAGTTTTTTGCCTGCTAAATAAAATGATTTTGGTTATATTAAACAATGTATAACATTAAATATCTAAAATTTATGTCTCCACTATGCTTGAAATATATGTTCTAGTGCAAACTTGAATATGCTAATGTAAAATAACTCGAAGAAGAAAAATATCAGGCGATATCATATTGGACACTTAGGTACTTAGTTAAAATCTGGCATAATTTTCATATTTATTTTGTGTCTTTAAAAAATTTCATTAAAGTACTAAATACGAAAAGCAATTTTACTGGAAGCGCTGAAGAGAAATTTGTATGCTAAACATTGCATTTTTAAAGATTAATGTGATGAAAGTGAAAATAACTATGAAATTACCTCGTTTCAAAATACCCATTTTGGAAAATTACCGCATTTTTTATGCATGAGCATTAAAATTAAAATGCAGATGTTTTTTTTCTCTTTGGGTTGGAGTAAACTTCCTTGTGTGATTTAATGTGGCCAATTTTCTAAAAGTGTGTCTTTAAAAGTGAGTGAAGAGATTTTACTTAAAAGCGAATAAATGCACTGTTTAAAAAAAGAGAGGACATTAAATACAAAATAGCTGAATAATAGATCATAATATTTGTCTCAGTGTTTGAAATATATGCTCTTTTTTAGGTTCGTACACAGAAAGAACTGTTTTGTTGAAACAACTAAATTTTGATTACTATTGCTCCTACAAAATATTGTAGTTGAAATGACCAAATTGTGGTTGGAATAACCAAATAATTTTGCTAATTCTACAAAATTTTGTTTATAAATTGGTCATTTCAAGAAAAAAAAAATTTATGCGGCCAATACCCGTAAGACATGGTGACGTCACTGCAACGTCGTTGTGAAGTCACATTGTGACTTTGTGACCAGCGATTGTCGATGTGACGTCACGTGACGTCGATTTGAAGTCACAGTGACTAAAATGTGAAGTTGTTATGGCCGTTTTAGAGCTTTTTTGTGACGTCACATTGTGACCACTTTGTGACGTCACAATGTGACCAATTTGTGAAAAGTGTGTCATTTGTAACTTCTTTGACATTAACATTGTGACGAACTGTGAAATTTTTTTAGAAAGTCACATCTTAGTCACAATGTGACGTCACTGAGTGGTGGCATTTTCGTCACAGATGTGATGTGACCAAAGTGACTCACAGTGACGTCATTGTGACGTCACTGTGACCATGCATGCTATGATAGTAGTAATCAAAATTTAGTTGTTTCAACAAAACAGTTCTTTCCGTGTAATTATGTAAATACGTAGCACCTATAGTCGTCATTGAATCCGTCCGTTTGTCTGTCTGTCAGTCCGCACGTAACAGAGCAAAAAAAATTACCATAAAGAATAGCTTGAAATTTAAATTTTATAATTGTTGCACAATTTTGTTGAGTCATTTCAAATTTGATAAAAATCGGATGCGTAGTTTAATTACAGGGACAATCAAAATTATTCAGTTGCATTACACCCATTGGGAAAAAATAGTTTCGAGAGTATTTTAGTGATTTATAAATTATGTAATAAAATATACACTCTGTACCATTTGTGGTGCAAAGAATGTTTGTTATTAATTTAAAAGTCCTCGCAAAAATATTCCATTACATAATCGTAAAGGGGAAAACATTGTTTGGGGTGCGTTTTAATTATATTAAACTACAGTAAAACCTCCATAACGGACATTCCCGAATAGCGGACACCTCTATTTAACGGACAGTTTGCCAATCCCCAGTCCCAAAATCTACATTTTTGTATGTTTAACTTCTGAATAACGGACATTCCGAATAGCGGACACTATTTTCGGCGATAAAGGATGAAAAAAAAATTATCCAGAAAAAAAAAAAAAAAAAAAAAAAAAAACGAAAAAAGAGTAAAAAGACCTCTAAATTTATCAGAGCAATGTGCGACAAATATTGTGATCACAGATAAATGTAGAGGGCAAGCTAGAGAAAATCTCTTCCATCCCTACATTTAGTGTGAATTCAAGGTTGCTCGGGAGGGCTATCTCCTTCAGCATTACAAAGTCCCCCCGGAAGATTTTAAGATTTTATGCTTTTAATAGATAAAAAGTGCAATCTCTCCTCCCTGCCCGGAATTCTATAGAGTCCAATAACGTCACATTGAAAAACAAATTATATGTAATTGCAAGCAAAAGTAAACTTTTTTAGTAGATTTTTTCTTAAGAATGTAATAAACAGTAGATTAAGGTGTGCACAATTTTATTTCAGTTATATTGCTTAAAAAATTATTTTAATTTCTGATTAATCATATAATATAAGTTTTAGGAATATAAAAGTCAATTAATAAAACATTAAGCATTTCTTAGCGATTTTTGAACCGTTGAGGTTCTCCCGCAATAGCGTACACCACCGAATAGCGGACAGTTTCTGCGTTCCCGATGTGTCCGTTATTTAGAGGTTTTGCTGTATTTCATATTTTAGGAAATGGATATATGTTGTTAAGGTTTACTGTAAGTTACTTTTTGTATAGTAGAACATAGATTGTATTTACAGGGAGACACAAAAGATTTCGGCTACTATACTGTATCTGAACTACTGTATACTATTACACCAATATCTGAATATTTTTAAAATCTCGATTTGTTACGAAGGCTCTTCATTTGCTACACCTGACGTGGAATTGCCGTGAAACTTGCAAACTGCCGTATACAGTGAAACTTCCATTTAATGAAGTTTCAGTGTTACACCTAAGCATACGTGTTCCAATTCAAACTGCTTATTTTCAGATTAATTTTTAAATTAACTTCTACTCTCAAATGCATCAAACAGGTAAATTATTTTATCCAGAAACTACATGATGTGCCTCTTATCCTAAACTAAAGGGAAACAGAGGGAGAGGGGGCATGTTCCCCGGCGCCAAATGAAAAATTTATTTGTCAATTTTTCTCACGTCTATGTTTGGCACGGTATTTTTAAATTCCTTCTGTCTGGGGCATGCCAAAGCAAAAGCGTTGAAGAATCTAAAGACATGGTAAAGAAGAGAAATTATTACTCCAGGCATCCTGTATAAAGCGGATTTTTTTTACGATTCCGTTTTCAAGATTTTAAAGAATGAATATTTGACAAAGCAGATTATGTAATTGAGTTTTACATACATTATGACTAAATATTTAAAATTTTAAAATAAGTCTATTATTAAAAAATTAGTAAAATTCTCGTTGTAAATAGGGGAGGGGCAAAATCCATGTTTGGCCCAGGGTGCAAAAAAGGCTAGTTTCGGCCCTGATGTGCCATGCTTGTCGATTTTTTGATAAATGCATAAAATATTGCAAAAAATGCTGTCAAAGTTGATATTTTGAACTGAAATTTCACTGTAAAGAAAAAAACCTGTAAAGTTACTAAACTTTTTCTGGAAAACTGTGATTCCTAGAACTTTTTATGTAGCGGTAATAGCAAAAAAATTTAATTCATATAACCTATTCTGATATATACATTTTTTACTGGCACACACCATTAAATATCAAATTTTAACTGAAAATTTTAAAATTCATTTTTTTTCTATTTTTTCCCCGATGCATAGATTTTAAATAATTTTTTTCCGTAAAAATAGAAAAAATCCCACAGTAAATAATTAATTAAACAATTTTTTAACCTTATAAAATCTTGTATAATTCAATATTTTAAAATATCAAATATGAAAAGCAATTTTACTACAATCACCAGAGAAAAATTTTTAAGCTAAACCTTCAGCTTTTAAAGATTAATGCGATGAAAATGAATATAATCATGAAATTAACTCGTTCCAAAATGCCCGTTTTGGGAAATTAACACATTTTTTATGCACGCACATTAAAATTAAAAGCATACATTTTTTCCTGCGTTCATATTTTTATGGTTTTAAAGTAGCAATTTCTGGAAAGCGTGTGAAATAGCTTTTACTTTAAGGTGAGTTAATCATGAAGTTTATGATTATGATTGTAGAAATTAAAGCAGGCAATTCAAATAAATTTTTACAGATAAAGATGGAGACGGTGTTTTTAACAGGATGGATGTAATCAATTCAGCCAGATATTTTTCTTAACTTTTGAACCAATGCTTTCATAATTTCAAAATTCTCATAAAAAACTAGTTGGATTTGCCAATCCAAAACTTTCTTCTATCGCATACGTACATTTTAATATTTTAAAAAATTGTTAAACATGTTAATGCTTTAATAATTTTATTCAATATTATACTAACTTTGATTTTCACCTTAAATTTCTGCTTTAGTCAGTTAATCGGAGTAAAGACGAGTTTCCGTCTCTGCACGAGCCGATGGACAATAGAACGATAGGCAGATTCAGGGAGGACTTACTTACCATACCCAAAAATAATCATAAACAAAA
This sequence comes from Maratus speculifer, assembly GCA_964019185.1. Lineage (NCBI taxonomy): Eukaryota > Metazoa > Arthropoda > Arachnida > Araneae > Salticidae > Maratus > Maratus speculifer. Next base: position 71,726,179 of record OZ025303.1, read on the forward strand.
ATTTTAGTTCAGTTCTATGCATAACTTCACAGATTTTTGTGGTAAGATAATTAAAATGGTACAGATATCGCTATTACAGCGCCTCCTTCCGGTGGATTTTTTCAAATTCAGGGATGACCAATTAGCCATAGCTATACACTTACACAAAAAATTTTGTTCAATTCGATGCATAACTTCATACACTTTTAGTCGGTACAACATTGAAAATGATGCAAAAATCGCTAATGCAGCGCCCCCTTCCGGCGGAATATTTCAAAAGTGAAGGAGGACCTCCTTGCATCAGCCAAAAACATTCACATTTTTTTTTTTTTTTTTCAATTCTATGCATATCTTCATACATTTTTTGATGTAGAATGGCGATATACGGACACACGCAGACAGACACAAGGACAGTCAGACATTTTGTAAAAACATGTTTTTTGGAATCTCTGACCCCTTAAACGCGTAAATCCGTCGAACACCGGAAATCGAAAAAATTACGATTTCAATACTTTCTTCTATTGAAGATAGAAGAAAGTAATAAATTAAATTAAAATGTGAAAATTGCTTATAAATGTAATAACGAATGGAACATTGAGCATTCGTGTTTCTTTTTCGTTAGGTACTGAAATTTTGATTGGTTTGCTTATGAAATATGATGGATACTTCAACTATCATACTTGTAAGGAAATTTTAGCTACCGAAATAAACAAAACTGAGTTCAATTTTACTTGATTTTAATCTGAATCTTATCAGTTTTATTATGAATTGGAATAAAACTACCAACTTGATATCAGGCACATTGCATGCCAATGCTTATTAATCGAAGAAATCGCCAAAGATTTCGCTACTTACATTATCCTTTCTTATTCTAACAATTTCAGTGATTTAACTACTTAGTTTCATTATATGTCTGTAAAATGTACATTCTATTTTCATTATTATTATTCTGATGAAGTTTTAATTTCACATTGCGGAATATTAGCCGGAAACAAACAATGATATATATTTATATTTTTAAAATTTTCAAACAGGCTAATTTTTCGTAATCAGGCTGCACGCCATATAGACAGATTTAAAAAGTATTAATGCTTGAAACCTATTTATTTTAAAAGCAATAAAATATCATTGAATTTAAATGCAGTTTTCAAATAAGTTGCATTTGAAAATACATTTTTCCCCCTGTTCGATGATATAAAAACTAAATATGTGCGATGCGCAGAGAAAAAAAAATTTGCAAAAGCGAAATCTTTTGATCAAATGTTGTCCCAGTTAAAATGACGCCAGTATTATTTATGGAAATGTCTTTACTTTATAATATAGTCTATCAAACTGTATAACCCCATTTCTTTAAAGTTGATAAGATTTCAATTTGTAGTATATGCATTAATTGAGTTAGATATGCTAAATTTTGTTTTCTGACAAATGGGAACTCGTTAACATTCCTGTGAAATTGTGAAAAGGCTTCGAATTAAAGTTATGCTAAAGGAATTTATTTTATAGGATCGTTATTAGTTGGAAAACTTTAAAACTAGTTTAAAGATTTAATTTTAATCAGAATCACATTAGCTTTGGATATAGGAATAATTTATAAGGGAAAAGCTTAAAGCTCTATTCATTTATTTTTATCGATCGAAAATGCAATTTTGAATGAACTTCCTGGCAGATTTGAAAAATTATTTTTATGATCGCATTCATATATAAGTATTTTTATCGTATTGTAAGTATATTATATTTTTAAATAATAGTCATAATAATGTAACATTAATATTGTTTTATGTTATAATTATCATTTTATTTATATCCTTACATGAATATGTCGTGCATACTAATACAATCTTACATTCCTAAATTTATAATATAAACTTAAAATTACATTTTTTAAGGGTGTATTTCGATCCAAACTGCTTATTTTCCGACTTATTTTTAAATTCATTTATGCTCCCATATGCATCAAACTGGCAAATTATCTTATTTAGAAAGTACACAAGGTGCCGTGATTGTCGATTCTTTGATAAATGCAGAAAATATTGCAAAAAAAGCAACAAAAAACGGCATTTGGCACCGATTTTTCCGAAATGGGAGATCTGTGAACGAAAAAAAAGGTCATACGGAGAAGAAAAATGATTATAAATCAAATTCTAATGAATGGAGCTTAAAATGACCACATGACACCTTATATATCTCTTCAAAAATCACCTCAGCAAGTTTCATGTTTCTACTTTTAAAAATGAGTCTGAAATTGTATCAGAAAATTTTGAGCTGTTGAAGGTGGAAAAGCGTTTTTTCGAATACAACCTTTAATATACACACTTATTACTTCCATGCTTCAATTTTCAATGATGCATAAAGGTATATCAAACATATTGTCATCAAATCAAAACTAAACAGTTCATGAAAAAAATTCAATAATCTCCATACAACTAAAGTAATCTCTTAAACACTGGTTTAATTCCATGAAATGAGCACAATGGCAGCATTTTCATTGTATTATTGATACAACTTTTTTCGAAAGTTCAAATGATCGTTTTTTGTAGTAATTTTAAGTCGAAAATATGATATTAGGTTTTTATGAGCAAGCAAGTCATAACAGAATGAGCAGGACCCAATAGATTTGGCAGCGCGCCCAAACAGGAGAGATCAATAATTTCGGAGAGTGTATTTTATTACTGTTATCTATGTACCAAAAAGTGCTAAGTTCGCTAAATTTTTCATCAGTATTTTTAAACATCGGTTTATATACGGACCCGGTAATGTACTGTAGATATGCTAAATTCTGTTTTTTTAATAAAATTTAACACTTATTTGCATACACGTCAATTATTATTAAAATACTCGAAATAAATCCTACAAATTATGCATATGTTCCACATTCTGTGTCGCCCTCATTTCGTTATTTGATGGTTCATAACTCTGGTAATTATTTCTTGCTTCAGAAACGAATGTAGTGTTTTCTGACAAATGGGAACCCATTAACATTACTCTGAAATTGTTGAAAAGGGGTTCGAATTAAAGTTATGCTAAAGGAATTTATTTATAAGATCGTTATTAGTAGGAAAACTTTAAAACCAGTTTAAAGATTTGATTTTAATCAGAATCACATTAGCTTTGGATAGAGATAGGAATAATTTATAAGGGAAAAGCTTAAAACTCCAATCTTATATTATTATCGATCGAAAATGCAATTTTGAATAAATTTCCTGGCACAGATTTGATAAATTATTTTCTTTATCACATTCACATATAAATACAGGGTTCCCAGCGTCATGGAAAGTCATGGAATTTCGAAGTAGTCAGGGAAAGTCACGGAAATTTCAAAATATATCTGAAAAGTCAGGGAATTTACAAAGATTTTCGAAAAAGTCATGGAAAAATCTTGGAGAAAAAATGAAAAATGACGCGAAAGTCAATAAGTAGTCTCTGGAAAAATCTCAAAATTCATCAAAAAGTCAAAACTAGAAGTTTGATGAACAATTGAATAAAAAAAGACGTTGGTTTTGGCAAAGGATTGGGATAATAAGTAGCAAATTTTATTGTATTTCCGTTTGGTTAAAGACATTTTTTAAATTTGGTCAGGGAAAGTCATGGATTTTTTTGAGATTTGGTCATGGAAAATCATGGAATTTGCCCGTCATGTTTTGCTGGGAACTCTGAAATACTTTTGTAATATTGTAAGCGTATCATATTTTGTATTAATAATAATAATAATCTAACAATTAATAATAGTGTTTGGTGGCAACTGCTGCCTCCAATTTTATGGCGTAATTTTTTTCACTTATCCTATGGTGCAATTTAAACATATATTACTGATGTAACTATGTAATGTTACACCGTTTATAAAATGTTGATGTTACACCTCCATAAATTTGGAGGCTGCAAGGCTGCCGCCAATTTTATGAAGTAACGTTACACAAATGTTTTACAGTGCACTTATTTACTTCCATGCTTTAATTTTCAATACATGCAAGTATATCAAATCAAAGTAAAATTATTTGCGAAAGCTGTCGTTTCATAAAGCTACTTTACTCCCTTGGAGAACCCACTCGCTGAAGTTAATCACCTGAGAGAAACTTTTAAAATATCATGTTTGCAATTCAGTATTTTTTAATTTTTTTTTTTTTTTATTGAATAGTTAATGTTTATTTCTACAAAATTCTTTTTATTTTTTTAACTAGGACACTTTCGACTTTGGTATCAGTTTCGAAAATAAAAGTATCATAATTAAAGATGAAAAAAATAAAATAAAATAAAAATTAAATATAAATTAAACAAAAAATGCTAACAAAATTATAAAAGCATAAAGAGGCTTTCTAGAGATCGACCTCAGATATCCAATACAAAAAATTCTTTAAAAATTCTGAAATGCGAATGCGATATTTCAAATTTTCGTTATAGAATTATTACTAGCGAGCTGGAATTTTTGTGTGATTAATGTAGCCTGTTAATAAAAGGGAGAAAAAGGATAAAAATCGGAGCATACTTTTCAAATTTAAGAATGAATATCTATTAAACATTATAGGTGCAGATTCCCAAAAGTTTTAAGAAGCCATCAGTGGCTCCTAAACCCTAATAATTCAGTCGCCACATTGTGAAAGAAACGCATAAAAAGAATAGCGTTTGCTGAAAAATCGTCAACTTCGTCAAAGGATCGGCCGAAAAATAAGGATTTCTTCATAGAATCCCGAAAAAACACGCAAATTTCGGTAAACGATTACGAAAACAAAAGAAAAAAACTTATTTCCTCATATGATTGCAGAAAAAACGTTAATTTTGTCTGAAGATCAGAGAAACAGCGCAAATTTCGTTAAAATATTGGAGAAGAAATGATAATTTTATCAAAGAATTGTGACTTTCGTCAAAACATTGCAAAAAAAATGCAAATTTTGTAAAAGAATCGCGATAAAATCTGAATTTCGTCAAAGATTCCCTTGAAAAAAAACGCGATTTTCGTAAAATGATTGAGGGAAAAAAAACACGGGAAATTCGCCAAAGAATGGCTACTTAGACGCCAAAATTAGTCGCAAAATCAAAAAAATTGTCGCCATGTGACGATTGGCGATTGTAAATTTGCACTGTTATTAAATATGTATACTGTCCAATCATCTAAATCAATTCTTTTAATTCGAAGAAATTTACATTTATTGAAATTGACTTATATTGTTTGAGTTACTTACACTCAATTTTATTTTTCTAATAAAATACAAAGTTTATTTTCATGCACGTCGCGGTATTGATTCACAAATAATTTTATTAAAATTTTCCAAACAAATTATTCAAATGTTTAACATTCTGCGTCATCCTCGTTTCATTTGATGGTTCATAACTTTGGTAATTATTTCTTGCTTTTGAAACTAATGCTGTATTTTCTTGACAAATAGAACCCCATTAACATTCCTGTGAAAATTTGTAAAGGATTTAAATTAAAAGTTACGCTAGAGGAATGTTTAAAATCGTTATTAATGGAGAAAATTTTTAAATATTTTTTAAGTTTTGTGTGATTTTAATCAGAATCTCATTAGCTCTGATATGGATTGTAATAATTTATAAAAGAAAAAACTTGAAGCTGATCTCTATTCTTTTGTTTTTGACCTTATATAAAGAGATTTTAAATATTTCGAAACAATTTTTGTCACGCCTCGTGTTTTTATGATATAAATTGCGAGCTTTAAAAAAAAAAAAAAAAAAAAAAAAAAAAAAAAATTAATTTTTATTTCAGTTGTTTTTTAAAAGGAAAAAAAATTCATAAATTATCTACAACCCTAAATATATTAAATGCTTTCTGAAATAATGAGAAAAAAAAGTAACAAATCTTAAGAAATAGGATCGATTTTCATTGACCCTATTGCACTAATATTTATTATACCCCAAAATTAGTTTAAAAAAAATAAAACAATAAATAAATAAAAAACAAGACAATTATGTTCTTTCGGATCCTAATGAATTATTAAACACGACAAGTTGCAAACATTTGCATTATTATAGCACTAGACTACGTTGTCGAAGGTAATTTGTCTAGCAGTCCTAAATTCATTGGAAAGATTTTCATATAAAATTCAAATTCATACAAATACGCATGAAGCGAAATGGAGCTAGCGTAGCACACTTGGTGTATGCATATGAAGGCGGTGTAGCTCCAACTCTAGTTTCGTTAGATAGATTTTGGCTAACGTCATGCAAATTTGAAAGTTTACGCTGCCGAAAGCAGCTGAACCTCCAACACTAAACCCTTCCCGAAGAAAAATGTCTATATTCAATACATATGTGTATCCCTGTCCTTGGCAATGCCTGCGGATCAGCTAATTTTTAACAAATTATTTGTTTTGAAAAAGTATTAACTCTTTATTTAACACTATTATACGTGATTATGAACCTTTTGATCTATGGTATTTATTTGCATTTTTTACTTTGTTTTATTAATCAATGGTTAATTTTTAACAATACTATAAAAGTAATCAATTTACACAAAACTATAATGTGACATCTAACGGAGTATCTTAGATTTGGTCACCTCGGAATGACTATACCCAGAAATTGCCATTTTATTACATCTAATATTTATGTTATTTTTTCATTTTTTTTTTTTCGATAAAGAATTTTAATGCGCTTTATTTATTGGTCAATGTTAAAAATGCCAATTTACCAAATTAATTTCCAATAAAATTTTGAAAGCATTAAAACCTCAATCAAATTTTTCTTATTATTAATTACGTTTTAGAAAATGAGAAAGAAAAATCCATTTTTAAAATAAAGTTTTGTCATTCATTTTATAATATTTCTGATATAACTGAAGAATTTGCCTATTTAGGAAACATATATCGGAGTCAAGTGGTATTATGATATGTAATTAAAAAGTCAATGACACTGTTGTGAGCAAAGTCAACGTCAATAACAAGAGAATAATAAGTTCTTACTTTGAAAATTAATTTTACTTTCTAATTTTGCAAAACTTATTAAAGGGAAATTGATTGAAATCTTTATTATCTTGTCATGCTATTAGTAAAAGTTAATGGGACAAATTTTCATTCACAATTTAAGGCTATTTGTCTGTCAATAACTAAATTATGACTTATTTATTTTTTTCTTTTATTTTAATATTACAATATTAAAACCCCATTCACGGTCTAGTTAAAGTGGAAATCTTTCCGAAATTAGCTTCAAAATTCAAAGTTTTTTAAAGAAGTTAACCATGCGCATTTGAAGCAAACATATTTACTTGAAAGCTTTTCACATCTGTCCAATTGAATAGCGCGGTCATTAGTGTAGATGCCTCGGAACGCTGAAATAGTTCACGGATGAAAATCCAGGATTAGTGAAATTTCGATTCGCATATTAAAATGCAACGGTCTGCCAAGTCATAGCTTGATGGAAAACACCTAAAAACCCGATTTTAGCGGTTGACTCATAGATTTACCTTTATGTTTTTCAGCTCCCAAACTTCTATTGTTTCACACTTTTGGGGGTAGGAAAGCACAATGATAAACGTACGAGTCAACCGCTAAAATTGATTTTTTAGTTGTTTACCATCAAGATATGACTTGGCATTTTGATTGCGTTTTAATATTCGAATAGAGATTTAACTAGACTGTGCTGCCCCCTCTTGGTCTTTCGTACACCGTCACTAATCCAAAACCGCTTAATTTTAATTCCCAAACAGCCACTAAACACAAACCGCTTAATTTAAACTCCCAAACTGCCACTAAACACAAACCGCTTAATTTTAATTCCCATTAAAAAAAAAAATAAATAAATAAATAAATTTTTGTACTGTTAATGAACGTGAAGAAAAGTGTTTGGTTATTTTCAAATAAATTTATATGTAAATTGTGATGTCAATCAATTATTAGTATTTTGGAGCAGAAATGCATTGCCCCTGAAAGGGTTAAATGTAGCAGCCATGTCAAATGTCAAGTTTCTATCCTTAACAATTCCATAGAAATCACCAGTGTTAACTACAAAATTTACATATTAAGTTACCCAGACAAGGAAAAAAAAAAAAAAAAAAAAAAAAAAAAAAAAAAAGAGGAGGGTTAAGAATTTTTTCCTCACAGTGTAGAGCACTGTTAAAAGTAATTGTCTCAGAAAAAAATCTTGTAATTTTTAAAATAACATACTCTAGAATATGAAATACAAAGCACATTCGATTAGTCTTCATTTTACCCAACAAAATGCCAAGAAGTTAAAATTTTATTTTCTGCAAATTTTAATTAAAAACTGTCTCAAAGCTTTGTTGACGTTACGTACATGTCCTTGATTCGACTTTTTGTTATCACATGATTCCTTTCTTAATTGATAAGGCTGCATTAACTTATCACATCATTCATTTTTTACTAATATGTCATTGTCATTACTTCCCAAAAAGTTTACATAATAAACAAACTGACAGCATTAACGGTATATATTTAATATATTATAAACGATTACTGACACACCAAAGCATTTATTTTCATCATACATATGCATGAGTACGTTGCTCTCTTTTAACTATCCCAAAACATAATTTTTCATACTTTACTATTTCCAGCATATCCATCATCATTTTCAGCGAAAAAATGTAGCGCACTTTCTTCATAAGCACCTGCTTCATATTTATTCATTAAATAAAACTGGACAAAAAAAAAAAAAAAAAAAAAAAAAAAAAGACGATTACGATTAAAAAAAGAGTAGAATCGATTACCTCACGATATAATAGCTATTCTATTGTCAAGATGAAACTTAGCTATTCACAAAATTATGAATGGATAGAGAAAAAATGGGAAAAGGATTTTGGTGTCATTAGTTTAGAATTGGTTTTCAATTGCACCCGTATGATGGAGGGTTGTGTCCTTACGCCATGTTCTTTCTTACGGTTGATTGATATGGGATGGATATTTGTTTATGAATTTTGGCAGCATTATTAATGCTTGTAGCTTAGAAAAAATTGGTTTATTTAGCAAAAAACTTTTCATAACGGCAGTAACATCAGTTAAAACAAGAAAATACTTGCAATGTTTCACATTTAAAAATTTTGATTTTGAGTGTCGTAAAAATATCTTCTTTCTCTCTTTCTTTCTTCTTTCCTTTTGTGAAAGAGAGCGAAAAGAAAAAAAAGAAAAGAAAGAAAGAAAAGTAGAAGAAGAAAAGATATGCCTCATTTGGTGATCCCTGTAATCGTATTTTTTCATGATAAAAACTAAAATGTTTGATTTTTTTTACATGTTGAATTCCCTTTCACCACTGCATTAAAACTCCCCGATTGCTGAATCCCATATTAACCTATGGGAAAATTTTGAAGCGCGATAACTTATTATCTAATATAATTATTTAAATACACTTTTCACTATCAAAAAGTAGACTTCACATGACGATAATGTGTGTTTTTATAATCTGGCTACGTAATTTTCAAGTATTTTTAAGAAGATGATGAAATTCAATCAAATGGAAATTCCAAAGTTTATAAGAAATTTAAGGTATTTAAAATTTACGGAGGTAATTTTTCAAATTCACAGCACCGACGAAAAATACGACACCGTCTATAATCCTTTCAAAAGCAATGTTTGCATAACAATGAATTCCGAATTTCCAAATGATACTAGGAAATTTTGAATAAAATTTTGTTGTCATAATATAAGTGGACAAAAGTTTTAGTAATTTGAAATAAATTTGTTTGTAAATTCTGGTGTCTCTTATTATTTCAGCATTTAAGTAACAAAAGTAAGGATTAAGAAAAATTGTAAGTCATCGACGATATGGCTTTGAGAAACAAAATGTCGCGTGTAATGTCGGATCAGTATTTGCCAACTAATACATCCTTGTGAATAATGAATTAGGAATTTTCAGACTTATACATTAAGGGCGATTTAAAATAACGTAGATAGTTCTGAATGCGTGTTACATTGATCTGTAATTATGTAATCTTAATACGATTTTACTTGTTACATTTTAAATTAATGACTTTATGTTAATTTAATTATTTCTAGACAAGAATGTGTATTTTTCATTTTTTAGAGTTGTGTTGTTTGATATCAGGAAACTTAAGACTTAATCGAAATTTCAATATTTGCATTTTCGGGTAAACTTGTGGCTTTACCCGCAACTTTATTTTTCTTCAGGGCCGTAGGAAAAAGAAAGGCTTTATGGGGCCAAGATTTGTATGCTCAAATAAAGACTTCTCTTTCTTATTATTTAAAATATGTTACATATTAACCGGACCAGGTCCTCCTTCATTTTATCTGTATAGTTAATGGTTTATATTTGCCTTATTAACCTCTTGATATCCAAGATGTATAAAGCGTACGTTCTGATTTTATCGCAGACGACCATCTGATATACTGTCCATATAGAAATTGAAAATACAATAACAATATAACAAATAATAAATTCAGCTCATCAGTGTATACTAGATGTTAAATTTTTTAATTAAAATTCATGTACTACTTACAACTAAAGTAGAGTTGATTTCCTACAGTTTCGAACAATAAAACTTGTTCATCATCAGGGAAACATTAGAAGATAAAAACTAACACGTTACACAGTTCACATAATACAATTGATTGTATTATAATACAATTGATTGTATGATACAACTGATTTGCATAATACAATTGATTGTATTACGTGAACTGTGTAACGTGTTAGTTTTTATCTTCTAATGTTTCCCTGATGATGAACAAGTTTTATTGTTCGAAACTGTAGGAAATCAACTCTACTTTAGTTGTAAGTAGTACATGAATTTTAATTAAAAAATTTAACATCTAGTATACACTGATGAGCTGAATTTATTATTTGTTATATTATCAAACAGTGTAATTGGTCCTCCTATATTGAAAATACAAGTTTACACTAAACACTGGTATGTATGTCCATACTTGAAAAAAATCCCTGCTGACTTGTCATACAGGCACAGGTAGATTTTGAAATTCAATATAAAGGGGCAGACCATCAAAACCAGTTATTTTTTTACATAGAGGCAACACAGCAGAACTACTTTAAAATGTAGATTAGGTTCAGAATTTTTCAAACTGTCCATTTTATGACGGTTTGAATTTTTTTTAAACTTCCCGTTTCCACTCCCTTTGGCCAATTTTGTCCATTTGCAATCCCCGCCGAGATATTAGCCATTTCAATGTCTCCTGTGAGCTCTAAGACGATCAGTGCATAATTGTGACTTATCGTGCAGACAAAATTTAGTGCATGCATACAAACTTACATTTTATGTTAGAAATCGACAACATTGATAAGAGTGTTAAATTGATTAAAACTCAATTACTATCTTTGTATCTAGTAAGATACAATGTTTAGGCATAATTTTATGATAAATTTATTTACTTTTTGATATCTACATATATCTATATATAAATTTTTGCTTTGCGATTAAAGGGAAAAGAACGTAGTACAATTTTAGCTAATTACCAATTTCCCCCTGAAATTCCGCTTTCTAAATAATGTCTACAGCGTAGGCATTAACATAATTTTTTTTAGGATAATAATTAAATGGTAAAACAATTGTAATCACACAATATTTATTTTTCATTTTTCAGTAAATGAATTACTTCTTAAGTTATAAGCTACTATTCTCTCCGAATGGCAGTCTTTCCCACTCGACATTTCAAGTGCTGTTGCGTCCAGAAATTCAGTTCAAAATGCCAACTTTGACAGTATTTTTTGAAAGATCTTTTGCATTTACTAAGAAATGGAAAAAAAATTGCTTGATTACATAGTTTCTGAATAAGAGTACCCTACAAATTCATACGTTAAAATGTTTTTTTATCGTTTTAAAAATAAAAACAATAACACGAAATATAAATATTTTTTTTTAAGTATAATTAATTAGGATTTGATATCCTTAATGAAAGTTTAATAATGAGGGGAAGTACGAAAGGGGGGTGGGCAGAACTTCAAAGCTTTTCCCCGTTTATTTATTGCTAATTAATAATCCTTCATGTGTAATTAATAATCCTTCTTGTATTATATTTAAAAAATGAGAGTAAGGGAGGGAGTTAGAGCGTAAAATGTTTTTCCAATTACTTATCCCTAATTAATAACTTTTCATATTATTATAGTATATAAAAAATCATAGTATAAAAATTAAACTTCTTTAAAATGTCAATTAATACAATGAATAATTAATATTTTGCTAACATTTTTTCTTATAATTTTTTCGCTCTTAAAAAGCTTTGTTTAAAAAGTAAATATTGATGAAGTACTTTTAAGGAAATATGAAAAGATTTATTCATTATTTAAATGTAAATAAAATGCAAATCACTTTGAATAAAATAATATTATCAAAATTTATTTGAATTGTGTTATCTTTTGCATTGTATGTTTCGTATGTAATGATTGTGTTTTTGGATTAAAGTAAATTTTATATTAGTTTACAGAATTTGTTTAGTTTTGGTTTGAGTGGATGAAATGTAATTTGTAAAAACTATTTGCTTGTAATGCATTTTATGATTTCAAATTCTTGAAGTTATTTTAAACTGAATCATTTTGATTTGGGTAGATCTTGTTTTCGATTGAAAAATCTTCAGTTTATTATATACAAAAAAGAAGACTTAATTAATCTTGCTATGTATTTTAGATTTTGTCTGAAACAGCTTTTGTATTAGCTTAACAAATTTATTTTAAGTAGTTTGCTATGTTATTATAATAATGCATTTTGAATATGTTATTGATTTAGGAAATTGTATTTAAGTTTATTAGTTTGGCTTTTTAAATTCGGAATATATAAAATGTAATCTTTATGGAATATACTAATTTTAATATTTAAATATTTTCAATATTTTCATAGTGTCATTTTTTAACGTGTTTGGAAAAATAAATATATAATCATATTGCGCGAATTTTATTTTTTTATGTGATCAGTCTGGTGGCTTTTTTATTGGACTATCATATTACACCTTGATTTCCAAGATAAAAAAGTTTTTCTTAAAATATCAAGTTTGATTTTGTTGCCCTCAATCTTCCAGAGTCCGTGCAGTTGTCATGAGTTTTAAAAATACGTTAAGGGTGTATTCGAAAATATTCTTTTCTACATTCAACAGCTCAAAATTTTCTGATAGAATTTCAGACGCATTTTTAAAAGTAGAAACATGAAACTTGCTGGGATGATTTTTGAGGAGATGTATGAGATGCCGTGTGATGTCATTTTGTGCTCAGTTCATTAGAATTTGATTTATAAACAATTACCTTCTCAGTATGACCCCCCCCCTTTTTTTTTTTTTTTTTTTTTTTTTTTGTTTGTTCCCAGATCTCCCGTTTCGGAAAATTCGCATCAAAAGGCTAACTTTGACTGCATTTTTTGTAATATTTTCTGCCTTTTTCAAAAAGTTGACAGATACGGCACCTTGAGTAGTTTCTAAATAAGAGAATCTGCGAGTTTAATGAATTTGAGTGCAAAAGTGAATTAAAAAATAAATCGGAAAATAAGCAGTTTGAATCGAAATACACCCTTAAATCTATTTTATTTCTAATAAATAATCTTTATCTTCAATTTAAATAGTTGTTTTATGTCATATTAATTCTCTATTTTTTTCCCTTTTTCTTTTAGGTAAGTACTGTTATTTGTCCTATTATGGTGTATTTTTTAGGTAAGTTTGCGTTATCATATATTATTCTAGAGCAATGATGATAAAAAAAGTTCTTACTAATATTATATGAAGAACTGTTACAAATTTTATTGTTCCGCAATCTCAAGTGAACCTTAAATTTTGATATAATTTAGTTATGACGACTATCGATATCTACGTGTATAGTGTCGTCAATTACAGAAAGGGCTCACATATTTAGATATAATAAGCAGAGAAAATACCTGTATTGTGTATACATATTTTATTCTTTTTCTACTAAAATGCAAACTTTCATATTTCTCTCTCTGTATTTTTAGTATGCCATTTATTTTACATGCACGAATATTAAAACGAAGTGTTTCATACAGTTTTTTTAACAATTGAATGAGAGCATTTCTTTTCTAATTATTCTCTGTAATGTAAAGTCTATGGTCGTTTGAAGCATTCTTATATTCAAAATATCTCCTCAGAAAATTAATATTTTTAATTTCTTTGTTCAGTGTTCTTTTCCGGCATTCAAATATTACGTAAGCATATTTTTAGTCATTTTATAGCCTTCCCCCCCCCCTTATAAGGAAAAGTAAGCAAATGCTAGATTTCTCTCTCCCATTTCTTACATAAGATTTTATGACATTCTATCATCAACATTGTTTGCCATAAAAAATTACAGTTAACGATAAATTACAAATTAGTCCAGCAAATTTATACATAAATAGGCATATAAGGCTTGTGGTATCGAACGAAAACAAAACCGGTTTAATGTACTCTTACTTATAGCTTTAAACAATTCATTGAATACAAAATTGTTTTAAATATCGCATATACTTAAAAAACTTAAAGAAATGCAACAGGCCCTAACTTATTTAATCACATAATTAAAAATTTTAACAAGAGTCATAGTAATATTATATATTTGGCGTTCAGATTTCTAGTCTGATGTCAAAGATCGTTGAATCCATGTTTCTGCATCGCCTATTATTGCGTAGTGGTGGGCTGGAATGTTCTATGTTTCCAATTCTAATTTACTCCATATCTTTTTTCTCAAGTTGTTCAATATCTGCAGAACGCTCATTCAAATCATGCTTTTTTGCTTTTTGTTGTTAAACTATATTTGCTTCGTTGTCTAATGCTTACATAAGGACTCTCGTGACCCCCCCCCCTCCATTTTATCAACAAAAATAAGTAGACACTGGATTTCTCCTCCCCCTTTTGCTGCTTACGTAATACTTGAACGACACCTTTGGGGGGGGGGGGTCAAGTTCTGGTTGCAATCAATTACTTCAAATTATAGCAACAGAAGTGTTTTGAGCCGGTAAGGGTTAAAACGCAAATGCATATGCTACGATCCATTGTTTATTTTCCAGCGATACTTTAAAACAAAAAACATTTTTAATGATTCAGAGGATAGTTAAATCCTGTTTCGAACGATGCCATGTTGGTATTATTTATTTATTTATTTTTCATTTAAACTTATATGAGAGTAAAATTCTTTACAAAAATGTGTATAAACTCTGTATATTCACTTTGTAAATACATTATTTTTTTAATTTTGTATTTTTACATTTTAAAGAAGAATGTATTCTTAAGTTAGGCATTTTATTTTTCTTATAAAATTTGTTTCTTTTTCAAATTATGGTTGATAAAACATTATTCATGGGATTTTGTCTTTATCAAATGTTTTTAGTTTAAGAAATTAATTTAAAAAACGATATTAAATAAACTTTTTCATGTCGGCATAAAATAATTACATTAAACCAACGCTCTTTTAATTATAATACTTCAAATCAATTTCAGTATTATTTTTGAAAGCTTTGTTATAATTATGGTTCATTAAACACAATTAATGTATTATTTGTTATGTTAGTAATAGATTTTATTTAATTGAATTCAATTGTGCATTATTCTGACTGTGACTTTTTCTCCTTTTATTTAAGAAATATATATACATATGTATTTTAATGATTCGCTAAATAAACGTTTATATGTTTGTATTAAATAATAATATATCAAAATGCTCTTTGAATTATAAGATTCTAAAAATAAATTTTAAAATATTATTTTCCAAAGCTTTGTTAAGGTTTATATAATTCGATCTACAATGAATATATTTTTTATTTAAGCAAAATTATATTATAGTTTATTTCAGAATTTCATTTGGCAAATTATAATAGTAATAAAAATTTCTGGATTTTGATGCTCGTGGTAAATTGTTTAATCGTCTGAGCAGTTTATTAAATTGAATTCGTTATGAATTTCAAATTTTGACTAACATAGTTTTATCTTAGATTATGTAATTTATTTTCGATAGTTTGTTAAATGACAATTTATGTAATGTGAAATAACATAAATATAAACGCATTGCTATTTTGAAGTAAATAAACTACGAATTTAAGTTTATTATTTATTTATTTATTTGTTTTTGCAATATTGTTTTATTTTCTTACGAAGGATAAAATATAACTCCGTGAATTTGTGGGCGTCAGTAATACATTTTTATTAAACTTTGCAAAATTGAATTTGTTGTGTATGTCTTCGCCATAGATGATTCTATTGCAAACTTTCTGAAAAATTAAAAAGCCATTTACGAAAAAAAAAAAAAAAAAAAAAAAAAAAAAAAAAAAAAAAATCGGTCATAAATTCGAAAATTCAGACATAAAATGCATGGAAAATTTTGACAAATGATCGCCGAAAAAAATGAATTTTGTCGATCGTTCGCAGAAAAATAGATGATTTCTTTAAAAGATTGTGAAAAAAATGCAAATTTCATCAGATGATCGCAAAAAACGGCAAATTTTGCAATACATCGCGAAAAAACGGATAATTTCGTCAAAAAATGGCAAAAACATCCCAAATTTCGTCAAAAAATCGTAAAAAAAACCCCAGAAAAATTCGTCAAAAATCACGAAAAACTGCAAATTTTGGCAAAAGATCGCAAAAAAAAAAAAAAAAAAAAAAAAAAAAAAAAAAAATTGCAAATTTTGTTAAAAAACATTAAATAAAAAACAGTTAATGCCTTGCGTGGATCCCTCCCCCCCCCCCCTCTATTATAATCTTTCACAAAATTTGATTTGCATTTCAGATTTTTTTTTTTTCAATTACTCAGAATCTCTTCTGACCTATGCTTAGGTAAGTTATTTTAAATACGTTTCTAAATATATATTTGTGTTTTAATACCAAATAATAATAAAATAAACAGAAACATAATAAGATGATGTACAAAATAAATCATCTTTCCTAGAAAATAAATTGCTTGAATTTATTTTCCTACGGATAAACATGAAAATAATAACTCATTTTATTATTCTATTTTTTTTTTTTTTTTTTAATTTTACTATCTACTCATTTTACTTTTTTTCTGAAGTTTTCACTTCCTATTGCCTCAAAGGCATAAGAGTAAAACAAACATTATTATAATACATCAACAGTACATTAAACATTAATAATGAATGCTTCATTTTGATTTTGTTCTTATCAAATATTATTTCTTGATGATATTCATTCTTCATTCCTGATTGGAATGCAAAATTCTATGTTATTAAACGTGGAAATATCGGAATAAAGTTTTTTTGCAGTTAATCAGATTTGTTGCTTTTTATCTCCCGCTGTAAGAAAACAGATATTAGAATATAGTGTACGTTAGGAAAATTGGATATCCAATAGTTAACGTAAATTAATTTCGTCTTTCATTTGTTCTTTTAGATGATTTTTTCCCTAGGGTATGCTTTATTTATTTATTTATTTTTATGACATCAACTTTCATTAGAGGCAAAAGAAAATTTTGGGGCAGGAATTTTCCTAACTCTATTTTGAAGTGATTTTAAATCAGAGTGTTTACAATATGTGTTTGTTATATTGCATAGGTAAATGTTAAATATTATTTATGGTAGTAGATGTTGATACACATATACACTCATGGAAAGAATATTCATGCAGTCTGTATTTACGTGTTTGTGAATATGTTGCATTTTTTAGCTTTTTGTATTTGAAAATACAGTCGGCTCTCGTTAATTCGAACTCGTCGGGACCACAAGAAATGTTCGAATTATCCGAAGTTCGAATTATGAAAAATATGCAATGAAAACATGCTTAATATGGTACTATTACAAAGGAATTAATGTTATAGTGATTTTTTTATTTATTTCGTCTGTTATCATTAGAATATGACTTAATAATAAATTGGAATCCATAAATACATAACTAATTGAAAGATCAGAAACAAGCACAATGGAAGAACAATTTAAAGCGTCACTGATGGACAGGCAGGGCACTAAAAAAGTGGATATCAAATGCATTGGATTATATGTATACTTGTTCAGAACAATTTTCTCAAAAATCAAAGAAAGAAAGTTATTCAAATGATCTGAAATCCGTGAGAAAGAAGATAAAAATCAAAAATCGGAATTCGCGTAAGTTCGAATTAAACGAAGTCAAGAGAAAATGAGTTCGAATTAATGAAAATTTTCAACACTATTTTGCCATTGAAAATTTCGGAACTTCATATTTAGTTCGAATTAAGCGAAGATTCGAATTATCCGATTTCGAATTAACGAGAGTCGACTGTATATCATCATCGTCATGATGATGATGATGCTATATAATATAAAACTATTAATTGTAAAACAATATATAATATCAATAAAACATGAAAAAATAAATTAAAAGTAATATGTATTATATATATATATATATAACCATTATGGTATTACAATATATGAACCATTTGAATTTAATAGAAAATTACCAGATTGAACATGGGGAAAAATTAAATAAATAAATAAAATGAATACAAATGGAATTTGCAGACCCAAAGCAGAATTGTCAAGCCCCAAATATTTTGGAATTACAAATGAAGTGTGTGGTTTCATCTTCGTATTAGCCATGAAAAAGGAAAATAATACGAATTTAGGGCTACCAACACACATAAAACCAAAATTAAAAGAAGAAAAGACATCAAAAACAAGGCACATCAAAATTACTAAATTAGATAGAAAAATTAAAAGAGGAAAAAAAAAATTAAAAATAATTATCGTACACATGAAAATAATAAATAATTAATTTAATTAAAAACGGAGTAATATGATAACAGAAAAAATAAACAATACACCATAGTTTACCCTATTAAGATTTAAAACAAAAACATTTAATTTGACTATGCTAAGCTAAACTCAAAATCTTAATAAGGTCTCCAATTTATTCTGTTCCTAAACCATTAAATTTAATACAAAAGAACCACATTAAAACATTGAAAAAATAAATAAAAAAATATAATAAAAATTTATAGAACCAATGTAGAATCTTCTTCCCCAGAAATACTTTGGAACTGCCAATAAAATGTGTGGTTTCATGAAAAAGCAAAATAATACGAATTCGGGGTTACCAACACACTTAATACCAAAACATAATGTATAAAAACATTAAAAATAAATCCTCATCAAGTTAGAATCAAGTTAATCATTAATTATTAAACTATATTAATAGATTTAATTAATCTAACTATACAACTATTCATACATATGTGTCAATTCAACGTCAATGTATTACATTTAAAATGTTTATATTTATATGTATATATATAATGTGTATATTTATATTCAATGCATTATATTTAAAACAAACCTGTGAATAAAAGTTTAACATAAAAAATTAGCCCCCCCCCCCCCCCCCCCGCTTTCAGTAATATTTGCTGAATAATTTTGTTTTGCATCGTAAGTAATATTTGACTGCGAATTAGCTTCTATAAATCTTTACAAATAAATTAAGGTTGTAAACAAATCTCAAACTGGTTTCTTTCTCACGCATTTTATAATTTATTTTTACATTTTTTCGCGAAAATGCATGAAGTTGGCAGATGTTCTTATTCAGAAACTTCGTAATAAAACAACAAGGCAGAAGATCTTTTTGAAAATGTTGTCAAAGGTGACGTTTTGGACAGAATTTACAGGCAGGCCAGGGGAGGAAGGAAACTGGATACAAAAGTCTCTTATAACTCAGTATGTAAGTATTTTATCGCAAAAAACAAAAAAACTGTTCAATTACTTCGATAAAAATGCCTCCATGTTTTCACATTAAGAGGCTACTTCACTCAAATGAAAAGACCCGTTCGCTAATGCTAATCCTATGGGCGAAATTTATAAAGATATCTCGGTTGCATTTCAATATTTTTAGATGATTCTTTTTGCATTGGATAACTCAGATTGATCTGAATAGAGGTCGTTTTTTAGTTTTCCGATTTTGGTTGCAGATATTTTTTATGGGGTTGCTTTCGCTTTCCAAACCGGTTCCAAAAATGAAAGCGTCCTTGTAAAAAATAACTGTAAACAAAATGAAAAAAGTAACTAACGTCATGCATACAGATCGATCTCAGATATCCAAAGCCAAAAAATCATTTAAATATATTGAAATGCAACCGAGATATCTGTATAAATTTCTTCCATAGGATTAGCATTAGTGAATGGGTCTTTTCATTTGACTGAAGTAGCCCCTTAACCACTTAACTAATCAATATTTTTGAAAAACATCTTCAAACAATGCCATTTTTTTTTTCATGTCTTTTACAGAGTTTTTAATCTTTTATCACCAGTTTTTCAAAACAGAAATTTTTGCCTAATTGAATCAGGGGAATGCTCGGATAAAAAAAACACAAAATTTACAGTAAAATTTTACTGGTGAGAATAATAAATTATGCCTGCCCGTACGTAAAACGGGAAAACCATGATTGTCAAAAACACGTTGTCCGTATGACGTATAAGCAAATCTGGGGAAGTGGTTAGAATATGAGTCACAAAATGTTTCAGACAATCGCGTTGATAAGAAGGTATTGTTTATTTATTTATTTATCTACTAATTTTCTTTAAGAACCGACTTCAACTTGGAAGCAATGTCTATATTGAATATAAAGTTGAAAATTTTTGAATAACGGATACACTAATTTTACACATTTCAATTTTAAACTTTAGCATTACTTCCCAAGTTTCACGTCATTCAAAGAAAATACGTACTAATTACACAATATACAAAAATTTTCATATAATTCTATTTTTTTTATGTATTTTTTCATTCAATTTCTGTATCCAGTTGATTAATTAATTTTTTTGTAATATCAAAAAATTAAATTTATAATATTAACTTTCCAGTGAAAGTAATCTATTGTAGCAAATTCTGTTATTTAATTTTATTTGCGGGTTTCTGAATTCCGACCATGTAAAAACAACTTTATCCAATTTAAAAGACTTTGTAAAAAGTAAAAAATAGCAATGGTGTCTACTTTCCCTCTAGGTCCGGGTAATGGATTTTCTTTTTTATTTGAAACACATGTAGACGTGATCGATATTGATTTTATAGAAACAAAACCTCTTCACCATTTTATTTCTAGGATGAGTGAATATGTTTCCAGAAGTAACATTTTTACATCAATAGAAGTTTTTTGTGATATCAGCCAATTTTTCTGTTTAAACTTATTTCAATTTATGTTAATAGCTGCTGTAGCATATACAGTGCTACGTAATGTGGATATGAATTTAGAAAATATGCTACCCTTTATGGCTATTACTGACATATTTCTATAGTTTAGAAGGTGTCTTTCCATTATAAGATCACTGTATTTTTCCTAACTTTTTCGTACCTAATTAATTTTTTATATTTGTTTAAATAATGTTACTGGATCCATAACTATTAAAAAAAAAAAAAAAAAAAAAAAAAAATCGCAACGTGTGCAAATCACCTGTTATACTTTTTTTTTTCTTTTGCTGTATCATTCTAAGTAAGATTGGACCTCCAAGTGGTAATATGCTTTTCTTTTTTAATCCAATTAATTCAACATTTATTTTTAACTTAAGTGTTTTCTAAAATTACAATTTGTGGATTTTTTGTGGGCGGTAGCCTTAAATTCGTATTCTTTAAATTTTATGGCTTGTGCGAAGATGAAACTGCGCAATTTATTTGTGGTAATCAAGGTAATTAGGATCTGACGAATCTTCTTTGAGACCAATGTCAGATGGTGATAATTTGGAATACACCAAAAGGCATGTTTTGCACAGTGCTGGAAAAATGTTTGATCCTATCAGATTCATATCTCTTTTCTTATTTAGAAATAAAATTACTTCTAACGTGGTCTGGAATGGGACGACACTTTTCCTAAAGAAATTAAAGAAAAATACGAGACATGGTGTAACGAAATAAAACTGTTACAAAAAAATCAGGTACCCAGGTATTATTTTAACACAGATAATATTTCAGATAATAAAGTTTAACTTCATCTTTTTTCTGATGCTTCGTTAAAATCTTACTAGGCAGTGGGCTATTTCAGATACCAGACATCCGAGGGCTTTTCTAAGACTTGTTTTGTAATTTCTAAAGCTCGTGTGGTCCCTTTAAAAAGTATCATTTTGCCTAGATTGGAGCTTCTAGGTGCGTTAACAGCTGCCAGAATAGCTAGACATTTAAAAAATATGTTTAACGATATAGAAAGAGTAGTGTTTCTATTTCATTATGTTTTCAAATCCATTATGGCATTCATTAAGGGGATTTTTTTTCATAGAATATATAATTACCGACTTATTAATTCAGTATTAATAAAAAACATATGAATTTTCTAATACATATTCAGACATTAAATGAGATAATAATTAATATGGCAAAACATTTCTCGGCAAAACATGGGGCAAGCCATTTCTCGAATCCTAATTTGGAGCATAAAGGATCCCCCCCCCCTCCTTCCCCGCCGCTATATATATTTGATCAAATTAGAGAAACAAAATTCTTTTCTTCCGGAGATTTTACATGATCCAAACTTTAGTTCTTTCTTTTCTTTTCTTACACTCACATATTTGCGATTGATATTGATTAGATAAAAGACTTTTATGTTCTTCATTTTTTTTCTCATTTTCGTTGGAAACTTTGATTATAATCAAATATCCCAGGGAGGGAGGGGAAAAAAATCGAGATTTCTGAATTCTTGCATTAGTGAAAATCTTCCTGTAATAGGTTATTTTAAAAAGTTGAAGCTCTTTCGATCTCTTTTGCAAAATTTATCAGTTTAATATTTTTTTAAAATAAAAATATAATGTTAAACAAAGAAATATTTGAAAGCTGGCGTAACCTTTAATGCAAAATGATTTTATTAGTTTGTGAAAGTAAAATGTTATTTTTCTAAAAACTCCACTTGTTATTTTTTCTGCATAAGATGCCTTTTTTGTGATTTAAAGGCTTTCATTTTGGATATGGTTAAGAATGTTGTTTTGTTTTATTAAAAAATTGTGCTTATTTGTTTTGTTCTATCGTTATATGTGCTTGTAAGTTTTAGAATAAATGGAAAAGTTAATTTCTAAGTTAGAATAAATTTATTAATAGATAAGCTTTTAATAAAGAGAATATTTAATAAATTTATAGATGGTAAAAAAGGTAAACTATTCCTTCAAAACTATTTAAAAATTCTTTACAGAAAAAAGTTAAAAATGTAAATTATTTTATTTATTACAAAATTTATTAGTTTTTATTTTTAAAATGAAATAATAATTCAAGTTTTAACCTTGTGATTAAATTAGATAAACTATAAGAAAAAGATGTATTGTAAATTTATTCATTTAGAGATTTTGCAATATCCAACTTAAACAAGTCGGGAATTGCGCGTCAAGAGTATCAAATGAGGTGCGTTCGTACTAAAACGAAGTTTTAAAAATATGCAGACCTTGATGTAATAATATACAGCACTTAAGATACAGTAGCAGAAAATTTTTGTGCGTCCCTGTAAATATTATCTGTTTTCTATTATACAGAAAATAAATGGAGAAACTTCATCAATTTCATAAGATGTGAAATGGTTTAATATAATTAAAATGCGCCCCAAACAATGTTTCCCTGCGTGCTATTATGTAATGAAATACTTTTGTGTGATTCTGTAAATGAATAACAAATATTCTTTGCACAACAGGTTGTTTAGAATGTGTAACGCCGAATTCTGATACATTAAAATAAATATTTTAATTTTAATTGGTACATAATTTTGTTGTGCAACCCTGTATATGATGTATAGAATTTATATACAGCGAGTAAGATGCAAAAAAAATTGGCTAAGTTTGAAACTGCATACCGAATTTTAAAACTCACTTCCAGCAAATATTACTCACAGACAGTGCTGTGACCGATATTTTTATGTGTATCCCTGTAAATGAACGAATGAATGCCTTATTCTAACATAATTATTTTGCAGTGATTTATATCCGTTTCGACGCATTTGAAATGTGTAATATTATTAAAATACTTTGCATACAATTTTTCCCCATATACCATAATGTAATGGAATTCGTTTAAATGTCCCATAAATGAGCTATTATTCCTAGATACTTCATATATAATACCAAGCATGTCTTGGTAACCCTAAATAATGTTTATCCGATGCATGAAAATCCGAGTATATTTACGGGAGTTCGAGTCGTGTACCGACAAACCAAATGCATGAATATTTTTCAACTTTGTTGGATTAGAATTTTACATTTGAAAATATAAATGTGTTCTTTTGCAGATTTCGTGAAATCCAAACTCCACTTATGTTTTGTCCTTTACTCTTGCTAGTGATTGATATTGATTAGATAAAAGGATTTGGATGTTCTTCATTTTCCTTCTTTTTCTTTGGGATGTTGGATGCAGTCGTATATTCCAGCAACATAAAAGAAATTATTGAAGGGGGCTTTGGAATTCAAGCATTAATGAAAATTGTCTAGTAATAAGTTATGTATTAAAAAAAAAAAAAAAAAAAAAAAAAAAACTAGTCGAATGTACTAGTCTTAAAAGTTTCATTTTTCTCATATATGTCTTGGTATTCCTAAATAACGTTTAACAATTGCATGAAAATCCGAGTATATTTACGGGAGTTCGAACGTGTACAGACAAAGCAAATGCCTAAACACTTTTAAACTTTGTTGGATTAAAAATTTATGTTTGAAAATATAAATGTGTTCTTTTGCAGATTTCGTGAAGTCCAAACCAAATTTCTGTTTTGTCCTTTACTCTTGCTAGTGATTGATATTGATTAGATAAAAGGATCTGGATGTTCTTCATTTTCCTTCTTTTTCTTTGGGATGTTGGATGCAGTCGTATATTCCAGCAACATAAAAGAAATTATTGAAGGGGGCTTTGGAATTCAAGCATTAATGAAAATTGTCTAGTAATAAGTTATGTATTAAAAAAAAAAAAAAAAAAAAACTAGTCGAATGTACTAGTTTTAAAAGTTTCATTTTTCTCATATATGTCTTGGTATTCCTAAATAACGTTTAACAATTGCATGAAAATCCGAGTATATTTACGGGAGTTCGAACGTGTACAGACAAAGCAAATGCCTAAACACTTTTAAACTTTGTTGGATTAAAAATTTATGTTTGAAAATATAAATGTGTTCTTTTGCAGATTTCGTGAAGTCCAAACCAAATTTCTGTTTTGTCCTTTACTCTTGCTAGTGATTGATATTGATTAGATAAAAGGATCTGGATGTTCTTCATTTTCCTTCTTTTTCTTTGGGATGTTGGATGCAGTCGTATATTCCAGCAACATAAAAGAAATTATTGAAGGGGGCTTTGAAATTCAAGCATTAATGAAAATTGTCTAGTAATAAGTTATGTATTAAAAAAAAAAAAAAAAAAAAAACTAGTCGAATGTACTAGTCTTAAAAGTTTCATTTTTCTCATATATGTCTTGGCATTCCTAAATAACGTTTAACAATTGCATGAAATTCCGAGTATATTTACGGGAGTTCGAACGTGTACAGACAAAGCAAATGCCTAAACACTTTTAAACTTTGTTGGATTAAAAATTTATGTTTGAAAATATAAATGTGTTCTTTTGCAGATTTCGTGAAGTCCAAACCAAATTTCTGTTTTGCCCTTTACTCTTACTAGTGATTGATATTGATTAGATAAAAGGATTTGGATGTTCTTCATTTTCCTTCTATTTCTTTGGGACGTTGGATGTAATCGTATATATTCCAGGAAGATAAAAGAAATTATTCATGGAGGTTTTGGGATTCGGGGGTTAATGAAAATTGTCCTAGTCGGTTGTACCGGTCCCAAAAATTTATTCTTTCTCATACTTTCTCATACATCTCTTTCTCATAATGTATTTCAAAATGTCGTTACACATGTTGATCTTTCAATATTATTATTTCAATCGTAGACCAACTTTGATTTTTATCTTAACCCTTTCGGCCCTGACACCGTATCCTAATAATAGGACATATCTTTTATTGAGTACTAGCTGACCCGGCCGGCGCGGCGTTGCCCGGATCCGTAATAATAATATTAAACGACCTTGAAATTTGTATGATTTTCTCTAACTCGAAATATATGGAAATGAATTGTCTGAAATACATGGCCACTGATTGTGTGAGAAACTGGTTAAAAAAAAAAAAAGCAAACAACTTATATTTAGCTGTAAAAATGCTCAAACTGACTGCAATGGGAAATGCGGGAGGAAATATGTGTGCAGCGACTGCGTGATCTTCGTGTTAAAGTGTTGATATTTATCCGTAAAAATCAATGCTAAGTCATGTAAGTAATTACTTTTTTCACATAGAAATATCAAGTGAAATATTTTGAATTTCAAACTAATTATATCACTCTCTAATCCGCCTATACCGTGAATGAAATCGATATTTGAATGATTAACTAAAAGTATATAATATTATAAACATAGCTGTCAACTTTCAACTTATCTTCCGTAATACAAAGGTTAGTTTGATCCAGGTTAACCTCATTTTGAACCAAAACAATTATTTCATGAATCTTTATTTATTTACTGTCAGTTTTTTAAGTAGTACTCATTTAATTTCATTCTCTTTAAAAAAAATTCTGGTTCGAAATTCATTAAACCAGGATCAAATTAACACACAAATTACGGAAGATTAATGTAAGATAGGCCTTATGTAATCTAAATGTATATAGTATTATAATTTCAGAGTTACTGTAAAAAATAAATAAATAAATCTCTATAAATAAAAGGAATTCCGAGGATAATTAATTGAGGCACAGGAAAATCGTCTGCTAAGAAAATCTTTTTTCATTTTGAACTCTATAAATAAAAGGAATAAAGCAGAAGAAATATAAAACAGATAATGTATTTATCACAAAAAATCGTCTGCTAAGAAAATCTTTTTTCATTTTGAATAAAATTAAATAAAATATTGAAAACATTTGATTTAAACTAAAAATTGTATTACTAAAAGTTTTCTTTTTTTTTCAGAACCTTTTAATACTTTATAACGATGAAAATGACGTATTTCAGACAATGCATTTCTGCATGCTTCCAGTTATTGATAAAATCATACAAATTTCAAGTTCGTTTAATATTGCTAATACGGACCCGGGCAACGCCGGGCGGGTCAGCTAGTAAATAAATAAAAATAAAGTCTATATTTTTAATCGAAGCATGCGTAATGTTCACACTGTGGTCAAAATCCTAACCGTAACTAATTGTACCGTAACCATAACCTGTCTGTAAACTAACTACGACTTAACCGTAACCTAACCGTAACTTAAACACAACATAAATGTAACCTCTAGCCTTTATCTTATCGCAACCTTATCCGTGATCTAACCATAACCTAACTGCAACTTAACCTTAGCCTAACTGTAACTTAACCGTGATCTAACTGTAACCTAACCGGAAATTAAATTTAACCTAAGACTAACTATAAATGTTATTGCAACCCATCCAGACAAAATTGCAATCCGAACTGAACTTAAAACTTCATGAATCTGACCCAATGCAAATTTGAACCGGACAAAAATATTCCATTGAACCGTAACCCGATCCAATTACGACAAAATAATTTCTGTATACATATTATTTGAGCCGAACATAAAGATTCAATTTGAAAAACCCCGAAATATGAACCGAGTCAATTCCGTAACGGACAAAGTTATTCCAAATAACTATATCCGCATCCGAACAGGACAAAATAATTTCCATGGACATAACCCAATCAGAAAAAAAAAATTTCATTCGAAAAAAATCTTAATTTACAAAAAATTGTCTCATGCCGATCTTCATTGGTCTATCACGTCCGGAAATTTCGTTCAAAAAGCCAAGTTTGACAACATCATTTTAATAATCGTCTGGTTTTATGGAGCAACAGAAATACATTAAATCGAAATAATTTGCTTTGCTATCTGATAATTTATTATGGTGTATTAATCATCTGCCCAGTCGAACAATTGTACGTATAACAGTCATTTAATTTTCGTTTTAAAAGCAATTTAGAGCCATAATTTTTTTAAAAATTAAACAGAATATATTTAAATTTAACCAATGATTAAAAAAATAACTCCTAGAAAAGCCTCGTATATATATATATTTTACTGCAACATTAACCACAAATACATTCTAATGTACGAAGTGCCAACATTCTGACGCACAACAGCTGTGATTAAAATCCTAAATTAAACTGGATGTTTGCCAGTCTATGAATTTTAAAGGTCTTTGGAAAAAAAAAAAAAAAAAAAAAAAAAAACAGTCACTTTAAATTGGTTTCTTTAATTCGGTCCGAGATTTTTAATTATTGCCTCAAAAATTTTATACAACCAACCAACCATAAGCAAGCGAATGGAGAAAAAAGCGAAAAAAAAAGATTTTTTGATGAGAGTGAATTCTGGATTTTAATTAATTACTCAGTTAATAATTGGAATTTCGAAATTCTAAAGCTCAGGTTCATCAGGAGAGATTTGGGGCTACTCTGAAAAAAATTTTGAGCCTCGTACATGCTGTAGATTTTGCTAGCCATCGCAGACACACACGCACGCAGACAGACAGAGCGTTTTGTTCTTTTATTAGTATAGATTATTTTATCCGCTTACAAAGAGAATCGTACGTGAATTCTTTTGTGCAGCCCTGTATACAAGTTAAAGAATTTTCATATAACGAGTAACATGCAAAAAATTGGTTAAATTTAAAAGCACATACTGAAATTGAAAACTCATTTCCAGCAATAATTACTCAAAGACAGTACTCTACCCGATTTCTTTTGCAAGTCCCTGTAAATGAACGAATGAATGCCTTATACTATCATAATCATCTTGTAATGAAATCCATTGATTTATAACAGTTTCAATATTTTTGAAATATCTAATATAAGTAAAATACTTTGGAATATACCATAATGTAATTGAATTCCTTTGAGTGCGTCCTATAAATGAACTCTAAATTTCATATACTGCATATATAGTACCAAATATGTCTTGGTAATCCTAAATAACGCTTACCAATTGCATGAAAATTCGAGTATATTTACGGGAATTCGAGTCGTGTACCGACAAACCGAATGCATAAACACATTTCAACTTTGTTGGGTTAGAAATTTACATTTGAAAACATAAACATTTGCAGATTTCGTGAAGCCCAAACCACACTTCTATTTTGTCCTTCACTCTTACTGGTGATTGATATTGATTAGATAAAAGGATTTGGATGTTCTTCATTTTCCTTCTTTTTCTTTGGGACGTTGGATGTAATCGTATAGTTCAGGAAGATAAAAAAAATTATTGATGGAAGTTTCGGGATTCAGGCGTTAATGAAAATTATCTAGTAATAAGTTATATATTATAAAACTAGTCAAATGTACCATTCTCAAAAGTTTCTTATTTCTCATATATGTTAATCTATTTTTAAAATTTGTTACACACGTTGATCCTTCAATATTATTACTTCAGTCATACACCAACTATGATTTTTATCTTTACCCTTTCGGCTCTGACGTCCTATTAATAGACATGTCTTTTAATGACTATTATTTTGTCTTAATTTTTTTTTTTTTTTGTTAATTCCAGCACCTAACAGTGATAGAATATATAGATACATTTACTACTATAACTTCAGTTCTGTTTAGTGCTTTTTTCGGTACTATTCTGTTATCCCGTCGATCAATTTCGCCAAATTATACAAATCGCCAAACTAATAGTCAAATTATACATATTGATATAATTTTTATTTTAAATAACGAAAAAATAAATAAATAGTAGAATATTAATAAAAATACACATAAAAAGTCGAAATACAAATCACCTAATGACATTTTAAACACGTGAATCATATTTAATGTCATTGAATGTGACATTCACGATCATCCATTATTGGCATTTAATCTTATAGTTTGGCGATAATTTTTTCGTCGATGGAATAACTTAGCAGTACCCTTTTTTAGGTGCGTTCGTAATTATAAAAATACGTAGCACCTATAGTTGTCGCTCAGTCCGACTGTCTGTCTGTCCGTCCGCATATAACAACGCAAAAACTACCCAACCGAATAGTTTGAAACTTAAAATATATAATTATTACATAATTTTGTCGAGTCATTTCAATTTTTATGAAAATCAGATGGCTAGATCAATTACAGGGACGATCAAAAGTATTCCGTTACATTACGGTCAAAGGGGGAAAATGTTTCAAATACATTTTAATCGTTTGAAATTTAAATTACATACTTATTACATAATTTTGTCAAGTCATTTCAAATTTTTTAAAAATAGGATGCATAGATCAAATACAGGGACAATCAGAAGTACTCTGTTACATTACAGTCAATGGGGAAAAAAAAGTTTCAAATGCATTTTAATAACATTACACTCATTCGAGCATAATAATATTGATATGCATCATAAAGTACATATTATAATATAGATTTTGCATAATCTGTTGTGCAAAGAACAATTGTTATTGATTTACAAGGCCACACAAAAGTATTCCATTTAATAATGAGTATAGAGAGAACATTGCTTGGTGCGCATTGTAATTGTAATTAACTATTTACGATTTTATGAGATTGATCTGTGAGAGTGATATTTTTAAAACTTCATTATCGCACGAACGCACCTCATTTGCTACGCTTCACGTGCAATTTCCAACTTGTTCTTACTAGTGATTGATAATGATTAGCTAAAAGAATTCGGATGTTCTTCATTTTCCTTCTTTTTCTTTGGGATGTTGGATGTAATCGTATATATACCAGGAAGATAAAAGAAGTTATTCATGGAGGTTTTTGGGATTCAGGCGTCAATGAATATTGTCTAGTAACAAGTTATATATTAAAAAACTAGTCGAATGTACCAGTCACAGAAGTTTTTTCTTTCTCATCCATGTTAATGTATTTCTAAAAATTGTTACACACGTTGATACTTCAAAGTTATTGTTTCAATCGTAGACTAACTTTGATTTTTACCCTCAGTTTCTGCTTTTTTTACTAATCGGAGTGTTTAAAAAGAAATAACAATAAGAGTAAACTTTGTCGCGATCGTAATATTAAATAAACTCGATAATTTTCGTTATTTGTGTACAGACAAACCGAATGCATAAACACTTTTCAACTTTGTTGGATTAGAAATTTACATTTGAAAATATAAATTATGTTCCTTTGCAGATTTTGTAAAGTCCAGACTTTACTTCTGTTTTGTCCTTTACTCTTACTAGTGATTGATATTGATTAGATAAAAGGATTTGTATGTTCTTCTTTTTCCTTTTTTTTTTTTTTTTTTTTTTTTTGAAGTTGGATGTAATTGTGTATATTCCAAGAAGATAAAAGAATTTATTGATGGAAGTTTTGGGTTCAGGCGTTAATAAAAATTGTAGTAATTTATACATTAAAAATGTAATCGGAAGTACCAGTTTTAAAATTTTCTTTTTTCTCATACATGTCTTGGTATTCCTAAATAAACGTTTATAAAATATATGAAAAGCCGAATATATTTACAGGAATTCGAGTGTGTACAGACAAATCGAATGCATAAATACGTTTCAACTTTGTTGAATTAGAAATTTACATTTGAAAATATAAACGCGTTATTTTGCAGATTTCGTGAAGTCCAAACTTCACTCCTATTTTGTCCTTTACTCTTACTAGTGATTGATATTGATTAGGTAAAAGGATTTGGATGTTCTTCATTTTCCTTCTTTTTCTTTGGGACGTTGGATGTAATTGTATATATTCCAGGATGATAAAATAAATTATTGATGGAGGTTTTGGGATTCAGACGTTAATGAAAATTATCTAGTAATAAGTTATAT
This sequence comes from Maratus speculifer, assembly GCA_964019185.1. Classification (NCBI taxonomy): domain Eukaryota; kingdom Metazoa; phylum Arthropoda; class Arachnida; order Araneae; family Salticidae; genus Maratus; species Maratus speculifer. The sequence continues at coordinate 71,757,741 of OZ025303.1, forward strand.
ATTATAAAACTAGTCGAATGTACCATTCTCAAAAGTTTCTTATTTCTCATACATGTTAATGTATTTTTAAAATTTTTTACACATGTTGATCCTTCAATATTATTACTTCAGTCATACACCAACTTTGATTTTTATCCTAATCCCTTCGGCTTTGATGTCCTATTAATAGGGCATGACTTTTATTGAGTATAGTTTTGTCTTATAAATTATATTTATTAATTCCAGTACCTACCAGTTATAGCTTATGTCGATACATTTGCTATTTTGACTTCATCTATGTTTCAGCATTTATTATTATTAATAATAATAATAATAATAATAATAATAATAAAAGTTTTATTAATTACGAGCAAAAAATTGGCATTTCTTTTAATTCAAACATGTGTTTCACTACTTAAGTTTGAATTAAACAATTAGGGACTCTTTTGAATTAGTAATTTATGATAAAAGATGAAAAATACTACTAAATTTTTATGTTTGTTTAATCGGATTGTAATACATTTTCCAAACGCCTTTAAAAAATTCTTTCTTAGACTATTCTTATATGATAAATGTGCAAAATAATACATTTATCAGGTTTCTGTAAAGAACACATTTCGTTAAATTTCAGTAAACCGTAACTTCGGTGATTTCCATTGCTACTTTTAATTTTATTAGCGTAAAAGTAATTTTTTCCCGAAATTGGAAAAAAAATCCGGGCCGAAAAGGTTAAGTTTCGGCTTCATTCTCCTAATCGTAGTTAAAAGAAAAAAAAAAAAAAAAAAAAAAAAAAAAAAAAAAAACGCTATCGTAATTTTTAATTGTTTTAAATCGTATTTTTTATTCGTTTTTAATCGTAATTGAAAAGTTTATCGCGATACTCAATATTTTTCGTTACTCTGCTGTGCTTCGGTGTTTGCGAATCTCCTGATCTTTGAAAATGGATACTCTGTATTAGCGTCAATTTTTACTCACTCCATAAATTAGTGCTAGTGCAGGCAAAACAGATTGTTTAAAAATATTTCTTTTCGATCAAAGGGATATGTTATTCTTCTTAACCCCTTTATCTACCGAATTATGAATTCATGAAAATTTTACATTATAAAGAATTTTACGTGAATCGTTTAAACTAAATTAAAAGATTTACATAATTTAATAAATTTTTGAAAGGTTTTAGAAGGATTGAAGTATTTAGAAGTTTTTATTAAATTTGAATTTACAGGGATTTTGTGCAATATTTAAAATCCCACTCAAATCTTTTATTTTAAATTGTTTTCTTAGTATTTTGTAGAATTATAAAATGTACAAATATGATGTTCTTACAGTATAAATATAAAAATATTTCCGATTTGAAAGATCTCCTTCCCCCTCCTTCAGCGCCAAGAAATCTGAAAAGATACAAAAGCAAAAGAAATATCTTTTAAAAAATATTTTTGTTTTGTGTAACCAATTATGCTTTTGGAACAAAATAAAGTAATGTATCTGTAACTCATTCTAAACAGTATTACAACTAATCGACGTATTAGAAGAATTTTATCATAAAAAATTTTAATGGTACTTATAAGCACCGTCGGTAGATAAAGAGCTAATGTTTTCTTCAAAAGCACTCCATCCATTTCTTGTTATTCTATAGTTTTTATGCATGATACTGTTGTCCAATGTTTATTTATTGTTAATATATACATAACGCAGCACTCTCTTAATCTCATTGTTGTAGATGATCTTTTGTTTTGATGCAGATGAATCCACATCACTTTTTTTTTTTATCAAATTTATTTTTAATCCCACGGTAATGACTTCAACTTTCACATTTATCTTTTGCCAAATCTTTTAACATATCTTTTTGTTACTGAAACTTTACTCCTGGCTTCTGCTGGAAATTAAACTGTCGTCAGCAAACTGGAGATGGCTTAGGTGTTGTTCCCTATTTATTCTAATCCCTTTGTTTTCACGATCTAAACTTCTTGAAAATATTTCCTAAGCAGTGAAAAGATTAGGCGAAATTGTATCTCCTTGTCTAAGAATTCTTCCAAGCTTAAGTTTAGCTTTTCTCTGTTCATCTGTACTATAATTTCTAAACTATAATCAAAATGGCGGTCATTTAAAATTTACAAAAAACTTTTAAATTTATAATAATATACAAAAAAGAAAAAAAAAAAAAGAAAAATGTTTGATTTTGATACAAGGATTTAGGAGCATTTTTTGTTTTGTTTTTATCTTTAAAAATGGCTGAGATATAGCAGTTTGAATTTCTAATGTGGGTGATATGTCAAAAAAAAATCTATTTGCCTGCAATAGCAATCGTATATATTAACCGATTTCGATGTGAGCAAGCAAGCAGTTATTTCTAAAATCTCGAGCAAGCTCATTGGTCAGTTTTCCATATGATGTTTTTTTTTTTTTTTTTTTTTTTTCTTGCGCTTTAAATAAATCAACTTCTATTAAGCTAACTAATTTCTTGAAATTTCCATTCACATTCAGTATTGATAAAAACTAATAACGAATTTTTTATAATAGGGTTCCACTAATTTGAGCTTCGTATGTTTGAATAGTACAACTTAAAAAAAAAATTAATTAAATTAAGGATTATGAAAGCTACCTCTTACTCCCGGTCTGGCCGGAAGGTCTTTTAATATTTTATTTTTCTTAGGCACACTTTGAGAAAGAAAGTTATTCACGAGGATTTTAGAATTAACGCATTCGCTAAAATTGTCTTGAAATATCTTACTTTAAACGGTTCATCTTTTTGCAATATTTAATTTATCTTATTTTTAAAAAATGAAAGTTTCAGAATAATAAAGTTAAACAAAACAATTATTGAGCATATGTAACTCTGAGAAATAAATTTCTTTACTTTTTATTATTTTATTTTTTTATTTTTTTTAAATATAAATTTCATCTGTAAACGTTCTTTCATATAAAATGTTTTTCTTTTACCAAAATTTTTGGTTGCATTTTTGTTATTCGTATCATTCTATCCACATTTTGTGTTATTCGACCCTTTTCTTTGTTTGATTTTGAAAATTTTATTTTTCTAAGAAGTAGAAAGTTGAATTGTCGCAGAACAGTAAAATAAAATGTTAAGAAGTAACCCATAAAGAAAATAAAGGAAAAATTTTTAAAGAAATTTTAAATTGCAGAAGCAGATGCAAACTCAACGACACTGGCATATTTCAGAATTTTTTTTAAAATATGAATGTAGTGTTGTGGTCTTTAATTTGATAGCGAATACCTTTTATATCAACTTACTATTAATTTATTATTAAGGTAAAATCTTAAGGTAAACAGCAACTCACTTTTATGTGACAGTTATACTATTTTAGAAGTCTTTAACCTTTTCGGGTCTGATTTTTTTTTTTTTTCAATTTTTAGAAAAAATTACTTTTACATTAATAGCATTAACACTAGCTATACAAATAGATTAATTTTTAACGAATATTTCATTGTCTAAAAAATGACGAATGTCGTTGTTTTACATACTATTGAATTATTCTTCATATAACAATAGGCTAAGGGAAAATTTTTGGAGGTGTTTAGAAAATATTATATTACAACAAGATTTAACTTATAAGGTATTTGTACCCTATATGGACAGGGCTCTCAATATGGACACCCCTAATATTTTTAAAGGTAATAATTTTGATCGAGAGATGGCTCAACATTCTCGCGAAGAAAAGCAGTTGAAAAGATAATTAAGTCTGGAAAGTGTAAAAAAGCGCGCTGTTCGCCATTTAGGAGGAAATTTGTTGTTTCGAGATGTGCTGATCTTAATTACTTATAAGCTTAAATTCTTATTAGATATGGTAAAATTGCATTAAATGTTGAAAAGTGGAGTATTTTAGAAAGCTAATAAAACATATTTTCGATTGCTATTGCATATTTTGCTTAAAAATATTTTCCTTATTCATTTGTTACAAGATTTAGTAAAACTACGCCCGGTTCCCAATATGGACAGTTTATGTCCCCTTCGACTACAACTGTAAGAATGAAGAAAATTCAACGTTGCCAAGCAATAAATTGAAAAGTGATCAAAGTGGTAAAATCTTTGTTCAACAAGATGCCATTTGAACAATCCCCCAAAAACCTTCCTCCAAAAAACCCTTGCAGAAAAATAAAAAGCCTCCCCCCCCAGTAGGATACCTGTTGGCGAAATCGTAGGTACCAATGGTATGACTCCCTTAACAAAGGAGAGCTGGTACTGCTTATTTTGCAGTATTGATGCTTTTTCAAACATGCGGCCATGCATCACATGTGGCAGATATGTTCATGAGAATTATGTGCGACTTACTGCCCATGGTGAAAAAGTTTCTATTTGTCCATGCTGTGAGGACTAAGTAATACCAGATGTAAATTCGCAGATAGATGCAATAAAGCTAAGCAAAACCAACAATATTATTTCATAATATTTACTAGTAACTAAGGGGCTTTGCATGGGTGTTCGAAGGGTAAAAACCGAAAATGACCCCCCCCCTTTTCTAAAATGCATGTTTTGAAGATATTTACTGTCCCCCCTCCTCCTCCGAATACTTTAAGATACATTTTTTTATTCCCTCTCCTCTAAAATCCCTTGGAAAAGTGGGTCTTCCATACACACTGTGTAGAAAGTCAATAAGGAAACACCTGTCCATAATAGGGACAGGTAGTTCCTTATATGGACACGTGTAAACATTTTTTTGTTTTTATCATTTAAATTAAACCAGAATAATTACAAGGTCGCTAATTTTAATAATGATAGTCAATAGTCCAAGGATAGTGGTTACATATTTTTGGAGTCCTATGACTTGTACATGGGGGTGAAAAAAATTCATTTTCCTTAGGGTGTCCATATTGGATACAGATACCTTATTACAACTTTCTAATACTTTTTAGGCTTCATTACAGGAAAGCAGCTTCTTTCTTATTCTATTTTATATCGGTTTTTTCTTATTCTTTCAGGAAAAGAACTTTTATTTAAAATTTAAAGAATGAAATACATGTTTAAAATAAAAATGCGCAACCGGCGCAAAGAGAATGAAGAAAATTGTAATAATAATTGTCATTACTAAATTCCTAAACATAAATGAAGTCCTATAGTAATTGCTAGACATATACTAACATTACTACATGTAAATAATAGCAAAAGTATTAAAATAAAATAATACTCCATTTAAAAGACGTGCTCTATTAATAGTACACCAGACACAAAAGGGTTAAATTTCTTTTATTTTGCTACTTTTTTCTTTATCTTTCTCTTTTTTTAACACTGAACTTATTATTTTATATTTTTAGACATAATTAGAGAAGATAAATTATTTTTAAAGATTTTAAAATTATTGTATTTGCGAAAATTGCCTAGAAATACTTTCTTTAAAAATCAGTCTTTTTGTACATTTTTTAAAATCTAATTATCAAAATGAAAGATTCACAGTCATAAAGTTAAACAAAGAAATTACGATTCTTATGCAACTCTCAGAAGCAAATATTTTTACATTTTACTAAAATAAAAGATTTTTATAGAAACTTCATTTGTAGTTTTTGGATATTAAATGTTTTTCTTTTGTCCTATCGAATTTTTCAGTTAGAATGTATTTTTGTTTTTGTATTACTCAATCATTTTATGTATTTAGTTTTACAAAACTTATTTCTTTCATAAATGAAAAGTTGAATTGTTCGCAGATCAACTTAAGTAAATGTTTAGAAGTTAACAGTTTCACTATTTTAGAAATCGTTAAACTTTTTTTTTCTTCTTCTTCTTTTATTTTATTTTATTAATGTTTTTAACACTTGCTTTTAATTTTTAAGCATATTTCATGCCAAACTTGCCTGTAATATGCTAAATTGTCAAATGTTGTCTTATAATACTTATTATTATTTCATGTTCTTGAGCATACTTAGAGAAAAGAAATTACTTATAAGGATCTTAGAATTAATGCATTCGCGAAAATTGCCTTGAAATACCTTACTTTAAAAGTTCTTATTTTTGTAAGATTTTTTAATCTTATTATCAAAATGAAAGTTTCACAATCATAAAGTTAAACAAAGAAATTACGATTCTTACGTACCCTCAGAACCAAATATCTTTACTTTTTATCAAAATAAAAGGTTTTTATAGGAACTAAATTTGTAGTTTTTGGATATTAAATGTTTTTCTTTTGTCTTATCGAATTTTTCAGTTAGAATATATTTTTGTTTCTGAATTACTCGATCATTTTCTTTATTTAATTTTGCAAATTTTACTTCTCTCAGCAGTGAAAAGCTGAATTGTTGCAGACCAACATAAGTAAATATTTAGAAGGACAATTCTTCGATGAAATTGCGTATTGTAGAAGGAAAGGCAAACTGAACGCCGCTGGTATATTTCATAATTTATTAAAGATATGAGCTGGATATTGTAGTCCTGAATGTTATCTTTTTAAATTTTTATTAATTATTATTAAAGTAGAAGCTTGGAAAACAACAAAGAATGTAAATCTATATTTTCAAAAATTTAATACTTTGTTTCTTATTTTGCTAAGGACACTTTCATATCATGATTATAGTATTTTTAGAAGTTTTTTAATTCCTTTTATTTTGCTGTTTTTCTTCTTTTTTCTACTGAACGCTTTGTATTACCTTTCACTATATAACACATATCGACTACATAAACATATCGACTTATAATAATTACAGTATGGAACCATTTATTCGGAAACCAGTTAACCGGAAATCCAGTTACCCGGAATGATATTTCTAATAGACTGATGGTAGAATCTTTTTAGAAAAAAGTGTCATACACAATGAGTTTGACATTTACATTGCTCTAAACAATTGTATAGTTTGATAACAGCATCTAGTATTTAAAATAGAATCATATAATCATATTATATATTAATAAATAATATTATAGATTTTTCATTTTTATTCCGAGAAAACAGAAGAATTTTTGTTCAAGGAGTTCCCATAAATTATCTTCTTTCAAACTCTAACAATTGATCTTACTTGCATCAGATTCTTGGTTCAAGTAATCTAATAATCAATTTAAAATTAGAAGTAATACCACAACTACATATGCTTCACAAAACTTATCAAATGGATGCTGCTTTAATGTCCAACCAGTCAACCAGAAAAACCAGTTATCCGGAATACATCTGACCCCAACCATTCCGGATAAATGGTTCTGTACTGTATTATAAGTTATTAATTTATGTTCTTAATTAAAAAGTTGAATTGCCTCAAAATATTGTAAGTATATGTGTATATGTTTAGAAATAAACCAATAAGTAAATAGAATATTTTTTTTTCCTTTGAATTTGTGAATTGTAGAAAAAGGGGAGAGGGGGGAGCAACTAAACATCACAGGCATATTTCAGGCTTTATTAAAGAATATGATTAAGAAATGGTATTGGATATGGTATTGAATAATAATTATTATTATTTTGGTATCAACTACATTTTATTCTTTATTTTATTATTAAAGAAGAATCTTAAAGAAAATTACAATGAATGTAAATCTATACTTTTAGAAAATTTCTGATACACATTTTCATATGACCTTTTATTTATCATTTAAAAGGCTTTGGATTCTCTTTAATGTTTTCTTCTTTTTTTCTCTCTGTAAACATTTGGTATTATGTTTTAATACATTAAATATGTTTAATTATGTATTTTTTAAATATATAAATTTATTATAGTACATTATTGTATATATTATTAATTTATATTCTTAAGCATACTTAGAGAAAAAAAATATTTATGAGTTTTTTAGGATTAATGTATTCGCGAAAATTGTCTAGAAATAGCTTAGTTTAACAGTTCATCTTTTCGTAAGATTTATTTTATCTTACTATAAAAATGAAAGTTTCAGAGTTATAAAATTAAACAAAGAAATTATGAAGCTTATATAACCTTGGGAACGAAATGTTTTTATTTTTTATTTAAAAGAACTTTTACATAAATTTCATTCCTAAGTTCTTTCATATATAATATATTTTTCTTTTGCCATACCAAATTTTTGGGTTAGTACACATTTTTGTTACTTGTGTTATTCGGTCATTTTCTTTGGTTTGGAAATTTTCATTTTTCTCAGTAATCCTTCAAGAAAAATAACGGAAAAATCTTTGATGAAATTGTGGATTGTACACTGTAAAAAAAAAGGTCGATCTATTAAAAAAACTTTAGTGATCCTTGTAATTACTAAAAAATTTTTAGTAATCTTAGTCGGTTACTAGAAAATCTGTAAGAATTACTAGAAAAAAGTTAGCAACGAATAGAGTTAATAGTTTTATATTTTTAATAGCTCTTACTAACACTCAGCTGGTGTGGCCTTGATAGCATAGTGGTTATAGTAACGGACTTCAGGCTAAAAGGTCCCGGGTTCGAAACTTGCCACCGTCAGATACACCCCGAATGTCTGTAATGTCTCGTTAATAAAGGGATTATGAAAATCCTGTCGGAGCAGTTAAGAATGTTTAGTGCTGCCATCTATTGCGGTTTTGCCGAAAATTTACCGCTTCAGAAGTCTGGATGCAGCACCAAGGAAGTTCCTCCGCTTCGGTTGCACGTAATGGTTATTGAAAGTAATTTTGGAGCTATTACTAAAATTTGCTTTGTGGCTCATACTAAAAATTTTTAAGTTAGTTATACAAAAAAATTCGGAACGGGTACATTAGCCGGCCCGTAAAAGTGAATAAAACCATTCCCCTGATTTTTCTACCGCAGAATTTCTGAGGCAAATCTTATTTCCTCTTCTAAAGCCAAGGGAGGCGTCAAAATTACAAAGCCAATAGAAAAAATTACAAAGTATTGGAATTGTAACGTAAATTCTATTTTCATCTGCATGATAAACATCGCAATAATACTCATAAACTTTGTTTAAATAAACAGAAGAGGGGATATAAATTATGCTAATTTCTTAAAACCGATGAAAAACAAATCGCAAAAAATTTTAAAACCGATAGTTCAAGTGTCATTTGCATAAAGCCATACTTGAGAAAGCAGTTCGACATGAAAGTTTAGGTAAATATAAACGTGTCAGGTGCATTCATTTTGTATTTGATACCAGCCAAATTGACGACTGCAAAGGAAGAACTCCATCTTCCCATAAAAACAGGGATCCTTTAAATGTTTACGCAGCGAGTTTTGTAGATTACAGGTCTTTTTTCGTGCAGTTTGTAAGATGCACATGACTTTTATTATTGTTATTAGTAGCAATAACTTATCACTTATGAATTACGGCACATGATAAATTATTTTTTAGAAGTACAAATTCATAAATACTTATAAATAAAATCAAAAAATCTGGAACCATTTGAAAACAATCCTTATATCTCAACAAGATTATAGAAGTATCTTATTTACCCAAAATGAAAAACGCTATTCGATTACAAATCCCTTCAACAGTCAGGCTTGTCAGTTTTATACTTTACAGTTAAATATATGTCAAACTTTTGCGTTGTTGAGAAGTGAATTTAAGAACCGCCAAGAAGCATATATATCCAAAGATTACGTAAGCATAAGTTCTTTATTGCTATTTATAACCATCATGTAATAGTACAAGCAAAAAATGTCCATCCGAATGTTTTGAAATTGAATATATAGAACTATTGCAGAATTTTGACGGGCAATTTGTATAAAAATCGAATCGAAATTTAAAAGGACATTATTAAAAGTTTCCTCTTTCTACTAAATCCTATGATACGTATTTAATTATATTCAATGATAAGCAGTAACTCTAGATTGCTATGGTGATTATTCTACTAAATCCTATTATACGTAATTAATTCAATGACTTCCTTTCCCATGATAGGTAATCATTCTAGTTTGCTATGTTAACTATTATATAAAACCTATCATACGAACTTACTTCGATGCTATGTCATCATAGGTAATAGTTCTAGGTTACCATGGAGATAACGCCGCTATTAATTTAGAGTCGTACGACTCTAACTTTAATATCTATAATAACATTAAATTTTGTTTTCGTACATTTTTACATAAGACGCAACAACTATTGCAACAAGATTTGAATATTTATAAAACTAGTCATAGTACGAACGCAACTCATATGTCACATTTAACGTACAATTTTCGACATATTAATCTTATCATATAATATATATATATTACAAACTTAATTAGGTTTAAACTTCATTCGGTATCTCATAAATCCAAATTCAGCATAGTAATAATCTTTTTTTTTTTTTTTTTTTTTTTTTTTTTCAGTGAGTTTAAAATAAAAATTTGTTCAAAATTTAAACATGCAATTGTGCTAAGTGCGCTTCGAAAGGAGGTCTAAAGTCGCACTGAGAGGTGGTTTCTTAATGGAGTTCATGTTTAAATCTAAATTTTAATTGTTGAAAAAAATAACAATGTTGCTAAAATTTATTTTTCACATTGGGAAAATATGAGATTTATAAGTATCAAAACAAAAGTTAATTACTACATAGTTTAAAAAATGAATATAACATTGACATTTGCTTTGATTTGACGTTTTTATCTTTTATAGCTTTTATTTTCAAGTTCTTTCAAACTTCAGTAAATAAATGCATTTTCTTTTCTCTTTTTGAGAGGTGGTAAGAAACATTGCCGATTTTATTACTTTATTTATTTCATTCAGAATTCGCTGACAGAATAGGGTAGGGAGCTTTATTTACCGTTATTCTTACTTTTTCATAAGAGTTAAACTCATTGCCCAGAAGTTACAAAAAGATTTAAACATTTAAAAAGTACCTGAATAAAAGATAAAAAATCTAAACTTTGTTTTGAAGTTTGATGACTAATGTGCTCTCAATTATTTTTTTTCTAATAAAACCCTCTTCAAACGACCAGGAAAAAACAAAATTTGTTTCCTTTTTTGTCACTCACTGAAGAAATTCAATTGGTATGGTCTCTGGATGGAGGTAAATTTAGTATTAAACCTATGGAAATAAATTTCGTCCTCATAAAACGTGGTTGTTCAGGAAAGTGGTCGCTTAATAGAGGTTGTTGCACAGGGAAGTTTCACTGTAGTTTGCTTTTTAAAATTTGACGTTTATTGATTTACCTACTGCTACTGCGCATTGCATAACACAAAAATATCATTAAAAGTTATTATCAAGATTTTCAAAGCCGAAAGCACAATAGAGTAGGCATCCTGTGTGTTTATGTATATCCAAATTGCCCCTGTCTTAAGGGTTAATATCTCTTTTTACAATACTGAAAAAAATTACAAAGCCAATAGAAAAAATTACAAAGTATTGGAATTGTAACGTAAATTCTATTTTCATCTGCATGATAAACATCGCAATAATACTCATAAACTTTGTTTAAATAAACAGAAGAGGGGATATAAATTATGCTAATTTCTTAAAACCGATGAAAAACAAATCGCAAAAAATTTTAAAACCGATAGTTCAAGTGTCATTTGCATAAAGCCATACTTGAGAAAGCAGTTCGACATGAAAGTTTAGGTAAATATAAACGTGTCAGGTGCATTCATTTTGTATTTGATGTGTAAAATGCCAAATGGATAAAAGTTATCCGATGGTGAACAAATTAAATAATTAACTTTGATTAATTTATGAAAATTCCTTGAGGTAATGCATTAGGCGTACCCAAAGGGGCAGGGATGATGAGGCTACAGCCTACAGATCTGCACGGGTCGATTTCCATTAATGGCATTCGGGACGGCCCGGCTCGGGTCTTACTTCTGAAGACTCGTGCCGGGCCTAACGTATTATTTCCGTATGAAGCCGCTGTTCATAAATCAGTAAAATTTGGCTGACTTGGTCCAAAAATGTTTGCAAAAAATGGCATATACTTTTAAGTCGTCATTATTATACAATTAAACATTAAAATTTATTCTTTTAAAAAAAACGTAAATCATTCGGCCTATTAAAATAGACTTAAATACATGAAAAAAAAAATGATTATGGCGGAATTTTTCTTTTAAACTGAAAACTGCAAATTTCTTTTAAACTGTTCATCTATGCAAAATGAATACAACAATACGCGAAAAAAATAAATTAAACATTTACATCTTCTAAAAAGGGACCGTACTTTTTTTCTCCGCAATGCGATTTCATCTTAGAATATTTTACTTTTATCATACACCATTTTTTAGATTTTTATGTCTCCATTACATGTAATACGGAATAATAACACTAATGATTACTGAAACATGTGCATACGACAGACAAAGGCTCATTAAAAGCGTAAATATCGCAGCCTACGACACTTCTGCATAAATGAAAATTATAAACGTGAAAAAAAAGTGTTTTTTTTTTTGTTTGTTTTTTTTGTTTTTTGTTTTTTAGCTCACAGGCTATTATAGCCTGAGAGCTTATGTGCCCGCCCGTTCTGTATGTATGTACGTGCGTACGTTCGTACGTAACGCGATAACTCATGATAAAAATATCCGATCCACTTGAAATTTCGTATATAGGTATATACTGACAAGGCGCTTCCCTGATTAGTTTTTGGAGTTTATTCGATATGTATAAATGTATAAGAGGGGGAACAAGGGACTCATGCCCCTCCTCTTAATTGATATAAATGGGTTTTTCATGCAGAATTAAGTTTTCGTTCAAAATTTAGATATAGGATCATTCTGATGAGGCGATTCCGTGACTGTTATTAGGTGTTCATTGAATAAGTATAAACAGGGGGAACGGAGGTTCTAATGCCCCTCCCCTTAATTTTTAAAAATGGGTTTTTCAAGCAGAATTGTCAGATTTCGTTCAAATCCCTGAATAGTTTTGGAAGTTTAATGGTTAAGTATAAAAGAGGGGGATAACTCCTCTTAAAATATACAAATGCCAAATGGGTTTTTAAGACTTATCCGATTTGCTTTGAATTTTGAATATAGATTTTTTATATGATAAAGCATGTCCTTTATCTTAAAGATAGTTTAGGAGGTTCAATGATTCAGTATAAAAAAGGGGGAAAGGGGAGAGCAGTTTTCCCTTCTTAATTTCTTTTTCGAACGGAATTAACCCTTGAAAATATAATGCTGTAATGTACAATTAGTATGCGTAGCCTGTGAGCTCAATGCCATCAGTTTAACTGGGCAGTATTCTTTTTATTTTAATTTGAACTCTTTCGTAAGAGTAAAGATCAATGTTTTGTAGAAATTCACTCAGGCCGGGCCGAATTTTTAACTTTCGGGTCGGGCCGGGCCAATATTTTTTTCGTTCGGACCGGACTCAGACTTGGAAATTTCGGCCTGTGCAGACCTGTACTACAGCCTCCCAAATAATTTTTGAAAGTGATATGAAAAATATTGCTGATTTCTTTTTCACCTTTTTTGGAAAAAATTTTCTTTTTTTTTTTTTTTTTCATTTTTTTTTTTTTTTTTTTTTTTTTTTTTTTTTTTTATCATATAGCAAATGTGTCGTTCTCATTAGCTCCATATTAGTCCATGTTGAAGAGAAGGGAGACTAATGAGGTTATAGCCCCCTCCTCTTGAAATATTTGAAAATGATATGCAAAAAATGCTTTTTTTTCCCCTTACTTTATTAGATAAATCTGTAAACTTTTACTTTCTTCTGTTGTTACAAGAAAAAAGTACTGGATTCATGAGAATTTTTTCAAAATCGGGTTTTTAACGGATTTACACTTTTTAGGAGTCAGAGATTTCAAAAAACATGTTTTTACAAAATGTCTGTCTGTCAATCTATTTGTGTGTGTACGTCCAGTGGCGCAGCTAAGAAGAAGGTTTTGGGGTTGAAACCCCTCCCAGAGATAAAAAACATCGCGATATTATGAATCAAAACCAAACTTAATATTTAAACGGTTTGAAATTTTTCGAAATTCGCCGTTTCGTTAAATCAGATTCCATATAATAAAGTGATTCAATTAAAGGACGAAAATTCTACTTAAAATTGTGAACACTTTTACATGCATTAATTAAGTGAAAATTGGTTATTTGAACTAAGTCATTTTTCGAGAAGGCTTATGATAAGAGAATGGAGATTTTTGCATGGTATCTTTTTAAATCCTTTTGGTAGTTTCAAATTTAACTCCTACAAAAAAAAAAAAAAAAAAAAAAAAACCGCTTTTTTATAATATACGATTTCAATACGAGTTCAACTCAAACCCAGGTATTTTTAGCGAATTTTAACAATAATAAAGACATTTTGACAAAAATTTCAACAAATTTGCATAACATAATGCAAAATTCGATGTCATGTGATGAAAAACATCTGAAATTCCGATTTTAGTGGTTGACACATAGGCTTATTATTGTCTTTTTCTGGCGTTTAAGTTTTCTAACTCTTATATTGTAAGCGTTGTTTAAATGAAACACGGCCAATGTAAATGCGGAAAAAATGCATTATGATTTGATTCATTAATAATACTGTTTCTATTAACTGGGGATTCAAATAATAGGCTAACACCATTATCAGAAACTCTCCCCCCCCCCCCCCCCTAGAACTGAATTCTGCCTGCGCTACTGTGTATGTCTCATAAATATTGTGGGTGCTCTATCTCAGGAACTAATGCACGGAATTTCGTAAAACTTTTGATTCAGTTAGAACTGGATATAAACTGTATCTGATCAGTTTTTAACTCAACATAGTATGAAACCCTAAGAAGGTATGTGCCGGTCCATTCCAGGGCTGGGTTTATGCCGGTACAAAATGGTTTCTGCCGTGCTAGTCGTAGAAAATGGTTATAACCGATTTAAACCGGCAGAAACTGGCATAAACTTTCTTCATGACATAATCTGAGACTTTTTTAGTTGTATTAAATTGCTAATGTATATTTCATTATTCAGGATAATTACAAATAAAATATTGTGAAGTTTTAGTTAAAAAAATTAATTTGCATTAGAATTTGATAGTTTTGAATCTTTCAGGAAGAATCAACCATATTATTTGCAGATAGTTAAAAAACACGAAATTAATATTAAGAACATAACATTGCTAAAATTGTAGATAAATAACATGATGTATGAAGAATGATTGTTACAAATGATAAAATATATTGCTGTTGGCCTTAGATAGAGATAAAAGGCATGACTGTTTTATTGCAGATGCTCAAAAAATTTGCTTAACTTTATTTAATGATGAAAATATCATAAAACTCACAAATGCAAGATTCAGATCTCATTTAATGCAGTGCTAGTTTTTATGCTAGCTTATTTACTTCATCCTAAGTATGCGGGATTAAAAATGACGTGAGCATAAAGAAAGGACAACGAAATTGCTTTTTGATATTTAATTTAAATTTTGTGCGAAATATAATAACTTGTGACAAAATTGACTCTTTTCCCAAAAACATATTACCCCAAGCAAGTCCTATAAAATTTCTAGCTTCCTGTAGGTAGTCGCCTTTAAAAACAAAAACCGACAAAAATGAGAATTTTTTAAAATTTTACATTCTCAATAATGACATTACCAGCAAATAATGCTAGTCATGAAAGAATACTTTCGAACTTTTCTTTCATTCAGAACAAATTAAAAAGCAGAACCATTTATATTTGTATGTAGTAGTAGATAATTTTTAAATTGTCGGAGTGTATTATTTATTTTAAAATACTCTAAAATACTTTTCTTTCATTCAGAACAAATTAAAAAGCAGAACCATTTATATTTGCATGTAGTAGTAGATATTTTTTAAATTGTCGGAGTGTATTATTTATTTTAAAATACTCTGAAAAATAATGTTAAATTATCATAAAATTTGTAAATTTATTAAAAATTTTTTTTAAATAAAAATTCAATAATATCAATAATTAAACTTGTACCATATCAGATAACCATTATGAAAATTCCTGTTTTTCAAGTGACAAAAAATTATTCAAAGTATAATTATGTGATCATTTGAAACTTTATGTTACTTTGAATAAAATTCTTAATCTTTTTTTTTTTTTTTCAATCTTTAAAAAAAATTCTTTATACATTAAATACATGTGTGAATTATAAATCATTGCAGGTTACATACACTGAAGGTTCAAATACATCCGCTGAAAGGGTTTTCAGTGTTCTTGTAAGTGTGATTGATGTCCTTACTATTTTTCAAACCAAGTTATTTTGAGAACGTTAATAAAATCATTTTTTTTTTTTTTTTTAATTTCAACGTTTAAATAAATAAATGAGCAAATAAGTAATGAAATAAATCATATAAAACTGGATGAGCGGACAGATAAAATTAGTTGCAGGGACCTCGCTAAGAGGAGGGGGGACAGGGCGGTGTCTCCCCCCCCCCCCAAACATTCGCAAATGTTGTTGCACTTGACAAATTTAAAACTTTTATAGCAAATTTAATTAAAATTTTAATAAAAACTGTAATACATTTCCCATTTTTGATAGAACTGGCAAAAGTTATAACTCTTATTGGGTATATTATTAAACTTTTTATAAATAAGAACTGTATTACATTTTCTTGGCAAAATTATAAAACGAGTTGGCAAATATGAAAATTTGACTTGGCAATTTAAGATATTCTCCCTCACGAATAAAAAGTCTAGCGATGGTCCTTAGTAGGTGGTCTCAGGCCCCATGGTCCCATATGAGCTGGCGCCTCTGTGGTCAGCTAAAGGTCAGCCCCTATTATCTCAAGGTTACATAATGGCATCGTTCAGAGTCAAGCGATTCTGATCAAGTGGGGTGTTTTAGCGAATGATTCGTGTTTAGCAGTTGCCATATGAGGGAAGAGGGGGTATGAGAGAAATCTGGGATGGCTTGTTTGGTTTGTTTCCCTCATCTGAATTATGCGCAGAAGAAATAGCTTGTTTACTTTCAAATTACGCCCGGAGACTACACTTGACCATATATTTCTTGGAGAAAAAAAAAAAAAAGACCTTTCTCTTGAATATAGGGATACAAGGGTCACCTTTATCAGACTTTAAATGGAAAACAAATTTTACGGATAAAATAAGTTAAAATAAAAAAGGTTTAACTGTAACTTATAATCGTTTTTTATACTTTATTTTGCTTTGAAAACTGGTTCTTTTAATTTATTTATTTCTAGTGTTTATATTCTAAGATTAACCGAATCACGGAAAAAAGCGCACCGGAAAAAAGCGCACAGAAAAAAGCGCCCCGGAAAAAAGTGCACCGGAAAAAAGCGTCCCTTTTTATAAATCACATATTTAAATAAGTCTGATAATAGTACACATGGTTAATCTTAGAATATAAACACTAGATTGAGACGGTTTTATGAAATTTAAGTCTTTGCTCTATCGAGACTCAGATGGGCGGGGAGGGAGGCTTTAAAAGTTATCTCAAAACCTGACATAGCTTTAATGAAAAAAAAAAAATGTAAGGTTCGAAGAATTAGATAATAAACACTAGGTACTTAAATGATTTATTTTAATTCAGTCTCCCTTGTTCTCCTGTGGAGTGGGGGGGGGGGGGGAGGAAGGGGAGAAGGTGTCTACAAACTTTTGAATATATCTCTTATATTTACTTTTCTTAATATTATTTATAATTTGTTTATTTTTATTATAAAATTACATATTAATATTTTATTATATTTTATATTACATTTATATATTTATATTTATATAATATATAACATAATATATAATAATAAATATATTAATATAGTATAATAATAATACAGAATAAATAATTTATAATAAATAAGTAATAAATTAATAATACATAAATATAAATTAAATATAAAATTAAAAATAAATGCAATTAAATATTAAAAATTATACTTATTAACAAAAGTTTATTTAAAAATGATAATATTTTATTAACTCATAGTAAATCAATAAAAATAAATGTATTAATAAATAAAATTAAATATTAAAAATCTAGTTTCATCAACAAGAATTAATTTAAAAAATGATAATATTTTATTAACTTATAGGACATAATAAAAAAAGTGTATTAATATATAAAATTAAACATTAAAAAATCTACACATTAACAAGAATTTATTTAAAAAATGATATTTTATCATCCGCCATTACTGATACTATTTCATATACCTCCAGCAATCTCGCTACGTATCCCCAAGGGTACGCGTACAAAGGTTGGGAACCGCTGTCTTACGAGAATGATATAAAAGAGACAATTGTTGCCACTTTAGTTTTTAGCTCACAGGCTATCATAGCCTGAGAGCTTATGTGCCCGTCCGTTCTGTATGTATGTGCGTATGTGCGTAACGCGATAACTCATGATAAAAATATCGGATCCACTTGAAATTTTGTATGTAGGTATATCCTGACAAGGCGCTTCCCTGATTAGTTTTTGGAGTTCATTCGATATGTATAAGAGGGGGAACGGGGGGCTCATGCCCCCCGTTAGTTGATATAAATGGGATTTTCATGCAGAATTAAGTTTTCGTTCAAAATTTAGATTAGGATCATTCTGATGAGGCGATTCCGTGACTGTTATTAGGTGTTCATTGAATAAGTATAAATAGGGGGACAGGGGTTCTAATGCCCCCCCCCCTTAATTTATAGAAATGGGATTTTCATGCAGAATTAAGTTTTCGTTTAAAATTTAGATTAGGATCATTCTGATGAGGCGATTCCGTGACCGTTATTAGTTGTTCATTGAATAAGTATAAATAGGGGGAACAGGGGTTCTAATGCCCCCCCCCCGTTAGTTGATATAAATGGGATTTTCATGCAGAATTAAGTTTTCGTTTAAAATTTAGATTAGGATAATTCTGATAAGGCGATTCCGTGACTGTTATTAGGTGTTCATTGAATAAGTATAAATAGGGGGAACAGGGGCTCTAATGCCCCCCCCCCCGTTAGTTGATATAAATGGGATTTTCATGCAGAATTAAGTTTTCGTTCAAAATTTAGATTAGGATCATTCTGATGAGACGATTCCGTGACTGTTATAAGGTGTTCATTGAATAAGTATAAATAGGGGGAACAGGGGTTCTAATCCCCCCCCCCCCCGTTAGTTGATATAAATGGGATTTTCATGCAGAATTAAGTTTTCGTTCAAAATTTAGATTAGGATCATTCTGATAAGGCGATTCCGTGACTGTTATTAGGTGTTTATTGAATAAGTATAAATAGGGGGAACAGGGGCTCTAATCCCCCCCCCCGTTAGTTGATATAAATGGGATTTTCATGCAGAATTAAGTTTTCGTTTAAAATTTAGATTAGGATAATTCTGATAAGGCGATTCCGTGACTGTTATTAGGTGTTCATTGAATAAGTATAAATAGGGGGAACAGGGGCTCTAATGCCCCCCCCCCCGTTAGTTGATATAAATGGGATTTTCATGCAGAATTAAGTTTTCGTTCAAAATTTAGATTAGGATCATTCTGATGAGACGATTCCGTGACTGTTATAAGGTGTTCATTGAATAAGTATAAATAGGGGGAACAGGGGTTCTAATCCCCCCCCCCCCCGTTAGTTGATATAAATGGGATTTTCATGCAGAATTAAGTTTTCGTTCAAAATTTAGATTAGGATCATTCTGATAAGGCGATTCCGTGACTGTTATTAGGTGTTTATTGAATAAGTATAAATAGGGGGAACAGGGGCTCTAATCCCCCCCCCCGTTAGTTGATATAAATGGGATTTTCATGTAGAATTAAGTTTTCGTTCAAAATTTAGATTAGGATCATTCTGATGAGACGATTCCGTGACTGTTATTAGGTGTTCATTGAATAAGTATAAATAGGGGGAACAGGGGTTCTAATCCCCCCCCCCGTTAGTTGATATAAATGGGATTTTCATGCAGAATTAAGTTTTCGTTCAAAATTTAGATTAGGATCATTCAGATGAGGCGATTCAGTGACTGTTATTAGGTGTTCATTGTATAAGTATAAATAGGGGGAACAGGGGTTCTAATGCCCCCCCCCCTTAATTTATATAAATGGGTTTTTCAAGCAGAATTTTCAGATTTCGTTCAAATCTCTGAATAGTTTTGGAAGTTTAATGGTTAAGTATAAAAGAGGGGGATAACTCCTTTAAATTATATAAATGCTAAATGGGTTTTTATTAATAATTATCTAATTTGCTCTGAATTTTGGATATAGATTTTTTATATGATAAAGCATGTCTTTGATAGTATAGGAGGTTCAATGATTAAGTATAAAAAAAGAGGAAAGAAGAGAGCTGTTTCCCTTTCTTAATTTTTTAACGGAATTAACCCTTGAAAATATAAGGCTTTAATGTACAATTAGTATTTGTAGCCTGTGAGCTCAATGCCATCAGTTTAACTGGGCAGTATTCTTTATTATCTTTTATTTATCCACAAGTTCAATATTTATCAATTCCTTGTCACTTTTTTTCTGATCACTTTTTGAGCTCTTGTTTTTCCAGTCACTTTTTTCCCTAAATTCTAGAAAACATTCCGAAAAAAAATTATCATCTAAAGCAGTGATAGATTTGGAGTTTGTAGGCTCACCCCCCCCCCGCCCCCATAGAAGAACAAGGGTGGCTGAATGAAAAATATATATATGAGTTGATATTACTATGAGTTAATAAAATATTATCATTTTAAAATAAATTTTTGTTAATGAGTATAATTTTTAATATTTAATAATATTTATTTGTACATTTTTTAAATTAAATTTTATATTTAATTTATAATTATGTATTATTAATTTATTATTTATTTATTATAAATTAGTTATTATTTATTATTATTAATTATTATTATTATTATTCTTAATTTATTAATTATATTATTAATTATTTACTATTAATATATTATATTAATATATTAATAATTAATTAATATGTATTATATAAGTATAAATATATAATATAAAATGTAATAAAATATTAATATGTAATTTGATAATAATAATAATAAAAATAATAATCATATAATATAATATATAAATTAATTATGTATAATTTAAATTATAAATAATCAAATTATAAATAATATTAAAAAAAATAATGTAAGAGATAGATTCAGAGTTTGTAGACAATCGCCCTCCCCCCCCCCCCTCAACCACCACCACAGAAGAACAAGGGAGACTGAATTAAAAAAAAATCATTTAAGTACCTAGTGTTTATTATCTTATTTTTCGTATCCTACAATTTTTTCTCATTGAGGCAATAACAGGTTTTGAGATAACTTTTAAAGCCCCCCCCCCCCCACCTTCGCCCATCTCAGTCCCGAGAGAGCAAGGACGCTCAAATTTCATAAAACCGTCTCAATCTAGTGTTTGTATTCTAAGATTAACCATGTGTACTATTATCAGACTTATTTAAATATGTGATTTATAAAAAGGGACGCTTTTTTCCGGTGCGCTTTTTTCTGCCTACCGATTAACCATATGTATTATTATCAGATTTATTTACATATATGACTATATGATAAATAGGTGCACTTTTTACCGCCTACCTAGAAATAAAAATCAACACAGAAACATAAATCACATGTTTTAACAAAATTCATTATTGATGGCATATTTTTAAAATATCAAAAATAATAAACTATTTTAAAAAGTGCTTATAATTCGTATGTTTTAAATTTATTTAATATTTTATTAATTTCTTATCACTTAATACAATATTATAATTCTTTAAATAAATTCTTGTAAATGAGTTTAATTTTCAATATTTAATTCTATTTATTTATACATTTATATTTAATTCTATATTTATTTTATATTTATATATTATTTATTGTTATTATTATTATTATTATTATTATTATTATTATTATTATTATTATTATTATTATTATTATTACAAATTTTTATTATACTATAATAATTATTATATAGTATATTGTATATTAAAAATATTATAATATATGAATAATTATGTATAATTAAAATTATAAATAATATTAGAAGATAGATATATATAATATGAATCTAGGAAAAAAAGTGACAGGAAAAAAAATTATCGGAAAAAAAGTGACCTAAACTGCAAACGCGGAAAAAAGGTGACACGGAAAAAAGTGACTAGGAAAAAAAGTGACAAGAAATTGATTTTAGGGATTTATTATTGATTTTGGGGATTCATTGGTTAAGTATGAAAGGGGGATCGAGGGTGGCTCATAATTTAAGTAAATGGGTTTTTCATGCTGAATTAACTATTTTGGTTCAATTTTAGGATATACGTTCATACTGAAAAGATGCTTGCCTGATTAGTTTTAGGAAGGGACAATTACCACTCCCCCCATTCACCCTAAATCAGATAAATGGGTTTTTATGCAGAATTATCCAACGTGTGTCAAATTCTGGATACAGATTCTTTCTGATAATGCTTATATATAGTATATAATGCTTGAAGAGATTTGGGAGTTTAAAATTTTGGACATAAGTTAATTATAATAAGATATATCTCTGATTAATTATGAGGTGCTTTTGCTTATTAATAAAGGGGGGGCGGGCAATTATTACGCCTCAAATTAGATAATTCGTTTTTTATGCAGAATTACCCGATGTATTTCGAATTTTAAATCTAGGTACATTCTGATTAGGTGAATCCCTGAATAGTTTTAAGGGTTTAAAGGCTAAGTATAGAAGGGGAATAGAATATAACCCCCCCCCCTTAAATTAAATAAATTGCTTTTTATGCAGAATTATCGGATTTCCTTCAAATTTTGGATTATAGGCTCATTATGATAAGGCGTATCCCTGATTAAGTATGGGGCTCTTTTGCTAATTAAAAAAAGGGGGGTGGATGATTATTACCTCCCCCACTTAAATTAGATGAAATGATTTTCATGCACACTTATCCGAAGTATTTCATTTTTTGGATATAAGTTATTTCTCATAAAGTGAATCCTGGAATAGTTTTAAGAGTTTAATAGCTAAGTATATAGGAAGGAACAGGGGGATAACCCCCTTAAATTAAATAAATGGCTTTTTACGCAGAATTATCCGAATTGCTTCAAATTTTGGATGTAGGTTCATTCTGACAAACAGTATCTCTAATTAGTTATAGAGTTATTTTGCTAATTAAAAAAGGGGAGAGCGGGCAACTATCCCCTGCCCCTTAAATAAGATAAATTGTTTTTTATGCACAGTTATCCGGTGTATTTGAAATTTTGGATATATGTTCTTTCAAATAAAGAGAATCCCTGAATAGTTTAAAGGGTTTAATGGCTAACTATATAGAAGGGGGAACGGAAGATAACCCGCCTTAAATAAAATAAATGGCTTTTTACGCAGAATTATCCGATTTGTTTCAAAATTTGGATGTATGTTCATTATGATAAGGCGAATCCCTGATTAGTTGTCGGTATCCCCCGTCTCCCCCCTCTATATTTAGCTTTAAAATTATTCAAGGATTCACATTATCAAAAAGAACCCAGATCCAAAAGTTGAAATACATCGAATTGTTGTGCCAAAAAGAAAAAAAAAAAAAAAAAAAAAGTATTTAAGGAGGGGGGATAAATTGCCCGCTCCCCCTTTTTAATTAGCAAATTAATCCCATAACTAATCAGAGATACGCTTTGTTGGAATAAACCTACATCCAAAATTTGAAGCAAATCGGATAATTCTGTGTAAAAAGCCATTTATTTAATTTAAGGGGGGTGGTATCCTCCGTTACCCTCTCTATGCTTAACCATTAAACCGTTAAAACTATTCCGGGATTCACTTTATGAGAAAGAACTTATATCCAAAATGTGAAATACATCGGATAAGTGTGCATGAAAATCATTTTATCTGATTTAAGGGGGGCGGGGGGGGGGTAGTAATCACCAGCCCCCTTTTTAATTAGCAAAAGAACCCCATATCTAATCAAGTATACGACTTATCATAATGAACCTATAATCCAAGATTTGAAGCAAATCCGATAATTTTGCGTAAAAGGCAATTTATTTAAGGGGGTTTATATTCTATTCCCCTTCTAGGGATTCACCTTATCAGAAAGTACCTACATTTAAAATTGGTAATACATCGGGTAATTCTGCATAAACAACGATTTATCTAATTTGAGGGGAGATAATTGCCCGTCCTCCCCTTTATTAATAAGCAAAAGAACCCCATAATTAATCAGAGATACGTCTCATCATAATGAACTTATGCCCAAAATTCCAAGCAAATTAGATAATTCTGCGTAAAAAGCTATTAATTTAATTTAAGATAGGTTATTCTCCCGTTCCCCCTCTATGCTTAACCATTAAACTCCCAAATCTCATCAGGCATTATGTACTATACATAAGCCTTATCAGAAAAAACCTGTGTCCAAAATTTGATACACGTTGGATAATCCTGCATAAAAATCCATTTATCTAATTTAGGGCGGATGGTGGTGGGGTTAATCGTCACTTCCCATAACTAATCAGACAAGCGTCTTTTCAATATGAACGTATATCCAAAAATTGAACCAAAATAGTTAATTCAGAATGAAAAACCCATTTACCTAAATTAAAGTGCTCAAAACGTGATTCTTTCTAAAAATGCGTCCGGGGCGCGTGCTTCCTCTGCCCCCCCCCTCTAGTTTCGGCCCTGATTCCTTTCCACCCTTTTATTTTTAAGCGTGTCAAAGAAAGTTTTTTTCACATACATTTACATTACTTCTGAAATGTGTCAGAAAAGTACATATTTAAATAACTTTTTTAGTGTGGGTGCGCTTCTTTCCGAGGGTGCTTTTTTCCTGGGGACGCTTTTTTCCGGTGCGCTTTTTTCCGTGATTCGTATCGCACACTATATTTTGTCTTAAGCATGCTGTAGTGTGCTTCAGTAATATTTATCAAATTCAATATCGTTGAAATAGTGTAACATCATTAAAATTTACGACAAATGATTTTCCCTCGTTGACCGTAATGTAACAGAATTCTTTTGGGTGTTCCTTTAGACAAACTATTCATGTTCCCATAACAAACTATGCATTCCTTCTATTTTTAATAGGAAACATTCTATTGCGCAATAGCTTTTACCGATTTCAAAAAAATATATAAGTTAATTCGTTAAAATAAGCGCAAGCACAGAAAAATATTTATTTTGTAATATATACATAGTTAAAAAATACTAAATTAATCTAGAAACTGTATCCCATTAAACATACATGTATTTTAAATATAATATGAGTATGAAAATTTAATACATACTCATCATTCATTATGAAATTTGTATTTACTGACTTCTACTACTGAAGTGTAAAAAAAGAAACGAAATACATACAATAATAGACACAAGGAATGTCCTCAAATACAATAAACAGATGAAATGTTAGGCATGTTGAAGTAATTATCTTGTATTAATATGAATACTTTTTTAGAAGTAAATTTTTAAAAATAATTTTTTTTTTATATTTACACTTCCCTCCCCTCCCTACCCCAAAAATAAACTAATTCATTGTAGATATTAAATTGTAGTATAGTGAGACCTCGAAATAAGGGACATCTCTATTTAAGGGACGAAAATTCGGGTCCCAGTCGCTTCGTATAGGGTAGTAGCTTCGTATAGAGTGTAATGTATATTATATACATCTAAATAAGGAACACTCGATTCAAGTGATTCTTGAAAATGAGACTAACTCTCTGAACTCGGTCGTTTCTTACGCAAATCTTATTTCATTAGCACCATTTTTTTTTAATGTTTACTTCAAGTACATAATCTAAAAAAAAAAAAAAAGGCTAATTAAATGAGGCAAAATTTTTCTTTGTTACAAATGCGAAAAAGAAATTTTGTAAAGAAACATGCTGTCCGGTCACATTGACAAAGGATTAAATTTTTGCATTTAAGATAATAAAGTAATCTGTGTAGAAAATGAAAATATAGAATTTTGTGAACTTATCAAACAGGCAGTCATGTTGATAGGGAGATATACAACACAATAAATGAGCATTTATTTTCCCACAATTTAGATAAAGGCATCGAAATGTATTTATCCCTATTGAAGGTTATGCTGAAAATATGAGGATGACTCTGAAAGTGAAGGAGAAAGGAAATTTGTGAAAAAAAGAATTCCACTGATGCTTTAAAATATGCAAAGCAGTTGAATACTTTTTTAAGGATGGCAAATGAATATCTGAAAAGTTTTGTATTAAAAAAATTGAAATCTGCAAAACAAACACTTTTTACTTTCTTCTATCTTTACAAGAAGAAAGTATTGGATTCATGAAAATTTTCGACTTCCGGTTTTCGGCGGATTTATACGTTTTAGAAGGTCCTGAACACGTTTTGACTATTTTCAGAAAATGTCTGTCTGTGAGTCTGTCAGTCTGTCTGTGAGTCTGTCTGTCTGTATGTGACAAAAAATTTGTGGGCGCTCTATCTCAAGAACTAATGCTCGAAATTTAATAAAATTTTATATCCAGTTAGACCTTGATATGAATTAGTGCCTATTGGTTTTTGGTGAAAATTGGCCGGCAGGTGGCGCTACTATATTACGTTTTTCATGATTTTCAAGATTGCTTTATCTCAAGAACTAATGCACAGAATTTCACCAAACTTCAGATTCTGTGACCCCTTGATATACATAGACGCGGATTAAGTTTTGGTGTAAATTGGCCAACAGGTGGCGCTGCTATGCCACGTTTTTCATGATTTTCATGATAGCTATATCTCAAGAACTAATGCACAGAATTTCACCAAACTTCAGATTCCTAGATACCTTGAGATACATAGCCGCTGATAAGGTTTTGGTGTGAACTGCCCTATAGGTGGCGCTGCTATGCTACATTTTGCACGATTTTTGCGATAGCTATATCTCAAGAACTAATGCAGAGAACTTCATCGAATTTTAGATTATGTTACACTAGAATATATAACATAATTAGACGCTGATTACATTTTGGTATTAACCTTGCAACAAGTGGTGCAGCTATGCTGCATTTTGCACAATTTTTCCGATAGCTATATCTCAACAACCAATGCACAGAATTTCATCAAACTTCAGATTTTGTTACAAAATGACATATAATTACACGATGATTACGTTTTGTTATAAATCCTTCAACTGATGGTGCTGCTGTGCTATATTTTGCACTTTTTTTTTTTTTTTTTTTTTTTTTTATTTTTTTAACTAGCTATATCTCAAGAACTAATGCACATAATTTCACAAACTTCAGATTATTTTACACCCTAACATAATTAGGCGCTTTTTTATGCTTTGGCACAAATTGTCCAAGATATGGTCTTGCTGTGCTACGCTTTGCAAATTGTTTGTTATAACTATATCGCAAGAACTAATGGACGAAAGTCCATCAAATTTCAGATTCTGTTAGGTCTTGACATAAATAGATGCTTATTAGGTTTTAGTATAAATTACCCAACATGAGGCACTACTAAGCTCATTTTCTCAGAATATCAATTAAATTTTGCGTTTTGAGCTTTTCGGATACCAGAATCTCATTAGGCTAGGTCAAATGTTCGAGGAAATTCCATAGTGGGTAACTTTGGGGTCACCACGTTTTTTTTTTAAATATTAAAATGTACTTATGAGATAGAAGAAAGTTTTGGGATTGACACATCCAACTAGTTTTATTGATGACTTCAAGTAAGATTCTTTTAAATGTTATTGTACTTCTTGCATGTACACAAACATTTATGCAAAAAATATATATATATAAATCAATAATCCTACAAATCATTTAATGATTAAGTAAACGGTTGAAAATTTGAATTAATTAATTTTTTTATTCTTCTTGCTCTTGATTAATGTAATTTACAACCTTCGGGTACATTTAAACTTCAACTTTAATCTTTTTGTTTTTTATTTTTTATGTCATTCTGAACGATTAATTAAAAAAAAAATCAAGAACTCTGGATAAGGAAACCTGTATACAAAAAAGAAAAGCTCCGGTTCAATGGGTGTCCCGTATTCGGAGGCTTCATTGTTTTATATAATGGTTGATTATATAATATAATACAAAAGAAAAAAAAAGAAAAGAAAAAAGAAAAAAAGACGTGTCATAAAATTAAGCGCTTAGAACCATTTAAATTATCAGAATAAATAAAGAAAAGAAAACTGCTATAAATAATAAAATTCGGCAATTTCTTTGGCTGTTAATATCTGGCACTAGATCTATGCTAAAGTATTGCTTTTAATAAATGTCTGATCTTTATTTCAATTCAAACTAGTCGTTGGGGGCCACCGTAATACTTAACCATCATGGATATGTATATGAAAATAAAACATGTGAAAACTATTTATACAATGCATTGCAAATCATAAACAAAATTTAAATATTGTTAATATACATAGTAATGCTCTATTAAAGAACTGCTGATTACCGATATCGACAAATTATATAAAACGCCAAACTACTTAAGTAGTACCGAACTGCGTAAAAGAAACATCCTTATAACTCCAAAAATAATAACTCTATTAACTAACAATTAACTGCATCGGATTAAGCGTCTCATTTCCAATTAAAATATACCTCTGAATTGAAATTTGAATGAAATACAGGGTCATGAAAAATCGAAGAATGTGGAAAACAGGATTACAAATATCTCGGCAACTAATAATCCGATTGACTTCGTTCTATATGCAAAATGTGTGTTATTTTATTGACTTTTACGTCCATTCCATAGAACAAAAAAATTCGAAAATTTTTATGTACCTTTCATCAGAACGAATTTTTCGAGAGTCCGAAAAAAATAGTTCCGGATAATCGAGGTTGCTGATATTAAATAGGGTTCGTCCCATTCTTACATACTAACTGCATACAAAATTTTAAGTCTCTATCTCAATTCGTTCGGGAGATAGAGCGTTTACAGACAGACAGACTGACCGACTGACAGAGAGACAGACAGACAGACGGACGGCAAATTTTTTTTTCTAAAAATGTGTTTTTCGGAATCTCCACTATCTAAAACGTGTAAATCCGTCAAAAAAAATTTTCGATTTTCAAAACGATTGCAAGACTTACCCTATACTACGTATGATGGGTAAGTAAAATTATTTTTGATATTGTTAGGTGAAACCAAAGGTCTATTAGAGCTTTGAATTATAAAAATGGTTTTAATCTATAATCTGTATGTAAGCCGGAAAACTTAGTGTGAATCTCTTTGTGATAAGGGAGACTGGGGCACATGTTAACATGGGGGAGATTTGAAAGTTGCCATTTTCACTAGTTAGTATATACGGTTTTTTAATTGAAAAATGCCAAATATAGTAGCACCTGTAGACATATGGTAAAAAATAAATAAATAAATAAAAATACTTTGACATTTTGTTTGTCTTCAGGAGCCAAAACATTGTTTATTGATTTCAAAAGTAAAATCTCAGTTCCAACTTGCTAAGAGAATAACTTTATATATTTATTTATTTTTTAAATTGCAATGTTTTAATATATACAATGGATACTAATGAATATTTTTGATACAATTTTTTTTTCTTCTAAAATTGAGAAATGCTAATGATTCGACATTTTAACTCTAGTAGGAATATGGGGCACTTGTGAACAGTTTATTTGGGGCAGATATGAACAGGTCATAAGTTCCCTAATAATCATTCTGTGAAAAAGTTCTTTCACTTAACTTCGTGAGAAATAATGTCAGCTCCAATATCTGTAGTTTTCATATAATATAAGGCATTTCCGTCATACAAAGTTGATTTTGTATTGAAACTTCCTCAATAATCTGTCCACAAATGTATAAAAAGCAACACGTTCGTTTACGTTCAATTGTAATTTAAATAAATTTAATGTTTTCTAAAATGCAATAATTGTATATTTTATACAATAAAAAAATACATATATAGTATTTTATTTAGCGGTTTTCAATACTATTTTTTTATGCATCGTTAATAAAAAAAAATATTACATTAAGTAATTTTGCAAATTTTTCTGTTTCATTTGTTCCATACTTGCAGTATTAGTTTAATTCCATTTCTAAAACAGCTCGTTATTTGACGCTTTAAATAGATATAATACTTTAAGAAAGTAAAAATTTTAAACCTATAACTACTGTAAAATCTCGATTTTAAGCTTCCCTCCAATTCTTTCAAAAGTAAAAGAAATGAAATTTGAAGGGAGCCTATAATCGGAACACACTTTTTTATCCCTAATTTAGGGGTAAATCAGAGACATCTCACACTTTCACATTTCAAAGATTTCCGATAAATATTATCTGAATGCCTTCTACATAAAATTCCCATCAAACCAAAAATCCTAAACAAAATTTAAATGCTCAAATTATTTTTTTCAAGTTTAATTCTTTATTTTTTTTTATTTTACTGCAACAACATTTAATTAATCATGTAACCCCCCCCCCCCTACAATCCACATATTTTTATTTTATAATATTTTACTAAACTTACCACACTGAAACTACAGAAAGATACATAATTTTTCTCTGTATGGTGCATTTAACCGATAGTATAAGTAATGATTATATTAACCTATGAATAAAATAATAATAAACATGTCAAAGGATAATTTTCCCTTGTGTTCACATGTGCCCTACATATGTTCTCAACTGCTTCACCGTTGGGGCACATGTGAACAATTATTTTAAATTTATAAAACTATTAAAAAAAGTAATAACTATAAAGCTAATTTTAAAGCAGTAATAGTTCGTAAACGTAAAATAAAAAAAAAAAAAAAAAAAAAAAAAAAAAAAAAAAAAAAAAATGTTGTTTACTATACAGAGTAGTTTTTGTGTATAAAAATTAACCCAGCTGCGAGAAAAAGCTATGTTTACGTGAGTTCACATGTGTTTCAGTCTTTCCTATATAACACTAAAAGTGGAGGAAGGCAGTGGGCTAAAATTGTTTTGTTATTGAGAAATCATTGTTCTTTGATTATTTATTTTTATTTATTTATGTAATTTTGCTTACATTCATTTTTAAGCCAAAATTCAAATACGTTTTCTTCTTTCTTTCTATCATTTTTGCTTTTCTTCTTCTTCCTTTCTTTCTTTGTTTGGTCCCAAAGAGAAAATCAAATGCTTCATTTAACTTATGACATTTTTTTCAATTTGGTGAGAAAATTTTAAAAAGCAATAAGTCTATGCAATACTTCAAATCAATCAATTTAATAGTTGTAATTTAAGGATGTATTTCAATCCAAACTGCTTATCTTCTGATTTATTTTTAAATTCATTTTTGCTCTTAAATGTATCAATCTGGCAAATTCTCTTATCTGGAAACTACATAATTTGCCGTGCTTGTCAAATTGCAGATAAAAGCAGAAAATATTGCAAAAAATGCTGTCAAAGACGGCATTTCGAACCGAATTTTCCGAAGTGGGAGATCTGGGGGCGAAAAAAATGGTCGAACTGAAAAATTGTTCATAAACAAAATTCTAATTAATGGAGCGAATAATGAAATTACACGGTCACTTAAACATGTCTTCAAAAATCACCTCAGCAAGTTTCATTTATTTACTTTTAAAAATATACCTGTAAAGTCTCAGAAAATTTTTAGCTTTTGAGGGTGGAAAAATATTTTTTCGAGTACACCCTTAAGTGTGCTATCAAAGATTAATTTGGGCTGAACTATTACGTCTAAAAATGAGTAAGGTGATTTTCAAAATATTTTACCCCGCTCATCAACGGGAAACATTCAGGGTCTTTTATAAATATAAAAACATAAAAAATGCAAACATGGTTTCTTCGAATAGTTTCTTTTTTTCTTCCTTTTTTTTCTTTCTTTTTATTATTGTTATTATTATTTTTATTTTTTTTTCATTTCCGCTAAATTAATTTTGAACTATGACGATTTTTTTTTGTTAATGATGACAGTTTCTGACCTCCTGTCTATTCAGTAAAATTTGGATCCAAATCCCATTCAATAGCAAACCAAATAGATCTTTTGCATTAGATAACAAACCCCTCCCCCCCCCCCCCCTCCCTCCGGCTTAGCAACGTCAAACTTTAACTGTATTAATTAAAGAAAGAAGGCAGAATAGCATGAATTTTCTACATTTTTAAAAATTTTGCTAAGTATTAAAGTTTAAGATCAGCATATTTTAAAAAATTAGATATTTAATAATAAAAAAAAATCTTTAAAGAATGCTTCTCAGAAACAGCTATGAAAGCAAAAAATAACATTATATCAAATATTATGGGTAAAAAGTATATTCTTTTCATTTTACTATTTGTGGAAGTTAATTGTCAGTTTTCCTGGTGTCGGAAACAAGCATCATTCTTAAACGATATACAACCCCCTAAACAAATCTTATCACTGCGATCTTTTTACCGTGAAAGGTTATCATAGTTATCGTACGCATCTCGTACGAGCCAAGTAAAACGCCAAGGACATCTTGGAGGGGGAGATCGTGCATTGCAGGAAAGAAATGAATGAAAACCCCAGCTCCGAACGGGCCGACTAATGTACCCGTTCCAAAAATTCTTTTGTTCAGTTTACAAAAGAAATGCTTGTTTCACTTGCAAAAAAAAAGTTTGTAATGGTTACTAAAAAATTCTGTGGAATACAAATTTACTAAGAAATTTTTAGTAACCTCTTGATTTTTTTTTTACAGTGGAAGAGGAGAGGCAAATTCAATTCACTGCCATATTTCAGGATTTATTAAAGATATAAATATTCTTCAATTTAATATATTTTTTTTTTTGTATCGACTTAATTTTTATTGTTTTAATTTATTATTTAACTATAGCATTATTTAATTATAGTAAACAGAAACAACAAAAAATGTAAATCTATACTTTCGAAAAAAAATTATTTATTTATTTATTTGTATGCATACTTTCATATAATAATTATATTGCAGTTAAAACCCTTTAAATTCTTTATATTTTTCTGTGTTTCTTTATTCTGAACACATATTATCTTTTAAGCATATATTCATATATTGAATTTTTGTTTTTTGTGTGTTGGTAGACCCAAATTCTTATTATTTTGCTTTTTCATAGCTAATACGAAGATGAAACCACACACTTCATTTTTAGTTCCAAAGTATTTGGGGCTTGACAGTTCTGCTTTGGTTAAAATTTCTGTCATATTTATTTTATTTATTTATTTAAGTTTTTCCTCATGTTCGATATGGTTTTTTTTTTTATTAAATTCAAATGGTTAATATTGTTTACTATTAATGGTCATATATATATATATATATATATATATATATATATATATATATATATATATATATAATACTTTTATAAATACATCCAAAGTTATTCAGACAATACCATTAAATAAACCAATGAAACCTAGATTACCAAATTACTAAGAAATATATGGATAAATGGATATTATATAACCAGAGTAATTCATATATTACCATACAATAAACCAATGAAACCAGTATTTTTACAATCATCTTATTGAAAATAGTTGAAGTTTGGAGTGAAGTAGAAGGCAGATTACCAAAATAATGAAAGATAAATGGATAAAAAGACAGTAGAAGGCTTTTCTATTAAACTACTTCTTCAGGGGTGTATAGTTTAACAAAAAAGCAAAAACATCCAACCAGTTTCTGTTATGAGTCGTGCTGAAAGCTAAGAATTCGACTCACAATACACCCGACTGGCTGGAAGCTATTCACATGACAAATTAGTAGAAATATACTCATTGAAGAAAATAAAATAAATATGACAAAACAAAAATAATATAATATTCCTTAAAAGGAAAAAAAAGGACATATATACTGAAATATTTACCATTATCCAAATCCTAGCAAGATTTGTAGTGCAATCAGATACAAACTACATGTGACTTATTAACAGTCAAGGTTATGGTCATAGTATAAATCAAATATATATATGTTAAACATACTGTTTACAACATACTTAAACAAAAGAAATTGCTCATGAGGATTTTAAAAGTGATGCAAAAATTGTCAAGAAATGGCTTACTTTATAAATTTCTTTTTGTAAAATTTGTTTATATTCATTACCAAGATGAAAGTTTCATAATAATGAAATTAAATAAAGAAATTGCATAACCTTGAAAACCAAATGTCTTTACTTTTATTGAAATAATATGTTTTTATATAAACTTCTTTGATATTAGATATTTTTCTTTTACCTTATCAAAATTTTCAGTCAGAATATACTTTTGTTTTTTCCATTACTCTATCGTTTTCCCTGTTTGATTTAGCAAATTTTATTTCTGTAAGCACTAAAAATTGAATTGTCACCGATCAATATAAGTAAATGTGTAGAAGTAAAACGATAAGTAAAATAAATATTCTTTAATGAAATTGTGGATTATAGAAATAGAGGCAAATACAATGTCACTGGCATATTTCAAGATTTTTTTATTATCATGATTATTTTGTATCAACTTAATTTTTGTTTTTTATTTCGTTATTAAAATTGAATTTCAAGGAAAATGACAACAAATATAAATCTAAACTTTCCAAAATCTTTAATAAATACTTTCATATGATTAATACACTGATTATTTAAAATACTTTGGATTTTCTTGTTTTTCTCCCCCCCCCCCCCCCGCTCCCTCTGTAAATACTTGGTATAATACTTTTAATCTATTGAACATATTACATTATAGTACATGTAATTATTTTATATTCTTAAGCATACATAGAGAAAATAAATTATTTATCAGGGTTTTAGATGTAATGCATTCACGAAAATTGTTTGGAAATAACTTATTTATAAAATTTTATCTTTTTAAAGATTTGTTTAATATTATTAAAATAAAAGGTTTTTATAGAAACTTTATTTGTAGTTCTTTGATTTTATATGTTTTCCTTTTCCCCTATCAAAGATTTCATTTAGAATATATTTTTGTTTTTTATATTACTCGTTCATTTTCCCTATTTGGTTTTGCATTTTTTCCCCTCGAAGCAATAAAAAGTTGAATTGTCACAGATTAATATAAGTAAAAGTGTAGAAATAAAAAGGTAAAGAAAAAAAACTTTAATCAAATTGTGGATTATAGAAGCAGAGGCAAATACGATGTCATTGGTAAATTTCAATATTTATTATTATTATTATATTTTGTATCAGCTCAATTTTTATTTTTTAATTCATTATTGAAACTGAACTTCAAAGAAAATGACACCAAATGTAAATCTAAACTTTCTAGAACCTTTAATGAACACTTTCATTTGATTAATATACTTATTATTTATGATATTTGATTTATGATATATGATTTTGGCTTTAGATATTTCTTGTTTTCTTCTATTTTTGTCTCTGTAAACACTTGGTATTATCTTTTTAATATATTGAACATATTACATCATAGTGCGTGTTACTATTTTATGTTCTTAGACATATTTAGAAAAAAAGAAATTATTTATGAGGATTTTAGAAATAATGTATTCACAAAAATTGTCTAGAAATAGCTTAGTTATAAAAGTTTATCTTTTTAAAGATTTATTTAATCTTATAATCAAAATGACAGTTTCATGATGATAAAGTTAAACAAAAAAATTACGAGGTTTGCGTGACCCTGAGAACCAAATATCTTTACATTTTATTAAAATAAAAGTTTTTTATATAAACTTCATTTGTAGTTCTTTGATATTAGATTTTCTTTTGTCATATCAAAGTTTGCTGCGAAAATGCATTTTTTTTTTCTATTACTTGATTATTTTCTTTGTTTCATTTTCGAAATTTTTTTTTCTAAGACGTAAAAAGTTGAATTGCCGCAAAACAATATAAGCAAATGTTAAGAAGTAAACCGGTAAAGAAAATAAAATAAAAATATTTGATAAAATTGGGGGGTTTAGAGGGGATAGCGAATTCAATATGCCACTTTATATTTTGGGATTTATTAAAGAATATGGGTATGCAGTTGTGGTCTTAAATTTGAAAGGTTATTTTTATTTATTTATTTATTTATTTTTGGTATCAACTTAATTCTCATTTTTAATATTATTGCTAAAATATAATCTTAACTTAAACAACATGAAATATAAGTATATTCTTTCGGAGAATTTTTGGTATGCGCTTAAATTACTTAAATACTTATTTCTTATTATTTAAACTATTAACTACATATTTATAAACATTCACACTTTTTATTAATAAACTAATTAGTTAAAAACTAGATTCCCATTTTTTTTCTGTGAACTGTTGGTATTACCTTTTTAATCCTTTGTAACTCAAAAACTCCGATTTGAAAAATATTGACTTAGATGTTATAATAAATCATTTTAAGCATGTAAAATATAATTAAAAATTTTAGGACTTAAAATTAAAATAATTTGATTAGATTAATTTTAAACACGATTTTTCAATCGGCAAATTAATTATGACTGATAATTGGGTGAAATATATTTATATATATGATACATTATATTATATAATTATATTATATTATATAATTGGGTTAATTGGGTGAAATAGTCCTCCAGTGTTCGTGTTCGGGATGGCTCAGTTGGAAGAGCATTGGCGGCTTCAGCCAATACATCCCTGGTTCGAATCCTGGCCCGGACTTTTTTCACCCAAAATGGAAATTTCCTTCTGTCATAAAATAATTTGGACTAAAAGTTCTTTTTTCAAATCTATAATAAATTGAAATTGACATACGCCTCATGAATATTGTCCATTTTCTAATACAAAACTTTAAAGCGTACAAAAATACCTTAAAACAAAATCTACTTTCGAATTTCTCCAGCTTTTTTAAATTTAACAAATTTTATTAAGTTAATTTTGGCAATGTCGACCTCAAGCTTTTTAAATGATAAACAAATCAACTTTGGTATGATAAATTAATTCAATATCAATATCTGTTGAGAATTCCAATGATCAATTTGTATTAACTGGTGTGTTGGAAAATAAGAACAACAAATAAAATCGTGTTTTGAAAATTACTGTGTAGGTACTATTGACTTTTGGGTATGTTGGAGATCTGCAACACAGTGATACAAAGGATTAATATATCAAACACATTTCATTGTAGTGCATGTTATTATTTTACGTTCACATTACATGGTTAAAATAAATATTTTTTTAACCAAAAAAATAAATAAATAAATAAATAAATTGGGGTTTTAAAAGTAATGCATTTGTCAAAATTGTCTAGAAATAGCTTACTTTAAAAAGTAAATCGTATTATGAGATTTATTATATTCCATTATTAAAATGAAAGTTTCAGATAGTTAAATAAAAAAGATCTTATAAAAATGTGATATTTCCTTTTCTCGTAAAATTTAGAAATTTTATTATTCTTCAATACTAAAATAATACAATAAGAGCTTATTATTTTCAAAGTAGAATTTTTTTTAGACTTACGCAATCTTAATTTTAAAAAATGCCTTAAATAACATTTATTAAATTAGATTAATCTAAAAATCATTATTTTGCGATTTTTATTTATTTTATTTTATTTTCTTCTCTTATCAACATTAGAATTTCAGTTTTGCTTTCAATTGAAACAAGTTACATTTTTTGTAATACTTGAAATTTTCTTTTTTCTTCCTCACATTTTACTGAAAGATGAAATGTTGCATTGCGACATATTTAATTTGTAAAAAAGGAGGAAAAATTAATGAACGATGAAATGTTACTCAAACTATGTTATATGATAGAGAGAAGGAATCTTAATGCAATGTGTAATCTTTCAAATGCATTGAAACAGGGAGAAAAAAAAAGTTTTCTTTGAGATATAAAATATTTTTTTGTATGTCGCATTGTAGATTTCATTTCGGAAGATCACTTTCGTATTATTTTTAATCTTTATACATTATATTTTTTGTTTTGTGATAATGTATTCTTGTTTTCTTCTTTTTCGGTAAGTTTCGGTACTGGACGCTGCTCGAAATTTTGCACCAAAGTGCCAAATGTGATAAACTGTTTTTTTTTTTTTTAAATTTTTTTCCCTTTTATTAAATTGTGTATATTATTTGATTCACATTATTTTTTTAGTTACTGCTTATGCCAGCTATTTAACCGTTTCTGTAGGCAGTTTACGATGAATTAAAAAAAAAAAAAAAAAAGAAAAGAAAAGAAAAACCCCTTTATCTCACTTTTGTTAAGATCATAAATCTTATGTTTTTTTACCATTTGGAAAATTGTTGTTGTTCTCGGTCGAGAACAGATATATCTGAGACATATCTAAATCCTTGTAGTGTCTGCATTTTTGGAATACTTCTGTTACCACGATGACAAAAAAATATTAAAAACTAGTAAAAAATTCATAACTCAGAAACAAATTGAGAAACAGTCTTCAAACAAATTGCATTTAAAAGTACATTTTTTCTCCTATACAACGGTGTAAAAATTGAAAATGTGTGATAATTTGAAGTTTAAAAATTTGCAGTACCGAAAATTGTAAAATTGAAATGTCATATAAAATTCAAGGCCGTGGTAGCCTATTGGTCATAGCACCAAACTCCGTACTAAAAGGTCCCGGGTTCGAATTCTGACATCACCAAAGACCCATCGAGTGTATGCAGTGTACGTGCTTGTTAAACAAAGTAGTTCTGATAGTCCTGAAGTCGGTCGTAGCAGTTACCATGGGTATTGATCTCTCGAGAAATCTTCCCTCCCCTTCAGAGACATTTCGAAATCAAGGAGATGATGATATTTGGTGCTGCCATCTATTGGGGCTCTGCCGAACATCCTTGGCTGCAAAAGTCTATCTTCCCTCCCCTTCAGAGACATATCGAAATCAAGGAGATGACGATATTTGGTGTTGCCATCTATTGGGGCTCTGCAGAACATCCTTGGCTGCAGAAGCCTAACCTTCAACCCTCTGGGTTCAGGCCATTGGAAGTTCCAACACCCCTCTTCTTCCCCACCCTTCGGGCACACGTCAACAACATATAAAATTTCAAAAATGTTCCTATCGCAGAAGGACGTATGCATTACATACGTCCCATTATAATATAAATTGGGTAGATATAACTATGTATGAAATTGAATGAATTCAGAAATGAAGACACACTCTTATAATTATATATATAAGACACACTCTTTATTTTGTTTTTGTAAAAATAATAAATCTCTTTAGGAGGAAAATGACTGCATAAATGATAACCTCTTCGTGATGTTTAACCTTTATTTAACTGTAACTGTAAAACAAACATTTATTGTTTACAAAAAATTAGGAAAATATTTTTTTCTTTTTTAAATATGGAATTTATTTAGTCTTAAATTCATAAAATTCTTAAATTTTAAGGTCTAAATTTTAATTAAAAAAAAAATCATTTACGTAATGAATGATGTAAAATTTGTTAAATTTCATCCCCCTCCCCTTACTTCGTGAAAGTTTTAAAACAAAAACTACGTCTGCAAAGAAAAACCCTACTATATTTTCGAATAAATTTTAAGGACTACCTAAAATCAAAATAAACATTTTATATCGCAATCAGGAAATGAATTTTTATATTTCTACTTATACATCAATTTAAATTCCTCATCCCATTGAATTCCCATGGTATCAATCTATCTCATTAGATATAGTTAATCTATAAAATTATTGCATCTATCTCAGACTGATCAACACGAACATGTTCCATTAGTTATGGATGGTTGGGGAGTATCTGTACCGGAATTCTTGCTCTTTAATCATAGTGTCAACTAAATGCTCTGGGTAGTAACTAATAACCAAGTAATCCGGTAGAATTCCTTGCTTTAATAGCTTCTCCGTCAGAGCATAGTATCTCATGATGTTGCTATACCTCTAGTTGAGAATGTCATGAAGTGCTTTGATTAGTAGTTACTGGTTATTAATGTTCGTATATTTTTATTTTTCCAGGTAAGTACCATTTGTTTTTCCTGAAAACACAGTATTAGGTAAGCATTTTCTTTTATCACATCTTACAAACATACTATGGAAATGATTTGTATAATACACTAAACTTAAGAAGTACTTCTTGCTCAAATCAATATTAAAAAGTTTTTAATCTATTTTATTTTTGTTTTCATTTTTACCTACATTTGTAATTTTGTAAATACATAGCACCATAGTCGTCGTTCAATCCGTCTGTCTGTCCGCATGTAACAGAGCAAAAACTTTAAAAACAAATTGTTTTAGATTTAAAATATATAATTGCTTTATAATTTTGTCGAGTCGTTTAAATTTTATGAAAATTGGATGAATAGTTTAATAACAGGGACAATCAAAAGTATTCCATTACATCAGGCCAATGGGAAAAAAATTTCAGGTTAATTTTAATGGTGTTACGCTCTTTCTAACGTAATAAAATTGATATGCATCTTTGAAGAATATACTAAAATATACGCTATGTACAATATGTGGCGCAAAGAATGTTTGTTATTAATTTACACAGCTACACAAAATAATTCCATTACATAATGGTATAAGGG
Source organism: Maratus speculifer (assembly GCA_964019185.1). Lineage (NCBI taxonomy): Eukaryota > Metazoa > Arthropoda > Arachnida > Araneae > Salticidae > Maratus > Maratus speculifer. The sequence continues at coordinate 71,797,665 of OZ025303.1, forward strand.
TAAACATTGTTTGTAAGCGCGTTTTAATAATATTAAACTAATTCACATTTTATGAAATTGATGTAAGCTTCAGAGGTTTACTACAAGTTACTTGCTGTATAATAGGAAGCAGGCAGTATTTACTGGAACACACAAAAGATTTCGGCTACTATACTGTATCCGAAATACTGTATACCATACTGTACACCAAAAACTTCGTTATAGTACGAACTACCTCATTTGCTACGCTTGATGTGCAATTTCCAACCTGTTGAAAGTGTAGCAGAAATGCATTAAAAAATCATACTTGATAAATTTTTTAAAAATTACACTTTTTATTACTAAATTTTTTTTTCCTTTAAATATAATCAGAGAATCCAGCAATTGATACTATCCTTATTTTAAAAAACAAATAACTGAAACATAGATTATAATATTTAAGACAAATAAGTTATACTTAGATAGCATTGCTCTGCAGAACTTTACAAGAAATGCTTATTTGTGTTAGATTCTTTCTGAAACGCCATTTACTAATTAGGTTTCAATAATTGGGAGTTTTAATCAGTTATGAAATTTACTTATTTTCAACTAGCTTTTATTACAACTAACTCAATGTGTCTACAGAATGTGAAAATCAAGGAGATTTGTCAATCTGGAAAAATTAGGGAAAAATCACTGAATTTTATTTAAAAAAAAAAAAAAAAAAAAAAAAAAAAAATGAAAATGAAAATTAGGGAAATGTTTTTATTTGCGAAAATATTTGCATTTTTATATTGGCAAAGAGAGATTAGTTTATTTTATGTATTTTTCTCGATTTTTATTAAAAAGATGCACACGGTTGGAGTTTTTGGTATTTAAACGAGGCCCGTACAGTCCCGGCTTGAAGTCGGACCTGTGAGGACTTCTAACGCGGTTATGTTTTAAAATGCGCTCAATAGACACACTATAAAAAATAAATAAAGGAAAAATTTAATAAAGGAAAAAATATATCGAAGAAAAAAATGGACCAACATACTTGAGTCTACCTTATATATGCAAATTTGGCATTAAAGCAAATGCAGATATTTTCCATCATATTTTAATTATTGCAACAAAAGAATAAGAAAGAGAAACGATTTTGAAGATACCAATCGAAAATTTCCATTCGGTTTTAATACACGGTTGACATATCAACACATCTCATCCTTTCGCCTTCAAAACTGAAACTTATCTTTCCGAATTTCAGTCTACTGATTTTTAGATTACGCAGAAATACATAGAGCGGATGCAATTTTCCAATGTTTGTTATCATACTTTAAAGTCAGTAGTGCATTGAAAAATTCTCGTCGTCTGCCATTTATTTTAATTCCGATTAAATAACGCAAAGGGTCGCTTTGCAACTATTCGTGTTATTTTGTGAACGTTTGAAATTTGGTCGAAAGACAAATGATACGTAGTATAATATGATAATTGGAATACAAACTTTGCGAGGCAGTGAAAAACTACCGAATTGAAATTGTAAACATAAAAGTAAAATGACTTGTCTGTTCAAGATAATTCTACATCAGAATCTTTGTGACGAGCGTCGTACATGACGCATAAATTGTTCAGAATCCTTGAATGTTTCTACCGGTACTTCTTAAATAAAAAAAAATAATTATTATAATTAAAATACGCAAATTTCTTTTTTAAAATAAATCGCTGATGGAAGAGGGAAAATTCTGTAAAGGAAGCTCGTCTCGAAATATTAACTTAAGCAAATCGTGGGATTTCTTTTTTTTTTTTTTAATCTATTATGAATGATCGATATTGTGCAGCAAAAGGTAAAATTAAATGTAAGGAAATTACACTTATTTTCTTTTCTTAGCTGCCCAAAGCGATACTTAGTTAAAGGTGTTATTAAACCGGAAAGTATTTCATATGACATAAGTTTTCATTTATTTTTGTTCGGAAATGCATGAAACTAGCAGGTGTCGTTGTTCAAAAACTACCTAATCAAACTATTTTTCCCCTTTTTTTCTGCAAACGCATTAGATTTTTCAAAAAAAAGTGTCAAAATAGGCGTTTTGAATTTCCGAGCTAAAGAAGAATAACCGCTCAAAGAAGGGCAAAAAACGCGTTTGTCAAGTGATATTATTGCTTATAACTCAGTACAGTAAAACCTCCATAACGGACACTCCCGAATAGCGGACACCTCTATTTAACGGACAGTTTTCCAATCCCCACTCCCAAAACCTAAATTTTTGTATGTTTAACCTCTAAATAACGGACATTACGAATAGCGGACACTTTATTCGGCGATAAAGGATGAAAAAATATGTTTTAAAGAGAAAAAAAAATGAAAAAAAGGCAAAAAAGCCTCTGAATTTTTCAGGACAACGTAACACAAATTTTGTGATCACAGATCAATTTAAATAAAGAGCTGGGGGAAATTCTCCCCCCCCCCCTCACGTTCAGTGCTAAATTCAGGGTGATGCCCGGGAGGAATATCTCCCAGAGTATTGAAATGTCACTCAAGAATATTTTTTAGATTTTATGCCTTTAAAGGTCACAAAGTGCAATTCTTCCCTTACTAGCCCGGAACTCTACAATGTCCAATACGTCACATAGAAGAACAAATTACATGTAATCTCAAGCAAAAGTAAACTTTTGTAACAGATTATTATACGAGAATATAATAAACAGTGGATAAAATTATGCACAATTTTATTGATTAAAAAATAATTTTAATTTCTGATTAATTATATAATAAAAGTTTTAGGACATATAAAAGTAAATAAATGAAGCATTAAGCATTTCTTAGCTACTTTTAAATCTCTGACGTTTTCCCAATAGCGGACACCTCCGAATAGCGGACAATTTCTGTGTTCCCGAGGTGTCCGTTATTTAGAGGTTTTACTCTATTTAATTAGTTTATCAAAAAATTAAAAACATAGCTCGATACCAAATCGCTTCCATAGTCAGGCCTACCAATTTTATATCTTTCGATTAAAAAAATGAATTTTGTAAAAATATCAAATGTTTTGCGCTTGTTGATCAGAGCAGCCTTAATCCACTAACGTGGGATGGTGTTTGAGACCATCATGTGATAATCGTTTAATTTACCACGAAATTGTTGTCTAGATTTCTCTATGAAAATAAAATAATTAATAATGTTTTTCTTGGTTTCATTGCTTAATTATGAGGCAAAAACTAATTTACGCACAAAAAATCTTATCACATTGCATCTTTCAAACTGCAGTTGAAGATTGAAATTTGTTTTGAAGTCAAAAATTAGCCTATATAAAAGGTGTAATTGCATTTATGTCCCCAAGGTCCCGGGAAATTTCTCCGGGATCCTTTCTTTATAGGGTATTGGGCATGATCTACCCCCCATGGCAGTAACTAGAATTTTCACTAAAAAGTACCATATGATTAAATTTACCAAAGAGGGATCAAAATACATACATTTTCAACCATTTAGGAATGTGAGAGTGGTCCTCTTTTCTCTCTTTGCCTGCAATACTCCATTCATCTATGCGAAAAACAAACTACATTCGAAAATTAATTAAAGTTTTATTATAAGTATTCTATTGATTTCAAAATAAATCCTTTATTAACATTTTCTCGTAGCGTGGAAAATTAAATCTGAGGAGAATGAATGGATTGGCGCTGGTTGCATTCGATCTGGGGATCTCGTGAACAGGAAGCGAGAACGTTAGCGTCAAGCAAAAGGCCAAGCCAGTTACTGTCATCTAGTAACTCACTTTATACTGATCCGTTGAGATGGAATAGCTACAGGAGTATCCCCCAGTGAGAAAGCTGACGTCTGACGAGCGATATGCACTCGTGAATGAATGCTGTCATACGCATAGTGTGATGCGTGAATGACAGGCATTGCGTTGTGTGATTTGTTTGGTGCTGTCATGTGTTGATTATGAAGTGAGTTGACTGCTGTTGTGGTTGTTGTTGAAAGTTGCGTGTTTGTGCGGGTCACCAATGAGGAGAATGAGTGCATTGGCGCCGGTTGCATTCGATCTGGGGATCTCGTGATCAGGAGGCGAGAACGTTAGCATGAAACAAAAGGCCAAGCCAGTTACTGTCAGCTCGTAACTTGCTTTATACTGCTCAACTGAAATGAGATCGCTACAAAACCATTAATTATGACCTATTTGGACATTTTCTTTTAGCCATCTTACAATGTACGTAGATAAGCACAGAAAAAGTTCGCAAAAAGATACTTTTGTCAATCAATCAGTCTATTTTTTCCCCTACAAATATCCTGCTAGTACTTTTTCTTAAAGTTGTGACTATCTTTTTGTGATATAATGTATACAGATGTGATTTGCACCGATAACAAAATTTATACATACATACAATACGTATGAAGTTTAGTAACAGCCAGTTCCACATTATTCAGAAAAAAAAAATTCTATCGATAGATTGAAGGGACCCCTACAGGATGATACATGCCCTGGGGCCTTCTATAGCCTTAGTCGGGCTCATATTGTGTTCTAAGGGTTTCAGACTTACAGCACTTCTTCATTTTGACAATACTTCTGTCCGATGCTATTGGCGACTAAGTTTAAGCATTATACTTAACTATAATCTTATATTTTGGCTAATTGTTTCCTATTTTTATCAACTTAATATTTTTTTTTTTTTTACATCTAAAACATCTTCGTTATATTTTAAAGTTATAAGACATATTAAAAAAAGACATTTTTAAATAAAAATTGTGTTTTTGAACCGGTTTTCAATGTTTTTGTAAAATTAATATATTTCGGCTAGCAAAGCTCTCAAATAAATTTTTATTTAAAAAAATATATATATAAAACCAATCGCAATCCATAAAATGTATCACCTGTTTATTTTTTGCTTTCTGAATAGAAATGTAACTTATTTTCCATTTCAAATAAAATGACACAAAACCATTTTCAACACCTATATTATATAATGTCTCACACTATTTACTGACATTAAATAAAGTTTCGTTAATTTTCAATTTTTGTAATTGCTTTTAAAATCAATTCATGAAAAATTAAAAAATGCAGAAACATCTCAAATTTAATAATATTAATGCAATATTAAAATATTATTTCCTTTGTTTTTTTCCCTTGAGCATTGCGTGAGAAATTTTGAATTCATTGTAATTAGATATATGATAGAAAATTTCCCATTTTCTTTCAATTAATCAATCCTCACTCTTCTGAATGGGGCATGAGGGGGGGGGGGGGGGAGAGCATAAAAATTTGCTATTATCTATTTTTAAATGTTATTGTTATACGACTTTCTTTAATGTAATTTATTCAGACCAATTGCCAAGGGAAATATTTCTTGCTTTTTAAAAAAATATGTACTCAATATTTTTAATAAAACTGAACCAATTCCCTTGTGACGTCATCACAAAACGGCTGCCACCGTAATAATAAATAATTATGACGAATATTTACTCTATCTTGGCTTTTAAAAAAGAACAAGCATATGTGGGAGAAACACGATTTTATATGTTATCGTCATTTATCATATAAATTGAAATGGACCTATGACAGTTGAAAATGGTGTACGTATGTTGTCATGGAAACGATGTTTAGAATTCGGAAAAGAGAAGATGATGTTCTTAGCTTTGGGAGAAGAATTATTGACATATTCCCTGAAGTAACTTAGAGTATACTATAAATTTTATATTTATTTATTGCAAAGGAGATAAAGTATAAGGAAGAATAAAAGTTTACTCAAATTTTTGTTTAAATAATCAGTTATTTTTATGCTTAAACATAAATTTTGTAGTCTGTTTTAGAGAGTATAGATTTAGTTTCTGTAGCTTTATTTTGATTAGCTTGTTGCAAGCAGCAGTTATAGCATGCATTTATCTTTAATATATAAACTTTTGAGACTTCGTGGTGCAGGATATTGGATTTTCAGAAGAAATATTGTATGTAGGAGCAGATAGATTCTGAAGATGTACTCTGCTTTGATGTTGTGGCTAATTCTTTCCGATTTTTGTCAACTAGATTTTTTTTTTTTTTTTTTTTTCACAAAGAAAAAAAAACTTATTTATGTTTTAAAGTTATCAGAGATATTCAAATACGGCCTTTTTAAATAAAAATTATGTTTTCGAAAAAAATCTTTAATGATTTAGTAAAATTATTTTTATACTAAAAAAGCTTTCTAATTTTATTTAATTTTAAACAAAGTATATAAAACCATTCGAAATGCATAAAATGTTTTATGGTTGTTTTATGCTTTCTGCATAGAAATGTAAATAATTCTTCATGTCAAATAAAACGGCATAAAACCGTTTGTTGTGCATGTAACGCCTCGCACTATTCTCTGACACTAAATATAGTTTCTTTTATTTTCAGTTACTGTAATTGCTTTTGAAATCAATTCATGAAAAATTAAACAGTGCAAAAAATTTCAGATTTAATAATATTAACGTAATATTAAAATATTCTTTTCTTTGTTTTCCCCTTGAACTGAGAAATTTCGAATTAATTGTAATTAGATATGTGTTAAAAAAATTCTCATTTTCCTTCATTAATCAAGCCTCACCCTCCTTAACAGGGTGCGGAGCAAAGATTTACTTTTATCTATTTTCAAATATTACTGTTATCTGACTTTGTTTAATATGATATATTCAGATGAATTGCGAAGGGAAATACTTGCCGCTTTTCAAAAAAATTCATTCTCAATATTTTTAATAAAACTGAAGCAATTCCCCTGTGACATCATCACAAAACGGCTGCCACCGTAATAATAAATAATTATGACGAATATTTACTGTATCTTGGCTTTTAAAAAAGAACAACCATATCTGAGAGAAACACGATTTTATATGTTACCGTCATTTATCATATAAATTGAAATGGAAGTATCGCAGTAGAAAATGGTGTACATATGTTGTCATGGAAACGATGTTTGGAATTCGGGAAGGAGAAGATGATGTTCTTAGTTTTGGCAAAAGAATTATTGACATATTTCCTTGAAGTAACTTAGAGTATACTATGAGTTATATATATATATGTATATATATATATATATATTGTAAAGGATATAAAGTAGTAGAAAGAATAAAAGTTTATTCCAATTTTCCTTTAAATAAGTTATTTTTATGCTTAAAAATAAATTTTCTAGTCTGTTTTAGAGAATATAGATTTAGTTTCTGTAGCTTTATTTTGGTTAGCTTGTTGCAAGCAGCAGTTATAGCATGCATTTATCTTTAATATATAAACTTTTGAGACTTCGTGGTGCAGGATATTGGATTTTCAGAAGAAATATTGTATGTAGGAGCAGATAGATTCTGAAGATGTACTCTGCTTTGATGTTGTGGCTAATTCTTTCCGATTTTTGTCAACTAGATTTTTTTTTTTTTTTTTTTTTCACAAAGAAAAAAAAACTTATTTATGTTTTAAAGTTATCAGAGATATTCAAATACGGCCTTTTTAAATAAAAATTATGTTTTCGAAAAAAATCTTTAATGATTTAGTAAAATTATTTTTATACTAAAAAAGCTTTCTAATTTTATTTAATTTTAAACAAAGTATATAAAACCATTCGAAATGCATAAAATGTTTTATGGTTGTTTTATGCTTTCTGCATAGAAATGTAAATAATTCTTCATGTCAAATAAAACGGCATAAAACCGTTTGTTGTGCATGTAACGCCTCGCACTATTCTCTGACACTAAATATAGTTTCTTTTATTTTCAGTTACTGTAATTGCTTTTGAAATCAATTCATGAAAAATTAAACAGTGCAAAAAAATTCAGATTTAATAATATTAACGTAATATTAAAATATTCTTTTCTTTGTTTTCCCCTTGAACTGAGAAATTTCGAATTAATTGTAATTAGATATGTGTTAAAAAAATTCTCATTTTCCTTCATTAATCAAGCCTCACCCTCCTTAACAGGGTGCGGAGCAAAGATTTACTTTTATCTATTTTCAAATATTACTGTTATCTGACTTTGTTTAATATGATATATTCAGGGGAATTGCGAAGGGAAATACTTGCCGCTTTTCAAAAAAATTCATTCTCAATATTTTTAATAAAACTGAAGCAATTCCCCTGTGACATCATCACAAAACGGCTGCCACCGTAATAATAAATAATTATGACGAATATTTACTGTATCTTGGCTTTTAAAAAAGAACAACCATATCTGAGAGAAACACGATTTTATATGTTACCGTCATTTATCATATAAATTGAAATGGAAGTATCGCAGTAGAAAATGGTGTACATATGTTGTCATGGAAACGATGTTTGGAATTCGGGAAGGAGAAGATGATGTTCTTAGTTTTGGCAAAAGAATTATTGACATATTTCCTTGAAGTAACTTAGAGTATACTATGAGTTATATATATATATGTATATATATATATATATATATTGTAAAGGATATAAAGTAGTAGAAAGAATAAAAGTTTATTCCAATTTTCCTTTAAATAAGTTATTTTTATGCTTAAAAATAAATTTTCTAGTCTGTTTTAGAGAATATAGATTTAGTTTCTGTAGCTTTATTTTGGTTAGCTTGTTGCAAGCAGCAGTTATAGCATGCATTTATCTTTAATATATAAACTTTTGAGACTTCGTGGTGCAGGATATTGGATTTTCAGAAGAAATATTGTATGTAGGAGCAGATAGATTCTGAAGATGTACTCTGCTTTGATGTTGTGGCTAATTCTTTCCGATTTTTGTCAACTAGATTTTTTTTTTTTTTTTTTCACAAAGAAAAAAAAAACTTATTTATGTTTTAAAGTTATCAGAGATATTCAAATACGGCCTTTTTAAATAAAAATTATGTTTTCGAAAAAAATCTTTAATGATTTAGTAAAATTATTTTTATACTAAAAAAGCTTTCTAATTTTATTTAATTTTAAACAAAGTATATAAAACCATTCGAAATGCATAAAATGTTTTATGGTTGTTTTATGCTTTCTGCATAGAAATGTAAATAATTCTTCATGTCAAATAAAACGGCATAAAACCGTTTGTTGTGCATGTAACGCCTCGCACTATTCTCTGACACTAAATATAGTTTCTTTTATTTTCAGTTACTGTAATTGCTTTTGAAATCAATTCATGAAAAATTAAACAGTGCAAAAAATTTCAGATTTAATAATATTAACGTAATATTAAAATATTCTTTTCTTTGTTTTCCCCTTGAACTGAGAAATTTCGAATTAATTGTAATTAGATATGTGTTAAAAAATTTCTCATTTTCCTTCATTAATCAAGCCTCACCCTCCTTAACAGGGTGCGGAGCAAAGACTTACTTTTATCTATTTTCAAATATTACTGTTATCTGACTTTGTTTAATATGATATATTCAGGGGAATTGCGAAGGGAAATACTTGCCGCTTTTCAAAAAAATTCATTCTCAATATTTTTAATAAAACTGAAGCAATTCCCCTGTGACATCATCACAAAACGGCTGCCACCGTAATAATAAATAATTATGACGAATATTTACTGTATCTTGGCTTTTAAAAAAGAACAACCATATCTGAGAGAAACACGATTTTATATGTTACCGTCATTTATCATATAAATTGAAATGGAAGTATCGCAGTAGAAAATGGTGTACATATGTTGTCATGGAAACGATGTTTGGAATTCGGGAAGGAGAAGATGATGTTCTTAGTTTTGGCAAAAGAATTATTGACATATTTCCTTGAAGTAACTTAGAGTATACTATGAGTTATATATATATATATTGTAAAGGATATAAAGTAGTAGAAAGAATAAAAGTTTATTCCAATTTTCCTTTAAATAAGTTATTTTTATGCTTAAAAATAAATTTTCTAGTCTGTTTTAGAGAATATAGATTTAGTTTCTGTAGCTTTATTTTGGTTAGCTTGTTGCAGGCAGCAGTTATAGCATGTATTTATGTTCAATATAAACTTTTGAGACTTCGTGGTGCAGGATATTGGATTTTCTAATAAAATATGTATGAAGCAACAGATAGATTCTGAGAATATACTCTGCTTAGATATTGCGGCTAATTCTTTCCTATTTTTGTCAATTAGAAATTTTTTTTTTACATCTAAAAAATCTTATTTATATTTCAAAGTTGTCAGAAATATTCAAATAAAAACTTTAAAAAATGTTTTTGAATACTTTTTGAATGTTTTTCTAAAATTAATATTTTTACACTACAAAAGGTTTCAAATAAATTTTTATTTTCATCAAAATATATAAAACTATTCGAAATACATAAAAGATCGTATGTTTGTTTTATGCTTTCTTAATAAAAACGTAACTAATATTCCATTTCAAATAAAAGGGCATAAAACTATTTGTAACGCCCATATAACGCCTCCCACTATTTTCTGTCATTAAATAAAGTTTCCATTATTTTCAATTACTGTACTTGCATTTAAAATCAATTCATAAAAAAATAAACAATATAGAAACATTTCAAATTTAATAATATTTACACAATATTAAAACAATTTTTCCTTTGTTTTTTCCCCTTGAGTATTGCATGAGAAATTTTTAATTCATTATATTGCGATATATTACTTTAAACAAAATTCCCATTTGCCTTCCATTAATCAATCCTCAATCTCTTACAGGGCACGGGGAAGGGGGGAGGATACAAATTTCTTTTATCTATTTTCAAATGTTATTGTTATATAACTTTGTTCAATATGATGCATTCAGACAAATTGCCAAGGGAAATATTTCCCGCTTTTCATAAAAATATATACTCAATATTTTTAATAAAATTGAACCAATTCCCTTGTGACGTCATCACAAAACTGCTGCCACCGTAATAATAAATAATTATGACGAATATTCACTCTACCTTGGCTTTTAAAAAGAACAAACATATCTGAGAGAAACACGATTTTATATGTTATCGTCATTTATCATATAAATTGAAATGGACGTATCGCAGTTGAAAATGGTGTACGTATGTTGTCATGGTAACGATGTTTAGAATTCGGAAAAGAGAAGATGATGTTCTTAGCTTTGGGAGAAGAATTATTGACATATTTCCTTGACGTAACTTAGAGTATACTATGACTTTTATATTTATTTATTTTTTGGAAAGCAGATAAAGTAGTAAAAATAATAAAATTTATTCCGATTTTCCTTTAAATAACAAGTTATCTTTATGCTTAAACATAAATTTTGTAGTCTATTTTAGAGAATATAGATTTAGTTTCTGCAGCTTTATTTTGGTTAGCTTGTTGCAAACAGCAGTTATAGCGTGCATTTATCTTTAATATATAAACTTTTATGATTTCGTGGTGCAGGATATTGGATTTTCTGATGAAATATGTATGAAACAGCAGATAAATTTTGGAAATATACGCTGTTTAGATATTATAAGAAATGTTTCGGTTTATGTTTAATTACTGTGATTTATTAGATGTTGCATAAATATGATTTGTTTATGTGTAATATTATGTGAACTGGTGTATTAAATTGTAACTTTACCTATTTAATACCGGCAACAAATTCTATTAATTATGGAATATTAGCATACCTCTATATTCCTCAACAAATTCTATTAATTATGGAATATTAGCATACCTCTATATTAATTATCAACAGCTATCCCCAATAATTTATTTATATATATGCATATATTAAGAATTTTGCGTTGTTTTAAGACGAAGGAAAAACAGTAAAAGAAAAAAAATTGAGAACCTGCTTCCGCTTTTATTGGTAACTGCCTAAAAACACAAATACAAGAAAATACCGTAATATAAAAATTGGTGTGAGCCAATCAGCTCGCGCAACTGGACTTTTTAAAGGCTTATAGGGAAAATGTAATCTAATAAGATATTTAAAGTTCCGCAAAAACCCTGCAATGCTTAATTATTAAAAATTAGGCTTATGAAGGAAAAGTATATTCTAATATGGAATGAAATTGTAATACATGAAATTTAAGGTGTTTGTAATTGAGCTTCTGAATCCCCCCCCCCCCCCCGGTAATGTTAAATCTTATGAACATTTGATGCATTCGTATAGTTCAAACATCTTCTCAACTTCTGTTTCTAGTTACTCTTCTTAAAAAGATGTCTCTTTTTAGCACTTTCCAACAAAGTTGGAAAGTGCTTATGCATTCGGTTTGTCTGGCCGTCTGTCCTTCTGTCCGCGCTCTAACTCCCGTAAATATTCTCGGATTGCTGTGAAATTTTTATACGTTATTGAGGTTTACCCTAGCACGAACCCTATTGAAAATGAAGTATCTACCATGATTAGTTTATCTACAGAGAGAATCAAAAGTTTCCCATTACATTACGGCCTAAGGGGAAAAATCGTTAATATACTCGGATTGCCATGAAATTTTAGGACGTTATTGACGTTTACCCTAGCACAAGTCCTATTGAAAATGAAGTTTCTACCATGATTAGTTTATCTACAGGGCGAATCAAAAGTTTCCCATTACATTACGGCCTATGGGGAAAAATCGTTAATATACTCGGATTGTCATGAAATTTTAGGACGTTATTGAAGTTTACCCTAGCACAAACCCTATTGGAAATGAAGTTTCTATTACGATTAGTTTATCTACAGGGTGAATCAAAAGTTTCCTATTACATTACGGCCTATGGGAAAAAATCGTTTCAAAGGAATTTTAAAGATGTTATACCCTATCAAACATATTAAAATATGCATTCTATAAAATATAAGGTGAAAATGTAGCTATTATTCATTTACAGGGCCACACAAAAGAATTCCATTAGATAATGGTAAAAGGGGGAATTGTGTATGACATATTTTAAATATATTTAGCTTTTTCATGTATAATAAAATTGATGTATGTCACTGTAGCTTAATATAAATTATACGCTACTGTCTTGCGTAATATGAAGTGCATAGCATTTACAGGGCCATACAAAAGATTTCAAATAGTATATTCTTTCCGAAGTACCGTATATATGTCCGATGATGGCTGATGGAGGGATGAAAAGCATTTTAATTATGATATTCGCGTTTATATTTCGCAAAATATGTGCACATTATATGGTGTGTATAAATGTTATAGTTGATATACAGGGCTACACAAAAGAGCTCACCAACGTTACTGAATATGAGCGTAAATTATTTAAAGGTGGTTCTTAAATAAGCTATGCATTTTTACGCTGAGCTGCATTCAATTTACTGAGAAATGTTTGCAGGATATAGATAAAGGGATATACAGGACCACGCAAAGAATTCGGTACATGGACGCCTATGGATGATGATTTATGAGAATGTGATTCCAGTTGTTTTAAAACTGTTTTAGTTTACAATACATTTTAGCCTAATGCTGACGTGTAATAAAGGTACAATGTAAACTACAGGGCTGAACAAAAGTATTCAAGTATGTTTCCATCTAATAGTATGAATTGCTGAAAAAGAAATTTCAAGCTACTGGGTATTTTCTTGCTAAGCTAAATTTCCCGATTATATGAACTGACATATGAAATACAGGGCTGTACTAATGTACTGGAATACATATTTGGGTATATTTGGCTATACACTATTATTTTCCTAAATAACAAAGTTTTGTTAAAGATTTCATTAAGTGTTGGAAAGTGCTTCATAATCTATGCTTAACGCATGATTTTTCTTACTTGTTTTCTTAGCTTTAGGAATCTTTCTAAAATATGCTTTATCATGTATGAAGCGTTAAAATCTTTCTCGTAGTTCGTCAGTTTTTAACACATAAAATTTTAAATGATGCACAGATTTTAGAAATATTATGAGAGCTATGAAAAAAAAGAGACACCTTTTAAGAAGAGTACACAGAAAAATGGAGTTAAAAATATTAATTTCCTGAGGAGATATTTTAAATATATGAATGCACCAAACAGTCATAGACTTAACAATACGGACGGGAATTCGGTAGCTAAGTGGCCAGCACTCTTAAACATTTTTTTTTTTCGAAATATTTCGTTTGCGCTTAATTTTACATGCAGTGTTAAAATTTTACCTCCAGTTTTGCCAATATTTAAAATATTTTTGAGGAAAAAAAAAAAAAAAGTACATTTTTTAAGAAAAAAACACTGAACAAGAATTATGGAAGGGAATTCGAAAACTGAGTAACCAGCACCCTTAAGAAACTTGGTGTTAAAAACTGTGAAAAAAGCAGGAAAAGTAATGCATATATATATGTTGGTATATACACTGGCGCCAATTTATACAGGCCCATAGGGCGCGATCTCACCCACTAACTTCATATCGCCATCCACCCATTATTAATTGAACCCACCCAATATTTTTCAAAAGTTGGCGTCACTGTATGTATATAACCGTTAATTGTATTACAATATATGAACCATTGAATTTAATAACTTATACCACATTGAACATGGAGGGAAAAAATAAATAATTAAAATGAATACAAGTGGAATTTGTAGAGCCAAAGCAATGTATATATTAAAATGAAATGAAGTAAATTAAATATCGTTAAACGGATGTATTCCTTTAATAACAGGCACTCAATCATAAATGAAATTTGCTAATAAAGCATTTTTTCTAGCAGGCAGGGAAATTGCGTGTTTTTATGAAAAATCTAATGAGTAAATAATACATCATTGTAAATGATTGTACTTTATTTCCATAAAAATAGTTAAGCAGCTCGCTCCAGGCAGAATCGAACTGTTGAACTTTGTCTAAGAGCTTCTCATTTTTATAGCCAGTACGCAATCGATTATAATGAGTTTTTCTTTTGTATGATATAAAATAGATAAAGTATAAAAATAGACCTAAAAATGTAAGGATTCTATAACTAAAAACAAAAGAAATAGCTTAAAACTATTTTTATTTATTAAATACTGAAGTGCATTATCATCTCATTATTTCAGAATAATTTTTAAATACAACAAATTAAAACTCATTTAAAAGCACTATGTTGGCTTTTAATTGCTATACTTGCACTGTATTGGTTTTAATCATTCCTGCCAAAAATAATCACTGCAACAATTTTTTTTTTTTTTTTTTTTTTTTTTTTTTTTTGTCGAGATTCAGTCAATTATTACTGCCTTAAAAAAAGATAAAAGAAATCTTATGTAAATGTTTTAGCACGAAAAATTAATAAGATGATATCTCTTTTTTTTTCTTCTTCTTCTTTTTTATAAAGCCCTTGAAAGGAAGAAAGCAGAAGAAGTTTTTGTTAAATTTTTATTTTTTCTGCATTAATTAGTTAAATATGATGTTTTTGTCTGTTAAAAAAAAAAGTAAGAAAGTGTAATTTTTTGTAATATAAACTTATTTTTAATAAGGTGGAAGTAATTTGTTCCCCTTATTTTAATAATAGGGCAATTTAAGAGAGACTAAAAATTAGGCAAAAAAAATAATAAATAAATAAACAAATAAATAAATGAATAAATAAATAAAATTGGTTTATATCTTCTGGTCGCACATGTACTGTAGAGTTTGCCGAAATGTTGAAAAATTCACATTATTGACGAAATTTTTTTAATTAGCCTTTTCTCTAACGTAATAGCTGAAATTCTTATGTATTATAATAATAACAAAACATAAAGTTGAAATATTATTTAAATATATCAACATCTTCTGGTCGCGCATTTGCTCTAAAAGTTGGCAAGAATCACATTTTTATAGTAATCTTTCATCTTATTTAGTTTGTTGATATTTAAGTGCAATAGCTTCTTATAACTTTAGAGCAAATGCGCGACTGAAAGATGTTGATGAATGTAAATAATATTTGAGCATTATGTTTTGTTGTTCTAATACATCAGAATTTCAGCTATTAATTTGTGAAAAGGCTAATTAAAATTTTTCTGTAATAATGTGAATTTTTCAACATTTCGGCAAACTTTAAAGCGCATGTGCAACCGGAAGATATAAACCGATTGTATTTCTTTTTTTAACCCCATTTTTAGTTTCTCGAAATCACAACTTTTCCCCGATATTGCGAATATAAAATCAATTTGTGATTTTTTCGGCCCACCCTAATATATATGCAGTGCAAAAAGAAAACCTTTTTATGAAATATCTGCATTATAAGCAACTTTTATGAGTTATGCTTCGTAAGGAATAATAACTTTCTTTGTTCTGATGGAGGGCCGTATCAACAACCGCAATAATAATCGACTAGATTCAATAAAACAGGACATAATTCTTGTATCTGGAGTTGTAATCAATTCTTTCTTCGGTTGTCCGACTTGATACTAAAAGCAAAAAGAAAAAACAAGTTGCGTGTCAGTCTATGTTACGTTTATTATCACTCCGCAGAATATGGCAAAATGGGTGACAAATTGTTTTATACGAACAGTTCATTGAAACCCGACATAGAATTCGCTGAAAATGTCTAAAATGTTCTGTTGACAACTTTCATATGTATACAGTTGATTTCGAAGTACATGCAAAAAAAAAAAAAAAAAAAAAAAAAAAAATTAAGCCATTCCATCAAATAGTTTTTTTTTTTTAAATCTTGGTGTTAGTCGTCAAAAATCAAATTTTGAGAAAACACGACTTAAAGTTGAAATTATATGGATGCGGCTATGTAAGTTTTGATACATAAATGCTTATAACTCCGTTAAAAATGCTAATATTTTTATGCGGTTTTTTGCATTGAGTTAAGAGTTAATTGAATAATCAAACTAGATCATAAAAAAAATCGATTTTTTGAAAAGTTTTCAACCCCTGAGCCCCCTTATTTCAATTACACAGATGAAGCAAAGCACATCTTGTATTCTTCTAAATAAAACAAAAAGGTATTACTTATAGTCTACATCTTTTTTTTTTTTTTTTTTTCAACATATAAAGCTGAGGAAATCTTCTACCTTTCAACCGCTTCCTGGCATAACTTTTCTTTCTATAATTTTTTATTTTCCTTTTTCACAAGAGATCATTGCACGTTCTCGATATTTCGTGAATCTTACGATGTATGAAATCTTTGAGTTCATTAATTTATCTTGTTGAAGATTTTTTTTAATCACATTAATTTTATTTTCAATGCCGAGATACTGATTTTTCTGATAGTTAAATTTATGAAACTAGACTAAAATATTAATTTCATATGATTGCTGAACATAATTAAAATGAATATTTTTCATAATAGGAGGATCTGACGTCCCTGTAATAAGTTACGTGTTTTCTCTCCATACAAAAACTTTAAGCATTTAATTTGCATGTAACATGATAAAGTAAATGAAATTAAAATATATTAGGTTATATAGAAATTTTCAAAATATAAATAAAAGAAAAGAATAAATCATCACACAAGAAAATTAATTCATGCCAATACACTGTTTAAAATCCGGTGCAAATTTTGTAGTCATTCGATCATTTTTAAGTTTGAGACCTTTGAGAATGTGAAAGATAGAAATAGAACTTATGAGCACCCCATTTGTCCATATTATTAAGATTGATCATATATTATAGTTAGAATTACTGTTGTGTAACCATTTCAATACAGACGGCCAAATTGACTGTTCAGTTGGCTGCAAATCTTTAAGAGGCTACTTTATTCAGATGTTACGACCCATTCGATAATACTAATCCCATGGAAGAAATTTATAAAGATATGTCGGTTAAATTTTAATATTTTTCAATAATTTTTGTTGTTGTTGTTTTCGTTGGATAGCTGAGATTGATCTGTATGGAGACCGTTTTTTACCTTTTTGATTTTGTTTACAGATATTTCTTATGAGGACGCTTGGAACCTGTTTGGAAAACGAAAGAACGCTCATAAAAACTATCTGCAACCAAAGTCGAAAAAGTTTAAAACAACCTGTATTCAGATCAATCTCAGCTATTTAATACAGAAAAAAAAATTCACATAAAAATATTGAAATGCAACCGAGATATCTTTATGAATTTCTTCCATAGGATTAACAGTAGCGAACGGGTCTATTCATTTGACTGAAGTACTCCCTTAACAGTAATAAAAAGCACTATAAACAAGGAGATTTCGACAAACAGATTTGTAAAAAAAAATATGACTTTTTTTTTTTTTTTTTTTTTTTTTGTGTGTGTGTGTGTTGTACATAAAACGTTTTTTATTCATTATTTAAACATGTTAAATTTTGTAATTGGTGTTGGTTCTTAAATCTTGTCTAATACTACTGCAAATATGCAATCCGCCATTACATTTACAAATGAACTATTTCACTTAAAAAAACTAAACAAACCTTTGCTTCAATTAATCTTTCTCGAATTTAATATACTTAACTCTTTTCCTGTCTTCTATCTCATCCTTTCTATATCGTATGCAATTAATCTGACTTCAAGTTTGATGCTGAAACTTAGGAAAGAGATTTAATTTATTTACATTTGATTCCAACTACGATAGTTTTTTCGATTGGAAAAGTAAATTTTCCTCCGTTTCGTTGGCAACAAGTCAAACTCTTTCTGCCTCTGGGGTACTATTAATTTCCAAATAGCGTGCTCGAATGTATTTAGATCCCTATGCAGTATATATAATGAAAAACACTCCCTTATTTTGGAATATTTTTGGGTGACAGACGTAAGAATTAAGCAATTTCAAAAGTTTAGAGCGTTATATGTCAACCCACTCTATTTAATCGCCTGCAAGTGTATAAGTCAAAGATTAATTTTATTAATAGCATGTAAGTTTTATTTATTTATATATTTTGTGTGTGTGTGTTTGGTTATGTAACTAATTTGTTTGTAATACACATACATTTAACGTCTTAATTTATAAACTATTAAAGAGTGAATAATATGAACTAAGACTTGAATACAAGAACCTAATCGAACGAAAATGAACCTATTGAACCTAATCGAATCAAAAGTTAGATTTAACTCTTTCCGGCACCGACAAGTTCAGTACATAAAATAAGAAATTACTGACTGACACCGGAATTTGAGTTTTTAAAAAATCGAAAAACTTCAGCTTTCACTGTACAAGCAAAATTTTATTAAAATATTCTTGGTGCCGTATGTAAATTTGGAAATAAAATTTGGTGTGCTCGGGAGTGGAACTATTATGCCGGAAAGGTTTAAACATCTTAAAATCGTGTTATGATGACTACAAAAATAAAGAATCCTTCACGGAATATAATCTATAATATAGCCTATTTCGTTTGGATAAATGAAATTAATTCAGAACGTTTAAATATCACGAATTTTTAGATAATCTTAAATGAGACGATAAATTCATATTGCAGATTCCAGTCAAATTTTTTATCGGCCCCACCAGCCACTAGGTTGTTGTATGTATGTTGACCGATTATCTACGCTATGGGATATAGGCCCTATGGGGTGGGTTGCCCTCCGTGGGGGGTCTTTCTAAGGGAACCTAACCCGTATTTACGCAAGCTTCGAGGAAAACCACGGAAAACTCCGAACGGTTAGGCCGACGGTCGCGATTGGGTTCGAACCCAGCACCTACCGTCTACCAGCTTGGAGGTCAGAACCTCGCGGCCACTGGTGGGGCACCAGCCACTAGGAGGTTCTGCCCTCTAAAGTGGTAAACAGCAGGTGCTGGGTTTGAATCCAATTGCGGCCGTCGGCCTAATTGCTCGGAGTTTTTCGTGGTTTTCTTCGAACCTGGGATTCCCTTACGTAAACACGGGTCAGGTTCTCTTAGAAAGACCCCCACAGCGGGTCCCTTCCTTCTTTATAGCCTATATCCCACGTGTAGATAATTGGCTGTCTTAAAACACATCCAATCAATTTTTTTTTTTTTTTTTTTTTTTTTTTTTTTTATCGACCATTATAGCTAAAGTGTAACTTCTACTCTATGCATGTAATAAAATTTATATAAGAAAAATTTTGAAACAAATATGCATTACATGCCTTTTAACCACCTGAACAAACTAAACAAATGAACGTTTACAATATTAGCTTCAAGAATACTCTGTATATAGAAAATAATCAAATATTGCCTAAATATTTAAAAATTAATGTTTATTTAAACATTGGAGAAATTTTAAAATTTAATTTTCCACCATATTTCTTCAGTCAAATATCACGAGGCACATTTCTCATTTAGTTAAATATTGATTTTATAACTCAGTAGCGCAGAGTATTTCTTCGATTCTGTTATTACTTACCCATCATACGTAGTATAGGGTAAGTCTTGCAATCGTTTTGAAAATCGAAAAAAAAATTTTGACGGATTTACACGTTTTAGATAGTGGAGATTCCGAAAAACATATTTTTAGAAAAAAAAATTTTGCCGTCTGTCTGTCTGTCTGTCTGTCTGTCTGTAAACGCTCTATCTCCTGAACGAATTGAGATAGAGACTTGAAATTTTGTATGTAGTTAGTATGTAAAAATGGGATGAACCCTATTTAATATCAGCAACCTCGATTATCCGGAACTATTTTTTTCGGACTCTCGAAAAATTCGTTTTGATGAAAGGTATATAAAAATTTTCGAATTTTTTTGTTCTAAGGAATGGACGTAAAAGGCAATAAAATAACACACATTTTGCATATAGAACGAAGTCAATCGGATTATTAGTTGCCGAGATATTTGTAATCCTGTTTTCCACATTCTTCGATTTTTCGTGACCCTGTATTTCATTCAAATTTCAATTCAAATGTATATTTTAATTGGAAATGAGACGCTTAATCCGATGCAGTAAATTGTTAGTTAATAGAGTTATTATTTTTGGAGTTATAAGGATGTTTCTTTTACGCAGTTCGGTACTACTTGAGTAGTTTGGCGTTTTATATAATTTCTCGATATCGGTAATCAGCTGTTCTTTAATAGAGCATTACTATGTATATTAACAATAGTTAAATTTTGTTTTGGAATTGCAATGCATTGTATAAATAGTTTTCACATGTTTTATTTTCATATACATATCCATGATGGGTAAGTATTACGGTGGCCTCCAACGACTAGTTATTATTCTTTTAATTTAATTTCTTCATTGTTGTGAAATGGAATGATTAAATAAAACTACGCGATGTTTTTATACACATGGAAATTATATGCTTATGATAAATTATTCATGAAAGTGATATAAGCTGTATCGGTGCTTTTCAAATCCAATTCATATTATGTAGAAAATTAATTTGTTTCAGATAAAAATTACGTCGCATATTTAATTTTATGTTTGTAGCTTTAATAACTTAATTTTTTTTTTTTTTTTTTTTTTTTTTTTTTTACAATGGACCATTTGTAATAAAAAACAATGGTAAGAAAGTTTTTTTTTTTTTTCAGAAGTGCTTTAGAGTAAATCTTTGTAGTTTTTAATATATTTTATCAAATGCTTATAACTTTTTAAAATATCTTACAGGAAAACAATTCCTTTCAACATTGATGTTTGAAAAAATAAAATATCAGAACATGGAACGAGGTAAAGGGGACTGAGGTGTCTATCTTTAGCTAAATTTTAAAGTTAATATTTATTTAAACATTGAGGGCAATTTTAAAATTGAATTCGACGCTATTTCATTAACCAAATCAAATGTTACAACATAATACCTCCTTCCGTTAAATATTGATTTTGTAACAGAATAATTTTTCGATTGGGTAAATATTTCTTTAATTTAATTTCTTCTCCTCCTTGAAGTTGGGCTATTAAATAACGCTAAACATTAATCGTAAAGAAAATACAAGCTTATAATTTTTATTGTCTCGCTTTTATAAAATCATAAATTATTCATAAAAATTATATACAAGCTGTGTTGTGCCTATTAAATATAATTTAATAAAAACTTTACGGCAAAAATTGTTCTTTCAGAAATTAAAATTATTTCGCATATTTAATTTTATAAGTAACCCCTACTAATATCTTCTTTCATATTTTGTACTTTTTAATAAGTGGAAATTATTACATTAAATTGCTTTTAGTTTTGACGAGGAGAAAGAGGGAAAGGGGGTCTATGCGACTTTTTTTTCTTTTCCTTTTGCTTTAGCTTCTAAAATTCCCCTCGAGATTTACTTTGAAAAGAATTAATTGAACTAATAAATTATGACAATCCAAAATATTTGAAAATATTTAATATTGTAAGAAAATTTATTTAAAGTACATTTTTAACAATAATACATTTTTTTTTCTTTTTACTAATGATAATGTAATTTATTTTCAAACTATTAATTTTAAAGTACATTTTATTCTTAAAATTTTCTAATCTTCTAATAATTTGTTGCGAAACCAGAGTTGGGCAAAATACATTGAAAAGTCATTTTCCATACAAAATACATTAATTTTAGAAGCTAAAATACAAAATACAAAATACTTTTTGAATTAAGAAAATTCAAAATACAAAATACATGTATTTTCAAAATACATTTAAAATACAAAATACATTTGAAAAATTTAAAAAGTTTGTGTATAAGATTAGAGTATGTACGGGCCATGCCGGGCACAGTCAGCTGGCCGGTTTCGGGCCAATTTTTACCCACAGCACTCGGGCCGGGCCCGACCGGACCTGTTCTTCAGTCGTTCCGGGTCGGGTATCGAGTTTATTTCTTTCTGGAGTGTAAGCTCAAATGGAAATCGTCCTCATTAATTCGTGTCCCAGGCTTTACTGTTTACGACAGACTCGGGGCGGACCTGACTTATTCCTTCCAGACTGGATAGAGACTGGACTTCATTCTTCCTAAAGGAGTGCAGTAGCCTCAAATTTAATTACTAGTCCTGACCAGCCTGTGTAAAAAGCACTGGCTCATCCCATCTTGGTGTGGCCTACGAGAAAACCGCTTAAATCTGACCCAATCCAACAATTTTTTACAAAATATTTATGTACTTTTAAACTGTTATAATTTTACAATTAAAAAATTTAATTTTATTATTTAAAAGATTTGTAATATATTTCTGTGTAATAAAAATAAAGCACAGTAAAATGAACTCTGAATCTGTCTATAAATTTTTCCTTTTCAAGTTAATGTGTTGATTCATGCAAATTGCAAAATAAATTTGATAACAATGAAAACGAATACAATTCATTTAGAACAAACTGTGTATCTGCTAAGAAGAAAACCTGTCTACAATGTTTTTTTTTTCTTCTATCGTGTGCGAATCCGACTTAGAAGATTTTACTGTATAGCATTTTCCAGATTTTTAAGTTTTCAAGGCATGGAATAGAGATTAACGATAATATTTATAACTAAAACACTTGCATAAAAATAAAGATTAATTTAAGAAATAAATATCACAGTCCAAAATGTTTTTTTTTTAAAAAGAAGTCTATAAACACGATAAAAAGCTGATATAAGTATTTTTGGTCAGAGTTCCTCGTATAAGACGATTTTTAACCATATCGACACAAAAATTTATATTTTCTTAAAATTTAGTCGGCTCGGGCTAATCGAGTGTTTGTAAAAGCGGGGCTTGACCAAACTTTTATAATCGAACAGGGCTTATTACGAGATTTTACTGTTATGCGTTATGGTCTGGATGCTTAACTTTTATACCTCGCCGGGCCCAAATTGTTTGTTTTGTATCGAAATGGGCCAGACTAAAAATATCTTTTTACGGGTTGAACCAGACCCAACAATTTCGGTCCGTGTAGATTTCTTATTAGTGTATGCAAAATGCAAGGGATAAATGCTTTTTAGCTCGGTATTTTATACGCCTGCTAAAAGATCTTTCTGCGGTTTAGAGCGGATTTATAATTTCGGTCCATATGAAACTCTTATTAGTCTTATTAGGGCAACTGTAAGATATTTGTGTTACACTGATTAAATTTTTTGAAATTATAAATTATCGAAGTAAAAAAGAAAAACAGAAAAAAAAATCAATCTATGGGAGAATCCTTATATATATTATAAATGTGAAAGTGTGTCCGAAAAATTGGAATGAACTTGGCTTCAAAACGGATGGATTAATGACTTTGAATCTTTGCATATGGATAGATTATAGGAGTGGAATGAACATAGGCTAATTTTTATTTATTTTACTAGGGGGGCCCCGCCCCCCTGCTCCCTATGCTCGCCAACCCCCCGCGTAATCGCTTCGCGATTCCAAATTATTGCCTACCCCTGCTTGCTGCGCTCGCCAATACCCCATGGTATGAATAAGCAGTTGCAGACCTTTCAAATGATGTGTCACACGACTGGTGTTGTAAAGAAATTAAAAATGTGCCCCCCTGGGGGGCAGAGTGGGAGGCGACACAAAAGACATCCATAATATGAATAAGCAGCTGCAGACCTCTCAAATGATATGTCACACGTCTGTGTTGTAAAGAAATTAAAAATGTGCCCCCCTAGGGGGCAGAGTGGGGGTGATACACAAGACATCCATAAAATGAATAAACAGTTGCAGACCTTTGAAATGATGTGTCACACAATTGGTGTTGTAAAGAAATTACAAAATGCGCCCTCTCTGAGGGCAGAGGGGGGGGGGTTACACACAAGATATCCATAATATGAATAAGCAGTTGCAGACCTCTCAAATGATGTGTCACACAATTGGTGTTGTAAAGAAATTAAAAATGTGCCCACCTCGGGGGGTAGAGTGGGGGATGACACACAACACATCCATAATATGAATAAGCAGTTGCAGACCTTTCAAATGATGTGCCACACAACTGGTGTTGTAAAGAAATTAAAAATGTGACCCCCCCCCCCCTGGGGAGAGCAGAGTGTGGAGGTGACACACAAGACATCCATAATATGAATAAGCAATTGCAGACCTTTCAAATCTTGTGTAACACGACTGGTGTTGTAAAGAAATTAAAAATGTGTCCCCCCTGGAGAGCAGAATGGGGGATAACACACAAGACATCCATTATATGAATAAGCAGTTGCAAACCTCTCAAATGAGGTATCAAACGACTGGTGTTGTAGAGAAATTAAAAATTTGGCGAAATATTACAGTTATCGCCAAGTTGGCGTCACTTTTGACAACTAATTTTGGTCGCCAAATTTGGCGATATATCGCCAAGTTGGCTACAAACTTGGCGATTGTTGGCGATGGTAACCTTTCCTCTCTTTATGGTAACCCATACGGCGATGCATAGACGGAGCTCTTTCCTGATTGGTCTATTCGACTCATGGAAGGAGTGGACAACCCGGATTCGTTAGTTCCGGAAATCTTCCACATCAGCATCATTCCAGGAGTCATTCCTTTTAAGGCTAGTTTTTTTTTACTATAGAAGGATTCAAATATTTTCCTTAATAATTCAAAATTTAATTATTTTTCATACAAAATCAATAGGCATTTTTCAGATAAAATTTAACCATTTTCCTTTCCTGTTGCCAAGAAAATAAAAAATTGGAATAATAATTTTTCAGCGGCAATGAATTTTTAATAAAAAACTTCCACGCGAAAAACTATAATAAAATAATTTAAAAGAAAATAAATATGACGTCATGTTTGAAATAAAAATAAAAAGTGTATTTTTTATAATATATTTAACAAGGATATTTGTTTAGTTAATGGGAATTTTTGTGTAAAATATGGCGACATAAATTAAAAGTAATAAGAATGAAAAAGAATTATATTTTTAATAAAATGGTTCACTTATGAAAATGTGACGTCGTAGTTGAAATAAAACAGGTACTTTATAGCAGTCGTTAAAAATACAAGGGATATGAATATCAGTAGCTAATGGAGCGAGATAAATAATGACGTCATATTTAAAATGAATTAGAAGTATTTTTTTACTGATATTAATTAATAAGTTATAAGTTACATACAAATGAATATTTTTATTCAAAACTCATAAGCATCAATGGAAGAAATTTTTTGTGGGGAAAAGGCGGAAAATAAAACTACTGATTAATATATTTTTGGCTCGATTTTTTTAACACTTTCGAACAAAGTTGAAAAGTTATTATGCTTTCGGTTTGTCTGTTTGTCTGGTCGCTTTCTAACTTTCGTAAATATACTCCGATTTCCATGAAATTTTTGGACGTTCTTAACGTTTACCTAGCACGAATACCTATTGAAAATAAAGTTTCTACCATGATTAGTTTATTTACAGGGATTGTCAAAAAATTTCCTTACATTACGGCATTATGGGGAAAATCGTTTTAATTAAATTTAACGATTTTACACCCTGTGAAACATATTCAAATTTACATGCATTTACAAAGTGCACTAAAATATGCATTTTGTAAAGTATGTAGTGAAAAGGACACTTATTATTCATTTACAGGGTTACACAGAAGAATTCCATTGCATAAGAATAAAGTGAGGAACAGGTTCTGACATATTTTAATTATGGTAAACGATTTCATGTATAATCAAATTGATATACGTTGCTGAAGCTTAATGTGAGTTATTTCATTCATAATACGAAGTGCATAGCATTTACAGGAACACACAAAAGATTTCAAATATTATATATTCTATTCGAAGTACTGTATATGATGGATGATGATTGTTGCATGGATGAAATGCATTTTGAATTATGATATGTGCTTTTAAGTTTCGCTAAATGTATGCATATTAAATGGAGAGTATAAATGATAATAGTATAAATCGTTAAATTTAGATATACAGGGTTACACAAAAGATCTCGGAAAGGTTACTGAATATGAGCGTAATTTACTTAAAGGTGGTTTTTAAATAAAATATGCATTTTTATTTTGAACTGCATTTAGTAAACTAAGAAATGTTTGTAGTATACATATAAAATGATATACAGGGTCCCGCAAAGAACTGGATACAAAGTTGTCTTCGGATGATAATTTCTGAAAATGTAATTTAGGTACTAAGAAATATTTAATAAGAAATATTTTTGTTTGAACTAAATTTTAGAAAGATACTTTCGTGTATTAAAGGCACTTGGAAAACTACAGGGCTGAACAAAAGAATTCAACAACGTTTCTATCTATTAGTACTAATCGCTGAAAGGAACATTTTAACCAGCAAACAAATTAGCAAATAGGGATTATCAGAAGTTTTTTACCACAAATTCGCGATAAAAAGTTAATTACACATGCTTTTCATCATCGAATTTTTTTGCTTGATTGATCAATTATTTCTTCTTTAAATGTTATGTGAACGAAGTCACGGGTAACTGCTAGTATGCTTTATAAACGAAGAATACTTACAGATAAAATGATCAAATGAACATAAAATACATAAATTTTTCTTGGATATAATTCAGTTTCATTTTACGCAAAATGTAAAGTGTTGTCAAAGTAATTCACAATTCAAAGCTATGTTTAGAAATTACGATTGACCTTCAAGGTGGGAAAAATCTTAATTTAGGAATCACTCAATAAATTTCTTTTTGGAAAATTTTTAATTAAGGATCGATCGAAACAGGTTTTTAATTCCGTATTTCGGTGATCAGTACTAACAATTAACAGTAATAAATAACAAAACATGAAGTTTGATGACATTCAGCGCATTAATTTTTGCTAAAATCCTGAAAAAAGCAGCATAGCAGCGCCACACTAAATCTGAATCCCCCATTCACCCCTTTTATACTTATCCAACGAACACCCAATACTAAGCACGGAGGCGCTTCATCAGAATGATATAATATATCTAAAATTTTAATGAAATCTGATAATTCTACATGAAATCCCATTTATCTAAATTAAGGAGGGAGGGATAGCCCCGTTTCCCCTCCTTATACTTATCTATTGAACTCCCAAAACTAATCACGGAGGTGCCCTCATCAGAAGGATCCTATATCTAAAATTTGAATGAAATCTGATAGTTCTGCATGAAAAACTTATTTATATAAATTAAGGGGAGGGGTATTAGCTCCTCGTTCTTTCCCCCCTTCCTTATACTTATCGACTGAACTCCAAAAACTAATCAGAGAAGCGCCTCATCAGAATAAACCAATAACCAAAATTTCAAGTAAATCGGATATTTTTATCATGAATTATCGTGTTATATACACACATACATACATAGATACATACAGAATAGGCGGCACATAAGCTCTTAGGTTTTGATAGCCAGTGAGCTAAAAAGAAATATTAAATTAAAAAGTTAAATGTTTTCGTTTTAAACATATGCATGTTATATTTGTAATAATGATTGCAAATTAATAATTGCTATCAATTTTCCCTAAGTATGAATACACTACTATTCTCTTAAAGAACTATTTATTGATATTTGTGTATGATTAATTTGCAAGGCAAACTTTAAGCATTATGCAAATCTCTGTACAATGAACATCGATCTAGATTAATACATAAATAATCTTGGAAACTCCGGGATGCATAAATAACTACAGAATTAATAATATTTTATGGTTATAAATCGATACAAAATAATGTTTTATTATTATCTTTAATTTTATTGCAAACAAATATATGAACATGCCCGCACATTCAAAATCATAAATATTCTTCTAAAGGGGTATGCTTTTGCAATTAACCAAATTTATATTCGTATTGATGTCAAAATTTTCATCTGTGAATCTTTTGTTTACGATCTAAACTCAAAAAAGAATGAAACCTCCGTTTCCCACGATAACTTTCATTTTGGTCAGTTACCAGTTTATATTTTCATTGTGATATTTTTTTAACAGTACAAAATAAAACATAAAAAAAAACTAATAATAATAATAATAATTACGAAGTCATGCTAGATAAACGTGTACCTCCAGTAAGGACAAATCTATAATTAAAAATGCTTCAAATGTTTCTCTTATAACGGTAGATCTTGTTTTTAACATATGGCATGCTGCCTTAATTTTATCGTTATTATCAACAGAAATTTAAAAAAAAAATCCCATTTAGTATAGCGCTAGCGCAACATGTACTATCGTAATTCATTAATTCACTTGCAACCGAAGCTGAAAAAATATCAGCTATTCCTTCACGAAACTTAAACATTGCATTGCATTTCTTTCTACTACTACATTACAAGTCTTTCTGTAATTCTTTAAAAAGCACCATACACAGCAAAACTCTAAATAATTCTTCCTTTTTATAACACGTAGTTTTTATTATTCTCCTAGCAGCATTATACTTTTAAAACCTAGAACTTTAGAACTGTAATGATTCAGCAGCAATGCCTAAGTAAAACAGAAGCATTCATTCCAATCTTTATCGTGCCAGCAGTGTAAAAGTATGTTTGTATAAACTTCCACAAACGAACCCTATAAGTCAAAACAAAACAGTCACACTTGTATTATGCTTTTGCGAATCTTGCATCTGCAGTTTTAACGAAGCAGCTGGAAATCTACAGAAATGTATTTTGAGTATGAAATATATTTTTAAAATACAAAATACTTGAGAAAATCATTTCAAAATACATTACTAAAATACTTTCGTTTAGTCGGGTTAAAATACAAAATACAAAATACAAATGTATTTTGAAAATGTATTTCAAATACATGTATTTTCGATACTGCCCATCTCTGTGCGAAACAATCTCTTTAAAAATGATTCTTTTAAGATACTATTTTTAAATACTTTTAATGAATCATTAAAGGTACAATTTTATCTTTGGTTTAAGAAATGTATTTAATATTTTATGCTTTTAATGATATTCACCCTTTTTAACAATTTCCTACATTGCTGAAAAGCGTTTATGAATTGGGTTTGTCTGTCCATTTGTCTGTCTGCTCGCGCTGTAACTCATGTAAATATAGTCGAATTGATGAAAACTTAAGATTTATTTAAACGTATAGAACAATTTTAAAATTGAATTTCCACGCTGTTTCATTAAGCAAATCAAATAATACAACATAATACCGCATTCCGTTAAATATTGATTTTGTAACATAAGCGCAGAATAATTCTGCAATTATCTTAATATTTCTTTAATTTAATTTATTATCTTCATAGAAATTGTGCTATTAAATAAACGCTAAACAATACTTTAAATGTAAAGAAATTACACGCTTATAATTTTTATTTTCTCGCTTTTATAAAGTCATACATTATTCATAAAAGCTATATACAAGCTGTGTTGTGCTTATTAAATAAAATTTACTTGCGGCAAAAATTGTTCTTTCAGAAATTAAAATTATTTTGCATATTTAATTTTATAAGTATCCCCTACTACTATTCTTTTCAGTAGTTTGTATTTTTTTTTTTTTTTTTTTTTTTTTTTTTTAAATAAGTGAAAATTCTAACAATAAGTTACTTTATGTTTTGACAAGGGGATGGAGGGGGTATCTGTATGACTATTTTTTTTTTTACTTTAGGTTTCAATATTCCCTTCTACATTTGCTTTTTAAAGAATTAATTGAACTAATAAATTTTCGCAAGCCAAAATATTTGAAAATTTTAAACATTGTAAGAAAAGTCATTTAAAGTACATTTTTAATAATAACGCATTATTTTAAGTTTTATTATTGAGAATGTAATTTATTTTTGAACTGTTAATGTCAAAGTGCATTTCATTCTTAAATTTTTTCAATCTAATAATTTGTTTCGAAACAAATCTATTTAAAAATGCTTTTTTTTTTTTAAAGATAATATATTTAAATACTTTTAACAAATTATTAAAGTGACAATTTTATTTTCGGTTTAAAAAATACGTTTAATATTTTACGCTTTTAATGATATTTTCAAAAACTTCTTTTTTGACGATTTATTTGATGGTACGGAATAGGTCTCTCTTTTTAACACTTTCAACCTTGTTGAAAAATATTTATGAGTTGGTTTTCCTGTCGGTCTGTCTGTCTGTCTGCCCGCGCTATAACTCACATAAATGTAGTCGGAATGATGAAAAATTGATACATGAGATTGGAAATTACTATTGGCATGTTCAGTAATGAAAAAGAACTTATTTTAATTCATATTCTATAAAGTTATTGCATAGATTGGATTACACTCACGGAATATTTGTCGAATCATTATTACCATCAGCTAGTCTGAGGTTTTTTTTTCTATTTAAAAAATTCTCTACTTAATATTCTTTTCATTTTGTTTGTCTGAAAATATAAAACTACACATAGTTTTAAAAAAATGCTTTTATTATCTATCCTAAACTTTCATAGTAATTTTGTGCTATCATAAATTTAACTGTGCTTTAATAAAATAAGCGCTCTGTTTCTAAAATGATCTTGAATATCTTGTGCTAATTAAAAAATGAGTAAGCTTTAAATTCTTTTGTTTTTAAAATAATTACAAATGCTTAAAACTTTTGCAAGATATGCAAAATTATTTTCCATCCAACAATATAATTTAAAAATATGTTTATATTTATTTACTGCATTTGAATAACCCATATTTGAATCTTTTTATATGCTTAAAGCAGCAATTTTATGTGCATGATACTTTCAATAAAAAAGATAAAATTAAACTATAAAAGTTCATTATATAAGAATTTTATTTTTTAGTCCAACTTCTCTGTGTTGTAATATCTACTGTCTCCTTAATTCTAGAGAGATTTAACGAATCAATTTAAAAATGTGATTTATAACTATTTTATGTCCACTGGCGTTCTGACTCAATTTAAGACTTAATGACTGTTGACCCTCTATACTGGGAATCTTCATTAAATAAAGCTCTCGTCGTTTATTGTGTTCTTGCCCTACAAGTAATTTTAGTATCATCATCTTTAACGTTCTCGGCAGAAATTTAGTTTAAAACCAGCTTCATGGATCTACAACTCACGTAAAGCCAATTTTTATGATTTGTGTTTATTGTTACATTAAATTAAGATAAACGGCATTTAATAAACAGAAACATTAAATCCCGATTTAAAGTCTCTGATATTTCGAAAGTAATTTCAGAAACGGTTAAGTTGTAATAGGTTATCTTAAACTAACTAGATTTATTCTGAATCTTTAAACTTGTAATAATCATACCAAGTTTGCAGTCAATTTTGGAAGTTATTTACATAGAAGAGTTTACACTTTTGCTTTCGTTCAGGAATTAGTACTATCAACTATTATAAAAAAAATTCATTAGCTTAGTTTTCTCAATTTTAAGAAATTTAAATCTTTCTTATTCATGTTCCACCAATGAAAAACTACACAATTAAAAAAAATTCTTTTATTATCTGCCGTAAAATTTTGTTCTAAATTCGCACTATCATGATTTTAATTGCGTTTTTATAAGGTTTAAGTACTCGAATTCTGTAATGATATTTAAAATCTTTTGCTGATTAGAAAATAAATTATAATTCATTTTGCCTTAAAATAATAATAATAATAATAGTAATAATAATAACAATAATAAGTAAAAACATTTGAAACATTTTAAAAAAAATGCAAAGGTTTTTTTTTTTTTTCTTTTTAATAGAAAAATATTTGTTGGATTTTTTTTTTTTTTTTTTTTTTTTTTTTTTTTTTTTTTTTTTTACATTTATTTTCTGCATTTGAATTACTCAAATTTGAACCTTTTCAAATGTTTAAAAGAGTAATTTTTTGTACATATTTCCAATAAGAGATAAAATTAAACTATAAAATATCATTACATAAGAATGTTAGTCAAACTTCTGTGTGTTGTAATATCTACTGTCTCCTTAATGCTAGAGAGATTTAACGAATCAGTTTAAAAATATGATTTATAACTATTTTAAGTCTCTTGGCGTTCAGACTCAATTTGAGACTTAATGATTGTTGACCCTCTATACTGAAAATCTTCATTACATAAAGCTCTGGTTGTTTATTGCGTTACTGGCCTACAACTTATTTTAGTATCATCGTCTTTAACGTTCTCCAGAGATATTTAGCTTAAAACTCGCTTCATGGGTTTACAACTCACGTAAAGCCAATTTTTATGATTTAGGGTTATTGTTACATTAAATTAAGATAAACGGCATTTAATAAACAGAAACATTAAATCCCGATTTAAAGTCTCTGATATTTCGAAAGTAATTTCAGAAACGGTTAAATTGTAATAGGTTATCTTAAACTAACTAGATTTATTCTGAATCTTTAAACTTGTATTAATCATACCAAATTTGCAGTCAATTTTGGATGTCATTTACATTGAACAGTTTACACGTGAGCTTTTGTTGAGGAATTAGTATTATCAACTATTGTAAAATGTAATTTCATTAGCTTATTTTGAATTTTATGAAACATAAATCACTCTGATTAATATTCAATAAATTTTCTTTGTCTATAAATATAAAACTACACAATTTTTTTAATTCTTTTATTATCTGTTGTAAAACACCATCCTAAGCTCGCACTGTCTTAAATTTAATTGCGTTTTGATAATGTTTGAATTCTAAAGAAATATTTGAAATCATTTGCTTATTAGAAAATTAATTATAATTCATTTTGCCTTAAAAATAATATAGTTTTTTTAAAAACATTTATAACCTTTAAAAAATATAAACAGTTTTTTTTTTTTAGTTAAAAAAAATCTGCATAACAGCGCGCCACATGTTGGCTGATGTATACCA
Organism: Maratus speculifer; assembly: GCA_964019185.1. Classification (NCBI taxonomy): domain Eukaryota; kingdom Metazoa; phylum Arthropoda; class Arachnida; order Araneae; family Salticidae; genus Maratus; species Maratus speculifer. The sequence goes on from OZ025303.1 coordinate 71,830,735, forward strand.
AAAACAAATCAGAATCGATTTTTTATCAGATACTAACTGAATCTGAAGTTTGATGAAAAGATATATATACATTTAATGTGAAATCGTGAAAAATGCAGCATAAAAACGCCATCTGTTGGGCGATTTACACACAAAACTAAACAACATTAAACTATATCAAAGACTAACTGAATATAAAATTTTAGAAAATTTCGTGCATTAGTTCTTGAGATAAAGCTATTGCGATAATCATGAATAAGGCACCATGGCCCCGCCACCTGTTGAGCGATTCGCATCAGAATGTAATCATCATCATGTTATATCCAGTATTAACCAAATCTAGAGTTTTATGAAAATCCATGTACTAGTTCTTGAGACATGGAAATTGTGAATAATGCAGCATGCAGTGCCACATGTTGAGCGATATACACCAAAAACTAATCAGAGCTAGTTTATATCAAGGTCTAACAGAATCTGAAGTTTTGTGAAATTATGTGCATTAGTTATTGAGATAGAGCGCCGACAAAACTTTTGTCACATACAGATAGACTCATAGACAGACATTTTTAAAAGCATGTTTTTCGGGTTCTCTGAACTCTAAAACGTATAAATCCGTCGAAAACCAGATTTCAAAAATTTTCTCGAATCCAATATATATATATATATATATATTTTTTTTTTTTTTTTTTGGGGGGGGGGGTGGAGATAGAAGAAAATAAAAATGAGTCTATGTTTGAAGTTATTCTTTTTTACCTTCTTAAATAAACAAATACAATTGGAACATTTTGAAAATTCATAAAAATTTTATTCATAGAAAAATTTAATTTAAAAGTATTTTAATACTTATTTTGTGCATATGAATTATTTAAGCTTGAAAATTTTCATACTGTATGTGTTTGCAATTTTCAATAGGTGACACAACTAAACTATGGAATATAGTCGAGTCTCTCTATAACGAAACTCCATACATCGAATTTCTCTATATAACGAATTTTTAATAGGAACGGTCCCCTTTTCGCATGATTACATTAAAAACAGTCTCTATATAGCGAAATATTTATCTCCATATAACGAATTTTTTTCATAAATTGGTCACAAAAAACAGTTTTAAAAAGCTTCGAAATCATATGGAATCAATTTTCCATCACTTATTTTTGATTTATCGTCAGTGCTGAGTTTTTTTTTTCTTTATATTATTTCTCTCCTTGTTCTTTAAATCCAACGAATTCATCCCACCTCCCACACACCTTTCCACATCTTTCTCAAAACAGTGTCATTTGGATTGATACACATGTAACAGAGGAATCAATGAGAGGCACATAAGAGAGGCCTTCAAATGGAGGGAAATGTTAAATACAATTTTTCATTCCTTGGTAAAATTTGAGCATTTTTTTGCGAGCGTAACAATTTAAAAATCAAAACAACAACAAAAAAAAAATTACAGATTTTTTTGTCTGAAATTAATGCAAGACTTTCTTATTTGATTTTCATTAAGCTTTCAAATAAATGTCTGTTTTCTTTTTTGGAACAGCTTAAATAATTAAGAAATAAAATGTTAGGTTAATATTTACTTTTAAACACTTCAAATTCTTAATTCAAAAGATCAAAAATAACATTTGTTCAAATTTCACGCATTAGATACGAATTTTAAGATCATTCTCTATACATCGAATTTCTCTATATAACAAATTTTTTACTGGAACGGTGGATTTCGTTATATAGAGACTCGACTGTATTAATTAATACATAAGACTTTAATTTTTAGTCAAATTCTGTTTGTTTTAATATCCACTGTCCCCTTAATGCTAGAGAGATTTAATTTATAAAATCTATATTAAAAATCCGCATTTAATTTTTTCTGTCGTTTTGACCTAATTCAGTGCTAAATCACTTTTGACTTTTCACTTTGCTGGAAATCTTCATTAAACGAAGCTCTGGTCATTTATTACGTTACTAGTTTGCAAATTATTTTTGGATCATCATCTTTGAAATTCTCTGGAGAAATTCAATTTAAAATTCGCACCATTTGTCCTAAACTCACGTAAAGCCAATTTTTGTGATTTAGGGTTGTTGTTCCATTAAATTACGATAAGCGATATTTAATGAACCGAGACATTAAGTCTCGATTTAACCCTTACGGTTCTGGTGTACTATTAATAATACATGTCTTTTAATGAAGTATTATTTTGCTTCATGAAATACTTTTGACTACTATTTGCATGTAGTAATATTAGTATATGTCTATGCATTTACTATAGGACTTCATTTATGTTTAGGCATTCAGTAATAATAATAATTATTATTAATACTAATAATTAGTATTAATATATATTAGTATTAATATACTAATTATTAGTAATAATAATAATTATTATTATTTGCTTAATTTTCTTTGCGCCGTTTGCGATTCTTTTATTTTAAACATGTATTTCACTCTTTAAATTTAAAATTAAAGTTACTTTCCTTAAGGAATCATGCTTAATAAAGAGCAAAAAGTATTAGAAAAATATAATGCAAGTTCAATCTTATTGTAATATAATATTTTCTAAACTTCTCCAAGGACTCTTTCTTAGTCTATTGTCATGTGAATATTAATTGAATAGTAAACGAAACAGTGACATTCGTTATCTTCCAAACAATAAAATGTTCATCAAACACTAATTAATCTATTAGGATAGCTAGTGTTAATGTTATTAATATAAAAGTATTTTTTTCTCCAAATTGGGAAAAAAAAAAAAAAAAAAAAAAAAAAAAACTAGATTCGGCAGGGTTAATGTTTGATTATATGAAAACTTGGTTATTTCTAATGTAATTTGTAAACTGTTGAGTGCACACACACGCTTGTTTTGCCATCTTTGTATAGTTTTCTAGAAAATCTTTTGTTGGGGACTTTTCTATGGTTTATTTACAAAAAAGAGGAGAAATCTACATGACTCAGGAGATAAGGAGCTCAACCCTGCTTGAAAGTAATGTTCCTGTTTTACGGCACATCAGTCTCTTTATTTTAAAGTCATTAAAGATCAGACACACCGCGTCGCAATAAGAAAAGAAGCCGATACTGATAACAGTCAGAAAGTTGGTCTGCACACAGCCTTAAGCATGTATTTTTAAATTAACTAGATTTATTCTGACTATTTACGTATTTAAATTTGCATTGATCATGCCAATTATAGTACCAAATTAGTTCATGGAGTAGTTTACATTCGTAATTTCATTGAGGAATTAGTATTATCAGCTATTCTAAAATCAATTTCATTAACCTTATCATTATTATTATTATCCTTATTATTATTATTATTTACGAAATTTAAGTCTTTTTAAATACTATTTCATAAATTGTGCTTAACTATACTTTTAGGTATAATTTAGGAAGGACTTTTATTATCTATAATAAAATTTCGCAATAAATTCGCACTTTCTTAAATTTGTGTTTTTAAAATTATAGTGAAAATATTTTGCTGATTAGAAAATAAGTTTAAGTCTTTTTTTTATTAGTATTTATTTATTTATTTTTTTTAATAAGTCAAAACATTTGGAACATTTTGAAGACATCTAAAAAAATTTCTTCTTAGAAAAGTTTAAAGGTATTTTTATATTTATTATGTAAATTTGAATTACCTAAATTTTAATGTTTTCAATTGTTCAAAATAGTAATCTTATGTGCAGGTAATTTTCAATTGACTATGCAATTAATTTATAAAATATTATTACATAAGGCCATTTGATTTTTCATTCAATTTCTGTTTGTTTTAATATCTCTATCCCCTTAATGGGGTCCGGGAATAAAAATCTTGAAATTTTATAAAATCAATTATTGAATAAAAATTTCTCAGTTTTTTAATGCTTAAAATGACTTTTAAATCATCTTTCTATCTTAATTGAAAGAGGAAATATTAATTGTTTTTGTTTTGGTTTGTTTTCAAAATCTAGCTTTCAAAGCAATGGTTGTCAAGGAAATGACTTCTTGTAAAAATGCGTTCTTCTTCATGATAGGTTTTTTCCCATTTTCTCAAATTTAAATTGTTATAAGTCAAGAATCATTAAAGAAAAATGCTTCAATCTTGAACATGTCTTTTTTTATTATTTTCCTTTACTTTTATTTCAGTAAATTTGAAAAAAAAAAAATATTTAGTTTTTTAAAATGTGATTTTTTTAAAAATAAAAGTTACATCATTTTTTTTTTCAAATTTTTATTTTAAATAGTTTTAATTTTTTTAGAAATTAATATTTTTTAAAACTCCGAAGTAAAATTAGAACGTAGATATTTCTGTTTAATTAAATGTAAAATAATTGAAATTCTTCAAATAATATTTTGATTTATTTTTTACACTTTATTGATTACATAATCAATACTTTATTGATTACACTTTTGTAATAATTGTTTTTTTTTAATTATGAGAAGTTCGATCTCATATGATTTTGTTTAAAAAATAATACGGTTAACAATTACAGAAAAAAAATTTAATAAATAAAAATATATTTGAAATGCGTCCTGGACCCCCTTAACAGAAGAGGGATTTAAGCAATCTATATTAAAAATAAGTGCTTTATGTCCCCTGTCATTAACACTCAGTTCAATGCTAAATTATTATTGGCTCTCTATGAATGAAATCTTCATTAAATTAAGAATTGGTCATTTATTACTTTACTGGGTTGCAAGTCATGTTAGGATCATCATCCTTAAAATTCTCTGGGGAAAATCAGTTTAAAATTCGCATAATTTGTCTAAAACTAACGTTAAGTCAATTTTTGTGATTTAAGGCTGTTGTTACATTAAATTAAGATAAACTGCATTAAATGAACAGAGACACGTTAAATCCCGATTTAACGTCTGGTTGTTTGAAGACTTGGATATTTCTAAAGCAATTTCATAAATTGATATTTTGAAGTTATAATATGTATTCTTAAAGTTAGATTTATTCCAAATCTTTAAACGGTATTGAAATTCGTATCAATCAAACTAAATTTGACGTCAGTTTTGGAAGTTATTGCGTAAAATACATCCGCGCTGTCTTTCAGGTATTATTGTCATCAGCTATTCTAAAATAAATTTCATTAGTTTATTGTTTAAAAAAAAATTAATCTCTTTGATTAATGTTTCATATATATATATATATATATATATATATATATATATATATATAACCCATTAATTGTAAAACAATATATATCAATAAAACGAAAAAATGTATTTAAAAATATTCGAGATACGCAGAACCATAGTAGATCCATCAGACCTCATATATATATAACCATAAATTTAATACCAAATTACCATATTGAAACATGGAAATGGAAAAATGAATTAAAATAAATAAAATCGAAAAATTTTAGAATCAAAGTAGAAAAACAAATAGGGGGAACTAGGGGACATTGATACAGCTTTTTTCAAAAAAAAATTTTGGTGTCTAGAAAGCAGAAATTTCAAGTTATTTTTCTATGTGATGTCAGCAAAACCTGTGTAGTGTGTTAGAAAAATGTACAATCGTTGTTTTATATATTATTTTTGCATGTAATTTTAAAAAAATAAAAAAAAGTAATTTGTATCAAAGTGCCCCATCCCCAGGGCAGATTGATACACTTTGAAACGTCTGGAAAAAATAGAGACAAAATAACACCAATGCATATTTTTCACAGAAAAATAGTTAGCAAACCATTTTATATATATTTATAGACATTAAAATCGCACACAATTTATTTGTAAGCGCAGGGCTCCCAAATGGTCCGCGAACTGAACATCAGTATTTTTTAACAGAAAATTTCAAGATACGTTTGAGCTAGAATCAACTTCCAAAGGTGGTTTCTTGGCGATTTGCAAGAAAAATCTAAAAAGAAAATTTCTCTAAAAAAAATCTGATGTTCAGTTCGCGGACAATTTGGGAGCCCTGTAAGCGACATTAAAGCAATCAAAATGAAATGTATAATGACCTGATGTTCTGGCTGTTCCTTGTCTTTCTGTTGGCTGTAGTAACTTTGTCATATCTGGCACTTTAACCCCAGAATTCTCTTCTTTCTTAGGAAAGGTGAAAGAATTACCAGGTTTTTTGTTTATAAATTGGTTTACAAACAGAAAATAAAGGATAATTATATTAAAAATTATCTTTATAATATAATTATCATGTACTGTTCTGCAGCTTGTTTCTCTTACTTAACATTTCTCATGTTGATAATACTTTTTTCTCTGAAGAATCATATATAAATTTGAGATTTGCCAGGCTGCCGTCGATTTCTTTTGTTAATTCTACTAGCACTAGATATTGTGTAAGTTTGTACGTCTTCTGTTGGCAAAAATACTATAAAATGTTCTAATATAAAGAAATTAGGGCCATTTCACTTCAATAAAAACTAATAGTAGAAATTTTTGGCAAAAAGTGGTTGAATTAAGGAGTGTATGGTAAAAATAAAAATAAAAGGTAATGAAAAAATGAACTAGAAAAGGATTTTGGTTGTATCAATGTGCCCCGACAAAGACTGTATCATTGTGCCCCATGCAGCCATTTTAAATAAAATGAGTCGCAAATCCAACACATCATAATTTATCTAACAATAAAGAATGAGGAACTGATAAAGATTAGCGTTACTTGCCAGGGAGGGTATTCTTTTCGGTTGAAAATACTGGAACAGTTGTATAATACCATTTCAATTGTACAACTCAAATTTACTTTTGACCTACAAAAACAATTAATCACCCATCCCATTTCATCAAACTATTGAATCATTCCAAAACTTTCTGTATGTTGTTAATTTCACTAGTATCACCTTTTGGAGCTGTTGTAAAACTTCCTGTAATGACCCTGTGTGCTGTACAGGGGGTGTATCAATGTGCCCCAAGTATCAATGTACCCCAGTTCCCCCTACTTTGAAACTACAAATAAAGTGTGTGGTTTCATTTTCGTATTAGCCATGAAGAAGCAAAATAATATAAATTTGGGGTTACCAAACACATAAAACCAAAATAAAATGGAGAAAAACATTAAAAATAAATCATAACAAAATTATTAAAATGGATTGAAAATGGAAAAAAACATTACATACCAGACACTATAATTACCCTTAAAAAGATGTAGCAAAAAATAGACTGCTATGATTATAAATTAATTACATGCATTATATATCTATTGGAACATACCTTAGGCATATTCTCTCAGTAGATATACTAGTAAAATTTTATTTATTTCTTTAATGAGAACCATTATTAAAAATAATAAGTAATTGAGTCATTAAATATTAAAAATATGTAAAATTTAATATGGATGAATCATTATAATGATTCCTATAATTAATAGTACCATATTATAAAATCTCATTGATTAAATCATTCTAATATCATATCGTAATTACTTAATCAGTACATAATGTAATGATAATTAATTATTAACTAATATCATAGTGTTTATGTACATACAAATTTACGCATATTAGAAAAAAACTTCTTAAATTTTCTATCCTGAAATTTAATAGCAAGTTCGTACTATCATGAATTTAACTGCGTTTTTAAATCCATTAAGCACTCAAATTTTTATACAATATTGATTTCTGAATGATTTATGTTTTGCTTTTTAGAAAACAAGTTTTAATATTCTGTGTTTTTTTAATAATTCAAAACGCTTGGAACATTTAGAATGCATATACATATAGCTATATATATATGAAAATATAGAAAAATTCAATTTATAGATATTTTTATATTTATTTTGTGCATTTGAATTACCTACATTTAAATCTATACCAGTTCTTAAAATAGTAATTTTATGTTCATATTATTTCCAAGAAAAGATAAAATTAAACTATGAAATATTATGATATAAAAACATTTAATATTTAGTCAAATTTCTGTGTATTGTAATATTTGTTTTTATTACTGTAATTACAATTTTCAATACACGATAAAATTGAACCATACGATATTATTATATAGGAAAGTTTAATTTTTAATCAAATTCTATTTGTTTTAATATCTATTGTCCCCTGAACGCTAGAAGGATTTAAACAATCGATTAAAAAAAAAAAAAAAAAAAAAGTAATTTCTAACTATTTTATGTCTTTTGGCGTTCTGACCCAATTTAAGACTAAACGACTGTTGACTCTCTCGGGTGGAAGAAAATTTTCGGCATTAAACGCAGCACTGGTCGTTTATTATGTTACAGGCCTTCAGGACATTCTCGGATCATCAAATTCTTCCGAGAAATTTTGTTTAAAACTACAACTTTGTGTTTACTCATTTAAAAAAAAAGAAAAGATGTTTTGTAATATGTGGAAATATAATATAATCAAAGTATAATGCAACTACTTTTGAGTTACATAACCAATATTATTGCTTAGCCTATAAAATGCTGAAAACCCGAAAAAACCCACAACAAAAAAGGTTGTAAAGTTATTTGAAAAGTTTACCGTCATTTGAAGCTCATTTATACAGGGTTATCCTAAATTTAAATAATCGAGTTTCAAAAAAATATTTATTTACAAGTACACGATGTTTAGTTTAAAGACAGGTGATACATGAGAAAAATCATACACTCACCAAGTTTCTTGTGCAGCCGTGGATAAAAAAGTGAACACTCAATATTAACTCTGCAAAAATTTATTGTAGAAGAAAGTTGCCAAATGATTGGAAATAAAGTCTATTGTTAAATGTTGTATATAAAATTTGATTTTTTTTTCTTTTGAGCTGAAGTCAATGCTTAATATGGCTATTTTTTTACTTTTTCGATTTCGGTTGTAGATTTTTTAAATAAAGGTATGTTTCACTTTCGAAACCGGTTCCGAACTTGTGGCACATTACACTTTTTTTTCTCCAAAAATGGCAGAGTAAATTTTGTAAATTTGAAAAAAGATATGCCTCTAAATAATGACCTAGAGAAAACTCCAGTGACTAGTCTGAGGTCACATAAAATCAATTTAGTGATTTAGCGGTATCGTTTCCCTAAATTAAGATGAACAACATTTGAAGAAAAGATTAAAAATTTATTAACATAGGGTTATTTAACCCCTTGGGAAAGAGCGACACGTATACGTGCCACAAAAAGGCTTAAGAATCCATGTTTATCCCCACCAGTAAAATTTTACTGTAAAATTTGCCTTATTTAATTGGAGCACTTTCTCGATTTAATAAAGCACAAATTTCTATTTTAAAAAATGGCGACAAAACATTTAAAATTTCGTAAAAGGGTCCAGTCGCGAAGGGGGTTAAGTATTTGGATAGTAATATTCTAAAATGTTATGTAGTAATTGAAATGAAACAGGTGCCTCTATTGTCATTACTGTAACCAATTGTTTATGTTAGGGGGATATGAACAAAGGTTTTCCAACATGTTTTGTTATAAAACAAAAATAGAGCAGGACTTAAAATTTAAGATGAAAATTTTTAAAAAAGTAATAGTCTACACTGTAAAAAAAAGAAAAAAAAAAAAAAAAAAAAAAATCAAGAGGTTACTAAAAAATTTTTTAATAAATTTGTATTCCACAGAATTTTTTAGTAACCATTGCAAACTTTTTTTTTTTTTTTTGCAAGTGAAACAAACATTTTTTTTTTTTTTCGTAAACTGAACAAAAGAATTTTTTGTATAACTAACTTAAAACTTTTTAGTATGAGCTACCACGCAAATTTTAGTAATAGCTCCAAAATTATCTTTAGTAACCATTACGTGTGCCCGAAGGGCATTAGCTTCCTTCGAGCTGCATCCAGTGGGTAAAAAGACAGACTTCTGAAGCGGAAGATTTTCGGCAAAGCCGCAATAGATGGCAGCACCAAACATTGCTACCTGCTCTATTTTGATATGTTTCTAAAGGGGAGGGAAAGTCCAGAGATAATTACCCATGGTAACTGCTACGACAGGATTTTCATAATCCCTTTATTTAACGAGTACCTACATTGCATACATTCGGTGCATATTTGGTGGCGTCCAGCATCGAACCCGGGTACTTTCAGCCTGGAGTTCGGTGCTATGACCACTAGACTATTACGGCCACACCAAGTGAGTTTTAGTAATAACTATTAAAAATATAAAACTATTAACTCTATTCGTTGCTAGCTTTTTTCTAGTAATTCTTACAGATTCCTTGTAACCGAGTCTGATTACAAAAAAGTTTTTAGTAATTACAAGGATCACTAAAATTTTTTTAGTAGATCGACCCCTTTTTTTTACAGTGTATATCAGGCATCAGCATTTTTATAAAAAATTAGATTTTGAAAATATATCATTAGTAATTCAAACTATGATTAATCCTGTTTTTATATTTCTTCTAAATTAGCAAGCGACATTAATACTAGGAAAATACTTGAGCAATCTGATTTGGAAATTTGGCATTTCAAGACAATATTAATTAAAATTTATTGATCGCTGGTAACTATTTCTTCTGTAAATAAATTAAGATTAGATTTTCAGAAACAAAATATAATTCTTTTTTAAGTATAACTTCAAGACTTGTTTTGACTCGTAAAAATTGAAATATAGTTATCGATTTTTAATTTGATTATATTTTAGTTCCTAAACATAAATTATTTTTATCTTCATAAAGGCAGGTAATAAAAACTTTTTTACTTTGTTATAATCTTTACCATACGTTCAATGATTTCCCAAGTGACTTTATTTAGCTTAAGTTTTCTTACTTTTTTCCCGGGTTAGTTTCTTAAATATTCTATTTACTCAGCTTCCTTAAAAGTAGGTCTACCATGAATATTTATTAGTCAACTTTCGGAAGCACGTACAGAAATCTATAATCATTTATGTATGATTTACCCTTTTATTTAAATTAGGTTTCTGATAAAGTGCAGTTGAAGAGCAGGTAACTATGGTTACACCCTCCCCCCCCTCTCTCTCTCTCTTTCTCTTTTTTCTGCAAACTATAAACAAAATTTTTATAGAAATTTTCAATAACTATATTGGGTATTCGTATATTTTTTTTGTTTTTGTTTTATTCTCGATTGTTAATTTTTAATATTACTTAGAGGTAAAGAAAAGCGAAACATCTGATCTATTATATTAAATTATATACTCTTATAAAAATTCAAATATATAGTTTCTTTTTCTCTCAGTTGAAAAATATTTTGTTCTGATCAATCCAACTTAAGTTGGGGGGAAAAAATCAAAACTTAACCCGAAAATTTTAAAGTAAACCCAATCTGCAATTAAAAAAAAAAAAAAAAAAAAAAAAAATGTCAGCCTGAACTAGTTGAATCAAATTTAGTTCTCTCTCTAGTAGACTCTAACAAGAACATGCACTATAGTCTTTCTAAAAATGTCAAAGATTCTAAAGATACAAATTTTTAAAACAACTGCACATGAGTTTAAAATTTGTGTGACAAAATACAGATATTATGCTTTTTTACGATCCCTCAAAAATCTGTAAAAAATACTTATTCACGAAAACAGTAGTTATATTTTCTGTAAGAATGCGCTTAAAAATTTGTGCGTCAATTCACAATATGCCAGGAAGATATCGATTCACGAAATTCCTCTGTTAAATACATTTTATAAAATTATCCTAAAATTATTTCTAATATCTGACAATGTTCAGCATACACATGATTGACAGAGATTATTTAAGAGATGGGGAAAAGCTAACAGTTTAATACCGATTGCGCTGAACTGGAATATCCATTATGATAAAATAATCCTTTCCATTACGCTAATTATTAAGCTTACTTTAAAATAGAATTTTCGATTTGATGTAACATTACGGCATTACGTCTAAAATTAACAAGATATAAATTATTTCCTGCCAATTTGTTTTAAAATTCCGTGATGAATAAATACAGCTGGCATAAATTGATTTATGAAATAACTTATCGTTTAATTTGATAAAATTGTGACTTTAATAAAGGTAATAGTTTTGGTTTTTACTTATTACCAGTCAGAATAACACCGATATCAACCAATAATATCACCGAAAATATTAATCCCTGTAGCCCCCTTTTTAGGTGCGTTCGTAATTATGTCATATTTTTAGAAAAAAATTTTTGCCGTCCGTCTGTCTGTCTCTCCGTCTGTCTGTCTGTCTGTCTGTCAGTCTGTCTGTCTGTAAACGCTCTATCTCCCGAACAAATTGAGATAGAGACTTGAAATTTTGTATGTAGTTAGTATGTAAGAATGGGACGAACCCTATTTAATATCAGCAACCTCGATTATCCGGAACTATTTTTTTCGGGCTCTCGAAAAATTCGTTCTGATGAAAGGTATATAAAAATTTTCGAATTTTTTTCTTTTAAGGAGGGGAAATAAAAGGCAATAAAATAACACAAATTTTGCAAAAAAAGCGAAGTCGATCGGATTATTAGTTGCCGAGATATCTGTAATCCTGTTTTCCACATTCTTCGATTTTTCATGACCCTGTATTTCATTCAAATTTCAATACAAAGATAAATTTTGATTGGAAATGAGACGCTTAATTCGACTCTGTAAATTGTTAGTTAATATGATTATTATTTTTGGAGTTATAAGGATGTTTCTTTTACGCAATACGGTACTACTTGAGTATTTTGGCGTTTTGTATAATTTGTTGAAATGGGTTCATCAGCAATTCATTATAGAGCATTACTATGTATATTAAAAGTATTTAAATGCATGTTTAAGTTTTATTTTGGAATTGCAATGCATTTTATGAATAGCTTATAAATGTTTTATTTTCACATTGCATACATATGATGGGTAAGTATTATGGTGGCCCCCAACGACTAGTTTTTTATTGTAGCTGCGTAATTAATATTACATACTTGGTATATTAAAGGCAGTGTCTGAAGTATTTATATACGCATATCTACGTAATATGAAAATATATAGATACATGTTATGTTCACTGATATTGTATATTCATGTTAAAGAATGTTTAGATTTTATTTTTTCTGGTTCACATATAAGTTCTACAAAAACAAAACTACAGTTGCTAAAAGCCGTTGATTAGAAATTATGTTTTTAATGAATTTATGGTAAATTACTCTTTTGTATTTTTTTTTTTATTTTGCTTTTATCGTATTTAGCATTTTCAATAATGTTACCTATTTAGTAAATATGTATTAAATTACTATTTTGAACACAGTTGGCATTCGACAACGATAAACAGAATTAACTATTGACAATTATTTTTAACATCTATCCTTATACATGATTACTATAGATATCATTCTCTTCATAAACTCTGAATTAGTTAATATGACTTTTGTCGGACGTTCCTCTCAGTCCACACAACTTTGAAGAATGTCCGTGGTAGATATAGCTGCCACCACCGATATTACTAGGTGATATCGGTCACCCACTGTGAGGTTGGTGTAAATGAAGACTTACGCTTTCAAGTAACTGAATTATCAGTTTATTAAGAATATATGTACACACTAAATAAGCTATTTACAATTATATACAATTACAACTCGGATATAGGTGATCCGGTCCAACATTAAATTATATACAGTAAAGATTGGCTGTGTACTATTCCAATTACACTTTCCACCTCACACTCAATACACGTTAAATTCACTTTATCGGAGCTCAACCTTGAGTCTCCCTACACAAGTATACTAGGCCTGCACTTCTTAGCCCAGAACACTAAACACCAGGACGTCTGTGTCTTTTTCTCACCAGAAAACGCACTGCTTACGCTCTACAACACAGAGCACACTTTAGAAGGACCTCGGTCCTACACACACCTTCTTGGTACGAAACCAAGGAACGGACTGACTTCTCTGAGACAAACTTGCCCTTCTCAACTCACGGGGTCACACAAAATGCCAAGCCCCTCTGGAGCTTCCTCATTGGACACATTCCCCCACTCCTTTCTTGCCTAGTGACATGTTGCTTATCCCCTGAAGATCCACATACCTCACTGACAGATGGACATGTCTGTCAGCAATCTTCTCTTCCTCCAACACTCCACCTGCATAGGATTATATGCGATTCCCCTTTCCACAAAGAAGGAATGTCACCTTGGAAATTCTGTACACAACCATACAATACGAAATATTCAAATAGAGAAATAGTAGCAATTCCATTCTTTAGCACAGGTGCTAACAGAACCTGACAACTTTTTTTTCCCTTTTTTTTTTCTTCTTAATTTTTCTATTTTTTCCCCCTTTATCCACTTAGGAGGAAAAAACCTAAATTGATTTCATTTTTTTTTCTCCTGTTGATAAATTTCTGAAAATTATATGTTTTCAAAATCGTTTCGCTCCGGGGTCTTAATAAAAATCAGGGCGAGTTTAAAAATTTTTCATCCGTAAAATCTCTATGCCCTCTGGATGTTGGTTATCCAATTTAGAAGTACATTTCTGTTGATCTTCAAGGCGTAAAAACTTTCGTCGTTAAATGAAGCATCAGTCGTTTGTATGGAGCTAGCCGGGGGTCATTTTATGTGTAACTCACTCGATTTTTATTTAAAAGAAAAAGTTTTAACTCATATTTATTATTACCAGTTATGAATTTAGAGCGAGTACATTTCAAAACTATATATATATATGTAATAAAATAAAAAATTTTTGCGCCATTTTGTTCTCTCTTAGCTTCAATTCTAAATTTGTGGAACATATTTCAATCTTAGTTTCGTAATGTATTAACTTGTAACAGCTAAAATTCTTTTTCTTATTTTATTTATTAATAAATTATTGCTTGCTCCTCAAAAAGGCGGGAGGTATTTCGTAACCTTTTTACTTTCTGGAATATTCCCAGGATTTTAATTTTATTTTTTATTTAACATCGGTGTTAATGAGCGTTGTTTAAGGGCTTGTTATTTGCGAGGAAAAATATAGATCCTGCCGAGGACACGCCTGCTAAGACCAATCAGAACTGATCATTTTTTTACGTTGAGACTCGAGTTAATCCTAATTGGATTTTTAAAATGATTGACGCGGAGTAGGAGGGAGCTAGTTTTGTCGTGAAACTGTTTTTTCATTCTGTTTTTGAGGAACGTTAGAATGCAATTGCTTTTTAAACTATCAAGATGCCTGTTTCCTTTCCCCGCTGAATTAGAATATCTGATGATGTGGACTGGTTAACGAATGTTGTAGTGTCGATGTGTGCTAAGGTGATTATGGGGAAGAGCTTACCTATTTTATGAGTTCATAAATAAAGAACTTGAAGACTGATGGTGTTTGTTTTTATAATGGGGAAATACCCCAATGAAATTCTTCCACTACTCGCCAACTGTCGGAGCGACTACTCTGCTCGTGCTGCTGAGAATTCCTAGAATTTATGCAACATAGTTTATTCATAGTTTATTATTGTTAAGGATTTTTTTGCGATAACTAAATGTGGTATCTAAATGTGAATAATTTTAAAGTAGCTGTAAAACGATGCTTTTTGTAAGAAAAAAATCAACAACATTACGTAAGTTTAATGGCAACATCCAAATGAAACACATCTTATTGGTTACTTTGCAAAAGTCCTTTTGTAAGATTTAGGCTGCGATAAATTGGATTTATTTATGTTTTCTTCCTTCTCTGCAATTGTGGAGCTTCAAAATATCATTTATATTATTTTCTGTTCTTTTTATTAAAAAAAAATAATAATAAAAGTCATGAATTTTAAACTTTTCAGTTTCAGATTAAAGTTATGTGTTGTAAATGAAATGAGTGAAAGGATTATATTATTAAATTTTAAATAATTAATGAAATACGAAAAAAAATGCCACGGGTACAATATTTGGCGGGTGGATGGGGAATAAGTAATCTCGAATTCAGATAGAGAATATTATGTATTGGTTTAAAATTATGGACAGAAAATTAAAAAAACGACGATATTATTAGAAGAGAACGATAGACGTTTCAACGCCGTTGCAAAATCGTTTTCATCGAACACCGCAAACTTGTTTCATGGCAAATATATTCACTATGCGGTGAAGCATGCAACCTGCGACCGGGTATGCTTTCTAATCGCTTAACTCAAATATGATATTTTTGTCAACCTTATTGTACTATCATTTCCTTTTTAGTATTATTTTGTGCAACTTTTTACAACTTTTTTCACTGTATTTCTTTTAAAAATAGTTTGAATGTTTATTTTTTGAACGGAAGCAATGCAGTGAAACGCAAAATCTTCGCCTTGATCAAGTGTTAATTGTAATTTTATCTCGTTAAATTAGGCTCTAAAAATTTCGTAGCAAATTTTGAAATTTTTTCGCTCAACAAATTTTGAATAAATATAGAATGAAAATTTTTTAATGTATTAGAAATTGTGATTTCATATTATTTAATGATTTGTGATTATCTTTAAACGCACGGACGATTTGCAATAACATAAAAACACGAGCAACGTATTGTATGGAGTAAAACATTTTAAAGTCTTAATAACAATTATTAATAATATCCATATTGAATGCAATGTCCAGTAGTAATATAAAAGTGATAAACAGTATAATAAAAGACAAAGACTAATTTAATTAGAATTAAAAATATTTGTATCATTTATCACGTTTTAAGAGAAAGTTGAATAATTTTTGGCATCCTGCCAAATGTAGCTGATTAGATGGCACTGTGGATACGCCGTTCCTACGAATGTGAATGTAGGTGTGTATCTCATTTCGTTATTTCATTGTTCTTGTGTTCAGTTGTATGTAAATATCGCTATTCAACGAAATGAATCGACATGTCGTATGAACATTATAATTAATCTAGGGAGGGCCTAAATTTCCTATAGAGTAACCAATTTTTAGTTACTCATCATGTATGGTATAGGGTAAGTCTTGCAATCGTTTTGAAAATCGAAAAAAAAAAATTTAACGGATTTACACGTTTCAGATATTGGAGATTCCGAAAAACATATTTCTAGAAAAAAAAAAAATTGCCGTCTGTGCGTCTGTCTGTCTGTCTGCCTGCCTGTAACCTATCTCCCGAACAAATTGATATAGAGACTTGAAACTTTGTATGTACTTAGTATGTAAGAAAGGGGCGAAGCCTATTTAATATCAGTAACCTCGATTATCCGGAATTATTTTTTTCGGACTCTCGAAAAATTCGTTCAGATGAAAGGTATGTAAAAAATTTTGATTTTTTTTTTACTTTAAGGAGTGGATGTAAAAGGCAATAAAATAACACAAATTTTGCATAAAGAACAAAGTCGATCGGATCATTAGATGCCGAGATATGTGTAATCCTGTTTTCCACATTCTTCGATTTTTCATGACCCTGTATTTCATTTAAATTTCCATTTAAAGACATATTTTAATTGGAAATAAGACGCTTAATCCGACGCAATAAATTGTTAGTTAATATGATTATAATTTTTGGAGTTATAAGGACATTTCTTTTACGCAATCCGGTACTACTTGAGTAGTTTGGCGTTTTATATAATTTGTCGAAATGGGTTCATCAGAAATTCATTAACAGAGCATCACTACGTATATTAAAATTATTTAAATATGCGTTTAAATTTTATTTTGGAATTGCGATGCATCCCATGAATAGTTTACATGCGTTTTATTTTCATATTTTATATTCTGCATATCCATGATGGGAAAGTATCACGGTGGCCCCCCCAACGACTAGTTAAATATTAGGCATTTAAGTTACATTTTGATTTTAATATTGCGAGGGTTAAGAATAAAAAAAAAATGAATAAGTTACACAAATACATGAACAATATATTTCACACGTAAATTGTCACTTCAAACTGAAAATATTAAAAGAGAACAGAAAAAATTACGAATTTCAAACAAAGCATTAGTTGAAAGAGATTTTGGGATGAGGGTAAATGATTCACAAGTGTTAATCACTTTATTGTATTTTAATTCACAGGCCGTTTTTTTTTTTTTTTTTTTTTCATTGAGTATCGTACTCGGTATGCCATGCATGTTTTTAAAGATTAAAACTTTTATTGAATGCAACATTCTCGAAAAAAAAAAAATCTTTTTTGATATGGTTACATTGCATTATTGACATTTATGGACTTTAGAAAATGAACAGTTTAGAACATAAATGCATAAAGCTGAATAATGTATTACGCGCTACAATATGTTGGAAACTTTTTTTTCAATCTACAAGTTTCAGCGATTAAAAATCCCATCCATCATAAAATTGCATTCCTGTGCAAATTTATATTTATCAACTGGTTAGTTACCTTGGCTTACTTCCAGTTCTCCAGTGTCTGGCTGGTTAAAGCTAACTCGGAACTAAAGAAAATAGTCATTGGTATCTCGCCAGCTTATCTCAGACATGTCTAAAATATATTAAAAAGTCATTATTAATATTTATATTTGTTTATACTTATTGCTTCTGAAAGGATTCTGTGGTTTTTACATGTTTATTTTCTTTTTAACATTTTCCAGTATAGTTGAAAATATTTTAAATTTATTTTTCTCTATCTACCGTGAGAACTCTAAATTGCGTAAATTTAGTCAGATCGCCATGAAATTTATATTATTTTTATTTACTGTAATATGTTTGGTATTGAAAAGGAATTGTTTAGCACCTACGCGTCATTTTGAAAGGGGGTCAGGGAGACATTTTAAAATAATTTTTATTTATTGAGTTAAAATTTTGAATTTTTTTGTGATGTCTAACATCATATTATTTCTATACTATATTAAATAATAAAACTTCTGGGATTTTTTTTTTTTTTTTTTTTACTCTAAAATTTGAAAGGTTATTTCTAGAATTTCAATTTTGAATTTCAAAAAATGAGTTCTTACTTTCTGACTTGAAATAAGGAAATTTTGTTTTCAAATGTGTTACGAATTGTACAAATAATTAATTTAGACATATTTTTTCACCTTATCCTAAGAATTTTTATTATAAAATTCTGAATGTATTGGAAAGTGTGTAATAATCTGTGCTTAACGGATGATTTTACATTTTTATATCTTCAAATGACTGGTGCAACTGAATTTTCTGAATGGTGATTTTATGCACAGTCTATTCCAAAAACATTAAAAAGCGAAGCAGTACAAAACAACTATTTAATTTCCGATTTTCTTAATTTCTTTTTCTCTCTTTAAGGATGTGTTCGAAAAATTATTTTTCACTTCTCAACAGCTTGAAATTTTCTGAGACTTTTTAAGAGTCATTTTTAAAAGTAAAAACATGAAACTTGCTGAGGTGATTTTTGAAAAGATGTATAAAAGGGCATGTGATTTAATTTTTTGCCCAATTCATTGCAATTTGATTTATAAACAATTATTTTCTCAGTAAGACCATATTTTGTTTTCGTTCCCAGCTCTCTCGCTTCGGAAAGTTCGGTTCAAAACACAAACTTTGACTACCTTTTTTGTAATATATTCTGCATTTATCAAAAAATCAAATTTATCAAATACAATACATTATGTAGTTTCTAAAAAAGAGAATTTACCAGTTTCATGCGTTTAAGAACAAAAATAAATTTAAAAATAAATAAGAGAATAAGGAGTTTGGATTGGAATACACCCTTAATATCCCTTCTATCTTAATGCTTTCTTCCACAAACTGAATCTCAAGTAAAAAGGATCTGTTTAACGTTATCTCTTTCTTTAATTTTTTATTCAGAAAGATTTCTGCATTTGATGTTATTTGTTTGTGTTTGTTCGATCGAATCAGACTAGTTCACTTTGTTGGATGAATTAATAATGAAATAAAAGATGTTTTTGTTAGTCAATTTAATTTTCTCATTATGGTTCCCATTTGCTTATTCATTTGTAAAATTAGAATGTTTGCAAATACTATGCTTTTAGATTACAATGGAAGAAAAAAGTTTTCGTCTTTCACTATGCATTAATATTATTTATACATACTTGTGTTTAACAGTAAGAATCACAAGGCTAAGTTTTACTTAAATCAATGTAAATGAATTTGAGTAATATAAATCAGATTATTATATCATCCAATTATTTACTTATTTGTTTATTTTTATTTATTTATTTATTTATCAGCCAGGTTATTTTTGCGCTATGTTTTACTGGAGTATTTTTAAAAGTATTAAATATAGTTTTTATTTTTCTTGATGTTTACTAAATAAATAGATGAAACCTTCAAGAAAGGAGAACGCTAATGCTAATTCTAAGAGAACGTTATTTTCAAGTTTTTCTCTTTGATTTTAATATTTTTGAATTATATTTTTGCATAGGATAGCTGAGAGCAATCTACAACTGGGTTAGCTTTTACGTTTTTTAGTTTTGGTTTCAGATTTTTTTTTTTTTTTTTTTAATTATTATTATTATTACTTTTACTATACATTTTTTCACTAAGTTGCAAACTCAGGTAGAAGCCGGAGTGACAAGTGGTAGAGCAACGGCCTACTACGCTGTGATTCCGGATTCGCTTCTTGACTCTGGTTAATTTTTCACTCCAGTTGAGTTTATTGTACTTATTGAATGCATGTCTGTAAAATATTTATTCAGAAACTCCGCCTTCTACTTGGCGAAAAATATATTGATTCATTACTTTCTTGACAGATCATGTATGTCATGTAATATATATCGTACATATATCACACATACATAATATTTACATCTTATTGGCAAATTTGATATATTGTTATAACTGTTCAGTTCATACACGTCATATGCCATCCATAAAATATCATATAAATTGGTGTTACATCTCGGTATATTGTCGAATTATCATCGGTGACTGCTACAATAATTAAGTGCCTTTTTTTCTCTTTACCTTAGATTAAAACTGTATGTTATTCTACCTACATATATTTATTTTAATACCTATGTATCTAATAAATACTATAAAAAGTATAATCAGAATTCTAATGCATTTTATAATTTAGTTCTAGTTTTCTTTTACTTCTTAAAATACAAAAATAGTCATCTTAAAGAAATAAATAAAAAATCTCAACATTACATTTTGCATGTAAAACATGTAAAAAAATTCTTAGCATCCACACAATTTCGCGAAACATAGGAAATAGACGGTGAAAGAAGATAAAATCTCGCTCTTAAGGAGCTTCCAACGATGTTTCTGAAAGTGTAAACATAAATTCTGTTGCAACTTTCAAGCATCATGTTGAAATTTAAATAAACTTCTTGATAAAATGTATTTCTACTTACTTCGAGGCAAATTCTCTTAAAATTCTACTTCTTGAAAAGTTTATTTCCAAAATTAAAGCTGGCAGTAGTTGGAAAATTTTCTTATGTTACTTATATGAGTAAATTGATACTCGAGGATTCACTAATGTTACAGATTTCTCCGTTTTAAGATTTTTATTGCCTTTAAAATTACATAAAATTGTGAACTGGTGGAAATGATATATTTTTATAAAAAGTAATGTACAAAATAATAAAATTTGTTGTCTGCTTTATTTTAATGGAAAATCTTACTGAGATAGATCAACAACAATAATAATAAAATCTTTGTTGCACTTTAGGTTACGTTTTACTTCCCAACAACACGAATGTATAAATTAAGGTTTGCAAAGTTAAACCTAGGGCAAGTTATTTTCTAATAATTTGACTTGAATATTTTTATTCGTCAATTCACAAGATATCAAATCCACTTAATTTTTTTTTTACATATAAATCTTCTTAATATATCTACATATTTTATATTGACAAGTTTTTGATAAAAATAATTAAATCAATAAATAAAGTTTGAGAAACTTGCCGATCACTGTGCGCCCTGTTCTTTCTGTCCTCCATCCTATTTCTGTTATTCCAACTATCTAGCGAAAGAAAGGGGGGGGGGGGAGGAAGAAAAATCATTATTTCTTTAATTCATAAGATATTAAATGTATTTAGAGTTATTATAATATAAATCTTCTTAATATTATCTAAAACTTTTGCATTGACAAATTTTTGATTGAACAAACTCTTATAATGGAGAAGGGGGGGGGGGCGGAAAGGATTGTGGAAAAAAAAAACTTCGAAATCTACATTTTCTTGTATAGTTCTAGCCGGCCGGAATTATTTTTATAGAATAGAGATATTCTAGTCCATTTCTAATGTATCAATAAAACCTACAAGATGATGATCAATTGAACGGAATTAACACTAGAACTACCGGTGTTTCATATATACCTAGTTTTACAGCATCCGTCAAATTGACGGATTTTTGATCACGCCTTTCATTGTAACTTTTGACTTAGTTAATGTAAATAAAAATTTGTAATTTAAGAAAAAACATCATTTAATATGATAATTCTTTAATTATTAATAAAAATTCAATAAAAAAACAGTTTCTATCTGCATTTATAGTATCATTGCTATGCATGAAATAACTATGAGGCATACATTAACACTTGCAACGAACTTATTAAACTTAGTTAATATAAATAAAATAAGATAATTTAACAAAAACAACATTTAATATAATTTTCATTAATGATAAATATAAAGAAGCTAAACAAAAACAGTTTTTTTTGTATTTATAGTATAGCACATTTGATATGCACGAAATAATTATACGGCAGATATTTTACAAGTGTCTCTTATCTTAAATGAACACTTTCCACAAAGATATTTGACTTAGTTAATGTAAATAAAAAATATATATAATTTAACAAAAATAACATTTAATGTATTAATTCATTAATTATTAATAAAAAACAACCAGTTTCTATTTGCATTTATAGTATACTTTATTTGATATAAATGAACTAATTATGAGGCACATATTTTACAAGTACATGTTATCTTAGATGAACACTTACCACAAACGTATTCGTTGCATATATTGCAAGAATAAATCGCTTTATTTTTGTTGCATAATCGAATTTGGCAATATTTGCAATCATATGGAATATTTTGTGAATTTTCTAAAACACAATCCATTGATTTCCGTTCTTGTTTTTGGGAGGAGGCTTCTTTTCTGCTAAACCTATATTCACTGGAGAGTTCTTCGGATAATTGAAATAAAAATTGTTTTCTAGTAATATTTTTATCACAGGTCTCTTTACATAAAATCCACGCATTGATTGCTGCCAAGTCCAAAATATTATAAAACAACTGCAAAGGCTACGTGACCCTGCTTTTACGCTATATTTGCGGGCCATTTGGTCAACTACGTCTACTCCAAACTTAGTCTCATTGTAAAATGACACAGTTGCAGGAATTTGTTTTCGATTAGAAGCAATTTTTACGGATTTATGTTTTAAGCTAAGAAGTAGTACTTTTTTTACGAGGCTTACTTTTATAAACTGTTGAAACAATATAATTTGATTTGTAGAGTTTTGTGGAGAAAAGAGAAATGTTCTCTTTTCTAACTATTTTCGGCAATTCTCTTTTATTTGCTCGTATAGTTCCAACAAGATTTGGTTTTTTTGGCCAGTAGCTTCTTTGCGAGCACCATACTTGTAAAAAAATTATCCGTTGTTATATTCCTCCCACAATTTACGTAGTTTTTTAAAAGATTCCAAACTACAAATTCATTCAAAGAAACTCCTGATGGTCTAAGTTCGTCTTTGCATAAACAGGGAAAGCCATTTATAAGCCATCCTCGAGCATACAAAATAGCTACAAACGCATACAATTCTTCAATAGTAATTTTCCAATCGTCCTTCTATAAAACATTTCTGGCCTCAAGCTCAGTGCAAGTTTTTATGTGCTTCATCATTCGATTATTATAAGTCTAAGTGCACTGCTAACATTATCAAACGTAATGTTTCGTTTAGTATAACCAGTTGGGCCTGAAGTAACCTTGAATATAGTGTGTGATGGGACACAACCATTCCCTATTTCTTCCCATTCAGTACCATCGAGAGCAATTTCTTTTTCTTGCCTTTTTTCAGTTGATGTTTGGCTGTTCTGCGTTTGTGGCTCTTTTCGGGAATTTCATCTTCATTCCCTGAATCTTCACTTTCTTATTCTTCTTCTTCACTTTCTTCAATATCTCGTACTTCAATTTCATCTCCAGAATTTTCAGAGTCATTATTATTACTTGAATTAGTTTCTGAACAGTCTTCATTTATACTAGTGAGTTCTTTGTATTCTCCGAATAATTTTTTTCTTCCTCGAAATCGTTTCATTTTTGACTAGAATTTACAAAAAATAAATGTTATTTTTTTCATAAAAATATATTCATACTTTTTTCCGAGATTGGACTTTGCAAGATTTCACTATTCACAGACTGCACTTTTCACTAAGAACGTTATCACATTAGAAGTACAATTGATAATGATCGCGTCCTAACTACATTTACCAGTTACTAATACGTTTGATATGAAGCCTGAAGTGGACTGTGCATGGGCAAAAGGGCTAGTCCATGTGAAAAATGGGGTTAGTCCGCACCACTTCGGGATGAGTTTGTTAATTGCCGAAGCCGTCAATTTGACGGGTCTTGGTATGAATAGGTATATGTCATACTGATTACGGAAATTAAAATGGGCGAGAGGAAATTGAATACCAATATTTAAATATTCTTATGTTTCATTAAAAGTCATATCATAAAATTTTGAAACTCGCCATAAATTATATCAAATTTTTAAGCATGAAATTTGAAAACCGTCAAAATGACGGTCTTGGTCGTTCTAGTGTTAAAAATGATCAATTGAACGGATAATACAAAAACAGACAGAAAGACAGAGAGAGAAATGAAGAGCATGAATGGTTTTTTATCCAAAACCCTGCAATTTTTTTTTAAATATTCACTCCTCATAGCTAAAATATGGCTTTTTAAATGTTCGAATTATATTTTGAAAAAAAAAAAATCATTAAATTAAAAATTGAATTTTACTGATGGAAAATAACATTTCTAAAACATGAATTTATTTACAATTATTCTATTTATTCGAGCATTTTTGTATTTTATTTATTTATGTTATTTGAACACAATCGTCAAAACTTCGTCGGCGTATGTGAACTGTAGGTTCGACTGCCGCTGATTCCATTGCGCACTCTTTGTGGAGCTCCCGGCAGTAATTCTCTAGTGTTGTAAGTTTCCTTGTGGCTATCTCGTCCTTGTATATTGACTTTTATTTATAAACGAGTACCCCGTGTCAAGTACACAAGTCAGATGTACGTGTTCAATAAATAAATAAATAAAAACTCCGTCAATTTTAAAATCTTATTAACTGATTTTATTATTTATTTATTTATTTTGTATTTTACAATCACCAATGTATGAAGCACATTCCAATATCGAGACTTAACGCCCGTACTTTATATTTTATACGTCAGACGCATAAATAGCTGTGGCTTATTCAACGTCCGTAATACGTGTGTGACGCTAATAGCCTATTTCCATCAGGCGAAATTTCCCAACAGACATGGCTAACTTTCATGTAGAGCGAAATAATGGGACTAGCGCCGGCGATACTTTATATTACATATTGCAATTCTTTCGAAACAACTGGAAATTTTCTTTCTTTTTGTTCGAATAAGGCTAATAGTGGGAGAGTCGCTTAATGTATTTGTTTGTCCCGATAATATAATAATATGAATCATATTACATCAAATTGTGTATATATATATATATATATATATATATATATATATATATATATATATATATATATATATATATATTTATTTATTTATCATTATTATTTTTTTTCTTAAGCAAGTAGATATAGTGTATATATGAGAGAATGACAACTGTTGTAGACCAAGATTAATTTTTAACATAGTTATTAAGTTGATAAATAAATCATAAGAATTGTAAATTTTCCAAGTGCTTCAAAAAAATTCCTGCAAGGATTTGAACTAGGGATATCTTGGCCCACCGACTTGGGCGAACAAATGGCCTACCGAATGGAAAATTCGGGATGGAATTTTTTCATCAATTTGGAAAATTTACAATTGTTGTCGTAATAGATTAAATCCATTTTGAAATTTAAAAAATAAAAGAAAATTCAGGAAAAAAACTCGTTTTCTATTTGAGCTCCTTTTTAAGTGCTGATCCTCGTATATTAATAAAATCTGCAATTAAAGCAGAATTTTTTGCATTTTAAATTTTTTTAGTTGAAAATTAAAAAATAAACATTTCATTTAAAATCTTCATCATTTCTAAATGCTAGAAACGATGACTACTTGTTTGCTATAAACTTCTATTTCTTTTGTAAAACTATTCTGAATTAACTTAAATGAGTTCTTATAGTGCATATTTATCCATTCATCTATACTTAAAACACATTCCAATTTCAAGAGCGAATGCTCGTGCTCTCTAAAGCTCTTTCATAGACCACTGTTCCTAAAAGCCGAATTTTATTGTAAGACTGTTCTAAATCAATTCAAATGATTTCTCTGAGTGTACATTTCATAATCACTGTCATATAATATAAAACACATTTTTATATCAAGTCTGAGCGCTTATTCTTCCTAAGCCTATTTCATACTTCAATTTTCTAAACACATTTCATTGTAAAAATCAGGGTTGCTACGCAACCTGAAAAACCTGGAAAATCTGGAAAAGTCAGGGAATTGGGAAATTAGCCAAATAATTAGGGAAAATCAGGGAATTTCAATATTTTCTCCTAAAACCTGGAAAAGTCATGGAATTTGATAAACTTTCATTGTGATCTCTAAGAGAGTTTGATCGTTGTGCCGCAAGAAGTGGGAATCTTCCATGATTTGGCAAACTGCATATTTAAAAATAGAAGAAAAATCATTTACCCCCCCCCCTTTTTTTTTCAAAAATTTCCTTTTCCATCCTCCATATTTGATATTTTTAATATTCATTATTATGGATTTTAAAATTTTTTACAGCAGTTATTTTCATGTATCAATAAGTAATTCTCACAAGACTCCATCCCCTTCC
Organism: Maratus speculifer; assembly: GCA_964019185.1. Classification (NCBI taxonomy): domain Eukaryota; kingdom Metazoa; phylum Arthropoda; class Arachnida; order Araneae; family Salticidae; genus Maratus; species Maratus speculifer. Next base: position 71,857,304 of record OZ025303.1, read on the forward strand.
CTTTTGACCCCTGTTGAAAATAAATTTTAACTGGACAATGATTTTGTGATGTAGTTAACAAAACGAATATTTGTGAACATAGTGCACAAATATTTTGTAGCAAGTTTGTACAGTTTGTAGGAATCTTTATTTGAAAGCTTGTAATCATAAATTGTTAAAGAGGGTGATTTCAATTGTAAACCTCAAAGCAAGATTGTTATTGATTTGGGAGGGGAACATGGATAAAGAGCTTTAGCTCAGAGATTAATTGCAACTCTATTCAAGAAATTTTAGTCTTTTTTGAGTAATATAACATTTTTTTTTTTATCTTCAGCATGTCCACTACGCGCTACACCGCTAGGCTAAAATTTTCTTAAAATATACCTGGAAAAGTCAGGGAATTTCATTCTCCCACATGAGTAGCGACCCTGAAAAATGTTCTAAATTAACTTAAATGATTTCTTGTAGTGTACATTTTTCCATTCACAGATCCTTAAAACATATTCCAATTTCAAGATTGAGCACTCATGCTTTATTAAGCTATTTCACACATAATAGTTCCCATAAGCCCTATTTCATTGTAAAGCTATTCTAAATTAATTCAAATGATTCCTTTTAACGTACATTCCATAATTATCGTTACGTAAAACACATTTTTGTATCGAGACTGAGCGCTTATTCCTCATAAAGCACTTCCATACTCCACTTTTCTTAAAACCCATTTCATTGTAAAACTTTTCTAAATTAATTCAAATAATTCCTTATAGCGTACATTTTTTGAATTACCGATACATAAAATGCATTCTAATATCAAGATTGAGAGATCGTTCTTTATAAATCTATTTCATATGCCAATATTGCTAAAAAATATCATTTCATTGTTTAAGGCGAAGGTGGACCTTCAAATCGACAAAAATCATCCAAAATTTCGAAAAATACTTTTTTATTTCCCAACTCATGAAGCGCTTATTATGAGTTTATTATAAGTATATTATAAGTGTATTATAAGTAATACTCATTTATTATATGGTATTTAATGTTCTTTATTATTGAAATACTGATATTTTTAACTTAACAGTGGATTTTCTCGAAATAAAAATCTCGGGATAATCTCAATTTTCAAAATGTTCCATGCGCATCCCTAATTTTTTGAGGTCTTCAAAATATGTTATGTCATTACCTCATAGTACATAGAAAAAAATGTTAGTTAAAATAATTGTACTTCGGACTTCATAAGCTGTAAATTCTTCATCAAAAATATGATTTACAATGTTTTTTCACTATAAAATTTGGTATTTCGACTTATTATTATTATTTTTTTTTCTATTTATGTTTAGGATTTCAACTAAGTTTTACTGAAAGGTTAAGTCTGAAAGGTATCTCATAAATAAAAATTATTATTTTATATGCAAAAGAAATGCGCATGGAGCATTTTTAATTAATTAATTATTTCAATAATTAATAATTAATAATGATCAAAGTAATTAATATTTTTCCTTGCAATTTTAGCTTTTCTCAATTAACTACATTTGTAATCACATATTTTATTTTCAAGCAAATCGGTTCAAACGAAAAAGAAATTTTTTTGAGAGTCCACCTTCGCCTTAACTATTTTAAATTAATATAATTGATTCCTTGTAGTGTATATTTTTCCAATAAATGGCACGTAAAACACATCTTAGTATCAAAGCCGATTATTCCTTCTCTGTGAATCTATTTCATATACCACTGTCTCTAAAAACCCTATTTCTTATAATGATACAATTTGCAATTACCAATACATAAAATTATATCATACGCCCCTATGCTAAAAAACCTATTTGACTGTAAAATTCCTCTAAATTGATTTAGATGCTTTTTTTTTAAATGTACATTTTCGCAATCGCTCTGTACATAAAGTGCCTTATTTTGTACGCCATCGTTGCTAAAAACTCTTATTTCATTATAAAACAATCTAAATTGCTCATTATTCTCTCATTGTAATAAGCTAATTTAAAGATATCTTTTACTTATTAGAGCTTATTTTTCCAATCATCGATGCATAAAGCACATTCTAATATCAAAACCAAGCGCTCGTACTTTATGAACCTATTTCATACTCCAGGCGCATTAATAGCCTATGTTATTTAACGTTCATAAAGTATGTATGACGCTAATAGCGTATTTCCATAAGGCGAAATTTCCCAACGGACGTGAGTGACTTTCATGTAGAACGATATAATGAGATCTGCGCGTATATTATACACATTGCAATTTTGTTCTGAACGAGTGGAAATGTGCTCTGCATGTTCTTAAAAAGTTAATATCGAGTGAGAGAGTTAATTTATGTAAGGAGTGTTTGTTTTTCTCTAAATTAAATAATTTTATTTATGCAAATTCTGTATCGTGTAATGTATGTGGGATTAGAAAATTATTAGTTGCAGGTGTTTCATGTTTATTCCTTAAAAAAAAATTCATATGATGAAATGAGCAAATGAGATTAAGCTAAATGGAACTTTGAAATATCAAAATTTCTTACTTTTAAGTAAATTTCTAATTTTGATTTTAGAAGACATTTTATTATGTCTTCAGAGTGATTGGAGTATCTTTAAAAATAAAGAGAACGGACATACACAGGGCGCATGCTCAAAGTTTTCACTAAAAAAAATGGAAATTAATGCAATAAAACTTGATGATACATAATGTTCGTATTATTCATCTACTTAACCTAGAAAATCTCGGTCAAATGCTCAAATGAAATTTATGATAACATTTGATTGGACATTATCAAGAAGATGTCCAATCAGGAACCGTAATAGGGAATGAATACCGTGTGAGCGTTCGACCGAAGTTTTTGGTATAACTGAGGGTCGAAGTAGTTGGTGAATACGAGCGTTAGTGGATGAGATTACTTAAATATATAAGATGAATAAACAAAAATTAGTTTGATGTAAATAGTCACAAATCATGTCTTGTTTTTGTCAAAAAATGTATTGACCACTCAAAGTTTATTGGCTGTATTTTACTAATTTAATGTGCAAGGGTGGTATGCCTTTATAATAAAAGTGGAATAAGGTATGGGCGATGAAATTTGATTGGTTGAGTTGATTTTGGTGAAAAATGTAACGAATTTGGCATTATAGCCAAGCAAATATGTGTAGACTTGTCTAACTCCTGTAATTTATCGAACTCATACATTCTATCTGTAATGCGGGTTGCCACAGTTTGGACAAATATTTTAATTGAATATGCGCCCTGTGTGTAAATTGACACTTTCTTTTGTTTAAATGCACTCTATGTAAAGCTATTCTAAATTAGATTAATAAAAGCAAATGCACTTTTCTTGAGTTTAAATATTGTTGATATTATTCATGATAAATATCATAGGCATTTAGATTCTCCAATTTTTCAACTTAATGTTTAGATTACACTTCCCTTATTTAAAATTGTTACAGAATCCTTATCGCATTTACCATATCATTATTGAACATCCAGAACTTGATATCGATTTCTCCCTCCTAGTACCATGACCCTAGATAACTTAAATGTGAAAACTTCGTAATCAGAATGCAACACTTGCTGACTACTTTGTCTTCACTTGATATGGTAAATCAGTTACTATTACTGAAGAGATACAAATTGCTACAATGTGTTTGATCGAAATAAAGCTATCGTGATTTCGTATCATAATAGGACAGGAAACAAACAAATGAGAACGAAACAAATATAATAAGAAAGTTTACATACAAATACATATTTTTAAGGAGACTCTACCCCACCTGGGCAGGAAAAAAATTAATGCTTAAAAAAAGACGGTGGAAATAGTATCCCTCCGAAATAAGGCCACTACTGTTAATAGCTCATATATCCAGCATGTTTATATATGATATGGAATATAGGAAGTAGCATACCATTTAACAACCTCTAGAAGACAATAACATTAACTCAGTCTTCAAATATGGCGGCCTTCAGTTCTGCCATAGAATTAAACTGTCGGCCATTGGCTTATACAAGTTTACTCAGGATGCCCGACACATTTTCTTTAGATTGAGATGAGGGTACATGGCAGGCCATTCCATGACATGCACCCAATTATCCAAAACCTATTCTTAAAAGGATTTTGCATAGTTAATGTTATGGGGACGTTCCTCTGCTCCAAAATCCAATATAGGACACCAATTTTCTCTCCAAATGATGGTAAATGAGTTTCTTGCATTTCTTGATAATCAGTAGCCTACATGCGTTCTGAGTGAGAAGCCAGGTTAAGTTTATAATCATAATCGAAGCTTTCAAACATCATTTATAAGTCTCCACCTACCAGCCCATGTTGTAAGCTATCCACAAGTAAAGCAGAGTCGATGGGGCAATATCAACAGACCTGGAAGGACCAGTGATATCTTATAACATTCTCAGATGAAAAAAAAAAAAAAAGAAAAAACTAATTTGGATGGCTCAGACAGCCTTGCCTTCTATTGGCATGTTATGGAAAGGAGTGGATATTTTCTGCAAATAACAGCACGGTGAAAGCTTATTACAAATGTTGGGAGGCTTCGGCTATGATGGTAAACTTAACTTGGCTTTTCCCCCAGTCCGCTTGTAGTCTACCGATTACCAAGAATGGCTAGTAATTCATTTATTGCCAATTGAAGAAATACATGGTGGCCTAAGTTGGATTTTCCAGCAGGGAAACGCCCGATAACCTATGCATAATCCTCCTAGGAATGTTTTTGGATAATTGGGGACATGTCTTAGAATGGCTTGCCCTGTTCCTTCCTCTCAATCCCTAAAAAAGTGTGTGGAATATCCTCAGTAGAGTTTTAAGTTCCAAAGGCGGACAGTTCAAGTCTATGGCTGATCTGAAGGCCGGGATATATTGAAATCTGGGATCATTGAAGTCTGAGATACATTGATGCTACTGTCTTCCAGGGGTTGATAAATTGTATGTCGCATCATATATTCCAAGACATATATAAATATGGCGGATTTATTGGCTATTAACAATAGTGGCGTTATTTCAAAGGGACACTCCCTCCCCCCCTTCCTTTTTTATACATTCTTTTTTTTTTTTTTTTTTTTTCCTGACCAAGTGGAGTAGGGAGTGAGTTACTCCGTGCAAATATGCATTTTTATAAAAACTTTCTTAATATATTTGTTGGTACTATTCTGTTATCCCGTCGACCAATTTCGCCAAACTAATAGCCAAATTATACATATTGATATAATTTTTATTTCAACTAACGAAAAAACAAATAATTAGTAGAATATTAATAAAAATATAAATAATAAAGAATATTGCCCAGTTAAACTGATGGCATTGAGCTCACAGGCTACGCATACTGATTGTACATTGCAGCCTTATATTTTCTAGAGTTAATTCCGTTCGAAAAAAAAAATTAACAATGGGAAACAGCTCTCCCCCCCCCCTTTTTTTTAATACTTGATGATTGAACCTCCTAAACTTATCAAGGCCATGCTTTATCATATTAAAAAATCTATATCCAAAATTCAGAGCAAATCTGATAATTCTTAATAAAAACCCATTTAGCATTTATATAATTTAAGAAGAGTTATCCCCCTCTTTTATACTTAACCATTAAACTTCCAAAACTATTCAGAGATTTTAACCAAATCTGACAATTCTGCTCGAAAAACCCATTTATATAAATTAAGGGGAGGGGCATTAGAACCCCCGTTCCCCCTGTTTATATTTATTCAGTGAACGCCTAATAGCTGTCACGGAATTGTCCCATCAGAATGATCCTATGTCTAAATTTTGAACGAAAACTTAATTCTGCATGAAAAACCCATTTATATCAATTAAGGGGAGGGGCATGATCCCCCCGTTCCCCCTCTTATACATATCGAACGAACTCCAAAAACTAATCAGTGAAGCGCCTTATCAGGATATACCTATGTACAAAATTTCAAGTGGATCGGATATTTTTATCATGAGTTATCGCGTTACGTACGAACATACATACAGAACGGGCGGGCACATAAGCTCTCAGGCTATGATAGCCTGCGAGCTAAAAAGTCGAAATAAAAATCACTTAATGATATTTTGAACACGTGAATCGTATTTAATGTCATTGAATGTGTCATTCCGAATTATCCATTACTGGTATTTAATCTTATAGGTTGGCGATAATTTTTTGGCCGTCAGATAACCTAGTAATACCTATTTGTTTTGTTCTCATGGGTTTGATTCGTGTCCATTTATGGTTCAAAATCACGGTAGCTTTATTTCAGTGGCTTACACTGTATAGCTGACTGTTACTTCACAATAAAGTCATAAAATGACGGTCACGTAGAATCCTAATAATAAGAAGCTGTTTAGTCATTGTTTTAGACTGTGATCAGTTGTAATGTTTGTGACATCACATCGAGACTTTGCTATTAAGACAACAACTCTCCATCGCAATTTTCCAAAATTTAATATTCAACAGACATTAACTGAAAACAAAAATCCACGTAGAGTTTTTAACTATTTTTTTAAATACTGTCCCAATAGTTATCCACAATTTTTTATTTAAAAGCATTACCTTTATAATGCCAAATTTGAAATAACAATTAATACAATTTAAAAAAAAATTATCTCCATTCTAAAAACCATAAATTTGAAAGAAAATACCACGCAGTTATGCCGTATTCAGGTCAATTTTTCCAGTTTCAACCAAAAAAAAAAAAAAAGTTTACTTAAATAGGTGATGTTTATAGTTTGAGGTAACTTTATAAAACAATTTTAATGTAACACAAAGTCTTGATTGCTTTTTAATCATTTGGGGCAATGTAACGAACTTTTAATTATACTATTTATTCAGCATTTTTCTTATTTTAAATAAACAATTAACTTGTTATTTTTACGCTATAGTCCTTCAAAAACCGACGAATCATCATTATTAAATGCGCTAAGTTATGCATTCAGTTGTTAATAACCACTGCTGCCATCGAGAAAACATTAATCATCGATTTAAGAATCTTTTTTATTTTAATTTTTGACTGGAACATTTATAATTCATTTTAAACGTGCCTTTCTGTGCTTTTAAATTTATTTAGTAAAACAGTTTTATCTGAAACGTTTATGGGATAATAAATATGAGTAAATTTTGTGCATGAACTTTTTTCTCTTTTTATTAAATTTCCCAATTGTTAAAAAGTAATTAACAGTTTCTTCGTAATCAGTATAACTAAAGAAGCCATTCTACTGTTTGTTTGCTTAACTGTGTTTGTACAGATAAAATTTTTATTTTCTGTGCGCTTAAGTAAAAATGCAAAAAAGTTTTTTAAATAATGTGTTTTACTTTGGTATCAGAATAATTAATGTTTTTTAAAAAGTATGTTTTGTATAAGTTTACTTATTGTAAAATTTATTATTTCGATGAAAAAATGTATTTTTTCTTAAAAATCTGAAATTGCGCATCATAAAATGGCCCTTGTAAATATATTATACATATTTTCTATTAAACGATCTTATGTCCCCTTCTCCCTTGGCGCCATTCTGAAATTGACACACAACACTGAAATGCATTGCATGATGTTGTATATACCGGGTGTCCTAAAAATGACTGATGGATTTTAAAATTCAATAACTTGCAAACGGTGACAGCTATTTAAAAAAATTTTGCAGGATGCTTATGTATAATGTCAATAGTTTTTTTACCGTAATTTTTTATTTTAGTTCGAATTTCAAACAATAGGTGGCGCTGACGGCGATTGAAGGCCAGGTGATCAGTGTTGAGTGAGGCGTCAACCTGGCCTTCAATCGCCATCAGCGCCACCTACTGTTTGAAATTCGAACTAAAATAAAAAAAAATATGGTAAAAAAATCTCGACATTATACATAATCCTTCTGCAAAAATTTTTTAAATAGCTGTCACCGTTTGCAAGTTATTGAATTTTAAAATCCATCAGTCATTTTTGGGACACCCGGTATATGAAGTAATAATTCCATTATATGACTCTCTATAGGCTTTATTTGCTAAAAGTGCGATATCAGTTATAGTGTGCGTTTTTAAATTTAATAATTTTTAAAATCCTTTTTTGTATTTATAAGTTCTATATGTCATATACAGAGCCGTCCAAAAGAATTCCCTTATGTTATTTTGTATGAGGCAAACGTCTTTGCACTATATTTTAATGATATTATACTATTTTAATTATATTGAAATTATTATCACTGACATGAGCTACTAGATGCATACAACAGAATATGGCGTGTTTAAATTATTTTAAAATCCTTTATTTAGATAACTCATTTCACTATATAAAAAGAAAATGGTATTTCTTAACAATATTCTGTTAGCATTAGAAGGTGTCTGATAATCTATGCGAATGCTTGTTTTTTCTTCTCTTAAAATAGAGCTAACTAGCTTTTTTTTAGGTGCGTTCGTAATTATGTAAATACGTAGCACCTATTGTTGTCGCTCAGTCCGTCCGTCTGTCTGTCTGTCTGTCTGTCTGTCCGCATATAACAACGCAAAAACTACCCAACCGAATCGTTTGAAATTTAAAATACATAATTATTACATAATTTTGTCGAGTCATTTCAAATTTTATGAAAATCGGATGGATAGATCAATTACAGGGGCAATCAAAAGTATTCCATTACATTACGGTCAATGGGGAAAAAAGTTTCAAATGCATTTTAATCGTTTGAAATTTAAAATACAGAGTTATTACATAATTTTGTTGAGTTATTTAAATTTTTTTGATAATCGGGTGCATAGATCAATTACAGGGACAATCAAAAGTATTCAATTACATTATAGTCAATGGGGAAAAGTTTCAAATGTATTTTATACGTTTGAAATATAAAATACATAGTTATTACATAATTTTGTCGAGTCATTTCAAATTTTATGAAAATCGGATGGATAGATCAATTACAGGGGCAATCAAAAGTATTCCATTACATTACGGTCAATGGGGAAAAAAGTTTCATATGCATTTTAATCGTTTGAAATTTAAAATACAGAGTTATTACATAATTTTGTTGAGTTATTTAAAATTTTTTGATAATCGGGTGCATAGATCAATTACAGGGACAATCAAAAGTATTCAATTACATTATAGTCAATGGGGAAAAAGTTGCAAATGTATTTTATACGTTTGAAATTTAAAATACATAGTTATTACATAATTTTGTCGAGTTATTTCAAATTTTATGAAAATCGGATGCATAGATCAATTACAGGGGCAATCAAAAGTATTCCGTTACATTACGGTCAATGGGGAAAAAAGTTTCAAATGCATTTTAATCGTTTGAAATTTAAAATACATAGTTATTACATAATTTTGTCCAGTTATTTCAAATTTTTTGATAATCGGGTGCATAGATCAATTACAGGGACAATCAAAAGTATTCAATTACATTATAGTCAATGGGGAAAAGTTTCAAATGTATTTTATACGTTTGAAATATAAAATACATAGTTATTACATAATTTTGTCGAGTCATTTCAAATTTTATGAAAATCGGATGGATAGATCAATTACAGGGGCAATCAAAAGTATTCCGTTACATTACGGTCAATGGGGAAAAAAGTTTCAAATGCATTTTAATCGTTTGAAATTTAAAATACATAGTTATTACATAATTTTGTCCAGTTATTTCAAATTTTTTGATAATCGGGTGCATAGATCAATTACAGGGACAATCAAAAGTATTCAATTACATTATAGTCAATGGGGAAAAAGTTTCAAATGTATTTTATACGTTTGAAATTTAAAATACATAGTTATTACATAATTTTGTCGAGTTATTTCAAATTTTATGAAAATCAGATGCATAGATCAATTACAGGGACAATCAAAAGTATTCCGTTACATTACGGTCAATGGGGGAAAATGTTTCAAATGCATTTTAATGGTGTTGCACTCATTCGAACTTAATAAAATTTATATACAATATAAAGTACATATTATAATATACATTTTACATAATTTATGATGCAAAGAACATTTGTTATTGATTTACAAGGCCACACAAAAGTATTCCATTACATAATGGTATAGGGAGAACATTGTTTGATGAGCGTTTTAATTGTAATTCACTATTTACAATTTTATGAGATTAATATATGAGAGTAATATTTTTAAAACTTCGTTATCGTACGAACGCACCTCGTTTGCTACGCTTCACGTGCAATTTCCAACTTGTTTAACTTCTGGAGGGCGGTTGGTGAGCATAGTTCGTAGTTGGCAGAGACCCTTTGTTTTAAGTAAAATGTAACGTAATTAGTCGTCTAAATAATTAATTTCACTTAATCTCTTTACAGTAAGATTGAAAAATATATTTCATAATTAGCACTCTAATCGGTAGGAGTTCTTTTTCTTTCCTTTTTTTTAAAATGTGATAAAGAGTTATACGTGTATATAAGATAGAAACTGTTTAAATTTCATTTTTTATTATGTCATTACGGTTATTTACGTCGAAAGAAAATTAAACAGGATGCTTATAAGTTACTGTTTGATCCTCTTTTCTAATCACATTATTTAAATATTCATGAATTTTGATGATTTTTGCAATATTGCATTGCATGATCCTTCTACGCTGTTTTTATTGTTTTCAAAAGCAACACTTTAACTACACATGATTTAATGTGCATTCTAAATGTTATAAACAAGCGGGTAAATGTAATGAATGTCTTTTGTCCATTAAGGCGTGGTCATAAAGAGATCAACTGGGAATTGTGCAACCGAGTTTAAGAAGAAGCCGATCACGCGACAAGGGAAAATGGAGAAAGCTATTAGCGTGTTTATGTCAAAAAATAGTGGGTTGTCGGAAAATATGTTTTGTTCGATCGTTCTAATTCTTCGTGTTTTTATCGGCTTACATGAATAACCCTTTATTTGCATGTGAAACAACTTTAAATTAGCTACTTTGTATCAAATATTTTTGAAACAGTTTTTTTTTTTAACGTAAACTAAGATGTAAATAATTAACCAGTATTTTTCATGTATCTAAAAAGCGATTTTATTTTATTTTATGCTTAAATGGAACAACATCACCAGATCGCTATGATCCGGTGTGGACCTTATTTGCTTCACCCGGTAAGTTCCTCGTCATATGGGGACAAATTACAAAAACTTCCAATCTTTAAACAGAGAAGGCACATTTAAAAAAAATTCATAAAACACACAATAAACAAGTCCGCTAGATATATTTGTGCACGGGCCGGAATTTTCAGGCTAATGCCCGGCCCGGTGTCAAATTGAAAAGTTCGGCTCGACTTCGCTTATCCTCTTTGTTGGCCCGGCCAATTAAAAAAATTATTCTAATTCTGCTGGCCCAACCCGGTCGTTAAAAATTTCGAAATTATTCTGCCAAGCCAGGCCCATGTAGACCTCTATCGCAAGAACACAAAGCTCCTTCCGAGAAAGCAGTTGTGAGTTGAGCTGGAAAAGTCTATTGATAAAGTTTAATTATTCAGGACTTGCTTGCAAATGCAATTACACCAACAAACATTATTTTTTATATTTATTTACTTTCTGCTCACCAGTTGCCTTATTTTAGCGAGACTGATTTGGCAAAGCGGAGTGTTTTTGTGTGAATTCTTTTTAGCTATACATATCCAATTTAGACTACATTATTGCCAGTAGAGCCTTTATAAATCAGAAGACATGCATACAAGGTGTATACAAAGTTTAGAATGTAATGATTAACAAATGATTTTCATACATATAAAAAAGACTGTCTCATAATTCACGATTTTCTTGTTTCATTACTTTTAATTTTTATTTATTCGCACCAAGTGTCGTATTTTAGCGAGACCGATTTGGCACAGCATTGTTTTTTCGTGACAACTTTTTATTGTTACCCATATCCAATTTAGTCTACATTGTTTTCCGTAGAGTGCCTTTTTAAATCAGAGAAAAGTGACATGCAGAGTGGATACGGTTTGGAATGTAATGATCAATGAATAGTTTTCATGCATATATAAAGCGTCTGTCTCATAACTTACAAATTGCTTGCCAATGCAAAACATCAATGTTATTTATATTACTTTTTATTTTTACTTACTTAATGCGTACAGGTTTTTTTTTATTTGCGGGAGACCGATTTGGCATAGAGGTCTGCACGGGCCGGGCCTCGGCCCGAAGCCCCGGGCCGATTTCCAATAATGGCATTCGGGCCTTACTTCTGAAGACTCGGGCCGGGCCGGGCCTAGTCACTAATCCTTTCGGGCCTGGCTGGGCTCGGGCCTTAATTTTTTTGCTGGAGTATCGGACCGAGCCTAACTTTTTTTTTTCCGTACGAAGCCGAGACTGATTCCATTCTTCCTAGTTTTCATGTACCAAAATAATCAGTTCCTATTGAATCTTCCTATATGAAAATCCTTTTCTCGACTTTTTATAAATCAGTAATATTTGGCTTTGTCCAAAAATTTATGCAAAAAAAGCATATACTTTTAAGCCGTCATTATTCTACAATTAAACATTAGAATTTATTCCTTTTAAAGAATCGTAGATTACTAGGCGTTTTAAAATAGAATTAAACACACACACACACACAAAAAAAAAAAAACATGATTATGACGGATTTTTTTTTTTTAACTGAAAACTGAAAGTGTCTTTTAAAATGTTCATCCATGCAAAATGAATACAACAATACGGGAGAAAAAAAAATATTTTAAACATTTACATCTGTTAAGAAGGGAATGCATTTTTTTTTCGTTCCGAAGCGATTTCGTTTTTGGAAATTTTACCATATACCGCTTTTTCGATTTTTGTCTCCATTACAGGGAATATGGATTAATAATACTAGTGATAACTGAAACATGTACATACAACAAACAAAGATTCATTTAAAAGCATAAATATCGCAGCCTACGGCACTTCTGCATAAATGGAGATTATGAAAATGAAAAAAAAAAGATTAATGTAATTTTTTTTGGTCAGAACTCTTCCATAAGATTAAAGATCAATGTACTGTAGAAATTCACTCGAGCCGGGCCGGGTTCGGGCCGAATTTTAAACTTTTTTCCGGACCGGGCCGAGCTCGGGCCGAAATTTTAACTTTCGGGCCGGGCCCGGGCCTGGAAATTTCGGCCCGTGCAGACCTCTAATTTGGCATAACGCAGTGTTTTTTTTTCTTTGTGTGCCCATTTTTTTAATTTTTTTTTTAATTTTTTTTTTATTTTTGAAATTTATTTGCAATTTAGTCTACGTTGTAGATGGAAGACAGCCTTTATAAATCAAAGAGTGGCAACATGCAGACAGAGCGGATGCACAGTTTGGAAGTTTATTTTATTTTTCCAAATATCTTAAAACCATATCATAGAATTTACAATACTCGTTCAAAACCGAAACTATGATTTTTTTTTTTTTTTTCTCAAAGGGCAAGCATTTATTTTCCCATCATACACTTCAATAATTTTAATCCATTACAGAAAATTCCAAACTGATTTTTTAATTTTAAATATAAATTAACTGTCAGAAGGAATAATTTTAAGGGTTTTTTTGTTGGTTACTTTAGAAAATAATCTATTGCAGTCATTCACGATTATATATATATACTATTATATATATATATATATACTATCATATTATGTATATATATATATACTATTATATCACGATTATATATATATATATATATATATATATAATGGAAATCATGTTTGTACGATAAGGTCCGAAGCAGTTCTAACTTAATTGAGACAGTATATTCATCTTCCAATGGAGGATTAGTCCTTGAACGCGTGATGAGTGGATGAGATTGTTAATAAAATATGCAGACTCTGTAGTTTGTTTACAGAGATACACAAAAGTTGCAAAACTTGTAACTTGGATAATTCATTAATTAAGTTCTGGTGTTTGTAAGCTATCTCTTGATAGTAAAACTGCTTTTTATTTGTTTTTGATTGAATGATGAACCAAATCTTCTTTTAGCACCCTCTTTTTCTGGGGCATTTGCCCTGCTAGCTTACCCCCCTCCTCCATCTTCCAGTTTTGGGCCTGTATTCGCTTGATTTCGGTTAAACTTTTACAAGTTTCTGTCCAGACTTTTCTCCCAGTGTCCCGTTTTTTTGTGAAATTGTGAGAAAAAACTTACATTTGTGAAAAATCTAATAATAATTTTGTGAATTTGAAATGATCTTTATATTCAGGTTCCATTTGTACATTTCTAAGAACATTTATGTCTGTGTTATACGCACATTTTTTTTATTTATGTAAAACGACATTTTAGATTTTTGTTTTAAAGGATTAAATTTGTGAAATAAAACGTTTTGTGAATAACGCTTTGAAATAAAAACTATCGAAGACAAAATTAAATGAACAGTGTGTGGGAGAATATCACAAAATACGAAAATTAAAGTCCGCACAGTAAAGTTCCTATTAAATTTTATATAATGCCCCTTTCTTTCTTTCTTTCTTTTTTCTTTTTTTTTAACATTCTAATAAAAAGTATTCTTAGAAATATTTTTAAGAGACAATATATTTCTAATAGCACAAATAAAGCAATTAAAATATTTAAATTTTCAGATTGTAATTTTTCTGGCATGTCACAATGTGATGTGTACAAAGTAAAGATCCTTCTGCTGTACTGCATAAATATCTTTTTATAGAGGGTGATTCCAAATTTTTTTTACAATAAAAGAGGGATGATAGTACACATCAAGACAAACAATATTAAATAGGAGACCAAGGGTCCAAACCGTTTTCCTAAGGAAATAGCCGCCATTAAAGTTTAGGGATTAAAATTTCAAATAAACATAAAAAACGGAAAAATCGGTCGATTCATTTGCGGTTTTCACTAAAATTATTCCTTATGTCGGCATTTTCTTGAAATTAAATTATAAAGATAAATTTCAAAAAATGCCGATAGAGGGCGCTTTAGACTTTGGAGTAACGAACAACTATTTTTTGCTGGTATATTTTGCATCTCATTAAATGTTTTCGTAAGCTTGGACTCAAACTTAAATTTTGAGCTCAAAATCTGTATTTGGGAGTGGTTAAGTAACACAAACTGAGCTGTGTTCGGAGGGTTCAAATTTCAAATGATTGTAAAAAACGGAAAAATTGGTCGATTGATTTGTGGTTTTCACTAAAACTATTTTTTATTTAGGTATTTTATAGAAAATAAATTATAAAGATAAATTTCAAAAAATGCCGATAGAGGGCGCTTTAGACTTTGGAGTAACGAAACACTCTTTTTTGGCGTTATTTTTTGCATCTTATTAAATGCTTTCGTAAGCTTAGACTTGAACTTAAATTTTGAGCTCAAAATCTGAATAGCTGGGAGTCGTTAAGTAGACAAACTTAGCTGTGTTCAGAGGGTTCAAATTTCAAATTATTGTAAAAAACGGAAAAAATTGGTCGATTCGTTTGCGGTTTTTGCTAAAACTAATTTTTAAATCAGCAGTTTTCTTGATCAATCAGTGTTTTCTTGAAAATAATTTTTAAAGATAAATTTCAAAAACTGCCGATAGAGGGCGCCTTAGACTTTGGAGTAGCGTACAACTATTTTTAACTGTTATTTTTTTTAATCTCATAAAATGCTTTCAAATGCATAGACTTAAATTTTGGGCTGAAATTCTGAATCGTTGGGAGTGTTTAAGTAGCGAAAAATTGAATTGTGTTCGAGGAGGAAAGAGGGTTAAATTTCAACTCCTGAACACACTTCAGTTTGCGCTTCTTAACTCCTCATAACGATACAGGATTTGAGCTCAAAATTTAAGTTTAAATCTAAGCTTCCGAGAACATTTAAAATGCTTTTGCAAGCATTTAATTAGAACCAAAAAATAATAGTTAAAATGAATTGTTGGTTACTCTGAAGTTTAAGGCGCCCTCTGACGGAATTTTTGAGATTTATCTTTACAAATTATTTTCAAGAAGATACTGACTTGAAGAATAGTTTTATTTTAAACCGCAAACGAATCGACCAATTTTTCCATTTTCTATAATTACTTTAAATTTGAATTTTTAGTGAAAACCGCAAATCAATCGACCAATTTTTCCATTTTTTTTAATCATTTGAAATTTGAACCCTCTGAACACAGCTCAGTTTGTGTCACTTAACCACTCCCAACTACAGATTTTGAGCTCAAAATTTAAGTTTGAGTGTAAACTTACGAAAACATTTAATGAGATGCAAAACATACCGGCAAAAAATAGTTGTTCATTACTCCAAAGTCTAAAGCGCCCTCTATCGGCATTTTTTGAAATTAATCTTTATAATTTAATTTTAAGAAAATGCCGACATAAAGAATAATTTTAGTGAAAACCGCAAATGAATCGACCGATTTTTCCGTTTTTTATGTTTATTTGAAATTTTGGTCCCTAAACTTTAATGGCGGCTATCTCCTTAAGAAAACGTTTTGGACCCTTGGTCTCCTATTTAATATTGTTTGTCTTGATGTGTACTATCACCTCTCTTTTATTGTAAAAAAAATTTGGAATCAGCCTGTATATATTTTTTTCTAAATAAAATTATACCTTATAAAACACGTATATGAGAGAGGAAGCAATTTCTGTATTTTACATAATTAAAATGCGATTGTCATTGAAAATGAATGTCATTTTCCTGGCCTGTTCATTTTAGTTCTTTATCAAATAGAAATATGGCGTAGAGTAATTCTTCTTATTTTTGACATAGCTCGTGTCAAAAGTAGTAAAATCATAGCTACCAGTAAGACTTTTATATATTACTTTGAAAATTATGTGCTTAAAGTATTTACAAAAATTGAGTAGACTTTTATAATGTCATTTTCCTGGTTTTCATAAATTAACAAATAAAATTACGGAATAATAAATAACAAATAACGGAATATTGCATTTGAATATGAGCTATTATAGAATACATGTTTCTTTAAACAAAATTAAAATGTAACACCTAAAAAAGAAATTTCTTTTAACGTTTTACTATGAAATTGTCATTACTCTGGTAACATATGCTAAAAAATGACTCAAGTTTTAAAATTTTTGCATGGAAAATCCTTTATTCTACAACAGGAAATAAATTTATCTCTTGAAATTTTGAAAGGTTTTCAGTGGATAATTTCAGTATCTTAGATAATGAAATTTTCACATTTTGTGATATTCACCTGCATTTTTATTCAAAAAAGCTATTTGTTTATGAACTATTTTTACTTTTATCTCCCCCCTCCCCCATATTATTTAAATTTCAATATTTAAAGAACTGTCAGCTTATACACCAAAGCTGTTGTGAAAATTTTTCCATGGAATTTTATACTTTTGAAAGATTTTAACGCATCTAGTTTCATAGTTTCACAACAAGTCTCTTATTTTATCGTATACATTCAAGTATCTTATTTCAGATACAAGATATATTTGCCAAGTTTTAAATGTATCAGACAGAGGCTTCTATACTACAAATAGTTCGAAGCATTCAAAATAATATAATGATTAAAACTTCTTCCATATATATTTGGTAACTGTGCATTTTTAATATATTTATTCCTAATGGGTTATTTTTACTGCTTTTTTTTTTTTTAACGTAGTTGGATTTTTTTTTCATTTTTAATGAGATTTTTAAATGCACATCTTCCAACTATTAGAAATTTTTGTTAGTACTATTTCCGAATAGTAATATCTTTTTATTTAATCGCAGATTGCGGAATATTTCCACTTCATAAATTTGTAAAATCTTCTTAAAACTACTCAAATTTTAAAAAGACGATTTTTAAAAACGTACCTTTTCGATATCAGTGTCGAATTCAGACATTTTTTTTTTTTTTTTTTTTTTTTTTTTTTTTTTTTTTTTTTTTTTTTTTTGAGGGGGGGGGGGGGTACTTTTATGGCTCCGGATGAGGATTTTTTTTTAAACCTTTAAAAACACAAAATCTCAAATTATCAAGAAGGGGGGAGAATGAATATCCCCCTGTGCCATCCCCTGAATGCTCGATATCTGCTCCCACTGCTGGATATCTGACTTTTATTTTTCAAAGGTAAAAAACATATTTTGATAATTGTATTAAATAATGAGTCATTTCACAAGTTTTCACATTGTTCAAAGTGGGATTTAGCGATCGGCGAACTTCTTCATATGGAGTAGCTCAGTTGTTATGCCAAGTTTTCAAAAAGAAACAATTTCATACCAGCACAAATGGTGATGATTTTATTTGACCCCTGCTTTTTTTTTAAATATCTCGACTTACGTTATTATATAAAATACTTCTTTGCATTTATTATCCTGTGTGTAAGTTTTTCTATTTCCAAACATTATTGTATGCAAAGAGTTAGCATAATATTTTAATTGAAAACTCATCTATATTGACAGTTACCAAATATTTCTCCTGTTCTTTGCAAATCTTTAAATATTTTATCAAGTAATTACAGCTGAATAGTTACAACCAATAACGTTATTTCATGTAAAGGGCCACTTTCTGAATACCATTTCCCAACTCAATATCACCATTGTCGTATATCTCTACCCGGGGATAGACTATTCATATTGAATGAGATGAGTTGAGTGATATTATTTATCAAAGAGTTTTTTAATAATCGAGCCATTAGCGTTGTCGTTTATTGCTGTGTCGGAACCCCAACTGTTAGGCCATTGTTGCATATTTATTGAAATTCTCTTTTCAGCTTGCACGGTTTTAAATCATTCGGGTTATAGAAAAGATCGGATGGTGTTATTGATTTTTGTGTTTATTGTATGAATTGGGTCGCTGACATTTTAAATGAAACATTCATTTTGTAGTGATCAGTGTTCTCGCTTTCGCTCGCCAATGCGCCAAATTGCGACTAAATTCTTCATTTGGCGAGTAAACAAGCGATTAGATTCGCCAAATTGCTAGTGCTCAATTTTTGCTTTTTCTTTTTTCATACATATGCATATATGTTTAATCTATACATATTTTTTTTATTTGTAGCGGATAGTTGAAATTAGATTAATAATAATTGCTGGCACAGTTATAAAAACTTGGGTTATTTTAGAACATATTGAAAAAAAAAAATACATTAAAAAATTAGTTTTTTTTTTCTACACAGCGAATTTATTTTACTAATATTTTTTTTCATTTGGCGAATGTTTTTATTTTTAATTAGCCAAATTACTAACGTTGGTCAAATGCCAGCGAGAACACTGGTAGTAATGCATTTATTATTGTTTTTCTATGTTATTAACTCTATGTAAATTTATTTATTTTAACTTTAAATAGACTTTTCATTGTTATTTTTAACAGCTCCAGAATTAATAGCATAAATAATGTGTTAGTCAGTTTTAAATAATAGTGTGTTAAATGCGTTTTTTAAATTACCAACCAAATTAGAAATCGTGTAATTTGAAATTGTTATACTAAGTTCGATGAAAATCGTAATCCACAATAATAAAAACAGACATGGATATAGAATCGTGTGATGTAGAGAAATACTTCCTACATTTGAAAGGAGTTAGCACAATTTTTTGATGCAGTGCCTATTAGTATAGTGCCTCTGTTCTTCCTATTTTATAATTTTCTACCTATTGAACTTCTTATAAAAGAACAAAGATTGTTATTTTTTTTTTACATTTATATTATAATTAAGACAATTACTGCAAACCGTATCTCTACCAACTCTTATCTTCATAAACAAGCAGTTTTTTTAGCAATGCAGATGATGGCAGCTTCGTTTGTAATTAATTGCTTTTTTATCTTACCACATATCTTTTAATTTTTTTTTTTTTAATTTGACGGTTATCTGTAAGTTTCTATTACTCATTTCATCAAGTATTTTTTCTCCTTTACAAATCGCATTATCATTATTTAGTAGTAAAGCGTAGCGCAATATTTCAAATGAAAACTCGGTTATAATTACCCCGACCAAATATTTCTCCTGTCCATTGCATATCTTTGAATATTTTATCATGTAACTACAGCTGAATAGTTACAACCAATAACGTTATTTCATGTAAATGGCTACTTTCTGAATATCATTTCCCAACTCAATATCACCATCGTCGTATATCTCAAACAGAGGGAGACTATTCATATTGAATGAGATGAGTTGAGTGGTATTATTTATCAAAGCGTTCTTTAATAATTCATCCATTAGCGTTGTCGTTTATTGCTGTTGCGGAACCCCTAACGGTTAACCCATTGTTGCATATTTATTGACATTATCTTTTTAGCCTGCACGGTTTTAAATCGTTTGAGTTTTAGAAAAGATCGGATGGTGTTATTGATTTTTGTGTTTATCGTATGAATTGGCTCGCTGACACTTTAAATGAATCATTCATTTTGCAATTGTCTTCGTAAATTTGTTTTATCTTCTTAAAACTACTCAAAATTTATAGAGACGATTTTTAAAAACACACATTGTTGTGATGTATTTATTATTATTGTTTTTATGTTATTAGCTCTATGTACATTTATTTAAACTTTAAATCACCTTTTCTTTGTCATTTTTAACAATTCTGGAATTAGGAGTATAAATAAATAGTTAGTCAATTTTAATTTATGTTGCGCAAAATATTTTTTTTTATTACCTTTAAAATTAGAAATCATTTAATGTGAAATTTATATACAAAGTGCCATGAAAATTGCAATCCACGATGTAATAAAAACAGACATGGATATGGAATGGCGTGATTTAAAGAAATACTTCCTTCATTTGTAAGAAGTTACCATAAGTTTTTGATGAAAATCTGCCATATTACAATAGTTCCCTCTGTTCTTTCTATTTTATAATTTTGTAGCTATTGAAATTTCTTATAGTGTGTACAAAACTTTTTTTTTTTTATTATTTCATTATTATTACGGTTAGGACGATTACTATAAACCGTATCTCTGGCAACTCTTATCTTCATAAACAAGCAAATTTTTTTTAACAATGCAACTGATGACAGTTTTATTTTTAATTAATTGAATTGCTTTTTTATCTTACCACATATCTTTTATTTATTTATTTTTATATATATATTTATTTATTTTTAATTTGATGGTTATCTGCAAGTTTGTATTTCTCATTCATCAAGTATTTTTCTTCTTTACAAATTGCATTATCATTATTTTGTGGAGAAGCTTAGCACAATATTTCAAATAAAAACAAAGTTATGTTTGAATGTACTTAATATTTTTTTCTGTTCTATGCATATCTTTGAATATTTTATCACGTAATTACATCTGAATTGTTACATCCAATAACGTTATTTCATGTAAATGGCTTCTTTCTGAATATCATCATCGTCGTATATCTCAACCCAGGGATAGACTATTCATATTGAATGAGATGAGTTGAGTAGTATTATTTATCAAAGCGTTCTTTAATAATCGAGCCATTAGCGTTGTCGTTTATTGCAGTTGCGGAACCCCAACTGTTAGGCCATTGTTGCATATTTATTGAAATTATCTTTTCAACCTGCACGCTTTTAAATCGTTCGGGTTTTAGAAAAGATCGAGTGGTGTTATTGATTTTTGTGTTCATTGTATGAATTGGCTCGCTGACATTTTAAATGAATCATTCATCTTGTAATGGTCTGTTTATTATTGTTTTCATGAGATTCACGCTGTGTAGATTTATTTATTTTAACTTTAAATCGCTTTTCCTTTGTTAATTTTTAACAGCTGTGGAATAATTTATATAAATAAATCGTTAGTTAATTTCAATTATCATATGCAAAATAGCTTTATTTATATAATTTGTAAAATTTAAGTAATCATGTAATGTAATTTTTTTTGTACAAAGTGCAAGAACAATCGCAATCTACGATATGGTGAAAACTGTATGAGTATGGAATTGCATCATTTGGAGAAATACTTCCTGCATTTATAAAAAGTTACCATAATTCATTATTAGTGAAGTTATGCCATATCACGAAATTTCCTCTTTTCCACTTTACTACCCGTAAACTATAGTGATTCGAAAGTTTTTCCTGTTTTATTATAGTTAGAAACAATGATATAAACATTCTTTATACCAACTGGTAATTTTTATTTCCATAAAGAAGCAATTTTCCCTTCAATGCTTTTAATGGCAGCCTCATCTTTAAATAATTACATTACTTTTTACCATCCCACATTCATTTATATTTATCTTGTGACTTGATTGTTATTTGCAAGTTTGTATTTATCATCTTACTTTCATATGTAAGCATTTTTTTTTTCCGTTTTGGAAACTGCATTATTCTTATTGTATGAAGAAGTATAGTGCAATATTTCAAATGAAGCTATAGCCATATTTACAATTTCACCATTTGGGCTTCCTAGTGCCTTGAATATTTTATGTAATTACAGCTAAATAATTACATCCAGTAACGTTATTTCATGCAAAAGCCACTTTCTGCATATCATTTCCCAACGCAATATCGCCATCGTATATCTTACATTCGGAGTAGACTATTTATATTGGACGAGATGAGCTGAGCAATATTGTTTATGAAAACATTTTTAATAATCGAACATTAGCGATGTTGTTTACTGTCGTTGTGAAACCCAAATAGAAGGTCATTGTCTTATATTTATTTTTTTTTTTATTTTATTTATTTATTTATTTTTATTTTTTTAATCTTTAGGCTGCACGATTTTTCGTTTGGGTAGAAAAGATAAGATGATGTTATTGACTTAATTGTTTGAAGCGGGCCGCTAACAGCTTAAATAAAATGTCCTTTTTATAGATACATTTCTTAGGGGTTTTATTTCGTGGTGATTGTTTTTGTACTTCTCTATTATCCCGTCGACCAATTTCGCCAAATTATACAAATCGCCAAACTAATAGCCAAATTTTACATATTGACATAATTTTTATTTTAAATAACGAAAAAACAAATAATTAGTGGAATATTAATAAAAATTAAAATAAACAAACGGCATTAAAATCACTTAATGAAATTTTAAACACGTGAATCTTATTTAATGTCATTGAATGTGACATTCACGATCATCCATTATTGGCATTTAATCTTATAGTTTGGAGATAATTTTTTGGTCGACGGGATAATCTAGAAGTACCATTGTTTTTATGTGATTCGTTTTATGAAGATTTGAATATTTTAAATTTTAATATTCCTTGTTTTAAATTTTAAACAGTTCTGGAATAAGTTGTATAAATATATTGTTAAACATGAATAAATTAGACAAATTTTGTATCAGGCTGAATTCTTTCAAACGTGGGAAGATTATCAAGTTTTATAAAATAATTTTCAATATAGTAAACTCTATCTAAAGGGAATTATTATTTATAACGGAAATTTATTTTGTCCCCGGAATCGATTCCTCCTTTGACACATTTCACCTTAGTTGTTACAGAAAAATTTGTGCACTCGATTCTTTCCCTTCCATAAAAAAGAATAGTGTGTAAAAAGGTATTAGTAGGGTTTTTCTAATAAACCCTCATAGCATGCATGGTCACAGTGACGTAACTGTGAGTCACTTCGGTCACATAACATCTATGACCAAAATGCCACCACGCAGTGACGTCACATTGTGACTGAGATGTGACTTTATTAAAAAATTTTAGAAAATTACAAATATTCTTCAAAACATGTTATTTACTTTTAAAAACATGTTTATGGCAATTTAAGTATCGTTGCTTTTGTCACAGTTTCGTCACAATGTTAATGTCAAGTTAGTCACAAATGACACATTTTTCACAAATTCGTCACATTGTGACCACTTTGTGAAACGTCACAAAAGAGCTCTAAAACGACCATAACGACTTCACATTTTAGTCGCTGTGACTTCACATCGACGTCACGTGACGTCACATCGACAATCGATGGTCACAAAATCATAATGTGACTTCACAACGACGTCGCAGTGACATCACCATGCCTTACGGGAATGCTGTACCCTCCTATTGATGCAAAATGAGATTTATAAATTTATTAAATTAATATAAATACATTCATAATACACGAAATATCTTTCTGTAAATATTAGTAAAATAAACATGAGTTTCATTTTTTTTTTTTAATCTTGCTTTCTCTATTAAATTTAATTCATTTAGTCCCTGATATAAAACGATGCTGATTAGTTTTTGGTGAAAATTGTCGTACGGTTGGCGTTGCTATGCTGGCTTTTTCTTGATTCCCGCAACAGCTCTGAATTAATGGACGGAACACTGTTAAAACTAATGGTGACACATTGCACCTTTTAAGGGTGAAAGGCTTGTCTCACTGGTGACACCCCTAAAGGAGCCAAAATGGCAGCTTTAATTGAGGTGAAAAGATGGCACCCTTAATCCAGAGTGCCCAATAATAAAAAATTTAAAAATATACAAACCAACTTTTGGCCCTCGTTGGATTCAAACTCACTACGTCTGATTACAAGCTCAGCGCTCTAACCACTAAGCCATCAAGCTCACCTTCAAAGCCTCCCTGAAATGTTCAAATGTCCTGAAATTCAAAGGTTGCTTTATATAATAAAGCTCGCCAAAAGTTAGCCGAGCGATGTTCTAAACGAAATTGGGATAGCGTATAGCGGTGATAGTCATCCTAGGAAAAAATTGATGTGTTGATCCACCAGTGATAGCGAGTTGAAGGGCAAGGATACACGTAACAGAGCATGCGCAAATGACTAAGGGGTGAAAATTGTCCAACGGTATGCATTACGCGGCACCCTAATTAGCGTGAAACACTCAATGACACCCCCAAACACATTTTCAAGCCTGCGGGTGTCAAATAGAAACACCTTTTCACCCCTGGGCGCCAAATGCAACCGGTTTGTCACCTTTAACAGTGAACAGTATGTAAAAAATATAGTAGCAAGGGTCTACTCAGACTTTTCTCATAGGTTCCTGTTTTTGTGAAATTGAGAAGTTTTTCTTATATTTGTGGAAATTTTAGACATAAATTTGTGAATTTTAAACTATCGATGCATTCAGGTTCTACCCTTCATTTATAAAAAAAATCTAAGTAATATGTTCTTTGGTGGATTCAACTGTTTATTTATAGGCCAGATTTTATTTTTAAATGATTAAATATGCAAAAAAGTCAATTCGAAGGTTAAAAATATTTGTGAGTAAGGTCTATTTAAGAGACAAATGATCTTGTGAAGGATCCTGCTTGAGGATAAAGAATTTCGTGAATTCCTGTTTTAAGATCAATTATTTTCTGAAGGGTTCTTTAATCAACTTAAAATTTTTCTAAACATACCCCTGAGTAGTAGTAGTTTTTTTTTTTTTTTTTTTTTTTTTTTTTTTTTTTTTAAACCTAATAAATGCTGTACTCTCCAATAGATGCAAAATGAGATTTATAAATTTATTAAATTAATACAAATACATTCATAATGCACGAAATATTTTTCTGTAAACATTATTAAAATGAAGACGTGAGTTTTAAAACTTACCTTATCTAAAAATTTTATAAGCAGTGTTTTCTCTATTAATCTAGTCTATTGGTAAACCTGCTTAATAAAAACACTGCCATCTGAAAAAAGAAAAAAAAATAGTTTTATTCGGCATTTCCAGTAATTGTAAAAGCTTGTTTTATAGCTAAAATCAATCGATGCAGGTTGAGTTTTTACGATTTTCCAAAAGTTTATTTTCTGGGCAAAACGAATTTTGAAACTCACGTCTTCAAATGTAAATTCCATATGTATGTACACATTAAAGAAACTCAAACATATTTTATAACTGTAACAGGGTGACTGCCTTCCCTAAATTATAGTATCTATAGGTGGCGCTATTGCCACCTTCGGCAAAATATCCGGAGATATTTTGCCTTCCTTTTCTAAAAAGACATGAAATGAATTGAAGTAATTGAGTTTGCAGTTCAGATGTAAGATTGGGATGTGTGTTCGCTTTACATCTTTCTTAGAGATGTTCTTTGTGCTAAGTAATTTTTATGAATATTCAATTGATTGAGTTGCGCTCGTCTTGCTATTTGTATATAATGTGTTATGTGTTGTGTCGTCTACAATAAAATGTGACTGTAACATCTCTGTTCAATATTTTAAGTACCGAATAACATCCCACACTGGCGCCCAACGTAAAATGGAGTTCTTTCGGAACATTTTTGTGCTTTCAAAGTATTTTTGTGTCAAGTTCGCTGCTGTCATCCTGACAAAAATTCCAAAAATTATATTTAAAGTAGGGTAATCCGTACCCACTTCTAAATTATTGTCACCACGGCAATAAAGGAAATTTTGTGTTCTCAAGTGCCGTGTTCGTCAAGAACAATTCATCCTGTGATTTCCAAAAAGTTCTATTATATAATGTGCAATATCAAGTATCAAGATATACTCCAGTTTTGTGCTAATTTCTTTAATATCAGTTATGTGTGGTAGTATCATCGCGACAAAATTCAAGAAAGTATAAAAAAAAAAGAGTAATCTGTACCCATTTTAAAGGTGTTGTCAAATATACAATGAATCAAGCTTCTGTTCTTATTTTTAATAGTGCTTTCTTCTTCTTCAATTGTGTGTTTTAAGTGCGTCATCCTGACAAAAAAGCAAGAAAATGCATTCGAAAAGGGTAATCCGTACCCTTCACATTGGAAATAATTGAAAAATATTGTCGACATGACAATAAATAATGTTCTTCAGTCTTCATAAGCAACAAAATATCTTCTAGTTTTTAAACATAACTGGTGTTTGTGATTGAAACTTCTTCATTTCGTCATATAAAAGTTTTCTACTTATAATCTGATTTTGTTCTTAGAAGTGTTCAATACCTATTTACTTCTGCGTGTTTTAACTGTTATGTGAATCATCGACAACCTTTATCTAAAAATAGATTTTTATTTTATTTGTTTTTACCGGTAAAAGTTGAAATTATTTTTTTTTTTAATTGTTTGTTTGTTTCTTTTTTTTTTTTTTTTTTTTTTTGCTGGCCAGCTGCGGAAAAAAGTTTTCATTTTCTTTTATTTATTAAGACAAATGCTGTTTCATATATTTATATAATTTTTGTTTGTTTTGTTTTATGTTGATTTTGAATAAGATTATTAAGAAACATTAGTTTTCTGAAATTGAAAGTGATTTCTTTTGATATTGTTTTTAAAAGCAAGGATTCTGAGTAAGTGAATTTTGTTTTGTTTTTTTAATCTGTGCACAGAGTTTAAAAATGATTTTGATAAATTTTATTATTTCGTATGTTGTTTTTTTTAGATGTAAGTAAGTTCTTTATTCATATTTCGAGTTGTTTTCATATTTATGTGTGGTTCATAATTATTTCGCAATGAATTACCTATAATATTTCTTATATTTAAAATGAATATTTATGTG
The DNA here is from genome assembly GCA_964019185.1 of Maratus speculifer. Classification (NCBI taxonomy): domain Eukaryota; kingdom Metazoa; phylum Arthropoda; class Arachnida; order Araneae; family Salticidae; genus Maratus; species Maratus speculifer. The sequence goes on from OZ025303.1 coordinate 71,884,372, forward strand.
ATTGGTAAGCTAATTTGGTAAAAAGGTTGAATTTTAACGAAAAATAATATTTCTTATAATTATTTTCATGAGCTCATGATTAAATTAGTGGTATATTTTAGTATGTTTTAAAGTATTTCCTGCATTTTTTTTTAAACATTTATTTATGAAATTTATCCATATTTACATGTTTTATTTACCTGTAAGGGGAAGGTAGTCATTTTGTTCTTATTATTTAATGGGTCACGTATCTAATAGTTTTCTAATTTAAGCATAAATCAACAATATCAACAACAATTTGGGAAAAATGGCGTTTCTTTCTAAAGGAAAAAAAAATCGATTTGTTTAATTTGGGCACAGAATTAGAGTTAGATGTAGATAAAGATGATAAACTATCAGTTTTACGTGAGAAAATTATGAAGTGTCAACTGCTAGACGACGAACAATTTGTTAAAGAGGCATTTATGGCTATCGTGGAAGATCGCAAAAAACAAGAAAGTGCAGAACAACAAATGATTCAGGATAAATGTATTGCAGAGGAAAGAGCATATGAGCTAGAAAAGCTTAAGCTACATGCTCAAAACCCTACCGCGATAACAGTACCACAAAATCAAATAGACCAGATGCGTATAGATATTAAAAATATCTTGCCAACATTTATTCCTGAAAAGGATGATATGTCTTTGTTTTTGACAATGTTTGAACGTCAAATGAAAATGCTTAATGTCTCCAAAGAATTTTGGGTTTCTCAATTAATTGCCGTACTTCCGAACGACATTGGTAAATTAATCGCCAGAGAACCAGAAGAAATGTTCAAAAATTATTCTTATATTCGTGACATATTGCTTAAAAGATTTAAGTTGACAGCAGAAAAATTTAGAGTATTATTTAACCGGTATCAAAAAAGAGAAAATTCTACTTGGAAGGATTTTTATTTTGAACTTAGAAATTATTTTGAGGGTTGGTTATCCGAATTAGAAATCAATTCATTCGAAAAACTAACTGAACTAATAATCGATGATCAGATTAAGAAAAAGTGTCCACATGAATATAAAAATCATTATTTAAATGGTTGGGACAAGTTAAATGATCCTGTCGTGTTGGCTGAAAAGCTAGACATTTACGAAAACATTAAACCTTCTTCTCAAAAGTCAGCAAGTTATCCAAAAACGCGTGAAGCGCAGAAACATGTTTTGCCGAAAAATTCAAATGGTCAAGAGTTCTGGAAAAATCAAACACCCAAACATGAAACTAACGAACATTTTTCAAATTATAAAAATAATCATTCTACTTCAAAATATACAAATTCAAGATACGAAAACAATGATAAGCGTCCGATTATAAATTGTTGTGGCTGTGGTAAACAAGGTTTTGTCAAAGCCAAATGTCCTAATTGTTCTCCATCTACTTCTACGCAGACGCAATCAGCAAATTTTCGTTCCCTTCATCTCAAATCTTGTTCTGTCAATACTCAAGCAACACCTTTGTTATACATAAAGGTAAATGGTGTTACAGGGGTTGCTTGCGCAGATACAGGAGCTACTCATTGCATTGCTGGAGAAATGTTATACAAGATTCTGTGTGACCAAGGAACTGTGTTCGAAGACACCGGTGTAAACATAACACTTGCTGATGGACTACGAAAAGAAACCAACGTTCTTCAAGCAACAATCACAGTTGAAATAGAAGGTCGTACAACTAGTACAACGATTTTTGCCTTACCCGAAGCCCAGGGAAATAGAACATTGTTAGGCATAGATTTTTTAAATAAAATGGGGATCGTGCTAGACATGAGAAGCCAAAGTTGGTATTTCCAGAACAATCCTAAACGTAAAATTCCCTTTTCTGATGATCCTTTCATTACGACGCCTGAAATCTCAGCACCAACTGCCACAGTTAACTCGGTTATGTTAAGAGAAACAGAAGGTCAGCATCTATCTGAGATACAAAGGAAAAGGCTTAATGACTCACCTGAAAAATTTTCCAATACCTTTCGACCAGGGGGAGAAGCAACACCCGTCGTCGAACATCATATAATTACTAAAGAACATCGTCCTATATCACTACCTCCTTACAAGTTATCACAAGCAAAGAAAGAATTGTTGAAAACCCAAATTGAGGATCTTCTAGCCAAAAGCAAAGCGAACGTCATAGCTGACATGCTTTCTCGTCCTGCTTGTGATCACACCAATAAAGAAAGTTGCGATATTTGCGCTATAATAGTTGATATTCCTTCTAAATCATCAAGTGATTTACGTGCTGAACAAATGAAAGATGAAGAATTAAAGAAAATTATTAAAAGTTTCGAAGATGAAGAAAAAACTCTTGACTATACTAACTGGACTGATCGCGGTTATATTATGAATCAAGGAGTTTTATACAGGTATTCTCCAAGTTCGGAATCAGAAGAAGCTCAACTAGTTGTCCCATCACATGAAAGGGAGAAAATTTTAAAGGAACACCACGATTCACCTACGGCTGGTCACTACGGTGCTGAAGGTACGTTAAATAGAATATCCAAAAGGTATTATTGGACTGGAATGCGTTCATACATTGCAAATTATGTCAAAAATTGTGCTGAATGCAATAGGTATAAGCCTTCTAATCAAAAACCATCCGGTTTGTTACAAACACCAGTGTATTCACAAAGATTTGAAGTTCTACCAATTGATCTTTTTGGCCCTTTACCAAAAAGTAAAAACGGTAAAAGGTGGATATTTATAGTAGAAGACTGTGCTACAAGATGGGTGGAATTGTTTGCCCTTACACATGCTACTGCAGCGCAGTGTGCAACTACGTTGCTTGAAGAAGTTATCCTTAGATATGGTCTACCGAGACGTATAATATGTGATAACGGACCCCAATTTGTTAGTAGTGTGATGCAACAACTTTGTTTTCTTTTAGGTATCAAACAAAATCCAACTCCCATATACCATCCCCAGGCTAATCCTGTGGAGAGGAAAAATAGAGATCTCAAGCCGAGATTAGCTATATTAGTAGAAAATGATCACTGCTCTTGGGAAGAAAAGCTTCCAACAATCCGTTTTGCACTAAATACTGCTAAGTGTGACACTACTGGAGAAACAGCAGCATTCTTGCAGTTTGGAAGAGAATTGAGAACAACGGATGATGTTCAGCATGACATTCGTGCTGTAATTCAAAATGATACTTTTGTGCCTGAGATTACTCCATATCTCAAGAAATTCGCAAAATTCACCAAAAAAATCAAAGACAAAGTTGAATCTAAGCAAGATCAGAGGAAAAAATTTGCTGACCGTAGTCGGAAACCGGGACATAGTTTTGTTCCAGGAGACAAAGTTTGGGTTGACTTACATCCAGTAAGTAAAGCCTCTAACAACAAAACGTCAAAGTTCATGCCTAAACGTGATGGACCTTACATCATTTTAACTCAAAAATCACCCACCACTTTTGTCATAGCAAGTATGGACAGTCCAAATGATCCACTTGCTACATGTCACACTTCTGCCTTAAAACTATGTAATGACTCTGACATAGTGCCTGTCGCACCCATTAAGAAACGCGGTAGGCCACCAAAGAAAGTTACTGGTTCCACACCGGGACGTTCGCGGAACCAGAGGGGGAGGCTGTAACAGGGTGACTGCCTTCCCTAAATTATAGTATCTATAGGTGGCGCTATTGCCACCTTCGGCAAAATATCCGGAGATATTTTGCCTTCCTTTTCTAAAAAGACATGAAATGAATTGAAGTAATTGAGTTTGCAGTTAAGATGTAAGATTGGGATGTGTGTTCGCTTTACATCTCTCTTAGAGATGTTCTTTGTGCTAAGTAATTTTTATGAATATTCAATTGATTGAGTTGCGCTCGTCTTGCGATTTGTATATAATGTGTTATGTGTTGTGTCGTCTACAATAAAATGTGACTGTAACATCTCTGTTCAATATTTTAAGTACCGAATAACATCCCACATAACTACTTTTTTTTTCCTTTTAGGTAAGTACTCCTTACTCCATCTCATCCTTTCTTTATGCGGTAAGTGTCTCTTTATTCATAATTTCCACATACTGCGTGCGTGAATAAAATTTATTTATTCATAGCTTCCATGCTGTTTCGGAAAAATTCGTGCCCTTTTCTTTCAGATAAAATGTTCACGATCCCCGTCAATTTATCTCTCGCGCTTTTTTTTCCAGAGACATCGTTGCTTTCTGATGAATACGAAACATCGCATTGTGCTTTGTAGAGAAACTAGAGAGAAAAATTTTAATGCACCATCTTTTTTTCCATATTTATCTTAAGGCTCAAATCTAAACTGGCTACTTTTTAATGCACTTCTGAATTCTTTTCTTTCTTTTTCTACTTTCTATTATCTTTACAGTGTGAATTTTCGTATTCAAGTTTTAGACGGATTTACACGTTTTAGGGTTCAGAGAGATCGAAAAACATGTTTTTACAAAACATCTGTCTGTATGTATGTGACAGAAATTTTGAGGGCGCTCTATCTCAAATTCCACGGAATTAATGCACGGAATTCAGTAAAACGTTAGATTCAGTTAGTCCCTGATATAAACAAGTACTCATTACTTTTTGGTGAAAATCGCCCAACGGTTGGCGTTGCTATGCTGCCTTTTTCACGATTTCCGCTATAGCTATATCAAGAACTAATGGACGGATTTTCAAAAAACTCTAAATTCCGTTAGTCCATGATATAATATGAGGCTAATTGCTTTTAGGAGTAAATCGCTCAACAGGTCGCGCTGTTATGCAGCATTCTTCATGATTATCTGAAAATCTCTATTTCAAGAACTTATGCACAAATTTTCATCAAACTTCAGACTCAGTTTCGGATATAAATTAGTGCTGTATAACTTTCAGAGTAAATATTTCAACAAGTAGCACTTCTATCCAATTTTATATATACATACATACACATATATATATATATATATATATATATATATATATATATATATATATATATATATATATATATATAATACCATTAAAAGTAGACAAGATTCACCAATGGATTTTATCAACAAAACAATAAACCAAAACGAAGAATTAAATTGAATTATAGTAAACAATATTAACCATTTGAAATTAACTATTGAAATTAATAACTTATAGCATATTGAACATGGAAGGAAAAAAGAATAATATGAATACAAATGAAATTTGTAGAACCAAAGCAGAATCTTCAGGTCCCAAATACTTTGGAACTACAAATGGAGTGTGTGGTTTCATCTTCGTATTTGCCATGAAAAAGCAAAACAATACGAATTTGGGACTACCATCACACAAAAAACCAAATTATTAAAGAAGGAACAAAGATATTTTACAAAAAGGAGTTGAAAGTAAGTAAAAATAATAGTTATCCATAAGAAACAAAAAAGATAAAGCTGAATGGAAATATAATTGAACCGGAAAAATAATTAATAATCGATATTAACATAAAATTAAATTAATAAAATGATTAAAATTAGAATTAAGAGATAACATTCATATTAACATATAACTTAAAATACATTATTGTTACTTTAATCAGTAACATTTATTGTGACTTTACATGGTGAAAACTCATTATCTTAATATAGGATAATAAAAATTAAAAAATAAAATGAAAGAAAAATAAAAAAAATATAATAATAGTAATAATATTATTAATAATAATACCAAAAATTATATCAATAACATTAAAAATAATTTGATAATTAAAATATAGCTATTTAACTATAGATAATAACTAGACAAATATCCATATATTGGTGTAAATTAAACAGTTTAAAATTTATGTTAAAATAAATAACCCACGCTCATTTTTTTTTTTTTAATAATAAATAATTAACCTTTGCGTTTTTATCCAGACAACACCACCCTCCTCCGTACTCTAACATCTACCCAACCAACCAACCTATACATATATATACGATTTCAACAACGATTGTATCTAAAAAAAAAAGAAACCTAAAGCACGATTTGTCATCAAACTTCAGTTAAAACTTGACGTAAGTTGTAGGTAATTAGATTTTGGTGTAACCTGACTGATAGCGCAAGTGTACTTCATTTTTTAGGAAGTATTAAAATAGCATTAAAAAATTAAAAAATGTAATTTCATCGAAAGTATTCTCTTTTCATGTTATTACCAGAAGGTTTTAAAAAGATTTTAATGCATCAAATTTAAACAAAGACTTTTAAAAAATCACTGTTAAAATGAACCAACCATTAACCACTCGTTTTCTTTTAAAATATTACCTTACCTTACAAACGAATAAATAAAAATTTATTTCTCCCATGCCTTATTAATCCAAACACATAATTCCATTTTCTAAATAAGTATCTTGCTGGTAAATTCCATTCATCTTCATAATGCATGTCTCGTAAGAAAATCCATCGATTTGCGGGAAATAGATTACCTGTCTTGCAGTTACAAAAAGAGAACTTTTATTTCAGATGTATAATTTCCATCATTTTCTATCTTGATCGTTCAAACTTTCTTTTAATAATCATTATCTGTTGAGTAAACTCATTTTTGAATTAGTTGAAAAATAAATTTTCATAGAAAGAATGAACTAGAAAATATCGTCTGCGACATTTTAATATTTACAATTTATGCGTCATTGAATAAACAATTTCGTCATAAATTTTCATTTGAATCATTAAACGAAGAATTAAAGAACGTTTTAAATTGCGTTATATTAAGTTTTAAAATAAAGCTGAATGTTATTATTTTTGTCATAGAATTTGAACGAATTTTTTAAAATTTAACAATAAATAAATAAATAAAAATAGAAAGTACTTTTAAAATGAATGCTCCACTATTTGCTTTTTTTTATTTTCTTTTTTTTTATGCTATTTAATATTAATAATAATAATAATAAAGAGCATACATTTTCATTTCATGTTATTCTTGAATAGTTAAAGAACTTTTTAATTCATCGAATTAAAAAAAAATAAAGCACAATACAAAGAAAACATTCGAAATAAATAAAAAGCCATTAATCATTAAAGCCATTTGAATCACCAAACGAAGAATTAAAAAGAGTTTTAAATTACGTTATATTAAGTTTTAAAATAAATATGAATACTACCATCCTTGTTATAGCATTCAAACGAGTTACAAAAAAGGAAAAAGTTATAATGTACTTTTAAAAATGTCTGCTCCAATGTTAACTCTTGTTTGCTATGCATTAAATCTTTTTTTTTTTTTTATGTCTTACATTTAAAAAAATTTATATAAATAAAAATGTCATACTTTATTCTTGGAAAATTGATGAACATTTTAACAGAATTCAAAAATAAGAAGGAAATACTAGAAAATACATTGGAAATAAATAAGAAGCCATTAATAAAGCCTTTGTAATAAATCTTTGCTTTAAAGAAATAAACTCAAATTATTTGTTCACATGCTTTATTAATCAAAATCCATAATTTCATTTTTTATCCAAAAATCTTACTGAGGAATTTCTTTTATCTTCATAATTCACACCCCGTAAGAAAATCCATGAATTTCCAGGAAATCGATCACCTATTTTGCAATTATAAAAGGGAAAACTTTTATTTCTATTTCTATTTTTTCTTTCATGATTGTCCAAACTTTCTTTTATAATCATTATCTGTTGAGTAAGCTCATTACTGTATGATTTATAAGATAAATTTTCATAACAAGAAAATGTCATCTGCGACATTTTAATATTTACAATTTGTGCGTCATTGAATAAAAAATTGCATCATAAATTTGCATTTGAATCATTAAACGAAAAATTAAAGGACGTTTTAAACTGCGTTATATTAAGTTTTAAAATAAATCTGAATAGTATTATTCTTGTTATGGCATTCGAGCAAGTTTATAAAAAAATGTTAGAAAGTATTTTCAAAATATATCTCCAATAGTATCTTTGCTACGCATTAAGTCTTTATTGAACTTAACCAATTGTTAGAATGTTAAAATTCTGAGTCGTACATCAAAGATAGTTTGGCCTTGCCTCAAACAAACTTTTAGTCTCGAACGTGTCATAGATTTTGTTAGCCATTGCACTCAGAAAGACCAAACATTTCAATTGTTAGTACAGATAATATTTTTAAAAAATCGTAAAATATTATTTTATTTCATTTTATTTTATTCTTGAAAAATCAAAAAACATTTTAGTTAATAAGTTATGTGTTTTTAAAATTGCTTATTTAAATATTTCATTTCATTGTGTAACCCGTCTTTGCTTTCCATTACTTCGCCAATACTTCAAGCTATATTATTTCATAGGAAATTCACCTTTTCCAATATGAAATTTCGAAATAAGTACTTTCAAAATAAATGAGAAGCCGTGAACCTTCTTGGTTTGCAATAAATCTTGCCTCAAATGGACAAACAGAAATTCTTCTTTTCATGCCATATTAATCTTAATATATAATTTCATTTATTTCCAACTAGCTGACCCGCCCGGCGTTGCCCGGGTGCGTGATAATAATATCAAACGAACCAGAAATTTGTGATTTCATCTCTAATTCGAAATACGTGGCCACTGACTGTGAGAAAAATCGATTTAAAAAAATAAACAACTGAATTTAGAGTAACAAATATTTAAAACGACTTCAATGGGAAACGGAGGAATAAATATGTGTTCAACAATTGCGCAATTTTCGCGTTAAAATGCTGATTTTATCCGTAAATATCACTGTTCAGTCACGTAACTTTTTTTTTCACCTCGAAATCCTAAGTGTAACATTTTGATTTTCTAGCAAATTATATCTCTCCTAGATCCGACTACACCTTAATTAAAATCGATAATAAATGATTAGGTAAAAGGTTAATATATAGTAATGTAGTTTCAGAACCATAGAACAAAATTAAGTATATTTCAATTAAAACGTGTGTAATATTCAACTTGTGCATAAAATCCTAACCCTAACCTAATTGTAATGTAATCGCAACCTATCTGTAACCTAACTGCAACTTAACCTGACCCAAACTTAAACATATCATAAATGTAACCTAGTCGTCCCCTTATCATAACTTATCAATTTTCTGAGCGTAACCTAACTACAATTTACCTTAAACTAACTGTAACTTAATCATAACCTAACCGGAATTTAAATACAGTAGACTCCCTCAAATCCGCAAACCAGAAATCCGCAACTCTCTAAAATCCGCACATATTTTATGGATGTAAACAATGAAACTTTCAGTTCAGATATTGGGACAAAATTTTATTTTTTTAGTTTTGTATCAATTCCATGTATTTTTTTAATTTGTAATTTCCTTAATAATACTCTATTCATGTTTTTTTATGAAGAAATAATAAATTTTTTTGGAAAAAAAATCAAGATATTACTGGTAATCAGAATCTTCTTACCAAATATATTTATGCATTAATCAAGATTTTTTGGTTATTAAGCCATGCTAACCTTGAAAAAAAAAATCTTTATTTTATGATTTTGATGTGAATTAATAATGCACTTTTATGAGGCAAGTTTTGTTTAATAACTTTGGAAAATATATAATCTTTATAATGAATATTTAATCATATATTGATTATTAACTTGACCTTTGCTATTAGTACTTTAATCATTTAAAAAATTATCTATATTTTTATTATTTTAGTTTATTACTTATTTCAATATTTTATTATATTGTAAACATTCATTAGAGTTCCGATTGCACTATTAATTGCACTCAAATTACTGTTTAAAAAATGTAAACAAAGCAACGACCAGAAATCCGCAAAATTCTAAAATCCGCACAACCTCTGGTCCCAAGCTGTGCGGATTTGAGGGAGTCTACTGTATAACGTAAGACTAACCGAAATATAATTGCAACCTATCTATAACCCAAATGTAACCTAACTGTTACCTAACCGTAGCCAAATTCTAAATTAATTAAAATTAACACTAACTATTAACTAACAATTCTAACCGCGTACGTGTTACAAAGTACTTTAGTTTCACTTTTCACCACTACGGGGCGCAGTATATTTTGTACGAAAATCTGATATGGATCACCGCCACCTGCGGTCGGATATAATAAGCTTGCAATGCACGATTTGCAGAGTGCTTTAGTTTCACTTGCCATCACCAGAATAGGCATTTTTTCGTAAACAAACCTAAATCCGATCGATAATCCGATTTTCATTCTTTCCGTAGATATATTACCCAACGGGATGGGGATATAAAAAGCAATTTATGAAATTTGTTGAAATTTCTATTCAGAAACAATGATAACCACCACGCAATTAAGAGTCCAATTTTAAAAATTAGAATATCCTACACTGCTGCTGCATGCTCTGTAAAATATATTAGTTCTACTTTTCACCTCCAGGAGCTCACTAATTCCTTCATAAACCTATATCCGAAGGAAACTCCAGTATTAAGCGCATTCGTACATATATTAGTCGAGAGGGCGGTAAAATCCAATAAGAATTTAAGAAATTTAATGAAATTATTGTTCGGAAATAACCACTACTTATAAATTAAGGATGAAATATGGTCTGTGCAAATATCCTACACAGATTCCCACTACCTGCAGCACTGTATGGTAGCGGCAGGTGTGCGTTAAACTCGGAAAAATTTTTAGTATCTAAAAGCGAAAAAAAAAGAACAATGAAAAAATGTGTTTAAAAATAAAAAGTCATGCATCAAGTACAGATTATTAAACACTATCCAACACATTCAGAATAATGTAAAAAACTGCATCGTTTAAAAATTTAAGATATTGCGTCTCATTTCACCATGTGAAAATATATTAAGCATTTCAAAACCAAATTTCAGCTGTTTCCATCTGCATTCGGAAAATGATCCGAAAATTTTAGAAGCCCTGTATATGATATATCGATAGGTACATGTTAACAACATGCATTCCAAAATTTAATTCATTTAAGAGATACACATATTTCAATTGAAAATTCCCCTTCAGCAATATCCTCTAATGAGGAGAATGGTAGGCAAATACTTTTGTGCTGCCCTGTATATGATATATAGAATTTATATGTAAAGTGTAATGTGGAAAAAAAAGTATTTACATTTAAAAGCGTATAACGAATTTTAAAACGTACTCTCCAGCAATTATTAAGCAAAGACAGTATTGTAACCATTTCTTTTGTGTGTCCCTGTAAATATATTTTTAAATGCTGTAAATGCTCTGTTTTAACGTAACCGTAGTTAAATTAATTGATTTATATTAGTTTGAATACATTAAAAATAGCGGAATGTCATTAAAGTACGCTCTAAACGATTTTTACCCATATATCTTAATGTAATCGAACTCTTTTGAATGTCCCTGTAAATGAATCATTAGTCATACATACTTTATAAGCAATACCAAACATGCTTTGGTGACCCTAAATAATCCTTATCAATTGCATGAAAATCCGACTATAAATATAGTAGGATTTTCATGCAATTGATATAAATCATATTTAGGTCACCAAACACGGGAGTTAGAGCGTGGACAGACGGACCGACAAACCAAATGCATAAGCACTTTTCAATTTTCTTGGAAAGTGCTAAAAAGACAGATGTTTCTTAAACTACGATAGTTTACTATAATCACTATGTAAAAATACTCGATAACCGCTTCCAAGTCGCCAAAGCTTCTTTATTTTTAGAAACATCCGAAAACAATTTATTTTCCATTTACAGTTTATTTAATATATAAAGTAGGGATGGGACGAATATTCGGCCACTATTCGGTATTCGGCCTATTCGGCCCTTTTGCCGAATATTCGGTTGGCCGAATATTGAAGGCTTGTTGACCGAATACTTCGGCCGAATACCTGTAGCCGAATATTTAGAGATACCTGGCCGAATATTGGTAAAATCTCGCCGAATAGTGAAAGATATCTTGCCAAACAAATTTAGGATTTAAAGAGTTTCATTTCTTACATTTTTTTTTTTTCTATAATCCAAATTGGCTACTTCATTCATGAAATCATTCTCATTCTTACTTACAAAATATACAGTTATTCGATTGCTAAAAAATTCACAGCCTTTCTGTATTTCCTATAAAAGCAAGTGATATTTTAGAAAATGCTGTCCAAGTTGGAGATTTAATTGTATGGGAAATGTCTTCATTATAGAATGATATATTACAATTCAAGATATAAAAACACTTATAAAAAACACTGTTTTATTCTAAAACACTTAAATATTTATTAATGTCTGCAAATTTCATGCACATATAAAAAAAGCTTTTATGAAATTTGTAACTTACTTCCGTAAAGTAAGAAATGAAAAAATTCATTCACTAGGTGTATTAACAATGATTCATTTTCAAAATTTAGATATCAAATATCACTATTCCAAATACTATAATGGTAATGGTACATCTGAAAACAGAACTGGTGGCAAACTAGAACACATTACATGACACAACTAGCTTTATGATAATCGTTTTATAAGTATTTAAACATAAATTCTAAATACTGAACAAAATATTTTTTTTATTCTATAGTTTTTAATTTTAAATAATTATTTGGATAATTACTGACTTAATTATGTAACATTATTATGTTTATATTTTTAATTTACATGTTCTTTCATTCATGTTGTTATCAATTTCTGTTTATCCTTTTAATGCTTGTTGAATAAGTGGAATATTGAAGTTGAATGTGTATGCGCCAATTCAAATGTCAAAGATTTTGTTACCATATGCATTCTACTTTAAGCATAACCTTTTGCTTTAACGTGATTTGTAATTTAAAGCTTGGCAACTGATTTTAGAGCAGGCTCATTCTTACGAATTCGCTTATCATTAGGGACACAAACTCTAAATGATCAAATTTACTTCATTAAAGGTTATTTCAGAAAATATCTCCTTGTGAGTTCTGAGAGAGAGAGAGATTAAGAATATTATTAATTTTGGATGCAAGAAAGGGTAAAAGTATCATTTGATAGTAAAAGTGAAGTACATTCTTCATATTTTAATGAAAACATCTTATCATCCTGACTTACTGAAAATCAATTTGATGTACATTAAGATAAAAGAATATAATGCAATTTCATAATTTTTTTTGTGTTAAAATAAATGTTTCAAATTTAAAAATACATTTAAAAGCACATTTAAGAGTACTAATTATTAATGAGCTCCTATTTTTTATATTATATATAATCAAAATTTATTTTTTTCATTGGAAAAAAAAGTTGATATTCGGCCGCCGAATATTCGGTATTCGGCCTAAAATTTGGCCGAATATTCGGTATTCGGCTATTCGGCCAAATCACTATTCGTCCCATCCCTAATATAAAGCATTTCAAAACCGAATTTCAGCTGTTCCCTTTTACATTCGGAAAATTATCCGATTTTTTTAGGAACCTTGTATATGATATAGAGATTTGTAATGCAATATGCATTTCAAAATGTAATTCATTTAAGTGGTACATATATTTCTGAAAATTAGCCTTCAGCAATTTCCTCTAATAAAGAAAATGGTATGCGACTATTTTTGTGCAGCCCTGTATATCAAATATAGATTTTATATACAAAGAGTATTATGCAAAAAACTAATTAAATTTAAAAGTACATACCAAATTTTAAAACGTACTCTCCAGCAATTATTACGCAAATACAGTACTGTAGCTGATTTCTTTTGTATTTCTCTGTAAATCAATAAAAATGGCTATGATTTGTGTGTTTAATTTAATCGTAGCGAAAGCAGGTGATTTATAGCCATTTCAACACATTGAAATAGCGAGATCTCATTAAAATACTCGTCAAACAATTTTTCCGTATATACGGTAATGTAATCGATTTCTTTTGAGTGTCTCTGTAAATGAACCAATATTCGTACATATTTCATATGAAATACCAAACATGCTTTAGTGATCCTAAATAAGCTTTATCAATTGAGTATATTTACGGGATTTACAGTATGGACAGACGGACAGACAAACCGAATGCATAAGTACTTTTCAACTTTGTGATAAAAAACACTTCTGAGATTTAAATATATATATATATATATATATATATATATATATATATATATATATATATCATTAATATTATCGAAAATGAGAATTTAAATTATATTTAAAATGTTTTCAATATCTTATTTAATTTCAATATGAAATTGAATTATTTCTAATTTTCCAATTTCTTTATTTTAAAAGCGAACATTTATTTTAATAAATAATAATAGAGCAAAGACAATTTTAAAAATTTGCTATTTCTTCTTAAAATATGCTTTAGTTGTAAATCATTTCTTTCAATTCGTCTTATAATACAAAATCCCATGGAGGATTGAGATAGGTGGAGGTGAAGTAAGGATAAAGAAAAGTTTGCAATATGAATCCATTTATCGCTCAAATTTTAATGTTCCAAACAAAAGGACGTGGAAGGAATTTTGTATTATAATACGAATTGAAAGAAATGAATTATAACTGAAGCATATTTTAAGAAGAAATAGCAAAATTTTTGAATGATCTTTGCTCTATTATTATTTATTAAAATAAATGTTCGCTTTTAAAATAAAAGAAATTGGAAAATTAGCAATAATTAAATGTCAAATTGAAATTAAATAAGTATTGAAAACATTTGATGCGAACTAAAAATTGTATAACTAAAAGTTTCCTATTTTAATATAATTTTAAATACTTTATAACGTAGATGAAAAATGTTTATGAATAATTGCATGTAAATAAATATTTAAAATATAATGATGAAAACATTCTTTTAAAATCATGTATGAAAACTTAAGTAATAACTATTAATCTAATGTATAGATTTCTGACTGCAGACGATTTTAAGATATTAACAGAAGAATGTTATATTTTCAAGCAAAACTTTAAAAAAATATTCTATATTGATATTTAAAACACATATGATAAAATAATTAATAAATTCTTACCGGTGAAGCGATAGGTTAGCTCTTTTTAAAAAATAATGGCAAAAATACACGGGTTTAAACCTGTTTAAATTGATAGGCGTGTCAAAGCACGTGGTTTTATTTGGACTTAACGTCTTAATGTAGGGTTACATTTTTAGCATCATCTCCAGAGATAATACTTCCCCTCCACCTATCTCATTCCTCCATGACAAAATCCCTTCCATGTACTTTTGTTTGGAATATTAAAATTTGAGCAATAAATGGTTTCACATTCAAACCTTTTTTCAGACTTACTTCACCTCCACCTACCTTATTCCTCTATGGTCATCGTCTTGAAACATCAAATACTCCGATGTCATTGTTACACCGGCTTATCTGATTACTTCTGCGAAAATTTTTACACAACCAACCAACCGTAAAAGAATGAAAGAGAAAAAAAAATGGAAAAAAGATGATTTTTTATGAGAGTGACCCCTTGATTTTAATTAATTACTCAGTTAATAATTGGAATTTCGAAATTCTGAGCGTCAGGTGCATCAGGAGAGATATTGGGCTACTCTCAGAAAAATTTTGAGCTTCGTACATACCGTAGTTTTTGCTAACTATCGCAGACACACACACACACACAGAGCGATTTGTTATTTTATTAATATAGATGATTTTAATAGAAGATTCTTTTTTACTATCATGATTTATCTCCCATAAGAATAACATTGATCTGTGTTACAGATGAATCGCAAGCTTATTTATTAAAAAACACTCATTTTTTTCTGTTCCATGATTTTCTAAATCTTATTTTTAATAATCATTAGCATTCTGGATTAAATATAGACATTGTTTTAACACTGGTACAAATAGTTTTTAAGAAATAAATATTCCATTATTATTAGTATTATTTCTCCTATTACAATTGTTAAGTCGCGAACCGTTAGAGATAAATGGTTCGAACTTGATACATGTCTTTCTTAATTATTTTATTTTAAGTTTGATTCAGCGAATTTGAAAAAAATATATATATTTACTTTTGGAAATATGATTTTTTTAAAGTTACATCTTTTTTTTTATTATTATTATTTTTTTTTATATAAATTAATATTTTTTAAAATGCTAAATCAAGATTAAGTCTTATATATTTCCGTTTATTTAAAGGGGAAAAAAATAAATTCTCCTAATAATATTTCGAGTTATAGGGATTTTAAATTACCCCACTTTCATAAATTTTAAATTGTTGTTTAATTAAAAAATCGTCTGCTTTTTATCCCAGTGCTTTTCCCTCGGCTTAGGGATAATATGTGTTTTTCCCTCTGCGCAGGGATATTATTGTTCTATTATGTTTACCTTATAGTTGAGTCTGTGAATCTCGACGATGTGTGCATTTGTGTTCCCTCAGCGGATTTTATTTGTGAAATGTGTTATTAAATTCTGTGGAAAGTGATTATACAGTCTACTGCTTTCTTCAAATATATCGACACAACATTTTGGTCGGCATCGCAGCCGGAGTATTGCGAAATTTAAGTAAAAAGTTAATAGAATAATTCGTGAGTGAAATTCATTCTAAAGTAAAATGAGCTAATTGGAATTGTGCCAAATAGAATAACGCAAGAAAAAAAAATGGATAAGAAAATATTGACTGATAAAAAAGTTTTAAAATCATCAATTACAAGAGTAAAAAATAAATTCTTCAAAACTGATTTGAGTGTGTGTGACTTAGAACAAATTCGGTTATTTAAAAAAGAAATCGAAAAATTAGACGAAGAGTTAAAGAATTTATTTAAATCGATTTTTTATGCATGTGAAGAAAAAGACATTGATTTATTTATAGAAGAGAAGGATGAACAACAAGACATCTTAGATGAATTAACTCTAAAAATTGAACGTGAAATTAATGCTAGAAAAATAAATACGGACAATCCAAAAAAGGAGGTGAGTGAAATGAAATTGCCTAAACTTTCTTTACCATCTTTCAGTGGAAATATTCATGAATGGTTAAGCTTCAAAGATTTGTTTACAGCAAGTATACACGAAAATGCTAATTTATCGCCTGCTCAGAAACTGCAATATTTAAAATTATCGTGTCATGGAGATGCGTTAAAAATTATAAAATCAATACCTATTGAAGATTCGAAATACAATGTAGCATGGCAATTATTAACGGAACGGTTTTCAAATAAAAGAGAATTAATATATTCTCATATAAGAAGATTATTAAATTTTCCATTCGTGCAAGGCGATTCACCGGCAGCAATACTTAATCTAGTGGATATGACGAATGAATGTGTTCGATCTTTCGAAATCTTGGATCAGAAGGTAAGTGGCTTTTCAGAAACTTTGTTGATTTATTTACTTTTGCAAAAACTTGACTCTAATGTTAAACTGTGGTGGGGACGACAGTTAAAAATTGACGAACTTCCAACGTTAGATCAATTAATAAATTTTCTGAAAGATTATGCTCGTTCATTACAATCTGCTAAAGGAAATAGTGTTTATAAGAAAAACAGTTATCCTAAATTAACTGCGATGAATGTTTCTGTTAACAATAGTGAGTGTAAATATTATTCTTCACCTAGTCATAAAATACCTAAATGTAGTGAGTTTCTAAAATTATCTGTTCGTGAAAGAGTGCAATTTGTAAAAAATAAAAATCTTTGTTTTGCATGTTTATCTGCTGATCATAAATTAACTAATTGTCAGTCAAAAAGAGTTTGTTCAAAATGTAATTTGAAGAGTCATAATAGCTTATTACACTATGAAAGACGAGAAACTAACTATCCAGATATAAAAAACCAAGTAACGCCTCAGTCCTCGTATCATACTAGTGAGACTGCTCTCGAAACATCTAATAATACAAATATGTCCATAAATTCATGTCTTGGGGAAATAAATTCAAAATCATTTGGCATACTTGCAACTGCGCTAATTAATGTGAAAGATAATTATGGAGGCAATAAATTATTGAGGTGTATAATAGATGTCGAAAGTACTAACAATTTTATAAGTGAGCGTGCAATACAATTATTAGGTATAAAAAGAAATTCTGCTAATTTACAGATTAAATGTTTGGGAATGGGATACTCCGAAGAGACACGTGGCGTTGTAAGATTGGAATTTTCTCCACATTTTGATAAACAAAACACACGATTAGGTACTTTTTATATTTTGAAAAAGATAACGAGTAATCAACCAGTTGTATCATATGATATTAATGCATTCAGTCATTTAATGAACATAACACTAGCTGACCCTAAGTGGAATGAACCGGGACCAATAGACTTATTATTTGGCGTGTCATTATCATTATCTATAATTAGAGGAGAAAAAATATTTGGAAAACCAGGACTGCTTTTTGCAGTAAACTCAGATTATGGGTGGTTAATAACAGGAGATAGTGATACATTTTCAGAAAATAAACCAAATATTATAGTTAATTTTGCAAATGTTGAAACAGATTATGTAAAAAGGTTCTGGTAGTTAGAAAACATCCCCTCAAAAGAAATATACACAAATGAAGAAAAATATTGTGAGGAAATTTTTGATACAACTCATTCACGCGATACTAAAGGAAGATATATTGTGCGTTTGCCATTTAAAAAGCAATGTAAAGAATTAGGGGAATCAAAATCGTTAGCTATGAAAAGATTTCTAAATTTAGAAAAACGATTTAATAGAGAGCCCGATTTGTATGAAAATTATTGTATATTTATGAATGAATATCTTGAAATGGGACACATGGAGAAAATACCAAAGAGTGAAATTCAAAAACCTGTTAATGAAATTTATTATCTGCCACATCATCCAGTAATCAAGGAATCTAGTACAACAACCCGTCTTAGAGTTGTGTTTGACGGTAGCGCAAAAACTATAAATAATGTTTCTCTTAATGAAAATTTAATTGTAGGTCCTAGGGTACAACAAGAGTTATTTTTTAGTTTGTTAAGATTTTGCACACACGCTATAGCCATTAATGCTGACATTGCAAAAATGTTTCGTCAAATTAAAATATTTCCTGAAGATCAAAATTTTCAAAGAATTCTCTGGAAGAATAAATTTTCCGACGATGTAAGTGATTATCGTCTTACTACAGTTACATACGGACTAACGTCTAGCCCATATTTAGCTACTAAAGTTCTACAGAAATTAGCGTTGGATGAAAAATTAAATTTTCCATTAGCGTCAAATGTTGTATTACGTGATTTTTACGTAGACGACTTACTTACAGGTGCATCATCTGCCGAAGAAGCTATAAAATTAATATCAGAGTTACAAGAATTAATGAAAAGAGGCGGATTTGAGTTACGCAAGTGGGCCTCGAATGACAATAGCGTACTAAAAAACATTCCTGAAAATTTAATTCAGTCTAAATCAGATTTATCAATTGAAAACGATAACTCAATATAGGTGTTAGGATTAAAATGGGACTTAAATCTCGATGTCTTTAAAATTAGTGTCACCATAGAACCAACATTAAAAGAAGTCACAAAGAGATCCATATTGTCAGATATAGCAAAATTTTTCGATCCACTTGGTTGGATCTCCCCCTTTATAATTTCTTCAAAAATTCTACTTCAGGAATTATGGAAAAGTAATCTGGCATGGGACGATCCTGTTCCACTTCTAATTAAAAATAGGTGGATAAAAATTCGGGAAGAACTCAGATGTTTAACATCAATTACTGTGCCTCGTTTAGCAATTATTCCTTCAGCTAACACATTTGAAATTCATTCATTTAGTGACGCTTCCTTAGTGGCATATAGTGCAGTTGTTTACTTAAGATCCTTATCAAATGATTCGGCTGTATCAGTTAGAATATTAGCAGCAAAAACAAGAGTTTCACCTTTAAAAACAATAACTTTACCTAAATTAGAATTGAGTGCCGCCCTGCTGTCATCCCGTTTGGTAAAAACTGTTCTAGATTCATTGTATTTGAACATCTCTAAAATTAATTGTTGGACGGATTCAACAATAGTTCTTTCTTGGCTATCAACCGAATCAAGAAGATGGCAAACTTTTGTTGCAAATCGTGTTTCTGAAATACAGCAACTTGTTCCTTCTGAGTGCTGGCATCATATAAAAGGAAAGGAGAATCCAGCAGATTGTGCATCAAGAGGTCTATCACCCTCAGAATTATCATTGTATGATCTGTGGTGGAATGGCCCCAGTTGGCTCAGTGATCCATCTTTCACTTCTCCAAAATCACAATTAGGGAGTGTTTTCTGTGACGAAGCTTTATTAGAACAAAGGAAAACTTATTTTTGTGCTACAGCCCAGTTAAGTGTGGAAATGCCTATTCTCTCAAATATTTCATTATTTACTAAGCTAAAACGTGTTATTGCTTGGTGTTTGAGATTTCTTACGAATTCTCGTTTACCTGTTTCAAAAAGAAACTTCGGCTTTCTTACACATACAGAAATTCAGAGTGCCTTAAAGGTGATAATTAAACAAGTGAAAGAGTCATCATTTCCTGATGACATTAAATGTATGAGTTCTGGTAAGTGTTTACCTCGCAATAGCAAACTGATTAATCTTTCTCCATTCCTTGATAAAGAAGGAATACTCAGAGTTGGAGGACGTCTTCGTCATTCAAATCTCACACAAGAACAAATCCATCCAATATTGTTACCAAAAAATCATCCAGTGACAGTGTTGATTATCAGATATTTTCACTTATCTCATTTTCATGCTGCCCCTCAGCTATTATTGTGTGTTATCAGACAGAAATTTTGGATTTTAAGTGGACGAAGTGCTGTAAGAAAGTTTGTAAAGATTTGTGTAATTTGTGCTCGTGCTTCTGCTTCTACAGCTAAACAAATCATGGCTGATTTACCTACAACTAGAGTGCAACCTACCCGTCCGTTCCTTATTACAGGAATTGACTATGGAGGACCTATATTGTGTAAATTTAAAAAAGGTAGAGGTCCAAAATCTTTTAAATGTTATATTTCATTATTTATATGTTTTTCTACTCATGCAACTCACATTGAATTAGTGACTGATTTATCTACTCAGGCTTTTGTAGCTTGTCTGAAGCGATTTATATCCAGACGAGGAAAACCAAAAGAAATTGTAAGTGATTGTGCCAAACATTTTGTCGGTACGAGCAAGGAGTTGAAAGAATTGTATAAATTTGTGGCTTCTTCTCAGCATAATGAAGAAGTGACAAAATACTTAAGTTCAGAAGAAATAAATTGGCATTTCAATCCACCCTCAGCTGCTCACTTTGGAGGACTTTGGGAGGCTGGCATTAAATCGATGAAATTTCATTTAAAAAGAACCGTTGGCAATTCAGTTTTGACATTTGAAGAACTTTCAACTCTTTTAGCTCAAATCGAAGCATGATTAAATTCTAGACCCCTTTGTCCTTTAAGTTCTGATCCTAATGATTTACAGGCCTTAACCCCTGGTCATTTTTTAATTGGTGCTCCTCTTAGTTCAGTACCAGAAGTATATATTTCAGAGGTACTTGCATCAAGATTGGCCAGGTGGCAATTAGTGCAGAAAATACAACAACACTTTTGGAAAAGATGGAGCAATGAGTACCTTTCGAAACTACAACAGAGAGTAAAATGGTTTAAAGAAGAGCCTAATATTAAAATAGGTGATTTAGTTATAACAAAAAATGAAGGTCTCTCCCCTTTAAGTGGAAATTAGCTAGAGTGATCAAAACTCACCCTGGATCTGATAAAAAGGTTCGTGTAGTTACCCCGAAAACTGAAAATAGTGAATTAAAAAGCCAATAACTAAATTGTGTAAATTACCTTTAGAGTAAATTTTTGAAACCCTTTCGGCTTTCAAGGCCGGGAGTATGTTTAATTAAAAAATCGTCTGCTTTTTATCCCAGTGCTTTTCCCTCGGCTTAGGGATAATATGTGTTTTTCCCTCTGCGCAGGGATATTATTGTTCTATTATGTTTACCTTATAGTTGAGTCTGTGAATCTCGACGATGTGTGCATTTGTGTTCCCTCAGCGGATTTTATTTGTGAAATGTGTTATTAAATTCTGTGGAAAGTGATTATACAGTCTACTGCTTTCTTCAAATATATCGACACAACAATTGTAATTTTTTTTTTACATTTTTTAAGTATAAAAAGTTTTATTATTATTATTATTATTATTATTATTATTATTTACAGATGATGTGAGTCATTGTCATAAGAAAAATTTTAACTTAATAAATAGTTTTTTTTTTTTTTTTTTTTTTTTTTGTCACCGACCTCTTTAAATAACGAAACTGAGAAATATTGTACTATGTTTTTAAGTTACTTCTGAATTAAATGTAAGGAAGTACTTTCAAAATACAGGAACAGTTTTTAAACTTCTGGCTTTGCCCATCAATCTTGTCTTTCAGTCGGACTAACATATTTTTTTTTTTTTTTTTTTTTCTTTTCCATGCCTCATTAATTGGAGTATATAATATCGTTTTGTGCGCAACAATCTTAATGAAAAAAAAAAAAAAATCTTAACTTCATAATTTATGTCTTATAGGAAATCCTATTGATCTGTCTGAGAAATAGGTCACCTGTCCTATTACATAAAGGGGAAAAAAAAACTTTTCTTATTAAAGCTTATTTGATAATTGTTATCTTTTGGATAAATCTAATTTTTATATTTACGTGCAATACAAAAAAGTAAAAATATAAAAATAAAAATCTGTAAAATTTCATGGAATACTTTAATTTATCGAAGGATAAAAAATGTACTATTACGTAATTGATATTTTACGATTACAAGCCCTTAAATATGCAGAATTTTTTAGTAAGATTTTACAGAATAATTTAATTTCTCTGAATAAAGTGCAATATCTGTATTTGACATTTTGTAACATAAATTTTGTGAGTATTCTATATCAAACGCTAATGTATGGAATTTAATAATAATTTATATTTAGGTAACCCCTGATTTAAATTGATGCTTTTTAATTTTTGGTATAAATAGCTCAACAAGCGGCACTGCTATGTTGCATTTTTCACGATGTCCGCACTAGTTATACCTCAAGAATTAATGCATGGATTTTCATCAAACGTCAGATTCAGTGAATCATTGATATGAACTGGTTCTGTTTACGTTTTGAATGTCAATTACTCAACAGTTGGCGCTGTTATGCTGAACTTCTACCGATTTCCACAATAGCTCTCTCTCAAGAACTAATGCACGAATTTTTATCAAACTTCAGATTTAGGTATACCTTGCTATACCAGCAGTAAACATTATTGCTGATTATGTTTTGGTGTAAATCGCTAAACAGCTGGAACTTTTATGCTGCATATTTATTGAAATTCGCAATAGTCCTATCTCAAGAACTGATGCACGGAATTTCATGCCTTTAGAATCTTTATTATGGATATAGATTGTAATTTAATTTTGGCACTGTGATAGCGAAGTTTGATGTATCAACATATATGAGATAGAAGGAAGTTTTGGGATAGTTACATCTGACTAGTTTAATATTACAGTTAATAATTCATATATTTATCGTAAAAAACCCTCTAAGTGCAAGATTTTTTTTTTTTTTTTTGAAAAGTAATTTATTATTAATTGCTATATTGTACTTGTTTTACAGTGGAAATATTCCTAATATTGCACGAATATAGATTTTATTTTGGAAATATTACGAACAAAACAAACGCCGATGCCCGTATTTTCTAACCTGAAAATTTCCCTTTTAGTGATAAAGAAAACATCACAGAACTTGACAGTTATGAGCTTAATTTTAATTTATGACACACGACTGAAATAAATGCAAGTATATTTTTTCAAAATAAATGAGCAGCCATTAAAACTTTAACTTTGCAATAAATCATTTATTTTTAAATATACAAACGCACATTTTCCCACCACATGCTTTATTAATCGAGAGTCTAATTTCATTTTATACAGAACAATCTCTTATACTGAGAAATTCCTTTTATCTTTCTAATTCGTCTCACAAGAAACTTCATTGATCTGTGCGGAAAATGGATTACCTGTCTTTGTTAGCAGAAAAGAAAAAGAAGTTACGTCTTAGCTTCTATCCTGGCTCTTCTTAGTCATCTTTAATGATTACTATCTCTTGGATAAATTAACAGAAGTTTTAATATTTTTAAGAACAAACATATGTTATAAAAATTGAAAAAAAATAGTTTGTGATATAACTAAATGAATGTTTTCAAAATAAATGAACTGTGACGCTTTATAAGATTTTCTTGTTCGAAAATTACACTAATTGGAACGATCTGAGTTTAATCATTAACATACTGTCGAAGGAGGCATATGTTATACCCTAATAGTCTCCCTCTGATACAAAACCAATACATTTTGTGTTGAATAAAATCTTAAACACCCGAATTATACTCTTATTAAATTCCACTTCAGATCTCTCCATCTGACCGAATGAAAATCATATTTTCGGCCAAGAACTTAATACAGCTTGAATATCATAACTCAGAGACACTTGCAAGGGCGCCCATATGATTGACTTTAGGGGGGGGGGGGGTGAGGAAAATCTCAACTTCCCCCAAAGCTATCACATATTTTTGTAAATATTTAAGGTACTTAGCGTTTTTTCGCGAATTTAGAGTTTACCCTTCCGATTTTTTGACAAAATATGCGTTTTTCACGATCCTTTTTAGAAATATGTGCTTTTTTCTATGAATTTTTGATGAAATTTATGTTTCTTTCCCAATTTCCGACAACAGTTGCTTTTTTTGTAATTTTTTGGTGAAATTTGTTATTATTTCGCGATTTGAACAAAATTAGCGTTTTCCTAAATGTTTGAAAATATTTGATCCCCTTTTGACCAATTTTAATAATTTGGCACTTTTTACTGAAAATCCTAATTACTCTCGCCCCACCAGTGGCCGAGAGGTTCGGACCTCTCAACTGGTAGACGGCAGGTGCTGGGTTCGAACCCAATCGCGGCAGTCGGCCTAACCGTTCGGAGTTTTCCGTGGTTTTCTTCGAACCTTGCGTAAATACGGGTTAGGTTCCCTTAGAAAGACCCCCACGGAGGGCACTCCCCCTGGTCCTATATCCCATTAGCGTAGATAATCGGACGACAAAAATCAACCAACCTAATTACTCTCATGGGGGGCCCCTAATAAGGGGGGGGGAAGCTGGGGCGATTGCCCAACATGCCCCTGCATAAGTCGGGCCCTGGTTACAATCTGACACATTCAGGATTCTAATCTTTATTAGATTCGGGAAAAAGAATTTTTCCATTTAAAAAATAGCACTGTATCATTCACATCTTATTGTTAAATCTGCGTCTAATTTCTCATCGGTTTGTTCAAGCGAAATCAGTTTTATTCATGAAAATGGGTCGTGTCTGTAACGAAATTCTTCCTTATGCAGGAAAAGCATTATACTCTAGTAGGAAAAAAAGCATACAGTAACACCTGCTAAAATAAAAATTGTATAAAATACAATTTGTTTCCTATCTCATGTTTTTCCTCTTTGTAAAAAGCAAACTAATCGAGTGGACTAATTCAAATCTTATCAAAACCGAATCTGTTTAAATCAGAAATGAAATTCATGGTTATGAGAAAATAAATTTCACGCAATTATACCTCCTAAAACGGAAAACTGTTTAAAACGGAAATTTCTTACGATGCCTTCTTTACAGGATCAAGTTAGAATTTTCATATCTTGCAACTGATTTATATTTTTAAAAAGTATGACAAAACCAAAATCTAGGGAAGGGGGGCTCAAGGCTTAAGCCCCACCTTGCCCCCCATATGGGCGCCCATGGACACTTGAGCTGACTCTTGATTTCTTTTAAAGACCGACAGATATTAAAAAATTGGTCTTGAATATATACAATAGAGCTGAGGCCCTCTGAGGATTTTTATGTATACGTGAGTGTGAGTGACTGATGCCTATTTCTCAGCTCCGACGTCATATTGTACTTAAGTTTTTAATTCACGTAAAATGTTTCATGTTTTTATGTTTATAAAAGCCCGCGTTCTGCTCAAGGTGCCGTAAATAAATGTGTTCTTGTTTATTTGGCGTTTATTGACTGTACTTATTTTTTTTTACACTACAGAATAGTTATTAGCCTTTCACTTTTTTAGTACATCTTTCTTTTTTCAAATGGGCAACACACACATTCTAAATCCACAGCTTTATTAAATTGAATGTACAATTTCTAACAATCATATTTAGAAATTTCTTCTATCTTTAAAATTCACGTCTCGTAAGGAAAATTCATTGATTTATGCAGGGATTACCTATCCTTGGTAGCATAAAGGAGAGAGAGTTTCCGATATATTTGCTCTTTTGAATCTTCTTTAATAATTGTTATCTGTTGTATAAATTAACGGAAGTTTCAACATTAAAAACAAACATACATTATAAAAATCGAAAAAAATTACTTTATGATATAACTAAATGAATGTTTTCAAAATAAATGAACAACCATTAACCTTTTGCTTTTCAGTATGTCTTTCTTTTTCAAATGGGTATACACATTCTAAATCAACATGCCTTATTAAATCGAGTGTATAATTTCGTTTTATATTGAACATTCCGTTATACTGAGAAATTTCCTTTAACTTCATAACTCATGTTTCGTAAGAAAATTCAATAATCTATGTGGGAAATGGATTACCTGTCCTTAGTAGCACAAGGGATAAAGAAGTTTCTTTGTAGTTTCTGATTTCTTTGCTCTTAAGCGTTTTCTTTGATAATTGTTATCTGTTGGATAAATTAAATGGAAGTTTTAACTTAAAAAGCACATATACATTAGAAAAATAGAAAAGTTTTCTATGTAACTAAATGAAAATTAGTACTTTCAAATAAAAGATAAAAAAAATTAAACCTATTACTTTGCAATAAATCTTTCTTTTTGAAATGAACAAGTACACATTCATGATCCACATGCCTTATTAATCTAAATGTTCCGTTTTCATTTTATATCCAAGAATTACTTACACTGAAAAATTATCTTCATAATATATGTCTCGTAAGAAAATTTATCGATTTGGGGGGGAAATGGACTACTTGTTCTGTGAAACAAAGCAGAAAGAAATTTCTTGTTAGCTTCTCTGTCTTTGCTGTTTTGCGACATGTTTAATAATTTTTAATGGAATAAATATACATTCCTTTACCACATGCTTTATAAATGCCAATGTGCAGGAATTGGATTTCCTGTCTTTGGTGGCGCGCGCGCACACACACACAAACAGTAGGAAGAACTTATTTCTTAGCTTCTGTTTTTGCACCTTTAGATTCTTCTTCAGTAATTCTTATCAGTTGGATATATGAAACGCAAGTTTTAACCTTAAAAACTAACATAATACATAGAAATCGAAAAAAAAATTAGTTTATGATATTAGTAAGGCATAAGTATGTACCTTAACCGTTTGTAACTCATCAACTCCGATTTGTTAAAATATCGAATCAAATATTACAATAAATCATTTTAAGCATATAAAAAATAATTTAAAATTTGTAACGTAAATAATTAATGACTAAAAAGTGCTTTTTAAACATCTACAATACACAGAAATTGACATACTTCTCATAAATATTGTCCATTTTCTAATACGAAATTTTAAAGTATACAAATTACCTTTAAAAAAGTCTACTTTCGGATTTCTCCAGTTTTTTTAATTGGACAAAATTTACTAAGTTAATTTTTGCAATATCTACCTGAAGCTTCTCAAATGATAAACAAAACTTTGGTATGAGAAATTAACTCAATATCATCGTCTGTTGAGAATTCCATTGATTAATATACAGGGTGTCCCCTCTCAACGGTGGCCAATGGCTAATTTCTAAACCGTTGGTCATAGACACATAGTTCCAATTGCAAAAATGCTTTAAAAAAGGCAAAGAATTGTTTTTTAAGCGATTTTGGTCAAAAAAATGTTTTACTAGAAAATTACGAAAATTAAATTTTTATACGGTCCCCCGGTCCTATAAGTTATATTTAGTAAAATTTTTTCAACACTCTAGCAAGTAATACAGAAAAGGTCCCATTCATGTATCATTAAAATTGACCGAGTTATGAAACTTTAAATTTCATGACTTAAACCACTTTTCTATAGCTGAAAACGGATGAGTTCGACGGAGCTTTAAGGGAACGTACACTAAGTGCTTAAAGTATTATAAAGGGAATTGATTTCCAACGCTGTTCAAAGGCTACTTCCTAAACTATTTGTCACAGACATATAGTTCCAATTACAAAATGTTTTAAATGAGCGATTTAACTGAAGGCGCTGTCACCGTATAAGTTTTACGGTAGTGTTAATTATAATTAATTAACTTCTAGATTGGTTATTAAAATAACTGAAGACATGAATTTCAAAATTCTCTTTATCGAAAAAATCAAATTTTGGGAAATAGCGAAAAAACTTTAAATGCATCTATTGTTTTTCATTATAAATTTTGAGATTGCATTGTTACAATAGTGGAGGTTTGTATAGACTGATAGAGAAATCAAAAAGCGAGAAGTCGAGTTTTGAAATTCATATCCTCAATTGTAATTTTACGTATTTTTTATTTTGTAAGCAAATAAAGTTGATTCTTTTCGTGATTTTATTTTAAAAAGGTATGTTATTTTGATAAGCTTTTATTTTATTTATAGTTTTCGTATGTAAATTTTCCTAGTTCAAAACTTATATTCAAATTTTAACTCACTTCCAAATATCTGATTGAGGTTCAATTCCCATACTTATTTAAACCCGATGACAATAATACGATTTTAGGTGCGTTCCATTTATTTATTTTATAGGACTACATCAAATTCTATTAGGTTGAGTAATCTAATAGAGCTTCAAATATGTATCATTTTGTAACGATTTGTGACTGTTGCTTTTCATAGTTTAATTTAACAAAATTTCTGTTATTTTTTTACTTATATTTTTAGCACAAATTGCATATTTTACTTTAACATGTAAATGTCAACAAAAATTCCGAAACAAAATTGTAGAAAAAAATTTTACTTTCAATGTTTAAAGTTAAATTTTCTATCTGATGTTTATTTTTATTTCCAGTAAATTTGTGACTGACCCCTATTTTGCAGCAAAAAATATGCTTCAACTTTGAACAGCTATAACTCGGTCAATTTTGATCGCAGAGGAATGGGACTTTTTTTGTCTTACTTGTTAGAGTAGTGGTAAAAATTTTCCAAATATCACTTATAGGACCGGGGGACCGTATAAAAATTTAATTTTCGTAATTTTTTAGTAAAACATATTTTTGACCTAAATCGCTTAAAAAATAATTCTTTACCTTATTTAAAGCATTTTTACAATTGGAACTATATGTCTATGACCAACGGTTTAGAAATTAGCCATTGGCCACCGTTGAGAGGGGACACCCTGTATATTACTGGTGTGTTAGGAAATAGAGACAGTAAGTAAAATCGTGTTTTGAAAATTACTGTGTAAGTACTATTGACTTTTGAGTATGTCACAGATCTGCAACATGGTGATACAAAAGGTTAAAAATAAACACTTTAAACCTTTGGCATTGCAATACATCTTCCTTTTCAAATAGACAAACATGCATTCTCCTTCCACATGCCACATTAATTCTGTGACGTTCTCGGCCAGACCGCCACGTGTAAATGAGGACATTAGATAAATTAAATACTTTTATTTTCACTATAATGGACTGAGAAAAGTGGAACTCGATTCAAGTTTTAGAGTGGCGTTCACACTACTGACATCTTATTACTATGAAGAATAATAAAATGGTTCTACTCACAAACTTCCTTCCAATCTGACTATGGCAGCTTCCTGTATTCTTTGCAAAAACGTTAAGGTTTTCTAAATGTCTTTAAAATAATAGCCAGTGGCTGCTATCGAAATTTTTTATTTGCTAATCACAAACCAACGGCAAAATTTAATTTTAAAATTTTCTTACCACTTCTCCCTTTTTAATTCTTTCAAAGGAACGGGCAAGTCTA
Source organism: Maratus speculifer (assembly GCA_964019185.1). Lineage (NCBI taxonomy): Eukaryota > Metazoa > Arthropoda > Arachnida > Araneae > Salticidae > Maratus > Maratus speculifer. Next base: position 71,914,027 of record OZ025303.1, read on the forward strand.
CATTAATAGAGCTCATCAGTGGTGACGTCACAACTCCAGAAAACTGGGTCAAAACAAGCCACAGAGTTCAGAAAAGATAGAGATGAAATGTGTTGTTTTATCGTGAAGCTAAAAATTCAACCCTGAAACTGATTTAAATAAGTTACAATTCGGCCCAAACACTTGCGGATCGCTTTTAAAACTTCACCCAGTTCAATGAATTCAGCCTTTGAACGATATCTGATTTCATATTGAAAGCCTTTTTGATGGTATATAGTGCATCTCCAGCACACTCTAAACTCTTCGGTTTGTATTGACCCAGTTGCCATGGAAATGCGGGATTGAGTTGTCTGTGACGTCACACTGATGAGCTCTATTGTTCAGGTGATGTCAAACTTCCCTCCTAGGCTCAGCTAGATCCATGGAACAGAGGCTGAGAACAATCATACCAACTCTCACTTCTACTCCTCACTCACTCTCGATCATCGCTTTTATACTTTGCAGACTGAAGACAAGGGGTTAGAAATTTGCATAAAACTCGGAAACCACGGTTAACTGTTGACCCGGAGCTCCACGAATACTTCGGAAAGTTAAAGTTGCATAAAGGATAAGGAAAGGGCAGCTGACGTCACTTTGGACGAATTACTGTGGATTGGCGAGAGAAACCTGTCCGTTCTTTAACGACTGACACTGTACGGATGAGTTCCGGGAATTTGATTGGTCTAAGTTTGCCAATGTATAAGTAAGTATGATGTGATTGGGCTACGTCGTCAAGATGATTCCTACAATAAATGCTATGACAAAAAATGTAGCGGTAGATTGGTTGACAGAAGTGTTTGTTTGTAAACGTGCCCTTTCCTTATAGATATCAACTTTGCGCCACACATGTTAGATCTATGACGTCACGAACTCACTCAAAACGCAAGAGTGCTTTTATTACAAAGGGACATTCCCTCACAATTTGAGTGTATAATTTCGTTTTATAGAGAACAATTATTTATATTGATAAATTCCCTTTATCTTCATAATTTATGTCTCGTAAGAAAATTCAATGATTTGTACGGGAAATGGATTACCTGTCCTTGTCCTCTGTAGTACAAAGGAGAAAGAAGTTTCTTCTTGGTTTCTGTTTCTGCTCGTTTGAGTTTTCTTTTAATAACTGTGATCGGTTGGATAAATTAATCAGTGTTCACATTAAGAATAAACATATGGAAGTCGAAAAATCTTAGTTTATGATTTAATTAAATAAAAATAATGTACTTTCCAATAAATGAGAAACCATTAAACCTTTGGCTTTGCAATAAATACAAACACATATCCATCGTCACATGCCTAATTAAGATGAACGTAAAATTTCGTTTTATGTGTCTGCAACCTCTTGTACTCAGAAATTCGTTTTATCTTCATAAATAATGCTCAAAATTCATCGATTTGTGCGGGAAATGGATTGCCTGTTCTTTCTATCACAAAGGGGAAAGAAGTTCCTTAGTTTTGTCTTTGTTCTTTTGAGTCTTCTTCAATAAATGTTATCTGTTCGATATATTAAACAGAACATTAAAAACAAACTTATGGATATTGAAAATTTTTAATTTATGATATAACTACATAAAAATTTATTATTTTAAACAAATGAGAAACCTTTGGCTTTGTAATGAATTTTTCTATTTTAAATGGACATACACATTCTGCGTCCATTCTTTATCTGTCTGATGAATTAAACAAAAGTTTAAACATTAAGAAGAAACATATGACATAGAAATCGAAAAAATTTAGTTCATGATATAACTAAATGAAAATATACATTTTCAAAAGAAATGAGCAGACATGAAATTTTCTCTTTGCAGCATATCTTTCATTTCCAAATGGACAAACACACATTCTCCAGCCACATGTTTTATTAGTCCGGCTGTATAATTTTGCTTTATATTCAACAATCACTTATACTGAGAAATTCCTTTTGTTAGACTGAGCAAAAAGTTCTGGGAAATCTATAATAATAAAGAGACAAGTTTGTGTTTGTGTCAGCACTGTTCAGAAGAGACCGCTGCATGTAGAGTTACAAAATTTGGAGGGAAGGTACCTCTATACATGTAGTTTTGCAACTCGAAGCCCGATTTTTGATTCTTTGATTAGAATTTTTTAGGCGATTTTTAGCGTCTTTTTTATGTTTCGAGGCGATTTTTCCATATTAGTGAAAGGAATACGGTTTCATTCTTTTCACTCAATATAGTAATTTTTTTTCTCTTTTCAATAAAGTTTATTCGGAATTCGTGCGGCGATTTTTGAAACTTTTAACGAGTTTTTTATTGCTATTTTTAGTATTTTTTCACATTTTGGGACTATTTTTTGTGAATCATAAAAATAAAATTGTTTCAAACTTTCAGCCTAATTAACTAAAGTTTGTCTGGTATGATTTTTCAATTTCAGTGATTTCAATGCGATTTTGAATACGATTTTTGATGTGATGTTTAACGATTTTTTTTATTTTTTGTGCGTTTAGCATCGATTTTTTGTCATTTTTGTTAAAATTATAGATTTTTGTATGCATCATGATCTTATCTATTCTTGAATTGCATGTAAGTTCCTCTCCCGTTTCCCATTGCAGTCCTTTTGAACATTTTTACCGCTAAATATTATTTGTTTATTTTTTTTTTAAACCAATTTTTCTCACAGTCAGTGGCCGTGTACTTCAGATAACGTAATTTCACGTATTTCGAGTTAGAGATAAAATCACAAATTTCATGTTCCTTTAATATTATTATGACGGAACCGTGCAACGCCGGGCGGGTCAGCTAGTTTTTAATATAATAGTTACCAGAATTTCTATCGTGTATATGTATAGGATCACGAGTGGTATATCTATAGGCGTTCAGGAATTTTGGTCCAGGCGTCGCTCCATCCGGTTAATATCTCTTTCGATCAATGCAACACATTTTTCAAAGGCCGTCGGTTTGAATCCTTTAATGAAGTTGAAGAAGCATGTAAAGTGTTTTTTGATTCCTTGGAGCTGCTATGGCACTTGAAGCAAATCGGAAATCTGTCAGAATGATGGCAAAAATTCGTAGACTATGTAGATTTTTTTTTTTTTTTTTTTTTTTTTTTTTTTTTAAGGAATAGCCTTTATTTTTGTTGTTAATTTGAGCATAATAACGCAATTTTCACAAATTTCCCAGAACTTTTTACTCAAACTACTATCTTCATAATTCATGTATAGTAAGAAAATTCACTGATATCGTGAGAAATGGATTACCTATTCTCTATAGCACAAAGTAGGAAAGAGAATTTTCTTAGTTTCTGCCTTTGCTCTTTGGAGTCCTTTTAATAATTATTATCAGTTGGATAAATGAAACGATGGTTTTAACCTTAAAAACAAATATGAGGTAAAATTTTCGTCGAAAATCAAAACAATTTAGTTTATATCAATAATGGCAAGTATTTGCTTTCAAAATAAATGAACAGACATTAAACCTTTGGCATTACAATATATCTTCCTTTTTGAAAGGAAAAAATACAAATTCTTTGACCACATGCCTCATTAATTCGAGTGTATAATTTCGATTTATGTAGAACAATAACTTATATCGGGAAATCCTTTTTATCTTCATAATTCACATCTCCTAAGAAAATTCATTGATTTGTGCGGGGAATGGATTACTTGTCCTCTGTAGCACAAAGAAGAAAGAAGTTTGTTGTTAACTTATGTCTTCACTCTTTTTTGTCTCTTTTAATAGTTAGTGTAGCAGATATCAAGTATAACAAGACAACTATAGTTTAAGTCAGGCTATACAACAACAACAACAACAATAATAGTAATAATAATAAACTTTACAAATTAGTTTTAACTCTAGTATATTAATTCATCCACCAAGATTTTGTTCAATATAAATCTATATGTTCAGTGAGAATATATGCATTGAATTCAGCCTCCTAGAATTCAGCTCTCTAGAATTTAGCTCGAGATGCTTTATAATTTTTGGTACTACTAGGTTATCCCGTCGACCAAAAATTCATCGCCAAACTATATGATCAAATGCCAATTATGGATGATCGTGAATGTCGCATTCAATGACATTAAATACGATTCACGTGTTTAAAACGCATTTAAGTGAGTTTTATTTCGATTTTTTATTTGTATTTTTATTAATATTCCACTAATTATTTGTTTTTTCTCTATTTAAGATGAAAGTTATGTCAATATGTCTAATTTGGCTATGAGTTTGGCGATTTGTATAATTTGGCGAAATTGGTCGACGGGATAACCTAGAAGCACCTAATTTTTATAACAGCAAAACAAAATTATTCATGTTTATAGATGACCATTTTAATCAAATTCTAATAAAATCGAATAAAATCGAATATACACGAATTAATAAATTTTGCCTTGTACGAGTATATTTGTCAGAAAATGTACATCTAGATGCAATAAAATAATTTAATGTTACTTTAAAGTTTAAATTTACCATGTTTCATCTTTTACTCGGAAAATTTCTAGAAATGTGCTTTAGAAATAGTCGATGAAATATAACTTTGAAAAAGAAAAAAATGTATTGTCAACACTATTTCTGAAAAATTCTAAGATTCCAATAATAAGTGACCCATGGGAACGCAATGGATCAGATGAAATGTCAACGTGTCACTTCGGCAACATCTAGTCCGTACATTCCTGTTCGATTCTTCTGAATGGAATTCGATAAAAATGAATCGTTCATATGTCGAGTCGGACGATTCTATTTTTGAAAATGGCGAGAGAGATAGTGTGGATGGAGGATGTGGAATATAATATGTCACTACAGTAGATATCTTGATATAAGCCTAGTGAGAATAACACAATATAATATCCGTTCATTGATCATTCAACCGAATTCCAACTTTTAATGCGCATTGCGTGGTGTAGCTAGCTGTCTTTTATTCGAATAAATCTTAATGGAACAAATTAATTTAATTGGATTATTTTGTAATTTATTTATTCTACTGAAATTCCGATTTGTTAAATTTCCATTCCTTCTGAATGGAATTTGATAAAAATGAATAGGTAATATGTCAATACGGACGACTTCATTTTTGAAAATGGCAAGAGAGATAACGTGAATGGGGGGGGGGGGGATTAGGATGCGGGAAATAGTATGTCACTACAGTGGATATCTTGATATAAGCCTTATGAGAATGCCACAATATAATATCCGTTCATTGTTAATTCAACCGAATTTGAACTTTTAATGCGCATTGCGTGGTGTAGCTAGCTGTCTTTTATTCGAATAAATCTTAATAGAACAAATTAATTGAATTGAAATATTTTGTAATTTATTTATTCTACTGAAATTTCGATTCGCTTAAATTCAGTGAACTGAAAAAGTCTTATATGAAAACAGTTAGTCAGGTGGAAAATAAAATACTGGGAACAAAAAATTATCCGAATATAAATGAAATACTGAAGAAAATGTCAAAGCTGAAAGACAGAGAAAAGATATGATAGACTTGGATTTTTTTTTAAAAATATTTTCAGGTTTTCTTTTCTTTTTGTTTTCTCTAAATGTTTAATAATATTCTCGGCTTTAATAAAGAGAATCATCATTTTGGCAGTGTACATAGCCATCAACTGCGAAGATATTTTTAATTTAATTTTATTTTATTTTATGAGAATCTCTCAATATAATATCCATTCATTAATCATTCAACTGAATTCGAACTTTTAATGTGGATTGTGTGGTATAGCCGTCTTTTATTCGAATAAATCTTAATGGAACAAATTAATTGAATTGAGCTGTTTTTAAATTTATTTATTCTACTGCAATTCCGATTCGTTTAAATTCATTGAAGTGAAAACATCTTATATGAAAACAGTTAGTCAGGTGGAAAATGAAATGCTGAAAACAAAAAAATTATCCTGATATAAGTGAAATACTAAAGAAAATATCAAAGCTGGAAGACAGAGAGAAGATACGGTAGTCCTGGATATTTCAGAATTTTATTTTCAAGGCCTTTTTTCTTCTATTTCTGTAAATGTTTAATATAGTTTCAGCTTTAATAAAGAAAATCATCGTTTTTGCAGTGTTTATAGCCACCAACTACGAAGATAGTTCAAAAATTATTAATGTAATTTAGTTTCATTATTATTATTATTATTATTATTTCGGGGACACGAATATTTCGTTTTGCAGTAGTAATTTTCTGTTGAAACATCTTCAATTATACAAGATGAATTTTTCATGTTAAATCATCATTTCATAGAAGTTAGTTTTTCCTGTCAAAGATTTATTTGTCATTTGGACAGTTTTTATTCGTTATTGCTAAAACAAACTTCGTAAATTTCGTAAAATTAAAAAGACTGGAGACGTCCAGAAAAAGTTTTTTTTTTTTTTTTTTTTTTTTTTTTTTTTTTTTTTTCACAGAAACTTTACAATTTTATCTTATAAAATTGTTAATATTTACTAGAATAGTGTAATTTTCTGCTTTTTTTAGACGTGAAGAAAACACCTTTTAGTCACTATTTTTATTTATTATTATTATTTTTTTTTTTTTTACGTTCTAAATTGTTTTAATTCATTGTATTTTACGTGCTTAAAATGATGTATTCCAACATCCATGAGAATATCTTTCAAATCGTGTTTTTGAGACAGAAAGGGTTAAGTTATAAACCATTGTTGTTTTATGAAGACAGCAATTTTCCTCCCTTACCCTGTCACGTTCGGATATTCAATTCAAAACACAAACTTTTACAGCGTTTTCTAAAAGATCTTTTACTTTTATCGGGAAAAAAAAACTTCCATTAGATAGTTTCTGACTATAGTCAGTTTCTCCAATGGCCGAAAGCTTCTGCTCTCAAAAAATGTAGTAGACGGGAAGTGCCGCACTCCCAAGTATAATTGCGGTCCGTTGACCTAATTGTTCGGAGTTTTCCGTGGTTTTCTTCGAATCTTTTGAATCTTCGAACCTTCGAACCCTCGAAAAATTTTAGAAATACTTTTGCAGTTTGTCATTGCATAAGTACGGGTTAAGTTCCCTTAGAAAGACCCCCGCGATGAGCATTCTCCCCCCCTCAGACCTATATTCCTAGAGCAGATAATCGAACGTCCTAAAAACCAGAAATGTAGTCGTAAAAAAAAAAAAAAAAAAAAAAAAAAAAAAAAAAAAAAAAAAACAGGTTATACGATTGACGCAGAGGATGTACGCTCAAGGCATAGAGTATATGCTATGACTTTCGTGAGAAACAAAGGATATACAATGTTCCTTTAAAAAATACAGAAGGTATACGACGTATACTCCCGTATACCATCTACTACATCTCTGATAAGAACAACATAAAAACAACAACTGACTACAGCCAATTTGGTTTTTAGATATGCCTTAAACCCTTCATGCAACTGGTGGCATGTATACGTATAGACTATTCTATAAGTTAACAGTGGCATAACAAACTGTTGCTAAGCCACATTTTCTGTTATAGAAATTTGCCATTTGTATTAATACTTATGAATCACATCATCTTTTTTAAATGTATTTATTCAATCTAGTTATCAGTTCCTTGAAACTTCCTTCAAGTCTGAGTTACCATTGAAATGTTTTTACATAAAGAAGTAGAAATGTCCCTTTCATTCTCTGAAAATACCGTTTTTCTCCATCTATTTGCTTTTCTACACTTCGAAAAATCTCCACAGTTCTGTCCTGTGGAACGGTTTCTTGTCATGGAAGTACATTAATTCAACATTAACCTTACCCTCGCTGTATTAATTTAGAAGTATCCCTTCTTGATCGTTTTCTCTTAAATGAATCTATTTTACTTTTTTTCTGATTAAATTTTTTTCTTTTCTTTATTTGTGTATGTGTGTAATGCTTTTTTCTTTTTAAATATGTATTACTTTTTGAATATAATTTTTAATCTTTATCAAAAAGTTCATTTTAGCAAAGATCTAGGAGCCTAAATCTTGGTACTAGCAGAATCAAAACTCGGTGAAAAATTAATGTATTTTGATGCAATTATACTAGTGCTCTTTTTTTTCAATTTTATGAATTAAAATGCACAATTAATCAGAAAATAAAGTATAAAATAAATTTCGTATATTTTAATAATCAACTATCTTAGATTTATTGTTTTTTTTTTTTTTTTTTTTTTTTTTTTTTTTTTTTTTTTTTTTTATTATTTTGGCGAAAGTAAAACATCAGAAATCCTATATGTACCCTTTCGGTTGTTATAATAAGAATTCTTTGAAGTAGGAAAAATGCTCCATTTTCGCAATGTAAGTAAAATGTCTCAAATTTATCTATAAATGCACGTTTTCTGAATCAACGAGCTTTAATGATACATTTAGCATACATTGATGCATTCAGCATATTAGTTTCATTGATTGATTTATCCGTGAAAATTAAATAATAATAATAAACCTTTGCGATGTGGGACTTAGAACCTTAATCTAGGCTGAAATTAAACAAGTTGGAAATTGCACGTGAAGCGTAGCAAATGAGGTGCGTTCGTACTATAAGTTTTAAAATATTCAGATCTTGCTGATATAGTAGAGCGTACTTTGGATACTGTATAGTGGTCGAAATCTTTGTGTTCCTGTAAATATGCAGGGAGTAATTTTTGTTATACTTCATTAACGTATATCTTATTCATAAAATGTGACGTAGGTTAATATAATTAAAACACGCCCCAAACAATGTTTCCCCGTATAACATTATTTAGTGGAATACATTTGTGTGGCCCTGTAATTTAATAATAAATATTCTCTGCATCCCAGGTTGTACAGAATGTAGATTTTAGTACATACATCATAGATTCATGTCAATTATGTTCAAATGAGTGTAACACCATTAAAATGCATTTGAAACATTTTCCCCATTGATCGTAATGTAACGGAATACTTTTGATTGTCCCTGTAATTGATCTATGCATCCAATTTTCATAACATTTGAAATGACTCGACAACATTATGTAATAATTAAACGTTTTAAATTTCAAACGATTAAAATGCATTTGAAACTTTTTTTCCCATTGATTGTAATGTAACGGAATGCGTTTGATTGTCCCTGTAACTGATCTATGCATCCGATTTACATAACATTTGAAATGACTCGACAAAATTATGTAATAAATATACGTTTTAAATTTCAAACGATTAAAATGCATTTGAAACTTTTTTCCCCATTGACGTAATGTAACGGAATCCTTTTGATTGTCCCTGTAATTGATCTATCCATCCGATTTTCACAAAGTTTGAAATGACTCGACAAAATTGTGTAATAATTATATATTTTAAATTTCAAACGATTCGGTTGGATAGTTTTTGCGTTGTTATATGCGGACGGACAGACAGACGGACGGACTGAGCGACAACAATAGGTGCTACGTATTTACATAATTACGAACGCACCTAAAAAAGAAAGTGCAGCTTTTACGCAATTGATGTACAAAATGCTCATTTTTACTTTCTTCTATCTTCAATAGAAGAAAGTATTGTAATCGAAATTTTTTTCGACTTCCGGTTTTCGACGGATTTATATGTTTTAGGGGTCAGAGATTCCAAAAAACATGTTTTTGCAAAATGTCTGTCTGTCTGTGTGTGTGTGTCCGTAGGTCGCCATTCTATCATCAAAAAGTGTATGAAGTTATACATAGAATTGAACCAAATTTTTTGTGAATGTTTTTAGCTGTAGCAAGCAGGTCCTCCTTCAGTTTTGAAATATTCCGCCGGAAGGGAGCACTACAATCGCGATTTTTGTGCCATTTTCAATATTGTACCGACCAAAAATTTATGAAGTTATGCGTCGAATTGAACCAAATTTTTTGTGTAAGTGTATGACTATGGCTAGTTGGTCCTCCTTCAATTTGAAAATAGTCCGCCGGAAGGGGACGGTGCAATCGCGATTTTTATGTCATTTTCAATATTGTACCGAACAAACGTTTATGAAGTTATGCATCGAATTGAACTAAATTTTTTGTGTAAGTATATGGCTATGGTTAGTTGATCCTCCCTGAATTAAAAAAAATCCGCCGGAAGGGGGCGGTGAAATAGCAAATTTTATGCCATTTTCAATATTGCACCACCTAAAAGTGTTTGAAGTTATTTCTAGAACTGAATTAAATTTTTTGTATATGATTATTTTTTGGTAAGGCAAGTAGGTCCTCCCTGAATTTGAAAAAAAAAAAATATGCCTATCATTCTATTGTCTATCGGCTCGTGCAGAGACGGAATTCGTTTTTACTCTGATTAATTGACTGAAGCAGAAATTTAAGATGAAAATCAAAGTTGGTATGGTATTGAATTAAAATTACTAAAGCATTAAAAGGAGTAACTATTTTTTAAAAATACTAAAATGTGAGTATGAGATAGAATAAATTTTTGGGATTGGCACATCCAATTAGTTATATATGAAATTGCTGATGTAATTTTACTATTCAGCGATGGAAATATTGTCCTAACTAGTATCTTTCCTCAGTCAGAAAAACGTGTTTATTAATAGCCTATTTATTATTCCTACCTTGTTACTTATGATTTTTTAATATATATATATATATATTTTTTCGTTTTCTGACTAATGTATTTAACAACTGTGTATTACAGTAGAACCTCGATCCATCGTTTTTCAAGGATTGCCGAAAAAAAAAGATGAATGCGGATTAACATCAAAACACGAAAAAACCCAACGCTTATATGTTAGTAATGCATGCAATGTATACAGTATACTTACAAATTCTAATATGTGGCTTATTAAACTGTAAAAGAAATAAAACGAAGTTACATAAAATTGATATTTATTTTTAAAAATCAATAATTTTATTTGATTTTTCGTTCATTTTTTTAATTAAAAGATAAATTTTCATGATAGACAACATTTTTCTGATCATTTACTGTATATTTCATATGCATATAGAAAAGTTCACACAATTTCAAGCTTTGCCGTTGCTTGGCAAATAGACTTGGCATTCCATAAAGAATGTGTAGTAATAAGAATTATTAAAGAAAATTTTATCATATTCTTTAAACCTTCAATAAATCCATATTTATTGCACTATGGGTTAGATCGAATTTATCGAATTACACAAGTAACATTGCACTTCATGTTTCTGCTGCGATCAGCAATCAGCTTCATCGCCAATAATGTTATTCTCTGCTTGTGCTTTTCACCATAATTCTCAATCTTTGCATTATCATACATTTCTCCTATGTTTAGGACACCACATGTCGCAACCTCTTGATCAATGGAAGCATAATCGCATCCTCTGCTATATATAGAACCACTCTTCAACTGCATTATTGTCGCCATCATCAACAGAAACAGCACACAAATAACTTATTTTAGGATAAAAGAAGTAATTCCAGTTTTCATGTCATATGGATTCACATAACTTTCAATTTCATTTCCGTGAGGAGAAAGAATTTACAACGATAAATGCGGGAAAACGACTTTTTGTAGACCGATGCTTGCGGGTTTCGTTAACATTATTTAAGCATAATTTGTGCAGGGACCATAGAAATAAAACGATCAATGCGGGAAAACGATGGATGCGGGAACGATAGATCGGGGTTTTATTGTACCAATATAGATATTAATTTTCTGATGAATTTAAAATAAATTTTTATTGTCTGAAATTTCAAGCATTAATTTTTAAAAATTTAAAGTCTAGGATATCTGATTGTAAAATTCCGATTTTTTTTTGAGAAAAACTTTATTTTTACTCGAATTTTATTATTTCTAAAAATATACACGAAACAATTTTACACCTTTTATAGTCTGCGAATTTAATTAAAGGGCATTTACAGCAATGCAGTTTCTGGTTACAAAACGCAATATAGATTTTTTTTTTTTTTTTTTTTTTTTTTTTTTTTTTTAACCACGAATGAAAACATTCAAAGTATTTGAAAAATCTTCATATAAATATTTTCTCTGCAAACACATACCGCACGATTTTCCTCAAATAAATATCTCTACTAAACAATAACATACCGCTTTATTCTAATTGGGAAATCCGTCGTATTTCAGTCAAGTTTTTCATTTATCTGTCCACTTTGCGTTTAAGAGACGTTTGAAAAATCGCTAAGCCTATCGAACAAATATTCAAAACCTTTTATTAATTTTGTGATTACAGTGTTTACGATTGCAAAATTTTTTTATGACTTGTTCTTATTATAAAAGAACTACGCAATAAAATGTAAGCATTTTAGCTATATTGCGGTGGCAATAGGGTTTAGAATTGTTTTTGTTATAAGGAGGAAAAAAGCGGTAAAATGAGTTTTTGTGGAATGTTTTTCTTCGAAGCTAAATGGTTTCTTCTTCCGCGAATGGGTTGTCTTAGAATATATTAAATTACGTAATTAGACTTTCTACTGGTTTTTGTAACAGAAGCCTTGAAGCTGTATGTTGCAGATTTTGGTTTCTACCCAGCTTGAAATAGAAACATGTTAGACGTTTGAAAGTATATAAAAGGGAAAGAATAGAAGATTGTTACAAGTAAGAATGTAATATATTTAGTTAATTGTCTTTACGTAATAGCTTTGCAGTTTAAGCAGACGAGAAACCTACAAACTTATTTTTTTTTTTTTTTTTTTTTTTAACAATTGCATTTTAAATACTATTACATGGCGCACTGTATGAATTATGACACATATAAGGTGAATCTAAACTTCTTGAGCAAAACTTTAAGGAGCGATATTACACAAGACAAATAATATTAAATAGAAAACTAAGAATCAAAACACCTTCAGAAGGAGATAGGCGCCTTTAAAATTTAAAGTCCAAAATTTCAAATGATAATACAAAACGAAAAAATTGGTCGATTCGTTTGCGGTTTTCGCTAAAACTATTCTTTGTGTCTGTATTTTCTTGAAAATAAATTTTAAAGATAAAGTTAAAAAAATGCCGATAGAGGCCGCCTTAGACTTTGGACTATTATTTTTAACCGTTATTATTATTATCATTATTATTATTTTTAATCTCACTAAATGCTTTCAAAAACTTATCCTTAATTAAATTTTGAGCTAAAAATTCGAATCGTTGGGAGTGGTTAAGTAACGTGAACTGAAACGTGTTCAAGATGGAGGGGGAGGGATTCACTGTACATTTCATCATACTTTTGCTTGTTCTTCTTATTAATATTTTTAAGATAATATTTCAATTTATTTCATTTTTTATTTTTGGGTCGTTTTCTAAATCTAGCTAATCAGTTCGTTTTTATATCTTTATTAATAGTTATTACGGAATTTGCTCATATATAATACGCATTTATGTATATGGCGCAATTCTTTTATAAAAAAAATCCTGTGAATAATTTACTGTTTTAATGATAGAAAAAACAGAGATTCGAATAAAATTCTGTAAAAATCCCAACTGAAAAGAAGAAGAAAAAAAACTAGTATAAATTTTTATGTTTACTCTTGGATACTCTTGTATCCCATTCATAAAATACTATAAAATAAAGTTTTTCTCACTACAAGATACTTTAGCATATGTTTTACTAGCAAAAATGAAACTAGTCATGTGGCAATCCCAAAACTTTCTTCTATCTCATCCATATTAGTAATTCCGGAAAAATGCAATTTAGCAGTGCCACCGGTTAGGTGGTTTACACCAAACTTTATTTAGCAACAACTTATGTCAACTTCTAACTGAATCTGAAATTTTATGAAAATCTCTACATTTGTTTCTGAGATACAACTATTGCAAAATCTTTAAAAATTCCGCACAAAACATTTTATTTGTTTGGTGATATACACCAAAAACTAATCAGGGTCAATTTTTATCTGGTACTAACTGAATCTGAAGTTTGATGATAATCCATGCATTAGTTCTTGATATACATCAATTGCAAAATCGTGAAAATGTTGCATATCAACCATACCTATAGGAATCAATTCTTGAGATAGAGCTATTGCGATAATCATGAATAATGCAGCATAGCAGCACCATCTGTTGAACGATTTGCATCAAAAGATAATTAGCACTAAATTATATCAAAGAATAACTGAATCTAAATGTTTATGAAAATCCACCATTAGTTCATGAGATAGAGCTAAAATTAGGAAAAATGCAGCATATTAGTGCCATCTATTGGGCGATATACACCAAAAAATAATCAGCTCTAGTTCATATTATTCTCTAATTGAATCTAAAGTTTTATGGAATTCTGTGCATTAATTCTTGAGATAGAACACCCACAAAATTCTTATCACATACAGACTCATAGACGCTCATAGACTCATAGAAAATTGAAAGTGCAAAAACGATTTTCTACAAAATATGAAAATTTGAGAGGGAATGGAATTTTTTTTAACTATCTCTTGTCATAATACTGAAGAAGTTTTAAAGAGAATCTTCATAAATTGGACCAATATCCTTAAAACACGAATATTTAGTATTTATAAGATCTCCTTGCAAGTGTTTTAATCTTGCTTTTCATCGTAGTTATTCCCCAATTGTTGATTCTCTGGGAATTGAACTCGAGCCAAAGCCATAGTATTTATTCTCTTTTGAACAACTGCCGTCTGTTTGTTTATAAGGTGATTAGATTTCGGATTTTGTATAATTCGCCTCCGAGTTTCAAATGTTTGCACTTTTAAAGAGACTTAATCAACTGTAAACTGCTTTAATCTCGAGGTTAAATTCTTGGAATACGTGTTAGAAATATCTCTCATTTGAATTTGAGTGTTAGTTGAATGGATGTAATATTCCCGAGCTTATCAAATTCTTTCCAAAATTCTATGTTTGCCTTGTTGTCTTAACAACTAAATAAATTTAGCTTTTTCAAAAAAAATGTATAACCGACTCCAAAGAAAAGCGCTAAAAAGAATTAAATAATTCTATAAAATTCTCTAATGACAAATCGTTATCCAATAACCACACATTGACTATCATGTACCGGTATAATACGGTTAAATTTAATATATAGAATTTAATATCCGCCAAACATAGATTTTCCAGAGAATATTTTTTACAAGAGATTAATTTACATATTTTTGATTTAATTTTTGAATATATACATATAAAAAGTAATGAATTACTTTTGGAAGTTGGTGCCAAACAATCATAATCGATAATGATTTCCCCATTTTATTTATGGTACTAGACATAATATATCCACAATTCTTACTATACTTAAGATAGTTTGGCACCAACTTCAAAAAGTAATTCATTACTTTTTATATGTATATATTCAAAAATTAAATCAAAAATATGTAAATTAATCTCTTGTAAAAAATATTCTCTGGAAAATCTATGTTTGGTGGATATTAAATTCTATATATTAAATTTAACCGTATTATACCGGTACATGATAGTCAATGTGTGGTTATTGGATAACGATTTGTCATTAGAGAATTTTATAGAATTATTTAATTCTTTTTAGCGCTTTTCTTTGGAGTCGGTTATACATTTTTTTTGAAAAAGCTAAATTTATTTCCTACTTTTTAGTTATTTATACCTTAATACATAATTATGTGTACTGACATATGATGGCTCTTTGCAACGCATTACTAATGAACGCACTTTGCTGAGTTTTGATGTATTCGCTTTACTTGTCACTGTTTCATTGTCAACTTTTCAAAAGACACTTACAATATCGGTTAGTATCGTTTGTGAATCTTTAGGTTTTCTGGATGTGGTAACTTCTGCAGATCTGGCACGACGAAAAGCTACCGCATTCATGAAATCTTAAAGTCAACATCTAATCGTACGGACATCGGAAGTGGTTATCGAAAGGTGACAATGCCTCAAGTAAAGTGTCCTTACACATAAACGCGCGGCAAAGAGCTTCCATATATGAGTAAACAGCAAAATGACTCCATGTATCAATGAATAGTAAAATGCTTTTCTAGTGTAGTCAAAAGTACTCCCCCTTCAGTCAGAAAAAGCAAAAAGAAAGATTTTAACAAAAATCGCTCTATGATTCAATAGATAAACAACAACAATCTAATTCCTATAAATGCAGTAAAGGCATCGGAAATGAGCGGTGATGATTCGACGAGGAATCCGAAAATCATAACCTGTACTTGGCTGCATCTATAAGAGAGTGACAGCATTCGATGCCCAAATACTTTTTTCACGGACGCTTTTGTCTCAACTAAACTGTTAAAAATTTCACCCTTTTGCTGCATCGTCACTCCACCGCTTTTATGGAAAACGATTATTTCAGCCTATCATGGAGCATTCTCATGGGTCAAAAGACAAATATTTTATAAAAGCGGGGGAGTAACGATGCAGCAAAAGGGTAATTTTTTTTTACAGTGTGTATGAGATATTCCATAAAAGGGATGGAGTGAAGATGCAGCAAAAGTTAAATTTTTAACAATGTACAGCAATGCTAGGCATTTTCTATTATAAAAATTGATGATGATTTCCTGATAGAATTCGATTGTACGCCGAATGATCCTTTATTTCTACGCAGACATAAATGCATAATCCATATTATTTTACAAATTCGTGGACATACAAGGACAAGATAGCACAAGGAAATATTACGACACAAGAAAAGCACAACCGGGAGTTACACATAAAAAGTGTGTGCAACGAAGCCAGTGGGATTCGAACCCACAATCTCCTACGCTCTCAAGAGATTAGCAGTGTGGTGTCTTAACCACTCGGCCACAAGGACCCCCTTGATGACTCATTTTTGTCCAGAATCTTTTCGATCAATCGTATACTGTGCTCCATGTGTCGTCATATTCACATCGAGGAATCCTACATGAATAAAATCTGAAATCATTCTGGTGTCTAATCCGGAAACCAAATCTATCTAAAGATAATTTTGTTACACATATCTATGCACTTTATTTTGCATTGATATGTAGAGATAATTCTTTCCTCCGGAGCAAAATATATACTAAAGGATTTTCACCATTTCAACAACTTAAGGATGTCGATTGGTATCGATGTCTATTTCCGCTTTAGTGAATGCGAGAACTTGTCCATTTAAGCTTTAACATTACGGAAATTTATCGCTCCAGCAAACTTTAAGGCCGGATGAAGAAAAAGACCCGGATGATAATGTGAAGTCTATGCGGGTGTTCTTTTCAAATATCTCGCTCAAATTTTAAAAATTTTTACGTGATTTTTTTTGCATAGGATAGCTGAGGATATTCCATAACCGGCCTAGTTTTTACTTTTTCAATTTTGGTTTCAGATTAAAAAAAAAAAAATATTTTAAATTTCAAAACCGGTTTAAACGGTTCTGAAATTGAAACTATCATTATATAAAACATACATAAGCAAAATCGAAGAAGTAAAAACTAGGCCGGTTGTAGATCCTCCTCGGCTATCCTATGCAAAAAAAATCATGTAAATATATTAAAATTTGGGCGAGATATTTGAAAAGAATGCCTCCAAAGTCTTTACACTAACATCAGGGTTTTTTTTCTGAGACTAGTGTAGTGCCTTAAAGTCCTCATTGAAATGTACAGACTTCGTAATTGGGCATTGAAAAGCTGACAATCCATCAGTACACGTTAAAATTATTGTGAAAAATTACCTTTGTTTTTAAAGCTATCTATTTTCTGACTAATGAGAGCGATCTAAAAACGTCTATGGAGCGTTTTCATTGGTCAGAAAATAGATAGTCTTTAAAAACAGAGGTAATTTTTCAAGATATTTTAAACAGGGTACACTGTTAAAATTTGACCCTTTTGCTGCATCGTTCCTTTACCGCTAATATAGAAAACGATTACTTCAGCCTATTATGGAGCATTCTCATGGATCAAAAGTGAGATATTCTATAAAAGCGGGGTAGTGACAATGCAGCAAAAGGGTCAGATTTTTTACAGTTTAAAGTACGCGTGCACAATCAGAGCGCGTCAAGTTGCTTCTATGATTCAATGCATAGCAAAGTAATTCTAAATGTTCGTATGTATTAAAATACTCTTTTCAGTCATAAAAACTAAAAAGGAAGATTTTATCAAAATCACACCATGATTCAACATGCGTCTATATGAAAGTAGTAATATTTGAAGTTAAGAATGTTCTTTGATAAACGCGGTTTTCCAAAGTACAGAAAATTTAAGAATTTTTATTCCAGAACTTGGCGGTAGTCGCCTGAACGAGTTTGTTTTATGGGTGAAAGAAGTTAACTAGCTTAACTTTAATGGTAAGCTTATCAAAATTTTTCGTCATTTATATTTGGCCAAATGTAAATCTAGCATATAACAATGTACTTTAATCACTTTGTGAATCCGGCATAACAAGCACCCTGTTACACAGACACTCTTGCTTTAACGTGTAAGGCTCTTTAGAAATGAATTTTCAGCTTTTCGATATCGAATTCTCATGTCTGGATCGATGTGGATCTTTTACGTTGGTGGATATGAAAATTGTTCCAGCTAAGATTTCGTACTTTGGAAAAAACTAGCATCTCTACAACAGTGGTTAGGATCCAAAAGGATTATTCGTTGTTAAGGAAAACAAGATTGACCAATCATAAGCCTTCATTTTTGAGAACTTTTCATTGTTCGAAGGAGAGAGTCTGGAATACATGGAGTGAAAATCTGCTATCGACACTGTAAAAAATTTGACCCTTTTGCTGCATCGTTACTCCATCGCTTTTATAGAATTTCTTTGTTTTGACCAATAAGAATGCTCCATAATAGAGCGAAGTAATCGTTTCTTATAAAAGCGATGGAGTGACGATGCAGCAAAAGGGTTCAATTTTTAACAATGCAAGCAGTGCTAAAAATTTGTATCCTTTAAATGTGAAATGATGCTACTGAATTCCAAAGTGTCGATCACAGCGACATCGGCGGCATTTTCGTGATACATTATCTAGACTAGCAATAATTCTTGCATTTTTAGAAAATGTCCTGCAGATGTCGCTTCTATCTTTAAATTTCATTAGCATTGTTGGACATTTAAAGAATAGAACATTTTAGCACTTTTTACTAAGTGTTACAGAGGGCGTGTTCAGCACAACTTACCAGTTACTTACCGACCACTTACCGATTGTAGACAAGTACGAAATGAAAATCAAAGCAAAGTGTGACGTCAGCTACAATTCAACAGAATAGTTTTCATTTATGCCACAATTTGTTTTCGTACTGCTCTACAATCGGTCGGTAACATTGGTTACTTTTGTAAGTTGCTCTGAACACGCCCTGAGATAGCCGATTTCCACGCATATTCACAGTATCCGCAAAGAAACTCTTCGGGAGGATTGAAATCTGATAGGGATTGGCCGACGCGTTTTCACGTAACTTGGCGATAATTATACTTGGCGTAGCGATGGACGCTTCCGTCGAGTTTGATTTCCTTCGGAGCCGAGTACAAAGTATACCGAGTACACAGTAAAAATTTGTACTTAAAAACTTTTAAAGAGTACAGCTTTCAGTAAGATACGTTCCATCCAATGCAATGCTGCAAGAGAAAAGTTACTTTGGACTCGGTTCGGAAGGAAATCAAACTCTTCGACGGAAGCATCTATCGCTCGCCAAGTATAATTATCGCCAAGTTACGTGAAAACGCGTCGGCCAATCCCTATCAGAATTCAACCCTCTCGAAGAGTTTCTTTGCGGATACTGTGAATATGCGATTTCCACATTATATCCCCTAGATGCTATATTTCCGGTTTCTTGCCTAAGAGAACTTGTCCGGAATCCAGGTAGAATTTGCGCTGTTAGCGAAACCAGATTAACGAATCAGAAGCCTGAATTTTAGCAAATTTTTCAATGTTTTAAATAAATTTTCTTGTTTATAAATCTCGTTTCGCAAACAGCGCAAAATTTATGTGAATCCTGGTCCTCGTCCAGTTAGGATTTTGCACTTTGAACACTGTTAAAAATTTGACTTTAAACTTCACTTAAAACTTGACGTTAAAAATTTACTTTATCGTCAATCCATCACTTTTATAGAAAATGATTACTTCATTGTATTATGGTGAATTCTCATTGGTCAAAATAGAGATATTCCATAAAAGCGGTGGAGTGACGATGCAGCAAAAAATTCAAACTTTTAACAGTGAAAAGATCGTGTGTCTATGTAAGTGTAACATAAAAGCATGCAAAATGAACACTTCTAATTGGCCGATTGCTTCAAAATGAATTTGAAATTTAAAGTTTTTATTTTTTAAAAAGTTCTAATTATCAGATTTTTATGAAATTCGAATGGGACCACATGGGCTTCATACGCTTTCAAACAAAAAAAGAATTATCAAAATCGGTTTATATTTGCAAAAGTTATGCGTGAACAACAAATACATACAGGTCGAAATCATAACCTCCTCTTTGAAGTCGGTTAATAAAAGCTTGACCTTAAATCGCCACTGACGTTTTAATGGGAGATGGACATTTACTTGAACAAAATATAAATATTTAAAATAAGTTTCATCACGATCCCCTTTTCCCCTTTTTTTCATAAATATTTCATATCGCAATTATATAAATTACGTAAAATGACTGTTTACTCAAATTTCTACAATTTAGGTTGTTCATAAGCTTTTAAGATCAATTTTTGCTTATCAGGATAATCTGCAAGAGATTATCATCCCCATGAACATCTTGATCGATTCTTATCTCTTTAGATAGGTTATGAAACGGTCTTTTTTATTATTTATTTTTGACGTAATAGATTTTTCTATAATTTCGTAATCAAAATGGATAGCGGGGGTTTTAAAAAAAATCTTACTTTATATCTATATGTGTATGTGTGTGTGTAGTGTTTTTATGGAATTACCAAATCTTCCAATTTATGAAGATTTGCTTAAAAACTTCTTCAGTTTTATGGAAAAAAAAATAATAATCATTTTCTTTCAGATTTTTGTATTCTTTACCAAATTGTTTTTGCATTTTCAATTTCCTTTGGTACATATTTTGTATAGCTTCTAATTTTTTCTTTTCTTTTATACACGTGATTTTATTTTGATTATATATATTATACGGTGTTATACGAGAAGTAAGTTCCGGAATGTGGCAATGGCCACATATAACGCCTGTACGCTATCGTGCTCTTAGAGGCTGAAGATAGCATCATAATACATTTAAATATCCATTTTCTTTTTTTCTTTTCTTTCCTTTCCTTTTCCCCCCTCCATTATAAGAGGGGGAATATTTCTTGTCAATTTAAGTTTTTCTTTCTTCTTAATATAATTGTCAATTTAAGAAGTTGGAAAAAAGCAAAAGCGGCTATGACATTTGATTCGAACTAGCCACTGTTACGAGATGAGCTCGTTTATAGTTGTACAGCAGAGAAATGCTTTGAAGTAAATATGTTTGCTTTGGGTATAGCTTGATCAATTTCTACAAAAAGCTTTTTATTTTGAAATTAATTTTGCGATGATTTTGTCTTAATGAGGTTGTTCCTGGAGTCTTTATACTTAATGCATGATAAAAATGTAAATTTTAAATACTTTTAAGTAGCCTGCTAGAAAATTCATAAAATAGTAATATCATATTATTATTTATTTATTTATTTATTTTGGGTAATATCGATTTTTTCCATTTAATTTTTTTTAATGAAAGTATTTTTAAATGTGTTCATTTACAGTATATTTAAAATGCTAACATTCATTCATATAAACAACTTTATAAATTTAACTTTATTTAACGCTATTCAACTTACCCAACTTTAAACTAGTTGGATATGCCAATCCCAAAACTTTCTTCTATCTCATACGTGCATTTTAATATTTAAAAAAATAGTTACTCATTTTAATGCTTTAATAATTTTAATTCAATACCATACTAACTTTGATTTTTATCTTCAATTTCTGCTTCAATCAATTAATCGGAGTAAAAACGAATTTCCGTCTCTGCACGAGCCGATGGACAATAGAATGATCGGCAGATTTTTTTTTTTTAACCATTTGAAAAATGGTTGTTGTTTTCGGGAGAATGGACCCGATGATGTTACCACTTTTGAATGATGTTACCACTTTTGAATGATGTTACCACTTTTGAATTTAAATTAAATTCTTTATTTTTAGAAGAATTTTTATTTGAATTTAAATTAAATTCTTTACTTTTAGAAGAATTTTTATTTGAATAGTAAATTAAAATGGTTAAAATCATTGTAATAAAGGAGAAAACTAACAAATTTAAAAATGGGTAGACGGAAATTAACAGATACGGAAAAAGCCGAAGCCAAAGAAATGAATGAACGTGAATATCGCATTCAATGATATTAAACACAATACGCGTACTTAAACAATCATAAAGTGATTTTTATTTCTTCTTTTGCTATTTAAAATAAAAATTTAGTCAACATGTATAAGTTGCTTATTAGTTTGGCGATTCGTATCATTTGGCGAAATTGGTCGACGGGATAACTGAGTAATACTGTATTTGGTTTGGCGCAAAAACGTCTTTCAATGCAGAAAATGATAAAATCAAAAGATTATTGAGCCGCTGAAAACCAATTACGTGTTGAAAGGCGATCACGAAAAAGGAAGCAATTTAATGCCGAACCGATTAATTGTAAAACATCATGTCGCCAGGGCGACCAATCCACTAGCCATGGCGTTTTACTATCGGTCGGTTCTAACCAGGAAAATTTGAGTGCCAATAGTGATTCTAACAAGCCGGAAAATGTTATAGCTATTACTCTTGATTTTCCACCACCTAAAAAGAAAACTAAAAAGCAATCGGCTTGGGAAAAACTGGGAAAAAACTTTTTTGATTCGATGTCTGATGGACCCATTCACAGATGCATGTGTTGCGATCGATTTTGGTTTAAAACCTCCATCACCAAAATTCTGCTCTGTAAAATCAAACAATATATGCCAAAGTCTTACAAGTATAACAGTATATGCCAAAGCTGTATTTTAATAATGATTACTTTTGCACCAACAATGTTAAATAGTTTGAAATGTTTCTTTCGTCGCCAACTTTTATGCTTGGCGACAATAGAGTGATATAACTTAAACGAACCGTACCTTCAAATTGCAGCATGTATAAAGTCATTTATAGCAGTGGCACGGATAATACACAATAAAACAACTGGTATTTAGCTTAAAATGATAGATGAATGTATCGAGTGAAACATTTTTCAAATGGTTGGGGTAATTTCTTAAATTACAATTTTTTTTATTTTTATTTTTTATTTTTTCAAATTCAGGGAGGACTTACTTGCCTTATCAAAAAAAAATCATATACAAAAAATTTAGTTCAGTTCTAGAAGTAACTTCATACACTTTTATGCGATGCAATATTGAAAATGTCATAAAATTCGCTATTGCAGCGCCCCCTTCCGGCGGATTTTTTCAGATTCAGGGCAATCCATCTAGCCATAGCCATACACTTACACAAAAAATTTCATTCAATTCGATGCATAACTTCATGTACTTTTGGTCGGTACAATATTGAAAATGGCACAAAAACATTCACAAAAAATTTGGTTCAATTCTATGCATAACTTCATACACTTTTTGATAGTAGAATGGCGACATACACACAGACAGACGGACAGACAGACATTTTGTAAAAACATGTTTTTTTGAATCTCTGACCCCTAAAACGTGTAAATCCGTCGAAAAAAATTTCGATTACAATACTTTCTTTTATTGAAGATAGAAGAAAGTAAAAATAAATTAGGATTACATTTGAATGAATGAGAGACATAATTTTTATTTACTTTTAAATTCGAAAATTTTATCTTTTTTAATTAGAAATCTTAATTCATAGAATTTTGGTTTTTTCTTTAAAAAAATAAATTGGGATTTATTATTAATAGACCCAATACGCATGTGTGCTAGGAGTGAATGTAATATCTCCCTCTTTTTTAAACGTTCGGAGAGAATTCGCGGATAAAACATGTTTTCTAGGAATACGGAAATTATTTGTTGAAAAATGAAGAAAATTTAGTGTATATTGACGAGTTTTTCTGATAGTTTATACAACACATGTGCACTTTTTTCTGGAGCCAAAAAAAGTGTCATATTGTAGAATCTCGCCTCCAGAAACAAGACAATAATTCTGCTGTTTAAAGTGCAACGTGGGAAAAGCTATCCTAAAATAAAAACTAGTTGGATGTGCCAATCCCAAAACTTTCTTCTATCTCATACGTACATTTTAATATTAAAAAAAAAATAGTTACTCATTTTAATGCTTTAATAATTTTAATTCGATACATAACAACTTTGACTTTCATCTTAAACTTCTGCTTTATTCAATTAATCGGAGTAAAAAAAATCAGTGAGGACCAACTAGCCATAGTCATACACTTATACAAAAAATTTAGTTCAATTCGATGCATAACTTCATATACTTTTGGTCGGTACAATATTAAAAATGGCACAAAACTCGCGATTCCAGCGCCCCCTTCCGACGGATTTTTTTTCAAATTCAGGGAGGACCAACTAGCCATAGTCATACACTTACACAAAAAATTTGGTTCAATTCGATGCATAATTTCATATACTTCTGGTCGGTACAATATTGAAAATGGCACAAACATCGCGATTGCAGCTCCCCCTTCCGGCGGAATATTTCAAAATTGAAGGAGGACCTGCTTGCCACAGCCAAAAACATTCACAAATTTGGTTCAATTCTATGCATAACGTCATACACTTTTTGATGGTAGAATGGCGACATACAGACACACAGACACACGGACAGACGGACATTTTGTAAAAACATGTTTTTTGGAATCTCTGACCCCTAAAACGTTTAAATCCGTCGAAAACCGGAAGTCGAAAAAATCTCGATTATAATACTTTCTCCTATTGAAGATAGAAGAAAGTAATAAATAAATTTAAAAAGAGGTGAAAAAGCTACAGTAAAGCTTCCATAAAGGATACTCTCAAATAGCTTACACCCCTATTTAATGGACAGTTTTCCAATTCCGACTCCCAAAACTTTAATTTTTGTATGTTTGACTTCTGAATAATGGACATTCCGAATAGCGGACAGTAATTTTGATAAAAAAGGATGAAAAATTATTTTTTAACGAGGGAAAAAAAGTAAAAATCTTCTAAATTTATCAGTTCAATGTGTCGCAAATTTTGTGATCACAGATAAATATGGGGATTAGATGGGAAAAATTCTCTCTCCCTTGCATTTATCTGTAATCACAAACCCCCAGGGTGGGTGGGCGGGGGAGCCCCGTTTATTCACCCACCACTCTCTCGGGTGGTTCGAGATTTTATGCTTTTAAGCAGCAGAGAAATACAGTAAACAGTTATACAATTTTTTTGTAGAAAAAATAATTCAAAAGTATTAAAACTACTGACAAAGTTAAAACTTCTCATTGACAAACAAATTACATGTAATCGCAAGTAAAAACAAATTTTTGTTAAAAAAAAAAAAAGTAAGAATGTAAGAATGTAAGAATGTAATAAACAATGAATAAATGCATGCACAATTTTATTTCTGTTTTATTGCTTTAAAAATTATTTTAATTCTTGGTTGATCATATAATAGAGGTTTTAGAACATATAAAAATCAATTAATGAAGCATTAAGCATTTTTTAGCAATTTTTCAATCTCTGAGATTTTCTCAATGGCGGGCACCTCCGAATAGCGGACAGTTCCAACACTCCCGAGGCCGTTATTTAGAGGTTTTACTGTATATTAGGAGTGTTTTTGCATAATCAAAATAAATTTTGAATCCACTTATTTCTCTCATAAAATGCACTTTATATTCGAATTTATTGTCCGTGCTTATCATACCACCATCCCCTCCTTGCATAACATCACAAGAAAAGAAATCCGAAAGACATTAAAAGAACCTCCTCTCCGCGCATACTTAACATACGACTTCGGATCTAAGTTTAACTAAAACCAAACTTTATTTTATCTCGTTCTTAACTATATGTCATAGAAATAAGAAAGAAAGAAAGAAAAAAAATGTACCGTGATATCATATAGCATCTTTTCTAACCTTCACCCCGGCGCAAAACTTGAAGACTATTGGCCCAGTTTTCCTCTTTCCCGTTTTGACACATACACTTTTATTGATTTTTCCCGTGCGGGGGCGTCGCGGGGCTGAACCACTCGGGGAGGGCTTTAAGAGAACTACTGGATAAGACTCTATATATGTGAAATAAAAGAAAATTATATCCTACGAAGAAATGGAATTTGTCTTGAGATGATGTTTCCCGGGGCCGTTTTCCTTTTACCCGGGCATTTTGGGACCAGCCGCTCTGTCTAGAGAAAACCCCCTCAGTAATGTGTTGAATATATTCGGCGCGATAAATTTTGAAACGTGATGCGACTCTCAACTATTTATCAGAAGATTTTTGGGAAAGGAAAATTCTTTATTCCTTTTCCCCTTAAAGTTTTGCAGAAGCATTTCTTTATATGTTGTGTAAAATTGATATGAAATATTTTGAACTGTTTTTTTAACAGCTTACGCCCACTTTTATAAATTGGGTCTTTCAAAAATAATGCATCTTGTTGAAGATTTTAAATCTTTGAAATCATGAAAAAAAGCTTGATTTTTTTTATTGCTCGCTAAATTGTTACTTTCTTCGAAAATATAAAGAAAGAAAGAAAGAAAGAAAAAAAAAAAACATTGGGATTGTGAAAAATGTCGACTTTCGATTTTCGAAGAATTTATAATTTTTAGTAGATACTAAAGATTATTTGACTGTTCTTAAAAAGTGCCTGTCTGTCTGTGAAATGTTTTAACTCGCTGATTACTGCTTAGAATAGGGTGAAATTTCATATATTATTTCTATCCTTATGTGAAATGGTGCTGAGAGATGATACGGGCTCAGCCCGAGCACGACACGGGTTTGGGGTCCTTTCTTATACTAGTCTAAGGGTTCTGGCTCATTTTTTGTGAAATTGACGATTTTATTTATTATCATATAGAAAAGAATTTTTTTCTTAAAATTTTTTTTCTTGAAAATCCCACTAGAAAAGGCAGATCTGCAATTCAATTTTTACAAATTAGAACAATTGTACTAAAATTAATCAAATGTAATTAGTGTTTACTTGGATTTTCATTAAATGCAATTTATGATATTGCACTATTTCAAATAAAAGATCAGATGTTCCTATCAAGAAGTTATGTGGGTGAATTTTGCCTTCCAGAGTTGTTCCGGATAGTTCAGTTGACAGAGCATTGGCCGCTTAAGCCAAAGGACCCGTGTTTCAAATCCTTGCCTGGACACTTTTTTCAAACAGATGGAAAAATACAACTCATATATCTAAGAATATTATATCCGTTCAGAAATCCAAGATAGATCTAAAATAGATCAGAAATCTAAGATTTCCTCAAAGGTATATCTTGAGATGGCGTTTCCCGGGGCCATTCTTCTCTTATCCGGGTTTTTTGAGCCAGACACACTGTCTAAAAAAATTCCGTGTAATATATTGAATGTATTCAGTGCGATAAATTTTGCTACGTGATACGATTCTAAGCCATTTATCAGAGGGTTCTTGAAAAGGGAAAGTTTCTTTTAGCTCTTCCCTGAGCTTTCTTTATGTTGTATAAAATTGATATGAAATATTTTCCACCATTCTTTATCCTTTCATACGCACATGTATGTATAGTGAATGTTTAAAAAGTAAAATGCAGTGTTAAGTGCCATCTTTTTGAATATGTGAAGGAAAAAATATTATTTTTTAATTACGGTCATTTATTTAAGATCTGTGTAAAATTGATATGGAATATTTTCAACTGCTTTTTTAACAGCTTACGCCCATTTTTATAAATTGAGTCTTTCAAAAATAATGCAAACTTTATGCCTTTGAATTCATCAAAGCAACTTGACTTTTTTTATTATGTGTTAACTTATTACTTTCTTCTATCTATGCAAAAGAAGATAGTATTCGATTCGTGAAAGACTTGCACTTCGGATTTTTGAAGAACGTGTACATTTTAGAAGGTCTTAAAGACGATTTGTATGTCTGTCTGCAACGCACTCTATTACTCCCGAACTACTGTAAAACAATTTGGAATTTCATATAAAGTTCCATCCTTCTGTGAACTTGTGCTGATTAATTTTAGGAGAAAATCCCACGAGAGGACACGGGGAAGTCCGCAATTTAGTTTTTACAAATTAGAATAATTGTATTAAAATTAATCAAATGTAATTACTTGTCTTATGTTTAATTGGAGTTTCATTAAATGCGGCTTATGCCATTGATCTATTTCTTATAGAGCATTCAAAACTGAAGTAGATAAAGTCCATCCTTCACACTTTCGAAATTCATCAAGTTAAAGTTTCACCTTGATTGTAATTTTCCATTTGACTAAAATTTACTACTGCCATTTATCGGTAGTCATCACAAGTGTATAACTGATCCACCAAATTCGCTCCGAAAAGGTAAAACTTAAGCAGTTCAAGAAAATAATCATCCAAATTTAGATCAAGAGTATACTTGATCCGCTTCTGTTCTGAACATCTCATATAACAAACCAGATACTCCTATCAAGATGCCATTTGAGTGAATTTTGGCCGATGAATTTGGCCAGGATAGCTCAGTTGGCAGAGCATTGGCAGCTTAAGCAAAGGGCTGGTGTTTCTAATTTCTGCATGGACACTTTTTTAAACAGGTGGAAAAATACAATTCATATATCAGAAATTATTATATCCTTTCAAAAATCGGATACATCTTGAGATGACGTTTCCCGGGGTCTTTCCTCCCTTTAACCGGGGTTTTTGAGCCAGACAAACGGTCTAGAAAAATCCTGGGTGATTTATTGAATACATTCAGTGCAATAAATTTTGCTACGTGATACGATTCTAAGCCATTTATCAGAGGGTTTTTGAAAAGGGAAAGTTTCCTTTAGCTCCTCCTTGAGCTTTCTTTATGTTGTTTGAAATTGATATTAAATATTTTCCACCACTTTTTATCCTTTCATATATACATGTATGTATACTGAGTGCTTAAAAAGTAAAATACAGTGTTAAATGCTATCTTTTTGAAGATGTGAAGGGAAAACTATTATTTTTTAATTGCGGTAATTTATTTAAGGGGACACAAATATTTATCTCAGGCCACTTGGCACGCAAACTAAAGAAAATCATTATCAACTTAAAATATGTATGTATGTCTTTATATATATATATATATATATATATATATATTTAAAAAAAAATTGAGAGTGGGTTATTTATTTTAACGTAATTTTTAAACTGTTTAATTTACACCAATATATGGATATTTGTCTAGTTATATCTATATTTAAATAGCTATATTTTAATTATCAAATTATTTTTAATGTTATTGATATAATTTTTGGTATTATTATTAATAATATTATTACTATTATTATTTTTTTATTTTTTTTTATTTTTTTAATTTTTATTCTTTTATTTTTATTTTATTTTATTTTATTTTTTAATTTTTATTATCCTATATTAAGATAATGAGTTTTTACCATGTAAAGTCACAATAAATGTTACTGATTAAAGTAACAATAATGTATTTTAAGTTATATGTTAATATGAATGTTATCTCTTAATTCTAATTTTAATCATTTCATTAATTTAATTTTATGTTAATATCGATTATTAATTATTTTCTCCGGTGCAATTATATTTCCATTCAGCTTTATCTTTTTTGTTTGTTATGGATAACTATTATTTTTACTTACTTTAAACTCCTTTTTGTAAAATATCATTGTTCCTTGTTTAATAATTTGGTTTTTGTGTAATGGTAGTCCCAAATTCGTATTGTTTTGCTTTTTCATGGCAAATACGAAGATGAAACCACACACTCCATTTGTAGTTCCAAAGTATTTGGGACCTGAAGATTCTGCTTTGGTTCTACAAATTTCATTTGTATTCATATTATTCTTTTTCCTTCCATGTTCAATGTGCTATAAGTTATTAAATTCAATGGTTAATTTCAAATGGTTAATATTGTTTACTATAATTCAATTTAATTCTTCGTTTTGGTTTATTGTTTTATTGATAAAATCCATTGGTGAATCTTGTCTACTTTTAATGGTATTATATATATATATATATATATATATATATATATATATATATATATATATATATATATATATATATATATATATATATATATATATATATATATATATATATATATAAATGGAACTGTCTTCCAAAATAAAGAAAATTATTATCAATTTAAAAATATATATATGTAGATATTATTACACGATTGATAATTAAACAAAAATAATTAAATTTTTTCACAAAAAAAAATTATTTTAAAAAATTTATTTAAGGAAACAGGGTAATTTATTTAAAGGAGAGTGGAACAAAAACAAAAAATACATACATTATTAAATAAATAAATAAATAAATATAAACATTATAATAAAGTTGTTAATTGCAAACAAATTAAACAAACAAAAAAAATTAAAAATTGAAATTATTTTTAAAATGTCCAGTTTTAAGTATCTTAGAGCCCTTATTTTGAAATTCAGACAAAAAAGTGATGGTTTGATTGTTGTATTTTTTTAATTGACGTGATATTT
This sequence comes from Maratus speculifer, assembly GCA_964019185.1. Classification (NCBI taxonomy): domain Eukaryota; kingdom Metazoa; phylum Arthropoda; class Arachnida; order Araneae; family Salticidae; genus Maratus; species Maratus speculifer. Next base: position 71,944,315 of record OZ025303.1, read on the forward strand.
TTTATGTTAAAGTAAATAGTATTTAATGATTAATCTGCAATTTTGAACCCCTGAAAAATTTTTCTCTTCCCTATAGAATAAAACCTAAAATATCAAAGTTCACGTTTGTGAATGTCATTTTTATGAAAAATGAAATCCCAATATGTTTGGAGTGGTATATCTCTGGCAAGCAACAACATCCCAAAATTCTTTTGGCATAAACTTATAGTATAACACTACCTGCTTATTAAAATTTATTTGTTTCCATGGGGCATTGTTATTTTACATTGTTATGTTGCCATAAAGTACAGTCAAAATGACGTTTTTATCCAATTTTCCGCTCTTAATATCTTATTTAAGCTATAATACCCCAAAGTTTTTTTTTTTTTTATAGAATATGAAAGTGCACTACTAGGACAAGCTAAATAATGTAGTACTGCACGCAGATATTGTTGCTATAACTTGTTAAATATTCAAAATTTCCAAAATCTGCAATATTTAAAGTAGTTTATTTCAAAAAAGAGCCACAGTTGGATAAATATATATACATGTGTGTGTCACGCAATAGTTGAACGTATGTACAAAAACATGGAAAAGAAAAAAAAGTTTGGCCTCTTTTTTTTTTTTTTTTTTTTTAGTAAAAAAAATGACAAAATTTATAAGAAAAGCAATGTCTATCATCACATTTTTTCCCTAAGAGAAAATGAAACATCCCGTTTCTCTTTCGGAAGAGGCAACAAAAAAGGGATTTTCATTTATTCATAGGGAAAAATCATAGAAAGACGAAAGAAAAACAGGTTGTTTCATTTTCTCTTAGGGAAAAAAATATGATGATGAATATTGCTTTTCTTATAAATTTAGTCATTTTTTTACTAAAAAATATCACGAGGCCCCACTTCTTTTTCTTTTTTATGTTTTTGTACATATGTTTATCTATTGCGTGACATATTTTTTTTCATCCAACTGTGGCGCTTTTTTGAAATAAACTACTTTAAATGTTGCAGATTTTGGAAATTTTTAATATTTAACAGGTTATAGCTACTAACAGCAACAATAACTGCGTGCAGTACTATATTATTTTGCTTGTCCTAGTAGTGCACGCCCCACCAGTGGCTGACAGGTTCTGACCTCTCAACTGGTAGACGGCAGGTGCTGGGTTCGAACCCAATCGCGGCCGTCGGCCTAACCGTTCGGAGTTTTCGTGGTTTTCTTCGAGCCTTGCGTAAATACGGGTTAGGTACCCTTAGAAAGACCCTCACGAAGGGCATTCCACCCAGGGCCTCTATCCCTAGTGTAGATAATCGGCCGACATAAATACAAACAAACAAACCTAGTAGTGCACTTTCATATTCTATAAGAAAAACTTTGGAGTATTATAGCTTAAATAAGATATTAAGTGCGGAAAATTGGACAAAAAAGTCATTTTGATTGTACTTTGTGGCAACATAACAATTTAAAATAACAATGCCCCATGGAAACAAATAAATTTTAATTAGCAGATAGTGCTATACTTTAAATTTATGCCGAAAGAATTTTGGGTTGTTGTTGCTTGCCAGAGACATACAACTCCAAACATATTGGGATTTCATTTCTTATAAAAATGGGATTCACAGCCTCGAACTTTGATATTTTCTATAGAAAAGAGGAAATTTTTTCAGGGTTTTAAAATTGCACACTATTCATTAAATAAAATCAACTTCAACATTTAAAAAAATCAAGCAAATAAAAAAAATACAACTATCACACTTTGTCTGATTTTCGAAATAAGGGCTCCTAATTAAAACATTGCTAGTTTTTTTTTTCTCCTGTTTTTTAGCGATATGTACTTAAAAAATTGAAAACGGAACTATTATAAGGCCACTCCTGTATCTGTCTATTTGTCTGCCCGTCTGACACAGCCATTTTACTCGTAAACTATGAAACATACAATGTTCAAAATGGGAGAAAGACTATTGACCAACATATTTACAGATTATTAAACATTCATAAATATATTTAGGATTCAGGAGTAGAAAGGTTAATTAAGCTAATTTTAAACTACTTTACTACTCAAAAAAAAAAAAAACAAAAAAAAAAAAAAAATCTTTTCTTTGTATATCGTGTAAAAGCTTTCGTAAAGTTGAATTCAATAATATATTCGTTTTAATTTTTGGTAGTGTATTTTTGGAGATATCGTCGAAAATGTAGTGTTAAAATATGTTATTCCTCCCCCCATCTATTTCCGAGTCTTCTGAAATTAAGGTTATGAAAAAATTAGAGGAAATAGACGTTAATTTAATCCTTGCAGGACAACTAGAGCGATTACCCTAAAAGTGCTATTACACGTGTCTTGCTGCAGGCGTCAAATTGCAGGCGTCTCCATGTTATCCTATAGGAGCATGGGGGTCGCTTGGTTAGCGCGTGATTCTCTTGTGTCGTAGCGTCTTTGACGCCTGGTCGCTAATAAGAGCCAATCAAATGCTTGGAAATCCAAATGATGGTAAAGACTCTTCTCGAACAGCCAATGAAATGCTAAGAAAACGAAAAAACGCAGGCGATTTTTGTCGCTTGCAATTTTTACGTGTAATAGCACTCTAAAAGTGCTATTACACGTGTCGTGCTGCAGGCGTCAAATTCCAGGCGTCTCCAAGTTATCCTATGGGACCAGGGGAGTCGCTTGGTAGCGCGCGATTCTCTTTTGTCGGAGCGTCTTTGACGCCTGGAACGAAGCTACTCGCCAGCAACAGCCAATCAAATGCTTGGAAACCCGAATGATGGTAAAGACTCTTCTCGAACAGCCAATGAAATGCCAAGAAAACGAAAAAACGCAGGCGATTTTTGTCGCTTGCAATTTTTACGTGTAATAGCACTTTAAGTCAGATGGTTTTTGAGAAAAGCGCATTTTTCGTTACACACAAATTTAGATTTTCGGGCATTCAGCAAAGGTGTTGTCTAACTCTGTAAGTAGTTATCGAAAACAGCTTTTATTGGTGTACCTGTCTAATACAATATACCTGTGGTGGTTACTCGATAACCCCCCCATATGTTTAGTTTAATTCATTTTTATTAGCCATTTTATTTCTTATTACCTCCTTTTTATTAGTGTTCTCAATTTAAATTTTATTTCGATTTTCGTTTCTTTTCTTATCGTCGCCTGTAATGTTTTCTTTCTTACTTAGCTTTCGAATGTTCCAAGCCGGTAAAATCCTGTTCGAAATCATTCCTTCCGGTTTAGAGACCCTTCGAGAACATTCTCGCTTGTTCTATGGGTGGAACTTCCGTTTATTCGGACACCCCCCTTAACCTATCAAATTAGTTTCCGCAGGTGACGTATTTTAAGTCATTCAGCGCTGGGCCACCTGCTTTGGCCTCCCTTCTTTACGTGTTTATCAATTCTGTTTTCATTAAATTCATATTTCTCCATACTTTGCATCGTAACTTGGCTTATTTTGTCACCCCCCCCTTCTTTCGCTCGCTGCCAAATTGGCGTATTGTGGGATTCCTGTAACCTTTTCTCTTTTTCCCCTGGGCTCTCGGCCACCTGCGTCAGTTGCGCGGTTAGACACCTGCTGTAATGGATGCTGCCGGATGAGTGGAGGTTTTGGTGGAATTTCCGGGGCATGTGTGCGCCCCTCGAGACCGTTGCGTTCGGTCATCATTTCATGCTTCTATGTACACGCCAGGATGTCAGCGAAGTTGATTCTTTAATACAGCGAGAAGCAAGTCCCCTTCAAAAGCATCCAAAAAAATTATTTTGTTTTGTGCCTTTTTGCTTATACAATTTAGATTAGGTGACGTCACGAGTCTCCTATTTCTTTGCTCTATTGATGGCTTTTATATCTAAGGCAGAATGTCGTCGTGTGTCTTCTAAATAATATTTTTATTCATCATCTCAATTATCAATAATTCTCTCCAGCCAACGTATGTGCTCAATTCTTCAATAGTATTTTTTTTTGTTATGAGTTCTATGTCCTCTGAAAAATAAGCAGAGGTGAGGAATCTTTTCGAGAAGTGAAGTCAATTTGTTTACTTAAGGAATTTATCCCATTATTTGGCCCACGAACTCATATTTAAAGTTTGAATATCACTGGGGCCTTCCAAGAGAGAATACAGGTATATCTCTGTATACTATTTTTCTTCTAATATATTTATATGTGAAAATACATATATTTAAAAGATGTTTTGAAGGAAATGATAATATTTTCCTATTTTTTTTGAATCATGAAAAATTTTGTAGTTCATGTTGTCAAGAAATTTAAAAATGTGTTATGATGAAGAATGTTGGTTTTGTTTGGAATATATCAATTTAAAAAAAAAATATCTTCATTTGTAAAGTTTTTACTACAAAGCAAATGTTTAATTTCTATGAGAAACAAAAATGTTTCTATAAAGAAGATAGTCGATTTTTCATGAAAGAAATACAAGTATTTCATAAATAAATAAATATTAATCTTCAACCAATTTGTGTATTAATTCCTGTGCATGTGTCTGGATTTACTACTCATCATCTGCCAAGGACTTCACAGGTAACTTTACTTTTTCTTCAAATTTATATTTTATAATTTTGTATTTAGTTTATCATCTTCAAGGTTAAAAGAATATTTTTATTATTTTAAGTGAAGTAAGGATGGTCACTTTTGGGTCGTTTGCTGGCCTTCATTCTTCGTAATGTACCGGTCACTATCACGATCATTTTTTGGCCTAGTTGTGGGTAGAAACAAATAAAAAGTGTTTCTCCTCCCATCTCTTCTTCTCACCCACTAGGGTGGATACAGCAGTGAAATTATTTCCTTTGCTACAGTGACCAGCTCTTGAACTGAACATAACAATAATTTCCTTTGATGCCATGACCAAAGCGTATCCAACATTCCTTATTTTCTTTGGTGCACTGACCAAAGCGTGTCCAACATTCCATGACCATCCGTTTTTCCTTTGCTACCATCGTATTTTCCTTATATATACACTATATTGCCATTGATTATGGGACACTTGCGATTTTAGACATTTTACTAAATATCTAGAAAAATACCTGAGGAATCATCTCGAAACTATTAGTGTATAAATATAATAGTATACGTCATACATCTCCGTGAAGAGTTTTTACCGAAACGCCATAGGGGACCGTCAACAAATTAAAAAAGAATGAATATCTTTTGAACAACCCTGTCAAAACTAATGTAGCAAAAGCGCTCAAACTCTAGATTATGATTGAATACCTTATTGTAATACACTGTGTCCATTTTAATGCAAATAGCATGCACACTCGCAGAGTAATTAAGGTTTTTATAAAAATGGTCCCAAATTTTTCCAAGTTTTTCCCTTATAATTTTCAGAGTTCTTAATATAAAATAATATTTTTTTCAGAAAATATGACAAACAACGTTGCACACAGTACCCTGCAATCAGAATTAAAAAAAAATAAAAATTGTATGAAAAATGAGTAGGTTTACTATATAATTTTTTACTGCGCATGCGTCAAAGATATCAAAATTTCATTTGCATATTATGTTAGCTAAATGTATAGAACAACTTTTGTAAAAGTCTCAAAATCATAGCTTGAAAATTCTGAAAGTAATCGTCTATAGAAAAAAGACAAAATCAGTTGTTTCCAAAATGAAGCAAAAAAATGAGGGATTTTATCCAAATGCAGTAGTACATCCCATATTGTGTATTCTATATTGACACTAATCAATGAATATATTGATACAACCCCTCTTGTTTTTGCTTCATTTTGAGAATGACGGATTTTCGACTTATTCAATTGACGATTATTGTCAGAATTTTCAAGTTATGATTTTGTGACTTTCACAAAAGTTTCTCTATACATTTAGCTAACATAATATGCAAATGAAATTTTGATATTGTTGACGCATGCGCAGTAAAAAATTATTTAGTAAACCAACTCATTTTTTATACAATTTTCATTATTTTTTAATTCTGATTACAGGGTACTGTGTGTAATGTTGTTTGTCATATTTTCTGAAAAAAATAATATTTTATATTAAGAACTCTGAAAATTATAAGGAAAAAACTTGGAAAAATTTGGGATCATTTTTATAAAAACCTTAATTACTCTGCGAGTATGCATGCTATTTGCATAAAAATGAACAAGGCTTATTACAATAAGGCATTCAATTACAATCTAGAGTTTCAACTCTTTGGCTACATTAGTTTTGACAGGGTTATTCAAAAGATATTCATTCTTTTTTAATTTGTTGACGGCCCCCTTTGGAGTTTCGGGAAAAAATCTTCACGGAGATGTATGACTTATACTATTATATTTATACACTAAGAGTTTCGAGATGATTCCTCATGTATTTTTCTAGATATTTAGTAAAATGTCTAAAATCGCAAGTGTCCCATAATCAATGGCAATATAGTGTATATATATTGACGTCATTATCTTCAGTTATATCTTCATTATCAAATTATTTTTTCATGCAATGATTAATATTTTATAATTATATGTTATTGAGAGTGGTGCAGTAATTAATTGTAATATATATTGATTCTATACTGAAATAATATTTTTGTTTTCTGGAGCAGTGCATCATATATATAACATAATTTATCCATATATTTTTCTTGCCTTGGTATAATTTGCAACTAATATATTTACATTATTTAACACTAGAACGGCGGTAGGGGTCATTTTGACACCTGAGCACTTTCGTCCTTGGATCACTTTTGTTTGGTTGGAAGAAATCGTTTGAAATTTTTTGACTTTTCCTAAATAGATAACATATATTTCTTTTAAAAAAATCAGCATTCTAGATTTGTTAGTTTTTGAAATATTTGCATGTTTTCCTAGAACGGCGGACGGGGGTCATTTTGACCCCTTTGGTAAAATAGTCTTTGTACTCGAAGCATTGTGAAACCATGAGAAAAATTCAGTGATAAGCTTTTTTTCGGATGCATTTATACTGTCTCCGAGAGAAATACAAACCAGGGTGGTCACACTATATTGTTATTTCTAAGATAGTTGTTTTCCTTTGTTAGCTTTTTTCCATTATTTTGAAGAAAATATTTCAAAAAAAAAAACAGGTGCAGGGTTTTTCATACTTACATTTCTTTTCACAAATAGACAGATGTATTTTCGCATTTGTTACTTTTGTTAGTTCAGATTACTCGCAGCAGGTGGTAACCGTAGGGGAGGGATTTTATGATTTGAGTACGAATTCCATTGTTCCTAAGGCAGGCAGTTGAACGTATATCTTCCCGCTTTCATCGACAAAAGGGTGTCAATTTTTTGGCCATAATCCCTTTCTTTGCACCTGTCTCTTTTCGTTCTCGCAATAAAAGAAACATAGATGACGCCGGTGAAATGAATCCAGGTCCCTGTGTGAAACGCGCGAATACCAGTGACAGTTTGGCGGGAAAATTCTGCCGTCACATTCATTATCGCCTTACCTTTATTCTGTGAATGATACGCTGAAACATTTGCTGATATTCTGACTTTTTTCAATCTTATTTTCAAATTTTACAAAATATGTCTTATAAGCGAAAAAGAGGTCTTACTAATGAAGAAATTAAAAAATTGTTGCAGGAGCTCTCTGAAAATGAGCCTGACGGAGGTGAAAATGATAATTTTTCTGTAGAATCTGAAGATGAATTTCAGACACAAACTATTAGTGAATCCGAGGACAGTGATGTGAACGAAGAACAGCTAAGCAGAAATAAACGAAAAAAAGCGGATCAGGGTATTATCAAAACTGTTTTCACTGCCCCTGATAACACTATCTGGAATGAAATAAATTCTAAAAATTCAGCTTGCGGCCGTGTTCCTGCTTATAATGTTCTAAAAGAAACGGCGGGACCAACATCTTTTGCAAAGACTCGTGTTTTTGAGGACAAAGCGTCTAGTGCTTTCAAGCTTTTCATTGACGATGCTATCTTGTTGCATATAAAGAAATGTACAGAATCAGAAGCTCATCGACAACGTGGAAATAACGACTGGAGTTTATCTCTAGCTGAGTTAGAGGCTTTTGTTGCTATATTATATATTCGTGGAGCAACAGGAGCAAAGGGTTTAGATTTATATTCATTGTGGTCTGAAGCATGGGGCATACCATTTTGCAAAGAAACTATCTGAAGAGATAGGTTCAAAGAAATAAAAAGATTTTTGAGGTTTGACGAAAAACAACAAGATCTAGTCGATTACAGACTGATGAATTTGCTCTTGCATCTGAAATGTGGAATAAATTTATTGAAAATTGCAAAACATGCTACCGACCAGGACAAAATATTACAGTTGATGAACAATTGTTCCCATCTAAAGCTAGATGTAAATTTACACAATATATGCCAAATAAACCTGATAAATTTGGAATAAAATTTTGGTTATCTGTTGACGTTGATACTAAATACCTCTTGAATGGATTTTCTTATCTAGGAAAAGATGAAACAGCAAATCCTCAATTACGTTTATCTGAAAATGTTGTCATGAAATTAACAGATCCCCATCTAAACAAAGGGAGGAATATTATGACAGATAATTACTTTACTAGCATCAAATTAGCTGAAATGCTAAAATCTAAAAATACAACTTTGGTTGGCATAATGAAAAAGAACAGAAGAGAAATTCCTATAGCTTTGAAAAATATGCGCAGTACTCTTTATTCATCGAAGATAGTGGAACATGATAATATGACACTTACCATCTATCAAGCCAAACGAAACAAAAGTGTTTTTCTATTGAGCTCATTACATTCTACTGTAAAAACTGAGGACAACCTGAAAAAGTTGCCAGATTCAATAGATTATTACAACGCAACAAAGTGTGGTGTGGATGTTCGTGATCAGATGCGCCGAAAATACTCCGTTAAATCTGCTTCTAGACGATGGCCTGTACATATCTTTTTCAATATTTTGGATCATGCAGCTTTGAACGCCTGGATAATTTATAAAAGTGTAACAGGCAAGCCCATCAGTAGAAGAGATTTTCTACTGAAATTAGGAGAGGAATTAAGAATGGTTCTTATGGCTTCAAAACTCCCAAAGATCCTACCTGAATCTTCAGAAAAAACAAACGAAAATAAAGTGGAAAAAAGTGTCAAGTACAGAAATGCAATGGAAACAAATCTCAAGAATTTTGTGCATCGTGTTCCAAAGTTGTGTGCGGAAAATGCACTGGAAAAAATGTTAAAAATTATTTTTGTATCAATTGCATTAATGTCTAATACATGTACGGGACTATGTTAATCATTAAAAAAATTCAAACGAAATGCTTTAGATATAAACCATTCAGCTACATTTATAATGAAATAAAGGAAACAACAGAATACGTTTCTCATTTATTGGATTCAGAGTGTGGTTCATTCGGCGAGTAAGTAGATTTTAAAAAAAATTATTATTTTATAAATTGTGTTTTATTTTAGTCAACATTGGTTTTAATTTTTGAAAACATTTATTTTAAACCATTTTTTATGTCAAATTAATGAGTTTTTTGAGTAGTTTAGTATGTACCAAATTGATCGCCTTGCAGCCGTTACATACACAGTACTTTAAAAATTAAATAAAATATCGAGTAATATTAACTATAAATTATGAAATACAGGAAAATTACATATTTGTCACAATGTATGCCATTTAAAATTGTTTTAGCATTGTTATTTCAGAAGTTTCATCGAGGGGTCAAATTGACCCCTTCCGCCGTTCCAGTAAGTAAAATTTTGCCGCCGTTCTAGTGTTAACGGAGGTGCTAGTAAAAATTATTCTTCATGCTAAGATAAATTATTTTTCTTGTCATACATATAATAATTTATGTTTTGAGCCATATTATATATAAATATTTACATAAAATATCTGGGTCTTATATTCTTCATATGATACTAATATGTTAGTATATATATTTTTCTTCTCTTTTTTTAATATATAAAAATGGTTTATGACGTATATGAAAGTCATCAATATTTTAAATAACGGGTCAATTTATATATATATTATTCATCACAAGACCAGTCAATAACCAAATTTATCATGTCATATATTGAGCTCTTATATTAAATTTTTCATCATGCCACCAAAAGCCAAACTAAATATTGCAATCCAACCTTTCGACGGTAACCCTCAGACTGTAGAATTTTTCTTCGATCAATTATCTGACTTACAGGAATTAAATAACTTTACAGACAAGGAACTTTTTGTTCTCTTTAAATCAAAACTTGAAGGCACTGCCTTACTCTTCTTTCTTGAAACTCAGTCACAGCTCAAGAACTCTAACTTTAATGAAATTCGAAAAGCATTTATAGACTATTTCTTACCCACAAAAAAATCTGTTTCTCTAAAATCTTTACAGAACTTGACCTTAGATTCAAATGAATCAGTTAAAAATTTTGCTTTTCGCCTAGATAAACAACTTCGACTTGCTTACCCAAAACTGGATCTTTCTGCTCTTAATTCATTAAAGTTTACTCATTTTCTTGAGGCTTTGCCTAAACAAATCAAACGCAAAATCTTAGAAGAAAATATTACATCTTTCGAATTAGCTCTTGAACGAGCAACCTTTCTTCAAAATATATATGACTCTCCCCCTAAAAAATCTTATGAGAATTTTAATCAAGCCTATTGTATCGATACTGAAAAAGTCCACGATAATTCTAGTAATACTCTTCATAAAACCCCTATAAAGCATACGAAGGATAAAGTTTTTCACAATTCTCAAACCAACTACTCTCCTTTACAAACTCAAAAGGACAAATCTCATGCTTCTCGTATTTTTCAAAGAAATTCTAGGACATTTTCGCCTCCTCCACCGAGACAAGAGGCTACAAATAAACGTAACAATAATTTTCATCAACGTAATTTTTACCGGAAACGTCCTTATCAACCCACCTTTGACAAATTTTCTCACAAAAAAAATTCTACATCCTTTTATCACAGACGAGATGTTGTGCAGTGTGCGTTCTGTGGGAAATTTAATCATCGTATGGATACCTGTTACAAATTTAAAAATACTATTAATTCGTCTAATCAAAACTCTTCAACTCAAATTTCGTCTCACCCTCACAGAAGGAAAAGCCACACCTCTTCTTCTAAAAATAACAACAATGTTTATCATTTAAACAAATAAGGGAGACTGGTTCTACTGACCGCCTTCTCTCCCGTAATTCTCATTCAGGGTCAGTACACTTTGACAACAACAACAAACTTCAACAATTGGACAAACGCTCTTCAGTTACCTTAGTGTCATCCACAGCTGTCCAAACTTCTCCTATGACAACTAAACTTAACAAATCTTCCTGTTCACATAATTCTTTGACATCTAAACAAAATCTTGAAATTGATGATGATGTACAAGAAAGACATGTCATCTGCAGCTCATTTAATAATTCATATGTTCTTCCATGCATACTCATAAACATTCAACATAATGAAATTTCAACGTTAATTGATACGGGATCAAGTTTGTCTCTCTTGGATCAGGAATGCTTTAATAGCATTAAATCCAGGCTTCACTACAAATTCTTATCCCGTAATGTATCTGTGTCTACCATAAACTCCAAAGTTTTTTTCAAGGGATGCATAGAGGTTGCCTTTAAAATTGATAAATTTTTCTTTCATCATGTTTTTTACCTTACAAAGATACAAAATGTTCATTTTCAAGCCATACTTGGATTTGAGTTTATCAACAAACATTCTATTACCATATCACCCAGTTTTAAGTCTATCCTAATTAAGGACAAACACATTCCTTTTCAAAGTTATAATGAATCTCCTACTTGCTATTTTATGAATTCTGAATATAATTATGTGAATTCAAATGTACCATATTCTCTCGATGCACACAAAATGCCTTATTATGAAGAATCTATGTCAAATAATCTAACGAGTGATACTTACATTGATAATACTTGTGCAAATTATGATAATTTAAGTTTACAGTTGTTCAATAATTATACAACCTATCCTTATAATTATAATGTTCAAAATAATGGTTTGTTTACAAATAATATGGCTCATTCTGCTATGAATTTTCATAATCCTTATATTGATGGTAATTTTACTTATTTTCCTAATTACTTTCCAACTGATTATGCTAATATGGTCAATTATGTGTCTACTAATGATAATAATATTCCTAGCAAGAATTTCTCATCTGAGAATACTAATGATGGTAACTATTTTAGTGAAAAGCAAACTCATTTAAATTATGGTAATAAAGTCTTGGTGAAATCCAACATGGTACAATTACTCAATAGAGAATTAATACCTCCTAATTCGTTTGTTTATTTACATGTTAAGTATCTCAATCCTCCATCTGAATATTTTGTTTTCAAACCCAATTTAAAAAATAAAGGTCTTGTGTTGCATCAATCATTGCACTCAAAATCTTCAATTCAAAATGATTTATTTTTGGTTGTATGTCAGAATATATCAAAGCTGGATATTCATTTAAATAAAAATTCAATTATTGGCGAATGTATCAATGTAGATGAGAAAGATATTGAGGAATACTCTTTTGATTTGGATTTTGAGAACGATTATTGTATTTTACCATCTGAAGAGATTAAAAGAAAACGTATTCAAGAATTATCTCCAAATGACTTTGATTTAAAACATTTACCTCCTCATGAAAGGGACTCTTTGACCAAATTATTATGTAGTAAAGCTTTAGCTTTTTCAAAATCTCTTGACACTTTGGGTCATACTGACCTGGTCAATCCTCAATTTACAATGCTAAATTCTCATCCAGTAAAAACCTTACCTTTTCCTGTGCCACAGGCACTCGAGCAAGAAGCTCTTGACCAAATTAATCAAATGTTGAACGCTGGTATTATTGAGAGGTCAAATTCATCTTGGGCGTGTCCCATGCTTCTTGTTAAAAAGAAGAGAACTGATATGTCTAAGCCTCAAAAGTATCGTTTGGCTCTGGATTTAAGATTGTTAAACTCCATAATAATTCCATCTTCATATCCTCTTCCTAGAATTCAAAATCTATTGGTGCAGTTATCAAAATTTAAGTATTATACTACTCTTGACTTACCCTCTGCATATTGGCAGATTGCTGTACCTAAAGATATGCAAGATAAGCTTAGTTTTACTACTCCATGGGGAATTTTTACCTATTTACGTTTAGTATTTGGCCTGAAGACGGCCGCCAGCACTTTCCAACAATTAATCGACTCTGTTATTCAATTATCTCAAATTGATTCCTGTTATGCATATCAAGACGATATTGTAGTGGGTGCTAATTCATTTGAAGAAATGTCCATGAAGCTCACAAAGCTATTAGACACTCTCATTGCTAATAACATTACTCTGTCTCCTGAAAAATGTGCATTCATGCAAACAAGCATTAACTTTTTGGGTTTCCAACTCACAGATCATAAAATTCTTCCTATTACAAGTAATATTTTAAAAATCACTTCTTTTCCAACGCCTAAAACCAAGAGGCAAACAAAGAGTTTTATCGGTTTGTGTTCATTTTATAGATCAATTATACCTAATTTTTCTAAATTGATTACTCCTCTCATTGAAGTCACCAAACCTAAAAATAAGTTTTCTTGAAAATCTGAACAAGAAAATGCATTTAAAAAATTACAAGACATTTTCTTCCATAAACCTATGCTTAATCTCCCAAACTGGAATGAAACGTTCTATGTTAATACAGATGCCTCAAAAACAGCAATATCAGCTGTTCTTATGCAGAAATTTGATGGTGAACTAAAACCTATCTCCTATTATTCCAAAACTCTATCTCAATCAGAAAGACACTACCCTGCCATCAAACTGGAACTTTATGCCATTTACAAAGGCATAACTGCTTTTAAATACTATATTTTTGGTCGACCCTTTATTCTATTGTCTGATGCAAAGCCACTTAATAATTATAAAAAAGCTACATCACCTGCTGATATTACTACTCGTTGGATGTTAGAACTGTCAGAATATTCGTACACATTCCAGCATGTACCAGGCAAAGAGAATGTGTTAGCAGATTTTCTGAGTAGAACACCTCACATTCCTACTGAAGATCTCAATAATAATCCAGATCTTATTACTTCACAAGAACCTTTACCTATTGTTGATAATCAAAATGATTTACTTAATGACATTCCTCACTTTCCATGTGGTTTAGTTGACAAAATACACCACACATGTCATCTTCAGAGTGATTCTTCACCTCCTAATAATGATAATAACCAAGATCCATTATTAGAAATTCTTGATCACACCATCTTCTCTGAACAACAAAAGGACACAAAAATCAAACAAATTTATGAAGATCTTAAAAATAATAAGAAATCTAAAAGTTTAAATGGCTACTATATTAATCCAAGTAATGAGTTACTTTGCTATAATGGTCATTTCTCTTCAGAAGATATCGAGCTACACAAAGCTGTTTTACCTGTGTCACTTAGAGCAAAAGCCTTAAGAATTGCTCATATTACTCATACTGGAATTCATAAAACCATTGTTAATTTAAAGAAAAGATTTACCTGGAAAACCCTTGTTTCAGATACCATTAATTATGTCAACTCTTGTGAAATCTGTTTAGTAAATAAGAATCATAAAAAAAACACTGCTCCATACTTACCTGCACCACTCCCAACAGCTCCCAATCAAAAAGTCTCTATGGATTTACTCGGCCCATTGAGAAATCGTCAATATGTGTTGACCATGATAGACCATTTTTCTCGTCATTTAGAATTATATGCCTTGAATAATATCAGCGCTGAGTCTGTTACAAAAGCTTTATTACATTACATTTCCACTCATGGAAAACCTGAATTAACGCTCACTGATCATGGCTCTCAATTTACTAGTGACATGTTTTCTTTCTTTAATAAAAAGCTTGGCATTAAATTAGAACACAGTTCTGTAGCCCATCCCCAGGCCAACGGATTAAGTGAACGAGTCAATTCTCAAATAAAATCGTCTGTGAATACAATGGCTTCACAAGGATGTGATATACCAACTGCTCTAAAAATTCACCAATCCATATATAATGCTACACCTCATCCAGCCACAAAATTCACTCCAAATCTTCTTCATTTTGGAAGAGAAATAAACGACATTTATTCCAATTATAAAACTCAAGTTTCATGGAAAATTCTCAATACTGCATATGAAATTCATAAATTGATGGATGTTATTGAAAAAATATACTATCAAGCTTACAAGAATAACGAATCATCTAGACAAAAGGTGTACCAAAAATCCAGAGAAAAATTAAAGTTTTCCAACATCAATGTTAATGACATTGTTTACGTAAAATTTCCCAATGTGTTTAACAAGAAAATACAAGGCCCATATGTGGTGAAGAAAATAATTTCTCCTGTGCTCATTCAAATTCAAGATTCCAATAATAGTCATGCTTCCCCTATGTTGATTCACACTAATCGAATCTTGAAGCTTCAAAAGAGAAATGAAGCACTGCAACATCCTTCAGTTTCTTCTAAAAATGCATCACATGATCAATCAACTGTTGATAATGCATCTTCCACTCCTGTGAGACAACACTCTCCTACCCAAGTTTCAAATCATGATGTTGCTTGTAACACATCTCCTCCAATTCTTTCTTCTTCTAAGTGTCAACAAACATCTTCTTGTTCAAGTAAATCAGTACTGTCACAAGCTCCTCCTGATAGCACTCATACTGGTGTTAAAAACAAGTCTACTCAATATAAAAATTATGATCTTCGCCCTCGCAATCATAAACTGTATAAGAAATAAACTAACCTTCTTTTTCCTTTTTCAGGATGACTATTGCTTTGTAGTATAATCAGTCGATGCTAGCCAGACTGATATTTCAGTAAGAAGAATTACAATGTAATTTTTTTTTCTTTTCTCCAAGCTGCAGGCAGCTGTTTTTATTTTTGTTCTTCATTATTTAAGTCTTCTTCTCCCTGATACAATTCAGCAGTCATCCTCTTGATGTATGTATGGTTTTCAATAGTTTTATTATTTAATGCATTTATCTCTAACTCATAATTATTACAATAGATATATAATCTCATGTATGCCATACTTTTAAATCTTATAAAGTCTTTAATTACAGTAGTTGGTGCTGAAATTGAGAAAGAATTTGTCCTTTTTGTATTCTCGTTATAATATTATGTCATTATTTAAAGTTATTTTTGACAAATGTGTATTCTAATATAAAAGGTGAAATTGTAATTAATATAGGGTAAACATAAATTGGAGTACTCCTCAAATTACTTTCTCTATTGTGACTTCTCTTTACAATGCATGCATGCTTTAACATTTAACCTCTTTTGATAAAAAAAAAAAAAAAAAAAGAAAAAAAGAAAAGAAAAGAAAGTGCATGATAAACTTATATATACTAATATTGCTTCTCTTCTTGGTGAAATATAGAAAGTGAATGACTCACCATAAGTAGTATATAATATTTTTTTGTATACTTTTGAGTGTTTATACTTTGGATCCAAAGATGTTTAATGAGTCATTATATATATTTATAAAAAGCAAATACTTGATATATGACAAATGCAAAAGTGATCACTTACTTAAGTTTAAAAAAAAAAAAAAAAAAAAATGTTTGAAAATTACAAGTAAATATGTTCCAGATATCTTCTATATATAAAATTTTTGACATAATTGATTTTTCTGTTGTTTGAAAATTGACATTATCAAGTCATATACAAGATTCTCATATTCATATAAATTTCTTCCTTTTTCAGAATATTAAACATCTTATGTTTTATGTTTATTTTGAATGAAGTATAGTATTAAAAATATTTATGCAATTATTGTCAATCTATATTGAAAGTGTTCAAGAATATTCCTTTATGAGAGTGTAAAGATTTCTCTCTGTGAAAATTTATTATATTCATTTTGAAGATATTTTTATTGAAATATAACATTATACTTTTGCTACCAATCTAACATATGCCATTCTTTTGCAACTTATTATTTTATTTTCTGTAAAAATGTGTTATTGAATAATGCTAAGGTTATTCATTTATGACTTATTGAAAGTTTAAAAGGCTATGTGGTGATTTAAGTAAATTTTTTTATGAGAGCCTAACTAATCTCTCTGCACCATTTATATATATATATTTTTTTGTTCAATTGTCAACTTACAAATTCATTCAATTTAACATGTGTTATTTGAAACCATATATTTTATATATAGTTATTGTATGATTCATATACAGTTACAGTATGTTTCATTTTGTTGACAACTAAGAATATAATATACATATTATTGTATAATCAAATATTTTGACATATGCTAAAGCATTCTACTATTATAAGTGCATTTTGCACAGCCTAACAAGAGACTCGTCAAACTTAAGGACTGTTGTTTTGCACATAGACATAGACTTTAAATTTTTTTCATATATGATAGATACTTCTGGAAGAAAATTTTGTATACCTTCCATGTTAACATATAAGGATTACTATTATAATAATAAGTATTTTTTTTTATTATTTGAACAGCATGTAAAACAGTTATTTATATTCCTATAACTATTTCTGATACATTTATTTTGTGTAATTATTTAGTATATTTGTACATGTGTTAGAAAATATTGTCTCGATGAAAAAATTGTTCATTTTTGTCATCTCACCAATATTTTCTTTTGGGGGACCCTGGGTAATATGTGGTGGTTACTCGATAACCCCCCCATATGTTTAGTTTAATTCATTTTTATTAGCCATTTTATTTCTTATTACCTCCTTTTTATTAGTGTTCTCAATTTAAATTTTATTTCGATTTTCGTTTCTTTTCTTATCGTCGCCTGTAATGTTTTCTTTCTTACTTAGCTTTCGAATGTTCCAAGCCGGTAAAATCCTGTTCGAAATCATTCCTTCCGGTTTAGAGACCCTTCGAGAACATTCTCGCTTGTTCTATGGGTGGAACTTCCGTTTATTCGGACACCCCCCTTAACCTATCAAATTAGTTTCCGCAGGTGACGTATTTTAAGTCATTCAGCGCTGGGCCACCTGCTTTGACCTCCCTTCTTTACGTGTTTATCAATTCTGTTTTTATTAAATTCATATTTCTCCATACTTTGCATCGTAACTTGGCTTATTTTGTCACCCCCCCCCCTTCTTTCGCTCGCTGCCAAATTGGCGTATTGTGGGATTCCTGTAACCTTTTCTCTTTTTCCCCTGGGCTCTCGGCCACCTGCGTCAGTTGCGCGGTTAGACACCTGCTGTAATGGATGCTGCCGGATGAGTGGAGGTTTTGGTGGAATTTCCGGGGCATGTGTGCGCCCCTCGAGACCGTTGCGTTCGGTCATCATTTCATGCTTCTATGTACACGCCAGGATGTCAGCGAAGTTGATTCTTTAATACAGCGAGAAGCAAGTCCCCTTCAAAAGCATCCAAAAAAATTATTTTGTTTTGTGCCTTTTTGCTTATACAATTTAGATTAGGTGACGTCATGAGTCTCCTATTTCTTTGCTCTATTGATGGCTTTTATATCTAAGGCAGAATGTCGTCGTGTGTCTTCTAAATAATATTTTTATTCATCATCTCAATTATCAATAATTCTCTCCAGCCAACGTATGTGCTCAATTCTTCAATAGTATTTTTTTTTGTTATGAGTTCTATGTCCTCTGAAAAATAAGCAGAGGTGAGGAATCTTTTCGAGAAGTGAAGTCAATTTGTTTACTTAAGGAATTTATCCCATTATTTGGCCCACGAACTCATATTTAAAGTTTGAATATCACTGGGGCCTTCCAAGAGAGAATACAGGTATATCTCTGTATACTATTTTTCTTCTAATATATTTATATGTGAAAATACATATATTTAAAAGATGTTTTGAAGGAAATGATAATATTTTCCTATTTTTTTGAATCATGAAAAATTTTGTAGTTCATGTTGTCAAGAAATTTAAAAATGTGTTATGATGAAGAATGTTGGTTTTGTTTGGAATATATCAATTTAAAAAAAAAAATATCTTCATTTGTAAAGTTTTTACTACAAAGCAAATGTTTAATTTCTATGAGAAACAAAAATGTTTCTATAAAGAAGATAGTCGATTTTTCATGAAAGAAATACAAGTATTTCATAAATAAATAAATATTAATCTTCAACCAATTTGTGTATTAATTCCTGTGCATGTGTCTGGATTTACTACTCATCATCTGCCAAGGACTTCACAGGTAACTTTACTTTTTCTTCAAATTTATATTTTATAATTTTGTATTTAGTTTATCATCTTCAAGGTTAAAAGAATATTTTTATTATTTTAAGTGAAGTAAGGATGGTCACTTTTGGGTCGTTTGCTGGCCTTCATTCTTCGTAATGTACCGGTCACTATCACGATCATTTTTTGGCCTAGTTGTGGGTAGAAACAAATAAAAAATGTTTTTCTACTCCCATCTCTTCTCCTCACCCACCAAACCAAACACAACAATACCATAGCAGTGTAAAATCAATAAACGTCAAATTTTGTCAATTTGTTAAAAACAGATTAATTTAGTTAGAATTTATTACATAAATATTATAGAATTCGCAACTTGTTTGCATTGAGTGGACCTCTCAATACGCTTTTCGTGCCTTCGCTCAATTGAGTTTTATGAAATGCCAAATGATGTCTAAATATGCTCTAATTTTATAGTCAATAACAAATTAAATTCTTTAAAAAAAAAAAAAAAGTTAGGGTAAGTTTAAAAAAGGTTGATTTACAAAAGAGAGTAAGAATGATTTCCGCATTTGTTTTATTATTAGATTTTTCTCAACATAAATCGTATTTTCCTTTTAACATCTTCGTCTATTGTAATATTTTCTCATCAGTGATTTCTGGAATTGCAAAACTAAAACCAAGAAACATCTTTTTACTTTCACTTTCATCTGAATCAAAACATCATAACAAGGTCGTTTTATTATAGTTAGTATCTAAATTTTACTTGTTGAAAGCTGTTTATTCTTTTAGTCGGAAAAATATTATACTTTTATTCTCTTAAACCAGTTATATTCTACCTGCGGACCGCATATGATCCACTTCCAGAATCTTTATAAAAAATTTAAATGCGCGTAAAAGACATATAATACTTTCATCAGTGCTATATATTTTTTTAATTAATTCAAAATTATGTTAGCCATTCTAAGTGTCATTCGCTTACTCAAAATCTACTTTCTTTTACATTTTATCCTAAATGTACTTTACAGTGGTGTATGAATATATATTTAATTTAAAGTATCCTGCTTGTTAGATGTTGCGTGTTTAAATTTCAAATTTCATTTTCTCTTAATGAAAAGATAATAATTCCAACAATACATTAAAAAGCAAAAAAGCATATTTCACTTATAAATAAAATATTTCATTCGACGAGAAGTTATGTTAATATTTAGCCTGCAAAACGGTAACAAACATTAAACTTCTATCACGCAATCTTTGTTATTATTTTTTTTTTTTCAATTTTAAATGCAATCAGTAAACGTTAAAATTTCCATTCATGGAAATTTATTCATAATGTAGCTGATTATACAAATTTCATTTTATTTCCATAAAATGAAATTCGTAAAATTGTTCGTGGAAGTAAATTTCATTTCATCTGTTCGTTAATGTATTAATGAGTTTCGAATAAATGCGAAATATCTTTAAAGTTCTTGTATTTGCTTTCAATTTTCATATGCAAATAGGGACTAGCCTTCATTAGTATTTCCCTACCTCCGTATTTATCTACCTCACAGACTTCTAAGACAAACATGTAGTTACAATTAAACGAGATTTCCGACCTAGTATAAAGCTTGTTCATTCGAATACTTGTATGAATGTGTTTCAAATCTTATAGAGGTACTCAAGATATGCATTTGTTGTTTTTAATTATTCATTCATTGCTCATAATCTTGGCGGTAAAATTTTGTACCTTATGTACACAACTCGTTTTGTTCATAATGTGTCAGTTAGGGTAAAATTTCGTTTTTCGTTAGAATAATTAATATGGACATCTTCATTGCAAAATACAAACACATAGTTACAATTAAATAAGATTTCCGACCAAGTATAAGGCTTGTTCATTCGATTTCTTATTTGAAAATGTCTCTAATCTTATAGAGTTACTTAAAAAGTGCATCTGTTGTTTTTATTCATTCATCAGGGCTTGAAATTCAATTTTCTAGAGGAGGGAAGTCTCCTGCCCAACATTTATAAATGGAGGGGAGTTTAGCTGTTTGGGAGGGAGAAAAAAATCTTTAAAAACCTACTGTTATTTTATGAGCTATATTTAAAGAATTACACAAATACAGACATGACAAAATACTACTGAAGTAATTTTTATGAACAATTCAGATTAATTATGCAAAATGTGTTTTTAATTAAAAAAAAGAGTAAGTCAAGATTTTATATGGTCTTTTTAGTTTTCAAAGGGATAAATTCCCTTCCTGTGCTAATTACTTTTGTTTCAGGTCTAATAAACTTGGTTTTTGGAACAGGTTGCATTTTCCGACGAAACTGGCATCTTTTTTGTAATTCTGTGAGGAAATTTGCATTTTTCTTAGCAGCCTTTTGACTAGATTGTAGATTCGCATTTATTCGGCAACCCTCTCACAAAATTCGCATCTTTTTTGCGATTCTTCAATGAAATTTGTGTTTTTTTAGCAGCCTTTTGACTAAATTAGCGTTTATTAACGACTCTTTGACAAAATTCACAATTTTTTTTTCTGCGATGCATTGTTGAAATTTGCATGCTTTACACAATTTCTGTGGCAGCGATCCTTTGACGAATTTTGCATTCAATAAGCAATCCAAAGGCGATTCTGTTCTGTATTTTCCAAAAATTATAATCATTTCAGTTCAAAAAGAAAAAAAATCGTCATTAATTGAGAAATTTAGACAAAAAATATACAATGAATTTCGACAAATCGTGCCCCCAAAAAAGCCAATTTCTCAAATCGTTCACAGAAAAATCGTAAATATTGTAAGAAGTTTGCGGGGAAAATGCGAATTTCGTTAGATAATTGTGAAAAAACTCAAATTTCGTCTGAAGATCGGGAAAAGAATCCCATGAATTTCGTGAAACAATAGTGAAAAAAAAAAAAAAAAAAAAAAAACGCAAATTTCATCAGAGATTTGCAAAAAAAAAACGCAAATTTCGGGTAGGGACCACAGAAAAAACAAAAATATCGTCAAAAAACCTGCAGGAAAACGCAAATCGCGAAAAAAATTGCAAATGTCATCAAAGGATCGCGAAAAAACACAGTGAAAATTAAATCCCCCTCCCCTTTTCACACAATCTGCTGTAACTTTTCAGAAAATTTTCGGTAAATTTAAAAAAAAAAAAAATTTACTCAGATTCACCCTTGAATAACCCTTTGACAAATTTGGCAATTTCCCACGATTCTTTAAAGAAATTAGCATTTTTTACGATCTTTTGACGAAATTCGTGTTTCAATGTAGTGTTCTTTTTCTTCTTACCGGCCAAAAATGATGTTGGTAGTAGAAAATGGCACCCCTAAATTTCTGCGCCCAGGGCGACTTCCCCTCCTCTTGCCCCCTTTCACACGACGCTGTTTATATGGCGATCCTTTCACAAAATTCCCATTTATTCCGCGATGCTTTCACGAAATTCACATTTATTCCGTGATGCTTTCAATGAAATTCACATTTATTATGCAATTATTTTACGAAATTCGCGTTTATCCCACTGTCATTTCAGGAAATTAGAGTCTATTTCACTATCCTTTCACGAAATTCGTGTTTATTCCGTGATTTTTTAAAAAGAAATTAGTGTTTTATCGAGATTTTTTAAGGAAAGTCGAGTTTTTTTGTGCGATTCTTTGAGAAAATTGGCGTTTTTATCGTGATAATCTAATAAAATTTTCTGCGACCGATTGATGAAATTGATTATGAAAATGTGCAGTTCAGCTCGGTTCAAAAGCTATGAAAAATCTGTAATTATACCAGAAATTCGCACATAACTATCCAAATTTCGGGGTTGATAAGCGATGTTTCATGACTTTTGCAATCGAATGCCTTAATTTTTTGGAAAATTTGAAACGGAATTGCTCCGTTCTCGCGATGGTAAATCGCACAAAACTTGTATATCGATCGCGGGGAAGGAAATTTCGAAATTAGACGATTGGTTGCGGAAAAATAGCGGAATTTCAACGATTTTTCGCAGCAAAAAACTCGCAAAATATGTCATTCAATCGCACGAAAATGTCACAAAATTCGCAAAAAAAAGAAAAAAAAAAGTGGGAGTTAATCGTAGTTTCAAAATGTAAAAATTTTCGGAAAATTCGTGATTTTTTTTGGGGCGAGAGCCTTATGCCTACGATTTTTTTTGGGGGCGGGATTTCAAAATTTCGGGCGCGAATCCCGCCTTCCACCCTGAAACTCAAGTCTTGTATCATTGTTCATAATTTTGGCGGCAAAATTTTGTGTTAGAAATTTTTATACCTTATATACACAACCGTTCTGTTCCCATTGTGTTAAATTGGCTACAATTTTGTTTTCGTTTCGATAGTCAATATAGAGACCTTCAGAATAAAATACCAGCAACGGTAAGAATTTGGAACAGACATTCCTGTAGTTAAGGCCGTATTTTTTCACTGTACCAAATGGGTGGCACAAAAATTAAATAAACTAAATAAAAATTTGCGCTACGTGCAAAACAGTTTTTAAACATGTGAACGTACGAAACCATTATGTAAATAAGACATATAAAGAAATCCTACTCTTCTACTGATTTGTTTACCAATCAATACTTATAGTATATTAAGCAATAATTTTTGAATAATTTTGGGTTTTAGAAATTCCTATTGTATGACTTGTTAATAGCATTCAATAAGTAAATACTCTATACTCAAATTATTATAATGTAGTGAACGTATTTTAATAAACAATCGATATTACTTGAGAGGCATTACAAAAAATATTAAAAACAAATAATATTGACGTGTAATCAGATTATAGTTCTTATCAGATTGGAATCGAAACACGTCAATATTACTTGTTTTTAATATTTTTTGTAATGCCTCTCAAGTAATATAGATTGCTTATTAAAATACGTTCACTACATTATAATAATTTGAGTATAGAGTATTTACTTCTTGAGTACTATTGACTAGTCATAGAATGGAAATTTCTAAAAACTAAAATTATTCAAAAATTATTGCTTAATAAACTATAACTGTTGATTGATAAACAAATCAATAGAAAAGTAGGGTTCTTTATATGTCTTGTTTACGTAATGTTTTCGTATGTTCACATGTTTAATAACTGTTTTACACGTAGCGTAATTTTTTATTTAGTTTATTTCATTTTTATACCACCCGTTTGACACAGGGTCACCTTTATACCTTTTTCACCTTTTATATTTTGCTTATATAAAAGGTGAAGTTCTTATGAATTTAATAGACTTTTTAACGTAGTGAATATAGTCTATTATTAAATAGCATTATATCCACCTTACACTTTATTGTAATTAAAATTTGTTCCCACAAAGCCGTACAATTTCCTAGCTATGGCCTTACTGATGACTATATTTTTTTTATCGTCTGCATCACTTCAAAGTCCTTTTATCGACCTCTCTTAATATTTAAGATATTGTATGTAAATTCTTAATATGTGAAGATTACGGACATCTCAAAATCGATAATTTCTGACTTGTCCCAGTGTCGCTATAGAGCGGCGATAATATTTTAGATAATAAAGCCATGGATCGTGTGTTAAATTAAAGTTGGGGTTATTGGTAATATTATTGACTGATATTACGCGTCAATTATTAAAATTGATATCGAGGTATACTGTGCACTGTTCAGTTAGTTTTATCTGCGCAAAAATTCATTTCAGAATTTGTAATCAATATCCTGAAATGCACCGTAATTAACGCGTAATTGTTCCACACACTTTAACTTGTATTCATATCAATTAATTAGGAGAAGAATGAATAAATTTGCTAATAAATATAAAAGATAAATTAATATTTTTTCTCTACTTCAGTTCTGAATATTTCATATCTTTTCAGCGATTACTTATTTTTGTATTTTGTTTCCCTGAATTATTCATTTAATTTCATTAGACTTTTGTGATGTCTCAATCGCGATCTTATCTCTTATTTAATGTTTGTCAATATTATAAAAAAGAATGTAAAGTCATGCATGTAGCCAGGGCCCGACTTACGCAGGGGCATGCGGGGCAACTACCACAGGCTCTCTCTTTTTAGCCCCCTTCCCCATGAGATTAATCAAGATTTTATTTAACCTTTTCCGGCACACTGTGCCCGATCTGGGATACCTAATTTTAATTCTAAACTTGCAAACGGCACAAATAATATTTTAGTAAAATTTAGCTTTTACAATAATTGCTTAAATTAGGGTTTTCAAAATATCTAAAAAATTCGTTTGTGAATTCCGGTGTCAGCCGAAAATTCCTCATTTTACTATCAGATTTTGCCTGTGCCGGAAAGGGTTAAAGAATGGCAAATGCTTAAAATTAGCCAAAAGTGACCAAAATTCATATGTTTTCAAACATTTTGGAAGGGAGAGTGGTCATTCTTTCCCTCTCTTCTTTCAAATCCTCCACACATGCACAAAACAAACTATATCATTAGAAAACTAATGATTAAATTTTTTATATAACAATGTAATATTCTATCTTTTAATCGAAATTCTTTATTAAAGTTTCCACGTTGCGAGACAAGTTAAAATAATTAATTATGACCAATTTTAACCCTTCTGTTTTTTAGACATCCTATAATGTAGGTAGATAAGCAAAGTAAAAGTTTGCAAAGAAATACTCCAATACACCAATCTATCATTTTGTCTACTTTTATCAAACTAGCATTGTTGCTTTCATAAAATTGCGATACTCTGTATACAGATGTGAACAGTACTAAATACAAATTTTATGCAAATATACAATGTATGTAAAGCTAGCCACTTCCACAATATTCGCAAATAATTCTATAGATAGATAGAAGGTGGGCCCCCAGAATGATGCCCCCCCCCCCTTCTTTCATAGCCTTAGTCGGACTTTGCATGCAGCAAAGATTGTGAAACACATTCCAAATACTTTAACAAAACTTCATAAGTTGCTAAGATGAAAAATGACGTCTTAATGAACGATTTTGAAAACGCATAACGTATTTGAAAACCAGATTTCATTTATTACCAAGAATAGTCGACAATGCATACGATTTTTTTTTTTTTGTGCAGCTTTGTATATGATCTAATGAATTGTATGCATAGTACATAGTATGCTATAAGTTAGTTCAATTAAATGCATAGAACAGTTGGAAATTTCCATTCAGGAATTTCCGTCAATAGACGGATCTTGTTGAGAAATTTTGTGCTGCCCTGTATATGATCTGTAGAATTTATAAACATTAAATGATAATAGATAAATTTAAAAACATATACCACAACTAAAAACATACTTCCAACAATTAATGTTCATAGGTACGCATACCACAATTGAAAACGTACTTCTAACAATTACTGTTAAAATGTTTCGATAGTTCAGTTACTGTTTATTTTCTTCTACAGCCAAATTCTTTTATGTGTTCTGTAAATGAACGATAAATTCTACGGACACCATATTTTATAATAAGAATCTTGTACTACACTCCAGTGATACAATATCAATTTCAATTTGTTTAAAATAGCATAATGTCTGTAAAATAAGCCGTAAACGATTCGTATACCGTAATTTTTTACACCCCACAATACACCGTAATTTTACCCCATAGACCACCGTGTAACGAATTTTTTTTTTTTTTTTTTTTTTTTTTTTTTTAGAGCCCCTGTAGATTAACCGTAAATGCTACACAGTTCATTTTCAATATCGAACGTTTCATAGTAAACTTTATATTATTATATATTAATTTCATGACAATCGGAACCAGTTGAGCACAGGCAGACGAGAGACAAACCGAATTATAAAAACTCTTTAAGTATGTTGAAAAGTGTTAAAAAGAAAAAAAAAAAAAAACTCTCAATCCTAGTTCAGCAATAAACTTAATGAGTCAAATATTTACTCTTCTTTGTATAGCTTTTCCTGATTTATCAAACTCTAATTAATATATAGTTTGTTCAGATAATCCTCTGGCATAATAATATTACACAACTTTAACTAGATTTTTCTTCGATTTAATGGCCCATTCTGTTGATTCACTGTAAGTGATTTTCGTTCTATATTAATAATGTAATTACACTCGCTTTCCAAATATTGTCGGATGTGAAAGGTCTGCCATAACCTGATTTAGCTATTTCTCTAATTTATTTGATTTCATTCCTTAATCTACATTTATTTCTGTACTAAATCAAACTCAAACAAAATGTATCATATAATGGAAATGCAACCTTATCTCTGAATCACGATATTTCAATCTAACCCTTGATTTTACTTGCCCCATTTTTTATCTACTACGCCACTGCTGATATATTATGTGAATCATTGCAGCAACAATGACAACAATGATGTTATTCTAACTTAACAGAAATTTACCCCAACAGGGGCCTAGCATGGAAAAGGCTTAGGCGGGGTAAAACATTTTCCCCTGAAATCAGTGGTTTTAATAAAGCATGGGCGTTTTCGTATTCCTACATAAAGTCTTCCATGCTTAATTTTACTATGAGACTACGTAATGTTATTTTTGCAAATGACAGTTATTTCGAAAATATCGTTTTTCAGCTTATAGCGCCCCCTGTTGGTGAAATTTTAAACTAGCTTTTTTGTGTGGTTAAAAATTTATTTATTTTCATATAAAAATACTTTAAACAGGGTATTTCTATAGTCAACCGTCTTCAAATTAATCAATTTTAAAATGAGCCCTTAATTTTTGTTAATCTATATTTATATACTTAATACCGAGAATATTTGACATAGTAATAAATCTTCACTATGAATTATGTTTGTGAAGTTCCTCTGATGAATCTGTAAACTATTCATAATTTCTTATTTTTACATTTCAATTTCTTCTGTTTTTTTTTTTTTTTTTTTTTTTTTTTTTTTTTTTACTTATATTGATTTTATTTTAATTATATATAATAATAATGAAGTTATAAAAATTGATGAAAACTAAGCCATAACAATTCTTCAAACAAAAGTTACTTTTTATTTGATATAAATAGCACCGTTAAAAATACCAGAATCTTTAGAAGTTACAATGTTAAAATAACATTCATAATATCATGCGCATGAGCAGCAATATCATTGGAATGATAAAATAAAATCGTAAATGTAAAACTCATTTATAAATAACACACAATCATTATTTAAAATTAATTCTCTGAACTTTTTTCTTTCTGTTACCTAAGTTTTTATACAATTGTCTTTTTTCATCAAAAATTAGCTTCCTGTGTATGTAAAGTTATATGCTCCCAGTTCCTCTAATATATATGTATACTAAAAGAAAACTTAGAGATTGGATATCCTGGCATTGGTTTGTATTTAGTTTAAGTTGAAATATTATTAATAATATTTTAATGGTACACGAGCTTAGTTGCATTTAAATATGTATTTGCTTTAAACAAAATTTAGAAAATCTACACTCCAATTATTTTCCTAATATAATTAATGTATGCTTGTTTTACATCATTCGGTTAGTAGAATCATTCATTTTTAACTGTCCATATTTAATTATATGCAATGGTTATACTGTAGCAGTTGTTTGCGTAAGTATAGTTTAGATTCAACATGCTACCCGTATTATGCATATGCAAAGCTCTTAGCAACCGAAATTTTCATGATATAACGTTGTAAACAACAGCTGCTGCTTAAGTGAATTTCAATTCACCGGTTGCTTTGTTATGGTGAAACACAGCTTAAATTAAACTCGAAATGATAAGCCAGCGTTAATCATTATTTATATGTATGGGAAATAGAAATGCACTTTTGAATATCTCTGCTGCTGTTCTTGAAATTTAGACATCATTATCATAAAACATATTTTGCTGTAACTTTTATAATATGTTTAAATATCTTATATTTATTCCATTAACATTATTATTACGTTATAATTACATTGCAATTAATAACAAGTAATTCAAAAATATATAGAAGGTGCACAGTAAAATTTCATTACAAAGAATTTCTATGCATCATTGATTAAATTTGGTACTGAATAAAATCTTATTATAAAGAATTTGTAGGGAACACTGATTAAATTGCTATACTGAAATATTCGTGAAAGGAACATTTTTATACTGAAATAGGATAAAAGTTTTTTCTTACTATCCAAATTATATTTGGATTATGAACTGGTATTCGTTACAACGCAATGCTACTTTACGGAAAAATTCGTAAAAGTGAATATATTTATTACTGAAATAGGTCAATAGAATTTTTTTACTATCCAAATCAAATTTGTTAAATTAAGAAAATTCGTTATAAGATTGTACTGTACTGAAAAATTGATTAAAGAATATTTTTTATTCTGTAAAAGTTAATAGGATATTTTTACAGCCCAAAAATATATTCGTAAAGTTGAAAAATTCGTTAAATTAATATTCATTGTAACGAGATTCTACTGTACATTCAAACTAATTTTTAAGCATCATTATCTCGAAATGTACCTGGTGATTGTTTTCGATAGATAATTTGGTTTTGTTGGGGGGTGCTACGGTCGTTTTTTGCAAAACAGGATTAAACAGACCGGGACCCACCTGCCTCTACAAACATTCATGCACATGGTAAATACAAATCATCCGATTTATTAACTCATTCACCTCAAAAATAGAATTTTTATTAATTTTTCAGAAATTTCATTCATTTGTTCATTTCATTCATTCTTATTCAGAAATAAACCAGATGAAAATAATCTTTGTCCAGTGTTCGAATCCGGTGGTCTTCATAATAGTAGAGATTAAAAAAAAAAAAAAAAAAAAAAAGTTTTATTTTCAAAACATTTACGACAGTGTTCAGAAATCACAATGGAGTCAGTCCAGATTTTTTAAAAAATAGGTTAATACAAATCGTCCGATTTATCAAGAATGGAATTTTGATTAATTTATCACTCGCTTACTTTAAGCATTCAAAAATAAATCAGATGGAAGTAACAGTTTTCAATCCATTAAGATGAGAATTGCGTAACTTAAGATTAATTCTGGTTCTTACTGGTTCATTTCTTAAGTATTTATCAGCGTTCCTTTCGACATTTGGAGTTTTTGTTGGCATGTTGTAGAAAGGAACTTTATCAGTTACTTAAGTTTATCTTCATCGTAAATAAAGAATCTTGTGGAATGCATGTTCTTCGCTTCCCTTTGAATATCTGTGTGCTTTAGATTGAAATATGAGATCTATAAAAAAAATGTAGTATGTAATATAATATAATGATAATGTACGGGGTGTTTTTACAAGGATATCGGGATTTCAACGCTTGGTAGTATTTATAACATAAAACTTAAAATTCTAAAATTAAAGAGGAACTCAAACAGTTTTACCTACAAGCTTAAAATATTTAATGTAAGCATCTTTCGTCACGCGGCACACGTCAAGTCGATTGTTCAGTTCTTTCCAAACGCCGATTAGTGCTTCTAGGATCATTGTTGCAACAGCTGCAATGGTCATTTGGTAGTGGAAGTACATACACACGATCCTTTATGAGCCCCCAGAGGTAGAAATAACATAGCGTTAGATCGGGTGCGCGTCTGAACAGAAATTCTTTGCTAATCAATGTTAAAGAAGAACTGAGCTATCGACTTGATGTGTGCCGTGTAACGAAAGTTACTCATATTGAACAGTCGTAAGCTTGTAGGTAAAACTGCTTGAGTTGCTTTTTCATTTTATCTATTAATTAAATTTTAAGTTATACGTAATAAGTACTACCAAGCGTTAAAACCCCGATATTCCTTTAGAAACAATCGTATAATAAATGTAATGTGATATAATAAATGTAACAACAAGATTTTATCCATTTAAACTATTTTTAATTTTATCTATTGTTGGAGAATCATAATTTTATTATAAAATTTGAAATTTTCATTTTGAACTAGTAGAAGATTTTTATTTAAAATTTTTGTGCTGCATCCAGTTATACTCAAAGAATTGCCAAAAGCTGTTTATTAAAATAGAGGAGAAGGAAAGTAAAAGTAAAAGTATTATTGTAAAAAACTGCTTATGTGCTTCAACAAAGTTATTTTCAGGACAAATAAAAATATTCAACATTTGTACTATTTATAATGCAATGATTTAACATGTTTGTGCATGAATTATTGTTTCCTCAAATTTGTTTGTAATATCACTTTAAAATGATGCAAAAGGAACTGGAAAATATTTTTAAATTTTTTAAAATTATTATTATTATTGTTATTTGATAAAATATAATCACACTAAATATGGGAATTATAATATTTCTAATAATATGCATAAATAAATATTTTTGTCTAAATTTGTATAAGTTTTTAAAAAGTATGTTATATTTATAAATATACAATTTAAATGTTATGTTATAATATTAATTATTTAAATTTTATGTTATAATATTTCTAATAATATGCATAAATAAATATTTTTGTCTAAATTTGTTTAAGTTTTTAGATTGTATATTATATATTGTAATTAGTATTTTTATGAATTACTAAAATAAAATATTTATTTATTTGTAGGGATTTAATAACATTATAAGCATTATGAATAATAAATTAAGAATAATCATATTTGAGGATTAAGAACAATTTATTTCATAATCAACAGTAAGTCAAACGTAATTCATGACATAAAAATTAATTTCATAGTTTTTTAAAGTTGAAAAAAAATCAGTATATTATAAAATTAGTGATGCCTATACAAAAAAAACAAAATGAAAGTTTTGGAGGAATTGAAAGCTTACAAAAACTTTTAATGTATACATGAAAAAAAGAAAAAAAAACTTACATGTAAATTCAAATTTATAAGCGCACAAAATTTCACATCGTATAAAATCCTGTACGATCCTGGTTACACCCGAATCAAAAATTTCTGCCTGAAGTCAAACCTAACATTCATTAATATTAAAATATATAGTTTCATTCAAGAAAAAAAAATCTCTAATATGGATATAAAATTAACTTTCAGTAAAAAGTAACATACTATTTTCCTTCAGAAAATGCAACACTCTGTAAACATAAAAATTCAAATTCAAATTTACGAAACTTTCAGAGCAATATCTTAAACAAATACGCTGAAAAAACTACACGAGTTCTCAACAAACAATTACATAACCCTTGCATAATATACCAAGTGTCCCAAAAATGACTGATGGATTTTAAAATTCAATAACTTGCAAACGGTGACAGCTATTTAAAAAATTTTTGCAGGAGAGTTATGTATAATGTCAGAAGTTTTTTTTTTTTTTTTACCGTAATTTTTTATTTTAGTTCGCATCTCAAATAATAGGTGGCGCTGACGGCGATTGAAGGCCAGGTGATCTGTGCTGAGTGAAGCGTCGACCTAGCCTTCAATCGCCGTCAGCGCCACCTATTGTTTGAGATTCGAACTAAAATAAAAAATTACGGTAAAAAAACTCCTGACATTATACATAACCCTCCTGCGAAAAATTTTTAAATAGCTGTCACCGTTTGCAAGTTATTGAATTTTAAAATCCATCAGTCATTTTTGGGACACCTGATATATGCGCACATCATTTCACACCATCTAAAGTCCTGCACGAACCTGGTTGGAGCCTGGTGCCCAACCCGAATCCGAAATTTCTGCCTGACGTCAAACCTGACACTCATTAATTCTAAAAATACAGTTTAGTTGTGCTCTAAAATGGTTATAAAAAATTAATTTTCAATGAAAAGTAACACACTATTTCCTTCAGAAAATGCGACACTCTGTAAACATGAAATTAAAGTTCTAATTTACGAAACTTTCAGAGTAATATCGTAAACAAATACACTGTTAAAACTACACGAGTTCTTGACAAACATCTACGTAACCCCTTGCATACCTCGAGCTGATTTATTTCGCGCCCGTTTATTATGCATTTTCTCTGCAAAGGAAAACGCACGTGCCGTGTTTTAAAAGTTCGGAGGGGCGATGCATCAGGTTATTTTTTCCTCCCCGCTTGTTGAGGTGCCAAGGAAAATATCGCGGCATATTCTTCGCTAAAATATCGGTCCTATGCCAACAATTTCCGCCTGGGAGGATTGCCAGGATGGCCCCACGAGCAACAGTTTTCTGACGCGCGTCCGTTTTGTTGTGCGGTGTCGCATTCTAATGTTACGGTTACGTACGGGGCCGCTCGGTTGCATGCACCATTGTGAAAAATGAAAATGGGGTCGATAAACTACGAAATATGGTCTCCATGTCGTTTATATTAGACTGTTAAAATTTCTACAGTGAATACCATTTCTCTGCAAAAAGGTTATAACTCCTTATAGTTGATTAAGGCTATAATGTAAGGTTATATGAGGAGCCCAGAAGCCAAGAGGTACAAGTGGCAAAATGTCGATTTGGAGTAAATTGAGTTTAAAGATAATTGATGTTAAATTGGAACATCAATAACAATTGAGTGAATTGAAATAGGAAATTTCTGCTTGTTGCATTCTAATCTTTGAACTCTCATTTCAATAACTGTTAAAAAAATAGAGTACAATTTTCTTTAAATGTATAATTTATCAATATTGTTTGTTTTTCGAAAAAAGTGGTTTATCTCTATAACTCCCCAAATAATAAGAAAATGACCTATATTTCTTTACCTGAAATGAAAAAAGCATATTTCCAGATACCCTGTGCACTTAACTCAATTTTTTCAATTTTGTCACTTATACCCCTTGGCTTCTGGGGTCCTC
The DNA here is from genome assembly GCA_964019185.1 of Maratus speculifer. NCBI lineage: Eukaryota > Metazoa > Arthropoda > Arachnida > Araneae > Salticidae > Maratus > Maratus speculifer. The sequence goes on from OZ025303.1 coordinate 71,977,918, forward strand.
AATATATAAGACTATAATTGATTATTCAATGTTCATTTTTAAAAACCGCGCGCGCCCACACACACACACACACACAAAAAAAAAAAAAAAAAAAAAAAAAAAAAAAACCGCAAGTAATTGTAAAAGGATTTCTCAAGTAGAAGAAATTTTTTTCTTATTATAAAATACATCGACCTAATTTTTGTAAATTGCAGGAAAATGATTATATCGATAAAAAGTAATTCTAAGAATAAATCGATTGAACAATATTCAATAGATGTAATATTTGTTATTTATTATCTCACCGGGTAAATAATGTGCCTTAAAACTCAAGGCTAAAAGATCTAGAGCACTGCATTGGACTGGATAAATCGATTTTACCCGAACCCAACCCGACCCATAATTTGACTCAGGTCGAGTTCATTTTTAATCTTTTGGGTTCAGATTGGTTTTGAATTCAGTTTTGAATTTTTTTGAGTTGGGTTTGCATAGTCCGATTTTTCAAGTAATTGTCCTCCAAGACAAAAAAAAAAAAAAAACTAATTGAGAATTGAATATTAATGTATTCACTTTTATAGGAATAGATAAAATTGGTATTAAGCACTGCCACTGACTTTTGAAAAATATTGAGTGGGCTTAAAAATTTTTGAGTAAAATAATACATGAATTTTTTTTCCTAATTGCACATATAGAGAGCGATATAGGGAAGAAGCGAAAAACTATAGATGATAATTTGAAGTTAAAAAATGTTTTTCCTAAGCAAAATACAAGATTATCATAATTTAATTATAATTCAATAAATAAGTTTATTAACTTACATTTTTATGAGTTCTTTAGTATTAGATATTAATATTTATTAGAAATAGCATAAAAATTACTAACTCTTGAAAGTGCAAAAAACTAAATTGCAAGAAAAACATACATTTGAGCCATCTATGTGCTATATCAGTTCAAGTCATCAAAACTTAAAACAAATGACAAAATCTGCAAGAAATTTGTTTTTGCGAGAAATTTAACTATACACCAATGCTGCTGTAAGCAGTGTTCTCGCTGACGTTTGACCAACGTTAGTAATTTGGCTAATTAAAATTAAAAAACATTCGCCAAATGAAAAAAGTATTCGCGAAATATATTCGACGTGTGTCACAATATATATACATATATATATTTAATCCTTTAATGTAGCCTCCTTTTTTCAATATATTCTAAAATAACCTAAATTTTTTAATCTGCGACAAAAATTGTTATTAATCTAATTTCAACTATCCGCTACAAATATGACTATATGTATGACACAATATGACTATTGTGGGCTCTTAAGGCCCCCCAAGGCTGCTAGTCACTCAGCTTCCGACTTTCCCTCGTTAATATTAAATCTATGGACATTTGATGCATTTATATATTCAAAATATCTTCTTAGGGCATAAATACTAACTTTTTTTTTTTTTTTTTTCGCAGTTTTCCTTTTTTTTAATAATTTCTCTGTCTCTCTCTCTCTCTCTCTTTTTTTTCCAAAATATTTCTAAAATCTATGTTTAATTTCATATGAAACGTTAAAATTTTACTCAGAGTTCGTCAGTTTTTAAAACTAATAAATTAAGCACAGATTTTAGAAATGTTTTGATTACTAAAATAAAAAAAAAGGATATATTCTTTAAAAAGAGAAAACTGAAAAAAGAAGTTAAAAATTTTAATTTCATGGGCAGATATTTTGAATGCATGAAACGTCCATAGATTTAACATTACGGAGAGAAATTTTTGAAGTTGAGTAATTAGCAGACTTGAAACAGATAGTTCAAAATGAACTTTTCAGTATTTTGGCTAAGTAATTTCTTTCAAATCAATTTTCTTTTTAAAAATATTTTACTTCAGGATAATTAATATTATTATTTTTATGATAATGCATAAGTGTTTCCTAATTTATTAATTCAAATTTTGTAAATATATATTTAGTTTTGTTTCTCATTCATGCAATTTTGACTAAGTTTTGTTGAACAACTTAGTTTATGTTTCAAAATTATTTTATAAATTGAGTTAAAGAATCAGGGCAATATTAGGCATATCATGAAAGTGATGAAAATTATCCTTTCATAATCAGCTCATTGAAAAAAAAAAAAAAAAAAAAAAGAGAGGGAGAGAGGTTTATTTGTCGTCCGATTATCTACGTTAGGGATATAGGACCAGGGGGGAGTGCCCTTCGTAGGGGTCTTTCTAAGGGAACCTAACCCGTATTTACGCAAGGTTCGGAGAAAACCACGAAAACTCCGAACGGTTAGGCCGACAGCCGCGATTGGGTTCGAACCCAGCACCTGCCGTCTACTAGTTGAGAGGTCCATACCTCTCGGCCAGAGAGGGAGAGAGAGAGAAAACTCTGACAACGGTTTATATATGTGTGTGCATGGGAAGGAAGGGGGGCTATTTTTACTGGCTACTAAATATTTTGCTAGTTACCAAACTTTTTATGTTTTATAGCGAATCCTGATACAAATACAATCGTTTGCTGAGTCAGTATCTCTAGTGGTAATTATATCATATTTGTTTCAGGGATCTTTGCATTTAACATTTTTGTTAATACACTTCATAAAAGTAATAGTTTTACAGCTTAAAACTGTGCTACCGATTAATAATCTGTAATTTTATCGTCAATGAAATGAATTATATTCTCCTTTCTAATACTATAAGTACAGTAAGATAAAATGAAACTATTAAAGCCTTCTAAAGTAAGTTTCAACCTTTTCTTATCATTGTATACCAGTGTTAGATTGTCTTACATTAATTATCTTTTTGAAAATCTTTTTATCCATTTATCTTTGTTGAAAATAGATTGGAAAAGCTTCAAAACTATAAGTACAAGTACATTACGGGAACTTCTGTAATTTAATTACATTTACACCTGAACTATGGCATTCAACACATAAGAGTGATAATAGCCGGCATCTTTAAATGAGTTTCCGATATTATCCCCAACGCATGTGGAAATCAGATCAAAACAATCCATCCCCAACTGCGGTGGAGAAAGGATGGATCATCTCTACATCGCGCTCTCTCAGCTTTATCCCTTCCTGGTTCTGCCTCTCCCAGCACTTACGTCCGAGCTTTCCGCCTGAATATTCGAAAATACACCTTCTCTCACTTTCATTTCCAATTCTTTATTGAAAAGTGGCGTGTTCGATTGATAGACTAGGCTAAGAAGCCGGTGTTTTTTAAGATAAATTTTTGCCTTTCGCAGACGATTTCTTCTCTCTTCCCGTGGCGCTAGCGGAGCTCCGTTTTATGTATTATACCCGTACTGAGGAATCTGGCAACATCGATTGTGTGTGTGCAGGAGCAGTAGAAGTTTGTGTGGTGCCTCGGAGAGAGATAGCTAGGCTGTGATTCTGCAATTTAAGCTGTGGTTAGTTCCAAAACTTGGCGTTGTTTAGCGGATTGTTTTGATTGTTGATATTTTTTTTTCACCTTCTTTTTTTGTTCCGAAGAAGGGGTGCTTGTTTAATGCTTTGCAGCTGAAAAGGTTGTGCAATACCAGGTAAGTTTGTTTACTTTTGCGTGGATTGCAAGATTTTTTTTTCTCTCTCCTTCACTTACGTGGATAGTTGGGAAGATACCGGCCGGCCCCGGTCTTTAACAAGATGCCGGTAAATACATAAATAAATAAATAAACAGAAAAATAAAGGTTATATTTAGATCCTTTAAAATAAAGTTAGAGACAATTTTCCGTAGAAAGTGTTTATAAATGAAAATACTTTCTTTTTAAAAAAATATATATACATGTTATAATTTTTTTTTTTTCATTATAAATTTTGAATGTTTAAAACATTTTTTGGAAAGGCGGGGCGGGGCAATGTTGGATGATGAAGGAAGGGATATATTTACCATTATCTCACGATAGATCATTAAAGATCTGTTTATCACATTTTCAAACAATATTTTTTTCATCTTTAAATCTCACCCCCCTCTAAATCTCTGTATCGATTAAATCAAGAAAAACGGGATGGAGGGGACGGATATTTACTTCACAAATTTATACTTTTAAAAATCGAATATAATATATAAATATACTATCATTTTTTCATTGTAAATTTTGAATGTTCAAAACATTTTATTTTTTTTTTGGAGGGAGGGGGGGTGGTGGTGTTTGATGGTGTAGGAGGGGATATATTTACCATTATCTCATGATAAATAATTACAGGTCTTTTTAGAACAACATTTTTAAACAATTTTTTTTTTTTTTTTCATATTTAAATGTCTCCCTCGCTCCAAATCTATCAAAAAAATCGAGAAAAACGGTGAAGGGGGCGGATTTTTACTTCATAAATTTTTATTTTTTAAAATCGGACATAAATTTATCCATATGTATTTTTTTTTTTATCTGTACGCCTATGTGTCAGATTTCGCATGTACAGATTTTTATCGGTGGTTTATGTACAATGTTAATTAGAATAAGCACTTTAAGATACCGGTAAATAAGTAAATGATTAAATAAATAGAAAAATAAAGGTTATATTCATTTCCTTTAAAATCAAATTAGAGACAAATTTCCTTAGAAAGTGTTTATGAATAAAGATACTTTACCAATTTGTGTTTTTATTAGTTTATATTTGCTATCATTTTTTTTTCATTATAAATTTTAAGTGTTCAAAATATTTTTGGAGGGACGGGGTGGTGTTAGATGGCGAAGGAGGGGGTATATTCACCATTATCTCAAGATAAATAATTAAAGATCTGTATATAACAAAATTTTCAAAAAATATTTTTTAAATCTTTAAATCTCTCCTCCTTTCCAAATCTATCCAAATAAATCAAGAAAAACGGGGTGGAAAGGTGAGGGAGGTGGATTTTTACTTTACAGATATATCTTTTTAAAAATCGGATACAAATTTATTCATGTATACAATGTTTTTTGCTGTACGCGTATGTATGAGATTTTGCATGTAAAGATTTTTTATCGGTGTTTCATGTACAACGTAAATTATAAGTAATTTAGTACACCCGGTAGAAAAATAAATATAATTTCAATTTCAATTATATATTTTGTTATGATATTTACAGTATATTAATCTCTCCCCCCCCCCACTCTCCCCGTCCTTTTTGTTAAAATTTTATATTTTTGACAATGTTATCATCAGTTTTTCTATGCTCAACGATGTATGATAAATCATGTATGATAAATCCAGTATTTCTCAAATATTTTCAGTTATTATTGTTTTAGGATTTCAAAATGTTATAAATAAATAAGGTTAATTAAAACTTATTATAAAAAATATTCTAAAAAAAAAAAAAAAAAAAATCCGCGAATTTTATTTTATATAATTATAAAAATATTAAAAACTAAAATATAACAGGGAGGTGTACCTCATCCGAATGGTGGTTTTCTTCGAACCTTGGGTAACTTTGCATAAATATATGGGTTAGGATCCCTTAGAAAGACATCCGCGGAGGGCCCCCACCCCCCTCGGACCTATATCCCTAGTGCAGATAATCTACCGTCATAAATAAAACCAACATTTTATCCGAATGCAATCATGAACTATTCGTTAATGACGTCCATGGTTCTTTTTTTTTTTTTTTTTTTTTTTTTTTCTCTTTCTCTCCATTTCAAAGTATAATAGACATTATTTTCATTTTAAAATCTTGCACAGATTAATAAATAAAACTCTGAGTACATTTGTTTCTAAATTTGCGATTTATTGTGTTAAAACTTTTATGTATAATAATTTTTTCATCATTTTTCTTCCTCCTGAATTCAAGATTTGACTGGATGAATTTCAATTTCTTGTTTCATAAATGTTGCCAAATGCTGTAAATAAATGTTGTCTGTTAATGCTCATTAAAAACAATAGACTGGGATTTTTTTTACATTCGTGATTTTTATAAGTAATTATAAAAATATGAAAAATAAGAGAAAACAGAGGATTTACTAGCTGCGAATTCAGTCTCGTGATAATCGTTGATCAAAGGTCTGCCTAATTTCCCCCTCCATTTAAACACAGAATAGAGAATTTTTTTCTTGTATATAAATATTTTTTAAATATTGTATAAATTAATAAATTAACCTCTTACTAAATTATGAGTAAATTGAATGTTTCTTAAATTTGCTTTCTTAGCTTTAAAACTTCTAGGAACTTTTTTATCAATTAATTTCCTGCTGAATTCAGGATTGATCAATTTAAATTTCTTGTTCCATAATTGTTACCAAATGTTGTAAAAAGTATGGTTAATTTATTCTTATTAAAAACAGAAGCCTGGGCAAATATTTTCCCGGTATGTGAATTTTATTTCGTGTAGTTTTAAATATATAAAAACTGAAAGAAAATGGGAGACTGGGATATTTTCCATCTTAATACAGCTATATGCTAATCATTGATTTTGATTAGCTAACCCCCCCCCCCTTCATTTCAAGGAATGTTAGAGGTTTTCATCGGTGTAAACTAAAAAACTTTTAACGTACATAAATGAATTTAAAGAAAATCGTTTTTCATTTTAATAATATTTACTATCAATTTTAATTCTTTTTCTTTTGAGAAATATTTGTTTACCCATGCTTACAAGAACAGTTATTAATCTCTATATGAATTACCTTAAAACTGATTTCTAGAGCTTTTCTCATATGAAATCCAAATCGAATTAACTAGCACTTTTATTAAATACTTTTTTATCGATTTTTTCATTTGATATTCTTATTAGTAATAAATAAGTGTAAATAAATAAAAATAACAATTATTTTTAAAATAATATATGGGTGGCAATTAAGTTATTTTTTCGATAATTTAATTAAATCTAAAATGTGGAAAAATACACTTTTTTAATTCTTATTAGAATTTATTTTATTAAGTTTTTTTTCATTGGATATTAAAACTATATCAGATTTTGGACAATAATTGAAAAACCATCAGCAGCATTTTCGGGTCCCCGAAAAAATCAGGGGTCCTGGGCCCATACCTCGAATACCCTGCCATAAATTTGGCACTATTTAGAATGATACATAAAGAAAAAACCCACTGCCTCATTCATCCTAATGTCCCATTCCATCCCACTCTCCCCTTACTTATATTTATCTATATAGATATAGGGTGCGGAGGGATCACCCACCCGGGGCACCCACCAAAAACTTGGCATAGGTGTTTAATCCCCGGAGGAAATATTCCACTACCAACCAGCCAAATTACAAACAACGGGCCATTCCTTAACATAAATAACATATACAGCAATAATGTGCCATGGCACTAAAATACACAAAATGATAAAAATGAAAGGGGGGCTATTAACAGTGGGAGGCAGATGAAGGTCTTTCAAGATAAGTCTTTATCTTTTATTTTGCTCACGCATGCGCACATAAATACATACACACAAATACTTTATCACTCACGTTGTTGCAAAGAAGGGCAAGGAATGAATGTGGTGTGGGAAGGTGCCAAATTGTTGTTCATTGATTTTGTTCAAAAAGAGAACGTTTACATTCTTCGTATGTGTTAACTCTTTTTCTCACTTTTACGTATTTTCATCAAAAAATTAATCTTTCGCGTCTTCAATTATTAACATATATTATTAACAGTATTGAATTCAGGCACTTTCTATCCGGCAGAGATTTTATGGCTCTAGGAGAAGGGGAGTATTATAAATTTCCATGAGGGAAAATTGCACATTTTTACCATTAAAAACGGAAAATCTCAAATCTTCCGGAGGGAATATCTCACTTCTTTGGAGGTAATGTCCCCCTGGGCCACTCTCTGGATTTCAACACTTATTTTTAAGCTATTTGTGCGTGTGTTTGTCGCAAACTACCTGTATAATCTGAGCTCTTAATGTGATTTTCTTCGAACATTGGATTTCCACGAGTTCCTTTCCTTTAGAAAGCCTCCATTCCCTAGGGTCTGTAACCCACGTGTTGATAATTGGCCATCATAAACTCAACCACAACTGAGCTCTTAATACATCAATAACATGGCAATTAGAGAATATTTAGGCAAATTAGAACACGGAGTGATCGAGCTGGGAAACCTAATTCATAAATATTTATAAATGTGTTGGAGAATGTTAGAAATGAGTTAAAAAAATTGTGAAAGTTTGTCATTATTGAGAGGGCGGGAGGGGCAGGGTTGTAGCTAGAAGTGAATAATTGGCGGAGCTCAAGAAAATGTGGAGGGTGGGCTCATATGTTTTCTTTCTCTCTCTCTCTCTCTGACGCAGAAAGATAAATTAATGCATATTCACATTGTAGATACTTTGTTTCTTATTAAACTATTGTAATAACTTCATTTTATGATAAAAAAAGAATAGAATAATGAAAAATTCGAGTGTATAATTAATGAAATATCAAATATGTTAGCTTCATGTGTGCAAATAGGATGAGCGAGTGTTGAAACACTTATTTTAGTTACAATTTAGTATTTCTGCAAAACTGTGAAAGGACCTCAAAACTAAATTCGATATTTTTAACATAATTTCATTTGCATTTTCCGAACAGAAATTCATTTAGTGACCTTGGAATTTTTCCCAGGGAGGGGGGCTGAGCCGCCGCTAGAACCCCCCCCCCCTTAGCTAAGACACTGGGGGTGGAGGATATTTTGTTCTAGGACCGTCTTAATTTAGGTAAAACCTGAGAATCATTTGCAAAAGAACCTCTTTTCTCTTATCGGATCAGCGATCATTTTGTCTGTATGATTCAGCAGATCACAACCAGATATCCTTACGTCATGAAATCCAGGATAAGCTCTATCCGTCATTATTTCTAATTAGATTAGAGAGAGGAGAGGCTCGTGTTAAAGTGAAGCGCAGCACACTGTACGGACCTGAAAAATCTTTCTGAGTATGAAATGCTATTTATATATAGCAGGCGACATTCGAAACAGATGGAGAAAGATTACCTATGCATCGACAAAAATAAATGAGCACCTTTCTTCAAATGACGAGCTGTTCCTGAAAAAAAAAAGAAGTTGAGCGTAAAAGAATGTATTTTAGGTGACTCAAAAGAGAAAAAAGAAAAGTGTTTGAATATAGCACTATCAGATAAGATTATTTTACTTCCCTCCCCTCCTAGCCTACCTCTGAAGGAGACTAAGAAAGGAATTTATAGCTTTTCTGTTTAAAATTATTGTAATATTTTAGATTCCGATGGGACTTTTAAGGAAACACGGTATCTTGAAATTGGACAAAATATCAATTTTCTTCTTTAACAATTTCCAACAAAGTTGAGGAGTGTTTATGCTTCCGGTTTGTCTATCCACACTCTAACTCTCTTAAATATACTCGGATTGCCATGAAATTTTTAGACGATATTGACATTTATTCTAGCACAAACCCTGTTGAAAATTAAGTTTGTATCATGATTATTTGCTTACAAGGATAATCAAAAATTTTCCGTTCCATTACGGTCTAGGGGAAAAAATAGTTTCAAATGATTTTTAAAGGTGTTATACTTTGTCAAACATATTCAAATTTATATGCATTGGCGAAGTGCACTAAAATATGTATTCTGTAAAATATGCAATGAAAATAATAGTTATTATTCATTTACAGGGGCGTTATTTTTATCCTTATCTCTAATTAGATTAGAGAGAGGAGAGCTTCGTGTTAAAGTGCAACGCAGCGCAGCACGGTACGAACCTGAAAAATCTTTGAGAGTATGTAATGCTATTTTGTATAGCAGGCGACATTCGAAACAGATGGAGAAGATTACCTATGCATTGACAAAAATAAATGAGAGCACCTTTTACTTACCCATCATATGTAGTATAGGGTAAATCTTGCAATCGTTTTGAAAATCGAAAAATTTTTTTTGACGGATTTACACGTTTCAGATAGTGGAGATTCCGAAAAACATATTTTTAGAAAAAAAATTTTGCCGTCCGTCCGTCTGTGTGTCTGTCTGTAACCGCTCTATCTCCCGAACAAATTGAGATAGAGACTTGAAATTTTGTATGTACTTAGTATGTAAGAATGGGACGAAGCCTATTGAATATCAGTAACCTCGATTATCCGGAACTATTTTTTTCGGACTCTCGAAAAATTCGTTCTGATGAAAGGTATATAAAAATTTTCGAATTTTTTTATTTTAAGGAGTTGACATAAAAGGCAATAAAATAACACAAATTTTGTATAAAGAACGAAGTCGATCGGATTATTAATTGCCGAGATATCTGTAATCCTGTTTTCCACATTCTTCGATTTTTCATGACCCTGTATTTTATTCAAATTTCAATACAAAGATATATTTTAATTGTAAATGAGACGCTTAATTCGACGCAGTAAATTGTTAGTTAATATGATTATTATTTTTGGAGTTATAAGGATGTTTCTTTTACGCAATCTAGTACTACTTGAGTATTTTGGCGTTTTATAATTTGTCGAAATGGGCTCATCAGCAATTCATTGATAGAGCATCACTATGTATATTAAAACTATTTAAATGCATGTTTAAGTTTTGTTTTGGAATTGCAATGCATGTTATAAATAGTTTACACATGTTTTATTTTCATATTTTATATTATGTATATCTATGATGGGTAAGTGTTACGGTGGCCCCCAACGACTAGTTTTAAATGGCGAGCTGTTGCGATAGAATGCATTTTAAGTGACTCGAAAAAAGTGTTTGAATGTAACATTATCAGATAAGAATATTTTACCCTCATCCCCCCCCCCCCCACCTCCTACCTTTTTAAAGGAGAGTAAGGAAGTAACTAATAATATATTTCTGTTCAAAATTTAACATGTTGAATTTAATATTTTATGTGTTAAAAACTAACGAACTGGAAGTAAAATTTTAACAGTTCATGTAAAATTAAGCACACATTTAAAAAAATATTTATTATATTTAGAAATATTATTTTGAAAACTATGAAAAGAAGAGACTTCTTTTAAGAAGAGGTCACCGAAAGAAGTTAAAAATATAAATTTTCTGAGGATATATATATATATATATATAATATACAGTCGAGTCTCTATATAACGAAATCCACCATTCCAGTAAAAAATTCGTTATATAGAGGAATTCGATGTATAGAGAATGATGTTAAAAAATCGTATTGAATGTGTGAAATTTGAACAAATATTTTTTTTGATGTTTTTAATTAAGAATTTGAAATGTTTAAAAGTAAATATTAACCTAACATTTTATTTCTTAATTATTTAAGCAGTTTCAAAAAAGAGAAGACATTTATTTGAAAGCTTAATGAAAATCAAATAAGGAAGACTTGCATTAATTTCAGATGAAGAAATCTGTTATGTTTTGTTGTTTTGATTTTAAAATTGTTACGCTCAAAAAAAAAAAAAAAAAAAAAAAACTCAAATTTTAGCAAGGAATGAAAAACTGTAGTTAAGATTTTCCTCCATTTGAAAGCCTCTCTTATGTGCTTCTCATTGATTCCTCTCTTACATGTGCATCAATCCAATTGACTCTGTTTTGAGAAGGATGTGGAAAGGTGTGTGGGAGGTGGGATGAATTCGTTGGACTTAAAGAACAAGGAGAGAAGTAATATAAAAAAAAAACACAGCACTGACGATAAATCAAAAAATAAGTGATGGAAAATTGATTCCATATAATTTCGAAGCCTTTTAAACCTGAGTAAATTGAGACCAATTTATGAAAAAATTCGTTAAATGGAGATCGATATTTCGCTATATAGAGACTGTTTTTAATGTAATCATGCGAAAAGGGAACCGTTCATACTAAAAATTCTTTATATAGAGAAATTCGATGTATGGAGTTTCGTTGTATGGAGACTCGACTGTATATATATATATATATAAACATGCATCAAACGCTCATCGACTTTACATTACAGAAGATAATTTAGAAAGTGACCAGTAGCTTTTAAGTCGACTGAACGAATCTTCCATAATAAATAATTTACTCAAAACTAATTTTTAAATATGTACACATACAAAGGTACTTTCACTATTTCAGAACCTTACAAACACGTACTCGCACGCACATTCACTCATAAATACACAAGAAAAAAAAAATCAATAATCCATAACTTCCATAGTTAAGTACTTAACTTCATTGAAAATAACTTTTCAATGTTACATAATGCCTCTTATTACATAACACGGCAGCGTTCAAGGATCTTGTCTTCTGATCGATGGAAAAAAGTAACAAATAATAAACGTTCAAATGTTGCTTTTATATATATATACATATATATAAATGTACATTTTTCCAACTTGGTTTTTATTTCCGTTTTGATCTGTTTAAAACGTAAAATTATTCAAAAAAGCAGTGAAAAAAGTACCGAGAATTGGCTAGAGATATATAAAATAGAAAACTTTTTTGCGACCACCAAAGTTTTATCATTATTATTTAGGGTGTCTCAATTCAAAGTTCTGTAGTTTATATTTTTACTTTCGTCTATCTTCAATAGAAGAAAGTATTGTAATCGAAATTTTTTTCGACTTCCGATTTTCGACGGATTTACACGTTTTAGGGGTCAGATTCCAAAAAACATGTTTTTACAAAATGTCTGTCTGTCCGTGTGTCTGTATGTCGCCATTCTACCATCAAAAAGTGTATGAAGTTATGCATAGAATTGAACCAAATTTTTTGTGAATGTTTTTGGCTGTGGCAAGTAGGTCCTCCTTCAGTTTTGAAATATTCCGCCGGAAGGGGGCGCTGCAATCGCGATTTTTGTGCCATTTTCAATATTGTACCGACCAAAAGTATATGAAATTATGCATCGAATTGAACCAAATTTTTTGTGTATGTGTATGACTATGGCTAGTTGGTCCTCCCTGAATTTGAAAAAAATCCGTCGGAAGGGGGCGCTGCAATCGCGATTTTTGCGCCATTTTCAATATTGTACCGACCAAAAGTACATGAAGTTATGCATCGAATTGAACCAAATTTTTTGTGTATGTGTATGACTATGGCTAGTTGGTCCTCCCTGAATTTGAAAATAATCCGCCGGAAGGGGGCGCTGCAATCGCGAATTTTATGCCATTTTCAATATTTACCACATAAAAGTCTATGAAGTTAGTTCTAGAACTGAACTAAATTTTTTGCATATGATTATTTTTTGGTAAGGCAAGTATATCCTCCTTGAATTAAAAAAAAAAATCTGCCTACCATTCTAGTGTCCATCGGCTCGTGCAGAGACGGAAATTCGTTTTTATTCAGATTAATGATTGAAGCAGAAATTTAAGATTAAAATCAAAGATGGTATGGTATTGAATTAAAATTTCTAAAGCATTAAATTGAGTAACTTTTTTTTAAATATGAAAATGTACGTATGAGATAGAAGAAAGTTTTGGGATTGGCACATCCAACTAGTTATTTAAGGGTTAATTGTTTTTATTGCAGTCTATTATGATTTATAATATCTGATAAAGATCCATTTAAAGATAACTAAAATAAAATATTTTATGTACACATTTTTCTTATATATAAATTGATGATTACGTTTTTAACTGTTAAAATTGCTCATTGCTTCCAACTGCTGGAAAAATCATCGTGTTATTTAAGAAGTCGAAAATTGTATGTCAGACGTAGCAAATAAGGTACGTTTATACTATAATGAAGTTTAAAAAGTATTTAGATCTTGGTGCAATAGAATAAGGTATTGTAAACTCCTCGTAAATATTATCTGCTTTCTATTATACAAATAGTAACTTGTAGTAAAACTCAGCAACTTATATAAATTCCATAAAATATGAAATAGTATAATATAATTAAAACACGCTCCAAGCAATGTTTCATTATTATGGAATGAAATAATTTTGTGTATCCCTGTAAATTAATAACACATATTCTTTGCTCCACATATTGCACAAAATGTATATTTTAATATGTACTTCATAGATGCATGCGAATTTTATATTCGAAGAGTGTAACACCATTAAAATGCACTCGAAACTATTTTTTCATTCAAAATTCTTCAAATTTCTCACATGGAAATTTGTTATGTTCATCAGGACATTTTATTAAGAATTTGTTTGTTATAGAATTTGAAAATTTATTTCCATAAAGTATTTGTAAGTGAGAGTAATTTAAAAATACCATACTAGGATAAAAAGTTTAAATCAATTGCATTTTTATAGTCACAAGTTTTAAAAAGAACATCATCTTTTTATAAACAAATTAACATTTTCTATTTTAAGAAAGGTGTTGCAAAATATCCTAAAAACAAATCATTTTTGGCATGTTTCGGCTCCAATCAATAAGGACCATAATCATAATATTCATAATACTGACTCCCTAAATCTACACAGCTTGAGACCAAGTGTTGTGCAGATTTTAGAATTTTTCGGATTTCTGGTCTTTTTTTTTTTTTTTTTTTTTGTGTGTGTGTGTGTTTACATTTTTTAAGCAGTAATTGGAATGTGATAATATAATCGAGATATGAATCCATATGCAATACAATAAAATATTAAATAATTAAGTAATAAACTGAAAGCATAAAAAGTAAGATATTTTAAAAGTGATTAAATTATCCCAAATAAAAGTCAAATAAATAATTAATGTATAATTAAATATGCATAATAAAAATGAGATTACATTTTCCTTGAATTATTCAATGAAATTTTTCTCATAAAGGTAAGGTTCCTATTAATTCAGATCAAAATAATAAAGTAAGGAAGTTTTGTTTCTGGTTTAGCCAGTCTTAATACCCAAAAAAGCTTAAATACATAAATATATTTGGTGAAAAGGTTTTGACTACCAGCGATATCAAGAGAAGTTGGTTTTTTCAGAAACAAATAAACAAATTTGTGTTTTCTTCGTGAAGAACTAAGAGTTTAATCATATTATATTGAATTTTTTATTAAAATACATAATACAGAGTGATATAAAATTTTAAAAATGCCGTAATTTTGCCTCTGTGTTTGAATTGAAAGTTTCATTGTTTACACCTCTGATGATGTGCGGATTTTAGGCGTATGTGGATTTTGGAGTTGCGGATTTGAGGGAGTCTACAGTATTAAAATTAATTAATCTCTTTTAAAATAGCATACTACACAAGAAATAGGCAAAGATATATATATATAAAAAAAAAAAAAAAAAAAAAAAAAAAAAAAGTTTTTAAAGCTAAAAATTGCATTATTATTTTTTCCCCTCTAACAGCAATTAGTATAGGTTTCTTGCAATGTATATTTATTCAAAACTATATTATACTCATAGAAAATAAAAACGCACAGATTTCATATTTTAGATGTGATGTCACACAATAACCCCTTCCGCTCTCCCTGTGACAGTGTGTTACACTTTGTGGAGACCCTCCCTCCTCTTGAAATGTAACGTAATTAATTAGTATCAATTTCGAAAACATGTAATTGTTCAGTAGAAATTGTGAAACTATTCAAATAAGTTTCAACTATATTTTTAAATCATTTACAATGCAAAAATATTACAATTTTTCAATATCGAAAACTCTCTTTCAAATTCATTAATAATCCAATGTAATTCCGCTGAAAATAGCTTTCTGACAATAATGCAGTCTAATTTGAATTGATGGAAAAAAGAAATAAAATAAAAATTGCTCATAACCGAAATTAACTTTTTCATAAACGGAATTTCGAATAGCAAGTAATTATTTCGACGAAAATACCCAAACCAATCTAATTTTTTTTTTAATTATTTTTGTAAAAAAGTTATTAGTTTCAAAATTTTCAAAATATTTTTTTTTTTAGTTCTGTTGTTTTATTTTATTTATTTTTTGAAATGTACATAAGTTATTATTTGAATTCTTTAGCTATTTTTTTTTTCTAAAATGAATAAGAAAAAAAAATAAAAAAAAAAATAACATGCATATCAGATTTTGAATGTAGGAAGATTATTAAGTTCACCAAAATACAAAATTCTGCCAAAAATTCAGTTTAAATTTTTAGAAATTATTCAAGCACATTTTTTACCCTTTTTTAAATACAGTTGTCAGTTTTTAAATATGAATAATAATGTGTTTTATTTTTGCGTATGTTTTTTTTCTAAAATTTTTTTTGTTAATCACTATTATGTTACCTAATGAAAATCGTTTACATAAAATTCATAAATTTACAGGGTTGCACAAAATAATTCAAATTCATTTCTGACTTTGTATGGTAATTGTGTATATTAATAATGGAGTTAAAATCATTTTAATGCAATTGCAGATTATAGTTTTAACAATAAATGTATCAATAACTACTCATTTGACCAGTATGAAATGAAAATAATTCGATTCGTATCACAAATTTCTTCATAAAATAAATACGAATCGTAGAGAAATAAGACACCGTATATACTATGTATAAGTCAACTTGTGTATAATTCGACTACCCCCACCTTCCCCAAAAATAAATAAAAATTCTTAAGCAAAATTTTGAAAAATAATTTTTTATGTATAAGTTGAACAACATTTCTGATAGTATGTAGAAAAATGATTTTTAATTAAGTACAGTCAAGTCTCTCTATAACGAAACTCCATACATCGAATTTCTCTATGTAACGAATTTTTGGTAAGAACGGTACCCTTTTCGCATGATTACATTAAAATATAGCGAAATATCTATCTCCATATAACGAATATTTTCACAAATTGGTCTTAATTTATTCAGTTTTAAAAAGCTTCGAAATCATATGGAATCAATTTTCCATCACTTATTTTTGATTTATCGTCAGTGCTGAGTTTTTTTATTATTATTATTATTATTATTATTACTTCTCTCTTTGTTTTTTAAATCCAACGAATTCATCCCACCTTCCACACACCTTTCCACATCCTTCTCAAAACAGTGTCAATTGGATCGATACACACGTAAGAGAGGAATCAATGACAGGCACATAAGAGAGGCCTTCAAATGGAGGAAAATGTTAACTACAATTTTTCATTCCTTGCTAAAGTTTGAGCTTTTTTTTAGAGCGAAACAATTTTAAAATCAAAACAACAAAACATAACAGATTTCTTCATCTGAAATTAATGCAAGTCTTCCTTATTTGATTTTCATTAAGCTTTCAAATAAATGTCTTCTCTTTTTTGAAACTGCTTAAATAATTAAGAAATAAAATGTTAGGTCAATATTTACTTTTAAACATTTCAAATTCTTCTATCAAAAGATCAAAAATAATATTTGTTCAAATAGCACACATTAAATACGATTTTTAACATCATTCTCTATACCTCGAATTTCTCTATATAACGAATTTTTTACTGGAACGGTGGATTTCGTTATATAGAGACTCGACTGTATTTAAAAAAAAAAAAAAAATCATTAAATTAGTGAAACATTTTTTCTTTCTAATCAGACTTAAAAATCAACGTTGTAAAACCGTACAATTATATAAAACTGAAGAAGTTTAAACTATTTTGAAACCTATTTTAGGGAACCTATTGAAGTGGAATTTATACCAAGAAATTATATAATAAGCGTATAATAAGTATTTCCGCAATTTCAAATACTTTTCGGGGAAAAAAAAATAATTTATTGTAAATTTATTGAAAATGACTTTTCTGGCAATATGCATGACCACTTACCATAGAATGACAGCCAGTTCTAGTGTCCGATCGATTGATATAAATACTTAAACTGCATGTAACTCAAATTCTTTCCTATAAATGCGAATTTCAAGAATAGATAATTGTTCTGTAGAAAATACAAAACCAATCATTAGAGTGCAATATAGCGAAAATAGAAGGTATATCCAAATAAGAATCTCCCTTTTTATTTTTTTAAATAAAAATTTAATATTTTTATAATAAATTGGGAAAAAAATCCCGATATGATTTGTATTAAATGCATTCATTAGATATATAAAAAAGGGCAACTTTGTGACACATGCTTTAATTTATTTTTGTTCGGAAATGCATGAAAATAACAGGTGTTGTAATTCAGAAACTGTCTAATTGCACTCAATCTTTTGTTTTTTAAAAAACACAATATATCTTTCATAACAAGCTTTCAAAGATGACGTTTTTGAGCACATTTCCCGACGAAAGCAGAAAAACCGGTCGAAAAGCAGGAGAAAAATGGGTGCTCGCGCGATCGAAATAGCTCAGAACTGGATAGGTAATTTAACTATCGTAAAATGGAAAATTCAGTTCGATTCAAAATTACTTCCATAGTCAAGCATTCCAATTTTATAACTTTTTGTTAAAAAATGAAATTGTAAACGTGTCAAAACTTTTATCGCTTGGTGTGCGGAGCAGTTGAGAACACCCTTAAGTACTGTAATCTGTTGGCTATGCTGAAGCAAACAAATCATCCCTTTTAAACTTAAATCTGCGAGCATTGTACATTATGTACATTTAAGTACTTCCGCAGTTTCAAATACTTTTTGCCCCCCCCCCCCCCCCAATAAAAAAATCAATAACTCATAGTATAAATCTATTAAAAGCAACTTTTCTGACAATATGTAAGACCACTTATCGCAGAACGACAGCCAGTTGTAGGATTCGATCGATTGATACAAATACTAATAAAAAGAAGAAAATTGCATATAACTCATTATCTTTCCCATAAATGCAAATTTCAAAAAACAGGTAATTGTTCTGTAGAAAATTCCAAACTAATCATTAGAGAGGAATAAAGTGAAAATGGAGGAAAAAGATGTATTCAAAAAAAGAAAGCCCCCCTCCCTCCCCCCCCCCCTCCCGCTTTTCAATTTTTATAAATAAAATTCTATAATAAAATATTTTTATAAAGTTTAATAGAAATTCCCGATATGTTTTGTGTTAAAAATACATTCACTAACATTAAAAGAAGTAATATAATCTGTTGGCTACGCTAAGTCAAATAAATCATCCACGCTTTTAAACCTAAATTCCTGTGACCATAGTACATTGTATATACATTTAAGTACTTCCGCAATTTCGAATACTTTTCGCAAAAAAATCATCAATAACCCATACTAAATCCATTGAAAGTAACTTTTGTGACAATATGCAAGACCACTTATCACAGAGCGACAGCCAGTTCTAGGGTCCGATCGATTGAGATAAATACTAATAAAAAGAAAAAAAATCCTGCATATAACTCAAATTATCTTTCCCATAAATGCGAATTTCAAAAACAGGTAATTGTTCTGTCGAAAATGCCAAACCAATCAATAGAGTGGAATAAAGCGAAAATGGAGGAAGAAGGTGTATTCAAAAAAGAAAGCCCCCCCTTCTATTTTTAGGGATTGGCCCAATTCCAAGAACGGTATTCGATATTTTCTGAGCGTAGGAAATTAACCTCACTTTAAAGGCCACTTTATGGTGTGGATTAGTCTGAAGGACAAACTGCATGTTTGACGGATTGAAAAAGAAGGTGGTTTCGTAATGATATTTGAGAGAATGTTTTTAAATTATTTATTGCTTTAAATGTTAAAACAAAAAAAAGATTCCTATTACGTAATGTTGACATGACAGATGTGGTCGTTAGTAAAGGAAAAATTACTTTGTAATTTTAGGGGGGTGTAGTGAAATTAGAAATGTATTTTATGCACGTTTTCCTAAAAGTTGAAGAATATCGCTTTTTTCGGGGCAATACCTCGCAAAGAATCTACTTGTTAAGAAGATATTGATTGTGCAGTAATTATTTCATATAGATTTTTTAGCTCATTGCGTTTGGAAACATAACGTGTTCTATACTTATAAAAAGATATATATGTCGCACAAGGCTGAAACTGGCCTTTTTCGCATTCGGGGAAAACTTTAATTTTGGCGACCCCTACCCCCTTTTATTCTTCCTTCTTCGAAAAATATATTTAGAAAGAGAATTTTACTAATCTTTCAATAGTCAAGTTTTTTTATTTAAAATACGCAATCATAAAATATGTAATACTGAAATACATACCGTAATTTCGGGTGTATAAGCCGCAGATCAAACAATTCTTTTTCGACCCAGAATTTTTTCAGAAACAAATATAACTAGTTAGATCGCCGTAAATATTTGTCTTCAATCACTAAATAAGATTTCTGGGTCCAAAAAGAATTGTTTGATCCGCGGCTTATACACCCGAAATTACGGTAATCAGATTTCACAAATATTGTTCATTGAAATCTCAAAGACGGATTCGAAAAGAAGCCATAAAAATTCCTCTTTATACAGGATCTTTGTGCCATATCATCCTTAGATTCTTCTTCTGCTTTGGCATACCCCCAGACAAGTGGAATTTAACAATACCGTATAAAACATAGACATGTTATTTTGAACTGGTTTGTGAGGCTTCTAGAAGCATTAAAAACAAATAAAAATAACTATAAAGGGCCGTCGGGGGCATCAGAAAGGTATAAAAGAGACCCGGGCGTATAAAAAAAATTAAAAGGGCCGCAGCGCGCTGCGCCCTGCTAAAACGGCTTGGAGTCAACGCTATCAATGTACCTTAAAATATTTTTAATTATTTGTAAATGGAAAATACAAAAATCCCACTGCGTAAAGTTAACACATGTGGTCGCCAGTTAAATAAAAAAAAGGGGGAATTTTTTGAGAATATAATAAAAATAGAAATTTCTTTTGTGAATTCTTGTAGACGATGAAAATTACTTTTTTATAATAATATCCCCTGAAACATCAAATATTTAGATAAGAAATTATCAGATATAATGAAATATTTGCAGTCGGTGATGTAAACATTATTTCAGATAGATTTTTCGTTTTTGTCGTTTGACAACGTAAATAGTTGTAAGGTTTCGATTGTTTTCGATGCATTTGACGCAGAATATTCAGCAATATTTTTAATTATTGTTAAAATAAAATAAATAAATATCAATAAATAAATAATAGATACAATAATAAAATAAATAAATAAAATAAAATAAACTTTTCGTGAAACATTGGATATCTAAGAAAGTATATTAAACATTGATGTATTTGAGGTTATGAAATCAATGGCAAAATATATACATTTAGAGCTGTTTAAAGTTTTAGCTTTTTTCGTAAGTGAACTTTTCTAATCTTGGTACTTTTATTATTTTCGATGGATATATGATACATAAAATTCAATAACTAATTTGAAATTATTATGGGTAAAATAAGAAATCAGCATCTTGTTACGTAATGTTTAATAAATTTTGTCATCGGTAAACGGGGAAAAAAATCAATTTTACGGAATGCCGTAGTGAAAGTGAAAGTTACTAATAATGCGAGTATTTTGTAGGGCCGAAAAGTGAGTTTTTGCAATAACGACTGGAGAAACATCAAATATTAAGAAACTGTGATTTAATAAATGAGTAATTAAATCTCGGATTACTTATGTAACCATAATTTGTTTCCATTTTTAGTTTTTGTCGTTTGGCAATTTAAATACTTTTATATTACTTTCAATACATACAGTATATGGATATTTAACAACATTTTGGATTAGTAGTAAAATGAAATAAACAAAAGATTCTATTATATCATGTGTAAAATATCGTCTGTAAACGAAAAGTTATTTTATAATTCTGTAGAACGTAGTTAAAGTGAAAGTCGTTTATATATTTTCTTCTAGAAGATGGCGATATGGCATTTTTTAAGTTCCACTTCCTGATATTTTAAATCATTTTAAGAAGACAGGAAAATTGTCGGTAAAATTTTTACTACAAAATTATACTTTTAGCTTTTAGTAACATACTTTATTGTTTTCGATTAAATTTACTCGTTATGTTTAATAGTAGGTTTAAATTATTTCGTAAAATGAAGCAGTAATCTTGTGAAATTTCGGTGGAATGTAACGAAAGTGGAATTTAACTTTAATGTATGTTTTCTTTTACATGAAGATTTCATTTTAAACAATACTTCGAGAACCATTAAATGTTTAAGAATGCGGGATAATCATTTCATACTTGTCCACTGAAATCATTATTTTAAGAGCTTTTAAATTTTAGTTTTTGTCATTTGGCAGCATTTTGTCTTTATTGCTTCCGATAAATTGGAATCACAATGTTTAATAACGTATTTAAATTATTATTGTTTAATTGAAAAAAAAAAAACTGTATATAATGTTTAAAAGATACAACCGCTAGTAAATTCTCTTAATTCTATAGAATGTAGTGAATGTAGAAGTAACTTTTATGCATATATTTTCTCGTAGAGGATGAAGATTATGCAGTTTTTGCAATAATATTTTTAATAATATTAATCATCAAAAGCTAAAAAGTCATTTAAATATTAATGTTGCTTTATGGGTAGCGATACTTCTAAAACTGATGATGTAATCGCAATTTCCTTTTACGTTTTTAATTTTTGCCGTTTGGTAACTTAAGTACTTTAAATATTTTTATTCCTTTTGAAATGTATAATACGTGATATTTAAAAATATTTTGAATTTTACTTAAGCGAAGATATAAAAATTCCTTTTATGTATTGTTAATGGATTCGGCCGCTACTAAAGGAAAAATTCTTTTGGAATTTTGCGAAATGTAGTGAAAGCGAAATTTTCTTTTATTCACATTTCTTCTGCTATATGGGCATTGAGTTGTATTTAGTTTCATGGAATATCAAATGCTTAAGAGAGCGTGTTAAACTTATATAATTGCACAGAGAAATTTGGAAATCAATGGTGATGTCGTTATTAAAAAAAGAAAAAAAAATTGAATTTTTAGGTTTTGTTGTTTTGCAACATAAGCGGCGGTTATATTTTCAAAAATTTGACTCATTGTTCAAAAATGTGTTTAAATTTTTTAAATAAATAAGATCAAAAATACAATTATATCATGTTAATGGATGCGGTCGCTGGTAAAGGAAAAATTCTTTAGGAATTTTGCGAAATGCAGTGAAAGAGATTTTTTTTTTTTTTTTCATTTTTTCTGGAACATGAGTATTGCGTTCTGTTTAACATTACTAAATACTAAATGCTTAAGAGAGCGTGCTAAATTTTAATATAATTGCAAGAGAAATCTGGAAATTAACGGTGATGTTATTTTTGAAAAAAATATTTGAACTTTCAGCTTTTGTCGTTTGGCAACATAAGCAATTATATTTCCACAGATTTGACTCATTGTTTGATAATGTGTTTAAATTATTGTTTAAAAAACAACAACAAAATGCAGTTATATAATGTTAATGGCTGCGATCGTTATTAAATAAAGAATTCTTTTGGAATTTTGCGAAATGTAAATGAAAACGAGATTTTCTTTTATGCACATCTCTTCTATAGTGTGAATACTGCACTGCATTTAGTTTCAAGGAATATTAAATGCTAGAGAGAGCATGTTAAACTTTAATATAATTGCACAGAGAAATTAGGAAATCAATGGTGATGCCATTATTATTATTTTTTAATATTTGAACTTTCAGCATTTGTTGTTTCGCAACGTAAACAGTTATGTCATTTCCCAGGATTTGACTCGTTGTTCGATAATATATTTAAATTATTATTTAAACGAACAACAACAAACAGTTATATAATATTAATGGATGCGGTCGTTAATAAATGAAAAACTCTATTAGAATTTTTCAAAATATCTTAGAATGAAATTTGTTTCTATGCATGTTCTCTTTTCAAAGATGGAGATTACTGTGTTCTTTAAATGGCATTTTATGAATTCTTAAATGCTTAAATAGGTGTACTAAATACTGATATTTGTTCAAATGCAGTAAAATGTCTGAAAGCGTATGTGTAGCCATTATATAAAGAACCTTTTTATTCTTTTATTTGACGGTTTCACATAAACATGAGATAAAGTAGAATTCAAGAGTCATTTCTTTGATAGACTTCTTTTTGATTTTTTGAAAAAAATAAACAAATGCAATTGCGATATCAATTTTTGAACCAGATTTCTTTCGCAAATGTGCTTTTATATTTGTTAAATAATTTTAATTATTATTAAATAATTATTATGGGGTATTTCCACGAGCACTTGTTGTGTAAGTCACATTGTTAGTAACTGCTGAATTGTTGGCCACTGTTATTTTTGAAAGGCTTGCATGGCCTTATTCAATTAATGAAATATCTCTAATAAAATAAGTCCCATTTTTCAGATCTAAAATTCAGGTATCTAAAATCGTAGTATGCGACTGACTTACACGACATGTGCTCGCGGAAATACTCTAAGTTTTGCATTGAATCATGCATTTGGACAAAAAGATCGAATTTGGATTATTATCATTATTATTATTAAGTCTAAAATAATAATATTCCATCGAATAATCCATTTGTGGACTGAACTTTCTTTTTATCTTTTTCTTGGAAAAATAGAATTTTAATCCTCACTTAATGAATAGATAAATAAAAAAAAAAAGGCAGAGACTGATTTAAATTAGGATTGCACAATCTCAGACGAATTGCTTAATAAGTGATGTTTCTTAATTTTTTTCCCACATAAAAACCAAAACTGTATTTTTTCTTTTCCTTTAATGTTCTGCTGCCCGTATATCCGCCAATTCAGCACAAGATGATGACATTCAGGCACTTGTACAGCGCCCGGAGATGATAGCAGCGAAAAGGGAAAACACAAAGAAACAGTACATTGCATGCGGAAGAAAAAAAGATGGCTTGTTCGACTGTTGTGTTTTCTTTTTTCTTTTTCTTATTCACTCTTCATTTCACTTCAGGTACGACCTTGGATTAAAATGGCTTGTTGTATGCAAACCGTAAAAACGAGCGTTTCATTCGGTAGATTGCGGAAAAGAAAGGTTTCTCGGCTTTTTTATTCGTGATGAATCATGTTTGCTTACATATATGTGGACATATTTAATTACGTTTCATTAAATTAAGTTACATAGAATGAGATTATTTATTTAAGGGTTTTTCCTCGTTGGGCTCTTGTGATTTTGCGGTGAATTATGAATTGGCTTTGTTGGATTTTACACAATAAATTCTCGAACGTTTTACCTGATAAAACAATAAAGTGCTCATGTGTTACTGTATGAATTGTTTCCCATTCAATAAATAAAAATCGGTAAAAACCTTATTTTTATGATAATCAAAAGGTTGTTTGCGTAATAAGTCATATTACATACGCCTTGATTAAACATTAACATTCCTGGACTAATTATTAAAAATACAAAATAAAATAATAAATGAAATGCGTACACAACATGGTCCATTGTCTACCGAAAACAACAACCATTTCCAAAAAAAAAAAACCTGTGTGTGTCGGGGGGAGGGGGATTGGCAAGTATATATTTTTTTATATTTATGTGCTATAACGTCAAGTCTAAAATAATTTTCCATCGAATAATCCATTTCTGGTCTGAACTCTTTGTTTTTCTTCGAAAAGTAGAATTTTAATCCTCATTTAGTAAATAGATAAAAGATTTATTTAAATTAGGATTGCACGATCTCAGACGAATCGCTTTAATAAGTAATGTTTTCTTTTTCCCCCAAAAAAAACTAAAACTGTTTTTTACCCCCTTGCGATGTTCTGCTGACCGTATATCTGTCAATTCAGCGCAAGATAATGACATTCAGGCACTTGTACAGCGCCCGGAGATGATAGCAGCGAAAAGGGAAAACACAAAGAAACAGTACATTGCATGCGGAAGAAAAAAAGATGGCTTGTTCGACTGTTGTGTTTTCTTTTTTCTTTTTCACTCTTCATTTCACTTCAGGTACGACCTTGGATTGAAGTAGCTTGTTGTATGCAAACCGTAAAAACGAGCGTTTCATACGGTAGATTGCGGAAAAGAAAGGTTTCTTGGCTATTTTATTCGTGATGAATCATGTTTGCTTGCATAGATGTGGACATATTTAATTACGTTTCATTAAATTAAGTTACGTGGAATGAGATTATTTTTTAAAAGGCTTTTCCTCATTTTATTCTTGTGACTTGGCTATGAATTATGAATTGGCTTTGTCAGATTTTACACAATAACTTCTCGGACATTTTACCTGATAAAACAATAAAATGATCATATGTTACACTATGAATTGTCATATTCTAATATTTTATAATTGTTATTTGGGCTTATTTCAAATAAATAATCTTGCAGTGCAAGATTTATTGGGACCAATTTGTCTATTTTGTGTGTTAACTTTTATAAATTGCAGAAGTGTAGATTTTTTTACGCTTACAGCTTTTGCAAAACACGATCCACGCATTGTTGTATAAAATAATCACATTTTGAACTCTCCCACTGAAACCTTTGAACGCTGAATTGCGGCAAATCTTCAGTTTGCATAAGACACTTCAATTGTTTCTTTTTCTTTTCAACTATACCCCTTGAATTGAAGTGGTTTGTTTGTATGCAAACCGTAAAACTGAGCGTTCCATACGGTAGATTGCGGGAAAAGGTTCTCGACTATTTTATTCGTGATTAATCATGTTTGCTATGCATATGTTTGTTTGTTAATGTGAACATACTTATTTTCGTTTAATTAAGTTACGTAGAATGAGATTTAAGGTATTTCTTTATTGAATTCGTGTGATTTTTATGTATAAATTGGATTTGATGGATTTTACACAATAAACTCTCGAACATTTTACCTGATGTAACTATAAAATGATCATTTGTTACGCCATGAATTGTATCATATTCCAACATTAGAGAATTGTTATTCGGCTATTTTAAAAAAATATAACCTTATAATGCAAGTTTTACTATAGGTCCAATTTATCTGTTTCGTATTTTAACTTAGTTCGTATCTTAACCCTACAGCTTTCGCTTTAAGATCCATTATTTTCAAAATCAGACAAAGTGTGATACTTGTATTTTTAAATTTGCTTGTTTTTTTTTTTTATGTTGAAGTATTTTATATTTAATAAATAATGTGCAACTTTCAAGCCCTGAAGAAATTTCCTATTTCCTATAGAAAATGTCAAAGTTAAGGCTGCGAATGCCATTTTTCATGAAAAGTGAAATGCTAGTTTGCTTGGAGTGCTATATCTCTGGCAATCAACAAGATCCCAAAATTCTTTTGGCATAAAATTTTAGTATAACACTTACCTGCTTATGAAAATGTAGTTGTTTCCATGGGGTATTGTTATTTTACATTGTTATGTTACCGCAAAATACAATCAAAATGATGTTTTTCTCCATTTTAAGCACTTAATATCTTATTTAAGGAAGGGTACCCCAAACTTTTTCTTATAGAATATGAAAGCGTATTACTAGGACAGGCTAAATAATATAATACTGCATCGAGATATTGTTGCTGTTAGCTGATATAATCTGTTAAATATTTAAAATTTTCAAAATCTGCAACATTTAAATTAATGTTATCTAAAAAAAAAGCGTCACGGTTGAATAAAACAAAATATCGCATGCAGTAGTTGAACATGTGTACAAAAACATGGAAAAGGAAAAGAAGTGGGGTCTTTTGATATTTTTAGGGAAAAAAATTACAAAATTTTCAAACAATTTCGATGATCACACTTCTTCTCTATCAGAAAATGAAAAACCCTATTTCTCTTTCCTTTTTCTATGTTTTTTTCCTATGAGAGAATGGAATACCTCTTTTTTCTTTCCCCGTCCGAGAAGTGGGATATTTCATTTTCTGATAATAAGCGAGGATAACTTTTTAACTGAAAAATAGTGGTGGGTATGTAAATAACTTTAATTTGTACATTTATTTGCACCGTTGCGTGAACGCAACACTAGCGGTAAAATAAAGGGTAATAAATCCAAATGGTTGATTTATAATTATTAAATTCTTACATAGACGGTAGTACAATAAATTTAATTTAAAAATATTTATAAACGGAAGTTACTTACTTTAATCAAATTAAAAATGTTCAAATTAAATTAAATCCAAAATTCCAATTTTTTTGAAAATCCAAAAAAAAAAAAAAAAAAAAAAAACATTAAAAATAATAAAATTGTTTAGACGAAATTTAAAATGCTGAGTCATTAATAAATCGCAATGGTTTTTAAAATAAAAGAAAAATAGTTTCTAAAAAATATTATGAATGCCAGTGACAAAACATAAACTCTTAAATGGACAAAAAATACAAAATTTCTTATAAATCCATTTTAGTATGAAAATCTCGAGTTCCACCATTAGGGTTAAAACTAAGAACCTCCTATATATATTTAATATTTTTTAAATTATTAATGAACCCTACAAATGGTATCTTAAGGGTGTATTTCGATTCAAACTGCTTATTTTCCGATTTATTTTTGAATCCACTTTTGCTCTCAAACTCGCAGATTCTTTTATTTAGAAACTACTCAAGGTGCCGTGTCTGTCTATTCTTTGATAAATGCAGAAAGAATTGCAAAAAAATCAATCAAAAACGGCCTTTCGAACTGATTTTTCCCAAGCGGGAGTTTTGGGAACGAAAAAAAGGGTCATACTGAGAAGGTAATTGCTTATAAATCAAATTCTAATGAATGGAGCGTAAAATGACATCACACGGCACCTTGTACGTCTCTTCCAAAATCCCATCAGCAAGTTTCACGTTTCGATTTCTAAAAATGTGTCTGAAATTGTATCGGAAAATTTCGAGCTGTTGAAGGTGGAAAAGCTTTTTTTCGAATACAGCCTTAAAGCACTGTAAAATTACTTATATTCCCTTTTTTGTACATTTCGTTAATTTATTCAACAAGAAATTTTTATGTAACACGTAGCTCGCTAGAAAAGCGATATAATAAACAAATTGCTATTTTGTTTAGTTCCGCTGCCTGTTAGACTCCATTCACATCAAATTCTTTATTTTTAACATTATTTACATTCGTGGAAAAAAAGTATATAAAGATGTGTATCCTATAAAACTCATCAGGTCTAAAGAGGTTAAATGTGTTATACATTTTATGAATTGTTGACTTGGATATCTACTTGCTTCATATTAACTCTTTCGGGTCTGGTGTACTATTAATAGTACATGTCTTTTAATTAGGGATGGGACGAATATTCGGCCGCTATTCGGTATTCGGCCTATTCGGCCCTTTTGCCGAATATTCGGTTGGCCGAATATTGAAGGTTTGTTGACCGAAAGAATCATGCGTAATAAAGCGCAACAAGTATTAGAAAGTTGTAATATAAGTTAAATTTTATTGTAATATAATATTTTCTAAACATCTTCGAAAATTCATCCTTAACCTATTGTCATATGAATTGAATATAGTACGCAAAATAGCAACATATGTTATTTTTCAGACAATGAAGTTAAACTCTAATTTATCTATTTACATAGCTAATGTTAATGCTATTAAATGCTAAAAATTAATAGTTGACGTATGATTTTTTTTTTTTTTTTGTGTGTGTGTTATATCTCTCAATAATTTTGTGTACTGTAGGAAAAATTAAAGTACCAAGACACTTGGAATAGATACGTCATTTAATTCGGAAAGCTATAGGGGAATATTAGGTTAGTAATTTGAAATACGTAACTTGCATAACAATGTCAACCAACTGCACGCGAATCGACCATTTACCAGCTAAGCAAATGTGATCATAAATGCTGTATTGTAAAGGGCGTATTCCTTTACGGACAACTTCAATATAATATTAGTGAAGAAGAAAAATAAATTTTCATTTGCGCAACCTCGATAAAAGAATTCTTGTATTTAAAATACTTGTTATATAAATGTCAGAAATAATTATCCTCTTTCGAAACTAGAATAATATTGACAAAGTTACATGATTTTTTTTTTCCAACTCAAGTTTATTAAGAACAACTTATAAGTTATGTATTTTAGAGACAAGCTCATAAGTTTGCCTTTATTTAATATTCTGGAAACACTGTTGCAAATTTTTATAACAAGCTTTTTTTTTTTTTTTTTTTTTTTTTTTTTTTTTTTTTTTTTTAACTATGTTCTAAGAAATGGAAACAAAATTAAAAGTCAAATTTTACTAATGATATTACTAACATGTGGCTCTACCGCAGTTGATTGCCGAAGACATTCGCGACCTAATGGCTATTCCTATGGGGTGGTTATTTTCTAATATATCGCTTGCATTTCGATATTTTAAAAATTTTTATATTGCTAACTGAAGTCCATGACGGGAGGCAGAGAGACAAATTCATAAAAACTTTTCAACTTCGTTGAAAAATTTAAAATTTTTTTTTTAAATTTATGTTCTGTATTCCGGTAATATATCCGGCATCTTAGTCTCATATAGCCTGTGTGTTTTTTGTTATAATGAAATATTATTCAGTGCATATTTATTTGTAAATTTGTGTTTGTAATTCGTTTTTCTCTTTCTTTGTAGGTAAGTGTAATTGAATATATTTCCAATGTCTCAGTGGTTCCGAGTAAGTTATTTTAATGTATGTTTTCATATTGAAACTTTGTTCATGATGCATCAATTGGACAACTATTCTGTCATATTTAGATTACCTTTATACAGGGGTTCAGAATATGTCCGATCCGGCGATCTAAGATCGGGGGAAATTTTGGCCATTTAGGGAAATTTTGTACAAAAATACTCAATTTTGATTTTAACAATGAATTACATAATTACTCAAGATAGAAGAATTCCCACTTCAATTAGAAAGATCCATAGAATGAACTTTAGAAAATTGATCTTAGAATAATATATACTTATGATATCGATTGAGAAAGTTTGAGAAAGTTTGGGGGAAAAAAATCTATACTAACGTAATACAGAATTTATGTAAGCCTATAAGCGATCTTAAAAGTTTGGGGGAAATTTTTATATGGATTTGGGGGAATGTTGGGAGTAAAAAACATTTTCTGCACCCCTGCCTTTACACACCAAAGTAACGAAATATCAGTTATTATGGTTGATCTAAACTCTAGAGGATTTTCAACGAAAACTAACTTGACAAACATTGTATTATTACCAAAATAGAGAGGGTTTATTTACTGCCGGCTAGGAACATGAGAAATCTTTAGTTTGAACACATTCTGCTCTGGAGCTATGATTTACAAAAATACTCTAGTGGTAATTAATATTACAATCGAGGCGTTATGGATAATATGGATAAACTCGATAAACACAAATTTCGAGAAATAAGAGTTTAATTTTTTAAAATTATTATTATTATTCTCATCGTCAATTCATTTTGTATTTTAGAGCAAATTTCAAGGTATTATAATCTAATCAAATATAAGAAAGAAAAAAAAGTAAATTAAAAATGCGTGACAAGATTGGCTACAATCAATAATAGTGAATCATTGATCGTTGTCAGTGCAACGATTGTTACTTTGCTGTATAAAAAAAATAAAGAATTTGCTAAAAAGAATGATCGATTAAAAAATTGCACCAGTTATTGCAATCTTGCATGTTATTTTAAAAACACATAAAAACTGAAACAAAAATAAATATTTGCATGAATTTTTTCCAAATATCAACAATGCCCCAAACTTCTGTTCATATGTATTATTATGAATATTAAATGCGGAAAATTACAACTGTAATATTCGAAACATCAACTTTTATTTTCATCAGTTCAGTACAACCACATTTTACTTTTTGAAAAATGTATTATTTAATCCCTTTGTTCGCAGAAATTTTAAAGAAAACTTCTTTCTTTTCTTTTTATTTTTTTCTCTAGTAGTTGCATAGCTTCTAAATTAGTATAATCATCGCAGTAAATTAATACTGCTTCAATATGTATATTTTTTAACTTTGGCATAAAATGGATACACCAAGAATGTTTTATCTGGTCTTTATTTAAAAACGTAGAATGGAATAATTACTATTATTCCTTATCTTGTTCAATGAAAGAACTAATCAAAATGATTCATTCTTCTATTCCAAGTTGAAAATTCGGTCATCGATTTTGTTGTTTGACTTTGGTTTAAAATTAGATCCCCATGGAATATCACTTTGGATAATTCATTTAAACAAAACTGCCAAAACTATAGGTAAAATCAAGTGTTTTTATAGAATTCAGTTTTACATTTTTTTCTGTATTTATAAAATTGCTTTTTGTTAATGCTGTTTACCTCTTAACTGTTGTTATTTCATAAGTCGCTGCCTCTCCCCCCCCCCCCCCCACACACACAGTTATAATTTCCAGTTTAATTATAGATACCAGTATTTTTTTTTTTTTTTTAAATTCTAGTATTTTTAAAATTTTCTGATACGTAAAATTTAAGCATAAGAATTATAACTGCCCTCTATGTTTAGCTTAGAACACCTGTATCCTATAAGTCAATTATGCCAGCTATTCAACTTCCCAATTCTCCTCGTTAATGTTAAGTCTACGGGCATATTCTTATAATTAAAATATACCCCAGGGAATTAATACATGTATATATAAAATCCGCGTTATTTTCTAAGATGTCACTTTTTTTTTTATTTGTCAAAATCTTTCTAAAAATTATGTATAATTTAATATGTTTTAAAAACTGATGTATTATGAGTAAAATTTTAACGCTTCATATAAAAATAAGATTATATTTTATAAATATTTTAACACACACACACAAAAATAGTTTTTAAGAAAATCGCAGAAAAAAGAATTTAAAACATTAATTTCCTATGGAGATACGAGTGATTTGCAGCCTTTACTTAACCTTTTATTCAACTTTCAATCAGACTGTCTCAGAGACTTATACGAGTACTCTCGGTACATGTACGAAAATTTTTGCTATAGCAGTTAACGGTTAAATTGAATTTTATTACTCTAAAATGATTTTTTTTTTTTTTTTTTTTTTTTTTTTTTTTTTGTACTCATTATACTGTTATTTTAATGCTTTATTTCAGAGTACAAATTTGTAAAACATCGAAAGTTTTAAAAGTACATTTTAAAATGAGAACCTTAGCTTTATGGTGCCGCCAAAAATCGTTAATATTGACCAGGGATCTAAAATGCCGCATTGTCTGATTTTGACAGGTCGGTGTCTAGTTTTGTCAGGTCAAGTGTCTTTTTCTGGCGATCGATTCCCTTCCTATAAATGAGAGCCATTCTGTCTATTAATTTTTCCCCATCATTCCCGTATTCGTTCACTCGAAATTAATTCATAAAATGCGAGCTTATTTCATCCGTTAAATTTGCCTGACTGCAAATTAATACTTTCACTATATTAAATTTAAATTTGTTATCATTTGTAATTTCTAATGCTATATTCCTTTGCGATTAGAATTGAGTTCTTATTAGCATGTCTTAATTTTTTCAATACTGTAAATAAAGTATTTACCGTTTAATTAGTCCACAAAGGTATTTTGGGCTATAATATAAATATCGAAGCACAGGTATGGATTCTGTTTAAAACAAAGTTCTTTATAAAATACAATATTTGTTTTACATTAAGTGGTGTTTCTTACGACCTTATTATCTGTTCGCGAAATATAACTCGGGGCATTGCCGTAACTAGAAGTAAATAATAGAGGGGGGGGGGGGGGGTCATATTTTTTTTCATTCTCTTTCTGTGTGATACATAAAGATAAATTAGTGAATATTCACACTGTAGACACTATTTTTCTTACTAAACTGTTGTAATAACTTCCATTTCATACTAATAAAAAAAATAGGGTAATGCAAAATTCGAGTGTTTAACTAGTGCAATATTAAACATCATGCTAGTTTCATATGTGCAACTAGGATGACCAAGTGTTGAAACACTTAGTTGGCTATAATTTAGTATCTCTGCAAAATTGTGAAAAGGCCTCAAAACTAAATTAGATTTTTGAACAGAATTTCATTTGGATTTTCGGAACATAAATTCATTTAGTTTCCTTTATATATTTTACAGGGGAGGCTCAGTGATCCACCCCCCAGCGTCCCCCCTTAGCTACGATCCTGGCTTGGGGTGAGATGAAGATGCACAAAGAGTATATATTTATTAATTTTTATTCAAAATAGATAAAATTTATTTAGAGATGCAACTTTTAACTACTTTACCTTAATTCTATTAAATTACAAATTTTTATAAACACATACTAGACAATTGCACCATAAAATATTACTAATAGGAATATATTTGTTAAAAATACATTACCTTGATCATTGGTACACAAACTTTTGTGTACCAATGAGCAAGGTTGTGTTTTTAACAATTGCACCATAAAATATTACTACTAAGAATATATTTGTTAAAAATACATTACCTTGATCATTGGTACACAAACTTTTGTGTACCAATGAGCAAGGTTGTGTTTTTAACAAATGCAGTCGACTCTCGTTAATTCGAAATCGGATAATTCGAATCTTCGCTTAATTCGAACTAAACATGAAATCCCGAAATTTTCAATGGCAGAATAACGTTAAATTTTTCATTAATTCGAACTCATTTTCTCTTGACATCGTTTAATTCGAACTAACGAGAATTCCGATTTTTCGTTTTTTCTTTCTTTCTCACGGATTTCAGATCATTTGAATAACTTTCTTTTTGAGTTTACTGTTGGGTTTTGAGTTTACTGTTGAATTTCTTCCGGTTGACTTTAACACTTTATGTTACGACAATACTTAAAAGTACCATTAAAATTATTATAGTACTCATTTAATATATCTATTCTATAGTCTAGAATGAATAATAGATACTTTATTTTATTCCAAAACCATTATTGATAGCACAAAAATAATAATAATAATAATAATAATAATTTAAAAAGACAAATACTTTTTTGCATCTTGACAAGTTTCACATTGTGAGAGAGTGGGGAGAGGGGGAATTTTCAGTTCGCGAATATTTCTCTATTCTTATTGCTTATATATATTTATAATATGTATATATAATAGATTTAAGGAGAGTGATAAGTATTGCCCGAAATACCTATAAATTCAAATGTAAATTTGAATATTACATGTTATAGAATAAAATGATATGTATAGTTATTAAATGATTTTAATAATAATTTTGTATTTTCATATAAAATGGTAAGGCTGTTTAAATATTTAAAAAAGAAAAATTATTCAAACTTTTTGATTTAATCAAAAATGATAACTATATCAAAAAACAAACCTCCTTTCCCCATACAGATCTATTGTATTAAAAAGACCTGGCTATTTTTTTAGTCATCAGCCCTGAGCTTTCTACTGCCCTGATTTTCATAATTATTTTTTTAAATGAAACTTGTTTATGTGTAGATGTGCCCATTTTGGCTAATTTTTAATTTATTTCCATTTTTATATTTTATTTTTAATTTTAAAAGTTTTTTCGTGACATTTCTTCAAAACAGTGGCAACAGGTTAAGCTTTTCTCACTATATTAAAAATTTATTTTGCTTTATTACTTCCCACCAATCAGGAGCTTCATCTCATCGGTGAATGTGTAGTCGCATTTCAAAGAAAAAAACAATGGTTTTCGTAAAATTTAATCCTAATAAAATGATTGCACATAATTATTCAGTAATCGCGGTACAATACTCAGATTACTTACTGGGTAATATTAAGTATTATGTAAATAAAATAACAGAAAATAAACTTTAATAAAATATAATGTCTAAAGCGAAATTTTATCGATGGAGAAAAATGTCATCATTCAGAAACCAGATAAATTTGTTCCATGAATATAATATACATTGTTATAGCTGTGTCAGTGATGATGTCATACTCACTGACTTTTATTCCTGCATCTAAATAAACTGAACTTCTATTTATTTA
Source organism: Maratus speculifer (assembly GCA_964019185.1). Classification (NCBI taxonomy): domain Eukaryota; kingdom Metazoa; phylum Arthropoda; class Arachnida; order Araneae; family Salticidae; genus Maratus; species Maratus speculifer. Next base: position 72,013,164 of record OZ025303.1, read on the forward strand.
AAGGTACGTGGTATGCACAAATGAAAATATTTCTACAAATTGCGCCATTTCTACTTAATTATAATAAATATTTTATGAAATTAAAGAATTTTTAAATAACTGCATAAATCACGCTTTTGTTTCAGAAAAGATGAGTGTTTCTGAAGGTGTAAATGATGTCATATTAGAAAAAAAAAATAATAAATAAATAAATAAATAAAATCTGTGACATGCCGTTTATTACGATATTTCTATTTTACATAATATCAAAAATTTAAATCATTTCGTTGTATTAAGTTATTATTTAAAATAAAAATGTTTTCTGCATATCAACAAGAAACACAAATTTTATTCTTTTTAATAATAAAGATATCGTTTTTCTTTTCGTTGCCATAACAATAAAATTAATTTTGACAAGTTCATGGAGGCTACAAACCAATAAATTAAATTTTTCGCAAGTGCTGTAAATGTGTAGTGGGTTGGTTATGCAGTTTAGTAACTCCCTGTTTTTATTATAACTAAAATGTTTTATTGATATTATAATTATTGTACATATACCAAGAGATATTTAAACGAAGAAAAAATAAAGCAGATATTTTTGAATTCGTCTTTCAAGTTTTATATTAACTTTCTAAATAATTTGGCATTTAAATAATATTTAAGGTTTAGAAACCGCATTAAAGAAGATTTGTATCTGAAGTTAAGTCCAACATAAGAATTTGAGTTGTTTTCCTTATTTTTTGTTATTTTGTGAAGTTTGTGTACCTTCATCATGAAAATTTATGTTATCCCAATTTTAAGAGGTGGCAATTGTTTATTTCGCTCAGTATCTTATTGTGTATATAAGACACACACACACACACACACACACACACACACACACACATATATATATATCATATCTAATATATATTCCTTTCCGTCGAATTTCGACGGGTGCAGCTAGTATCTTACAATTTCAAGTGTTGGATCCCCCTGCTTCCTAAAGTTATTTTATATACGTGCAGCTCCTATCGAAACATATTTCCCGGTTTCATTGTAGCCTGAGTTGTTAAACGTGTACAGTACTATTCAAATGACTTAATTTATTTTTGTTTATTTATTTTTTTAAATAGCTGTAAATTCTCGGCCAATCTAATATATGTATGGAATGGAAGCGTGAAATATTTGAATGAAACATACAATGTATCCGTCGTTTTGTAATTTTCGTCGGGTTCTTCCCGGGAAGTATTTCGTATCGTAGTGTCTGTCTCTTATTTCGCTTCCTTCCTGTGTCGTTGGCTCCTTAAACCGCACGTAAGAGATTTTGCTGAATATTTTTTTATCTGATTTCTGCTAATTTTTACATCTCCGTGAAAATAAATTATTTCTAGCTGAGACTTAGAGGTTTCACATTTATTAGGTTATAGCAGGAATAAAAAATGCTTGACAAATTTAGTGAAAGCAATCTCAAACATTTGTTGTTTTAGAATTTGAAGTTCACGAAGTTTCACGTATAGCTGGAATAAAAAATGCTAGATAAACTTATTCAAAGCAATCTAAAAAAAAAAAATCCCATATTTGTTGTTTTAGAATTTAAAGTTTACATCCTTTTCTTCTAAATTTATAAAATTGTTTTACAAATGCTATTTAATATCGAACAAAATTGCGCTTTGTTTATGCAGTTTAAATTGGTTTTAACATTTTCCATCGCAGCGCTGCTTATCTGCAACGTACTCAATATATATCAGAGTTGCATTTAAAAGAGAATTTTATTTATTGCAACTTTACCTTAACCGAAAAGTTAATATGAAGACGTGATTCTTAAAATTCGCGTTACCTAGAAAATCAAATTTAGGGAAATCGCAATAAACTTCTTAGTCCATTGGTTTTCATTCTAAAACAAGATTTTACAATGCCAGTTACACACGATAAAAGAATTTTTTTCAAATTGTAGTAGCTTTTTTTCTTTTAGATGCAGGTTTATTGGTAGAAAAGACTGTTATAGAAAATTAGCTTTTGTTTATTCTGAATAAAGGAGTTTTAAAACCCTCATCAATTATTCATAGACTTTCAAAATTAAAAAAAACCTTGAGGTGTTCAAAAATAGATTTTTTTACAAAGATAATTTTGCACGCTTTACAATTTTGTATTAGGAAATTAATTTTTTTTTTTATAAGTATATAATTTTATGATTATTGCAGATGTGTGAAAAATTACATTTTAGATAGTAACTTTTTAAATGTTTTTTTATATGCTTAAAATTATGTATACTAACATATAAGTAAATATTTTTCAAATCAGAGTTGTTCAGCCTGAAATAGTTAAATTTGGTTTTATGTAATTTAATTAAGTTTTTAACTTGAATATAAAATAAATGTTTAATATAAAATAAATTTTATTAATTGTGCTTATTTTATTGTTATTTTAAAGTTTTATTTCAAACGTACAGTTTTTACACTACATTTTGCAATCCTAACCTCTGCTTTATCATGTCATCAAAAATCGTTAATATTGACCAAGGATGTAAAATACCGCATTGTCTGGTTTTGGCAGGTCAGTGTCTGTTTCAGGCGATCAATTCTTTTCCTATATATAGGAGCCGTTCTGTGTGCTAACTTTTTTTCTCCCTTTATCCGATGAGCAAACATTACGAGTTAATTCCTAATATGGTCTTATTTCATCCATAAAATTTCTTTAATACATCCAATTTATTAAATTTTAATTTATTACGCTTTTGCTGTATTGCTATTTTGCTGCGATTGTATGCTGTTTATGTTGTACAGTATGGTCCTTTAAAATTTTATTGTTCAGATTTAAGTAAAATTTCGAATTCTTAGTTTCTTGTCTTGTATTATATTTTCCAATTCACATTTTCATATAAACATATTTTATTTTTAACCTAAAAGCATATGATACTTAATTTTCAACGTAAAAACATGATACATGATTTTTAACATAAAAACATGATTTATTTTTAAACTAAAACACGATACATGATGTTTACCAATTAAACTATACGTTTGAATATCTTTATCACAGAACTTATGCAATTAAATTTATTGTAAGTACTTAGAAATAGCAATTATATTTTCTCAAACAAGTACGATTGATGTTTAATAAAAAAGAAAAGATATTTGCCTGGTTAATTTCTTTAATTTTTATTGATATCTTGATAGGGCAAACTCTATTGAATTAGCTTCAAAAGGAGGTCAATACCAATTCACAAATTTTTGGTGGAAGGCATTTTGAAATTGCGTTTAAAAGTTTTAAAGACTGGCTAAAAGATATGTGATATATAATGATAATAATTAAAATCAATTTTTGCACTTATAATATTCTGTTTTTTGACATTTAAAAAAATCTTATATTGTAAATTTTAAAGTATTTAGATTTAAATCTTTAAAAAAGATCCGTTTCTTTTTCTATTGTTTCTTAAAACATTCATCAGCACTTTTATAATCATTTTTTCTATTTTAAGAAAAAAGAATAATCGTGTTGAGTAGTCTATTTACTAACATAATTTGTCTTAATTGTCAATAGTATTTATCTGTCCGAAATACTTTATTTGGAATCTGCGCTCACTTCTAATTCATTCCGGTAAAAGTTTTAATCATTCTCAAACACATTATCGTCTGCTTCCGAGTCCTTTGTTTGAAGCCTTACAACTAAGTTTTCATCTTTAATCTGCTAAGTTTATTCAGCTTGTAATTGTGAAGCCAGAGGTCTTTCTCTGCCCCCCCCCCCCTTCTCTCTTCCAATCAGATGAGCTGATTTATTCGGTCGACCCTGACTTACTTCCTTTGCAATTTTATTTTTTGTCGGAACCCTATAAAGCTGTACCCTTGTCTATTTTAATATCGCTCCGATTGTTAGGGAAGCGAAGAATTATCTATTGTTCTAGACAATATTCTGATTCGCATGCATGTGTTAACTACGAGTACTGAAATTGAATTACTACTTCCCATTTAGAAATAAACTCATTTACTAGAATCAGGTTTGATTTTTAACCACAAAGAAAGATTATGCGCCACTATTGCTTTATGGAACGTACTTAACCGTTTAGACGCCGAATTAATATCGCAATGTAATTATAATTTTGTTTTTTCTATATTACAACTTCAAATGTTTTAATTTATGCATACAAATTTAGAAAATGCCAAAAAAATATATATATTTCTGCAGTTTTTTTGGCTGCTTTTATTTCAGTGTTCGCATTTTAGAACGTGATTATTGATTATAACTAAATATCCCCCCCCTATAATTCCCCCCTTCTTATTGTGATTATTGATTCACAACCTATGTAAATATAACGAATTATTTTCCGCTCTATGCTATTGTATATTGTTCTTGAGTATTTTCTCGAATTCCAAAAATATTTAGATTCCTAGCGGTCAAATGTAAGTAATATAGAGAAAACGATAAAAGCAAATAATATATTTTTTATGCAATTTAATGAATTTACATATTTCTTTTATACCTGTGATAAATGCTTAAACATAAATATTTTCTTTTCAAAAGTTGAAATCAATTTTATAATTTTATAGGATAAATAAGGACATCGTTATTATGTTGGAAAATATGTTTTGTATTACAAATAATGCAATGTTCCCATTTGGGAACATTGGCGTTTAAACGGTTAAATATTGTTCACAAATTTATCTAATATTGTATTATTAAATTTTATTGTGGAGTTCATCAAGAAAATAATTTTTTCAACACATAAAATTTAAATTTTGTAAGTAAATATAGATCGAAACAAGTTTTTAAAACCTGGACTGAAATCGAATTTCGGTAACCTTCCTATTTTCGCTCAAAAACGAAAATGCCCTTAACACGGCAGTAGTCGCATTTCGGCTTTTATGCCGTCCATAAAAATTATTTTCATCTAACTCATATATATCGTAGTACGAATACAAAAGAGAACTACCAAGTAATTGATTTTAAATATTTCTGCACCACCATAATGGAGTAACAAGGCATGTGTTTTTTCTTCATATTTACTAGAAAACTTTAAATTGCTTGAAAAGTCTACGGATCCCTATTGTCAGATCATTTTTTACTTATTCCTATTAATCCAAATCAATTAATAAAATGTATAATTTAAATAAATTACAAATTTATAACTTCATCGAAATGCAATATCCTAATATTAAATGAAAAATGCTTCATATTTTACATTTTCTGTGTGCGGGGGATCGGCGCAGCGGTAAAAAGACCGAGCGCGATTAATAAGGTTTTTAAAAACACGCGACTACTCTCGGGTTAAAAAATTCAAAGTAATCAATACATACATAAATATATATAATTATTAATTATACCTATTTATCCAAAAACGAATTTTCGGTGAAACTCAGATTTTGAACTAAAAATGAAACTGGTCTAGTTATAAGAGCCAAATACAAATGTAAGAAAAATCTTAATTTTAACCAAAGTCATCGATATCTAACGCATATCTAGTTGTAGATTACGGAATAAACTCAAAAGATAAATTTGATCAATCGCTAAAATAGTGCGTTTAAACGTCATTAAAGAGTAATAAAGAAAAAAAAAAAAATACACGTCAGATTTTATTTGTATACTTGAGTGCTTAAGATTAGCAAATCATTTAAATTTTCATTTAACCTTTTCGAGTCTGGTGTACTATTATTATTGCATGTCTTTTAATGGAGCATTATTTTGTTTTAACAAATACTTTTCTTTTACTTTTTACACATAGTAATGTTAATATAGGTCTATTATGTCTATTTACTATATTACTTCATTTATATTTAGGTATTTGGTAATAGTTATAAATATTATTTGCTAGTCCTCTTTGCGTCGTTTGGATTCTTTTATTTTAAACATATACTTCACCCTTTAAATTTAAAATAAAAGTTGCTTTCCTGAAATAACCCTATGCAATAAAGCGCAAAAAGTATTAAAGTTGTAATATCAGTTAAATCTTATTGTAATACAATGATTTCTAAACATCTCCAAAAATTCTTCTTTAGCCTATTACTACATGAATATTGATTGAACAGTAACCTAAACAAAAACATTCGTTACCTTTCAGACAGTGAAATATTCGTTAAACACTCATTAATCTATTTGGATAGCTAGAGTTAATGTTATTAACGTAAAACTAATTTTTTTCTAAAAACTAGAAAAAAAAAAATTCGGACCCGAAAGGGTTAAAACATGTCTTGCCTTTTTGGTACGCCAATATCATTTACAAATGAGAATTTTTTAATATTTTTAGTAGAATCAGGTTTGATTTTTAAGCACAAAGAAATATTTATACATTACAATTTCTTTTTGAAACATGCTGAAGCATTGCATATAAATTTAAGTTCAATTATTTTATTTTATTGTGCAGTACATTTTAAAAATACTTTTTGCATTACATAAAATTGTTCATAAGCCGTAATACAAATATGAGAACAATCGTAATATTAATCAAGGTCATCTTATATCTAATGCACATCTAGCCCTAGATTATTGAATAACTTCAAAATAGAACTCAAATCAAACACTTAAATAGCACGTTTAAACGTCATTGAAGAGTAATCTTATAAAACAAAAAGTAAATAATAATAATAATAATAATAAATTAAATTAAAAATATTTTATACGTCAGGTTTTATTTGAAACTTGAGTGTTTAAGATAAACAAATCTTTTTAATTTTCATTTAAAGGTATATTTTGCCATATTGGTACATCAGTATCATTTAGAAGTGAGAGAATTTTTTAATTTTACTAGAATCAGGTTTGATTTTTAAGCACAAAGAAAAATGATACATTACAATTTCTTTATGGAACACACTGGAATATTGTGCACAAAATTTATTTAAGTTGAATTATTTTATTTATTTTATTGTGCAGCACATTTAAAAAATACTTTTTGCATCACATAAAATTTGTCATAAACCTTAATACAAATATAAGAACAATCTTAAGGTCCAAGGTCATTCATATCGAACGCACATCTAGCCGTAGATTATTGAATAACTTCAACCGAGAAATTTGACCAATCGTTGAAATAGCACGTTTAAACGTCATTGAAGAGTAATCCAATAATAAATAAAATATTTTATATGTCAGATTGCATACTTGAGTGCTTAAGATTAACAAATCTTTTTCATTTTCATTTTAAAAATATATTTCGCCATTTTGGCACATCAATATCATCACCAAATGAGAGAATTTTTTAATGTTTTTACTAGAATCAGGTTTGATTTTTAAGCACAAAGAAAAATTATACGTTACAATTTCTTTGTGGAACATACTGGAATATTGTGCAAAAATTATTTAAGTTGAATTATGTTTATTTTATTGTGTAGCACATTTAAGGCATACTTTTTGCATCACATAAAGTTTTTCATAAGCCATAATAATACAAACATACGAACAATCTTAATTTTAACCAAGGTCATCGATATCTAACACACATCTAGCACATACATTAGTGGATGACCTCAAAAGAGAACTTCGCCCAGTCGCCAAAATAGCCGGTTAAACGTGATTGAAGAGTAATCGAATAACAAGTAAAAAAAAGAAAAAAAATGCTTTACTTACGTCAAGTTAAAGAAATTTATTAATTTTCATTTAAAAGACATAATTTTCCATTTTGGTAAAGCGACTTAAGAATGAATGTAATATGTGAATTCAAATATACATTTGGTAGAGAAAAAAAAAAATATTTACTAAGTGCAGATTTTAGGTTTTATTCAGAAGATAAATATCCTTTGAGCATTCATAAGAGTATATTAAACGACAAAATTAAAATGCATTTTTGGAAAAGCTATTTTTAATTTGTCAGGGAAAAGTTAATTAAAAATTTTTATAGCCTACGAGGTTTACGTTCTTTAATGTTTTTGTGACAGATATATAAGTAATTTACACAGGCTTTAGATTTTAGAAAAATGCTATGATTTTTTTTAAAAAGTTCACATTTGTTCATATTTTGCCCATTTTTTGCATTTGCAAAGTTCAATTGAGAAACAGTTCATTTTATTGAATTTTAATATTCATTGTAGGAATTTTAAATAATTAAGAATAAACGGAATGTGTTAATTTTAAGAGTCGCCCCCCCCTCCCCTTTAATCTCATTTCATCCTTTTTCAAACCCTTTAATCTTTTAAAAGTGAATGATTAAAGGCAAAATTAAAGTATACATTCCAAAAGCTATGCTTAATTTATCAGGAAAACGTTAACTAAAATTTCATAGAATAAAAACGTTTCCGTGACAGATGTATAAATAAATTATGAATACTTAAGATTTTCGAAGAATGATCGATTTCGGTAGAAAACGTTGCAAGAAAACTCTTTTCTCCCTCGCGTTCTTCCAGTAGTGGGAAAACTTATTTTACAGGCAAACTAAACGTTTTTTCTTTAAAAAATTGACATTTGTTGCGGTGTCATTAATAAAATAGCGAAGTTCGATTGAGAAACAGCTTGTTAAACTGAATTTCAGTATTCATTGTAAAAATTTAAATGACCAATAATAATGGTTGGAATATATGAATTAAAGCATGCATTTGATTTTTAAAAAACTATTTTATATAGACTTTAGATGTTAGAAGAATGCTCCAGTTCGGTAAAAAACGTTGCAAGAAAACTCTTTTCTCCCTCGTGTTCTTCCAGTAGTAGGAAAACTTTTTTTACAGGCAAACTAAACGTTTTATCTTTAAAAAATTGACATTTGTTGCGGTGTCATTTATAAAATAGCGAAGTTCAATTGACAAACAGCTTGTTAAACTGAATTTCAGTATTGATTGTAAAAATTTAAATGACCAATAATAATGGTTGAAATATGAATTAAAGCATGCATTTGATTTTTTAAAAAACTATTTTATAAAGACTTTAGATGTTAGAAGAATGCTCCGAATCGGTAAAAAACGTTGCAAGAAAACATTTTCCCCCTTCGTGTTCTTTTAATAGTGGGAATACGTATTTTAAAGGAAAATAAATGTTTTATCTTTAAAACTGACATTGCTACGGAGCCGTTTATGCAATTGCAATGATCGGTTAAGAAACAATTTGTCATATTGAATTTCAGATTCACTTCAGGAAGTTTAAAAGACCAATAATAATAGTTGGAATACATGAATTCTAACATATATTACTCTAAAGATCTATTTACAAAATGCAATATCTAAATTTTTCAATTTTTTTTTTTTTTTTTTTAAAAAAGAAAGAAGAAAAAAAAAAAGTCGCTTAAGCATTTAAAAAAGTAAATTAGTTACAAAATGCTGCATGTAAGTATTTCATTTTTTAGAAGAAAGTTCTTTGAGCATTTAAAAAAGTAAATTTAAGGGAAAATTAATTTTTTTTTTACAATTTTTTTTCTTCCTAGGAAAATATTAATTAAATTTTATAGTAAAAACGTTTGGCGCCCTTGTAGCGTTTTCCTGACAGATATTTAAGGAAATTATGTAGACTTTAGATTTAGAAATATGCTCCAGTTCGGTAGTCAACTTTTCAAGGAAAAGTTTTTCTCCTCAGAGTTCTTCCTGCAGTAGTTAAACTTATTTTATAAGTAAGATAAGTCATTTTATTGCGAAATTTTGTCACGAAACGGTTTGTCATACTTAGTTCAGTATTGATTGAGCAATTTTAAATGACAAATATAATAGTTGGAACCGTGAATTCCAGCATAGATTTGACCCCCCCCCCCCCCCCCACACACACACACACAAAAAAAAAAAAAACCTTATTTACAAAGTGCACTCTCTGGGTTTTACAGTTAGTCGGAAGAAAATTTCTTTAAGCTTTCAAAAAATTACATTAAAATAGAAAATTAAAGTGATTATGTGACAAAGCTGTTTATAATTTATCAGGAAAAAATTAGTTTTATCACCTACAACTTTTATGTCCTTTAATGTTTTCCTTGCAGATATGCAAATTTTTAGAAATAGGCTAAAAATCGATAAAAAGCGTTTCAAAGAAACAAATTTTCTCCTCCGATTTTTTCCTTTGAAGGAAAAACTTATTTTATAGGCAAAATAAACTATTTATTTTAAAAAGTTGGTGTTTGTTAAGGTGAAATTTTATTCTGGTAAATTTTATTGCGAAATTTTGTCGAGAAACAGTTTGTCATACTTAATTCAGTATTTATTATTGGAATTTTAAATGACAAATAATAATGGTTGGAATATATGAATTCTAGCATGCATTTGTCCACCACCAAATAAATAAAGAAAGAAAGCTAAATGAAGAAAATAAAAATAAATAGAATAATAATAATAATATCAAACTTATTTATAAAGTGCAGCCAGTAGGTTTTACATTTGTTCGGAAGAAAATTCTTTTAAACATTCATAAGATTATATTAAGATAGAAAAATTAAAGAGGTTTTTTTGACAAAGCTATTTATATAGTTTGACAGGAAAAGATTAATCAAAATTTTATCACATTTAACTTTTGCATCCTTTAATGTTTTTTGAGAGAAATATATTTAATAGTTTATGCATACTTTAAATTTTAGAACAATGTTCCGGTTCGGTTGAAAACATTGCAAAAAAGCGTTTTTCCCCTCCATGTTCTTCCAGTGGTGGGAAAACGCATTTTACAAAATAATAGTTATATTTTAAAAACTGTCCAAACAATGCAGATGCTTTACGTGAATTTAGGCGTGTGAAAGGGATGCGTAAAGGAAAAGGTCCTTTGACACCGTGTGCAGTGAGAAGAATGGTAAAAAAATTCGAGGAGACTGGAACGTTTACTGTAAAATGTGGAAGAAGGAGGAAAACATTACCTCTCCGCACTCACGAAGAAATTGCTACTGCGATTGTGGAGCCATCAGGGACCCCGGAACCCGGTCCTAGTGCACGTGGAGTTGCCCGAAATTTGGATATTCCACATGCTACTGTTCGGAAAGTCCTACGACAGGTAATCCAATTTTATCCTATAAAATTAGTTGTCATCAACAATTGTTACCAGGTGACACAAAAGCGCCATCTGTCGGCGATTATTGCAATTATTTTTTTATTGTTCCAGTCTTCTTCCCCCCCCTTCTCAAATAGTATGTGTACAAATTTTGGCTTCATTCGGGTTATTCAAGCTACAGACAGCTCCAAATAGGGATACTTATTTTATAACCACCCGGTACATGCTAAATGGACTTTTAGTCATAACAAAGCTAGACTTTCAGATCTGGATGATAAGGCCAGTAGAACATGAGTTAACGTAATTTAAGCAAAATGACTGATTCCTATCACATAATTCAATTTCATAAGGGATGCTAATTAGAAATTAAGATTAATTAACACTACTTGCTTTATTCAGGTACTCTGCTGCCATTAACACGTTCAGGCGCTCAGTTTCAGTTAACACCTATGGTATGGAGTTGAAAAAGTCAACCCCATAAAAATGCTAAAATAATATCGCCCGTAATCAAATGGGGGAGCGGGAATAATATTATATTAATCGAACAAAAAATAGCTTATTGGAAATGCAGATAAACATGCTAAATGAACTTTTAGCCATAATAAAGCTGGAAGACTTTTAGTCATCGTCATCGATAAGGCCGGTAGAACATCAGTTAGCATAAATTCAAAAAAGCAAATTCCAATCACATAATTCACTCAGCAAAATTGATACTAATTACATAAATAATACTTATTACGTAATTAATATTAATTAATACTAATTGCTTTATCCTGACACTCTCCTTCTATTAACATGTTCAGGCTCTCCGTTAACAACTTCATTCGGAGAGTTTTGATAAAGCGTAAAATTATCACATACGAATACGGTATGGAGTTGTAGGAGTCAATATAGGAACTGCGGTTATGGTACATCATAAAAATACTAAAAGATCACCCGAAATCACATGGGTAGGGATAATATATATATATATATATTAATTGAACAAAAAATAGGTTATCGGAAATGCAGATAAACATCCTAAATGAACTTTCAGCCGTGTAAAGTTGGAAAACTTTGTCATCGATGATAAGGCCAGTAGAACATAAATTGCCTCAAATCTAAACGCACGAAACTAACATACAAGATGCACAATTCCTATCATGTTTATCAATTGGCATATTTTATACCGACTCCATAACTGATATCGTTTTCATAATTGATACTAATTAATACTAATTGCTTTATTCAAGCACTCCACTCTAACTAGATCCGTCAAACAGTGAACTTCAATTAACACCTTTATCCAGAGAATTTTGATAAATCATAAAATTATCGGATACCTATAAGATATGGAGTTGAAAGTGTCAGCCATCAATTACAAAAATCTTAAATAAGATCACCAGAAATCAAATAGGAAGGAGAGGAAATAAAATCCACATATATTTAATAATTGAGCAAAAAATAGGTTATCGGAAGTGCGCGATAAATTTTCTAAATGAACTTTTAGCCGTGATAAAGCTGGAAAACTTTCAGTCATCAATGATAAGGCCGGTAGAACATCAATTGACGCAAATCTAAACACAATAACCTAACAAACAAAATTGAGAATTCCTAACTTATATTTAAGGAAGAAGAGATAACAGCGATCTTGGATTTGGAGGCGTCGTCCTGAGGAACAATGGTCAAGGCCATCTATGAAGAAGAGATCCTTCCATTTCCTGAACTTTATTCGATAAAGCAGGCGCCGAAAGAGTTGCTTTTCTGGCGCAGATATTCTCACATGATGGACACGAGGAAGTGTCGTAACATCTTGCCGCCGTTCATAACAACATGTATCCAATACTAATTGAGAGGTAATTTTGAAGAGGAACAGATCAGAGGCACTTGTAAACAGTGCAAAAAATGTAAGACAAACTACCGGTTTTTTTTTTCTTTCCTCTACTCTCAATTGATACATCTAGAATAATCATCTTCTTTCTTTTCACCCTATTCAAACATCGGAGTTTGCTGCTTCTTGAATGTTTATTGTTTTTTTCTTCCCTTTTTTACAAGGTCGGCACGCGAGCCATGCTGTCTGTAGAGGAAGAACATACCTTGAAATACGCGACGGGTTGCGTGGGTACATGAACATTAACTATATTATAAATAGCATTCAAATGTGCTAGTGATTTGTATCTAATCTGAAATCTAAACATCTGTACTTATTTAACATCAAAGATATTTGAAATCGCCTGCTTTTAGTTCTTCTATAAATAAAGCCGAGAGACATAAATGATATTAAAATTTTCACTTCTATGGTTTCTGATTCATACCATTTGAATAAACAATGACTAAAAGTTGTACCTTTACAGATTCCAAAAATAATACGTTAGAATTTTATATGGAGATTATTCCTTTTGAATGAGGATAAGAGAATTATTACAATTTCAGCTATCTTCCTTTATAGAATATCACAAGTTCTTTATTATACTCATTTTACATTTAAAGTAAGCTGTTACCCTTTTTATACTTGAATTGCTAAAATGGTGAAATGATTAAATAAAACTAGAATTTATGAACAAATTTATTTGAAAATGCATTAAAAGCTTTTCTTCACTTGCATCATAAAAACAAAATTTTATTCAAATCTCTGGTGCTATTCTGGCAATTTGGGATTAAAATTTAGTGGTATAAATTCAACAAATTTCCTCAAATTTGCAACCCTAAAATACACAAATCTCTGAAATCTGAGTGTTGTGGAAAATGTACGCAGTGAAACTTATAATTGAAATAGAGGAGGAGTGGGTAAATCAAGATTTAAAAAATATATATATATTATTTTTCATCATTTGGTGCGTATTTTAATATGGAATAGTGGTTGTGATTCAACTTGGGCTTTTTTATGAAGGAAGAATAAATTTACTCCGAAAAAATTGAAGATAGATCGAATATCAACGATGATTGTGATCTTTTTACGAAATATTATTTATGTATTAATCAATTTTCCTCGGTTAGTAACACATAATATAGTAACATAACTTCAATAAGTTTCAGTTTTGATGTAAATTATTAATATATCTTTTATGAAAGATTTTGTTAAATGATTGATGAAAAATAATATCTCATCATTATACATATTTACGTATTTTTCATTTGAATATTAATATTTAAATCCATTTTTGATTACTCTTAATTTTTATTTTATTTAATTATTTTAATATTTCACTTTATTGCAAGCATTTATTATGATTTGAAGAGCATTATTGCATTCAAAGTGCTGCTTAGAAAATGTAAATAAAACAATTGCTAGAAATCCGCAAAATTCTAAAAAAATTGTATAACTCCTGGTGACAAACCTATACAAATGTCAAGGAGTCTACCAGCGAGCGTTCTTCAAAAAGTTAGTCTTTTAAGCTAAAAGTAATTTCTATATCTTTCTAACTGCAGCGCAAATAATCTTGCAATTGTATTTAATCGGCCTTTCTTAATTTTAGTTATGTCTATTGTTTTCTTGTAGTACAGTCCTGGTAATTTACCTTAAAATCGGTCAAAATATCAATGTATATTTTTTCAATATTAATTGAAAATTTCTTTAATTTTGAATACTTTGACACCCCATTTTTACCTATGTGACCATTTTATCGCGAGATATTGCAATTGTCGTTAATAGATCAAGCGCAATTACGCGTTTTTTATTTAACATTTTTTGAACGAATCCTAAAATTTATGCATGAGATTTGAATAGCAATGATTATTACTTATTCGATGTTTGAATTTCATTATAATCATATTGCTTAAGCAAATTGTGAAACCGTAATGTCTCTCTTAACCCTTTTCGACGCTGAACACATTTATTGCTTAAGGATGTTATTCTCAACTGCTCCGCTCAACAAGCGCAAAACGTTTTGACACATTTACAAATTCATTTTTTAACATAAACATATGAAGTTGGAAGATCTGACTACGGAAGCGATTTCGAATTGAATTTATTTTTCCATTTTATGATAGTTAAATTACCCATCGAGTTCTAAGCTGTTTCGATCACGTGATCACCCATTTTTCTCCTGCTTTTCGACCTGTTTTTCTGCTTTCGTCGGTAAATGTGCTCAAAAACGTCCACTTTGAAGGCTTGTTATGAAAGATCTATTGCATTTTTTAAAAAACAGAAAATTGAGTACAATTAAACAGTTTCTGAATGCCAACACCTGCTATTTTCATGCATTTTCGAACAAAAATAAATTAAAGCATATGTCACAAAGTTGCCCTTTTTGATTTAAGAACACCCTTAAGTGTTGAAATTAATGACTGAAATCGGAATTTGAAAACAACTTCATTTATAATCAAGAATAAGCTATTTTTAATGCATTTAATAAACCGAAATTTCGGTGCCAATGTGGCATTTCGGAGTTGAAATTAAGTGGTTTCATAGATATACCATCACCCTTCAAGGGGTTAAAAATAAATAACTATTTTTAAAAAATAAACTAGTAAAATTGTGCAGGAACCCACTGATTGCTTTTGACATTTAACTTAGCAACATGTGCCAAGAATGAGAGGTTTTCTTAACATATCCAACTTTCTGTTATTCTTTCTAATCTTGTCAGTGTTGTAACTAGTAAGCAGGTTCAAACACCTATAAGTATTACGCAGTTTGCTTTAGTTGGAAGCTCGTAAATTATGGCTTGCTGGGACGTGTTCCCTTTTCTCCGAATCTTAGAGGTATTTTAAATTCCAAATTATGCCTTTCATTATGCATAAATCAGCATTCTTATAGTTTAAGAGGAAGTTACACCTTGTCAGCAAGCATCTTACCGCAAATAGTTCTTTTTAATGTTAAACCTAATATGTGCTTGAAAGGCAGACGTATCTTTAAAATTACTCTCCAGAAAATAAAATTATTTTATTTATTTATTTACTTATTTATTTAAAGTTTTTTGAGGGAAGGGGGGGAGGGGACATCTAACCTATCTAACCATTTGGCACTGTTTTTCTAAATATACCAATATGAAAATTTTATGAGCAGGAAATTTGTTTTATAGTTGATTTCAGTCAAGAAAGCAAATATTTGCGAATCCTATTTCGAATGACAGTAAAAATTTCTCCTGTTCGAGTCACAAACCTTTTCCTCAGCAAAGGTTACTAATTCAACATATTTATGTTATGCAATTTTAAACTGATGCCCCTTTCGTTCCCCCCTTCTCCCACCAAGGAAAAAACACTTTAAAAGTTAATAAAGGAAAATAAATAAATCAAATAGTGAAAAAAGAGAAATTTAATATTAATTCTTTATCAGATATGCATAGTTTAAATTCAATATAAAACAACTTATTGTTTTTCACAATATACCAATATGAAAAAAATTATGAACAGGAGATTAATTTTATAGTTGTTTTGGATTAACAAAGTAACTATTAACGAATCTATTACAAATTACGATGATATTTTTTTTTTTTTTTTTTTTTTTTTTTAAGATGTTGCAATAAAGGTAGTGAAGCTGCAAAAATTTCTCTTGTTCGAATTAGATTTTCTCTAGAGCAAAGACTCGGCTCGGTTACTAATTCAACAATTTTTTACGTTGCGCAATTTTAAAATAATGCCAAGTAAAGAAAATTAAAGAGAAATAAATCGAATAGTAAAAAGAGAAATTCGATAAGCGTTTGCCTGGTGTTTGCATATAAAACTGGACATTCAAGGCAGGTTTTATCTAGTTCTGCCTTATTTAATTACATTGTACGGTATCTTATGTACCTTATTGATAATTCATCTTAAAAATTGTTAATCTTATTCAAAAGTCCTTTCTTATTATTTCTTTATTAGCTTTACTTTGTTCAAATTCAACATCTAACCTATTAGCACTGTTTTTCTAAATATACCAGTTGGAAAATTTTTATGAGTAGGAAATTAGTTATATTTATAGTTTCTTTCAATTAAGAAAGCAATTATTGATCCTATTTCGAATTATAATTAGGAAAATTTTGACGATGTCTCTGGGAACTTCGTGGAGAAGTTGCAAAAGTTTCTTTTGGTCGAGTTGCAAATCTCCCGAACAAAAGTTTTTAATTCAATTAATATTTGTTACGCAGTTTTAAAATACCAAAAAAAAAAAAAAAAAAAAAAACTAAAAGATAATTAAAGAAAAAAGAGAAAATAGTGAAAAAAGAGAAATTCCGTATTATTAATAATTCTTTATCAGATTTACCTTGCTTAAATTGAACATTTAACATTTTCTTATTGTTTTTCAAAATTTACTAGTATGAAAAATTTTATGATCAGGAAATTAGTGTTACAGCTGTTTTCAGTTAAGAAAGCAAATATTGGCAAATCCTGTTTTGAATTACAGCTAGGAAAACTTTAACGATGTCGCTGGAAGCTTCGTGGGGAATTTGCAAAAGTTTTTCCCGTTCGAATTAAAAATCTTCTTCTGTGCAAAGGTTACTAATTCAACAAATATTTGTTACGCAATTTCAAAATGGTACTAAATAATAATAATTTTTTTTTTAAAGAGAATTAAATAAATAAATCAAATAGTGAAAAAAGATAAATTCAATACTATTATTAATTTTTTATCATATTTACTTTTAATATAAACATCACTTTAAAATATCAATTTAAATGCTTTAAGTGATAAATTAAAATAACATAAAAAGATTACTTAAAGCACTTAAATCACTTAAAGCATTTAAATTAAATTCATATTTACTTTGTTTAAATTCAATATTTAACATTTTATTATTGTTTTTCAAAATAGACCAGTATGAAAATTCTTATGAGCAGGAAGTTAGTTTTATAATTCTTTTGAATTAACAAAGTAACTATTAACGAATCTGTTTCGAGTTACAGATTAGAGAATTTTTTTAACGAGGTCGCAGTACACGTCATGGGGAAACTGAAAAAATTTCTTTTGTTCAAGTTTCATATATTCTTCTGAT
Source organism: Maratus speculifer (assembly GCA_964019185.1). Lineage (NCBI taxonomy): Eukaryota > Metazoa > Arthropoda > Arachnida > Araneae > Salticidae > Maratus > Maratus speculifer. The sequence continues at coordinate 72,030,881 of OZ025303.1, forward strand.
CAAAGATTTGGCGCGGTTACTAATTCAACAAATATTTATGTTGCGCAATTTTAAAATGATACCAAAAAAAAAAAAAAAAAAAAAGTAAACGAGGATTAAAGAAAAATAAATCAAGAAATGAAAAAAAGAAATTTAAGAAGAGTTTGTCTGATGTGTGTATACAAAGCCTGACATTCAAGGCAAGTTTTATCCAGTTCTACCTTATTTAATTGCATTCTACGATATCTTATATACCCTATCAATAACTTATCTGAGGTAATGGCATTATAAAGGCGGTTTTCACTTTCTTCAAGAAAACCGGCTTATTCGTTATCGTTAGGTAGGCCTGCTAACTGAAGAAATAACTCTCTGCGTCATCTTTAAGAAGTTTGATGGTGTTCTAATATTATACAGATACTTTTAATCGTATTAAGATAATGAAAGAATTTTTTTTTACATATAATCTTGTTATTTAGTTACATTGTATGTTGAAAATTTAGTTTAAAATTCTAGATAGCTTTCTTGATTAGAATAAAATGTGCTGGTTTTCGGATCGGACTGTAATGGTCATAGGAGGTCAGATACTGTTTTGGTTTATTTTTGAGGTCGACCCAAAATTCGGTTTAATTTTCGTTTTTGGCCACAAATATTAAGATTACCAAAATTGGGTTTCAGCCTTAGAGATCTGTTTTGGCCTTAAAGATCTGTACTTTAATTTATTGCATTATTTTTTTTATTTTTTTATTATTTTTAAAACAAAATGTGTAATATTTTAAATAAATGAAAGATTTGTATTTTAACTTCCTCATTCTTGATGTTGTCTGTAGAAGACACTAAAGAACGCCCTTTAAAATAATTTAAAACATTCTAAAATTGTCCAAATTACTTTTAAACCTTATTAATAAATGCATGTATATAAGCATTGATGTATTGACATCTAAAAAAACATCTTTGGCAATGTTATTTAATAATTTTAAACTGCTTTGATGAACTGCCAAATATAGTAGTACGTGCAATATTGTGTTTGCGATATTGACACCATAATCATTAAATATATGGATATAGCACTTCATTTTTTTGCTTCTTTTTGGGAATAACGGATTTTGAGCTTTTTCTATCAACGATAAATTTCACAATTTTCAAGCTACGTTTTTGAGATTTTCACAAAAGTACCTCTATACATTTAGGTAACACATGCAATTTATATTTTGATTGCGTTCACGCATGCGCAGTGAAACATTACTTAGTAAACCTGCTCATTTTTTTTTATAATCTTTATTATTTTTTAATTCTGATTACAGGGTGTTTTGTACACTGCTGTTTGTCATATTTTCTGAAAAGAACATTTTTATATTAAGAATTATTTTTAAGAACTGTGCAAATTATAAGCAAAAAAAACTTAAAAAAGGGACTGTTTTTATAGAAACCCATCTGTGAAAAAGTACATCTTGGTGCAATTTTTTTAAGTCATTCGTTTAGGGCATACGTTTGAAACTAATCACATTTTAAAAATTAATTTAAAATTGATAAATTAGACATCAGAGTGGGAAAATAATTTTAAAAAGGAGAATGGAAATAATACATAAAATATTTTTCTAATTGTTGGGAAAAAGAAAACATTCTATAAACTAATAGATTTTTTTTCTTTTTAGCGGAAAAAATTTTGTAAGCGACAAACATAAAAAAAAAAGTAATGATTCTTAGTTGTATCATTTACAAGTATGATTTTTCGCATAAATCTATTGTTTTTATAATTTAAATGCTGTGAATTCTTTATAAAAAAAAGTCTTGTATCATTTATTAAATTTGACATCCGTTAAAAAAAGAATGTTAAAGCAAGTCACAGGATTTTGCACTAATCCGTAAGCATAGTAAAGACTAATTAATAACTAATGATTAAGTATGTTAAATCTTTTATTTACATAATTCGCATATAAAACAAAGAATATGCATTCATTTTGCCTCAGTCATCTTTAATTTTTATATTTTTCATATTTCTGTTTAGGTCGTAAAATTTCATTGCAGAAAACTGACCTGTGTAATAAAAGTTGTTTTGAAGTCGTGCAGATAAAATATTCAAAGATTTTTAAATAAAATACTTAAGTATACTTCAGGCATAATAAAGGCAAAAATGATATGTATTTTGTTCATACTCAATTTTTCCACTTAATGCGCTTTTCTTTGACCGTTTCGGAAACCTGGGTCGTAAAAGCTTATGACTTTGCAGAAAAAAAGCGAACTTACTTACACTCCGTTATGCATACCTTGTAGATAATATAAGAAAAGCTTTGACGAGATTTAGGCTTTCTTTTTTATACGTAGTCTATTTTCATAGAAGTTATTTAATAAATGGGAATTTCAAAATATGGCAAGTAGTTCAAAGTTTTTATTTAGAACATTTTAGTAGCATTTTTTTAGTAATTTTATTTTTCGGATTTTAAGAATTCGTTTGGAGTGTACGTTAAATGGGAAAATGAAATTGAAATCCCCCCCCCCCCCCCCCCCGCAAAAAATGGAGTTTTCTCTGCAAATTTATTGGTAGACCTGCATCGAAAAAACTCTACAATCTACAAAAATCTAGTTTTTGTTGTGCATTTCTGGCATTGTTATGTCTTGGTTTACACTGAAAATCAATCGGCGAAAATGGAAGTTTTTTCGCCATTTTCTAAAATTTAATTTCCTAAATAAACTCCTAACTCACGTCCATGTGATCTTAAAGCATTTCTTCTTGATTTTGATTTCTTCTTTTTCTTCATCTTCGTATTCCTTTTTTAGGTGTATTCATAATTATGTAAAATGTGTAGCAATCTACAGTCGTCGTTCAGTTCATCTGTCTGTATATTAAAATAAGCTACCCTACCGAGTCGTTTTAAATTTAAAAAATATAATTTTTGCATAATTTTGTCTAATTATATCAAATTTTGTGAAAATCAGATCTATAGTTTAAAGGAACAATAAAAACTATTCTATTAAAATACGGCCGGAGGGAGAAAAAAAAATAGTTTCAAGTGCGTTTTAATGATATTGCACTTTCGAACGCAATAAAATTGATATGCAGGGATGAAATATGTACTAAAATATACATTGCGTACAATCTGTGATGCAAAGAATATATGTTATTAATTTACAGGGTTACACAAAAGTATTTCATTTTAAAATAGTATAAGGGGATGGGACATTGTTTGGGGCGCATTTTAATTATATTAAACTGTTTCGCATTTTATGAAATTGATAAACGATGATGAGGTTTACTACAAGTTGCTTCCTGTGTTATAGAAAACAGATAGCAATTGCAGGGACATCCGAAAGATGTCGGCTCTGCGCTGTATTCGAAGTACTGTATATACTGTAATAACTTTGCCTCTTATAGATTAAAGCTAAGTGGTTGGTAGCGTAAGTGTCGCTCGGCAAATAATCCAGGCAATTTAATGGAGAATCAATTATTTATTTGTAACAATAAAAAAGGTTCTCTGTATTAAATTTTATATACAGCATAAATCATTTTAGAACTCGTAGGATCTTAATCCACCAGCTCCAAGTCCAAAGTTCTATTTCAGTCCACAGAATGTTCAGTTTATAAATCACGTAAAGTTTCTACAAATCAGCAACACGGCGTTCTCTAAACACCGAAGATGAGACTTGTCACCGGCACTCTCCTAGCGAGAGTCCTCTTCCTCCGTCTCACTTGGGTGATGTCACCCTCTACAGCTCCCGATCCGAGCTGATCCACTTTTCTCAGAGAACAAATCCGAGCTCCGAGCTCTGTTCTCTCCTCTTCTCACTCCGAGATCAAAATCCCCCCTGCAAAACCTTGGCTTCCTCTTTTTCTTCTCAGCCAAGACCTCCCCTAAAGGTCACGAACCAATCATCAACCTTAATGATCTTTTCTCATTAAAAGATTCGTAACATCGTCTTATCATTCGTACCTGAAAATACACGCCTATGGCGACAATATGTCTGGTCTCTGATCCTCTGTGCTTTCATTTTTGCGTCGGCGTACTATCAAAGGTGCGACTCGTGTGGTCCCCTATTCACGTTAGTGTCGCCCGCCTGTCTTTTCAGCTGATCGATGATGATTTAGCGATCCTTTTAAATCGCCGATCTTTTCATCTTGAGAATGAAAGCCATTTTGTGTTTTCAGTTCCATAGTGAAATCTCTTTTCAGAAAAAATGTCTTTAAAAGCCTGTGATAAGTCTAAATTATCACAATACTTTACACTAAGATCTGAATATTTTAAAAGCTTCGTTGCAGTACGAACTCGCCTGATTTGCTACGCTCGACTTGTTTAGAAAAACAACGGCTAAAGTATTCTTACTACAAATATAAATAATAATTTTAAATGTGTAATCCCTTTTTTATTATTAATGTAAAAGGTTCAATTAACGGAAATTACTAATTGAAATTTTTTATTGATGCATTAAAATACAAATGTCTTTTTAAAAGATTTTTTCCTTCTTTAAATATATGAATTTCAGCAACACAAACGCGTAAATAAAATTTGTAACTTTTAAACTTTTTTTTCATTATTAAAACTAAAATACTTTGTAGTTTAGAAGGGGAAATAAGCCCCATAATTCTATGTATTTTAGGTGAAACTCATATATACAAATAGTGTTTGATAAAATAAAAATAGGAAGACTTAATATGCAATTTTTTTTAGTTATGTTATAAAGTTTAAAATAAATGTAAAAATTTTTAAAAGAAATGAAGAAACATTCGTTGTATCTTATGCTTCTTAAATTTCATGTTTTTCAATCGTAAAATTCTATCGCAGAAAACTGACCTCTGCAATAAAAAATATTTCGTGCGCATTAGATATTCATAGGTTTTTCAAATAAAGTACTTACTTATTCTTCTGGCGTAATAAACGCACAAATGATATGTATTTTGTTCGTACTCAATTCTTCCACTTAATGTGCTTTTCTTTGGCCGTTTCGGGAACCTCGAACGTAAAAGCTAATGACGTTGCAAAAAAGTGAACTTACACTCCATTACGCATACATCGTACATAGTATAAGAAAAAGTTGGACATCATTTAGACTTTCATCTTTCTTTTGGAAGCCGTCTACTTTTGTAGATGTTACTTTGTAAATGGGAATAGCAAAATATAGCTGACGATTCAGTGTTCTAATTTGGAACTATTTAATGATATTTCTTTAGTAATTCCTAGAGAATTTTTTAAAGAATGTAAGGGTTTATTAAAGAATACGAGTATAAGCTTTAAATATTGAGTGAATTTAAAGCATTTGTCTGATATTTTTAACCTGTAGAATAAATTTTTATTAAAGTGCTCACCTCTTTTAGTGTGTGTTTTAAGAATTGCCATATAATTAATAACAAATAGGTAATTGCACGTCAAACGAAGCAAACGAGGTTCGTTCGTGTTTGTACTAGATCGAAGTTTTTAAAATATACAATACTTCGGATATAGAACAGTATCCGAAACCTGTTTTATGTCCCTGTAAATACAAAATGCTTTCTATTATACAGGAATTAATTTGTAGTAAAACTAAGCAACGTATATCAATTTAATAAAATGAGAAATGGTTTAATGTAATTAAAACTAATCTCGAACAATGTTTCCCCCCTATAGCATTATGTTAAAGAATACTTTTGTGTGGCCCTGTAAATTAATAAAAAATATTCTTTGCACCACAGATTGCAAAGAATGTATATTTCAGTACATATTTCATAGAATATCGATTAACAATAGGCTTCGATTAATTGAGGTGTCTGTTAATAGAGTAGATAGCGAAGCCTTTTTTTTTATTTCAAGTGGCTATGTGGCCCTATTGATCATCAGATACAATGTGTTATCGGACACTTACATCTCCAAATCACTTGACTGACGACAGCGTGGAGGATTTCCTTTTTAAATTTGTTGAGATGTGAAACTAAATTATATATGCTTCTTTTTATCACTTTAAAATATGTTCTAGTGTTTTTTGTTCTAAAAGATGTTAAATTTGGGAGCATAATGAGTTTTGTATACAATTTCTAGTAACCGAGATTTTCGATATCCGAGGCACTAGCGTTCCCGATTAGTTCGGATAATCGAGGTTCCACAGTACATTATTGTGTGCGATTAATCTTTACACAATTTTCATCAGTTTCAATATTTCAGTTCAATTTCATCATCGCTGGATGAGCCTCATACGTCATATTCTACGAAAGGGTTAAAGTACATTTTTATTATTAATCTAACAGTACAAGTGCATTTGATCGCGCTGTGATTCATATTGCTTTTTTCAAAAACTGAATATTTCGAATTTATTTTTGCTCTTCTTTCAATTTTTTATACAATCCCTTTATTTTCAAACAACCCTTTCTCTCTATTTTTCTCTCTTTTTTGTTCTCTGCTGAGTATTTCTTTAAATAATTTTCCAAAGAGTTCACTATGTTATCGAGATTCTCCTTCATAGTTTTTCTCTTTAATTTAAATCGAACGTAAAGTCGGAAAAAATAGTAATAGTTTCGATTCAACCTTCAATCGACCCAGAAGAAATTGCTTTTGGATCTCTGGGAATTGGATTGCACAGCCCATTAACCCTATCCCAGAAAGCATACTTCTCCATTAGATACTTCGCTTAATACTCATTTCTAACTTCGCTCAATCTCACTGAAAATTGTTCGGATTGTTTCCATCGTATCCCATGTGTAGCTTTTCCTCTAAATGCCGTTCTTTTCGTTCCCTTTCTTTGTTCTATGTTATTGCGTCTACAATAAAATTCGTTTCGCAAACGATATCTTTTGATAGTATTAAACTTTTGAAAGGGTTTTTTTACATTCCTACTGCGAGTGCAGTTAACCAACTATTGCTTTGTTTGATCAAAAATAAGATAAATACGTTTTACTTTCCACTACAATAAAATTAAATCCTGTCTACGAGGGGAAATATAGGGTGTGCTTACAGGACCGTAGCTAAAGTAAATAATAGGGGGGGGGGTGTCTCATATTTTTTCTTTCTCTAACACAGAAAGATAATTTAGTACATATTCACACTGTAAGTGCTACGCTTCTAATTAAATAGTTATAATAACTTCATTTTATGTTAAGAAAAGACTATGATGATGAAAAATTTTAGTGTATAACTAGTGCAACATTAAACATCATGTTAGCTTCAAATGACATGTTTATAATGTAAACATAATATAAGTTGCCACAATATAAACATTGTGGCAATTTATATTTAGATACTTGAAAGCACAATGAAAAAAAATCTGATATTATTAATTGGTAACTAAATTATTAACTAAAATAAGATTAAAGTTAGTTAATGTGTGAATAGAATTTTCTAAACACATAAACATTGTATTCTTGCGATAGATTTAATTTGAGCTTTTCTTTTGTACCAACTCAGTAAATTAATCATTATGTGCTTAGATAATTGAATTTATCTTTGTTTGGTGGAAAATTATCCCAGTGTTACATCATTATTGCTATAATTTGTAATTGTTAGTATAACAGTTTCCACCACCAATTTGACGTCAACGTTATCCACACATATGTTTTTCTTTATAATATAAAGATTGTAGCAACTTATATTTACAAACTTGAAAACACAATGTAATGTGGAAAAAAAATCAGACATTATTAATTGGACTAAGTAAAACAAGATTAAAGTTACTTGAAGTGTGAATGGAACTTACAAAAGATATAAACGTTGTATTCACGCGATACATTAATCTGAGCTTTTCTTTTGTCCCAATTCAGCAAATTAATCAGTATGTGCTTAAATAATTGAATTTCTCTTTGTTTGGTGGAAAATTATCCCAGTGTTACTTTATTATTGCGAAAATTTCTTTATAAAGCCGATATTTCTGCGAATTTCTTTCCGTTCTTAGAAAGTACATATATTACTTGAATGGCTTTACTTTATCCCAATTAGCATTGTTTCTTTCATTATCAAAACGTTGTCTGAATTTGATTTACAACTTTTAGATAAATAAGGATTCCTTGTCTAAAAGTTTTTCTCGTGTTATTAACCGCCTGTTAGCATTATATGCTTTGAAACTATCCGGTTTTTTCTTTCTTTTTTTTCCAATGACGTAGCATTGAATTATTAAGTTTTGCAATTTCTTATTTTTAGCTGAATAGTATTTTCATTAGTATAGAATATAAGATATATATATATATGGATATAAGAAAATGAAATATTGATTTTTAATACTTTCTAACGTAATTGTCAAGGTCTTATGAATTCGATTTATCTGTGTGTTTGTCCGTCCATGTTCTAACTCTCGTAAATATAATCAGATTGCCATAAAATTGATATATGTTATAGGTCTTTACAGCAATACGTTCGGTATTAAAATTAAAATGCTGTGTAGGATTCATGCTTAAGGTCACCCAACAGAATTTCGTTATATTGCGGCTTATGGGGGAAAAATTATTTAATATTTTACTTTGATTTAATTAATTTAAAAACTAACAATCCCAAGTAAAATTCGCATGAAATATTTATTATCCTACTTTGCACAAATTCCTCAAATATATTTGCGTTTAATCTTTAACAAACTGTCTTTCATTGTCTCGATTCAATGATCTACATTCATTGCTAGTTTGAATTCCATTTTCTTTTTTAATATTTCTATTTTTGTTTCCCTTTTCCCAAAAAAACTCTTGCGTTATAATTCACTTCATTTTATAAACATCTATTAAAAATGGGATTAAAATTGTAAGGATATATCATAAAAATATTTACTACTTTTTTCTCTTTATCTTACTTTCATGCCTGTACAATAGTAAGCAGGGGAGTCACAACAGCAGAGAGATAAGATTAATTCAGTTAATCAAAATAAGGTTAATTTTTAAAATCTAATAGTGTGAAAATCCTCTCCCAAAATTTTAATTCAATTTATTCGGTCTCACATCCTGATGGCTCGTTATACATAAATTTAAGGAATTCATTTCAGAAGATAATGCAACTATACTTTTCCATGTATCCCAGTGTTGATTTATTTGCAGTAAGAAGACCAATTTCTTATCCAAAGCAGCAAAACTCGCTGCAGATGGCTCTATCAAAATGTCCTAGTCGGAAACTCCATCTGTATTCCTTACGTGGCGTAATTTGAACTCGATAACTGTTCAAAATACTCTGAAACATTTACTGCCACACTACCTTATAACTACTACACAACCAGAGTTACCTAAATAACATGAAAACTATATTACTGGGAATACATCTGCATTTTGCAGAACTTAGAGAGTGACACAATAGGGTACTTCATTCATGTATTGATGTTAAGATTGAGGACTGTCAACATCTCGGTGCTGTCATCCATTACCATCACGTCATTTCAAAACCGTATACCATTCTAAATGTGTAGCTAAGCACTTTGGCACAAGATGAAGATAGATTTGAATGCAACTAACGCTCATATATGTATATATTTAACTGCAATATTAATTTAAAAGCCTCATCGAGTGCTAAAGAATGAGTTTCCACTGTCCCATTGCTTATATTTTTATTCTTGATAATCTATATACTGTAAGTGTATTATGTATATATATTTAAAATAAAAGCTATGTATTTAAATATCTGGAATGAAATACGAATTATAGCTTGGGATCAATATTTGCGCTTTATGTACTTTGCCCGGCTAACGTAAAAATACAATAAGAATAATAAAGTGAAATAACACATCATTATAAAATGCATATTATCTAATATGTTACCAAATTTTGTAAGATCTGTTAGGTAACTAGCAGTCTTGCTTTTAACCTTTAGAATGTATACTTAGATTCAGAACATGCGCATTCCACACTGGCACGATTTAGTATTCCGTAACTTCAACTACGTATAACATTGCTTACATTATAAAGATAACGAAATATATCACATGATTCCTATGCATAGAACGAAATTCATTGAGAAATTGCTCTGTGACATTTATTTTTTTTAGCCAAAATTTCAATTTGTGAATGAAAAATTTATCTTAATAAAGGCATATTTTCAGAAACCGCCAACATTTGAAATTTTGGTCAGTGCGAATTCGTACTATCGTGGAGTTCACGGGTTAAATTTCACTCATCAGTTTGTATTGGATTTTAGAAATCGCGTCGATTGCTGAAGCGTAGCTTATAGTGTGAAGTAATTGTGATGCGATACAGATGTGTCAAGGACTTTATTCGTGTTCACGCTGTTCACTTATGTTTCTGATGAATGATAAACCATTACGCATCGTCTAGATATCTCTTTTAAGCCTTATTTTCTCACCGTTTTGTTATCACTCTGAGCATCTTTATTGTTCTAGCGCTTCATTCATAAATTGTGATACTTGTCATAAATTTATTTTTACTGCGATAGTGTTATCATTTTACGCTCTCCTTCCGCACCAAATCTTCCAGATTTTACTCCACTTTTCTTATCTACAGAAGTAAAGGTCTCGTTTGTTTGCTTGTTTACTATTTAATACAGAAAAACCTTGTATTTTATAGCTTTAATACGTTCTTATATAGATACGCGTATCATTCATTATAAAATACCATTTATTTCGTTTCCCTTTACCATTTTTAGATGGTGTTAATGCCTCATATTTTTTTCACGTGATTTGAAAATATTTTACGAATGCCCTTTTTAATTTATTATTCTAGAACACTTCGAAGGTTCTTCCGTGCACATCATAGCAGAATTGTATAATCTTCTTGTGCCAATGGAATTCTACGGTGCGCCTTTTCATTGGTTCGGAGTTTTTCAAGCAGTGAGTTTTTCCCGCTGGAATTTTTTATACTAACAGTTAAATTAGTTAAATTTTAAAAACACATACCAAAACTGGAAATATTATCCAGAAATAAAGTATTACCGAATTCTTTGTATGTTCTTATAAATGAACAATAAAGCTATTTACACCATATGGATATTCTAGATCAATAATCATTTTTAGAACATGTTTCGTTCTAATTCAAACTGTTTTATTGTATCAGAAATTTATACGGGCGAGGCTAATTGAGCTTAAACCATTTCGTAGGCCTCTTGCCCCGCATTATTTTCGTGCACCTACATTATCTACTCCTGCATCACGACAAACGTATTACATGACTTTAGGAGATGGTCATTCAGCTTCGGAATTTACTTCCGTAATGTTAAGTCTAGAGGCGTTTCATGCATTCTTATATTTAAAATAACTCCCCCAGGGAATTAATATTTTAAATTTCTTTTTACAGCGTTTTCTTCTTAATGAATCGCCTTTTTTTCTTAGTTATATAAAATATTTCTAAAATTTTTGCTTAATTTATTATTTTATGTATTAAAAGCAGACTAACTGTGAGTAAAATTTTAACACTTCTTATAAAATTAAGTATTTACTTTACAAAAATTTTGAAAGCTAAAAAAAATAAAGATATCTTTTAAGAAATGTACCGAAAAAAAAATTAAAAATATTAATTTCCCGAGGTTTTACTTTAAATATACGAATGTATCAAATGCTTATAGATTTAACATTACGGAGAGATATTTGGAAAATGAGTGACTTTCACCAGCCCCTTTTAACTGGTCTAAAAGGATATGAACATGTACTGCAATATGCGTGTTTTTCGCTAGATTCGAACGGACTATTAGATTTATAATGATTATTCACATTAAAAATAAAAAATCACTATTTTAATAATAATAATAATAAAGCTTTTATTTATTTATTTTTGTAACTAAATGTTTTTAATGAACCATTAGAAACAGAGAATCAAGTTTTCTAAAACGTTTAATTCTTCTGTTGAAATAGCTGACTAGTGTTTCTGTCGCTGTTTAGTTATTTACAAAAAGGCTGAAGTCATGGGAACACAATGCAATTTACGAGTTACTTCTACTGAAATATCTCCCTAGCCTTTTGCATGCTTTCGTTTCCGTTGGGTTAATGATCCGAAAATCGTATTTATTCTGCAATAAATATATCCGAACTGTGCGCGTATATATTCTTTGGGAAACGGAAAATTCTTCTAAAGATGAGGCGCTCCAGAGCTATTTTAGAATACTCTGCATTTTTGTTTAAAAGCATTTCGTCAAGTTTACAATAATAACATGAATAAAGATGTTTTGTTCTATTTCGTTTTTGAGTATTGCTTTTTGGGGGTCTTAGAGTTCGTTTAAAAATATGCAAACATTTTTCTCGTGAAGAAACTGGATATTCTCCTATGCTTGTAGCTGTTTGTTTTCATTCTAAGTAAAAGTTGATTCAAAACTTTCAATTATTTTTAGCACTTTCCAACATAGTTGAAAAAGTGCTTATTTTATTCGATTTGTCTGTCTGTCGTCTGTCCATGCTCAAGCTCTCGTAAACGCAGTCGGAGTGTCATGAAGTTTTGTATGTTATTGATATGTACGTATTATAGAATGTTCTGTACTAAAAATGAAGTTTGTAGCATTTACAACTCGTTTACAGGGGGACACCAAATAATAAATTCATTTCCGATACATTTTAATTATGTTAATGCCTTGGAATTGAGCAACACGCATTTGTGCCTCATAAGATGGTCAGAATCTTTGATTATTCCGACTATTCTGACGAAAGTCGATTAAACGAAAGCCTTTTGCACTCTTTCGTTTCCTTTGGATTAATGATCCGAAAATCGCATTTATTCTGCAATAAATATAACTGTGTACGTATACATTCTTTGGGAAACAAAAAATACTTCTAAAGATGAGGCATTCCAAAGCTATTTCAGAGTACTCTGCATTTTTGTTTGAAAGCATTTTGTTTGTCTACAATAATAACATGAATAAAAATGTTTTGCTATATTTCGTTTTGGGGATCTTAGAGTTCGTTTAAAAATATGCAAACATTTTTTCCTGAAGAAACTGGATAGTCTCTAAAGCTGTTTTCAGATTTACAAACTTTACACGGGACAAACTTTTCAGCCAATTTTAACCCCAAATTTCCCGTTCCAAGAGAGAAAAAAATTACATTTGTCTTTTTAACACGTACGCTGCCGCTTACGTGAAGATGTGATGATAGTTAATGCCGCACTGTAGAAGTGGGTTTTTCCCAGAAGCCGATTTACTTTTTATAACAACGAATCAGTGAAAGATTTTCCCGCGCCAGCGCGTGACTTGTTATTGGATATCAACCCACATCACGCGCTGGCGAGTGGGTGACCCCTTAACGTTGGCGCTATATCACGCGCTGGCGCGTGATCGGCAGCGAATGTTAAAAAGTTGGAGGAAAAGCAGGAAAATTAGTACTGCTAGTACCAGCCGTTAATATTTATCGCCTGTTCGATAAATTATAGCCGTTAATATTATCGCCGTTAATATTTATCGCCTGCCTAGTTATCGCTTACCTCTGATTCGTTGAGATATTTTATGTTGGATGGAAAGTCTCGGCTAAGAGAAACTTTTTTTGGAGCTGCAGAAAAAAGTTGGGGGACATTGTTGTTTGCTATGACACTGGTACTTGGGAGGATATTTCGCAAACAGTTGGAGGAAATAAAGTGTTGGCTGAAAAGTCTGTCGAAATGTTGGTAAATCTGACAGCGTGTAAGAGTTAGTTTTCGTTCAAAGTAAAAGTTGATTCAAAACTATTGAGAATTTTTAGCACTTTCTAACATAGTTGAAAAATGCTTATAAATTCGATTTGGCTGTCTGTCGTCTGTCCATACCCAAGCTTTCGTAAATGCATTCAGAGCGCCCTGATGTTTTTATGTTATTGATGTGTATTACAGAATGTTCAGTGTTGAAAATTAAGTTTGTAGCATTTATAACTCGTTTACAGGGAGACACACAATAATTTCGGGAAATGAGAAATATTCATTTCCGATACATTTTAATGGTGTTAACCTCTTGGGAACGAGTGTCTTTATAAGGTGCTTAGAATACTCGATTACTCCCACCAATTATTTTTTATTGTAAATTTTGTCTTATTTAATCCGAGCGTTTTCCCAATTCAAATTAACAAAAAAATTTTGTATTGGAAAAATGGTGATAAAAGTTTAAAAAATTCTGTAAAAGCACACTCATTGCAAAGGGGGTTAATAAAGCTGGATGTATGATTCAAATGTCCTTAATTTTGAGACATTGGGTTAACAGAATGGTAAAATGCATGAAAAAATGTGTAAATATATAACAGTACTCACAAAGATTTAAATAAAAAATCAATGCACATCCACATATGCTCTTTTAGTGCGCATCACACATTGATTTTTTGCCCGTATCTTTCCATTTTTTGCACTGAATGGGAATTTTTTGAGCCATGAATTTTTATTATCCGTGCTCATTAATTTTGTTTGAGATATCAAATATTGTCTCAACAGGAATAAAATTGCCAGCTTGAGGAAATGTTCATTTTTGACACATCTCATTAGCAAACACCACACGCAAATGGTTATCAGCGGTGTCCCCGTGTTTCCTTTTGCTCCCAACAACAACAGAGCTAAAACAGAATTTTCTACAAGTAACTTTAGATTCCGTATTCAAAGTTTTTACTGTTTTTTGACTGCTTTTAAGGTGTCTGCCTACCTTCAGAAGGGATTTTTTTTAATATTTGAAAAAATTGCCTACTTCTGTGCATTATATTATAGAATATAGCTAAAAGTTATGAATAACATGTAAAAAAATATTTATATTATTAAATATTTTGATTTTTAGGCTCAAAACATACATAAAAATTGCTATAAAATGACACTTTTGTAAAACATCAAAACTCAAGTTTAAATGAAGATATTTTTATTCTGTAAATTTTATTATGATTAATGAAACTTTCTTGAGGTACTGAAGCATTTTCATAACTATAACTATGTTATTTAAAAAAATATAGAAGTTGCAGTTTTTACACACAGAAAAATCAAGAAAATATGACAATTCATAACTTGTAACAACTAAAATATGAAAAAATAATTAACTATCATAATAGTAGAGGCACAAAACCTAAATAAACTCCTTAAGAATATTTTTGTAAAGTTTCATAATGTTACAATCATGATTTTTCGAGTTATGATGTTTTGCGATAAAGCAAAATGTACAAAATCTCATTTTGAAAAAAAAGCACAAAATATAATTAAAAATCAGATATTCCTGTAACTCGAGTTCTAAACAAGATAGAAACACAATTCAAACTGATTTAGAAAGCTAAAATACCAGGGTTTAATATTAAACCAAATATAGAAAATCGAATTTTTGACCGAAAATTGCATTTTAAAGGTAGGCAGGTACCTTAAAGGAAACTTGGTTCTCAACCTCTAAGAAAATTCTGAAATAGCGCTCCTGTTTGATATTCATCTTAAATTTCTGCCTCGTTTGATTAATAGGAGTACGTACGAGCTGATCTTTCGTATTTTTCAATTAAGTCATTATTTTTCGACATTCTGTTGTATGTAAGCTGCTTACGAATCACTCGGTTACCTGGATGCGTATAGCCTCTGGCTTTGTACAGGCAGCCGTTGTATAATCATGGGGGGGGGAGTAAACACCCCCTTTTTAACTCCTGAACAAATTATCGTAGAAGAAAGTTACTAGTATCGAACGATTGGAAATAAAGCCTAATTTTAAATGATGTATATAAAATTCGTTTAGGGGTCCATATACATATTAAAACGAATCCTAACTTTATTTTTTCAATAGCAGTATCCGATTCTGACTGAATTAAAGGAACTCTACATCTTTTAATTAGTTCAAAAACAAATTTTCATGCAATTCGTACTATACGAATGGTGCGAAAATTGATATTACAGCACCACCTTCTGCCAGAATATTCAACACTTTTCACCAAAGAGGACACGCGGACAGACAGACATTTCGTAAATACATGTATTTCGGGATCTCTAACCGCTAAAACGTGCAGGTCCGTCAAAAATCAGCAGTCGGAAAAAATTTAGATTCCAATACTTTTCTATTGTAGATAGAAGAAAGTAAAAAGTGAGATAGTACTAGAGAAAGAAAAAAAATCCATCCTTTGCGAAAATTCTGCATATTTTAGAATTTTCTTGGTATACAAAATGTGCTTCTGCTCAGTATACTTTATCCTTTATTTATCTTTTTGAAGCTTTTAAAATATATTTCGAAAAAACTGACTAGACTAAAAATTGATTTTCTCGATTCAAAGTAACATCTCTGAAGTATCATATAGAAAGTATTATATAGGCGTTCTATATATTTTTTTCTGAATGAGTACACATTTTGAATAAAGAGATACTTTCTGCATTTTCTGAGTATGAGGCTTTGTAAAAAAGTAGAAGGGAACTTTGAGAATATTTTAAACGAAATATGAGGAATAAAGTAATTTTTCAGGCTTTCGTTTCATTCAAATTGAAATTAGACTCTTCACACCTGGTATATCCTATAGGATATACATTTTTACAATTTTTTTTTTCCATGTATATAAACTAATCATTGGGGGGAGGAGGCACCGTAATACTTACCCATCATGGATATGCATGCTATAAATTATGAAAATAAAACACGTGTAAACTATTTATCAAATGCTTTGAATTCCAAGATAAAATTTAAACGTATTTTTTAATATTTTTAACACACAGTAATGCTCTGTTACGGAATCGTGGGTACTACTTAATTATTTCCAAGACCCATTTCAGGAAATTGATTAAATTGCCAAACTACTCATACATCATACAAATTTAGCTAGCATAAATTTTAAGTAACGACAGAACAAATAATTTAGTAGAAGATTAATAATAATACAAATGTAAAATTAAAAATCAGTTACGATATATAAACAGATGTAAAAAGATGAGCCTCGAACTGAATTTTACAAAAACAGAACTCTGTGAGGAAAATATGGAATCCAGATTTTATGTAGAAAACAAATCACATTAAAAATTATCACACATTTTCTAAATTAAGAATTAATTACGACTTTCCAGTTATTAATTTTTACGTTCCTCTATTAAAAACTTTTAGCATTAAAAAAAGTACATGTTTTCGTTCAGAAGTATTTTGCTTTCATTTCTCATACTAATAAATAAAAAGTAAGTAATGTAACATGATACACTAAGAAAACTACTAATTAAAAATATACTCTTGATTTTCATCCAAGACATATCAGTTACAAAATCTCAGAGAGTGTTTCTCCTAAAATATTTTTTACGGTTTGAAATAAAGATTGTGAAAGATACAGCGAAGGATAGGTATTATTTCAGAATCAATACTTATTTCGCAATAAAAATGTATTTGAAGTATATGGGTTGTAAGATTGAAAAAGTCAAATGAGGCTTTTATACTTAGTCGTAAAATTTCTTAATATAGTCTGGTAAAAGCATTAACTTTTATTTTCGACTCCGGCAGTATGAAAGGAATTCAGTTTATTTCTGCTATTCAAATTAATTCACTTGAATAAATAATGATGTAATGATAAAATAACCACTTAAATGATACTGAGATGATTTTATTCAAGAACAAAAAAAAACACGTGATAATCAGATTCAAAGAACAACGCGAAATCATTTCGACTCCAATCTCCAGTTACTACAGATTAAAACAAGATATTTCGCAAAACCTTTTTTCTTGAAACAGGACCCTCCACAAAACATTTTGTCATAAACATAGAAGCCTTCAACAAAGCATTTTGTTTTAAAAATGGAGCCTTCATAAAGCATTTTGTCTTAAAACAACAGCCTTCATAAAACATTGTCTTAAAACCTTCACAAAAGGCCCTTCATAAAATATTATCACAAAGGCCCTTCACAAAATATTTTATCTTAAAACAGCAGTCTTCACAAAATATTTTATCTTAAAACAGCAGCCTTGTCAAAACATTTTATCTCAAAACAGCAACCTTCACAAAATATTTTATCTTAAAACAGGCGCCTTCACAAAACATTTTCTCTTAAATGTAGACTTTTCATAAACCTTTTCCATCTCAAACTGAATTTTCAAAAACAGAACTCTGCGAGAAAAATATGGAATCCAGATTTTATGAAGAAAACAAATCATTAAAAATTATCACACATTTTCTGAATTAAGAATTAATTACTACTTTCCGGTTATTAATTTTGACGTTCCTCTATTAAAAACTTGTAACATAAAAAAAAAAAAAAAAAACACGTTTTAGTTTAGAAGTATTTTGCTTCATTTCTTATACTAAAAAATAAGTAATGTAACACGATATACTAAGAAAACTATTAACTAAAAATATACTTTTGATTTTCATCCAAGACATATCAGTTGTAAAATCTCAGAGAGTGTTTCTCTTAAAATATTTTTTATGGTTCGAAATAAAGATTGTGAAAGATACAGCGAAGGATAGGTATTATTTCAGAATCAATACTTATTTCGTAATAAAAATTTATTTGAAGTATATGGGTTGTAAGATTGAAGAAGTCAAATGAGGCTTTTATATGTAGTCGTAAAATTTCTTAATATAGTCTGGTTAAAGCATAACTTTTATTTTCGACTCCGGCAGTATGAAGCGATTTCAATCTATTTTTGCTATTCAAATTAATTCACTTGAACAAATAACAGATTCAGTGTCTGCATCTTTATTTATTATTATTATTTTGATATTAATAGCCTAAAGTAGTGGTACTTACGCTAGTATTGCCAAGTCCAGTGTTATAAAAATCAGAACAAAAAGTGACAAAGGGGGGGAAAAAGGGCTAGACGACAGCTTCTAAGTAAAGACATAAAAATAAACTAAATTCTATTGAAACGAAATCTTATATTTACATACATTTTTAATATCTGAATTAGTGTTAAAAAAAATAAAGAAATAAAAAACGCGTTAAATTGAATAAAGTTTAATTAAAGATGCAATTATTAAATGCAGTACAAATAAATGAATTACTAACTTGATTACACCATTCATTGTTTCCAAAGTATAATCTTCGAGATACATGTCTGTAATATTTTTAACAGAAGACTTTCCTTTGGAAATAGAGGTAGCCAAAAAAGGTGATCGGTGGGCACCTTAAATTTATAACTGAGTTATTTGCACAAATTAGCGATAATAACAAAATAATAATAATAATAATAATAATCTTGTACTACTTACTACTGCATAGTTTTTACCTTAGCGGTTGCAAAAATTTACAATTGCATAGAATTTTTTTATTTCTTTTTAGGTAGGCTCGTAATTATGTAAGTATATAGCAGCTATAGTCGTCGTTCAGTCCGTCCGTCTGTCCACATATAACGGAGCAAAAATTACTCAACCGAATCGTTTGAAGTATAAAATATATAATTGTTACATAATTTTGTCGAGTCATTTCAAATTTTGTGAAAATCGGATGTATAGTTTAATTACATGGACAATCAAAAGTATTCCGTTACATGATGACCAATGAAAAAAAAAAATAGTTCCAAGTGCATTATTATAGTGTTACACCCTTTCCAACATTGATATGTATCTATTATACGTTGAAATACTAAAATATACATTGTGTACAATCTATAGTGCAAAGAATATTTGTTATTAATTTACAAAGCTACACAAAAGTATTTCATAACATAATGATGTAACATGGGAAAACATTGTTTGGGGCTCGTTTTAATACTATTAAACTGTTTCATATTTTATGAAATAGATATACGTAGCTGTGCTTTACTACAAGTACTTTCTGTACATTAGAAGGCATACAGTATTTACAGGGATACAGGAAAGATTTCGGATACTATACTTTATTCGAAGTACTGTATAGTGTTACACTAAGATCTAAATATTTTTAAAACTTCCTAGTACGGACGCACCGCATTTGCTACGCTTGATGTGCAATTTCCAACTTGATTTCTTTTTACTAAGCCTTAAACGGTTAGAATGTTTTAAGAGTGCGTTTAAAGATCCTCAGAATCATACGAAAAACTTTGTTATTTTCAGCCCTATCTATTCATTAAAGGCACGTTATCTTTAGACGACGTTGATTTGTGGTAAGCGATGAGTTAATTACGATTTGGTATTTTTCACAAAAATCTCTCGTTGGCACTTTCTTTGACTCCCGACCATTTATCAGCCCTTCTCCCTCCAATCACGTGATTCTTTCTGCTAATAAGGCACCAGAAATAAAGTAAGTGAGTAAATAAAGTAAAAGTAAGATTTCTTGTTAGATGCTGACAACAGAACAATGACAATGAACGCTTAAAATTTATTAGACCGTATATTTCATGTATTTTTTTGTCGCACAGCATTCTTTCCCACTTGCATACGAACAGTTAAGGGCTAATGTGCAGTCTGATGCCTTTCGCCATATACTTATAAACCTACAGTCGATTACATAATAATCAATTTCTTAGAATAAAACTTCTAAATTTCTGATATAATTCTATTTTTTTTTTCTGACACTAAACACTGTATAAAATAGGTAAATTTTTAATGAGTTTTCAGTATTTTAATTCGGTGGTTCTCGAACATTTTGCCTTGAGCATTCCTCATACTTTAACCTACCTCCAAAATTTTTTTTCTTTTTATTTCTTTCTTTTATTTTTTTTATGTGTGTTTGGAGGGTAGGGGGTAGAGAGACACATATAGATACATAAATGTATTTCTTATGAAATTCATGCATATTATCGAAACAAACATAGCAGAAAATGGATAGTAATATCTATTTGCAATTAATTTGACTTTGCATATCGCAAATTTTATGATGTGACGGTTACATTTATTTTATACTTGTATATATTTATTGAAATATTGGTTTTAGTTTGCTGAGGTACAATGATAAATCGCCTTTAACATCTCGTCCTATTGCATTATTATATTTTGTTAAATCGGTTACGATAAAATAACATCAATTCATCTGGCTGTATCGTATCGTATGTTGGTTGTTGACACAGCTTCGTCCTGCATCTCTGCAATCCTCTTTACGCACCACTCAGGAGTATGGGTATCACGCTTTGAAAAACTGTTTTAATCCATTCAATGAATCGTATATTTCAATGACGGATTAATTTATGTTAAAAAATATTTGTATGTATGAATAAAACATAAAAATATGTAGATATTTTTGTTACATGTCGACTACAGAACAATTTCGATTATAAACCAAAATTTATTGACCGTGTTTTAAAGATTTCATTTATCGGACGAAACCCTATTTGTCTCACTCTTCTGTCTGTCACAGAGTTCTTTCTCGGTAACTGTTTAAGTCAGAGACTTAAAATTTTGCGTACTTATTTATGCTGTTTCTACTGATTTAAGTTTTCTTATTTTAATTATTAATTCTTACTGCCGTCTCGCTTTCAGTTTTTTGCTTCGCACTACATTTAGTTTTTAAATCTTTCGTATTTCTTTACCATTTTACGTTTTTCTAGCTAAAATCAAATAATTAACTGTGTTTTTCAAATATACAAATATATGATCTTATCTGTCTGAAAAGTAGATAAGATCATGGATATTTTAAATGTAATAAAACAAAAATAGCTCCCTATTGTAATTCTTTTAATATTCGTATTTAATGGCGCTACCATCTATATTCTGATTGATAAAGTTTATGGATTTGATAATTATAAACTTATGATTTTAATTTATTAAAAGGCTAAAATTGTTTTAAAGTGTTTTAAAAGAAATTATTAAAGAAATTAACTGTATCTTCGATCTCGCTTGCCACTTGTTTATGGGATGGTTTGCACTAGTTTTCTCCCATACATACAAAAAGGTAAGAACTGATTTATGCGATAGGACGATTTTCAACCTTGTGCCTAGACTTTATTATTCACTTCCTTATAAATTTAAGAAAAACTGATTTTTTTTTTTTTTTTTTTTTTTTTTGGGGGGGGGGGGGGGCAGTGTTGTCTTTTTTCTTTAAATAAGTCTGTTTATTGAATTTTGAACTTTTTTTTACTGAGCACTGATGTAAATATTATTTCTTAACATTAAATATTTGTAAAAGTGAAAAATTCAGGGGGAGAGGGTCGTCCGAGGTGGGACTAGTTTCTAAATTTTGCGCTGGTTTCTGATAGCCCACCGTCAAACTAACGCAGTTTCTGATAGCCTACAGTTAAAATGACGCGGATTTTCTGGTAGCTCACAGTCAAAATGACGCGGAGTTGCTGGTAGCCCGCAGTCAAAATGACGCGGAGTTGCTATTAGCCCATACTCAAAACGACTCGGGGTGCAAAGGCTTAAATATCAAACCTAATTCCATGTTGCAATTCTTGTTGTTTCCATAAAAAATTCTCTACAGTTTAATGTGGATCCCGTTTATAGGAAATTTCCTCTTTGGTTAATGCTTGGTAGAAAATGCGAACGAGTGAATTTATATTGAGTTATTTTGAGTAATTTTCGCATTGTTTCGTCTTTAAGGGTAGGCAACAGAAAGGGGAGAATATTATTTAAACTATATTTTCAGAGTTTTTAAATTGTTTTACGTTTTTAAATGTATTTTGCCTTTATTTTGTTTTTCTCCTCAACGTGCTATACTTAACTCAAGCGAAGTGTTATTTTATTTTCATTTTTAGAAATCAAAAATTTCGCAATATTTTCGTATCCAAAAAAGCTTTAAAAAATATTATTAGCGTGTTTAGGGTTTTACATTATTGTTATTATTCATTCGAATATGTACATTCTATTCTTATTCTTTTACATAATCGGAAAAAATAAGCAATTTGTTATCATAAAGAATGATGTTTTTATTAAAAGATATTATTTATATGTGGCAAATTAAAAAAAAAAAAAAAAAAAAGTAAGTTTTACATAAAAACGTGATTAATATACTTAAACTGTTTGTGATTTATGTTAGAAACATAAAATATACATTACTGGCTATAATTCAAGCATTTTCTCAGTTTCGTCTGATTTGATAAATTGACTACATAGATTTTTTCCCCGGTATATTTTTTTTAACTTATTTTTAAAGATTAAACATTGCAATAAATAAGATTGCGATTTGGGGCATAAATGTTTTTCTACACATGATAAATGCTGTGCTAAATCGAAATTTATTAATTAAAATTGATTTGAAAAAAAAAAAAAAGTTAAAAGCATTATATTTTTAAACAATTAATAAAGTGTTTTCTTAATAAGTTTCTATTTTTCTTTTTTTAGGTAAGTACTCTGAATATTGATTGCTAAAGTATAAATTGTTTGAGTAATTGGTAAGTTACATATTTTATTTTCTAGCTAATAAATTGCATCAAATACAGCTAAATAGCTTAAACACTTTTAAACTAAGAAATATATACATATTTAATCGCATGTTTCGTTCTTTGATTTAAGGGTGTTCTTAAATCAAAAAGGGCAACTTTGTGACATAAGTTTTAATTTATTTTTGTTCAGAAATGCATGAAAGTAGCAGGGGTTGTTATTCAGAAACTGTTTCAGTTTTTTGTATGTTTTAAAACACATTAGATCTTTTATAACAAGTGTTCAAAATTGACATTTTTGAACACATTTCCTAATGAAAGCCGAAAAACCTGTCAAAAAGCAGGAGAAAAAGTGGTGGTCATGTGATCGAAATAGCTTAGAACTGGATAGGTAATTTAATTATCATAAAATGAAAAACCAAGTTCGATTCGAAATCGCTTCCATAATCAAGCCTTCAAATTTTATATCTTTTCGTTAAAAAATGAATTTGTAAATATGTCAAAACTTTTTGCGCTTGTTGAGCGGAGAGTTGAGAACAACCTTAATCTATGTAAGGATTATTCATGTGCAAATTTCTTGATTTATCTCTAATTTTTGGTTACGGTTAATCGTGTAATGGTAAATATTTGCATTAGAGCAAGTGTTTTAATTTTTACTTCAGAAATGAACCGTATATTATTCATGATCACATAATATTGCCCTTGATAACGAGTTGCGTATCACAAGTTCAATTTTTATTTATCACTAGCTAACCCGCCCGGCGTTGCCCGGGTCCGTATTAACAATATTAAACGAACTTGAAATTTGTATTATTTTATCATTAACTCGAAACTTGCAGAAATGCATTGTCAGAAATACGTGGCCACTGACTGTTGTTTTTTAAAAAGAACTAATCTATCGCTTCACCGGTAAAAAATATTAATTATTTTATCATATGTGTTTTAAATATCAATATAGAAAATTATTTTAACGTTTTGCTTGAAAATATAACATTCTTTTGTTAATATCTTAAAATCGTCTGCAGTCAGAAATCTATATTTTAGATTAATATTTACGAGTTGGCGCATTGCCAAGATTTGCTTCCTCTGGACCGAGTTGGCGCATTGCCAAGATTTGCTCCCCTGTGCCTCAATTAATTATCCTCGGAATTCCTTTTATTTATAGAGATTATTCTACCTATGTGCATTCCATTTGTTTTTCTCATTGGGTTTGAGTATATTTGAGTAAGATATCCTACATTACATAAAATGGATTTGATATGCTTTTGGGGATACCAAAATTGATCTTTTGCCAAAAATAAATGTTATGTAATTTTTTTAAGTCTTATTTAAGTTACATTTATGTTTTATCAGGTCTGATTTTAATGTTCTTTAGTGATTTGTTTACTTAATGAGATTTATTTAATATATAATAATTTAATAAGGATTTAATACAGACTGTATCAGGTTTGATACTCAATTGTGAAATGTATTCGAGATGGTTGTCGATTTGTAGTATTATAATTATTATATATATATATATGACCATTATATAATACTGCAAATCAATATCTACAACGAATATAGAATAATGAATAATTCAATGTAACACATTTAAATTCAACAAGACAATCAAATAGAATTAGCAATATTGGAACAATTACAAATAAAATTAGAGATTGTAGTACATGGCTTGTTTTCAAGGGCAATGCCAGGCAGTCATAAAAACTTACGATTAATTTCCGAAGTAGATATATTTTTTATTAAAGGGAGCATTTTTCTCCTCTTCACGCGATTCCGCATGTTCATAAGACACAAGAAAAAAAAATATATAAATACAATCATGAAATAAAAGTTTATTGCGCTCGTCGCATGTAGACAGCAGAACAATAGTAATGAATGCTCAAAATTTATTCGACTGTGTATTTCATTACGCTTATGTCGTTTAACTTTTTTTCCCCACATGCACATAAAATGTTATGATCTAATTTGCGCATTCTGGCGGCTATTATTCTGTACCTTGAATATTTCCATTTACTATTTATTCATTGTCTTTTCATTCGAATGAAATATTACTTATCTTTTTTTGTTGTTGTTTGTTTGTTTAGAAAAATGTACTTCTACTGTGGTAATGTGTTTACAGTATGTTATGTAACATATTTTTCGGGACTGTTAATTTCTTATGGGAGTATGACAACATAACAATAAAACAAATGTGTATTAAATCACTTTTGAAAAAGGGGAGATCAACAAGATTTTTTTTAATACGTTAATTGTCAAGCTGAAAATTGGAATTTTATCCTTTAGCCATTTTTTCCCCTTAGTTTTTATTGTGCAAATATAAATAAATATATTGGTTATAAACTTTTATATGCGATAAGAGAGTAGGGATGGATGGGGCTTCAGCAATAATTCTTAAAATAATTTTTATTTTTAATTTACAAAAGTAAAAATACAAAAAGTAAACGTTTCGCCAAGTTATTTGCAAGACATCATCAGTACAAATATCCATAAGTACAAATATCAGTACAAACAGTTGGTTACAAGCTGTTAACATTAAGAAACTGTTTGTTATGCAATGGATATTTGTACTGATGATGTCTTACGAGTACCTTGGCGAAACGTTTACTTTTTGTATTTTAATATGGTTATTGGTATTTTTATTTTTTGTACATAATTTTTTATTTTTTTAACTGTATTCAAGTCTGTCTTAGTAAACTTTATTCAATCTTATAATAGCTTTTTTAATTCGGATGTTAAATGTATATGCATTGTAAATATATTCAGGTTGTTGTTTAATATATAAAAACTAGAATATAATGATCATTTCAAATTCACAAAATCATTACTTTTTTTTAATTCACAAATATAAAAAGCTGTTCACAATTTCACAAAGGCAGAACCCTATGAGAACTCTAGTCAGGCCCTTGTGTATGTGCCTGATCTGAAGCCCCCCCCCCCCCCTTCTTCCTATTAGTTGCTCTCTCATTATTTGTCGTGACAAAGAAACAATCAGCAGAAATAAATAAACGCTTCAAATGAAAATGTCACTCTTGTCTTCCTGTCGACAACAGAATAATGGCAATGAACGTCCGAAATTTATTCGTCAGTGTATTTCATGAGCTTTTGTCACTTTGCATTATTTTTGGAAACTCATACATAAAACTTAAGAACTAATTTGTGCAGTCTCGCGTTTTTCGTCATGTACCTTGCAGATTTCTTTTTTATTATTCTTTCATTGTCTTTTCAGTCCTGTAAAATATTTCATGTTTCTTGTTAGAAAGAATGTATTTCTATTGTGATCTTTCTTTTTTTTTTTTTTTTTTTTTTTTGCAGCATGTATTGTACTTATCTTAAGTGAAATGTTTTCTTTCTTTGAGAAAGTTTTAAGATTTTTACTTCCAAAAAATCTTCAGGGAATAAAACAAATTTTTCCTTTTTTGCTAGTAGTTATAGAAAAACGAAAATTCAAAAATTGGATACGTTTTTTTTCCCTTAGTGTCTTTAATATAAAACATACAGCGTGTCTTAAAAGATCGTTTACTACCTTTGTGCATTAAAAAAAAATTAAATTTCTACTAAGGCATTTATTCCAGTCTCTTTTAATTTTTACTAAGCCAAATGATCTAGGAATAAGTAGCATTCATTGTGTAAAAACTGATCAAAAAATACTTTTGTATGCATTCATTAATTAAAAATATGCTGTTATCTCACTTTTGCATACTTAAAGGATATGTTAAAAAAAATAACAAGACTATATTAAGGTTGTTGTTCATTATATAAGAAATAAAATATAATTATAATTTGAAATTTACAAAATCATTACTTTTTTTTCACAAACATAAAAAGATGTTTACAATTTCACAAAAAAGGAACCTTATAAGAAAAATCTGATAAACCTTTGTTTTTTTGCCTAATCTGAAGTCCCCCGCCCCTCCTCCCTATTAGTTGTATTCTCTCATTATTTGGCATGACATGTTCATAAGAAAGAAACAATCTATATAAATAAATAAATACTTGAAATGTCATTCTTGTCTTCCTGTCGCTAACAGAACAATGACAATCAACGTCTAAAATTTATTCATCTGCATTTCATGTGCTTTTGTCACTTGGCATTATTTTTGGAAACACATACATAAAACTTAAGAACTAATTTGTGCAGTCTCCCGTTTTTCGTCATGTACCTTGCAGATTTCTTTTTTTATTATTCTTTCTTTGTCTTTTCAGTCGTGTAAAATATTTCATGTTTCTTGTTAGAAAGAATGTATTTCTATTGTGATCTTTCTTTTTTTTTTTTTTTTTTTTTTGCAGCATGTATTGTACTTATCTTAAGTGAAATGTTTTCTTTCTTTCAGAAAGTTTTAAGATTTTTAGTCCCAAAAAATCTTCAGGCAATAAAACAAGTTTTCCATTTTTACTATTAGTTATTATAGAAAAAAGAAATTCAAAAGTTGGATGCATTATTTATTTATTTTGCCTTAGTGACTTAATATATATATAATACTTATATATATTACATAAACACACACACACACACACACACACACACACACATATATATATAAATTAAATTCTAGAAATAGCTACTACTTTTCGTTAGCAATCTCGAAGACTCGAGATCTAATCTCGCACCGACTAGAAATAAATATTGTAAAAACCAATTTGTACAGCAGTTGAAATTCACTCAAAAAATTCTAATTCTTCAAGGTTCAAAAGAATTTCGTCTAAAACTATAACGATGTAGCATTATCGATTGTTCTGCCGACTTTTTTTTTTCTTTTTTAATTTTACTCATGAAGATTGTTTTGAAGATCAAATCGAAACGCTTTTTTATTATTTCATTAATGTGTTTTTAATTTTGAGTCATTGTTAAATTTCTACGTATATCTGTTTTGTTTAGTATCGATTTTACTACGTGAAGTCCTTAATTATTTAAACACGCCCTTCACAATACTCTTAATCTCAAAACAAAACCCTACACAACGCTCTGCATACAAAATTTCTTCATAAAATTTTTCCATTTCTAATCTTAACCCTTCATATATTTAATCGTTTAAAAGTAAAATTTTGCCTGTCACGAAGCAGCTCAACTGATCAAAGTACCTATTATTTCAGTTTTGCATACTTAAAAGATATGTTAAATAAGCAGTATAATAAAACTATATTTAGGTTGTTGTTTAATATATAAGAACCAGAATGTAATATTCATTTCAAATTATTGCTTTTTTTTCACAAATATAAAAACTTGTTCACAAAAACAGAACCTTATGAGAGAAATTGATCAGACTCCTGTTTATGCCCCTAATTTGAAGCTCCCGTCCTTCCTATTAGTTGATCCCTCATTATTTGGCATGACATAAGAAAGAAACAATCAACATAAATAAATAAATACTTGAAATGAAAATGTCACTCTTGTCTTTCTGTCGGCAACAGAACAAAGGCAATGAACGTCCGAAATTTATTCGTCAGTGTATTTCATGTGCTTTTGTCACTTTGCATTTATTTTTGGAAACACACATACATAAAACCTAAGAACTAATTTGTGCAGTCTCGCATTTTTCGTCATGTACCTTGCAGATTTTTCTTTTTTTTATTCTTTCATTGTCTTTTCAGTCGTGTAAAATATTTCATCTTTTCTTGTTAGAAAGAATGTGTTTCTATTGTGATCTTTCTTTTTCGCAGCATATATTGTACTTATCTTAAGTGAAATGTTATTTTACTTTGAGAAAGTTTTTAAGATTTTTAGTTCTGGAAAATCATCAGAGAATAAAATCTTTTCATTCTTACTAGTAGTTATTACAGAAAAGCGGAAGTTCAAAAATTGGATCTGTTATTTTTTTCCCCCTTAGTGACTTTAATGTAAAATATACAGCGTGTCTTAAAAGGTCGTTTACAAGCTTTGTGCATTTAAAAAAAAATTAAATTTCTACTAAGGCATTTATTCCAGTCGCTTTTAATTTTTACTCAGCCAAATGATCTAGGAATAAGTAGCATTCATTGTGTAAAAACTGATAAAAAAATTTGTATGCATTCATTAATCAAATATGCTGTTATCTCACTTTTGCATACTTAAAGGATATGTTTAAAAAGTAACAAAACTATATTCAGGTTGTTGTTCATTATGCAAGAACTAAAATATAATTGTAATTTCAAATTCACAAAATTAGTTTTTTTCACAAGTATAAAAAGATGTTTACAATTTCACAAAAAAGGAACCTTATGAGAAAAATCTGTTCAGACCCCTATTTATGTCCCTATTCTGACCCTCCCTCCTCCTTCCTATTAGTTATTCCCTCAATATTTGGCATGACATGTTCATAAGAAAGAAACAATCAACATAAATAAATAAATAAATGCTTGAAATGAAAATGTCACTCTTGTCTTCCTGTCGACAACAGAACAATGGCAATGAACGTCCGAAATTTATTCGTCAGTGTATTTCATGTGCTTTTGTCACTTTGCATTATTTTTGGAAACTCATACATAAAACTTAAGAACTAATTTGTGCAGTCTCGCGTTTTTCGTCATGTACCTTGCAGATATTTCTTTTATTATTCTTTCATTGTCTTTTCAGTCGTGAAAATATTTCATCCTCCTTGTTAGAAAAAAATGTTTCTGTTGTGATCTTTCTTTTTTGCAACATATATTGTACTAGTTATCTTAAGTGAAATGTTATTTTTCTTTGAAAAAGTTTAAAGGTATTTAGTTCCAAAAAATCTTCAAGGAATAAAACCAGTTTTTCCATTTTTATCAGTAGTTGTTATAAAAAACGGAAATAAAAAAAATAGGATGCGTTATTTTTTTCCTTTAGTGACTTATATATATTTCCCTTTGTAATGTTAAGTCTACGGGAATTGTCGCATTCTTATATTTTCTTCTTTAAGGATGACACTTTTTCATTGTTTCTTTTTTTTTCATTGTTGTTCAAATATTTCTAAAATGTATGCTCAATTTAATATTTTATACTTTAAAACCTGACAAACTAGAAGTAAAATTTTAACATTTCATGTAAAATTATGCATATATTTTAGAAATATTTTGAAAAAAAAAAAAAAAAAAGCAACACTTAAGAAAAGAACATTGAAAAAAGAAGTTAAGTATATTAATTTCCCGAGGAGATATTTTGAACAAAAAAAATGCATCAAACGCCCGTATACTTAACATTACTGGAAGGGTATTCGATCGCTGAGTGACTAGCATCCTTAACCAATGTAATACCGGAAGGAATTATGTTCGTTAGGTGGTGTATCATTGTATTTACTAAACTAAAAAAAAAAAAAAAAAAAAAAGGAAGAGTAACCTGAAAAAATAAGCAAAAATAAATAAAATAATTATAATAATGTGATGAAACTTTTAAAAAATACAGATGTATTCTAATCTCATCGGATTAACATTATAAGAATCAATTTCTGATCTTATGAGGAGACTTAGTAATGTATGTTATTAAAAAGAATGCATATTTACGTTATTACACCGTGATATGGGAAAAAATACCAATATAAATTATTAAATCCCATAAATCGCTTACGTCTACGCTCAAAATTCTTTTATCTAAAGACCAAGTCCGTTTATTTAGCAACCTATTTGCGAATAATCTTTCGACCAAATAACGAATAATCTTTGCCGCAGTATTTTCACTGCAGCTATATTTTACAGTGCATTTCCCATTTTCTTCAATTATTTTCCTATGAGATTTCGCTGATTAATCGCAGAAATCTAAAAAATAAAAAATAATAATTGGGTAAAAGAGGATTAACGAAATCTGATTCCGAGATTTATTTGATTAATCGGAGAAGTCTGGGGGGCGAAATCACTTTTTCTGATTCACTTCATCTGACGTTCATTCTAAAGCCTATATTTATTTTATTTTACTCCTTCTACGCCTTGTAAACAAGGGTCTGAAACCTTAGAAGTACTTCCAGCCTCATTAGGAAGATGGATTCTTTCCATTTTTTTTTTTTTTTTTTCTTAAGCGATTAACGTATAGAAGTCTAGTTAAGGTAATCCCTGCCGTAATCAGATTAATGAAATAGATGAAAAGTCATGTGTTATGCTTTGATTATGTCACGCTTTCTGACCTCATTTACTTTTTTGATGTTTGCCTTTCTTCATTTCATATCATTGTCACCTCATGAATAAGTACTATTTCAAGGTGTTGGAAATGTTTGCACTTGTCAACTGGGAATAAACATTGTTATTACTATTATTTTAGTATATATTTTTTTTTGTGCCGAACTCATATGAAGACGTGAATTTCAAAAACTCGGCTTAGTTTCAATATTTTTTGTTACTCTTTGTTTTGGCGCAATATGTCCCTTAAAAATTTGTTTCATTAAACTTTATCCAATCAACCAAGTTAAAAAGTTATGTCTATCAATCTATTCTTTAGTGAATCTAAACACTACAATCTGCAAAAAAATCTAGTTTTACAGTGCATTTCTATATTTAATAATAAGGGATTTTTTTTGTCACATACCACCTTTTATCATCCGAGTTCTTCATATATTAAAAAAAATCGTGTTTCAGTGTCACCCATTTGTGAATTTGGATGTTTAATTCTTTTACTTAGTAAATCTGAAGCTGAATTATTTGTAGTTCAAATTGTATCTCATTTGGAACAATAAAACGCATTTTACAGATTTTTCAACTCATTTATTTCTTGCTAACACTATATTTTAAAGTGCAAACTATGTTCTTCATATATTCAAACATAACTCAAGCTTTTGAGTGTTAACCCTCTCAAAGCCTGTAGTCGCACGGCATCATCACCTAGTTTTAATTTCAAAACTGACAAATAACGCAAGAATATTTTAATAAAATTATGATGAAAGTGCAAAAGAGTAGGTTTTCATTTTCTAAGAAATTTGTTTGAAAATTCTGGTGTCGGTCAGTTATTTCATCATTTTACGAACTGAATGTTACTGTACCTCAAAGGGTTAAAGTGCAGAAACAGATTAGAAATTTATCCTGTGATTGTGATAGACAGATAGCCTGTGATTTATATATATATATAATCTCGTCGTACCACTTTCTTACATAAAGAAACACGATATTTCAAACAAGTTGGAAATTGCACGTGAAGCGTAGCAAATGAGGTGCGTTCGTACGGTAGCGAAGTTTTAAAAATATCACTCCCATATATTAATCTCATAAAATTGTAAATAATTACAATTAAAATGCGCACCAAACAATGTTCTCCCTATACCATTATGCAATGGAATACTTTTGTGTGGCCTTGTAAATCAATAACAAATATTCTTTGCACCACAGATTATGCAAAATGTATATTATAATATGTACTTTATAGATGCATATCAGTTTTATTACGTTCAAATAAATGTAACACCATTAAAATGCATTTGAAACATTTTCCCCCATTAACCGTAATGTAACGGAATCCTTTTGATTATCCCTGTAATTGAACTATGCGTCAGATTTTGATAAAATTTGAAATAACTCGACAAAATTACGTAATAATTATGTATTTAAAATTTCAAACGATTAAAATGCATTTCAAACTTTTTCCCCATTGACCGTAGTGTAACGGAATCCTTTTGATTGTCCCTGTAATTGATCTATGCATCCGATTTTCATAAAATTTGAAATGACTCGACAAAATTATGTAATAATTATATATTTTAAATTTCAAACGATTCGGTTGGGTAGTTTTTGCGTTGTTATATGCGGACAGACGGACTGAACGATAACAATAGGTGCTACATATTTACATAATTACGAACGCACCTAAAAAGGGAAGGCAATCTCATCCCCTTGGAAACTATCATTAAACTCGATCCTTAAATTAATTTAATCTGGATTTTTCTCCGCAAATATCCGAAACAAAGGCTATTAAATAGAAGTATTTTTCCCTGACAAGAAAATTTTTCTATCGCACAATTTTCGCTTCTAATTATAGCTTTAAAAATTGGCTTTAATTTTTTTCTCATTTTTGAAAGATGTTTGGATATTTTGCGTTTTATAAATAATTGTTATTGAGATATTTTGATTTCATGATTTTATGTAAGTGATATGTATTTATTTTAATTTGGAATACGTATTAGATTAATCTTTTGATATCTCACTCAAAACAGGTATCCTTTAATTGTAATTAATTGACCCCGCCATATACAATGGCTTTTAAATAGAAATATATTTGGTGTTAAAATCATTATTATGGACTTAGATTTTGCATAATTTGTCCGATTTTCAAAACTGATTATATATTTTTGCGTTTGAAATAACTGTTGTTAGGTGCGTTTTCATAATTATATAAATACGTAACATCTGTACTCATTGTTTAGTCCGTCCGTATATCCGCATATAACAGATCAAAAACTACCCAACTGAATCGTTTGGAATTTAAATTATATCATGGTTGCATAAATTTGTCGAGTCATTTCAAATTTTATGAAAATCGGATGCATAGTTCAATTACAGGGACAAGCAAAAGTATTCCGTCACATTACGGCTAATGGGAAAAAATAGTTTCAAATGCATTTCAAATGATGTTACACTCTTTCGAACATAAGAAAATGTGTATGCATCTATGAAGTATATACTAGAATATACATTCTGTACAATCGCTTGTACAAAGAATATTTGTTATTAATTTACAGTACTGCGCAAGAATATTCTATAACGTAATGGTTTTGGGAGAAACATTGTTTGGGAAGAGTTTTAATTGTGTTAAACTATTTCATATTTTTTAAAAATTGATATACGTTGCTAAGGTTTATTAGAAATTACTTCGTGTATAACTGAAAGCAGATGTATTTACAGAGAGCCACAAAAGATTTCGGTTATTATAATGTATCCGAAGTTATTACACCGAATATTTCACCAAGATCTGAATATTGTTAAAACTTTGATATAGTACAAACGCACCTCATTTGCTACACTTGACGCGCAATTTCCAACTTGTTCATACTTTAGATTTCATTACTTTATGCCAGTAATATATGTTTTAAATTTAATTCAGAATACCTATTAAATTGATCTCGAATAGTACAAAAACAGGTATCCCTTGATTACAGCTATTATTTCCGCGATATTACTGTGATATACGATAGTTTTTTACCTTGTCACGAAATTTTCTTGTCTCGGAATTATCACTTCTAATTACCGCTTCAAAAATTGGCGTTAAATTTATGTTTCTCATTTTTCATGGATATTTGAATGTTTTTGCGTTTTAAAACTAATTGTTATTACTATTTTGGTTTCATTCTTTTATAATATGCGTGATATTTTTAAAATTTAATTCGGAATGCGTATTCAATTTATTGTTTCAGACAGTACAAATATCTCTTGATTAATGCAGTTAATTAATACCGTGATACACAACGCCTATTATGCGAGAGCATTTTTCGTGTCAAGAAAATTTTCTTATCTCTGAATTATCACTTCTAATGACCGCTTCAAAAATTGACGTTAGGTTAATGTTCCTCATTTTTTCAATGTTGTTGAATATTTTTGCATTTTAAATAACTATTGTTTATATTTTCATTTCATTGTAATATGTTTTAAATGTAATTCATAATGCGTATTAAATTAATTTGTGTTATCTCAAATAGTACACGTATCTCTCGATAAATGCGATTCATTAAATCCACGATATTAAAGCACTAATCAAAATATTAAATGGAAAAAACCCCAAATGATCCACAGGCAACTCTTTTTAATTGGTTCACATATTCGGTTTGTAAAAGGAAGTGTATGTAGCATTTATAGTTATTTTACAGAGACATGCAATAAAATTCAGCTAAATTACTATCTATGGGATAAAATTGTTAGCACAGTATTTTAATGATGTTACACTATTTTAAACATAATGAAATAGATATGTCGCTGCGGCGATAAATAACAGAGGCAAGATTATAAGATACCAATTACAGAATAATGTGTGCGTAGTATTCATTGTTCATCTAAGAGGACACAAAAAATAATTTGGTCATTGTTCTGTCAATGTATAATAATTGCTGAAAATGCGTTTACATTTGTTGTATGAATGTTGAATGTAACTAATTTTTTCACACGCCATTTGTTCCTCAGTGTGTTTAAATTTTATTAATCATTTACAGGTCTTCATAAAATAATTAAATAATTCATTTTGTTTATTGTCGGAAATTGCTGAAGAAAAATATGCTGTGTTATTTGTTTTCTAGCTGAACTACCTTTTAGCATGCAGTGTAGTATTATATACAAACCTATAGATCACATTCAGAACTCGAAAGAATTAGTCCTCCTTTTAAATAATTGTTGAAATTGAATTTTCCTAATAGTTTATTTAGCCGACAGTGAAGTTCAAGTAAAATATTCTAATTGTACTAATAATAACAACACATTGCTCAGTGGTGCACAAAACAGGAATTTTAATATACATTTGTATAATTAAAATAAAATAAAACTTTCAACGTTTCGCGCCGTCTTCTGCGGGCGTCTTCAGGAAAATATGATAATGGAAGGACTACGTTTGCATCTTGATCGAGAGATAATATTTCTACTAAATTAAAATATAAATGAATTAAAATTTTAAAAAATGTTGCCACTTACACGTGAGTAAAAATTAAAATATTGCAAGGAAATAAAAATTTTAAGATCTTATTATATTATGCCATATTTGTGGTATATTGTAGGATAAATTATCATTACATGGTTTATTTTCTCGTGCTATGATTTCGATAGATTCCCTTATTTTACTTTGAACTGGGTTATTGCATGGAACTATGATTTTGGCCTCCTCAAAATTAATATGGCAACGTATATGAGCAATGTGTTGTTATTATTAGTTAAATTTTATTGTGCAACTGTCCTATATATATTTATTCTAATTGTGTTTGAAATGATTTCATAATCCATGATTTATTCATCATTTTTCTTTCTCCTTAGAATTTTCTTTATTTTATTTCAGATCAAATAACGATTATAAATTTGGACTGTGATATTATTAAGAGAATGAAATAATTTAATTTTTTTTTATAAATTAACTGTTTTTTAATACATCTCTTATAGAAGATAAAACCCCATCTTCGGCTGCATCATCAAAGAAAGATATCTTTTGAAAGCGAAAAAGACAATCTTTCATCCTTCCACCGCTCCTTTTTGGGACTTCCATTAAAATCGATATTTTTATTAATTTAATTTGCAATTTTCTCTGCCAAACAATGCCTATTAAACTATTTTTCATGTCAAGAAAATTTCCCTCGCACAAAATTGCCCCGCCTAATTATCCCGGTAAAAATTGGAGTCTAGTTACAGTTATTCATTTCTTCAATATAATTAAATATTTCTGTATTTGAAATGCCAATATGATTGCTTTGATTCGAACTATTCATATGTATTTAATTCAGGCTTGGCTTTAAATTCATTGATATATATATCAAGTGGTATTTTAGTTCATGAATTTGTTTTTACCAATCTAAAATAATTGCTAATTCTAAAATAAAAAAATACAGATTCCAATTTAAACTAATTGCCAATAATTACAGATCAAAATTACTAATTTTATTCTAAATTTTCCCTTTTAAAATTTCCAGCATGTTAGACAATCGGAAATTATTTTATTTTTTATCGCTTTTTAACGTATAGCTCACAGGTGTTTGAAATTATTTCATAATTGATGCTTGATGCATCACTTTTCTTGCTTGTTAAAATTATTTTATTTTTATTTTATTTCAGATCAAGTACAAATTATAAATTTTGCCTGTGATATTATTAAGAAGAAATGAAATAATTTAAAATTTCTCATAAATTAATGTCGCTTAGAAAATAAAATCCTAACTTCAACCGCATCATTAAAGAAAGACGATATCTCGAAAAATGGAAATACAATCTTTCTCCCTTCCACCCCTCCTCTTTCAGACTTTCATTAAAATCGATATTTTTACTAATTTAATTTGCAATTTTCTCTGCCAAACAATACCTATTAAAAGAAAATATTTTTCATGTCAAGAAAATTTCCCCCGCACAAAATTGCCGCTCCTAATTATCCCGGTAAAAGTTGGAGTCTAGTTACTATCACTCCTTTCTTCAATGTAATTAAATATTTCTATGCTTGAAATACCGACATGATTGTCAAACTATTTATATATGAATGTATGTGTGCAATATATTTAATTTGGGTTTGACGTTAAATTAATTGATGTATAAGAAAATCGTATTTTATTTTGTGAATTTGCTTCTACCACTAGTGATTTAAATTAACCGATCTTAAAATATCCGGCATGTCAGATAATCTGGAAGTTGTTTTATTCTTACCAAAACTTTCCAACATAGCTAGAAGGTATTTGGTATCGGTTTGTTAGATCGGATGTCTGTCCGTGTTCTAACCGCGTAAGATTGCCAATGAAGTACGTAGCATCTGTGGTTTGTTTATGATGTACTCTCAAAAGTATTAAATTACATTATGGTGTATAGGGAAAAGGCATTTGCAATGCATTTTGGTGATGCTACACTATTTCAAACATATTGAAATTAATATACTTCATCCAGGAGTACAACAGAAGAACCTGGAAGAATGAGATGTGCTCAGCCTTTATCATTTGCACAAAAGAATTCTGTTGCAGATGTGAGCAATAATTTCTACAATTGCATTTTCAGTTGTAGTTTGAACTTTTTAAAAGTTTTTCTCAACTACTCTGCTCAACAAGCCCAAAACATTTTGAAATATTTAGAAAATCATTTTTTAACAGAAAGATATGAAATTGCAAAGCCTGACATTGGAAGCTATTAGGAATTGAAGTGAATTTTCCATTTTTTTTAATCAATAAACTACCTATTGAGTTATAAGTGGTTTTGATCTCGTTATAAATGCGTTTGTCACCCCTGTTTGAGTGGTTATTCTTCATTCACGCAGAAAGACTATTCAAAACGTCTACTTTAACACTATTTTCTGAAAAATCTATTGCGTTTGCAAAAATAGCGGGAAAATGAGTTCGATTCGATAATTCTGACCAACAACACCTGCTAATTTCATGCATTTTTGAACAAAAATAAATTTAAACTTACGTCATAAAGTTGCCTCTTTGATTTGACGATTTTGACCTTAACTGGTAATTTACGTATGATTTGGCGTATGTTAATCTCTATAGATTATATACAGGGCTGCATGAAGAAATTAGAGGCATTCCATGAGAAACGAATAAAATGTTCCCCGCGTGACGCTTACACAAATACCTATATTTATTAACTAAATTTTTAAAACATAAACCCTACGTTAAAAATAACAAAATTTTTGTATTAGCAAGGTCGTTTTAAACAAAATAAGTTTAAACTGGTGTGAATTAATTTGAAGAGATAAAAACTTCCTAAACACACCATAAAAAATACTTGAATTCATTAGGCCTTTCGAAAGAGTCATGCCATTGCTTTTATAGTAGACGCACGTCTTCTTTGCACCTGACGAAGAGAGATTCGCTTCTTTCGAAAGGCCTAGCGAATTCAAGTATTTTTTATGGTGTGCTTAAGAAGTTTTTATCTCATCATATGGTTGTTTTACTTTGAGGACATAATAATAATTTTAAAACAGTGGTTACATACTGAAAAGCTGCCTACACGTGACATGGAAGAATACATTTCCTTTTATTGATAGAAAATGCTGGAAGAAAATTCTCAACTTGGTCATGCATTTACTAAGATAACTAAACTATAGAATGCAGTGTAGAGTATATACAAATCTACAGATCCTATTACAGGGTTTATCAAAAGAGTTAGGCTATTTTTCCGACTAAAGATAGTAATTGTTAAAAGTTAGTTTTGCAAATACCTTACTTCAAAATAATCTTTCACCTTATTAAATGCTGAAAATTCCGTACAGTAGAATAAATATGTTTGAAACAGTTTACATAATCTGTGCTTGACACTTGATTTTTATTTTTTGTTAAAGTTGTTTTAATTTTTAATTTATTTGAGATCTGATATCGGTTACACAAGGCAACAACGAAATTTTGTCTGATGCCTGGAATATTGTAACGAATTCTTGGGTAATTTTGTCTAATAAATTCGAAAATAGCGGTTTTAATCGGGTCTTTTTTTAAACTGTAATTATGTCAATTTAGCTCCATTACATTGTAAAAACATACTTGCAACTTTGTACGTGGGTTGGTGTTAGTGTATTTTAAAGAAATTAAACAAATGTTTCTTTAACAAATGTTGGCAATAATAATAATAATAAGATCTTTGTAGATTTCACTTTTATGTCCCCCAGGAAAACTATACAGTTCTTCTATAAATGCTTGCCAAATGACTGATTCATTCTCGTGCATCTTTTTCACAAAATTTGTGTCCTTTGAGTATTTTATGAGTTTAGTTCATCGAAAATCCGTGCTTTAAGTTTTTCAACAACTATTTATACAAAACATGCATTTTCGCTAACACTAATACATAAAACAGGGATGTTACGTGTCTTAAAATTTAGACCTGATGTGTCGAAATTCAGGTCGTATTTCGATTCAGGGGACCAATTTTGTATAAAGTTGGTTTCTGGTCATTCCATGGTAACTTATGTTACATTTAAAACAATTTACTGCAGTAATTTTCTGTAATATAGCACAAAAAATATTCGAATGTAAAATTAACATGATTTGTCAATAAAACTTATCTAAGGGTCAATTTGGATCAAAATTACATAAAGAATGATAATGAAAATTACACTTTATATAATAAATTGCATTCCTTCTTCAGAAATGGCAGTTACCATAGTTAATAAAACTACCAAAATATAAGAAATAACATATTAAAAGAATTAAAATTAGGTAAATTTCATCTAAATTGGGCTTTGAATAAGTTTAATTAGCAAACCGTATCAAATTTACATTTTGAATAATTTTTATGTGTGTGTGTGTGTGTGCTATAATTCTAAAATTACCGAAAATAGTTCAAAATATAACGCAAGTTATCATGGAATGACACTTCTATTTCATAAACACGAAAAACCTTTCTTTCCCAGTGTTGTAAATTTAGCCTGTAATATTCTTTGGATTAAATTTTGAAATAACTTGAAATTTCTTATAAATTAAACATTATTTCCATCTCTTTTAAAAGATAAAACCCCATCCATCTTCGACTGCATCTTCAAAGAAAGGCGACATCACAGAAGCGAGAAAGACAAACTTTCTACCCCCTCCCCCCCTCCCTTTTCAAGCTTTTATTCAAGCTGATTCTTTTACTAATTTAATTTGAAATTTTCCCTGCCAAACAACGCTTATTAAAAGGAAGTATTTTTCGTGTCAAGAAAATTTCCTTCGCATAAAATTGCCGCTTTTAATTATCGCGGTAAAAATTGGAGTGTAGTTATTGTCTCTTGCTTATTCAACTTAATTAAATATATCTGAGCTTCAAATATTTGCATGTTTGTTTAAATTTGAAATGTTATGTATGTTGTGTGTGCGTGTATGTATATATATATATATATATATACAGTCGAGCCTCTATATAACGAAATCCACCGTTCCAGTAAAAAATTCGTTATATAGAGAAATTCGATGTATAGAGTATGATGTTAAAAATAGTATTTAATGTGTAAATTTTGAACAAATATTATTTTTGATCCTTTTAATAAAGAATTTGAAATGTTTAAAAGTATATATTAACCTAACATTTTATTTCTTACTTATTTAAGCAGTTTCAAAAAAGAGAAAAGACATTTATTTGAAAGCTTAATGACAATCAAATGAGGAAGACTTACATAAATTTCAGAGGAAGAAATCTTTAATTTTTTGTTGTTTTGATTTTAAAATTACAATTGTTACGCTCTCAAAAAAATTCTCAAATTTTAGCAAGGAATGAAAAATTGTAGTTGATATTTTCCTCCATTTGAAGGTCTCTCTTATGTGCTCTCATTGATTACTTTCTTATATGTGAAACAATCTAAAAGACTCTGTTTTGAGAAGGATGTTGTGAAGTGTGTGGGAGATGGGATGAACTCGTTGGATTTAAAGAAAAAAGAGATAAGTAATATTTAAAAAAACTCAGCACTGAACGATAAATCAAAAATAAGTGATGGAAAATTGATTCCATATGATTTCGAAGCTTTTTTAAAACTGAATAAATTAAGATCAATCTATGAAAAAATTCGTTATATGGAGATAGATATTTCGTTATATAGAGTCTGTTTTTTTAATGTAATCATGCGAAAAGGGGACCGTTCTTACTAAAAATTCGTTATATGGAGGAATTCGATGTATGGAGTTTCGTTATATAGAGGTTCGA
Organism: Maratus speculifer; assembly: GCA_964019185.1. Lineage (NCBI taxonomy): Eukaryota > Metazoa > Arthropoda > Arachnida > Araneae > Salticidae > Maratus > Maratus speculifer. The sequence continues at coordinate 72,072,001 of OZ025303.1, forward strand.
CTGTATATATATATATGAGGAATTTAATTTGGGTTTGATTTTAAATTCTTTGGTGTATATCAAATGATAATTTTTTATTTATCAATTTGCTTATGCGATAATTAATGCTTTATTTTACCATCTTAAAATTCTTGGCATGCCAAATAAAGTCCAATGGGATTTTCCGGAGTAATTTAAGGTGCCTATAGCACAAATTTATTTCAAAATTAAATTTTAAAATTACTATAGTAAATTTATTTTAAGAAATCGGGAAATTATTTTTAACACTTTCCAACAAAGTTGAAGACTACTTAACTTTGATTTGTCTGACAGTCTGCCTGTCTCGCGTAAATGCATTCTGATTATAACATAAATTGTATAAATTATTGAAGTTTACTATGGTATGTCCGGCACTGAAAATAAAGTATTTAGCATTCATCTTTTGTTTACATGCACACTCAAAAGAAATTTTGAAATTGTATTTTTAGTCAGGAACTTTTACATTATATGAACCGATGAAATTTTGTTACAGAATTATGAATGCGTTGAAAGTGATTCGTATCTAAGGCTTGCCCATGATTTTTTTCTACTATTGTTTACATTTTTATTTTATTTCCCATTCGTTATCGATCATAAATTTACCCTATAGGATTCTTTAGAGACAATTTTTGAAATTATTTAAATTCTTATAAATTAACCTTGTTATCAATGTGAAATATAAATGCAGTAAATCTTGGTTACGTCCTTTAATAAATATATCATTATTATTATTAATAATATATATTCTACAGCGAAAAGGTAATAACTTGTATTATGAATAACTATTTTTCTTATCAGACGAAACTTTAATAGTAAAACATTTTAAAATATATTAAGGGGGGCTCAGGGGTTGAAAACTTTTTTAAAAAATCGATTTTTTTATGATCTAGTTTGATTATTCAATTCTTAACTCTGCAAAAAACCGCATAAAAATATTTGCATTTTTAATGGAGTTATAAGCATTTATGTATCAATATTTACATAGCCGCATCTATATAATTTCAACTTTAAGTCGCGTTTTCTCAAAACTTGATTTTTGACGACTAACATCAAGATTTAAAAAAAACTATTTGATGAAATGGCTTATTTTTTTTTTTTTTTTTGCATGCATATAACATCATAATCTAGATTATGAGTTAAGAATATAACTATCACTTAAAAAAAAACATTATTAAAAAATCTCTCAAAGTTGAAAATTTAAAAAAAAAAAAACCCTAAAAAGTACAACTTTTTTCCCATTAAAAATACTCAAAATATTAAACTATATATTAATTCATAATCTAGATAATAATGTTATATGCATGAAAAAAAATTAAGCCATTCCATCAAATAGTTTTTTTTTTTTTTTTTTTTTTAAATCTTGGTCTTAGTCATCAAACATCAAGTTTTGAGAAAACGCGACTTAAAGTTGAAATTATATGGATGCGGCTATGAAAGTGTTGATACATAAATGCTTATAACTCCGTTAAAAATGCAAATATTTTTATGTGGTTTTTTGCATTGAGTTAAAAATTCAATGAATAATCAAATTAGATCATAAAAAAAATCGATTTTTTTGAAAAGATTTCAACCCCTGAGCCCCCTTAAAAATGTTCTATTAGAGTGATGTTTTTATAAGCAAACTGTAACTAGTAACTAAAACTAATTATTTATAAGTTCTTACCATTTCGTTATGGAATATATGTTATAATTATTCTGTTCCTTTTTTTTTTCTTTTTTAAAGATAAAACTTCATTTTGAAAGAAGGCGATAACTCAAAAATGAGAAAGACAAACTTTCTCTCCCTCTTTTAGACTTTCATTAAAACCGATACTTTTATTAATTTAATTTGCAATTTTCCTTGCCAAACAATGTCTTTTAAAAGGATGTATTTTTCGTGTCAAGAAAATTTCCCTTGCACTAAATTGCCGCTCTGAATTGTGGAGGTAAATTGGATTCTAGTTACTGTCTCTTGTTTATTCAGTTAATTAAATATGTATGTGCTTGATTATTTTAGTTTGAACTCTTTATGTGTGTGCAATTCATTTTATTCATGTTTGATTTTAAATTTCTTGATATATACAGAATGATATTTTAGGTTTATTAATTTCTTTTATTAATATTAAAGCTGAATTTTATCACCTTAAAAATTTTGATATGACAAAGTTCATGAAAGTATGATTTCTATTAGAAGCTGGATAGTTGAAATTGACTATGTTATAAATTTATCTTAAAATTAAATTCTTATATTATTATAGTGAAAAATTATTTTAAGAAATAGATAATTTATTTTTATTATTTATAATCTGTTTATAATTATTATTTATTTTAATAAGATTTTCCAACATAGTTGAAAGTATTTGATTTCGGTTCTTTTTTCTGTGCGCTAATACGCCTACATATATTCGGATTGTCAGGTAGTTGTATGTTATCGAGGTTAAAAATAATTCCTCCGGTACAGAAAATTGCATTTATAGTTCATTTACAGGAACGATGGCTGAGACAGTCAATGAAAAGTTAAAAATTTGAAATAGTAAATGAGTATTATTCTGTATAGTTAAAATTTTGAAATAATTTAAAATAAACATTATTCTGCATAGTTAAAATCTTGAAAGAATTTAAAATAAACATTGTTCTGAGGAGTTAAAATTTTGAAATAATTGAACATAAACATTATTTTACAGTTAAAAATTTTAAATAGTTTGAAATGAACATTATTCTGTACAGCTAAAATTTTGAAATTACTTTAAAATAAATATTATTCAGTATAATTAAAATTTTGAAATTATTTAAAATAAATTTGAAGTACTTTAAAGTTAACAGTATTCTTTACAGTTAAAAATTTGAAATACTTTAAAAATAACATTACAGTTAAAATTTTGAAGTAATTTAACGTTTCTGTACAGTTGAAAATTTGGAATAATTTAACATTTCTATACAGTTGAAATTTTGAAATAACTTAATATTTTTATACAGTTGAAATTTTGAAGTAATTTAAAATCAACATTTCTTTACACATTTAAAATTTTGTTATAATTTAAAATTAACATTATTCTGTACAACTCTTTTAAAAGATAAAACTCCATCTATGATTGCATCTTCAAAGTAAGACGATATCTGGAAAGGGGGGAAGACAATCTTTCTCCATCTACCCTTCTCTTTCAGACTTTCATTAAAGCCGATACTTCTATTAATTTAATTTGCAGCTTTGCTTGCCAAACAACACCTATTAAAAGAAAGTATTTTTCGTGTCAAGAATATTTCTTTCGTACAAAATTGCCGCTCTTAATTATTGCTGTAAAAATTGGAGTCTAGTTACTGTGTCTCGTTTCGTCAATGTAATTAAATATTTCTATGTTTGAAATACCTTCATCATTAATTTATTTTGAACTGTTTACGTTTGTTCATATATGTCTGTAGTGAATTTTATTTGCATTTTACATTCAATTCATTAATGTATATTGACTGGTAATTAGGTTTATGAAAATACTTTTAGCAATATTCTAAATTTTACGGTCTTAAAATTTCTGACATGCCAGATAATGTTTATTGCACCTTTTCTTTTAAAGCAATTTTGAATATTCTTTGGATTGGTTGGTAATTCCTGTGGTTTTGAGGTAATTTTAAGATGCGTTTCTGAAGCGAAGATCAACTAGCAAGAGAATGGTTTTATTTTGAAAAAAAAAAAAAAAAAGGGGGGGGGATGGATTTAACAGCTAAGCCATTCAAAATATTTGTTTTGGAAAATAAATGACCATACTTCACATACTTAAAACATACTTATCATATACTTATCATACTGACCATACTTAAAACATATTTTCTTGAATAAATATCTGTTAATGATACTTAAATTATAAGAATTTGACGCCACTCTATAAATAGAAAAAATTTCATTTTTTTTTTTTTCACTTTCATCCCTAATTGTGTGGTCTCTTTCAAAGGAGTCTTTAACAGGTAGACTTTCATTTTTTTGTTTGAATATACAAAACAATCTTTACTTCTTATATCTTATCTTTTGTAAACTACTCTCAACTTCTTGGTACATTTCTTTCAGTAACTTTTTTTTTTCTATTTTTGTCATGTCAGTTTTATTTTTTAAGTATTTTAAGAAGCAAAAATGCCTAAGTACTCTTAAATACTATTTTTAAAATGAGAACAGACATATGACTGTTAAAGAAAAAAGCTTTGGTGGAATAGAGATGAATCAATACGCAAAGAGTTAATTTGTTTTCAAATGTTTATTTGGTGTGCTAAGTAGCTGTGTAATTTAAACAACGCATTATTTCCCTATTATTATTGTTATTTAGGTGAGTTCGTAACTATATAAACACGTAGCACCTATAAAATAATCGGATCTAGTTCACTTGTTTGTCCGTGTATAATAGTGCAAAAACTAACTAACCGAATGGTTTCAAACATAATGTATTTAATCGTTCCCGAATTTTGTCGAATCCTTTCAAATTTTATAAAATCGATTCATAACTTAATTTTCTTAAGTCTATTAAATACTATAAAACGCTATTACTTCAATTGTTCAATGCTATATCATGATAAGTAATGATTGTATGTTACCATGGGATTATGTCCTATTAAAGATAGTCATATTATTATTATTAATTATTAATGAATAATTTAATATGCATAGTAATAAATTTCTTATTCATGCATTTTCGCATAAAAATACTACAGTTGTTTCATCAAGATCTAAATATTTATCAAATTAGTTATACTACGAAAGAAAATTCTGATTTGCTTCTTTTGTTAGGAATATGATTATTTTAAAAATAAAGTCCTTGCCTGCAGTGTCTTTTTTAGTTGCATTACACTGAAAATCTCTTATTTTGATAAGAAGCTACATTTTCTCCCAAAGGACTGTGTTATTTAATATATTAATATTATTGCGTTAACAGTTTTATTAGATTATCTGTTTCTGCTAACTGCGGTAAGAAGAAAAATTGGCTCTGCGACGTCTTTCTCGGATTTTCCGAAATAGTTTTATTTCCTCACTGTAATTTGCATTTTTTTCATTCTACATCGGAAAAGCGACGCTTTGAAAACTGTATTCTATTCATTTTTGTGGAGTTCTTTTCTTTCTTTTTAAAGTAGTATTTGTGCCTCGTAATAACTTTTTTGAATTGCTGTTTCTTTTGAAGTTACTCAATCTTTTTTTTTTTTTTTTTTTCCAAAAAAAATTAACTATTCAAAATGTGTTTTATACATCTTCTGGAATTAGGTTTTTTCTTTCAATTTTTGTGTCTTAGTAATGTAAAGCAGGGTTGTCCAATGCGATGCCTTTTTGTTTTCTTTCTTTCGGAGCCTTTTTGAATGCTTCTGTTTTTAGCTTTTTAAAATGCGTTCGTAATTATGTAAGTACGTTACACCTATAACTGTCGTTCTGGTCCAGTGGGGAATAAATAGTTTCAGGTGCATTTTAATGGTGTTGCACACTTTCGAACGTAATAAAATTGCTATGCATCTATGAAGTATAAACTAAACTATACTATCTCTGCAGCAAAGAATATTAGTTGTTAATTTACAGGGTCACACAAAAGTGTCCTTTTATATAATGGTACATAAGGGAACATTGCTTAGGGTGTGTTTTGATTATATTAAACTATTTCACATTTTATGAAATTGATACACGTTGCTGAGGTTTACTACAAGTTAATTCCTGTATAATAGAAAACATACTATTTACAAAGACACACAAAAGATTTCGTATACTGTACTGTATATTTAAAAACTTCGTTATAGGACGAACGTACCTCATTTGCTACGTTCGACGTGAAATTTCCGACTTATTTTAAAAATATAGTCTTTGCCTACAGAGTCTTTCTTAAAAGCATTACACTAAAAATCTCTTATTTTGATAAGAAGCCCTTTTTTCTCCCTAAGGGCTGTTTTATTTAATACTCTACATATTAATATTATTACGTTAACATTTTTATTAGATTATCTGTTTCTGCTTACTGCGGTAAGAAGAAAAACTGGCTCTGCTATGTATTTCTCAGATTTTCCAAAATAGTGTTATTTCCTCGCTGTAATTGGTAATTTTTTATTCTACATCTGAAACGCGACGCTTTGAAAACTGAATTCTATTCATTTTTGTGGAGTTTCTTGCTTTCTTTTTAAAAAAGTATCTGTGCCGCGTAATAATAAAGTTTTTAAATTATTGTTTCTTTTAAAGTTAATCAATCTTTTTTTAATTAACTATTCAAAATGTATTCTATGCATCTTCTATAATTAGGGATTTTTTTCTTTCAATTCTCGTGTCTTAATAATATAAAGCAGGTTGTCCAATACGGTGCCTTTTTGCTTTCTTTCTTTCGGCATCATTTCGAATGCTTACTGTTCTTAGCTTTTTGTATTACATCTGAAACGCGACGCTTTGAAAACCGAATTCTATTCATTTTTGTGGAGCTTCTTGCTTTCTTTTTAAAAGAAGCATGTGTGCCACGTAAAAATGATTTTAATCAATGTCTCTTTTGAAGTTATTCAACATTTCCCCTCCCCCCTCCCCCAAAAAAAAAAAAAAAAAAAAAAAAAAAAAACTATTCAAAATGTGTTTTATACATCTTTTGGAATTAGGTTTTTTTTTTTTTTTTTTTTTTTTCAATTTTCGTGTCTTGATAATGTAAAGCAGTGTTGTCCAATCCGGTGCCTTTTTGCTTTTTTACGTTTGCGCCTTTTCGAATGTTTCCTGTTATTAGTATTTTTAAGGAAGCTCTGTGTCCTTCATTCGCGAAAAATGTATAAAAATATTTTTTTATGTTGTTTGTTTAAATTATACTTTATTATACTTAGTACATTTGAATTAAGTTTTGAAAATATCCGAATATTATAAATACATAAAGATAGAGAACCAACGATTAGAAATGCACAAATAATGCATGAAAAGTTAACAAAGAGCCATTTCGAATCTACTATCGAGATTTTCATCGGTGCAAGACTAATAGGACTAGAAAAAGCAAAGCTGAGCAATGAGCAGCTGAACTGTCTCAGTTTTGCTTTTTCTAGCACGCTGACTCTTGCACTGATGAAGAATCTTGATAGAAGATTAGAAACGGCTGTTTGCTAACTTTTCATACATTATTTGTGCATTTCTAATCATTGGTTCTCTATCCTTATCCATTTTTTGCATAAAGGCTTTATTTTCTATTTTAATGTATTATAAATCAGTTTTAAAGCGATTTTGATACATCGCTGCACCTTTTTAAATGCCACAATCTACTTCACTTAAAAATTACCTTTCTCCCTGTATGTTTTTTCGACTAATAGGCATATTCAAAGTGCTAAAATTTTTATGTATATTTTTCAATTGACTCGATTTTTTTTCTCATATATAATATGAGACTGTATTTTAATTAGAATCGGTTTTATGATAAAATATATGCAGTGATTATAAATAGCTTCCCCAATGAAGATAAATTTGAACTTTTCCATTTTTCTGAAAACATATTTTTCGCATTGCAAAGCTAAGTAATATAGCAACTTAATATTTTGTATTATATTGTACCTTATATATATGTATAACCCCTACGTATTTTTAATTAAGTACCCGTAAAATATTTGTTTTTAAAATTTTTGTTGAAATATTATAAGTTTTGTATTTTATGGTTTAATTGCTTATATTATTTTTTAATTTGTAAATTTGAGTATTACGTAATATTAAATGGGCACATCGAATCTATTTTTTCACAATACTGCGCATAACACATGTTTGTCAAATCATATTTTTACAAATACTTAATTAGTATGTTTTAAATAAACTGAATTTTTTATTATTTTCTATTAAAAATATTTAAATGATGATGTAAACAATCTGTACCATTTATTCCGAAAAACTGCTTAATTCAAAGAATTATTTACAGTTCCAAAATGTTTTTAATATATGTAGTGTTAAAATCAATCAATCGAACTGTGGAACATGTTGAAAAAGGATTTTAAGCAAGAGAAATATATATATATGAAATCTTAATCACATTTGTTATAGATATAGCTTTTTTGTTTAGTTCTTTAATAAAATAAAAATATGCATGAGCATTTCAATTTATTTTACATTAATATTTCAACTTCATTTTTTCCTTGAAAATGCTGCATACGTATCTAGATAAGAATTTTGCGTTTATGTTCATTGTTATTATTGTCTCTTTCAATCTCAGATATATTTGCTTTCAAAATAAGATTTCGTTGTCAATTTCAGTTTTAATTGCATTAAACTGAAAATCTCGCTTATTTTTATTTTTTTATATGGAGCTGTATTTTTTCCATAAACACTTTTATTTAATATTCATTTTTAAAAAATCGTTTTTCTAATACTTTTTTTGTATAACGTTTCGTCTAAAAATTGCTTTTGATGCATCTCCTTGTTTCCAATTTTCGAAAAAGTATCTTATTTCGCCGTTTTAATTTGCATTTTTTAATATCTGAAACGCGGTGTTTCAGAAACTAAATTCTCTTTATTTTTGTGATTTTCTTGCTTTTATTTTCTTCCCTTTTTTTCCAAAACAAAAAATAATTTTCACTCTTGTGACTTTTTTTTCCTTTCTTTTTTCAAAACAAAATATACCATATCGCACACTAACATTCTTAATTACTGTTTCTGTGATAGTAGTTTCTTTTTGAAGTTACTTATCTCATTTCAAAGTAATTAAAAATTCTTAATGCATTTCGCAAGACGTCTGCAAGTACATTATTTTCTATCCCATTACATTTCTTATATTTTTCTTAAAGTGACTGTGAAATTCTTGCTCTACGGGAATCTTTCTGGCACATTTTCTGACTCATTTTTAAAGTTAGATATATAAAATTGGGCCAGTCTTGTTGCTAAGAGCGACATTTAATCAAATTGTTTATTATCTATTAATTTTGGTGAATTATAGAGTTATATAAAACATTTTTATTGTGTGATATGTTTTTCTCCTTTCTCTCGCTGTCATATCAGGTAATTCTCTTCAAAACCCCCGATATGACAGTTTCCTGAAAAATGTAGTACATTTATTAAAAGGGGGAGAAAAAAAGGAAAACATATTTCGATTATGTAGTTTTCTGAATATTAAAACCTGCCAATCTCATATGTTTACGAATAAAAGTGAATTAAAAAAGTGTGTCAAATTGACCACTCTGTATTGCAGAATGCCTTTAAATTATTAAAAGTCGCATGAATTTACATGAAGTGTTAAACTTTAACTTCCAGTTCGTCAGTTTTTAAAACATAAAGTATTAAATTGAGCAGAAATTTTAGAAATATTTTGACAACTAAGAAAAAAAGTAACATTCTTTAAGAAGAGAACGCTGAAAAAACAACTTATATATATTAATTCCTCGATGAGATATTTTGAATTTAAGAGTGCATCAAACGCTCATAGACTTAACATTACTAAGGCTATATTAGGCCGCTGAGTGACTAGTACCCTTAACTATACTCGCACAACCTAGTTCGAGGCTAAAATAATTTGCGATTACACGTATTGATGAAAATACAGATACACAGAAAGAACTGTTTTGTTGAAACAATTAAATTTTGGTTACTATAGCTCCAACCAAAATTTTTGGGTGGAGTGACCAAATTTTGAACAAAATTTTGCTGACTTAACAAAAGTATTTAGTTAGTCCAACCAAATTTTGGTTATCTTAACCAAAATATTTGTTTAGAGCTATAGTAACCAAAATTTAATAGATTCAGCAAAACAGTTCTTTCCGTGTATAATTAGCAGATGAAAATACCTCAATCTATAATAGCAGTGCCACGTGCTAACAAAATGAAAATTACGAAATAGACAAGCTATCGCACTACTTTTCGCATTAGACCGTTTGGGTCAAGTAATGTTTCATTCGTACATTCAAAAGCACGTGGTTCAAGCGGTCTGAAAGGAAACACATAGTGCACCACGGCAGCCTCTCTCTTTCGTTACTGTTATCTTTAGAGAATCCAACGAAAAAGACCGTTCGTATTTCGTCTCCCATTATATCACTTGAATCACGTCTTTTTCTGATCGATGTGCTGAAAAAACAAATGCGGGGGCACAGAAAAGTACCACGAGAATCTAGTGGTCCAAATGGAAACTAATGCGATGAGTACTGTGGCATCCTGTCTGTTTCGCTTGCTTCGCATACAGTCCATTTCAGAAATACATACTTAAAATTAATTGTTCAAAATCTTTCATAAAAATTTAAATTTATTTAATTCTGATGAATTTTGAAGAAGAAAAATTCTACGATAAGTATTTAAAATTTTAAGTACTCCTTAAGCAACAGGGTATAGTTATTGCATTTATATACAAATTGCCCCATTCCATTGTATAAATAAAAAAGTAAAAAATGGTATATTTCCAAAGTGTATTTAACGTTAGACCGTTTGGGTCAAGTAACATTTCATTCGATCACGATCACATGGCTCAAGTGGTCTGAAAAAAGAGAAACGCGTAACGCACCACGGTCCTCTTTTTCTTATTCTGTACTGTAAAATGCTCGAATCACCGGTAATTTAAATGTATTTCCATGTAGTTCTGCACTTAATGGCTATAGTTTATGAAAAAAATGGTAATTGTAATGGATAAAAGCCATTACATAGATAATTTTCATACGGTTCCATCCATAAAAAAAAATCAATAACTAAATGAAGTGTGCTCTTTTCCCAAAATTTATCTTATAGATACTTTGTATATTAATTTCTTCACTTTGAATCTCTCTTACGTTTTGACATTTCCTTTTCTCGGAGTTTCCGCTATGTTTTATATTTCAGTGCATTAATTTGCATTTTCTCATATATTTGAAACGAGACGCTTTCAAAATCCAACTGTATTTATTTGTATTTGTTTGAGTCTTGCTTTCTGTTGGAAAATATTCATTTATGCTTGAAGTCCGGGAGTAATCCTCGTTAAACTATCGAAAAGTATTCTTTTAAAGTTTATGCGAGTGCTTTATATTAATAATTTCTACCAGTTAAAATTTTTGAGTGTAACTGTAATCCGAAAATATCTGAAATTTCGACAAATACCAAATGGATGTTTAATTAGGTATCTCATTTGATTGTATGATAAATTTTTTTTTTTTTTTTTTTTTTTTTTTTTTTTTTACATTAGTCAGATAATATTGGAAAGTGTTTCATAATCTATGCTGTGATGTATGGTCTTTCATTCTTGTTTAGTATTATAGAAAAATAGTGCTTCATAAGAACTGATCAATTTTATGAGTATTGTTGCTACTCGATGAAATAACATAGATTGCAACAATTTTCTTTGAACAATACCGTCCTGTTTTCTCCCATTCCTTTAAATCCGATTATTGCAGTCAGATAATATTGGAAAGTGTTTCATATTCTATGCTGTGATGTATGGTCTTTCATTCTTGTTTAGTATTATAGAAAAATAGTGCTTCATAAGAACTGATCAATTTTATGAGTATTGTTGTTACTCGATGAAATAACATAGATTGCAACAATTTTCTTTGAAACAATACCGTCCTGTTTTCTCCCATTCCTTTAAATCCGATTATTGCAGTCAGACTGTTTTGACGCCCCATTTAAATTTCCAGCCTAAAGTGGTAAAATGAATTTTCACATACCTGCAACTATAAATGGAGGAGACGAGATTTCGAGTCGAGAGAACTTCAAATGCATTTCCACGGCTAGACTGTTAATTGAAAACTATTTCCACGACAATGGCAACAGCGCTGTCCTCATGGACTTATCTTGTCGAATGTGATAATTTGAAGAATTGAATAAATTTTTTTGCTTAATTTGACTTGCATTTCGAGCTTTCTCTTTCATCTGCAATATGCTTTGGGAGTTGTATTAAATGCCATTGCTTCACTGTAGTTTGATTCTGAAATTTTATAGTTTTATGACTTTTTGATATGGAGCAATAGTGTAAAATAAAAACTGATATTATTTTATATGAATATAAGTTATAAATGTTCATCGACGTAAGATTTATATAGTGTAGTATGATATGGCCATTTTTATTATTGAAAGAATTGGCAATACAAAGTTTCTACGGTTGACTATTTTTATATTTTATTCTTACTGTTATTTTTAAAATCATACAAATTTTGTTGTAAGTCTTGCAAATGTTCGCAAACACTATGTGAAAGATTTTTGTTTTGAAAAAGTGCTGGGATATACAACTAAATAGCCGCCTGTGAAAATCATGCAATAGTATAAAGTTGAAAAAAAATTTCTACAATTTAACGTTTATAACGCCTGTAGACACAGGCAAAAGTTTATAGAATACAATAAAATTTCTGAATGGCGGACACTTTATGAGCGTGAATTCGTCCAATATACGGAAGTATCCGTTATTCAGAATAACAAATACATGTTTTGCGAATTCAAACAGCTTTTATTAATTAGGAATTTCCTTTCTGGAGGTTTTATTATTGCATAAAAATTACAAATCAGCGATTGATCATTAACAAAACCAAAAAAGAACAGCACAATTCTTAAATTTTAAGGATGTCTAAAAATATATATTATAAGGCAAAATGTGTTCTTTAATATCACTGATGTCAATTGTTGTAACAACGCGGGCAATCAGTCGCAATTTTATCGCAAAATTATTAAAATCTACATTCAAAAGTTTGGATATTTTAACAATAGAACTAATTTAACCCTGAAAAAGTTAAAACTTAATTATTAAATCTTAAAAATTTAAATTATTAACCATAAAAATAGTATAGATTTTCAAAAATCTCATATTCAAGAATTAAAAAAAACAAAAACAAAATAATAATAATATCTAGGTATTTTGGCTTTACCATTGAACTGGTTACCATATAACATCTTCATTCACAAAATAAAATATTTTTTTTTTTTTTTTAAACTGTGACATAAGACTTTTTTCTCGCTGGTATTTCTAAACGTCTTTGCATAAATTAATGTATGGGGAAAAAACATCCTTTATTTAGCACAATTCAGATAGCAGCAATTCCCTCTTACAAATCTTACATAAAAGGTTTTCATATCTTTATTAGCACCGATTGAGTTTTACCCATTAACCGAAAACACAACTTTTTATTTATGAAACTACTTTTGCATAAATTATTTTATCTTCAAAGGGACTTTTTTAATATTTTTTATTTATTTAGTGCATAGTTCAGAGAACTTCTGCGAATTTTCAGATAAAGTATTATTTTATCTCTGTGAGGACCAGCTGATTTTGTTTTTCTCGATGCTAAACTAAAATTAAATTATTTGTATTTATCTTTGCATAAATAATTTTATCTGAAAAGTTTATTTTATTTAACACATTCAGCTAGCAACTACAAATCTTTAGATAAAAAGCTGGAAGCTATTCTGTCTTCATTAGCCCCCTTTCAGTTACATTCACAAACCAAAATGGGAGGCGTAATAGCACCTTTATTGAATTATCTCTGCATAAATTATTTTGTCTGAAAAGAGTGAGGGGGGAGGGGATAAATTCTTTATTTAGCAAAATTTCTCCAGTAAATGAAATATTCAGATTAAAGACTGTCCTGTTTATTTCAGTATCAGTTGAGATTTATTTACGTTTAAATTGTTTTATCATAAAAATAAATTTATTTTGTAGAACGCAGATAGTAGTTTTGAGTGCAGATAAGATTTTATCAGGTCATCTATTTCAGGACCAGATGAGTTTTACTCATGAACCAAAATTAATTACCTCCGAATAATTTGTTTAATCCCAAAAGTAATTACTTAGCCAAATTCAGCTAACAACTACAAATCTTCAGATGAGATTCCTCCATCTATATCAAGACCAGACAAGTTTTACTCAGAAACCGAATTTAATTATTTGGTATCTCTGCATAAATTCTTTTATTACAAAAATAAATTTTTTACTTAGCTGAATTCCTGTAAGAAGTTCCAAATCCTCCAATAAGACTATTCTGTTTATACCCCATTAAGATCTGGTCTACACAATTATGTAGGTGACCCTAAGTAAAAAGAAGAAGAAAAAAAAAAAAAAAAAAAAAAAAAAAAAGATTTGAGCCTGTACCACACAGTTGTGTAATCCTCCCTTAACGTAAATTGACATCGGAAATTTTTAAATTTTTTTTCTCTTCAATCTAATATGATCCTATTAATTAGGGTTAAAAACTTTTTAATTTCTAACAAAACTCTTCAGGTCTTTAAAGGATTCGTTATCAGGACCAAATGAATTTTATTCATGAACCGAAATTAATTATTTACTAAATTATCTCTATTTAAATTGTTTTATCACAAAGGTAACTCACAAAGGTCTTTATTTGGCATATTTTCGCTAGCAGCTGTAAATTTTCAGATAAGATTATCTAGTCTATATCATGGACCAGCTGAATTTTGTTCTCGAACCGAAACTGGAACTATCACCAAAATTGCTTCTAAAAATAACAGCTAGCGCCCCTGTTTTCCAGTTGTGTTATCTCAGCTTTCAAACTCCCACACTCACAAAAGGAAAGAAAAAAGAAGAAAGAAAATGTGCCACGTTTACTATGGTGTTGTAAAATACTTTCGTTCTTCTTTTTCCCCATAAAGTATGCGGAGAATCTTTAATCTTAAATATATATGCCGGAAGTACTCGAGGGAAAAGCTGGCAACGTACCCATTATCTTCCGGTTTATCCTTTGATATTTCTTTGTAGTGGAAGGTTTTTAGTTTCGCTTTCATCGTTAATAAAAAATGTTTTTTGTGTAATGCCCTAAAGACATTATTTAAAAAATACTTTAATCATTGTTCTCTCTTAAATGTAAAGGTTAGTATTAAATCGTTCACGAAAACATTTTTCTTTTACTCATCTGGAGGCAAACTGCTGCCCAAAATGGAAGAATATCAGTTCACATTTTTTTAATTCAAGTGTGAAAAAATATACCTTATCTAACTACCTAATATATTTTATCTTTTATGTTGAAAAATGAAAATGTACATACAGTGCTTTCTTTCTTTCTAACCGATGACCAGGCCCCTAACTGCCGAGTTACCTCAGCTTAACGGGTTAGATACCTGATATTGGGGCGAGTGACCGCCCGATCGCCGCGCAGTGGCAATAAACTTGATAATTTCGCTTTTCACGCCATCAAATCTGCAGTACTTGATTCTCATTTGAGCATAGAGATGGGAATGCTCGGAAAAAAACCGGAAAAATTGAGAAAAAAAACTGGTTTTTTTCGGTTTTTTTCCGAAGGCTTATTTTTCAATTTTTCCGAACTGGAAAAATTGAAATTTCATTTATGAAACAATGTAGTAAAAATTTTGTAATAATTCATTCTCATACTTTTTATTTTATTTATTTTTATGTTGAGTGTCCCACATGAAAACTTTAATGTGGGTAATCTGATCTCTGAGCAGAAATCTGTTTGAGAAGACTTGAAAGGATCCTTCACATTTTTTTCTTGTTTGAAACACAAGACCCTTCGCAAAATTTCTCTTGAAAATAGACATTTCAGAAAAAAGTTTAATCTACAAATTGAATCTTACGCAAATGCAGTGATTGAAGAAAAAAAAATCTCATACCATATAGCAGCTGAATCTTATCAAGTTGTATATATGCATAAATAACCTTTTTAAAAATGTCTGAATAGGACTCTAAAAATAGTAATAATTTCTTATTCACAAATTCTGAATATATTTTGTATAAATATATATACAAGAAATTCACAATTTCACAAAAACAGGATTACATGAAAAAAATCTAGATGTGTAATTAAATGCAACTTCTCTTTTTAAAAATTAATTTATGTGCAAAATTATTTCAATAATATGCCAATTAATAGAAATGGTAAAATAAAAAATTTAACATAAAATTTGAAGCATGCATTTATTACTTTTTTCTATCTTTTCAAGAAGTAAGTATCGAATTCGTGAAAACCTTGACTTACTGTATTTAAACAGTTTAGAAGGTCCTGAACACGGTTTGATAGTTTTTGAAAAATATCTGTCACTCTGTGAGTCTATATGGGACAAAAATTTTATGGGCACATGATCTCAAGAACTGATGCACATTATTTCACAAAACTTTAGACTCAGTTACACCTTGATATAAACTTGAGATGTTTAGTTATTAGTGTATATCGCCCAACTGATGGCACTGCTATGCTGCATTATTCATAATTTCCACAATAGTTCTATCTCAAGAATTAATGTATGTATTTCCATAAAACTTCAGATTAAGTTAATCTTTGATATAACTTTGTGCACATTACTTTTTGGTGTAAATCGCTCAACAGATGACGCTGCTATGCTGCATTATTCATAATTATCGCAATAGCTCTATCTCAAGGACTAAAGGATGATTTTTTATCAAACTACAGATTCAGACAGTTCCTGATATTTATTAATGTTGTTTAGTTTTTGGTGTAAATTGTCCTATAGGTGGCACTAATATGCTGCATTTTTCAAGATTTTGTTATAGCTGATTAATTGAATGTTTTTTCAAGGTACTGAATTTAAAATTGACCTCCATAATGTACAGTAATGTTGCAAAAACATGGGCAGGTGCATTAGAAAAGTACAACTGCGATGAAAAAAAAACACCACATTTTATTACAAGTAAATACATTCCAAATTATACTTTCCTTCTTGATTTAACTTTGAATTTGAGTAGTTTTCTAAAGCATAGTAGAAGTTTATCTCACTGTGCAACTGCTTTTGGTATTTCCTCTCAAATAGCACACATTTTCTATTTGTAGTGTTCTGTTTTCATAACTTTTGAGTTCCATTCTTAGAAATATGAAATTACCATATGGAAACATTATTGAATATGGTTTCTTACTTAAGAATAGAATACCAGATTTCAGAATAAAAGGAAAAAAATTACGTTTAATTAAACTTAAAAAAAATATTTTTCTGGTTTCAGTGAGTAAAAATCTAACAGTCAATAAATCCTATGCTATTTTTTAGGTGCAGATCTGAGTAAGCCAAACTAAAACTTAGTTTTGTTTGAATTTAGATAATGAAACTAAATCAAAACTTTGAGTTGAGATTGGAAAGCTATACCAAAACTAAACATATCTTTTAAAGGAAAAAAAATTATAATTGTAACAAAAAAGTGTAATAATGTAAAAATATACATTTTTTTTAAACAAACAATGGATTTTTTTAAAATGCTGATATTGATAATAATGACAAAACTGCAACAATTTCTTTAAACTAGTATCATTTACTTAAAAACTATACTTATGTAAATGAAATGCATAATTTATTTCATTACAAACTGCAGACATATTGGCTCTGGTTCTTACATTAGGTCAATTGGTAGTTAAACATATAACTGAAAAATCATTTCAACAGAGATATGATGTAACAAATAATAGTGTTTTAAAAATTCTTAGGCTGTGGAAAAAAAAATTAAACTTTTAAAAGCAGGCTTTGCTACTTTCTTCTTATTTTGTAATATAAAGTGAAAATAATTTTCATTTAATACAAATAAATGGGAAAAAAATATTTATTATTTAATATTCTCTAAGAAAATATAATTTATTTGGGAGAAACAGTCATGAAAAATCAATTTTTCCAATTTTTCCGTTTTTTTCCGAAAAAAACCGGTAAAAAACCAGTTTTTTTCCGCCACTTATATTTTTCCGGAAAATTTACATCTCTATTTGAGCATACTTTGTTTTGTCGGTTGCTTAGCTTTACACCCTGTTGTTTGTACAGTTATACAGTGCTTAATTTATGACTGAGCTTAACTCCAGTACCTCTTTGCCTTTTTTTAAAAAAAATTATTTTAATAGTGGTCGGAATTTACCGGAGCTCATAAATACAGCTCTCCGTAGCCCTGTGAAACTGCTCTTCCGATATACTGAAGCCTAAATTATGTGTTTGTTATTTTTTTTATCTAATACTTTGTGATTTTTCCTACCAAAGTGGTTTCATATGTGACGTGTGTGTTTCGCAAAATTTCATCTAGTCCTCGTGTATATAGATTCAGTGGTTTTCAAACGGCGACGAGGAATGCAAGAATTAACGCAATCATGCCTGCCTTTTTCGTGTGGTCATGTTATGTTTATTCGTTGCTTTTGTAAACAATTCTTATTGGTCAGGTTATTAACTCCATGCAGTGCTTAATTTGCACTACAAAAAGAATTTTTTAGCTCTACAACAGTCATTTTGTATGCATATATGAGAAGTTCTTAGTGTTTTTGTTTTTGTTTTTTTTTTCCTTCGAAAAACGGGGTTTGTTTGTGAATCAGTGAAATAGCTGTAAACTTTTGATGATTTTTTTTATATTATTCCTTTGTCATTGTTTATATATGCGTAGAAACAGCTGATAAAGGGCTTTAGATGATTTGAGTTTTTGTTTTCATGGCTTTCGCTTGTGTGTACACACACGAAAGAACATGTGTGTTTAGAAATTTATATGTGTGATCCCTTTACACTGTTTTTGTATGTGTAGAAGAGTATACTCACACATTTACAGGAAACTATATATAAATTATAAGAGAAAAAAAACTGATCATATTCTTTTCTACTCCTTTGTCATTTATAATACACACTTAAAAGTTAAAGAACAAGAAAGGGCGGAGACCTATTGACACAGCATATACTCGAGAGTGTTTTTGCAAGGGTATATATATATATATATTTAAATCCAGAAATTATACGGCATAATATACCACCACATTCTATCCGCTACAGTTTTGCTTAAGAATAATCATTTTAGAGTTGCTATTCTATTCAAAAATTCTTCAAATAACAAAACTTTGAGCCAATTTTAACACTTAATTTTCTTGTTGAAAGCAGAAAATGGGTTGTAATTGTTGTTTTAAAAGTTGGATGAAAAACCGGTTGTTATTAACTATCGCTCATTTGTTAACATTACAAAACTCTTATAACTAATTCTATTAATCGGAGGAGTAACTTCTCTTAGAAGTGCTATTTTATGATCTGTGAGTAAAAAGTTTAGAATATTCCTTTTTCGCTCTCATGTACCGAGTAAAGACAGTTTCTCACAAAAAAATAAAGTAAATAAATAATAATCGGCTCATTTCAAGAACTGGCTCAAAAAGTGCGGGAAATTGTTGAACTTAATAACAATTGTTGATATCTTGCCACAATGTTATTGTGCTTGCTCAAATCTTGATAAAAACTATGAAAAATAGACCAGGAGGCGGCAGTACAAACAATTGTCTCTTCGAGATCGCGGTGAAATTTCAGATTTAGTTAAAACGATTCACATATTAAAACGCCATCGGTCTGCCAAGAATATGTTGGTAAAAACACCTGAAAATACGATTTTAGTGGTTGACTCGTAGGTTTACCATTGTGTTTTCTGCACTCAAAGGTATTAAACCATGGAGGACTAGGAGGAAGAAAATTCAATGGTAAACTTATAAGCCAATCGCTAAAATAAAGTTTTCAGGCGTTTTCCACCAATATATGATGTAGCAGACTGACTGCGTAGCGATATACGAATCGAGATTAACCGTGAATTCCATGAGGTTATTGTCTATGCTGCCACTTCCCAGCATTAAAATCTTGAAAACAGAGTTCCGTTGATTCACGGTATATCTGTTATTAATTATTTGTGTTTAAATATTGCATATAGTAATTATTAAATTGCTCATAATTATTAATTTTTTCTATCGCTGCTTTTGCTTGTTTGATTGTCTTTTATGTTTTTATTGGATAATTCACTTTATCTCTTCTTCACTAAGCATATATTTAGACAAAGCAGGTGAATTCCAACCTGTCTCATGTCAGCGTAATGTGTGACGCGGCGCAAGATGACGTAACATGTAATGCGATAGAATACGTCTAAGCTTTTTTTTTTTTTACTGTCATTCGCATTCTTTGCCATTTTGAGGTCGTTGTATGCAGTTGTCTGTGTTCAAGTTCCTTATGTATCCAGCTGTGACCAAACATTTTACGGCTGTGTAAATTTGAAGTCTTATATCTGATAGGCTTTCGGCAAAACGTAGATTTTTTTTTTTTTTTTTTTTTTTTTTTAAAGGCTGGAAATTTAATAGAAAAAGAGATGATAGTTTCTTGGTTACTTTATATTTAAAATTTTATTCGTTTAACTGCTCCCTCGCTTGATACAGGATAATTCTATTTGTCAAAATAATTTTTAAGTATTGTGTGGTCGAAAAATTGTGTAACTAACATGTAAAATGTAGCAAAGAAATATTATGAAATTATTGAACATATTTATAAATATAATCAAAATATATTAATTTTTCTTTCTTTCTCTTTTTTTTATTATTATTTTTTCGTTTTATTGGCATAATAAAACTTATATTTGACATATTTTTATAAAAAATACTTTCTTATATATAATTAATTGAAACGATGCAGTACCACTTCCTTAATTATTTGATATTTCAAATGTACTTTTTTTTTATTTTAGTCCCAAGGTTTTACTTCCGAAGGTAATTTACAAATATAAGTGTGATAATTTTTTTTAAAATAACATAAAAATGTATAAAAAATATTAAATATGCTTCTTTGATTATTTTATATTTAAATTTTTATATTTTAGCTAGATGATTTAGTAGCAGCTATCGTCAAATTGACTTTATATTTTGGCATTTTTTAAAAACCAAATTTAGTGATATTTTGCAAAGTTTCCCCAAGTTTGGCGCTGTTGTGGTAACTATGCCATTGGTACTTTTCAACAAATACGTTAACATGTTCGCTGCCGCTTACGTGAAGATGTGATGATAGTTAATGCCGCACTGTAGAAGTGGGTTTTTCCGAGAAGCCGATTTACTTTTTATAACAAAGAATCAGTGAAAGATTTTCCCGCGCCAGCGAGTGACTGGCTATTGGACATCACCCCACATCACGCGCTGGCGCGTGAGAGGCTCCTTAACGTTGGCGCCTTATCACGCGCTGGCGCGTCTGCAGCAGCGAACGTGTTAAAATCTGTTGATATCAGATTCAACAAATATATTGAATCTGATACTGATTTTAGGGATACTGATACTTAGGAAATCAAATTGCAATTGCGAAACTATTAAGTGCTGTTCAGGGCCATCGCTAAGATTTTTTATTGGGGGGGGGGACACCTAAAATTGCCAAGTCAAATTTCAATATTTGCCAACTCATTTTACAATTTTACAAACTTACCACAATTAGAAAATGAATTATAGCCCTTATTTGTTAAAAGTTTAATAATATTCCCAATTAGTTTGGTAATTTTTGCCAATTCTATCAAAAATTGAAAATATATTATAATTTTTATTAAAATTTTAAAGAAAATTTGCCAACTAACTTTGTGAATTTGCCAAGTGTAACAACATTCACAAATGTTTTTTTTGGGGGGGGGAGGCTCCCCCCCATCCCCCCCCCCTTAGCGAGGCCCCTGGTGCTGTTAACTTTAGTAGCGTTAGTTTAAGTTGTTTTACGATATCTTTCGAAAAGAATTTCGTTTGAGTCAAGGTTTTCCTTGTAGCACCGTAGTTGTGGAATTTGTTTAAATTCAGAGACACATATTTACTAATTTAAGTTATACTTTATGCTAATCAAGTTTCATGATTTTATTTCCATTGATTTATGAGATTTTGATTTTTTTTTAAATATAAAATTTCCCTCCAGTCCCCCTTTTTAGGCACCGATCAAAAAAAGAGAATCTCAAATTCATGTATTGCCCTCAGGAGTACAAGATTCCAAATTTAAAATTACGTGGTTATAAATTAACGAAAAAAAATTTGAGTCCCGTGTACAAACATAATTGTAAGCTAACAACAGTGAGTGCCACAATAACTGATCTTTTTGTTTAGGCCGCGTCAGTCACCGGTCTTTGACAATCTAAAATAAAGTATTACATATATTTTAAATAAATTTTCAGTAAGTACTTAAAACAATATAAATATTTTAGTTTTAGATCATATTTTAGACAGTCGATCGCCGGTGACTGATACGGCCAAAAATGGAAAGTTCAGTATCAGTCACCGGTAAAATGACTAAAAAGATTTGACTGCCATATACAGAGTTGTAAGCTAACACGTTTGAGTACCACGGAACACGTTTGAGAGACACTGAACTTTCCGTTTAGACCGTGTCGATCACCGGTGACTGACAATGTAAAATAAGATTTTATATAACTTTTAAGTAAATTTTCAGTAATTACTTAAAACAATATAACTATTTTAATTTTATATCATATTTTAGACTGTCATTTACCAGTGACTGACGCAGACAAAATTTAAAAGTTCCAGTGTTAGTCACCAGTGACTGACATGGCACTCTACGTTTTAAAAGAATACATATAAAAGTCAATTTTCTTCAACGGGTTAGAAATTAAAATTTATTTATTGTACTGTAATTTCAAAAAAAATACTCGTTTGAGGATTTTTTTTTTTTTTTTTTTTTCATTTATGTTTTTATGTCGACTATTCAAGCTTCTTCATTAACGGCGTATTTAAATTACAGCATTTTCCCAGAAAAGAATCAAGAGATTAATATGTTTATAAAGTGGAATGTATGTTTTTCACTGTATTTTACACGGAAAGGAGATTAAAAAAAGTTTATTGTAAAATTCTTTTTATTTAAAGAGATTTATATGATGAATTAAAAAAAAAATTAAATGATAAAATTTTTATATAAAAACGTAATTAATATGCTTAGTAAAATGTAATATACATGTTAAATTAAGCTCTATGTTAAAAATGTAAAATCTCATTATTGTACCGATTATGTCTAAAATGTTTTAAGTATTTTTTTATAATTTGCAATTACTTGCATTTTTTAAAGTCTTATTCGGCAGATTTTAAGTTTGCTAAAAAAATTTAATAGAATATAATAAAATATTTTAAAAAAAGACAGAGAAAATTAAGCAATACCATTAATGATTTTAGAGTATTTATTTTCCTCTTTCTTTTGATGATGATTAAATTAAAGATTTTCACTAATTAATTATCATAAATTGAAAGTAACTAAATAATTTTGAAAAGTATAACGTTTTTAAAATGTTAATAAAGTATTTGCTTAATGAGTTTCTAATTGTTTCCCTTTTTTTTAGGTAAGTACTGTGAATATTGCTAAATTATTTTTGAGTATTGGGTAAGTTATGTATTTATTTTGTTTAAATATACATACAGTTCAGATTAAATGCATTTAAATAACTTTTTAAAAATATGAAATAATCATTATCAAGAAATTTGTAGTTTCACGCTGCAATATTTTTGCAAAACTTTGCTACAATATTTCTCTGTCAGTGATATTTTGATATGTTCATTTGGATTATGACTTCATATTCGAAATTTGACAAATAATTTTATAATTCCATAATAATTAAAAATTTGCATATAATGAAATACTTGAAGATAGAAGCTATGTTGCATTTGCTAAAGCATTGTGGTATGCAAAAAAGGTTCAATAAATGACAATTTAATGAACTACTACCATATAGTAATCCCAAATTACAAATGCGTGTTATATGTCGAATATACCTATAAATATAATCTCAAATCGTAGATGTGTGCCATACATAAAATATACACTCTTAAAACGAAAGAGCTGATTTGGCTTCTCATGAAAGAGCTGAAATTCTTTCGATCATAAAAGAGTTGTTTTTCAAACGATTAAATCTTCTTGATCTCAATTGGTTATTTAAATAGCTCAACTTCATTTAAATTGGTTAAAACTCGAGTTATTTCAACTCTTTTTTGAGAAGCTGCCTTTCAACATTGAGATGAGTGGATTTCAGCTCAACTTGAGCTATTTTGTGGCTGACTTTTCAAGAGAGTATCTAAAAATAAAAATGTAGTCTCAAATCGTAGTCGTGTTTTTTATGTCAAATACACATAAAAAATAGAAAAATATAGTGAAAGACATAGACATATGTATGCTATCTCAAATTCGTCGAATGTGCAAATAGAAAATGCAGCCTCAAATCGTAGCTATGTCTTATACATGGAATATACATTAAAAGTAGAAAAATGTTTTGCAAATTGTGGATGTGTATTTTACGTCAAATATACCTAAAAGTATAAAAACATAATCTTAAATCGTGCGTACTCATTATACGTCGAAACGTACGATTGTAACTGTTCGCGCAATTCACACGATGCAAATATTCTTATCCAATTCCAACATTTAATTTTAGTACAAAGTTAGAAAATGTAGTCTCAAATCATAGTTATATCTTATACATCGAATATAAATTTAAAAAAATGAAACATATTTTACAAATAGTAGATGCGTATTTTACGTCGAAAAGTACAAAAGTACTAAAAGTATAAAAATATAATCTTAAATCGTACATGCTCATTATACATCAAAATATACAGTGAAACTGTCCGCACAATTCGCACGATGGGAATATTCTTATATAGTACCAACATTTAATCTTAGTACAGAATTAGAAATTGAAGGACTAGCACATTTAACAGCGGTTTTAAAATATTTGTAAAATAGTTTTCAAGAGGTACTTCAACAAGGTGGAGAAAACGAGCTTTAATTGCGGTTTTGCGTGAGTGGAATAGTTCCAGCCGCCATTTAAGTTAATGCTGACGTAATACTTTATTTAATGAAATATTCAATATTAAAGTTTGGAATGATGTAAAAGTTTTAGAAATTCTTAACCTTTTTAAAACACATTTATTTCTATGTGGTGATGACTGCTTTGTTGTTAGTCTTGCTAAAGCAAAGTAAATTATGGTTATTCAGTCATAAAAAAAATTTCCAACTACATGTTCATAAAAATTTAATTATCTATATTCAAATAAACTATTTTCTGCCGTCTTTTTTTATTATTTTGGTATATAAGTGCGTGATCATTATCTGTTGCTTTTATTAATTTAAGTTTTTTTTTATTGGAATATTACTTAGAAACAAATGTTGAATTATTTTTTTTTAACGAAAACAATTTACTCTTCCGTAATCACGTGCATGTGAAAAGAATGGATTTCAAAAAAAGTCATGCTTGAAAGCTAATTTAATAACCAATATATCAGTAAATTCATATACCGATTACAAACAATTTTCAATTTAAAAGCACATTTTTTTCCTTCGTGTATATGATATAACACAAGTAAAAATTGAAATTAAACGACGTCTAGAAGTTAATAAATTTGCAAAAAACTTGAAATTGATTTGTTAGGTCATTACCAGCGTCGATATTACGCCATTGTAATTCATAGACATGCTTTCGCTTTATAGTATAGATTTAAAAACACAACTCCGAATTTTTATTTAAGTTAAATATTGATCAGAAGAGAAAGAAGCATTAAATCATGAAATGGAAAATTCTGCAACTCGTTACTCTGTTTAGTTACTCGTTACTCTATTTAGCCTTTTTAAGAGGGGACACTACCTTAAAATTGGTCAAAATATCGATTTTAATTTTTCTAAATATTGACTGAAAGCTTCTTTAATTGTGAATGTTTTGACATCTCATTTTTTGCCTATACAACAATTACATCACAAGTTATTGTAAATTTTGTTAATAGATCCAGTGCAGTGACCCATACAAATGAAAACTTTAAATTGATTTTTCATCGTTCATATTTTGATAACTTGTTTGTTCGATAAACACTAAGGCTTTTTCGCTATTTTACATATAGGTTTGCAATTTTTTATTTAACTTGTACTCCATGGTATATATGTTTTTTGCATGGATTTACATTCAAGTTTAATAATATCACAAAAAATATTTAAATTGAGAGTTTATTGAATTTCCTCCATTTTTTGATACACACGAGGGAAAAAAAATTAAATGTAAAAATCCCATGCATCTCAAAATCCATGCACAGTTTCATGCAGTATATTCTAATGAATGTGTGTGTGCGGGGGGGGGGGGGATATCAAGGCAAAAATATTCATATGTAAAAATAGTAAGGATTTTTTTTTTAAAGTTAAATTAAAAATAAATAAATAAATTTTAGTAAATCAGGCTATTTTGTAAATTAAAAAAAAAAAAATTTAATTTTTAGTACTAAGTATTGTGCCCAGTCACCATATATATTATAGCATTAATTAAAATTGAAGAAATGATTTCTAAAGCACTCTGTCCCCTTAAACGTAGTTATTTATTTATTTAAAATTGGCAATTTTTCAATTTAAAATTTTTTTTTCAATTTTTTTAAATTTAAATAAATATAATTGCTTATAAATGAAAAATATATGTTCAAGATACATTAGTTTTACATCATTATCAATATTTTAAGGGGTTCTTGAACCAATAGTTTTGCTAGAGTCTTGCGCGCATTGGACTCAAGTCAAAAAAAAATAATAATAATAATTTTTTAATAACGTTAAACATAGTAAAAAATAAAATTCCAATATAGAATATAAAAAAATATTTTAAATAGAAGAGTTATTATGTTGTCTGTATTAAAAATTTTATAGATTTATGTTTTATGAAAACTGGGAAAAAAATTAAATATGACATGTTAAATCGTATAGTCAGGTAAAACTCCGGTAAGATTCATGAGGCCTCTTAAATTTCGATCAGAAGGGTAAAAGAGAGAAGAAAAAATATCACATCAAACCATGAATGAAAAATTCTGAATCTCGTTACTCTATTTAAATTTGAAAGTATCCTATATATGGCCTTTTAAAATGTTACTTATTTTAAATATTTTTCACCCTTTTGAAAAATTTTCAAGAGCACTCTTTTGCTCTTTTTATATTTTACTTTTTTTTGGCTGTAGATATATTAAACATATGAGAACTTCATTTGTACGCAAATTATTTATTTAAAATTTGGAAATTTTTCTATAAAAAATATTTTTTTTTCAAATTTATATAATTTAAATTTTAAATAAGTAAATTGCTTATAAATGAAATATATGTTCACTATACACTAGTTTTACATCATTATATATATTTTTGGGGAGGGGGGGACCTTTCACTAATAGTTTTGCGGCAGTCTTGCGCGCAATAGATTCAAGTAAAAAATAAAATAGAATTAAAAATTTTTTTTTATCAAAATTGAACATAAAAAAATTAAAATTTAATATAGAGTATTAAAAAATATATTTTTTTTAAATAGAAAATATTAAGTTGTCTGTATTAAAAATGTTATGAATTTGTTTTATAGACTCAGGGAAAAAAAAAAAAAAAGGTGGCATATTGCTAAATCGCACCGCCAAGTAAAACGTAAGGTTTCTGAGACCCCTTAAATTAAATCGTGATCAGAAAGCTAAGTAAAAAAGGGAAAATATTACATCAAACCATGAAAGGAAATTCTGAATCTCGTTACTCTGTTTAAATTTGAAAGTATCCTATATATGGCCTTTTAAAATGTTAGTTATTTTTAATATTTTCCATCCTTTTTAAAAAAAAATTTCAAGAGCACTCCTTTGCAGTTTCGTTTTTATATATTTACTTATTTTTGGTTGTAGCTATTTTAAACATATGAGAGAGATGACATTTGGCTTTAAAAGTGATTTTTTTCTTACTATTTTTTTTTTTTTTCTAAACTAGTTTTAAAATCTTATCCATTCATTTATTTTAATTTGTCTAATACAAAGCAAAAAATTAAATTTCGAGTATGCTAACCTTTTAATTTCCACAAGCAGTTTTAATTCGTTACGTTGTTTTTCATGGATAAATTTAATTAAAGAAAGGATTGTAATTGTATTACTAGAATGCTAATTAATTTAAAGGTAAGTTTTATTTGCTTATTGAAGTGAGAGAAATAAATTTAAATTTTGTACTTTTTGGGAGGAAATTGTAATGAAGAAAATACACTACAAAATTAAATGTCAGAAACTCGACATTTACAGGACTGACGGTTATACCCTTTATATGTGTAATGCAATAACTTTTGAAAATCTTTCATGCATAACTATTTTTTCTACAAATACATATAAAAACAAGGTCATGTTTATTTTATTTATATATTTTTATTAGTATAAATTTAATGATTATTTTCTTATTTTTAAAATATTTCTTGTTTACACACATACAGATGTATACCATTGTTCTATAATGGGCTGGCTCTTTTTAAAATTCAGCAATTTGCAATGATTAAAGCTATAAAGCAAATTCTTGCAAAAGTTTTATGTAAGATGTCGGGCTTTTTTTATAATGCGATTCCCGGTTTTAGTTACACATAACAGCGATAGATGGTGCTACAAGTTATAGAGGCTCAGTAGAGACCGAAATTGAAATCACCCTGCATTTATGCGAAGAACGGATGTTTATCCCTTGAAGACGAGTGACCTGTGTACGTGCAACATAAGGTGCTCAGAATGAGAATCCTTGATATTCTCACCAGTAAATTTTTATTTAAACTTTACCTTATTTAATCCGAACATTTTCCCAAGTCAATTAGGCGAAAATTTCTGTTTTGAAAAATGGGTGATTAAAAATTCTGTAAAAGACGCTCATCCTGAATGAGTTAAATACCCGGAATGAGTTTTTAATAAGAAGATTGTTTTGGCAAATGAGGTCCACTCCATGTATTTCACTTCTTTCTTTCAGATCAATGGTTGGTGATTCTGATTTGATCTCGATTGAGCTACTATTTCTTGTAACAACAGCAACTACATAATTGTCATCATCCTCATCATCGTTATTATAACATTAAAAAGAAAAATAAAATTGGTAAACACTGGTTTGCTTCTAAACTGTTGTCCTTCATATAATAATTATTGAAAAAAATTAACTAATTAGAATGTTCGTTACTTTATATTAAAGTTTTATAATCAAGCTTTTGAAAATAAGATGTAACAAAAATACATGAAATACAAATTTAGTAGGAAATATTACTATTTTCTAAGTTTAAAAAAAAAAAAAAAATCGATGTATGCTACTGTGCGTTCCGCATACAATTCTAGACATTGAATCTTTAACATAGCCTTCAGATGTCTTACATCATGTTGCCATAAAGGCAGAAGCAGAGGATAATCATATACGATGTCATAAATCGGCTTTTCACAGTCATTCTTTTTTCTACTTTTTCTTTGTTCTTCTGCCTTTTACAGCAGTTTTAGATATGGGGAAAAAAAAAAAAAAAACTTCTTTGCTGTACTATATTATATTCACTGAGAAATTTACATTCATTTTTCTCCCCTCGCACATACTAGATGTGTGAAAATCTCTCCTTGTTTTCACGACTGAATGAATTTCTGCATTGAAAATCTTTTGAGGAATATGACGAAAAATTTGATATTCACGATAGATGAAAATTTAATAGATGATGTAACTTTGATCTTTCACTGGTGGAATGAAGTAGAGGGAAATGAGATACAGTTTCCTACTTTTTTTTTTCTTCTTCTTCTTCTTCTTATTTGAAAAGAAAAATTCTTTTAAATTTCCGAATTTCTTAATACTTTTGCCTATTAGATAATCTGCATTTGTAATAAATTTAATCTTTCTCTGATCATAAAATCAAATCTTTTCATGAAAAAATGTAAGATTAATTTTTTGGCAACAGCCAGTTATTAAATGATTAGTTATCCGTATAATTTAAGAGTTATATAATACGTGCGTTCTTTGACTATTTTAGCTGCTTTAGGACATATCGATTTTTGCTTTAAAGCATTAAATTTCTGGAATCTTCAGTTTAGGGATGAACAAATTTTGTTTTAATAATTTTAATCGTAGCTATCTAAATAGACTTGCTGATGTTTAACAATTATCTCATTGCCTAAAATCTAATAAATGTACTTATTTTGTGTATTATTAAATTCATTTGTATATGAAATTAGGCTGAGGAAGAATTTTCGAAGACGTTTGGAAAATGACTTATTAAAACTGGATTTAAGAGGGTATTGCAACTTTTCTAATTTTTTTTGCGTTTCATTACATATTAATTCAGAAAAGTAACTTATATTTTAAATTTAAAGTGTGAAATATATATATAATAAAGGAATTGTCAACAGTGCAAAGAGAATTAAGTAAACTTTTATTATTACCAAATACCAAAACATAAAGGAAATCAGAATAAGAAGGGCATAAACATATGCTATAAGAAGAAAGTTACAAAATTGTTCAGGCAAAATAACACTCAATGAAAAGTCATGTACTATTAATAATACATAAAATCTGAAAGGGCTAATATGTATACATATCACAGCTCAACAACGCAAAATCTTCTGAAACATTTTCATACACGAAAAACAATATATACTTTGAGGCACGATTATTAAAATGATTTTTAACTGAATAGCTGGTTTCATTTGCCGATAAAAGAACTAAATCTTGAGCTATAAGTTATCGTTGTCATAGTGGCAGCCTTTCCTTTCTTGCACTGTCATTTCCAGAAATTTGGTTCAAAACGCCAATTTTGAAGCATTTTATAAATTTTTCTGCTTTTATCTTTAGTTAGGAAAAAATGATCATGCAATTTCTAAATTGGCACCTGCCAATTCAATACGTTTGCGAACGAAAACGAATTGAAAATACTTATGAGAAAGTAGTAAATTTGTGTTTAAAAACAGTCCTAAACGAATTCCATTGCAGTTGTGGACATTTTTCTACCAATTATATATTTATGTGATATTTTGCTCCAAAAATTATCAATTGAAGAACCATCGAAATCCATACGTCATAACTTCATATATTTACATCATGAATACTATTTTAACTTAAAAACTTTATTTAAACTCTTATATCTTGGAATACAAATCATAATTGTGTGTTAAGAATAGCCTCAAGGAATGAATGATAGAATCTTGAAGCTTTCATAACTTTTAAATTATCACTAAAACTTAATCAAAATCTTGGAGATATTTTAGAAATTAAAATGCTGTTCCCGAAATTTCTTTGCAATTACCCGTATATTCTAGTAATATGAAAGCCATCTATATTAATGAAGAAATTTTAATATTAAATGTATATATAATAATATAAAATATTTTAGTTTCAGTCTGTAGGAAGTCTCAATGTTTATGACTTCACGAAAATTCATACGATGGGCGTAAATAAATCCGACATGTAAAATCAAAATTAGAATCGCAAGATAAAAGTGTTTACAAAACTCAAATTAGAAAAGAATTAACAGAAATGTTTGAAACGCCATCTTTGATAACATTTTAAATAAAATCGTCTGTTTTTATCGTAAAACTAAATAAATAAGTAAAATATAGTAAAGTAAAGTAAACAAAGCAATTTGATCATACAATTTCTGAAAAAGAGCAACTGCCAATTAAATATACTACTGAACAAAAATACATTAGAAAAAATATTAGAAAACAGCCATTGGATTTGAAAACAGTCTTAATAGAAAAAGAAAAATTAATAGAAAATATAAATAAATTAAATACGTATAATTGAAATAACATAGTACATATCATAAATATAATATAAAATCCATGGGACTGCCACTTCTATCTTCCAATCTAATAATTATTGACTCTCTCATTTCAAAACGAAGTGAAGAATTTATATAAATAAACGGCAATTTATTAATAAAATATATTTCTGGTGATAGGCTCGGGAAATACAGTCCAAAAGCCGAAAATACTAAGAAGTTTTAAATAAAATGTATATATTTTTACTTGCAATATTTCTTTTCTTATTTTAATTGCAATTTAAATCGTATTCTATATTTAAGAAGAAAAACTATTCTTATAGGAAAATAATTAAAATTCAATTTTTTTTCTGAGAACTGCATTAAAATTTTAAAATTTGTTATAGACATTTTTAATAAAAAATATATTCTACTTTTTTTTTTACCTCAATTCAACCAGATTGTGGTTTTTTTTTTTTTTTTTTTTTTTTTTTTTTTCCTCCTGAAATCAATTCATAATTAAAAAATTTTTTTAAGTGGATTTATTATCAAACAATACCATTAAAATTAAAAACTAGTCGTTGGGGGCCACCGTAATACTTACCCATCATGGATATGCATAATATAAAATATGAAAACAAAACATGTGTAAAATATTTATAAAACGCACTGCAATTTCAAAATAAAATTTAAACGCAAATTTAAATAGTTTTAATATACATAGTAATGCTCCGTTAATGAATTGCTGATGAGCCGAATTCGACAAATTATATAAAACGCCAAAATACTCAAGTAATACCGGATTGCGTGAAAGAAACATCCTTATAACTCTAAA
The DNA here is from genome assembly GCA_964019185.1 of Maratus speculifer. Taxonomy (NCBI): domain Eukaryota; kingdom Metazoa; phylum Arthropoda; class Arachnida; order Araneae; family Salticidae; genus Maratus; species Maratus speculifer. Next base: position 72,103,918 of record OZ025303.1, read on the forward strand.
AATAATAATCATATTAACTAATAATTTACTGAGTCGGATGAAGCGTCTCATTTACAATTAAAATATATCTTTGAATTGAAATTTGATTAAAATACAGGGTCATGAAAAATCAAAGAATGCGGAAAACAGGATTACACATATCTCGGCAACTAATAATTCGATCGACTTCGTTCTTTATTCAAAATTTGTCTTATTTTATTGCCTTTTTACATTCACTCTTTAAAATAAAAAATTTCGAAAAAATTTATATACCTTTCATCAAAATGAATTTTTTGAGAGTCCGAAAAAAATAGTTCCGGATAATCGAGGTTACTGATATTAAATAGGCTTCGTCCCATTTTTACATGCTAAGTACATACAAAATTTCAACTCTCTATCTCAATTTTTTCGGGAGATAGAGCGTTTACAGACAGACTGACAGACAGACGGCAAAAAAAAAATTTCAAAAAAATGTTTTTCGGAATCTTCAGTATCTGAAACGTGTAAATCCGTGAAATTTTTTTTTTTTTTCGATTTTCAAAACGATTGCAAGACTTACCCTATACTACGTATGATGGGTAAGTAATAATTCCATCTACACTCATATGCTTTGTATTAATAAATAGAATTCACTAAAGGCCTAACTTTTAAAAGTTATTTTTCAAGCCTGTTGAGAAAACGACAATTCTCACTTTATTCATATCTGTGTTTCACCCAAATAATCATCTAACTTTAATTTGCATATTTCAAAACAAATTTAAACTCTTCCCGTTAATTTAGAAAAAAAAAAGTTGTTAAATTACTCTTATATTGTTCTATGAAAAAAAGATATTTTATTAATTTAAACTTAAACATAAATAATCGTTTCCTTCATTTTATGATTGGACTGAAACTAAATTGTAAAAAATAAAAAATAGTTGAAAAAATGGTTTTTTTTTTTTTTTTTTTTTTTACCCACTTGCCTGGGATTTTTAATATTGCCTGCTTAAAGTTTTTGACTGCCAAAACGTTTTTGCTTTTAATATTTCCAAGCAACCATTTGTAGTCTATCGTTAGAATTTTATTTCTGAATATTCTTTGAAATTTATTTGAAAGAACTAAAAAAGCTTGAAATAATGAAAATCGTCTGCAGTTCGATCGTGGATTAGGAAGCTTGTGATTAATTCAGATTATTCCTTTACTTTGTGATTCAGATTGCACATAAATGTCGAAAGTAAAAATTAGTAGAAAGATAGAACGAATGTATAAAGTTTCTTCTTTTCTTGCTTAGGATTTTCAATTATATCTGTTTAAGAATATTTTTTCTTTTAATATTTTTAAGCAGCCATTTGTAGTCAGTTGTTAAAAATTTATTCCTGGATATTCTTTGAAATTTTTTTGAAAAGACTAAAAAGTTTAAAATGAAGAAAATCGTCTGTAGTTTGATCATTGTTATTAATTCAGACTATTTCTTCATTTGACGATTGGGATTGGATATAAATGGTTGAAAGCAAAAATTATTTGGAAAGATATAACGAATGTTTTAAAAGTTTCTTCTCTGCTCGCTTGGAATTTTCAGTTTTATTTGTTTAGTTTTTGACTGTTAGTAATTTTTTTACTTTTTATATTTTTAAGAAACCATTTGTAGTTGGTTGTTAGAAGTTTATTTCTGAATGATCTTTGAAATTTACTTGAAAGGTCTATAGAAAAGTTTTAAAGGATGAAAAACGCCTGCAATTTGATCGTGAAACTACGAGACCTACTATAATCAGTTTAGACTACTTCTTTATTTGTTATTTTTAGAAATTCAAAACAGTTGTTATATTAAATAATACGAAATAGGGAGCATATAAAAGTTGTGTCAAAACAAGTGAAAAGTTGTGGCATAGCTGCTTCAAATCTGTGACAAAACTAATTTGGCGAGATTAATTTTGTTGCACAATATTGTAAAAATTGCTATATTTTTTTTTTACAATTTAAAGAATATTTTTTCTTTTTTATATAAAAAACAAATAAATACAAAAAGATAGTTGGAATCCAAATTAATGGCAAGTTCCACAATAAAACTTTAATAGATTTACGTTATTTGAATTCTTTTTAGTACCTCAGTTGTATCAGGGGCAAATAATTATGTATTTATAATGTTGAGTTTATACAGGGATTTTGAAAAACATTGTTTTATAATAGGGAAACTGCAGTTTTGCAGATTTCTTTTCACAAAGTTATTAAAACATCGTATTTTTAATGAAATCTGGTGCGAATTTGAATGAAATTAAGTAGGATAAAACATATTTCATCACTCTTCCAGGAACTTAAAAATCTACTTCAATCACACGAAAATCTTTTTTTTTTTTTTTTTTTTTGCTAATGTTACTTTGCTAAAGTAAGGATTTAAATATTTTTTAAGGATTTAAACAATTGAAACATTTAAAGGAAAAAGAAAGAGAAAGAAAAATGTCGTTTGCATTTTTTACATTTTGAAATGATTCTTAGCCTTGGCTACCTTAGGTCAATCTCTACAACTGATGTTTTGTAATTTTTTTTGTTCTCCCGCCCCCCTTTTTGGTTTTTGACACTTTTACTTAAAAAAAAAAAAAAAGTAAAAATTGGTCCTTTGTATTTTTTGACCTCAGATAATCAATTAAAAAAAAATCATTTTAAATTTTGAAATGTAAATGAGATATTTCAAAAAATATATTCTAAAGTATTAACATTAGAGAACGGGTGTTTTCGCGTGACTGAAGTAGCCCCTCAAAAAAACTGAATCCCCCCCCCCCTCTTCCTTTTTTTTTTTTTTTTTTTTTTTTTTTTTCCTGTTTTTTATTCGATTTTGCACCTTGCCTTTAATGAAAAAGAAGTAATATTAAAATGTACATCAGATGAGTATGATCAAACGCGAAAGGTGTAGTTTTTCTCATTTTTGCTTAATTTTAATTGAAGCCCTGACCTTAATCTGTATATTGTACAAGTTAAGGCCCACAATACACCTTCGTAATCATCATATTTTTGTTAATGCATCATTATATGAAATAGCTATCAATACAATTTAGTTAAACTATTAAAAACATCACATTCGTTTTCGCATGAATGTTTTCTCACTTTATATATTTGATTTTATAAAATTAGAATTCAGTTGATTTATTTGTGTATCTTTGAAAAACATCTGATATTTTATTATTATTAATATTAATATTTTTTTATGAAAAATAAAGATGCAGTTGTAATTTTTACTAATAAAGGTTTTTTGCCTAAAAAATTGATTTTTTGACAAATTAATGAAAAAAATTGAAATGAAATGATTACATTTTAAAGACACTATAAAACAAAATAAAAACTCATCAGAAGTCTAACTTTGATAATTCTTCTCACGGCAGTTTGGGAAAACTTCCTTTCTCGATTTATACATTTATTTGTTTCTCTGAAATAATCCAACTTCATTTGCATATTTTAAAACAAATTTTAAACCGCTTCTGATTGTTAAAGAATTTCTCAATGTCATTAACTAAGTCTCTTGACACCGCGTGAATACTTTTAATCTTTTATTGATTTATACTCGAAAAGTGTAAACATTCTTTTCTATCTTTTACTTAATGATTGGATTTGATATAAATACAAGAAGCAAAAAATAGATGGAAGGAAAAGAAGAAAGAAATCGGGTGTTTAAACAAGTTTCTTCTTTTTAACGATGTTGCTTGTCTGGGATTTTCAGTTTTCTTTATTTTACTGCTAGAGCATTAAGCTTTTAATATTTTTAAAATAGCCGTTTATACTCAGTTGTTAGAGGTTTATTCTTGAAGGTTTTCGGAACCTTATTTAAAAGTTTTTAAGCGCATTATTTTCTCTTCTATTTCATTTCATTTATTCTTTAAGGCCTTTTTTTTTTTTTTTTTTTTTTATCAAAAGGAGTTATTTTCTGACACATTTCTGAATTCGCTTTTGTCCGGCAACGCATGAAATTGGCAGGTGTTCATGCAGGAAATATATTATAAAATGGTGTTTACCCCCTTTTTTTGCTAAATTTAGTAAAGTTTTCTGAAAATAATCAAGATTGATTTGTACACTGAAAAGTGCAAACTTCTTTTCTATCTTTTACATTATGATTGGATTTGATATAAATGCAAGAAGCAAAAATTAGTTGGAAGAAAAAGAAGAAAGAAATCGAATGTTTAAACAAGTTTCTTCTTTTTAACGATGTTGCTTGTATGAGATTTTTAGTTTTCTTTATTTTACTGCCAGAGCATTATGCCTTTAATATTTTTAAAATAGCCATTTGTAGTCAGTTGTTAGCGATTTCTTTTTGAGGGTTTTCGGAAGCTTGTTTAAAAGTTTTTAAGTGCTTTATTTTTTCTTTTATTTTTTCTTCTAATTCCTTTTAAAACGTCAAATTACAAATCAGTTATTATATACGAACACATGTAAGGTATTTAATGTTAAGTGCATGTGACATTTACAATAAGCCATAGTTGGCATTTAATCTTATAGTTTGGCAGTAATTTTTTTGGACGACGTAATAATCAACTAGTAAAAGAAACATTCTTATACCTCCAAAATTCATAAACCTAATTACTAAGAGTTTACTGACTCGGATGAAGTGTCTCATTTCTAATTAAAAGGTGTATTTGAATGGAAATTTCAATGATATGCAGGGTCATGAAAAATCAAAGATTGTCGAAAATAAGATTATAAATATCTCGACAACCAATTTTTCAATCGATTTCACTCTTTAGGCAAAATTTATATTTTTTTACTGTCTTTTTATAGCCACTACTTAAAATAATAATAATAAAACTTAATGAAAAATGAAGCTTCAGTAGTAACTTTAACAAAGAAAAGTTTTTTGTCTAAAAAATTGATTGAGTGGCAAATTAATGAATTAAAATGAAATGATTGTTTTATAGACACTGTAAGACAGAATAAAAAATCATTAAAAGTCTAATTTTGAGAATTCTTCTTTCCAGAGCACTGAGAAAACTTCCTTTTCTCGCTTTATACATATATCTGTTTTTCTGAGATAATCTAACTTCATTTGCATATTTTAAAACAAATTTTAAACTACCTTCTGATTATAAAAAAATTCCTAATGTCATTAACCAAGTCCCTTGACGATGCGTGGAAACTTTTAAATCTTTTATTGATTTATACTCGAAAAGTGTAAACATTCTTTTCTATTCTTTACTTAATGATTGGATTTGATATAAATGCGAAAAACAAAAATTAGTTGGAAGAAAAGAAGAAAGAAATCGACTGTTTAAACAAGTTTCTTCTTTTTAAAGATGTTGCTTGTCTGGGATTTTCAGTTTTCTTTATTTTACTGCTAGAGCATTATGCCTTTAATATTTTTAAAATAGCCATTTGTAGTCAGTTGTTAGACGTTTATTCTTGAAGGTTTTCTGAAGCTTATTTAAAAGTTTTTAAGCACATTATGTTCTATTTCATTTCGTATGTATTTTTTAAGACTTTTTTTTAAATGAAAAGGAACTGTTTTCTGACACATTTCCGAATTCGTTTCTTTTATTGGGAAACGCATGAAATTGGTTGACGTTCTATTCAGAAAATTTCTTAATAAATGTTTGGGGGGGGGGGGGGCTAAATTTATAAAAATTTCATGAAAATATCGAAACTGACCTTCTCAATTTCAAATACTGTACAAATATAATAAAAATGTACACATATAGTACTGTACAAAGATACCAGCTTCAATTAGAAAAAAAAATATTATCCCCCCCCCCTGAATCTTTAGCTATACTTTAAGAGTAAAGCTTTATGCACATTATGGGCAAATAGCGTTAAATATTATGCATTTTTAAAAATGCTTTATATGTTCTCAAATTCAAGAGCTACTTTCTGGTACATTTTTTAATTTATTTTTGTTCGGAAACTCAATGTAATTGATATTGCGAATATAATTGATATTTGTTTTTATTCAAAACTTTGTTAGCGATTTTTTCCCCATAAAGATAGGGTTAAAAAAAAAATTGCTAAAGCTGGCATTTTGAACCGAATTTCCAGACGCGAAATAGATAAAATTCTATATTTGCTTAAAAGTCGATCAGTTATTTGTGAAAAAATGGAAATGTTCTGAATTAATTTGCGTATTGATTTTTTTCCCCTTAAACAACTAAATCGAATATGCACGTAATTTGTTTATTTAAGAACTTTATTAAAAAGCAGAGACAACGAATGTTTTAAAAAATTTCATCTTTTAACTGTTTTATTTGTCTCTGATTTTTTCTTCTTTCAAAGTTTAAATTTTTTACTTGTAGGACATTTTGCCAAGAACTTTTTCTCTGTTTTGCAATTTAGCTTTAATTATTTTAAGCAATTATTTTTAGTCAGCTGTTAGTGGTTTATTTTTTAATGTTTTCGAAAACTCATTTAACGTAAAAATTTTCCTTTTTTCTTGCATCCCGTTTCGCATTTTCTCTTTAATTGAAAAGAGATATACTAAAATCCAACTCGACGACCGTTGTTAAATACGAAAATCCGCATTTTTCTTTTATTTTAAATTTATAATCTTAATCAGTTTTAAGAAGAGCATATTTTGAATTTAGTCTATTAATGCATAATTTTTGATGCAGATATTTGTAATCGGTTAGTGTTTTTAGTTCGTTCGTAATAATGTAAATACGTAGCACCTATAATCGTCGTTCTGTCCGTCTATCTGCATGTAACAGAGCAAAAACTACCCAACCGAATTGTTTGAAATTTAAAATGTATAATTGTTGCATGATTTTGTCGAGTCATTTGAAATTCTTTGATAATCGTATGTATAGTTCAACGACAGGGACAATCAAAAGTATTCCGTTTCAGGGTGTATTTCGATTCAAACTGCTTATTTTCCGATTTATTTTTTAATTCATTTTTGCTCTCAAATGCAGCAAACTTTCAAATTGTCTTATTTAGAAAGTGCACAAGGTGCCGTGATTGTCGATTCTTTGATAAATGCAGAAAATATTGTAAAAAAAGCAATCAAAAACAGCATTTCGAACCGATTTTTCCGAAGCGAGAGATCTGTGAACGAAAAAAAGTGTCATACTGATAAGGTAATTGTTTATAACTCAAATTCTAATGAATTGAGCGTAAAAAGACATCACACGGCACCTCATACGTCCCTTCAAGAGGTCCCTTGCTGAGGGGATTCCTCAGCAAGTTTCATGTTTCTACTTTTAAAAATGTGTCTGAAATTGTATCTGAAAATTTTGAGCTGTTGAAGGTGGAATAGCGTTTTTTCGAATACACCCTTCAGTACGGCCAATGGGAAAAAAAGTTTCAAGTGCATTTTAATGATATCACACTCTTCCGAACATAAGAAAACTAATATGAATCCATGAAGTATACACTAAAATATACATTCTGTACAATCTGTGGTGCAAAGAATATTTTTTTATAATTTACAGGTCACACAAAAATGTTCCAATACATAAAGATATTTGGGGGGAACATAGATTGGGGGGGCGTTCTAATTATATTAGACTATTTCACTTTTTATGAAATTGGTATACATTGCTGAGGTTTCCTACAAGTTAATTCGTGTATAATAGAAAGCAGATAGTATTTACAGGGATAAACAAGATTTCTGCTACTATACGGTATCCGAAGTATTGTATATTATTACACCAAGATCTGAGTATTTTTAAAACATCGTTATATTAGGAACGCACAACATTTGCTACGCTTGAAGTGCAATTTCCGACTTATTTAAATTTCTTTAAATTAGGTGACTCCGCCAGTAGTTAAAACCCTTCCAGTAATTTATCAAGTTTTTGAAATATTTCGCCATTTCAGGTAGACCGGATCTTTTGAATACACCTTTAAATTCTTCAGAATTTTTTTTATGAAGTAGCCTCTGCTTTAAGAACTCATCTTTGCCGATTAATTTAAAAACTTTTACTCTCACTTTCTACTTATCTGTATTTCACCCAAAAAAATTATTTTCATTTGCTTATTTTAAAGTACATTTAAAGTGTCTGTCATTTCTTAACGAATTTCTTGAACTTCTTTTCTGGTATCCCTTGAGACGCTGTAATGAGAAATTTTAATCTTTTATCGATTTATCCTTAGAAAACATAAATATTCTGTCTGCTTCTTTCCTTAATGATTGGATTTTTGATATAAATGCCAAAAGCAAAAGTTTGTTGAAGTTACAAGAAAGGTGAAAATAGATCGGGAGGCGTCAGCATAGGCAATCACCTCATCGATTTCACCGAGGAAAAATCTCTGATTAGATAAATTTCAATTCGTATATTAACACTCAATCGGTCTACCAAGTCATATCTTGGTGGAAAATACCTAAAATTTACGCGATTTTAGTTGCTGTCTCGTAGGTTTATCATTGTGCTTTCCTGCATGTATAGTATGTATAGTCCTGCATAAAAGTATGAAAACAGGAAGGATTTGGAGAAGAAAAACATAATGGTAAACCTATCAGTCAAACATTAAAACCTGGATTTTAGGTGTTTTCCACCAAGATATGACTTGGCAGACCGATTGCGTTTTAATATGAGAGTCGAGTTTTAACTTATCCTAGATTTCTGTTCGTGAACTCGATAAGGTGATTGTCTGGGCTGCCGCTTCCCGGTTGGTTGGGGCTTGTTTGAGCTAAAGCCCTATGGTAGGCCTACCCACCTAGTTAACCTGTCTCGATTCCCGATCTATTATCAATTAACCGTAGCTTTAAGAACTTATCTTTGCAAATTAATTAAACTTCCATTCTCACTTTCTACTTATCTAGATTTCACCCCAAAAAATTTAATTTAATTTGTATATTTTAAAGTACATTCAAAATGTCTCTCGTTTGTTAACGAACTCCTTTCTCTTATCCCTTGAGTCGCTGTAATGAGAAATTTTAATCTTTTTATCGATTTATCCTTAGAAAACATAAATATTCCGTCTTTCCCTAATGACTGGATTTTTTATATAAATGCGAACAAAACACAACTTAGTTGGAGTTAAAAGAAGAGAGAAAACGAATGTTTACAGAAGTTTCTGCTTTTAACGATTTTACTTCTCTCAGACTTTGCTTTCTCGTTTATTGTTATAGTGCATTTTGCTTTCAATGCTTTTAAATAATCATTTGTAGTCGGTAGTTAAAGGTTCATTAATTAATTTAATAATTTTTTTAAGCTTGTTTTCTTCTTCTTTTTTGCCTTTTCGCATTTTTTTTTTTTTTTTTTTTTTTTTTTTATGAAAATGTAGAAAAATTATATGCATGTCCAATTGGTGTTCCGGAATAAAAATTAGAATTTTTTGCAATTTTTAATTAATTTGCAGTCATTTTTAACTATCTATAACTTCTTTTTTTATGATTTTTTAACCGTTTTAAATTACATTTTTCTTAACCAACTTTATTAAATAAAATTTAAATAATATCTATAAGCTATTTAAAATCTTTAAAAGGTTGTATTTCAGCTTTCTAAGAACAATTTTGGACATTCTCTGAATTGTTGTAAAATGACAAAGAAAATATTGGAACCATATAAAAGAAAAACTTTGTTAAGCCAACCTAAAAGAAAAAAAAATATCATGGTCTATAGGGACAAAATCGCATTTTGTTGATGTTACTTCAAACATAAACTAATTAATATGAATTACTCGGATGGGCAGTTTTATATGGAGTAATATTTAAAATTCGTTTACAAAGATGCACAAAAGAATTCAGTTATAGTATGATCCATGAAGAAAAATCGTTTTCAAAGTAATTTAATGATGTTAAACTATTCCAGACATACTGAAAATTATATACATTACATTTGTTTAACAAGACTTTCAATAGATTTAGAATACAGAACTGGCTATGAACTATAACTGCTAGATGTTTATTTTGGTATATATTTGTTTGCTATGGTCTTTATTTGATATGCATCTGTGATATTTTTTGTGTATTACAAAATTTATAGATAATAAACATGTCAAAATCACTGCCCAAAAGTATTTGCTCAGGATTTGCTATGGATTTTTACGTTTATTTCATTGAATTACACTAAATTCTTTCGCAATATAATAAATTCCTGTTGAAAAGCGTTACATAATTTATGCCCAGTTGCATAATTTCTCGTTCTTTCTTTTATAGTATTTCTTCACATAAAGTAATAACAATTATGCTTGCAAATTCATTTGCATAAGTAAATTTTGGCTGAACGAAATTCGGGAAAATTTAGTAACTTTAAAAATTCATCGCAACCCTTTGTTTACAAAATTTAATTCCTTATCTGCTTATCTATTTTCTTATCTGCGTTTCATCGAAATTATCAAATTTCATCTGCATATTTAAAATGTCTTCCATTTGTTAAGGAAATTCTGTTTGTGTTTTACATCTGATACTTGTCATAAAACTTTGAATCTTTATTGGTTTGTACTTAGAAAACTCAAATAATCTTTCCGATATGCTTGCTCAAATTTATTTAGACCGAACGAAATTTATAAGAAGTCGAATACTTCAAAAATTCATCTTTACCATTTGTTTAGAAAACTTATTTTCCAGATATATTCTGCATTCTTATCTTCGAATCATAGAGATATTCGAACTTCATCTACATAATTTAACCCTTTGTACTATTCATAATGGTGTCTTTTCATCGGGTATTATTCTGTCTTAATAATTACACTTCCGACATATAGGAAGGATAGTATATGTCTATGCCTTTCTTATGATTTCATTGAAGTATTAATATTTAGTTATAATAATAATAAAATTTTAATTCTCTTTGCACCGTTGGCGATTTCTTTATTTTATACAAACATTTTATTCTTTAAATTTAAAATATGTTACTTTTCTGAACCAATCAAATCTGATAAAAATCAAAGCGCGCGCACACACACAGACAATAATAATTGTAATAATAATAAATACCTTCTCGAATCGTGTTATAATTCTTTAGTTTCCAAATGTCTTCGAAAATTCTTCCTTAGTCTATTTCCATATTACAATGCATTGAATAGTATAAAAAATAAGTACATTCTTTAGATTTCATACAATGAGATAATTCTTAAACTTCAGCAAGTCTATTTGCGTAGCTACGATTAACGTTAGTAAAATAAACACACACACACACACATATATATATATATATATATATATATATATATATATATATAAAGACTATTAATAGTAAACAATATTAACCATTTGAAATTAACCATTGCATTTAATAACTTATAGCACATTGAATATGGAAGGGAAAAAGAACAATATGAATACAAATGGAATTTGTAGAACCAAAGCAGAATCTTCAGGTCCCAAATACTTTGGAACTACAAATGGAGTGTGTGGTTTCATCTTTGTATTTGCCATGAAAAAGCAAAACAATACGAATTTGGGACTACCAACAATATATATATATATATATTTCACATGGCTGTATTTATCTTTACTGAATGAAATTCGTGAAAAGTCAACAAGTTCAACTATTCAACTTTGTCGTTTGTTTAGAAAACTTGTTTTTCCAATGTATTCTATATTCTTACCTACGTTTCACTTTATCTACATATTTTCAAATAAATCTAAACTATCTTTAATTCGCTAAATAAATTCTTATTGTCATTAACTTATTCCCTTGACGATTGTCATCAATCTTTATCGATTTATACATAAACAAAATAAATCTTTCTTATCCTAGTCCCTTGATGCTGGTCATCGCAATTTTAAATATTTATCATTTTGTACTTAAACAGCATAAATAATCTTTTTTCTTCACATGGACGAATTTATTGAATGAAATTCATGAAATTCAACGATTTTAACTATTCATGTTTACCGTTTGTTTAGAAAACAAACTTTTCCAACATATTCTATATTCTTATCTGCATTTCACCAAAATAATCAAATTTTATCTACATATATTTTCAAATAAATCTAAACTGTCTTTAATTTGCTAAATAAATTCTTATTGTCATTAATCTAGTCCCTTGATACCTATCATCACAACTTGAAATCTTTATCGATTTATACAAAAACAAAATAAGATTTCTTCTTTATTGACACATATTAATTTTAACTGAACAAAATTCACGAAAAGTCGGTGACTTTAAAAAAGTTATTTTACTGTTTGTTTAAAAATGTTACTTTCCCAATATATTCTATTTCCTTATCTGCGTTTCACCGAAATATTCCAACTTCATCTACATAGTTAAAAACAAATTTATCTTTTAATTTGTTAAAGAAATTCTTAATGTCATTAACCCAGTCCCTTGATACTTGTCATCAAAACTTTAAATCCTTATCGGTTTATACTTAAGTAGTATAAATAATCTTCTTTACTTAATACTAGGATTTAATACCAGCGAAAAACAAAAATTAGATCGCAGAGAGAAATTGGGTTGTTTAAAAGAAGTTTCGCATTACGGTTTTTACTTCGGTCTGATTTCTTTACTTTATTTAAAGTTTTTCTTTCTTTCTTTAGTTCGTTGTATTATGCAGCGGCATTTTCTTTTAACATTCTTAAGTAAGTCATTTGTAGTCGGGTGTTGGAGATTTAATTTTGAATGTTTTCTGAAACTTATTCATAATTGAAATTTTATATGCACATTCTTGATTCTGTTTTTTAGCTCACAGGTTATCATAGCCTGAGAGCTTATGTGCCCGTCCGTTCTGTATGTACGTGCGTTCGTGCGTAACGCGATAACTCATGATAAAAATATCGGATCCACTTGAAATTTTGTATGTAGGTATATCCTGACAAGACGCTTCCCTGATTAGTTTTTGGAGTTCATTCGATATGTATAAGAGGGGGAACGGGGGGCTCATGCCCCTCCCCTTAATTGATATGAATGGATTTTTCATGCAGAATTAACAGTTTTCGTTCAAAATTTAGATTAGGATCATTCTGATGAGGCGATTCCGTGATTGTTATTAGGTGTTCATTGAATAAGTATAAACAGGGGGAACGGAGGTTCTAATGCCCCTCCCCCTTAATTTATATAAATGGGTTTTTCAAGCAGAATTTTCAGATTTCGTTCAAATCTCTGAATAGTTTTGGAAATTTAATGGTTAAGTATAAAAGAGGGGGATAACTCCTTTTAAATTATATAAATGCTAAATGGGTTTTTATTAAGAATTATCCGATTTACTCTGAATTTTGGATAGAGATTTTTTATATGATAAAGCATGTCTTTGATAGTATAGGAGGTTCAATGATTAAGTATAAAAAAGAGGAAAGGGGAGAGCAGTTTCCCCTTCTTAATTTTTTTCGAACGGAATTAGCCCTTGAAAATATAAGGCTTTAATGTACAATTAGTATTTGTAGCCTGGGAGCTCAATGCCATCAGTTTAACTGGGCAGTATTCTTTTTATTATCTTTCCTGCTTGAAAATCAGGCACAGATCATGTGAATGTGATTGAATGCTAATTTATTTTTATTTATTTAACATTTTTAACAGACTTTAACAACCATATGAATAACAAAAGATTGATGTTAAATTTGTTCACTGAAAAACACACATATACTACATAAAGGGTGTCCAGCAAATGAGACCCTGATTTCAAAATTAAATTTCTCAAAAACAAGGATCAATAGAATTTTGCGGTTACCAGTTTGTTTATTAGATAAGCTGTAAAAATCTTATACAGAAGTTTTGATTAGTGAATATTTCGAAAAGAATGTGTTCTGATTGCACAAAATGCTAGATTTGACATTTTAGATCACTTGCAGAGAACGAGTTTTTCGGCTTACAGTGCCATATTTTAACAACTTTTCGAATTTAATTTTTGGGAATTTCAAAAATTTAATTCGAAAAAATCATTAAAATATAGCATTGTAAGCCGAAAAACTCGTTCTCTGCAAGCAACCTAAAAGAAGAAAAATGTCAAATCAAGCATTCTTTGCAATCAGAACAGCCTTTTCCGAAAATTCATTGTTCAAAACTTCTGTATACGATTTTTACAGCTTACCTAATAAACAGGCCGCTTACCGTATAATTCTGTCGATCTTTTGTTTTTAATAAATTTAATTTTGAATTTAGGGTCTTATTTGCTGGATACCCTTCCTGTATAATTTCATTCATTCAGAATTGCCGTTATTTTCCATTGCTGAAAAGACATATTAATAAAACATCTATAGGTCAATTCTGTTACGAAATATCTCTCTCTCAATTATAGAATGTCTCACTGCCAACAACAATTGTACTAGTGAATATAATTAACAAAAATAGATTCAAATATAATGTTTTCCGAACACATTTTTATGAATTTTACAGCTTAGGAATCTTCTATAGTAGACTTCACCTATAGCTTCTTTTATACGAATGTTTTTTTCTACAAAAGAAAATAAGTGATTTTTCGTTAATCATTGGATTAAAATTTCTACGAGTTTACTTTCACCAAAAAAAATTTTTAAGTTTGAAGCTCTGAATATTCATCGTTCAATCAAGAAAAAAATATTTCTTATTGTATTCTCATCTTATCTTTTTAATCCAAATGATCAAACTTCATCTGCATGTTTTAAAACAAATCAATCTAACCTGTCTTTTGTTTGTTAAAAAAAACTTTTAAATGCCATTAACTTTGTCCTTAGATGCTGAAGGGGAATTTAAAATCAATTATTGATTTATACTTAGACAAGATAAGAATTCATTCTGTTCTTTTGTTTAATGATTCGATTTAACATGAAAGTTGTAAGTGTAGAAAATTAAAATCATTTCCATGTTAGGATGGAACGAAAACAACAAGGCTTTGACCAAAATGTTTTAAAAAGTTTGAAGCTCTGAATATTCATCGATCAATCGAGAAAACCTTATTTCTTAATGTATTCTCATCTTATCTGTTTAATCCAAATTATCGAACTTCATCTACATGTTTTAAAACAAATCTAACCCGTCTTTTGTTTGTTAAAAAACTTTTAAATGCTATTAACTTTGTCCTTAGATGCTGTAAGGGAACTTAAAATCAATTATTGATTTATTTTTAGACAATAAGAAATCATTCTGTTCTTTTCTTTAATGATTTGATTTAATATGTGAGTTGGAAGTGTAGACAATTAAAATAAGTTTCATGTTAAGATGAAGAAATGACAAGGTTTTGACCTAATTTTTTTAAAGTTTGAAACTCTGAGTATTCATCGATCAATCAAGAAAACCCTTATTCTTAATGTATTCTCATCTTATCTGTTTAACCCAAATGATCTAACTTCATCGGCATATATTAAAAATCTAACCTGTCTCTTGTTTGTTAAAAAAACTTTTAAATGCCATTAACTTTGTCCTTTGACGTTGTAAGGGAACTTAAAATCAATTACTGATTTATACTTAAATAAAATAACAATTGGTTCTGTTTTCTTCTTTAATGATTGGATTGAAAATGTAAGTTGTAAGTGTAGAAAATTAAAATCAGTTCCAAGTTAAGATGGAAGAAAAACAACGAGGAAATGAGAGAAAATGAGTGTTATTGAAGATTAACCCTGTAAATGCATGGGGGTTTTATTATTAGTTTGTTCAGAAAGCATTATATTTGAATCTATTTTTGTTAATTATATTCACAAAAAAAGTCTGTTGGCAATGAGGCATGCTGTAATTGAGAAATATTTCTTAACAGGATTGACCTATAGATATTTTATTAATGTCTTTTCAACAATGGAAAATAACTGCAATTCTGACATTAATGATTTCATTCAAATTTCTACAAATTTATTTTTACTGAGCAAAATTTATTCAACTGTTCGCAACTTTGAATATTCATTGTTCAGTTTTATAGAGAAAACTAGACTAATTCATTCTTATCTCCAAACCTAAAATAATCTTTCCTCATCTGCATATTTTAAAACATGTCTTAACTTTATACTTTGAAGAATTATGAAAATTCTAAATGTTTTATCGATCCGTACTTGTCAGAGCATGCTTACATTCTGCTCTTCGTTTAATAAGTTTGATTTAATATGTGGGTATGAATCTACATTACATACAACGCAAAAGTATGTTCGTGAGTAATTGTTTCTACTTTCTCATACGTAGTTGCTTTAAGACCTATTAGGGTGACATTCATTTTTTTAGGTTCATTTATAATTATGTATAAGCGTTTTGTCGGGTCATTTCAAATTTTATTAAAATCAGACTTATAGTTTAATTACAGGGACAATCAAAAATATTCCGTCACATAACGTCCAATTAAAAAATATGGTTTCAAGTGCATTTCATTGAAATTACTCTTTCGAACATAATAAAACCAATATGCATCTATGAAATATGTTCTATAAAAATACATTCTGTCTACAATCTGTTATGCAAAGAATATTTGTTATTCATTTAAAGGGTAACACAAATATTTCATTACATAGGGGTGTAGGGAGAAACATTGTTTGGGACAGGTTTTTATGATTGTAAACTATTTCAAATTTTATTAAATTGGTATACTACGTTGTTGAGGTTTGAGGCTACGTTGCTGCTACAAGTTATTTTCTGTGTAATATAAATCATATTGTATTTACAGGGACACGCAAAAGATTTCAGATACTACACTGTATCCGAAGTACTATTCACTATTACACCAAAATCTGGAAATTTATTCTTATAATTTCGGTATAGTTCAAACGTACCTCCTTTGCTAGGATTGATGTGCAATTTCTAACTTGTATTATATATACCGATGTTTTTTTTTAATAATGTAAAATAACGATTTTGTTGCTAATGACTCCATTGAAACTTCTATAATTTTATTCTAACTGAACAGATTTCATTACAAACGCTGAACATTTATCGTTCGATGTTATAAAGAAAAATGAAATTTCCTAATTTATTCTTATCCATGTTAAACACAAATGATCTACTTAATATGCATATTCTGAAATAGATTTAACCTGCGTCCATATTTTAAGCAACTCCTAATGCTGTTAATATCTAGACATAGTATGAAAACTTTAAATCTTTTATCGATTTATACTTAGACAAAAAAAAAAAAAAAAAAAAAATGTATTTTTAGTACGAGACAAAGAGAAAAATACATATTTGGCTATGGACAGTAACATTTTATTTCCCTAAATAACGAAGTTTTGGTAAAGTTTTCAGGAAGTGTTGGAAAGTGATTCATAATTTATGCTTAACGCAAGATCTTTCTTACTTGTTCAATAATGCAAAACGATAACGATTTTGTTGCTAATAACTTCAACAACATCTACAAGTTTAAATACATATCATTACAAACGCTGAATATTTATTTTTCATTGTTGGGGAGAAAAACTGAAATTTTTTAATTTATTCTTATTCAAATTTAAACACAAATGGCCTAACTTAATCTGCTTATTCTAAAACAAATTTAACCTGGGGAGAGGAGGAGGAGGTGTCCATAATTTAAGCAACTCCTAATGCTATTAACATCTATACGCAGTATGAAAATTTTAAATCCTTTATCGATTTATACTTAGACAAAATAAATGTGTGTTTTGTTCTTTTTGTTTAATCATTGGATTTAAAATATGAGTGTGGAAAACAAAATTAGTTTTAAGGTTGGGGGCAGGGAAAATGGAACAAGGAAAGGAGGAGAGAAGGAATGTTTAAAGAAGTTTCATTTTTAAAACCATTTTCTTGTCTCTAATTTCACTTTTCTTTATTTTATTGAGTGCGGAAGGATTTCACTTTTAATATTTTTTAAGCAGCCATTTGTAGTTGGTTGTTAGCGATTAATTTTTTTTAACATTATTTAAAGGAAAAACTTTAGTCGAGTTTTTTTTTTCTTTTATTCTGTTATGGATAAGTGTTTTGAAAAGAAAAAAAAAAAGGAGGAGGGAGTAAATTTTACTCTAGATAGATGTATTCTTTTTGAAAAATAAATTGGTATTTGAACAAATCTTCGCTTAATCCTTCTTCCGTGCTATATTGAAATATGTCTTCCCACTTAAATATACTCAACAATCTTTCAGTTAAAATAGACGAAACATTATTTAATGGAAAAAATTTAGTCGAGTTTTTTTTTAATTTTATTCTATTATGGACAAGTCTTTTGTTAAAGAGAAAAGAAAAAAGATGGGGAAATAAACTTACACTAGATAGATGTACTCTTTTTGAAAAATAAATTGGTATTTAAACACACATTCTCTTAATCCTTTTGTAAAATATTGAAATATGTCCGGTCAATTAAATTTTCTGCAACGAAAAAATCTTTCGGTTAAAATTGGCGAAGTAATTGGGTTGTTCTCAAATCCAAAATCTTTTCTACCATATTTCCCCGAATTTATTTATTTGGAAGCGCATGAATATTGGCATGTGTTCGTATTCATAAACTATGTTATCAAACATTTTTTTCCATTTTTGATAAAGGTAAAAGATCTCTCAGAAATGCTGTCAAAGTTGGCTCTTAGAACCGAATTCCAGTCACTGTATCAGAAAAGGACAAAAACAAAGTCGTTACGTGACAAAGGTCGCTTATAACTCGCTGATTAATTAATTTATTTAAATAATAATTAACAAAAAAATGAGATGCCATTTGATTCCAAATCGCTTCAATAGTCAGGCTTCAATAGTTTCTGAATAAAACTTAAAACTTTATCGAATAAAACTGAGTGCAGTTAGTCTTCCTTTTCTTTAGTCTTCCTTTTCTATACGTCTACTCTTAATGAATTTGATTTAATATGGAAATAATGAAAATCTGGCTGAAATTATGAGATCGAAAAAAGAAATTTCTTATGTTCAACGAATAAAATTTTCGAATTATAACTTCTCATCCGTTATCTTATGTGGTCCTAGGGGCTTATCTTTTCTTTGAGAATCTTATTTTATTTCTACTATTTTGGTTGGATTTTTTAAATCTATTCTTAAAAGTTCTTTGCGCTAGTGATTCTTTATTTTCCTATGTCTGGATTCAGTTCTTTTTGTTGCTGTTTTTTTCCCCCTCTCTCTTTCTCCCTTCTTTCTTTTTCTTTTTCCATGCATTTTTTTTCTGGAAAATTGTAATATTTTCAAATAGTATTTCAGCATATTCACCAACATTACAAAATTTTGAAGTTTAACTTTTTTTTGGCAACAGATTTTTAATATATAATTTACAGTGACTAAATAATCTATGCAACACTTTTAAATTATTTAATAGATTTGTCTAGAAATTTTATTTCTCCTTTATTTACTTTTCATTGAGCTTAAATAATCCATATTTGAAAAAAGAATCTTAATTCAGAGTTCATGTCGGACCCGGACTCTGTCTCAGGCCTGCCACATGTAACTATTTTGTCTCTACTCCCCCCCCCTCCCACCTCTTTTTCCAAAATCACTGACATATAGTTTGACAAAATTTTCAAGAGAAATATACTATAAAAATTATTTTTATAAAATAATTGTGCAAACAGAGTAGAATAAAAACCGCCTGTGGCGACACTGCTGTCTGAATCCAATTCATATCTATTAAATAATTGCTCTGCTTTGCATAATATAATGGTAAACTGCTTATGGTGTATGAAAACCAGGACGACGGAGTCTGAATCGGACCCATTCTTGAGCAAGAGTCGCTAAAAATAAGCTGACTCAGACTTCCGCTTTTTTTTTTCTTTCTTTTAGGCAATTTGAAGTGAAATTAAACCAATTATATAATTTTAAATCCATAAAAGGAATTGTTATTTTTGGTTTATAACGGGCTGCTCACGTTAAAGATTCAAAATATATTGCCCGGCGTACAGAGTAAATTAAAGCAGTTTTTAATGAAATATTCTAATAGATCCCGAATTATTTCCGAAATAGTGAAATTTCCATCTTTATTTTTATTTCTTATTTTCTTTCCTTTCCATTGAATTTTTTCTGCTTTGGAGGACACAAATTAACATTAAAATTATAAAGATTTCCCTTTTTCAGGTACATGGATCCGAAATATTCAAATTTCTGATTTGATTTCTTCTTTAAATTTCGATAGTTCTATTTTTCGTGTTTCTGAGACACGAATTTAAAAATCAGTAAAACGGAATATATATCCCCCCCCCCCCTTTTCCTTTCAAAGCTCTAAGAACTGAATTAAACATCCAAATAGTAAAAATTTAGCTTTTTCTTGCATTCCCTCATAATTTTAACCAACAGCAACGCTAGTATATTATCCAGCCCAGAATCAGGCCATTTTTCTCACCGACTCCGCAGCCCTGAATAAAATCATGTAAACTGGCCGCAAGAAAATTAACAAAATATCATCAAATGTAGAACTAACATCAGTCAGGTATAGTGATAATTTCAGAAAATAGCCCAGAGGCGACCTCCCCCCCTCTTTCCCAACATACACAAAACACACGGAACACATTAAAGTACCCTCCCCCCCCTCCCATCCAAGTAAGACTAGAGTTTTCACGCATAGGACGACAAAATTAATCATATAATCATCTGAATTACAGATAAGGTAAATTGGAGGGTGGGCTATTTCAGTCAAATTAAAAGGCCCATTCACTAATGCTAATCCTATGGAAGAAATTTACACAGATATCTCGGTTGCATTTCAATATTTTTAAATGATTTTTTGGCTTTGGATATCTGAGATTGATCTGTATGCATGACGTTAGTTACTTTTTTCATTTTGTTTACAGTTATTTTTTACAGGGACGCTTTCATTTTTGGAACCGGTTTGGAAAGCGAAAGCAATCCCATAAAAAATATCTGCAACCAAAATTGAAAAACTAAAAAACGACCTCCATTCAGATCAATCTGAGTTATCCAATGCAAAAAAAATTATATAAAAATATTGAAATGCAACCGAGATATTTTTATAAATTTCTCCCATAGGATTTGCATTAGCGAACGGGTCTTTTCATTTGAGTGAAGTAGCCTCTTAAGATGGAATTTTCTAAATCACACGTAAGGACAGTAACATGAGTATAAAAGGAGAAATCGGGAAAAGCGTCCTATAACTTATGAATAATACGTCTTTTGAATTGCAGTCAATACAGCAGATTGTGAAAACCATTAAGTATTACTCATCGGACGTGACATTAGATGATGTGGTTGTAAATACAGTAATAAAAGGGAGAAATTATAATCATCTAGAATAGGAATCATATAATCATCTGAACTACGGATAAGGTAAATTCTGGATTAAGATGGAATTTCCTAAATCAGGTAAGGAGAGTAACGCGGGTATAAAAGGAAAAGTATCCTACACTGTAAAAAATAATCTTGTAAAACAACAGAAAATATCTGGCAGCAAAAGTTGCCAGAGAATTTCTGTTAACAGAAGTTCTCTGGCAACTTTTGCTGCCAGAATTTTTCCGTATGTACAGATAATTCTTGTCAACAGAAATTCTCTGGCAACTTTTGCTGCCAGAATTTTTCCGTATGCACAGATATTCCTTGTCAACAGAAATTCTCTGGCAACTTTTGCTGCCAGAATTTTACCGTATGCACAGATATTCCTTGTCAACAGAAATTCTCTGGCAACTTTTGCTGCCAGAATCTTTCTGTACATACAAATATTCCTTGTACATACAAAATTTTTCTGGCAACTTTTGCTGCCAGAAATATTCTGTATGTACAAGAAAAGTGTGTGGTCAGATATTTCTTGTACATACAAAATTTTTCTGGCAACTTTTGCTGTCTTTTTTTTTTTTTCACAAGAAACATCTGCGAGCAACCACTATATATTATACAGATTTTTTAGCCTATATTTAATGTTCTATGTATCCTAAAATAGACTGACTGATTTTAAAATTTAATCACTTGCAAATGGTAGTAGCCTTTTTTTTAATAGCTGTCACCATTTGCAAATTATTGAATATTAAAATCAGAAAATCCATTTGAAAACACACAGTATCTTACTTCTAACCTCAATGCTTTTAAATAAAATTCTTAGAACTAGAAATATTTTCTAGTTAAATATGTATTAATTTTTTAGGGTAGTCATTTGAAATCCATTTGATTACATTTATTTAATTCTCAAATTTGAAGAAATTGGCTATATGGCAGCACATTGAATAAGTTCCCTCATATCAGAAACTGATGCTGCCAAATTCCACATATTTAATAAATTTTGTACTTTGCTTTCTTTGCTGAAAATAGCCTGAATTTAGTTATTTTTCACAAATGCTTGTATATCCAGTTATATATTGCACACTAAACATGAATGGTGATGGCAATAATGATGTCAAATGCAGAGGAGAGTAAAAACTGGGAAGAAATGAATAATTTTGTAACAAAAGACCAAATCACTTATTCACACTCAAATTGTTTACTATTACAGTGAGTTTATTTTGGTTTCAAATTATAATTTCAAATAAAATACTAAGTACCACAAAATACATTGATGAGCAAAACTACGCACTCACTGTGTAACAAATTAAAATACATAGTCAATTTCATAACATTAAAGAAAAATTTTAGCAATATGCCCAGAAATAATAAAAATATATATCATGCATATTTTCCAAGTTTAAATATTATAAAATAAAATTGGAATACTCTGTACCCCCCCCCCCCCACAAAAAAAATGCTTTAAAAGACTGCAAAAATATGGTGTGTATAGAAATTAAAAACAAAACACCCTTGATTTTTTCCTTGAGTAAATTTATCAGACTTCTTTGATTTTCATTATTAACAATATACATACCATATATTTAAATATATGTTGGATTTCTCATATAATACACTTATTCTAAAACTATGGCATTACATTTCATGAAGGATCAGCCCTTCTCTATTTACTAGATACTGGGTCAGATACAGCCTGACCCGCAAATTCCATTTTAAATCAAACCACAACCTGACCAGAACCCGCAAAAATAAATATCTGCAACCCACAACCCGACCCGAAGTATTTCAACCTGCAATCCTACCCCAACCTGCAATGAAATGAAAGTAAATCATGTTTTAAAGCTATTATGAAAAATAAACCTAACTATATTTAAATATAGTAAACCTCTGAGTAGGGTTATCTTAAATGTTTTTTCGGCTCAGAATGAATCTATTTTTTTTTATTTTTTATTTTTTTTTTAGCAGATTGAGTTTACAAGAGAAAAAATTCGCAGGTCATGTATAGGTTTTTTGCAACTCAGATTGTTGATTATACAAAATTTAAACTATGTTTCCAATGAAAATAAATACACATTTAAAATGTGTGAATATACATTCCATTTAATTTATGAGAGATAAAATGAAAATGTGAAAAGAAATGCAATCACAGATTATGCTTTCTTTAAGAACAATTTCATTTTTGATATACACGAAAATACATGCATTGCATTTTTGATACTTTATATACACATATATACATTACATGTGTGTAGATTGAGAGGTGCCCACTATTCAGAGATTTAAGTGCTCACATATATATATTTGAAGAAGTGAAAAAGTGTACCCTTAATAGAGGCATTCACCTTTCGAGAGAAAAGCCATTTTGGAAGTATTTTCATAAATGTATTTTGAACTTAAAAATATTTTGAATATGGATTTGTTACAACAACACAAACTGTGTTGAAGAATTAACAGAAGTGTAAAAAAGTTGGGCATTAGCAGTTAAGCTGACCATCTGGTCAAAGGTTATGCAAGTATGTAATTTAAAATTTTCAAAAATTGGTAAATTGTCTTTAATATATGAGCTATCCAGAGAAGATGAGAACATGCGATCATTTTGTGTTTATTAATAATTTATACCATGTGCAATTATTATTCAAATATTGAGAGCAACTGTAGAAAAAATACAGGTGGTTATCAAAATAATTGAAACACCCTAGATTTTGAAGGAATTCTTTATTAATATGGCGTAGGACCGCCTTTGGCATGTAATACAGCTTGGATTCGCCTGGGAATCGAATCGTACAAATTCTGAATAGTGGTCAGAGGAATATTGTACCATTTTTCATGGAGTTATTGTGAAAGTTCCGTGAGAGATGCCGGTGGAGGATATCGATTCCGGATTGAAAGCTCTAAAATAGACCACAACAGTTCGATTATGTTGAGGTCTGGGGCTGTGCGGGTGAAGGTAGATGTTCCACCTCATCCTCATGTTCATCAAACCATGATCGGACAACTCTGGCTGCATGAATAGGGGCATTATCATCCTGGAAAATTCCATCTCCTGCAGGAAACAAAATTTGCATCTTGGGATGGACCTGGTCAGCTAAAACTTCTCTATACTTCTCCCCAGTGATCCTTCTTTTCAGGGTTACGATTGGACCAGCAGAAAACCATGACACGGCTGTCCATACCATGACCGATCCACCTCCATGCTTGACAGTTGGACGGAAGCAATCAGAATCATACGCTTGTGCAGGTGTTCTCCAGACATGTACCCGTCCTGTTGTGGGGGAAAATGTGAAAGATGATTTGTCTGACCATATAACAGTCTTCCACTTATCAATAGACCAGGTTTTGTGGTTGTGGCACCACTCTACACGACGTTTGGCATTAGCATCTGTGACAAGTGGCTTGGGAATTGCTGTTCTGCCGTAAATGTTCTCTTTATGAAGGTATCTCCGAACTGTAATTGTTGACACTGGAGAATACAGATGCTGATTGAGCTCTGCGGTCACTTTGGCTGCAGTTGTTTTCTTTTTAGACATTACAATCCGTTTCAATAACCGTCGGTCTCTTTCATTCAGCTTCTCCTTCCGTCCACTATTTTGCTTTGCTGAGCTTGTCTTTCCATGCTGTGTGTATGCTGTCATGACTTTAGACACCGTACGTCTAGAAACGCCTATAAGCTGGGATATTTCGGTCACTGTTGCTCCAGCTAGTCGGGCTCCTACAATTTGGCCTCTTTGAAAATCTGTGCGGTCTGACATTTTACGCTTCTGACTAAAAAAAAAAAAAAAAAAAAAAAAAAAAAAATCAAAACGTAGACTACTCTTCTAGAGCTCTCTCATACTACCTAATACATGTACTTTTTATATTAAAAAAAAATCTGTTAGCTAAGATTATATTTTAATGCTTACGAAGGGAATTCTTAAATGTCCCTTTCATTCACAAGTGTTTCCATTATCTTGATAACCACCTATATGATACATTAAAAAAAAAAAAAAAAAAAAAAAAAAACCCTGACCTGTTTGGCAAGAAAACAAATATTTTTACATGCAGACATATTTCTCTGATTTTAGAATATTTTTACAAAAATCCTTTACTTTTGACAGACAAACCTTACTGATTTTCCATAATTCCCCTGATTTCCAAATTAGTTAGGCACTTTGTGAAACTTATATTAAACCTTAACCTGATGAGCTTTATTCATTGTCTATAAATTGAAACCACATACAACTATAAACAAACATGAATTTCAATAAAAATCTCAAAAATCGCAGCAAGACATAGAAAATAGTTTTATTCTTAATTCTTTAACTAATAATTAATTTAAATCACTCTGTCCACATGTTTTTACAGTTTGCCAAATCTTTCACAAGTTTCACACTATTGTTCATCTCTCACTTGCTACTTGAAGAATCTGGAAGAATTTCCATCAAACCCTATAAGAAACAAAAATGATAACATTTAAATTGAGTTCTATCTTTTCAATTTTGTGGAATATAGTATCAAAAAATTCGAGAGCAGGATAATGACAACCTTTTTGTCATGGTAGACCAAATTTCAAAAGCAAAGTTTTTTAAAATATAAAATATAAATTTTAAAAAACCAGTTTTTTTTTTCTTGTTTTGTGTGTGTTTGTGAATAAAAAGAGTTATTTCATGCAAATATGCATAAAAATTACTTTGTGTCGTTAATTAGGGATTGACCAAAGTAAGAATTTTCTATACCAAACACTTTTTAATGCATTAGCTTTAATAAACTTTGGTTAAAATTAGATTATTAATAATTTAATTAAGTTACATTTTTATTCTTAAATCAAATTACACAAAAACATTAATGGAAGACTTACTAACATTAATTTTTATGATTACTAATTTAAATATTAATGACCACTTACAAATTTATTTACACTTATTTTTATTATTTTACCATTAGTCAGTATCCAAAATAACTTATGAAAGTAGTGAGCTATACAGACTACAATTAAGAATAAAAATTGCAAAAACTCAAAAATTCATTCATTCATTCATTTAAAAAAAAAAAAAATCTTTAAATTGATTTATAAATTGTCTAAGTCCAATTGTAAACATATTGAATATAAATGCTTGCAAATACAAAAGGTAATTCAATTAGTATTTTTAACTGTTTTCTGTCAAATTATTGATATTTATGTTTTGATTAAGTGTTGATTAAGTTGTCTTTGTGTCGAAGATAAAAAATGTGAGTGATTTAAGTAAATGTCTCAGATTTGTGCAAATTTTGCAAAAAATATAAAAAGTGTCAAATTATTACACAATAGGACATTAATGATTGATTTGATATGAAAGAAAAATAATGAATAAAAATTTTAATGTTATTTGGATTTATAATTACAGGGCTCCCAAATGGTCCGCCAACTGAACATCAGAATTTTCTTAGAAAAATTTTCTTTTTAGGTTTTTCTTGCAAATTGCCGGGAAACCACCTTTGGAGGTTACTTTTTGCGCAAATTCTGTTGAAACCTATGAAGAAATTTTCTGTTAAAAAATATTGATGTTCAGTTCGCGGACCATTTGGGAGCCCTGTAATTAGTACAAAAAAAAAAAAAAAAAAAAAAAAAAAAAAAAAATGTAGTTGTCACTTTATTGTAAAGATTGAAATAACAGTTTTTTTTTTTTAATTCTCACTTCGACGAGTTTTACTATGCAAATTTCTCCATATAACTTTTTCAGCATGTCTGTTTAATCTAACTCCAAGTAATTAAGTAATGCCTCAATGTGTACTAATGCATCATTGTAGTTAACTTTTGATAAGTTATAAGGTTTTTTTTCATTATTTTAAAGAAATACTTTGAAATTCCTTTTTTTTAAACTCTGAATCACAAGTGACACACATCATGTATCATCATCATTTAAAACTTCGTAGTATTCTAATTTCGAATGTTCATTAATCCATTTTTGCATTGCTTCGTTATGCTCAATTTCGAAACAGTTTCAAATGTTCTAAGATTTCACTCTGCATATCAGTACCATCGCTATCTTCTGTTGGAATTTCAGTTTCTTCATCTGATAAAAATCTCCTCCATGATTTCTTAATCGTGATGTTTTTTACTAGTTTCTATGCAGCATCAACGTAATAAACTGTATTAAAAACTGAGATTTTTACTCTCCCGGTTAATCTGCAACCTGAATAATTTGATCCCAATTAATCAAGAATCTACTGCATTAAAAAAAAAACCTTTTAAATAAATCCAAACAACTAATGAGATTTTTTTAAAAACGAGATGAAAAAAATGAGCTGATTAGGAAAATGTTTTGATTTTAGATAAATCTGAGTTTTGAAATTCTGGATTTGAATTTGATACCCTGAACAGCACCGTCAAACCAAAATTTACCATAGGGAAATAACTGAAAACACAACTTTTTGAGAATTGGGCTTACCTCAGAATAAATTCCATTTTTACTTGGTATTCTTCTGAATAAACAAGACTGAAGACAAAGTACGTGGCAAACCAATCTTTAAATCATCATCTGCCATTACATACTGACTGAAGCTTTTTCTTGGAATAAAAAGTACAGCCGATTTGGTTCCTATTAATATGCAAAAAATTCTAAGTACATTTTACAAACATAAAGGTTTACATAAATGAATAAAAAATTTTCACCAAACATTGGAGTACATAGAGTAATTTATTCCATTTTTCAATATTGGGTGAAAAAAGCCCGGGCCAGGATTCGAATCGGGATGTATTGGCTGAAGCCGCCAATGCTCTACCAACTGAGCTATCCCGGACACGAACACTGGAGGACTATTTCACCCAATTAACCTCAACGATTACTACGTTGAGGTTAATTGGGAGAGTCTACGTTGGGGTTAATTAATCGTGTTTAAAAATTAATCTATTGGAGTACATAGCTATGGGGCTTGTCACCCCCCTTCTCAACACTAAAGATCAGTTTATTTGATGGGCTTTAAAAAATTTACAGAAGACTAATTTAAATAATAATAATAATAATAATAAAAAACAGTGGTAATCAATTTATAAATGGCTATTCATTCTTTTCCATTTTACAGAATGGGATGTAAAGGCTAGTGACTTGCTGTTAAGGGCTGATTTCACATTTTATTAAGTAAGATTATTTAAACATTACAAATTCAGCTAATATAAAAGTAACTTAGTCAACGCAGTCTTAGCTTCCAGGTATAACAATATATCAACTAAACAACCAATTGCTACAAGATAATGGTTTTTAAAAATGAGATTTTAAATGTAACGTTTTAAATCCAATATAATTTTAACTATTTTTTTTTCTTTTTTTAATATTCACTAAAGTGTGGCCTGCAAGTTTCGGGAATTCATAACCGGAAAGAATTGCAATTTTTGTGTATAAGTTGCAGGAAAATATCGTAAATTTCATCAATTTACCTCGGGAAAACATAAAATTTCATCACTTAAGAAAAGTAAATTTCATTGATCGGCATGGAAAAAATCATGAACTTCATTGATCAAGTGCAGAAAAAAGCATATCTTGCTAATGGGGCTAGGAAGAAATAGAAAATTTCCCCGATTGGGCACGGAAAAATAGAGACTATTGTCGATCAAGCATAGAAAAATTACACATCATTTTGTGGGTCGGACGCAAAAAATCGCACATTTTGTTGATTGGGCAAGAAAAAAATTGTCATTTGTTGATGATGCTCGTAAAAATGGCACATTAAATTCATCAGTTTAAAAAAAACAGCATGTTTTCTCGGTTTATCGTGTGAAAAAAACGCAAAATTTGTTGATCAGGCAAGAAAAAATTGCAAATTTTGTCGATCAGGGACGAAAAAAATCGCTAATTTCATTGATAAGACACGGAAAAATCACAAATTTTACAATGCGCAGATAAATTGAAAATTTCGTTGATCAGCAGCAAAACAATCATGAATTTTGTCAGTTTATCAGGTGAAAAAAGTGCGAGTTTCATCTTGTTGTGTAAAAAAATGCAGATTTCATCAGTTAATACAGAAATCATAAATTTCGTTAGTCGGGCACAGCAACATTCGTATTTCTTCAATTAAGGATGGAAAAACTGCACATTTTGTCATTTGAACACCAAAAAATCGCTAGTTTTATTGATCAGATTTCTAAAAATTTGAAATTTCGTTGGTCTGAGAGAGAAAAATTGCGAGTATTTTGTCGATCAGTTTTATAATAATTACGAATTTTGTGAAAAGCTTTGTAAAAATCATGATGAATCGGCTTTTTAAAAATCGCTAAGTTCGTCGATCGGCTTTTTAAAAATCGCGAATCTTGTCGATCGGCTTCGTAAAAGACACAAATTTTGTCGAACAGACACAAAAAAATGAATTTTATTGATTATGTGCAAAAATCGTCGATGAGCTTCGTAAAAATTTCAAAAACGTGTAAATTTTCTTGATCAGGCTTGACAAATCACGAATTTCGTCGATCAAGTGCGGAAAGTGGCAAAATTTGTCGATCACAAGAAGAAAAATCCTGAATTATGTTATCAGTTTTGTAAAAATCGCAAATTATGTTGATGAGGTGCCGAAAATGATGAATTTCATCGATTGGCTTCATAAAAATTTTGCCAATCGTGTGCAAAATAATCATTGATCAGTCTTGGAAAAAACTCAATTCTGTCGATCGGCTTTGTAAAAATTGCAAATTTCGCCTATCAATTTCATAAAAATCGCGAATTTTGTTGATCAGTCACGGAAAGACAGTGAATTTTCTCAATTAGTTTTATAAAAATCGTGAATTTTGATCATGCAAAAGAAAGAATCAAAAAATCGCAAATTTCGTCGATTATGTGAAGATAATAGTGAATTTCATCTATCAGCTTTCTAAAAATTACACATTTCATTGAGCGACTTCATAAAAATATCTAATTTCATCGATCGGCTTCATAAAAATTGCAAATTCTGTCAATTAGGTTCAGAAAAATTCACTTCGTATAAAGTAGCAAAATTTATTGATCAGACGCGGAAAAAATCATGAATTTTCTCGATTGCTTTCATAAGAATTGCGAATTTTGTTGATCAGGCGAGGTTATATCACAAATTTTCTCAACTGGCTTCGTAAAAATTGCGAATTTTGTCAATTGGTTTTGCAAAATGTACAAATTTGACTGATCAGGCATGGAAGAATTACAAGTTTCTTTAATCAGAAACAGAAAACTGGGAATTTCATTGATCAAATTCAGGAAAATCTTGTTGATCGGTTTTTTTTCCCTCTCTAATTTGTTCATAAAGTTCACATTTTTTTCAGCACCAGCCATTTATGCCTGTCTTTTAGCATCTTTAATAATACAAAACTTACGCTCTTGAATAAAATCAAGGAATATTTTTACTTTTGAAAATAATTCTTGCTATATCTGTTATATGTAAAAACATGAAAACTGCTGATACAGAGATTAAAAAAAAAAAAAAAAGCCACAATAAAAAAAAAAAATTAACAGAAACTGTCAACATAAATTTCATTATTGAAAAATAACATGCCTGGAGGAGAATCGAAGCATGGGATAATTTGTAATAAGCAAATAGTAAATACATAGAAAATCTGGAGATCTTTTTTTTTTTTTAACAATGCAGTAAAGGAAAAAATAAACTTTTAAAAACACAAATTGCAAAATTACAGTCATAAAGGATCAATGGATACTGAGATTAGAAAATCAAAATAATGAGGACATTTGATTTTAAATATATAAATTGTTAATTATTTCAAAAACAAGACTTGACTTTTACTCCAATACATAAAAATACTAAAAATAAAATATAGAAAATATCAAAATAAAAACATTTTAAAAGAAAATTAAGTTAGTTTCAAAAATAGGATGCACAATTAACAATAAGCATACAATTTTTACAAAATAATTTAACTTTTTCTTTAAGGAAACACAAAAATTTTAAAAAGAAAATATTGAAAATATCAAAATATTGCAAAATTTTACACTTTAAAAGACAAACTGTTAAATTATTTTCAAAAATAGGGTTTTAAAAACAATATATATATATAAATGCTTCCATGTACTTATGCAATAATTTGAAATTCGTAAACAGACAAAATAAATAATTAAAAACACAAAATAAATAAAATAAAAAATAAATCAACACTTCAAAAGTCGTTTTTATGCATCCAACCAAAAATCGACATTCAAATGAACATAAATTTTCATTATTTTGATTTAATTTGCTTTATTTTAATATTTTCAACATTGTTTATAAATTGTATGCTTTTACAACTGCATTTTTAAAAATAATTTAACAATTTATCTTTTAAAATATTATTTGAAATTTTCAGTATACTATACTTAGTATTTTTATGTACTGGAGAAAACACAAACCTTATTTCTGAAATAACTTACCATTTATATTTTTAAAACTTTTTTCATTATTTTGATTTTGTAATTTAAATATGTATATACATTTATGGCATTTTTTTAATTTATGGCTGTAATTTTGCAATTTATATTTTTTTAATATATTTTTGCTTTTCTTTACTATTTAATTTTTTTTTTTTAATTTTTTTTTTTTTTATCTCAATTTATTTATGTATTTACCATTTACTCATTACAAACCCCTCAGCACACTCCATTTTGTATATTTTTTTACAAATAACAGTAAAAATGCCCATTTCTATTATTATTATTTTTTTTTTTAATGCGATGATTAAATTTCATTTCAAATAATTTTAAGCCCAACGCTGCTATAAATGACCATTGGACAAAAGCAAGTTTTTTTTGCTGCATGAAAAAACTGGCTTTCAGCAAGTGGTCATTTATAGCAATGTTATGCTTAAAATTTCTTGAAAATTCAGAGGTTAAACATTAAAATACAATCCAAATAAAAAAATTAGGATACAAATAATAAATAAATACTTTAAATTTTTATGCATTCAACAGAAATTAGCATAATATTTTATTATTTTGATTTAATATGCTATATTTTAATGTTTTCAACATAGTTTTTATGCATTCAAAAGAAATCGGCATTCAAAATGCTCATAAATTTTTATTATTTTGGTTTAACTTGATTTATTTTAATATTTTCAATAAATTGTATGCTATTTAAACTGCATTTTTGAAAATAATTTGACAATTTATCTTTTAAAATGTGATTTGAAAATTTCAATGCACTATACTTAGTATCAATGGCAAATATAGGGGGGGACGATTGCCCCCCCCCCTAAGCCCAATAAAGGATCTGCAGAGTGACGTTAGATGCCCGCACAGAAAAGTTGTTGGTCCGAAACTCAAGATCGGTGCGACCCGACCTGGATCCCGCCAACTTTAATATATTATACTGGGACTGGGTCAGGTATGCACACTTTCAGAACCGGGTCGGATCTGATTTTTTCCAGCAGAGCTGGATCTAGACACACTGTTTTTTCCAGGTCGGGTCTGGGGTAGACTTCCTTCTTAGAGGTATACATGGGCCAACATTTTCAAGCCCAAACTCCATTCGGTATAAAAGCTAAACGCTCGATCTGGTATCGACACAGCCCCTATGCTGTGGCGGTCCTACGAGGCGGAGGGAACGATGAAGTCCCCTTCCCCCTTGGACTAATAAAGGGTTTACAAAGTGACATTATGCATCCTCATGAGAAATAACTTGGGGGGGGGGGGGGTGAAGCTCGAGCCCGTCATGGCCTGGCATGGGTCGCGCCAGTGTAAGTCCACGAGACTTGGACTGGGTAAGGTTTTCTCTCATTTTGAATCAGGTCGTGTCCTGATTTTGCTTTTTTTGGAGATTCTAGATAGTGTGATAAACATTATTAGCCCAACTGCTACCTGTGCAGCTAAACGTTCGGTATGTCTCTGATCTGAATTTCTTCGAAGGATCGCAATCAAAACTGGTTCAACCATTCTCGCAAGAGTAAAAATCGAATCTGTAACTGACTCAAATCCGAAATGTATGACAATCTAACCCGATGCGCTAAGCGCAGCTAAAAAGTAAAAGTCAACCTGACCAACAACAAAATGTAGTAGTTGACTGAACCCAAAAGTGAAAAATCAGAAATTAATTTGAACCACAGCAAACAGTAGAAGTAAACCAGACTCAAACACGACCCAAGTACAAATTAACCCGACCAGGATCAAAAAAGTGGAAGCAGACCGGACCCAAACCCGACCCACAGCAAAAAAGTGGACGAAACACGACCTGCATTTAAAAAAAAATGAGATCCGAGCCGTGCTGGAGTTTCTAAATTTCTAAAATCACCCTCCCCCCCTTGAGGACTCTCCAGATCCACCCTTGCTTAGTTGCACAAACCTTGCTTTTGAAATAAGTTAAAATTTGAATTTTTAAAACTTTTTTTTTATTCTTTTGATATTTGAGTATCTTTGTACATTGATGGTAAATTTTTTAATTTACCAATTTTTTAATTTCACAATGTATATTTTTTAAAATGTATTTTTGCTTTCCTTTACTATTTTATTTATTTTTTCTTTATCTCAGTTTATTTATATATTTACCATTTACTTATTACAAATCCTCCACCCTAACTCAATGTGTATATTTTTAAAAAAATAACTTTAGAATGCCAATTTCTGTTGAAAAATTTATTTATTATTATTATTATTATTTTGAAATATTTAAACTTAATTAAAAAAATTAATCCCAACGCTTCTATAAATGACCATTTGACAAAGACAATTTTTTTTTGTTGCACGGGAAAAAAAAAAAAAAAAAAAAAAAAAAAAAAAAAAAAAAAAACTTGTTCTTAGCAAGTGGTTATTTATAACAATGTTATGCTTAAAAATTTTTGAAAATTCAGAGATTAAACATTAAAATATAATCCAAATAATGAAATTTTTAACAAAAATCGGTATTCCAAATATCATTTGTAAAAAAAGAAAAAAAAAAGAGAGAAAGAGAAATGGGGGGGGGGGAGAAAAGAAGATAATTTGTAATAAGCATATTGTCAATACAAAAATTAAATAAACGGAGATAAGAAATTTTGAAATGTCAAAGTAAAACAGATATTCATTTTTAAACATACACACTGCAAAATTACAATCATATGGGATAATTATCAGTCAGTATCTTTTTTTATGTAAATATTGTAGTAGTATAGTTTAATATTTTTAAGACCGAATATTAAAGTAAGC
This sequence comes from Maratus speculifer, assembly GCA_964019185.1. Lineage (NCBI taxonomy): Eukaryota > Metazoa > Arthropoda > Arachnida > Araneae > Salticidae > Maratus > Maratus speculifer. The sequence continues at coordinate 72,137,862 of OZ025303.1, forward strand.
AAGGGCTGATCCAGCCCTCCTTTTAGAAAAGGATCATGGCTCCTTTTTTTGGTGAGGTGGGGGTCATGTCTCTTAATAGGTAAGCAATTTTTATATTGAAGATTGTCGCCACGTCCAAAATAGCTAAATTTCTGTTACTTTTGGGAAGTTAATTTCATTCATAACAATAAAGTTCTATAAATATTCGTAAAAATATAAATACATAAATTTTTTCAGATGCCAAGAAATTGAAAATTTTTCCGCTTTCATATAAAAATCAAACAATCATTCAAGAAATTATGTATTTTATACACATTTTTAAGGTTTGACAGTTACAAAAAGCCGTCTTGAGGGAGCAATTGACAGTCATGGCCTAAATTCAGTTTAAAATTCTACAATTTATGGAGATTTCATGAAACTATCTTTGCCTTTATTGAAAAATGGAAAACGTTAATCAATCGCATTTTCTCTGAATAAATGTATCTTGCATCTAAAATTAAAATATACTTCATGGACACGTCAGAAATTACCTACTTTGGGTTTAAGTTCAGCTTTAACAAAATCAATATATATTTTATTTTTTAAATTTCCTTAAACACTTTCTTTGTTCAGATGGAGTTTATGACCCCCCCCCCCCCCGTGAATTCACCACTCAAAGTAAGTGCAATAAATCTTGTAAAAGTTTTGTTCCTCTCATAATTCTGGAATAATAAAGCAAAGACTTAGTTTTGGGTATACATACAAAGTTATTTGATGTGCAAAAGGCTTTTGTACATTTTACAAAACATTATTTAGCCAAAGAATCTTTAAGCATTTTTACAGCATTTATAAGCAGTATGTATTACTTCTTTATCCACAGTGAATGGATTAGTTAATACCTAACAAATTTACTGGTCCATAAAATGTAAAACAAATTGTCATTTTTTTCGATTTTATATGGCTTAGACCAACTGAAGTTTTCTGCTCCTTTTTGGTGAAATTATACACAAACCTCAATGCAGATCTTTATTATAATGTACAGTGTAATAAGGCTATTATAATGCATTATGCATATTTTAATGCACAATTTTGGCATTTTGATATCGGATATTATTTATATCTAATTGTTCTGCCATAATGTGTCTTATTCTCAGAGCATTTACATTCAAGGATGCAAGTTATATTAACTAGAATACATAGTATAAACATCTGGGAAAAATTACATCATTAAGCACTGACCTCCTGGTTATTTTTTAATACCTCACAAAATTAATCGTCAAACTAAGCCTATAGGCTTAGTTTGACTCATATATAAATGTTTGATATATTAGAAGAAAGTTTCATAATCAAACATAAAACTACATTATTAAATAAAACTGAATAGTACTTACATTATCTTTACTTGCTGCTTTATTATTATTACACAAATCAACGTGGTTAGGAATGCGCCGAGCTTCCGCTGTTTACAAACTAAAAACATGGCTGACACGGACACATCTTCGCTTCACTTCCCCTACAGAGAAATTTCGTAAGTACTGTTGCCGCGTTCGCGCGATGAAGTTCTCGTAAGCAGATTATTGCTGTCATAAAGCAGTCAAACTGGAGAATAACAGCGGTGCGTTCTTTAATAGTTTGATGCTGTTAATAAACACATATTGTTGAAAAGCGGGCTGTTTTATTACAATTATTTTTTTACAGTGCAGATTTTTGCTGTCATAAAACAGCTAAACTGGAGAGAAACAGTGATGCGTTTTTTAATAGTTTGATGCTGTTAATAAACACATTTGGTGGAAAAGCGGGCTGTTTTATTAAAATTATTTTTTACAGTGTATAACTTATGAATAATACGTGATCCTTTGAATTGAAGTCAATACAGCAGATCGGGAATACGGTTAAGTAGTATTCATAAGATGAGACAGTAGGTGCCAAGGTCGTAAATACAGAAATAAAAAGGGGCAAATTAAATTTACGATGCTCAATTCTTGTGAATGAAAAAATGGGAGAATTATTTTATAGGCATGCATAAGGAAACGGTAGCTTTGCTTATGAATTTTTATGAAGTAATCAGCATTGGATCTAGTTATAAATTAGTAAGGTTGATATCTTCAAGGGATTATTTTATTCATATTAACATAATCTTTTTGATCTTCCAGTCGTAACTAACTGTAAATGAATAAATAAATAAATAAAACAGATAACGCATATTTAAAAGTGTTACGAGATCAGATGGAGTGTACAAAAATATTCATATAATAAAGTAGTGTAGATGCCCATCCTAAATGTAAGTAAAAATTGGGTTTTTCACATAAATTTGAAAAAACTTATACAAATAATTGACAATATGGAAGTGTTTAAATGAGCAAAGCTCAGCTAGTTTATATTCTAATAAACACACTATATTAGCATTTACAATACTTCTGGGTAAACGAGACTTGTGATGTGTAATATACAAAATATTTTTAGAAAATAATCTGCTATAAACGGAAAATATTTAATCAATTACATTTATTTAATATTATTTTAGTAAAATCTCTTAGTTTTGAAGATATTCTATTAAAAATATTTTGCATGTTTATAAAACAAACCAAAATATAGTCTTTTCAAAATGAAAAGAACATTTTCTCATTTTTAAAAGTAATTTCTAAAACATTCTTCACTTATATGTGTATTTAAAGCTTTTTATATGGAGAAATATTTAGCCTTTTTAAAGAAAAAAGAATGTACAAAACATTCTTTAGCCTAATGTTTGAAGGAATTTTACATTAAGGCCTTAAGTGGGTAATTTTCTTTAATAGAATGGTCTTCTAAATGAGGGGTTGAAATGTTTTTATAAATAATACTTACCATTTTCATAAACATAAAACATTTTGTTTCATCTCTAAAGAGAAAATTTAAAAGAGTTACGTTAACAATATATGGAGGGAAATTTCATAACAATCTTTTCGTGGGTGTGCTCTTAATTTTGTGTTTGGTATGTTCGGTTAAAGAGTGTCTGAAATTTTTAGTTGGTGTTTTAAATAGGCTATTTCAATCAAGCGAAAATACCCGTTCGCTAATGCTAATCCTGTGAAAGAAATTTCTAAAGATATCTCATTTGCATTTCAATATTTTTAATTTTTTTACTTCACTGAACAGGTGTGATTAGGAAAGGGGGGCGAAATATAGGCACTTTACCCTATAGCGTTTCGTTTTCAGTACTTTCTAACAATGTCTTCATTATTAAAACAATATATTCCGTTTTACTTTATATTTCTACAAATTCACGCAATCTAACATTCTTAGTACTGAAAAAAATTAAATTTTTTATTAAGAAATGCGCTGTATTATTCGGAAATCAATTTTGAGTCGAAAACCGGAATTTAATTCGAAGATATTGCTTGTTTTATATATAGCATTTCAGTTTTCAGTACTTTCTTATAATGGCTTCATTGTTGAAACAATATATTCGGTTTTACAGATCAATTTATAGAAAGGATGTTTTGCTTTTTCAATTTTATTTATAGAAATTTTAATGAGGACATTTTTATTTTCGGAGCTGGTTTAGAAAGTGAAAGCATCCTTAATAATAATTTAAAAAATATATATATCTGCAATCAAAAATGAAAAAATCAAAAAAGGCCTTACATACAAATGAACTTTAGTTATCCTATGCTCCACCTTTACGAAATTGTAATCCATTTTGTCATGTTGGAATATTAACGAATTTCCAATGAGCTGCCGAACTCGCACTAGTGCTGAACTAGTGGATTTGTATTTTGAGATGAAAACTTTGCCGTTAAAGGTATATTCGAAAAAACGCTTTTCCACCTTCAACAGCTCGAAATTTTCAGATACAATTTCAGACACATTTTTAAAAGTAGAAACGTGAAACTTGCCGAGGGGATTCTTGAAGAGACGTATAAGGTGCCGTGTGATGTCATTTTACGCTCAATTCATTAGAATTTGATTTATAAACAATTATCCTCTCAGCATGACCCTTTTTTTCGTCTACAGATCTCTCCCTTCGGAAAAATTGGTTCAAAATGCCGTTTTTGATTGCTTTTTTAGCAATAATTTCTGCATTTATCAAAGAATTGACGATCACGACACCTTGTGTACTTTCTGAATTGGACAATTTGCCAGTTTGACGCATTTGAGAGTAAAACGAATTTAAAAAAAGTCCTTTCGGCAATGCCGGGAGGAAGAGGTAGCTTTCATATACTTATATATTTATTTATTTATTTTAAGGTAAGTGACATTGTTCAAAAATACTAAGCTCAAATTAGTGGAAATAATCTTATAAAATTAGTGATTTTATAAGATTGAATACTAGTTTTTGTAAAGATTGAATATTAATAGGAATTTTTAAAAATTAGCCATCTTTTATTCAACCTGGTTTTATTTTAAGCGATTTAGAGAGTCACCAGATTCCACGATATCATAAAGTGTATGCCATTTTAAAGCAACATTGTGGATCGTTCAGATCAGACCGTTTCAAAATGTCAGCCATAAGAAAAATTCACAGTGCTATAACTCAATCATTTTTTAAGATATAGACAAAATAAAAAGTGTTCTGGAATCGTTGTTTTAAGTTTTAACACGTAAAAGAAAAATATGTTTCAACTTTTAATTTTTTCGCATTTAATTTTAAATTTTAAATTTTTTAAAAAATTTAAAATGGCCACCATTTTGAACCAAAATGGTTGATGATGCTGGCCAACGAACTTGGTCGAGACATTTGTATGTACTATGTACATACCAAGTTTCATTGAAATCGGTTCATAATTACGCGTGTTATCACGTGACAAAATCAGATCGTTTCAAAATGTCAGCCATAAGAAAAATTCAAAGTGCTATAACGCAATCATTTTGTAAGATATAGACAAAATAAAAAGTGTTCTGGAATCGTTGTTTTAAGTTCTAACACGTAAAGGAAAAATATTTTTCAAATTTTGATTTTTTCGCATTTAATTTTAAATTTTAAATTTTTTTAAAAATGTAAAATGGTCAGCATTTTGAAACAAAATGGCGGATGATGCTGGCCAACGAACTCGGTCGAGACATTTGTATGTACTATGTACATACCAAGTTTCATTGAAATCGGTTCATAAATACGCGTGTTATTACGTGACAAAAATCAGATCGTTTCAAAATGTCAGCCATAATAAAAATTCAAAGTGCTATAACTCAATCATTTTTTAAGATATTGACAAAATAAAAAGTGTTCTGGAATCGTTGTTTTAAGTTCTAACACTTAAAAGAAAAATATTTTTCAAATTTTAATTTTTTCGCATTTAATTTTAAATTTTAAATTTTTAAAAAAATTTAAAATGGCCGCCATTTTGAAACAAAATGGCGGATGATGCTGGCCAACGAACTCGGTCGAGACATTTGTATGTACCATGTACATACCAAGTTTCATTCAAATCGGTTCATAAATACGTTAGTTATCGCATGACAAAAATCAGATATATATATATATATATATATATATATATATATATATATATATATATATATATATATATATATATATATATATATATATATATGGTTATATATATATATATATATATATATGTGTCAACATTTGAACGGAGGGTGGTTTTGGGGTCTGGGGGTCATGATCCGTGAAAATATACCAAAATTTTCCGGAAGTGCTTTCCTCCGGACGGCTGCAATAGGTAGCTTTTTACTTTTTGTAATGAAAGCTACCTAATAAATCTGAAAATAAGCAGTTTGAATCGAAATACACCCTTAACTCAAGTGATGTAGCAGATTTAATCTTTTTTCTCTCTTGGCCCACAGTTACCCTGTTAGGTCAAAATTAGCCTGATTGATTGATTCTAAAATATTGTTTTTCAGTTTTTATTTTCCGTTGCCTGGTTTCGGTTCTTTTTGTTTCTGTTTTTCCTCTATCTTTCCTCCTCCTCCCTTTCTTTTTAATTCCTTTGTGCTAGAAAAAATTAATGCATCTTCAAATAGTATTTCAGGATGTTTACCAAAATTAGAAAAATTTCGGTGTTATTTTTTTTTTCAAACAACTGATTTTTAATAGTATATATTTTACAATGAATACAACTAAAGCTAACACAACACTTTTAGCCTGCTTATTAGATTTGTCTAGAAAATATTCCTTCTTTATTCAATTTCACTTCACCTAGATACTGCACATCTCAAAGCAGAATTATATTTGAGAAACTTTTATATTTTATTTCAAGCTCAATTCGGAATAAAATTTTAAACTTTATCGATTAACATTCACATTAGTCTTCCATTTTTTTTTTTTATACTTCTGCTCTTTTAATGATTCGATTTAATGTAGAAGTAATGAAAAATAGACTGATATGCCAAGTTCGAAAAAGGAAGTTACGTGTGTTTAACGAATAAACTTTTCGAACTATAACTTCTCATCCATTATCTTATAGATCCCAGGGGCTATCTTTTTTCTTGTTTTGAAACTGCACTTTCTTTCTGTGACTGTGGTTAGATTTTTTGGAATGTATTCTTAAAATTTGTTTTTCGGTAATAACTCTTTATTTTCCGATGTCTGGTTTCAGTTGTTTTTTTTAAACCATTTCGAAAATGGTTGCCGTTTTTTTCGTTTGGTCCAGGAATATTAATGTATGAGCCGTGGCGTTCGTAATATGACTCTGTTATTCCATAACCCACATTTTGATTATCAGAAAAATGCTGTTTTTACTGATTTTTAATAACCCAATGGAGAAACATTCAAACACTTTGCTTTGGGCATTGTTCATACATATTGTTTTACAATTAATGGTTATATAAAAAACATTAAAAATTTCAAAATGAAAAATAACTGCGGTTCAAATAAGACCCCCAATCCCAATGGTATTAGTAGAGTAAACGGGCAGTGTTAAAAGAAATAGTTACTACGTTTTCAACTAACACAATTACAAGTATATAAAGAACTGATAAGAATATTTTCTGCTGCAAACTTTTCCCTCGTAACAACTTTTGACATCGGTGACTTCTTTTATGTTTTTCCATCTAACAAAGATCTTTAAGGGTGTTCTTAAATCAAAAAGGGCAACTTTTGTGACACATGCATTATTTTATTTTTGTTCGGAAATGCATGAAAATAGCAGGTGTTGTTATTCAGAAACTGTCTAATTGCACTCATTCTTTTGTTTTTTAAAAAACACAATAGATTTTTCATAACAAGCCTTCAAAGTTGACACTTTTGAGCATATTTCCCGACGAAAGCAGAAAAACCGGTCGAAAAGGAAGGGAAAAACGGGTGATTGTGTCATCGAAATAGCTTATAACTCGATAAGTAATTTAATTATCATTAAATGGAAAAATAAGTTCAATTCGAAATAGCTTTCATAGTCAGGCATTAAAATTTTATAACTTTCTGTTAAAAAATGAATTTGTAAATGTGTCAAAACGTTTTTCACTTGTTGAGCGGATCAGTTAACACCCTTAAAATACATTTTGCACTTAATTTTATAAAATCTCTGTAAAAATTTCTAGTCCCCATTGTACCTGTACTTTTATTGTTAACATTCCATTTTATATTCGTGTATCGCCCTTTTCCTCTTGGAAATGTTGCTATGTAACTTTTTTACATTTTTTTTATTATTTGTTTTGTATCCAGCGCAACTTTGAAAACAGAATACGGATGTGTTTCAGCATACAGAAGTATTGACCATATTTTATCAGTAATAGCCCCACACATTTGGCATTTGAAAAGAATATGCAGATTTCTTTTCACTGAAAAGCATTATGATAACGCTGAACACACCGTCTAAGTTTTTCTTCCGTTCTATTTCAGTTAAAAATAGTCGAGTTTAAAAGATGTTGAGGGGAATATTTTAATATACAAACGTTACACCACGCCGATTTAGCTTTTATCTTTTTAAAAGGATTCCTTTCAGTATTTCACTTTCTCCCTTTTTTTTATAAGCAAGGAATATTACTACCATAATTTTTTTTTTTTTTTTTTTTTTTTGTGACCTTTGATAATATTACGAAAACTATTGCACATAAAAATATGAAAATTGGTAGTTTTATAAAGAAAGATGTTCAACCCCCTCCCTTTTTTTTTCTACCCAATGCTTAATAGCATATATTTGACAGTGAATACAATTATAACTGCACAACACTTTTAGACTATTTCTTTGATTTGTCTCGGCAATTTATTTAATTTTATTTATCGCGTTTCGTTAAAGCTAAACATTCCATAATTCAAATCAAAGGAACTTTTTAATTTATTTTAAGCCCTTTACTCTCAGTACTCCTTTACTCACAGTTATGGAATAAAACTTTAAACTTTAACGATAAAAATTCACTGCATTAATCTCCTTTTTTAGCTCACAGGCTATCATAGCCTGAGAGCTTATGTGCCCGTCCGTTCTGTATGTATGTTCGTACGTAACGCGATAACTCATGATAAAAATATCGGATCCACTTGAAATTTTGTATATAGGTATATCCTGATAAGGCGCTTCCCTGATTAGTTTTTGGAGTTCATTCGATATGTATAAGAGGGGGAACCTGAGGGCTTATGCCCCTCTTCTTGATATAAACGGGATTTTCATACAGAATTAACAGTTTTCGTTCAAAATTTAGATATAGGATCATTCTGATGAGGCGATACCGTGGCTGTTATTAGGTTTTCATTGAATAAGTAAATACAGGGGGAACGGGGGTTCTAATGCCCCTCCCCTTAACATGTATAAATGGATTTTTCAAGCAGAATTGTCGGATTTCGTTCAAATCTCTGAATAGTTTTGGAAGTTTAATGGTTAAGTATAAAAGAGGGGAATAACTCCTCTTAAATTATATAATTGCTAAATGGGTTTTTATTAAGAATTATCCGATTTGCTCTGAATTTTGGATATAGATTTTTTATATGATAAAGCATGTCCTTGATAGTTTAGGAGGTCTAATGATTAAGTATAAACAAGGAGAAAGGGGAGAGCTGTTTCCCTTTCTTATTTTTTTTTTTTTCTTTTTCGAACGGAATTAACGTACAAAGTTGTAATGTACAATTAGTATGCGTAGCCTGTGAGCTCAATGCCATCAGTTTAACTGGGCAATATTCTTTTTATTTATATATAGATATACTTCTACTTTCTGAATAATTTGGTTTAATGTGGAAATAATGAAAATCGGACTGAAATGCTAAGTTCAAAAAAGAAAATTACGTGTGTTTAACGAATAAAGTTTTCGAATTAAACTTCTCATCCATTATCTAGAATCGAGAAGCTGTCTTTTTTTTTAAACTGTATTTTCTTTTTGCCACTGTGGTTAGATTTTTTTAAAATCTGTTCTTAAAGTTTGTTTTTCGGTAATCACTCTTTAGTTTCAGTTCTTTCAAATCATTCAGAAAATGGTTGTTGTTTTATGTCACAAAATGGACCTTGTGGTGTCCTTTTTTATGATTGGTTTAGAAATATTAATGTTTAATCCATGGCCTACGTAATATGACTCTTTTATTACGTAAGCCACGTTTTAATCAGCATAAAAATGATGTTTTTACTGCTTTTTATTAACTCAAAGGGGAAACATATATAATATTAAAAATTGCAAAATGGAAAATAACTGGGGTCAAATAAAACCCCGGTGGTTTTAGGAAGTTAAGCGAGTAGTGTTAAAAGAATCATAATTACTAGGTTTTCAACTAACGCAATTATAAGTATATAAAGAGCTGATAACAATATTTTCTGCTGAAAACTTTTACCTCGTAACAACTTTTGACATCGTGATTTCTTTTATAGTTTTCCATTTAACAAAGAAGTTTAAAATACATTTTGCACTTAATTTTATAAAATAGCTACGGAAATTTCTAGTCCCCATTGTACCAGAACTTTTACTGTTAACGTTCCATTTTACATTCTTGTATCTCTTTTTTCCACTGTAAATGTTGCTATGTAACTTTTTTTTAACCTTTTTTATTTGTTTTATATCCAGTGCAACTTTGAAAACAGAATACGGATGTGTTTCAACATTCAGAAGTATAGACCATATTTTATCAGTAATAGCCCCACACATTTGGCATTTCAAAAGATTATGCTGATTTCTTTTCACTCAAAAGCATTATGATAATGCTGAACACACCGTCTAAGTTTTCCTTCCGTTCTATTTTAGTTAAAAATAGTCGAGTTTAAAAGATGTTGAGGGGAATATTTTAATATGCAGATGTTACACCATGCCGATTTAACTTTTATCTTTTTAAAAGAATTCCTTTTAGTATTTCACTATCTCCCTGTTCTTTTTTTTTATTTTCTAAGCAAGGAATGTTACTACCGTAAATATTTTTTTTTTTTTTTTTTTTGTGACCTCGAATAATATTACGAAAACTATTGCACATTAAAAATATGAAAATCTGTCGTTCTATAGAGATAGATGTTCACCCCTTTCACCTTTTTTTTCTCTACCCCAATTGTTTAATAGCATATATTTTATAGTGAATACAGTTAAAACTTCACAACACTTTTTGAGAATTTATTTGATTTGTTTCGACAATTTATTTCTTTTTATTTGTGGTCTTTCATTAAAGCTAAACATTCCATAATTCAAACCAAAGGAACTTTAAAATTTTATTTTAGGTCCTTTACTCTCAGTTATGCAATAAAACTTTAAACTTTGACGATTAAAATTCACTGCATTAATCTTCTTTTTTTTTTTATAGATAGATATACTTCTACTCTCTTAATAATTTGGTTTAATGTGGAAATAATGATAATCGGACTGAAATGCTAAGTTCGAATAAGAAAATTACAAATGCTTAACGACTAAAGTTTTCGAATTATAACATCTCATCCATTATCTAGAATCCCGAGGCTGACTTTTCTTTTTTTTTTTTTTTTAACTGCACATTCTTTCTGCCACTGTGGTTGAATTTTTTTAAATCTATTCTTAAAGTTTGTTTTTCGGTAATGACTATTTATTTTCCGATGTGAATGCTACTGCCGTAAGTAAATTTTCTTTGTGACCTCGGATAATATTACGAAAACAATTGCGCATTACAATCTGGAAATTGGTAGTTTTATAGAGAAAAAAAAATATTTAGCCTAAAATTTATTTTGAGAGCAATTTTGAAGTTAATAAAAATAGTTCCGTTAAAAAAGTTTATACAAACAAAAACTTTGCACAGTAATTTATTCATCTTGTGTAGGAACATGCTTCACAGACTTGCAATGGGCGTTTTTCCTATTAATCTTAATTATTCTCATTTATTATTATCAGGCTCATAGCTACAGATAATTTTGGGGGGGGGGGGGATGGATGATAATTATAAATTTCCCGATTTATAACTTAAAATTTTCCCATCTTGAAACAAATTGCTCTATTTTTCAACTGAAATAATATATGCAATGTTGCCAAAAAAAAAAAATCTTTCCAGATAAAAATACTGAAACTAAAAACACAAAAACTTTAATTATTTATTAATTTAATGAAAGTTTTTATCTTCTATTGTGTGCAAGTCATATTTGTACTTCATATGAAAATACCTTCATAATATTTTGAATTTTTTGAGAAAAGAACAAAGTTCTGGAGGAAATAGATTAAAGACACTGTTGGTGGACAAGAGTAGGGGGATTCAGATCTGATAGATGTATGATATTTTTGTAGAACTGAGAAACATATTGACAAATTGAGTCTGGTTGCTTTTTGAATTTATTTTGATAATTTAACTAGTTTACTGTTACAGAAATCCAATAAGTAGTCAACAAAATAATTAAAAAATTCGCATTTATTTATTTATATTTTTTTTTTTTACTAATATTGCAAATGTGTTTTTAAAAAATCTAGAATTTCCCAAATTAAAGCTCAAATTTCCCAAGTTCATACATTGGAAGGGGAGTTCCCCCCCCCCTCATCATGACATCTCTGATTATTATTCACACTTATTATTATTTCTAACTTGTTATTTATTATTCTCAATTCCCAATATCTCAAGTATTGTCAAACTTTCTCGTTATTTTCATTATGTCTTATTTATTCTCATTATATCTTAATTATTCTAATTATGTTAGAATTTCTCCTTATTTTTTAAATATCTTTCTGAAACATCATCGTAAAGCTATAACTTTTGAAGGCAATATTTTCTAGCAAGATGTAATTCAATATTCTTCCTTTAATACTAATTACCTCTTAAAAATTAATAGGCGCAGCTACCATTTCCGTCTCCATAAAAATATATTACTTTCTTTTTAGCAAACAGCTTGAGCATCAGAAATCCAATTTGCCTCACTTAATTTTTATATTTACGATTCCGTCACACAATACTGCATTCTATCTATAATAGTTAACGGCAAAACCTAGAATATTCATTGCTGTCCTTGAGATCACGTACTATTCATAAGTTATAGGACATTTTTCCTCTTTTTTTCCTTTTTCAAGTGTTGCTGTCCTTGTCTGCTAAACGATTAAGATAATTCCTGTGCTTCTTTATCGATTATTTTGGTCCTACTGCTTCCTTCCTTTATTTTCGCAGATTTTGCTGATCTAAGTTTGTGTTTCCAAAGATTAATAGTTTCTATAAGATCGAACTTATTTTTGTATGAAGTTCTTTTTTCTGAAGCTTTTATAAAATGAAGTCAATTTGTTGTAATAAATTTTGCTTTCGAATTTGGAGGAATAAGGATTCAGCATAAAATAAAAATCATAAAGCAACATAATGTAAAAACATTACTTGTTTTTAGCTTATACTGAAAAAAGAAGGGGAGGGGGGGGAGACATGTAGTCTAAGGAAATATAACAGCCGTGAGCAAATAACGTCTTCAGAGCTGCCCATAAACCCAAAAAGCGCATTTTATCTTTAGAAACATCAGAAATCAGTATAGTCCAGTCATTATAGTAAGTTCACCTCGGAATTCGAGATACCAAGCTGTAAGTCTGTAAATACTTGTATATTGACACCCTAAAAGTTGTCTCAAAACCTACATATGGTAGGGTGTACGCAACTATTAAATTCCAAGGTCAAAAGTCACAAAGTTCGGTTTTTTGCGCTTTTTTTGTAAATATCTCATTTCCTATAGGTTTTTTGCTATTTATATTTATTATCAATATTGTAGAATACAAAATTCTCTACAAATTTTGTTTGAAAACATTTTTCATACGTCGAACCGTTTTCGAGATAGAGGGCGGAGAGCGCGCGGTCACAGCATCACTTCAGGTCAAAAGGTGCCTACGGTAGAAAACGCGCTATATATCATTTTTTTCCCTAGCCTATCCACTTTTTATTCAGCATTAATTTATTTAACAACACTTACCTGTCCATATAATTGTAGAATTGTTAATGAAAATATAGGAATTATATTTGAATTTTAACCTAATTAATATAATATTAATAACTTCTTACATGATGAAAAAAAAAAAAAACCAAATAAATTATGAATTAATCGTTTTATTAAAAAATACTCTTCAATACATTTATTTTTATTAAAAGTAAAAAAATGGAATAAAGGGTACAAAAACTTTAATTTATGTTGTTAATCATCTTCTTCCTCTTCATCGTCGTCTTTCGGCTGCTGGTAAATTTCAAACTGGTCTTCATTATCGTCTTCAACGACATTTGTCTCAAGTTGTTCCATGATTTCGGGGTCAAAAATTTCATCTTCGTTAATGTCACTCTGATATGGTTTTGTATTGAGACAAGCTTGCCCATTACACTGGCCACAAACTAAAGAGCATTGCAAGCCCACTTTCCTGCATCCGCATCGCGAACCACAACCACTCTTGCAGTTGCAGAAAATTGTATTTAGCAAATCTTTAGGTGGTAAAATCAGATGGTAAAATTGTCATGATAGGCTCCAGAAAATCGTTTTGCATTGCCCAACCCCATACCTGGGGTTCCAAATCATGCGCTAACCAAGTTTGAACTTGATAATATACACGTTTGAAATGTTGATGAGAAGCTGCACTTGTTGGTGGAAGAATTGAAAGCTGCACAGGTTTGTTAAGTTTTGTAGACTTGACGTAATGCATATAACGAAGATGATCGAGACTTTTCACAGATTTCGGAGCATTATAGACTGCCAATAAGATTTGAGTTCCACTCTCTAATAATCTCTGGGCCGAACTATTTTCTTCCTCAAATGCTGCAGCTAGTTCATCCAAATTTGTCAGTTTCTCAAAAACTTTTAAAAATGATTTTTTTCCCTTTTTAAAAAGCGCAGAAGTTGTGTTACAGCCACTTAATGCATGCAGAAATAAAATATGTGTTTCGGAATGAGGATAATTATCAAAACTTTTACTCGAGTATATCTCCGTTTTTACATTTCCTTTCCCAACTTTTTAAAAGAAAATTTCCTGTTCGTAAGACAGTGTACGCCCAATTAAAATGACAAGTAAATTAATATCTTGTCCTATCATAACTGCAGTTATTTCAGACTTTGATTCTTCAATTGCAGTTTCAACAATAAGAACATCCGCATCATCTCTGGCTTGTTTAGAATATCAGTTTGTGCATCACGGAAAGAAATGATTGTGAAAGCTCGAACTTTCTTCGTAATTACGATATCGGTTAAATACTTCTGTTGTAGTCTTGTAATGATAGTTTTATCATCTGGCACATACCCTGTCAAGACATCTTTAAGCTCCTTTAGTGTGAATTGAGAATCATTATTATTTTCGATGTAATTGAAAATCTCTAACATACCTTCTGTAACTTGATTATCTTGACGAGGTTTCTCAAGAGGCGATGATGATGATGATTTATTTGAAAAGTTTGTAAAGCAAGCAGCATAGTACTTCGCTTCAGCAGCGACCAAATCATACGGTAAAATTATACGACTATTCACCAATTCTCCGAAATCATCCGCACGTTCTTCTGCTTTTTTGATAACATTATCTTTGAACTCAAGAGTACTCACATTTTTTATCTTCCGCCTGTATTTTTCTGTTTTCTTTTTCTATGCAGCCTCATCAGCAACTTCGCCACAAAATAATCATTGATTCTTAAAATCAAAATCTCTTAAAATCTCTGCACCTCGTTTTTTACGGAGTACTAATGAAGAAGTTATAGTTTTTCCTTCTTCTTGTTTCCGTTTTGCTGCTTGGATACAGTTTTTACTAATGTAAACACTTCGGCACTTTTCATGCACTTTAACAGCGGTTACTGATTTTAAATAATCAATTTTTCCGTCGTTTCGTTCGACACTTGCAGTTCGAAGAGTTTTCATACCGCGCACTATTTCAATAAGCGATTCACCTCCCGAATCTGACTTATTACATAGAAAACACAAATCAGCCATATTTCTTGAAATTGTACGTCCGTAGTTACCAAGAACAGTTACTTGAAATAAAGAGAAGACGGTCGTAACTATACTATACAATGTATAAAGAAAAAGATAAAATATAATATAATAGTTAATAAAAATTGATAAATATTTATAATATTTATTTATTTATTTATTTATTTAATATTTATTTAAGATTTAACGATATTTCATCAACTATATATGGCGCGTTTTCGACCGGAGGCACCGTTTGACCTGAAGTGATGCTGTGACCGCGTGCTCTCCGCCCTCTATCTCGAAAACGATTCGACGTATGAAAAATGTTTTCAAACAAAATTTGTAGAGAATTTTGTATTCTACAATATTGATAATAAACACAAATAGCAAAAAACCTATAGGAAATGAGATATTTACAAAAAAAGCGCAAAAAACCGAATTTTGTGACCTTTGACCTTGGAATTTAATAGTTGCGTACACCCTACCATATGTAGGTTTTGAGACAACTTTTAGGGTGTCAATATACAAGTATTTACAGACTTACAGCTTGGTATCTCGAATTCCGAGATTCTTGTCTAATTTAAGCTTAAATGACTGGACTAGTATATTTTCGAGATTTAACACGTCGAGTTTCACGTCAATCACCGGTGACTGCCACTGACCTTTCCGTTTAGGCCGCGTCCGTCAACGGTGACCGGCAGTCTAAAATATGGTATAAAACTATGATTTAAACTTAAAAATATATATATAGCTTTAAGTGATTTAATGAAAATTTATTTAAAATTTACTTAACTTTTATTTATTACGTTGTTATACTTTCCAAATAATTACTTAATACATTATAAAAATTTTCAGTTTTATGTCATATTTGACGCTGTCAGTCACCATTAACGGTTGCGGTTTAAACAGAAAGTTCAGTGTCAGTCACCGTGTGGCACTTAATGTGTTATAGAAGCATTTACAAAAGCCGTACTTTTACTGTCACTAATTTTTGGAAATGTTTCCGGGTGTTTTTTATGATGTATTAATTAATTTTCTCATTCCAAAATATTTTTCGGTTACTTATACATTCTCTAATAAACGTTTTCCTGTTCAACAAATATGCTTCACAGAAAAACAAATTTAAAGAATTATAAATTACATTACTTTGTTATTCTTGCTAGGGATCCTTATGTATAGTTAATACACTTAAGGGTGTATTCGAAAAAATGATTTTCCACCTTCAACAGCTCGAAATTTTCAGATACAATTTTGGACACATTTTTAAAAGTAGAAGCATGAAACTTGCTGAGGGGATTTTTCAAGTGACGTACAAGGTGCCGTGTGATGTAATTTTTCGCTCATTTAATTAGAATTTGATATACACTATATTGCCGTTGATTATTGGACACTTGCGATTTTAGACATTTTACTAAATATCTAGAAAAATACATGAGGAATCATCTCGAAACTCTTAGTGTATAAATATAATAGTATACGCCATACATCGCCGTGAATATTTTTTACTGAAACTCCATAGGGGACCGTCAACAAATTAAAAAAGAATGAATATCTTTTGAATAACCCTGTTAAAACTAATGTAGCAAAAGCGCTCAAACTCTAGATTATGATTGAATGCTTTATTGTAATACGCCTTGTTCATTTTTATGCAAATAGCATGCATACTCGCAGAGTAATTAAGGTTTTTATAAAAATGGTCCCAAATTTTTCCAAGATTTTTCCTTATAATTTTCAGAGTTCTTAATATAAAATATTTTTTTCAGAAAATATGACAAACAACATTGCACACAGTACCTTGTAACCAGAATTAAAAAATAATGAAAATTTTGTACAAAATGAGTAGGTCTACTAAATAATTTTTTACTGCGCATGCGTCAACGATATCAAAATTTCATTTGCATATTATGTTAGTTAAATGTATAGAGCAACTTATGTGAAAGTCACAAAATCATAACTTAAAAATTCTGAAAATAATCGTCAATTGAATTAGTTGAAAATCCGTTATTCTCAAAATGAAGCAAAAACAAGAGGGGTTGTATCCATATATTCATTGATTAGTGTCAATATAGAATACACAATACGGGATGTACTACTACATTTGGATAAAATCCCTCATTTTTTTGCTTCATTTTGGAAACAACGGATTTTGTCCTTTTTCTATAGACGATTACTTTCAGAATTTTCAAGCTATGATTTTGAGACTTTTACAAAAGTTGCTCTATACATTTAGCTAACATAATATGCAAATGAAATTTTGATATCTTTGACGCATGCGCAGTAAAAAATTATTTAGTAAACCTACTCGTTTTTCATACAATGTTTATTATTTTTTAATTCTGATTACAGGGTACTGTCTGCAATGTTGTTTGTCCTATTTTCTGAAAAAAATATTATTTTATATTAAGAACTCTGAAAATTATAAGGAAAAAACTTGGAAAAATTTGGGACCATTTTTATAAAAACCTTAATTACTCTGCAAGTATGCATGCTATTTGCATAAAAATGAACACAGTGTATTACAATAAGGCATTCAATCATAATCTAGAGTTTGAGCACTTTTGCTACATTAGTTTTGACAGGGTTATTCAAAATATATTCATTCTTTTTTAATTTGTTGACGGTCCCCTATGGAGTTTCGGTAAAAATCTTCACGGCGATGTATGGCGTATACAATTATATTTATACACTAAGAGTTTCGAGATGATTCCTCATGTATTTTTCTAGATATTTAGTAAAATGTCTAAAATCGCAAGTGTCCAATAATCAATGGCAATATAGTGTATAAGCAATTATTTTCTCAGCGTGACCCTTTTTTTCGTTCGCAGACCTCCCGCTTCGGAAAATTTAGTCCAAAACGCCGTTTTTGACAGCATTTTTTGCAACATTTTCTCCATTTATCAAGGAATTGATAATCACGGCACCTTGTATAGTCTCTAAATAAGAGAATTCGAAAGTTTGGTGCATTTGAGAGCAAAAATGAATCTAAAAATAAATCTGAAAAAAAGACAGTTTGGATCGGAATACATGCACCCTTAAAGCTTTTAAATAGACATACACATTTGCTTAAAATTTAAATGCCACTGTATCGACAAATGTAAAAGAAAAATTAGCCTTAGAAGAATAAATAATTTTAGCTGCTACGAGGTACCTGGTAACGTTGGATATGTAGGGAAGGCGGGGGGAGGCGTGGTAGTTACAAATTAAGCCACTACCGAACACTAAATAGTAGACGAAGCAATTTTTAACGACTTTCCCTCCTTAATAAAATATGCATTTTACAAAACTAAGTTTTGAATTTTTAAGGCCCCTGTCCTCGCTCGAGGAAACGCTCGCGAGCTAATGCTATTCCTATGGGGAAGCATTTTTCTAATAACTCTCTCGCATTTTGACATTTTTGAATAATTTTTCTTGCATTGGATAGCTGAGGTGCATGCCGACAGCGCACCTTTTTTACTTTTTCGATTTTGGTTGCAGATATTTTTTTTAAAGCACTTTCAGTTTCGAAACCGGTTTTGAAAGTGAAACTAACTTTGCAAAAAATATCTGAAACTAAAATCGAAAAAGTAAAAAAGGTGCGCTGTCGGCATGCACTTCAGCTATCCAATACAAAAAAAAAAAAAAAAAAAAAAAAAAAAATATTCAAAAATATGAAAATGCAAGAGAGTTATTAGAAAAATGCTTCCCCATAGGCATAGCATTAGCTCGCGAGCGTTTCCCCGAGCGAGGACAGGGGCCTTAATCCCTTTACACTTAAATTACCTGAGTTTAAAAGTTTTACAAAAATAAAAAGTTGCTCGAATCTATATTTTCTTATTTTATTTTTAAAAGGGGCGCGCCACGTGCTCATTAAGAGAGCCAGGCCCCCTATAAAATTGTATCAGCTCCCCTCTCTGCGTCCCTGGTTGGTAGGGAGATTCCCTTCTTAGATATAAATGAATTTCAAGATTTGAATCCCAGATATCATGTACTATTCGTAATTTATAGGTCATTTTTTTCCGATAATATTTTGTTATTCCGCTATATTACTGTTTATCGTTTTCGGCGAGTGATATATATTGAAATCTTCTCATTCATTCCTTTATCGATTGCTCTACTGCATCATTGCGTTATTTATCTTGCGTTATTTGCCAGATCCAAGTTTGCTTTTACATAAGAACTACTGATTTTACATTGTCTATTCGCGAAAATCTCTTCCAAGTTTTCAAGAGATTGGGTCAATTGGTAAAAGGAAATCGAAATTCTCTTTTTGAAATATCGATATTTTTTATTACAAAAATATAAGTAAATAAATAGCTTTCAGAACCGAAAGGAATAAAGTCCATTTCTTTCCTTCAACCGAATTTAAGAGAAATTCTTTGCTCTATATACCAGTGGTTCACAACCTTTTTTTTTTTTTTTTTTTTTTCAATATCTTTTGCTCTTCCGCTTTATTACTGTTTATTGTTTTCGGCGAGTGATATGTTGAAATCTTCTGTGACTCACTCATTCCTTGTCGATTGTTCTACTGCATCTTTTCGTTATTCATCTATATTTTATCAGATCCAAGTTTGTTTTTACCAAAGAACTACTGATTTTATGTTATTTGCGAAAATCTCAGTTTTCACGAGATTGGGTCAATTTCTAAAAGGAAATTCAAATTCTCTTTTTAAAATATCAATATTTTCGGTTACAAATTTAAGAAAGGTAAGTTTTCAGTTCTTTCGTTCAACTGAATTTAAAATGATTTCTTTGTTCCATAGGCCAGTGGTTTTAACCAACATTTTTTTTTTTTCTTTTTCCGGATAATCTTTTGTCCTCCCACTTTATTACTGTGTGATATATTGAAATCTTTTCAGACTCATTCATCCCTTATCGATTGTTCTACTGCAACCTTGTGTTATTTATCTAGATTTTGCCAGATCGAAGTTTGCTTTTACCTAAGAGCTGCTGATTTTACATTATTTGCGAAAATGTCTTTCAAGTTTTCACGAGATTGGGTCAATTTGTAAAAATAAATCAAAATTCTCCTTTTGAAATATCAATATTTTTGATTACAAATGCATGAAAGTGTTTCAGATCCAAAGGGAATAAAGTTTATTTCTTTCGTTCAACCGAATTTGAGATGAATTCTTTGCTTTATATGGACCAGTGGTTCCCAACCACTCTTTTCGGATAATATTTTGCTCAATAACTTTATTACTATTTATTGTTTTCGTCCAGTGATATATTGAAATATTTCCATTCTCACTCATTCCTTATCGATTGTTCTACTGCATACTTGCGTTATTTATCTAGTTTTGATTATCCAGATCAAAGTTTGCTTTTGCCTAAAAACTATTGAATTTACTTTTTTTTTTCTTTTTTTGCGAATATTTCTTCCAAGTTTTCACGAGATTAGGTCAATTTGTGAAAGGAAATCAAAATTCTCTTTTTGAAATATCGATATTTTTGGTTACAAAAATAAGTAAATAGTTTTCAGAACAAAAGGAAATAAAGTTCATTTCTTTCGTTCAACTGAGTTTGAGATGAATTCTTTGCTCTATAGGCTGGTGGTTCTCAACTTTTTTAATTTCACGGCAAGGTAAAACTTTCTCGGCACATTAAGATAGCCGCCATTAAAGTTTGGGGTCCAAAATTTCAAATACACTTAAAAAACGGAAAAATTGGTCGATTGATTTGCGGTTTTCACTAAAACTATTCTTTATGTTGGTATTTTCTTGAAAATAAATTATAAAGATAAATTTCAAAAAATGCCGCTTTAGCACTTTAGAGGGCGCTTTAGACTTTGAAGTAATGAAAAACTATTTTTTGCCGTGATTATTTACATCTCATTAAATGGTTTCGTAAGCTTAGATTTAAATTTAAATTTTGAGCTCAAAATCTGAATAGTTGGGAGTGGTTAAGTAGCACAAACTTAACTGTGTTCAGAGGGTTTAAATTTCAAATGATTTAAAAAAAAAAAAAAAAAAACGTAAAAATTGGTCGATTGATTTGCGGTTTAAAATAAAACTATTCTTTATGTCGGTATTTTATTGAAAATGAATTATAAAGATAAATTTCAAAAAATGCCGATAGAGGGCGCCTTAAACTTCAAAGTAACCAACAACTAATTTTAACCGTTATTTTTTGTATCTAATTAAATGCTTTCCAAAACTTATTAAATATTTTCGAAATCTTATATTTAAACTTAAATTTTGAACCCAAATTCTGAATCATTGGGAGGGGTTAAGTATGTAGTATACATGTATACACATGTACACAGGTATACATGTTCTGGGAAATTCGCAAGAAGTCTTCTTTTGAATGAAGTTCAAAAGCTTTGTCACGTCTCGTTGGATGTCACAAATATGGTCAAATCGCTTTCAAAAAGAGTTTGAGTCGTTAAAATAAAAAGAAGTCTGGAGGATTGAGATCTGGAGAGTATGATAGGTGTTCGATTTGCAACATCCCTCGTGAATTTCTTTCGGTGTCTTGCAAAGCTTAAAACCAAACTTTAAAATGATCTTTTATTCGTTCATTTTCCTGTTCTCAGTTAAGAACCGACACACTGAACAAGCACTTAGTAAAGCCCGTCTTGCACAGAACATAAACGACGCTCAACTGAACAACGGGGGGGGGGGGGGGAGATGGTCAACACTTGCCTCTATGCTGATGCAGCGTCTTGTTCCCCAGTGTTGCCAGATCCGTCGTTCTGAATTCATTCACCGAACTAACTTTATTGTCAGAGGTAGTATTAGGGTTGGCACGTGGTAAAGTAAAGGATTAACAATACCTAAGAAGAATTCTCTTATAGAACCGTTTGTAAGACATTCTTAAAAGTTCAAACGTTATACCACTGCTACTACTACTACTACTAATAATAATAATAACAATAATAATAATAATAATCTCAAATTCTGGAGTGTAGTGCGCAATTCAAACAAACCTATTTACAACCAAAAATTTTATTTCACGAGTCCGAAATAAATTGTTTAAACATGAATAAATTTACACTTTTGATATGTACAGTGTCTCACAAAAGTGATGGGACACTTGTGCTTTATAAAAAGAAACTGCAATAAAACAAATAAACAAACATGTGCAAAAATTCTTTGGGTGTGTTTCATATTTAAAGTTAGTAACAATTATTACATAACATACATTTTGTCAAAATATTAAAATATTAATTTAGTAAAAATACAATTGTTCAGAACGGAGCAAAAAATGGCTCACATAAGTGATGGGACACTTACTTTTCCATCAAATATTTATCCAAAAATTTTACTTTTTAAAAGGTTTTAATATTTTGTTGGATTTCCTTTTACTTTTAAAACATGATTTAATCTTTTTGGGATGGATTCGACTAATTTTTGTGTGATTTCTGGAGTGATTTTACCCCATTCTTCTTGAAGCACCGATTTTAGTTGTTTTGAAGAAATGGTGTGGTTACGAATTCTTGATTCCAATTCTTGCCAAATATTCTCTATGAGATTTAAGTCTGGAGATTGTGGTGGTGTTTTTATTATTTCAGGACAGTTATATAGCAGCCAGAGTTTAACGTTCAGAGCAGTGTGCTTGGGGTCATTGTCTTGGTAGAATTTAAAATCGTTATGGAGGTTCAATTTTCGTGCTGAAGATTTCAAATTTTGCTTTAAATATCAATATACTTGTACTGATCCATTATACTGTCAATAAAAACAAGATTAACAACTCCAGCGGACGACATACCCTCCCCCCCCCATACCATAACTCCTCCTCCACCATGTTTTACTGTTGGTACCAAGTTCTGTTTGCGAAATTCTTCCCTGGGTTTTCTCCACACCAAGATTCTACCGTCAGAACCAAATATATTAAATTTACTCTCATCAGCAAATATAACTTTATTCCAGTAATCAGAATTCTTATTTATGTTGGATTTTGCGAAAGCTAGTCTGAGTTTTCTATTCTTTTCACTTACGAAGAATTTTTTCCCGGCTACTCTACCGTGATATCCAGCAGATCGAATTACCCTTCTAATAGTCTCAGGATTAACAATTATTCCATATAATGCTTGTAAATCAGCAGCAACTTTTGAAACACTATTTCTTGGATTTTTTTTTAATGTTTCGAACGTTTCGCTTTATTCCATTGGATAGCTTTGATGATCGGCCAGGTCTTCTTTTATCCTGAATCATATGATTCTTTTTATATCGTTTAATGATATTGAAAATTGTTGAACGACTCAAGTTAACTGTTTCAGCAGTTTTTCTAATAGATTTTCCACGTTATATATGCAAATTAATAACTAATTTTCGGATTTCAGGCGAAGTTTCTTTTCGTTTAGCATTCATGGCTACACAGAGCTAAAAAACACAAAAATTCCAAAACAAACTGAAGAGAAATACTGCAGACGATTTTATAAATTATTGCCAATTGATTTTAAGTAAAAATAAAACCCCCAAAAATATTTTTATTGCTTATTTCAGACGATTTTTGTTGCATATATAATGGTGTCCCATCACTTATGTGAGCTATTTTTTGCTCCGTTCTAAACATTTGTATTTACATTAAATTAATATTTTAATATTTTGACAAAATGTATGTTACGTAATAATCTTTACTAAATTTAAGTATGAAACACACCCACAAAGAAATGTGTACATGTTTTTTAAATTTATTTGATTAGTTTCCTTTTGTAAAGCACAAGTGTCCCATCACTTATGTGAGACACTGTATAAACATAAAATATCAAATATTGCGATAGGAGGAGTACGAAGTGAACATTTCGATAGTCCGTAGATATGTCTTTCCCCTTCTACCTCCGCCCCCAATGGTCACTCTCTAAATTTATCTTCGAGTTTATTATAAAAGGCACTATCCTTATATTCGACATAACTTACTATAAATAATTAAATCCCATGTTGACACATACTAGTTTCTATTTAACTATAACAATAAAACTTATTTGATTACCTGATAAAAATTTCTAGATATAGCTACCATTACTTAATGAATCCCCCATAAAATAATTCACCTCTATTTTTCTTTGCCAAGAACTGAGCATCGCAAACACATTTTTCCTGTTTTTATCTTTGTATGCGACCTTGTCACCTAAATGCTGCGTCCTATGCATATTACTTAAATCATTCACGATCTGCAGTATTCTCTGGAATCCTAATGATCAC
Organism: Maratus speculifer; assembly: GCA_964019185.1. NCBI lineage: Eukaryota > Metazoa > Arthropoda > Arachnida > Araneae > Salticidae > Maratus > Maratus speculifer. Next base: position 72,162,136 of record OZ025303.1, read on the forward strand.
GTGCTATTCATAAGTTACCAGACACTTTTCCCGATTGCCCCCCTTACCCCCGACGTAGTTGCCCTTGTCTTTTCTACACGATGTGGGGAATTTCTTCTCAATCTTTTTTCCTTTATCGATTGTCTTACTGCTTCCTTTCTTTATTTGTCCAGAATTTGCTGATTTGCTTGTGTCTACAGAAATTTATTGGTTTTTCTATAAGATTGCTTTTATGGTTTTCACGTGAATTTCCTTACTTTTCATCAAGCTGATTCAGTCTACTGATGTAAAATTTTAGTTTTTCAAAAATAATCAAAAATAAACAAATAAAACTGAAAAATAAGATGAATTTGTTTTGTGGTGACATAGGCTTTGGCTTTTATATTCCCTCTTCGTACCACTTTTTCAAAAAAAGTAATCTTGGCAATATATTTCTAAATATTTCTTCTTCAAAATAGTCCGAGATCATCTTAAATATCTCGAGCGATTAAATTTAAATTTTAAAATTGTTACAAAACCTATAGTAATTTATGGTAGTGAAATTTAGACGACTACATTAACAGGTAAAAAGCTACTTATTGGTTGAGAAAGGAGATCTTAAGATAAATTATCGATCAATTGACCCTTTAAGGGCCACGACGTTTTTGAATACGTCATGAATTTTTCAATTTAATATATTTGGTTGTTACATCTTTAATCTTAAGTCCATCTGGCTTAAGTCCATGGTACATCTTTAATTTTAAGTCCAGACGGCAATGTTCTAGGCATCTGGTATTTTTTGCATCGCTAATTGAGGTACTGATGTTGAAAAGGAAGTAAGCCAAAAAAAATCGATTTTGAGATTTTTAATAGAAGTACTGAAAAGTACTTTAAAATAAGTATGTTGATTTGGGGAAAAAAAAAAGTAAATCTGAAATAACCATACATAAATCTCATATGCTTATTTTTTGTGAATAAAATTTTGTAATTTAGTAATATAAAACTTTTTTTTTTTTTTTTCATTTGCTACCCCTGTAAAATTAGGTTTTTTTGACTTGCTACCTTTAACATGTCAGTGCCTCAATTGCTATTGTGATCATAGTTATTATTTACTTCGAACTTTATTTCCCTTTGTATGATTAAACTTTATTTCATCTCTTTATATCACATGTAATTAAATAATTCATTTGTAAATATAAATAATGATATAAAATTAACATTTTTAACATTTCCGAAATTTAACATGTCTGGTATTCAGCATACTTAAATTTAATACATGGTATTTAAGTAGTTAAGTAAGGCAATACAAATGTATTGCCTTATGTATGCATGTAATGTATTGGAATCGGATTAAGTAAGATAATTGGACAGCCATATAACGAAAAGAAAGCAATAAATAAATACCATTAAAATAAAAAGATTGCGATGATTCGACAATCAGAATGAAGAATAGCAGAAGCAAAAAGAAGACATACGATGGAAATCATGGAGGAAAGAGAGAGATGGAGGTGCAGTATGCTGTAAAATCGGTTTGCAATATGATACACGTTGTCGCTCAAATTTAAATATCCTCATTCGGCCCAAACAAAATAATCACGTATAACAAGGGACAAAATTCTTTGACATCAGCCGTGGATTTTTCCTCTAAATGAAAATTTTCTGCTTATATTTAAGCATTCTAAAGTAGCATTTCATTGTATTATGAATTTAAAACTTTATCATTAAAAGTTTTCTTTTTTTTCGAAAGCATGTGGTAGTGCTTGGGCTTAATGTAGTGGATTTTAGGGTTACATTTTTGGCGTCACCTTCAGCCACTGTACTTCATCTCTATTCCTTTCTTTTCACTTAATGGATGGAAAATCAATAGGGAAAAGAAATATTGGTAAACCTCGGGAAATGAGATGGCTAGAAAGGGTAAAAGAAAGACCTAAAACAAAACCAAATTATAAATTAAAAGCCAGTGATTGGAAGAGCTGGCGATGTATATTAAGAACAGTCAAAATCCTTCACGGATTGTAGAAGGATTAAGAATGTATACATTTCTAAAGCAATATCAGAAAAATCTACCGCAAAGAGTTTTTGGTTTACAGGCTATCATAGCCTGAGAGCTTATGTGCCCGTCCGTTCTATATGTACGTTCGTACGTGCGTTCGTGAGAAACGCGATAACTCATGATAAAAATATCGGATCCACTTGAAATTTTGTATGTAGGTATATCCTGACAAGGCGCTTCCCTGATTAGTTTTTGGAGTTCATTCGATATGTATAAGAGGGGGAACGGGGGGCTGATGCCCCTCCCCTTAATTGATATGAATGGGTTTTTCATGCAGAATTAACAGTTTTCGTTCAAAATTTAGATTAGGATAATTCTGATGAGGCGATTCCATGACTGTTATTAGGTGTTCATTGAATAAGTATAAACAGGGGGACTGAGGTTCTAATGCCCCCCCCCTTAATTTATATAAATGGGTTTTTCAAGCAGAATTTTCAGATTTCGTTCAAATCTCTGAATAGTTTTGGAAGTTTAATGGTTAAGTATAAAAGAGGAGGATAACTCCTTTTAAATTATATAAATGCTAAATGGGTTTTTATTAAGAATTATCCGATTTGCTCTGAATTTTGGATATAGATTTTTTATATGATAAAGCATGTATTTGATAGTATAGGAGGTTCAATGATTAAGTATAAAAAAAGAGGAAAGGGGAGAGCTGTTTCCCCTTCTTAATTTTTTTTCGAACGGAATTAACCCTTGAAAATATAAGGCTTTAATGTACAATTAGTATTTGTAGCCTGTGAGCTCAATGCCATCAGTTTAACTGGGCAGTATTCTTTATTGTAAATAGTGGAACGAATAGAACATAAAAGTACTAGCTTAAAGTAATGGTTAACGAAATACTTCCCACAATCAAAAAAATTATAATTACATTTACAATTGAACATCATTTGCAAATTTTGTCTGTTTCATTCTGGTTATTTCTGTATCTTAATAAAAATTTCTCCATTACATATAATGTCTTTTTTTCCTCCGGAATTGAGCATGGGAAATACATTTTGCCTATTTTTATCTCTGTATTTATGACCTTGTCACCTAATGCAGCCCGATGCATATTACTTAACAGCATTCTCGTTCTGTAGTATTCTCTATAATACTAGGGATTATGTTCTATTCTTAAATTATGGAGCGTTTTTCCCCAGTTTCCTTTTCTTTTCTACATTATTGTCTTTGTGTTTTTCTATGTAATATAGGCAATTTCTACTTAGTATTTTTTTTCTTTGTGGATTGTCCTGTTTTCTTTTAATTGGTCCAAATTTCAATAACCAAAATTTGTTTCTCCAAAACAATAAACCAAAGGTTTATTGTTTATACACTTTTTTCTTTTTTGCACAAATTTTTGTTAGGTGAAATCAAATTGCTGAAAGAAAATTTCAATTTTCTCTGTAACATGTAAAGCAAAACATAAATATCTTGTTTGATTTATTTTGTACTGATATTGTGACAAATTTAACCTTTTCATAATCGAAATTTCTACATTTAATCCTTATTTTTAAACTCGGTTAAAATCATTATCTTATATTTAGCTTTTCTCATTTTTAAACTGAAAAATCATACTTTAAATAAGAAAGTATCACCCTGGTTAAATTTGGAACAAATAAGAGTAGCGACATCTTACCTTAAAATGATATTTGAACACAAGTCCTGCACAGGTCGGGCTGTACCCGATCGAACCCGAAATCCATCATGAATGTAACAACAACAAAAAAAATGTTAATATCATAAACCTTAACACAATATTCAGATCCAAAGCCGGCTATAAAAAAGTTAAATAAAATCAATCCATATTTTAATAGTTATGGAAAAGTAGTCTACAATTATAATTTCTAATATTAACTTTTTGTGTAAAAAGGAACAGATGTACATTCATTATTGGTAAAATATATTTTTTTTCATTAAAAAATATTCAACTTTTTAATGTGTCGGTCTGAACCTGATCCGAAAGAATCAAAACTCAGCCCGAAACTGACTCGATTCCGAAACATTTCAAATCAACCCGACCCTTATTGAAAGAAAATACGTCATAGCTTGAACTTCGACTTTGGTTGGATTCGGGTAAATAGGTAGGATTTCAGACTCAATGTTGATCTCTACCCGAAATCTTGCAAAACCTTGAACTCGCGTAATAGCATTCATTATAGAAGTTTCATAAAGTCATTTTGTACACTTTATCCTTTCCTCGTAAAACTTTTAAATATGTGTTATCTCTTTCTTTAGTTATTTAATTATTGCTAAAAGACGTTATCTTAAAATAAATATTTAAACAGTTATCCTTTGACGATACTAACTAATATTTATCTCTACATGCATTTCTAAATACCTAATAAAAATTCATAGACATATAGTTACAGTTCCTTATAAATTCCGGTAAAATAAGTTACCTATTTTTTCTTTCCCTAGAATTGAGCATCATAAATACAATTTGCCCTCTTTTATTTCTGTATTTACGATCTTGTCACCTAATGCAACGTCCTATGAATTATGCTTAACAGCATTCACGGTCTGCAGTATTTATTGCTTTATTTCAAAGAATCACGTATTATTCATAAATTATAGGACGCTTTCCTAATATTTTTCTTCCATACCCACAATTGCTTCCCTTACCCGAAATAGGAACTTATCGATTGTTCTTTCTTTATTTGTTCAGAATTTACCTGATATTTATTTCCGAAATTTTGTTCTTTATGAGATTAATTTTATTATCCTATGCGTGAATTTGTTTTAATAGAACTTTAACTATACTGAATTAGGCCTACTGAAGAAAAGTTCCATTTTTGATATATTGCAAACTAAAATAACAAAGTGGAACTAAAACAGCAACTCAAGCATATCTATGGGAAAACAGTGTCCAACACTAAAAAAATATTGCATTTTGAAGCAATAAAATGAATTTTCTAGATAGCTCTTTTCTATTGTAAAATATTTTGTAGTGCACTTCAATGATGTATATCAATTGCAATCTCTCTGGAATAGTATAACATTATTAAAATACACTACCAAATGAATTATCCCCAGAGGTCATAATGTAACGAGATTCTTTTGTGTAGCCCTCTGTATATGATTTGCAGAATTTGCAATCAAAATAATATTTAATGTGTTAAATTTAAAAGGTACAGCTACTACAATTGAAAACACACTTTCAGCAATTGTTATTCATTATCCTAATAGAAGTAATTCTTGAGCCCCACCCCCTGTAAATAAGCTTTAATGCTATGCACGCTCTATTTTTATGGGAAACATCTTATTGTACACCTTAGTGATATATCTTATTTCAATATATTTGAAATAGTGTAACAGCATTAAAATAGTGCTCTCGTAAATGAACTATATATATGTTATTCACTTCATTTTTCCAATACATGCTTTATGGTAAATCTCAATAATATGTAGCAGTTACACAGTAATCCAAGTATATTTTACGTCAGTTAGAGCACGGATAGACCCTCAGACAGCCATTCAAATAGAATTCATAAACACTTTTAAACTATTTCGAGAAGTGCTAAAAATATGGTAATTTAGTTTGATGCTGAAATTGGGGTGTGTTATGGATTGATTACTCAACACTTTCAAAATAGCCCAAGTGGTGTGTGCCATAGGCGAACATTTCATCGAATTGATGCGTGAAATTCCATTATTAGACAGAATTCGATTATACATATTAAAATAAAATTCTTCCTCCAAGTCATATATTGGTAGGAACAATCGCAGACTGTATTTTAGTGGTTGATTGTTAGGTTTATCGTTATGTTTTTCTGCATCCATGGGTGTGAAAACATGGAGGATTGAGCGGAAAATACTTTAATTTAATTGCTTGCCCTTAAGGGTGTTCTTAAATCAAAAAGAGCAACTTTGTGACACATGCATTATTTTATTTTTGTTCGGAAATGCATGAAAATAGCAGGTGTTGTTGTTCAGAAACTGTCTAATTGCACTCATTCTTTTGTTTTTTAAAAAACACAATAGATTTTTCATAACAAGCCTTCAAAATTGACACTTTTGAGCCTATTTCCCGACGAAAGCAGAAAAACCGGTCGAAAAAGAGGAGAAAAGCGGGTGATTGCGTCACCGAAATAGCTTATAACTCGATAAGCGATTTAATTATCATAAAATGGAAAAATAAATTCAATTCGAAATCGTTTTTGTAGTCAGGCATTAAAATTTTATAACTTTCTGTTAAAAAATGAATTTGTAAATGTGTCAAAACGTTTTTCGCTTGTTGAGCGGATCATTTAAGAAAAGTTAAAAGTTAATCTTAAAGTTAATATCCCTTAAAGTTAATCAAAATGCCAACACTCGCATACTTCATTTCACACAAACTTCATAAAGTTATTTTGCACGTTCCATCCAATCTTGCTATATTTCTAAATTGAATATAATCTTCATTATCAAGATGATATTCCTCGAAGGTACTTTCTTGTAGTCAGATATAACTTAATATAAATACTTAAAACGATGTGATTTGACACGGTATCTTCAAGCCGATGAAACTTACTATAACTACTTTTAAAACCGAGTTCTTCATAACTATTCCCATAAAAATAATTTACGTTACGACTTTTCTGAGAACTTTAGCATCATAAATCCAATTTTCTTATATTTATTTCTGTATTTACAATCCAATTTCCGAATAACTGTGATGCATTCATAATATTTAATTGTATCCATATCCTGAAGTGTTGTTGTAATCCAAGATATCACGTAGTACTATTCATATCGTAAGTTATAGGACACTTTCCTTTTTGTTCAAAGTTTTTCCCTGTGACATAAGGAACTTATCTCTAATTCATCTTTCCTTTCCCATTGTCTTATTGCTTCCTTTTATTCATACATATTTTTTTTTTTTTTTTTTTTTTTTTTGTGCAAGTTAGTTTTTTTTCCAAAAATTCATCGTTTTTCATAGGTTTTTTTTCTTTGTTTATGTAAATTTTTTAAGGCGCTGTCAATACGAGTCTATTTAAATATAAGTTTTTTGGCAAAGAAAAAAAGATAAATACAAGCATTAAAAAAAAAACTGTTTTGTTTTGTTCTAAAATGGGTAAGTAGACGTCACCGATTAACTCAAAAGTTTCATTATCAAAACTTCAGAATTCAATTTCTGATTCAATATTTACATCTTTTTTAAAAAAAATCTATTATTACGTTTATTGGTCTGTTTCTTAGAAGATGAAAAATTTGCATACTTGGATTCCTGCTCACAGATTTCTTTGACTTCCTTCCAAGTTTTTGTTACTGTTTTCTGAGTGAATTTGCACAAAGTGAAAGGAAAACCAGCATCGTGCTACTGGCCAATTCTGAAGAAAAGCAGCATACGAGATTTCCATATTTTTAATAGTTCTGTGATTTTTATCCTTTAAACGTCATTAGCGACCCCATGTTCAACTGCATTTTTTATTCATCTTGATGAGTATGATCATCCCCCTAAGTTTGTTGAGGCATTTCAGATATGCAAATATTTTTTGCAATATGTATATGCAAATACAGTAGTCTCTTTATAACGAAACTCCATACATCGAATTTCTCTATATAACGAATTTTTAATAGGAACGGTCCCCTTTTCGCATGATTACATTAAAAACAGTCTCTATATAGCGAAATATCTATCTCCATATAACGAATTCTTTCATAAATTGGTCTTAATTTATTCAGTTTTAAAAAGCTTCGAAATCATATGTAATCACTTTTCCATCACTTATTTTTGATTTATCGTCAGTGCTGAGTTTTTTTTTATATTACTTCTCTCCTTGTTCTTTAAATCCAAAGAATTCATCCCACCTCCCACACAACTTTCCACGTCCTTCTCAAAACAGAGTCAATTGGATTGATACACACGTAAGAGAGGAATGAATGAGAGGCACATAAGAGAAGCCTTCAAATGGAGAAAAATGTTAGCGACAATTTTTCATTCCTAGCTAAAATTTGAACAGCGTAACAATTTTAAAATCAAAACAACAAAAAATTACAGATTTCTTCGTCTGAAAATAATGCAAGTCTTCCTTATTTGATTTTCATTAAGCTTTCAAATAAATGTCTGTTGTCTTTTTTGAAACAACTTAAATAATTAAGAAATAAAATGTTAGGTTAATATTTACTTTTAAATATTTCAAATTCTTTATTCAAAAGATCCAAAATAATATTTGTTCAAATTTCACACATTAAAGACGATTTTTAACATCATTCTCTATACATCGAATTTCACTATATAACGAATTTTTTACTAGAACGGTGGATTTCGTTATATAGAGACTCGACTGTATTTTTTTTACGAATCTTTATTTTTCTAATTTTGCCCCCGTACGATTCATATATGCCTGGATCAATTTGTTTCAACTAACCACCTGCTCCCATTATTAGCTTTAACCTTTCTATGCATAAACTGTACTTTTTTAAGAACACTTTTTCCAGATTTTAGTGTTTTTGTCGTAAACATCTAAGGATTTCCTGCCCTTCCTTATCTTATCACTTGTCCTATTGCTTCCCTTCTTTATTTGGCCAGATTTTGTATTTTCCTAAAATGTTGTTGTTTCTGTCAAGTTTTTCGATGTTTTCTGTGTTTTCAGTAAACTTTCACTATGTCGAATCTGTCTTTTGAAGTAAGATTGGAGTTTTCGATGTAGGGTGAATTGAAAAATAAGTGAGAACAAATGAATACAAAGAATTTATTTTCTATTGAGGTGACACCCATCTTCCCCTGTGCAATGGCAACATTTCAAGATAAAGTTATAACAACATATATGAATTAACTTTCATTTAGGGGGAGCAGAATTGTTAGAAATGACGAATTGAAATTTGAACGAAGATTCGGAAGCGTGCAATTAATTTAGTCTATTATTTCTTTTTATATTTTTTATATTTGTTTTATAAAAATAAAAGAATTTGTTAAATTGTAAAAAAAACAATAAGAAAGGATTTAACATTGTACACCAAACATAATCTTGGAAGGTTGATTTTGCTCCGATTTTGAAATCAAACTTGCATCTTTTAAGTTTTCTTTTTTTCTTTTCCCTTCTCTTATTTGTTTATTATATTGTTTTCCGATTACAGTTGAAGAAACAAACAGTAACAAAAAGTCGAACAAATTAAAAATATATATATTATATATATAAAAGATTTCGTCACTTGAGAATAATAAGGTTCTATCTGTGCTTTTGATAAAAATGACTTATCCACATTGGAATGCTTTATTTGTATCTATGAAGACATTTTCTGGATTAAAATAATGTCATAATATAATTGTAATGTCATATGTAAAATATATACCGGGTGTCCCAAAAATGACTGATTGATTTTAAAATTCAATAACTTGCAAAAGGTGACAGCTATTTAAAAAATTTTTGCAGGAGGGTTATGTATAATGTCAATAGTTTTTATACCGTAATTTTAGTTCGAATTTCAAACAATAGGTGGCGCTGGTGGCGATTGAAGGCCATGTGATCAGTGCTGTGCGAAGCGTTGACCTGGCCCTCAATCGCCGTCTGCGCCACCTATTGTTTGAAATTCGAATTAAAATAAAAAATTACGGTAAAAAAAAACTCCTGACATTATACATAACCCTCCTGCAAAAAAATTTTAAATAGCTGTCACCGTTTGCAAGTTATTGAATTTTAAAATCCATCAGTCATTTTTGGGACACCCGGTATAACATCACTGTGATGCAAAAATGCCTTCATAAATACAAATAGAAGCTTTCTATATCGATAAGCCAATTTTTTCAAAAACACAGATAGAACCTTATTATTCTCAGGTGGCGATTTATTCTGTCATATTTAATCATGTTTATATTTGTTTGTTTTGCAATAATTACTGGCGTTTATCGATTTTTTCTTTTTATAATTTTCCGATACTTTTATATTTAATAGTTGCATATTATTTAATTTTTCTGGAGTATAAATGAGTATATTCTTCAATGTGTTACATCATAAAATACACTGTAACAAAGAGAATTTTCCATAACCACGTACCCTACAGAAGAATAAACAGTAATCCTTCAATGCAAATCGTATATTTTTCGTATAAGTAGATTAACGTAATGTGTATGCAGATGTGATATGATAAATTCAGCAAAGTTCTCATCTAAATAATAACATTATACGAAATTCAACCAATTGTCTGTTTATATATCTCTATTTACGCCTCCAGTAACCGGATAAATATTACTATTCATAAACTGCCGTTGTCTAGGAAATCACGTTCTGTTCATAAGTTACTGGTCAGTTAGTTTTTGCCAGCTGTTCTTGACTACATCTCTTGGGTATAAAACATAAAGATGCGCCTTTGCTTTATTTCCCTCTCTTTATATCGATCCTCCATAAAGCCTCTGCCGTTTGTTCTTTTTTATTTGTGCCGATTCTGCAAAGCTCTGCCTGTGTTTTTGAAGGCTTTATGATTTTCGATAAAGTTAGATGGTTTAGAAAGAAAAATGTAAAGTGTAATGTTTCTCTATTCGTTTTTATTATAATTGTTATTGTTTTCTATTTTCATTGGGTTATGTCTTGGGTTGAGAATAATTTTAAGAAAAATGACTGCTAAGCAGTTGTTTTATTACGAACAATTGAACAACTCGAGTGGACAATTCTATATTTTAATAATAATAAAAAAAAAAATGAGTTTAAAATGTCAAAGTATTGCATGTCATGCCATCTACTGGCTATGTGATAAATTTTATTAATTTTAAAATTATTCTCTTAATAGAGCTAGTTTAACATATTGTCCAACGCAGTGGCGTAGCTAAGGGGGAGGGGCGTCCGCCCCGAGCGCCGAGGCCTAGGGGCGCCAAATTGAGAGAAATTGTTATATATCTATATTGGGGTGGGGGCGCAAAATTCTTGCTGGCTCCGGGCGCCAAAAAACATAGCTACGCTACTGGTCCAACGCAACTTTAATATAAAGTTGCCATTGCACGCGTAGATCAAGTGGCTTTGTCCACTCAGCTACTGAACAACTGTTTCTTTTAACCCCGTCGCGACGGGAGTCGTTTACGAAATTTTTAATGTTTTGTCACCGGTTTTTAAAATCATAAATTTTTATCTTATTAAATCGAGAAAATGCTCCGATTAAGTGAGGCAAATTTTACAGTAAAATTTTACTAGATGGGATAAACCCGGATTCTTAAATCTTTTTACTCCCAAGGTGTTAAAAAAAATTGGTCTATTCTGGTCCAGGGTTCGGTGATATAGATCAGTGGATATATATTTGAGATTTATTTTCAAAATGCCATCAAGTTTACTATTTTCGATATTTTTCGATAGTTGATATTCATTTACAATTTATTGTGTATCATATTTTCAGTTAGAGAAGTCAAGTTTTAAATGAATTTTTTAACTAACATTGAATACGTTGTTCTGTATTTTTAAGCTTTAGATTCGAATCTGAATTTTTAAATGCTACAACTAATAATTATGTAAGGCAATATTTACTTAGTACAACTATTGAATGATAAACTGTAGAATTTCAGAAATGTTTTGCAGATCTACACCGATTATGACTCCTAGAATCCAAAACCAACCTCGATTAAAAACTTCATCTGTCTATATATTTATATATATATATTCTGTATGGACACTATAACTTCCATACTTCTGCAAATCTCTTCCAAACTAATACATAAAATCAAGGGGCAAAAAATCTTGGCCAAGTTCGTTAATGGGCAAAATCAGACCAAGGGACTGAAAATAGTGAGGGGGTCTTGTGATCAGTTTAAAGTTATTATTGCTTCTAGGAAAAGAGCCAAAAATTTATGCATCACATTTTATTTAAAATTAAAAAAGGACACAAAGACGAATAAAAAGAAGGTGGGGAGGGGGGGGGGGGGTTAAGGTGAAAAAAAATGTTCAACTTTGTCAATTCTCAAGATATCAAATGCACTTAAATTGATAATAAATCTTTTTAATACTTTCTACAATTTTTATAGTGACAAATTTTTGGTAGAGCCAATTCTTATCGCAACAAAAAATTATAAACGAAAACAAAAGAGGGGGGGGAGGGGTAGTTGAAGAAAAACATCCATAACTTCGTCAATTCACATGATATACAATCCGTTTAAATTTCTTATTGATATATTAATTTATTATACAGTTTTCAGGCAGAAAAATTGACCTCTGGTAATTTTATATTTTACTTTATTGTTTCATTATATTAGGGTCGAATTCAGGGGGTGGCCCGGGGGGGACATTCTCCCCTGAGCAATGAAATCCCCCCCCTGGAAATTTTGAGATTTTGAATTTTCAATGGCCAAAGAGCGCAATCCCCTCCCTTCCCCCCCCCCGGAACTCTATCATGTTCACCCGGAGCTACACAAGTCCCTCCCGGAGAAAAATTTCTGAATTCAACACTGCATTATCCTCAAATAGCATTTTGTGCGTTTATTAGAAAACTAGCGGCCTTCGCCCGCTACGCTGGTCGGTTTATCTAAAGAAATCTTGAAGAAGTAGTTAGATAAGGTTCAGACATACATTAAAAAAAAAAAAAGCAAGTCGATCATTCAAAAAACGTTGGGAAATATCAAATATTTACTGTAATTTTTTAAGAAAAACAAAGTTTCGAAAAAAAAAATTAAATCGAAAAAAAATTACACTGACATATTAATGCAAGGAAATTTTCCCAGAGAGAAAATTCGCCTTGAATACAATATTTCAAATTCTTTTAATTGCTTATAGGCGTTAATGCCAACATAGTGAAAAAAAATTCCATGCTGGGAATCGAACCCGGGCCATCAGTATGGCGCACTGACGTTCTACCGACTAAACCACATGGAACGACAGCCAGCTTGAAACTTTCTCATACTTAAGTAGACTGGCGAAAACATAACGATAGCGCGTTTTAAAATCGCACAGTGACATCTATTGGATTTTATATGTACTAAAAAACGTTATGTACTAAAAAACGTGAGCAGCGCACCTAATAGTTTCTTTTGTTTCTTTTTGTTACTTTTTTGTCTGTTGTCCGATTTTGATGAAACAAAGCCTATACACTGCCCGGGAGTGTGCATTCTTCATTAGTGAAAACCGCATAAAAATCCATTCAGTAGTTACGAAGATAACCTCGAACAAACAGACAGACAGACAGACAAAAAATTCAAAAAATTTTTTTTTGTGTTTCATTGGTTTTCTTTTATCGCCCTGACTCCATTTTTGTCAATTATCTTCAATGTACAGACACACCGGGTCCTACTGTTTTATTATATGTATAGATTATTTTACCTTTAAAACACATTTCACTGTTCAGATAATTCTCTGCTCTAGAGAAAATCGATCTTTTACCAGTAGTTATTTCATTTCTTTCAGTAAAAAATTAAAAATGCATATCAAATCTGTTTTGTAATATTCAGATATTTAAGACACTTCATTTCTTTACGCCAATCCCCTTTTCCTTTCCACATATATCTACAAAAGAAAAGAGAGGAAAAAGTTTTGAAATTTTCTGTTTGATTTCGATACAAATTGAATTTATCCTTCTCCTTTTCATGTGTGGAGACTTCCTCCTTTCATTTTGCCGCTAGATTTTCTTTGAAGTTACGGGAAATAAAAACTGGCACGAGGGTTAAAAATTAAAAAAAAGGGATGCTGTATCCCAAAATAGCCTTTTCATTCATAAAAAGCAAGTGAGGAAAAGGGAATCTCTTTTACCCGCCAAATTTCTTCTTGTCCAACTTTTACCCCGCTAAAGTTTTAAAACTACATCGTTTGGGTCGATTCATTGCTTTTTTTTTCTATTTCTTATTGGCAACGAGCCAGTGACGTAGTGAAAGTAGTTGATTTTTTTTTTTTCGTTTTTCGTGATTGGCTAGTGCGAACTCTGACCTTTTCTGGATTAAAACTTTGGCGAGAAATAGGTGATGAAAGAACTTGGCAACTGGCAGTAATTTATCTTAATCTGGAATTATTGGCTCCTCTAACGTGTTACATAATGAAAATTTAGATTTGTGTGCTAATTTCTTAGTATTCTAAATTTAGTTTTCAGCAGCGTTTAATTTTTGTTGCAAAAAAATATTGGTTTATCGCATTTCCAAAATCATTAGACTTTTACATAAAATAAAAAAACATATCTGTCTTGAACTTACAAATATTTACAAAGAAAAATGATTTGATCTCATGGTTCACTGTTGTTGTTTTTTTTTTTTTTTTTTTTTTTCCCAAGTCGTGTTAAAAATTTTGTAAGATTACAAAACACTGTAAAGAATAGTGTTCGTCAACTAAGTGAACGGTAAAGTTCACCAACCCGTTTTCTTGTGTCTATATAATTATATATGGTTATTAACATTTTTTATAATTATGAGGAAATTTTGATAGAAATAAAGAACAACATTCAAGTTTATACTTATTTAAAAAAATATATATATATTTAAATTGAGAGTTTGACTTTTCTTTTGTATATAATCGTTATCTAATACTACGATAAATATAGAATAACCCAATATTCACGAGAGAAAAATAATCATATTAAATGTACAATTCCATACGTCTAAAAATCCATGTACTGCTTTATGCAGTATATTCTAATGAATGTGTGGAATAAAAATCTAAGCAAAAATATTCACTTTTGTAAAAGTATTAGGAATTTTTTTTAAGTTAATTTAAAAGATATATCGTTTAGTAAAATAGGCTGTTTTACAATATTTTTTACATTTTAATTTAATTTTTAGCACTAAGTATTGTGATATCGCATATATTGCAGTATTATTCAAAATTGAAGAGATAGTTTCTAAGGTATTGTCCTTTTAATGAGTTGTCATTTATAGAACTACTTAAAAAATATCGATTGTAAAATAACAGGTTTTAAATAGTACATTTTTAAAGATTCATTTTTATTCCCTTACTTCTTTTTAAGTGTGTTCGCAAATATATAAATACATAGCACCTATATTCGCCGTCCGATTCGAATGATTTGAAATAATATATACCCTAATAGCATGTATGGTCACAGTGACGTCACGGTCAGCCACTTTGGTCACATCACATCTGTGACCAAAATGCCACCACTCAGTGACGTCACATTGTGACTGAGATGCGACTTCCTTAAAAATCTTTAGAAATTTATAAATATCCTTCAAAACATGTTATTTACTTTAAAAAACATGTTTCTGGCAAATTAACTATCATCGCTTTTGTCACAGTTTCGTCACAATGTTAATGTCAAATTAGTCACAAATGACACATTTTTCACAAATTTGTCACATTGTGACCACTTTGTGAAACGTCACAAAAGAGCTCTAAAACGGCCATAACGACTTCACATTTTAGTCACTGTGACATCGACAATCGATGGTCACAAAGTCACAATGTGACTTCACAACAACGTTGCAGTGACGTCACCATGCTTTACGGGTATATAATCGTTGAAGAAGTTTGTCAAGCATTTCAAATTTAACCTCTTCTATCACTGGGTCTCTTTTCGGGGACTTCTCTTCTTTTACCTATAAAAATTAAAATATCTGAATTTTTTACATTTTTACATCACTTAATAGCTGTATGTTTTTTGCGCTGAAAGCAAACGAATAAATGGCTGTATCTAAGATGATTCCCTCATAAAATCAATGTTATTTTCATAGTTTGCAAAATGCCTAAAATTGTCTAAAAGTCCAGTTTGACTAAGAATGTGATAAATTTTCAAAAATATTTAACTTAAATCTTTTTCAATATATATATTTTTTCATTTTTGAGGATTTGTAGATTATTTACCTGTTTTAAAACTCTTAAATTTGCGATTCCTTTCATTTAGGTTGGTGGCTCTTAAATTGATGTTTTAAGGGGGTTTGTAGTTTTAAATCCCTATTTTTGAACCTAAAAAGATACTAAGCGCTTAAAGGTTCAATTTCAGAAAATATATATATTTTTTTCTGAATTAGGTCATTTTGTAAATATTTGTATTATTATTTTTAGCTTCGGAACTTGAAGAAGTTTAATGAAAATTGAATCAAAACGTAAAATATATTAATAAAAGTTTTCTTCATTCTATTAAATCGTATTATACGTAATTAATTGAATGATATCCCATGATATGTAATGATTCTAGGTCACCATGGTGACGACCTTCTGTTTAAAATGAAGTCCTAGTATTTCCGTATTATTGAATTCAATATAAATTTTAATAATTTTATACTCTTGCATTTTTGCATAAGAGTGCATCAATTATTGCACCAAGATCTGAATATTTATAAAACTAATTATAGTAGAAGCGCACCTCATTTGTCGCGCTTGATGTACAACTTCCACCTTTTTCACAATCATTAATGTTGTTGTTTGAGGGAAGCATAAATAAATAGATCTTTTTTGTATTGTTCGAAGCTTTTCATTCTAGAAACAACTTTTCCTTTGAAAAATGCCTTGGCTACGAGTTTGGAACTCGAGATGTCAATCCAGAGTAATTTTGGCAAGCGTTGGTGATTAACGTTCACAATTTATTTGGATCATGTAGACAAAAGTAAAAGGGAAAATTTATCAGAATTCTCCGCCAACTTCTTTTGGTTTAAAATATTTTAATTTTTGCTGTCTGTAAGCTTGAAGGTTGTAGAACAACAGAGCCTCTATCAGTCTTTTAAACTCTTTTCATCAACTTTTCTTGGAAGTATTTTTTTTTAGAACTGAAAATTAATGGACCTTTACATTTTCTTGACAGCCCCAGTAGCCAAACAATATTGGACCAATATTGGCTACATCTTGGAGCAATATTGACACGTTGGCGCAATATTAACTGAAAATATTGCTCCAATATTGGGGTGTTTACGTTTTGCCCTTATTTAACCAATAATTTCAGCCAATATTGGGGTTTCATTGGAAATATTGCCAATAAAACGCCAATATTGGTTAAATATTGGTATTTCATTGCAAATATTTTCAATTTAACGCCAACATTTGTACAATATTGGCGTTTTATCGGCAATATGTCCAATGAAACCCCAATATTGGCATAATATTGGCTGGAAATATTGGCTAAATAAAAACAAAATGTAAACATCCCAATATTGGAGCAATATTGACGTTTTATTGGCAATATTTTCAATTAATGAAATATTGGCGCAGCTTTGGACCAATATTGGTTTGCTACTAGGGAGCCTGTGAAAATCACAGAATATCCAACTGAAATCACAAAAATATTTTAAAGTTTTAAACGGCTTTGCTGTTAAATGTATAACTGTTTCATATTTCAGATTATTTTAATTTTTTAATTTAATTTAAAATAATTCGGTGATGGTTAGGACTTTATTTGGCATCTTTGAAAATACCTTTTTTACTTAAGCAACTATATAAATACGTAGCACCTGTAGTCATCGTCTGGTGTATACGCCTGTACAATATAACAGTGCAAAAACTGCTTAACCGAATGGCTCGAAATTCAATGTGTATAATCGTTGCAGAATTTTGTCGAATCATTTTAAATTCTATCAAAATCAAATCAAAACTTAAAAAGATACTGATAAGTTTCTTCATTCTAGTAAATCCTATCATACGAACTTAATTCTATGAATTTTGTATGATAAGTAATGATTCTGGGCTATGATGGTGATGACGTCCTATTTGAGATCATCTTATTGTTTCTATAGAGTGCAACAGCTATTGCACCAAGATCTGAATATTTGTAAAACTAGATACTGCACGAACACTATCTACGAACTTGTTTACCATGTGTGACATACAATTTTAAACTTGTTTTTTGCTGTTTGTTTTGTATTGTTTTTGATTATTTTCGTTTTACACTTTTATTAATGCTGTTGTTTTGGGAGGGGGTGATAAATAAATAGATCTTTTGTGTAATGCTCAAAGCTTTTTTCATTCTAGAAACAACTTTTTTCTTTGAAAAATGCCTTGGCTAAGAATTCGAAACACAAGACGTCAATCCAGTGTCATTTTGGCAAACGTTAATGATTAACGTTCACAATCTACTTATTTGGATCGTAAGACAAAAAGTAAAAGTGAACATTTTTCAGCATTCTCCTTCCGCTTTTGTTGGTTTAAAAGATTTTAATTTTTGCAGTCTGTCGGTTTGAAGGTTGTAGGAAACAAAGGATTCTATCAGTCTTTTGTAAACTTTTTCAGCAACTCTTTCTTAGAAGTCTTTTCATTTAGAATTGATAATTAATGGGCCTTTACTTTTCCCTTGATAGTCTGTGAAAATCCCAGAATATCCGACTGAAATAGAAAAATCTTTCCTAACCCTTTCGGGTCTGGTATACTATTAATAAAATATGACTTTTTATAGAGTAATATTTTGTCGTAACAATCATTTAGTTATTTCCTACACATAGACATGATAGTATAAGTCTATATCTTTCTTATTATGGCTTCATTGTATGTTTTGACATTTAGGGATAATAATAAAAGTTTAATTCTCTTTGCTTCGTTCGCTATTCTTTTATATTATACATATATTTCACTCTTTAAATTTGATATATAGGTTACTTTTTTGAATGTATCATGGGTGATTAAAGGCAAAAAATATTCGAAAGTTGTAATATTACATGTCAAACCCTATTGTAATACAGTATTTTCTAAACTTCTCCAAAACTCACAAATATGCCATTGAATAGTACCCTAACTAACTACATTCCTTATATTTCAGACAATGATATGTTCCCTCATTTTAAGCCCCACCAGTGGCCGAGAGGTTCAGACCTCTCAACTGGTAGACGGCAGGTGCTGGGTTCGAACCCAAACGCGGCTGTCGGCCTAACCGTTCGGAGTTTTCGTGGTTTTCTTCGAACCTTGCGTAAATACGGGTTAGGTTCCCTTAGAAAGACCCCCACGAAGGGCACTCCCCCCTGGTCCTATATCCCTAGCGTAGATAATCAGACGACAAAAATAAACCAAACCAAACTAAACCAATCCCTAAATTTCAGTAAATCTATTTCGATGGCTGCTATTAACATTATTAACATAAAAATAATTTTGTTCTCTAAATGGGGAGAAAAAAATTCGGACCTGAAAGCATTAAAGTTTTTAACTGCTTTGCTCTTAAATGCATAACTGTTAGATATTTCTGATTAATTTTTTTTCTTTAACTTAAAAAGAATGGGAAATGATTAGGCCTTTATTTGCCTTCAGAAATTTATTTTTTAAATGCGTTCGCAACTATATAAATATATATAAATAAGGTACCTTGGGGTAATAACGCCACGTTAAGGTTCTACCAATTTTCACGGCTCAGTTTTAGATTGTATTTTTCAAACAAATATAGGATTTGATACAGCAACTCATTCACTATCTATATAAAAAAAATAATTTAACAGATATGTATTCATAAAATGTAATGGCGTGATTTCTTGATCAATGCCATTTGGCGTTATTACCCACCTATATGGCTAATAACGCCATGCAAACAAAACTATGAAATAAGATGGAAAAATGACATGTAGATTGCCCAATTCTAAAAATACAAACTCTACAAACTTAGATATTGACAAACTGCCTTCTAAGCTATTAAAAATGTTCATTTTTTAACCGACTTCAAGGAGGAGGTTATGATTTCGACCTGTATGTATTTGTTGTTCACGCATAACTTTCGTAAATATGAACCGATTTTGATAATTCTTTTTTTGTTAGAAAGTATAAGATGCCCACATGGTCCCATTTCAATTTTATCAAATTCTTGCGATTAGAACTTTTTAAAAATAAAAACATTAAAATTCGAATTTTTTTGAAGCAGTCAACCAATTAAAAGCGTTCATTTTTCAGGTAATCGCAGGCTTTCATGTCGAGCACACAAGTCAGATATCTGTGTACATTAAATAAATAAAATTTCAGGCTATCACTCTTACACCGATAGGAGATCTTTTTAACCGCTTTCAAGGAGTAGGTTATGATTTCGATCTGTATGTATTTCTTGTTCACTCATAACTTCCCTAAAAATGAACCGATTTTGATAATTCTTTTTTTGTTTGAAAGTATAAGATGCCCACATGGTCCCATTTTAATTTCATTAATTTCTGATTATTAGAATATTTTTAAATAAAAAATGTGGATTAGATAAAAAATAATAATGATTTGTCGCAAATAATCTTTCATTGTTGCAACCGTTTTGAAATCATTAAAACTATGCATTCATATGCGTTAGCGCCAAATTGTGGCCAAGCTTCATTCTTTTTTGAAGTCGGTTACTATTTTTTTAAAAAAAGCATAATTATTGGTGATATTGTAAGAAAAATAAAGGTGTGGTGTGGGGGGGGGGAGGGGGAGGCAAAAGAATATCAGACCGTGAGCTTCTTTTTGCTTAAAAAGGACCGTTTAAATAGAATTATTAGAAACATTGCACAGTTTTAACTGTGTTTATTTGAATCGGTATTTAGGATGTAGCTTGGCCACTGTTGGGAATCAACCGGGGTATTAATGCCAAGGATTGGCGTTATTACCCCGGTATAGTTATTGCTCAGTACATTTTAACTACAAATTATCTCAAGAAGACATCCAAAATCTTCTGCAACATTTTGAAAGTACACGAAATGCACTACAAATTTATGTAATAAACAAAGTATTTCCGGATAGAAAAAATAGTCTTCACATCACAAAACGTATCTCGCAAATTTTAGATCAAGCGTTAATTTTAGTTGCTTGAAAAAGCAATAAGACCTACAAACGGAACAAATTAACTTGAAGCTGTTTTTTCGATTTATGACTCAAAACCCTTCTGCGCAGAGCACACGGGTATCATTTACCAGATTATTTCATAATTATGCATAATATTAGCACTTGGCGTTATTACACCAGACCACTTTATATAGCACATATAGTCGTCGTCTGATCCTTACATCTGTTTATATATATAACAATGCAAAAACTACCCAATCAAATGTTTCGAAATTTAATATAATCGTTGCAGAATTTTGTGGAGTCATTTCAAATTTTATCAAGATCGAATCGAAACTTAAAAAGTTATTTGTAAAAGTTTCCTTCATTTTATTAAATCATATCATACGTCACTAATTTCAGTTGTATCCCATGATAGGTAATGTTTCTAGGTTGCTATGGTGATAACGCCTTATTTAAGATGGAGCAGTGTTATTTCCATATTACTGAATTTAGTACTATATAAAATTGTATTAAATTTTGTAATCGTGCCTTTTTGCATAACAATGCAACAGCATATTGCATCGAAATCTGAATATTTATAAAATTAGTTAGATTACAAACGCATTTCTTTTACCACGTTAGACATACAATTTCAAACTTGTCTTTTATTGTTTGTTTTTGGATTTTTGTTGTTGCTTTCCGCATTCATTAATGCTGTTGCTTTGGGAGTGGGTGATAAACAGATCTTTTTTGGTAATGTTCAAAACTTTTCAATATATAAAACACTTATTCTTTGAAAATTGCCTTGGCTACGAATTCGAAACTTGAGTCGTCAATCCAGTCTAATTTTGGCAAACGTTAATGATTAAAACTCCCAATCTATTTATTTGGATCATGTAGACAAAAAGTAAATGTGAACATTTTTCAGAATTCTCCGCCAGCTTTTGTTCATTTAAGATTGTAATTTTTTGCAGTCTGTCAATTTGAAGGTTGTAGAACAACACTCTTTTAAACTCTTTCATCACCATTTCATTTAGAACTGAAAATTAATGGGCCTTTTACTTTTTCCCTCGACAGTTCTTGAAAATACCAGTATATCCGACTAAATTGAAAGTTCCCCATTCAAGTGTTAAACAGCTTTGCTGTTAAATATATAATAGTTAAAAAATCGATTTTTCTTTTTAAACTTTAAAAGAATTGGTCATGATTAGGCTCGTCTTCCTCGAAAATTTCCGTTTTAGGCGCGTTCGTAATTGTATAAATATTATTGGACTATAGTCGTCGACAGTCTACCTGTACATGTTAACGCAAAAATTACATATGTATGAAATGTTAAACCGAATGGTTTAAAATTTCATACATATATACCTAATCGTTGCAAAATTTTCAAAAAACATTAAAAAAATTTGTAAAATTCAAATCAAAACTTAAGGTACATTAATAAAAGTTTTCTTCCTTCTAATAAATCCTATCAAACGTAGTTACTCAAAGATACCCCTTGATAGCGATTTTAGATTGTCATTGCGATGAAGTCCTACCTAAGAAGGATCACTATTTCCCCGTAAGGCAGGGTGACGTCGTTGTGAGGTACATTGTGACTTTGTGACCATCGGTCGTCGATGTGAAGTCACAGTTCACAGTGACTGAAATGTGAAGTCGTTATGGCCGTTTTAGAGCTCTTTTGTGACCACTTCACAAAGTGGTCACAATGTGACAAATTTGTGAAAAATGTGTCATTTGTGACTACTTTGACATTAACATTGTGATGGAACTGTGACAAAAGCGACGATATTTAAATTGCCAGAAACATGTTTTTTAAAGTAAATAACATGTTTTGAAGAATTTTTTGTAATTTTCTAAAAATTTTTAAGAAAGTCGCATCTCAGTCACAATGTGACGTCACTGAGTGGTGGCTTTTTGGTCACAGATGTGATGTGACGAAAGTGACTCACAGTGACGTCATTGTGACCATGCATGCTATGAGGGTCCATATTACATAATTTAAAATATTATCGTAATAAATTTTGTATTCATGCATTTTTGGATAAGAATGCAACAATTATTGCACCAAAAAATGAATATTTATAAAAATAATTATAGTAGTAGCGCACCGCGTTTCTCACGTTTTAATGTACAATTTCAGATTTTTTTTTTCTTCAAGATTTATTAAAGTTGTTTTTATGGGGGAGGCATATGTAAATAGGTCTTTTGCGTATTGTTCAAAGCTTTTCATTCTAGAAACATCCTTTCCTTTGAAAAATTGCTTGTCTACGAGAATGGAACTCAAGGCGTCAATCCAGTGTAATTTTGGCAAATGTTAATGATTAACGTTCGTAATCTATTTATTCGGATCATGCAGACAAAATACAAAAGTGAACATTTTTCAGAGTTTTCTGCCAGATTTTAATTTTTCCAGACTGTCAGTTTGGAGGCTGTAGAACAAGTCTTTTAAACTCTTTCATCACCATTTATTGGAAGTCTTTTAATTTTAAACTGGAAATTTATGGGCCTTCAGTTTTTTCTTGATAGTCCATGAAATGCAAAAACTAACAAACTGAAATAGATTTTTTTTTTCCAAATTTTAAACGCTTTTGCTGTTAACTGTATAGCTGTTAGATAGTTCAGATTATTTTAATCTTTTCATTTAACTAAAAAAATTGGTGGTGAATAGTCCTGTATTTGAATCATGCAGACAAAAACAAAGGTGAACACTTTTCAGAATTCTCTGCCTGTTGTTGGTTTAAAATATTTTAACTTTTTGCAGTCTGTCAGTTTGAAGGTTGTAGAACAAGTCTTCGCCACTTTTCTTCGGAAGTCTTTTAAATTTAATCTGGAAATTGATGGGCCTCCAGTTTCTTCTTGATAGTCAGTGATATTCATAGACTGGCCGACTGAAAAAGAAAAATTCTTTTTTCAAATTTTAAACGCCTTTGCTGTTAAGTGTAAAATTGTTAAAAATAAATAAATAAATAAATAAATAAATAAATACATAAAAAGTTCAACCCGAAAATGATTTGAACATGAAAATTTTAAATTCAATCTGACCTACATCGAAAAAAATTAACATCAACATGGTAAAATCGAGTAACCCGATCTGATGCAGAACTCTTTTCAAAATGGCACCATGACGCTATAATTGTGTACAAAAATTTCACGACGCTAATTATGTAAGATGCATGGTGTAAAATTTCTTTGTTTTGTATGTATTTAAAGTTTAAAAGCATTATATATAAAGTATATTTGTTCAGTTTGAATTAATACTGACTGTAATTTTTTTTCTATAAACTTTAACGTCATTTTATTTCTGAAAAGTAAGGGAGCTAATTACTTATAATATTAATTTAATTTAAATGATAATTTATCTTAAATTAAATCAGCTTCAAAGACGCCAAAGTTTTAAAATATTTTAGAATCCATTTATTTAATTGGAGATTAATGAATATTCGACAAATATGTTTAAATGAATTTAACTTTGTTCAAAGAATTAAACTCCACCTGAGCTTTCAAGCATTTTATGATAACGAACATTTAATTAATGTTGTGATGCTCTTAGATTTAATAAATTATATCAATCTTGAGAATAAAATCAGTGGCTGTAAATTCGTTGTCAAAAATAAAACTGCTCGCGTACAATGAAACATTTATCTCGACAGAAGATATTGACAAGGCTATCGATAGAATTAAGAGCTGACATTTACACTATACAATGTTACATATAAACGTGAAAATAAAAAAATCACAAGTTTATAACATTTTGTACAACATTTATTAAAGTCTAAAACTAACAAACATTAAAATAAAGTATTCAATGTTTCGATCACCTTCTGTGACCTTCATCAGGAAGAACATTGTCATAATGCATTTAAAAAACAGAGCAAAACGTTTTGAATTTAGAAGGCTCATTATACGAGCAGGAAACATAACGAATCTTTTAAATTCAAGACGGTTTTGCTCTGTTTTTCAGATGCATTATGACAACTTTTTTTCCTGATGAAAATTACAGAATGTGATCAAAAAATTGAATGTCTTTGCTTTATTGTAATGTTTGTTTAGTTTTTAGATTTTACAACATTTTATACACCATTTAGTAAATTTTGGAATTTTTAATTTCACGCTTTTTTTCCTCATTTACTTGAAAATACCTATAAGTATACATTTCGGACTCTCATTTTAACCCTCAGTCTGGCGCAGCAGGCGTGATAACTTTGCTACCTAGGTTAAATGAAAATTGCCTCAAAAATAGCTCAGTGTTTGTTTTTAAATAAATAAATGCGATTAAAAAAAAATCTAGAATATTTCTCGTTGAGCTTCATGTTGAATGTTACTGAATATATATATTGAATTCATATTGAAAGGTTTTGTAAATAACATTTGCAGAAATTTCTCATCTTCATTTATCTATAAGCTTGGGGGGAAAATATATGGCATTTTCCTAATTTTACATCTACTTTTTCATATATTTGTTTATTTCATCCTCAACTTCACATTATCTGAAACACAACACTCGAAAATACAATAAAATGAATTCACTCGAACAAAAATAAATAAAAGATTTTCAAAGTTTGTCTAATTGTATCTCATGTAGTTAAAAGAATGTATGCTTTGGAAATGCAATGAGCATCTTTTATTATTTCATCTGCCATTTAAAATTTCTACTTTCAAAAACAGAACTCTTTAAATTCAACGAAATCGTCTTTATAAGTTCACATCTTTTATTATAATTTTCACTAAAGTCGCTTTAATGGCATGCCATTTTCCTCTCCAGACTTTTAAATTCTATTCGAAATCTCAAATTAAGACACGAAATCCAAACATTTTGTAATTTAGCCGATGGCAGAACAATCCAACTTCATCGGATATTATTTTGAACAATTTCGAGCATTTATGGCTTAAAATACATTGAAAAATCGTTTACTTTCGAATGGTTACATTCTGTTTGTATCAAGTTCTCCTTGAGACGAGAGATTATGCAAGTACATTGGTTGTTCTAAAATATCACGAGATAACAAAGGTTTGCAAGTGTGACATTTATCTCAGCTTCCATTATGTTAAACAGGAATATTTAATTACGTACCAACGCATCCGTGGTTTAATTAACTTAGGTATGATAAATGTATTAACTATGTAGTACCTTCAGATATATCGGTGTTTAAAGCCATGAGTAATTTCACCTGGCATCTGCCTAAATTCTCGTAACATGTTTCTAAAGCCGTATAAGTATTTTATTTAAATAGATATAAGTTTTCTTGAAATGGATGATAAAATCGTTTGACTGAAAGACATTAAAGGTTGGTTAAATTAAAACTCTTGTGTGTTCAAAATTTTCAGGTTGGACGACTGAATATAATGTCTTTACCAAATATTTTCAGAAAATAAATTCATCAGTATTTTTAAATAAACCTCCCGTGACCTACATTTTTGAATAAATTATTGTTGTTTTTATTGTTAATGGCTAATATTTTCCCTTTTTTCTCGAGATCATAAAAAAAATCATCTGCTGGAAACAAAAAAATAAATAAATAAAACACATTCTTTTCCTCTCGAAAAATTTGTAAATAAAAGTTGCAGAAATATCATATTTGCTCATTTCATCTTAAACTCCATATTATCTGAAAACACAACATTCGAAATATAATAAAATGAATTAATTCGAACAAAAGATTAATAAAAGATTTTCAAAGTTTATATCTGGTCATGTCTCATGTAGTTAAAAGAATGTATATTTTGAAAATGAGGTGAGCATCTTTTATTATTTTATCTGCCATTAAAAATTTCTACTTTCAGAAACTAAACTCTTTAAATTCGTTTATATGAGTTTACATCTTTTATTATAAATTTCACTAAAGTCGCTTTAATGACATGCCATTTTCCTCTCCAGACTTTAAATTCTATTCGAAATCTCAAATTAAGACATGAAATGCAAACATTTTGTAATTTAGCCGTTGGCAGAACAATCCAACTTCATCGGATTTTATTTTGAATAATTTCGAGCATTTATAGCTTAAAATACATTGAGAAATCGATTACTTTCGAATGGTTAAATTCTATTTGTATCAAGTTCTCCTTCAGTCGAGATTATGCATGTACATTGGTTGTTTTAAAATATCATGCACGAGATAACAAAGGTTTGCAAGTGTGACATTTATATCAGCTTCCATTATGTTAAACAGGAATATTTAATTACGTGCCAGCGCATCCGTGGTTTAATTAACTGATAATTAATGATAAATGTATTAACTATGTAGTACCTTAAGATGTATCAGTGTGTAAAGCCATTATAATTTCACCTGGCATCTGCCGAAATTCTCGTAACCTGTGTTTCTAAAGCAGTATAAACATTTTACTTAAATGGATAGTAAATTTTCTTGAAGATGGGTGATTAAAAAAAAATCGTTTGGCTGAAAAACATTCAGGTTTGGTTAAATTAAAATTCTTGTGTGTTGGAAAATTCTATATTGGACAACTGAATTCAATAATAAATGTTTTTACTAATTTTTTTTGGATAATCAAAAAATGAATTCTTCAATATTTTTAAATAAATCTCCCTGACCTACATTTTTTAACAAATTATTATTGTTTTTATTGTTAATGGCTAGTATTTTTTCTTTTATTCGGGATCATAAAAAATCGTCTGCTGGAAACAAAATAATAAATAAATAAAACAGTCTTTTCCTCTCGAAAAATTTGTAAATAAAAGTTGCAGAAATATCCCATCTTCTTTTATTTATAAATTTGGAAAAAATACATAGCATGTTTTTAATTTTACAGCTACTTTTTCACACATTTGTTCATTTCATCACAAACTTTATATTACTTATGAAAAACGCGACATTCGAAAATATAATAAAATGAATTAATTCGAATCAAAGATAAATAAAATATTTTCAAAGTTTATGTCTGATTGTATTTCATGTAGTTAAAAGAATGTATGCTTTGGAACTGCAGTGAGCATCTTTTATTATTTTATCTGCCATTTAAAAATTTCTGTTTTAAGAAATTGAACAGTTTAAACTCAACGAAATCGACTTTGAGTTCACATATTTTATTATAAATTTCACTAAAGTCGCTTTAATGGCATGCCATTTTCCTCTCCAGACTTAAAATTCTATTCGAAATCTCAAATTAAGACACGAGATGCAAACATTTTGTAATTTAGCCGACGGCAGAACAATCCAACTTTATCGGATATTATTTTGAACAATTTCGAGCATTTATACTTAAAATACATTGAAAAATTGATTACTTTCGAATGGTTAAATTCTGTTTGTATCAAGTTCTCCTTCAGTCGAGATAATGCATGTACACATTGGTTGTTCTAAACTATCACGAGATAACAAAGGTTTGCAAGTGTGACATTTATCTCAGCTTCCATTATGTTAAACAGGAATATTTAATTACGTACAAACGCATCCGTAGTTTAATTAACTTAGGTATGATAAATGTATTAACTTTGTAGTACCTTCAGATGTATCAGTGTGTAAAGCCATTAGTAATTTCACCTGGCATCTGCTAAAAATCTTGTAACTTGTGTCTTTAAAGCTGTATAAATATTTTATTTAAATGAATAGAAAGTTTTCTTGAGGATAAATGATATAAAATATCGTTTGGCTGAAAAATAATGATTGGCTAAATTAAAAATCTTGTGCGTTGGGAAATTTTATGATGAACTACTGCATTCAATAATAGATTTTTACCGACTATTTTCAGATATCAAAATATATTGAGATAATCAAAATATAAATTAATCAATTTTTTTTTTAAATAAATATCTTGTGACCTATATTTACCATGTTCTTCTATGGACCATATGAAGAATATACTTATTCTTTTTTGTGTTACTTTCTGTAAAAGTGTTAATTATGTAATGTTTCGCATTTTAGTTATTGTTCTCTTTAATAATTTAAATTTGTTTCTCCTTTCTCTTTAGTAGTTTTACAATTATTTTCAGGAAAAAGAAAAGTTAAAATAAGTCATGAAACGTAACGATAGCTAAAAGTATATTTCGTTATTTTTTGTACTTCTTTTCTTTATTTTATTGTGTCAAGGAAGGAAAATATTTGTTTTGTGGTAACACCAAGCTTTATCCATTATTTTGTTATTATTTTTTTTTTTTTAAACCGTAGATGTTGCCATAAAAAAAGTAATAATAAAAAATAAATAAACTAGAAAAATAAACTGAAACCTTAACAGTTACCCCAAAAGTACTAAATTAAACCTCGGCGAGTTTGGAAAGTTCAAGCTGAAGAACAAGATCAATACAATAAAATCTGAAAAAGAAATGAAAACAGATTCCTGCGTAAATATTTTCTCATTCCTTTTCAAAGTTTAAAATGTTATATATTTTCTCGCAGAAAAAATCTAAGTTCTGCGATTCTTTTTCTTATAGAATAGATAAATAAAATAAAATAAATCTTTGCAGAATACGAAATTATGCAAAAATAAGAGGGAAATATATATATAACAGCAAATCTAAATAAGTAACTGCGGTAATATTTTGAATGTGAAACTTTTTTCTGGAATTTTTCCAATTCCTCATTTAACAGGTTGTAAAGATATATATATTTCAGTAAAAAACACCGCTTCTTTCTTGGTGAAAGACCGTGGTTATTTTGCATTGAAATTCACTAAGCGCTTCTACATGCTTCTGTATTTTTTGTTCTTTTTTTAAAGAAAAAAGAAAGAAAATCTGGAAAATATTTTTACCAACAATAACTTGTGCCAATGCCTCATTACTTGTATTGAATACCTAACACCTGAAAATTCCTAATTTATTTAATGATTATTCTCTTAAATAATTTAAATCTGTTTTTCCCTTCTCTTAGTAGTTCTGTATTTATTTTTTATAAAGAAACCGTTAAAAAAAGTCATGCTAGTCATAAAGATAGCTAAAGCGTATTTTGTTATTATTTGTACTTTTCCTTTTTTTATTGTATCAATGGAGGGAAATATTTGTTTTGTGGAAAACCTTGCTTGATCCAATATCTGGGTTTTTTTTTTTTTTTTTTTTTTTTTTTTTTTTTAACCTTAGTAGATGTTATACATACCTAGAAAAATAAACCGAAACCTTAACAATTCCCGTAAAAGTACTAAATTAAACCTCGGCGAGTTTGGGAAGTTCAAACTGAAGAACAAGATCAATACAATAAAATCTGAAAAAGAAATGAAAACAGATTCCTGCGTAAATATTTTCTCATTCCTTTTCAAAGTTTTAAAATGTTATATATTTCCCTGCAGAAAAATTCGAAGTTCTGCACTGCGATTTTTTTTTACTTACAGAGTAAATAAGTAAAATAAAATAAAATAAATCTTGGCAGAATACGAAATTATGCAAAAATGAGTGGGAAAAAAATATATAGCCGTGAATCTAAATCAGTAACTGCGGAAATACCTTGAATGTGAAATTTTATTCTGGAATTTTTCCAATTCCTCATTTAACAGGTTGTAAAGATAGTTTTTTTTTTTCTCTCTCTCTCTCTCTCTCTCAGTAAAATACACTGCTTCTTTCATGGTGAAAGATCGTGGTTATTTTGCATTGGAATCCACTAAGCGCTTCTACATGCTTCTGTATATTTTGTTTAAAAAAAGAAAAGAAAAATCTGGAAAATATTTTCAACAATAGCTTGTGCCAATACCTCATTACTTGAATTGAATTCCTAACACGTTTTTACATTTATTTATTTTTTATGTTCAGTGTATTTTAGTGAAAATTTGCAATCGGTGATTCTCGGTATATTTTGTAAACTATTATGCTGCATTTTACAGAATTTTTTTTTTTTTTTCATAAATATCTGATAATTTCGGCGAATCAACCTTAAAACTAATGAACTTGAAATTGAAAAAATATCTCTGGTTTAAATGTTTATTTGAATTTGTTCTGTATTTTTGCATTTTCCCCCCTTTCTTGTGATATACAGATCTGATTATACATTTTATTATTTGCATACTTTATTTATAAAAATGAAGAAATGTCCAATAAAATATCACTTGTATATGACGACCTCAGAAGCCAAGAGATACAAGTGACAAAAATTTTATTTGGAGTAAATTGAGTTTAAAGATAATTATCGTTAAATTTGGACATTAATAATAATTAACAGAATTTAAATAGAAAAATTTCTCTTGTTTCATTGTGGTATTTCAACTCTTATTTCAATAACTGTAAAATAGGTAGAATACATTTTTTTTTTATATGTAATTAATCAATACTGATTATTATTCGGCAAAAGTGTTTGATCTCTAGAACGCAGCACATAAATAGAAAATCACTTATCTTTCTTTATCCGAAAAGAGAAAAGTATGTTTCCTGGTCGTCTGTGCACTTACTTCATTTTTTTTTTTTTTTTTTTTTTTTTTTTTTTTTTTTTTTAGTTTTGTCACTTATACCCCTTGGCTTCTGGGATCCTCATAAGAAATAATTTTATATCAAAATGAACTCAAAAAGGAATAGTTACTACTCATGCATTTTTGTTATGTAATACATTCAACAGTAATAACACCTTCTTACATTTGCTCTCGCATGGGAAGGAGGGGGGAGGAGGCAAGTAGAACTTTTTATCGAGAAAACAGGTGTAGAACATTCTTTATTTCTTAATTACCGGTAAACAAAAGTACCATTTTAAACACACTTCGCATCTGGTTTCTCCAATTAGCCGATTATATATGCATACATATATGACAAAAGAAATAGTAATGCCAAATTTTGAGGTATTCCATGTTTTGGAATTAAATAATTTTATAATCACTTAATGATTTTAATAACTTTTTGTATTCTCGTAAAAATAAATAACGGAATAAAAAAAATATTACTTTTTTTTTATGTAAAGAACATGTTACAAATAAAAAGAGAGAAAATTTTGATGTAAAGAACAAGTTACAAATTAAAAAAAAAAAATTTTTTTTGATATAAAGAACAAGTTAAAAATAAAAAGAAAAAAATTTGATGTAAAAAACAAGTTGGAAATAGAAAGAGAAAATTTTGATGTAAAGAACAAATTGCAAATAAAAAGAGAAAATTTTGGCTGGATCCAAGATAACGATATAAAAAGACCCTTTCCCCCTAAAGCCATCTTACAATATCTTCTTCCAATCCCCCCTTTCCCCTCTAAAGTGATAACGTTATATATGCGCTGCCCCTAATGAGTAATAGTGTTTTAAATTCTCCCGCAGGTTAACATACGATTTTATGATCAAGGATTTTCAGTGAAACAGTCCCTTAATTAAATTTTCTTATTAAAATAAATGTTAACTTGCTTGCATAATGTTGTTTAATCACTTGCAATTTATCAATAAACATAATAAAGTATTTATCGGATGTGTTAAAGGCTGCTCTGCAACAATGTTTATACTTGGATTGTAAGAATATGAATATATCTTCCATTTATTACTCACCTGGGTTCAGCTTGTCTCATAAATTTCAATAGTGAAGAAATATTCCTCTAAAAATTGTGAGCTAACTCTAGTAAATTAAATCCCACGTAACAATTTTTCTTCCTTACATTCTCGTTTTTAACACTAATGAAACAGATCCACATGCTTGCGCATCTAAGCTCAAAAGAGCGCATTTTTCAATTAAGGGTGGAATGTAAAGTTTTTTTGGCATGTTCGTGAAATGTAAACTTTTTACCCTGTTGCGGTAATAATTTGTGTTTTAAAGCGAAAATTTGTAACTTTTGTTTAAAAATTTCTTTTTCCATTTTGGATAAAACGCATTTTATTTACTTTATTTATTCATATTTTAAGTACGTTCGTAAATATGTAAATACGCAGCCCCTATAGTCTTCGTTCAGTCCGTCCATCTGTCTGTCCGCATGTAACAATGCAAAAATTACCTAACCGACTTATTTGAAATTTAAAATGTATAATTATTACATAATTTTGTCGTGTCGCTTGAAATTTTATGAAAAATCTGACGCATAGTTCAATGACAGGGGCAATCAAAATTATTCCATTACAAATAAAAAAGATAATTTGGATGTAAAGAACAAGTTACAAATAAAAAGAGAAAATTTTGGTTCTATTAAAGATAGTAACGACATTGAAAGAAACGTTCCTCTCCCCCTAAAGACATATCTTGCGCCAACCACCTTATCCCCTCTAAAATGATAACTTACATATACACAGGTCCTAATGAGTAATGGTGTTTTTAAATTCTCCCATAAATTAACATTTTATTTTGGATTTTCAGTGAAATGGGCTCTTAATTAAATTTTATCAGTAAATCAAATGTTAACTTTCTTACATAATGTTGTTTAAAATTATTTGCAATTTATCAATAAAGAGAATAAGGTATTTATCGGATGTGTTAAAGGAAGCTCTGCAACAATGTTAATACTTGGATTGAAAGAATGCGAATCTATCTTTCCATTTATTACTCACCTGGGTTCAGCTTGTCTCATAAATTTCAATAGTGAAGAAATATTCCTCTAAAAATTGTGAGCTAACTCTAGTAAATTAAGCCCCGCGTAACAATTTTTCTTCCTTACATTCTCGTTTTTAACACTAATGAAACAGATCCAGATGCTTGCGCATCTAAGCTCAAGAGAGTGCATTTTTCAATTAAGGATTTGTGTAAAATGTTCTTTTTTAGTATGTTCGTGAAATATAGACTCTTTGCCCTGGAGGAGTAATTGTTTCTGTTTTAAAGCGAAAACTTGAAATATTGTAACCTCTGTTTAAAAATTTCTTTTTCCTTTTTGGGTGAATCTCATTTATTTATTCATTTTTTCTAGCTACCAAGGTTGCCCCAGGCGTCTATTTTTGTACTCTGTTCGAACCAGTATTTTCCCAATCTAAATTTTGAAGTATATTTCTCCTGAAAATATTGTCAAAGTATGTGTTGAGGATTTCTGTTTAAAGAAAGTAATGCCAGTTAGAATTAGAAAATAGTCAGCTGTGGTAGCCCTGAGATAGGGGAATTGCAGGGGTCAGAGAACCGAAAAAGCATGTTTTTACGAAATGTCTGTCAGTCCCTTTTATATGTGACAAAAATTTTGAGGCACTCTATCTCAAGAACTAATGCACGAAATTTCACAAAACTTTAGATTTATTTTGACCTTAATATAAAATGGAGCTGATTAACTTTTGGTGTACATCTCCCAATAGATGGCACTGTTATGTTGCCTTTTCACAATTTAAGCAATAGCTCTATCTCAAGAACTAATGAAGGGATTTTTATATAAAACTTCAGATTTCTTTGTCACTTAATATAATATGGTGCTAATTATCTTATGGTGCAAATCACCCTACAGCTGGCGCTGCTATGTAGCATTATGCATGATTATCGCAATAGCTCTATTTTAGAAACTAATGTACGAGTTTTCATCAAACTTCAGGTTCAGTTAGTCCCTGATATAAATTAGTATTCTGTAGTTTTTGAAATAAATCGCTCAACAGGTGGTGCTTCTATCTGGATTTATTTACGATTTCTGCAAAGATTCTATCTCAAAATCTCGTGTACGGATTTTCATGAAACTTCAGATCCAGCTAGAACTGGACATTAATTGTTATTGATTAAATTTTAGTGTAAATCATCTAATTAGTGACGCTGATATGCTTCATTTTTCTGGAAGTATTAACATATGTGACATAGAAAACTTTGGGATTGCCACATCTGACTTGTTTTTCTCTGTAACCGTGCAGCGTGTTCTTTCTTGTTCACCATAATCTACAGTGCATAACTTCTAAAAACTATATCTCACATTAAGTGTTTTAGTCATTAAAAAATCACAGGTGTACGGTACATGAACATTCATGCATAGATTATACGCCTGTGCTTAAGGATAGAAAACCAACGAATATAAATGCACAAATAAAGTATGAGAAGGTAGCAAATAGCTATTTCGAATCTACTAACGAGATTCTTCATCAGTGCAAAACTCAGCGAGCTAAAGTAGCAAAACTGAGCGAAGAGACAGAGAGACGCAGGCTTATATACCCGCTATGGAAACAATCCCGCCTAAAGGAAAGCAACCAATGAGAAGAAAGTAGCCAAAACCAACTGAGTGGACAAGTAGCGACATCTATCGGAGAACAAGCAAAACAAAAACTAAAAAGCGAGTGAAAAAAAAAAAAAAAGAGGTATTAAATTAACGATTTCCAAATACTTGGAAAATAAGGAGTACTAGATAAGTCATTGACTAAGGAGTGAGAATTTTTTATGATGTGGTAAGCTTCCCAAAAATCAAGATCAAGAATAGAAGGACATTTATGGATGATGGTGGCTGAAGAAAAGTTAAACTTATGTTGAGAAGACCAACAATGTTGAGCAATAGAGGAACGTTTAAGCTCCTGATTTTTGACATACCTTTTATGTTCCATTAAACGAAATCTGAGAGCACGTTTAGTCTGACCAATATAAGAAAGACCACATTGGCAAGAAATTTGGTAAATACCCCAGTTATCTAAGTGATCAATGGGTTGCTTAACATTTGAAAAAGCAATTTTATTAACAGGAGAAAAAATAACATTGAAATCAAACCTTTTTAAAATTTTAGCAACTTGCTGACTGATTTTGGGGGAAAAAGGCAAAACAACCAAAGCATTGGAGTTCGAATTAAAGTTCTTATTTTCAGATTGTGTAGATTTTGTCAATTTTCTATGAATAGAATCTATAATATTAGGAGAATAACCACGATCAACAGCAATAGCTTTTAAGTAATTAAGTTCATCACTGAGTAACTGAGGAGTTGAACAAATATTGGAAGCCCGGAAAACAAAAGTTTTAAAAGCCGCAACTTTCTGGTTAGGAGGATGAGAAGAATATCTGTGAGGTGGAAGACTGACCGCAAAAGGTTTGCGAAAGACAGTAGTCTGAAAATTATCTTCATTGCGAATAACAAGTACATCGAGAAAAGGAAGGCAATTGTCCGATTCAGTTTCAAAAGTAAATTGAATGCAAGAATCAATAGAATTCATGACAGAGAGAATATGATTTATATCAGAATTCACTTCAACTAAAGTATAGATATCATCTACATAACGAACATAGAACGGAAATTTTAAGACTTCAAATAATTTTATTTCAAAGTAATGCATGTACAAATCGCATAAAGTCGGACTAAGAGGATTACCCATAGCCAAACCGTCAATCATACGAAAGAAATTCCCGTTAAAAACAAAAGTATTTTGAGATAAGCAACCACGAGTTAGATGAATAAGCTCCTCGATTTCGAAAAAGGAAAAATGAAATTCACAGAGCCTTTTCTTGAGGCAATCTAAAGCACCTTCGACAGGAACATTGGTAAATAATGATTTAACATCAAAAGAAACCATCGTGTGGCCTTGTGGCTTAAAACTGTGAAGTTTTTTAGTAAATTCAAAAGAATTCTTAACAGTGAAAGAATTATTGCTTGAGAGAGGAGAAAATATGGAAACAAGATATTTGGCAAGTTTATAAGAAGCCGTGCCGATACTGGAAACAATGGGTCTAAAGGGAATGTCAGGTTTATGGACCTTAGGTAAAGCATAAAACCTGGCACAATGAGCAATTGAAGGAATAAGAGACCTCTTTAATTTAGCAGGAATAATGTGTGAAGACTTAATGGCAGATTTGATAGTAGCAATTTCATTAGAGGAAGGGTCTTTGTGGATATCCACATAGGGACCATCATTAATTAATTTATGGGATTTTTCTAAATATGAAGACTTGTCAAGAACAACAATCTGACCACCTTTGTCAGCCTTAGTTATGATCAAATTGGGATCAGAAGACAAACTTTTTAGACAATGTTTAACTGAACTATTAAGATTTGGCTTATAAACATTCGAATTGAAATCAACAGTATTGGCAATGAGATGCCTAATAGACTCTTTTTGAGAAGGGGAAATAGCGCTATGCTTAAAGGCCCTTTCAATAGGAGCAATTAGACGGGGTAACGAAGGAGAGGCAGAAACCGAAAAATTGTTGTTTAATTTTAGAGCATTTAGCTGATTATTACTTAAAGCGATACTAGAAAGATTGAGAACAGCATTTTTGTTAACAGTAGGTAAATTTATAGAGTTGTTGGCGAAAGAATTATTACAAAGCGTAATAAATTTCCTTTTTAGAACTGCGCAATGAATCGAAGAAGCTTTGAGGACTCTATTCCATGAAATTCTGTCTATAGAATCAAAATCAGGAAAAGAATTACCAAGAGAGATATGTAAGTGATATAACTCGCGCTCTATATGAGCAATTTTCTGGCGAGTCTCTTGAATCAAAGCCCTTAAAAGAGCTAATTTAGATCGAAACAAGACCTTATCTATCCTACTTGAATTAAGTAAATTACAACGTATTGAAATAAATCTAGGAAACACTTTTTTGCGTCTACAGTCACGTAGAAAATGTAAGTGCTCCAAAAACCTGTACTTTTTCAGCCGTAAATTACAAAATCTATTAATTTGTGACATAGTAAAGAGAAGTAAAATAAAAACAGCAATAGTGGAATCAAGGCCCGTTGACGCCAAATACATTAAAATAGCAAATAAAGCCTTTGTGCACAAATGTTTAAGGATAGAAAACCAACGAATATAAATGCACAAATAAAGTATGAGAAGGTAGCAAATAGCTATTTCGAATCTACTAACGAGATTCTTCATCAGTGCAAAACTCAGCGAGCTAAAGTAGCAAAACTGAGCGAAGAGACAGAGAGACGCAGGCTTATATACCCGCTATGGAAACAATCCCGCCTAAAGGAAAGCAACCAATGAGAAGAAAGTAGCCAAAACCAACTGAGTGGACAAGTAGCGACATCTATCGGAGAACAAGCAAAACAAAAACTAAAAAGCGAGTGAAAAAAAAAAAAAGAGGTATTAACGATTTCCAAATACTTGGAAAATAAGGAGTACTAGATAAGTCATTGACTAAGGAGTGAGAATTTTTTATGATGTGGTAAGCTTCCCAAAAATCAAGATCAAGAATAGAAGGACATTTATGGATGATGGTGGCTGAAGAAAAGTTGAACTTATGTTGAAAAGACCAACAATGTTGAGCAATAGAGGAACGTTTAAGCTCCTGATTTTTGACATACCTTATACGCCTGTGCTGCATTTGAGATACAGAAAGCATAATTAGCTCTTAAAAAAAAAACTATTAAAAATGAGTATGCTGCGTATATCTCCGTATACCCTCCATTACACCCCAATATGCATTTCTTTTTGTTTAGTTGAACGCAGAGACCGCAACAGATTCGTACATATGCAACATTTCTTTATAACCACCCTGTATCTCTTTCAAATTTCATTATTATTATTTTTCTTAATCTTAACTAATTGATAAAGAAATTGGCACGAGGCGAAAAAACAAGCTCAGAACAAAGTGTCACCTCCACACTAATTAAGGGTTAACAAAAGTGACAATGCATGCATGTAAAATGTCGCCATTCCGTATGGGGGTTATAGCAGTGAATATTTATTCCTGTTCATTGTCCTTTTAACATTCTGTCGATAGACTAAAGCGCAAAAATAGATTGGCTGCTGAATTAATTTCCGTATTTTAAACGGCCCAACAGAACGCAGACAGACAGCTGTGAGTGATTTTGCAGATCGGTTTTCGCTGGAGGAATTCCTTTAATTGTCGTCTTCCGTAGGGGAAAAAAATATTGAGCGAAGTTTAAAATTAAAAATGTCCGAAACAATGGGACGGGAATTTTGGTTTTTATCGATTTTGGGAAGATAAAAAATGCAAAATCGAAGTTGTTTTTATTATTATTATTATTATTTTTATCATTAATTTTATTTTGTGAATGTAGAGTGTAAGTAAAATATCGTAGGGCCAATAAACGATGACTTCCAAATGGTACTTCCAATTGAGATTTGTCTCTCTCTCTCTCTCACACACACACACATACAGGGTGTCCATAGAATAAGGCCCTAATTTCAAAATTAAATTTCTCAAAAACAAAGTTTAATAGAATTATGTGGTAAACGGTTTCTTTATTAGGTAAGCTGTAAAAATGTTATACAGAAGTTTCTAACAATAAATATTTTGAAAAGATTCTGCTCTGATGAAAAGAATTGCCTTGACTTTTTCTTGTTTTAGATTGCTTGCAGATAACGAGGTTTTCGAAGTACAGTGCCATATTTTAACGATTTTTGGAACTAAATTTTTGGAATTTCAAAGATATTTTTACAGTTTACTTAATAAACCAAATTGACTTACTGAAGTTCAATGCTCCTCTCATTGTCTGATGTCTTACGAATGTACTTATGTTGTGCACTATTCAATCCATATTGATATGATAATAGGCTAAGGAAGAGTTTTGAGAACGTTTGGAAAATAACTTGTTACAATAGAATTTGAGAGTGTATTAAAACTTTCTATTGTTTTTTCGTTTTATTACATATTATTGTTTCAAAAAAGTAAATCATATTTTAAATTTAAGGGAGGAAATATATTTTTAAAATAAAGAAATCGCCAATGGTGCAAAGAGAATTAAATAATCTTTTATTATTATTGCTAAATGTCAAAACCCACAGGAAATCATAATAAGAAAGGCATAGCCATATACTATCATTTGTATATGTAGAAAGTAACAGAGTAATTGTTAAGACAAAATGAAACTCGGTGAAAAGACAAGTACTATTAATAGTATACTAGACCCGAAAGGATTAACTTGTCCGTTATGTATCTGATGGCCCTGGATAAGGGTCCCAGTTTTTAAAATATCTTTTGAAACAATTTGATGCAGACGTCAGTTGCATATATTTTTTTTTCTCCTGGCACAGGGCCACCATTTCGAAGTGATATTAATGATGCTACTTCCTAAGCGCTTAAAGGGAAGTCCAAACACGTGAGCCATTTAAAGTAGCTGTGGCAGAACTTGTAAATTTTGAAGCCCTTGAAATGCTCAGCTACATTAATTTCGCAACAAATGTTATAAGTTAATCCCTCAAAATGTCTGGGAGAAATATGTTAACCTTCTTTTCGATCGATCTACATTTTCAGTTCGGGAGTGAAAAATCGATTACATCGAAAGAGAGTCAGAAATTGCACGTCAAACATAGCAAATGAGATGCGTTCGTACTATAACGAAGTTTTAAAAATATTGAGATCTTGGTGTAATAGTATGCAGTACTTCGGATACTATATAAGTGTCCGAAATCTTTTGTGTGCCTTCATAAATCTGCTTTCTATTATACAAGAAGAAACTTTTGTGTGTCCCTGTAAATACTATCTGTTTTCTACTATACCGGAATTAACTTGTAGTAAACCTCAGCAACGTATGTCAATTTCTTAAAATGTGAAGCAGTTTAATGTAATTAAAACGTGCCCCAAACAATGCTCCCCCCCCCTATACCATTATGTAATGGAATACTTTTGTATAGCCCTATAATTTAATAACATATATTCTTTGCACCACATATTGTATATTTTAGTAGATAATATACAAATATGATAGATAATCTAATAATATGATATCAAGGGCTTCAATCAATAATATAATATCATAAATATCTTCATAGATAAATATCAATTGTATTATGTACGAAAGAGTGTAAAATCATTAAAATGCACTTGAAACTATTTTTTTCCCATTGTTCGTAATATGATGGAATACTTTTGATTAACCCTGTAATTAAACTATTCATCTGATTTTCATAAAATTTGAAATGACGCGACAAAATTATGTAATAATTATATATTTTAAATTTTAAACGGTTGGGTAGTTTTCCAATTGTTATATGTGGACAGACGGACGAATTGAACGTCCACTATAGGTACTACGTATTTGCATAATTACGAACGCACCTAAAAATGAAGTACTCTTAAATGAGTAAATCGATATACTCATATTTGAGAATGTTTTGATCAGAAATAAATGTATTTTTGAATTTTAAAACATCACATGTTGTCAAGCCTAAAGTATATTTTAATATGCTAAACTTTGTAATGGTTTATTTCATTTATGGCGAAATGAAAGATTTTCATTAATGTAAATATTAAATTATGCACAGTCTTTTAAAATAGTTTAAAAGTGCTTGAAAACAACTCTATTGCCATAAAAATATGTTGCATGGGGCTAGTAAGTTTAAAGCCATAAGGTAGGCCTCCCCACTTGGTTTGAACCTGAACCTGTCATAAAAAAATATGATTTGAGTATTTTGAAAATAAGTTTGCTATTTTCCTTTAATAAATAATCAAATGTTTCATGTTTAACATCTTGCAACTAATTTTGAATGGAAATTTACCACATATAGTGTCAAATATTTCATAAGGGTTTTTATCTGTCAATATTTTTGTTTTTTCAGCTTAAAATCTGTTTAGGCTAGTTCCATGGGTTTTGTAGTGTAAGTCACATTACCTTATAATTGCTATGCTTGTTTGCCACCGTTATTTTCGAAAAGTCTGCTTGGCCTTATTCAATTAATGAGAATGTGCCGATAAAATAAATGCCATTTTTTCGTACTAAAATACTGGTAGCCAAAAATCGTAGCCTGTGACTTACACTACAAGTACTCATGGAAATAGCCTTTATTTTTTTTCTCTCAATCTATTAGAATGTTCGTGCCCCGTGAATTTTTTTAATTCAGTATTATCTTTTATTAACTTTTCTAAAATCGTTATTTCAAATCCTGGTGCTGTATAAAGATAGAAATGCCAGTTCTATCAATCAACTTTATTTTTATCATTCACCATCATAGCGATTATAAATAGAAACTCACAAAGAAAGTTTTTATCTCTGACAGAATATAAATATTTTTTACATTTTAACTAACATATGAGGGTATGTTTATAATTAAATACTATCTTTCTCTCATCTAAATTTAAAACGGGCTGCATTCCCCATCTATCTCAATAGAACTGTATCGCCGATCTCAGTCTCATCAGCACATACACTGTGTTGAATGGTCCCGCGATTGTAAAAGTAGTATCTCATCTGCAGATAAATGCATTTTTCTGGCAGAAAGCCATACTGGATGGAAATTTATATTAATGAAAAGGGTTCTAAACGTCGTTTTTTTTTTTTTTTTTTTTTTTTCCTCATCAAAAACTAGTATATGTTTCTTTTCATAAAAAACCTGTTAGCTTCTAGTGGCTATTTGTTGCATAGTGGTTCTTGTGGATTTATTTACGTTACGTTTTTACGTACGTTAATTTAGTGTAAGTATTTCCTGGGGTAAAAGGGCACATTTTGAATAAATAAAGTATTGACGATGTAAATGACGTTTTAACTTTTATGTCCTGGAGTGAGAGAAATACACCATTTTACTCGCCATTGGCGAGTGAATTTTTAGATAGCCTTCGAAAGCTGCAAACTGTTAGAAATGTGACAGAAACTATTTTTTATTATTATTACTTAGCTATATTTTGCAACTTTCGAAATTACTACACTGTTAACGCGATGTTATACTGGATGGAAATTTATATTAATGAAGGGGGTTCTAAACGTCATTTTTGTTGTTGTTTTCCTCTCAAGAGAAACTACTACATGTTTCTTTTCATGAAAAACCTGTTAGCTTCTAGCGGCTGTTTGTTGCATAGTGGCTCCTGTAGATGTATTTTACGTTATTTATGCTTTTGCATATTTTAATTTAGTGTCTAATTTTTCCTGGAA
Organism: Maratus speculifer; assembly: GCA_964019185.1. Taxonomy (NCBI): domain Eukaryota; kingdom Metazoa; phylum Arthropoda; class Arachnida; order Araneae; family Salticidae; genus Maratus; species Maratus speculifer. The sequence goes on from OZ025303.1 coordinate 72,204,174, forward strand.
AGTAATATATTTTAAATATATGAATTAAAAACCATTAACCGTCATAACACTGATGATGTAAATGACATTTTAATATTTAATGACTGGGGGGGGGGGGGGGTATCATTTTACTCGCCGCAGACGGATAAATTTTCTAACAGGGAGAGTGAATTTTTAGGTAGTCTTTGAAGCTGCAAACTATAGAAAAATGACAAACTATTTTTTTTATATTACTTAGCTATATTTTGAAATTTTCCAAATTACAACACTGTAAAAATATCCGGACACTATAGATATTCTGCAAATGGTGTAGCAAAAAAAGGGATGGTCGTGATTGCAAGCAACTGTTGCCGCCCCCCCCCCCCCCCAAAAAAAAAAAAAAAAAAAAAAAAAAAAAAAAAAAAAAAAGTTCAAAAATTGGAGCGGGAAGTATAAGAGATAATACATATATAAAATTTAACAATTTTTCGCTATAAAACATAAATATATAATAATAATAATAGTCTAAATTAATTACAGGCTTATTTGCTAATCGATTTTCATAATTTCGAACATTTCTGATCTCTGTAAACTTCTTTTTTTCTTTTCAAAACATAAAACCCTTTGGGATTTTATTGCTTTTAGGAAAATGCACACAGTATTTAAACTAGAATCATGAATTCGGTAATAAAGATACTAAGAAGCTTAAAAGCAAATTTAGAAACAAATATTATTAGACTGCTAAAATTTCCTCTATTCTAGAAGCTTATGATGATGCATTTGTTTGGGGACTTAATCTCCAAAATATTTGGTTAAGTCCTCTGAAGATTATAGGAAGAGGTATCTCGCGTTCAAGTTGAACTGTTTACTTTCGCACTTATCGAAAGCATTTGTCCCCAGCCGCGTTATGTCGTTAAATATGATTGATGTGTATTATGTTTCTTTAGCAGCCCAGGCAGATTGCTACTTTTAAAATCAATTCTTTATTTAATGTTATTTTCTAATACGTAAAAGCTTGGGAGTTTTTTCTTTCCTCCCCCCCCCCTTTTTTTTTTTTTTTTTTTTTTTTTTTTTTTTTTTTTTTTTTTTTACTTACACGACCAGTTTTACGTATTAAAAATATTTCAACTATCTCATTTTTTTAATCACATTTTTTATACACATATATAGTAGTTACATAAGATAATTTGAAAATTATCAAAATGAATCAAATTTTCCAAATTATAAAAAAAAAAAAAAAAAATTCACAGCATAAATTCTTCAATTTTTCGTTCATTTATCTTGATTTATTTTGTAATTGATTCGAATTTCCATTGTCTAGAGAGTGGCTGTGTTTTGAAGTGTCTTAGACGCTAATGTATCTATCTTTACTTATTAGAGTAGTCACATAGTATACCTTCTAGAAGACATAACTTGGCAAGCGATTGGCTATTCCAGTAATTCTTTGAAGAATACTAAAAGAATGAATCTGATAAATGTGGAACGATGCAGAACAAGAAATGCCGATCTCGGCGACATCTGATTGTTGAAACTGAAACATTCTATATTTCTTAGAAGATACTTTACTGAATTTACGTTTGAGCTACCAGATATCATTTCAATCGACATATCATCTTACGACATTTATTGGCTTAAGTTTTTAAGCATTTTTTAGATTAGCTGGTCACCACACTGTATCTTCTAAATGTTGTACAGTCCATCAAAGTAATTTTGGGGCAAGAGAGAAAAAATATCAAATTTGTTGGATCACTTGAGTTGACGCCAAAAATTTGGGCTAGAAAGATAGATAGCAGCACTAGCTTGAGTTTGGCAGCTCATTGGAAATAATTCATCAAAATTTCATCGGGGCAGAACGGATCAAAGTTACACTGAGTGCAATTTATTTTTTTTTTTTGCCAAATTTTTGGCTAAAAAACTTAAAGAACCTGTCATTTTCCCCATATTAATGTTTATTTCTCTAGCTTATCTAATTAAAATTGTCCGAGAAATTATCACTAAGTTCTATAATTGAGTTGCCATACTTTCAACAGAAAATTCCAGTCTGAGCATAGCGCCCTATGCGCATGTTGTGAACTCTGATAAATTGAAGTACTCTCTCTACAAAACACATTCCACACAGCCAGTGTGAAATCTCACTGGAAGCTGAAAAATTAATGAACCATTCTCTATACCAAATTCCTAACGCGTTCGATAGATTCAATGGGATTTTATTCAATGAGAAATTTGCCTGTGGATGATATTCACAACGTTTGACTTATAAAGGATACAATTTTATCATCTTTAAGAAACCCAACAATCTTTTAAATCAGGTAGATTTGTAAAGATATACTTAATTCTGGTGGTCACAAATTATGACCACCAGAGGTTAGAAGATAGGAAGAAAAATATAGGTTTTTATTTAAAAAAAAAAAAAAAAGGGTGAATCATTTTAATTGCAGAAGTTTTCTGCTCCTGAAAAGATTAATGTAAATACAGTGCAAAGAATCCAGTTTGAAAAGATATACAAGTACTATATGTATTGATCCTTAATTGTTAATTTATAAAGATATATTTGTTTTAATTGACTGGTAACATCTTTTTTGATGGGACTTTTTGTAAATACTCGTATAGCTTCATATGACTAATCCTGGTGATGATGTTTTAAACTTTTTTTTCCCTCCAATTTTACAACCGATATCACTTAATCTGAAGTGTACTTCTACAAAATTTCACCATATTGGACACAGTCTTTTCCCACTTTCAGTCGGTATTTTAAAATGCTCGCTTTGTGTAATAACACTGCTTATCGATCACCAAAGCTGAATTTTTTTCCCTAGTACTCTTAAATATTCATAAATTTTGGATTGCACACGTGCTATTGAAATGTAAATTACGACTATCTTGTTCATGAGAAACTTAAATTACCATGAGAAGAAAAAAAAAATAATGAGCATTACTTAATCATTTATGTTGCTTAACTTTGCCCTTAAATTCATGGCTTATTTATTGCTTCTTCAAGCTCCATTGCTACTTCAGCCACATATATAATTGAAACATCCATTGTCTTTAGAGAAATAAAAATATTTCTTCATCCAAGAAATGCATGTTTCTGGCAGCGGTCCATACTCATTGGAAATTTGTATTAATGAAAAGAGTTCTTTGTCCTTTTTTGTGGCATTCATGAGATAATGTTGTGTAATTGCCAAAAAACCTGATAGAATAATGTGTAGTTGATTAATCGACTGGACACTGAAAGTGACATAATTCTAATTTAACATGCATTCTTCAATGACCACGCATCAGCTTCTATTGTCTTCCTTTTTTTAATTAAGTTTTTATTTCCAATAAAATGTCAACGGTTTTTTTAGTTTTTGTTTTCGTATAAAGAAATAACAATATAGAGCTTTCATCATTCTTAATTAAATTTTGTATAACTATGGCAAAAATTTGTTAGAATAATCTGTTAGTAGTTGAAGCGAGTGTGATTTGATACGTTTTAAATTATAACTACCATATAATTAGGATAGGAAATGTTATTTTTTTTCTTTTTCGTTTGTTTTCAAAATCTAGTTTAAGCAATAGCAGTTGTTATGGAAACAACTTCTTTTCAAAATGAGTTTTTTTTTTTTTTCCAAGATGTGTTTTTTCACCATTTCTTCTATTTAAATTATTATAAATCAAGAAATGTTTAAGATAAATTGTTCAACGTTGTAATGTATCTTTTCCAGTTGTTTTATTTTAATTTGGATTCAGAAAATTCGAAAATATACAGGGTATGTTAACTTTTAAATTGCATACTTTAACTAAAAATATTTTTATTCAAAATAAAGTTTTTTTAAATTGCTGAATCGAAATAGAAGTTTATATATATTGCTGTTTATTTATTTGGAAACAAATTGCAGTTCTACAAATAATATTTCAAATTATAACGATTTTAATTTACCCAACATTTTTAATAAATTTTAAATTTAATTTTTTTAATAAAGAACTTTTAGCATGTTATTATGTTTACTAGTAATATTGTTAACCATCACTAAAAATTGCAAAATTTTAAGTCTATAACTAACATTTATTTTTAAAATGTGCCCCAGATCCCTGGATATTGACTTTAAGAATTTGCTTTTATTACGTATCGTTATTTGCATAAATATCTTAAATCTATTTTACCATGTCTAATGTATAATTTTTATCTTCATATTAAATACTTTTATATTATATTAATTCTCTTCATTTTTTTTCCCTCTAGGTAAGTACCACTGTTATTTCTCTTTATTACAATGAATTTCTTAGGTAAGTTTGATTTCTCTTATTATTGTAGAACAATGATAATATAAAAAAATTCCATTAAATTATATGAACAAATGTTAAAAATTTTGTTGTTATAAAATCTAAAATGCAAGTTTAGATTTTAGATTGTAAGTTGCATCTAAAATCTAAAGATGCAACTTACAATCATAAGTAAAATGTAACTTACTTATGATTGTAAGTAAGTTACATCAATGGTTAGAACAGAATAGAATTTATACCACTAATTGAAATTTTGTAACTAAGGGTACACAGGTGTCTGTCTACTTTTCTCACAGGGTCCTGTTTTTGTGAAAATGTGAATTTTTTTTATATATATTTGTGAAAATTCTTGCCAGAATTTTGCGAATTTTAAATTACCGATGTCTTCGGGTTCTATTTTTCATACATAAAAAGCAGTAATATGCTCTTTGGTGAGTTCAACTGCTCATTTATAAGCCAGATTTTATTATTAAATGATTAAATTTGTGAAAAGTTCAATTTGAAGGTGAAAAAATTCGGTGAAAGGTCTATATGAGAGACAAATAATTTTGTGAAGGGTCCTGTTTTGGGATAAAATGTTTTATGAAGGATCCTGTTTGGGGATAAAAAAAATTGTGAAGGATGCTTTAAAGGACCCAAAATTTTCCTAAATATATCCCTGATATAATAACCACATTATCAAATATTTAAAAGTTAATTTAAATATTTGATAATGTTATGTTTGGGGATAAAAGAATTTGTGAAGGCTCCTGTTTGGGGATAAAAAAAAAAAAAAAAAAAAAAAAAAAATGTGAAGGAACCTGTTTGGGGATAAAAATTTTTGTGAAGGGTCCTTTAAGGGACCTAAAATTTTCTAAACATATCCCTGGTACAGGACCGAAATTAGGGGGTGCAGAGAAGGCATGTGCTTCGGGGCGATATATGAAATACAAAGAAACTCGCAAGCTGGTATTAAATCTATTGGAGCGTTCTTTTCAAATTTTTGAGTGGAAGTAATTTAATAAATAATAATTATTATTATTATAAAATATTTTTTTTAATAGTAATGAGTTAAAACTATTAATCTCTATATACTTTTTTAATTAGAGTTTAAAAGATAATGTTCTTCCTCAGGATTTTATATGAAAATTTCAATTTGCTCTTAGTTTTAATAAACTGTATTAAATATATATATATATGTATATTTACAAAAAAGAAAAAAAAACCCGCAAAATTTGTTTTCCAGTAACTTCCCAGAGTGTTACTTCTTTATTCAAGCTCATTATTTTTACGCAACATCACCGATCCGATACTTCTATCATCCCGTCAATCACACACTGATTGACTGTCTGAAACAAATAGTAGCAGTGTGATTCATTCCGGTTCAGCCGTACTCGTTTTTTTGTTTGTACGTCACTTTCGTGTTACGTAATGGCTTTCCTGCTTAATTTATTTCTGGATCCATCGGATTGATGGACAAGACTTCATTAATACAAAAGGTTAATGTTGCAGCTATTCAATTGCAAAAAAAACTTGTAGGGAATATGAAAGAAATTATTCATCATAGCATAGGAAAAAAAAAAAAGTTTATTTCAATATATCTTCCGTATTGAAAAATCAGGCATCAAAAACGGAAAATGTATAATTTTCGTTTATTTTTTCTTGTGGATATTTTAAGGATGCATTCCAATACAAACTGCTTATTTTCTAATTTATTTTTAAATTCATTTTTGCTCTCAAACACATCAAACTGGCAAATTCTTTTATTTAGAAAGTACACAGATTTTTAGATAAATGCGAAAATATTGGGGGGGGGGGGGGGAGGGGATGCTGTTAAAGATGGCGTTTTGAACCAAATTTTCCAAAGTGGGAGATTTGACTACGGAAAAAAGAAGTCATATTGAGAAGGTAATTGTTTATAAATCCAATTTTAATGAATTGAGCGAAAAATTAAATCACACGGCATCTTATCTTATATATCTCTTCAAAAATTACGTAAGCATGTTTCATGTTTCTCCTTTTAGAAATGAGTCTGAAAATGTATCCGAAAATTTCAAGCTGATGAGGGCTTAAGTGCTTAGGGCTTAAGCTTGATGATCAAGCTTAAAAATATTTTTTCGAATATACTCTTAAGGTGGGTGAGATTTTTGTGTGTACTTTTTAAACTATTTATCCGACGATATATATAAAACCATTAAAACCAATTGCAAATTACCGCAAAAACTGTGTAAGTATAATAAAGATTGATCCCCTTAATAATTTGGTCATTGATTATATAAAAACAGTAAAAATATGATAAGTGGAAATAATGGAAATTATAGAACCAAACCAGATTCGTCAGACCCTAAATGCCTTGAGACTAGAAATAAAATGAGTGGTTTAATCATCATATTAATCTTCATATTAACCATGAAAAAGCTAAATAATACGAATTTAAGGCTACCAACACACAATAAATTCAGAAATAAATTAATGGAAAAACAATTAAATTAAACATAAAATTTATGGAAATAGATTGAAAAATAAAGAACATATTACCTCTTTGAGTCTTTGTTATAATCAATAATGCAGCCCAATAAATAAATAAAACAAGGGAAGATTATATGCAATTGCTTTCAAAAATGTTTTTAAATGATAATAGCCAAGAAGTAATAACGCATAGTATAGTCAGTACAAACTGTAATACTAGACCAGCTCCATCTATCTATCTACATACACATATGTATATTTTACGATTTTTTTTCATAATAAAATTGTACTACATACAATCGTTAATAATTACAAAAAGTTATGCATAATGTCAAAATTACGTCTTGAAGTAATGGCTGGTGCTATTATTCAAACCTATAATTTGTGCGTGCAGTTTGAGTTCATATGGGGAAAAAAAAAAAAAAAAATTAGACCGCTGTAATCCTAATACAGTCAAACCTCGTTAACTTGAACGACTGTATTAACTTCCGGTACTCCGGAATCAGTTCTCAGCAGTTGATTTACCGTGAAAAAAACTTAAACGGTATTTTCAAGATTATCATTGCGTGCTTATAAAAGTCTTTTTGTATAACTATTTTTACTTATATTTATTTATTTATTTTTCGGGTGGCCTTAAGGTAAAAATGTGCAAGAACTTATCTCACCTGCGCCTCTAAAATAACTCGCAGATTCTGAGACAAATGTTGGATCACTCAGCTATTTCAGTGTTGAAAAAATCTCATCTTTATTTTATTTATTTATTTTACTAATCTGCTGGGAATCTTAGCCTCCCCTTGTCAGCTCCGTTGAAAAAAGTTTTTAAGTTCTTTATCGCAATGATTTTTCGTTTCGACACAGTCCTTTCTGGCTTTGTGCCACTGCACCTTAAAAGACAAATGAGAGTACATGAATCTTAAAACAGAAGCTATTCCATCCTTATTCTTAGTTTGTCGCCTCTACTCCGTGCCGCTTGAGATTGTGCTCTTTCTATAGAAGAGCTTTAAATGGTCTGTGGCAATTTTCTAAATCTGTTTTTAATGTCCTTTTACATAAAACTGTCGTTTATCATTAAGTTGCCGGTATTATGTGATGACGTCTATTTTCTAACTCTTATTCTAGAACGGGCTTTAGTTAAAATGATTATGTCGAAAAGTTTTTTTTTTTTCTTTCCACAGTCATTAAGTTCATTCGAATACTTAGTTGTTTGGAACTAAGGCTGATTCTGTTGCAGTTTTTTTTCGATGCAGATTCACCGATAGCTAAAACTCATAAAGAAAATAAGATTTTTTTAAAATTTGTATAAGGTCATTTTTGAAACTCACGTTCTCAAACATTTTATTTCAGGTTGGAAATTTTTCAGGGTTATTATGTCAGTGCCTTATCATTATCCTTAAATAAAACTTATCACTTAACAATATTTTTAAAACAATCGCAGATATTGTACCAAAATATTTAAATTAAAAACTTTGGCATATAGTTATCTATTTAAGAAATCGAACTGGGCTAAAATTTTTAGTGGCAATGATCAAGAAGACGTGAGGTGCTGCAAACCAGGGTGGACCAACCTCGTCAACTGTGATTTCAAGAAATTTTCCTTTCTAAAATTTGCACAGAATTTTGTCAAACTCTCTTACAAATATCAGTTCTGCCACTGTCACAGAAAATCAAGCTTCTTTAGCAAGCGTATTGTTGTTTATCTGGCAGTTCCTGAGTTCACTCCACTTTTGTGCTAGCATTTTCAGGGTAAACAAAGCCACTTGATCTACTTCTGCAAAACTAAACAACTTAATATCCAAATTACGTCGGACCATCTGTTGAACTGATTCTATTAGATTGAATGCCTCCTAAATTTATAAAGTTCATTAAGCAGCCAATAGATGGCTACAATTCGTATGCATCTATGAAGTATGTATTAAAATGTACAATCTGTGGTGCAAAGAATATTTTTTATTCATATACAGGGACAAACATAAATATTCTGTTGCATAATGGTATAGCGGGAAGAATCATTTGGAGTGCGTTTTAATTATATTTAACTATTTCACATTTTATGAAATTAATATGCGTTGCTGAAGTTTACTACAAGTTACTTTCTGTATAATAGAAAGCATTTAGTATTTACAGGGACACACAAAAGGTTTTGGAGACTGTATTGTATCCAAAGCACTGTATATTTTAAAAACATCGTAATAGTACGAATGCACCTCATTTATTACATCTAACGTGCAATTTCCGACTTGTTATATAACTGATTCTGTATGATGTGAAGCTGTTTTCAAATTGTCTTTTTCTCTTTACAAATTACCTAACTACAATTGAACGAGTTTTCATACAATTGGTCTGGATAAAAATAAAACATTAAAACATTGAAATGCTCGTAAAAAGAAAAAAAAAATACATTGCTGGAATTGTGATCATATCCTGCAGGTTTTTCGGAATTAAGTGTAACTCGTAAAAATAAATGAGTTAAATTGCTGTTAAACTATTTTCAAATTACTTAGATTTGAGTTTGAGGGTTTTTTTTTTTTTTTTTTTTTTTCTTCTTGCACACTTTAAGTTCTTGTCAACTGCCTGCATCCTTTTGTTCTTTGTTATGTAACGCTGCAAAGTGTTTTAGAATTCTATGAAGTAGGTTGAAAAAAAAAAAAAGAGTTAAAAATATTCTTTACACCTGTTGTTTTACGTAATTATTTGCCTAAACTTTGACCTTCTGTCATTTATTACCTGTGCGTTCGAAACTCGATCCTTGTTACGACACTGCCTTGGTGAAAGATTTTCAACTTTCACATTTCAATGAGTTGATGTTTATTTGGCTTGATTACAAGACACTTGCTGTTTTAAATGCTAATGTTTTGATATGCTTAATATAGTGAAAGAGCAGTTAATAAAGTTTTCTTTTATTACTATTATCATCTGTACTACTAATATTAGCATAAATCCTCAAAGCAGAATATGCTTAACAGTGCGACGTACGTCGCAGAATAACGATCTCTCTGCAGAACGTTTCAAATTATTACTTTAAAAAAAAAAATTACCATTCAATCGAAAAAAAAATTGAGAGATTCATCACTCAATGGCGGAAAAAAATAGCAAAGTTCTTCAATCGTTCATTTAAAAAGATTGTGAAATTCATCAATTGATAGCAAGGAAAACTCACGCAATTCGTCAGTCAATGATGGAGAATAATTTGTGAAATTTTTCAGTTTTTTGTAAAAAAGCATACAAAATTCGATAAACATTCGCCCAGAAAAATCTGTGATTTTTGTCAATTTGGAACTTATTTATTTATTTATTACTTTGTCAGGATGCATAACTTTTTATGCCAAGAAAAGAGAAAATTTTTCGTAAAAGTGGACTAACAGAGATATCAGCATACATATATATATACATATTTTCTTTTTTACCTCGTAGATAAACTTATGAAGTGGTACAAAATTTATTCCTTCTCGCAACGTGTTTTTATGTCTTTGTAAAGTGTTCGAATACGTGTTCTTATACAAAATTCCGAAATATCACTTTCATGTCATTTTTACTTTTCCTCTCCATTGCTTAAATGTTAGGTAGTAAAACTTTTGCATACAAAGTAACGCAACATCTCGGAGCTTTTTATTTGCTCTTAGAAAATATTCAATGTTTAAGTAATTTATCTGATAGAATTTACTGCTGCCAAATCTGGATCACAATGTCGGCACGGAAGAAGTTACATTTTTATGGAAATCACTCACTATAAGATTTCGTGAATGCAATCGAGTGCATAGTGTAATTGTATTACTTTAAGAACATCCTTTATTAGGTTGCTTTAAAATATTTTTATAGAATTTTAAGTGTAGCATTTAATAAAATTACTTTCATGTAATATATTCAACCTTTTTTTCTACATTTATAATTATTTTCAGATGCCTTTTTAAAGAATTTTTTTTTTTAATAACATAGCATTAAATAGTGGAGAGTAGGACGTATGATAGGATTTAATATAATAATCACAACCGCAACAGAGTCATTATCTAAACATTTTAATAAAATTTTATTTTTCTTAAGAAAGGTTTGATAATATAAATTATAATATAAATTATATAAATATCTATAATATAAATTATTATAGAAAGGGTAAGCCTAAACAACAAAATCCAGAGTTAATTGAAAGATTCAACAAAGGGGGAGATTTTACAAAATTTAAAAGTTTCTTTTCCATACCTGAAAGGCAGTTTTGAAAAGTTAAAATTTAAATTTAAAAAGTTTAATATTGATTTGATTGCAACGCCTCCACCAAAATTAAGGTGTTTACTTAATAAGCAAGTGGATCCTATAGGACATGATGATCTTGCTGGAGTTTATGAAATACCTTATATTACAGAAAATGGGGACTTAAATTGTTACATAGGCATGACTGGGAGAAAGTTTGGAATTAGAAAAGGGGAGCATGAATCTGATATTAAATTTGGACGTACTAATACTGCCTTATCTAGAACATATTTAAATGAGGGGATGAAAATATTGTTTAGTGAAAGTAAATTATGTTTCATATCTAATTTTGTCGGAAGTCTATTATAAGAGAGTCCATTGAAATTTATACGAGTAAAAATTTTGTTTGTAATGATACTGTTTCTTTTATTATTCCTAAGTTATGGTTAGAATTAATGAATAAATTTCTCATAAAAGCTTGAATGGGATGAACCATGTTGGAAATTCTTTTAGATCATGGTCTATTTTAATTTAATTTTTCACAATAGAGCGCGTGATTTTTGTTTTTTGTTGTTTATATCTATGTCATTTGTATTGACCGTGAAATGTTTTGAAATTTAATTTTTATTTTTATTATGATTATGGATCTTATTAGACGGATCCGAAACATGTCAATGTCATTTATTTTTAATTATTATAACACCTTTCTTAAGTAAAATAAAATTTTATTAAATGTTTATATAAAAGGTGAATCTTTTTAAAATCTGGTGATTTAAAAACATCTATTGGATTTAATAAACTTTTTATCAGAGTCATTATCTGTAAGGGATATAACTGAATTACTTGAAGATTAGGATTTATTAGAATGAAGAACTTTTATTGATATCTTTTTAAGTCTTGATTCGATTTTCATATTATTTGAAATGACTCGTCAAACTTCTGAAATGATTACATGCATTTAATTTCAAACCATTCGGATGCATAGTTTTTTCATTGGTATACGCCGACAGACAGACGGATGGATCACTTGACGACTATGATATGCTACGTATTTATATAATTGAGACTATACCTAAAAAGAAACAAAATCATGCATTAGTTATGCAACTTTTTATTTATTTATTTATTTTACTTTGCCGGCACGCTAATTTCTTTTAAAAAGGAAAATGCCAAGAAAATAAAAACCTTTCATAAAAGGGGCTAACAAAGATATCAGTGTGTGTATATATTTCATTTTTACCTTGTAGATAAACTTATGATATAGTGCAAAGTGTATTTCTTCGCGCAGCGTGTTTTTATGGCTTTGTACAGTGTTCAAATACGTATTCTTATACGAAATTCCGAAATATCACTTTCATGTCATGTTTATTTTTCCTCTCCATTGCTTAACTGCTAGGCAGTAAAACCTTTGCATACGAAGTAACGCAACATCTTAGAGCTTTTTTATATGCTCTTGGAAAAGACTCCATGTTTAAGTAATTTATCTAATAGAACCTGCTGTTGCCAAATTGAGATCACAATGTCGCTGGAAGAAGTAAAATTTTTATGGAAATCATTTATAAGGTTTCGTGAAAGCAACCGAGTGCATAGTGTAATTGTATTACTTTAAAAGCATTCTTTATTAAGTTGCTTCAAATATTTTTATAGAAATTTAAGTGTAGCATTTCGTAAAGTTACATTCATCAACTTTTATCCATATATTTTTTAAATTATTTTCCTGATACCTTTAAAGGTATTTTTAATAACATAGAATTATATAGACACAATACTATACATTACATTAACTTTAATAAATCAAAATAAACAACATGAATACGTTGAATCAGAATTTATTATTAAAATTAGTGCTAATTCAATTTTGAAATTTTAAAATATTAAAATTATCAATTTAAAATAATACATTATTTTCTCATTTCAACTCCCCCTGATGGTGGATAATGTTTTGCTGAAAGCGCTTGGGGAAATTTTGGTATGTTTTGACATCAATTCTTTTAGCATTTTGATAGTTTTAATGTTCCAAAACTTATATATTATATTTGCATCTATTTTATTAATAAATGAATTTTTAATCAATCTATTAAAGTTGTTTATTTATAACAAAGATGAAAAGCAGTTATAAATTCAATTCGTCTTCCTAAGTGCTTTCTAACTTTCATGAATATTATTTATGTAATTGTGAAGATCGCCTGCCTAGCATTTTTATTCGTTAGCAGGGAGGCACAAAAGTATCCCTATGCATCACACAATCCCACAAGACGAAACATGAATATATTGATAATAATTATTTTCTAATATTTTTTTTCTTCGATTTTTCTAATTTATAAAGTAATTGTTTTTATTGCTAATTTTCTTGTCATAAAGTGACTATTGCAATTTTATATTCTAGCGTTAATATCCTGTAAACTTCCATAGAATTAAAATGTAATTTTTTTCAAGAATTAAAATAAGCATTTATTTCACATTCAGGTATACTTAAAATGCAACTTTTTATTTATTTATTTATTTATTTATTTATTTATTTTACTTTGTCGGTGCGCATAATTTCTTTAAACAAGGAAAAATGGTGTACATTACTATATGGGTTCCTTACCGTTTAGGCATTTAATAATGATAATAATACTTTACTTAATTCTGGTTGCAATGTTTGTGATTCTTTTATTTTAAACATATATTTCAGTCTCTAAACTAAAGTTACTTTTCTGAAACAATCATACGTAATGAAGTGCAAAAAGTATTAGATAGTTGTAATATCAGTTATATCTTGTTGTAATACAATATTTTTTAAATATTTCTTTAAAACACTTCCTTAGCCCATTGTTACATGAATTTTAATTGAATTGTACGCAAAAAAACAACAACATTCGTTATGTTTCAGGCAATGAATTACCGTATTTACTCGTGTATAAGGCGCACCCCTACTTTACAAGTAAAAATGGCGATATCTTAAAATCTCGTATATAAGGCGCACCATAAATTTGATACGCTAATGAAGAATAAAAAAATGAATTTCAGTAAGAAAAAAAAAAAAATGTCGAAACAAACATTGCACCAGACCAGAAAACAAGACGAAAATGCATTTTTAGACTTTGGGTTGCAAGAGAATGACGGGAAATAGGAATGAGTGACGGTAAAGAGAATTGCTAATTAGCGTTTAGATAATGTTACTAGCTCTCTTGTATAAAAAAACTGCAATGAGTGAAATAAATATGCAGTAACACTTCAATTAAGTAACATTTTCCGAGTTTTAATATCTTCTTTGAATAATTTCTTGTTTCATATGTATATCGTTCGATTGCATCCAACAGTAAAAAATTATTCCGTGTATAAGGCGCACCTAGGAGTTCTGCAGTATTTTTTGGGGAAAAAAGTGCGCCTTATATGCGAGTAAATACGGTACTTATTAAACACTAATTAATCTGTTCGGATAGCTAGTGTTAATGTTATTAATGTAAAAGTATTTTTTTCTAAAAATTAAAATTCGGATCCAAAAGGATCAAAATGAAACTTTTTTATTTATTTATTTATTTATTTATTTTACTTCGTCGGCACGCATAGTTTCTTTAAAAAATGAAAATGGCAAGAAAAGAGAAATTTTTCATAAAAGTGGACTAACAGCGATATTAGTACGAATATATTTTTTCTCTTTTACCTTGTAGATAAACTTGTGAAGTGCTACAAAGTTTATTCCTTCGGCGCAGCATGTTTTTATGGCTTTGTAAAGTGTTAGAGTTCGTGTTCTTATACAAAATTCCGAAATATCACTTTCATGTCATGTTTACTTTTCCTCTCCATTGCTTAACTGTTAGGCAGTAAAACTTTTGCATACAAAGTAACGCAACATCATAGAGCTTTTTATTTGCTCTTGGAAAAGACTCTATGTTTAAGTAATTTATCTGATAGAATCTACCGTTGCCAAATTGGGATCATAAAGTTGACATGGAAGAAGTTAAAGTTTTTGCAAATCATTCACTAAAATTTCTTGAATGCAACCGAGTACATGGTATAATTTTATTACTTCAAGAACATTCTTTATTAAGTTGTTTAAAATATTTTTACAGAAATTTAAATGTAGCATTTAGTAATGTTTATTTGACTTTTATGTATATCTTTTTAATTGTCAAATGACTTTAAAACTATTTTTATTTTTAATAAAGTAGAATTAAATATACATGAAAAATACTATACATTATATTCACCTTAATAAATAAATAAAACAGGAATATGTTGATTCAGAATTCATTTATTACTAAAATCAGTGCAAATACAATATAAAAAATTTAAAATATTAAAACTATCAAGATTTTAAAATCGTAGATGTTAAAAATATCAAATTTTTTCGAATGCTTTCAATTAAATATAAGCACCATAAGTGGAGTTAAAATAGTTCAAAGATGTACATTACTTTGAAGTTACATTATTTTCTTCTTTTATTTCCCCCTGATTATGGCTAATGTTTAGCTGAAAGCTTTCGGGGGAAGTTTGACTTGTTTTGACATCTATGTTTTTAACATTTTGATAGTTTTAATGTTCTAAAACTTTTATATTATATTTGCATCTATTTTAGTAATAAATGAATTTTGAATCAATCTATTCACGTTTTTAGTTATAACAAAGATGAGAAGCAGTAATAAATTCAGTTATAAATTTGTCTGTCTAACCACTCTCTAACTTTCATAAATATTATTTATGTAAGTGTTAAAAACGCTTATTGGGCATTTTTGATTTGTTTGCAAGGAGACACAAAAGTATTCCAGTACATTATACTCTATGGAAAGTAGATCTTCAAAATGCATTGTGATGGCAGTGCCCTTTAAAAAAAAAAAAAATGATGTAGTGTATTAATATAATATTGAGTACGTAATGTTCCTTATTAAAAAGAAAAAAATCGCTGCGGAGAATTTAGTTCTTCCGTAGAAAAATACAAAAGAATCCATTTACATTGTGGTAAGCGGTACTGATTCGTTTAAGTTCATTTTACTAATTCTAATCAATTTCAAATATAACAAAACTGATATATATTATTGAAATTGATAATAGCGTATTCCCTTATTCATTGTACTCTAGTATTTTTAATGAAATTCCGAAATTTCACCTGTATACTTTTCCTCTCCATTATTTAAGAGTTACTTCCCTGAAACTCATCGATTGTTAAATCTCATAATAACCCTTGTAAAAAGTTACCAGTACAATTACTCATTACCTATTATAATTATCGAAATACAATTTTTACCATTAGAAACTAGATTCCCGATGCCGTCGAAGTGAGTTTTTAAAAACTGTCTCCTAAAATTTTAAGTAGTGTTAAGAGGATCATCATAAAATTGTTGATGTAAAATTTCATCTAATAAAAATTTCAAAGTGTATAGAAAGTTTTAAAATGCTGAAAAAAATATTTGGCATTTGACATATGTGCACATATTTAGAATTTGGCATATACTTTTTGATGGTGAAAAATGTATTTTTATAACTATATTAAATAATGAGTAAAACGCTTTTAAGTTTACTCCTAGTATCATGAGATTTAGCCCGCGAAGAATTTCAGTGTTGCAGACCCTTAAGAGCCTGCTTCAGTAAAGCGAAAAGACCCGCTCCGCAATGCTAATCTCATGGCAGAAATTTGTAAAGATATTTCGGGTGCATTTCAATATTTTTAAAATGATTTTGATTGCTGAGATCGATATGCATGCAGGCTATTTTTTATTTTTTCGATTTTGTTTACAGATTTTTTTTATAAGGACATTTTCGTTTTCGGAACTGGCTTCGAAAGTCAAAACCTCCCCATTAAAAAAAAAAAAAAAAAAAACTAATTAAATCGAAAAATTAAAAAACGGCCTGTATGCAGATCCATCGCAGTTATCCAATGCAAAAAGAATAATTTAAAAATATATAAATGCAACTGTGATGTTTATAAATTTCTGACATAGGATTAGCATTACACAACAGGTCTTTTCGCTTGACTGAAGTAGGCTCTCAACTGTTAGCTAACAAAACTTTAGCATACAAAGTAACATCACGAGTTTTTATTCGATGTTGAAATAGACTTTATATTTAAAGCAATAGAACCTACCGTTGCCAAATTCGGAACACACACTTTGACACTGAAGAAGAATCATTCAAGAAATGGAAATCAAAGAAGTTGAAATCATTCATCATTCACAAATGTTAACGGAATATACCGTGTGCAGAAATTAGTTTCATTGCTTTACTTATAAAAATTGTAACATCAATTTCATATAAAACATTGAATTTACTATTCATCCATTGTGTAATAGAACCTACCGTTGCCAAATTGAGATCACACACTTGACTCTGAAGAAGATAGATTTATATTGAAATCATTCATCATTCACTAAAATGTTTCGTGAATGTACTGTGTGCAGAAAGTAATTTCATTACTTTACTTATAAAAATTGTAACATTACTGATGAAATTAATTTAGAACATTGAATTTAATATTCATCCGTTTTTAACACTGGATATTCATGAAATGTTGAAAGAGGCTTTATGTTTAACCCGCGAGTAGTCGCGACTTTTTTCACAACGTCATTAGTCGCGCTCGGTCTTTTCGCCGCTGGCCCCCCGCATACCAAATATGTAAAATAAGAAATATTTTTCACCTAATATACGAAAATAACATTACAACGGAGATTTAAATTTGTAGTTTTCTTAAATCATGCATTTTATTCATGAGATATGGAGTCATTGGAAAAAGTAAAAATGAACTCACATTAATGATTTTTACGTAGACTTTTTCGCCAATTTCAACTTTGTTTCTAAAAATGTACCTGAAAGAAAAACAGAGTTGTCCTGTTACTTCACTAAAGTGGTCGAGAAAGATTCAACGTCAGCTACATGGTAGATCTCCGTTATATTTGTAATGTGATATAAGTTAGGAGAAGATAAGTTATACGGGCGGCGAAAAGACCGAGACGCGACTACTGACGGGTTAAAGCAATTTGTGTAATAGAACCTACCGTTGTCAAATTGAGAACACACACTTGACACTGAAGAAGATAGATTTATGTGGAAATCATTCATTCATCATTCACTAACATTTCGTGAATGTACAGTGTGCAGAAAGTAATTTCATTGTTTTACTTACGAAAATTATAGCATTAAATTGATGAAATTAATATAGAACATTGAGCTTAGTATTCATACACTTTTAATAGAGCTGGTTCATGCAATTTACAAAACTTTTATGTATTTTTTTTTTAATCGTTTAAAAATGCGTTTGATCTTACTTTTTAGGTGCATTCGTAATGATGTAAATTCGAAGCACTGTAGTCGTCGTTCAGACTATCCATATATAACAGAAAAAAAAAAAATATCCTACCGAATCGTTTGAAAATTAAAATATAAAATTATTGCATAATTTTGTCGAGCCATTTTAAATTTTATGGAAATCGAATGTATAGTTTAATAATTAGAGGGATAATCAAAAGTATTCCATTACAATTACGGCCAATGGGGAAAAAAACAGTTTCAAGTGCATTTAAATGGTATTACATTCTTTCGAACATAATAAAATTGATATGCACTTATGAAGTATATACCATAATACACATTTTTTACAATGTGTGGTTCATAGAATGTTTGTTATTCATTTACAGGGCCACACATAATTATACCATTGCATAATGATATAGAAGGGAAAATTGTTTGGAGCTCGTTTTAATTATATTAAACTATTTCACAATTTAAGAAATTGATATACGTTGCTAAGGCTTACAAGTTATTTTCTGTATAATAGAAAGCAAATAGTATTTAAAGGAATCCACAAAAGATTTCGTATACTTATACAGTATCCGAAGTAGTGTATACTATTACACCAAGATCTGAATATTTTTAAAACTTCGTTATAATGCGAACGCACCTCATTTGCTACGCTTGACATGCAATATCTTGTTATTTTTAAATTGCCTCATACTCTTGAGATGATTTGAAATTTGTTTTTTAGACAGTGGAATACTGTCAACCTTTTTATGTTTCTTCCTGTTATTTTTAAATTGCCTGATTTTCTAAACGAGATTTGCAACATATGTATTTTTATATAAAAGATAAAAAAGTTATCAAACTTGTAATAGGATCCGAGAGACACAAAAGAAACTTTAGTTTGTAACAAACTTAATTTGTTTTAGTTCTGTTTTCGAATTGTTGATTTTGTGTCACCCGAGAGAAAATGATTCTGGTTTTTATCATCAACGTCGACCTTAATTTCATTCTGTGCATATATCGTGAGATGACAGGAGAGAGAAAAAATAATGTTTAGTTTCGAAATCTTATCTTCTTTCACAGTATTTTCTTACATGAAAAAAAAAAGTGAATGAAAAAAAATCTCCGAATATTTTTTCGCTTTTGGAATAAATCTCTTCCTGTTTGAGTGTTAATTGGGTGTCTCAACATAAAATCAGCGTGCTTTGTCTGTCTGACATTTACTTTTTTTTTAACGAGCGCTTCCATGTGGAAAACGTGGAAGGAGTTAATGAAGTTGGTCGTGTTCAACTTTTAGTAAATTTTGCTGAACATTGTAATTCTTACCACGTTTTGCAGTTTATGGTTAACATAACATAATTTGGCATACTTTGATAAAAAATTTAAAATTTGGCCAAAAAAAATATACATTTATTTAGAGGATTTTATGTATCTAGATTGATTTCAAAATATTTAGAATAAAATAACTGACCGTTTCTTTTATTTATTTGTTGTGTGTGTATGGGAGAGGTTAGTCAGAGATAAAGTATTTTTTCTTTGGGACAACAATATTTTAATCAGAAAAAACACAATGTGTTATGTGCACTTTGCTTTTATAGGTGGAACCTAAACTTGAGGACTGAAATATTTGTAAGTCAAATAGAATGGGTAAAATGCGTTTTTAATTTTAGAATACTACTGTACATTTGGATTGTAAATATCACAAATCTTCTAAAATATAAAACATGAACGTATATCTATTACATTTCTAAAAACTGCAATTATAACATATGTATGCATATCTGTATTTACACCTCTAGAAATGTTAAAGATTCTTTAATCTCAGATTGGGAAGCGAAAGAAAAAATGAAAAGTGATTATAGAAACTATATGTAATTATTAACAGCAACCAATTTTCGGATTCTGGACGCTGTGTGCTTCCTTTGTGTGGACCATTTTTACTTTTTTTAACGAGCGCTTCCATGTGGAAAACGTGGAAGGAGTTAATGATGCTATGTCGTGTTTAACATTTTGTAAATTTTGCTGAGCTTTGTAATTATCAAGTTTTTTGTAGTTCATCCACCAACCTTATGGTAAGCATAAAATAGATCGGTATTGATGTTATATTTAAAAATTAACTCCCCCTCCCCCCCCAAAAAAATAATAATAATAATGAAAATCCAATGACTTAATTGAGATTATTTTATGTCTCTAGATTAGTTTCAAAGTGTTTATAACAAAATAAATTACCGTTTCTTCTTTTTCACGTGTGTATGTGAGCTATAGACAAAGGGAAAGTCTTTTTTTTTTTGTACGTTACATTGACACTAATCAACGAATATATGGATACAGTCCATCTTTCTGTTTCATTTTGGAAATAACAGATTTTGAGCTTATTCTGTTGATGATAATTTTCAGAACTTCTAATTATGTTTTTGAAACTTTCACGAAAATTGCTCTATACATTAAGTTAACTCATTATGCAAATTATATTTTGATTGAGTTCACACATGCGCAATAAAGCATTATTTAGTAAACCTGCTTATTTTTCTTAAAATTTTATTATTTTTTAATTCTGATGACAGTGTATTATGTACAATATTGTTTGTCATATTTTCTAAAAGAACATTTTTTTTTTATTTTAAGAACTCTGCAAACTATAAGCAAAAAAACTTGGTAAAAATTTGAGACTGTTTTTATAAAAACCTTAATTTCTGTACTACTATACCTGCTATTCTCATAAAAATGAACACAGTTTATTACAATAAGCCACTTAATCATAATCTGCAGTTTGAAAGGTTTTGTTACAATAGTTTGTGATCTAAATTAGATATTCGATTTAAAAAAAAAAAAAATACTGTTTTTGTATGGAGTTTCTTGAAAATATATTCGTGGAAATATACAACCTATACTATTCTGTTTACACAACTAGAGTTTCAGGATAATTCTTAATGTGTTTTTTAGATATTTAACAAACACATTAAATTTAACAAAACGTCTAAATGGCCCCTCACCTATGGCCATTTAGTGTATCGCAGAAACGATTATATAATTATTAAAAGGAAAACTGAACATCATGCTCGTGATATCTTCACAATATTCTCTTATTTAAAAAGAGAAAGAGAGACAGAGAGATGGAGATTGAAAAATACAGGCAGAGAGATGGAGATTGAAAAATACAACTAATTTTTCCCTTTTGGAATAAATCTCTTCTTGTTTGAGCGTTAATTGGATGACGTTTATGTCGTGACGTAACATAAAATCAGTGTCCTTTGTCTAGACGATTTTTACTTCTTTTATAAGTGTTTCCATGTGGAAACAGTTAATGAAGTTATGCCATGTTTAAATGTTTGTAGATTTTATCACATTTTCGTAGTTTGTGCATGTACTGTTTGGTCCGAATAAAAACAGTCTGGTATTAATGTAAGATTAAAATTTAGCAGACGAAAAATAGATTAAATCATGACTTGATTGACAGGATTTTATGTTTCTAGATTTGTTTGAAAAACTTAAGTAAAATAATTAACGGTTTGAATTTAAATTTACTTTTCTTTTTTTTACTTACTTCTATTTTTAATAAAAGAAAGTTTTGTAATATAATTTTTTTTGTTTTCGACGAATTTACACGTTTTAGAGGTCAGATATTCCAAAAAACATGTTTTTACAAAATGTCTGCACAGTAAAAAATGAAGCCCAAATTGGGTTGAAAGATTTCTGGGTACAGAATTGTTCCAATTTGGAAAGTTCAGTTTGTAGCACAAAATCGTTTTAAATAAGTCTGATTTTTAATGACATTAAAACAATTAAAATATCTTAGATAGTATATACATTATACCTCAGAAATTTTGATTAATTTAATGTTAATAAAGATCTACTCTGTTTTGAACCATTTTGGGTTATCTATTTTGGGAACAATACTCTACCATTTCGGAATCTTTACTGTACCATTTCAGGAAAATTACCTATACCCAGAAATCTTTCAACCCAATTTGGGTCTTCATTTTTTACTGTGTGTCTGTCCGTGTGTGCGTGTGTCCGTATGTCGCCATTGTACCATCGAAGAGTATGTGAAGATATGCATAGAATTGAACCAAATTCCTTGAGTATGTTTCTAGCTGTGGCAAGCAAGTCCTACTTTAATTTCTACTTATCTACCAACAAAATATTCCGCCGAAAGAGGACGCTGTAGTAGCGGCTTTTGCGCCATTTTCAGTATTGTACCATCGAAAAGTGTATAAAGCTTGCATAGATTTGAACCAAAAATTTTTGTGTAAGTGTTTGGCTATGTCTAGTTGGCCCTTCCTGATTTGAAAAAAATCCGCGGAAGGAGACGCTGTAATAGCGATTTTTGTGCCATTTTCAACAATGTACCACCGAAAAGTGTATGAAGTTATGAACAGAATTGAATCAAATTTTTTCTGTAAGTGTTTGGCTATGGCTAGCAGATTCTCCCTGAATTTGAAAAAAAATCCACCGGAAGGGAGCGTTATAATAGTAATTTGTCTATTTTCAATATTCTACGGCTGAAAAGTGTATAAATTTAGTACAGAACTGAAAAAAAAAAATTTGTGTATGTTTTTGGCGATAGCCAGCAGCACTGTGCATTTCAATTATTTTTAATCATAAAAGCTATTAAAAAAAGAATGTTTTTGGCTTGTTTTCTGAACTCATTCAGAAAGCAAAAAAGGACTGTTGAAAAAAAAAAAAGAGAAGAAAGTTGTTTACTAGGAAAAGAAAAGAAAAAAAAGGCGGTGTTTGTGTTGTTGCTTGTTTGTGTGTTGTGATTACAGAACATCTTATTTTTCACTACATAGTCGGTCATTGACCGTTGTTACTGTGAAAAACATTTAAACATCAGCATTTTGTTGCAATGCTTTTTAGCTTGCTACGCAACTTATTTTGATAATTATCTCTATTCTATGTAAAAATAACTAACGCTCTCACCGCCACTGACAATTTTTTTTTTTTTTTTTTTTTTTTTTTTTTTTTTTTTTAAGTAGGGTATTTTTTTGCAAATATTAAGAAAATTACTCCACACAAAAATGCGAACATTCGTGGTTGTATACAGAAATGTTTGATAAACACGCCGATGTAGACAGTTTAATAGAATAATTATTTTAAGAAATTTAATGAAAGTTGGTCAAAATCGTTCGATTAAAAAATTTTATAAGAGCAAAAACCATATATTGGGCTTTAAAATTTTTTAGATTATTTTATACATTAGAAATTCCCGGTGTGCAGACTTCATTTACTTTTTAAATATACTCACTTTTTGAGAAATTGTTATTTTAAAGTCAAATTTTCAGAATTTTGAGCAGTGATGTAGTCGTAAAAAAAGTAGAGGGTATTCGCTCTAAGCAGAGGGTATATGCTCGAAACAGAGGGTATACACTAGCATGTATATATTGTAGCTTTCTTGAAAAACAGAGGGTATACGGTATTCCTTAAATTCCAGAGGGTATACGGCGCATACCCCCGTATACCCTCCACAACATCCCTGATTTTGAGTGTCTTTTTTACATATTTTAGAAAAGGTTATTATTTTAAATTGTTATCGAATGACCAAATAATAATATTTCCTACAAATGAAAAAAATATTTGCACGCGACTATCACACAAAAAAAAATAAATAAATAGATAACTTTCAAATGAATATTCAATGGTTATAAGTTAAGAGTGGGAAAATATTGAAAATTACGTCATAAAACTGTATTTACATGTGGATATTAAAAGAGAAAGAAAATATTAAAATAATAAATCCATTAAAATGCGTTGGCCGCCGTCAGTGGTCGTGAAACATTTCACATTTTTAAATGATAAACTATTGTTGCCTACTATATGTTGATAAAATATTCTAAGGTAGCGGAAATAAAAATATTTTTTTTCTCGCAACAAAAATATCATCACGTGAATCGTGAATATCTAAAGTAAAAGAAATTTTTAAATAATAAATTAATGTGTGTTAAAAAGCAGCCAGTAGAAAATATCCAGTCATGTTTAAAATGACCAAGTAATATTGAAAAACAGTTCAAATTTAAAAATATATTAATATAAGACTTTATTTCATATTTTGATATGATCTTGTTAACAATTATTGCGAATTGAACCGAGGGTTGATAAACGTAGCTAGTAGGGGACAGATACCCCCTAGTTTTTTACATGGGTGTTATTCATTTGTCGATGTGCCGACCAGTGTTGTAATAATATTAAAAAGAAAAAAAAAAGAGGCTATATGATCAACGCAGAGGATATACGCCCAATGCAGAAATATACCCTAGAATGTATATACTATAGCTTTTTTGAGAAACTGAGGGTATACTATTGTTCTTTAAAAAATCCAGAAGGTATATGGCATGTACCTCCGTATACCCTCCACTACATCTCTGGTGCCAACGATGGTTATTTTAAAAAATATTTCCATTTTTATATTTATAAACCCCGATGTGCTGCTTCTTTCCCCTCAACAATTTTACGTGTCGTTTCAAAAAATAATGTTCCGTTATATAAGCTATCCGTAAAACAAAGCACATATACCATTGTACGGAATAATCTCTACTGTCATTTTTAAAACTTCTAAGGCATCGCATACTTTAAGTTAAGTATGAGTAACTTTATAAGTTAAATACTATCGCATTAAGTATTTTTAAATGCAATTTCTTTGAAAACTGCGTCTCAATTTATTTTTGAAATATTATCATTATTTTTATTTCTGTAGTTTTTAACACTATTTCTTTAAATTAGCAACTCACGCACTTTATTTCTGTAGAAAAATAAAGGGGAAAAAAAGTTGGAAAATAATAAATTATTATATCTTTCTGTTGCTATTCTCCCATGACAACTTAAAAAAAAAAATCTATTAAAGTGTGTGCTATTTTGAATATAAATGAATGGTTTTAGATAAAACATGTAACGATTACAAACTCTATTTAATTTTTAGTATTTATATTAATGTTACAAACATATGAAGGCACATGAATCATTATATAACCGATATTTTTATTAATCGCTGTTTCTTCATACAAGTACTGCACTTTATTTGAAACTGGGAAGTCTATAATAATTAGAGTATCTGAAAATAGGAATATCAAAGCCTTGAGTTGAACTTACGTAAGGGAAAATATTTAACTGCAATTTCGTTTGTTTTATTACGTCACCTTCATTTTTAAATGCGTAGCTGTCGTAGGTTTTGATCAATCAAGAAATTATACGTTCAACGTCTAATTTCTTCGCATCCACTATCAGAGAATCCATAGAAATCCTGTGTAAAAGCAATCAGGTATGCAATGGCATCCTTTCGTACAATAAACCCCAATGTTTGAAAAAATATCTTAAAAATAAATCCTCCAAACTTCAGAAAAATGACGTATTAACTGGTACTAAAATGAATGGTACGAAAGTTAGGTATTTTACTTATTCAAGCAAACTTAATCCGACACACTGCTACTTCTACTATGGTCCAGCTATTCATTTAAAAATGTAAGTGGCTTATGTGAACAAATTAATGTAATAAAAGAAATGGAACGGCAACTAAATATTTTTATCAACATAAGTTCCATATAAGGCACTGCTACTTCTACTTCTATTTTCAGCTACCCTTAATTAAAGTCTAATAATTAAAGTCTCTCCTAATTCGAATAAAGTGAAGTATTTGTATGATGGAACAGTAGTTAATAATAGAAATATTCTCTGACGATGACCGCAGGAATTGAAGGCCGAAAGCATGGAGCATTTTTAAATAAAATGTATATTTTTGTCTTGTGGCATCTATTTTATTATTTTGTCGCCTTTTAGGCAAAATGGCGAAATTTTGTGTTGGGCGAAGTTTATATTGTGAAATTTGCAAAATTTCAGTTTTAAAATACTTAGCTCAATTAATTCTTTAGAATCAATGCTTTAAGTTTGTTATATAAGTAGTATTTCTAGTTATGTTGCGTAAGTATTTTACTTAGTTTTATTTTAGCCTATCTATTTGGGATTTCTAACAAAGAATGGATTAGCGTCACATTTTTTTTTTCTAGATTTTCTTTTTTTTTTTTTTTTTTCTTTTCCCCTACACGGTGCCACGTTGTCTTTTTATCAGTGTCAATATCGTAGCCAACCTTCGTGCAAGATCAAACAAAAAAAATACAAAGAGTTAACCGAAAAAAAATGGGTTTCACTAGACCCCGTGCCTTTTGACCGTGTAACTTCAACCAGGTACTTTGAACTCTTTGTTGCTTTTCTTGAATTGGATGCTGTTACTGCATTTTATGTTGTTGTTATGCCATTGTTTCTAAATTAGAGACTCCCTCATGCCAAGTTGGCGCGCTGGACTGTCGCCAAAAAGAAATAAAGAAAACATTCCGTACCGATGATATTTAATCGTGGGTGGTTTTTTGGTGCTCTTAATAAGACTTTCTCGTTTTTCTAAGTAGTTTGTTTACCGGTTGGTTTTTCTGGAAAATAGGGATTAGTTTTCTGACTTTGTTTATAGTGATTTATGGATGTAAAGAATTAACATAATAATAGTTAAATATTACAGTTTTATAAAATGGTTGAAGTTGGAGAAACCAATTAACATTTGTAGATTCGGATTAATTAAATAATAATTAACAAATAAAATAATTGCAAATTAAACGGTACGGAAAGAATGTTGTATTGTAAAATTTATTATTTTACGTTTTAATGTATTTCGAATTATATTTCGAAAGTCCATCGTTTCAGAATTTTAAATTATTTCAATATTGTAGTACAGATTGTATGCGTTTGTGAATGTATATTATAAATATTTGTATTAAAAAAAAAAAAAAAAGATCTAGACAAATTATAAAGTTAAATCAAACTTAGTTTTAGGTTCTCTATTAAAGAGAAAAAAGAAAAGGAAAAAAAAGCCTTTTAGGATGTGGGCCACAGATTTGTCTAATTTTTTTTCTCTCACTTAAAAATGTTCTTAAATTAAAAAGAAAGAAAAAAAAAAAACTTTGGGAAATAAATTTTAATATATTTTTACTCGGAAATGCATGAAACAGGCAGGAATTTTTATTCAGAAACTATCTAATCACGCTGATTTTTCTGTTTTTTACAAACGCAAAAGATTTTTCAGTACAATCGGTCAAAGTTGGCGCTTTAAACAGAGTTTCTTCACGAGAGCAGAAAAATCAGTCTTCAAAGGGAGAAAGTCGTGTGATCACGTGATCGAAATCACTTATAACTTGATTGTTTTCCATTGTATGATAATTAAATTAACTAAGTTCGATTTCGAAATCACTTCCATAATCAGGCCTTCCAATTTCATATCTTTCTGTTAAAAAATGAATTTCTAAATGTGTATAAACGTTTTGCGCTTGCTGAGCAGAGCAGTTGAGAGAGATCCATCAGCTCTTTCCCTATTTTGCTGGCGCTCATGTCTCACTATAGAATAAAATATTTCTTAATTTGAAAAAATTTATATTTATGCACATATTTTCAAATTCATCATTTTGAAATCAGCCCATTCCGTGTGAGTCTTAATCCAAGTAAACCGCAATCGCCATCTCTTCTTTGAGTGTGAAAAAGAATTATTTGCTCAACTAGGTATGAAAACGTGCCTTGTCGCCATTTTGAAAGGGGGGGGGGGAGACGAGAAGCGATTTTATACAATTCGCACGTTTTGCAGAAATGGCTACTTAGTCATTAGCACCTTTAGTTTCCTTCCTTTTTTTCGCCTTCCTAACCTCATCTTGATCAGATTACTGTTGTATCGAGGAGTGTGTTGTCGATGCCTTATCGCGGGCTTTGACAAATATCTTTTGGTGGACGATAAAGGAATTTTTGTTAATAACTTTTCAAAGTGATCGAACTTTGATAATAAAAAAAATGAAGAATAAACAGAGGCAAAAAATTCATTCACTTTTTTAATTTCTTATCGTGAAGTGAGGAAAAGATCTTGATGATTAACGTTTTCATCAGTGATAGTGGGAGGTTTTGTTGTGGTGATGGAATTCTTAAAATGAAAAAAAAAAAAAAAATCTGTTTAGTTATACAATTCCGAAAAATAATTGTTACCTGTAGAATCCTACCATCGGATTTGATAAGAGTTTCTCTGTTTCTATCGGGATTGTAACTAATTATTATCTCAAATGTTTTCGGGTTTTTTTTGTCTCTTTCAGTTCTTAAAATGGCATCATCCATTAATAATGTCGCACTTTATGGAATCAATTGCTTTCTTCTTAAAGTGTAACAAGGTGCGACATGAGTAGGGAATATGTTAATACGTTGACTTCACATCTAAAACAAGAAAACGTAATGGGTAAGAACTGTTTGAAAGCAGCACAATAAATGTCATATGAAATGCATATTTTTACTGAAGTTGCTTAATGCATAAATACGCTAGATCTGAAAAATATAAATTCATGCACATATTTTCCAATTCATCATTTTGAAATCATTTCATTCCGTGTGAGTCTTAATCCAAATAAACCTCAATCACCACGATCTTTCCTCTAAGTGTGAAAAAGAATTATTTGCTCAGCCAGGAAAGAAAACGTGCCTTGTCGCCATTTTGGAAAAAAAGACGAGAAGCGATTTCATACGATTCGCACGTTTTGCAGAAATGGCTACGTAGTCATTAGCACCTTCAATTTTCTTCCTTTTTTTCTCCTTCCTAACCTCATCTTGATCAGATTACTGTTGTAAGGAGGAATGTGTTGTTGATGCCTTATCATTGGCTTTGACAAATATCTGACTGGTGGGCAATAAAAGAATTTTGTTAATAACTTTTTAAAGTGATCGAACTTTGATAACAAAAAATTGAAGAATAAATAGAGGCAGAAAATCCATTTACTTTAAAAAAAAAAAAATCTTATCGTGAGGTGAAGAAAAGACTTTGATGATTAACGTTTTCATCAGTGATAGTGGGAGGTTTTGTTTGTGGAGATGGAATTCTTTTTTTAAGAAAAAAAAAATCTCTACAGTCCCCCGCTTAATTGCATACATTCACTGAATTGTATGCAATTAAGCGAGGTATGCATTTAAGCAAGGAGAACATTTAACCTTATTAGTATAAGTTGTCATTTTTTTTTACCACAGATATGATAAATATTAATGAACAATAACAATTTACACAATAATTTACAAATTAAATATTGTAATAACGATTTTAATTAATATTTTTTATTTGTCTGTACATAACAATGTATATACCAAACTGTGACGAATAATAATACCATTTACGTCACATGGTTTAATTTTCAATTATAATTTGAGAGATTTAAGGGAAAGTTAAAATCAAACTAAAATAATCAATTTTTGATTCTATATTAATACCTCTGAAAATATAATAAATTTATGTCTAAATTCATTTAATTTTTCATTATTTGCCAACAAATCCTTAATTCGTTGCCTAAAAAATGTTTTCGATTTGTTTTTCCTACTTCTAATACTACATTTCTCTACTTCCAGTGCTAAATATTGTTCTTTTTTTCCCCCTGACTATCCCTATTGTATTATAATTCATATCCATGATGGATAATGCATATCCATGCATATCCATGATGAGTAATATATTACGATGGTCCCCAACCATTTGTTTTAAATCTTCGTCTATGGGGACTCTTCAAAAAGAATCGCAGTTTAAGCGATTCCATCAAATTTTAGCCAGAAATATTCATAACATTTGCTGCTGCGGTCACGGTTTTGAAGGGAGGCGGGCGCGGCATTACGTTGTGATGCCTGTAGAATCGGTTTTTCCTTTTAGGTAAACCAGTTGCCGTGAAAGCAAGCAATAGAGGAAAAATGAAGCAATGTGGTATTTTAAATTCATATACTAATATTTTCTCGGCTAATAATTTTACATTGCTTTGATTTTTTTTTTTAATTTAAAGCTTGGATAAAAAGAGAATAATAATAATTTTAATGAAAAAAGTAGGTTTAATGCCGAAAATTGGTCAAAATCTCTAATGTTTCGAATGAAAATTTAGATATAGTTTTAATTTTTGTTCCTTTATTATTTCTGAGAGTAAGGAATGTACTTTAATCATGATAAAGTTCCAAGTATCCATAAGTAATAGAACATAATTAGTAAAAATTAATGGAGCTTAAAATTAATTTCAATATTTATTTTTATTTAACAGATCTTTTTAAAACTAAAATTTCAGTGAAATGAAAATTCATTGAAAATTATTCATTATTTTTAGAAAATGTTCAACTTTTATGAATGAAAGTGACATTTTCTCTAGAATGAGATCGTTTTCACATGGAAGCATTGTTACCTTTATAAAATTATTATTATTTTTTTTCATTGCCATGTGTTTATTTTAACAAATGATATTCTGTAAAGTGTTGTTAAAATCGAGTGGATTAATTCCAGATTTTTTTAAATTATTTATTCTTTTTTTATTAATTTATTGTATAAAATTTCTATACGTTCCATTTTATATCGGGAAATATATTTTTTTTAACAAAATCCTCCACGATTTTATGTAGTGCCTTTTTATGCGAATCATGTTTTTGCATTCACAATTCCATCCTATAAAACGACTAAGAGGCTACTTCATGCATTCGAAAACATCATCTGTTCACTAATATTAATCGCGTGGCATATTTTTTTTTTCAAGATATCTCATTTGCATTTCAATATTTATAAACTTTTTTTATTATTATTAAGAGCTAGCTGAGATGAATCTGCGCAAAGGCCGTTGTCCTCTTTTTCGACGTTGGTCACAGCGTTTTTTATTATTATGATTATTATTTGGTTATTTTTATTTTTCCCGCCGGTTTCGAGAGTGAGAGTATTCTCATTTAAAAAAATTTCTAAGGAAATCGAAAAAGTAAAAAACGGCCTTTGTGCAGATCGACTTCAACTACTAACTAAAAAACCCTTTTAAATTGTTAAAATGTAAGTAAACTATTTTAAATTTCTTCCACTGGATTACGTTAGTGAATGGATGCTTTCGTGTAAGTGAATTAGCCCCATAGTCATTAAGCTTTAGTGCTTTAGCTGTTGTGCTGATAGCTTTTATGAATTCAATTACCATATCTTTTTAAAATTAACAAAAAATAATACATTTAATAAGCTCTTGAACATTCTTTAATAGAAATAAAATTCTTTATTTATGTTTAAAGAATAAAAATACCTTTAAAGACATATACTTGAGAATTGGGTGAAATCTAATATCAAAATGTAAATAATATTGAATCGTTTTCATATGCTAACATTTTTTTTTTTTTTTTCTAATTTTCATCCATAAAAATTTTAAGTAAAATCACTTTTAATTAACTAAAACTAAATAAATAACATATTCAAAACATAGCATCAACAGTGTTTCATACAAAGGTCTTTTGTCTGGATTTACCTAAACACAAAATACACACATGTAAATCATGTTTTGTATAATATCCTAATGGGATAAAATTTAAACAACATTAAAGAAAATCTCTTAGGTAAATTAAAACTCCTGGCTGAAACGAAATAATTTGAATAAATTCATTTGTTGATTCTAATACCCAGGGAGTTACACAAAAGATCTATTCAAAAAATGCAGTATAGCATCTTTTTTTTTGCCGTCTGGATCTTTTTTCATTAAACTAATTGAAACAAATTTAAGCAGATTAACGTTTATAACATCCGGTACGTATTTGTTTTTACTTAATTATTCAAACTAATTTAAAACATTTTGTTCCGCCAGGAAAATATTTTGTAATTGCTTTTTCGATTGAATTAACGAAAGGAAAAACAAAATTTGCGAGTTTAATGGCAGAAAAAAATAAATGAAAATAAAAAAAGATAAAAATTATCGTAACTGTTTTGATGTATCGTTATATTATACAGTACGAAATATTTTACCATTTAATATTTTTGTTTAATTCCAGAATACTACTTTTCATTTTTCAATTATTTTTAATCAATATGGGTAGAGGGCAATATAATATTCTAATGCATATATTTACATCAAATTTTTATATAAATGTACAAGCTCTTGTATATTCTTTTATAGAAATAAATTCTTTATTTATGTTTAAAAAATAAAAGTACCTTTAAAAACACGTACTTGAGTTTTTTAATTTCTTTTAAAATTATGTGAAATCCAATATCAAAATGCTAATAATATTGAAAAACTTTTCAATTTTTTTCTCATTTTCATCCAATTTTTTTTTTAGTGAAATCACTTTTAATTAACTAAAACTAAGTAAATAAAATATTCAAAACATAGTATCTACAGTGTTTCATACAAAGGTCCTTTGTCTGGATTTATCTAAATAAAAAATATACACATGTAAATCATGCTTTGTAATGTAAGTTTTGTAATTTGCATGCTTTGTAACACACATGTGAATCATGTTTATCCTAATGGAATAATATTTAAACAACATTAAAGAAAATCTCTTAGGTAAGTTAAAACTCCTGGCTGAAACGAAATAATTTGAATAAATTCATTTGTTGATTCTATACCCAGGGAGTTACACAAAAAATCTATTTAAAAAAAAATGCAGTATAGTATCTTTTTTTGCTGTCTGGATCTTTTTTCATTAAACTAATTGAAACAAATTTAAGCAGATTAACGTTTATAACATCCGGTACGTATTTGTTTTTACTTAATTATTCAAACTAATTTAAAACATTTTGTTCTGCCAGGAAAATATTTTGTAATTGCTTTTTCGATTGGATTAACGAAAGGAAAAACAAAATTTGCGAGTTTAATGGCAATAAAAAAATAAATGAAAATTAAAAAAAAAAAGAAAGATAAAAATTATCGTAACTGTTTTATTGTATTGCTATATTATACGGTACGAAATATTTTACAATTTAATGCTTTTGTTTAATTCCAGAATTCTACTTTTTTTTCAATTATTTTTTTCATCAATTTGAATAGATGACAATATAATATTCTAATGCATATGTTTACACAAAATTTTGATCTGAATAAAGTTTTTTGTTTCTCCGATCTCATACTTATGTTATTAAGATATTCTTTTTTTTTTTTTTTTTTTTTTTTTTTTTTTTTTTTTTTTTTCTTTTCTGATAACCTTATTATTTGCTGCCTTTTTTATATCATGTTTTTGACTGTCATAAACAATTTGAAAAAAATATTTCTTGCTAGAGAATAAAAAAGAAAGAAAAATAGAACAACGGAATTTTCGAATTCGATGCTAGACCTGCCGTTTTCAAACTCATTTTCTGATAGGAGAAAAATGTGATCATTGATATTGCTTTTTTTCGTATCTTTTCTCATTTTTTTCCCTAAAAATATAGCAAGATCCCACATCTTTTTTTTTCCATGTTTTTGTACATACGTTCAACTATTGCATGCAATATTTTGTTTTATTCAATATGCTTTTTTTAAATAACACTAATTTAAATGTTTTCAGATTTTGAAAATTTTGAACATTTAACAGATTATATCTGCTAATAGCAACAATATTTCGATACAGTATTGTATTATTTAGCTTGTCATAGTAGTTCACTTTCATACTCTATAAGAAAAATTTGGGGTACTACTGCTTAAATAAGATATTAAATGCGGAATATGGACAAAAATATCATTTTGACTGTTCTTTGTGGCAACATAACAATGTAAAGTAACAATGTCCCATGGAAACAAATTAATTTTAATAAGTAAGTAGTATTATACTAGTAGTTTATGCCAAAGGAATTTTGGGATGTTGTTGCTTACCAGAGATATAGCACTCCAAACATATCGGCATTTCATTTTTCATGAAAACTGGCATTCATAGCCTTGAACTTTGACATTTTCTAAAAGGAAGAGGAAATTTTTTCAGGACTTCAAAACTGCACGTTATTCATTAAATATGATTTACT
The DNA here is from genome assembly GCA_964019185.1 of Maratus speculifer. Lineage (NCBI taxonomy): Eukaryota > Metazoa > Arthropoda > Arachnida > Araneae > Salticidae > Maratus > Maratus speculifer. The sequence continues at coordinate 72,237,997 of OZ025303.1, forward strand.
TCAACATAAAAAATATATATATATCAAGTCAATTAAAAAATTCAACTATTAAAACATCACTTTTTTGTCTCAATTTCAAAATAATCGCTTTTAATAATTACGGTAATTTATATTATTACGTTTGCTTTGTTTTATTGTTTGATCAGAAGTAAGATATCTTAATAACATAAGAAGGAATCTTCTTTTTCTCACTATCTAGGCCGCCTCTTTTTTTTTTTTTTTTTTTTTTTTTTAAGACAAACAAACTAAATCGTCGCCCGTTTATTTTTACCACCCTCTTTAAAAATTCTGATTTTTACTCTACTATTATAGCGTAGATCTGAAAACAAGAATCGGAAAAAAGACAGTCAAACGTTTTTTTAAAAAATCAAAAGAGGGAGCTTCCAAAATAGAGTTGCTGCCACCACCATTGGAATGAATTCTCGTTGTTCTTTATTATGTTGGATTGTGGCTCTGTACCTTGCAGTCTACCGCTAACCGATCGTCTGCTGGAGGCTTCTCTTGTTTCTTGTCGCGTGTGTGCTGGCAGTGTTGTCGCGGTGTATTTCTTAACTGCAGTTTTCTTGTTTCTCTTGTGAAGAACCAGTTGTGAGACTTATTGGTGTGAGAATACATTGTTGCGAAAGGATTGAAACAAAGTATCAAGGTGAGTGTAAATAATCTTAATTTTATAAACAGTGGAATGTTCCGCTGTAATGTAATTCCCCGATCGCGAAATTGCATGTAAGCCTATAGGCTTACATGCAATATATATATAAGAAATATATCTTATATATTATATATATCTTATATATAAGAAAACTGTGAAGCTCGATGACTTATTACCTAACATTATTATTAAAACACAGTTTTCACTATATGAAAGTAGACATCAGATGGTGATGATATGCGTTTATAGAAATTGTCTTGGGAAATTTTAAGTACATAAAAAGAATCCTCATAATCTTTGAAATTTCATATTTGATTAAATTTTATCATTATGTTGGATTGTAGTTTCTTGTTTCTCTTGTGAAAAATTAGTTGTGAGACTATTGGTGTGAGAATACATTGTTGCGAAAGGATTGAAACAAAGTATCAAGGTGAGTGCAAAAAATCTTAATTTTATAAACAGTGGAAGGTCCCGCTGTAATGTAATTCCCCGATCGCGAAATTGCATGTAAGCGTATAAGAAAACTGTAACGCGCGATGACTTATTACCTAATATTATTATTAAAATAAAGTTTTCACTATTGGAAAGTAGACATCAGATGGTGATGATATGCGTTTTTAGAAATTGTCTTGGGAAATTTTAAGTACATAAAAAGAATCCTCATAATCTTTGAAACTTCATATTTGATTAAATTTTATCATCATGTTGGATTGTAGTTTCTTGTTTCTCTTGTGAAGAACTAGTTGTGAGACTATTGGTGTGAGAAACACATTGTTGTAAAAGGATTGAAACAAAGTATCAAGTGCAGTGTTAAGGTAAATGGGAATAATCTTAATTTTATAAACATTGGAGTCTGACTGTTTAAAAGGCAAAGTCCATTCAGGTGTAAAAACTCGTTTGCTAATACTAATCCTATGGAAGAAATTTATAAAGATATCTCGGTTGCATTTTAATATTTTTAAACGATTTTTCATTCGATAGCTGAGACCGATCTGTATGCAGGCCTTTTATATTTTGTTTAGATATTTTTTCTGAGGACGCTTTCATTTTCGTAACCGGTTTAAAAAGCGAAAGCACCTTCATAAAAAATATCTGCAACCAAAATCGAAAAAATAAAAAAAAACCTGCATTCAGATCAGTCTCAGCTAACTAATGCCAGAATAAAAAAATAAAAACATTGAAAAACAACTGAGATATCTTTATAAATTTCTTTCCATAGGATTAGCATTAGCGAACGGCTCTTTTCATTTGACTGTACCTTTTCGTCTTGGCATGCGATCTGTTTTGAACATTGAACTACTATCTTTAGACTATCTATTAATTTAAGTTTATTTTTATTTAAATTTAAATTTTTACATATTTGTTAGACTTCTAAATTTTCAATCTTGTAATCATCCCCCTCTTAAACTCTTTATTTACCTTTTGTCCGCCCTCGAGCGTAGCACACAGGAGTCTTCGTACGGTAGTGCCGGACCAGGTGTCCGATCACATATGCCGGTAAAACGAGGAGCATGTGCGGTTGCGTTAGTTGATCCTTTAAATTTGCTGTAATTTTTTAACTTATCCTTTTACTTAACTTTAACTTTTAATTTTTATTTTTCCCTCTTTAATTTTTAGTAGACTTGTTCTACGGCTAAACATTTTCAGGCTTAACATTACGATGTGCTCTATGGTCACTTATAGACAGGGCGTGGAGTTGCTCCGAAACTGGGAAGCCCCTGCAAATGCCTCATGTTCATGCCCCTTAACTGCTGTGATAAAAATTGTCGCATAGAGATTGTTAGTAGTCTCAGAGACCGCCTAATTGAAGCGTAAATAGGTGGTTTAGTTAACTTATAGAGTGCTGTTTCTCTACTAAATTTTTTATCTACAGGACAGTTAAAACTAAACCAAATTTATTCTGAAGTCTCCAAAGATAATATTAGTGCTCCGAGTGAAAAAAAAAAAAAAATACTAATGTCTATGGTTAAACTAAAAAACGATAGAAAAGCTGTGAAAACGGAGAAAAAAAACAGCAGTTGTCTGTGAAACCGCTTACGACAGTTAAGGGGTTAAGTTGAAATCCTCCGCACTTATATATGCATACATATCGTATAGATACATAAGATAAATATTTTTTGCGCAATTGATCAAAACATGGGAAAAAAAACTACATATAAATGGGTATTAATCTTTAACGGTCGACAGGTCCCACTATGGGGGGATAACATTTTCACGACAAACGTTAATTACAATTTTTTTTGTGTACAGGGCCGTGCTTAAGGGGGGGCGAACCGGACATTTGCCCAGGGCCGCCAAAATTTGGGGGCCGCAAAAAATTTGATGTTGTTTTTACATTTCGCCAGTTTTTATGAAGATACTAGCTGACCTGCCCGTAATAAATGACCTTTAAATTAATCTCAAATTTGTAGGATTTTATATCTTAAGACTTCATTCCATCTAAATTTACATTTTTAAGTGAACAAATATTGAATTGAAAGTGGCTTCTATTTTGCGTTTTATTTTCTATTTAATTTGATTGTTGGAGTCCTTGCGCACCGAAAGCGAGTGAAAGCGCGACGAAACACTCAGGTTTTTACTGATTTTATCGAAATATCCCTTATTTCATTTTGTAACGAATATTTCGACCGTCCGAACGTTTCAAAGTTTTTGTAAGTTACGTAAATCTGATACAATAAGATGTTCAAAAATCATTTTTTCAAATTTAAACTTTTTGACTCCATAACTGTAAATTTTTTGCCAACAATTTCCAAGATTTTCCCAGTTAAATTGCCAATTTATTTGTGCTAAATATGCCGACCGGGTGTAATGTAGGAGGGCTGTGGCGTACCCAGGATTTTATTTCAAGGTGGGGGTTTCATAAATTTTTATAATACTCTATATCTTACAAAACACGTTGAATTGTAGAAAAATTCTTTTTCACAATAAGACCGTAGTCACGGAAGGAAAAGAAAGGTGGAGGGGGGGGGGGGGGAGCAGGGGTGATTCGGTTCTGACTTTTTCGAAATTTAAGGTATGAGATTCTGAAATCTTTCAAAAATCAGCCAAGAGTCTGAAAATTTGGACTTAAAAACATATCGCAATTTTCGACAAATTGTCGACGGAAAAAAAAATTATTTCGTCAGTCATTCGCAAAAAGGAATCTCCAATTTCGTTGAAGGATCTCGGAAATAAAATACGAATTTTGTCAAAGAGCCGCGGTTAAACTGCGTATTATGCCAAAAGTCACTTATACAACGCGAATTTTGTCAAAGTGCCGCGAAAAAAAGGCAAATTTTATCACAGAATCACAAAAAAGTCGAATTTCGACAATTGATCGCGGAAAAAAAATGCGAATTCGTCAAATAATCACGATGGAAGCACGAATTTCTTCTAATGGCCTCTAAAAAAATTGTGAATTTCGCAAAGGGCTGAGGAATAAACCCACATTTTATCAAGGGAACGCAAAACAAATGTGAAATTCGACAAATGATCGCGAAAAAAAAGGAAAAAGAATTCCGTCAAAGGGCAGCGAAACGAAACACACATTTTGTCAAAGGACCAAAGTAGAAAGCTGATTTCATCAAAGTGTCACGATAAAAAAAAAGAGAATCCTGTCAAATGATCGTACAGGAGGCGTGAATTTTGTCTAATGGTCACGAAGTTTGTTGAAGGACTGCAGAAAATCACGAGTTTCATACGCGTAAAGACCGCGTAAAAAATCGCGAATTTCGAAGAAAGATTGTAAAAAGTACGCGTTTTCCGTGAAAGAATCGCGAAAAAATTTCGAATTTCGTTTAAAAATCGCTAAAAAAATCCCAAATTTTGTCAAAACTGCAGTAGAAAGCGAATTTCGTCAAAGGGCTACTAAAAAAACGCGAATTTTGTATTAAAAAATTCCCATGGAAAAATTTCGACAAAGGATCTGAAAAAGAGCGAATTTAGTCAAAGGGGCGCGAAAAAAACACGCATTTTGTGAAAATGCAAAATTCAACAAATCAACGCGGAAAAAAGCATAAGTTTCATCAAAGAGTCGCTTAAAAAGCGCGAATTTTGTGAAAAAGCCAGAAAAAACGCAAATTTTGGCAAAACATTAAACAAAATGTGAATTTTGCCAAAGAACCGATATGAAACGCGAATTTTGTCTAATCAAAGCTGAAAAAAAGTGAATTGCATCAATGGCCTGCAGTATACACCCTAATTTCATCAAGAAGCCTCGGGGGGAAAAACGTTAATTTCGCCTAATTGGTCGTGAATGAAACTCATATTCCATCAAAGAGCCGCGAAAAAAATGCAAAAAAAAAAAAAAAAAAAAAATCTGTCAAAGGACCAACTTAAAAAGCAAATTTTGTCAAAAGACAACGGAAGAAACGCGAATTTATTACCAAAAAAAAAAAAAAAGGCGAAAAAATCGCAAATTTCCACCAAGGATCCCGAAAAAGACTAATTTTGCCTAAAAGTAACAAGAAAACGAAATTTCAACAAAGAATTTCGGAAAAAATGCTCATTTCGTCAAAAAGACCGCAGAAAAAATGTAAATCTCGTCAAAAAATTGCAAAAAGAATACGATTTTTGTTTAAAAAAAATAGCGGAAAACGCAAATTCAATAAAAGATTGCAAAAAATGCAAATTCTGTCAAACGGCCACAGAGATAACGAGAGTCTTGTTGTAGGACCATGGAAAAAAATATGAATTTCGACAAAAGATTGCAAAAAAAAAAAAAAAAAAAAACACATATTCCGCGAAAGAGCAGCACAGGAAAAGCGAAATTCATCAAAGGGCAACGGTAAAATGCGAATTTCGTCCAACGGCCACCGAAAAGAAGCAAATTTCGTCAAATTGTCGTGATAGAAACCTGAATTTTATCAAACGGTCTTGGAAAAAATGTAGCGCTCTTTCTAGAAAATAGCACACCTATAAACAACGTTTATTTCTCACTATAGATATAGTTTTTAAACGGAAATAACATACTGAACTAGTTTTTAAAAGTCTGTTCGAGCCAAACTGAACTTCCAGGAATTTATACTTAGACAAGAAATTGACTTGAAATGAAAACAGAATTAAACCAAACTGCACAAGAGATTCCTCTTCCTTCGCCGCTCTGCTGCTTTCCTTAAAATTTGCTATAAATTTCAGAATTTTTTTTTTTTTTTTTTTTTTTTTTTTTTACCGAGGGTAAAGATTTTAAGACTTTTGGGAAAAAACTATCATTTTGGCACCATTACTTTTGGAATCGGTTCGGTAGTTACGGAGATTAGTCCCTAAAAATAAACAAACTTACCACTCTATAATATAGGTATGGTATGATTAAGAATTATTTATGGTGCTAAACCTTATAAATTCAGATGAACTGAAATTTGTCATGGGAAATTAAGGTAAACCAAAATTATTATTTTAAATACTGATGGGCAAGGGAAATTTGAATTTTTTGGTCGTAATTTTTATGACCTCTTTCATCCAACTTTTTGTGTTAAAAATTTCATACAAATTTCACTTTTGAGATACATTTTGTACAGTTTATAACATTTTATACCTGTTTAAAAAATTCAGAAAAAAGGGCCGCCAAAATATAGTTCGTCCAGGGCCGCCAAAGTCTCAAGCACGGCCCTGTTTGTGTATGTGGGGGAGGGGGGGGGGGAGTGGTAACAGTTTTTTCTGACAAGTTTTTTGTTTTTCATTTTTTGATTGTTAACATATTTAGCTTAGATATGGTGAAATTTCTATGCAAAAATACTAGTGTCCAAACTCAAGGAACTATACATGTCGCGTAGGGGTTAAAATAAAAGAATTCATTTGTAAAAGAAAGACACTATAATTCAGAATATTTCATAGCCTTAATTATGCTGCAATAAGAATTTTTTTTCTTTCATATTTGACTATTTTGCAAATTCTATTTAGCTATTTTTAATATTTTCTTAAGTTCTTTAATATAAGTATTATTATATTCATCTCAAGTTTCTAAAAAGTTTATTTTTTTTCCGGCCCGAAATGTATATGTATTTGTTCTCCAGCTTATCTCTTTTTATTGGCAAAAATTCAACCCAGCGCCCACAATACAAGTTTCATCTTACGAAAAGTATTTAATCATGGAGTATGTTCCTCAGCTCCTCCCTCTTTTAATAGATTAGCCCAATAAAAACTGACACTTTTGACACTTGTTAGCATAAACCAAATGAAATATAATGCCTCACTTTTTTTGCTAATTATGAACTTTGTTTTTATTAAAATTCTTGTTAGAATTTATAAAATTTATTAGTTTTCTTTTTAATTATTTTTAAAATTCCTTCAAATATTTAATAAACTAAAAAAAAATGTATTATATCTACAAATTTACTAAATTGTTTAGTGTAGTTTTTTTTCCCCTTTCAAGATTTATAGAATTTGCATTCGAAATTTCTGTCAAAAATTGTTTGTCCTACTTACTCAACCACCTCCACTAAAAATGCAATATAAATTTTAACAAATATATTAAACAATTTAATGGAAATACCTTTGTTCGTAGATAATCATTCGTAATGATATTTTATACCTGTAAGATGTGTAAAGTTTTGAGTTTTTGTTATTTTGTTCACAATAAATAAAGAATTAAATAAAAAAATAAACTCTTATTTCATTAGTAATTGTTTATTGAAATCGTTCCATGTTTGTTTATAAAGATTCAAAGAGCTCATTCGGTTTATTTTATTTAAAAAAGAATTTACAAAAACCGGCAAAAACAGTATAACAAAAAAAATATTTTGATTTTAAAAAAGCTTTACAAAACGTAAAAAAAGCTGTATTATTTTTTTTAAATGTAAAACAAATACCTACCAAAAAAAAAAAAAATATTCTGACCTAAAAAAAATTTTGTACGAAAACAAAATTCATAGTTCAACGAACATGCATTCGCCATTAATTAAAATTCTAAAAAAACTTCTCAAAAATTAGAAATAACTCTTTACAAGATAAGCCTTTTTAATCTGACATGTATGATCTCTATAAAGTTGAAATATCTACCATAAATTTACAATTAAAACTCAATGATAGGTGTAAATTTAATTATTTTTATTTTCCTAAAGAATGGAAATTAATTCATCTCCGTCCAATCTCTCTTCCCCCCCACCCTCTCTCTTTCTATATGTGCGTGTGTTCTCGCTCGTTAGTCTCGTATGTAAAGAAGGAAGAAAACTTATTCACAATGAAAATATTTCTCTTTAATCAAAATCAAGAAAGCGTCTTACACAATTTTTTTCGACGCTCAATTTTGATAAAATAACTTTTTATCGTGAATTTACTTAGTCAAAATTGAAATTTTCAAAAATTAACTCCATTTATTAAACAAACAGGAGACGTTAGTGTAATTCAAGGATATTTTTTTAATATTTGATTAAAAGTTGAATAGTTTAGAAATAAATCATCTTGATTGTCTCATGTTCTAATTTATGTAATACTTTACAATATATAAAAAATTATGCAAAATAACAGGGAAATATTTTATTCCTACTAATTTTGTAAAAAAGAAAAAAAAATGTAATTTTTTGAAAATATAAAATAAAAGAAGTAACTTTTCACTCATTTTGCAACATTTTTCAAAAATGTAATTTGGTAAAATTTAATTTTTTTGAAAATTGGTTAAATCCGTTAAAAAAGTAAAAAAGCTTAAGTAAAAAAGTTATACTAATTGTCTCCGTCTCAGATATGAATAATAATAATAATAATTAACAGTTGATAAAAAACAGCGAAAAAATTATCTTACTGCTTTTTTTTTTTAAATCAAGAATTTATTTATGGAAGATTAAAATTTCCAAAAGCTTGAAACTACTTAGTAAACAGGTGACGCTAATGTAATTTGAAGATAAATTTTTAATCTAGTATCTAAAAGCATTTTAATTTACACAGCGTTTTAATCCCTAAAGCAAATTCTTTTACATGCATTAAAGTCTAAACTGAAGTCATTTGGCCGAACATGGTAACTTCTGCTTCATCAAATTCAGCCAAGATATACAGTTCATTGCGTACGGGGGATGTCGTCAGCAAAATTCATTAGAGCATTACTCTAAGTTTATTTATTAAGTTAAAAGATTTATGTCGTTGGTAACTTTTTAATTATGTAGAAAAATATCTTTTTTAATTAATTACGCGAACATAAAAAGTTTAAAGAAGAGAAAAAAAAAATCTAAGGAACTTTACTTTTTTTTGTAGGATTTTTTTTTTCACCTGTTTTGTTTATTGCTTGTTTAATTTAAGCGTCCCCCGCCCTTGAAAAAAATATGTAATGTAATTTTATCTATTCAAGGTTTTTAAATGCATATTTTAATATTAAAATACATACTTAACTACCTTAATAGGGGAATCTTTTTAATTGCAGTTTAGTCATATTTACAACATTAAATATTTTATAAATTATATAAAGCAAAAAGGCATTTGTGAGTAAAACCTAAAAGATATTCGAAAGCCTGGGCACAGTTTCTCTTTTTTGAGGGGGGGGGGGGGAGGAGCTGATGGAAAGGAAAGGCAAGGTCCGATTAACCCCTGTAGCTTTCTCATTTTGGGGGCCCTTTTCATTAATGAAGAATTTTTAGTTGCATTCGTAATTACATAAGTACATAGCACCTATATTCTTCATCTGGTCCGTCTGTCTGTCCACATACAACAGTGCAAAAACTACTCAACTGAGTAATTCGAAACTCCATATATGCAATCGTTGCAGAATTTTGACGTGTCATTACAAATTTTATAAAAATCGAATCAAAAGGATATTAATAGGTTTTCTTTTTCATATTAAATCTTATCAAGCATAATGAATTCAATGATATCTCATCATAAGTCACGATTCTTGGTTTCCTTGGTGATAACGTCTTACTTAAGATGGAGTTCTATTATTTCCTTACTACTGAATTTAATATATAGATTCGTAATAAATTTTGTATTCATGCATTTTTGCATAAGAATGCAACAGCTATTGCTCCAAGATCTGAATTTTATAAAACTAGCTATAATACAAACGTACCTCATTTGCCACGTTTGACCTTTTTTTTTCGGGGGGGGGGCATACTCAGATACTCACCAATGCTACAAATTTTATTTCAACGAGTTTCTCAGTTGAGTTCATATATATTTCATTAAGCATGTTTTTTAGTTTCTCTAATATATGCCCAAATATTGGATAAAACTTTGCATAAAGAATGTTTCTGCATAGTATTATCATAAAAATATAAACTGAATAAATAGGTTTAATTCGCCTTGAATGCACAAAATAAAATATCAATATTTTCTCGCTTTGATCGGTTTTGATAAATTGGCGATTTTGGTTGGTGTTGTGACAAATTGAAGAATTGTAACCATGCGGTTAAAACAGATCCATTACATGAAGAATTAAATTATTATAAAAGGTATTTTTATGAAACACTTAAGTAAATAAATAAATATATGTAAATGAGAATTTGAAAATAGATAAAGTTCTGAAATGGAATTAATTCAGTATAAAATATCGGCCCCTTTAAAATTCCCTAAGGGAGGCACGTGCTTCTCGTGTTCAATAATGAGAGCCTGGAGACAGGGGAAGAGGTTAGTCTGCGACGGTTCAGGTTATACGGCAGCCAAATTTAACCATTATATGTCTCATTTTTCAAAAATCTATTTAAAGATTCTTGGCTTTTCTTTTTTAAAATAAATCATTAAAAAAATACTTTTCAAATCAATTTACTTTTTTTTTTTAAGCATAATTACTAAAAAGCAGATGCCAATCGGCAATACTGGTCTTTAATTGAAAAAATAATTTTCCTTGATTAAATTGAACATTGAATTTCCTTGGTTAAATTTGTTTTAAATTCTCTTAGAAAGACCCTTACTTAGGGCACACCACCCCCTTAGAGCCCATATCCCATGTGTTGATAATACGCCATCATAAAAACAACCAACCAACCTTGATCAAAAATTTTATGATATTAAGCACTCATGAATTTTAAGAATTATGATAATGAATACATTTTACTTCCTCGCTGCAGAACTAAAAATGTTTCGCAGGCTTCCAAACAAAACAAAAAGTACATACAGCAACAATTGAAGAAAAAAATGTTTATTCTTAAACACCAATAGTGCTGCCATTTACATGTTGAAAATGGATTTAATAATACTTCCAGCATGTATTTTACTGGCAACATTAGTCATTAGTACTTCAATATTATTCTATTAGTATTTTAGAAGACTAAACTCTCATTTAAGGTTTGAAAGTGATTTTAGATGATATTCATTTCAAATTTTATTGGAACACAAAGTGCCAAAGATGGCACACAAGCTAAAATTTTGAAATTATGTAAAAAAAAAAAAAAAAAAAAAAAAAAAAAAAGAGTTAAAATTTATTTTACAAAGAAAAACATACTTGATATGTGTTAGAGTAAAATAAGCATTAAAAAATCGGTCAAATGCACCTAACCAGAAAACTGGGGAAAATCCTCAATGACCACCTCCTATGACCACCATTAACTCATTTATCTTGCATTGAAATTACAGCCGGCTCTCGTTAATTCGAACTCGTCGGGACCACAAGAAATGTTCGAATTAGGGAAAATATGAAATAAGAACATGCTTAATAGGGTACTATTACAAAGGAATTAATGTTATAGTGTTTTTTTATATATTTATTTCGTCTGTTATCATTAGAATGTATTAAATTAGAATGTTTAAATACATAAACTAATTAAAAGATTAGATACAAGCACAAGAAATGGATGAAAAATGGAAGAAAAATTTAAAGCTTCACTGATAAACTGACGGAGCTCTAAGAAAGTGGATATCAAATGCATTCGATTATATGTATACTTGTTCAGAACAATTTTCACAAAAATCAAAGAAAGTAAGTTATTGAAATGACCTGAAATCCGCGAGAAAGAAAAGAAAAAGGAAAAATCGGAATTCTAGTTAGTTCGAATTAAACGAGGTTAAGAGAAAATGAGTTCGAATTAATGAAAAATTTAAACTTTATTTTGCTATTGAAAATTTCGGGACTCCATGCTTAGTTCGAATTAAGCGGAGATTCGGATTATCCGATTTCGAATTATCGAGAGTCGACTGTACCTTTACTCAACACGTGGTTTTCATTATCTGAAACAACATTTAAAATTTCCGGGTAAAATTCTATTACATAACATTTTAAGTCACGTAAAACAAATCTGTGTTTACGTGAATCTAATGACCTGTCTAGTGGAAGAAAGCAACACCTTCAGCTGTTGGCATGTTTTCTATTTTCCGTAGTTGTGCTATTTTCTATGATAAATTCCTAGTAAAACTGTTATGAAATGCAAAAATTATAAACGCTGTTGTTTACAGGTTGTTTTTAGATGCTAAAATAAATATCGCTTATGGATTTCAGCCAATTTTTGTTATTTTTATCATATTTATGTCATTATCGTTGAACAAGAGGCATTAAAGTATTATTTAATAAATAGAAATTGGATTAATGTTTAATGCTGCTTTTATCGTCTTTGATTTGTTTGTTTTTTCTTTGCATGTAGTATTAGGAGTAGGAGGAAACTTTTTTTAAATCTAAATTCATAAAAAATGTAAAGTTTTCATTTATTAAAATAATTAATAATAATAATAATAATAAATTGAATAATTTTCATTTAATTTAGAAATGTCTGCATTTGCGTAAATTTGAATATAAAATAATCGCTTAAAATTATAATATTTGAAATAAAATTTTGCAAATCTTACAAATAAACTCTTTTTAAGCCGATTTATATCGTGTTCGCTGTGGAACACCGATATATCAAACAAAAAGTAACAAATAGGAATAGGATTATGAATAACGGTTTTTATCGTTCTTTTATTAATTTATTTTTATGCTTGGAGGGTTACGCTAAGTTGTCAAACGGCGTTTTTTATAATTCGAATTCTTGAAAAAAGTAAAATTTGATTTATCTTTAAAATAATAATAATAGTAAGATATTCAACAATTTTTATAATGTATTTATGCAATGTTATTTTTTACTTTTGTGTAAATTTGCAAAATAAATAAATAAATAAATAAATAATAAAAAAATAAAATAAATAAATAAATAAAAATAAATGAATAAATAAAAATACAATTGTTTCATAAAATTTCGGAAATGTTGAATTTTTTTTTACTTTTATTTCTTTTCCTTTTACTTGCCCATCATACGAAGTATTAGTCCAAGAGCCGACCACACAAAACCCCAAGTCATCGATCACAAGAAGAAATCCTTTATTTTATGGAAGAGTAGTAATAGGGGAATATAGTCATTTATGTCTGCCGGAAGTGAAGAGGTGCATAAGCGAAAAATTGATACCATTAGTGGTTGACTCGTAAGCTTAGCATTGAGTATTCCTGCACCCAGTTTTCCATGTTTTCATACTTTTGATTGTACGGTAAACACTATGCTAACTAAGCCTACGAGTCAACCACAAGTTGTATCAATTTTAGGCATATGCACCACTTCACTTCCGGCAGACATGGATGATTATATTCCCCTATGACTACTCTTCCATAAAATAGATTTTTTCTTGTGCTCTCGATGACTTAGGTCTTTGTGCAGTCGGCCCTTCGATTATATTGGGTAAATCTTGCAATCGTTTTGAAGGGGGGGGGGGGAAGCTTTACTCGTTTTAAACATTGGAGATTCCGACAAAACGTATTTTTTGAAAAAAAAAATGCAGTCTGTCTGCATGTGTGTCTGTAAATGCTCTATCTCCAGAATAAATTGAAACAGAGACTTGAAATTTGGAGTGTACTTAGTTATGTAGTAATGGAAAGAAACCTATTAAATATAAATAACCTCGATTATTGGAATTATTTTTCTCGGACTCTCTAAATATTCATTCTTATAAAGATATATAAAAATTTTCTTTTTTTTTATTTTAAGGATTAGCTGTAAAAAATAATAAAAAAACATAAATTTTGCATAAAGAATGAAGTTGATCCGATAATTAGTCGATAATTAGCCGAGATATTTGCAATCCTATTTTCCATACTTTTCGATTTTTATGCTCCTTTATTTCATTTCAAATATATAATTTAATTAAAAATAAGACACTTCTTCCGACGCAATAAATTGTTAGGTAATATGATTACTAATTTTGGAGCTATATGGATGTTTTGTTTTGTTTTTTACGCAATTCGATACTGTGTCAATTTGTATAGTTCTAAGAGTTTTTCGATTTATATAATTTGTCGAAAATGGCCGACGGAATAGTCATGTGATAATCGCAAATCAATAATAGAGCATTACAATGTATTACAAATGTTTCAATATCAGTTTAAATTTTATTTGGGGATTGCGATGCATTTTATAAATAGTTTACACATGTTTTATTTTCATATTTTATATTATGCATATCCAGGATGGGTAAGTATTACGGTAGCCCCCAACGACTAGTTTTTATAGTTGGAATTTGCTGGGAAAACTTCTTATTGAGAACTTCGGAACAGTTTAAAAGAGGATCATTTGAGTAAAATATACTTAATAGTCTCTGAAATCATTTTACATATTTAAAATACCAAGTTCTGGCTCATAATTTATCTTATTCAGCTGTCCAAAAAAACAAAGCTACAAATATATCTGTGAAAAAGAGCTGCGAGGAATATTAATAGCGACTGGGGCAAAAAGGTTTGCTTCCTGTTTCTTTTTACGGTTCTTGTTTTCATATTATCGTTTTCATCTCCCTCTCTTACCTTCGTTTCGTGTGCCGCTATTTCAATAACCGTGTTGTTTTTAGACTTTTTTTTTTTCCATTCTCTCAGTCTTTTTAACTGTCATTTAATGGTATGTGACGTCACAGACATCACGTGCTCTCTTCATGGCATTCGAGTAGATTTTTTTTCTGCGCTTAAATGTTTAAGAATTAATTTTAATGTCTTTTTTTAGAAAGTTTTTAAAGCAAACTATAAGAAAAGTAATTTCATGCTTTATAGGTAAGCAAAGAATGAAATTATTTTCATATTATTTTTATGATAATTTGCTGACATTATGAAAATGGGATTAAGTTTGCAAGTAATCAACGTTGAATTGAGTTTTAATTCTAGCTTATCTATAAAGTTTAATTTTACTTTTCTCAAAAGCATTAGTTTAACTGAACTTTCTTATATATTATCTCGTTTTCAAAGTATTTTACAAAGTGATGTACACTTTAAAAGGTTTTTTTAAATAATTTTTCGCCCTAAATTTTTAAAAATATCATTTTTTTACACCCTGTACATTGAATCATTTATTATCAAATCTATCTTATTGGTAGTATATTTTTCTTAAATCTGTTCACTTTTGTTTGTAAAAATACTAGTATCTCTAATAATCTAAACTCTCTTACCGCGGATGCAAGTTCTTTTCGCTTTTATTTTGGATTATTTCATCTTAAATATAAATATTTTCTTCAAATAACATCCGTATTGCACGGAAACAAAAGATTTAATGAACGAAAATGAACATTAAAACTTGCATAAAATCTTTTTTTTAACATTTCATTCAAAATGCGTAAGTTGCGTACAACTCGTCTCAAGAAAAAGTATAGAACAGCAAAATACATGAACCAAAATAGAATATAAAAAAGGTCTTATCAGTTCACACAGCTTGGAATTTTTCGTGGGCCAAGGAGTTTCAAAACTGAGTGTCGGAAACCACAACAAATTTTGTAAGATTCACTTTTTAATTTATGTAATTTTTCATTTAAAGAGGGTTATAGAGGGGGTTTATTTCTATTCTGATTATTTAACTTAAATTACTGATATTAAAAAAAAAAGTTCAACATTTTTCTTCTTAACTCCTTTTTTTAATTTTCTCTTGCATGAAGACTTCGGCTAAAATTCCATAAAAGAGTATGCCACCAAGTTTGACTTCAAACAATAGCGATGTTAGTAAGAATGTGATATTAATTTCAAATGTAACAAAATAGTGAGAACATGTTAAATTTTTCTAAAATTACGAAATATTTATCTTAGGACATATGTACCGAATGTTCCGGGAAATATTTAAATTCACTAAATAAATCAATTTTGCCAAAATAAATTATACAAAAATAAATGAAAGACAAAAAAAAAAAAAAAAACGTTTATTATCTATTTTAAAATTTTGTAATTTATTTACATTTACTAGTGTATACGGTGTCGAATAACATAACATTAACATAAATATATTTTTAAAACAATCGCTAAAATTCGTTGCAACCTTAAAAGGAGAGAGATTTTATTTCGAAGTATATTCTAATCGTCTGAAAAACTAATAACAAAAAAGAAAAATGTATCAATCATAAATAGGGAACATTTCCCAACACTTCCAAAATATTTTAACAAGATTTTGCTGTTTAATTAGTTCAAAAAAATATCTAAGTGTTTTAGAAAACGCTTTGAAAAACAGGATTCAGCATTTACTATCCATAGCTGGAAATGTACTTAAACTCTTTTTTGCAGCCCTGTATTCGGTATAGGAATGTATATTCTGTATAGAATGTTAAAATTTTGTTTAATAAGCAAACGGATAATAAGATAAACTCACCATTAGCATTTTTTTAATACATAAATAGGGGGGGGGGCGGAATACCAAAATCCTTTTTTACAGTCCTTCATTTTATTTAAATGTTTGTGCACACTATTTGTTAAAGCTAAAGTTTAATTCAATAACACCCCCCCCCCCCCTCCAAAAAAAAACCCAGTAATTATTAGTAATAGACAATACTTCAGATATAGTACTGTAACAAAAATCTTTTGCGTGTCCCTGTAAATGAACAATAAATGATATTCACATGATATTTATTTTATAGCATGTATCTTATAGTAAAAGTTATCTCCGTGGTGTATATCAGTTTCAATATTTTTTAAACAGTGTAACATAATTAAAATACGCTGCAAAAAGTTTTTCTCCGTAGGCGGTAGTTTTGCATATTTATTTTTATTCTTGTATCACATATAAATCTTATAAGTTCAATAATACTTTTAAAATACAGAAATAAGTTGCAGAACCAGTTCTTTCCGAATATTCAATTGTAAGATTAGGTTTTGAGAATATCTGTTCCACATGAAAAATTTCTTCAAAGAATTTTTGTTCTATTGTCTAAATAAAAATGTAGAAACTTTTTGAAAAAGTATTAAAATTTTCTTAAATCATTCAAAGTTTTAAACATCGCAAAAGCTATTTAATAACTCATAACAATGTTTTACTGCTTGTAAAATCTCCTGGTTTCATTTGTAATTTTGTAACAAAAGTGATATATATAATATATATACTTTTAATAAATAAATCCAATGCAACACAGATATTACCAAAATTTAAAATTCAGTGAAACAATATGTAAACTGTCTATATGTATAATGAACCTGAATAAATGAGTTCCTATTAAAAAACAACAAATATATTATTGGTTTTTAAACAAATCATTTTAAACCTATTTTAAGCGCAAAGTTTTTTTCATCGAATTTCAATTTTACTAAGAACTTAAAAAGAAGCTTATTTTGTGTAAATATTTGACCTATTGATATATTGCGTCATCTTCCGCTGTTGCCAATCTGCGAAAGAAAAAGGCCTTTGGAAATTTTGAATTTAATGGCAGATTCTCTTCTATATACTTAAAAAGCAATAAATTGCGATACATTTTTTGCTTGGAAGCTTCACTGTCTGCGAAATTTTATAAACTCTGACTTTCGCTAACGATAATAAATATAATAATAGGTTTAAAAGTTGAATAGCTGTTTGAAGAGACATTTTCCCCATCATTATAAACCAAATCTGTCTCAAACCATAACGCTTTTCACATGCGAAAAGATAATAAATGTGTAAATAAATATTTTTATTTGAAAATTTGAATCATTATACTAAGTAACATCTTTTCGAATAGGTTAAGTAATTGGTATCATATACGTGATTTAAAATATTTATGGCCAATTTTACTTGTTAACAATTTGTTTTCGGATAAATCGAAAAAAATCTTGGAATGGAGAAAAAAAGTCTTTTTTGGAGAATACGGTTTATTTTTATTTACGTTTATGGAAGTTGTAATGTTCAGCATTAGATGAAAATCACTTTTAGGATTACTTTGTTCGTGAATTATTAGTTTCTTTAATGCTGTATTTAATGTAATATTGAATAGAAATGCGATGATAATTCGGCTAACAAAAAGAATTTGTTCTGTGAAAAGAATTTGAATCGCATTCGTTAGGCGAAACCATCGTTGTCAAGATGGATTTTTTCTTCAATTAATGTGCAAAGTTGCATTTTTATACCTAGTGCATCTATTGATAAACTCGATAGCTGAGTCGGAAACACCTCGAAAGAAATCTTCATCAGCCAAAGTAATACAACTTTGCTATCACAGCCCCCGAGGATGAATCGCCAAGCGACCGAATTTTATCGCCAAATTACGGGACATACAGGACATTGTAATCATATACTATGAGGTAAATGACATTATACTCATATGTAATATATAGGGCATTTCATAACGTATTATGTCTTATGTCTAACTTGCTATCACGAAATTAACAAAAAAGAATTGCCACACTACATTTCAGACCGTTAGATTTACATGCTACTCTTTTCATGCACCTGTATTCGTTTGTTTTCTGCCCTCGCTTCTCGAAAAGAGCATCACATGACACAAGTGGTCGAAAAGAGACGAACATGTAAACCAGATCTGTAGCCGGCCTTTGTTCATTAGCATCGTTCTAATTATATACGAGTCATGTATAATGATGCATGTTTAAGACTATATGACTTATACGATGCAAATATTACCTAATATTACGTATAAATATACATATGGGAACGTTTGGAGCATATGTATGGGTACATATGTCTTTTGGCTATGACTTTGCAAAATTATAACTTTAATCTTGGCATAATCGTAATTGTGGAGACCACAAAAACATTTATTAGTTGAGATGCTAGCTTTCTGCTCTAAAACGAGGAAATGCGTTTTTGATTCGAAGAGTCTTAAAGTTTATAAAATTCAAAATATCTTAACTTGGTAAGTTTTTAGTAATAGAAGGAGGAAGTTTTACTTGTTAGAGTATAAAAGACGTTTTTCAAAACATAATTTATGCTGCTTAAAGACCGCGTAATAATTTTAATTTCATAACTTTTTTTTGTGTGTGTGTGTTTCAAAAGGATTTTTATATTATGAAAAATAACATGTGAAGCTTTTGAAACTTAATATAGCCAAAACTAACGCTTTAAGGAAAAGTGAGAAGGGATATTCTGTAAGATCGCCCAAGTAGACAAAGGTGAAGTTGCCCCTCCACCCCCACCCCCTCACCCTGACCTTCCAAAAAAAAAAATAATAATAATCCCGAAATTCTCGCAGAAAAAAAGAGAATATCTTATAAAAATTACATCTTTCTTTAATTTATGTTTTAAAAAAATACCTTTTTAGGGTCGTTTTATGTACTAAGAGTATATCTAATTGTGAAATCCAACACGAACGTCCAACTTTTACAGTATGTTTTTATTTATTTTTATTTTGGGAGTAAATGTTACCGTAGAATATCAAATTAGAAGAGATTCGGTCAAATCGTTTAGGAACTATGCAAGTTTAAAATTTAAGATTCATAAAGGCTTTTCTCAACTGCTCGGTCCAAGAAGCACAAAACGTTTTGACACACTTATAAATTCATTTTTCAACGGAAAGGTATAAAATTGGAACGCCTAACTATGGAAGCGATTTGGAATCGAACGTAATTTTTCATTTTTTGATCGATAAATTATTTATTGAGTTATAATCTTTTTGATCACGTGACAAGGCTTTTTCACCCCAGACTTTTTGACTGGTTTTTCTTCTCTCATCCGGAAAAATCTATTCAAAACGTCGAGTTTGACGTTATTTTCTGAAAAATCTATTTTAGTGTTTGAAAAAAAAAAAAAAAAAAAAAAAAAAAACGAGAAAATGCATGCGATTAGATTATTTCTGAACAACACTTGCTAGTTTCATGCATTTCCGAATAAATAAAAATGAAAACTTATGTCATAAAGTACCTCCTTTGGATTTAAGAACAGCCTTAAGATTATTATTATTTTTAATGTTGCTAAACAGATTGAAATGCGGATAATTTTTAAAGTATATCTCAAAAACTACTGGGCGGAATGTAATCTAATTTTGTATTTCTATATTTAAAGCTTTCAGAAATCGACTTTTTTTTTCCTAAAATTTTTCAACAATATACATATTTTGAAATATAATTTAAAAGAAAAAACATTGTAACTTATGAAAATTTTAGCAAAAAACGATTTCCAGATCTTTAAATATAGTAAGCCAAAGAAAGTTACGGTTTCCGCCTCATTCTGACTACTAATTTCTTAAATTATACTTTAAAAACTATCCTGGTGTTACCTTACTGATGTTACCATTAGAAGTGTTACAAATTTAAAATTACATATTTAATTTTATAATTCTTAAATTATTTGAACGAATGGCTTCCTATTTAGCAGTCTATGGTAAAACTTGCTGATTAAATAAACAGTGAAAATTGGATGGTCGTATTAAAAACGTAGTTTTGCACAATTTAGATATAAAGACGATCCTCTGAGCTTATTCTAAACGAGCATAAATTTATAGAATACATAATTTCTAATCAAATGACTGTTTCCGGTCCCCCCCCCTTAGACAATTTTTTAATTAAAATGTATAGAATCTTCATCTTCTCTCCCCCCCCCCCTTTTCTTTCTTGTAAAATAATAGAATAGAACTAAAGATTGTAAAAGATACTTTTTTTAAATCAAATCTTCTACACTGCAGAATTTCGTTATTAAAAAATGACAATCTGATACTTTAGGAAAATAAAATCGAACGGTTGCATTCTGTTACAATATTTTACCAGCGCTAAAGTGCTGTTTAACATTTTTTAGGTAGGTGGTGCAATATAGCATCGCTATTTTTAGCTTTTTGAATGCAGTTGAAATTGCATGTAAAGCTAAAAATAGCATATAAAATACTTATGGTTTACTAGAGTTGGTCGAAATATCCGATTTTTCTTTATGCACGCGTTATGAATGATTCAGTTTACAAATTTATTCGTGTTTGATTTCCTCGTAGAAAATGGGGAATACTTGAACTTTTTTTTTTCTTAAACTTAGAAAGTTTAAGAAATAAAATTGTTCATCGCGTTTCAATTTTAGTGCAGTTTCCTTTTGTATTTCATTTTTTACATTTATGTATGTTTGTTTAGAAATAATAAAATAAAATACCCAGTCAGATTATTATATAAAATATAAATAGTATGACCAAAAGATCCGTAATTCTTCATGTAATTATTTCAGAAAAGAAAAAAAATATATCAATATGTACGAAATATTTATACATAATTAGCTTGTTAGCCAAAAGAAAATAATAATAATAATAAATGAACATTGAGATGGTGGCTATTAGTTAGTTTGTGGTTACAGTTTTGAAATATTATCAGCTTCCCTCCCCCCCCCCCAAAAAAAAAAAAAAAAATTATTGCAATGTTATCGTAATATAAAGGAATGCAAATATAACGTTTTCAACTTTTTGGTAATTTTGTATCCCTCCATCCCTGTCGCTATCATATACGTTATTATACCTCGAACGCCCCACCCCCTCCCCTCGGTAATGATATCGTTATCAAAGCAATT
Source organism: Maratus speculifer (assembly GCA_964019185.1). Classification (NCBI taxonomy): domain Eukaryota; kingdom Metazoa; phylum Arthropoda; class Arachnida; order Araneae; family Salticidae; genus Maratus; species Maratus speculifer. Next base: position 72,259,195 of record OZ025303.1, read on the forward strand.
TTTAGAATTTAGTTTTTTTGCTTGGTGTAATATACAAAACTAGTTATTTTTTTTCTCTTTCGCGTACTTTATTAATTCAAATAAAGAGAAGTTAATAAAATATCGTTTTTTTTTTCAAATAACACTTAAAAGAAATAATTACTATTTAAAAATATCTTATTATAGTTTTTTTTTTTTTTTTTTTTTTTTACATAATGCATTTAACAGTGAAAAAGTCTTGTTCTTGTCCTGACTAGAGAAGGGGTGGGGCGGGGAGATTCTTATCAATGAAACAAGTGGACAACATTGTTTGTTTTTTGTTTATAGTAAACACAAACTTCATTTTAAGTATATATATAAAATATGTTATGCATATTACGATTATATATGAGTACACATATAAAGATGAATAGGAATGTCAAACTTTGGAGTATTCCATATTTTAGAATGTGGTAATTTTATAATAATTTAGTAATTTTAACAACTTCGTATTTTTATAAAGAAGAAAAATAAAAGATAATATACTATATTGAACCAAATACCATGTTGCAAATAAAAATGAGACAGTTTTGATTGGATCAAAAATGATATCGGTATCAAAAGACAAACTTAACCTTAGAGATATCTTACAATGTCATGTACCACCCCCCCCCCCCCCTTAAAATGATAACGTCAAATATGCACAGCCCATATCGCGTTCTGTTTTCTTCGATATAGTTAGTTTAATTTTTAGAGCTTGGATAGCTTTCTCTTATGAGTTAAAATTGTTACATTGTACCATTTGTTAGTCTTATTTTTATATAATTATAGTCATTGTAGTAAAGCTTTTATTTTGTCCCTCTTTTGCGACACAGCTTTGCGCACTCCAAATTGCTTCAATGAGAGAGCATTCATTATAATGGCTTTTATATAACCTGCAGTTCAAAAGAGTCTTTGTTATGTCTTTTATACTTCTACTCATCTACATTACAAACATACGTACTTTTGCCAGTATGTTTATGGCACTTGCAATTAATATTAAAAATGCTAGATGTATATTAAGCATGTATAAATTATAAAACCAAAATTCTACGGAAATTTTAAATTCGAAATTCGGTGTATTTTGTGTATTTACATTAAGCGTTTATATTATTCTGTGATAAGATAAATTGTGTGTGAAAGTTATCTTTTTTTAACCCTTTCGCGGGCGGTATCTTTAACAAAGGACACCTAATTTTTTTTTTTTTTACTGGCACGCAAAATATTTATTTAAAATTTTCCTTTTATAACATACTTAAAAATAAGCAAATTCTTTATTTTTTTTTCAATAAATTCGTTCAAAAATTCTGATGTAAGTTATTTCAAGCAGATTTAAACCACGCAGGAGAGGGTTAAAAAGTTGTAGACCGGAAGACGACTTCACAGACCATCACCACATGGAGTTAACTACTCACATTCCAGGGCTAGACAGAACTCTATTAGAATATTATAATTCAACTAGTCTACCAAGTCATTTATTTATCTTGATGGAAGTCACTTGTCCAACCAATTTTAGTGATTGATTGGTAGATTTATCATTTTCTTTTTCTACCCCAAAAGATTTTAAAAAAAATTAGTGCAGGAAACACAATCATCAGCCTACCAATCAACCAATAAAATCAAGTTTGCGGATGTTTTTCAACCAGATATGACTTGGCAAACCATTTGCATTTTAATACGCGAATCGAGTTTTGAATTTATCCTGGAATTTCATCTGTCATCTCGATGAGGTGTTAGTTTGTACAGCCGCTTCGCAGTTTATTAACATACATCAAATATAAGTTTCTGTTGGCTGTATTTAAGCTGATTTTCTTGCAAAAGTAAGTTGGATTCTATCATTATTTTCAAAATCTTTTACCTAAAGCTATTCTTTTTTGTCGCTGATTATGACCAATATAGTGGTAGTATATTAATTCTAAAAATCCAAACTTACTTGTATTTTTCTTTGATGTGTACAGTATATTGATATAATTACATTGTAGCCTTTAATTGTGCAAAAAATCAATTTTTAAATTTAAATTAAAGTAACAGACGATTCTTCGATATTTGATTCTTTGATTCAAATATCGTTCGATTCTTGGCCTTATTTTGAATATATAAATAAATTCTAAAAAAATCAAATGTTTAAGAAGCAGAACAATGTGTATTCAAATGCCAGACCTTCAATTCCTGATGCACGCGGCGGCCTTAATTTGTTAATCTTAATTTCGTTCTTCAAAATCTTTTTCTTATCCCCTCATTTAAAACACAACACCCTGTTTCTTTCAAGACCAAATCTTGTCTGTGCGACAGTCTTTTTTCTTTACTCCATGTCTTTCAGTCGCTTTGAATGCATGCAAAGTTTGGGCCAAGTGGAATAAAATTTGGCAACATGACATTAAATGAATAAACCTTTAAAAAAGAAAAAAAAAATTAGCGTAGCCTAATCATGTTTCGACCTTGATCTACTGTGGAATCATTTTTACTTTAGCCTTTTCACATTTTAAAAGTTCATGGGTAATTTTACTTCCTGAAATATGAATTCGATGTTAATTATTTGATTCCACCAGCGGCCATTAAAGCGGTTCTTTTTTCGCTTTCAGTGTTTTCTTTTTTAAGTTGTCTGGAACTCAGTTTGCAGAGTATTCTACGGGGAATTTTTACCTTCCAATTTTTTTTTCTTGGTTTTGTGGAATAGGTTTAATTTTCTTAAATTTAATTTTCAGATGGTTTGAATTTCTCTGGCTTCGTTCTGAAACTTTAATAATGCATGTTTGTTTCTCCGTTTTACCTACAATTTTTTTTTTAAATAGTTTAATGCTTTGCATTTTTATTTTAAACGTAAGATTTCTAAGAATTCTTTATAGAGTATTTCATTACTTTTTTCATGGAAGAATTTGGCTCTAACTTTGGTCAAGATAAGATATAGTTTCCTTTCAAAAAGTAATGAGGGAAAAACTAAAGTGTAAGAGTTTTTTAAGAATTGCAATTTAAATAAAAAGGAATTTACCCAATAAACTGATGGTACTGAGCTCACATGCTCACACTAATTTAATATTATACTCTTAATTCAAAGAATCATGTCCCTAGAATATTAAATAAATTGACTAAAAAACGATTTAGTTAAATTAAGAAGGGCTATATCTTTTCCATTTCCCCTGTTTATACTTAATCCAATGCACTTCCAAATCTAATCAGTAAAGCGCTTATCAGAATATACCGGTAAACTAAATTTGGAGCAACTCTGATAATTCTGTTTGAAAAATCCGTTTACCTAAATTAAGGGGGCGATTAGCTTCCCATTATCCTCTTTATATTTAACCAACGAACCCCTAAAACTAATCAGGGAAATACCTTATCCAAAACAGTTCCTATATCTAAAGTTTGAAAGAAATCGGATTTTTCTATCGAATATTCGCGTTACATACCGGGTGTCCCAAAAATGACTGATGGATTTTAAAATTCAATACCTTCCAAACGGTGACAGCTATTTCAAAAATTTTTGCAGGAGGGTTATGTATAATGTCAGGAGTTTTTTTACCGTAATTTTTTATTTTAGCTTGAATTTCAAACAATAGATGGCGCTGACGGCGATTGAAGGCCAGGTGATCAGTGCTGAGTGAGGTCAGTTTCGGCGTCGACCTGGGCTTCAATTGCTGTCATTTATTGTTTGAAATTCGAACTAAAATAAAAAATACGGTAAAAAAACTCCTGACATTATACGTTACCCTCATGGAAAATTTTTTTAAATAGCTGTCACCATTTGCAAGTTATTGAATTTTAAAATCCATCAGTCATTTTTGGGACACCCGGTACATACAAACATACAAAACCTGTTGTCCGATTAGCTCTCAGGCTTTGGTAGACTGTAAGCTAAAAAGTCCCTTTTAAAAGCGCTAATTTTAATTGAATATATCATAGTTTAGTATTTATGTAATAAAACTTCGAACTATTTATTTAAGCTGTGTATATTTATAATATGTTGAAAGAATATGCGACATTATGTTCCATAATGTCGACTTTAAGTCATTTGAGCCATTTCGTCGTCTGTTTTATAACTTTTACCATTAACTTTATTACCTTCTATACGTTCCAAAATACCATTTAGAGTTTTAGAATGCATGCCAGTCTTTTTATATTTTAGAAGAGAAAAATCTTGCTCTGTGCAATGTTTTACTCTTTATATTTTTTATTTATTCATTTATTTTTTCTTAAAGTTTCGACAGACATGCATTTTGTTAATTTTAGATTGCTAAAATGTTTTTTACAAACATACAACAACTTTGTTTTTTAATAAACTTAAATTTTAGTATGCACGAATTGTTATTGATTTCAGACACAGTAAGTACGATACGGACTTTCATTGATATTGAATGAAATTATGACTTCAGCGCATGTTTTATATTTCTATTTGACTTATAAATAATTTAATATATAAGGAAATATCTAAAAAATTATTGTTAACTTTGATTTTACATATAATCAAAGGTGTTGAGAAAAAGAAATTGAATTATTTGAATTTTTTTATGTGTGTGTAATCAAAATATAAAGTTTATCCCAAAAAGATTTAAACATATCTTGATTATTCACCATTTCGAGATATGTAGGTAATGAAAAATAGAAAATATTCCAAAATAAGATAAGAATTAAGATTATGTGGAGGAAATAACTCTTCGACGTCTGAAATTGCTAAAACTCAATTCGAATACTAAAATGCAACCGATCTGCCAAGTTATATCTTGGTGTAAATTATCTGCAGAATCCATTTTATTGATTGGCTGGAAGATTTACGATTGTGTTTTCATAACTTTTGGGTAGAGGAAAACACAATGATAAACATACGAATTGAATATTTCCAACTGAGCGAAAAATTGACCAGGCTGGGAATCGAACCCAGATACTCAGTTGGAAATATTCAATTCGTGTGATTACTTTACCAATCAGTTAGATTGTGTTTAAAATAATAGTACAATGATAAACCTAACGATCAGTCGCTAAAATCGGGTCTGCAAGTGATTTCCACCAAGATACGACTTGGCAGACCCGTTTCATTTTAATATGCTAAAAAACATTATTTAATCCTGGAATTCCAGCCATCAACTCGATGAGGTGGTGTGTGCAGTCTTCTTCCAATCTATATTTTAGAAAAAAATTATCTTTGATCTGTTAAATACAACAGTAAAAATTATGTTATTCTTCAATAAAAATTCACTGTGATACTTTGAATTTCATGAAATTTTGGATCTGCTCAAAAAATCGTCTGCCCGTTTTTAATTTCGGATAACTCGGAAATTTCGTAAAATTCAAACTATCTTAACTTCGTTAGTTTTTGGTGTAGGGGAAATTTTACTGGTGTACTTCTCACAGAATCGAGAAAAAAAAATTCTAAATGTAACTTATAAGATCCAGAGACTGTATAAAAATTTTAAAGTGTGACATTTTGAAAAATAATGGCGGAACAACTGCATCTTCGTAATCTCATTTATAATTCTGTTTTAAGTTTTCTTGGAGTTTACATTGCATACGTATCTGCAGCAGTTAGAAAATTAAAGACATTTCAATATTTTTGGACACTCTGTATTGTACATACTGGTAATATATACAGAATATCCCAAAATGGATTGGCGATTTTTGAAAGAGGATAGCTAACAAATGGTAGCAGCTAAGTTATTCTTGCAGATGGTTAAGGGGATTCTTCGCTCACTTGAAAACATCCGCTCCGTAATGTTAATCCTATGGCCAAGTTGTTTTCGAATTTCTAATTTAATTCTGAATATTTTTAAAGGATTTTTTTTAAATTATTGCATTGGATAGTTGAGCTCGGTCTCTAATATGGCCATTTTTAATTTTTTCAGTTTATATTGCAGATTTTTAAAATAAAGGTACTCTCACTTTCGAAACAGGTTTTGAAAGTGAAAGTACCTTTATTTAAAAACTCTTCAACTGAAACCGAAAAAATAGCCGTGTTAGAGACCAAGCTCAGATATCCTATGAGAAAAAAAAATCGTTTAAAATATTCAAAATTAAACAAGAAATTCAAAAACAACCTGCTCATAAAATTAATGTTACACCTTAATATGTGAAGTCTGAAATTATTTTAGTGGGTTGGAAATGTGTGAATATGGACCAGGATTATAACATGAGCCCAGACGATCTACTATTCCAATGTAGTTCAATTGTCGACGATTCGTGTTCAGCGACTTGGCTCCACCGTACCCTCTCATGTGCTCAAACGTCAGTGTCATTTCATGTAAGTCAATTAATTATTAGGATGAGCGAAGCGAATCCTCTACTAGGCCACTCAAATTACATTTTGTCGTACGCTTTACAAAAAAACTATTCAATATTTTGATTTGAAATTAAACATAAAAATAAATTATGATGCGTAAATTTGCACAATATATATATATATTACAAAATAACCTTAAAAAATTATTATTTTAAATAATTTATTTTACATGTTTTTCCATTACGGACGCATTTTTTCAAATAAAAAATGAAACAAGTATATTTTCAGAAGAAGTAAATCATGAGGTTAATAATTATAGGTAGAACCATGATTAATGGACCGTATTCCTGTGACGTAACATAAGGTAAAATAGCGAATTTTAAAGCCTCGAATCAGAAGGAAGAAAGGGTTCCATTTCTTTATGAATTATTAGATGGAAATAAATGTAAAAACTATTTATAGTTTTTAAACTGTGAACAAATTTTTTTGAAATCATCTGTGTGCAATAAGTACGATCGATAATGTTCCAATAAAATCACATAAGGTAAAACGGCAATTTTTGTAGACTCGAACGAAAGGAAGAATAAGGCCCATTAAATAAATAAGATATATTTTCATCATTCCATCAAAAAATATATTTTAATAGAATACTTTATAAAGATTGGTTGAAAATGGCGCATATTTTGGTCTCACTCCTTATAATCATATAATAGTTTCACGATTTCTTTTATGAAATTTTTAAAATATCTTTTTTAATGAAAATTATAACATATTTTTTATGAATTAAAATTTGTGAAATTCAATTATTTACATTTTATTATAAAAACATTTTTCAGTGTTAAGAATTCAAATACAATATTTATTTTTGTTGTGTGAAATCATTTACGCAGACGATACTTCTATTTTTTTTTTTTTTTTTTTTTTTTTTTTTTTTTTTTATTATGACTTCTTCTTCTTTTTTTTTTTTTTTTTTTTTTTTTTTTTTTTTTTGTAAAGTAGAAACGAAAGAGTTGTAAACAAATAAAATTAATTGTTAAATTCGTTATGTAAAGTGTTATTTGAATATAAAGGTTGAAAATTGAACCAAATGAAACGTATTTATTGCTATTGCTATGAAGTACTATTTGTATTATTTTTAATATGTTTGCTGTTTAAAAACAGTTTATGAAATTTGACAGAATTTACATTTCTAAAATGAAAATCCTCCAAAAAATAAAATAATATTTTTGCTTAATTAAGATGGAGAAAATAATTATTGTTACGTTTAAACATTTTTCTTTTGAAATAATGCTTCGCGAATCCAAACAAAGCTTGGCTTTTGCTAGTCAGTAAATTAGTTAATTTATGCTAAAGGAACTAATTCAGTGTTTCCCAAATGCCGGATCGTGTAAAAAAAAAAAAAAAAAAAAAAAAAAAAAAAAAAAAAAGTATCGGAAGAATAATGATTTGTTTTTGGGAACATGCCGACAAACGGTATTAAACTTCACCTAAAAAAAACTAATACAAATTTAGACCGAGAGGCAGCAGCAGAGACAATCAACTCATCGAGTTCACAGATGAAAATCTAGGAGTAGTTAAATCTCTGTTCGCATGTTATTACGCAATCGGCTTGCCAAGTCATAACCTTGATGGAAAACACATAAAAACACAATTTTAGCTGTTGACTCATAGGATTACTATTATGTTTTCCTGCTCCCAATCAATGATAAAGTCGTAATAAAAAATGGAGGGTATACCTTAGAGCAGCAGTTCCCAATCTATGGGTCGCGACCCACTCGTGGGCCGCGGCAGTTGTTTTGGTGGGTCGCGGAACAATCGAGGTTTGTCTTCAAAATGTATCTTTTATTTCATCTGTTTAAAAAGATATGATAATTTCAACAGAAAATAATATTTCAAGGGGAAATCCTTAATTTCCTTTTAGATCAATATACGAACAGAATATCCAGAAATATTTAAATCAGCTTTGAGGTCCTTGATGAAATTTAACACTTCGTGTTTATGAGAACATGCTTTTTCTACTTTGCTGTTTTTGAAAGACAAGTACTAAGACAAACTGCATGTTTCCCACATTGGTAAACATCAGAACCAGAAATCTCATTGATTATAAAGCTTTGTTTTCATAATAATTAAACGTATCTTTAACAATCTTTGTAGTTTGTGCATTGTTTTAATTACTATTCACTTACACACATTGAGATTACTGATTCTTGTTTTTGTTGATAATGTAACTTCCGTACGAAAATTTGCGTTTTTCGTAGGATAGGATAGCCGAGCGTATACAGATCGTAATAAAATTTCTATACTGATATACAACTTAATCTTGAGTGGGTCGCGAAAATTTTTTTCACTGATAGGTGGGTCGCATATCAAGAAAGTTTGGAAACCGCTGCCTTAGAGTGTATATACTGTAGCTTTCTTGAGAAACAGAGATTGCACGGTCTTTCTTTTTAAAAAAAATCCAAAAGGTATACGGTGTATACCCGCGTATACCCTCCACTACAGCCCTGCTCCCAATCCTCTATTTTTTCTTACTTTTAAGTGCAGAAAAGCATAACGGTAAACTTACGAGTCAACCGCTAAAATCGGGTTTTTAGTTGTTTTTCACCAAGGTTATGAATTGGCAAGCCGATTGCGTTTTAATATGCGAATCGAGATTTAACTAATCCTATATTTTCATCCATGAACTCGATGAGTTGATTATCTGTGCTGCCGCCTCCGGGTCAAATTCTAATGTCTATTGTCTCAACCTGTAAAATGTGCAACACTGTTTTTAACACTAATGTTCCCCCCCTCCCCCCCCCAAAAAAAAAAATGTAGAAACTGGCTGGAAGTCGAGCTGGATTTAGGAATTTAAATGTATTTCACAAAACCTAGAGAATATTGTTAAAAAAGAAACAGCATTGACTAATTAATTTCATTTGTTTTATGTTATTAAAGAGCTTTGTTGAATTACGTTTATATAAAAGTTTTTTTCTTAAATTATGTTTTTAATATATTTAAAATGTCGCTTTTTTTATTTTTTACCAATTGATTTATTATCATTTTATTTATAGATAACGTTGCCAAAAATATGGGGACGTGCTAAAAGAAATTAGTTAGCTACGAAGGAGATGTTCAATAAGGAACCAACAAAGGGTGGGGAAGGAAAGGGGGTTATTTGATACACGTTGATCGAATATATCCATTAAAGCTAAAATTGTGAGCATATTTTGTAGTTTAATTGTTTACACCTGAATCATTTAAAAACGGATGGGATCAGTAGCGCCAACTTTTCAAAAATATTGGGTGAGCTTAAAAAAAATTTGAATAAAGTAACACATATGTATTTTTTTTTCTTTCAATGTGTGTGTATGTGGACATACGTGAGAATTGAAAGATTACAGATGATAATTCGAAATTAAATTGTTTTTTCTAAGAAACTTTTTAAATTATTATATTTATTATAATTTTATAAAAAAAAATTATTAAATCATATCCTTAGAAGTTCTTTCTTATAAATACATTAATATTTATTTTATAATATTATACCTATAATATTATTTTTTCTTTTAAGAAAACTTGTTTTGGTATGAGTTTATTATAATTATTATTTTCTTTAAGTTACTAAAACATTGTCAAGATTTGATCCTTAGATAATCTAAGTGATTGGTAATGAAGTCATTTGTGCAACTTTTATATTTTAAACTGGAATAAATCCATAAAACCAAAATAAAATACTCAGATTACTTAAAGGTGTTTTTTATTAACAAAACCTAATACTTTCGAGCATGTCATGCTCATCATCAGGGTTAAAACAACAAAAGAGTGGAAGTCGAAAGCTGAGTTCTTTTATACGAAGTGGACTGATCCAAAGACAACGTAAAAAGGGGGGGGGGGAGAAGTCGGAATGTTCCAAATTCGAAAGAAAGGGGGGGGGGGGGTTCAAGTGATTTTGAGCAGATTGTACCATATTCTTGGAATATCGTACGAAAAAGTACCGTTACAAGTATTGTTAGCTCGACATAAAGTTTCAATTGATTCCATGATTTTAATCTTCTGATAATTTGGTATTTTCTTTAGTAATTTAGCTTTTTTGAAATCTATTATAACTTCTTATTCCTGGTACAGTTTAGAGAGAGCGGTATTGCATCGATTAAGTCTGATATCTGCAATGTGTTCTGACAAACGCTTCTTAAATTTCTTGATTGTCATTCCAATGTAATTTGTTCTCTTTTTGTTCTCCATTATTGTGGCTGGGATTAAATATACACCTGCTGAATAAATCCCTACTTCGAAAAATATTCTAGAGTACCACCTATGGGCTACTCTTCTGGTATGCTGCATATGTTATTCGATATCTTTATTTTAACATTTTAACATCTGCCTACTTCTTAAAATTGTACTTGGAAAACCTTAACTAAGGTTCAACTTTCTGATCTGATGGGGCGGAACGCTTACTCTTATTCTATTTGCATTCTGCGTTTCCGAAAAACAAACTTAATTGCATTTTGACGATTTGCCAACAGTTTGTCGAATCTTTGGAAAATTTCGGAATTGTCACCGAGCATCAAAGCGGATTAAAAGAATGGTGGGGGAGAAGTTTGTCACTTGTTGCAAGCACTTAAAAAAGAAAGGAGGGAAAATGAAGTCGGTTTAAATCAAAATTAAATGTCCTTTCACAAACCTTAAAGTTAATTTTGTAATTCTGAAAAAAAGGAGGGAATATTTATTCATTAAGTTCTTAATTAGTTTATTTTATTAAGATTTTTTCATGTTTTCAAACTCATTTTCTCTTTCTTTTTTTTTTTTTTTTTCCTTAAATGCTTACCGAGAAAGAAAGCAAGTTAATTATAAATAAAAAGGTGGTGCTTTTCTGTTATGAGGGCAATACTTGGCATCGAAGATATTGGTTGATAGAAATGGTAAATCTAGACACTGTTTAATAGTCTATTTTTAGTAGACTTTATTAATAGACTATTTTTATATATATAAACACACAACCAAAAAAATTTTTAACATGAAACATAGTATTAATTTAATACATCTATGTATAAATATTGTATTTTTTTTGTCTATGAATATATCATTCTTCAAAAACCATCAACTTTTTTTTCTGTACGAATTCGTTGCTTACAAAAATCAGTAGATGTATAAATAATATATGGCTTAATACATACACTAGATGTTATAAAAATAATATTAAAATAACATCCCTGCATACTAATTCACGATAGGAAATAAATATCTTGCCGAATTTGCAAAGTGCAGTAATAAATAAACAATTCTACATTTGATCTGTCTTAAATCTGCAACTAACATAACTGCGATAACAAAACATTATCAATTGTTAAATAAAAAACATTTTTTCATCACAAAATTGAGAATATTCTTTATTAAGTTTGCGTTATTCTAAATTACATTAAAAATTCCGAGTGCTGCTTTTTTATTTGCACTTTTATTTATTTATTGACTTCTAAAAATAATATATCTTCCATAAATCAATACCAAAATTTAAATTAATTACTAATATTTTTTCCGTACTTAAAGTTTGAAATACAAAATTAACATTTGAAACCTAACGAAGCATTATTAGATTATTTTTCTAGACAAATATCTAAAACCATTTGTTTTATAACCTTCATTGAAGTAATTAAATATTTTATGGAATGGTAGTTAAAAATTCTTTTATGATATAAATTCAAATGAGTGTTCGATTGAAGGCCTTAAATTAATTATTATAATTGGACTCTGTTTCTTTTTCGTTATAGCTTTTTCGCCCTCTCTTCTCCCTCGATAATTTTTACCTTTATTAGCATTCACAGTATTTAGTTAATTTCATTAAAAATTTATGGGCTGTTAAGCAATGCAACATTAATTAACCTAGCTGACTGATTTTTAATATTTTTTTTATTATTATTTTCGGCACATAACAAGTGTAACTGTAACCTAAACTTACATGATCTCTGTATATAATTTTCCTCAATAGTTTTCCATAATAAGCCTAGTTAAAGCTGCTTAATGAAATACATGACACGTTCCTCTTTCATTGACAAGCAGACGATTTTTTCCCCCGTACGTCTTCAAAACTTTGCTCCATTCTTCAACTGTGTTGTCATATGTTCTTTCCTTTCTATTTTCTGCCAATAACACTTATGCGCTGTCACTATTCTTGGTTTTTTTATTTGCTAGCTTCATTAATATGGATGGAGTTTAGAATAACGGTAAGATTTTCAATGGTGCAGTATTGCAGCTAAAGCAAGGTTTATTTCCTTGTTAGCGCCATTTTTTGTTGTTGTTGTTTCCTGTTCTGAATAATTTTAGATTTTTACTGATTTTTCACCACACATTTAATATGAATGAAAACATATTTATTAAATGTTATTGAAGTGATAATTTCTCATCTATCGAAAAATGTTTTTTGGGATATTGTTAATTACTACTTCTACTGCGGACCTTTCCATTTTCTCTCTCTCTCTCTCTATCTCTCTGTGAACATTTTGACAGTTTATTTTTAAAATATAAAAGGTTCAGCATTAATTTAAAAAAAAAAATTAGAGCCAATTTGGAAATCTTGTTAGTTGGTAACTACTAAAAATTATTTAATTTTATCAATTTAGTTTCTTGACGCCATTAAATTTGTCAGAAAACCTACAGTTAATTATAAGTTTGAAACGCTGTGTTACAATATTTAATTGGAATTAAAACATTTCGAAAAAAGAAATTTGGTCTAATATGTATTTTGGTTTTGGCTCTTATAAATATTATATAAATGGAAGCTAAGTAAATCCTAAAAATTATAATAATGAAATGAAGCATTTCATTTGGATACTACATTCTCCTTGTGATAATCTATAATGATTGCTGTAAATTTAAACAAAATAGTCTCAGTAAGCTAGCTCCAATGCTACTACATTTTTCTTTGTTCAATTCACGTTGTAATGAAAAAAGTCTCTATACCTCTACTACGCTATAATTCCACAGTTCGATTCCGGGTTGCTAACTCGTTCACTCCATCTTTCAAGCTTTCGGTGTCAGTGAAACGAGCATCAATCTTACTTGAGAAGTAAATACTGGGGGTTTTGCGTTGGGCTGACTACCTGACCGGTATATGTATATAAGATGTGTAAAGAAAACAAAATTACGCACTGCATGACATGATCCTTAAGGGTGTTCTTAAATCAAAAAGGGCAACTTTGGACACATGCTTTAATTTATTTTTGTTCGGAAATGCATGAAAATAGCAGGTGTTATTATTCAGAAACTGTCTAATTGCACTCAATTTTCTGTTTTTTAAAAAACACTTTAGATCTTTCATAACAAGCCTTCAAAGTTGACACTTTTGAGCACATTTCCCGACGAAAGCAGAAAAACCGGTCGAAAAGCAGGGAAAAACGGGTGATCATGATATCGAAATAGCTTATAACTCGATAGGTAATTTAACTATCATAAAATGGAAAAATAGGTTCAATTCGAAATCGCTACCATAGTCGGACATTCCAATGTTATGTATTTATGTTAAAAAATGAATTTGTAAATGTGTCAAAACGTTTTTCGCTTGTTGAGTGGAGCAGTTAAGAACACCCTTAATGGATTTTTAGTACTGTAGGTTTAGTTTGATAATGAATAAATGCTTCCATCTTGAAGACTTAAAATAGTTCTGTGCTGGGTTTTCATTATCATTATTTGTGTTTTACTTGATCTCTGTTTTCTTCTTACACATTTCTTGTCTCTCTAGTCGTGAATTTGTTGCTTCATCTCAAAAAACAAAAGAATGGCATAGCTGGCAGGTGTTTTTGGCATTTGACTACCCCCAGCTATTGCTAAAACCACTTGATGAAAGCAAACTGATCGAATAATTGCTGGTAACCCTTGTGAATGCGAGACGCGTAAATCTTCTCCACTGGCAGTATTTCAAGCATCCGTCTCTGTGCTGTCAAAGAGGAATTTTCATTTACGCCATTATGACGTTTAGCCTATGCTCTTCCTGTCTTACGTTGCCAAAAATAATTTTATCTCGTTAGAAAACAAATAACTGAAGCAAACAATGGTAAAGACTTTTTTGTTCTTTAAAGAGGGCTTTTAAGTGAGCATTTGTTTCATTCAATTATTCTGCTCTAAAGGCTTTGCTGGAAAAGTCTTCTTTTCCGAATAGTTCTGTAAATTTATATTTATTTATTACAGAGTGCCGTAACACTATATCGTTTTTTAAGTTCGTGTCTTACAATGTTTAAATAAGAAAGAACAAAATCATGCGTACTGCGCAGTTTATAAAATACTTTCCAACACTTTCAAAGTACTATTAAAAAAATAAAAAATAAAAACTTCACAGTTTATTAAAATGAAAATTTGGAAAACGCATAACCCATTTGAACACCCGATTTCTGCTAAAACCATGATTATTTGTTAAAATATGCAATTTTGTGTTGTACAGACCTGTATACGATTTACAAATATGTATGCATACTAGATAATATGCTAAAGGTTAATTCAATTAAACGCATAGCACATTTTATTTCCGCCAGTAATCCGGTTGTTGTTGAAAATTTTTGTGCAACCCTAATATATGAGGTGTAGAATTTATACGCACGCACCAAATAGTTTTTAAAAAAATAGTTAGTGTAAAACGCATACCACGGACGAAAGTGTACTTTTAGCGATTATTGTCCGCACACTTAAATAATTCAATTATTGTTCATTTTCTTCTATAGCCAAATTCTTTTGAGTGTGCCTATAAATGAACCACAAGTGCCATGCACACTCTTTTCTATAGCAAGAATTTTATAGTACAGCTGAGTGACGTATATCGGTTTCCGATATATTTAAATTACTATAATATCGTTAAAACCAATGAGGAAAATTCATTTTCCATATATTTTAATTTAACGAATTTCTTTTGGGCAGACCTGTAAATGAACTGAAAATGATATACAATTTACAATACGAACACTCCCCAATAACGTATATCAATAAATGACAATCGGTTTATATGCAATTTAATTAATCTAAAGTATTGAATATTTTTCAAATGAAAAGTATATTATTTGAATATTAATTAATGTATATATGCTTTTACACAAATTCCATTTTTATACAAAAGCAATTATTTTTGTTTAAAAAACATTTTTACACAAAATTCCAACAAAAACCATTTTTATACAAAAAAATATATGAAACATAAATCTAGATAACTTTTAAAATGTAATTTCATTTTTGGGTAGTTCAAATTGAGGATTTTTTTTAGGGGGGGGGGGGGGGATTTGACTTCGGATACCCCATATGCCAGTCTCCATTCACGCTTGATCGAACCATGCGTGTCAGCTTGCGTCTGTGTCAGTATGCTACATAAACTAGGTAAGAAAGAAGACTCTTTATTCGGCTTCTATCAGGCGCGACTCTTTTTCTTTCGCTCATACTGTTTTTAAAAAGAGTATACCGATGACGGTGCGTTTTCTCTCTCCTAAATATAAAACGCTCGGTGTATAACTATAGTTTTTGCCACCCGCTCACAAAAACCGCTCAGACAAGGCTTTTTTGTAGGGGGAAGAAGCTTCGCAGGTTTTGAACAAAAATAACTGCGGGAAGGAATTCTTCTCTCGAAGATAATGCCTAGCCCTGACATCGATCCAAAATATGGAGTATGTGAATGTGTTGAATTTCTCTTGTCTTCCATCATCATACACAGTAAGCACGAATATGAAATAGTGTTGATAGAATGTTCTTTTTCAGGGGTAGAGAGAGTCTCGAGGGTCTTGACCCCCCCCCCCCCCTCTTTACAGACAATTTTACAGACAATTCTCATTATGAAAGAATTATGAACTATGTATATTTTTTAACTATTTGGGAAATAGCTTTTGTCCTCGGTAGGGATTGGAAAATCTGAAGTATATCTGAATGTTTTCATTGGTTGAATTCCGCAACTTTATCTAACACATTTTACTCGTTTTCAGATTGGTCTATATTTAATGTCCAAAAATGGAATACTTCTATTTATTTAATTAGTTTTCTGATTGGTCCATGCTTAATGTCTAGAGATGAAATACTTCTGTAGCTACGATGACAAAAAAAAGTATTAAAAACTAATAAAAAAATAACTCTATAACAAATTTAGATACAGGTTTCAAACAAGTTGCATTTAAAAGTAATTCTTTTTTCTGTATACGACGATGTAAAAATTCAAAATGTGCAATGTTTAGAAATTAAAAAAAAAATTACAATACCGAAAATTGTTAAACTGAAATTTCATTTAATATTTGCTTATGACTGGCCCAGGAATATTAACGCGACTCTAAATGTCCAGGCATATTAATATGACTTTGTTATTACGTAAGCTACGTTTTTGATCATCATAAAAATGATGTTATTATTGCTTTTATAAATACGAGGTGGAACCCGTCGAAATTCGACGAACGAAAATGTTTAAGAATGAAATGCTTCTTTGATTTGTAATAAATCTATAAAATTACTCACAGTAAAAAAATGCATCTTTTATTGATCAATTTACCTCTCAAACAAATATTATAAAAAATAAGTCTTATATTGATCAGTCTAATAAAGATAAGCTATTATGATGAATTTACCAATTGAGACTTTTATATTTTGTATAAGAGCGAACGAAAAAAAAATATTTCAAATTGACACGATCATAGAATTTCACGCGAAATTAAAACCCGTCATAATTTTCATCGTCTCAAAATTTAAACACTCACTTCTCATATCCGTATTTAAAAAATGGAATCTTAATTTGATCATTTGAAAATCACTTTAACTCAAAACTAGAAGTTATTTAACTGATGAATAAAAACAGAATAAAACCGAAATCACGAAATTTTATAACAAACGATATTTTTTGCAAAGTATACGCAATTTAATTTCTATTTCCCCCCCCCCCCCATTTTAAGAGAAAATGAAGTGTTTCTGTTGCCATAATTATAAAATTGGTACTAAAAACTATTAAAAAAATAACTCAAAAACAAATTGAGATACAGCTTTCAAAGAAATTGCATTTAAAAGTACATTTTTTTTCTCTATACGACGGTGTAAAAATCGGAAATATGTGATATTTAGAAGTATAAAATTTGCAATAGCGGAAAATTTTAAACTGAATATTGCATGGGAAAGTGTTGCCATTCGCAAAATGACGTATGCGTTACGCACAGATACGTTTGGCCTTTATAATATAGATAGAAATCATTAATAAGTCTAAAATTAAAGTCTTTGAAAATATTATTTTCCAAATAATCGTAATTTGTTAAATTAATTTTTCTTTCTTTTTTCACACATTTATTATAAGTTTTCTCTTCTCTGTCTGTTCAGCTCAAATCTTCAAAAATACCTAAATTAAACACACTTCCTGTTATACAATTAATGTAATTAAAATACTTTTTGGCAATGTAATGTATTTCCCGTGCAATATAATTTTCTGGAAAAAAATAATTGAAATATGGCTCCATCACATTTCAGGCGCTAAAAATATTTGTCTAATTAGGGCAACATAAATGTAATCGCATATGTCATTGATTGCTTCAAAAAGAAGCTGATTATCTTCGTTTGAATCCAGGGCCGTAGCTAGAAGTGAATAGCAGGGAGGGGGGGGGGGGGGGGGGCTCATATTTTTTTTTTCTTTCTCTCTCTGACTCAGAAAGATGAATTTGTGCATACTCACACTGTAGGTACTATATTTCTTATTAAACTGTGTAATAACTTCATTTTATGCTAAGAAAAGAATAGGATGATGGAAAAATTCGAGTGCATAACTAAGGCAATATTAAACATCATATTACCTTCCTATCTGCGAATAAGATGAGCGAGTGTTGAAACACTTATTTTAGTTACAATTTAGTATTTCTGCAAAAACTGTGAAAGGGCCACAATGCTAAATTAGGTTTTTGAATAGAATTTCATTTGGATTTTCGGAACATAAATTTATTTAGTGACCTTGGTATCTTGACCTGTGGGGGTCAAAAATTTTTAGGGGGGGGGGCTGAGCCGCCCATAGCACCCCCTTAGCTACGGCCCTGATTGAATCGTGCCGTGGTCAGTAAATGTGTCATCTTTTAGTGCAGGGTGTGAATAGGAGAAGGTTCGATCCTCAGGATGACTTTGGTCGATTTTTGTATTTATTTCAATCAACTGATCCCCCCCCCCTTTTTTTAGTACATTATAGTAAAAGCTTACTTTTAAAACATTTTTTACTTATAATTTATTTAATTTGGTTAGAATATGAAAGGATTAAATTCCGTGTTTTTCATTCGCTTCTTCTTATGCTGGAATAATAAAAATTATGTACACACATGTATTTTCGATTTCCAAAATTTAAAAATTTTACTATAAATTAATAAATTAATTGTCATATAAATTGTGAAGTACTTTTTAGCTCACAGGCTATCATAGCCTGAGAGCTTAAGTGCCTGCCCGTTCTGTATGTACGTTCGTACGTGCGTAACGCGATAACTCATGATAAAAATATCGGATCCACTTGAAATTTTGTATATAGGTATATCCTGATAAGACGCTTCCCTGATTAGTTTTTGGAGTTCATTCCCCTTAATTGATTTAATGGGTTTTTCATGCAGAATTAAGTTTTCGTTCAAAATTTAGATGTAGGATCATTTTGACGAGGCGATTTCGTGACTGTTATTAGGTGTTCATTGAAATAGTTTTGGAAGTTTAATTATTAAGTATAAAAGAGGGGAATAACTCCTCTTAAATTATATAAAATGCTAAATGGGTTTTTATTAAGAATTATCCGATTTGCTCTGAATTTTGGATATAGATTTTTTATATGATAAAGCATGTCCTTGATAGTTTAGGAGGTTCAATGATTAAGTATAAAAAGGGGGAAAGGGGGGAGCTGATTCCCCCTTCTTAATTTGTTTTTCGAACGGAAATAACCCTTGAAAATATAAGGCTGTAATGTACAATTAGTATGCGTAGCCTGCGAGCTCAATGCCATCAGTTTAACTGGGCAATATTCTTTTTATTTAGTATTACAACTGTCGAATTTCAACAATAATGGAGTTAATGATGAACCAAACTGTACTCGATATAAATAGTTTAACTGACTGTGAAATTACAACAATAAAATATTTTGAGCACTGTAATGTGCTCAAAGTACATTCTTTCTAGAACATAAAATGTGAACAAAAAATAGTGTTATATACAATTAAAAAAATATGTATGCTTTTATCAATTTATAGTTTAATAATATTTTTAATGTAATATGTTGAGAAAACAATTTAAAAGCCTAAGAGATAATTTAAATGTTTTTTTTCCTGTTTTCATATTAAAAAAAATTATAACAAACAAGTTTTATCTTTTAATAATTTTTTTTGCGTTTTATTCCAAATCTAAGCCGCGAATTTTCCGTAATCCTATGATTACATCAAATTAGCTTATTGTAACTGAAACTTTTGCAAATACATAAATTGTATTAATCTAATTAGTGTTTAAAGTTCATTATATTGAACAGAGTACTTTTTAATGTTTTTACTTTCATGCCTGTTTTTTAATAATTTTCACTCTTTTGAAAAACAAGAATATATTTTTTGTTCTTTAAAATCTGATATGAGCATATTTTTAATAACTAATCACTATATGATAATCTCTTAAAATTGGACATAAATTTGAAAATATTGCGTAGAAAATGTAAATTTGTGATCTTTGGATTAACTCTTATTTATAAGGTATAGACGGCATTGCGCAAGGATATGTTTAGGAAATTTTTAAGTCAAATAATTTATCCCCAAACAAGGCCCTTCACAAAATTATTTGTCTCTTAAATACACCTTTTCACAGAATTTTTTCACTTTCAAATTGAGCTTTTCACA
Organism: Maratus speculifer; assembly: GCA_964019185.1. Classification (NCBI taxonomy): domain Eukaryota; kingdom Metazoa; phylum Arthropoda; class Arachnida; order Araneae; family Salticidae; genus Maratus; species Maratus speculifer. The sequence continues at coordinate 72,279,205 of OZ025303.1, forward strand.
AATTGAATCTTTTAAAGATAAAATCTAGCCTGTAAATAAGCAGTTGAACTCACCAAAGTGCATATTACTTAGCTTTTTATGTATGAAAAATAGAACCTGATGACATCGATAATATAAAATTCACAAAATTCTGACTAGAATTTTCACAAATACAGTCGAGTCTCTCTATAACGAAACCCCATAGATCGAATTTCTTTATATAACGAATTTTTAGTTGGAACGGCCCCCTTTTCGCATGATTACATTAAAAAGTCTCTGTGTAGCGAAATATCTATCTCCATATAACGAATTGTTTCATAAATGGATCTTAATTTATTCAGTTTTAAAAAAGCTTCGAAATCATATGGAATGAATTTTCCATCACATATTTTTAATTTATCGTTCAGTGCTGATTTTTTTTTTTTTTTTTTTTTTTTTTTTTTATAAATATTATTTCTCTCCTTGTTCTTTAAATCCAACGAGTTCATCCCACCTCCCACACAACTTTCAACTCCTTCTCAAAACAGAGTCAATTGGATTGATACACATATAAGAGAGGAATCAATGAGAGGCACACAAGAGAGGCCTTCAAATGGAGGAAAATGTTAATTACAATTTTTCATTCCTGCTAAAATTTGAGCATTTTTTTTCTTTTTTGATAGCGTAACAATTTTAAAATCAAAACAACAAAAAAAATAGATTTCTTCCTCTGAAATTATTGCAAGTCCTCCTTATTTGATTTTCATTAATCTTTCAAATAAATGTCTGTTCTCTTTTTTGAAACTGCTTAAATAATTAAGAAATAAAATGTTAGGTTAATATATACTTTTAAATATTTCTATTTCTTATTTAAAAAGATCAAAAATAATATTTGTTTAAAAATTACATATTAAATACGATTTTTAACATCATTCTCTATACATCGAATTTTTCTATATAACGAATTTTTTACTGGAACGATGGGTTTCGTTATATAGAGACTCGACTGTACATAAGAAAAAAATTCACAATTTCACAAAAACATGACCCTGTAAGAAAAGTCTGGACAGACCCCTGTTGCGTCATTCGAGTATCGACCATGCTTGCTGCACAGAAAAATTGCCCGCTGGTCGTTCAACCGCTTTGATGCAATGTTGTGGTGATGTTGCTCTATCCATCAAAACTCATCCGAGTGACGTATGCGTTTCCCATTCACCGAGTTTCTTTTTCGGTTTACTCGGAAGCTACTTCTTTACCTATGTATTGTAACGAGGTATATTTTCAATATGTCTGATTTTTACGCGTAGTTTTGTAGAAAGGAAATTATTTGTGCTGATGATTGCAAAGTAATTAATAGGAAACTCAGATTAATTGATTGCTGTGGAGAATTTTAGCAGGTTAACCAGAAATTACTTATGAGCTGCAATTTTGTTGCTCCTTGCTCCGTTCAACATCTTTGATACAGTGTTGTGTTGATGTTGCTCCATCTACGAAGTTAAATACGAAAAATTTCTCCGAGTGACGTATCAGTTTCTTATTCACTGAGTTTCTTTTTTTGGTTTTCTCGGAAGTTATTTTTTACCTATTCATTGTATTGAGGTATGTTTTTAATATGTTTGATTTTCACGCATAATTTTATAAAAAATAAATTATTTGAGCTTATTATTATTATTGACTATAGAATAATTAATGGAAAATTTAGTTAAATTGATTGCTGTGTAACATCTGTACTTATTCTCTTAGAATTACGTATGATCTGTAATTTTGTTGTTCCGCAGGTCGTTCAACCTTTTTCATGCAATGTTCTGTTGATGTTGCTTTATTTATGAAGCTAAATATCAAAATTCCTCCAAGTGACGTATCAGTTTCCCCTTCAGAATTTTTTATGTTTTTTTGAAAGTTGCTTCATTACCTATTTGTTGTAATGAAATGTATTTTTAATATTCCTGATTTTTCACGTGTAGGTTTGTAGAAATGAAATTATTTGTGCTGATGCGGAAAGTAGTTGCTTTTAAATTTGAAAACAGCCTTGCAACCCCCCCCCCAATAAATAAATAAATAAAAGTAAATAAATAAATAAATAAAAATAAAATAAATAAAAAATAAATAAATAAATAAATAAAAATAAAATAAAATAAAATAAAAAATACCAAACATCAAAGCATTTTATTTCAATACCAAAGCATTTTTTGTAATTGCATGCAGAGAATAAAAGTCACTATTGGGGGAAAAAAGAAAATTGCCATTGGTGAGATGATTTGCGTCCGGCTTATAGAAAAGTACCAAAAAGAACATAGTGATTCAATTTACATATTAAAGCAATAGCCTAATGGTATAGTTCAACTTTTACGTTTCTTTACTGATACAGTCGACTCTGGTTAATTCGAAATCGGATAATTCGAATCTTTGCTTAATTCGAACTAAATATGAAGTCCCGAAATTTTCAATGGCAGAATAATGTTAAAATTTTCATTAATTCGAACTCATTTTCTCTTGACTTCGTTTAATTCGAAATAACGAGAATTCTGATTTTTCATTTTTCTTTTCTTTCTCACGGATTTCAGATCATTTGAATAACTTTCTTTCTTTGATTTTTGTGAAAATTGTTCCGAACGAGTACACATATAATACAATGCCTTTGATACCTACTTTCTTCGAGCCCCGTGTGTCCATCAGTGACGCTTTAAATTTTTATTCTATCGTTCTTGTTTCTAATCTGTTAATTATTTTATGTATTTATAAATTCTAATTTAATATTAAGTCATATTCTAATGATAATAGATGAAATAAGTTTAAAAAACACTATAACATTCGTTCCTTTGTAATAGTACCATATTAAGCATGTTTTCCATAATTCGAACTTCGGATGATTCGAACATTTCTTGCGGTCCCAACGAGTTCGAATTAACGAGAGTCGACTGTAATTGATTTTTAGAACGTACAGTATACATATTTTAAGTATGAAAACATGTCATAGAATAATGTACTATTTTTTATAAACTAATTGTTAAATTATGGTGCCTAATTTTGAAATATTCGTTCTTTTTCTCTTTGCAGTGTTTGCCAAAGGTCAGTGTGAAACTGGACACTACAGATTTCTTTCCAAGCATGGGGGTTACGTCTGGGTAGTGACGCAAGCTACTCTCATCTACGAAAATGGTACAAAACCAGAGTACGTCATTTGCCTCAACTACGTGCTAAGGTAAATATTTCAATTGTTTTACAAAATTGTCGAAACTAAATTTCTTCAACTCATAAGAACATATTATAAAAATGTAAAGCTCAATAAAATTCATAATGTTAATATTTCAGAATATTTCAAAATTGCTTGAATTTTTGCATTGCTAACTAAACGGTTAACCAAGAGAGTCAAAAAAATGTTCAAGCCGGGAGGGACTCGAACCAAACATTCTACCATTTGAACTACTTGGGACGATACTTAGCCTACCACTCTCACTTTTTCTTTCCAATTGCTTCCAGGCCGCTATTTACTTGACTATAATAAACATTTAACGAGTTTGAGTGCTTGAAAACGAACCAAAACGCCTGATCATAAAATAATACACAGTATAACCTCTCATCTTTTTACTTCATTTTGGAAACAACGGATTTTGAGCTTATTCTATCAATGATAATTTTCAGAATTTTTAAGCTATGTTTTTGAAGCTTTCACAAAAGTTGCTCTATACATTTAGCTAATACACATATATTTTGATTGCATTCCCGCATGCGTAGTAATACTTTATTTGAAAAACCTTCTGGTTTTTCATGTAATATCTATTATTTTTTAATTTTAATTACAGGGTATTGTGTACAATGTTTGTCATATTTTCGGAAAAGAACATTATTTTATATTAAGAACTTGGAAAATTATGAGAAAAAAAAAAAAAAAAAAAAAAAAAATAGAGCTGTTTTTATAAAAACCTTAATTTCTCTACGAGTACACGTGCTATCCATACGAAAATAAACAAACTTTATTACAATAAGCCACTTAATCTATAGTTTAAACGCTTTTGCTACATTTGTTTTAACAGTGTTATCTAAAAAATACTCGTTCTTTTTCAATCCCTTTTGGCGATCCCCAATTGGATTTCGGGAAAAATTTCACAGAAATGTATGACCTGTACTGTTATGTTTGCACACTTAAAATTTCAAGATAATAGAGCTCATCAGTGTGACGTCACAGACAACTCAACCCCGCATTTCCATTTTAACTGGGTCAATACAAACCGAGAGAGTTTAGAATGTGCTAGAGGTGCACTATATACTATCAAAAAAAAAAAAAAAAAAACTTTCAATATGAAATCAGATATCGTTCAGAGGCTGAATTCATTTAACTGGGTAAAGTTTTAAAAGTGATCCGCAAGTGTTTGGGCCGAATTGTAACTTGTTTAAATCAGTTTCAGGGTTGAATTTTTAGCTTCCCGATAAAACAACACATTTCATCGCTATCTTTTCTGAACTCTGTGGTTTGTTTTGACCCATTTTCTGGAGTTGTGACGTCACCACTGATGAGCTCTATTCTTCACGTATTTTTCTAAATATTTAACAACAGTCTAAAATCGTGAGTGGCCGGTCACCTTTAACCATATAACGTATATATATTTAATGCTGTATAACAATTTTGTCAAAACTAATGCCATAGTCATAGCTCCAGCATGACACGATTTCCCTGAGGTTATTGCCATGCAATTTGAAAACGACTCTTATTTTCATTTGAAATGCATGCGAATAAATTTTAAGTATAAATGCAAGTTGCATAATTGAAAATTTTGATTCAATTTAAGCTCTATACATTTATCTCACTTTTATTATTATTATTTTTTAATTTCAGCAAGCCCGAGAACCAACATGAAATAGTATCCATCGAGCAGGAGGCAATAGAAGAATCAGCCGAAGAACCTGTTCAATTTGTACAAGAGGTAGAGAGGCCTTCTTTGCCTGCGCCTCGAAAAAGTCTTTCTTCTACTCGTGCAATATTCTCGAAGAAAAAAATAGTTATGAGCAAAGATTATCTCAACTTTCCTGATGCAGGTGGGTTTCAAATGTCTTTTTTAAAAACTTAATTTCTTCATGTACACTGTAAAAATGAACAAGTTGGAAATTGCACGTGAAGCGTAGCAAATGAGGTGCGTTCGTAGGATAACGAAGTTTTAAAAATATTACTCTCATATATCAATCTCATAAAATTGTAAATAGTTAATTACAATTAAAAGGCTCATCAAACAATGTTCTCGCTATACCATTATGTAATGGAATACTTTTGTGTGGCCTTGTAAATCAATAACAAATGTTCTTTGCACCACAAATTGTGTAAAATGTATATTATAAAATGATTAATAAAATTTATAATAATATAATAAAATTTATAGTTGCATATAAATTTTATTAAATTCGAATGAGTGTAACACCATTAAAATGCATTCGAAACATTTTTCCCCATTGACCGTAATGTAACGGACTTTTGATTGTCCCTGTAATTGATCTATGCATCCGATATTCATAAAATTGGAAATAACTCGACAAAATTATGTAATAATTATGTATTTTAAATTTCAAAAGTATAAAATACATTTGAAACTTTTTTCCCCATTGACTGTAATGTAACGGAATCCTTTTGATTGCCCCTGTAATTGATCTATGCACCCGATTATCTAAAAATTTGAAATAACTCGACAAAATTATGTAATAATTATACATTTTAAATTTCAAAAGATTCGGTTGGGTAGTTTTTGCGTTGTTATATGCGGACAAACAGACGGACGGAGTGAACGACCACTATAGGTGCTACGTATTTACATAATTACGAACGCACCTAAAAACGGATGATTTTATGGAAGTTGTACTGGTAATGGAGACGCCAGTATAATTTACTGTTTTTAACCCTCTGGATCTCAAACCGCCCTTAAATTTTTTTAATTCGTATATTTTAATTTCCACCAGAAAATTTAAAAAAGGCAATCTTTGCTTTAATTAATAACAGAACATTCCATATTCAAATAAAACGAAATTAGCCATTGAATTTTTTTAATGTAAAATCAGATTTTCCGAACTATATGCAGATATATTTTTTAAAAAGCACTTTCAGTTTCGAAACCGGTTTTGAAAGTGAAACTAACTTTATAAAAAAATATCTGCAACCAAAATCGAAAAAGTAAAAAAGGTGCGCTGTCGGAATACACCTCAGCTATCCAATGCAAAAAAAATTATTCAAAAGTGTCAAAATGCGAAAGAGTTATTAGAAAAATGCTTCCCCATAGGAATAGCATTAGCTCGCGAGCGTTTCCTCGACGAGGACAGGGGCCTTAAAGAACGTGTTCTATCATGAGAATTAAAGGGTTAACGGAAAAAATTCAGTAAATTTCAGAAAAAAACGGAAAATTTATGGAATTTACAGAAATTTTTCCATTAAAAAACAGTAAATTATACTGGCGTTTCGATTACCAGTACAACTTCCGTAAAATCGTCTGTTTTTTTACAATCCGCAAAGATGGAATTAACTAATTGATTCTCCACCCGTTTCCCGTTAAGCTAGAGTAATAAAAATTATTTACACAGGTGTATTTTCAATGACAATAAAACGTGATATTTTTAGTTTAACTAACTGGCCCGGCCGTTGTTTTCCAAGCCCGTGATAACAACTTTAAATATACCTAAAATAAATATTGTGCGATTTTATATATTTCAACGAAATTTTTTTGGTACTATTTGATTATTCCCTTGACCAATTTCGCCAAATTATATAAATCGCCAAACCACTTGTCAAATTATACAAATTGGTGTATTAGTAAAACATATATAAAATTACAAATAAAACGTCGAATTAAAAATAACTTGATGACATAACGAACACTTGTAACGTATTTAATCCCAAGTTAATGTAACATTTACAAATAGCCATTATTTGCATTTAATCTGATAGTCTGGCGATAGTTTTTTTGGTCGACGGGATAATCAAGTAGCATAATTTTTTTTTTCTAAATGATTTTAATGCTGGTAGATCAGGAGACGGCTGCACAAATCAACACTTCATCGAGTTGGTAGTAGAAATTACAGGATTATTTAAAACTCAAATAACATATTAAAATGCATTTGATCTGCCAAGTCATATCTTGATGGGAAACGCTTTTAGACCCAATTTTAGTATTGACTGGTAAATTTCCTTTGTGTTTTCGTACTCCCAGTCTTCTGTTTTTATTCCATTGTGTGCAGGAAAGCACAACGATAAACTTATTTATCAGGGGTGTAGTTGACAATATCCTGAAGTATACGCCCTCTGGAATTTTTTGAGAAGCTCGGTATACCCTCTATTTTTCATGTAAAGTATACTGTATTCATGAATGCTCGTGACTCAAATGTATACGGGTGATTCTCAAAATAGGGGACGATTTCAAAAATGAAATCTTAAAAAAATTACTGTTAGCAAAATTTCTGAAAAAAATAGGTGTTGTTAATATAGTATTAGGTATACTTTCCATGTAGTCAGCAGAGCTAAATATTTAAAATTTAACTTAAAAAAATAATTAGTATTTTTTGAGCCATGCTAATGACAAAACGAATTGTATGGAATAAATATATTATGAAATTTTTATTTTCTTCCTGTTTAAATATTTTTTTTTATATTTATTAGCCTTCTTTTTCAGCAAATGGTTTCCATTTTTACATATATACATATAAGGAGAATAAAAACATTACCAAAGAGCAAACTTTGTTACATGAGCAACATTCTGACACTAACAGTGTAAGAAGCTGTCTTAGTGATTTTCCTACAGATTTAATGCATATTTTAGGGATAATAAATGTAATACCTAAATTTATACGTAAAATTAAACTTTATAAAGGATACAATATAAGCACTGGTTACATTTATGTACATAGGAGTCTTTAGCATGGACAGAAAAACCATGCTAATGACACTGATATCTGCCCATGCTAATGACAAATTTTAATTTAAATAAGATTATGAGCCATAATATAATCACAATGCAATATTCTTTTCTGGGGCTTTTTAAAACACATAAGTTCTATGCAAATAAATAAAATAAAAATTTTAACTATAAAATAAACACGAAAATTATTATCCATTCTAATGACATACAATTGATGTAACCCCCTAATATTCAACTTCTATTCTTAAAATACAATACATGCTTCTATTTTCTGGCTGGTTTAAAATGACTACTTGTTGCCATGGAGAAACTTTATATTTTCAAACTATTGTCATATGTGAAAATGAAATTTTGATTAATAACCAGCTGTTTTAGTATGACCTTGTTTTGAAAATCGAATATGGAGGACAAACTTTAATTCTTTGTTTATGTACTATAATTTTATTTTTAAAAAGAAATTTATTGGATAAATCCTTTCCTTGATTAATTTAAAGAAAGAATAACATTTGTTTTATTTTATAAACATGATATTAACTCTTGAAAAAGCTAGTATATATAAGGCACAGCTGCTGTGGACATCCATGCTAATGACATTTTGAACATTTATTCTGTTATTTTAAGGTGTTTTTAACTAAAAAGTGAGTAATTCTTGAGTGCAAATAATGAATAATATTAAGACAAACATATCTAAATATAAAAACATGACAGAAAACCTCTCAATTTTTTTTATATGCCGAAAGACATAAATTGTCCCCTATTTTGAGAATCACCCATACCTTTTTGATTTTTTTACGACAACAACACTGTACACTGCTACCTATTAACCATTAAATTCAGTCTGCCAAGTTATAGGTTAGTTTCCACTAACATACGACTTCGCAAACTATTTACATTTTAATATGCTAATCGAGTTCGGTGTAATCCTAGAATTTCTGCCACCAATTCAATGAGGTGATTGTCTCTCCTGTCACCTCCCAGTCTATGCGGCTTCCAACTTCCACAGCCTTCAGCAGCTAAGAAATATTTTCTGCTAACCCCCCCCCCCCTCCAACACACACACACACATTGATTCATTTAATATAATTTAAAAATAGTTCTTATTTCCCAAATTATTCGAAAACTATAAGAATTATGAACTAAAATTTTCAAAAATGTTTAAAAAAATGTCATAGGGGAAAAAAAAAAATAAAAAAAAAAATAATAAATAAAGTGCTTATAAGAAGACTTGTTTTTCACATCCTGTATTTTAAGTTTTAAAAGAAAAAAAAATAGTTCTTACTCTCAAAATCCCTTTTGAAATTATCATTTATAAATATAATGGCTTTAAAGCCTGTATAAAAAATGCAAAGAAATATTGATATTTAGTTGTAAATCAACTGTGTTTTCTTCTCATTTTTTTTTCTTGCATCGAATCATTCAATATTAAAAATAAAATAACACTTATTATCTGAACTGTTTGAAGTTTTAATGAATTATAGTGTTTCAGAAATATGCATATAATTTTTAATGAAAATTTATCCAGATATTTTGTGTGATGCAAGATCGATCTTTAAAAAAGAAAATAACTGATTTTAAATATGAAATAGTTTAATGAATAATACATAAAGTAGAATATTCTTTTCTATACTTTGTGTCCGCCAACCTCTCAATCGGAAGCATTAAACATGAAATAAGTAGAAATTGTCTGGAAATGTTACTACTTTGCAGCTATTGCTCTTAATTTTTTTTTTTTTTTTTTTTTTTTTTTTCATTAAGTTTGTATTGAAATAGTGGCTCCAAATCTGAAGTTTTGAATCATTTGAATTGTGGAAAATTTACGCCGACTATGCTTTGCTTATTAATTTATAAATGATTAGGGAGTGGTTTTAACCCTGAAATAATCAATTCAGAGCACCAGTATTTAAAATGAAATTGTAAAGTGTCACTTCTCAGTGTAATTTTAAAATAATATCATTAAATACCTTATTAAAATTTATGTTGTTCAGTTTTTAATTTTTGAATTGGTTAGATATTTTACAAGCATCCTAGAAATTTCCCCTCTACCTAGTGTATCTCAAAAGCATAATTTCTGTGTGTATTTTTTTTTTTTTTTAATCCTATGATTTATACCGGGTGTCCCAAAAATGACTGATGGTTTTTAAAATTCAATAACTTGCAAACGGTGACAGCTATTTAAAAAAATTTTGCAGGAGGGTTATGTATAATGTCAGGAGTTTAATCTTAATTTTTTATTTTAGTTCGCATCTCAAACAATAGGTGGCGCTGACGGCGATTGAAGGCCAGGTCGACGCTTCATTCAGCACTGATCATCTGGCCTTCGATCGCCGTCAGCGCCACCTATTGTTTGAGATGCGAACTAAAATAAAAAAATTAGGGTAAAAAAAAAAAAAACTCCTGACATTATACATAACCCTCCTGCAAGGATTTTTTAAATAACTGTCACCGTTTGCAAGTTATTGAATTTTAAAATCCATCTGTCATTTTTGGGACACCCGGTATAAGTTGCATTGCATATTGTGTTATGTTAAAGTCTTTAATGTACCCCTTTTTGTTGTTGTTTCAGACATTCTCTTGTTTCAAGAGCCTCTCAAAGATTCCAAACTGAATTTGGATCTCGACCTATTCCAAGATGATCCGTGTAATATAGGCAGCAGCTTGTGTGATGATCCTTTCATCTCTTATAGAGATGATTCTTTATCATCCCCCAGCTATTGTGGGACTCCAGAATCTTCTCTCAGTTTGGTAAGCATTTAACGAACTGTTTTTTCAACTTTCCCTTTTTTTCTCCCTGTGTAGTATTTAATTTAAAATAACACACTTGAGCTTTAGATTTAAAAAAAAAAAAAACTTTTTTACATTTTTCAAAAGATTGATTTTTTTAAATATAATAGATTAAATCAATAAAGGTTAACTAAATGACTACTTTATATTACAGAACCACGGTTTTCAAAATTTAGATAAAGGCCAATGTTTTGATAAACCATGGATAAATTAATCAATTCTGTGAAAAATTAGGATATAAAACAATCTTTTTTAAAATTTAAATTATTGCCACATACTCATGTGTAAGTTGACCCCTAAATTCGAAATAATAATAATACAGTTGCATATCAGTATTTCCTTGTATCTATATTAGCCTTATTTAATATCAGCAAATTCAGTTTTTATCTAAGATGAAAATGTTTTTTTTCCAAATACTGTTATGTAATTCTGTTATCCTCCTAGAATTAGGGGGCGACTTATACGCGTTATTTAAATCAAATTTTTACTCTTGCATAAAAGTATTGAATAGTTCTCAAGTACTGAATGTTTCCAAAACAATGAAACCTCCTATTAGATGACATTAAAGAATATATTTTTGCACTTTAATTAAAATTAATAAAATTAAAATTAGCAATTGTCAGCCCACAGTTGATTTTTAAAACATGATTCTAACAATTTTACATTTTTTTATATAATTGCTTCATATCCATTCAATTACATTCAGTAAGCCTACTTTACAGTTTCCCTGAAATTTACTTTTCTCATCAAAATAGCAAACTTCGGAGTAGTGAGATTAATTTCAATGAAATCTGGGGTATACTTTAAAAAAAAAAAAAAAAAAAAAGAAATCGGCCCCTAGGGGATTCAGCTGGAAGAACTTGTTTACTGATGAAATAGTTTTTTAAGTTTTTTGTCCTATAAGTCGTCTTTTATTCTTTCCCATAATTTCTTTAATTTTTAAAGACAGATGTTTGCAATGCTTTCGAAATTTTCTTGGAGGTTGTATGAAAATATATTAAAAGTATTATAACTTTTTTCAGAAATTAAAGAAAGAACTATTTCATTAACATAATTTTAGTTTGATGTATTTTAAACTTTTTTATTGTTTAAACTTTCTACTTTCTCCAATAAGTAAACATTTAAATGTGTTTAATTTTTTTAGGATGATCTGTATGTCTCACTGAATACAAAAGGGATAAAATATACTACAATCTTAAAAATGAAATTTTCTTCTTTTCTTAATATTACTTTTTAATGCTTTGTATTTTAATAATTTCGTATATTCATAATGAATTTTGTCTTTTATAGCATCCTAGCAACAGTACGTCTCCAAATCATTTTAGCACAAACCCAAGCACCCCTGATTCTGGGACAGATGCACAGAGCTTAGATCCTATTGAAGAATTTTCTAATCTTGGCCTCAGACTAACCTTGCCGCCATCTTTAATTGCATCAGAGTATGCAAAAGTGAGTAGTACATCCATGTTTTATACAATATTGGGATGCTGTTTCCTATTATTTTTTAAATAAGTAAATTTTATATACATATATATATTTGCAAGATGTCTCTAAGAAAGCACTATTAGGAATTTTTTAAATAAACTGTCATCTCATAACACATTTGTAAGCAATCCTATATTTCTAATATATATCTTTATCTTTAAAAGTAATAGATACATAAAAAATATTTGTTTGTAAAAATTACAGTAAATGAAAAATTTAACTAACCATTTTAATTAAAGTCTGCTTTAAAAAAACTTTGTTTTACTATATGCTTTATTGTTGTGCTATGGAAGTTAACAAATAGTGATGAAATTTAAGTATATATAAGAAAATGCTGAAACACAGAGAACTGCATCACTTAACGGTGAAGGAAATTTTAATGCTTAGTTAAATTTAAAGGGGTTAATTTATGTAATTTCTTTAAATTTATATTATTTAAATTAATCCCATCTCTATATTAGTTTAGATTACTTATTTAAAAATATAAATCATCAAGGTTGGTTTCGAAAATAGACTGGAGTGTATGCACTTATGCAAACTTATATGGGCCCTTGGGGCATGAACCCACTTGATAATTTTATCTCTCTGCCCATGCAATTTCCAAAAATTTATTTCGTTACTCACTTATTTCAATATTATTACACAATACACATTAGAACCGAAACACAATTTTGTTTTGGATTTTATCTACAGATTGTTAGAATTTCACTAATTTTCTTTTTTAAACTTATTTTTTTCAGCCTGATCACAAAGCTCCTGGTTTCATTGAAGATTTTGAAGCTCCGTTGAAAGTTCCATTCATTTCTGTTTGTTATGGGGAAGATGCCCCCAGTGATGATTTTCCCATAATCAATCCTTCCAAAACACCAATGTGGGGACCACACCAAGAAACCAAAAAAAGTCTCTCTGAGAGGTAACAATAGTTTTTTTTTTTTTTTCTTTTTCACAACTTATCGTAATTTCCCACATATAATTCGCGGATCAAACAATCATTTTTAGACCCAGAAATTTTTTAAAACAAAATGTAACTTATTAAATCGCCGTAAATATTTCTCTTCAATCACTAGATAAAATTTCTGGGTCCAAAAAGAATTGTTTGATCTGCGGATTATATGCCGGAAATTATGGTATTTTAAATTGAAACAGCTTAAAACATACCTTCCGAAAGGAAGGAAAATCCAATTGTGCCTCACTGTTTTCATTTTTTTTAAATTAAAATTCTTGTTTTGATTGATGATTTAAAAAAAAAACATTCTTCTCAAATTACTCTAAATTATTAAATAAGAAAGAGAGAGAGGGAAATCTTCAGATTTTTCACCAGGCTTAAGGGGATGCCTGCTGTGAAATATATTTTTTAGTTTTTTCTTTTTACGTTATGAGTTTGATAGTTATCTTAAACAATGTGTTGAGCCACACTGATGAAAAAAGATTATATCCATTTAACCCCTTGAAAGGCAGTGAGACATATTTTTATACCACTTGATTTTAATCAATATATGAAAAGAATTTTTAAATAAAATTTTCCTTTTAATTTTTATGAAGAAAAAAGTTGTAAAATCGCATTTCCTTATTTTCAGATAAAAGCTTTAAAAAAATTCTGGAGTGAATTCAGCATTTAGAAACAAGATTACTTGCCCCTAAAAGGATTTAAAAAAAAGGATTCCAGTAGAATCCAACTTTCTAATATTTCATATTTCCTACAATTGAATACTGTCTTTTATGTTGAATTATTAAAGTACAGTAAAAACTTTTCAATGTGATTCAAAATAATATTGTCAGTCTACTGTTTTAATTCAGTTTATTTTATTGCTAACACTTGTATAAATCATCACGCACAACGTATATATCTATATGTGTATTTGTGTGCAGTGGCGCAGCCAAGGGGCAAGGGGGTGGTTATGGAGTTAAAACCCCTCCCAGAGTTAAGAAAGATCGCTATAATTGCCGCTTATATAATTCAAAACAAACTTAATATTTAAATGTTTTGGCGCATATCGGAATTTGTTGCTTTATTGAATCAGATTTCATTTAATAAAATGATTCAATTAATTTACAAAAATTATACTTAAAATTGTGAAAGTGCATATTACATGAATCAGTGTAAAAACTGGTTATTTGAACTAAGTCACTTTTCTTAAACGCATTATGCTAAAAGAAATAATGATTTCCTGCCACACAGATACTCTTTGAGTTTAAATATTATACAGTGAATATTCTAATTAGTGCTGATTCTATTAAACGGCGATTCAAACAACTGGCAATCACCTTTATCAGAAACTCAAAACCCCCCCTAGAACCGAATTCTGTCTGCGCCACTGTTTGTGTGGTCGTATATATCTACTGAAATATACCATAAATGTACTAGTTAGGAAGGAAGCAAGGGTGAGATTTATTCTGACTATTTAGACTCACATGAGATTGATTACAATTAATCAAAAATAGGGTAATTAAGTTTATAATTTTTGGCTATTAATCCCTTTGTGATGATCGTTGCATATATAATTTGTCATTTTTTAGAAACAGTAATTTTAAATACAAATTATCCTCCAATTGAATTGCAGAAGCTCTGATTAAACAAGAAGAAATTTAAAATTTAAAATTACTGATGGGAAAATTTGTAGATGTCCCTACACATGTGTCTCATTTGTATGTGACACTCATTGTGAAGATGTTATATAAACTGTAAAAAAATCTATTGGTAAGCTTTCTGCATGTTTTTCAGAAAGATTTCTGATTACAATCTCCCCTTTTTTTTCTAGGTTACCTGATCCTGAACCACAACGAATATCACTTCCAAAACAGAAACCCCTTTCCGAAGCTAACATGAAATCGAGTTTGGCTGCTTTGTTGCAGTCCGATTTGAAGAAGACGCCACAGACCAAGGAGAAAACCATTGTCTCCCGGAAAGACAGTGCGTTGCACAAGAAGTGGCAGAATGCAGAAAACAACAAAAACAATAATGTGAAACAGAAGAACTTTGCATCTTCCAGGAGCTACAGTAACGGTAGCTCGAACGGACACATTATCATGCTGGAAAACTTGCCTGTTAAAAAAAATGGCAAATCGAATGCATCGCAGAGGCGCAATGGTCACACTGACCACAGGTCGAACACGCCTCCTCTTGGCTCCCACACTGCCATGGTGAAAGTGCGCGATCGGTTGATCAAGGTGCAAGTGTCTGTGTCTGAGTTAACTCCTTCTGTTGAGCACAAACAGCCATTCCCTGATCCTCCTTCAAAACGTACAAGTCCTTCTCGGCCTGGCCCAACAGAAAGTCCTAAAAGACTTAAAATGGATAATGGACTTGCATCTTCAGGTAATTAGATGCATCTACTCAAAACTTTTTTTTCCATTTTTATTTGATGAGCTTGGTGATAACAAATTACCAAAAATTAAATTTCGAGAAAATTGAATAATTTTTCTTTTTAAATTTTATCTCCCCCCCCCCCCCTCCTTTTTGGTGGGGGAAGGGGAGTATGTATAATATGATAATTGGTGTTAACTCTTTCAGAATATTTAATGTTAAAATTTTAAATTATTAAATATTAATAAATATTGAATGGAGGATATTCCAAATCTGCATTCGAGGCTATAAAAGGTCATGTGGTACCGGTAATTTACCCAAAGAACTTCTAACTGATAAGCAGGGAGGCTGCTACTGCTTTCCCTATGTACTGTTTCATTGGCTGGTAGGGATTCATATTGCCTCTAACGAAGTTTTCTCTCTTTCATGCGAGAAGCTTTTGCCTTGAACACGTGATCAAAACGTATATGGAATATCCTTCATTTAAATATTTTAGCTTTACCCTATCTAAGTATAGAATACATAGCACCTCAATTCATATAGGGGTGCAGATGCAGAACTAAACCACATGGAGCAATACCCACAGAACATCAGTGTGCTACACTGATGGCCCAGGTAGCCAACGTGTAATTATTCCAAATCTGCTTTCGAGGATGTAAAAAGTCACGTGGTACGGGTTTTTTACCCAAAGAACTTCTAACTGATAAAGAGGGAGGCTGCTACTGCTACCTGTACCATTGGCTGGTAGGGATTTATGTTGCGTCTAATAGAGCTTTCCCTTCTTTAAGCTAGAAGTTTTTGCCTTGACCATGTGATCATGACGTAGAGGGAATATCTTCCATAGAGAGAAGGTCTATAAGATATATGGTCTATATCTAGCTCATCATCGCCAATTGCTTCAAAAAATGCATCCTCAGTTCCATCCATCACAATCTTGATGCAATATTTTCCTGAAAGGTCAGACGATAACTTCTTATGGTAATTCTCCAAGGTACTTAAACCAAGCTGCTTTTTCTATTCAAAGATAGCAATAATGTCATTCTTTTCCCTGACATTTATCACAGCTGCAACCGCTGATGACATTCCTTCAGTCCGTTTCGAAGGGAACCTGTCTTTTTAAAAGACTCATTTAGAAAAATGTTCGATCGCTGAATATTCAAAGTAAGGCCATCGGGGATCTGCCTAAGATATATAGGTGATATCAATAATTTCAGGGAGTGCATTTCTTTTTATTGGCTAAGCAAAAAAAAGTGCCACATTTTTGTTCGCATTATTTAACATCCTCTTACATACAGGTTTCCAATTTTTGATGATTTTTTCTCGAAAAGTCGTCTACTCAGCTTACATACAGAAATATATGGTGTATTTATGCTTGTAACTTGAAACTTTTTGTTTTATTTTGTATGAAACTTTTTCTTTTATGATGTATAACTTGAAATATGGTGATATTTCAGTTAAAGGATAAATTTGTTTTATAATTTTTTTCATTTGTTTTTACAATCAGTGGAATTAATGTTTTCTTCAGCAGTCTTTTAAGAACATTTTATTATAAGTATTTATTTGTTAAGTTATTGATATTTTGGAATAATGCATTTTAACTGCACTATTGTAATCAAGATAGACCAGAAAATGACAGCACAGATAATCACCTGATCACAGCTGAACTCCAGAATTAGTTAAATCTCAATTTGCAGATTAAAATGCAATCGGTCTGACAAGTCCTATCTTGGTATAAAATACCTGAAAACTAGATTTTAGTGGTTAACTCGTAGATTTATCATTGTGTTTTCTTGCTGTCAATCCTCCATGTTATCATACCTTTTGGGTGCAGAAAAACACAATGATAAACCGACGAGAATACTACCTTAAATCAGGTCTGAAGATATTTTCACCAAGATATGACTTGTCAGACCGATTGTGTTTCAATGTGCAAATCGAGTTTGAACTAATTATGGGATTTCAGTCGTGAACTCGATAAGGTGATAGTCTGTGCTGCTGCCTTCTGGTTTAAAGGTTTTGCATCAATCAGGCAATCAAGATTCAACACCTCTTAGCAGACGAATTGAATATTTCCAACTGAGTGAAAAATTGCCCAGGCCGGGAATCGAACCCAGATACTTGGCTTACAAGGCTTTACCTGTTAAGCTACCTGGGCGATAGCCGGCTGGGATTTTTCACTCAGATAACCTTATTGGTCATAACATCTGGTCTGTCACATAGACAGCTCAACAGAATAGACCACAGGTAATGGAACTCCATATGACGATGGGTACGTAGATACACTATTATTTTCAACACAATCTGATTGGTAAAGTAATCATACGAATTGAATATTTCCAACTGAGCGAAAAATTGCCCAGGCCGGGAATCGAACCCAGATACTTGGCTTACAAGGCTATACCTGTTAAGCTACCTGGGCGATAGCCGGCTGGGATTTTTGTAAGCCAAGTATCTGGGTTCAATTCCCGGCCTGGGCAATTTTTTGCTCAGTTGGAAATATTCAATTCGTATGATTACTTTACCAATCAGTTAGATTGTGTTGAAAATAATAGTATAACTCTTAGCAGCTTTTCTAATGTAGTAAAATCTCGTTATAATAAACATCAGTTTATTTTTTTTTTTTTTTTCAATTTAATGAATATTATTTGGATTGTTAAAAAAAAATTCTGTTATCCTATTTTGTTATAAAAATAATTCACTTTAATGAATTTTTCAATATAGCAAATTTAATTAATGCTCCAGAGATATTCATTGTAACAAGATTTTACTTCATATAATTTTAAAATGTTCGATTCTGCTTTCTAAGGAGTGTTAACTCTTTTGTATCACCACGTTGAATATTTGCAACATAACCAAGAGTCAATGTTATGTATAAGTGGACTTTGAAAAACAATTTCATTTATTGCACAACTCCGAACACACCAGTTTATGTAAATTGTTCATAACATTCTTAAACTAGTCGTTGGGGGCCACCGTAATACTTACCCATCATGGATATGCATAATATAAAATATGAAAATAAAACATGTGTAAAATATTTATGAAATGCACTGCAATTCCAAAATAAAATTTAAACGCAAATTTAAACAGTTTTAATATACATAGTCATGCTTTATTAATGAATTGCTGATGAGCCAAATTCGACAAATTATATAAAACGCCAAAATACCCAAGTAATACCGGATTGCGTAAAAGAAACATCCTTATAACTCTAAAAATAATAATCATATTAACTAACAATTTAATGCGTCGGATGAAGCGTTTTATTTCCAATTAAAATGTATCTTTGAATTGAAATTTGATTCAAATACAGGGTCATGAAAAATCAAAGAATGCAGAAAACAGGATTACACATATCTCGGCAACTAATAATTCGAACGACTTCGTTCTTTATGCAAAATTTGTGTTATTTTATTGCCTTTTACATCCACTCTTTAAAATAAAAAAATTCGAAAATTTTTATATACCTTTCATCAGAATGAATTTTTCGAGACTTCGAAAAAAATAGTTCCGGATAATCGAGGTTACTGATATTAAATAGGCTTCGTCCCATTCTCACATACTAAGTACATACAAAATTTCAAGTCTCTATCTCAATTTGCTCGGGAGATAGAGCGTTGACAGACAGACAGACAGACGGACGGACGGCAAAAAAAAATTTCAAAAAAATATGTTTTTCGGAATCTCCAGTACCTGAAACGTGTAAATCCGTCAAAAAAAATTTTCGATTTTCAAAACGATTGCAAGACTTACCCTATACTACGTATGATGGGTAAGTAAAAAGGAAGGGTACTTCTCTGTTATCCCGTCGACCAATTTCGCCAAATTATACAAATCGCCAAATTAATAGCCAGATTATAAATATTGATGTAATTTTATTTTAAATAATTTAAAAAAAACCCAAATAATTAGTAGAATGTTAATAAAACTACAAACAAAAAGTCGAAATAAAAATCACTTAATGACGTTTTAAATACGTTTAATGTCATTGAATTGACATTCATGATCATCCATTATTGGTATTTAATCTTATAATTTGGCGATAGTATTTTGGTCGACGGGATAACAGAGTAGTACCAAAGGAAGAAACCGAGTTAATTTTTCATGACAAAGTTTTACTTCTCATTTGGGCAATTTCACATCGTTATTGCTAAAATGAACTTTAATTTTTGTCAAATTAAAAAAGCTGGAGATGAACAGAAATGGATTATTATACAAAGTTAATTTCTTGTTCTTTACAATTTTGTATTAAAAATTGGACAATATTTCTGACTAGTATGTATTTTCTTGTTTATTGAAGATGAAAAAAAAAATGTGTGTGGCACTCGGGGACTGCCGCGGTAAAGCTATTGCATAGCATTTTTTATCAACTTATGCAAAAATACCGCGTCAATGTCGGTCGAAGTCTACCGAAGGATACCGTGCCGAACTGAAACGACGTTAGCCGGAGTGTTAGAATTTTTTTTCTCGTTACGGAATTTCTAGATTCGTTCGCCGCGCTCAAAGCCCGCGATAAAAGCTATGCAATAGCTTAATAAATTACCAAACAAAATTTGGTCGCGCTACGAAAATTAGATCGCGAGTTATAAGCATTTTAAATATTTCGATCCTCACGGTGGGGGGGGGGGTCTCCTGTCACCAAAAATTAACACTGTCTCATAATAAATTAACAAACAAAATTTGACCGCGCTACGAAAACTAGATCGCAAGTTATAAGCATTTAAAATTTTCGACCCTCATCGTGGGGGTCTCCTGTCACCAAAAATTAACAATGTCTCATAATAAATTACCAAACAAAATTTGGCCACGCTACGAAAACTAGATCGCGAGTTATAAGCATTTTAAATTTTTCGACCCTCACCGTGGGGGGTCTCCTGTCACCAAAAATTAACTCTCATAATAAATTACCAAACAAAATTTGGCCGCGCTACGAAAATTAGATCGTGAGTTATAAGCATTTTAAAGTTTTCGACCCTCACTGTGGGAGGTCTCCCGTCACCAAAAAGTAACACGGCCTTATTATAAATTACCAAACAAAATTTGGCCGCGCTATGAAAATTAGATCGCGAGTTATAAGCATTTTAGAATTTTCGACCCTCACCGTGGGGGGGGGGGGTCTCCTGTCACCAAAAATTAACACTGTCTCATAACAAATTACCAAACAAAATTTGGCCGCGCTACGAAAATTAGATCGCGAGTTATAAGCATTTTAGATTTTTCGACCCTCACCGTGGGGGGGGGGGTCTCCTGTCACCAAAAATTAACACTGCCTCATAATAAATTACCAAACAAAATTTGGCCGCTCTACGAAAATTAGATCGCGAGTTATAAGCATTTTAAATTTTTCGACCCTTACCGTGGGGGGTCTCTTGTCGCCAAAAATTAACACTGTCTCATAATAAATTACCAAACAAAATTTGGCCGCGCTACGAAAATTAGATCGCGAGTTATAAGCATTTTAAATATTTCGATCCTCACGGTGGGGGGGGGGGGGTCTCCTGTCACCAAAAATTAACACTGTCTCATAATAAATTAACAAACAAAATTTGACCGCGCTACGAAAACTAGATCGCAAGTTATAAGCATTTTAAATTTTTCGACCCTCATCGTGGGGGTCTCCTGTCACCAAAAATTAACAATGTCTCATAATAAAGTACCACACAAAATTTGTCCGCGCTATGAAAATTAGATCATAAGAAACATAAATTTGAGACTTGATATCCTAATATCTGAAAAATACCGCGTCAATGTCTGCCGAAGTCTACCGAAGGATACCATGCCGAAGTCTGCCGAACTGAAACGACGTTAGCCGAGTGTTAGGTTTTTTTCGTTACTGAAGTGTTAGGTTTTCTCGTTACGGAATTTCTAGATTCGGTCACTGCGCTCAAAGCCGCGATAAAAGCTATGCAATAGTTTAAAAATACCTTTTTTTGTCAATTTTTTAATTTAATGTTCTAATTAAAAAAAACTAAACTGAATAAATACATCTGAACATTTTGAATAACATCTAACATCTGAATAAATATTTTTAAAATCAAAGTTGTTGTCACAAAAGTTTAACCCTTTTGGGACCATGGGTGCATGTATGCGCATTCAAAAAGAGCACATATTTCTTTTAGGCACCAGTAAAAAAGAAAAGTAATATTTGCTTTCTAAAATTAGAACTATTTCGTGATTATTTAAATCATTTTTTTTTTTAACTTATGCCAACCAAATAAAATTTTTATAAAAGCCGCTGCTCCCAAAGAGGTTAAATATCAATCCCTGTGTTTGAGTTAATAAAATCTATTATTATGGATAGTATTTGCTAAGCATTATGTTGCTCATAAGTGTCAGCTATGAGGAAGAGAAAGAATGAGGAGCAGCCCCTTCTCTATAAATTTCCAGAAGGGATATTGTCACCTTGAAAACATATAACAGTCAATCTGTCCTTTTATTTGCATTTGTGACTTCTATGGCAGACTGTCCCTCACACGCCAAAATAACAATAATAAAAAAAAATATTGCATCTTTGGTGTTTGATTCTTGACAGTTTCTTGAATTATATTACACAGCTCCAAAATATTGTCTGGTTTTAAAATATTTAATAAAATTAAGTGATGCAAAGTAATCTGTTCCAATGGTTGTACTTTGCACCCTTTTTAGAAAATCAGTAAAAAATTAAAAATATTTTAAAGCTTTTCTCACATGCCAAAATATTTGTTTTACATTGTTTTACTATCCTTCTTCAAAGTAAAATCTTAGACATTTTTTTAACCTTACACAAGTTCTGTTCAATGTATTCTTAAAAATGATGTAAATTAGCCCTGAATTATGTTATTGTCTTATATGATAACAAAATATTTTTTCAATGGGTGCTCATTGTTTTCTTCTCCTTAGCTCCACAAGGCATTGCGACAGACAGCGTCTTGCTAAATCTCTTAATAAGTGGAGAAGATGCCAGTCGTGGTTATCTTTGTTCTGGGAACAGCAGGTATACAGAAAACAAGGTAAGTGCAACTAACATTTCTTCGGCATATTCTCTACCCCCCACCCCCTCCCAATCTAATTTAAGAGATTCTTCTTTCACAAATTTTACAGTATAAGATTAAAGGCTGTTTACAAATTCAAAGGAACTACTTTCTGCATAATTCCGAATTCATTTTCATTTGGAAATGCTTGAAGTTGCAGGTGTTCTTATTCAGAAACTATGAAATTAAATAGTATTTTCAATTTTTTGGTAAAAGCAAAATGTTTGAAAAAAGAAAATAATTATTCACAAAGTGAATGTTTCAAATCGAATTCCTGATACTTTGGTGCAGAAAAGGAGAAAAAAATGTCACATGACAAGAATCCCTTACAACTCCATAACTCACAATCCCTAATTGTAACAATGTTCGTTAACTTTTAACTAACAATTTTAAATTACTTTTACATGCTGATTGCTAAATTAAAATCGTTAAATATACTTGGAGGACCACAGAATTCTCTTTTGGTATCTTCAATTAAAATATTGATAACTATGTATTCATGTGAAATGGTGTCTGGGAAATATTTCTGGCTTGCATGTTTGTGAACCATGACAGTCAATGTAATAAGGAAGTTTGGCATTCATTTAAACAAACTGACAAATTAAAATTAATCTTTAACTATAACTTAAATATAAAACAACGGATTAAAATTAAATTTTTGTTTAATTTTTATGTTTTTTAAATTTTAATTTAAGATTTTTGCATAAAAAAAAGATGTTCTGGTCTACTTTTTGCTGTTTTATTTAACAATACATGTACCAGATGGGTCCCATGGACCAACAGGTGCATTAAAAATTATTTTTTCTTATAGAAAATAAGACTGGAAATTCTGTAAATATGTGAGTTTTTTAAGATATAACTTTTGTAAATGTGACTTTTTCTGTAATGTGAACAAGTCAGTTAGTATTTACAGAATTTTCAGTCTTTTTTTAAATGTTATTATAATTTAAGTGAGAATTTAAATGTTGTTATAATTTATTTTTTTGTTTGCACTTATTTGAGAATTGTCTTGAAGAAATCATTATAATTTATAGATTATATGTCAGATGAGATGCCTTCCTTACAAATAACTAGTAGGAATCCATTATAAGAGAATCAGTTTAAATAATTGCTAATAAAGACATAGCTTGTAACAAGGCATTATCATATGACATATATGAAGTATAGAAAGATTTGCTGCTTAGTAAATGAAAGCTCGTTTTGTTAGAAATTTGAATACCTTTATCTGAAATACAATTTTTAAATTATAATGATTTCTCCTACACAATTCTCGAATAAGCACAAGGAAAAATAATAACAACATTTAAATTCTCTCTGATGGCAGCTGTGTAATGGCTTAAAGCTTTTAAATGCTTTTTAAATGTATTTAAATAATTTTATATGTATGTACCTGAAAGTAACTTTAGTACATTTGTGTTTTTTATATGAATTATTATTTAACTCAAGCTGAGTTTAGCACTAGAATTTTAACTTTCATTTACTGTAATAATAATTATTTTGCTTTTTTTTCTTCCAGTATGAGCCTGCAACCTTATCTCTGCCATCAAGCGACATTATCAAAACCATTGATTCCTCTTCCAGTTGCACTGAACTCTTAACATCGGAGAGTGAACTTCTAGACTCGTTCCTCAAAATAAGCCAATACGACGCTGAAATGAATGCCCCCATTCAGTCGGCTCATCTGCTCCAAGGGGACGACCTGCTCAGTGCTCTTGACCACCCGCTGCTGAGGGATGTGCCCACAGTGGTCTGAACATGAGACTCAACTCCACATTGTGCCTGCCAAGTTGGATAATTCCATCATTTGTTGCAATTGTAAATTACAAATACATTAGAATTTCCCTCTTCTACTGGCTGAAACATGGACAATGCGAGAGCTAATTTTGGCTGGTAGACGGGAACACCAAATGAAGCTTAGCTTTTTCAACTATCCCCTATTTTTTTAAAATACTAAACTAGATAGTTAACAGATTGGTTGGAATATAGAATTATTTTCCGATTTCATTATTTTTTTTTTAAATGGCTGGTTATTGTTTTCTCCCAAAAGCCATCAAAAAAATTTTTTTTGATTTAAATTTCTTAGTGAAAAAAGCATGCATATTTAATTTTTATAAAAGAAAATGTGTATAAAATATACAATATGTATTTTAAAAAACTCATTATTTTACTTAAAAGGCAACTAAAATAATAAGAGATATTACAAGTTAATATGCATTTTGTTTAAAACTTCTTAGTACTTTCAAGATGTATTTCCTGAGCCCATCATCAGAAATATTTTAGTAATTAATTGCTACTTATTGATACAAATATGCCATCATTTTGAAATGAGAAAGCCAATAATTGTTAGAGTTAAGAGTGGAAGTAGCAGTTCCTGGGATTGAACTTAAGTTCTACTTTGAAGTCTAATAATTATTGGCTTTCTCATTTCAAAATGAAGTGGCATATTTGTATCAAAAAACAGCAATTAATTTTTAAAATGTTTTCTGATGATGGGTTAAGGAAGTACATCCCAAAAGTACTAAGAAGTTTTAAATAAAATGTATGTTTTTAACTTGTAACATCTTTTTTTGTTATTTTAGCTTTTTTAAATAAAACAGTGAACTTTTTAAAGTTCATACCATATATTTTATGTTTGAATCGAGCTGAAATATTGTATTTCATCTTATGACTTTATTTCATTGAAAATAATGTGTATTCATATTTTATTTCATAACTACACATTGATGATTTTGATAAACTACAAAGTCGGTGTTCTCCAGTTGTAACACAGTTTAAATGTGGTTTAAGTTATGTCACAGTGTGGATTAAGCTATACTTCTGCGTTCATTTTTTATATTTTTTGTTTTTAATTATCTTAAATCTCATGCCTTTATGTACAACTATTAAGTTATCTCCTATTTTCATGTTATAACTGGGGACCACTGTACGGAATTTTCTCATATTTATTCTACAAACATAATATCAGGCTTAAAAAGTGCCTATTATGTTACTGTCTTGCTAATTATCTAGTTTAGCACAGATTTCTTATCATTTTAAACATAACTGTTTTTTTTTTTTTTTTTTTTTCCTCCTCTCATGTACATCAGAAAGACTCTTTGCATTGTGAATGTCCAGTCATAATTTTGTATGTTCTTGCTTTAAAAACAAAAATTAAGAAATTTTACCATGACATTATTTTATGTATTTCCCCCATACTCTTCCTGGATATTTTTTTTTTGTAATTATTGTTTCAGAACATACATTAGTGTAATTATTTTTTAGTCTGTGCAAAGCCATTTTTTGCATGTTTTTCATATATCTGATGAATTAAAATACTAAGGAATGTTTAGACACAAGATGTATTTATTTTCAATGATATCTTACACAGTTTACCTCTACATAACTATTTTATAGAGCTCAACATACTCTAGGAAATTGTTTTTGTTTTTTTCTTTCATTTTATTTTTTGTAATGTGTCAGAAGCGTTAATTTAACATATATATTTATAGTAGCGTAATGGGCGAGTCTCTCGTTTTGTTCGAATGTAAGGGGGTGCTAACACTAGATAAACTTTCAATATTTTGTGAATGTTAAAAAAGTTTCGCATATATTCTCGATTAAATTCTATTTTCTTTTTTTTTTATGAGCTTTGAGGGTTCTTGCACAAAATAGCATTAATAAAACTCCTTATTTCGTTCGTTTCAAAATAAAAATTTTGCTTTTATTGTTTTAAAAGTTTTTATTCTTCTTTAGTTTAGATACAATAAAAAAAATAAATATATAAAGAGTACTTTTTTGTTAGATGAACACCAATCTGTACAAAGTGGAAATGTTTGCAAAAAAGTTAACAAAAACATATCTAAATAATAAAAATAAGTACATGGAGAAGCTAATTTTGGTAAAACATGCAGGTGGTCATCCAAGCGTAATGGTATTATAGTTTAAAGAAAAATATAACCATTTTATTGAATACATATATAAAGGAAATCCACAAAACAGTTAATATTTCATTGCAAAGTCACCATAAGTTTATTCATGATTTAGCATTGCAGGGTGAAAAAAAAAAAAAAAAAAAAAAAAAAAAAAAAAATGACCTTTGCTGCTATGAAATTTTAATTGATTCATGTTCGCTGAAATCAATATGAATTATAGCTTTCTCTTGAAATAAATTAATGGCATCATTTGCTAAGTTGTGTAAGCCATATATATATATATATGTATGTATAAAAATCCTCTATTTATTGATAAAAGAAAATCTTCAAAGGAAATATGTAAAGTCACAGTTTATAAGTACTTTACTTGTCGACAAGAAAAAGCTTTATATCACATTTTACAAAAAATTGCAAATGGTGTTCATTTAATGAAAAAGTGTATATATATAATAAAAATTGAATATTTAAATTTAATATGAGTGTCTAAAGAAAAAATATACATATACTGGTGAAGTGTATCTTTTACAGTTTATTACTTACAAAAGTATTGGAAGTGATTATTTTAGCAAAAAATCAGACTATAAACTCAGATGTTATAACTAATATACATATTAAATTTAGCATTATTTTAATTTTATTATTCTAGATTAATAGTGCAATATATTTTTTAAGTCTCAGAATAATTTTAACTGTTTGCCAATGTCTATTTTACACTAAAAAATTTTGCTTTAGCCTTTAAAAATCAAATGTTAAGAAAACAGAATTTAATTTCAGTCTTAAATACATTTTTGACTTAATAATTAAAAAATAAACCACCAGCCTTTTGAATTCTTACATCGTCTTATAAATATTTTGGACATTCCAAATTTTCTAACCCATTAATCAATTAAAACTAAGTTACATTTTCCCATATGTAAGAACCCTGTCATAGTAGCCCTTCTTTCTTTCACTGAATTGATATCTAAAATTTATTTTTGAAATGCACTGTATAATGAGCTAGACTTAGCTTGAAACTCGCCTGTGCCTATTATGTACATATGCATGTCACAAATAAAATTTTTTTCCATGCTTAAGTGTATAATCTCTTCAAACCAGCATTCTCTCGAGCTGCAAATATTGTTGTACAGTTAAAATTTTAATAGTTGTGAAATGTGTTTCATGTACATCTTGATCAGATATTTTGTATGTCTAGAGTAATCTAAGTATTGTTATGATGTGAAATTTTAATCAAATGATTTATATAATGTCATGGCAGTTGTCTTTCAGATTTTTGTAAACAAAAAATGCTAATCGAAGGAAAGGAGCAATAATAAATTTTAATTTGATTTCATTTTAAACTTTATCTGCATGGTGAGTAGAATTTCTTTAACAAAAATGAATCTGATAACTATTAAGGTAGACTTGTACATGATTATTTTCTTGAAAATTTTAACTTTTTGCAGTATTTATACTCACAAAAGAAGTTATTACATGTATATGTACTACAATAATTTCAACGGAATATGAGAATACAAAGATTAAATCACCATTGGTGATTATTATTATACATAAAAGTTATTAGGTAACAATGCACAGAATATGAAAAGCATGTTGAACTATGTAGTGCACATAAAGCAAGGAAAATTTTTAAAACTTTGACAATATTATGAATGAGTATTTTTTAAAGATTAAGCTACATGTTTGTAGAAATTTCAACAACAAAAAATGGATTTTTTGAAAATCCTTTGATAATAAATTGCGGGAAAGCATCTCAACCCAGAAGAAAAATAATTTGATATTTTTCAAAAACACAACTGGTGATTCGAGTCTGGTTGTGAAAATATGTCTTCAACTTTTGTTCAGCTTTAGTGATATCAAATGTGCATTAAGATTGATTTATGCATGATTGCATCGTTGAAATTTTTCACTTGTGCAGTGTTTTTATTGAAGGAAAAAACACAAGAAAAATTAGTACATGTATATGTACTTTAATAATTTATAAAGAATATGATACAAATACGAATTACTACTGTAATAACTTTTAATGTTTTTACTAAAATATGAAAAATAATTTTATGGACTACTACGGAAGTATTGTAATATTAAAGCGCTATGTTGCCAAAAACAGTTATATAATGCTTAAAAGAAATGCATTGATTATATTATTGACAAATAAAAAAATATTTTTTTAATCAAAGTGGCATAATTTTATGCTACAATATAATCACACGAGGATCCGAAATTTTTATTTATGTATGCATTATCTTTCCACTTATTTAATAAAGTAGTTTCACTAACTATTAATGGCAACAAAATGTAGTAAAACATCACAATGATATTAATAGTTTACTAATTGCATTTAAGCCTTGTAATTTAGTATTTTCAGACATGTTTATTCCATTTTACAAGATTCAAACAAAATAAAATAATTATTTTGAAATTTCTATGTACTCCTATTTTTGATAAGTATAAGAATTATTTTGTTACTGTATATTAAAAGTCCCAAACCAGATGGGATAACATAATTTTATAGCTGTTTTAATCATCTTGAAACAGTTCTAATTATTGTATCCTATTTCGATTTGTGCTCTTAATCATACAGATTTTGTATTGTATTATCTTATCAGCAGGGGTGCAGAAAATGTTTTTACTCCCAACATTTCTTACAATCCATTTAAAAAAAAATTTAATGTTATAGGCTCGCATAAATTCTGTATTATCATAGCTATAATTTTTTTTTCAAAATTTCTCAACTTATGCACATGTACTTATGGGAAATATTATGAGATTGTTTTTGTGAAAATTTCCCACCATATGGATAATTTTATTTATAGTAAAAAAAGTTTCTACCTTGGAGAATTATGTCATTCATTGCTAAAACCAAAATCAATTGCACATTTTTCTGCAAAACTTCCCCAAATGGCTAAAAATTTCCCCGATCCTATATTGCATTTTCTTCACCCCTGCTTATAAGTACATATATTGTGTTTCGTTATTATGCAGTTTTGCTGAAACAATTTAATTAAAGTCTCTACTTTTCCAAGTTTTAAAGTCTCAGCTTAAAACTTGGTATTAAAGTGAGACTAAAAATATATATTAATAACCAAGAAAATGTGTTTTGTCATATGTGCTTTAAAGAAAAACCAAAATCTTCCATGAGATAAATTATTCTTTTAATGCTGTGGTAACAAGGTATATTCATACATCAAGCCTTCTTTAAAGATATAATTTTCTTGTATAAAGCTGGAAATATTGATATAAAGAATACTAATACTAAATATAACATGTAATACAGTCTATTTTTACCTCACGATGTTTCTATGTATACAACGAAAATGTACCATCCATAAATGATTGTTAAAAGAGATTGATTTAAATTTCAAATAAATATGTACAATTTCAAAGCTTGAAACCCTCCAACATTGTATTGGTGCTGTACTATTTTTCATGGATGAATGTAAACTGTCAATACTTCAAATGGCGGCTGACACTCAATTGTTTCGGGTATTCGAGCTATATAAAGAAGGGGGTGATTGACTTTTGAAAAATTCATGAGTAAAGTTTAAACATTTAGCTTATGATTCTCTTTTTGTTTTTTTTTCCATGATGAATGTAAAATAATTATTTCCTAAAAATAAAATGCTGAAAAGTTTTAAAAAAAATTTCTGAAATATTGCAAAAATTTACTTTCAGAAGCTGAAGTACTTTTAAACATGTTTGATACAACATAAGCACCTGAAAAAAAGAAATTAATTATCAAGCATTTTATGTATGTTTATTACCATTTAAAAAAAAAAAAAGTTCAAAATAGTTTGAGTAAATAAAAACTTAAAATTCATTAACCTATAACAGATTTTAAGAATGTACATTATGTAAGGCTCTCCCAATAATAATAATAAACCTGCTTTTGAAAAAAACTAATCAATTAATTCATTAGCTGAAACTTTTTTTGCTAAAATCTACATTCTGCATGGTACCTTAACCTCTTCAGACCCAAGGGTTTATTAATGTACTTTTTTTAATTTCAGCTATGGATTTACATTAATAAATTGATAATTAAGAAAGATTGAACAACGAAATAATTAAAATTTATTTTTTGTACTTAAAATTTATTGATGTATGGGGACTTGTGTAAAACACACATTTTAACAATTTCTTAAGTTATTTTAAATTAAATTTTACTTTTCCGTATTGTAAAAACATTGAAAAAGATAAAAAAAAAAACATATATTTAATAATTTCTATTGCTAATGGAGTCTACAAATAGTATGTTAACACAAAGTAAAAATTATTTACTTTTTCTTTTTTATACATTTTGTGCATTTCTGCTGCAAGCCATTTTTGTATAACATATAGCTCACTGAAAATGCTCTACGAGAAACAAATTGCTATATTGTTTAGTTCTGCTATCTCTAATGCTCTTATCCACACCAATTTCTCTTTTTTTAATATTGTTTATAAACATGAAAAAAAAAAAAATTAAAGATGTGTATCCTATAGGATACACCAGGTCTGAAGAGAATATTATAAACCTATCAAATTCCAGCATCAATACACAAATTTTAAAATGTTATTGAAATTAAACTTAAAAGAAAAGAAAAGAAAGACTGCTGATCAAAGATGAAATGATTTATGTATTAATTCAAAAAGAATATTTTAATCTAATTTAATTTAATACAAAATCACTTTTTTTTTTAATTTTTAAAAGAACATTTTACAAAATTTTCAATTGCAACAAAACATTTTATTTAAATTGTTTTAAGATAAAGTCTTCATTTTTAATAAAAATGGAAGAAGTAAAATAAATAATAAATAAAGCAATCCCCCTTCCCTCAAAGTTCAGCTTCTGAAAAAGATTATACGCTACAATCACCCCCATTAAATTAAAGTGCCTAGTTTATTTTTGTGGAAAAAGATAAAACTTATGAAATATTTTTTGTTTTTCATTTACTTGAAACAAAACCAAAGATGATAGTACTGCTAGATTTTGTTTCTCCCTTAATTATTTTAGTTAATGAACATAGAATTACTATTACAAATCTGATACAAAAACTAACTATTGTTGTTTCTTAATATATCTTTTGAATAATTATCTTGTTTAAAAACCAGAAGAAGCTGTCACACTTACTAGTGGCAACTGGAAACAAATACTGATTTTTACTTAATTAGTTTTTCATTAATATTTTTATGTGAATAGCCTATGCATCTGAATAACTATAAAATAGAATGATAAAATAAGAAAAATAAACGTTGCAGTTAAATACATATTATGCAAAAAATTTAACTATAAAATAAACCATGTAAATAATCAAAGTGTATTTAAGTTTAGTAAATTTCAATTAAAATCAAATATCTATATAGTGTTGTAGTAAATAAAATCATTGTTTTTAATGTTGTTGCAGAACTTTATTAAATTGAACTTAGCAATGAACTTATGTCAAAAAGAGAAATTATAAACACTTTATCTGAAAAAGTATTATAGTTGGATGTTTTAATCCTTAAATAAAATATGTTATCTAAAGAAAAATAATTATTTTGAAAGAGAAAAGAAAGATGCATGTAAAGTTATATGTAGTCACTATCTAAAAATATCTATTACATATACATACATATATATAAACCAATATTTTCAGTGTATTTAAATATCTTTTTTGATAGATGTTTGTAATGTAGTTTTATGAAATTAGGTGTTACTTATAAATGTTATATGTCCATGACCATGTTATCAATTTGACAACTATGTTTAAACTGTGTTTGATGTGCTTTGAAATATTTCACTTGACTTTGACATTTCACAGTAAGTCATGGAGGTAAAATCAAAATTATGTATTTTCTTTTTCTTTACAGTTGTATGTAAAAGTCAGGTTTACACATGATTGGTTTTCGAGAAAAGTGACATATTTTAAAAAAAAAAAAAAAAAAAAAAAAAAAAAAAAAAACTGCAAAGTATTTGTTTAAACGTTAAGGTATATTATTTTTTATTTACAAATTAATTTATCTAACTACAACCACATATAATTTAAGAATAAAGACACTTCTGGGTAAAAAGAAAAAGATAATATTATAAATGTTTTAAAAATGTATTTTGAATTATGTCATTTTTCTCAAAAACCGACAACATGATTTAAAGTCATGACAATTGTTATTTTTGATCTATTTTCTACTTTGTATCTTCTACTTGTTATGATTGGTTCAAGTTCGATAAATAAAGCAAAATGGAAATGCATGCTCATCTGATTATGTATTTGCATCAGTGTGAACCTAACTTCTTCTCATGTAATAATACACTGCCATGTATATTTGCTAAATACATCTGTTATTTTTAGTGTTTACAGGTGCTAGGACAAAATTCTTGAAATAGTTCATTGTAAATTATTTCATGTCAATCTAGAACACAGCTTACTTTTGTTAATGCTGGTGTTGAAGTTCATGAATTCATTTTTTATTTTTCAATTGTAAAAGGATGAAATTATTATTTTTATTTAATGAAAAAAAAAAAAAATTCTTGAAGATGAACAAAACCAGAGTAGTAATCTTTGGAAATAGTTACTTTGTGATATTAGGCGTATTTCTTTGCGGCTGAAATATGATAGCAAATGAATCAATTTAATCAGTAAATAAATTAGCTTAAATAGATCTTACATTAGAATGCAATGAAAGAGTTTTTAAAAAGATTCAATAGATTTCACTTTAAAAAGACATTTACATACTTTAACACAAAATAGTTATACCAATCAGACATGCTTTTTGCACTGGATGCATTTTATTTTTTGTCCTTCAAATTAATGTGCCAAAATTTCATTATGTGTTGAAACTATCACAATTATGAGATAAATGCAGTAGATAATTATTGTGTAAATTCACAACATTGAAAAATTTTATTTTAGTATAAAAGTATTAGTAAATATTTTACCTAATTTGATTTCATGGCCATAACTCTTCCTTAATTGACAAGAATTTGCAAAAACAAATTTAAAACAAAGATAAACAATGAATAAAAATATTTTTAAATAAGGAAACAAAACTTGCAAATAGTTAGTAAGAACTCCTAGGAAAATTATTCCAGAAACACTGGTTAAGTTTCATGATCGAATTTTAATTTTATAACACTAAATCTTCACAACTAATAATTTGCATGAATAAGCTTTAATTTTAAGCAGGGAAATCATGTTTTAATTATTGGTTTTAAATTAATAAAAAGGGGATTTATTTGGAAAAATACTGTTAATATTCATTACCACATTCTAACTTTGTGATAATAAAACTTTTAACTGATAAGAACTTAAGTGAAGAAATTTAAATTTTCAATAGGAAGACTATATTTTAACTGTTAAATATTAGTGAGGATAAAATAATTAAGAATTGGTAAAACAATCAAATGTTAATATATTAACATTTATTTAACAAGAATATGGACTGTTAAAAGTAGCATTTGTTAATTTTTTCTTTATTATTCTAATAAGAAATCATCTATATTATGCAAATATGCATTATGTAACATGCCTACTGTTGAATTTAGAAAAAAAATGGGGGGGGGGGGGTACATTAGCATAAAAAAAAAAAGCTCGATATTAAAAAAGTTAAGATCACAAAATAATATTTGACGTAAGTTTTTAATGTTGCAATTTAGTTCCAATTTGCCAATCTACTGCATGTATCATTTTCTCTGGTTATGTTCATAAATTTCAAATCCTTATTATATATTTTTTTCTGCTCAAAGGAATTAATTTATTTTGCTAAAATACTGTCAACAAGCTTTTATTGCTCATCCAACAGTGTAGTCCCGAGTAATAATTGGCATAGTTGTTGTTGCCAAACCTTCAATTAATCTGCCACTTGTGACCATGTGATTCAACACATTTACTGAGTTTCTATCATTTAATTTCAACTTTGATCTATTCAAATGTGGTCCTCTTATAAATGTGGTTAAGCATTTACCATTTTGCATCACATGTAAGTAGTATTTTAGTATAAAATAAAGATATTCTGCTATTTTAATTTCTTTCTTCATACATGCTTGTCAATTATTTTGAAACATGACACTCATTTTTTGAATCTTGGTTAAACCAGGAAACAAATGATATCCTCAATTACTTACAAGACACAACATGCAACACTTACAAAAGCCATACAAGTAACACATATTGTATGCATCCCGTTACTCCTGAAAGGAAATTTTTGCAAAAGATAAAAGATCAAAGTAATTATCACGTGGAAATTTTAATAACGGCGGTTCTCAAATTTAAAAGGGAAATTTTGTGACTAAAGTTTTATTTTATTCAGAAATTGCATGAAACAGAGCTGCTTTTTTTTTCTAAATTGTGAAAAAAAAAAAAAAAAAAAAGCTTCCCTCCCTTTTTTTTTTTTTTTTTTTTTTTTTTTTTTTTTTTTTTTGTAATCTCAATAGATCTTTCAAAAAATAGTGTCAAACTTGGCATTTTCAACCCAAATTCCGCTTGAAAAAAAAAAGAAAGTCAGCAAAGGGAGAGCAATTACTTATCACATGATTAAAGTCACTTACAATTAGATAGGTAATTTATTTATTAAAAAATGAAAAATCATTTTGATTCCAAATCGAATCTATAATCAGGTCTGCCAATTTTATACTTTTACATTTAAATATGTCCATCATTGTGTCTGAAAGTTTCACGCTTGCTGAGCAGTTAACTTGAAAACAGGCTTAATAAAATGGAATATCATTTTAATCTAATCATAAACAACACGGCAATATTAATTTTATGAATTGTTTTAAAACAACGTTTGGTTTTATGTTTTGAAAGGAAGGAAAAGTTATTTATTTTGTTTCATAAAATTTTTTTCACTTACCAGAATAGAGGTAGTTTTTCAATTAATAATGTTACACTAGCAAACATGTAATACATTTGAGATTTCAGTCGGAAATTAATAAAAACTTGCTAGTATGTTTCAGTTGTTTATGCATTAGTTTCATGTCTATGATAATCTAGGAAATACCTTTAAATAGAGATAGAACTTACAAAGAAAATAATTTTAAAAAAAAATCAACATATAATGTACTAAATCCCTAATATTATCCAATTAGTTATTTCATAAAACACTATTATCTTAAAAACAATCATTTATATAATTTCTCACAGTTTTTTTTTTTTAACTTAGAAAACTTAATAAATACTTAAAGCAAACAACTCTCATATTTTTCATGCCACCTGTTTTTGGCATCAAATAAATGGCAGAGAAAGTGCTTAAAATGCACAATTAAATGTGGTTTTTATTAGCAATGAACCAAACAGCAACACTTTTTAGAGTAAACTTTTCACAGTAAAATCAATGGTGCTTTAAGGGTAAGAAAAAAAAAAAAAAAAACACAAAGAAGGAAAGAAAGGAGAGAACAGAAGTTTGTACAAATACTCAGTTATCATTAAAAATGCATACCTAGTTTTTATATTGAGCTTAAAATTCAAATGTATACAGAGTGTTCATAATTTTTTTTACAAACTAAAGGACCAGACACATAGTACTAATCTCTTGCGGTCAGGCGTCGCTATTCTTTTTATCTTTCATGTCGTCGCTTTGATGTATAAAGTGCTTTTTCAGTGAACTTTTTTGAGCTTCAAGAGAGAAATCGAACTCGAAATCAGTTGACAGCTTTACGACTGAAGATGGGGGAGATAAAACTTTCCCTTCCTTTGTCAATTCGGTAGGGTCGGTCCCTCAAAAATCATTTAAAGAGGTTTCACCTTTGTTCTGTTCGGAAACAAAGATAGATTGCTCTTTTAGTGTAATAAAAAGTAGTTTTGTTCGCTCGCTGCCTAAGAGAAGTGACATCAAAGACAAATAATTTTTGCCTAGCAAATTAGGTTCACAAACCACTTATTCCATCTAAAATACAAATTGCCATACCCCAAGAATAGTCTTATATGGGTTGAGTTGTACCTAACCTGAAAATCACATTTGAAGCTAACCGAACAAAAGAAAAATTCCTTGACCTGCCAAAAGAATTTTCAACATCCCACAACCCAATACAATCAAAAATGAAAGAAAAGTAAATCATGTTTTAATGCAATTATGAAAAGTAATCTAGACTTGTATCTCAAAGATGAATTTTGTATTTTATATACGAAAATGCACAAATTGATATTCTTCTATATTCATAGTAAAATCTTTAATAGCAAACACCTTGGAATCACTGAATAGAATACTTTTATCAGGTCAAGTGTTTTCGAATTTGCTTTTATTGGGTTAGGATGACTAATTTTCTTTCTGTGGGTTGAATGTCACACCAGAAAATTCTTGAGTCATTTTTAAGTTTTTTGCACACTTAATTGTTGAATTTTTCACAAAGTTTCAGCAAAACTATTTTTCAGATGAAAATGTATATTTGAATGTGAATGAGTATATACAGTCCGATCACTGCATTATTTAAAAATTTTTAAATAGCAATTTAAATGTAATATTGTAATCAAAAAATTATAATGAATGCTTGCAATATAGTAAAACATTAAAATAAGTAAAGCAATAAATTAAAATGATAAAAAGTTAGATGATTTTTAAAATGATTAAATTGTTAAAAGTCAAGGAAGTAATTAACAATGCATAAATAAATATGCATAATATAAATGAGATATATTCTTCACACCACAAAGCTATTTTATTAAATCGCATTAAAATCATAAAGTAAGGAAGTTTTATTTCAGGTTTAGCCAGTCTTTAAAAATCAAAAAAGCTAAATTACTATATAAATATATTTGGTAAAAAGATTGTGACTACCAATAATGTGAAAAATAGCTTTTATTATTATTTTTTTATTTGAGATATAAATTAATATTACATACAGAATGGTATAATTGTAGAATTTTTAGTTTTAAACCAAAAATTCTGCAATCTTGCCCTACATTTCAATTGAAAATTTCATTGCTTACATCTGTGATGATGTGCAGATTTTAGAGTTGCAGATTTGAGGGAGTATTATATTATATTCAATTTATGGCATGAGAAATAAAATGTATATAAGAAATGCAATCATAAATTATTCTTTAAGAATTGGTTAAGAATAATTTTTTCTTCTCTCGGAATATGAAAAATATTACCAATATTTCGTTTTTGATACATACAAAAACATATGTACCATATTTACGATAGTTTATTCTATATATACCTATGTTACATATCTGTAGATGGGAGATGTCCATTATTCAGAGGTATTAACATACAAATCTGAAAGTGTTGGGGATTGAAAAAGGTATTGAATCGAATGTTAATATATTAACATTTATTTAACAAGAATATGGACTGTTAAAAGTAGCATTTGTTAATTATTGGGGTATTGGGGATTGAAAGGAAAGCTGCAAAGAGGTATCTGCTTTTCAAGAATGTCCATTTTAAAGGTTTTATTGTACCTAGAGTTTTTAGCTTGATAAAAATATTTTAAAATGGGTCAACTTAAAGCCGATTCACAAGAAACTAATCCAAATCCAAAAGAAGGAAAATCTGTCTACCCTACCCAAAACAGAATATAAAAATATAGCACCAACCCACTGCAGGAGTCAAGTGTGGGTAACCTGACCTAATGCAGGTTTCTAATCCCCAAGCCAAACCTGGATTTTTATGACATATTTAATAAAGATACTGTAATGATATTTCAATGGCCCTATTCATTTTACAACAAGTATTAAAAAATGCT
Organism: Maratus speculifer; assembly: GCA_964019185.1. NCBI lineage: Eukaryota > Metazoa > Arthropoda > Arachnida > Araneae > Salticidae > Maratus > Maratus speculifer. The sequence goes on from OZ025303.1 coordinate 72,317,181, forward strand.
CTGGTGAGCAACAAAAAAGGTTAATATATTTTTAAGTATGAAAAAGTGTTTGACAAGTGCTTCTAATTGAGCATGAGAGAAGACAATGGATTCCTTCTTAGCTGCAGCTCACTGTCAATGCCAAATTTGAAAAAAAAATCATATTTGTGTTTTTTCCATGTAAAAAAAAAAATCAGTCACAATTACGATAAAAATGTGTAGCACAAAGACATAGGCAGAAAAAACCCAGCGTAATTAAACATGAATGTAAAGCAAAATAGTACCATAAACTTTAGTTCCTGTAGCATATCATACTCATGCAGTGCCACTAAGCATGCCTGCAGCATAGAACTGCACAGAAAACCGATTTGTAATGCAGTTGCATTGTAGAGTCAACAGTGCAGTTCACATGTAAAGCAGGATTGAAAATTTTACTAAAAAGAAAGACGGAAAGTTTAACACAATTTTCTTTTATATGAAAAAAGCACAAACATGATTTTTTCAAATTTGGCATTGACAGTGAGCTGCAAGCAAGAAGGGACCCCTTGTCCTATCTCGTGCTTAATTAGAAGCACTTGTCAAACACTTTTTCATAGTTAAAACATAGTAACCTTTTTTGTTTCTCACCAGAGCATTTTTTAATACTTGTCATTAAAATTTTTTGATAAAAACTGAAGATTTTTTTATATTTTGAAAAGCAAAATATTTGCTGCCAAAATTTTATTATTGTTTTAGAATAATTAAGAAAGCTATTGCATTGTTATATAAAATGCATGATGTCTGAAAAGTAAGCCAAGGAGTCGAACGAAAATATTTACAGTGCGTTCACAACTTTATTCAAAGAACTGAAACTAAATGCTTCACAATAAAAAAAAAAATAATTATGTTGTTCATGTGATTTGTTTAATTTGAATGAATTATGTTACATACATAAAAAAAATTATACTTATTTAAACTTGGTGGCAACGAATAAGAAAAAACTACAACAGTAACAACAAGAAACAATGTTCAACTGGAGCATTAAGACACAAATTCGATTTTCTTAGCGACCATCAAAGATATAAAGATGAAAAAAAAAACTATTTTAAGTTTCACCGAAAGGATTAAAATAAACTAAAAATGAAGTTAATCCATCCATGGGATCGTTAGCTGTAGCATGTTGCATTCTATGTCTTCATTTTTTTTTTTTTTTTTTGTTAAAAATTAAATAAAAAACTATAGTAAACTACGATAATTTTTTGAATACTATCATTTTATTCGTCTCGTCGAGTTCTATCTTTTGAAAAAAAATCACTGTCGTACATCAACAGGTTTGCCAGAAATTTCAAAAAGACATTTGCATTTTTTCTTAAACCTATTATACCAAACGCTACCGCGTTTGCTATTATACTGATTTAGCTATTCCATAATTAATTCTACATGAACTAAATCACAGTTTATTTCCAACACCTCTAGTGATATTATTACATTTCACACAAAACAAAGCTAATTTATTAGAAATTTTAGAATGCTTTAACATTGTTAAAATCATGAATGAAAATCTGGATTTGGCTTGAAGAGGAACATCCTGTATTTTTGACAAAATACATTTGAGAACCTGTTTTCTCAACTATTCAAAAATTATTTATTTTGATGAGTGCAGTCAATACAGAAATAGTTTATGAACATTCAGTATTTGTAGCAAGAAGAGGCAAAGCTAAATGAACCTGTTAAATCTGTAATCTTAGACTTTCTTTTGGGTTAAATTCTTTAACCCCTTGGGGACAAGGGACATATATATATGCTGCAAAAAAGGCTTAAGAATTCATGTTTATCCCCAGCAGTAATATCTGCCTAATTTAACTGGAGCATTTTTTTTTTTAAATTTAAAAAAGGTTTCTGTCTTAAAAAACCAGTGACAAAACGTTAAAAATTTTGTAAAAGGCTGCCATGACAGGGTTAAATATTCAGGTATGAAGGAGTTCCTATAGAAAATAGAAGTATCTTTTCTTGTAAACATTTTTGATATTTTCTATATTGATGTAAAAGTACAAAAGAGGTATTGGGAGTACATGGGGTGTATGTTAGAGGTCTGCACGGGCCGGGCCTCGGCCCGATTTTCAATAAAGGCATTCGGGCCGGGCCCAGGCCTTGCTTCTGAAGACTCGGGCCGGGCCGGACGGGCCTAGTCACAAATCTCTTCAGGCCGGGCCTGGCTCGGGCCTTAATTTTTTTCCTGGAGTATCGGGCCAGGCCGAGCCGAGCCTAACTTATTTTTTCCATATGAAGCTGAAACTAATTTCATTCTGCCTTGTCTTCACAGACCAAAATAATCAGTTCCTGTTGAATCTTACCGTATGAAAATCTTTTTCTCGACGTGGAAAAGTCTGTTCATAAATCAGTAAAGTTTGGCTTTATCCAAAAATTTTTGCAAAATAGACATATACTTTTAAGTTGTCATTATTCTACAATTAAGCATTAGAATTTATCCTTTTTAAAGAATCGTAGATTATTAGGCATCTTAAAATAGAATTTAAAAAGAAAAAACAAAAAGAAAAAAACATGATTATGACGGAATTTTTGTTTAAATTGAAAACAGCAAATTTTTTTAAACTGTTCATTCATGCATAATGAATACAACAATACGTGAATAAAAATATATATTTAACATTTACATCTGCTAAGAAGGAAACATATTTCTTTCTTTCCAATGCCTTAGAAGATTTTACTTTTACTATATACCATTTTTAAATTTTTTTTAATGTATTAATAATACTAATGGTAATTGAAACATTTACATATAACAAACAAAGGATCATTAAAAGCGTAAAAATCGCAGCCTATGGCACTTCTGCATAAACAGAGATTATTATAAACATGAAAGAAAAAAAGACTAAGATAAGTTTTTTTGGTCTGAACTCTTCCGTCAGAGTTAGTAGTCGGGCTGGGTTTGGGCCGAAATTTTAACTTTCGGGCCGAGCCGGGTCGGGCCAATATTTTTTTCGCTCAGGCCGAAATTTTAACTTTCGGGCCGGGCCAATATTTTTTTTGTTTGGGCTGGGCCGGGCCCAGGCCAAGATTTTAACTTTCGGGCCGGGCTCGGGCCTGGAAATTTCGGCCCGTACAGCACAGAACTGCCAAAGCCTTGGCACTTGAGAGGCGATTCTCACTGACCACTAGTGTTGAGCATAAATGGGTAATCCAAATGCCCTGGACACCAGTATTTTAAACTAATTTTCTTCACTTTTTCTAATGGTCGAATAATCTGTGATAAAAGATGGCAAAATAAACTGCAAGATATTAGTGGTTTCCAAAGCATTTAATGTCCTCATTTACAAGGGACATCTGACAAACTAGTGGTGAGCAAGAGCATTGCCAATTACATATAAAGGCCTGCACTTTTCGCTAAAAACAGTCAAAAAAGTGAAGCTGGATTCAGTTTCAAACCCTGAACCATTTCGTTGCACCACGTGGCACAAACCCTGCTCAAATTAGTATTGTATGAGCTGATTTCTGTTCTGAGCACATGGTCTTTGTTTTGATTCAGGGTTTGTATGATTGGTCAGAATAACTTGTGCAAGGTATCAGAGTCCCCTGGTGGGAGACTTCAGACATTAATCTCAAATAAATGGGCCTTATAGATATAGTTGGCCATGGTGAGAGTCACCTCTCGAGTGCAAAGGGTGCATGTTGAAATCATGCGATGGAAAAAGTATATATAAAAAAAGTAATGTGCACAAAGTTCTATTTGTGATAAAATATTTTAGTCTATCTGTATATAAACAATTTTAGATAATTTTTAGTGCAGTGAAGAGGATGAAACAAAGGTGTGATACTTGCAAAAGTATTTAACATGAAGGGATAAACATTCTATGTAATAGAAATAGATAATCTGGTCTCAAAATGAAGTAAATGTTAAAACAAGTACTAGGCAATTAGTCAGAGGGCATTACTTTCATTAAATTAAGATTAAACAACGAGGTATATGATTATAATGTAGCATGAGAAATTCTGCAAATTAAAAATTTATTTGATCGACTTTCATGCCTGAATAATGCAAAAGGAGAGATTTGCTGGCAACAGAATATATTCTAGTGATCCATCTATACACAATTTTGTGAAATGATTTATGTTCTTCTAGAGATGGAAATGCTCGGGGAAGGGGAAAAAAAAAAAAACAGAAAAATTGGGGAAAATACGCTTTTTTTTTCAGTTTTTTTCCAAAGGCTTTTTTTTCAATTTTTCCAAACTGGAAAAATTGAAATTTCATTTCTGAAATAATGTACTGAAAATTTTGCAATAGCTACATTCTTATTCTTTTAATTTTATTTATTTTTATATTGAATGTTCCACATGAAAACTTTAATGTGGGTAATCTGATCTCTTAACAGAAATCTTTTTGAGAAGACTTGAAAGGATCTTACACATTTTTTTTTCTAGTTTGAAACACAAGATCCTTCGCAAAATTTTCCTTGAGAAAATAGACATTTAAGAAAAAGTTTAATCTCCAAATTGAATTTTTTAGAAATGCAGTGATTGAAGAAAAAAAAAATCTCATGCCATTAGCAACTGAATCTTATCAAGTTGTATATACATATATGTATGAATAACCTTATTAAAAGTGTCTAAATAAGAACCTAAATATAGTAACAATTTCTAAATCATAAATTCTGATTATATTTTGTATAAGTATATACAAGAAGTTCATAATTTCACAAAAACAGGATTACATGAAAAAAAATCTAGATATATAATTAAATACAACTTCTCTTTTAAAAAATTGATTCATGTGCAAAATTACTTCAATCATACACTGATTAATGGGAATTTTTAAAATAAAAATTTTAACATAAAATTCGAAGCATGCATTTATTACTTTCTTCTATCTTTACAAGAAATAAGTACTGAATTCGTGAAAAATTTGACTTCCAGTTTTTGGTGTATTTAAACATTTTAGAAGGTCCAGAACATGATTTGGTGGTTTTGGAAAATATCTGCCCCTCTGAGTCTGAATGTGACAAAAATTTTATGGGAACTCTATCTCAAGAACTGGCGCACATAATTTCACAAAACTTTAGATTCAGTTACAACTTGATATAAACTCGAGATGTTTAGTTAGTGTATATCGCCCAAATGATGGCGCTGCTATGCTGTATTATTCATGATTTCTACAATAGTTCTATTTCAAGAACTAAAAGACAACTTTTCTTCAAACTACAGATTCAGCCAGTTCTTGATGTATATTAATGTTGTTTAGTTTTTGGTGTAAATTGCCCTATAAGTGCCACTACTATGCTGCATTTTTCAAGATTTCGTTATAGCTGATTAATTGAATGTTTTTTCAAGGTGTTGAAGCAAAATTTGACCTCCACTTTACCTCCTTAATATACAGTAATGTTGCAAAACATGGGCAGTTAGCATTAGAAAAGTACAACTGCAATGAAAAAAAAAACAAATCCATATTTTATTACAAGTAAATACTTTCCAAATTATACTTTCTTTTTTAACTGAACTTTGAATTTTAGTAGTTTTCTAAAGCACAGTAGAAGTTTATCTCTGTGTGTAATTGCTTTTGTTAATTCTTCAAATAGCGAGCAGTCTATTTTGTAGTCTTCTGTTTTCATAACTTTTGAATGCCACTCTTAGAAATATAAAATTACCATATGGAAATATTATTGAATATGGTTTCTTACTCAAGAATGGAATACTAGATTTCAGGATTTAAAAAAAAAAAAAAAAAAAAAAAAAAAAAAAAAAAATGTTTAATTTAACTTTAAAACAGGGTTGTTTGGTTTAAACCACGCTGGTTTAAACCGTGGTTTAAACCATGGTTTAAACCAAGTGGTTTTTTTTAAAAAAACCAAGCTGGTTTTTTTAAACTTGGTTTTTTTCCCTTTTTCCTAATGTTTTCATTTATTTTACACATTATTAAAATGTGCAAAATCAAAGTTATAGTGTAGCTACAAACAAAGCTTAAGACAAATTAAATTTTTAAAGTGACAAACATCTTTAATCAATCTCATTTTTCTTACTAGCTATAAATTGACATGGCAAAATATTTTTTTACAGTGAACTGTGGAGGATAAAAAAAGATAGTTTTAATTATTTTTTAAACCTTTTATTTTTTTTTTAAATGTAAAAATGGCATATGCCAGCCAAAAATGCAATTTTACTGCTTAGATAGCTTGATTATGATTTACTAAGGATTGTATCATGTATCAAAGCATCAATAATGACATAATCATAAGTCATTCTTTCCATTGGTTATTCTTGTTCTGTATGCTAATGAATGATTGGCTATGAATTTTCTCTGTTCCATAGCTATTGGTTTTAGTAAGCTTTGGTTTTTCTTAGATTGGATTTGCAGTTTTTATATTATTTTTTTCTGTTTCTAGTTACTTTGTGTTGTATTTTATTTTAAGAAAGCTACTTATATATATTGAAATAAAAGAATGTCTAAAACTAGAAGAAAGGAAAATATAATCTGGTTTTCATTTGAGGGAATAAGAAATACATCAAAAACATGTTTAAGAGATAAATGTAAAAATTGCATGCAATGTAAATGCTGTCAAATTGGCTCTTCCTTATAATACTAGGTGCGATTCATTTTCAGATGCTTTAGATGTTTACCTTAAAATTGCCCCACTTTACTTAAAATTTGTGTAGAAAATAGGAATGTATTGATAAAAATATTCAAAAGCTTGTATCTGTCTAATTTTTACTTTAAAAGAAATGTTGAAGATATGTTTAAACTGTTAAATTCTATTGCAGTTGCTCTGGGTAATATCTAAAGTAATAAGCTCCATTACTAATGCAGTTTATAATTGGACAGGTCTTCAAAGAAAAAAAAAATGTAAAAAGAAAAATGTAAAGAGAAAAAAAATGTAAATAAAGAAGTCTCATAGTTTTTTAGTCCAGGTATAAAATAGCCCTAACACCCATGCCCTTTTAGGTATACATGCTTGAACCACAATACAGTCAAAGTGAACTATGTGAACAAGAAAAAAAGGATACATTAAATTTTACAAAACAAAAATATCCATGTAACTCGATGCTTGCAGAGATAATAATAAAAAAAAAAAAAAGTAATTTTTCTAAGCCTATGTCTCAATTTGTGTAAGCATTACATTCGTTGATGTATCAAGTAAGTCAATACACATGTATTTTTTAGCATTAATAAAATGCATATTGATATTTTTTAAGTAAATATATGTTGTAAGAGATTAATAATCATTTGTTGATGTTAATACTGTAAATAATTTCTAAATTATGCACAAGAAAATGGTTTCTATTTCAGCTTATTTCTGTTAATTTAATAAAATATGTTCGTTTGCCCTTTACTATGTTCTTTATTATCAACCTGCATATAATTATTTCTTAAATTATTATCTAAAAGGTTTATATAAGTATACTAATAAATTAATAGTTTATTTTTTTTCACACAATGAATATTTCCCTATAGAAACCTAAACTTATAAGATAATTTAATTATAAATTTTTATGCTTTAGTTATTTAATTATCAAAAAAATAAATACTAATGTGAATGTTTAACATTAACTATTAATTACAAAAAATCCTCATGACTTTCTAAAACTCTCATTATTTTTCTTGCAAATGCTATTTAAACAATGATTTGAAAAAAACCCGGTTTAAACCAAAAAAACCTGGTTTAAACCAAAAAACCTCGGTTTTTTGGTTTTTTTTAAAAAAAAACCGGTTTTTATACCAACCCTGCTTTAAAAAAATATTTTCCTGGTTTTGGGGAGTAAAAATCTAACAGTAAATAAATCATATGCTGTTTTTTAGTTGCAGACCTGAGTAAGCCAAACTTAGTTTTGTTTGAATTTGGATTATAAAACTAAATCAAAACTTTTTTGAGTTGAGATTGGAAAGCTATATCAAAATTAAACATTTTTTAAAAGGAAATAAAATTATAATTGTAAGAAAAAAATGTAATATTGTAAAAATATACATTTTTTTAAACAAACAGTGGAATTTTTGAATACTGGTATTCATAATGACAAAACTGCAATAATTTATTTCATTAAACTAGTATCATTTACTTAAAAACTATACTTATGTAAAAGGGATACATAATATATTTCATTCCAAACTGTAGGCATATTGGCTCAGGTTTTTACATTAGGTCAATTGGTAGTTAAACATGTAACTGAAAAATCATTTCAACAGAGATATGATATAACAAACAATAGCGTTTAATAAAAATGCTTAGGCTGTGGGGGGGGGGGGGGGAAACAAAATTTTTATAGGCAGGCTTTGCTTTTTTATTTTTAATTTGTAATATAATGTGAAAATAATTTTCTTTTAATAAAAATAAATGGGAATTTTTTTTTTATTATTTAATACTCTTGAAGAAAATATAATTTATTTGGGAAAAACAATCTTGAAAAATCAATTTTTCTAACTTTTCCTTTTTTTCCGAAAAAAATCAGTTTTTTTTCCACCACTTATATTTTTCCGGAAAATTTACATCTCTATGTTCTTCTTATTAATATTGAATATTTCTAGATATTCTCCATGCACTTTAGTGTAAATTTTCTAATTAACGACTTGCACCATTTTAAATACATCAATCATTATTCCATCTGCACAGGATTCAAATGTAGTAAGCCATTAATACAAGGAATGACAAAGTTCAGTGAATGTGTTAATGAATAAGATTCATACCTAATCAAGAAAAAAAATGCAATTCGACAATAACTATACAGCTAATGAAAATTACAGGAAAACCTTCTTTTGATATTTAGAATTGCTACACAATTCTGATAAGAAAAATTCTCAGGATTTTTTCCTGACCTTTCTCAACAAAAATTCAGCTTATATATTGTTGTAAAACTGTCCACAGCGGACACTTTAACATTAATAAATACTTGTGACACACTGTTTGAATTTTCAATATATAATTTTTTTTCATATTATGTTATTATTAGGATGAGCAAAGCGAATCCTCTACTCGGTTATACAAATTACATTTTGTCGCACACTTTACAAAAAATCTATTCAGTATTTTGACTTTAAATTAAAAAAAAAAAAAAAAAAGTATGATCTGTTGATTTGCACAATATTATTTTTTTACAGAATAACTTTAAAAAAATTTTAATATTTATTTTAATATAATTATTAATAATTATTAATATTTATTTATAATTATTATCAAAATATATTAATATAATTATTATTTTATATAATTTAAATATTTTAATATAATTTAAATATTTTAATTCATTTTTTACATGTTTTTCCATTACAAATGCATTTTTAGACAAAAAAAAAAAAAAAAAAAAAAAAAGACATATTTGCAGAAGAAAGAATAAATCATGGAGTTAGTAATTACAAATAGAATCATGATTAATCAAATAAGTAAAATATTTTTTCATTATTCTGTCATTTCACTTTTTTTTGGTAAAGTGGCAACAAAAGAATTGTAAATAAGTAAAATTAATTGTTAAATTCGTTATATAAAGTGTTATTCGATTTAAAAAATCTTTAAAAGAGTTCTTAATTGAAAATTTAACAATGTTTTGTAAAATTTTATTTCAAAAATATTTTATTTATACCAGTCTTATAAATAAATAAAAAATTCTGTAGAAATTCTGAGTTATTTCGCTGAATTTACATTTCTAATATTAACTAGTTGGATGTGTCAATCCCGAAACTTTTTTCTATCTCATAAGTACATTTTAATATGAAAAAAAAAAAAAAAAAAAAAAAAAAAAAACGTGGTGACCCCAAAGTTACCCATTATCGAATTTCCTCGAACATTTGACCTAGCCTAATGAGATTCTGGTATCCGAAAAGCCTAAAACGCAAAATTTAATTAATATTCTGAGAAAATGAGCTTAGTAGTGCCTTATGTTGGGTAATTTATACTAAAACCTAATAAGCATATATTGATGTCAAAACCTAACAGAATCTGAAATTTGATGGAATTTCGTCTATTAGTTCTTGAGATATAGTTATAACAAAAAATTTGCAAAACATAGCACAGCAACACCATATCTTGGACAATTTATGCCAAAACGTAAAAAAGCGTCTAATTATGTTATGGTGTAAAAGAATCTGAAGTTTGATGAAATTCTGTGCATTAGTTCTTGAGATATAGCTAGTTTAAAAAAAACCTTGTGAAATATAGCACAGCAGCACCATCAGTTGAAGGATTTATAACAAAACATACGTAACCATCGTGTAATTATGTTATATGTCATTTTGTAACAAAATCTGAAGTTTGATGAAATTCTGTGCGTTGGTTGTTTAGATATAGCTATCGGAAAAATCGTGCAAAATGCAGCATAGCTGCACCACCTGTTGCAAGGTTAATACCAAAATGTAATCAGCATCTAATTATGTTATATATTCTAGTGTAAAAGAAACTAAAATTTGATGAAGTTCTCTGCATTAGTTCTTGAGATATAGCTATCGCAAAAATCGTGCAAAATGTAGCATAGCAGCTTCACCTATAGGGCAGTTCACACCAAAACCTTATCAGCAGGTATGTATCTCAAGGTACTGCAGAATCTGAAGTTTGGTGAAATTCTGTGCATTAGTTCTTGAGATATAGCTATCATGAAAATCATGAAAAACATGGCATCAAGGATGCCACTCAGAAATTAATAAAAAAAGAGGAAATTACGCATAAAATAAAATTTACGGCATTATACAACATTTATGCGGGAATTTTGTAAACTTTATTGTTTATAAAAAAATTTAAAAAAATAATGAATTAAATTTATGACAAACTAACTTTTTAAAGAGGAAACTATCTTTTTCTCTCTCTTTCTCTCTTGTAAAAGTTTAACAAAAGTCTTTCTGAATGTGCATTTGTCAAAAAGTTTGAAATATGCTGTTAATTCATTGTGCATAAAAACTTAAGAGTAAATAGAAATGATTTTATCTTTAGTTCACAATATTCCACATCAATTAAGGTCACCCAGCAACGGATTTAAAGAATTTTATGTATTGCATCACTTTAAATTAATTTAGGTAACCAGGCAATAGATTCAATGATTATTCCACGAGTAAATAGTAAATATTTGCAGGGTTTCTTTTTTTCGCGATCGTTTGACAAGAATCGCCGTTTTACATCACGTTCGTTTGACGAAAATCGCCGATTTACATCGCGAATGTTTGACAAAAATCACCGCTTTACATATTTTTATCGTCAGACGAAAATCGTCGTTTTACTTTGTATCGTTTGATAAAAATCGCCGTTTTATACCACGATCGCCTGACGAAAATCGTCGGTTTATATCGCGATCGTTTGGTGAAAATCGCCATTTTTCTTCGTGATCATTTGACAGCGATCGTTCGAAGAAAATCGCTGTCTTATTTCGCGGTCGTTTGAAGAAAATTGTTGTTTTACTTTGTAGTCGTTTGACGAAAATCGCTGTTTTATTTCGCGATCGTTGGACAAAAATCGCCATTTTATACCGAGATCGTTTCACGAAAATAGCAGTTTTTTTTCTTCGCGATCAAGTGAAGAAAATCACTATTTTACTTCGCGGTTGTTTAAAGAAAATCGCTGTTTTATTTCGCGATCGTTTGATGAAAATCGTTATTTTATTTTGCGATCACTTAACGAAATCTAGGATTCTTAAAAATTAAAAATAGCGGAAATCTGTTATTTGGCGGAAGAGTGGCATCGCTGTGGCATAGCAGCGCCACCAGCTGGCCAATTTACACCAAAACTTAATCAGCGTCTATGTATATCAAGGGGGTCACAGAATCTGAAGTTTGGTGAAAATCTGTGCATTAGTTCTTGAGATATAGCAATCTTGAAAATCATGAAAAACGTAGTATAGCAGCGCCACTTGCAGGCCAATTTTCACCAAAAACCAATAGGCACTAATTCATATCAAGGTCTAACTGAATATAAAATTTTATTAAATTTCAAGCATTAGTTCTTGAGATAGAGCACCCACAAATTTTTTGTCACATACAGACAGACAGACTCACAGACAGACATTTTCTAAAAATAGTCAAAATGTGTTCAGGACCTTCTAAAACGTATAAATCCTTCGAAAACCGGAAGTCGGAAATTTTCATGATTCCAATACTTTCTTCTTGTAAAGATAGAAGAAAGTAAAAAGCACCAAAACATAAAATAACGTTTTTGCTTAGTAAAAATTAAAAAATATTGTTACTTTCAAATATTCATCTTATGAAATAATGCTTCGCAAATCCAAACAAAGCATGGCTTTCACTAGTTATATAGTTTGCATGAATTTTATATAAAAATTTTAAATTAGCTGAATAATAAATTCAAAATTTTTCATTTATGACAGCAATATTTTGATGAAAAGTAATACATAAAAAATTTCCCCATTTTTTCCTGACCACTTCAAATAGAGGGTGTTTTGTTTTTTAACTGATGTTATTCAGAGCTGCTGGTAGATCATTCAAATAACTGGAATGACAAAATTTTATAAATGGACTAATAAAACCACAGAAAAAAAAGATTCCAAAATAATAATAATAAATAAAAGAAAATTCTAGAGCTCAATAGATTTTTGAAGCATTTAATCATTTTTATGTAATTTCAAAATGAATAAAATGTGTTAAAAAAAAAAATATACTCTAACCGACTTCAAAAAAAGAATCAAGCTTGGCAACAACTTGGCACTAACGCATATGAATGCATAGTTTTTAATATGCTTATGATTTGAAAACGGTTGCAACAATGAAAGATGATTTGCGACAAATCATTATTATTAATTTTTTTTATCAAATATATTTTTTCATTAAAAAACTTCTAATCATCAGAATTTAATGAAATTAAAATGGTACCACATGGGTATCTTATACTTTCAAACAAAAAAAGAATGATCAAAATCAGTTCATATTTAAAGAATTTATGAGTGAACAAGAAATACATACAGGTCGAAATCATAACCTCCTCCTTGAAGTTGGTTAAAAATAGTTCCAATCACCGCCGATAGCCGGAAATTTGGTGCTGTACATTGAAAGAAAACATCAAAAACAGACAAAATTAATTAGGATGAGCGAAGCGAATCCTCTACTAGTCCACTCAAATTACAATTTGTCGTACGCTTTACAAAAAAACTATTCAATATTTTAACTTCAAATTAAACACAAAAATAAATTATGATCTGTAGATTTGCAGAATATAATTTTTTTTACAGTAAAACGTTAAAAAAATTATTATTTTAATTAATTTATTTTACATGCATTTCCAATACGGACGCATTTTAGCAAATAAATAAAAAAATGAAACGCGTATATTTTCAGAAAAAAAAAGTTTAAATCATGGAGTAAATAATTATAGATAGAATCATGATTAATTTATTAAATAAAACATGTTTTCATTATCCCGCAAAATCGTTTGCACAGATGACACTTAAACATTTTAAAAGAATTGTATTATGGATTTTTTTTTTTTTTTTTGTAAACTGGCAACAAAATAATTGTAAACAAATAAAATTAATTCTTAAATTTGTTATATAAATGAAAAATTAAAAGATCTGCGTGAAGTTGTTGGTTCAAGCTCTTTATAAATATTTTTGCGAAGGTCGTATTGTGGCTAAATAATATCGACTCATTAATCAGAAGGATTTTATAGAAAAATAAGACTTTAATAAGTTCGCAAACACAACAACAATTATTCGTGAAAACGTCACTGCGAGAATGAGAGAGCGCTTCGTTAAAAGATAATTCCATTAATTGAGTTGCCATTCGCAGAAAGTAAAAAGTTCTCCCACGCGGAGAGAATTACAGCAATTCTCATACGCTAACATGTATAAAAACGAAGAAATTAAAATAAAATGTTTTACAGTTAAAAATTCATAGTATCAACGAAAGCAGATTTCAAATGTTTTTTCCAGAAAATAGGATTTTGAAGAAGTAATTTTCTTCAAGCTTTCTTCAAATATATTATTCTGAAATAGCTATCAAAGATTATCGGATGTTGATTACAAAGATTGGAAACATGCATATTTCAAACAATTAAAAAACACCAGTGGCTACTTGAAATTGTAAAAACATCTTTAAAAGAGCTTTTAGTTGAAAATTAAAAAAAAAAATTGTAAAAGTTTGCTTCGAAAATATCTTATTATGCCAGTTTTACATCATAAATAAAAAATTAAAATGCGCCAAAACATAAAATAACGTTTTTGTTTAATAAAGATGAAAAAAAAAAAAAAAAAAAAAAAATTGTTACTTTCAAATATCTGTTTTATAAAATAATGCTTCGCGAATCCAAACAAAGCATGGCTTTTGCTAGTAATTTGGATGAAATGCCATGTTTTATTCATCATATTCACTTTCCCGGTGAGGAATTCGACCACATTCAATGTGACCACCATTCTCTTGTACCACATTTAGCATTCTTTGTACACATTTTCGACGGCCGAGTATAACATGTTACATGGAATAGCCCTTACTGGTGATTGGAACTATTTTTTTTCCCTTGGTTTCATGAGTCCCCTTATAAATTTTAAAGCAGTTCCGGTTATTAAAATTAGTTACAGAGAGCTTTAAATAGTGTCAGTAAAAAAAAAAAAAAAAAAATGAGGGGGTGTATCTAAATATAGTAATACTAGCTGTTACCCGTGACGTCGTTCACGTAGCATAAAAAAAGGATAAACGCTATTATTAAACAAAACATTTCAACATTTCATTAACAATAATTTAAAATATATATAACACATATCTTATACCAGGCTATGGAATAGTTTTTTTTTTTTTTTTTTTTTTTTTTTTTTTTTCTATAGGGGACTTAAAGAACTCAGTCAAATAAATTGAAAATGTGTTAGATAATATTAACGATCGCGAAAATGAAATTGCAACCATTTATACTGTAGAACACCTGTAACGCACCCCAATGATACAGAAATCATGTTGTAGTGCATTTCAGAATTCCATATCAAAGAAAGAAAAATCATGTGTTAAACCTAGGTAATAAAAAAAATATCCAACATTTCCATAATACATAACTTCGCCGGCCCATTCTTTTCTGCATCTGTGTATGTGATCTATGTGCTTGTAAATATTCTAAATACAATGTTAAAATTTTGCTTAGTTAGAAAAAATATAACGAAGATTAAAATTCACCTTGAGCAATTTCTAATAATAGACAAAAACATACTTGAATTCTTTTGTACAGTCCTGTATATTACGTGCAAATATTTATACGACCGCATATTTAGCTTAAATTATTCAAGCAAAAAACCCGATTCAAATTATTGAATTCATATTTCCGGGAATCGCTATTGCATAGGTGACCATATATCCAGTTTATTGTATAGTCCTATGATTTATTTAAATTCTACAAACATCTCTTATTATACCAAATGTAGCTGAACGTCAGGATGCATTAGTTTTCCTTAAAATACATACTATACATGAAAAAGCTCTTCAGCAATCTTTCTAATAGACCACACATATATCATAATGTAAAGTCTCCTTTTGAGTGCTCCTGTGATTCAGCTATAATTGCTACCTGATTCATTTTCAATGCCGCACATGCTATAGCAAATCTCAATAACGTATGTTATTTTCGTATGAATTCCACTATATTTACTCAAGTTGAAACACGGACAAACAGACGGCAAACCCCAGGCACTCGGCATCTGGTATACAGGCAGGTTGAAGTCGTAAACACTTTTAGACCATGTTAGAAAGTGTCAAAAAGAGGGTAATTTCCCTAAAACGGGAAAAAAAAAAAAAAAAACAGAATTTTTGAAAATTTAAAAACGTATACTTTGTTACAGATATGACGTTACATTGATATTTTTAAAATTCTTAATGGAAAGTATTCCTGTGACGTCACAATTGGTAAAAAGTTGAATTTTATAGCCTCGAGCCGAAAGAAAGAAAAATTTTCATTTTTATTAGGGATTAATATCTGGAAAAACTATTAAAATATTCATATTCTTGTAAAGTGTGAAGTTATATTCTTGTGAAGTCTTCTAAGTGTAAAAGAAATTTTATATAATCGTCTGCGTGATATAAGAAGAAAAACAGTATTCCTCTGACGTCACAACTGGTAAAATTGCGGTTTATAACCTCGAACAGAAAAGCAGAATAGGGTTCATTTATTTATTTCATTTTCTTTTATCACGTGAAAATCTTTCAGTTGAAAATAAATTACAGAAGAGAAATAATTATTCCGGTTTTTTTATTTTTTGGCAACGAAAAAAGAAAGATGATTAAATATTATGGAAAATTTTTCAATTTATTCTGTATGAAAAATAGTGAAATGTTGAATTATTAAGAAAAATATTTGAATAAAATAAATAAAAATTAGCCTATGTTCATTTCAGACCAATAATCTATCTATATACAAAAATTCAAAGACATTAATCCATTCGTTTTGAAGCCAAGTTCATTCCAATTTTCGGACACACTTTCACATTTATAATATATATAAGGATGTTCCATACTGTGCATTCTATATTGATTCTAATAAATAGATAAACGGATACAACCAGTCATATTTTTGCTTCATTTTTGGAACAATGGATTTCGAATTTATTCAATTAAAGAACACTTTCAGACTTTTCAAGCTATGTTTTTGAGCCTTTCACAAAAGTTGCTCCATACATTTAGCTAACACAATATGCAAATGAAATTATGATAGCGTTGATGCATGCACAATGAAATATTATTTATTAAACCTGCTCATTTTTCATACAATTTTTTATTATTTTTCAATTTTGATTACAGGATGTTGTTTATAACGTTGTTTGTCATATTTTCAGAAGAGAACATTATTTTATGTTAAGAACTCTGCAAATCATAAACAAAAAACTTAGCAAAATTTGGGACTGCTTTTATAAAAACCTTAATTTCTCTATGAGTATACATACTATCCGCATAAAAATGAACACAGTTTATTACCACAATCCACTTAATCATAACCTGCAGTTTGAATGTTTTTACTACATTAGTTTTGACAGGGTTGTTCAAAAGATATTCGCTCTTTTTCAATTTGTTCATGGTTCCCTATTGGATTTTGGAAAAAAAATCTCCTCGAAAATATATGATCTGTACTATTTACTTTATACATCTGGAGTTTCGGAGTTATTCTTTATGTATATTTTTAGATACTTAATAAAGCGTCTAAAATCGCAAGTGTCAAGATTTTTTTTTTGCTGTGACTGTATAATTTGTGTGTGCAAAGGAGAAGAAATATATCAACTGTTTTTTTTTTAATCAAAAACCAATGAAGAAAAGCTGATGTAAATAGTGAGTTACAGTTTTTAATATGTACTGAGCCCTTTGAATTATGGAATATCTAATTGCTTCAGAAAAATAATAACAAATTCTATTCTAATTAACTTTTTGTAGCAAAAGTAAAATAGAAATTTTAAAAATGGGACTTTAAGCAGTAAATTTCAAACCTCTCCCCCCCCCCCAAAAAAAAAAAAAAAAAAAAGATTTTAATTAATTTACACTGTTGAAAATGTGTGAAAGATAAAAAAGATTGCAAGACAACAAGACACATTTAATAAAACAAGGTAATTAAAAGCAAAAAATGTTCAATATATTTTTACATCATTTCACCAAATAGTTTACAGCCCATCAGAAGCTTTATCTTTACAATTTCAACACCATCAGGCCAACATTCAAATATAAAAATAGTAATAAATTATTTATAATACATCTCACATACCATCTGCTTCCAGAATGTTTTAACAGAAGTATAAATGCCATTATAGGATGCTCTCTTAACAAGTTGCTCCACCTCACTTAGTCTTTCGGTCTTCTTCTTTTTCATCGTCTTCCGACTTACTCTCATTGGCGTCTTCTGCTTCAATTATCTCAAAACCATTCTCGTTATCTCCTTTCTGTTTGTCGTCTCCGCTTTCTTCCGATTCAGTCTGGTTCTGATCCGTTCTTCTATCCTGGTCTGAACTGGAGCCATCTGATTTTTCAGCTTCTTTTTCTTGTGATTCGTCTTCTTTTTTACTACTGTCATCTTCTTCCTCTTTGTGCGTCTTGTCTTTGGATTCTTTGTCTTTGTCAGAATCTTTCACTTTTCCCTTGTATTCGTACTTGTACAAAGGCCAGAAAGACTCGAAAAACCCAACATCTTCAGTGAGATTTGGAAGAAGCCATATGTGATGTTTACCAAGCGTCAGAATCCATACGAGGACAAAAAATATAAGACGGACTGAAAAAGGAAATATGAATCATTTTAATACAAAGTCAATCATATACAGTAGATTACCTTAAATCCACAACCCTAAAATTTGAAAATTCTCTAAAATTCACACATAATTTACAGATGTAAATATAGAAACATTTAATTGATGTAGGGACAAAATTGGACTTTTTAATTTTTATGTAAATTTTATATACGTATTTTAATCTGTAATTTTCATTAATATGACTAAATTCATGTTTTTCCATAAAAGAAGAATAAATTTATTACTGAAAAAGTTCAAGATATTGCTGATATCGCTGGTAACCACAATCTTTTAGCAAAATATATTTATGCATTGATCAAGCTTATTTGATTATTAAGTCTGGCTAAACCTGAAATAAAACTTCCTTATTTTATGATTTTGATGTGAATTAGTAGTGCACCTTTTTGAGGCAAGTTTCATTGAATATTTTAGGATAAATGCATCTCATCTTTATAATGAATATTTAACTATACAATGATTATTTACTTGATTTTTGCTTTTAATATTTTTATCATTAAAAAGAAATCTAAATTTAATTAGTTTATTACTTTTCTTAATTATTATAACATTTTACTACATTGTAAACACTAATTATAACCTCAGTTGCATTAATTATTACATTGAAATTGCTGTTTTAAAAATGTAAACAACGCAATAACCAGGAATCCACAAATTCTAAAATCAGCACAACTTCTGGTCCCAAGCTGTGTGGATTTAAAGTGCTTAAAATTTACAGCTAATACAGTAGACACCCTCAAATCCACACTGCTTGGAACCAGAGGTTGTACTTTTGTAGATTTTTGGTCAGTTTAGTTTTTATATATATTTTTTACATATTTTAAATGCAATAATGCAATTGAAATTATACCAAACGCTTACAATATAGTAGAATATTGAAATATTTAAGCAATAAACAATAATAATAAAAATTAAGATGATTTTAAGCATAATAAAATTAAAGGTCAGGTAAATAATTAATAATGCATAATTAAATATGAGTTATAAAAATGAGATACATTTTACTTAAATTACTTAATTTAACTTGCCTCATAAAGGTACCCTACTAATTCATATTAAATCATATATTAAGGAAGTTATATTTCAAGCTTAATCAGACTCTATAACTTAAAAAAATATATATATATATTATTAATACATGAATATAGGGAAAGATGGGAATACTTGAGCCATTTTTTGAATTTTAATTTTTTAAATTTTTTTTATAATTTCTCAAAACAAAATAAAATATTGAAAATGAAAATTTGATATTTTTTCTTCAACTGAAAACCACTTTCAATTAATTTTGAACTATTTTTCTATGTCTAATAAATTTTTACTCTTTCTTTTACATCACGGCTCAAGTATCCCCATGAGAGGGATACTTGAGCCAGTAGAGAAAAATACCTACAAAAGTAATTTTTTTTTTCGCTTTATTTTTGCACAAACATTTTACAGAATGATAAATTATCATATATAAAGTCCTTCAAAACTAATTGAGAAAACAAAGCTAGTAATGCGATAATTTTTTTGTCGTAAGAACTGGTGGTCGAAGGATCATTTCAACTTGAGTTATGTCGATGGTAGAAACATCCTCAGTTGTGAGCCATTTAAATTTGGAATCTGCAATTCTTCAGGCAAATTTCATTTTCAAAATATTAAGCACTTGTCCAACAAATCTTTTTGCAGTTTTCTTTCTGGCATATTTTATTAGCACCAATAGAAGGTTTTGTTTTCGTATCATCATCATTGACAGAATTTTCCTCTAATGATATTGTCGAACTCATGCTTTTAATTGAGTAGCTGTCGGAATCCGAGCCAGATGTATCATTCTACTATTTCAAACACTTTTTTGATTTCACAGGAAAAGATTGTGTCTTCACCTTTGGCTCTATGCAGGTACATTTGAACTGTGATTTTTGTTGCTTTTCTTGTTTTTTTGTGCACTACCAATTCTTCTTCAATTTTCTTAGTTAAAAAAAAGTTACAGTAACAGAAGTTACAATTTCAATATAAAATATTAATCTTAATATATTATATTTAAAAATAAATATTATAATATGTTGGACCTAACTAATTAAAGTATTAGAGATTATAACCTGTAAAACAGTTTTAAAAAGTTATTTTAATGTAATAAAAGTTAAATTGAAAACTATGTTTACATTTATCTAGACAGGCTATTTTGTTAGTCAAAATGAAAAATAAAATGGATATTTTCATTAAAAATATATACATTTTAAAACATTTTTTAAGTCGTTATTTTTTTAAGAAAAAAAAAATGAAATGAAAAATTAATCTCCCTTTTATCCAGAAAAAAAATCTATTAGTGAATATATGGATGTAATTTTATTTTTTGTTTGTTTCACCCATGTCTAATTTCCAAGAGAGGATGGTTGAGCCATGGCTCAAGTAATCCCACTACCACTATTTTTGTTTATCAGAATTTTACTAAATAAAGCATGCAGCTATTAGAACTATTTTAAGATTCAAAATACAATTGAAATTATGCTTATTAAATTTATGTATATAGTTGCAACTTTAAACAAAACTTTGATTACAAAAAACATGCATCTAAATATTTACTTTAGCTAGGGAAAAACAACTATTAATCACTATACTTTCAAAATGGTACCAAGATGTGCGATTTCTTTTTTACATGTTCAGAAATATAAATATGTTACCATATTGCAAGTTTTAGAAAGAAAAATTAACCAACTGTAGAGATAATAGGGGTGGCTCAAGTATCCCCACTCTCCCCTATTTAGTAAAAATATTATGATTATCAAAGATTCCCTGCAAGTTCTTGATTTTTTTGGAAATAAATTTATACTTCTTTTATGGAAAAGCATAACTTAATCATATTAATGAGAATTAGGATTGAAATACACATGAAATTGATATAAAAATAAAAAAGTGTAATTGTGCCTCTACATCTGAACTGAAAGTTTCATTGATTGCATCTATGATGATGTATTGATTTTAAGCTTTTGTGGATTTTATCAGATGCAGATTTGAGAAAGTTTACTGTAAAATCATATTAACTGAATTACTCCAAATCATTGTGGTTTGAAAATAACCAGATAAAATATTGAAAAATAATTAATTATTTACAAACTTCAAAAATTTATAAAGTTAAATTGAGAATAAAGACATAAGAGATATAATTATCCCATCAAAAACATAAATGTGAAAGAATGCCAAGTTCGTTAACGGTTTCGCAAATAAAAAAAAAGTGAGATCTAACTGGAAACCAAGTTCTTTTGAAGCTCCTTAAATCATAGCTTCTATCATGAGTAATTTTCTTCAATTGCTTAAAATGATTTGTTATGTTACTTGCTATTTAATGGAGCTACTTGGCAAGTTTTCTCTTTTCAAATTTCTCTATTTAGTTGATCATAACTTAAAGTTAATTGCTTCCTTAACTTATCAATATCTTAACTTCGATATACTTATTCGAATACTTGTTTGACTAGATCTTTGCCAATGACATACTAGACTAAATTATGCTCAGACTCAAAGATAAAAGTTGGTGGCTGAAAACTTGCCAAGTCGCTCCATTGAATAGCAAGTAGCATAACAAATCATTTTAAGCAATCTAAGAACATTATGCATGACAGGAGCTATGGTTTAAGGAGCTTCGAAAGAACTCGGTTTCCAGTTCGATCTCACTTCTTTTATTAGCAAAACCATTAACGAACTTGGCATTCTTTCACATTTATGTTTTTGATGGGATATCATTATTTTTTGTCAAATTAAGTAGGTTTATGCTTCCTTTTTGAAATAAATAGGCTTAATATTAAATTACCTTTATTTAATATTAATCTTACAACTTTTCCCTGCATTTACACTATGTTTTTTTTTTTTTTTTTTTCGCTGTCATTTTCTATGTTTTCTTGCACATTTTGTAACGTTATAGTGCATTGGTCATTCAGCCCTATTACAGGAATGTTTCGGAAAAAATTCCATTCATACTTAAGAATATGAATATTAGGGCTGCTTATGTTCCTTTAAATCCCACTAATAAAAATATTTCTTTTATGCAATTCGGTACTACTTGATTATCCCGTCAACCAAAAAAGTTTGTTACCAACTTGGGTATATATCGCCAAATTTGCGACATAAATTACTTGCTAAAAGTGATGCTAATTTGGCGCTATTTCTGGTATTTCGCCAAATTCCCATAGACTCCCATTGCAATCCCATAATTTATTCAATAATTTTGTTGGAGCAAGGACTGTCACAATCATTTTGATGTAATTATTTTTTAAATCGGTTTATTAACTTCCGAAGATTGTTTAAAAATCGCCATTTAGAAATTTTTTAGAACGCTTTTCACACATTTTCACTGCTTTTAAATTTTGTGTATGTTAACAAATATTTGTACATATAATGACCTTATTTATAATATAAGACATATGTTCTTAGTGATCATTTATATTTTGTAAGTAATTAATATGCCAAATTTTATGTTTCTAGGACCTTCAGTAACACAGACATCACATTTTTAGAACATTTTTTGCTCTTGAACCCCCCTTTGGGTTAGCTGCATTGACAAAAAATATAGCATGTGTTGGAGCAAGGACTGCCAGTGTCACCATCATTTTGATATCATTAATTTTAAGATTGGTTCGTTGTTTGCTGAGATTGTTTAAAGATCGCAATTTAGAACACTTTTTGTACATTTTCACCTCTTTTAAATTCCGTATTTTTAACAAATGCCTTTAGAGATCATTTATAACCTATAAATAATTAACATGCCAAATTCTACATTTCTAGGTTCTCCAGTAAGACAAAAGTCACATTTTAAAAACTTTTTTGCTCCTGCACCCCCTTTGGGTTAATGGCATCGACATAAGATGTAACCTATGTTGGAGCAAGGACTGTCCCCATCATTTTAATATCATTACTTTTAAAAAAGGTTCGTTATTTGTTGAAATTGTTTAAAAATTGCTATTTAGAATGTTTTTAGAACGCTTTTTGTGGATATTCACCCCTTTTAAGTTTTGTATTTTTTAGCAAATGCTCTTAGTGATCATTTATATCTTATAAGTAATTAACATGCTAAATTTTCTAGGCCCTTCAGTAACACAAAAATCACATTTATAGAACATTTTTTCTCCTGCACCCCCTTTTAGGTTAGTGGCACTGACATAAGATACAGCCTATGTTTGAACCAGGGTGAATACTGTCATTTTGGTACAATTACTTTTCAAATCGGTTTTGTAGTTTCAAAGATCAGCCCCGATACTCACCAAAGGTGATGCCAATTTGGCACTATCTCTGGTATTTCGCGTAATTAACATAAACTCCCATTGTAATCCAATAATTTATTTTTTAACCAATCATTAATGTTTAATGTGGTGATTTCTGATTTTTCTCTTATTTATAAATTCAATAACCTACCTCTTCACCAAATTTCAACTTCCTAAGTCACCTGGAAGTAGTCAAACATTTTGATGAGTGAGTCAGTGGTAAAAATAGTAATTTTCAGAAGTCAAATTCTCGTAAACAGTAAAAGATTTTTTTTTTTTTTTTTTATTTATAGGATTTGATAATTAGAAGATGGTCTTACATGATACAAAAAATTGCAAGTGTCTAGGTCAAATAGAATTTAAGTTATTGGGGGGGCAAAAGTGGCCAAAATGGTTAGTGTAATATAACCCACGGCCGGTGTTATGCCTTTTTACTTTGTGAACTTGGCTGACACACTGCCATGTGTCTAGATTAGTTAAAGAGAGATAAAAAAAAAGACATAAAAAAGAATAAATGAAATACTTCAATAGCAAAATTTAATAGGGAATCCCCATTAACAATTTCTTGCTGATTCTCAAATTCTCCTCATTAATGTTAAAACTATGAGCCTGTAAAATATAATCACATATCTTAAATATCTTTCCGAGAAATTTACATTTTCAACAGGGTTTATACTCTATTTGAATAACAAAATTCCCTGACTTTTCTAGGTTTTCTGGACCATATTTCTTACAATTCCCTGACCAATATCTCATAAAATTTTAAAAATCTGAATATATAGCAAAAGAGAATACATAGATAGATTAATAGCAATAAAATGTAAATTTGCCTCCTAAAATGAAAATAACTTATACATTTGAAACTAAAAATCTATATTATTTGGATATTTAAAATGTAACAAATATGATAATAAATTAAAAACAAATAATAATAATAATAAAAATAATAAAACTCGGTAAAATACAATTTAGGTGGATTCAAAGTAACTTTTTAGTCAAATAACTAAATTTATACATATTAAATGTTAAAACTTTTTTTAGACAGTTCTTGCTCATCATATCATTTTATTTGTGTTATTTCACAAGCAGTTTGTTGTGCACATTTAATTTCTTGGTCTTTTAACATTTTAAATTCAACTACAACTTTCTTTTTTGCTTACTTCATAATTTTCTCATTTAAATGTTCGTCAAATATGTGTAGCTTTAGATTTTTATGTTAAAAATGGGAATTTATCAAAAATTCTATTTGCAAGTGAAAAATCTGAATTTTTTTGCAGACAGACTTCAGAAATGAAGGGAATTCTATCACATGATAGCACACACACACACAAAAGAAATTTCCTGACTTTTCCAGATTTTAGAAAAAAATTGTCATTTCCTCTGTCTTTTCCATGACTTTTTGGGCACTTGTCATTTTCCTTGACATTTCCTTGTTTTCCAGGTTTTCTAGTAGCACAAGAACCTTATTTAACATTTTTTTTTCATTTTTTTTTTTTTAAGATTTATACATTTTTTTACTTAATTTCCAAATTACAATCTTAATTTAATATTTTACATGTAAAAAGCTGATGAAATGAAAGAAAGATTTAAAAACTTCACATAAACTATATATCTATATTAATAAAAGAACAAAACGCTCTGTCTGCGTGTGTGTGTGTCTGCGATGGCTAGCAAAATCTACAGCATGTAGGAGGCTGAAAATTTTTTTGAGAGTAGCCCCAAATCTCTCCTGATGCACCTGAGCTTCAGAATTTCGAAATTCTATATATTAACTGAGTAATTAATTAAATTCCAAAGATCACTCTCATAAAAAATCGCCTTTTTTCTTCTTTTTTCCCCTTCATTTAGTTATGGTTGGTTGGTTGCATAAAATTTTCACATAAATAATTAAAAAAGCTGGAACAGACTTTTAAAATTCATAGACTGGCAAACTGTCAGTTTAAATGATGATTTTTTATCACAGCGGTTGTAAACCATGGAGGAAAAAGATAGGTGGTGGTGAAGTAAACCGAAAAAAGGGTTGCAATATTAAACCATTTATCGCTCAAATTTTAATGTCCCAAACAAAAGCATGTGGAAGGGATTTTGCATTAATAAGACGAATTGAAAGAAATGAATTACAGCTGAAGCATATTTTACGAAGAAATAGTAATTTTTTAAAATGGTCTTTTTTCTATTATATTATTTATTTTAATAAAATGTTTGCTTTTAAAATAATTGAAATTGATAAATTCGAAATAATTAAATGTCAAAATAAAATAAAATAAAATATTGAAAACATTTCATTTGAACTAAAAATTGTATTACTAAAAGTTTTCTTTTTTTTTTTTTTTTTTTCAGAGCTTTTTAATACTTTATAACGTACATGAAAAATGTTTATGATTTAACAACATATTAATAATTCTATGCCAATATATAAAATATATTTATGAAAACATTCTTTTAAAATCATGCATGAAAACTTAAATAACAAATATTAGTCTAAAATCTAGATTTCAGAGTGCAGACGATTTTAAGACATTAACGAAAGAATGTTAACTTTTCAAGCACAATCTTAAATGATGCTACTATATTGATATTTCAAAGTCATATGATAAAAGTAATCAAATAATTCTTGCCTATGATTGATACATTTGTATCTTTTATGCATTCCGATCATGTATTACAGTCAATAATGGCTCAAAACATTATTTTACGGGTAAATATAAACACTTTAACACGAAACTAACGCAATCGTTGGATACATGTTCCCTCCCGTGTTTCTCATTGCTCATTTTAAGTATTTTTAGAGCTTAATATTAGTTGTTGCTTTTAAAACCGATTTTTCACAAAGTCAGCTACGACATATTTCAGGCAATGCATTTCTGAATGCTTCCAGTTAATGATAAAATCATACAAATTTCAAGTTCATTTAATATTGTTAATACGGACCTGGG
This sequence comes from Maratus speculifer, assembly GCA_964019185.1. NCBI lineage: Eukaryota > Metazoa > Arthropoda > Arachnida > Araneae > Salticidae > Maratus > Maratus speculifer. The sequence continues at coordinate 72,343,492 of OZ025303.1, forward strand.
CAACGCCGGGCAGGTCAGCTAGTTTTAGATATATTTTGACTAAGGAAAAGTAACAACTAAGAGGAAAAGAGAGGTATCCTTTAAGGAAAGTATACAGAAAAAAATAAGTTAAAATATTTGTTTCCAAGAGATATTTTAAATCTACAAATGCTTCTCAGACACAGAGATTTAACATTAGCGAATGGAATTCTGAAGTTGACCGACGAACAGCCATCGACTTTGATAATATAAATTTGCAAATTTTAACAATCTTAATAATACATTAATAAGAAAAAAAAAAAAATGAAATTTCTATAGAAAGTATAAACATTTGTAATGATTAAACAATTAACGGGACATGTTGGTACTTGTTAAACTTCAAGCCATAATATCAGTAAAACTTCAATTGAAATTTTTTATAATAGCATAACTGAAAACTGCTCACACCAAAGTGATGAAAATATTTTTATAAATATAATAAATGTTTATCATGGTGACTTCTGTTTGTGAAATGGTTTTTATATTTTTTTAAATTATGACTAAGAAGCTGTTTGTAAATAAAACTTAATGTCTGAGACAAACTGATGTCATGTGTTTATATACAGTAAAATCTCCTTAAAGTGACTCCAATCCATTCCAATAAAAATTAGTCGCTCTAAAAGGTGGCCTCTTAATGGAGGTCATGTTTAAATCGAGATTTTAATTGTTGAAAAAAGGCAACAATGTTACTAAAATTTCTTTTTCAAATTTGGAAAATATAAAACTTTAAATATCAAAACAAAAGTTAATTACATAAATTAATTACTGCAAAGCCTAAAAATATCAAAACACTGGCGTTTGCCTTGAATTTAAGGTTTTATGATTTATGTCTTTTTAAAGTTTAATAAATAAATGCAATTTTTTTTTTTTTTTTTTTTTCCCAGATGGGATGAAATAATGACAATGTCATTACTTTATTTATTTCTTTGAATGATTCTTGACAGAATAGGACAAGGAAGTTTATTGACCATTAAATCATCACCAGAGTTAAATTCATTGCCTAAAGACGTATAAGGTAATTTAAACACTTAAATTTTTCCAGAGTAATGCACTCATCTGAATTATTTTTCTAATAAAACCTTCTTCAAATGACCATGAAAAGAAAAAGAATTTTTTTCATTTTCTTTAAAGAAATTGGTCAAGCATGGAAGGAGTTCAACTGGGATGGTCTTTGAAGGGAGGTAAAATTAGTATTGGGCCTAGAAAATAAAACAAACAAAAGATTTTTCTTTTTCTTTAATTTTTTAAGTTGAGCTTTTAATTAGATTGATATATAAAATAGATTTTCATTGATTATTATGAATATGAAAATCATAATAATCAATATGTGTATCATATAAAATATAGTTACATAATACAAAGCTAAAGACATGTGAAATACTAAAATTATTTGGCCTAAGTTTTCAAATAAATAATTCTTTAAGTTATAGCAAAAGGATAAATTAAAAAATAAATAAAAAATAAGGAATATTTTTTTTTACACATGACATGATTACACCCATACTTACAGATAGCTAAACCAATAATGAAGACAAGGAAGAAAGCAGCAGCTACACTGAGATAATATATATAATGCCTAATGAATTGAGGCCATAGGGGGAACAAGCAAATCAGCACAGCTGCAACCACTAAAAAATAAAGAAAGGAATGAGAAAAGATATAAAAAATACAAAAATAACTTTCAACAGAGACAGACATGAAAGTGGGAAATGAGAAAAAAAGGTAGAATTTTTTCCATTCATAGAGCAATGTTTAACATTAGTCATTTTAAGAATTACTTATACAACAAAATTAAATATAAATGCATGTTTGATTGCTTTTTAATTTAAAAAATAGTAACAATGCTAAAAATATAAATCCAAACAAATCTGATCAAACTTATGTGAAGTACAGTAATTTTTATTAAAAGAAATATATTATTATGAATGTTTATAGCTATTAAATCCCCCCCCCCCTTTTTTTATTCAAAAGAAAACAATCTCCCTGCTAAATTGATCTTTGCATCAGAAATACATCTCAAAAAAGATCACAGAAATTACCAAAAAGTGTTGTATAAATGGTACGTACAAAATATTCTATTCCAAAAAGAAACTTCCCTTCACTTTGAATTTTTGAAGTCTATAAAATAATTCATTCTTGAAAAACTCTTTGAGAAACTTCATTTCTATGACTTTTAGATGCTTATATATATAAGCTCACGTTTTATTTTGTATCTTTTGCACAACAATTCAAGAATAAATTTTGAGGGTTTGAGTAGGCAAAATGTCAAATTACTAAATTTTCCAGCCCCCCCCCCCCCCCTATTATCCTTCTAAAATTTTCTTTGCATTTTTGCATTAATCTAGAGAATATCTAAAATTAGTTTAAAAAAGGTGGAATTCCTCCTTTAGGCGGAACTCTTTCATGCCTGCAGAAAAGAAATTTTTACTAGAGATTGGCTGAAAATTCAGTTTCATTTTCAACCCAAAATTAAAGTTTCAGCGATAATGCTAACATTTAGCCTGACAGAAACTATCCTTATTTAAAACATCACTCATTAATTTGAGCAAGCTGTACCAGTTCAAATTAGACACTACTTATTTACTGCTATGAACTTCACTCTTTATAATTATCAAACATGACTGACTTAAGACAGAGTGCAAACTATAAAGCAAGCAATGCACATAGGACTAAACTTTGTACATTCTTTACATGTGTTCATTAAAACATACAAACTTGATAGCTATAGAAAATGTTTGGTTTGAAATTGTAGTATTTCGAATACTTTTCAAAAAAGTTCTAGTATAACAGATAATCATTTATAAAAATAATTATAGAATTGAAATCAAAGTAGACATGACCGACTTAAAAAACATCATTGCAAATTGTAAAGCAAGCAACGCATATATCACTAAACTTTGAAAATTCTTTCAATATGCTCATTGAAAGCTACAAACTAACTATAGAAAATTTTAATTTGAAACTGTGGTCTTTTAAATATTTTAAAAGAAAGTTCTAGTGTAACAGATAATCATTTACAAAAATAATTATAGAATATAAATCAAAGTAGACATGAGTGCAAATTATACAGCAAGCAATACATAATCACTAATCTTTGATTATTCTTTTCACATTCTCATCAAAAGCTGAAACTTGATAGCTGTAGAAACTTCTTAGTTTGGAACCGTAGTATTTTGAATACTCTTTAAGAAAATCCTAGTATCATAGATGATTATTTACAAAAATATCAAGGTGTACGAAAATATCAATACACAAAATATTTTTAAGAAATGAAACTTGTATAATTAGAAAATCATTTTGAGCTGTTGATCAATTAATTTATATGGAAATAAATCAACTGGTCCACACATATAATTAATTGATAATTATGTATATTTATGTATGTATTAATTATTTTTAAAAAATAATTTTTTTTGTCAATTTTTAGTTGATATTGATTTAGAGTAGAAATGTAGGATTAGTATTATTTTAAAATTATTTCTGGATGTGTTGTCAACTTTTCCCAAACCTGCTAATGACCATTTATTATTTAATACCCAGATGATAAATAAAAGATTAGTTACTTGTGTAAAATAAAGAAACAAAGAAAGGGGTCAGGAAAAAATTTAATTGCAAAGTGATTACATGTGATAAACCTATAATAATGCCCAAAACATAAATCACTTCTACAATTTTCACAACTGAATACTTACAGTAACTCGAAAGTGGTGGAACAAGCAAAACAGATACAATATACTTTTTAAAAATAAACTAGTTGGATGTGCCAATCCCAAAACTTTCTTCTATCTCACACGTACATTTTAATATTTAAAAATATATATATATATAGTTACTCATTTTAATGCTTTAATAATTTTAATTCAATACCATACCAACTTTGATTTTCATCTTAAATTTCTGCTTCAGTCAATTAATCGGCATAAAAACAAATTTCCGTCTCTGCACGAGCCGATAAACAACAAAATGATAGGCAGATGTTTTTTTCAAAAATTCAGGGAGGACCTACTTGCCTTACCAAAATATAATGATCATATACAAAAAATTTAGTTCAGTTCTAGTGTTCTAGAATTAACTTCATACACTTTTAGGTGATGCAACATTGAAAATGGCATAAAATTCGCTATTGCAGTGCCCCTTTCTGGCAGATAATTTTCAAATTCAGGGAGGACCAACTAGTCATAGCCATACGCTTACACAAAAAATTTGGTTCGATTTGATGCATAACTTCATATACTTTTGGTCAGTACAATATTGAAAATGGCACAAAAATCACAATTGCAGCACCCCTTTCTGGTGGATTTTTTTCAAATTCAGGGAGAACCAACTAGCCATAGTCATAAACTTACACAAAAAATTTGGTTTAATTCGATGCGTAACTTCATATACTTTTAGTCGGTACAATATTGAAAATGGCACAAAAATTGCAATTGCAGCGCCCTTTCCGGCAGATTTTTTTCAAATTCAGGGAAGACCAACTAACCATAGTCATACACTTACATAAAAAAATTGGTTCAATTCAATGCATAAGTTCATATACTTTTGGTCAGTACAATATTGAAAATGGCACAAACATCATGATTGCAGCGCCCTCTTCCGGCAGAATATTTCAAAATTGAAGGAAGACCTGCTTGCCACAGCCAAAAACATTCACAAAAAATTTGGTTTAATTCTATGCATAACTTCATACACTTTTTGATGGTAGAATGACGACGTACAGACACACGGACAGACAGACATTTTGTAAAGGCATGTTTTTTGGAATCTCTGACCCCTAAAACATGTAAATCTGTCAAAAACCAGAAGTTGAAAAAATTTCGATTACAATACTTTCTTCTATTCAAGATAGAAATAAAAAGAATATTGCCCAGTTAAACTGATGGCATTGAGCTCACAGGCTACGCATACTAATTGTACATTACAGCTTTGTATTTTCGTTAATTCCGTTCGAAACTAGTTGGATGTGTCAATCCCAAAACTTTCTTCTATCTCATAAGCACATTTTAATATTTAAAAAAAAAACGTGGTGACCCCAAAGTTACCCACTATCGAATTTCCTCGAACATTTGACCTAGCCTAATGAGATTCTGGTATCCGAAAAGCCTAAAACGCAAAATTTAATTAATATTTTGAGAAAATGAGCTTAGTAGTGCCTCATGTTGGTTAATTTATACTAAAACCTAATAAGCATCTATTTATGTCAAGACCTAACAGAATCTGAAATTTGATGGAATTTGGTCCATTAGTTCTTGAGATATAGTTATCACAAAAAAATTGCAAAACGTAGCACAGCAACACCATATCTTGGACAATTTATACCAAAACGTAAAAAAGCGTCTAATTATGTTATGGTGTAAAAGAATCTGAAGTTTGATGAAATTCTGTGCATTAGTTCTTGAGATATAGCTAGTTAAAAAAAAACATGTAAAATATAGCACACCAGCACCATCAGTTGAAGGATTTATAACAAAACGTAATCATCGTGTAATTATATGTCATTTTGTAACAAAATCTGAAGTTTGATGAAATTCTGTGCGTTGGTTGTTGAGATATAGCTATCGGAAAAATCGTGCAAAATGCAGCATAGCTGCACCTCCTATTGCAAGGTTAATACCAAAATGTAATCAGCGTCTAATTATGTTATATGTTCTAGTGTAACAGAATCTAAAATTTGATCAAGTTCTCTGCATTAGTTCTTGAGATATAGCTATCAAAAAAATCGTGCAAAATGTAGCATAGCAGCGCCACCTATAGGGAAGTTCACACCAAAACTTTATCAGCGGCTATGTATATCAAGGTATCGCGGAATCTGAAGTTTCGTGAAATTCTGTGAATTAGTTCTTGAGATATAGCTATCATGAAAATCATGAAAAACGTGGCATAGCAGCGCCACCTGCTGGCCAATTCACACCAAAACTTAATCAGCGTCTATGTATATCAAGGGGTCACAGAATCTGAAGTTTGGTGAAATTCTGTGCATTAGTTCTTGAGATATAGCAATCTTGAAAATCATGAAAAACGTAGTATAGCAGCGCCACCTGCAGGCCAATTTTCACCAAAAACCAATAGGCACTAATTTATATTAAGGTCTAACTGAATATAAAATTTTATTAAATTTCGAGCATTAGTTCTTCAGATAGAGCGCCCACAAATTTTTTGTCACATACAGACGGACAGACTCACAGACAGACACACAGACTCACAGACAGACGGACAGACTCACAGACAGACATTTTCTAAAAATAGTCAAAACGTGTTCAGGACCTTCTAAAACGTATAAATCCGTCGAAAACCGGAAGTCGAAAATTTTCATGAATCCAATACTTTCTTCTTGTAAAGATAGAAGAAAGTAAAAAAAAATTAAGAAGGGGAAACAGCTGTCCCCTTTCTCCTTTTTTATACTTAATCATTGAACTTCCTAAACTATCAAGTACATGCTTTATCATATTAAAAAATCTATATCCAAAATTCAGAGCAAATCGGATAACTCTTAATAAAAACCCATTTAGCATTTATATAATTTAAGAGGAGTTATTCCCCTCTTTTATACTTAACCATTAAACTTCCAAAACTATTCAGAGATTTGAACGAAATCTGACAATTCTGATTGAAAAATCCATTTATGCAAGTTAAGGGGAGGGGCATTAGAACCCCCGTTCCCCCTGTTTATACTTATTCAATGAACACCTAATAACAGCCACAGACTCGCCTCATCAGAATGATCCTATATCTAAATTTTGAACGAAAATTGTTAATTCTGCATGAAAATCCCATTTATATCAATTAATGGGAGGGGCATGAGCTCCCTGTTCCCCCTGTTTATACTTATTCAATGAACACCTAATAACAGCCACGGTATCGCCTCATCTGAATGATCCTATATCTAAATTTTGAACGAAAACTTAATTTTGCATGAAAATCCCGTTTATATCAATTAAGGGGAGGGGCATGAGCCCCCTCTTATACATATCGAATGAACTCCAAAAACTAATCAGGGAAGCGCCTTATCAGGATATACCTATATACAAAATTTCAAGTGGATCCGATATTTTTATCATGAGTTATTGCGTTACGCACGAACGCATGTACATACAGAACAGACGGGCACATAAGCTCTCAGGCTATGATAGCCTGTGAGCTAAAAACTAAAAATGAGCAATCAGACAGAAAAACTATAAAAAATCTTTTAAAATTACTTTAGAAACGGCACTATTTGGTTATCCTGTCGACAAAATTTTGCCAAATTATAGAAATAGTCAAACTATTAATCAAGTTATACTAATTGACATAATTTTTATTTTAACCCCCCGACAGCCGTGCAAAAGGGCAAAATTGTAATTTTTATTTTAATTCATTTTAAATGTTGATAAAGAAGGGATTTTCTATCATGGTATATTATTTTTATTATGTATATGCTTATAAGCCTTGAAAGTATCAATCTTAACTTAATTTCTTAAAACTGGATTATACTTGTAGAATTACAGTAAAACCCTGATCTATTGTTTTATTTCTAAGGTTCCTGCACAAATTATACTTAAACAATGTTAATGAAACCCACAAGCATCGTCCTTCAATAAGTCGTTTTCCCGCATTCATCGTTGTAAAATTTTTCTCCACGTCATCATTTTTCTTCTCATCATTGAAAGTCATGCAAATCCATACGACATACAAACTAGAATTACTTTCCCCCCCCCCCCCCCTAAAATAGCTCATTTGTGCTTTTACTGTTGATGAAGGCGACAATAATGCAGGGGAAAAATGGTTGTGTATAGCAAAGTATGCAATTATGTTTCCATTGATCAAGATGTTACAACATGTGGAGTCCTAAATAGGAGAAATGTGTGATTATGCAAAAACTCAAAACAATAGCGAAGAAGCAGAGGACAATGTTCATGCAGAAGAAGCTGAACCACCGAAGTCAACTATGTCTGGTGCAATTATGGCATTTTAAACTGTATGAACTTTTATGTATGCAAATTACAGAAAATGACGAGAAACATTATGTATCTTGAAAATTTATTTTTTGATTTAAAAACAAATAATAAATACCTCCCCCCCCCCCCCCCCCAAAAAAAAAAAAAAAAAAAAAAAAAATTGATCTTTTTAAATAAATATCAATTTTTTATACCTTCGATTTATTTCTTTTACAGTTTAATAAGCAACAAATTAGTATTTCTTAGTATAGTATACGCACTGCATGCCTTAGTAATGCGTAAACATTGTGTTTTTTCGTGTTTTGAAATTAATCCGCATTCATCGTTTTTTCGCACGACCCCTTGAAAAACGATGGATCGAGGTTCTACTGTACATTAATTTAAATTACTGTTAATTTAAGTACTGTTAATTTAAATAAAGCTTCAACTGCAGTGAATCCTGCAGCCTAGTAAACGATATATTCAGTCGCAGCAGTGGGTTAGGTTAAATAATGAAATAACAAATAAATTAATAAAAATATAAGAAAATGATCAAATTTAAAATCACATGATCACATAACAAACATGTGTTTCGTGGTTAATATCAAGTGAATGTGAAATATGGTATAACCATTATTGGCATTTAATCTTAGAGTTTGGCAATAGTTTTTTTGGTCAACGGGATAACCAAGTAGTACCTTAGAAACTTATTATACACTAGAAATTCAAGTGACCCAAGCCAATAACCAATTTAATCAAGACACATTGGTTATTAAAATCATTTCTGCATTTCAGTAAAACACACTGAATTAAAAATTGAAGTTACAGTCAGCTTTCGTTAATTCGAATTCGTCAGGACCACAAGAAATGTTCGAATTATGGAAAGAGTGAAAGGAAAACATCTTAAAATGGTATTATTACAAGCAAATTAATGTTATAGAGTTTTTTTTTTAATTTATTTCGTCTGTTATTACAATGTGACTTAATATTAAATTAAAATATATAAATACATAAACTAATTAAAGCATTAGAAACAGGGTTGGGTTTTTGACGTCAAAAAAGGGTTTTTGACATGCCAAAGGTTTAAACCGTCAAAAACACAGAGTCATAACTCTATGGGTTATACTCAACTATACGATGCACTAGAGTTTGTTTAGAAAACAAATTTTAAAACTAGTAGCAGTTGTCATAAATTAGTTGTCATAAATTATGTTGAAATTTAATTATATTATGGGTAATTAGCAGGTCTTAAAATATTTTTAATTAATAAAAATTAAGGTAAAAATGACAGATTTCAAATCTCAGAAATGTATCTCGAAATGGACATGCAGAAGTATTTGCACAAAATTTATGTTTAAATATATTGATTTATTGTTATTATTGTTTTAATACTTAAAAAAATGTAAAGTTTTTAGAGCATTTTGACATAGCTAATATTTATAAGGAACAAGTTAAGTATTACAAATGCAGGATTTTCAAAAGTGTTGAACTTGATACACATGTTTAATATATATTTTTTAATGCTATACACATTATATACATATATTAATAACCTACATTCCAATAGGTTAATTTGAATTTAAGTATAATGTATATTATTTATTATATTTATGATTATTACACATCATTATAAATCATTTTTATCTCTACCCCCCCTCCCAACACACACACTAATAGTACTAAGAATACAAATTATGTTTACTTTGAAAGCAAGATAAGACAAGAAGTAATTATTAAGCAATTGGATACTTAAGATATTTAACAAAATTTTATAGTATTCAGAGAGAAAAAAAAGAAATTCATAAGTATTTGTGTAAGCTAATTTTTCAGCACAGTAAATAAATACACTGAAAATAGATACTCAGATGTTTATAGAAAAGAGTTAATTTATTATCTTTATGTTAGTTAAAAATTCAAAAAATGACTGACGATTTAAAATTTACCGATGTTTCTGAAAAACTAACAATTGTAAAAGTCAAAACAGAAAAAATATTACAGTGATCTATGAAATACTTCTATAACACAAAATATTATGTAGTTTTTTATTATTTAAATACATTTTAAAAAAATAAAACATTCATTAAATATTTCCAATTAATTTGATTACATAATCAAAATCAATCCAAATGAAAATTATCAAAGTAGAAATTTAATTCTATAATCCAATTCATTTGCCCACGCAGCATATTTAGTAGCACATTACCAGTTTTCAACATTTTTCTGTTCCTTATCACAGAGTTTTGAATGAATTAGTTCAAAATTGGAAAACATTCGTTCTATTGCAGTTGTTCAGCTAATTCTACCAAATCGGAAGTTGGACCAGACTTGCAAATTTTGCATTTGTTTATAGCCTTCTAAGATTTTGTTTCCTATTCAAAATGTGTTTCTTCAAAAATTTAAATTTATTTTTTCTAGAACATAAATTTAGAAACATTTCCTTTATTAAAAGCAAATAAATATTTTTATTTACATATAAATACAGCCAAACCTCGTTAAAATTTGAACATGTGTAACATGAATTACTTTTAATACGAATTAATTGTTTTCACAGTCCTCTATAAAGACAAATACAAAGATTTGATACTGATAGCATGAATTACTGTTAACATGAACTAAATTTTGATTCCCCTTGAGGTTCATGCTAACGAGGTTTGACTGTATAGGTTTTTGATAGTTTTTGACAAGGAGATTTTTGACGTGATGGTTAAAACCATAAAAAATTTCCCAACCCTGATTAGAAAGAAGCACAATGAAAGAAAAATTTGAGGTGTCACCGATGGACAAATGGAGTACTAAGAAAATGGATATTAAATGCATGGGATTATAGGTATACTTGTTCAGAACAATTTTCACAAAAATCAAAGAAAGAAAGTTATTCAAAAGAACTGAAATCTGTGAGAAAGAAATTGCACATTTATCTTGATTTTCTGATTGAATTTGCGTCTTTTTTTACAATCTGTTGATTAAATTTGTACTTTTTCGCAATTGTTTGATTTTTTTTTTTCCTTCAATCTTTTGACTAAATTCTCCCTTTTACATAACCTTTGTCTAAATTTGCATTTTTTATGGGATTCTTTGAACTAATTTAGCACTTTTCCTTTAGTGTTTTTTCTATGACTCCTTGACAAAATTCCTGTTTTTTTTACATGATCTTACAATGAAATTTCATGCTTTTTCCAAGATACTATGAAAAAATTTGCATTTTTCAAGCAATCTCTGACCAAATTTATGATTTTTTTCACCGTAATTTTTTTAAAATCTGATGCCCATACCATGTTAACTTTTGTTGCGTATCTATAATGATTACGGATAAATTGTAATATTTGCTACCTCTCTATTCAATAGGAAAAACAGCACTGTCAGTAGACTACTTTTTAAATCCAAATTTCTTGATTGGTACTTTTTTTTTTTTTTTTTTGAAATAGTAAAATTTGCATTTAATAACAAAATTTGAAAACAAGAAGAATTTTACCATAAAAGAAAAGTGGTGCCAATCAAGAAATCTGAAAATTAAAAAAAAAAAAAAAAAAAAAAAAAAAAAAAAAAAAAATAGCCCATAGGCAACACAGTTTTTATTAGCAAGTTACTGATAAAATCTAAAACATCTTCATAAACTTTTATTTTTAAAAAATTAACTTAAAACTAACTCAATGTGCAGATTTATCATAAATAAATTAAAGAACATACACAAAAAAGTTTAAATCTATCTCAAACATCAAAAAAGCTTTAGCATTTTTTAAACAAGAAAGTGAGATAAATATGAACATGAAGAAAAAGCAATTTAATAACAACTTTTGTATGAATAATTGTGCTAGGTATATTATCAAAATTTTCAATAGCTCACGGCATAATTGTCATATGAATAAAAATGAGATGTCAAAATAGTCACAATTAAACAAGCTTTCATTTAATATTAAAAAAAAGAAAACCGACATTTTTATCAATTTTGAGATAAACTGTCCCTTTAAGGTTTTTGATCTGCTCAGTTACTAAATTTTATTATATAGTTATGTATATGGATATAGTCAAAATATAAACAATATTTCTTTATGCTGAAGACAAAATGACAGGCAATATAGAAATATAGTACTTATTAATTTCAGAATGTTAGGAATTTGATAATTACTTAGCAAAAATTTAAGCCTTGATTGTAACAAGATTGTAAATACATGTACTGAAAAATGAAGAAATTCTATGCACTTTAATAGTCATATATGCCAATTTCATACTTTGTCTTTAAAAGCAGTATGGAATTGCATCGAACAATTTCTTATTCTTAAGCAGGGAAAAATGTTTTTGTGAGCTGCTTAAATTACACTATGACATTTCTTTCATTTCAGATCAGGGTTTAATTAAAAGCAGCTGATTTGATACTGATTACTTTAATTAACATTAAACTAATCTTTCTCTTGTCTTAATATTAGAAGTGAGTATTATTGTATTAAGATATCAGTAATATAAAACATTGTATTACATGAACATTTGTGAAATTAACCAATACACCAGCAAATAAATAAAAAGAAACGAAAGAGAAAAAGGTCTTTTCATAATTTTTATAACAGTTTTGTCACAGTTGAGTTCAAAATCAAAATTTTATCAAAACTATCAAACATATTCATGCCATTAATGAAGGTACTTTAATTTATTTATGAAAATGTAGATATTTAAAAAACAAAAAGTGTTACATACCCATTAATGTGCCTGTAATCCATGTTTTGATAGATATTGGATCATATATCCAAACATAAGGCTGTAGAAAACAATGAAATTGCAGTTAAAAACATAAAAACAAAATAATTGCATTTTATATGCTACATAGAAAAAAAAATCTATTCAATAATAAAAAAATTATAAAAACATAAAAGTTTTAGCATAAAATTCTATACTATCACATCATTTTTGACAAATCACTAAATGTTATAGCTATAGTCTAGTCTAAATTAAGCGAGAAATAAAAGCATACATAAATTGGTAGCTTTTGTAATGCTTTGGCTACAATTAATGTCAGCCATTGATGTTGCTAAAACTACTATCATTGCTTTGCAAAAAGAAAAATCGAATTGAAATAAACATTTAATTTGGCAATTAATTAATGTGGCAATCAAATGTAACTGTTATTTCATTTAGTTTTTAAAAATATATATATATATTTATAAAATGATCAATTAAGCAAAAATTAGTGCAAAAGTGAAATTTCCAGGAGTAAATTAGCAACCTTTATGTTAATTTCATGTATCTTTGATCTTGAATGAATTATAGGTTAAAAGCTTGCGCAGGTCCAGCCTGGGGTAAAAATTAAAAGTTAGGCCAAGCAGTTTATATTTTCACAGTTCATGATCTAGCCCATACAAAAATTAGCAAAAATAGCTAAAGTCTATGAAAAAATTCATTATATCAGACTTAAATCAGCAAGAACAAATTTCTTTAACAAAATTCAGATTTTTCTTGACATATAATTAAGATTCCTTTGAAGAATGCTGCATACATATTTATGGGATAATTTTACAATATATTTTAAAATTATAATGTGTTTGTAAGACAGAAAATATGCAATAGCAACTGAGTCTTAGACATTTTTGACATTTCAATGCAGATTCATCAAAAAATTAATTCAGTTTAGAATAAAAGAAAAAAGGGGGAATGTTAAAAATGTATCTTTTAATATTTACAAAAATTTCCCTCTAGCCATAGCAATCAACTGAAAAGTGATACAGTACAGTCCCTGAAATCCAGAGGTTTTGCAGATTTAAGAATTTTGCGGATTTCTGGTCATTGCTTTGTTTACATTTTAAAAACAGCAATTTCAATGTAATTAAAAATGCAATTGAGATTATATTGAATGCTTACAATATAATAAAACATTAAAATAATTAAGTAAAGTAAGAAAATAAAATAATAAAAATTTAGATTTTTTTTTATTTATTTATTTATTTATTTATTTATTTTTTTTTATTTTTTTTTTTTTTATGATGATTAAAATAATAAAAGCAAAGTTAAATATTCATTATAAAGATAAGATGCTTTTTTTTTCTTAAACTATTTAATGAAATTTGCCTCATAAATGTACATTACTAATTCACATAAAAATAATAAAATAACGAAGTTTTATTTCAGGTTTATCCAGATTTAATAATAAAAAAAAGCTTGATTAATGCATAAATACATTTAGCAAAACGATTGTGATTACCAGTGATATCAGTAATATCGTGAATTTTTTTTTTTAAATATATTCTTCCGTTATGAAAAAGTATGAATTCAATAATATTAATGGAAATTACAGATTAAAATATATTTGATGTAAAAATAAAAAAGTCAAATTTTGTCTTTACACCAACTGAAAATTTTATTGTTTACATCTGCAAATTATGCATGGATTTTAGAGAGTTGCATATTTTAGGCTTGCAGATTTAAGAGTTTACTGCATATCTAATCATTCAAGCACCCTTATTTTTTCATCCAATAGATTGACCAAAAAGATTAAACACTGCTATAAAACAAGCTTTTTCAACTTTTCTATCTATCCATACTTATTTAAATGTATTAAATTTGGTATTAAATTTAATTCTGTATTAAATTTGGGAATGTTTTAGTCTTTTGAAGAAAAAAAAAAAATTCTTAAGGGCATTTTTTTAAAGGAGCTACTTTCTGATACTTTTCTGAATTCACTTCTTTTTGAAAACATGTAAGATTGACAGGTATTCTTATTCTGAAACTATCTAATCAAATGGTGTTATCCCTCCTCCCCCCTTTGGAAAAAAAAAAAAAAAAAGGCAATAACATATTTTTGAAAAAATTACAGTCAAAATTAGTGTTTGAATCAAATTTCTAGTAGCAATAGCATGAAAAAGAAGAAGAAAAAAAAACTGCAAACAGGTGACAAGTATCTCTTATATCTCCATAAGCAATTTATTTATAAAAAATGGAAAACACTATTTGATCTTAAATCTCTTAAATAGTCAATTTCATAGCCAATCAATTTTATGGCTTTACAGTTAAAAATTAGCCAGAAAATGTGTCAGAAAGTTTTGCATTGTTATGAATTTGAGAGACACCTTAAACTATATTTTCAAAGCTTTTGTTAACAGAAGTTCATTATCACTATTAAATCTTAATTGGGTCATATTTTATTGACTTCGTTTAAATTTTTATATTGGAATGATAGACCTACTAAATTCTTATCCACCTGGTAATCCCAGGTATGGACCAAGCCAGGGCTCATGCAGATCTCTATTTTAAGTACTTAATGCATTAAATTTACCTAACGTGTCTCCTTAAAATATATATTCAAAATAATAATAATAATAATAATAATAATAATAATAATAATAATAATAATAATAAGGCTAAGGAAATTATTTATTTAACAAGTTGGAAATTGCACATAAACGTAGCAAATGAGGTGCGTTCATACGATAACGAAGTTTTAAAAATATTCAAATCTTGCTGATATAGTAGAGAGTAATTCGGATACAGTATAGTAGTCACAACCTTTTTTGTGTTCCTGTAAATATACAGAAAGTAATTTTTATTACACCTTAGAAACGTATATCTTATTCATAAAATGTGAAATAGTTAAATATAATTAAAACATGCCCCAAACAATGTTTCCCCGTATAGCATTATGTAGTGGAATACTTTTGTGTGGCCCTGTAATTTAATAATAAAAATTCTTTGCATCACAGATTGTACAGAATGCATATTTTACTATATATTTCACAGATTCATGCCAATTCTTTTACGTTCGAATGAGTGTAACATCATAAAAATGCATTTGAAACTTTTTTCCCATTGACCATAATGTATTGGAATACCTTTGATTGTCCCTGTAAATGATCTATACATCCGATTTTCATAACATTTGAAATGACTCGACAAAATTACGCAATAATTATATGTTTTAAATTTCAAACGATTAAAATGCATTTGAAGCATTTTTCCCCATTGACCGTAATGTAATGGAATCCTTTTGATTGCCCCTGTAATTGATCTATCCATCCGATTTTCATAACATTTGAAATGACTCAACAAAATTATGTTATAATTATGTATTTTAAATTTCAAACGATTTGGTTGGGTAGTTTTTGCGTTGTTATATGCAGACGGACAGACAGACGGACGGATTGAGCGACAACAATAGGTGCTACGTATTTACATAATTACGAACGCACCTAATAAAGGGTCAGCCAAATTTAGCAGCAGAATTCTAGTTAAAAATTGTTAAAAAAATAAAATGCTATGCAGTAAATGGAACAAAAAGACAAAGGCTCCATTTGGTTTGGGGATCAATACCTTTCCCTGCCAAATGCAAATGATTTATATGCTTTAGAAATTGCTAGTTAAATGAGTATTTAAAAAATGTTACAAAATTATAGCCATTATAGAAAAATATAGAAAAATTTTAGCCATTCTCAATTCAACAAATTTTTTGACTGAACAATGGATTTTGTTATATAGAGACTCGACTGTATTTATAACTGAATTTATTTAATTTTACAAGATTTCACTGGGTGGATAAGTACTTAATGAATTTAAATGATGAAATTATTATTTTTATAACTTTATATAATATATAATGCAGTCAAGTCTCTCTATAATGAAACTCTATCCAGTGAATCTCTCTATTTAATTAATTTTTGGCAGGAACGGTCATTTTTTTTTCATGATCACATTAAAAATAATCTCCATATAGTGAATTACATATCTCAATTTAACAAATTTTTTCATAAATGTTCTTTCATATGTTCAGAAAATGCTTCAAATTATTTGTAGAATAACAGATGTAAAATTTCCATTAATCTTATTTATTTATATATATATATATTTTTTTTTTGGGGGGGGGGGGGGGGGGTTGAAAAATGTCTGGGTTCGAATCCTAGCCTGGACATTTTTAACCCAAAAAAAGGAAAATTTACATCTGTTATAATTAATTTACGGATTGAATAATCGTGTTTAAAATTAATCTAATATTTGTAGAATAATTTTTTTCATTGATTTCTGCTTTATATTTCACAGCCACATTCCTCAACCTTATTCCTTATGTCCAAAAAATGAAGTTCAACCCCCCCTCCCCCCAAGAAAAACATTGTTTTAGCCAAGATGAGAATGTGTTCTTGGAAAATATTAAAACATTTGCTTGCTATTGGAGCAATTTGCAATTATCACAAAGCATCCTAAAGATAAAAAACTATTCCTTTGTCGTCTTGAAAATGTTGTTTGTTTCTTTGTTTGGCTAGCAAGGCAGGAATAAGGAAAGGATTAGGGGGAATTGCAGAAAAGGTCGTTTTTTTCAGCTGGTTTTCATCTACCTAAACTAACTTTCATTACATTTAGAGTTTAAAGTGGATATTTGTTGTTTGTGGCGACTCGGAGCATTTTTTGTAGTAAGAGACTATTTTGAGCAAAGAATTGTGACTAAATGTGATCTATGTTGGTGTTATCTTCCACTGCATAAAATCGCTTCTAGGAAAAGCATAACTCTCACTGATAAAGTAAATAATTTAAAAAAAAATCAATAAAAAACACTGGGGGAAAAAAGGAAGTGGCGAAAATGTTTGAGGTATTGGAAAAATTCAAATATTTCAAAAAGTTAATTAAACACCCCAAAAACAATTCTGTTTTAAAGTTTAAACATTAAATGAAAAATTTTAGCCATTCTCTATTCAACGAATTTTTTGACTGAACAATGGATTTTGTTAAATAGAGACTCGACTGTATTTGTTACTGAATTTATTTAATTTTACAAGATTTCACTGGGTGGATAATTTTTAAGCATATTTTAAAAAGCTTTCAGTCTCCTTTTAAGCAACTTTAATTTAAATTTTTATTCTAAATCACCGTTAAACAATTTTCAAATTACATTTCAAATACACATAAATGTATATGGCAAATCCATAGCTATAAATGTAAAACTTACTTAAATATAAAGAATATATAGAAATATGTTCAATATGAAGAATAGAAAAAATTTAAATATATACTATGAATTTTGAAAAAAAAAAAAAAAAAATCACTGTTTTACTTAAAAGTTGACTAAAATAATTAAAGAGATTTTATTCAAAATCCCTTAGTACTTTTCAAATTTTCCCAAGCCATTCATCAAAAAATGTTTTAATAATTAATTGCTGTTTCAGAACTGCCAATCTTTGAAAATGAGAAATCTTAGCACACATAATTCATATTAATCTGGAGGTTGTTTTTTCATATTTTGCAACCATTTTTTGATATTCAGTTTCAGTCTTTCAATTCAATTTAATTTTTTTCTTTAAATTTGCAATAGTTTACTGTGACAGATCGATATCTTTCTGCAACCAATTAACAAAATTCAATACTTATTTCTGAGACTTTTTCACGAAATTTGAATTTTTTTCCTCACTTTATCAAAATTCATGATTTTTTTGTGCAATCTTTTCACAAAATTTGCATTTTTTCCTGAACTTTTAATGAAGTAAGAGACTTTGTTCACAGAACAATTGAAGATAATCATTCGTTATTTCGGAGATTTTTGGCAAAATATCTGATATTTTTCCCATGATCATTTGAAAAAATTCACAATTCTTTTCACGAGCAATTCACGAATTAATTTAGAACAATTCCATAAATTAAAAAAAAAAAAAAATTGTGGACTTTTAAAATATAATTGCAGAATCATAGGTCAGTGGGAGAATTCTGAAGAAGAAATACTTTACAACATTTTTAATTGTTAAGTTCTTTTCCAAGTACAAATCGTGATACCGGATAATATTTCAAACCCTGCACTGAAGAACTTTTAAAATGGCACTCCTTTATCTAAAGAACAAATGTTCTGTAAATATTAACAGAAGCACAATTCACTCATGATTAATATCCGTTAAGAAGATTTTATGATAAGAAGTTTGTTTGGCCACCCAGATTTTTTTTCCCTTTAAGCTTTTTTAACGTCCAAATTTTTGGAGTACTGATCAATTTTTTAGAACTTTCAGAGCCGAATGCATTAAAATTTAGGAAATTTCAGAATATAATCACTCCTGAAAAATAACTAAGCATCATAACTAGAAAAAATGTTTGTGTGTATGTGTGTGTTTTTTTTTTTTTCTTTTTTCTTAAAAAAAAAAAAAGTAGTTTGAAACCAATTTTTGTAGCATCATCGCTTATAGGTCCAAAATGAGCAACTATGATTTTTCATAGCAATTGGCAGGTCTGCTGTTTACTTTGTACAAGTACATATATACAGGGTGTCTGAAAAGTCTGGAAACGGCCGAATAACTCGAGAAATACATATGAGATTGAAAAACGTAAATATACGTGTTAAATATTTTTAAATAAGCTACTCTGCGATACCAAATTTGACCTTCGAAACCGACCCCCTGGGGGTCAGAGGGGGGTCCAACTTTGAAATCTTAAATTATAACCCCCATTTTTTATTGCAGATTCGGATTCTACGGACAAAAATACGTAACTTTTGTATTTGATGTTTATTTCAAATCTTCGTTTATCACGGTGTAATCGAGCATATTAAATCGATACATATTCCCGCTTTTCCAACGGGATTTTCCCTAACCGAAACTGATTGGGCAGAATTTTTGACGTCAAATTCCTCGTCTTTTGTAGGAATAGCGTTTCCTGAAAATCACCCGTGGCGATTATTTCAATAGTGCTACACTGTTAAAAATTTGACCCATTTGCTGCAGCGTCACTCCACAGCTATTATAGAATATCTCTTTTGTGACCAATGAGAATGCTCCATAACACAGTAAAGTAATCGTTTTCTATAAAAGTGGTGGAGTGACGATGCAGCAAAAGGGTCAATTTTTTTACAGTGTACTTTACTGTGTTATGGAACATTCTCATTGGTCATGAAAGAGACATTCTATAAAAGCTGTGAAGTGACGCTACAGCAAATGGATCAAATTTTTAACTGTGTAGCACTACCGCAATAATCGGCACGAGTGATTTTCAGGAAACGCTATTATTGCAAAAGACGAGGAATTTGATGTCATAAATTCTTTCCAATTAGTTTCGATTAGGGAAAATCCCGTTGGAAAAGCCGAAATATGTATCGATTTAATATGCTCAATTACACCGTGATGAACGAGGATTCGAAATAAACATCAAATACAAAAGTTACATATTTTTGTCCATAGAATCCGAATCTGCAATAAAAAATGGGGGTTATAATTTAAGATTTCAAAGTTGGACCCCCTCTGACCCCCAGGGGGTCGGTTACGAAGGTCAAATTTGGTATCACTGAGTAGCTTATTTAAAAATATTTAACACGTATATTTACGTTTTTCAATCTCATATGTATTTTTCGAGTTATTCGACCGTTTCCAGACTTTTCGGACACCCTGTATATATTATACATTATTCAGCTTTTAAGAATGAATTAACTGAATTCCCATACAAATCAATACAAAATCTATGATCATTTTTATAGTTAAACTATTTGGTTCGCTAACTGTTTTGGGATAGATTAAGTTTGTTAACTGATCACCCACTAAGTTTAAAACATTGTATTATGACAAAAATAATTGACAACACTCCAAAGAATTAAGTTAATGCCATGAAATGTGATTATCTTTTCTGACTGAATCAGAAAACATCTCTTTAAAATCAGCGTTTATTCTAGAATGATTAAAAATAAACTCATATTATTTCTTTATTTTTCAAAAATATCATTAAAAAAATTACCCATTAAAAACTCTTGTATAATACTGTACTACAAACTTAAATATAAATAAAATACTACAAAAAGAAATTTTACACATTTTAAATTAGCTCAAAATGTAATAAAGTATTATACACAATGCTTTGATTACATAAAGATCATTAGGCATTTAAATAGGTTAACTGAATAATCATGAAGAAATAAGCATGGAAAATATTTCTGCAGATATTAAACTATTAAAGGAATTACCTCATTTGCATCAATAAAGATCTGTTCCAAATGCATATCTAACTTGATTTTTTTCTTTTCTTTCTTTTTCTCAGCAGCTTCTGATTCCTGCAATGCAAGAAAAAATATTTTATTCTAATATAAAGCTAATTAAATATATAGCAGAACATTATTGTGATCAAAAATATCCAGAATGCTTTATTTAAAATACATTTATAGTAGATACTGTCTGCAAACATTTATCAAACATTTTTGAGACTCTATAATCTAGCAATAATCAAAAACTTATTTCATTACTCCTCACTCCCACGAAAAAAATAAATAAATAAAAAAAATAAATAAATAAAAAATAAGACAAGAAATACACTCTTATCAGAGCAACAGCATCTGATTGATATAAAAAGTTTAAAAATAATAGAATATCTGTTGTAGATGACCACTGTGGCACTGTCTGGTAGACCATCCACTTTAATTACTGATCTAGATATCAATAAGGTTAAAGAACTGGTGGTTCATGATCATTATTTCACAATAAGAGGCATTATTGAACAAGTCCCTATATCTTTTGGTCCTCATCAAGTAATCTTAAAAGATAATTTATAGTCTAGGCAATAGAGACTATATCGAGGTTCTACCTAGCAAAATTCATGGTAATTCAGGAAAAAGGGCTTAGTGTATGTTTATAGGGTCACTGAATCCGAATTTTCAACTTCCTACAAAAATTTCCCCCAGCAACCCCTTTAAATTTTGGTACAATGCCCCCAAAATTAGTTTTTTAATTTTTTTTTTCCAATTTCAAATTTTTTTATTGTTTTAGTGAAAAAATATCCAGAAATTTAAAAAGTAGACAAAATTTGCAACAAATAAGATACATGAGATCATGATGCAGGATGAACGGAGAGCCTGTCTCTAAACATGCGCCGCGGCACTGCATGCATTAAGTTCAACTCAAAATAGGTTTTATATGGAAAGTTCGGAGGGAAAACAGGAATGCAATCAGTGCAAGTGGTTAAGCGAAATTGCATAACTTAGTGCGCACAGTATATGTTGAGAGATGGGCTCTCCCCTCCCTGTTCATCCTACATCATAATGTCATGCATCTTATTTCAGCCAAATTTTGTCCACTTTATAAATTTCCGGATAATTTTGAACTAAAACAAAAAATATTGAATTTCTTTAAAAAAATAACTTACTTAGGGGCATTTTACAAAAAGTTTGGAGAAATTTTGGAAGAAACCACCAGAAGAAATTTTGGTGGAAAATTACAAACTTGGATTCAGCAATCCAAAAAACAAAGTAAGTCGATTTCTAGAACTACCATCAATTTTGCCTCGTAAAATCCTTTATTACTGGACTATTAAGATTGTGACACGCAGCTTCTCAAGTTGTTACAAGCACATTAAATTTATTTTAAAAACAACAATGTGATCAAACAGCTCAAAAGATAATTTCTCAAAAAAATTATTACTAGTGAAGAAATTTGAATTATGCTTTGACACAGAAACAGTCCAACAATCAACTGAATGTTGCTTAAAAGGTGAAGCAAGACCGAAAAGATCAAGCCAAAATTATTCATTAATCATGGTAATGTCGACTGTTTTCGTCGATTGCATTATGACGTCTTACCAAATAGCCAGACAGTAAACAAATATATTTGAGTGTTTCATGCCATTTGCATGAAGGAATTCATTGAAAATAATCTGATATATGGTGAGAAAACTCAGGAATTTTAATACACCATCTCATAGTACAATTATTATTTGAGAATTTTCAACCAAATATTAAACAAATATGGTTCCACAAGCGCAGTAATTCACCCATAGCATAATTTGTCATAACAATTGGTTTTATTACATTTTTACTTGGCCAAAAGCTTAAAAAGAAAGAAAATATTCTTTTACAATGAAATAAATTACATATACAGACTTGCCAACCTCTAAAAGTAAAAAAATCAGGAGATTTTTGCATAGAAATCAGGAGATTATTTTATTATTTTTAAGCCCCTTGCCCACCCACCTCACATTAAAACACAATGGAATAATAAGTAATTGATAGAAGAGAAACACCACTCAAAAATTCACATATTTAATACACACAAATTAGTCACTATATTATTTTAATTTAAACTGTGGCTCATGGGGATTTTATGGTGCAACAATTCATTAGTGACATGCTGCACCAAGGCAAAAACAAACAAAAAGTTAGGCAAAATAACTAGTAAGAATATAAATGCAATTTGTACATCTTTGTATCTGCATTATTACAACTGTAAATGGCACTGATCTTAAGATTTCATTTATAGTATCTTTACTATTACTAGCCATCTCCTTCACAATTGAAGTCGTTTTTGTCCTAGCACAGCATATTTTTTCGCCACAGCACTGTCCGTGAACATTTCTTTAAAAAGTAATGAAGCGTGATTGGAAGCACTCAGCGGTATATTGTGCTCCAATAAAAATGAAGTAAAAAGGCATTCTGCTTTAATAGTACGCTGATCTGTTTCATCGACAGAAAATGAAAGTTTTTTAGTCAATTTAGATCGTTTTTGCTTTTTTGTGCCAGATGCTTTTTTGTTCCAATAGGCTTTACAACATCAGCTCTGCCACCATGCGAAATTTTAAATACAAAAGAACACACAGTGCATCTGGCGTATAAACTTCCTTCTGATGACGGCACGATGTATTCAAATTCTTCGGTAAACAAAGACTGATAAGATGTATCATATTTCGTTTTTGATGCCATATTTACAAATTCATAAAAAAATTGCGAAACATATCACAAAATAAAAAATTAAATGCAATTTCGCTCCACTGATCGACAATATTCAAAATAGCAGCTAACACAGACATAACAATAGCTTATACTATTTATGTATCGAAACCCACGACACTTCACATTTATTGGGCAATTGTGCCGTAACCACACCTCCTCACGATGTGACGTCAAACCCACTAATTAATTACTGAAGAGAAATGGTTTTCTGGCTTTCTTCGTTATGATAAATTGGTTGGCTGGTTCTATTTTATGTAATAACGGGAAACGAAGATGACAAAATTTTCATACATCGTAGAAAAAGGGAAAAATTTGCAGAAAAGCAAGAAATCGAGAGAAATTAGTAGATAAGCGGGAGATCGGAAGAATGATTAAAAATCAGGAGTCTCCCGCTAAAATCGGGAGACTTGGCAAGTCTGCATATAATATTTGTTTGGCAGTTTTGTGATATGATTCCAAGTTTTGTCATATGAAAAGCAAATAATGAAGTGCAATGATGAAACTTCAAAAAATGTGATGATTTTTTGCAATTTTTTTCAAAAAAATTCATAAGGGAAGCGATTAAGGCAAATTTTGATGATTGGGGAAAACATTGGCAGAAGCACATTGCAGTCAGGGTGCAATAAATCGATATCTGTTGTTTTATGCTATGAGTGCTTTTTGAAGACAGTAGTAAATATTATATTTAATGCTGTAAAAAGCAATATTTAAAAGAAGAAGGTCGAAGTATCATGGATGGACAGACGGGGCACTAAGAAAGCAAATATGAAATGCATGAGATTCTAATTATATTAATTCAGAACAATTCTGAAAAAAAAAAAAAAAAAAAAAAGAATAAAAAAAAAGCTATTTCAGGGATCTAAAGACTGTGAAAAATAAATGAAAAATAAAAAATAGGAATTCTCGTTAGTTCGAATTAAACAATGCCAAGAGAAAATGAGTTTGAATTAAAAAAAAATTAACATTATTCTGCTATTGATAATTTTGGGACTTTATGTATTGATCAAATTAAGCGAAGATTTGATTTATCAGATTTTGAATTAATGCGAGTCGACTGTATAAGGTTATTAGGCATTTTAAGTTTCTCATATATTAACATTAGATATCACAATTTGAAGCTTCAATAAAGGGGTCTTTTAAGAATAATGTTTTCTGCATTAAAATTAAAATTCCATGGTCCCATTTAAAGTCTGGTAAACACCAACCCAAATCTAAAAATTCTGTTTTTAAAGTCAATCCGAATCCTAAATCAGACACACACAAAAAAAGAAAAAAAAGAAAAAATCTTACAATCAGAAATTGACCCAAATGCAAAAAATTCCAAGCTGAACTACAGGCGAGTCGGGGCAATCCAAAACTAATCCCCCTCCTCTTCCACCCACATAAGAAAAAAAAATATATATATCAAAGCTCAACTCAAAACATTTAGTTAGTTTAAGCCACAAAGAAAAAAATTGATTTCAACCTAACCAAAATTGAAGGTTCGGGTAAAATGAGGTTTTCCAAATTAATGCATGACTAATCCTAGCATAAAGAATAAAATATAATTAAAAAAGAAGGTGTAACTTATTAAGATAAACACGTACATCTTTATAACAGAATTATTTCAAATTCCTAGTAATTTCATCTCAGCTGTTTGCAACTTAATATAAAAAAATTTCTATGAAATATTATCAAAATGACACAAGATTACAATTACATTTTATTTTTGTGTTTCCCAACTAGCCAAACAATGTAGCTTCCCCAATTGATCAGGAATACAGATAGAATCATTATTTTTTTAAGTTTTTGATACTGCATCATATTTATTTGTGAGAAGAAAATTTAATAAAGAATATAAGTAAAATGTTTAAATTGTGCAACAAATAAATCAACAACAACATTGTCAGGTTCTGAGAAACATCTGCTACAGGATTGGAATTTATGTTATTTCTTTATCTTAATATTTTATGTATTGTATGGGCTGTGTACTGAATTTTCAAAGTGACATTCTTTCTTTGTTAAAGCGGGATTTGACAGGTGATCATGTGCAGGTAATGAGGTGAGAAAAAGAAGATTGCTGAGAGGCGTGTCATCTTTCAGTGATGTATGTGAATGATGAGCAAATAAGGAACATTCCACGAATCAAGAAAACAAAGTGGAATGCGTGCAATGGAGGAACTCCGCAGGGGGGTTTACCTTGGGGAAAAGCAGAGATTTGAGAAGGGCAGGTTTTGTCTGAGATTTTGTCAGTTTGTATCTGGAGTGCCGGGGTATATGGACGTCCCTGTATGTAGTGCTCTTGGCCGAATAGCGTAGGCTGAGAACCCATGTGTCAGGAGATTCGGAATTGATCTCCGGTAAAGTGAATCTAACGAGTGTAGAGTGAGGGAGAGAAGGTGTAATTTGAACAGTACACAGCCAACTTTTTACTGTATTTAATTTAATATTGAATCAGATCACCTATATCAGAGTTGTAACTGTATATAGTGTATTATATTGTGTACATAGAGTATAAATAAACGGTTAATTTAGTTAATTGACAGCATTGGTGTTCATTTACACAATCCTTACAGTGGGTGACCAATATCACCTAATAATATCGGTGGTGGCAGCTATAACTACTACGGACTTTCTTCAAAGTTGAGAGGGCTAAGAGGAACGTCCAACAAACATATTTAAGAAAAATGAAACAATTTCAAATTACTTTTTAAAAGCTACTTCTTATTCAATATTCAAACTCAAAATTTTGAGCAAATAATATCTGAATTAGTAAAACAAATTATAATGCCTATTTTTTTTTCTTTTTCTTAACATCATATAATTTTTAGTGTTTAAAATATTTTATTGTCACAGTTTCAGAGTTAGTTGATCTATTTTAGCGAGCATGGTTTGACACATAATAAACTCCAATGTTTTCATAATTCATACAAAATTGTGATCATAAAGAATATTTATCAATTTTATGCTTTTTGCTGGGCTAATGGATAATGTATTAAAATTAATTAGTAATTAAATTTTTATACAATTAATTTTACAATACAATAAATTTTAGTATATACGAATATATTTTTTAATTCTAGAATACCAAGAAGTGGGTAAAAATTGGTTATAATAAAAATTGCAATTTTACATACATGAACCAAGTTAAATTGAGAGAACCAAGAGTAATTATCGAGAAACTTTAATTCAGTTATATATGAGGACCCCCCAGAAGCCAAGGGGTATAAGTGACAAAATTGAAAAAATTGAGTTAAGTGCACAGGGTATCTGGAAATATGCTTTTTTCATTTCTGGTAAAGAAATATAGGTCATTTTCTGATTATTTGGGGAGTTATAGAGATAAACCACTTTTTTCGGAAAACAAACAATATTGATTAATTATACATTTAAAGAAAATTGTACTCTATTTTTTTTAACAGTTATTCAAATGAGAGTTCAAAGAACAGAATGCAACAAGCAGATGTTTCCCATTTCAATTTAGTCAATTGTTATTCATGTTCCAATTTAACATCAATTATCTTTAAACTCAATTTACTCCAAATCGACATTTTGTCACTTGTACCCATTGGCTTCTGGGCTCCTCATATATAAAGTAACAAAATAAAATTATAGATTTAATGACAAAGACAAACAGGAACAGTTTTCAAACCTTTTTTCCTTCTTTCTCATCTTTTTTCTCAGTGGCCTCAGATTTTCCTTTAGACTTCTTGGATTCTTTTTCTTTGCCAGATTCTACATCATCTTCATCTTTTTTCTTTTTCTTAATTTCTTTCTGAACTATTATCTTTTTGGCACGATGAAATAGTTTATAGTCAAGCATTCTGAAAAGAAAACAAAAATAGTTTTAAAAAGGAAAAAAAAAATTCTTATATTAATAATAAAATTTCTGAGAAAACATTAAGCATTTCAGATAAAATGCTAATGTTAATGAAATAAAGTACCAATGAGAAATTTACATTACATCAGCAAAATTTATACAATTTAAAACTAAGCTTTAAACTAAAAATAATGCACAGAATTTTAAACAGACTATTTATACTATGAACACTGCATTCATAATAATTACTGTAATATATGAAAGAAAGGCCAACCCACTTAAATGTCACAGTCTTATGAACGTACTTAAAGCTCCTGTCCCTGCAAGCAAAGACACTCATGAGCTAGTGCTATTTCTATAAGGGGGGGAGTGATGGGATTCCATCAACAGATGGTTTTCTCATCGCTCCTATATCCATTCATTCATTAATTCATTCACTCATAATTTATTTTAATATTTATTTATTTATTATTTCATAATAACCATATCCAATAAATATTAACTTACCTTTCAATTCCTTTCCGGACGTTATCAACTTCATAGCATTCAATAATCCATTTAACTTTAATAGCCTTTCGTAATTTCCGTCATGGACTCCATCTTTAATTTTAACCAACACATGCAATAACTTATCTCCGACTAATCATATTTTTCCGTAACGATATTTTTCCCGCCAGATGGCGATTTGGAATATCGTAACATTAATCGAATCTTTCATCCGTTTTACCGAATCGATCTTTCGATTCGTACACACGTCGTTTTCTCATTGGCTCGTTTCGTGGCCGTTGCCCTGAAACGGTGTTTTCAATCCGGCCAGCTTGGTATAAATGTACAATGTAGATTTCTAATCTTCGCCGCTTTTATCTTCCTACAAATGGAAGTATTTCAAGTCACTGTATTGAGGCTGGTCCTCAATCTGGATGTATTGTGAGATACTTGTTTTTAATAAGTTTATTTTTAATTGTTTTTAACCAACGTACTTATGTCAACTGTAAGCTTAATCATCCATATGTTTTCACCTGTGCTCGTGTGATGGAGTTCACCATGTAAAGTCTTCTGTAAAGCCAAGTCTACTACTCAAAGTAATCAATAAATACTTTAGTTTTATTTTTGACTTTTGTTTTCTGTTAAAGAGATCGACATCAAATTCTGCTCACACATATTTTAACTTCCACTACTGTGTTAGGTGCCAGCAAAAGCTCCATATGTGCTATCTGCTATTGTAAGGCTATTTTTTCAGCGTATATAGACCTCTAAAGGCTATATTACGCATATTAGGGAGGGGGTAAACTCTTTGCAATTTTTTTTTTTTTTGCATTGGACAATTGAGATTCCTCTATACATCACTCTTTTTTAACTTTTACTTTTTTGATTTTGATTGCAGATATTTTTTAGAACGACACTTTCATTATCAAAATCAGGTTTTGAAAATGAAAGTAACTTAAAAAAATATCTGCAACCAAAAACTTAAGGGTGTTGTTCTTAACTGCTCCGCTCAACAAGCGCAAAACGTTTTGACACATTTACAAATTCATTTTTTAACAGAAATATGTAAAATTGGAATGCTTGAGTATGGAAGCGATTTTGTATCAAACTTATTTTTCTATTTTATGATAATTAAATTACCTATCCAGTTCTAAGCTATTTCGATGATGTGATCACCCGTTTTTTTCCTGTTTTTCGATCGGTTTTTCTGCTTTCGTCGGGAAATGAGCTCAAAAGTGTCAACTTTCAAAGCTTGTTATGAAAAATCTTTTAACAGAATATTGAGTGCAATTAGACAGTTTCTGAATAATAACACCAGCTAGTTTCATGCATTTCCAAACAAAAATAAATTAAAACATGTGTCACAAAGTTGATTTAAGAACACCCTTAAAAGGATAAAGGAGCTATGTAGAGAGGAATCTCAACTATCCTATGGAAAAAAAAAAAAAAAAAATCATTTAAAAATGTAGGAATGCAAATGAGTTAATGGAAAATAACATCCTTGTAAGAAAGCATTAGCTTGTGAGTGTCTTCACTTGCAGAGACAGTAGCCTTAATAGAGAGTAAAAATTGTAAGTACCACACCCAAGAATTGTAACATAATATAGTAGATGGCATTCATTCAATCAAATAAGTTTATGTAAAATATTATAAAAAATTTTATTGAAAAGACATCAGATTGTATTTATAACTAAGCATTTTTTCATTAAATTATGATATAGTATATGAATTTAAATAGGTAAAATAACTAGATATGATATAATAAGTTAGCTATATAGTTTAAAGTGCTTTTTTCAGAAAGGAGAGATGTCTAATAAATAAAATGAGAGATTGAATCTTAATAAAAAATGCTATTTACTATACTTATAATTTTAATCTAGCAAGTAATCAAATTTAATAATAATAAAAATTATTTGATTGATTTCTCAATGACTGGTATAATAAGTCTAAAAATCAATTGTATATAACTGATTTTTTTTAAATAAAATCTAAGATTAAAGTTTGTAAAATATATTTATTTTTCTCTTTGTCTAAAAAAAATGAATTACACAACCAGAGACAAAAGTTCTGTATTTGCACTATGACACAACAACAGCTGAAATTTCATTTATACTTACTTGTTTAGATTGAACGTATCAAAAATTTCTTGCACAGTGATATTTTGAAAATATATATAAAATGCCATGATAATTTGAAAATTAATATTGGATATATATATCACAAGTCATTGTTCATGACAACAAACTACAGAAATAGTCATTTTTTTTCTAATTTTATCCCTCAATACCCTACTTTTTGGCATATAATCTGCAGATTATATGAAGTTTTTTTCCTTGTGACTTGGAATAAAGCTTTCTAAATTATAGAAAATATGGTACTCTCTTCTAACCAAAATCAGAAAATTTTATGTCAAGAATTTTTGAGGCTACCTTAAAAAAATTTTAAATATTGGTTTATTTTAATGTGAAATTGCTGTCAAATTTTTAAAATATAAATTGATAATATACATTATTTCCAACAAAACAAGTCATGAAGATTTTTGAAAGAAATACACAGAAAATTTATGTTGCTTTTTATTAAAAAGAGTCATTTTAAAATCAATTAAGAGAAAATATGCATATTACCTTGCCATATAACTAACTGCAGCATCTCTATTGTTAAAATGAATTTCACCTTTTTTCGGACTCTTTGCCCAGGAAGATTCAAGTAAGCAATCAACAGCTTTGGATGCTGAAAAAAATTAGTAAAAATAAAATTATTTGCTAACAATATCATGCAGCATACAACACACTGAAATATTACACAATTTAAATTATTAAATACACAAATATGGCTAATTAAAGTATGAATGAGATTAATTAAGGTTCAGAAACTTAAAACTGAAATTTAAAATTCATCTTATCAGAAATTTGATGTATAACAAAACTAAACTACTTGCAAAGATGAAAAACATAATTTTCAAAAATGCACAGGGAAATAAAGTGAATTTTGAAATCTGAAACTGAATTTAAATGACAAAGAGTATAAAATAAGTGTGTTCACAGATTGCACAGAAGGATTTCATTTAATGTTTCTTTCGAAACAACTTGTCTTTAAGTTAATAAATCCAAAATGTTTATTCATAGTTATTAAATTCCTACATAGGTGGTTTTAATTTTAAAATAATTATAAAAGGAGGTTATTTAGTTTAATCAAATTAAAAAAAATGTTCAAATAAAATTATTTTAAATGAAATCCAAAATTCCTTTTTGAAAATCCTAAATTTAAAATTCTGAATCATTAATAAATCACAATCATTATTAAAATAGAAAGAAAATTGAGTTAAAAAAATATTATGAATGCCAGTGATTATTTATCACAGCATAACAAAAATAATATAAAACCTTAAAACTGGTAAAAAATATGAAATTTCTTTTAATTCAATCCATCTTAATATTAAATATTACGTATTAACACCACCGTAGCAGAAGTTGCACTAATGCACTAAAAAAAGTCATAAAAAATAAGATAACTGCGTGCTGCGTTCTGTGGCGGTGGCGTTAATACGTAAGTAATGATAAATCTAAAACTAATAGTTGCATATCATTCATATTATGAAATTACAATTATTTTTCTATATACTATGTTAGCATAGTTCTGTTTTTTTTTTTTCTTTGATGCATGCTATGAATTGTTGAGCAGGGTCGTCACTAAGGGGAGAGCCCTCTCCCCAAATGTTCACAAATGCTATTACACTTGGCAAACTTCATTAAAACTCTTAATAAAAACTATAATACTTCCATAGTCTATTTTATTTCTGATCGACTTGAAAAAAGTTACAAATTTAATTGGGAATATTATTAAATCTTTTACAAATAAGAACTACACTATATGGCCAATGATGACTGATCACTTGCGATTTTAGACTTTCCATTAAATATCTAAAAAAATACATGAGGACATGGTTGCAAATTTGAAATTTGACCAGGTCTGAAAAATATTTTGAAACACCTCCACCCCTCCCCCTGCTCTACACATAATTCGTGTATCTTCCACGATCCTTTGCCAGAAATCACGTTTCTTTTGCGATCCTTTGACAGAAATTACGGTTGTTTTGCAATCCTGTGACAAAATTTGCATCTTTTCCTCGATCCTTTGACAAAAATTGCATTTTCTTTGCATTTCTGACAGAAAAGTGTTTTTCGGCAATCACTTGACAAAAATCTTGGTTTTTTTTCGATCATTTGACAAAAATCACATTTTTCATGACTGTTTGACAGAGACTGCATCTATTTTGCATTCTTTAACTGAGATTGCATCATTTTTGTGACCCTTCAACGGAAATAGTCTTTTTTGTGATCCTTCAATGGAAATAGCATTTATTCCGCGATCTTTTAAACCAAAAAAAATGCTTCGGTGCTTACGTATTAACGCTTCTGCAGCAGAAGTTGCACAAATGCGCCAATAAAGAGCAATCTTTTTGTTCGTGCTTTTTAGCTCATTTCAATGCCATTTTTCAGTGCTTTAGTGCTTTTTTAGCTTATTTTTTGACACCATTCTTTTGTGTGCCTGCAAACATGATTGCTCTTTATTGGCGATTAGCGCAACATCTGCTGCGGTGGCATTAATTGATAAGTGCCAATGCTTCTTTTTTACGATTTTTTGACAGAAATAGCACCTTTTTCGCATGATCATCTGACAAAAATTATATTTTATCCACAATCTTGTGATGAAATTAGTGCCTTTTTCAAAAACCTTTGACAAAAAACGAGTCTTTTTTGCGATAATTTCTTGTTGGCAGAGATTTTTTCCGTCCTGCTTCTGTACTCAGGAGTTTTTAAAAGACGGAATTCTGTCTGTGGACAGAAAACATGCACTCATGACGAGGAATTATGAATTTTCAGCTGTGTAAACAGCATAGTAGACATCATATATTTCCTCGAAGATTTTTCTCCTTAAAACCTCACAGAAGACTGTAAACAAATCGAAGAAAAATGAATATCTTTTGGATTACCCTGTAAAAACGAATGTAAAAGTATTGAAATTGTACAACTAAAGATGAAAATAAGCACTCGTCAGTCGTCACTGGGTAACTAAATGCGAAAAACTGGCAATTAAAAACAAGGAAAATATCGGCCAAATGCAGGATTTTCCAAAAAAGATTTCATCAAAGAATTGCAGAAAAAAGCATGAATTTTGCCAAAAAAATCAATCCTCTCCTCCCTTCCAATTTCATATAAAGATTGGAGTAAAAAGGCAAATATCCTTAATAGATCATGAAAAAACATGAATTTCATCAATGGATCACAGAAAAAATTCAAATTTTGTGTAAGAATTATAAAAAAGAAAAAAAAAAGAACAACATTATAAAAAAACTGCGAAAAAAATATGAATTTTGTAAAAGAATCTTGAAAAATAAGCAAATTTCATGTAAGTTTTGCAGGAAAAAAAAAAAAAAATTATAAAAAATCTGAAAACAACATGAATTTTTTAAAAGAATCTCGAATTTAAAACATTTCATTAAAGTATCATTTAATTAAAACCATTACCTTATAGCACTGTTAAAAAATACCGGTAAACTTTGTTGACTAAGTTCAATTAATATCAGCTGATTCTGAAATGTTTAAATAACTTAATTTAACCAAAAGCAAAAAAAGCCATTGATGACCGTTCATTCGGCCATAGCCCCCCCCCCCCTCCTGTAAAACAGAAAAAAATGAATATCCGTTTATAGGGTAAGTGCCACCTTTTAAAAAAATTATAATTCAATCTCCCATTTTTAAAGTTAATCAAATTAACTGATTTTTAGAGGCATGACAGGGGTTGACAAGTGTAGCATGAGAGAGTAGAGTCCCTTAGTTTATAAAAACAATCTCAAACTTCACCAAGTATTTTACTTATAATTTGCAGAGTTCTAAATATAAACAAATGTTCTTTTCAGAAACCATGACACACAGCATTATACATAATACCCAGTAGCGAGAGTTAAAGTCTCAAAAACACAGCTGTAATAGAATCAATAAAATAAGATTGAAATCCATTGTTCCCAATTATAAGCAAAATGATGAGGGGCAGTATCCAAATACAGTAGTCCATGTAATAGTGTTGTAACATATCCTTTATATAGAATCTCTAGCATTTTCCTAAATATTTAACAAAATATCTAAGATAGCAAGTGACCAGCAGGTAGCCATCATTAGCCAAATAATATTATGTATACATATAACATTTCCTAATTGTGGTAACTTGGCAAAATTTAATAAAACTAGTTGGCAAACTTGGCAGTAACTACTTATTTTTGTTTTGCAATGAATTGGTAAATACTGAAATTTGACTTGGCAATTTAAAGTTCTCTATCCACATCTTTTCAATAAAAAGTTTCAGCAATGGCCGTGTTGTTGAATTTGATTCTATAAATAATTACTGACATTTCAACTAATTTTATTAAACATGGTAATGTAAGCAAAGGATGCTTGGAGAAATTTATCATCAGCTCAATGATAATAAATTGTGATAGATTAACTTAAAAAAATATACTTTTTTATGGTTAACAAGTATAGGGAAAGTGTTAAACATAACCACAAGTAGCTTGTAATATATTTCTGTAAAAGATTGTTTCTAAATATTCTGATTGAGGGGGCACTTTACTGAAAATTCTCCAATCATTGAATCCCATGTTAACATGTGAGGTAAATTAAATTATCCCCTCTCATCCTCTCAACATTAATTATGTCTTTCCTGCAGCTTTTAGACAAAATTGGTCTTTTTTTTTTTCTGGGATAATGTGGTGAAATTTGCAGTTTTTCCATGATTCTTTTGACAAAATTTGAGATTTTTTCACAATCCTTTTGATGAAATTTGTATTTTTCTGGCAATTCTTAGACCTTTTTTTTTTTTTTTTTTTTTTTTTAATGGCAATCTTTGACAAAATTCACATTCTTTGCATACGATCTTCTGAAGAAATTTTTTTCCACAATCCTTTGATAAAATTTATTCTTCTCAAAATGCTTTGACATTTTTTCTTCTTTTTTTGCAATTATTTTCATATGATCTTTCAGACTCTTTTTTTATTATCATGCATAAAATCATACTATTCATCCATACAATAGTACACTAAAAATCTTTACAGTGTACAACCAAACTGTTTAAGTTGGCAACCATGTTTACAATATTTATTATCATTCTTTTTTAATTTCTGCAAGAAAGATTCATATTTTAAATAAATGCAATATAAAGAAATGGATAATATAAATAAATTTTGATTAATAATTGGTTATTTATGACCTGTAGCTGGCTAACATAAAAGTACTAAACTAATAATTTAAAATACTATAAAATTTTTATATGAATTAAAGAAAGCAGGGGGCAATATTATTATGTTTTGACAGAATTCCACTGAAACACTAATTTAAATTTCTTATTTTCCAACAAGAGTGTAAACGTAATGAAATTCAAAAATACATCAAAATATACACAAGCCAAATAACATATTAAAAATCAAAGAGCTTTTACTATCAGACAAGTATTAAACTAAAAATAATTTAAAACTTTTATAAGCATTCATCTTAAAAATCATACCAAATTTCATGACAGCAACTCGTATTGCTTCATAAAAATTGCGTTTAATTTAGTGCTAGGTCATAATTATGATAATTCACTGCTTTGATTTATAGTTTGTAGAAACAATGAACTAGTGAATATATTAAGAAAAATTATAATGCTTGGTCTGTTTCTTGAAATTATGGCAACAGGAAAGAAAGCAAAGCTTTAATTTCTAAAACAAGAACCTTCCGTTATGTTAGTTAAGGCAGTAGAGATCTGCATTGGCTGGGTTGGGCCTTACTTTTTACTGAAGACTCAGGTAGGGCCGTACTTTTTCCCTAAAGTATCGGGCTGGGCCGGGCCAAGCCTGACTTATTTTTTGCATACAAAGCCCGGACCGATTTCATTATTCCTAGTGTTCACAAACCAAAATAATGAGTTCCGGTTTAATCATCCTGTATGAAAATCCTTTTCTCGACGTGGCCAAGTCCATTCAAAAATCAGTAAAATTTAGCTTGGTCCAAAAATTTTTGCTAAAAAGGCATATACTTTCAAGTTGCCATTATTCTATAATTAAACATTAGAATTTATTCTTTTAAAGATTTCTAGGCTTATAAAATAGAGTTAAACACACACACAACATGGTTCATACACTTGAGAACAAATAAAATTCAAGCACTTTTCAAGGACTGTTTTAATACATGCATTAAAATGGCTGTAGAATAATATATCATAAAGGAAATAGTCACCATGTTACCTGTGTATTTAAATGTGACTTCATCACTGGTCCAGTACATAAAATTCCATTAAATAATTTTAACACTTAGAGTGGCCTCTTCCCTCCCCCCCTCCCTGGAAAATAAACCAATCTTACTTTGCATTTATCCAAAATTTTCAGCATAATAAAATGTAAAATTATAATTTGCTAAAAATTAAATAAAGAGTATGTAAAGAAAAACTACCAAATTATTAATTAGATATTTTATTTGCCATTATTTATTTCAACTGACTAAGGTTTAATGCACATTTTTTTAGATTTTTCTCCAGATTTTAGCCAGAGTGGTGGAATTGTAGCTAGTGTCAGTGATGCAGCTGGACTTGAAAAATTCTGGGTCCCTTTTCTACAGAAGCGGGTCCCCACTAATAATAAGTCATATTTTTCGACGCAAAAATTGAACTTGTTCATTTCCACAAGAAAAATAAACTGCAATAATTGTTTTAATAATAATAAATAATTAAAACCAATATTAATTTAAGAGAAATTTTCTGTGCTTTTTAAAGAATGTTCAAAATACAAATTTAATAATAAAATAATGCTTATTTGAGTGTAGAAGATAACAAGTATCACTATTGTCTGCCCCATTTTAAAATGGGACAAGACAGGTTTACTGAAAAAGACATTTTTGCTGAAAAAAAGGATATTTTTGTTGCATAAATGGTACATACTCAAATGATGCTTAATGAAATGGTGATTTCAGGAGTCACATCCACTCAAAAAGATTTGGAGCCCCCCTCCCCCCCCCCAAAAAAAAAAAAACGATTGGGAAGCAGGAAAATCAGTTTTTGGAGCAGCAACAACAATTTTGAAGCATGAAAATTAGTTTTTAAAACAGAAAAATTCTCTCCCGGCTTCACTTATTTATTTATTTTTATTTATTTTTTTTTTCGTGCTTTTTCGCCGAAATTTCCGTTTTTTGCGTTTTTTTGACGAAATCTTTTGTTTTTTCGGGATTTATTGACAAAATATACCGTTTTTCGCGATATTTTTTGACAAAATTTGCCGTTTTATCGCGATTTTTGGACGAAATTTGCCGGGTTTTTTTGCGATCTATTGAAGAAATCTGTCGTTTTTTCGGGTTTCAGGGTGAAATTATCCATATTTTTGCGAATTTTTTTATGATATTTGCCGGGAATCAGCCGTTATTTAGCGATTTTTTTAACAAAAATTGTCACTTTTTGTGATTTTTTGACAAATTTTGACATTTTATCGCTATTTTGGGCGAAATTTGCCGTTTTTTCGCGATCTTTTGAAGAAATCTGCCCTTTTTTCGGGTTTTGGAATGAAATTAGCCATTTTTTCGAGAATTGTTTGACAAAATTTGCCGGAAATTAGTCGTTATTTCGCGATTATTTAACGAAATTTGCCGTTTTTTAGCGACCCTTTAACGAAATTACGCGTCTTGTGGGACGCATAAGAGCTATTTTTTGCGTCCTTATCGCCGATTTTTTGCGTAATTTACGTGTTATAAGCGCGTCCGCGGCATCGCTGATTAAAAAAAAAAACAAAAAAAAAAAAAAAAAAAAAAAAAAAATCTTGTGTGCGATCGGTTGCGGTTCCACTAAATTTTTCAAATTAGTGGTCCGATTGAATTATCGGTGGTCTCGGACCAGCGGACCACCAAGGATTTCGAACGCTGTTCGTTGTCCCGAGTCGAACTTCCCAGCTGCTAATGTATAGTAAACAGTGACGTAAGCGTCTGCCTCTCTCCTCTCATCTGGCAAGAGAAGCACATTGGCGAAAAATCACACTCCTGGCTATTATAGAAAAAATGCATTACCGACAGCTTAGACGGAACAGCGCGTGCATAGTAACAATTTCGTCGGATCACAATCTGCGTTCTATTTTTTTCCCCCGATGGTTTCCGCATGCATCCGATTTTTACAGCCAAGGAAAGATGCCAACAGGGTTGTTAGGAACAGAGAAGGAAATTTTTGGCTGCAAGTGACTCAATCATTGAGAAAGCAAATATACAATTGAAATAAATTGTTTTAAAATAAAGTGTATAAAGGTTTTTTTTTTTTTTTTTTTTTTTTTTACTTTTTTAGAAATTTTAAAATTTAAGGACTAATATTTATTATTTCTAATTTTTCCAGCACTTTTCATTCCTTGAAAATGAATCTCTCTTTTTCCAGCACTTTTCATTCCTTGAAAATAAAAAAAAAAAAAAAAAAAAAAAAAAAAGAACTGTCTGACGGAATTTTTTTTAAGCTGAAAATTTCTTTTAAATTGTTCATCCATGCAAAATAAATGCAATAATGTGTGAGGAAAAAATATATTAAAAAAAAAAGGAAAGCATTTTCTTCTTCCCAGTGTGATTCCGTTTTAGAAGATTTTACTTTTATCATATACCATTTTTAAGATTTTTATGTCTCCATTACATGGAAAATGGATTAATAATACTAATGATAACTGAAACACTTTCATACAACAACAAAGGCTCATTAAAAGCATAAATATCGTAGCCTACAGCACTTCTACATAAATGGAGATTATAAACATTGGAAAAAAAAAAAAAGTCTAACATAAGCTTTTTTGGTCAGAACTCTTCCGTAAAAAATAAGGATCAATGTTCTGCAGAAATTCACTCGGGCCGGGACAGGTTCGGGCCACTAAATTTTCTCAATGGGCTGGGGTAGGCCAAAGTTTTTTTCCCATTCGGAACTTTTTTTTTTTTTTTCTGTGGATCGGGCCTGGAAATTTTGGCAAGTGCAGAACTCTATAAGGAGGTCATAATCTAAACTATATATTCATGATTTATAATTCTTTTCTCAATGCGCAATCAAAATTTCATTGATATTAAATGCTCTTTTGTTATTTATATCTTTTGCTTTTTTAGTGTTTAAAATATTTCATCGTAGCAATTTCAATGCGAATTTGAATATTTTGCAGAGCAGATTTCGATATATAATAAACTTATTGTTGTAACTTGTATACTTTTTATAGATACTGTATATACTCATGTATAAATTGAGGAATTTAGGACAATTTTATGAAAAATAATTGAATGGGTAAGGGTTGACTTACATGAAAGTCGATAAAAACTTTGAATAGTGTAAAATTCTAGCTTTTTTATGCATAGGAATGATAAAATATATAAAATACACATAATTTATCATTAAAAATTTTTCATGTTTCTTATCACTTATTCGCATTGGTAAGTGAAATCTGGTACTTACGTATATTGACGCCACCGCAGCAGAAGTTGTGCTAATACACCAATGAAGAGCAATCTTGTTGCTCGCACAGGCACAAAAAAATGACGTAAAAAAAATAAGCAAAAAGCTCTAAAAAATGGTGTTGAAAATCAGCGAATAACAAGGCAACAAGAAATCCAAAAGATAACTGTGTGCGCGTGCAAAAAACAAGATTGCTCTTTATTAGCACATTAACGCAACTTCTGCTGCAATGGCATTAATATGTAAGTACCTGAAATCCTTAATTTCATTTTTATGAAAAATTGAAGTAAAAAGTTAAGAGATTGACTTATACATGTAGGTTTCTGATTTTTTACATAATATGCATTGCAACATAATGGGGTTGACTTATACACAAGTATATATGTACAATATATTTCAAATTCACCAGAATGAAAGTTGTAACCATGATGAATATTTGGTGATTTATCACCAACAGCCAGCTAATACAGAAATGATTTCAAAATATTTAAAATGTTGTACTATTATCAGAAACACATATGT
This sequence comes from Maratus speculifer, assembly GCA_964019185.1. NCBI lineage: Eukaryota > Metazoa > Arthropoda > Arachnida > Araneae > Salticidae > Maratus > Maratus speculifer. The sequence goes on from OZ025303.1 coordinate 72,383,348, forward strand.
GTATAAATAAATTTTACAAATCCAACATATAAGTAAGTGAGGAAAAAACCAATAACAAAAATCACTAATACCTATAAAATATTCAACTTTATGCCCTAACAGTGTTGTCTTCTTTTCAGGAAGTTTCTGCTTTAAGTACTTAGCAATAGCATATTCTTCTTTGGTAGGTTTTTTGTCCAAATCTTTAGGATCAATCTGAAATTTGCAATAAGTCAAATAAGCAATAAATATCACATATGTTAATTTGCATGGTTGAGTAACTAAAGTTATATGGTTAGAGGCGATATCATAAACATTGTTACACCATTAAAGCAATTTTCTATTTTCAGGATGTTATACAAGTAAAAAATAAATATCATGGATACCACAGCATTTAAATAAAAAAAAGGTATATTTTTCGATTAGCTGGTCCAGCGTTATATGATACATACATATATATACATACACTGTACAATTCAAAATTATATTTAAATTCAAAACAACCAAGTTTGAATTTAAACATTATCTCTTCTGAAGAAGCATCTGGCTGACTGAGCTTTGTTCAAGACCAGGGATATAGTCGTAAAAATAACCGAGATATACGTTCTAAGCAGAAGGTATATGCTCAATGCAGAGGGTATGGTGTTTATACTACAGCTTTCTATAGAAACAGAGGGTATACAGTGTTCCTCTAAAAAACCCAGAGGGTATACGGCATATACTCTCTATTACATCCCTGCTCAAGACCACAGTATAAAATTTTGAGAGAGGAGACACAGATTTTCTTTTCTCTTTTGCTGATTCTTTTTTAGTGAACCTTTAATATTGTTTCATATTATGTTTAGCCCTTTATCACTTAATACAAAAAACTAAGATTTTTATTAATAAAATGCCTAAAAACGCAGCAGGTAAGTGATTATTTGTTTAATCAACACTTCAATTATATGCAGATTATTTTTTTGTCCATGAAGTATCTGTCGCAGACACATGAAGAAATTTTTACTACTGGACTTTTGACAAATGATGGGAAAACACATTCTGTGGTTATTTTAAAGAAAAAAAATTTCATAATCAGACAAAGTCAACTTGTACAATTAATATCACGATATTGTGTAAAAAAGAAATACTACTTGATATCCCATCGACCAATTTATACAAATCATCAAAATATTTGCTAAATTATGCAAACTGACATAAATTTTATTTGAAAAAACAAAAGACAAATTAATTAGTAAAACACTGGTGCTTTTCAATTAGTTGGGCGCCAATGTTATATGCATATATCTTACATATGCATACATATATCTAGATACATGTATGCATACATGTATATGTATACAACATAAAAAGTTATTAAAAATCACTTGGTAATGCAGCAAACATGTGCATCATGTTTAATATGAAATGAATGCGACATTTACGATCATCCATTACTGGCATTTAATCTTATAGTTTGACAATAGTTTTTTGGTTGACAAGATAATCAAGTAGTATTGAAAAACTTTTTTCATAAATGACATTCTGAGAAATTCATTTACTAGATCTATAAAAAGTCTAATCAATTGTTATCATCATAAATGTTAGAGATACTTTAAAAAAACACGGTAGAAAAATATATATTTAGCGAGAATTGTTCATATAATATTTCACTCTTTGTTTTGGTAATTGTTGTATGTTTTATAAATCTTCAATTAACTTTGCTTAGAAAGTGATCCATGATCAGGTTCAAAGCCAATTAGCATACATTTAAAAAAATTAATTGTTGTAACTTTAATTCAGTTAACACAAATATTACTTTATAATAACCAAGTTCGAAAAACAATTCAACTTAGTTTACTAACATAAAAAGTACTCATGAGGAGAATTACATAAAAGTGATTTAAAAAACGTAAATTAATTAAAATTAAAAAGTTCTTTATCATGAAATGTGAAATTTAAAATGAGCGATTTAACATCATGTTACAACTCTACGTTATAGCTATGCATTAAAGGTACAAATATTACTCCTTTCCTTTTTTCTAATGAAAATAGAATACATCCCAAAAACATATTTAGTGACATTAGAAGATTCTCAATACACTATAATATCAAAATGATCATGCCGATTTAATTTTTTTTACATAAACAATTGACAAAACAATTATCTGTGATTCTTGAACTCAGCGAATTTCCTCTTGCAAACAAAGAAAGCATTTATTTACGGGAAAAACTTTAAGCATGGAATATTAAATTTTAGAAACACAAATATAAAATTAATGGATAAAATACAGATCTTTAAATACTAACATCTTTCTTTTTCTTGTTTTTCCTACGTTCAGACATCACTACAATATTTTAAAATGACAAAGCCGACGAGCAGAAACAACAGAACAGGAACTCAAAACAACACGACGCTTCCGTAAAGATTGCACTTGTCAAAATCCAGAATGATTATGATTGGTTCGCTTTCTGTACGTGGCATCATCACGAACTGTAGTTTTCGCCAAGTTGGCAGGTGAAAACTGTTGATTCATCCATCTATCTATAAGAAAAAGAAAAAAAAAAAAAGATTGACCACCCCAGAAGAAAGATGTTGATTCTATAGTTAGATCCATGAGCGACAAAGTCTGGCGGTTTTAATAAATTTAAAATTTAGACGAATGGTATGCAAAGAATCCTAGGAAAAAGAGACGAGATCAGAATCTGGATTCCAGATAGATTTAGCACTGTTAGCGAAATAAGATTGACCAATCAAAAACATTTCTCACTTAAAACAGTGAAAAGTTTGCAGAAGTGCAGATTTCTGATTGGCCTATCTCATTTCGCTAACAGCCCAAAATCAATCTGGATCGGACTTAGGTTTTTTTGCTTTTCTCAAAGAGAAATGGAAAATGGACCAATAAGGACCTTATAATTTGAGAGACTTTTGAAAAGATTGGAAATGAAAAGACACACCATGGAACACAAGATTGGGAAAGAACCAGTTTACCTGAAAGTACCCTTTGCAAAAGAGTAGCGAAACATCAAAGGAGGCTTGGCCAGACGCAAAAAATTCGCCCAGACTTTGACAACAAATTTTAAAATTTTAAATTTTTGTTGCATCGTCACTCCACTGCTTTTATAAAAAATGATTACTTCACTGTATTATGAAGAATTCTCGTTGGTCAAAATAGAGATATTCTATAAAAGCGGTGGAATGACGATGCAACAAAAGTTTCAAATCTTTATAGTGAATCCAAGTGTGCAAGGGCGGCGCCAGAGTTTGCCCGACGGGGGGGGGGGGGCACTGTATCCCCGACAGGGGGGCCAAGTTAATAATATATATTAGAGGTCCCTCCGAGGTCTAAAAAACTGCGTGAGCAAAAATTTTAGGCCCAGGCCCAATCCGGTTTGTACTAAATAGATTAATGGTCCGGTCGACATAAATTTAAAAAGTCAACCTAATTATAGCTTGACGAAAAAAAAAGGGGTTAAAATTTTGATCCGCCAGACTCTATTTCTACAAAACGTGAATGTTTACTTCGATATAGTTATAAAATGTTTGGACGAGGGGTTCTGATAAATAATAGTCTTTTTAAGAAGTGTTCTAGGCGGGCAATAATTATTTATTTTCAATGAATGTTGATTTGCATGTAATTTTTTCAATTATCATTCAGTTATCGTTAATCCTTATATCATGTATTGAAGACTTGAAAATCAAAAAAATGCCACACAATAAAATCTTCTAAGACGAAATCGCATAATAACTATGAAAAAAGAGAGAGAGAGAATGAGAGAGAGAGTTATGGTATTCACTTTGAATCAACATATTTTGCGTTTAAGGGGACTCTTCACTCACTTGAAAACACCCGCTCAGTCTTGTTAAACACAGATTATTTTCAAATTTCTCGTTTTAATTTTAAACATTTTTTTTTCTTACATAGGACAGCTGAGCTTGCTCTTTAATATGGCTATGTTTCAATTTTTCGATTTCGATTGCAGATTTTTTTTTTTTAAAGATACTTTCGCTTTCGGAAACGGTTTTGAAATTGAAAGTACTTTTTTTTGTGTCACATGCAGGTTTTATTTCACAGATTTTACTGTATTTAAATTTGATTGCCTAAAAATCTACTATTCTATAAAAATAATAAATTCTAAAATTTAATTATAGAATAATGGGATGTTAAACTTATAAAAATGCATACCTGTTCGTAAAAATGTTTGGGCCGAGCCAAATTTCACTGACTTTTGTCGTCCCAAGTCGTTCCGTGAGGGCGATTTTCATATGGGCTGGATCGAAACCGTGACTAAAAATTTCGACTCGTGCAGCCCTAGGAAGAAGGAAGTCAGTCTTAGCTCGGTATCGAAAAAGTTAGTTAAACCATGAAATGAATGAAAACCAGGCATGGACCGGCCCCAGTGTCATAAAAAAAATAAGCCCGGACCCGGCCAATGCAGACCTCTATCGAGGTTTATCCAGAAGCTGGAGCTCGATGAAATTTTCTTTCCTTAAACGTGAGTTATTCACTAGGAATAAATGATATGGCAAACCACGCTTGCTAATCCACGTCAATTGATTCTGGATATGATAAGGAATCAAGCGCAGCCTATTGAATGTTCAAAGCCAAAATAGACAGTATTGCCTTTTTTTTTTTTTTTTTTTTTTTTTAAGTATAAAATGTTTTGTGCAATTTTATATTCAATAAGTGCAGATTAAAAAAAAAAAAATCGGAAAAAAAACACAGCGTAAAAAACACCATCTTTAGGGCGATATACACCAAAATGTCATCCCTATTAACTGAATATGATGAAATTTGATAAAATTCTGTGTTTAACTTTTTGAGAAATTAGCTCTCATGGCACACCTGCCAACTTTAGATTTTTAACAATTAAATAAATGTATTATAAAACAGAAAATTATTTAGAAAGGTAACTTTTTACCTGGTACTTATTTCATTTTAATTTGATTTGCAAATATGATCATTTTGATTTTTGAAAAAAAAAAGTGATGCGTGCATGTTACGGTAATTATTAAAAATAAAGCATAACAAAACCACTCCTGAGTGATGCATAACAAATTTTACCAGAATTAATTTATTTGAAGGCCTAAAAAAGTATGAAATTGGATTAAATTTTGTGCATTAATATTTTAAGCATAGTTATATCAGAAATCATGAAATTTCTATGAGTACTTCTATGTTTATCTTTGTACCAATTCTGCGGAAAATGAAATTTAAATTTTATTAAAAATAAATAAATAAATAAAATAAAAAACTTTCTAAATGGTCATTTTCAATGTGCTAAAATATGCATTACCGTAATTGCCAGTCTTAAACTGGAAAAAATGTGAAGGGAAGTTACCTAAAAACATTGCCATATGCGTTTTTTAAAGATGTCCTATTTTCCGTATTTTTTATTAACCGGATCGGCCTAGATCTCGACCGGTCCGAATAATCAAAATTCTACTGTATTTATTGCTGAATGCAAAAATATAAACAATAAACTTCTATAAACATTAGTTAAATTATTATTATCAATAAAAGTACGAATTCTGCGTATAAAGCAATTTTAAAATTAAAACACTCGGTTAAAAATATCAAATCACATATAAACGCAAATAAATAAGAAATCATTTGGACTTACCCTTATAAAAGTCTTGAAACTTTTTATATACAGTAGAGATAAATTAATGTTGTTATTTTCATAAAAAGAAGGAACTCATAAAATATTCATAACTAGTAGACATGATAATTATAATGCAAAATTTACATTTGAACATTTTTTCATGATAAAATTTTTTCTTTAAAACTTCATTGTAGCATTATTTGTACGGTTACTGTCTGATTAATTATGTGAATTTTGTTTAAAAAAATGCTTTAAACAGATGAATAATAATTTAAAAAAATCTTATTTCTATATATTAAAATAAAAATACTAGATCAGGAAAAAAATAACTCCTTGTATCTGTGGTCAATGGACAATTGATGAAAATGGAGTACTGCACCTATGTAACTCTGACATATCCTTCCGGTCTATCACAATACAGGTGTTTTTGGTAATTCCCATAGCAAAATTGAGATACACAAATGTTATTTTTACAACCAATCAGCAAGAATACGTCTGCTGAAGTTAAACAATATTAATCATCAATCTCTTTATTCCAATTGTCGAAAAGTTTGTTTTATATTAACTTGCACATCAGAATTTGAAAACTAGTCAAAACAGAAGGTTTGTATTTCCTTTTAGTGAATCGCAGCTGTTATCTGCGATTTAAACATCCTAGACTGAAATCTAAGTAAGAATACAAGTATAAAGAAACAACATATTTACTAAGAACAAAACTTGAATTTTCTTCATATCTTTTTTCGTTCCATATGAACACGTTTCTATGCTAAATATTAGTTTTCTTTATTTGAATATAATATATTTGCCGGAGTGAAATTAATTAGTGGAACTATAATTTTTGAATTATGTTATTTTATAAATACCGCGTTTTATTTTTCATTATTTTCTATTTTTGTCACTTTTGAGAAAATGAAATTATTATTCCTTACACTCTCAAAAAACTTTTCGCCAAAAATAAAATATACAAACAATAAGTTGCCGGAACGCACATGTTATTGGAATGGATGTTTCTATTACTTGAAGAAATGATGGTGTTTTCATTGTAGAATTTCAAAAAAATTTGAGATTCGATTGACGAACTTTTCATTATTTTGAGAGAAAATGGAGAAACGTAAAAAAAATCAGTTTTGAATAGAAAAATCTAGTGCAAAGTGTTGCTTCTCAATAAACTGAGCAGTCTTTTGATTCAACAAAGATGCAACTTTAGATATTGGAGGATTTCAGGTAGTTTTAGCATAGATTAGATTGATGAATTTTCTGTATTTTCGAGAAAATGTGTAAATTAAAACATATTTTTTTAGCTGTAGTAGTAATAATAAAAACAATAGGAAAAAACATCTTCAATTTCCATTTTGTTTTAGAGTATATATTGATCGAATGCAGAAAGTGCGATGATTCAAACTTTGATAAGATACAAAATTTAAATCTGAAACAAAAACTTAAATACAAAATTCCCAAATTAAAAACAAAAGATAAATGTAAATGAAGTGGAAATTTGTAAAATAGTTGGAAATCTAAAAGTGCGTTATTTTAATATCAGCGAAAAGCGACCCGCAATTAAAAATATATCCAAAATTTCTCGCTCCGAGTCCGTCATGTCAATGTCGAAATATCACTGTGATTTGAAGAGGCTTTTCTATTATTTTAAGCAATTTCTGCCTTCTGATTGGACATTTTTCGAAAATTTTGATCTTTGATTTTTGTTTCTTACGTATATTTAGATAAAACGATTTTATAAATTCTGTTTCTAATACGAAAAGATACTAAGCAGCATAGCTACCATAACACTCATGTAAATTTACGAATATATTGCTTTAGCTATGAGTATTTCAGGTAATTGGTGATTTTTATGCATTTTTTGTGGAAAGGGAGGAGTAGAAATAGCGAAATTAAAGTGCATGAAAGCAAAATTTAAAGCAAATTTTTCTGTTTTAATGGAATATAATCAAGGGAAAAATAGTTGAATTCATGGATTATTTTGTGAGCATAGAGTCCTCCGCGGCTTGGGTTATACCCGATTTGAACTAATTAATCCTATATCCATTCAACCTGAACCAGTTTTTAAAAAGTAAATGACCCGAACTCGACAAACTTCGACCTAAAAGTATTCAATTCGAACCTAATCCCAACTCGAAATGCAAGAGAAAATTGAAAAAGAAAATTCCAACTTGTAAAACAATAAGGGAAAAATAGTCTAGAATAATACCTCCAATATCAATTATATATTTTATTAGAAAAATTACTGTATCAATATATGTACTCATTGGCATTCAAATAGTATAATTTTATATTTTAAAATATATTTTGGCGATACTTTTGAGAAAGGATGTAGAATCGAACCCATGCGCTAAAACAATTAAAATTAACTTGACTCGAAAATACAGTCACCGCCAAAAAAATCTTGACACTTGAGATTTTAGACGTTTTGTTGAATATCTAGAAATATACATGAGGAATTATTCTGAAACTTCAGGTGTCTAAACAATATAGCACAGGTCATATATTTTCGTGAAATTTTTTTGCCGAAGTCCCATAGGGGACCGTCAAAAAATTTAAAAATAATGAATATCTTTTGGATAACCCTGTCAAAACTAATATAGCAAAAGCATTCAAACTGCAGATTATCATTAAGTGACTTATTGTAATTACGTGTGTTCATTTTTATGAGGATAGCATGTATACTCGTAGAGAAATTAAGGTTTTTATAAAAACAGTCCAATTTTTTTTCAAGATTTTTGCATATTATTTGCAGAGTTCTTAATATAAAATAAAGTTTTTTCCTGAACATATGACAAACAATATTATACATAATACCCTGCAACCAGAATTTAAAAAAAATAATAATTGTATGAATAAGGAACAGGTTTACTAAATAAATTTTCATTGCGCATGCGTAAAAGTTATGCAAATTTTGATTGCATATTGTGTTAACTAAAGGTATGGAGCAACTTTTGTAAAAGTCTCAGAATCGCAGCTTAAAAATGCTGAAAATTATCGTCAATAGAATCAGATGAAAATCCGTTATTTCCAAAAAGACGCAAAAGGATAAGGGGTTGTATCCAAATATAATAGTGCGCGCAATATTATGTACAGTCACCGCAAAAAAATCTTGACACTTGAGATTTTAGACGTTTTGTTGAATATCTAGAAATATACATGAGGAATTATTCTGAAACTTCAGGTGTGTAAACAATATACCACAGGTCATATATTTTCGTGAAATTTTTTTGCAGAAGTCCCATAGAGGAAAGTCAAAAAATTGAAAAAGAACGAATATCTTTTGGATAACCCTGTCAAAAGTAATGTAGCAAAAGGATGCAAACTGCGGATTATCATTAGGTGACTTATTGTAATTATGTGTGTTCATTTTTATGTGGATAGCATGTATACTCGTAGAGAAATTAAGGTTTTTATAAAAACCGTCCCAATTTTTTCAAAATTTTTACTTTCTTCTATCTTCAATAGAAGAAAGTATTGTAATCGAAATTTTTTTCGACTTCCGGTTTTTGACGGATTTACACGTTTTAGGGGTCAGAGATTCCAAAAAACATATTTTTACAAAATGTCTGTCTGTCCGTGTGTCTGTGTGTGTGTCCGTGTGTGTGTGTGTGTGTGTGTCTGTGTGTCTGTATGTCGCCATTCTACCATCAAAAAGTATATGAAGTTATGCATAGAATTGAACCAAATTTTTTGTGAATGTTTTTGGCTGTGGCAAGCAGGTCCTCCTTCAGTTTTGAAATATTCCGCCGGAAGGGGGCGCTGCAATCGCGATTTTTGTGCAATTTTCAATATTGTACCGACCAAAAGTATATGAAGTTATGCATCGAATTGAACCAAATTTTTTGTGTATGTGTATGACTATGGCTAGTTGGTCCTCCCTGAATTTGAAAAAAATCCGCCGAAAGAGGGCGCTGCAATCGCGATTTTTGTGCCATTTTCAATATTGTACCGACCAAAAGTATATGAAGTTATGCATCGAATTGAACCAAATTTTTTGTGTATGTGTATGACTATGGCTAGTTGGTCCTCCCTGAATTTGAAAAAAATCCGCCGGAAGAGGGCGCTGCAATCGCGATTTATGTGCTATTTTCAATATTGTACCGACCAAAAGTATATGAAGTTATGCATCGAATTGAACCAAATTTTTTGTGTATGTGTATGACTATGGCTAGTTGGTCCTCTCTGAATTTGAAAAAAATCCGCCGGAAGGGGGCGCTGCAATCGCCATTTTTGTGCCATTTTCAATATTGTGCCGACCAAAAGTATGAGAAGTTATGCATCGAATTGAACCAAATTTTTTGTGTATGTGTATGACTATGGCTAGTTAGTCCTCCCTGAATTTGAAAAAAATTCGGCGGAAGGGGGCGCTGCAATCGCCATTTTTGTGCCATTTTCAATATTGTGCCGACCAAAAGTATGAGAAGTTATGCATCGAAGTGAACCAAATTTTTTGTGTATGTGTATGACTATGGCTAGTTAGTCCTCCCTGAATTTGAAAAAAATTCGGCGGAAGGGGGCGCTGCAATCGCGATTTTTGTGCCATTTTCAATATTGTACCGACCAAAATACATGAAGTTATGCATCAAATTGAACGAAATTTTTTGTGTAAGTGTATGGCTATGGCTAGTTGGATCATCCTGAATTTGAAAAAAATCCGCCGGAAGGGGGCGCTGCAATACCGAATTTTATGCCATTTTCAATATTGCACCACATAAAAGTGTATGAAGTTAGTTCTAGAACTGAACTAAACATTTTGTATATGATTATTTTTTGGTAAGGCAAGTAGGTCCTCCCTGAATTTGAAAAAAAAATCTGCTTATTATTCTATTGTCCATCGGCTCGTGCAGAGACGGAAATTCGTTTTTACTCCGATTAATTGATAGGAGCAGAAATTTAAGATGAAAATCAAAGTTGGTAAGGTATTGAATCAAAATTATTAAAGCATTAAAATGAGTAACTATTTTTTTTAATATTATAATGTATGTATGAGATAGAAGAAAGTTTTGGGATTGGCACATCCAACTAGTTTGCTTATTATTTGCAGAGTTCTTAATATAAAATAATGTTTTTTTTCCTGAAAATATGACAAACAATATTATACATAATACCCTGGGACCAGAATTTAAAAAAATAATAATTGTATGAATAATGAACAGGTTTACTAAATAAATTTTCATTGCGCATGCGTAAAAGCTACGAAATTTTTGATAGCATATTGTGTTAGCTAAATGTAAAGAGCAACTTTTGTGAAAGTCTCAAAATCACAGCGTAAAAATACCGAAAATTATCGTCGATAGAAAAAGCTGAAAATCCGTTATTCCCAAAAAGAAGCAAAAAAGATAAGGCGCTGTATCCATATTTCATTGTTTATCAACAATATAGCATACAATGCCCGAAAGAAATAAAAACATTTGCATCGCATTTTAAATGTTCAGATGTTTTACTTTATTTTCTAATTGACAGTGCTTTTGAGGCCTCTAGCTACTATGCTGCCGCCTCAATTGATCCATAATACACAGAAACAGAGACAATACAGAACACTTTTTATTACAGATATCCATTACATATATTTATTACACTTCAAAGGGACAACACACCATCCATGCCCGAACCCGGATTCGAACCGGGGACCCACAGTGTGGCATCAGCTGCCATTACCAGCCACGCCTCTGGCGTGTTCGGCGTTTATTTATTTATTTATTTATTTTTGCCTGTTTTAAACATAGAAACCGGGTAGAAGTTTCCATTGAGCATGCGCCACTTTAAATAGTAATGCCTGCATCTTGAGATGACTCAGCGGTTTTTTTTTCCGTATCTTCTAGTGGTTTAAAAGGTGGAATTTAATTTTGTTGCAGATACAAATCTTTTTTTGGTGCATATAATGGGGCGAAAAAAGCTTACAATTGTTGAAAAATCTCGTGCTTTAACTTTATTAAAATGAAATGTTCCTATAAGTCGCATTGCTAACGATTTGCAAGTATCGAGACAAACGATTTATGCCTTAAAAAAGGCGAGTTCAAATTTACCTCGGGGCAGTGTGCCAGTATAAAAAATCGGTTCAGGAAGACCAAAAAGGATCTCAGATCGGACTGATAGTATTTTGAAACGCTATGTATTATAAAAACCAACCATTACAGCAGCAGAAATAAAAAATAAACACCCAAATCTATTAAAGGATGTATCAGTAAGGACTGCCTGCCGCAGACTTCAAAAAGACTTGAAGCTTCCAGCTCGAATAGCAGCGAAGAAACCCATGCTTACTGATGTCATGAAAAAAAAAAGATTAAATTTTTGTAAGAAATATTTGAATTGGATAGCAGAAGACTGGAAGAAAGTAATGTTTTCTGATGAAAGTACCTTCAGGTTTATCAGAGGACGCCCGATGTTGGTGAGACGACCTAAAGGTTCCTCACGCTATGATACGAAGTTTACCGTGAAAACTATAAAACACTCAGATAGTGTCATGGTATGGGGAGCTTTTAGTGGTGAAAAAGGTAGAGCTGGATTATATTTCCTTTCAAAAAATATTACTATGAATGGAAGAAAATATAGAGAAGTTTTACAAAACCACTTACTGAAATTTTGGTCCATTCATGGATGTGAGTATTTCATGTATGATGGAGCACCTGCACATAAATCAAAACTTGTACAAAAATGGTTAAATGATAATAATATACCAGTGCTTGATTGTCCAGGCAACTCACCTGATCTCAACCCTATAGAAAATGCTTGGAATCAAATGAAAAATAAGGTACAAGAGTGTCACCCATCCAGCATAAAGGAATTGAAAGAAGTATTGGAAACTTTGTGGGCCAATATGGACAAAAACTATTTCCGAAATTTAGCAACTTCTATGCCTAACAGATTGCAAAGTGTCATAAAGGCGAAGGGAAATATGTCAAAATATTAGTTTTGGCAATAAAATTATTTAAAATGTAAATGTTTACTTTTATAACACTTTTTTTATGAGTATCAAGATTTTTTTTTCTCGGCTCTGTACATAATATTGCGCGCACTACTATATTTGGATACAACCCCTTATCTTTTTGCGTTTTTTTTGGAAATAACGGATTTTCATCTGATTCTATCGACGATAATTTTCAGCATTTTTAAGCTGCGATTCTGAGACTTTTACAAAAGTTGCTCCATACCTTTAGCTAACACAATATGCAATCAAAATTTGCATATCTTTTACGCATGCGCAGTGAAAATTTATTTAGTATGCCTGTTCATTATTCATACAATTATTATATTTTTTAAATTCTGGTTGCAGGGTATTATGTATAATATTGTTTGTCATATGTTCAGGAAAAAACTTTATTTTATATTAAGAACTCTGCAAGTTATAAGCAAAAATCTTGAAAAAAATTGGGACTGTTTTTATAAAAACCTTAATTTCTCTACGAGTATACTTGCTTTCCGCATAAAAATGAACAAACATAATTACAATAAGTCATTTAATAATAATTTGCAGTTTAAATGCTTTTGCTACATTAGTTTTGACAGGGTTATCCAAAAGATATTCATTCTTTTTCAATTTTTTGACGGTCCCCTATGGGACTTCGGCAAAAAAATTTCACGAAAATATATGACCTGTGCTATATTGTTTAGACACCTGAAGTTTCAGAATAATTCCTCATGTATACTTCTAGATATTCAACAAAACGTCTAAAATCTCAAGTGTCAAGATTTTTTTGGCGGTGACTGTAGAAGTCAATCCGAACCTTTCCGAAAAAATATTAACTTTAGCCAGATCCGACTCAAATCGCCAGTCGAGTTGGGTTTAATTTCACAAGATGATGCAGGATTCTACCCAAAACGCAATCTGAGCCCGACATCTCCACATCTCGATCTGAACTGGAAGTATTTCAATCTCAACTGGACCCCATCCGTAAGACCCAAAGACCGTAACTAATGAAAAAATTATCCATACTGTAATGCAATTATGTAAAAATATATCTACAACTTTATCTCCAGTATCAGTTTAAACTTTTAAGTAAAAAATCAATATATAAATTCATTAACATTCAATATATAATTTTTCAACTTAAAATAAATTTTGTAAATTATTTTGAGAGATCGATCTTGAATCAAAAACCATAAATGTCAACATCCAACCCGAACCTGAAACAATTAAAGTTATCCGAACTGGAATCCGACCCACAACGACAAAAGATTAGACTCAACCCGATACGATCCAGATTGCGAGTCGTATCAGGTTCAGTTTGCCTGACCCGATGCAGCATTCTACTTGGCATCGCATTCAAGATAGCCCCGACAAAACTTTAGTATAAATTTTATCCTTTTCGTTAAAAAATATACATGTACAGCGTTATTCATGTATAATCCTGTGTAGACATCGATAGAAATTTTTATTTTAAGAAATTTGGTTTTTTTTTTTTTTTTTTTTTTTTTTTTTTTTTTTTGAAAGATCGGGTTTATTTGAACTCAGTCTGCAAGAATCAAAATTTAGTCAGAAACTGACTCGTACCCAAAAGAACTAATTTAGTCAATTTGAGTTTAATTTAAAAAAAACTTTATATGTTGACCCAATTTGACAGGGACGAATTTCAAAGGTCAAAATATTTTCCCCGACGACATCGAATTTTGACCCCGATGGGGGGGCCAGGTATGCCCGACGGGGGGGTATATGCCCCCCCGGTCCCCCCTCTGGCGCCGCCCTTGCAAGTGTGAATCTATTGAATCCAGTGAATCCATTTTTAACAGTGTAACCAAGCTAATATTTCTTGATTAGTCTTACTAATGTGGCGATTTACGCAAATAGTGCATGATCAGACTGTGCTCAGACAGAGGTGTTTGTCCAAACTATGGTAAAATGACAAACCTACATTACAGAACTTAGTGAGGATCGCCTGGAATTCACTTAGCCGAATAAGCATTGGGAGATTATATATGTGAGAGGTGAGAGGAGACATAAGAATGATAACATTTATAAGAGATGTAAATTTTACAAGTGGGTGAAAAAAGTCCGGGCCAGGATTTGAATTATTGGCTAAAGTCTCCAATGCTCTTCCAATTGAGCCATCCCGGACGAATACTAGAGGCCTAAATCACCCAACTAACCTTAACGATCACACAATCTGGTCTGATACTCTGGATCAGCACAACAGAATAAATCGAAGGATAACATATGGAACTGCAGTCAAACGGTATTCACCTTTAATCTTGATTAGACGCCTTCTTGATAACATCCAATCAAATGTTATCATGAATGGACCTTATGCACGTGACGTCACACGCCAGAGCTGGCGGTATGCTAACCTGTTTTTCTAGTCACCGCACCGCCAGAATGCCTGAATGCGCAGGCGCAAACATCGCTAGCAGCCGATTTCAACCTTTCTGGATACATTTTAACAGAAAATTTGCAAATTTAAAGAATTTTCTTGCAAGCAGAACAACAATTTTGAATTTACATTATAATATATTAAGTATATGCTTCTTCAACAAAGAATTTTTTTCTGGTATTTCTGACAAACAAGCATTAATAATTTGCACTCCATAGACTGCTATGCTAAACACCGCCAGTAAATACCGCCAGCAGACGAATTTTAGCCTCGAACTCAGCTTGTGTGCATAAGGTCCATTTCATTTGAGCGTTTGGCCAAAGTTTTCTAGGTTGAGGTAAATGACGAATACGAGCATTAGGAGACAAGTTAGAAAGCATCTGTTTGGAATAATGTTAAAGTGCTATCATGCGTAAAAATTTAAAGCGACGAAAATAGCCTACGTTTTTTCGTTTTCGAAGCATTTCATTGACTGTTTCAGAAGAGGCTTTTTGATCATCAGACTCTCGAGCATTTAATTGACTGTTACTGGTGACTAGTTTCGCTTCAGGTGTCAAAGACGCTGCGACATAAGAGAATCACACGTTTCCCAAATGACTTCCCTGGATCCATAGGATAACATGGAGACGACTGGAATTTGAAGCGACTATGACAGCTTTGTCTAAAATTGTCTCACCCACTAAAGGGGGGTGGGCTAGACAGAGGGCACAATGTCCCCAAGAAGGGGGCTAAATTGGGACACATATAATGCACATATGTATGGATAAGCGTTTTACACAACTCGTACTATACAGATAATTCTATTTCAACCCGACACACTTTTACCCAAAAGCGAATCGAAAGAAAGTTAATCCATATTTTAAAGTAATTTTTGAAAAAAGCGTACAATTATATCTTTAATTTCAAATTTAGTTTTTAAATAGGAAAATGAATATGACACATTCATTAATATTTAGATATATAGTGTTTATCAGAAAAAGTATTATGACCTTTCTTTTGAAATCGGGTCAATCCAAAAAAGTCAAAACGATCCAAAACTGAAAATTTAGAGTCAACTTGACCACAACGAACAAAATTAGCGTCTATTCGAACCACCGATTCATTTAAAATCGAATAAGATCGACAATATGCACGAATTTAACTTCGTTCAATCGTTTGTCTAGTAAATAAATACACTGGCCTCCAAATGTTAAGGTACAAAATGTTTTTCGAAGCTCACCAGAAAAAAATGGCAGTGAGATTAAACTTCATAGTTTATATGAATGACAATAATAAGCTTTAAAAAACTTAAGCAAAAATTACAGCTACCACTTTAATTTTAGAGAAAAGAACAGGTATTTGTGAATGAGAGAAAAATATGCAATTACGAAGCTTTCGTAATTTCGCGTATTATTTTTTTTAGTATTTGAACTATTGTTGTTTTTAATTTTTTTTACAACAATCAGTAAAATCTAGAAATGCCTAGAAGAAGTCGTTTGCCCGATTCATTAAGGTGGCGGGCGGTAGGATGGATGGAAATGGGGTTGTCGCAGGCTAATACTGCTAGACGGCTTAATGTGTCTCTCCAAAGACTCTGGGATCACTATGAATCTGAAGATTTTGTGTCCAGAAGACGTGTTCCAGGTCGCCCATGTGTTGCAATACCTGCAGAAGACCAGTTTCTAGCTCTTTCAGCCCGAAGGAGAAGGCGCACTACTGTGCCGCAATTCATTGCAGATCACTTTTCAGCATCAGGGAGAAAAATCTCCGTTACTACGGTGCGAAGACGTTTTCACAATGCAGGTCTCTACCAAGGCGACTAGTTATGTGTGTCTCCTTCAACAGACAGAGAAGGGCCCGCTTAAGTTGGGCAAGAGAACATATTATCTGAACCAGGCAAGATTGGGCTTCTGTACTCTTCATAAACGAGTCCAAATTCACACCGGAGAGCGATTCAGGACGTCTTCTGATCTAGAGAGAACAATACACTCGATACCATCAATCAAACACTGTCGAAACACACAGGTACAGAAACGGTGGAATCATGGTTTGGGCAAAGATCTCACTCGGAGGCTACACTGACCAGTATGTGTACCATGGAGGAACTCTGACTGGTGCGAGATATCGGGATGAGATCCTTGATTCATGTGTACATCCATATTCCGGTGCTAATGGCAATGGTTTCATTCTAATGGATGATAATGCGAGACCACATCGAGCTGTGGTTGTTGAGGATTATCTTGGGGATCACGGTTTGGAGAGAATGGAATGGCCAGCTCACTCTCCAAACTTGAATCCGATAAAACATCTTTGGGATTATTTTGGAAGATAGGTTGCGGCTGTAAGTCCTCTCCAAGGTCATTAAATGAGCTGGAACGAGACTTACTCCATGTCTGATTAGCCATCAGCGCTATCTATTTCGGTGTCCGACAATTTAATTGAGAGCATGAAAAGTCGATGCCGCCGATGCACTCAAGTCCGGGGTGGACACATTCCGTATTAGAACCAGTTTTTTAATGATTTTGTCACATTTTTCTGCCTATTACTGCGATATACTGATTTCTCCAAAAATGAAATTTTCCACCATGAGTGCTTTTTTGTTGTAATTTCATTTATGCGTTCAACTTAAGTAAATTTCTATGTCGCATTTAATAAATAACAGTTTAGCGCACATTTCCTCCAAATTTGTTGTTTCTATATTCATTCATTTGCAAATTAGACGCAAAAAACCGGTTGTACCTTAACTTTTGCTTGCCAGTGTAGGAATAATGATACACATTCTCTAAAATGCTACAAAAAATAGTTAATCCGCTTCCTCAACAGAAATTTTGAAATGTTTTTTTAGATGGAAAACTATATATCTGAATATGAATGATATTGTTCTGACTTTTCTATCTAAAAGATAAAATTGGCATTAGTGATATAATTACAGATTGCATTTTTTTATCATTGTATTTCAATATGTATTAATTATTTTTACTTTCTTCTATCTTTACAAGAAAGTATTAGATTGGTGAAGATTTTTCGAATCCCGGTTTTCGACGGATTTGTTTTGGGGGTCAGAGAACTCGAAAAATATGTTTTTACAAAATGTCCGTCTGTGAGTCTGTCTGTATCTGACAACAATTTTATGGGCGCTCTATCGCAAGAACGAATGCACAAATTTACACAAAACTTTAGATTCTGTTAGATCTTGATGTACTAGATCTGATTAGTTTTTGGTGTGTATCGCGCAACAGATGGCGCTGCTATGCTGCATTATTCATAATTTCCACAATAGCCATATCTTAAGAACTAGTGTATAGACTTTCATAAAACTTTAGATTTAGTTAGTACTTGATATAATATGGAGCTGATAACGTTTTGGTGCAAATAGCTCAACAGGTGGCGCTGCCATGTTGCATTATTCGTGATTATTTTAAATGCTCTATCTCAAGAACAAATGCACAGAATTTTCCAAAGTTTTAGATCCCGCAAGACCTTGATATAAACTAAATCTGATTAGTTTTTGGTGTGTATCACGCAACAGGTGGCGCTTCTATGCTGCATTATTTACAATTTTCCACAATAGCCATATCTTAAGAACTAGTGTACAGATTTTCATAAAACTTTATATTTAGTTAAAACTTGATATAACATGGTGCTGATTACGTTTTGGTGTAAATCGCTCAACAGATGGCGCTGCTGTGGGCATTATTCGTGATTATCGCAATAGTTCTATTTGAAGGACTAATGCACGAAATTTTTCTAAAACTTCAGATACAATTATTCACTGATATAGGTTAGTGTGGTATAGTTTTTGATGTAAATCGCCCCACAGATGGCGCTGCTATGCTGCATTTTTCACGATTTCACAATAAATGTCTCTCATGAACTAATGCATGGGTTTTCATCAAACTTTACCTGATAAAAAACTGATTCTAGTTAGTTTTTGATGTACATCATTCAACATGTGGCGCTGTTATTCAGATTTTTATAAAGAATTTGCAATAGCTGTATCTCAAAAATTAATGCACGGATTTTCACCAAACTTCAGATTCAGTTATAAGTTGACATAAATTGTTGCTGACTAGATTTTGATTCAAACCACCTAACCGATGGCGCTGCTATGTTCCATTTTTCAGGAAGTGTTAACATGCATATGATAGAAGAAAGTATAGGGATTTCCACATCTGACTAGTTCATTTTTGGTTCATGTTTGGTTGAGATTGACGAAATTATCATTGACAGATTCGAGGTTGCTGGTCAACTAATATTTTTTGTCTGGATAGGAACGGTTTCTGAATTGATTTGATACAAAATTTTCGTATTTGGATTTGTTGTAATTTGAATCGCGCAGCTCCTGATACAGTCTTACTACCATTAAAATTAGAGATGAATCGTGGGAGTCCAAACGATTTATATTTGAAACATAAATTTCGCAACTTGCCAAAGAATATTGGTGGGAAACGAAAGGGATAAATAGTTTTTTGCAAAAATTATTTTTGAAACATCTTACTTGTTACCTAAGCTTTATAAGCTGGAGAATTCACAAATGAGAAAGTTTCCAGACAATTTTGAGCATTACCTGAAAGAAAAAAATCCTCTTTGTACATGTCTTCCATCCAGCAACCTCCCAATAAGGATTCATTAAATATTAGATATTTTACGAGCACATGGCTGAGATTACGGTGCATCGCTATCTTAAATCATAAGCATGATCGTAGGATAGGCGTTCCTGCGATCGATCGCCTTAGCCTTGGCGTAAGACATCTTACAGTCAACCAATGAGAGGCTGCTGTTACATTTATAGTGAGCGCGATATTTGATACAAAGCGATATTTGACTGACTTCTCTTCATTTGAATCAATAAAGTATGCGAAAAATATACGTAACCAAATTTGTATATATCACTCCAAAAAAAAAAAAAAAAAAAAAAATTGAAAATCCTAAAATTTTTACACTTTGATAACGACATCATTCCGGTGGGGGAAACGGTTCCAGGGATGATAATGTATAATACTGGAAGCGAGGGTTCCAAAATTACTAAAAAAATGATAATGTTATATTTGCACAGCCCCCCTTAGAGGGTTTCTAGGGTAGTTTATATCTGCCTGGACTTTAATTGTTTCAAATTTGGGTTGATTTCGGTTTTTTTTTTTTTTTTTTTTTTTTTTTTTTACATTTATGATTCGGGTTCAGGTTGATCTGATTTTTCAAAAGAAAGTATGATTTTTTTCAAATGAAAAAAAACTATACATTGGAACATGAATAAGCGTGAAAATCTACAAAAGGGATAAAATTGACGCAAGAATTATAAATGTAAATTGTTTTTGCATTATTGTATTAAAACATGGATTAATGTTCTTTTCTTATTTCAGATTTGGATCCTGTAGCGGACTGACCTGAAATAGAACTTTCAAATTCAGGTCGAGTATAACTCAACTTGCGCAAAACTTTAATCTAAATGTGGTTTGCGCTACCGGATTTTATCATAACATTGAAATTTTTATGGCAAAAAAAGGTCAAAGAAAAAAAAAATAAAGTTTCTGAACTGTCTTTTGTGAAATCGTACTATGATACGATAAACTTATTACTTTTATGGATTTTTTAATCAATTTAGATATTTATCAGAGCAATATTCTGTACTTATATGCAGCGGCGTGCAAAGAGAAAACTGCGCCCAGGGCAAAGTTTCAATTTGCCCCCCCCCCCCATTTCTTTTTGTAACAGGTGTCGAATATTGAAAAGTATGGAAACACAACTAAATTCTACTGAATAGATATTTTGCGTTTACTGTGCAACTTAAAAAAGTTTAATTTTAACAACTAAATAATATAAGATGAAATTTCATTTATATTTTGGCAATGCGTATCTAGAAAACTGATGTGGAATAAATGCATCTACAGCTCATTATAATAGTTAGCAATCCTTTTAGATTCAAAAAAAGAAGTCATATGTATTTTTGAGAATACATATTTTTGTCACAAAAAAAAAAAAAAAAAAACTTTCCAATATGGACATATTTATTTTATTATTATTATTATTATTATTATTATTATTATTTTTTGCAAGAAAAGAAGAAACAAACCAGGTTGATAGTATAAATTTGGTGTCCCCCCCCCCACTTTCCGCACCCGGAGCGACTGCCTCTTTCGCCTCCCACTTCGAACGGCCCTGAATTTATGTATTTATCTGAACAATACTCTGTACTTATAATGTATTCTTTAGTTATCTGCGAAATACTCTGTATTAATGTACATTTTTTTACTTATCTCAGTATTACTTCTTAAATATTTCAGATAAAAATAAATTAAATCTATGACCAAGTAACATTCTTACTTCCATAAATGAATTATTTTCACTCACCTGCCTTCAAATTACGTCCAGTGTGACAGCTGTATTTTCCTTTTTTAACGCACGAAATTACGTAACAAATATACCACTATCTCACGACGAAATTCTCGTTTTTAGTAGCCGGAAAGTAGAATACTCTGAAAATAAATTGAAAATTCTTATAAAATCTGTGGTTAGATATCCTATAAATAAAAAAAATTAAATTCTTGTTTGTTTTGTAAGATTGATATATTTGAGGGAAATACGTCAAGAAAGGGAAAGTAAAGTTGAAAAATAAAGCGCAGTAATTAAGCATTTATGTAAATAAGCAAAATAATCTCCCTCTCTCTATATATAGTCATTAGAAAAAATATATATATATATATATATATATATATATATATATATATATATATATATATATATATATATATAAATAAAATAATAATAATACTGCAGTAACTAAATATATTTTAACCGGGCTCAGTGTTGAATTCGGACACTATTCTCCGGAAGGGATTTCCCCCCACCATAGGGAGAGGACATTTTAGTTGGTTGGTTGATTGGGTTTTATGGCGCAAAGCCACCTTTGGGACATGTTGCGCCAGCGGGACATTTTAAATTCCGGGAGAAATTGCACCTTTTTAGCCATTGAAAACACAAAATTTAAAATTTTCCTCGGCGGACGGAGCATTTAATTACTTCGGGGGGATGTGTCCTCTGGATCACCCCCAGAAATCATCACTGACGGGCTCTTTGGGTGCTATGCATAGATAAGGTCATGACTTTAGGGGGAATGGGGGGAGAGTCTGCCATAAAATATCTCTAACAAGGAAGGTCTCCATACGGGGATACCACGAAAATTTTGAAAAAATTACAGAATGTTCTTCTCGTGTGGATATATACGTTTATAAAAAAATTTTCGGCGAAACCTCCCTTCAGTAACCATAAAAAAATAGTCAAAATTTCGTTATTTGGCGATTTATCGTCGGTTGGCGATGGAATGTAATTTCAAAAAATACTTTATGTCAAATACACTTCAAGAAAAAAAAAAGTTTCATGTTTTGATAAATTTAATTTAAATAACTTTAGTTTTGTAAATTTTAGTTTGTTTTAAGTATAATTTTGTTATATCGATATTTATATGTAATTATATCCAAATTTAATCATTAAAATTTGAGATTTAAAACTAAATTCATAATTTAAATTAATTAAATTTGTTTCAAGCTCAAAGTCCAATTGAAAACTGTCGATTAGACTTTGTTGCCACGGAAAAAACTGGATTTATATTTGAATACGCTTAAATGTATGAAGATAATTTTTCTCAGTGTGTTTTTTTTTTTTTTTTTTTTTTTTTTTTTTTTTTTTATCTATGAAAACATTTTTTCCAGTATTTAATTAAATAACTACGTTAACAAGTAATACATATATGAAATACAATATGTATATATATGTATATAATATATTAAAGTCCCTCATTGTTTATGTTTAAATTTATTAAATACCGTTTACACGCATTCTAAGGGTAATGTCACACGGACGATTTCCAAAAACAGACAAAACGACGCCCGCTATTGAGAGCATTACTATCTCCTCTTCTTGTCAGACGGACGACGCGGTACTATTGCGTTCAAACATACGCAAAGACTCACGTCGAAGCCACGCGTTTCCCCCAAGCCGTTGGCCAGCTGCTTGTGTCTGGTGGCTTCTGTTTATTAGATCTTGTTCAGACGAGAGTTGTTTTTAACGCTGATTTTTTTATTTTCTTTCCGAGATTCACGAGCTTTTGTTGTGATAGCGTAGTCAAGAATCGATGCAGGTTTTGGGGGGAAGGGAAGCATTTTGAGAAAAACAAAAAGTATTTTTATGAAATTTATTATATTTTGGGGGGATTTATTTTATGTTTGTAAAAAGTAACACTTTGTAATGATATGAAACCTATTTATATTAATTCGAAACAAGCATTTTTTCAATAATAACTTCTTTAAATTCTTCTTCTATTTTTTTTTTTTCTTTCTGAGGAATTTGTTTGCTTTTTAAATTACAAATTTTTAAATCTAACAACATTAGAATAATTTATGATTAATATGTTTTCATGGAACACAATTTTGTGAAAGTACCAGTTTTAAGAAGCTTCATTTATATTTTTGAAGCATACATTTAAGTTTGGTAAAAATAGATTTTTCCTTTTCTTTTTTCCCCTTCTTTCTTTTTTTACTAGCTGCTCTTAGCGACCAGTTTGGTCTCCCTTAAATGTATATTAAGCATTAAATCATATTGCTTTTATACATAATTTATTTTAAATTGCTCAATTTTTTTGCCAAATTAGAAGATTTCGCCCTGAGAAATAGATACAGATATCATATGCACAGGCGCGACTGCAACAAAGTAGCAATTATATGCGCCTCAGACGGTAACCCGGCTATTGTTATTTATTTATTAATAAACTGCTTGTTTACTTTTATTTTCTTTTTTTTTTTTAATGATACAAATTGTTTTATTCTATTATTATTATCTAAACTTTATTTATTATTATTTCCTTTTTAAAATAATAGAAATTAGTTAAAAATATGTATGTAGCTGGTATTTGAAAACGAAATTTTCGTCAAATTGGCGTCAGAAAAATAACGCGCAATGTGCTGCATATATGACATCTGTGCTGATAAATCAAGAGCTCAATATTTTTATGCTAGCCTGGCGCAGATAATAAATCGACAAATATTGTACCCGTGGCATTTTTTCGTATTTCATTAATTATTTATATATTGTATTATATTATATAATAATATATCGCATATTATATTATATAATACAATAATATAATAATTCCACTCATTTCATTTACAATATATAACTTTAATTTGAAACTGGAAACTTTAAAATTCATGACTTTTATTTATTTTTTTAAGTGAAAAAGAACAGAAAAAATAAAAATAATGATATTTTGAAGCTTCATAATTGCAGCGAAGGAACAAAACATATACAAATCTAATTTACCACAGCCTAAGTCTTAACAAAGGACTTTTGCACAGTAACCAATAAGATGGGTTTAATTTGGACGTTGCCATTAAGCAATTAACGAATAATCACGATTTTTGTGTCTCATACGCTAGCGTAATAAATATATATATAGATTATTATCATAGTTTTTTTTTTTTGCTAAATTTTGAGTGGCAACTAAGTTAATATAATCTAGTAAAATGTTAAAAGGCTATTTACGTATGGCGACAAATTTGGAAATATTTCACTTTTCAAAATTGTCAATATTTAATTTTTGAACGTTTTTCTTTCTACTTTCTTCTATCTTCAATAGAAGAAAGTATTGTAATCGAAATTTTTTTCGACTTCCGGTTTTCGACGGATTTACACGTTTTAGGGGTCAGAGATTTCAAAAAACCTGTTTTTACAAAATGTCTGTCTGTCCGTGTGTCTGTCTGTATGTCACCATTCTACCATCAAAAAGTGTATGAAGTTATGTATAGAATTGAACCAAATTTTTTGTGAGTGTTTTTGGCTGTGGCAAGCAGGTCCTCCTTCAGTTTTGAAATATTCCGCCGGAAGGGGGCGCTGCAATTGCGATGTTTGTGACATTTTCAATATTGTACCGACCAAAAGTATATGGAGTTATGCATCGAATTGACCCAAATTTTTTGTGTATGTGTATGACTATGGCTAGTTGGTCCTCCCTGAATTTGAAAAATATCCGCAGGAAGGGGGCGCTGCAATACCGAATTTTATGCCATTTTCAATATTGTGCATGAAGTTAGTTCTAGAACTGAACTAAACATTTTGTATATGATTATTTTTTGGTACGGCAAGTAGGTCCTCCCTGAATTTGAAAAAAAATCTGCCTATCATTCTATTGTCCATCGGCTCGTGCAGAGACGGAAATTCGTTTTTACTCCGATTAATTGATTGAAGCAGAAATTTAAGATGAAAATCAAAGTTGGTAGGGTGTTGAATTAAAATTATTAAAGCATTAAAATGAGTAACTTTTTTTTTAAATATTAAAATGCATGTACGAGATAGAAGAAAGTTTTGGGATTGGCACATCCAACTAGTTTTCGTAAATACCATGGGAAGAAATTTCTTTTTAGTTTTTAATATTGTATGTTTATCAGCCTTGATGAACTTTACACTACATTAATAACAATTATATTTATTAAATTTTAAATGTATTTTAAAAATGAAAAATAATAAAAAATGTGAAACTTTTTCGCTAGATTAAAATGCGCTCTAGCACAGAAGCAGTGCTAACAGAACAGAACAACAGAAACAGGGCTAACGGGTTTTGGTTTGTCTTTTGATATCGTTATCATTTTTGACCCAATAAGAAAAAAGAATTCTTTTTTTATTTGTAACTTGGTCTTCACATCAAAATAGTATTTTATCATTTATTAAACTGTTGTCTATTTTTATGCAAATGCAATGTTATTAAAATAATTAAATGATTATAAATTTATATAATTGCAAAATATGGAATACCCCAACGTTTAGCATTACTATTATGCTGTCATATGTGTATGTATTATTGATTCGCTGTTCAACAAACTGTACACGATGTTATGTTTTAAACGATACTTGTGTTTAAAAGTTAAAGAAAAACTTCTCCGTCTGTTTTGTTATGTCCGCCTTTCGAAGTTCTGCCGGCCTCACCTTGTCCGAGAACAATTATAAAAAGACACTATTACTGTTGAAGGTATGTAACAAAAAGCTTTAAAGCTATTTTAAAACACTTTTAAATATTAACTATTTCTTTTAAGTGTTGTTCTATATGCAGTTATTTCATATATAAAGTGACATTTTATAGCTTTCTCTACATCTAAATCAGTAAATTATGCGAAAAATAAATGCAACCATCATTCCAAACCAAAGAAAAACAATCCAAAAAAATCAAAGAAATTTTTACACATTATTGAAGATACCATTACTGAGGGAGAGGGTGTTCGGGGAATGATAGTATATAATATCGTAAGAGGGGAGAGGATCCAAAATTACCCCCAAAAAAAAGTGACTAACTTTTATATGGATGTACACCCCTAAAAGGAGAAAAAGAATCTACCTTTTGCTCATAAGACGATAGCATATGTTTCTTGATTAATGTAACGAAAATTTCACACTTTGAAAATTTTTCGGTCCTACATTTCATTTATAGAACTAAGATGCTTGTTTTGCTACCATGTACTGTAGCAACATTTTTTAAATCAATTTAGTTTTTTTTTTTTAATTTATTTAATAATAAGAAGAAATATTATCTAAATGAAAGTTGAACAACAATTATAATCATTTAATAATATTCGCAGTCATCTGTATTTTTCATTTAACATCAGATGTATTAAAGAGTATTTCCTGTAATTTAATTTTGGATCCGGTAAATAATCTATCACTTCTCACAGGATGCATCCAGTACCGTCTGTGTATATATATTTTTTCAATTTTCTTGAATAATTCATAAAAATTACAGAATATTTTATTTCCTTCAAAATATCCATCTAATATACATCGAATCAAAAGATTTCTATTATGCCTAGAGACAATATCGTCTGCTTATTTTGACGGAAAGGTCACGTCCGTGTGAATGAGGCAGCGCAGATGTTTATTTTATATTAGCCAAGGCTAATGACAGACGACCGATTTTTTCGACGCTTTGGCTTTCGAGCGAAAAATAAACATCTGCGCTGCCTCATTCACACGGACGTGACCTTTCCGTCAAAATAAGCAGACGATATTGTATCTAGGCGTAATAGAAATCTTATTAGATGGATCTTTTGAAGGAAATAAAATGTTCTGTAATTTTTTATCAATTATTCAAGAAAATTGAAAAAATATACATACACAGACGGTACTGGATTCATCCTGTGAGAAGTGATAGATTATTTACCGGATCCAAAATTAAATTACAGGAAATACTTTTTAATACATCTGATGTTAAATGAAAAATACAGATGACTGCGAATATTACTAAATGATTATAATTGTTGTTCAACTTTCATTTAGATAATATTTCTTATTTCTTATTATTATTAAATAAATTTAAAAAAACTAAATTGATTAAAAAAATGTTGCTACAGTACATTTTAGCAAAACAAGCATCTTAGTTCTATAAATGAAATGTAGGACCGAAAAATTTTCAAAGTGTGAAATTTTTGTTACATTAATCAAGAAGCATATGCTATCGTCCAATGAGCAAAAGGTGAGATTTTTTTTCTCCCTTTAGGGCTGTACATCCATAAAAAAGTTTGTCACTTTATTTATTTATTTATTTATTTATTTATTGGTCATTTTGGACCCTCTCCCCTCTTACGATATTATATACTATCATTCCCCGAATACCCTCTCCCTCAGTAATGGTATCTTCAATAATGTGTAAAAATTTCTTTGATTTTTTGGATTGTTTTTCTTTTGTTTGGAGTGATCGTTACATTTATTTTTCGCATAATTTACTGATTTAGATGTAGAGAAATTCATAAAATGTCACTTTATATATGAAATAACTGCTTATCAAACAACACTTAAAAGAAATAGTTAATAATTAAAAGTGTTTTAAAATAGCTTTAAAGCTTTTTGTTACATACCTTCAACAGTAATAGTGTCTTTTTAGAATTGTTCTCGGACAAGGCGGGGCAGGCAAAACTTCGAAAGGCGGACATAACAAAACAGACGGACAAGTTTTTCTTTTATTTATAAACACAAGTATCGTTTAAAACATAACATCGTGTACAGTTTGTCGAACAACGAATCAATATATAAATACACATATGACAGCATAATAGTAATCCTAAACATTGGGGTATTCCATATTTTGCAATTATGTAAATTTATAATCATTTAATTATTTTAATAACATTGCATTTGCATAAAAATAGACAACAGTTTAAAAAAAGATAAAATACTATTTTGATGTGAAGACCAAGTTACAAATAAAAAAAGATTTTTTTTCTTATTGGGTCAAAAATGATAACGATATCAAAAGACAAACCAAAACCTGTTAGCCCTGTTTCTGTTGTTCTGATCTGTTAGCCCTGCTTCTGTGCTAGATTAAAGCGAGTTTTAATCTAACAAAAAAGTTTCACATTTTTGATTATTTTTCATTTTTAAAATACATTTAAAAATTTAATAAATATAATTGTTATTAATATAGTTTAAAGTTCATCAAGGCTGATAAACATACAATATTAAAAACTAAAAAGAAATTTCTTTCCATGGTATTTACGAAAAAACGTTCAGAAATGATATATTGACAATTTTGAAAAATGAAATATTTCCAAATTTGTCGCCATATGTAAATAGCCTTTTAACATTTTACTAGATTATATTAACCTAGCTGCCACTCAAAATTTGGCAAAAAGAAAAAAAACTATAATAATAATCTATATATATATTACACTATCGTATGATACACAAAAATCGTGATTATTCGTTAATTGCTTAATGGCAACGTCCAAATTAAACGCATCTTATTGGTTACAGTGCAAAAGTCCTTTGTTAAGACTTAGGCTGTGGTAAATTGGATTTGTATATGTTTTGTTCCTTCGCTGCAATTATAGAGCTTCAAAATATCATTATTTTAATTTTTTCTCTTCTTTTTTACTTAAAAAATAAATAAAAGTCATGAATTTTAAAGTTTTCAATTTCAAATTAAAGTTATGTATCATAAATGAAATGAGTGAAATTATTGCATTATTATATTATAAAATATACAATATATTGTTATATAATATAATATAATATATAAATAATTAATGAAATACGAAAAATGCCACGGGTACAATATTTGTCGATTTATTATCTGCGCCAGGCTAGCATAAAAATACTGAGCTCTTGATTTATCAGCACAGATATCATATATGCAGCACATTGTGCGTTATTTTCCTAACGCCAATTTGACGAAAATTTCGTTTTCAAATACCAGCTACATACATATTTTTAACTAATTTCTATTATTTTAAAAAGGAAATAATAATAAATAAATAAAGTTTAGATAATAATAATAATAGAATAAAACAATTTGTATCATTTAAAAAAAGAAAATAAAAGTAAACAAGCAGTTTATTAATAAATAAATAACAATAGGCGGGTTACCATGTGAGGCGCATATAATTGCTATTTTGTTGCAGTCGCGCCAGTGCATATGATATCTGTATCTATTTCTCAGGGCGGAATCTTCTAATTTGGCAAAAAAATTGAGCAATTTAAAATAAATTATGTATAAAAGCAATATGATTTAATGCTTAATATTCATTTAAGGGAAACCAAACTGGTCGCCAAGAGCGGCTAGTAAAAAAAAAAAAAAAAAAAAAAAAAAAAAAAAAGAAGGGGAAAAAAGAAAAGGAAAAATCTATTTACCAAACTTAAATGTATTTGCTTCAAAAATATAAATGAAGCTTCTTAAAACTGGTACTTTCACAAAATTGTGTTCCATGAAAACATACTAATCATAAATTATTCTAATGTCGTTAGATTTAAAAATTTGTAATTTGAAAAGCAAACAAATTCCTCAGAAAGAAAAAAAAATAGAAAAACAATTTAAAGAAGTTATTATCAAAAAATGCTTGTTTCGAATTAATATAAATAGATTTCATATCGTTATAAAGTGTTACTTTTTACAAACATAAAATAAATCCCCCAAAATATAATAAATTTCACAAAAATACTTTTTATTTTTCTCAAAATGCTTCCCTTTCCCCCAAAACCTGCATCGATTCTTGACTACGCCATCACAACAAAAGCTCTTGAATCTCGGAAAGAAAATAAAAAAATCAGCGTTAAAAACAACTCTCGTCTGAACAAGGTCTAATAAACAGAAGCCACCAGACACAAGCAGCTGGCCGACGGCTTGGGGGAAACGCGTGGCTTCGACGTGAGTCTTTGCGTACGTTTGAACGCAATAGTACCGCGTCGCTCGTCTGACAAGAGGAGGAGATAGTAATGCTCTCAACGGAGGGCGTCGTTTTGTCTGTTTTGGGAAATCGTCCGTGTGACATTACCCTTAATATCCAATTGTTTTGAGTTGCATTATAATCGTTTGCTTTTGGCGAGGAAAAAGACTGCTCGCCAAATCGAGTGACTCTTTCATCTTTTCACGTCAAATATTCGAAAATACAGTCGAGTCTCTCTATAACGAAACTCCATACATCGAATTTCTCTATATAACGAATCTTTAGTAGGAACGGTCCCCTTTTCGCACGATTACATTAAAAATAGTCTCCATATAGCGAAATATCTATCTCCATATAACGAATTTTTTCATAAATTGGTCTTAATTTATTCAGTTTCAAAAAAGCTTCGAAATCATATGGAATCAATTTTCCACCACTTATTTTTGATTTATCGTTCAGTGCTGAGTTTTTTTTTTCTCCTTGTTCTTTAAATCCAACGAATTCATCCCGCCCCCCACACACCTTTCCACATCCTTCTCAAAACAGAGTCAATTGGATTGTTACACATATAAGAGAGGAATCAATAAGAGGCACATAAGAGAAGCCTTCAAATGGAGGAAAATGTTAACTACAATTTTTTCATTCCTTGCTAAAACTTGAGTATTTCTTATTTATTTATTTTATTTATTTATTTATTTATTTATTTATTTATTGAGAGCATAACAATTTTAAAGTCAAAACAACAAAAAATTACAGATATCTTCGTCTGATATTAATTCAAGTCTTCCTTATTTGATTTTCATTAAGCTTTCAAATAAATGTCTGTTCTTATTTTTGAAACAGCTTAAATAATTAAGAAATAAAATGTTAGGTTAATATTTAGTTTTAAACATTTCAAACTCTTAATTAAGAAGATCAAAAATAATATTTGTTCAATATTTGCATATTAAATACGATTTTTAACATCATTCTCTATACATCGAATTTCTCTATATAACGAATTTTTTACTGGAACGATGGATTTCGTTATATAGAGGCTCGACTGTATTTTATTTTTTTGCATATTTTCTAATGTGATCCCGCCGCTAAATTTGACTGATCCTTTATTACATACATAAGTACTTTAATTAGTATTTTTTTCATAAAATTCTGAGTATGCCCAGTATGGAGACCTTCCTTGTAAGTAATGGGAAATGGTTTGTCTTTTGACATTGTTTGATCCAATCAAAATCTTCTCTTCCTATTTGTAATTTGTTCCATACATAAAATGTTTCTCTCTTTATTTAAAACTTGTCCTTTACATAAAAATAGTAGGCAATATTTTTTTAGTCTGTTATCTATTTTTATGAAAATACAAAATTATTTTTAAAATCATTAACTGATTATAAAGTTATTTAATTCCAAAATCAAAATATGGAATACATCAACATTCAACACTCCGAATTCTTCTGTCATTTGTATATTTGTGTATGCATATAAAAAGTTCTGGTTTCCCTCCCCCTCTCTCTTTCTGCGAGGGGCAACTGCAAGAAGGAATTATTGCTGTTGAATACATTATGCAACAAAGAGTAATTAATACTTTTAACTAGTAACTACTTCTTTGTTCAATTTTCTTTAGCGTAAAATTATTTTATATACAATAGTTATATTTTAATGACTTCTTATCATTTGAATCAATAAAGTATGCAAATAATAAATATATCTGTATATCAATGAAAAAAAAAAAAAAAAAAAAAAAAAATGCAAAAATCAAAGAATTTTTTGTTATTGATAACGATATCATAAGGCGTGAGGAAGGGGTTGAGGAATGATATTATATGGTATCTTAAGGGGGTGGGATCCAAAATTGCTGAAAAGTTGATAACGTTATATTTGTATATTTCCTTTCTCGGTTTATAAGTTGCCATGCTTGTTTGCCATGTTTGGTTTTCTAAAACTTATGCCTAACTGAACAACTGAATTAACTTGATAGATTTCAACACATTAAATAGCACTTAAAATAATTCTACGATTTAAAAATTATCTGTTTATCAAATTTATCATGAACTTCTCTCTTTTAGTATAAATTTTATACCAAAAGAGCTAGTGCACATAAAAAAACACGAAAGCTGTTAGTTTTATAGAGAAGTGTATGATAAACATGATTAAACAGACGTTTCTAAATCGCAAAATTATTTTAAGTAGTACTTAATATCGAAATCGGCCAAATTACTTGAGTTATACAAGTTTTAGAAAACCAAAAACTATGCATAACAATTTAACCGCCATTTTTTTTTTTTTTTTTTTTTTTTTTTTTTGTGGGCATAACTATGACAAGATTGTGGTGTGCAGTGTCCATCATTTTTTTTTCTTAATTTAAAAAAAAAATCATTCAAAATTTTATTATTTGAAAACTGATTTAATTTACAGTTTAAGATATTCGATTTTTTACCAACTGCTGCCAGATTTTAAAAAGCCTACACAGCAAAATTACAATAATTTTTCATTGTATATACATAGTATATAAACGCTGTCTAAACATCCAAGAAAAAATTTCATACAATTATTCCGGTAATAGTTGCGTTTTAAACTTTTAAATGTGAATTTTAGAAAAACTTATTTTTATTAAAGTACAGTGGATGCTCGATATAACGCATTTGTTGGGAGACATGTTTCACACCTGCGTAATTAACTTTACATAATTAACGTTATCATTCATTGAACACAAACTTAATATTATACTGTCTTAAAAAAGTCCATAAATGTTGTTTGTCGGGCTGAGAGGTTTCGTTTCTATTCGGCATATTTCACACTAACAAGATGAGATGAACACAATCTGAATCGTCTTGTCTGTCCATCCACAAAATTACCTTCGTTAAGGTGAAATGACTTCACTAACATGTGGAATGCTGTGTTTCATTACCATATCATTTTCAATTTCATCATCATCATCATGCAGTATGCCATTCTTATGCCTTACAGCATCAATTATATTCTGATCTATTATGAATTCTGAAATTGATTCGCTGTTGTCAATTTCTATCCGGTCATTTAAATCGTCGACAGAGGTATCGAGATGCAGAGCACTAACCGTAGACTGCAAGTCCCTCATTGTGTTTCACTGAAATTTTAAACGCAAAATTTATCCTAAAATTGATCTTTTTTTTGGGGGGGGGGGGCATGATTTTTCCCGCGTTAAATCCGAATTCACGTTGTATTGGACTGCGTTATTTCGGGCTTGTACTACAGTAAAACCTCTAAATAACGAACACCTCGGAAGCGCAGAAATTGTCCATTATTCGGAGCAGACTTCGAGTCGATTACAGAGGACTGTAATCGATTAAGATTACGATTATTTTCAATTTCAAAAGACAGATTACGATTATGTCTCTATTTATGCAAGCCTGATTACGATTACATAATCGATTATCCATTTTTTTTATTTCAAGATTACGATTACGTTTGGATTACGATTAATATTTTTTTGTTGGATTACGATTACCGAACTAGTTGATTACGATTACAGTTCGATTACAGTAATTCCGTAGTTTACATGTTACAAACTAGAGTTACAAATTTACATAATATGCGTTTCCTTTCATTTATTTATTTTTAAAGGAAAAATAAATCATTTATATTAAATGAGCTATTCTTTTCTATATAAATAATATATGTTTTCCTTTTTGAATATTTTATAACTGATTTCATTATTATAAATATATTTTGAAATTAAGAGCATTTCTAAAGATGTTTGATTAATAGAATAGGTATATGTAACATGCGAAATTCTGATTTGAAATTCACGAATACCGCTGTACTTAGAATGAGCTCCCCCCTCCCCTTACACACACATACTAAAATTAGGGGGGGGGGCTGTGTTTCAACACTTTTTAACGCAAAATTTAAACATGAAATGAGTTTAACTAAGGTTATTTTCCTCAGAACATTCGTTGCAAGACATTTAGGCAAATAAGCAAAACAAAATTTAAAAAATGAAGAAAAATTAAATAAAATAAGCTTCTACCAAAATTTTCGAAATGGGAGAATTAAAACAATTCATTCTTTTTTCTTTCATTTGCATACCTCTGTCCCCTTGAACCACATATTTAAAACAAAATTGAGACACATGAACGTTAACAGGCAAATAATAATAATAATAATAATAATAATAATAATAATAATAATAATAATATAAAATACTGTCTTTTTGTAGGAGTATATTGGGGGAGGGAAGAAGGGGAAACAAACCTTTCTGGGAAAAAAATTAACTACCTTTTTTTCCCCATTATTTATTTATAACTCATTTAGAGAGATTTTTTTGGTAGTTTTTTTCCTTTTCAAAATAATCAGAGATAAAAAAAAAAAAAATTGGTGGCTACATTTCAAAATTCAGGGGTTCGTCATTGAATTTGTCGGCGCTTATGCTAAAAGAATTTACCAACAACTAGATATTACCATTGTCCTTTACCCTTTAAAAAATCCTACTTACACCCATATGTTTATTGACAAACCAGCCTTAATTTCTGTTTTTTTTTTTGGGGGGGGGGGGAGGGATTCTGATAAAATAAACATATATATATATGTATATATCTATGTACATGTGTGTGTATATATATATATATATATATATATATATATATATATATATATATATATATATATATATATATATATATATATATATATATATATATATATATATACATATAAACAACCTTTTATTATTACAACTTTTGTAAGAAAACTGATCTATATGTTTAACTTATCCAGATATATTAAAATACAAATTTTGAATAAACATACTTTATACTTATGATTAAAAACACTACATAAAATTTTAATATAAAAAATTCCTTTCACTACAATTTAAAAGAAAAAGACAAGATATCACTACGCAATATTTCTAAAATAAATCTATACAATATGTAAATATCTATTAAAAAATTACCTGCATGTGGATGTTCAAATTGGACTTGGTTTTTATCGAGACCCTGACACCTAATGAGCACAATTTGCATTGCTATTTAAAAAATTTCGCGCCTTTTTCATTCAAATCTGGTACAGATTCCGTAAAATAATCTTCAATTGTTTTGTTGTTTCTCTTAGCCATCTCTTTCTTTAGACCCTTGGAACCAACCACTCAGGGCCATCGCTAAGACTTTTTATTGAGGGGGGAGGGGACCTAAAATTGCCAAGTCAAATTTCAATATTTGCCAACACATTTTACAATTTTGCCAACTTACCACAATTAGAAAATGTAATATAGCCCCTATTTGTTAAAAGGTTAATAATATTCCCAATTAGTTTTGTAATTTTTGCCAATTCTATCAAAAATTGAAAATATGTTATAGTTTTTATTAAAATTTTGAAGAAAATTTGCCAACTAAGTTTGTGAATTTGCCAAGTGTAACAAAATTCACGAATGTGTGGGGGGGAGGCTCCCCCCATCCCCCCCTTAGCGAGGCCCCTGCAACCACTTAAATATAACCACTGAGAAATCCAACATGCGAATGAGCTGTTAGATAAATTGTCACATGCAATTTAAGCATCTCTTCCTCCTCCCCCCCCCCCAATTTTCATTATTCTCTGATTCCCACTTTTGAAAGAGGGTGATGTCTGTCAAATTGCTAATTGCCCATAATAAAATCATAAATAAAGTATTTTTCTTTCTTTTTTATTCTTTATCACTCCCACTCAATAACAAGCGAAACAAGATCCTTCGAATGACCACAAAGAGTTTTTTCCCCCAATTCTCATACGAAGTCTTATTACTATATACCAGGAGCAGCCCTCTATAGCACTGACACTTACTTAACCCGAAATGCCGCCTTATGACCTATGACCTCTTCTTACTTTGGGGCGATTTGAGCAAATGTTGACACACTTTCTTTGGTGCAATGTTTAATTCACAATCCAAGCATTTTATGACTGCGCGAAAGAAAGAAGAAAAAAAAAAGATGTAATCATATAACGTAATCGTTTATTTGTGCTCGATTACGATTACATAGCTTTTTGATAAAGATTACATTGCAATTATCTGCATTGCGATTACGATTAGATTATGATTGTAATCAAAGTGAAATCTTTTGATTATGATTATATTGCGATTATTTCAAAATTAAAATTTGCGATTACGATTACAATGCGATTACACAGTTTTATGTAGTCGATTATAATCGATTACGATTACACGATTACGATTACTCGAAGTCTGATTCGGAGGTGTCCGCTATTGGGAAAACCTCAGAGATTCAAAAACCGCGCTAATAAATGCTTAATGTTTCATTAATTTACTTTTATATGTTCTAAAACCTCTATTATATAATTAATCAGAAATTAAAATTATTTTTAAGCAATAAAATTGAAATAAAATTGTGCCCACTTTTATCCACTACTTATATTACTGTGAAAAAAATTTGTTACAAAAGTTTATTTTTGCTCGCGATTACATGTAATTTATTTTTCTGTGTGATGCTATTGAACGTTGTAGAGTTCCGGGCGAGGAGGGAAGGATTAATTTTTGATCTTTAAAAGAGTAAAAACTCTAAATGTTCTTGAATGACATTTTAATAGTGTGGGAGATTATTTCTCCCGGGCAACCCCCTGAATTTAGCACTGAACGTTGAGAGAGGGAGGGGGGGGGGGATTTTCCCTAACTGTGATCACAAAATTTGTGACACGTTGTCCTGATAAATTCAGAGGCCTTTTTTCTTTTTTTCATTTTTTAATGTTTAAAAAACACCTTTCGATCCTTTATTGCCGAATAAAGTGTCCGCTATTCGGAATGTCCATTATTCATAGGTTAAACATACAAAAATTTAAGTTTTGGGAGTTTGGATTGGAAAACTGTCCGTTAAATAGAGGTGTCCGCTATTCGGGAGTGTCCGTTATGGAGATTTTACTGTACGTTTAAAAATTTTAATGTATTATATCTGTATTATGTTTGTATTTCACTTCACTACAACATCACTTTTATATATTACAATGCCCTCACTTCCTCCCTTTTTACTTCATACAACCGAAAAAATTCTGTAACTAACACTAGTCTAAAAGTATGTGCTCTACTGAAAATATAACACTTTTCACACTTGGCTAAATTTCTTTTGTTGGATCATCTTCGTCTTCTTTTTTTTTTTTTTTTCTTGCAAGGAGCCAAAAAAGCATAGCACGCATTTAGGGCGTAAAAATATTTCTAACCTCACTTGAGATCTCCTGACCTGAAGAGGTATAGAGTTCAGAAGGCTGATGACATAATTTCTGCGCCGCCGACAGTTTTCTAGAAAATTATATGACCGTTTTGAGGTGCATACTAATAGTGATTTTTCTTACAACCTGACCTTGATAAAAAAGGCGTTTTTCTTTTTTTAAAATACTTTTAACGGAAAAGAAAAGATATGTTTGAAATGCGGAATAAAAGGAAACTTGAATTGTTCATTCAATAAACAAACGAATGAATAAATAAAGAATAATCGAAATTAATCGAAATCCGAATTTTTTCGAGTACAGTATTTTCGTCTTATAAATATAGAAGGGAAAAAAATAAATCGATATAGATTTTGTTGCGAGTTAAGAATACCGAAATAAATTCGAAAAATGAAAGAAAGAAAGAAAAAACCGTAGATTAATTTGTTGTTTAATTACTATTTAACACAAAATATAAATTTTTAATTTATTTTGAAATATGAAAGCCTGTCTTTTTATTGACAAATTCTTGTTTCGCACCAAAGCGCGGAATCCTGAAGTTAATCTTATTTTATTAATTTTAATTTACTCTGGGAACATTGCCAGTTGTAGTAATTCTGCCACTAGTTACTTTACATTACTTTAGCAAACCATTCATTGTTGAATTAGTCATTTAATATAAAATATGAATTTCTAACCTCACTTGAGATTTTCTGACCTGAAGAGGTTCAGAAGGCTGATGACATAATTTCTGCGCCGCTGGCAGTTTCCAGAAAATTATCTGACCGTTTTCAGGTGCATACTAGTAGTGACTTTTCTTTCAAGCTGACCTTGAGAGGAAAAGGCGTTTTTTTTTCTTTTTCTTTACATTTAACGGAAAAGAAAAGATATGTTTGAAATGCGGAATAAAAGGAAACTTTGAATACTTCATTCAATATATTAACGAATGAATAAATAAAGAACAATTAATCGAAAACCGGAAATTGGAGTTCTCAGGAGCACAATACTTTCGTCTTATAAATGTAGTAGGGAAAAAAATAAATCGATATGGATTTTGTTGTGATCTAAGAATATCGCTTTACAATAGAAGAAAGAAAAAAAAAACCCAATAGATTAATTTGATGTTTATTTCATATTTAACACAAAATATGAATCACATAATATGAAATACAATATATTATCAAATTACTTACTTGTTTTATGAACCACAATATTTCCAATGCCTCTTAAAAACTTTGTTTTCCAGATAACGTAAATTAAGATTTTTTATAGAGTACAAGAAATTATGTATAAAGTTTACAATTTTAAAATCCACCTTGTTGATAGGGGTTTATATATTTGTGTATATGTTATATGTTGTATATTTGTGCATTAAAATGTATTGTTTACCTTTCTGGGCGCTTTAAGCTGTTTCTTCTGCTTTCAGTTAAATTCATTTCCGGTTTACAGTTTGGGCTGTAACTCTACTACTGATTATCACTGAAGAAAAAGTAAGGCGTTTTTGGAAACCTAATAAGTGGCATAAGAACCCCGATAGAACGGAAAAAAAAAAAAAAAAAAAAAAAAAAAAAAAAAAATGAACATTTCGTTTATTTGGCAATTTATCATCGGTTGGCGACGAAAAAATACTTGTCAAATACTTTTTAAGGTAAAAATGTTTCATGCTGAACTATTTTTTTTAAAGTTATTTAAATAACTTATATTTTTGTCAGTTTTAGATAGTTATAACGATAGTTTTGTCATATATATATTTATAATGAAAGTTAATAATAAAATTTTATGAATTAAAACGAAATTTAAACTAGTTAAATTTGTTTCAATTTCAAAATTAATCCAATTAAGCACTGTCGATTCAATTTTGTTGCTATGGAAACAAAAACTTCTCCGATATTGAAATGTATTACTGCAGAATTCTTCATCTAGTATTTATTTTGGAATGCACTTAAATATTTGAAAAAATATTTTTCAATATGAAAATATTTTTTATATTCAGAATTATTTTTACAGTGTTAAAATTAAATAACTGTTGAAACATACAATATATATAAACAATACAACATAATATATATATTAATCTCTCTCATTGTTTAAGATTAAATTCATTAAATAGCATTTATATGCATTCTAAAAATCTATTAACTAGCAATTTTCAGTTACATGAAAATCGTTTGCTTTTGGTGAGGAAAAATGCTGCTTGCCAAATAGCGTTACGCTTTCGTCTTTTCAAGCCAAATATTCGAAAGTATTTTATTTTTTACAAACTT
Source organism: Maratus speculifer (assembly GCA_964019185.1). Classification (NCBI taxonomy): domain Eukaryota; kingdom Metazoa; phylum Arthropoda; class Arachnida; order Araneae; family Salticidae; genus Maratus; species Maratus speculifer. Next base: position 72,422,813 of record OZ025303.1, read on the forward strand.
TACGCTGTAATTCCACAGCTAAATTTGACTGATCCTTTATTAACCTACATAAGTTGTTTAAATAGTTTTTTTTTTAATATTCTGAGTATGCTTATTATGGAGACCTTCCTTGCAAGATATGACTTGACAGACTGATTATGCTTTGATATGAGAATCGACGAATCGAGATTTAACTAATCCTAGATTTTCATCTGTGAACTCAATGAGATGATTGTCTGTGCTGCCGCCTCCTGGTAAATGCCTCCTATAAATGTTTGAACTTTAAAATAATAAAAAAGAAATAGAAAATTCTCGCAAAAACAGCGATTTGAGGGTAGGCACATACTACTTTAAAATATGACTCGGTAGTGCTGATGCATTTTAATATAGGAATCGAGTTTTAATTAAAACTTGATGAGATAATGGTTTATGCAGCCATTAATTTTGTCCATAGCATTGTAATAAAAGTAAGATAGATAACGGCATTTTTAACCTGAATATTTTCTAGAAGCTGATTTTCAACTGTGTAATTGATATGACTTATCAATCCCGAAAACAGCCGTCATTTGTTAAGACAGTTTGAACGCTTTTGCTACATTAGTTTTGACAGGGTTATCCAAACGATATTCGTTCTGTTTCAATTTGTTGACGGCCTCCTATGACGTTTCAGGAAAAGATCTTCACGATAATGTATGACCTGTACTATTATGTTTACACACTTAGAGTTTCAGTATATTTTCTTATGTATTTTTCAAGGTGGCCGGTCACTTTCGGTCATATAGTGTATATATAAGCCATATGTATATAACAGTCGAGTCTCCCTATAGCGAAACTCCATACTTCGAATTTCTCTACATAACGAATTTTTTGTAGGAACGGTCCCCTTTTCGCATGTTTACATTAAAAACAGTCTCTAAATAGCGAAATATCTATCTCCATATAACGAATTTTTTCATAAATTGGTCTTAATTTATTCAGTTTTAAAAAAGATTCGAAATCACATGGAATCAATTTTCCATCACTTATTTTTGATTTATCCTTTCAGTACTGAGTTTTTTTTTTATATTACTTATCTCTTTGTTCTTTAAATCCAACGAATTTATCCCACCTCCCACACACCTTTCAACATCCTTTTCAAAACAGAGTCAATTAGATTGTTATACATATAAGAAAGAAATCAAAGAGAGGCACATAAGAGAGGCCTTCAAATGGAAGAAAATGTTAACTACAATTTTTCATTCCTTGCTAAAATTTGGGCATTTTTTTTTTTTTGAGAGCGCAACAATTTTAAAATCAAAACAACAAAAAATTACAAGATTTCTTCGTCTGAAATTAATAAAGTCTTCCTTATTTGATTTTCATTAAGCTTTTAAATAAATGTCTGTTTTCTTTTTTTGAAACTGCTTAAATAATTAAGAAATAGAATTTTAGGTTAATATTTAATTTTAAGCATTTTAAATTCTTAATTAAAAACATCAAAAATAATATTTGTTCAAAATTTACGTATTAAATACGATTTTTAACATCATTTTCTGTACATCGAATTTCTCTATGTAACGAATTTTTTACTGGAACGATGGATTTCGTTATATAGAGACTCGACTGTATATATATATAATAAAACTGGTTTAAACGCACCAAAATTTCGCCTTATTTAACAAAAGATTTTCTATAAGAAAATACTGGTACCGAAGCGTTTCTTGTTCTGGAAATTCCAGGACCTGTACGAACCCTGATACTACCCTTTACCCTCCGCATAACTGGCAATAAGGTAAAACGGTAAATCCAGTTTAATTCACAGAGAGGCATTTTATCCGATCCAGCGAGCTAGTGCGAAATGACGTTTGAATAAAAACTTAATACGCTTGCGACAGTAGATTTCGATTTTTTTTTCAAGAATAAAATTAACTGGAATTTCAGGAAGCTTTCAACGGATTTCAAGGTTGCGTATTGTTTTTAAATGCAAAGTATTACACTGTTTTTTTTTTTATCCCATTGCGTAAGATTATATCCGGAAAACGATATTATTTAGATAGGGAGATTTCAGCTGGTATGAAAACAATTTTTTTTTAATCAAAATATATTCAGCTTCCTTCAGGTCGTTATCATTTTCATTTGTACGTAGTGCAGTTATTAATGTGCAGCTATTAAAAGTTTAAAAAAAGGATTTCTATCGAAAGTTATAAGACACTCCGATTATGGATGGTTTCTTATTTTAATTCCCGTGTTTGAAAAAACTGTGAAAGAATTTGGCAAAGTTAGAAGTCGAACTAGAGATGTATTGGCTGAAGCCGCCAATGCTCTTCCAACTGAGCCATACCGGACGCAGGGCCATCGCTAAGACTTTTTATTGGGAGGGGAGAGGACCTAAAATTGCCAAGTCAAATTTCAATACTTGCCAACTCATTTTACAATTTTGCCAACTTACCACAGTTAGAAAATGAATTATAGCCCTTATTTGTTAAAAGTTTAATAATATTCCCAATTAGTTTGGTAATTTTTGCCAATTCTATCAAAAATTGAAAATATATTATAATTTTTATTAAAATTTTAAAGAAAATTTGCCAACTAAGTTTGTGAATTTGCCAAGTGTAACAACATTCACAAATGTTTTTTTGGGGGGGGAGGCTCCCCCCCATTCCCCCCCTTAGCGAGGCCCCCTGACCGGACGAACTGTATAAATTAAGTATACGATTGACATATGGGACGATTTGTATAGATTAAGCATTGGCCGCTTCAGCCGATAAATCCCTGGTTCGAATCCTCGCCCGGACTTTTTTCACCCCCCTTTGAAAATTTACATCTGTTATAATTCATTTACCGATTGAATTATCGTGTTTAAAAAGATTATCTAATAAAGCTAGTCTAAGATTTTTAGTTCACTGAAATAATGTACTTTTTAGAAAAAAAAAAAAAAAAAGCGGATTAACTACTAAAGTGCTTGAGCGATTTCAATAACAAAAATTTTGGAGGTAGATTATAAATATAGAATCACGTATGACTGACAGTTAAACTAGTCGTTGGGGGCCACCGTAATACTTACCCATCATGGATATGTATATGAAAATAAAACATGTGAAAACTATTTATACAATGCATTGCAATTCAGAAACAAAATTTAAATATTGTTAATATACACAGTAATGCTCTATTAAAGAACTGCTGATGTACCAATTTCGAAAAATTATATAAAACGCCAAACTACTCAAGTAGTACCGAACTGCGTAAAAGAAACATCCTTATAACTCCAAAAATAATAATTCTATTAACTAACAATTAACTGCGTCGGATTAAGCTTCTCATTTCCAATTAAAATATACCTCTGAATTGAAATTTGAATGAAATACAGGGTCATGAAAAATCGAAGAATGTGGAAAACAGGATTACAAATATCTCGGCAACTAATAATCCGATCGACTTCGTTATATATGCAAAATGCCTTTTACGTCCATTCCTTAAAACAAAAAAATTCGAAAATTTTTATGTACCTTTCATCAGAACGAATTTTTCGAGAGTCCGAAAAAAATAGTTTCGGATAATCGAGGTTACTGATATTAAATAGGCTTCGTCCCATTCCTACATACTAACTACATACAAAATTTCAAGTCTCTATCTCAATTTGTTCGGGAGATAGATCGTTTACAGACAGACAGATTGATAGACAGATAGACAGACGGACGGCAAAATTTTTTTTCTAAAAATATATTTTTCGGAATCTCCACTATCTAAAACTTGTAAATCCGTCAAATTTTTTTTTCGATTTTCAAAACGATTGCAAGATTTACCCTATACTACGTATGATGGGTAAGTAAAAAGAAAATTAAATTCAGAAAAACTTTTTTCTGAAAAATGAAAAATTTCTGAAAAATTGCCATTGCTCTAAAATAAAAAGTTTTAGTTGCTGAAAAAGAAAAATTAAAACTGTCTACGATAAGTCTTGAGCCTACTCCAGCGAATATGGATACAGAACTTAATCAAAATCTGTCGGAGAAATTCTGAGAAGATGCATGATCAAAGCATGGCAAATAGCAGTGATTATCGACAAATGTTAACTCTAAAAAAATCCCTGTCGGCTTCGCCTGCAAGCGGAGGTAGATTTCGTAGTTAAGTGCTCATTTCAACAACAAAAAATAAAATATTATTAGAGATAAACCCAGTTTAACAACTTTATTTGGCCGCTTTTGAAGAATTTTCAATTTCGTTTTTCTGTAAGAACTGGTTTTATCAGAATCATCTTAAGCAAAATTCGGCTCAAAATGCCCCCTTTGAAAGAATTTTTGAAATATATTCTGATTTTAGGAAAAAATTGAATAATACGGCATATTATATAATTCCTAAATAAGAGAAATTGCCAAGTCTCTATCTCAATTTTTTTGGGAAATAGAGTGTTCACAGACAGACAGACTGGCATACAGACAGACACACAAACAGACAGATGAATTTTTTTTCTTCTAAAAATACGTTTTTCGGTATCTCCAATGTTTGAAGTAAATCCGTTAAATTTTTTTTTCGATTTTTAAAACGATTGCAAGACTTTACTACGTATGGTGGGTAAGTAATAAAAGTTTTTCTGCATGTCGCGTAATCACAATTGGTACATATTAAAGTCCGGCGCGGGTCGAGATGTACCCAAGTTGAACCCAAAAATTTTGTTTAAAATCAACCTGTTACTTTAAGCAGAAAAAAAAAAAAAGATTACTAGTGCTGTAATTTTTTTTTAAATAGAAAATTTGAAGATTTTTGTGTCCTGGACCCCCTTAATACATCAATATCCATTATAAATGCTAATATGACGACCTCGTTCATGTTCACAAATTACATTTTGTTGAGGTCAGTATTCGGTGTTCCAAAGCATCAGCATATTTTTCGGATCTCCAGTTCAAACAACTGGTTTGCTCGTTAATTTAAAATCGCAAAACAACAAGGATAAAAGAGGGAGGAAAAAACCCATACCACACTAGCAAGTATGATGATCGTTTTTGTATTATCGACCTTTCAACTGGTAGACGGCAGGTGCTGGGTTCGAACCCAATCGCGGCCGTCGACCTAACCGTTCGGAGTTTTCCGTGGTTTTCTTCTAACCTTGCGTAAATACGGTTTAGGTTCCCCTAGAAAGACCCCACAAAGGGTACCTTCCCACCCTGGGCCTATATCCCTCGAGTAGATAATCGGCCGACACAAAATAAACTGAACTTTCTTGTGCTGTTTATTCCATTTCATTAACAACCTCGGAAATAGTGTAGCCCCTTTTAAGTAACTCTACCAAGATTTTGATTGGTTCGTCTTACATTTGTTACATTTTTAACATAAAAATTTGGTAGTTTTGAAACTTTTTATTGCAGAGAGTTAGTACTAAATTAGCTTAATTCAGCAGGCAAATGGACATATATAAATACGTAATACGTAGCTACAATAATACAATAGCCACAATATTAGAAATTCAGCAAGAGATGGCAGCACCAAAAGAAATCGAACACAATCAGATTAGGATAGTGTCGTAATCGGCAAATTAATTCATTTTGTGTACAGAAATATTGCGTCCGCAATAACCAATTTTCCTTAAAAAAAAGTAAAAGTGTTCTTTATTATAGCTGAATAATAATAATAATAGCAATGAAAATTAATATTACAAATTTTTTTGCAGTTATATTCAGAATCTTTATCTTTATCTTTAGTGCTGCTATCTAGTAACAGGATTCAGAACGTTTTAGAATGATTATAAATTTTGATTATTTAATTATGATTTATTATTATTTAATTTTTGCTGATTTAAATGAGTTAATTTCATATATTTTTAAGCATATTTTATTTCTGTTTATACAGTTTAATGCAGATATGATTATTTCTTTAACCCTTCCGAGCCTGGTATACTATTAATAGTAGGGGGAACTGGGGTACATTGATACTTGGGGCACATTGATACACCCCCTGTACAGCACACAGGGTCATTACAGGAAGATTTACAACAGCTCCAAAAGGTGATACTAGTGAAATTAACAACATACAGAAAGTTTTGGAATGATTCAATAGTTTGATGAAATGGGATGGGTGATTAATTATTTTTGTAGGTCAAAAGTAAATTTGAGTTGTACAATTGAAATGGTATTATACAACTGTTCCAGTATTTTCAACCGAAAAGAATATCCTCCCTGGCAAGTAAAGCTACTCTTTATCAGTTCCTCATTCTTTATTGTTAGATAAATTATGAAGTGTTGGATTTGCGACTCATTTTATTCAAAATGGCTGTATGGGGCACATTGATACAGTCTTTGTCGGGGCACATTGATACAACCTAAATCCTTTTCTAGTCCATTTTTTCATTACTTTTATTTTTTTCTTTTACTATACACTCCTTAATTCAACCATTTTTCGTCAAAAATATCTACTATTAATTTTTATTGAAGTGAAATAGCTCTAATTTCTTTATATTAGAACCATTTTATAGAATTTTTGCAAACAGAAGACGTACAAACTTACACAATATCTAGTGCTAGTAGAATTAACAAAAGAAATGGACGGCAGCCTGGCAAATCTCAAATTTATATCGATTCCCCAGAGAAAAAAGTTTTATTGACATGAGACATGTGAAGTAAGAGAAACAAGCTGCAGAACAGTACAGGATAATTATATTATAAACATAGTTTTTAATATAAATATCCTTTATTTTCTGTTTGTAAACCGATTTACAAACAGAAAATCTGGTAATTCTTTCACTTTTCCTAAGAAAGAAGATAATTCTGGGGTTAAAGTGCCAGATATGACAAAGTTACCACAGCCAACAAACAGACAAGGAACAGCCAGAACATCAGGTCATTATACATTTCATTTTGATTGCTTTAATATCGCTTACAAATAAATTGTGTGCTATTTTAATGTCTATAAATATACATAAAACTATTTTTCTGACTATTTTGCTAACTATTTTTCTATGAAAAATATGCATTGGTGTTATTTTGTCTCCATTTTTCCCAGATATGTCAAAGTGTATCAATCTGCCCCGGGGATGGGGCACATTGATACAAATTACTTTTTTTGATTTTTTTAAAATTACATACAAAAATAATATATAAAACAACGATTGTACATTTTTATAACACACTACACAGGTTTTGCTGACATCACATAGAAAAATAACTTGAAATTTCTGCTTTATTGACACCAAAATTTTTTTTTAAAAAAAGCTGTATCAATGTCCCCCAGTTCCCCCTACATGTCTTTTAAAGGAGTATTATTTTATTATAAGAAATATTTTTGCTACTATTTGCATGTAGTATAGTATATGTCTATACATTTACAATATGATTTCATTTATGTTTAGGCATTTAATAGTAATAATAATAATTATTATTATTTGCTTCATTCTCTTTGCGCCGTTTGCGATTCTTTTATTTAAGACATATATTCCACTCTTTAAAATAAAAGTTACTTTCCCGGAAGAATCATGTGTAATGAAATGCAAAAAGTATTAGAATGTTGTAATTTAAGTTAAATCTTATTGCAATGTAATATTTTCCAAATATCTCCAGTAATTCATCTTTAGCCCGCTGTCATATGAAAATGAATTAAATAGCACACAAAAATACAACATTCGTTATATTTAAAACAACAAAATATTCGTTAAACACTAATTAATCTATTTGGATAGCTAGTGTTAATGTTATTAACGTAAAAGGATTTTTTTTAATGGAAAAGAAAAATTCGGACGCGAAAGGATTAATTTATTTTAATATTTACGAGAATGAAAAAAAAATATTTCTACAAATTTATAAATAATTATCTATAACTATTATAAACTGTTTTGCTCACGTAATTGTCGAAACATGCAAAATATCATTAATGTGCACATTTATATTAGGGAAAATTATAGATGATTAAAAAATTAACAACTAAGCAATAGCGTTCTTATACAGCATTAGGCGAACACGAGACTTAAATTAATGAAAAGAACTAAAATTTATTTTAAATAGATGGTAATTTAGAAGATATTTTAAATGTGTTCTGTTTATTTCGATTTTTTTATTAACCGTTCTCAGCGAACATTTAAGCATCTTAAACAAGTATATTACAGAAATCTCAATTTTATGTTAGAGCCCGTATGCCTAGTGCCTTTCATTAAAATTAAATTTTTCCAAATTAAAATTCCCTCTTTATTTTTTCTAAATTAAAACATATGCTCCCACAGTATTATTTTTTTTCTTTCGTTTATTTTTCCCATCCTCTGAGCTCAACTCTGTAGGTAATAAAACATCCCCCGAATTGTTCCCACACTTAAAAATAAAAAGAGGACAACCCCCGTCCCAATAAATAAATAAATAAATGCATGATGCCTGCAAGTGACGTTGTAAAAAGCGACTAGTGTCCACTTAAACAAGAGCACCCATATGCCAGCTGCAAACTTGCCTTGTTAAAAATTTATTAGGGTAATTTTATTGCCTGAGAAAATAGTAACAATACCGTTTTTAAGAAAGAGAGCAGAAGATTTTAAAATGCCCCCTGACTATATGCTTAGCTTTGAATAGAGAGACCTCCCGGTAGAGAAATTTTTATTACCGCCATAAAACGTGAAGCTAAAATGTTTTTCTTCCTTTTTTTTCCAGTGAGAACCGCAGGCTGAGAGGTCCAGACACCTGGCCCCTTTCAGTGGGAGTGTGTTTGTGTCACGTGGGTTTAGTGTTGCTTTGAAATCTCCTTATATGGTGATGGGGAGAGAGAAATAACTATGAGCCAATCATAGTCCATCCCTGTACGCTCTAGGAGAAAGGGATGCCCTTGATGGTAGTAAGGAAGCCCCGCAGATAAGTTTATTCCTGGGAGTTGGGATATAAGTTGTTAGTTTTTAGAAGAGTCCGGTCTACGATGAACATGTAGAAATAAGTAGCTGCTGTGTTCCCCCCCCTTTTTTTGGGGAGAGGGGGGAGGCGTACGGAAAAGTTTTTTTAAAGAATTCTTTTACTCGACATTCGAGCGGTACAGAGTAAGGTCCTGGTATCAGGAGATGCATAAAGGAAGGACTTTTCCTTTTTTCGACATCCAAGCCCTGCTGAAGATTGTTCTGGTACTTATATAGTTTTTGAAATCGGGACTTAATGTACTGGTGGATTCGAACCAATCGCAAATTTTTGGAAAGTGGCTTCTGAAGTAAAAAAAAAAAAAAAAAAAAAAAAAAAAACATTAGAAAGCTATGCCCGTTGTCTGAATAGGACATTAATGTACTCCACGTTGCTGAAAATTTTAAGTGGCTGTGGGATAATGATTGTTTCGCTTGAGATTTACGCCCACCCCAACTCCTAGCTGACAAAAGTTTGAAACACTTTAGAAAAAATGCGAGGACCTCCCAAACAAGTAGACGATTAAGATGATAGCTCAGAGAGCCCTAGAATTGTTTTGAATCTCCCATATTGCCGAATAAAGTGCCGAAGAATTCTCCGAGTGGCGGTGTAACGATGTGGAAAATCGTCAGTGGCGTCCTATGAGAACATATAATGATGAGTGAGTTATAAATAATTCTATTAGTCGGACTAAATAAATAAAGAGTATTTGTAACTTAATTCATAGATGCAAGAAAATATCTCGCAATAGCGAGCTGTGTTTGAATAGAATGATATATCCATGTCTTCGAAGGTAAGCATTTTTATGCTATTTTTGATGTGTAAAATAATTGATCTCTTTTGCATATTTACATGGTTTACTATTGCTCACAAAAGTTTATAGAGAATTATGGGATGAAATCCTTATTGTTTGGTTAAATAATTTTATAGTAATTGAGTGTATATATATATAACAAAAAAAAAAGGAAGTGTTATTAATTGAATTTAAATATATATAATAAACAAGAGTTGTTTGTTAAAAATGCATGTATATTTCTTGTAGTTTTATTCTACTTACTCTTTATTTACATAATAATGAAGTCTGAGTAACTTTAACTCAGATTAAAATTTTTTTTGTTTAGTAGTTAAAATTTACCTGGGTATAATTTCATCTCATCCTAACAAGGAAGGTCTCCATTGGGGGCATACTCGGAATTTTTTGAAAAACATACGAATTAAACTACTCATGTAGGTAATAAAGGATCAGTGAAAATTAGCGGCGGAATTACATTATTAGATATGTAAAAAAATAAAATAGTTTGGAATAATTGGCGTGAAAAGCTGAAAGCGACGCGGGATTTAGCGAGCAGTGCATTTCCTCGCCAAAAGTAGACGATTTTAACGAATCTGAAAATTGATTTTAATTGACTTCACTGCTAAAAATCTGCAGCATTTACTGCAACGTCACTAGACTACTTTTATAGAATAACTCTCTTCTGACCAATGAGAATGCTCGATAGCACGGTGAATTGACCGTTTTCTATAAAAGCGGTGGAGTGACGCTGCAGAAAATGGTACAGATTTTTAGCGGTGTTGTAGCTTGTGCTACACTGTTAAAAATCTGCTGCATTTTGCTGCAACGCACTCCACCGCTTGTATATAATATCTCTATTCCAACCAATGAGAAAGCTCCATTTCACGGCCAAGTAACCGTTTTCTATACAAGCAAGGGAGTGCGTTGCAACAAAATGTATCAGATTTTTAACAGTGTATTTTTCAATTTGGAACAATTTTAATCAATTTAATTGTGTTTTAAATGATAAAATATATTAATTTCATTTTGTTATAAGTACATATAAACGTATATGACAAAATTACATTTAAAGTAAATTAAAAATGCAAAACTAAAATTACTTAAACTAAACTTATTTAAATAAATTGAACATAGAAAGTTTTTTCTTTAAAAAGTATTCGAAGCGTAAAAGCGTATTTTTCAAAATTTCGTTTTTTCGCCAACCGGAGATAAATCGCCAAATAAACGAAATTTTTATTATTTTTTTACGGACGTTATAAGGAGGTTCCGCCGAAATTTTTTTATAAACATATATAACTATATGAGAAGAACATTCTGTAATTTTTTCAGATTTTTCTGAGTATGCCCGTATGGAGACCTTCCTTGTAAGATTAAAGTGAAGTAATTTTCATCCCAATAATTTAACTGAAGTTCAGTACCTAAATGGAATATTTATTCAAAATCTTATATTTTCTTAGAAATTTTTAACAGATATAGATGAATTCACTTTATGCCTATTCTATAAAATTCTTTTCTTAATTCTAATATAAAATGGAAATATTTAATTGATTTTCTTAATAAAAATAATTATAATAATAATAATACCCAGGAATTTTATGTTTAAATCTCATACTAAGACATTTTGATGAATCGAAATGAAGTAAATTGAGTTGATAATTCACAATGCAATTGGAAAGAGATATAAAAGTGCAACCACTATGCGTTACTAGGTCAAATGCCATTGCTTGTGTTGTAGGATGTTTGTTTTAATATTATTGATACCTTTGTTTATTTTGAAAAATTTGTCTTTCTTGGCTCTCTGAATATCTGAGAGATTTCAGCTTTTCCCCCTCTCTTTCTAAAATTTAATTGATAAGTACTTATAGTTCTCTCTTAAGCACTGATATGCATTTAACATCCTACAAAACAGTAGTGGTGAATTTGGGATCATTGCTACAAGCTTACAGTGGATCAGAGATCTGAACAGGTTGAGAATTTTGTTGTACCTTTTTTAAGTTGTCTCTAAGATATTTTAATTATGCAAAAATGGGGATATTTTCATTAATTTGTAAATTAACTGATGTTGTCTTGTAATTTTAGGTTACCTTTTTAATTCCTCTTTTCCCTTTTTCAAAATTATTGTGGAGTTTACTTTGAATTTAATTGTCTTATAACAACAAGATTCAAGTAGGTGGAAACCTAGTTCAGGTCTCAATTAATTTAGTAATTAAATAGATGAGGTAATCAATTAATGAATCAGTAATATATGAAAATGACTATTTTTTTTTTTTTACTGTAATTTCTGCCTAATGTTGAGAAGTAAACTAGGAATAGGATTTCAAAGTGGAGTTACTAAAATTTGTAGCAAAAGATCCCAACATTTAGAAATTTTTTTACCTTAACGACTTTTGAAATTTTGAATTTTGTAAAATATGTTTTGTGTGCGAATTTACGTCTTTGATATAACAAACGTATCAAATTTCCAGTTTCTGTTTCTAATAATTTTAAACAAATCGTAATTTAGAATGTTTTTCTCTAATTCATAATTTTAACTTTAAAATTTTTAGGCAATTGTTTATAAAGTGCATTTGCATCTTAAAAACAACACACATGTCACGCTTTAAGTTTCTAATTATTCTAAATAAACCGCAATTTACATTGTTTTTCTTGCATTCCATAATTTTAAATTTCGAATTGTAAGTCAAATGTTTATAAAGTGCATTTGCATCTTAAAAACAACAGAAATGTCAAATTATAAGTTTCCATCTCTAATAATTCTAAATAAATCGCAAATTAGAATGTTTTTCTCTCTTTTCACAACTTTAAATTTCGTATTTTTAATCAATAGTTTATAAAGTGCATCTGCATATTAAAAGTAATCAATATACTAAATTTCAAGTTTTTATTCCATACAAGCTAAATTACGACTAACTATCCCAATTAAATCGCAATTGAGAACGTTATTAGATTGTTTTCTACTCATTTCATCTTTTTAAATTTCGATGTTTCTAAAAATCCTTTTAACCAAGCATTTAGATTTTAAAAGTAGCCAGTGTTCTCACTGACATTTGATCAACGTTAGTAATTTGGCTAATTAAAAATAAAAAACGTTCGCCAAATGAAAAAAGTATTAGCCAAATAGATTCGCTGTGTACCACCAAAAAATTATCTTTAATCCTTTAATGTACTCCTTTTTTTTTTTTTTCTCAAGATGTTCTAAAATAATCTAAGCTTTTAACTATCCGTTATATATTAAAAATATGTTATTATACAAATGTATATGTATAAAAAAATATTAAACGCGCACACGAAAAAACAAAAAAGAAAGAAAAGAAAAAGCAAAAACTGAGCACTAGCAATTTGGCGAATCTAATCGCTTGTTTTCTTGCCAAATGAAGAATTTAGTCGCAATTTGGCGCAATGGCGAGCGATAGCGAGAACACTGAAAGTAGCCACCATACTGAATTTTAAGCTTCTATTCTACACTAACTGTATCACATAAAAAAACAATTTTAGGGTATTTTTCTTCCCTGCACACTTTTAAATTTCAATTTTTTAGAAAATCAATACTGAAGAGAATTAAGATTTCTAAACTAAAAACCATGCAATTATTTTAAATTCCAATCCCTAATAATTCTGAATAAACCGCAATTTAAATCAAAAATCGTTTTTAATATTTATTTATTTATTTATTTATTTTTTTGGGGGGAAGGGGGGGGGGAGTTGCATAAAAATTTTGACTCTGTTTATAATCGCAAGACGCATCTCTTTTAAAATGCCAAATATTCAATGTCATGAGACATCTGTCCTCCTTACAAATGAAGCAAAATAAAAGATTTTTTCTCGATTTTAAACGAAATTGCACATTTTTATGGTACAATCAAGATAATTTTTAGAATTTCTGAACCGGTTTAAACCGGTTCTGAAATTGAAACTATCATAATATATTAAAAAGATTAAAATTTGAGCGAGAAATTTGAAAAGAACGCCCCCATAGACTTTACATTAATATCCGGGTCTTTTTCTGTGACTAGTGTTGAGCCTTAAAGAAATCTCCAGTCCTTATCTGCAGTTAAAATGACACTTTTTTTTTTTTTAACTCGATGGAGGGCCCCATTTTTGTAATTTGATAAAAAAAAAAAAAAAAAAAGCCATGCTTTTGTTGAATTATGAATGTCTTTCCGATCTTCTAATTGGGTTTTTTGAATTAATAACTTCCGTTAATTATGACTTTTTCAAAATTTTATGATTTGTTATTTGATGTGAGGTGTTCAGCTATAAATATGAAAATTTCAAGTTTCCAATATACAATCGACTCTCGTTAATTCGAAATCGGATAATTCGAATCTTTGCTTAATTCGAACTAAATATGAATCCCGAAATTTTCAATGGTAGAATAACATTAAAAATTTTCATTAATTAGAACTCATTTTCTCTTGACTTCGTTTAATTCGAACTAATGAGAATTCCGATTTTTCATTTTTCTCTTCTTTCTCGCGGATTTCAGATAATTTGAATAAATTACTTTCTTTGATTTTTGTGAAAATTGTTCCGAACAATTATACATATAATCCAATGCATCTGATATCCACTTTCTTAGCGCCCCGTCTGTCTATCAGTGACGTTTTAATTTTTTCTTCCATTGTGCTTGTTTCTAATCTTTTAATTAGTTTATGTATTTATATATTCTAATTAAGTCATATTATAATGATAACAGACGAAATAAATTAAAAAAAAAAAAAAAAAAAACATTGTAATTTAAATTCTTTTATAATAGTACCATATTAAGCCTGTTTTCATTTCATATTTTCCATAATTCGAACTTCGGATAATTCGGATATTTCTTGTGGTCGCGACGAGTTCGAATTAACGAGAGCCGACTGTAAATAGCTTTTGAGAACGGGCTTTGTGACAGACGGATAGACAGACAGACGAGTTAGATAAAGATTTAATACTGTTGATTCCACAGAAATTTGCATCGGATCAGGTAACTCGATTTTTTCGCCAGGGACTAACGTCTTTTCCGTTTCGTGTTGCATTAAAAATTGTTTCCGATTCAGTTTTGATTTTTCATATTCAGGTTTAAATTAACTCGAGTCTTCAAAGAAAATTTGAAATAATGCTTTAGATTAAAAAAAAAAAAAAAAAAAAACATGAATATAAAAAATTTTTCACATGTTCATTTTTTGCATACATAAGGTCAAATTTAATATTAAAGGAATTATTCAACATTATTTTTTTTTATTGAATTGTGAGATAATTTTCGTTGATTGCAGTTTTCATATCGGATTGCCCATCAACGAAACGTTCTTCTCGGATTCAGTTTCGAGTTGTAGGTAAGCTATTTTCATTTATTTATTTATTTTGTATTTTTTGGTTATTTTTTTTTCTTTGAAGGGCAGATCAGACAATCACCTCATCGAGTTCACGGATGAAAATCTAGGATTAGTTAAATCTCGATTCGCATATTAAAACTCAATCGGTCTGCCAAGTCATATCTTGGTGAAAAACACATAAAAACTCGATTTTAGCGGTTGACTCGTAGGTTTACCATTGTGTTTTCCTGCTCCCAAAAGTACGAAAACATGGTGGATTGGGTGCAGGAAAGCACAATGGCAAATCTACGAGCGAATCGCTAAAATCGAGTTTTTATGTGTTTTTCACCAAGATATGACTTGGCAGACCGACTGGGTTTTAATATGCGAATCGAAGTTTAACTAATACTAAATTTTTTATCCTTGAACTGGATGAGGTGATGATCTGGCGCTTTCCTGTCTACACAGTTTCAAATAAAAAACTATGCATTTAAATATAAATGATTACATAATATTTTGCTGTAAAGGATACAAGAAAGATTATTGATTTTTTTTTTTTTTTTTATTAATGAAATGTCGAAATATCTAGTGTTGCAAAATTAACGACGAAGGCGGTATCGGTTGGGGTTGAAATTATAACCAGATGTCAAGGACAGATGAACTATCAAGTATATGTTGTCAATTGTCAGCCCAAGAACTTTTTTTGGGTGTCCGATACTAGACCAGAGGAAGTCCATTATTGCACTTTTGGGTGATTTGATATATTTATGTCATTTAAAATTAAATTTTATTCATACTGGGAAATGAGACTGTAAGAATGGTTAAACATCGGTGATAGATTAATACAATATTGTAAAAAAAAAAAAAAAAAAAAAAAAAAAAAAAAAAAAAAAAAACTGGAATATAATAAGTATATTTAGTAAGAAAAAAATAATTTTAAAAGAAATTCCTTAAGGGGGTCCTCGAATCAAAGAGGGCAACTTTGTGAAATAAGTTTTAATTTATTTTTGTTCGGAAATGCATGAAACTAGCAGGTGTTGTTATTCAGAAACTGTCTTGCACTCATTTTTCTGTTTTTTTTACATACACAATAAATCTTTCATAACAAGCCTTCAAAGTTGACGTTTTTGAACACATTTCCTGAAGAAAGCAGAAAAACCGGTCGAAAAGCAGGAGAAAAACGGGTGATCACGTGATCGAAATAGCTTAGAACTGGATAGGTAATTTAATGATCATAAAATGGAAAATTAAGTTCGGTTCGAATTTGTTTCCATATTCAGATCTTCTAATTTTATATCTTTCCGTTAAAAAATGAATTTGTTAATGTGTCAAAACATTTTGCGCTTGTTGAGCAGTTAAAAACACCCTTAAGAGTTTCAATTACTGGCATATCTACCATATATATTTTGCAGGACTGTTTTGATCCAATTAATTAAAAAAAAGGGTACTATTAGGCTATCCCGTCGACCAAAAATAATATCGCCAAACTATAAGATTGAATGCCAATAATGGATGATCGCAAATGTCACATTTAATGACATTAAATACGATTCACGTGTTTAAAATGTCTTCAAGTGATTTTTATTTCGACTTTTTACTTGTATTTTTATTAATATTCTACTAATTATTTGTTTTTTTTTTCGTTATTTAAAATAAAAATTACGCCAATCTGTATAATTTGGCTATTAGTTTGGCGATTTGTATAATTTGTGCGAAATTGGTCGACGGGATAACAGAAAAGTACCAAAAAAAGATATTAAGTGAATCAAAAGTGGGTGTAGTTTGGAAATTCAAACTTGGCCAATTTTTAATACAGGAGAGACGATTTCTATGTCTAAATTTGCATTAATATTTGAAAACTTTCTGTCAAATAGTACCTTTCGCATCTTTTTGCGATAATTTAAAGATAAAATAGTTTGGGGTGTTCCCTTTTCTTCTTTTTTCAACTGTAGATTTAATTGTAAAAAAGATGGAAATTGCGTTAAGCATGGCAAATGATGTGCGTTGTATTATAAATAGATAACCTGAGTATAAATTTTATAAATACTCAGGTTTTGGTATGTAATAAGATATTGCATCCTTCAGAAAAAATGCATGAATACAAAATTTGTTGTGATGATATACATTAAATTCAGTAATAGAAAAACAGTAGGATTCTATCTTAAATAGGACGTAATCATCATGGCATTCTAGAATCATTACATATCATGAGATAGCAATGAATTAATGACGTATGATAGGATTTAACATAAAGAAGAATTTTTTTTTAATTTTCTTCTTAAGTTTTAATTCAGTTTTCATAAAATTTGAAATGAGAAAATTCTGCAACCTTTAATATACATATATATATTAAATTTCAAACAACTCGGTTGGGTAGTTTTTTGCGCTTTTATAGGTAACAGACAGGCGAACCGTTCGATGACTACTAAACCGGGAGGCGCCAGCACAGACAATCATTTCATCGAAATGAAAACCTAGGAATAGTTAAATCTCGATTCTCATATTAAAACGCAATCGGTCTGCCAAGTCGTATTTTGGTGGAAAACTCTTACAAACCCGATTTTAATGGTTCACTCGTAGATTTACCATTATGTTTTCCTGCTCCCAATCCCCCATGTTTTCATACTTTTGGCTGCAGGAAAGCACAATGGTAAAATCTATGAGTCAACCGCTAAAATCGGGGTTTTAGGTGTTTTCCACCAAAATACGACTTGGCAGACCGATTGCGTTTTAATATGCGAATCGAGGTTTAATTAATCATACATTTATAATATATACCATGAGGCGACAGCGGAGACAATCATCACAGATAAATTCTAGGATTAGTTAAATCTTGATTAGCATATTAAAACGCAATCGGTCGGCCAAGTCTTGTCTAGGTGGAAAACACAGGAAAATCCGATTTTAGTATTTGACTCTTATGTTTACCATTGTACTTTCTTGCACTTAAAAATATAAAATCGTGGAGGATTGGGACGGAAAAGATAATGGCAAACCTATGCGTGAACCGCTAAAATCGGGTTTTTAGGTGTTTTCCCATCAAGGTAGGATTTAGCAGACCGATTGCGTTTTAATATCTGAATCGAGATTTATCTAATCCTAGATTTTCATCCGTGAACTCGATGAGGTGATTGTCTCCCTCATAGCCTCCCGGTATCTATAGGAGCTATGTATTTATATTGTTAGGAATGGACCTAAAAATCACAATGTTGTTTTATAAAATAAATAAATCAATCAAAAGCATTAATACTTTTTCTTGTATATATAAGAAAGCTACCAGATGATGATAATCTTTAACTGGGATAAATCAGAAATAAAAGTTATTTAAAATCTTTTTTTTTTTTTTTTTTTTTTTTTTTTTGTTTTTAACTATGGAAAAATTAGTTGTTGTTCTCGGTAGAGAATTGGAAAATCTAAAGTATATCTGAATCTTTTTATTGGTTGAATTCCGCAACTTATTTAATTTTATTCGTTTCCTGATTGGTCAAAGTTTAATGTCCAAAAATGGAATACTTCTGTTTTTTATTTTATTCGTTTTCTGATTGGTCCAAGTTTAATGTCCAAAAATGGAATACTTCTGGTATGGCTGGTACGGCAGTGTGTCAGCCAAGTTCACAAAGTAAAAGGCGACACACCGGCCGTGGGTTATATTACCCGAACCATTTTGGGCCACTTTTGACCCCTCAATAACTTAAATTCTATTTGACCTACACAATTGCAATTTTTCGTGTCGTGTAAGACCATCTTCTAATTTCCGAATCCTATAAATTTTTTAAAAAACCTTTTACCGTTCACGAGAAATTGACGTCTGAAAATAACTGTTTTTACCACTGACTCACTGACTCACTCATAGAAATGTTTGACTACTTTCACGTGACTTAGGAAGTTGAAATTTGGTGTGGAGGTAGGTTATTGGATCTATAAATAGGAAAAAATCAGAAATCACCATTAATTAAACATTAATGGTTGATTAGAAGATAAATATTGGATTTCAATGGGAGTTTATGAGAATTTTACAGAATACCAGAAATAGTGCCAAGTTGGCGTCACTTTTGGCGAGTATCGGGGCTAACCTCTGAAACTACCAAACCGATTTCAAAAGTAATGGTACCAAAATGATGGTATTCGCCCGGTTCAATGTGTATACCATTAACCATAAGAGGGTGAAGAAGCAAAAAACATTCTAAAAATGCAATTTTTGTTTTACTAAAGGACCTAGAAGCACAAAATTTTGGCATGTTGATTATTTATAAGATATAAATTTTCACTAATAACATTTGCTGAAAAATATCAAATTTAAAAGGCGTGGAATTCCGCGAAGAGCATTCTGAAAACGTTCTAAATAGCGATTTTAAAACAATCTCAGCAAACAACAAACCGATCTTAAAAGTAATGATATCAAAATGATGATGACAGTCCTTGCTCCAACATAGGCTATATCTTATGTCGCCGCCACTAACCCAAAGGGGATAAAAGAGCAAAAAAGGTTCTAAAAATGCGATGTCTGATGTTAAGGGCCTAGAAACATCAAATTTGGCATGTTCATTAGTTATAAGATATAAATGATCACTAAGAACATTTGTTAACAAATACAAAATTTAAAAGGGGTAAAAATGCGCGAAAAGCATTCTAAAAACTCTCTAAATAGCAATATTTAAGCAATATTGGGAAGTTAGCGAATCGATTTAAAAGAAAAAAAAATAAATAAAAGATGTCAAAATGATGGCGACAATCTTTGTTCTAACAAAAGTATTGAATAAATTGCCAGATTACAATGGGAGTCTATGGGAATTTGGCGAAATACCAGAAATAGCGCCAAGTTAGCATCCCTTTTGGCGGGTAATTTTTGTCGTCAATTTGGCGATATATCGCCACGTTGGCGACAAACTTTTTTGGTCGACGAGATAATAAAGTATTACTCAATCTCATAAAAGAAACATCCTTATTTGTGGAATTTAAAGGAACATAAGCAGTCAAGTTAAAGTTCACGTTAAGTTAAATTTTTTTTAATTTGACTGAAAAAAACAGTGAATAAACGCAGGAAAAAGCTGTAAGATTAATTAATATTGAATAAATCTAATTTTATATTACGCCTATTTATTTCAAAAAGGAAACAAATACCTACTTATTTGACAAAAAATAATGATATCCTATCAAAAACATGAATGTGAAAAAATGCCAAGTTCGTTAAAGGTTTCGCTAATAAAAGAAGTGATTTGACAAAAAATAAAATATCCTATCAAAAACATGAATGTGAAAGAATGCCAAGTTCGTTAAAGGTTTCGCTAATAAAATAAGTGAGATCTAACTGCAAACCAAGTTCTTTCGAAGGCTCTTAAATCATAGCTCGTGTCATGCATAATATTCTTCAATTGATTAAGATGATTTGGTATGTTACTTGTTATTCAATAGAGCAACTTGGCAAATTTTCAGCCACTAACTTTAATGTTTGAGTGAGAGTATAATTTAATCTAGAATTTGATTGGCAAAGATCTAGTCAATCGAGTGTTCGAATAAGTGCATTGAAGTTAAGGTATTGATAAATTAATTAAGGGATCAACTTTAAGTTCTGATCAGCTAAATAGAGAAATTTGAATAAGAGAAAACTTGCTAAGTCGCTCTATTGAATAACAAGTAACATACCAAATCATTTTAAGCAATTGAAGAATATTATGCATGACAGGAGCTATGATTTAAGAACCTTCGAAAGAACTTGGTTTGCAGTTAGATCTCACTTATTTTATTAGCGAAACCTTTAACGAACTTGGCATTCTTTCACATTCATGTTTTTGATAGGATTTGAAAACTTTCTGTCGAATAGTATCTTTCGCATCCTTTTGCGATAATTTAAAGATAAAATAGTTTGGGGTGTTTGTTCCCTTTTCTTCTTTTTTCAACTGCACATTTAATTGTAAAAAAGATGGAAATTGCGTTAAGCATGGCAAATGATGTGCGTTGTAATTTATAATACAACGCACATCATTTGCCATGCTTACAGATAACCTGAGTATAAATTTTTTAAATACTCAGGTTTTGGTATGTAATAAGATATTGCATCCTAAAGAAAAAATGCATGAATACAAAATTTGTTATGATGATATACATTAAATTCAGTAATAGGAAAACAGTAGGATTCTATCTTAAATAGGACGTAATCATCATGGCATTCTAAAATCATTACATATCATGAGATAGCAATGAATTAATGACGTATGATAGGATTTAACATAATGAAGAAATTTTTTTAAATTTTCTTCCTAAGTTTTAATTCAGTTTTCATGAAATTTGAAATGAGAAAATTCTGCAACCTTTAATATGCATATATATATTAAATTTCAAACAACTCGGTTGGGTAGTTTTTTGCGCTTTTATAGGTAACAGACAGGCGAACTGTTCGATGACTACTAAACCGGGAGGCGCCAGCACAGACAATCATTTCATCGAAATGAAAACCTAGGAATAGTTAAATCTCGGTTCTCATATTAAAACGCAATCGGTCTGCCCAGTCGTATTTTGGTGGGAAACACCTAAAAACCCGATTTTAACGGTTCACTCGTAGGTTTACCATTATGGTTTCCTGCTCCCAATCCTCCATGTTTTCATACTTTTGGGTGCAGGAAAGCACATTGGTAAACCTACGAGTCAACCGCTAAAATCGGGTTTATATGTGTTCTATTCAAAGATATGATTTAGCAGACCGATTAAGTTTTAATATGCGAATCGAGGTTTAATTAATCATACATTTATAATATATACCATGAGGCGACAGCGGAGACAATCATCACAGATAAATTCTAGGATTAGTTAAATCTTGATTAGCATATTAAAACGCAATCGGTCGGCCAAGTCTTGTCTAGGTGGAAAGCACAGGAAAATCCGATTTTAGTATTTGACTCTTATGTTTACCATTGTACTTTCTTGCACTTAAAAATATAAAATCGTGGAGGATTGGGACGGAAAAGATAATGGCAAACCTATGCGTGAACCGCTAAAATCGGGTTTTTAGGTGTTTTCCCATCAAGGTAGGATTTAGCAGACCGATTGCGTTTTAATATCTGAATCGAGATTTATCTAATCCTAGATTTTCATCCGTGAACTCGATGAGGTGATTGTCTCCCTCATCGCCTCCCGGTATCTATAGGAGCTATGTATTTATATTGTTAGGAATGCACCTAAAAATCACAATGTTGTTTTATAAAATAAATAAATCAATCAAAAGCATTAATACTTTTTCTTGTATATATAAGAAAGCTACCAGATGATGATAATCTTTAACTGGGATAAATCAGAAATAAAAGTTATTTAAAATCTTTTTTTTTTTTTTGTTTTTTTTTTTTTTTTTTTGTTTTTAACTATGGAAAAATTAGTTGTTGTTCTCGGTAGAGAATTGGAAAATCTAAAGTATATCTGAATCTTTTTATTGGTTGAATTCCGCAACTTATTTAATTTTATTCGTTTCCTGATTGGTCAAAGTTTATTGTCCAAAAATGGAATACTTCTGTTTTTTATTATATTCGTTTTCTGATTGGTCCAAGTTTAATGTCCAAAAATGGAATACTTCTGTTTTTTATTTTATTCGTTTTCTGATTGGTCCAAGTTTAATGTACAAAAACTGAATACTTCTGTTGCCACAATGACAAAAAGAGCATTAAAAACTTTAAAAAAAATTAAAAACAAATTGTGATAAAGATTTCAAACAAATTTCATTAAAAAGTGCAATTTTTTTCTCTACTTAATGATGAAAAATTTAAAATGTGCGATGTTGAGAAGTTGAAAAATTTGCAGTTCCGAAAATTGTAAAATTGAAATTTCATTTAAAATTTGTTTGTGATGGCTCCAGGAATATTAATGTTTAATCCACGTCGTACGTAATATAAGGCGTTTAGAAGTTAGTCTGATTAATTCCATCAAATAAAAATGCACATTTTAAACAGTTGAAGTTGTCTATCTTTAATTTGCTGTTTTTTTAATCATTGGTCTAGGACTGTTAATGTTTAATGCTCGGCGTACGTAATATATGACTCGTTATAATCATCCTAAAAGTGATATTTATAATTATTATTAATTTAAATATAGAATTTAAGTATAAGTCTTTAAAATTTGAGTCTTTAAAAATATCTTTTTCCAAATAGTCATTCTAATTTGTTAAATTACAATTTTATTGCCGAAACGTCAGTGAAGGCTTACTTTGGAGACACGAAATTTTTGTGTGTCTGTTTGTCAGTCAGTCTGTCATTCAGTCTGTCAGTCTGTCTGTTCCTCGATAACTTCCGTAAAAAGCATCCGATTGGCTTGAAATTAAGTGGGTATGTTAGTGAGGCACTGGGATTAAGCTGTATAGTTTTTTGTAAGATTTGGTTCATTCGTTCGAAAAATATAGAATATTTTATTTTGCGCAATAATGCTTTTCTATGGCAAATCCGCAATGATTTCCATTTTTTTTTTCTTGAGAGAAAATGTCACATTATGATAAATGGATGCTGAAATTTACCGGTTAAATTATTCGTATTGTTGTGAAATTTTGTCTATTCATTTGTCAGATTTTTAAAATTATTACTGCAAATTTTGGAGATTTTTTATAAATGTATTCCAATAATATAAACTAATTTGTTTTAGAAACTTACTTATTTTAAATGTATTTATTTCATTTTCTTTATTTTCTCTTAATGGTTGCTAAGCAACCATTCATCCTAATCCTTATTTTTATAATGTTATAAATTTGAATGCGTGTAATTATTGAACGCGAAAATTTAAATAAAGTCTAAGTCAAAACTGATGAATTAATGTCTTTGTATCTTTTTGTATAACTATAACATAGCCCAGAAAAGAACATAGGCTTATGTTTTATTGATTTTATTCACATATTTTCCTTAATAATTAAAAATTTCCTTCTTTTTCATGCAGAATCAATAGCGATCTTTTAGATAAAATTTAACCAATTTCCTTTATCGTTGCCAAAAAAAAAAAAAAAAAAAAAAAAAAAAAAAAAAAAAAAAAAATCAAAATCTGGAATAATTTGTCAACGGCAATAAGTTTCAATTGAGCAAGTTCCATTCGAAAAATTAAACTAAGAAAAAATAAATATGACGTCAGAATTAAAATAAAAATAAATATAGTACTTTGTTAAATATTAAACACGGAAATTTGTTTCGTTAATAAGAATTTTTCTGACAAAAATGGGGGCATAATTAGAAGTAAAAGAAATAAAAAATAATTATATTTTTAACAAATATTTCACCTCATAAAATTTGACGTCATAATTGAAATAAAACAGGTATTTTATAGTAGTCGTTAAAAATATAAGAACTCATGAATAATGACGTCATTGCAGAAACTTCAGTGAAGGCTTATTTTGGCGACACAAAATTTATTGTTTTACCCTTGTCAGTCTGTTCTGTCTGTCTGTCTGGCCGCGATATCTGCCACAAAATGCAATCAAAACTTCTTTTTTTCGGAAACAAAATTGTAAAACCCTAGATTACTGAGTTTACACTTTCAAAAATTCCTGATACATCAGATTTAGGTGTGGACAGGTATGTAGAAGTATGAGGATAATGAAAAATGCTTATTAAAACTGTTACTTATCCTTATAAATCAAAATGTATAAAGAAATAGAAGATATACGATAACCATTAGCAAATTGATAGAAAGTTACAAATTTAAGTTTAATGAGACTACGGGGGGTTCAGGGGGGCGGAGCCCTCCTGAAGAAATTTACTATATTATAATAAAAAAACAAAAACAATAGATCATGAAAAATTCAGAATAACCTAACATAACTAAATCTTTAATTTAACGCTTTTGTTGGCTGAAAACTTCTTATTCTTATTTTATTCTTATAAATAATTACGTAATTTGAAAATTTTAAATTACAGTTTCCAGGAAGTTGAATATTACCCAAAGTGTGTTTTAAAAAAGAAATGATGTGAAAAGCTGACGTTGAGGCTCTTGATCTGCAGATTTACTAGTTTTATTTATTTATCTATTTTTTATTATTTTTTTTATGACATTGCACATTTAGTAAACTTAATGTCATTTTCAACCTTGGATTTTGTGACCATTGACTTCGTACTTAGTAAAATAAAAATTTTAAAATGTACATGTTTCACGTGCTTTTTATTTAAAATTAGGCAATTTATTTATTTATTTACATTTTTATCTAAAAGGGATTCTAAAAATTGAATAGCGTAGGCTTGATAGTCATGATGAAGCCAATTTTATATCATTTTTTGCGAATTGAAAAAAAATTGAAAAGGAAAAGGCGAAATGTAAAACCAAGGATCATTATTCATTTTGAAGAGGTGAACATGCATTTACCGCACGACAAAAAAGTAAAACCTTGGCTTGTTTTGAAGACAGGTATTAGCGCAACGCTTTATTCGTTTAATTTTTATCCAACATTTAAAAATGATATGGAACATTTTTCATCGGGGAAGAGGGTACTTACGTATTAACGCCACTGCAGCAGAAGTGACTCTATATCGGCCCATTTTCCACCGAAATCCGATATGTTACTTTGTTTTTAAATATAGTGTTTTGAATTTTGAAAGTGTTTTAATTTTAAATAAAGTGTTTTATTTTACGATTTGTCGCAAAAAATTTAGGTGTAGATTAAAAATCGCCAAATCTGTAACTGCAGTGGCGTTAATACGTAAGTACCGGGAAGAGTTCCGTATCCTATTCTGGTTGGCGTGATTGGCGAGAGAATCCAAAATGGCGCCAGAAGGCTATTTTAGCATCTTGTCAAAAAGACACAAAAGTAATATGCGCATCACATTGGCGCGATTGCAACAAAACGGCGATTTTATGCCTCGCGTGGTAACCTGGCTATTGTTGTTCATTTAATAATAAACTTTATTTACTTTTATTTTTCTTTTAAAAATTACATAAATTGTTTTGTTCTATAGTTATTGATTTTTTTTATTTATTTTCATTTCCTTTTTAAAATACTAGAAAATATTTTAAAAATATTTATGTGACTGGTATTTCAAAACTAAGTTTTCGTCAAATTGGCATCAGAAAATAATTGTGCCAATGTGTGGTGCATATATGATATCTGTTACACCGAATTTTTCAGAATAGCTGAAAAAGGTAGTTTTTAAATTTTTATAAACCTATACTTTTAGATTATAAACGTTATACTATTTTAAGAAAAGATGTCATACACCACATTAACGCGATCGCAACAAAATGACGATTTAATTCCTCACATGGTAAGCCAACTATTGTTTGTTTATTATTAAACTGTTTATTTATTTTTATTTTCATTTTTAAAAATATATAGATTGTTTTGTTCTATAATCATTGATTTTTTTATTTATCATTATTTTCTTTTTAAAATAATAGAAAATATTTTTAAAGTATTTATGTGACTGGTATTTGAAGCGAAGTTTTTGGCAAATTGGCGTCAGAAAAATATCGCGCCAACGTGGTGCGTAAATGACATCCGTGCCTTATTTTTATATGTGTATTGTGTATGTAATCATATCGATACAGGTATAGGGAAGAAATTCATATCTGGTTCCGCTTTTTTTTTTTTTTTTTTTTTTTTTTTTTTTTTTTTTTGGCAAGCTTTTTTTGATGATAAATTTTTTAATGTGGCTGATATTCAGCCTTTTGGGGTTGCTTTTATAAACTACTGGAATGAACTATTTTATTTATGTTTTGGAATTAAAACTATATATATAATTTTTTATAACATTTGTTAAATAAATGCATGTTCATAAATGTTTAAAAACCATGTTTTTCCATCATAATAAAAATTTTGATAAGATGTTAAAAGGTTTTTGGCGCTTCTTTGGATTCCTCCACCAATCGCGCCACCCGGAACAGGATACGGAGCTCTTCCCAGGTATACATACATAAATACTCATTTTATACCAGGGTTCGTACGGATACTGTTATTTTCCAAGTGAATTACCACTGTTTATATATACATATATATGTATATACAGTCGAGTCTCTCTTCAAAGAAACTCCATACATCGAATTTCTCTAAATAACGAATTTTTAGTAGGAACGGTCCCCTTTTCCCATGATTACATTAAAAACAGTCTCTATATAGCGAAATATCTATCTCCATATAACGAATTTTTTCATAAAATGTTCCTTATTTATTCAGATTTAAGAAAGCTTCGAAATCACACGAAATCAATTTTCTTTCACTTATTCCTCATTTACTGTTCATTGCTGAGTTTTATGTATTACTTCTCTACCTTGAATCTCTTTGTTCTCTAAGTCCAGCGAATTCATATTCTTCTACTGCTACACACCTTTGAACATCCTTCTCGAAATAGTGTCAATTGGATTGTTACACATATAAAAGCAGGATCAATGGGGTAATTAGTCAGTGTTGATTTCTGAGGGCAGCCTGAAGGGGAAATTCACCACTGAGCAATGAGATGCCCTCCCCCCCCGGAAGAATTGAGATTTAAATCGTAAAAAAGTGCAATTTCCCTCATTCTCCCGGACATAAGTGTCTGAATTCAACACTGATTAAAGTTTAAAATGAGTGAAATCGAAGATCATTCAAAAGATTAAATTAGGAAAATAAACTAATATTTTAATCAAGCACAATTCAAACAGATTTCATCGTCTAAAATTAATGTAAGTTTTCCTTACGTAATTTTCATTAAGCTTTCAAATAAATGCGTGTTTTCTTTTTTGAAACTGTTTAAATATTTAAGAAATAGAGTATATTAGGTTAATATTTATTAGTTCATTCATTACATTCATTTCAAATTCATTATTAAACGCAACAAAAATATTTGTTCAAAATTTATAATATAAATAGGAATTTTAATGTCATTCTCTATTTAACGAATTTCTCTATATAACGAATTTTTTACTGGAACAATGAATTTCATTATATAGAGACTCGACTGTATATATATATATACAAAGAAATGCAGTTTAAACGCTCGAAATTTCACTCTATTTCAGGGGAAATTTTGTATTACAAAATATTGGTACCGAAGAATTTCCGGTACAACCTGGTTATAGCATCAATCGATTATGCCAAATTATAAAAATCGCCAAACTGTTCGTCAAATTATATAAACTAGCAGGGGAGACCGAGCTTAGCTCGGTCAAAATTAACTTTGTGTTCAACTCGATATAGTATTTTCACTGTATTATTAACTCTGTATTATTACTGTAAAACATGTTTATAATAGTATTATTTAGAAAAACAATCAATAAGAAAACTATGTTTTTATGCGCATGTTTATAAATTTTACTTTATTTTAAAATTTACAACGGAAGGACATCGATCTAAATCACTTTTTTAGCTCGAATCTGATTGGTTTAACCATGCATCTCGAATCCTCTTAAGAATGTATGAAAAAATTCTTTACATTCTGAAAGACAATATTTTTTGCTAAGATATAGCCAAATTTGGAGGCATTCTTTCATTTGGCTCCAAATACGTGTTTTGGTTTTCGTAATTTTTATAGTCGATTTTTTGGCCATATGTCGCCAATATTTTGTCAAATATCACCAAGTTATTGGCTTTTGCCATATTCTCGTGACCCTGACCCGTATTACCCAAAATGAGCCACTAATCAAATTTGATCAAGCATGTGACATAGCTCAGTCGTCTTCAGGTAATGAAAAACAGTAGAATATAAAATTGAATCAAAATCGTTTAAGCAATTTTTTAGGTAAAATAAGCTTGGCAGCATTCAACAATGAAGCGAAATGACCCACTAATATAATTTTGTTTAACATGCGACTCAGCCCAATAGTCTTCTCGTGACAAAAAACGTTTTGTTTCAAAATTTAGGTAAAATTGATTGAGTCGTTGTTATATATAATTAGAATGACCCTAGCTCATTAAGACCCAAAATGACCCACTAATCGAATTTTCGCGAGCATGTGTCCAACCCAAATGGTTTTCTCTTGTTCAAAAACGATATAATACAAAGTATAGTCAAAAGGTGAGTACCATTTTCTATATAAAATTAGCATGACCCATCATGACCAAGAAATGACCCTTATAATCGAAATCTCTCGAACGTGTGGCCTAGCTCATTAGTTTTAGCATGCCGAAAAACATTAGATACAAAATTTAGATAAAATCGATTGAGCCTTTTTTTAGATATAGTTAGTTTGACCCTGACCCCTTATGATCCAAAATGACCCATTGATCGAATTTTCTCAAAAATCTGTCATAACCCAATGATTTTCTTGTGCCCGAAAACGATAAAATACAAAATTTAGTCAAAATTGCGCGAAATGTTGTCTAGATAAAATTAGAATGACCCAAAAGTGGCCCACTAATCGAAATTTCTCGAACATGTGACCTACCCCAATGATTTTCTCATGCCAAAAATATGTTGTATACAAAGTTTCGTTAAAATCGACCCACCGATTCTTTAGATATAGCTTGACCTTGACCCATTAAAACCCACAAATGACCCTTATAATCGAAAGCTCTCGAATATGTGACTTAGTCCATTAGTTTTCTCGTTTCTAAAAATTGTTACATACAGAATTTCGTTAAAATTGATCCTGCCGTTCTTTAATTATATATAGCTTGACCCAGACCCTTTATGATCCAAAATGACCCATTAATCGAAATTTTTCGAACATGTAACCTAGTCCAATGATTTTATCGTGCCAAAAAAATGTTGCATACAAAATTTCATTAAAATCGATCCGCCTGTTCTTTAGATATAGCTTGACCATGACCCATTATGACCCACAAATGATCCTCATAGTCGAAATCTCTCAAACATGTGATTTAGCCCATTAGTTTTCTCATGTCAAAAAACTGTTACATACAAAATTTCGTTATAATCCATCACGTCGTTCTTTAAATATAAATAGCTTGACCCAGACTCTTAATGACCCAAAATGACCCATTAATCGAAATTTTTCGAACATGTAACCTAATCCAATGATTTTATCGTGCCAAAAAAATGTTGCATACAAAATTTCGTTAAAATTGATCCACCTGTTCTTTAGATATAGCTTGACCATGACCCATTATGACCCATCATGACCCACAAATGACCCTCATAGTCGAAATCTCTCAAACATGTGATTTAGCCCATTAGTTTTCTCATGTCAAAAAACTGTTACATACAAAATTTCGTTATAATCCATCACACTGTTCTTTAAATATAAATAGCTTGACCCAGACTCTTAATGACCCAATATGACCCATTAAAATTTTTTCTCGAACATGTAACCTAGCCCAATGTTTTTCTCGTGCCGAAAAACCATAGAATGCAATTTTTAATCAAAATTGCGTGAGAAAATCTCTAGATAAAAATAGCATGACCCACAATGACCCCAAAAATGACCCACTAACCGAATTTTCTTGAATATGTTACCTAACCCAATGGTCTTCTTGTAATCCAAAACGATACAATATAAAATTTGGTCAAAATCGTTAGAGCCGTTTTTTAGATAAAAATGGCTTGACCCATAATGACCCAAAAATGACCCACTAATCGAAATTTTTCGAACATGTGACCCAGCCCAATAGTTTTCTCGTGCCGAAAAACGACTGGATAGAAAATTTCCTTAAAATCGATCCACCCGTTCTCTAGATATAAATAGCTTGATCTTGACCCATTATGACCCAAAATGACCCAATAATCGAATTTTCTCGAACATATGACCTAGCCCAATGGTCTTCTCGTGCCTGAAAATGGTAAAATCCAAATTTTTGCGAAAATCGTTAGAGCCGTTTTTGAGATAAAATTTACCCACACACACACACACAATTTTTGCTCGCATTATAGTATAAGATTGACATAAGATAGCATAAGAGCAAATACATTTTTAAAACATAATAAAAAATACAAGTAAAAATTTAAATTAAAAATCACTTGATGACATAACAAACACGTGATGTCAAGTGAATGTGATATTTACAATCATCCATTATTGGCATGCAATCTTATAGTTTGGCGATAGTTTCTAGTCTCAACTAGTCTCAAGTCCTAGCACTGCCTGGAATTTTAAGAATGTTTGTTTTGAAAAATCAATGTCAAAATTAATCAGTAAAACCATCTTTATTTCAGTTCTTCTCTAACAATGAACTCTAGGGGCCTAAACCTACGTGGAAATTCTAATATGCATGATACACACACGTATTTGTATGGAATAAATTTAAAAATGGCGAAAACAAATTCAGAGATCCTCAAAATGTTAAAATTTGCCAATATTTCCGTAATTGTGTTTTTATTATGTTTCAATACGTTTTTTCAACCTCATATGATGTTACAAATTCATCTGCTGACGTTCATTGTATTTCAAATATGACGTAATGTTCACTTTTTTTTCTTTTAATTTGTCAAATTTATTTCATTTTCATTTTTTACGTGAAAATCTTGCAGTATAAAAGTTATGATGTAATATTAATTTAAAAAAATAGTCAAACTTATTTATTTCATTTTCATTTTTCATGTGGAAATCTTGCAATAGAAAAGTAAAAATTGTGGTAAGTGTTTTATTATGGATTTTTAATTGCTAGCAACTGCTGCAACGAAAAATGTTTAAATATGTTAAGAAGTTTCTGTTAAATTGGTGGTCTTTTATTTGTTAAACATTATCTATAAATTATTTCGATTCCGGATTGCTTTAGTTGCCTCGGCCATATTTTAATAAATATGTGCAGCTAAGAAGGGTATTTATGACCATTTTTTACATTTTCAACTTTGTTATTTTTGTTTATTTGTTTCTATTTGAAAAAATAATTTTTTAGTTCACAGGAAGTAGCTTTGAGCTTTTAAGAACACTTCTTAAAAAATTTAATTCTCATAGCTTCACTTTTTTTTAAAAGTTAAACGGATAGTTATAAATACCCCATCAAAAACACATATTCACAAATGTTTGGGGTAGTTGAGACCACTAGTGGGGAAATTATGACCATTATATTTCTTTTTTATACTTGCCTACTCACATTTATTGATAATTAAGACCATTAGAACACCAGACTGGCAAATCCGTTTATTAAACATTTTGGTAAACTTCTCTTTAAATTGCTATTTGGATCTCAAAAAGGCTTCAGACTAGTGATAAATAATATCTAAAACGATAAATGCATTAGGAGGTTAATATTTAAACGTGAAATAAAATTTTACCATGCATAATTTTCTCCATTATAAGGGTGGTCATAATTATCCCGCCTAACCCTATGTAACATTTCAAAATTCTGACTTCCGAATTGTCGATTTGTATAGAATTACAGACAGACAATTTTTCATTTTTGTCTATCAGATAATATAATTACTATTCCTGTTTTTATTTATTTATTTATTTATTTTATTTTACAGATTTTACACGTACTCAAAGTCTTTTAAACTTGGATGAAGTTAAATTTCGATATAATAAGCCAATCCAGCATCATTTTTAGTATAATAATGTAATGTGGAAGAAGTTCAAGTTGTTTTTCAATGATAGTCCAGCATGTCCGAATTCCTT
The DNA here is from genome assembly GCA_964019185.1 of Maratus speculifer. Taxonomy (NCBI): domain Eukaryota; kingdom Metazoa; phylum Arthropoda; class Arachnida; order Araneae; family Salticidae; genus Maratus; species Maratus speculifer. Next base: position 72,455,143 of record OZ025303.1, read on the forward strand.
AACGGAATGCTACGGGTCTGTATTTTGTTTATTGCATTATATATTTACGTATGTCATAAGCGACAGCAAGTGCGGGGAGGGGGTGCGCTAGGAAGGTTTAATATCCTTTCAGAATTTTGAAATTTAATTAACTTAATTTTATTTTTCGCTGATGAATCAGGAATGTAGTTGACTTTATTGTTTACAAGTAACTTTATAAAATAATTAAAGCGTTAATCTATTCAAAATTAAGCAAAACATAATAATAACAACAATATTAATAAAAAAATAGCAGGAAGCATCATTTTTGTTTGAATATGTTTAAGAAGGTATTACTTCATTAATTTATAATAAAACTGCAAAATAAGTTACAATAAAGAATGCATCCTATATTGATTAGTCTAACTGTCAAACAAATGTTATTTTAACCTAAAAATTACCGCTCTTCTATAAAGATGCTCAAAATTTTTGTGACACTATGCGTTTTATTAGTGTGTGATTTCAATTGCATTATTTTAAAAAGTGAAGCATTTCCATCTGTGAAGAATTTCAAAGCTAATGGTTAAAGTGGCCAGTTATTTTAAAATATAAAGGAAAAACTATTGGCTTTAAAAAATTTGAAAGCCAGTGGAGTGAAAATGTACTTCTACAAAATATATTTCAGTTTTAAGACTTGAAATAAAAGCTTAATATAAAATATAAGACTTAATATAAAATTTTATATAAAATTATGTCATTTGCATCCACTGAAAAATTTTACATTTACGATCTTGTCTTAAATAACATTTATGGAAAAGTATGCATAGGACGTTACTATCGCGGAATAATACACAAACCCGGCAAAACAATGTCATTACACTCGACAAAAAAAAAAAAAAAAAAAGAGATATCTAATGATTATATGCCTTCATTTGCTTGTATCATCAATATGGATACTTAAAATTAAATGTAGTTCATAATCAATATGCTTTATCAGAAATCATTTATTTATATAATTCTTAAAATAATAGCACGCATTTTAGTTGTATTTTGTTTTCAGCTGTTATGAGAGATTGGCAAAAAAGATATAGTAATCTATTAATTTCCATCTATTTTCCCTTTACTTTCTGTAGAAAGGGAATACTTCAGTTATCATCAATACAGAAATGGCATTAAAAACTACAAAATAATTAATATCTCAAAAATAAATTAAGATAGAGTTTTCAAACAAATTACAATTAGAAATACTTTGTTCTTTTATACGAAGTTGTCAAAATTTTTGAAATAGTATGTGCTGTATTACAATCTGCGGACAATTTTCAAACCGTAATTTCAATAAATGCTTAATTTTTTTTTATACAATTGTCTCATATCCGTTAATTAAATTCGAAAGCCAAAATTAAATTTCCTGCCAAATTGCTTTTCTCACAATAAATAATAATAATAATAATAATAATAATAACGAATTTGAATCGAATGAGACCAATTTGTTTAGTTTTTATTAAATCTGATGCATGTATTTTAAAATATACAAATAATAATAACTAAAAAACAGGAATTTTGTCTTTTCAGAATTTAGTGTCGTACACGATAAAAAAATATATACATAAAAATGTATATAGTACAAAACATATTTCAGTTTTAAGTCTTAAAACACACACTGATATTTTATATAAAATGACGCCATATGCATCCGCTGAAGAATTTCACGCTTATGATCTAGGCTTAAACAATATGTACAGTAAAGCATGCAATAGATGTCACTATCGCTGAATAATATACGAATCTAAAAAAAAGCTATGTCGAAAATTCAAGAAATTCGACACAAAAAATCGGCTATCTAATGTTTTATATGTCTTCATTTGTTTGTAACTTTAAAATATATACTTAAAGTTAAATAAAGTTTAGAATAACTCCATGTTTTATTAGAAATCATCCATTTATATATTTTTTTCAAAATAGCACGTAATTACATTTTTTTCAGTTATTATGTGAAAATGGCTACAAAAAGGTATAATTACTATTTTCGAACTGTTTTTCCTTTACCGAACGTTTTAGTTGCCAACATTAAATAAATGCTAAGCTTAAAAAAAAAAAAAAAAAAAAAAAAATTGCGATGCATTTTTAAAACATGTTACATTTAAAAGTGCTTTTCCTCCCTATACAACGATATAAAAATTGAAAATGTGACGATGCTTAGAAGTTTAAAAAACTGCAGTAGAGATTATCTGCATTTAACCGTACAGTGATGCATCTGCTTTGTTTTACTGCTGACTTATATAACGTAACGTTATTTTTTTAGAGACGATATTTTAATTGCAGGCCGGGAAAATAGCATATTGGGACCGGAAGATAGAAGCACGGACAATCACCTCATTGAGTTCATGGCTGAAATTTCCGAATTAATTAAAATTGAATTCGCGTATTAAAACTCAATCGGTCTGCTAAGTCATCTCTTGGTGGAAAACACCTCAAAACTAGATTTTAGCGGTTGAGTCGTAGATTTACCATTGTGTTTTCCTGCTCCCTGTTCTTCACGTTTTCTTATTTTTGGGTGCGGGAAAATGTAATAGTAAACCTATGAATAAATAATAAAAATCGCAGACTGATTGCGTCTTAATATGCGAATCAAGTTTTAACTAAATGTAAAATTTCAGCTGTGAACTCTATGAAATGATTATCTGTGCTACCTCCCCCCCCTCCCTGTGTAAGATATAAAGTAATCAAATTACTCTTTCGGCTGAGCCAAAAAGACTTGTTTGTTTTAATGTTTCTCTATTTTTATCCATTTTATTTTCTGTATTCTTAAAGTGCTATTACACATAAAAATTCCAAGCAACAAAAAATCGGCCGCGTTTTTTCGTTTTCTAAGCATTTCATTGGCTGTTCGACAAAAGGCTTTTCCATCATCCGGATTTCCAGGTATTTGATTGGCTGTTACTAGCAACTTCTTTGACTTCAGGCATCAAAGATACTCCAACACAAAATTGTTCCTTGCTTTCCAAGCGACTCCCCTGGAGCCATAGGATAACATGAAAACGGTTGGAATTCGAAGCGACTTTGATCCGACGTGTAATAGCATTTTAAAGCATGTTTGTCTAGATTGATTCTTATATGTAATTATATTTTTTCCAGGCGCTTATCTCAACCAAATATTTTGTTGATGGATCGAATTATTACATTGCTTAATGGTTTGTTTAAAGTCTTGTAGAAGTGTGCAGTCGTCTTTCACAACACACCGAACTATGGAAATATTCTGCATGGCTTATTCCACTGATTGCATACTGACTGACTTTGTATTTGTCTCTTGCTAGAATATGTAAACTGTTCACTTATTTTATTTAAAGAATTGCACCTTAAAATTTGAGATAAAAGAATGAGGAATTTGCGTTGGAAATATCAAAATAATTAATTTGTAAGATACATTGAGCCGGTTTTACTCTGAACTTAAACATGTGATGAATTTACAGATCAGGAGTCTTACTTTTTACCTGCTGTTACAATTTAGCAACATGTCACATTTAAATTTTTTTTCTGAAACACAAATTCATCAAATTTTTAACATAGACAACTTAATATACAGGGTGTATCTAAACTACTGGGCAAAACTTTAAGGGGTGATAGTACACATCAAGACAAATAATATTAAATGGGAAACTGAGGGTCCCAAACGTCTTCCGAAAGAGATAGACGCCATCAAAGTTTAGGGTCCAAAATTTAAAATGATTATAAAAATCGGAAAAATTGGTGGATTCGTTTCCGGTTTTCACGAAGACTATTCTTTATGTCAGTATTGTCTTGAAAATAAATTATAAAGATAAATTGCAAAAAATGCTGATAGAGGGCGCTTTAGACTTTGGAGTAACGAACAACTATTTTTTACCGTTATTTTTTGCATCTTATTAATTTTTCTAGAAGTTTAGACATAAACTTAAATTTTGAGCTCAAAATCTGTGGTTAAGTATCGGAAACTGAACTGTGTTCAATGGGAGTGGGTAGGTTCACATTTCAAATGATTATAAAAAAGAGAAAAATTGGTCAATTGATTTGCGGTTTTCACTAAAATTATTCTTTATGTCAGTATTGTCTTAAAAAAAATTATACAGATAAATTTCAAAAAATGTCGATAGAGGGCGCTTTAGACTTTGAAGTAACGTATAATTATTTTTTACTGTTATTATTGCATCTCATTAAATTTTTTTAGAAGCTTAGACATAAACTTAAATTTTGAGCTGAAAATCTGAATCGTTGAGAATAGTTGAGTAGCGCAAAACTGGACAGTGTTCAATGGGGGTAAGAAGTTTCACATTTCAAATGATTATAAAAAGCGGAAAAATTGGTCGATTCGTTTGCGGTTTTCTCTAAAACCATTCTTTATGTCAGTATTTCCTTGAAAATAAATTTTAAAGATTAATTTTTAAAAATTCCGTTAGAGGGAGCCTTAAACTTTAGAGTAACCAAAAGCTATTTTTAACCGTTATTTTTTTTATATCTAAATAAATGTTTTAAAAGCTTAGACTTAAATTTTGAGCTGAAAATCTGAATCGTTGTGAATAATTAAGTAGCGAAAAATTGAATCGTGTTCGTTAAGTGGGCAGGGTAACATTTCAACTCCTGAACACATTTGAGTTTGCGCTTCTTAACCCCTCCCAACGATTCAGAATTTGAGCTCAAAATTTAAGTCTAAGCTTTTGCAAGCATTTAATTAGATACAAAAAATAACAGTTAAAAATTGTTGTTGGTTACTCTAAAGTTTAAGGCGCCCTCTAACGGAATTTTTTGAAATTTATCTTTAAAATTTTTTTTCAACAAAATACTGACATAAAGAATGGTTTTAGAGAAAATCGCAAACGAATCGACCAATTTTTCCGTGTAAACTCATTTGAAATTTGAAAGTGCCCACCCCCATTGAACACAGTTCGGTTAGCGCTACTTAACCACTCTCAACGATTCAGATTTTCAGCACAAAATTTAAGTTTATGCCTAACCTTCAAAAAAATTTAATGAGATGCAAAAATAACGGTAAAAAATAGTTGTACGTTACTCCAAAGTCTAAAGCGCCCTCTATCGACATTTTTTGGAATTTGTGTTTATAATTTATTTTCAAGACAATACTGACATAAAGAATAGTTTTAGTGAAAACCGCAATGCATTCGACCAATTTTTCTGTTTTTTATAGTCATTTGAAAATTGAACCTATCCACTCCCATTGAACACAGCTCAGTTTGCGCTACCTAACTACAGATTTTGAGCTCAAAATTTAAGTTTATGTCTAAACTTCTAAAAAAATTCAATGAGATGCAAAAAATAACGGTAAAAAATAGTTGTTCGTAACTCCAAAGTCTAAAGCGCCCTCTATCGGCATTTTTTAAAATTTATCTTTATAATTTATTTTCAAGACAAAACTGACATAAAGAAAAATTTTTGTGAAAACCGCAAACGAATCGACCAATTTTTCTGTTTTTTATGATCATTTTAAATTTTGGACCCTAAACTTTTATGGCACCTATCTCCTTCGGAAGACCTTTGGGACCCTTAGTTTCCCATTTAATATTATTTGTCTCTATGTGTACTATCACCCCTTAAAGTTTTGCCCAGTAGTTTAGATACACCCTGTATCTTCTATTTACATGAGTATTTTAATGTTCTATGTTGAAATGTTATTTTATTTTTTTATGGTTTAATTTTAATTTTCTTTTTTCTTTTTGGCTAGCATCCACTGCGCGCATGAATGTAGCAACTCTATTGATTTAAGAAGTCTCTAAAAAATTGATAATGGTGTAAAACTAATACATCTTCAAATATTACTTCATTTGTAAGCGATTTATTTATTTAAAATTTAAATTTATATTGTATAATTTTTTAAAAGCAGCATTTTTTTTATCGTAAAATTGGCATTTTTTAATAAATAAGTAATTAAATGGCTTACAAATGAAGTGTACATTCAAGATACATTAGTTTTACATCATAATCAATATTTTTGGTGGCTGTTGAACCAATAGTTTTGCTACAGTCTTGAGCGCAATGGATGAAAATTAAAAAAACAATTTAAATTATTTAAATTAAAACTAAGCATAAAAAATAAAATAAATTTTCAATATAGAATATTAATAAATTATTTTAAATAGAAGAGATATTAAGTTATATCTATTAAAAATTTTCGGACTGAGAAAAAAAATTAAATGTGACATGTTGCTAAATTGCAACATCAGTAAAAAATAGGATTCCTGAGACTTCTTAATTAAAATTTATTGAAGGAATTAACATTTCTTAGAAGAACTTTTGAATGTGCTACTATTACAAGTTGCGTTGAAGATCACAGTCTGAAATTGTGAATTTTGGGAGATAGCGGAGTTTCTTTTTAAATCTATTATGATCAAAAAATTGAAATGCCTTTCATGTGTGAATTTATTTTGTGTGATAGTTTTATTTTAAATGTTGAACTCGTTAAAATTGAAAGAAAAAAAGAGAGTTGTTTAAAAGAATATCTTATAAATTATGAACTTTAGAGTCAGTGATTTAAAAAAAAAAATCTATTACAATCCAAGACTTGGAATATATTTTATGTGGATTTATTTTGTTTAATATCATGATTTAGTTTAATTGTACAAAGGATTAAAATTCAAGAAAACCTTTTACATGCTGTTTAGAAGATGTTGGTAAAATATGAACCTTAAGCATGAGTGGGAATTTGTTTGAAAAATGTATTGTAACACAAAAATTCAAAATTTTTTTTTTTTTAGGAATTTACATATAAGTTTCTCAACGAATTTAATAGCATGTTTCATTTCAATTGTTTAATGTTTTAAAATTAAAGAAAATTATCTCATTTATTATTGTGATAAATTTACTATCTTAATGAAAATTTATTTAAAGAATTAAAATTCCTGCAATTAAAAATTAACAACAGTTTTATTTCAATTACTCAATGGATTAAACTTGAAAAAAGCTGCTTGAATTGTCATTGTCATGGCTGGAAAAATGATAATCTCATAATTTATATGTAACTTCTAGTATATCTTGTTTTATTTTGTGCGAGTCATAGAGAAATAATATATTTTGGATTATAAATTTCAAGAAAATAAACATATTTCATTTCCTTAGCATTGTATTTATATTTGTATACTCATACACTCTACACAAAACCCTTGGCGGAAATTCTAAAATCATTTTGCAAGAAAAATCATGAAATCTTCATTTGCACGTGAAACTATCGAATTTTAAAATACACAACAATGGAACAAAAAACTATTTCAAGTGTGTTGAAAATAAGCAAAGACACATGACCACGTCAATTATAGATTATAGATTATAGCATTTCGAAAGATTTGTTTGGAGCAGGCCAATCACACATAAAAAGCAAAAAAAAAAAAAAAAAAAAAAAAAAAAAAATGATTTTTGAAACCGTCTTTGTGATGTGAAATTATTGACTTTTTAAATAGCCAGAAGACTGAAAATGTTTTTTTTATTGTGTTAAAAATCCAAGATACTAAAGTGCCTCAATTAAACAGTATAAATCACATGCATTTCGAAGCATTATTCACAGCAGATTACGTACATAAAAAACAGTAAAATAAAAGTGTTTTTTATTCAGTAATGAAATTATCGTTACCATGTGAAATATTCGATTTTTAATTATTTTATTACATTGCAAAAAACTGGTTTAATTGTGTTGGAAATTCAAGTAGATGTGCGCGTTAATTAAAAAGTGCAATGAATTGCATTATGAACATTTATTTAAGGCATATCCTACTGATAACATAATATCTGTGTGTGAACGATAGTTAAAAAATTCTACAAGACTGAAAATTTGTGTGAGTGTAGTCAGAAGCATGTCCGAATGCACCTGAGAATTGGAATTTAAATTTTCTGTTATTAAGTCGAATTGTTTATCAAAACAGGCATTGAACTTTCATCAAAAACTCATTTCTTTCATTCTGAGTCAGCAAAAGAACTAAAGAACTCGCACTTCCCCAGAATCGGATTTACAAAGCAAGTAAGTACAGAAATGAAAAACCGAATGAACAGTTTTTTCAGTGTATTGGTTTAACTTGCATAGGGCAAAACGTTTGGTTTAACGAAAACGAAAGACATATTCTGAAATATTGTACTTTTGCGTCTTAAATATCGGAATCAGTTCAGAACTATATCGTTGTTAACCCTTTAAAAAATCCAAAAAGGGCCATTTTCATAGTTTTTCCCCTGTATACAGCATTACTTCCTTAGAGCGCAATTTCCAAGCTACTTGTTAACAAAAAATGTGTATGTAAAGTTATAGTCCAAGAACCGTCAGCACAAATACCTAACACATAAAGCACAAAAAAGAAAAAAAAAAACCTTTATTTTATGGAAGAATGATAATAGGGCAATCTAATGATCCATGTCTTCCGTGAATGAAATGATGCATAAGCCAAAAATTAATAACACTAGTGGTTGACTCGTAGGTTTACCATTGTGTTTGTCCTACTATCAAAGGTACGAAATAATTGTAGGACAAACACATTGATAATCCAACGCGTTAACAAGTAGTACATTTTTGGCCTATGCACCACTTCATTTCCGGCAGACATGGATCATTAGGTTCCCCTATTATTACTCTTCATTAAAATAAAAGTCTGTTGCACTGTAAAAAGAAATAATTATTAGCTCGCTAAATTTAGTTTTATGAAATGCAAAATGAAGTTTAAATATGCACTACTTTTATTGTCAGTACCGAATTAAATTCATCATTAAAATATATATATACTAGCGGACCCGACAGACGTTGTCCTGTCACCGACAGATGTTGTCCTTCTTGGCACCGACTCCAGAAAATCAAATAAATGTACGTAAATATGGTAATACGCAGGATAAACACTACGCTCTTAATTTAATTTCTTATTACAATTATGTAAGGAAATTATTTTTCACTCTTCAGTAATTTTTGAAGTCGGTTCAATTTTTGATAGAAAAGTTTATTTTTCTTTTTTTAGTTAAAAGTTAACGATTGTCTGAAGCCGGTTAATCAAAATTATAATACAGGAAATATTATTGTAAAGCATACACGTTTGTCAGGAGTGGGGTTCGAACACACGATCTCTTTCTTCAAGAAGCTGAGCTTAAATCTGGCATCTTAGACCGCTCGGACATTCCGTCCGCACTCTATTCATCGAACTTATTCAACACCTTTAATTAGCAAAAAATCACTAACTATTAGTTTTTGCATAATTACTAAAAAAGTACTGAATCAATTTCGACGAAATGTGAATCTGGAGTCCAAATCTACATGCCCGACATAAATTTTTCTGACGGCTGCTTTTTTTTTTTTCTTTGATTGGCACCACTTTTATTAAAGAATAAAATTCTTCTTAAGTAATATACATCTAAGTAAACCGAATTTCACCATTTGAAAAAAGTGGTGTCAGTCTGATTTTTAAAACGTAGACTGTATAGGAACACTGATGTCGGGCATGTATATTTTTCGAGCCCTGATCTGAACCATTCTCGAATCCACTGGAACGCACACACAAAATTTCATTAAAATCGGTCCAGTCGTTTAGGAGGAGTTCAGTGACATACACACGCACAGAAGATTTTTATATATAAAGATAAGCATTGAAAATTTCAGGTTTTGGCGCCGAAGACATCGCCAAATTAGGAAAATGTGAATTATCTCACGACTTACTCGATTTAAACTAATTTGATTAGTACCATTCGATTCAGCATGAAAAAATACACTAAAATATGTTATCAGATGAAAAATAACTACAAAAGCCGATTTTTAAGGATTTTTTTAAAAGTTCGTTCTTTTTTCTACTCATCGTAGGGGTGGAATCTTCGAAAATCCATTTTTAGCGGCACTCGATGTTATAAGAAGTATTTTTACCCCAATTTTCAAGATTTTTGGTATGGTAGATTTTTTTGTGCTATGATTAATAAGAAATCCTGACTTTCTTTAATATATTAGCACTTTTAATTAGCGAAAAATCATTAACTATTATTTTTTGCCTAATTACCAAAAAAGTACTGGATCAATTTCGACGAAATGTGAATCTAAACCATTCTCGAATCTACTGGAACGCACACACAAAATTTCATCAAAATCGGTCCAGTCGTTTAGGAGGAGTTCAATTACATACACACGCACAGAAGATTTTTATATATAAAGATATATGCAGATTAGTATAAGACTGGAAAGAAGTATTACAGATTAGCAGACTTGTATAAAATCAAAAACTTTCTGCGCACGTAATATTGTGTCAAAAACTTTCTGCAAATTAATTTAATGTTGGATGTAATTTGCGTTTTTTGCGCAATTCATAGTCGTAATTCGCGGTTTTTTTTTTTTTTTTTTTTTTTTTTTGCGTTTTATGAATGCAATTTGCATTTCTTGAGCGATTTACGGACGTAATTCGCGTTTTTGTTTTAACTTTTTAAAATTTTCTGCGCAGGGCGTGCGCGCGTGCGTCTATATTATACAACTCTGCAGATTAGCAATATTTAATATTATTTTTGTTTCATATCTCTTTGAACTATTATGGTATAGCCATTCATACTTTTCTAGCATATGCCCCATCCTGTAATGTATAGTTTTTTACGAAATCTTATTATACTTTTAGCAACACTTTTCTTAATAATACAGTAAATAATTCATACATTTATTGTACTTTGGAACTATGAACTTATTGTACTATCGAACTTTCTGAGTGCAAGTAATCCTCGCACTTGGCCGTTTATTTCGTTGTAACACTTCCCGCCTCACACAGAGAGAACTGAAAGCAACACCGTAGGTGGCACTGTCACTACTAAGTGGCAATCGAAATATATAGCAATTAGCGCATCCCTTTGATACAACGGCGTGTCAAATGTGATGATAGCTCGACCACCCAACGAAATAGATGTATCAATTAGCGCATCCCTTTGGGATAACGGGGTGTCAAATTGACTATCGTTCGACCACCCGGATCACAGCTTTCAAGTACCGAAAGAGGTAAGATCTTCCCACGAACGGAGAAAGAGGGGTGCAGTGCGCAAAGAAGAGTGGAATGCACAGGTGCTTTCAAGAGGAGGATAAAAGAGGGAGAAGGGTGAGAGAGAGGGACTTGACTTGTTGCCTTGGAGAGAAGAGCGTAGAGCACAGGGTTGCGTGGTGCTCGGAAGATGCGAGACTCTGAAAAGTCTGCGGAGAATGCGCAGACTGTATGCATCAGGTTAAGCTGGCTGCCACCTCTTGATTAATTCCCAAACTGGACTAATGAACTTTATGTTGTGATTAAAATACTATGATTGAATAATCTGTTTACAGATGTACTTAAAATGTAAATAAATTACAATTAGATTACTAAAGCAGAGTAGTTCATGATCATAAGCCTCGGAAGTAGCCTCACCGCTTTTCGCTACCAAAATCTACTAGAGGCTTCACAACTGGTGGCAGCGCAAGAAACGAACCCAGTGGGAAAAGAGTCAACAGCAGTGAGACAACAGGCGAAGGAAGGACGGTAGAAAATAAGCCGAGGACCGAGCAGCAGAGGGCCGGACGGCAGTTCCTTCAAGACAGACCTCGCTGGAGAGTGACAGACCAGCCTGCGGAAACAGAGGAGCAGATCTTCGGACGACAGTTCCTTCAAGACAGACCTCGCTGGAGAGTGACAGACCAGCCTGCGGAAACAGAGGAGCAGATCTTTGGACGACAGTTCCCCCAGCAAAAGAATCGCCAGAGAGGAATAAACCACCCCGCAGAAACTGTTCCGGAAAACACCGGGAGCGAAAGAGCACAGCGTCAGAGGAGAATTCCCCCGACAAGGCTTCAAAGGGAGCAGCTGACAGGCCTAGTGACAGCAGATCACAATCGAGTTCTACGCGATGAGACACCACAAAAACAAAGGTAAGCTCATTAATTTTTTGAATGGCTCTCAGTAGAAAATTTTATTGTTAAACTAAGATCTAAAAATTTAGTGTTCCCGAGTGTTATTCTAAGTAGAAAATAAAGATAAACATAAAGGCATCACGCCGAGTAGGACTAAAAAGGAATTTTTTTTCGGAAGCATAAATTTGTGATCAGATTAAAATCTGGGGTATATTTGAGGAGAATATATGTAAATAAAGCGGAAAAAATTGCTTTAAAAAAAATTAAGGATAGAAGGCTTTGCAAAGAAAATTGCAGTCTTTGGGTCAAATAGAAAAAAGAATCTTTTCGTTCTTTTCTGTCATATTATAAGGAGGTTAATTCTAAAAGATAAATGTTTTAACCTAAAAGATTGAAATTAACCTAAAGATTAGATAAATAAACATCTATATATCCTCTGAAAGGTTATGGTTTAAGTAATTGCAGCACTGGAAAGGCTTGCGGAAAAAAAAAGGCCCAAAATTGAGACATACAGAAAGGTATGCCGATGTATATGTATAATCGTGGAAAAAATATATTACATACAGTATTGACTTTGTGTACAGGGACTATACCTGAAATATGTGCATAATTGTATAGCGTTTTTTTTGTGTTTTTGTTCTTTGTTCTTTTTAAACAAAAAGATACAGTCAGCAGTTGATGCTGGGCAAAGTGTGTAATACCTGCAAGATATTTGGTATTGAAAAATACTTAGAATTAGTATAAAAGAAAATTTTTTTTCTTGAAAAATATCAGAGTGCTCAATGTTTGAGGGAGGTTTAAAAATAAAAACATAAGTATAGGTAGTGATGAGGTACTACGTATGAAATTAAATTTTTTCACTGTGCATATATGTGTATAGGGCATTAAAATCGGAGTGAAATTTTTACATAAGAGTGATAATTTTCATAAAGAGTGAAAAAAAAATAAGAAAGTGTCTATATGTTATTGCTAATTTATGTATTTACCTAAGATTTATTTATTTTATATGTAACCTTATTTAATTGGATAGTGTTCCAAAAGTTGCATATTAAAGTACTTTAAAATTAAAATATTTTAGGAAACGAAGTAAAATCTAAAATTAGATATCAGCTGACAAAAGTATTAGTTTTTGTGTATTATTTAAATTATTTGGGGAGGAGTTAAAATAAGTAAATATGGCAAAGGTTACTTCACTGAAGTACTGCAGAAGAATTGATCTGGTACATTTAGCAGACGTGCTAGACGTAAAAATTGCAGAACATGACAAAATAGCGATAATTATCGAGAAAATACAAAGTTCGGATAGTTATGATGAGCAATTTGCGCTTACGCAAGTCGGGTTCATAATAAAAGACAGGGAGGATCAGCTGGCGCAGGAAAAAGAGAGGGAAAGATTAGAAATGGAAAGAGAAGAAAAACAAAAAGAAAGAGAGTTTCAGTTAGAACAAATTAGGTTAACGCAAAACGCGGACAGAAGAAGCTCCATTTCGAGTAATAGATCAGAAAGAGCGCCTAAAATTTCATTAAAGGGAATTATGCAAAAATTCGATCCAGAAAAGTCCGATATCACTTTATTTCTTAATTTATTTGAAAGACAAGCCGAGAGATCCGGAATAGAAAGCGACGATCTTGTGACACACTTGTTGGCATTACTGCCCATAGAGATTGCAGAATTAATATTACGCGAACAAAAAGAACTAGTGGACAACTTTGAGCATGTAAAATCAGTTTTATTGGCAAGATACAGACTTAGCCCAGAAGTGTATCGGCAAAAACTAAACAAACATGCGAAAAATCCAAACGGCCCTTGGAAAGATCTAATTTTCGAATTAAATAGCTTTCAAAACGGGTGGTTAAATGGTATAGGTATCACAAAATTTGAAGAGCTAAAGGATTTATTAATAACGGAACAGATTAAAAGGCGTGTGCCGGCGGAGATAAGGGAACACTTCATTGATTCGTGGGCGTCGTATAAAAATCCGGAAACTGTAGTGAAAGATCTGGACGGCTACGAAGAAATAAAAAGCGTGCAAAAACGGACATGGAAAGATAGGTATTCGGCGGAAAAAAAGTTCGAATGGTCGAGAGATGAGGAAAAAGAACCGGAAAAAAATCAGGAAATAAAACCAAATTGGCGAGAAAAAAATGATAAAGAGGACAGGCAGAGAACTTTCGAAAAAACGACGAAAAACACTTGTTTCGTTTGCGGAGATCCGAGCCACTGGAAGCGAAATTGCCCAGAAAATAAGAGAAATATAACAAACATTGCGAATGTTCATCACATTCAGGAGGGGACAAATTTCAAAGAGAATTTTAAACCTTATCTAGGTCAGGCGCATATAAATGGAAAAAAATGCACGACGCTACGAGATACAGGAAGTCAGTATGACGTGATTCCCGAAAGATTAATTAAACCCAATCAATTAGATGGTAGGGAAATTTACGTAAAACAACCGCTAATAAACGATGTAAGAAGGTTACCTACGGCGGACATTACATTAAATATTAAAGGGTTAGGAAGCTTAAAGACGAAAGCTATAGTGGCGGATAAAAGCACAGACTTGTCATATTATATTTTGGGTAACGACACTCAAAAAGAAATAGATAAAATTAAAAGAAACACCTCCCATAATAGCTTCAAAACGAAACCAGAACTAAAAGGCACTTTTGCTGAGAGAAGAGGAGAAAAAGAGAATAGCTCCCAGTCAAATATGACAGGAAAGATTTCAGATGTGAATTCGAAGGGAAGGGGTGTAAAAATGACACAAGAAAATAAATACGTGAATTTCGGATTAGGAAAATCTGTGTCACGGAAGGAAAGAAAAGAAAAAAACCAGACAATGGTTTAAAGAACGTTTTAAAAATCATAATTCGGGCTACTCAAACGGTAAAGTCAGGGAAAAGCCGCAAAATAAACAGAAGGAATCGGAAAACACCGAATACAAAGCCAGTAGACAGGGAAAATTTGGAAAGATGCCAGCAAAAAGTGATCAGGCTAAAAGCGACAGAAACATGGGATTTAACAGATACGTTAACAAAAGGGATGCATCGACGTGGGACAAAGGGTCAGGTTTAAAAGAAGATAAGTCATACGACCAAGCAAGTAGTACGATGCGAAAAAGAGTTAATGCTATAAGTACCGTGAAAGATTACTCGGAAAAACTAGCGGGAAGATTTGAAAATTCCCACAATCAGAGTAAATATATTGTTAAATCCCCTGAAAAAAGCAATGAACAACAGCATGGCAGAGCGAATCCATATATAAATACACTGGTCAAAGTTAAACTGTTGTAAAAATTGAACAAGTTAAACTCTAGAATAAGCTAGGTGTAATATATTAATTTCTATTTTTTTTTGTGTGTAAATATTAAAGTACTAGATTTAGTATGTGGTTTATTTTTATAAAGTGTAAATTCTTAATGTGCCTAGAATGGTAGGTACAAAAGGATATGATAATAATAATAAAAACAAAAGGTTTAAAAATAAAAGGTGGTTGAGGTAGGTTGCGAAGATAGACATTAACTGTGCAGCCTTACCAGAATGCTATTACTACTAAACCTGGAAAAGATATCAAGCAGGCAAATGTTAGGTGTAGGGCGAAATAACGCCTTGAAAAAAAAAAGGTATTAAAATGTATATATTTTTCTTTATTTTCCTTGTAATATGTTTTGTTAGAGGGTAGCGAACTAAATGGATGTTTTATACCAGAATAAAATGTGTATATATACAAATATTGTTGTAAACTAATAAGTGAAAAAAAAGGAGTAGAATGGTAAGTAATGATTTTCTTTTTGATTTTTTTTCGTGTGTGAGCCATTCATTAGATTTTGAGCTACCTTATTGTCATGAATATTTCGTCTTGCAGCCAAAATATTCACTTGAGGAGGGGGGGTAGTTGTAACACTTCCCGCCTCACACAGAGAGAACTGAAAGCAACACCGTAGGTGGCACTGTCACTACTAAGTGGCAATCGAAATATATAGCAATTAGCGCATCCCTTTGATACAACGGCGTGTCAAATGTGATGATAGCTCGACCACCCATCGAAATAGATGTATCAATTAGCGCATCCCTTTGGGATAACGGGGTGTCAAATTGACTATCGTTCGACCACCCGGAGCACAGCTTTCAAGTACCGAAAGAGGTAAGATCTTCCCACGAACGGAGAAAGAGGGGTGCAGTGCGCAAAGAAGAGTGGAATGCACAGGTGCTCTCAAGAGGAGGATAAAAGAGGGAGAAGGGTGAGAGAGAGGGACTTGACTTGTTGCCTTGGAGAGAAGAGCGTAGAGCACAGGGTTGCGTGGTGCTCGGAAGATGCGAGACTCTGAAAAGTCTGCGGAGAATGCGCAGACTGTATGCATCAGGTTAAGCTGGCTGCCACCTCTTGATTAATTCCCAAACTGGACTAATGAACTTTATGTTGTGATTAAAATACTATGATTGAATAATCTGTTTACAGATGTACTTAAAATGTAAATAAATTACAATTAGATTACTAAAGCAGAGTAGTTCATGATCATAAGCCTCGGAAGTAGCCTCACCGCTTTTCGCTACCAAAATCTACTAGAGGCTTCACATCGTTTTCCTACTGCTGAATAATGCTATAAGATAATGAAAGTACCTTCAACTGTTCAGTTTCAAAGTATTAGCTTTAGAGACAATTCTATTAGTAACTCATTAATAAATATCTATAATAGTAGATAATAAAATTATACCAATTTCTTATTTATATTTATTTTATTCAGCATAACATATTTAATATCTTTGAGGCTTACAAAGTTTTTCAAATGCCCAACACAATTCATCTTTGTTAAAATTAAAACCACTGTAAAATAAAGACATTCGACATTTATTTTATTTTTTTTAAATTTGAATTCAAGTTATTACAAAAACATGCTTTTTATAAATATTGATGTATCTGAATTTGTAATACGAAATTTACCTCGTGACTTATATTAATTGAACAATTATCGATATAAAGAATCATAAAGATCTCGTATAATAATAAAGCAATTCAAATATCTGTACTTCTTTTAAGTAAGTACCTGAAGTTGCCTTCGATTACTTTAGGATAAAAATAAATGCGCAGCCTGCCATTTCAATTCTCCTTCAAAATTAAGTAGTTCAGTACCCCTCCCCCCCAAAACCAGTAATCCATTAGCGAATGTCATTAGGGGTAACTTTATGTAACAAGTAATAATGTTTCAAATTCCCGAAGCATTAACCCATTTTTCCTCCGCGTAGATCGCCTTGCTTTGCATTTTTGTCTCTTAAAAGTACTTTCAAAGGAATATTTTTGTTTAATTATATATAACAAATCAAAGAAAGCACAAATTGTTTTCATTATTGTCTTTCTGATATAGTTAAAGTTCAAATTTCTCAACATATTATATTACATATACATGCATACATAGGAAAAAAAAGACATATGCTCCTGTGGTGGACCCGAAAGACCATTACAGTCTGCCATTTCAATTCTCCTTCAAAATTAAGTAGTTCAGTACCCCTCCCCCCCCAAACCAGTAATCCATTAGCGAATGTCATTAGGGGTAACTTTATATAACAAGTAATAATGTTTCAAATTCCCGAAGCATTAACCCTTTTTCCTTCGCGTAGATCGCCTTGCTTTGCATTTTTGTCTCTTAGAAGTACTTTCAAAAGAATCTGTTTGTTTAATTATGTATAACGAATCAAAGAAAGCACAAATTGTTTTCATTATTGTCTTTCTGATATAGTTAAAGTTCAAATTTCTCAACATATTATATTACATATACATGCATACATAGGAAAAAAAAGACATATGCTCCTGTGGTGGACCCGAAAGACCATTACAGTCTGCCATTTCAATTCTCCTTCAAAATTAAGTAGTTCAGTACCCCTCCCCCCCCAAACCAGTAATCCATTAGCGAATGTCATTAGGGGTAACTTTATATAACAAGTAATAATGTTTCAAATTCCCGAAGCATTAACCCTTTTTCCTTCGCGTAGATCGCCTTGCTTTGCATTTTTGTCTCTTAGAAGTACTTTCAAAAGAATCTGTTTGTTTAATTATGTATAACGAATCAAAGAAAGCACAAATTGTTTTCATTATTGTCTTTCTGATATAGTTAAAGTTCAAATTTCTCAACATATTATATTACATATACATGCATACATAGGAAAAAAAAGACATATGCTCCTGTGGTGGACCCGAAAGACCATTACAGTCTGCCATTTCAATTCTCCTTCAAAATTAAGTAGTTCAGTACCCCTCCCCCCCCAAACCAGTAATCCATTAGCGAATGTCATTAGGGGTAACTTTATATAACAAGTAATAATGTTTCAAATTCCCGAAGCATTAACCCTTTTTCCTTCGCGTAGATCGCCTTGCTTTGCATTTTTGTCTCTTAGAAGTACTTTCAAAAGAATCTGTTTGTTTAATTATGTATAACGAATCAAAGAAAGCACAAATTGTTTTCATTATTGTCTTTCTGATATAGTTAAAGTTCAAATTTCTCAACATATTATATTACATATACATGCATACATAGGAAAAAAAAGACATATGCTCCTGTGGTGGACCCGAAAGACCATTACAGTCTGCCATTTCAATTCTCCTTCAAAATTAAGTAGTTCAGTACCCCTCCCCCCCCAAACCAGTAATCCATTAGCGAATGTCATTAGGGGTAACTTTATATAACAAGTAATAATGTTTCAAATTCCCGAAGCATTAACCCTTTTTCCTTCGCGTAGATCGCCTTGCTTTGCATTTTTGTCTCTTAGAAGTACTTTCAAAAGAATCTGTTTGTTTAATTATGTATAACGAATCAAAGAAAGCACAAATTGTTTTCATTATTGTCTTTCTGATATAGTTAAAGTTCAAATTTCTCAACATATTATATTACATATACATGCATACATAGGAAAAAAAAGACATATGCTCCTGTGGTGGACCCGAAAGACCATTACAGTCTGCCATTTCAATTCTCCTTCAAAATTAAGTAGTTCAGTACCCCTCCCCCCCCAAACCAGTAATCCATTAGCGAATGTCATTAGGGGTAACTTTATATAACAAGTAATAATGTTTCAAATTCCCGAAGCATTAACCCTTTTTCCTTCGCGTAGATCGCCTTGCTTTGCATTTTTGTCTCTTAGAAGTACTTTCAAAAGAATCTGTTTGTTTAATTATGTATAACGAATCAAAGAAAGCACAAATTGTTTTCATTATTGTCTTTCTGATATAGTTAAAGTTCAAATTTCTCAACATATTATATTACATATACATGCATACATAGGAAAAAAAAGACATATGCTCCTGTGGTGGACCCGAAAGACCATTACAGTCTGCCATTTCAATTCTCCTTCAAAATTAAGTAGTTCAGTACCCCTCCCCCCCCAAACCAGTAATCCATTAGCGAATGTCATTAGGGGTAACTTTATATAACAAGTAATAATGTTTCAAATTCCCGAAGCATTAACCCTTTTTCCTTCGCGTAGATCGCCTTGCTTTGCATTTTTGTCTCTTAAAAGTACTTTCAAAGGAATATTTTTGTTTAATTATATATAACAAATCAAAGAAAGCACAAATTGTTTTCATTATTGTCTTTCTGATACAGTTAAAGTTCAAATTTCTCAACATATTATATTACATATACATGCATACATAGGAAAAAAAAGACATATGCTCCTGTGGTGGACCCGAAAGACCATTACAGTCTGCCATTTCAATTCTCCTTCAAAATTAAGTAGTTCAGTACCCCTCCCCCCCCAAACCAGTAATCCATTAGCGAATGTCATTAGGGGTAACTTTATATAACAAGTAATAATGTTTCAAATTCCCGAAGCATTAACCCTTTTTCCTTCGCGTAGATCGCCTTGCTTTGCATTTTTGTCTCTTAAAAGTACTTTCAAAGGAATATTTTTGTTTAATTATATATAACAAATCAAAGAAAGCACAAATTGTTTTCATTATTGTCTTTCTGATACAGTTAAAGTTCAAATTTCTCAACATATTATATTACATATACATGCATACATAGGAAAAAAAAGACATATGCTCCTGTGGTGGACCCGAAAGACCATTACAGTCTGCCATTTCAATTCTCCTTCAAAATTAAGTAGTTCAGTACCCCTCCCCCCCCAAACCAGTAATCCATTAGCGAATGTCATTAGGGGTAACTTTATATAACAAGTAATAATGTTTCAAATTCCCGAAGCATTAACCCTTTTTCCTTCGCGTAGATCGCCTTGCTTTGCATTTTTGTCTCTTAGAAGTACTTTCAAAAGAATCTGTTTGTTTAATTATGTATAACGAATCAAAGAAAGCACAAATTGTTTTCATTATTGTCTTTCTGATATAGTTAAAGTTCAAATTTCTCAACATATTATATTACATATACATGCATACATAGGAAAAAAAAGACATATGCTCCTGTGGTGGACCCGAAAGACCATTACAGTCTGCCATTTCAATTCTCCTTCAAAATTAAGTAGTTCAGTACCCCTCCCCCCCCCCAAACCAGTAATCCATTAGCGAATGTCATTAGGGGTAACTTTATATAACAAGTAATAATGTTTCAAATTCCCGAAGCATTAACCCTTTTTCCTTCGCGTAGATCGCCTTGCTTTGCATTTTTGTCTCTTAGAAGTACTTTCAAAAGAATCTGTTTGTTTAATTATGTATAACGAATCAAAGAAAGCACAAATTGTTTTCATTATTGTCTTTCTGATATAGTTAAAGTTCAAATTTCTCAACATATTATATTACATATACATGCATACATAGGAAAAAAAAGACATATGCTCCTGTGGTGGACCCGAAAGACCATTACAGTCTGCCATTTCAATTCTCCTTCAAAATTAAGTAGTTCAGTACCCCTCCCCCCCCAAACCAGTAATCCATTAGCGAATGTCATTAGGGGTAACTTTATATAACAAGTAATAATGTTTCAAATTCCCGAAGCATTAACCCTTTTTCCTTCGCGTAGATCGCCTTGCTTTGCATTTTTGTCTCTTAAAAGTACTTTCAAAGGAATATTTTTGTTTAATTATATATAACAAATCAAAGAAAGCACAAATTGTTTTCATTATTGTCTTTCTGATACAGTTAAAGTTCAAATTTCTCAACATATTATATTACATATACATGCATACATAGGAAAAAAAAGACATATGCTCCTGTGGTGGACCCGAAAGACCATTACAGTCTGCCATTTCAATTCTCCTTCAAAATTAAGTAGTTCAGTACCCCTCCCCCCCCAAACCAGTAATCCATTAGCGAATGTCATTAGGGGTAACTTTATATAACAAGTAATAATGTTTCAAATTCCCGAAGCATTAACCCTTTTTCCTTCGCGTAGATCGAGTTGCTTTGCATTTTTGTCTCTTAAAAGTACTTTCAAAGGAATATTTTTGTTTAATTATATATAACAAATCAAAGAAAGCACAAATTGTTTTCATTATTGTCTTTCTGATACAGTTAAAGTTCAAATTTCTCAACATATTATATTACATATACATGCATACATAGGAAAAAAAAGACATATGCTCCTGTGGTGGACCCGAAAGACCATTACAGTCTGCCATTTCAATTCTCCTTCAAAATTAAGTAGTTCAGTACCCCTCCCCCCCCAAACCAGTAATCCATTAGCGAATGTCATTAGGGGTAACTTTATATAACAAGTAATAATGTTTCAAATTCCCGAAGCATTAACCCTTTTTCCTTCGCGTAGATCGCCTTGCTTTGCATTTTTGTCTCTTAGAAGTACTTTCAAAAGAATCTGTTTGTTTAATTATGTATAACGAATCAAAGAAAGCACAAATTGTTTTCATTATTGTCTTTCTGATATAGTTAAAGTTCAAATTTCTCAACATATTATATTACATATACATGCATACATAGGAAAAAAAAGACATATGCTCCTGTGGTGGACCCGAAAGACCATTACAGTCTGCCATTTCAATTCTCCTTCAAAATTAAGTAGTTCAGTACCCCTCCCCCCCCAAACCAGTAATCCATTAGCGAATGTCATTAGGGGTAACTTTATATAACAAGTAATAATGTTTCAAATTCCCGAAGCATTAACCCTTTTTCCTTCGCGTAGATCGCCTTGCTTTGCATTTTTGTCTCTTAAAAGTACTTTCAAAGGAATATTTTTGTTTAATTATATATAACAAATCAAAGAAAGCACAAATTGTTTTCATTATTGTCTTTCTGATATAGTTAAAGTTCAAATTTCTCAACATATTATATTACATATACATGCATACATAGGAAAAAAAAGACATATGCTCCTGTGGTGGACCCGAAAGACCATTACAGTCTGCCATTTCAATTCTCCTTCAAAATTAAGTAGTTCAGTACCCCTCCCCCCCCAAAACCAGTAATCCATTAGCGAATGTCATTAGGGGTAACTTTATATAACAAGTAATAATGTTTCAAATTCCCGAAGCATTAACCCTTTTTCCTTCGCGTAGATCGCCTTGCTTTGCATTTTTGTCTCTTAGAAGTACTTTCAAAAGAATCTGTTTGTTTAATTATGTATAACGAATCAAAGAAAGCACAAATTGTTTTCATTATTGTCTTTCTGATATAGTTAAAGTTCAAATTTCTCAACATATTATATTACATATACATGCATACATAGGAAAAAAAAGACATATGCTCCTGTGGTGGACCCGAAAGACCATTACAGTCTGCCATTTCAATTCTCCTTCAAAATTAAGTAGTTCAGTACCCCTCCCCCCCCCCAAACCAGTAATCCATTAGCGAATGTCATTAGGGGTAACTTTATATAACAAGTAATAATGTTTCAAATTCCCGAAGCATTAACCCTTTTTCCTTCGCGTAGATCGCCTTGCTTTGCATTTTTGTCTCTTAAAAGTACTTTCAAAGGAATATTTTTGTTTAATTATATATAACAAATCAAAGAAAGCACAAATTGTTTTCATTATTGTCTTTCTGATACAGTTAAAGTTCAAATTTCTCAACATATTATATTACATATACATGCATACATAGGAAAAAAAAGACATATGCTCCTGTGGTGGACCCGAAAGACCATTACAGTCTGCCATTTCAATTCTCCTTCAAAATTAAGTAGTTCAGTACCCCTCCCCCCCCAAACCAGTAATCCATTAGCGAATGTCATTAGGGGTAACTTTATATAACAAGTAATAATGTTTCAAATTCCCGAAGCATTAACCCTTTTTCCTTCGCGTAGATCGCCTTGCTTTGCATTTTTGTCTCTTAGAAGTACTTTCAAAAGAATCTGTTTGTTTAATTATGTATAACGAATCAAAGAAAGCACAAATTGTTTTCATTATTGTCTTTCTGATATAGTTAAAGTTCAAATTTCTCAACATATTATATTACATATACATGCATACATAGGAAAAAAAAGACATATGCTCCTGTGGTGGACCCGAAAGACCATTACAGTCTGCCATTTCAATTCTCCTTCAAAATTAAGTAGTTCAGTACCCCTCCCCCCCCAAACCAGTAATCCATTAGCGAATGTCATTAGGGGTAACTTTATATAACAAGTAATAATGTTTCAAATTCCCGAAGCATTAACCCTTTTTCCTTCGCGTAGATCGCCTTGCTTTGCATTTTTGTCTCTTAGAAGTACTTTCAAAAGAATCTGTTTGTTTAATTATGTATAACGAATCAAAGAAAGCACAAATTGTTTTCATTATTGTCTTTCTGATATAGTTAAAGTTCAAATTTCTCAACATTTTATATTACATATACATGCATACATAGAAAAAAAAGACATGCTCCTGTAGTGGACCCGAAAGACCACGATTGGTGCAATTAAAGAAACAATGAAAAAAAAAAATGATTTAAACTATGGTTGCTGCAACACAATATTTGTATAGATAATGAATAATACATATGAATTAAACTATAAATGTTATGCTGGAAAATAACTCTATTAAAAAATTAATTCAAATATTTTGTGTGATATTAAACAGTATTTGTGTGATATAGTATTTGTGTATATTAAATAGTATTTGTGTGATATAGTATTTGTGCATATTTATGTGATATTAAATAGTACATAATATGGTATTATATTAAGTATATGCCATATTTGTCATATTTGTGGTATATCGGTGATAAGTTGTTAAAAAATTTTCTTTTCATCCAAAATCTTCCATAATAATAATAAAAATAAAAATAAAAATAATAATCAAAAGCATGTTTAATTGTTTAGTGCTTAAATTTTCTCCGAAAAATATATTGAAATTCGGTTTATTATTTCATTTTTTAACTTGATTCATTCAATTCATTTTTTTTAAATGGACGAAAGTAAAAAAAAAAAAAATTATGATGCATTTACAATTCAGGTAAAGGGAAAAAACAACTAGTAAATTGTAGCTAAAGATCAGAAAATTGCATAAATGTGACGATAGGGAAAATGTTTGTGACAATATGAATAAAAGCAATATTTATAAAAATATTTCAAAAACAAATAAAATAACACACAAACTTCTCAAAATTATACAAATTAATACATATAAATTGACAGGATAAATTATAATTTTATTCTTTTTTCATGTTTGTTTGCGTATTAAATTTGCATTATGATTCAACTACTTTAATAATCAAAATAAACTGAAAATAGTCAGCTATGTTTTCTCTCATTTTTTTTCTAATACATAATCACAGTATTTTCCGCAGCTTAGTCTCAAATTATTAGCTTTAAAAAGCTTTAAACACATCAAAGTTTGCCCCAACATAATTCGACAGTAAAAATTATATCTGCTACCGGTGAATTGGTTCTAATAAAAATCTGTAACAGCATATATTTCGATTATAAAAAATTATTACTTATACCGATATTATTCAATATCACACAGTTAACATCCTATTCTCCTTAAAATGTTCGGAATGATCACAGTGATATTTTTTTAAAATGGTATGTAAAATAAAACAAAGAAATTCAATAAGTAAGATTTCCTTTTTTATAATGCATATAATTACTAAAAGATGCTTTTTGAATATAATATGTATTAATACATCAGCGTTTCTTTTTTATTTACTACCATCTTTCATACCTTATTTTTTAACTTATCATTCGAAACAATGATAATAGTTTTGAAGAATAACAATAATGCAATTCAAATATTTCTTAGAAATTCAGAAATGGAAGTTCTCCAATTTCATTATCAACATATTAAGCATCTTACAATTTATAATTACAGTAAAACCCCGCTAATTCGGACCCCGATAATCCGGAGAGAAGCGATTGGCTAATTTCCATAACATTAACTTGTTTCATCGTCGTATTCTAAATAAAAAAAAAACTTTTTCTGACATCTTTTAGGAATAATTAAGCAAAGTAAACATTATTATTGTCTGCAAATATTCAATAAGTTTAACATAAAGGTGATTTTCTGTTAGTATGCTATATTTTATTTCATTTTTTTTTTCTAATTCTCCGGATAATCTGGATTTTCGATAATCGGGATTGGGTCCGGTCCCAATTAATCCGAATTATCGGGGTTTTACTGTAAAAGAAAATACATCGAAGACACAATGACGGATTTAGCAGTTGCCAGCTATTTTTATTTGAAGTATTTATATCTTGGCTGTATTCAGATAAAGAAATAATATTTCGGACAGAAAAATGAGAAAGGACCGACTTCAAATGAGTTTCATGTACTGAGATGTGTACTTTTCCTCATGAATCTTTTAGCATAAATTTCATACCATCAATGTAGAATTTATTGCAGGACGAATCGCACAAAAATCTGCGTTACGCATCAGTCTATTGCACTTTTTATTTTCTTCAATTTTAACCAGAAAAAAGTAATGGATTCGTGAAAATTTTCGAAATCTGGTTTTTGGTGGATTTACACGTTTTAGGGATCAGAGAACCCGAAAAACATGTTTTTACAAAATGTTTGTCTGTGAGTCTGTCAGTCTGCCTATCTGTAGGTGACAAACATTTTATGGCCACTCTATCTCAAGAACTAATGCATGAAATTCTACAAAACTTTAGATTCTGTTAGACCTTAATATAAAATAGGTCGTATTAGTTTTTGGTACATATAGCTCAACAGGTGGCGTTGCCCTGCCGCATTATTCACAATTTCCATAATATCCATATCTCAAGAACTATTGCATGGATTATCATGAAATTTTAGATGCTGATTACGTTTTGGTGCAAATTGCTCTACAGGTGGTGCTGCCATAATGTATTATTCGTGATTATCGCCATATCTCTATCTCAAGAACTAATGCACCAACTTTTCTAAAACTTCAGATTCAATTAATCCCTGATATAGATAGATTAGCGTTATTTTGTTTTTGATGTAAATTGGTCTACAGATGGCGCTGCTATGCTTCATTTTTTACGATTTTGCAACAGCTTTATCTCAAAAACCAACCGCGGATTTTCATCAAATTTCAAATTCAGTTATAAGTTGATATAAGTTGTTGCTGACCAGATTTTTGTTTGAACCGGTGCTTACTATTCTCATACGGCAAAGGTAAGATTTAATAAGAGTTTGTTATGTAAGAATTGAGTTATTATTATCACATTTCAATTGTTAAATAGTTAGTAATCTTCTTTGCATGCAATATTCATTTGACTTTTTATAATTTCTCTTCCTACGATTTGACACTATTTTTACGATAAGAACTAACAAGGAAGGTCTCCATACGGGCATACCCTGAAAAATCTGAAAAAATTACAGAATGTTCTTCTCGTATGGATATATACGTTTATAAAAAAAATTTCGGCGGAACCTCTATTCAGTAACCGTAAAAAAATAATGAAAATTTCGTTATTTGGCAATTTATCACCGGTTGTCAGTGGAACGTTATTTCAAAAAAATACTTTATGTCAAATACTTTTCAAGAAGAAAAAAGTGTCATGTTGAACTTGGTTTGATAAGTTTAATTTAAATAACTTTAGTTTTGTAAGTTTTAGTTTGTTTTAAGTATAATTTTGTTATATCGAAATTTATATGTATTTATATTAAAATTTAATCATCAAAATTTGAGATTTAAAACGAAATTCATAATTTAAATTTAATTAAATTTGTTTCAAGCTCAAAGTCCAATTGAGAAGTGTCGATTAGATCTTGTTGCTATGGAAACCACTGGCTTTTATTTTTTCAATACGCTTAAATATATAAAAATAATTTTTTTTTTCTTTTTTTTTTTTTGATTTATGAAAACATTTTTTCCATTGATTAATTAAATAACTATTTCAACAAATAATATATATATGTAATACAATAAGTATATTTATGTATATAATATATTAAAGCCTCTCATTGTTTATGTTTAAATTCATTAAATACTATTTACACGCATTCTAAATATCCAATAGTTTTGAGTTGCATTATAATCGTTTGCTTTTGGCGAGGAAAAGGGCTGCTCGCCAAATCGAGTGACTCTTTCATCTTTTCACACCAAATATTTGAAAATATTTTATTTTTTTACACATTTTCTTCTGTGATTCCGCCGCTAATTTTGACTGATCCTTTATTACAAACATAAGTACTTCAGTTCGTAAAATTCTGAGTATGCCCAGAATGGAGACCTTCCTTGTAAGAGTTAAAGATGGAAAAACGCTGACAACGTCTTAAAACTACATTTAAATGTGAATATTAAAAGAGAAAGAAAATTTTTTTAATCGACTTCAAGGAGAAGATTTTGATTTCGACCTGTATGTATTTCTTGTTCACTCATAACTTCCATAAATATGAACGGATTTTGATAATTCTTTTTTTTTTGTTTGAAAGTGTAAGATGCCCACATGGTCCCATTTCATTTTTATCAAATTCTTGCGATTAGAACTTTTTAAAAACTAGTCGTTGGGGGCCACCGAAATACTTACCCATCATAAATATGTATATGAAAATAAAACATGTGAAACTATTTATACATTGCATTGCAATTCATAAACAAGATTTAAATATTGTTAATATACATAGTAATGCT
Source organism: Maratus speculifer (assembly GCA_964019185.1). Lineage (NCBI taxonomy): Eukaryota > Metazoa > Arthropoda > Arachnida > Araneae > Salticidae > Maratus > Maratus speculifer. The sequence continues at coordinate 72,482,886 of OZ025303.1, forward strand.
ATATTAAAGAACTGCTGATGTACCAATTTCGACAAATTATATAAAACGTCAAACTACTCAAGTAGTACCGAACTCCGTAGAAGAAACATCCTTATAACTCCAAAAATAATAATTCTATTAACTAACAATTAACTGCGTCGGATTACGCGTCTCATTTCCAATTAAAATATACTTCTGAATTGAAATTTGAATGAAATACAGGGTCATGAAAAATCGAAGAATGTGGAAAACAAGATTACAAATATCTGGGCAACTAATAATCCGATCGACTTCGTTCTATGTGCAAAATGTGTGTTATTTTATTGCCTTTTACGTCCATTCCTTAGAACAAAAAAATTCGAAAAATTTTATATACCTTTCATCAGAACGAATTTTTCGAGAGTCCGAAAAAAATAGTTCCGGATAATCGAGGTTGCTGATATTAAATAGGGTTCGTCCCATTCTTACATACTAACTACATACAAAATTTCAAGTTTCTATCTCAATTTGTTCGAGAGATAGAGCGTTTACAGACAGACAGACAGACAGACAGACGGACGGCAATTTTTTTTTTCTAAAAATATGTTTTTCGGAATCTCCACTATCTAAAACGTGTAAATCAGTCAAAAAAAATTTTCGATTTTCAAAACGATTGCAAGACTTACCCTATACTACGTATGATGGGTAAGTAATAAAAACATTTAAATTCAATTCCTTTTGAAGCAGTCATCCAATTAGAAGCGTTCATTTTTCAGGTAATCGTAGGCTTTCATGTCGAGCAAACAAATCAGATGTGTGTGTACAATAAATAATGATTTGTCGCAAATCATCTTTTATTGTTGCAACCGTTTTCAAATCATAAGTACTTTAAAAATATGCATTCATATGCGATATCGCCAAGTTGTCGCCAAGCTTGATTCTTTTTTTGAAGTCGATTAGTATTTTTTTAAAAAAAGCATATTTTATTATAAAATAATGACTTCATAAAAATGCATTAACCGCCGCAAATAGAAAAAAATTATATCATACAGTCGAGTCTCTATATAACGAAATCCATCGTTCCAGTAAAAAATTCGTAATATAGAGAAATTCGATGTATAGAGAATGATGTTAAAAATCTTATTTAATGTGTGAAATTTGAACAAATGTTATTTTTGATCTTTTGAATTAATAATTTGAAATGTTTAAGAGAATATTAACCTAACATTTTATTTCTTAATTATTTAAGCTGTTTCAAAAAAGAGAACAGACATTTATTTGAAAGCTTAATGAAAATCAAATAAGGAAGACTTGCATTAATTTCAGACGAAGAAATCTGTGATTTTTTGTTGTTTTGATATTAAAATTGTTACGCTCTAAAAAAAGGCTCAAATTTTAGCAAGAAATGAAAAATTGTAGTTAACATTTTCCTCCATTTGAAAGCCTCTCTTATGTGCCTCTCATTGATTCCTCTCTTACATGTGCATGAATCCAATTGACTCTGTTTTGAGAAGGTGTAGAAAAGTGTGTGGGAGATGGGATGAATTCATTGGATTTAAAGAACAAGGAGAGAAGTAATTAAAAAAAAAAAAAAAAAAAACTCAGCACTGACGATAAATCAAAAATAAATGATGGAAAATTGATTCCATATGATTTCGAAGCCTTTTAAAACTGAGTAAATTAAGACCAATTTATGAAAAAATTCGTTATATGGAGATCGAAATTTCGCTACATAGAGACTGTTTTTAATGTAATCATGCGAAAAGGGAATCGTTCCTGCTAAAAATTCGTTATATAGAGAAATTCGATGTATGGAGTTTCGATATATAGAGACTCAACTGTATTTAAAATACCCAAACTTTAAAATACTAGGCTGTTTTTTTAGTCATCTGGCCATAATTTTCTACCAAATCCACCTGAATAATTATTTTTTTAATGAAAGCACATTATTTGTAGATATGCCTACATTAGCTTTTTTTTTAAATATAATCCCATTTTTAAATTTAAATTTAAATTTTAAAAACTGTTTTATGAAATTTCTTCACATTGGTGGTAAGCGAGTTATTTTGATTATTTAAGAGATAAATAAAAAGAATGGGCTATCAAAATATCATTACGGATGGCATTATCAATTACAATAAAAAATAACTATTTATAAACTTTTAAAGTGAAAATGATATCAAATTTAAAATAACGCATTTTTATCATGAAGCTGTTACATAATATTGTTTTCATTCCGCTGGCACATATATTGAAATTTTCATTTCAGAGGGCTTCAATGTGTGAAAATGATGTCATAGTTAATGTCATTTTTTAGGTAGTTTCGTAAGAAATACTATATTGTAGTTGTTACCATGGAGCGACTTTTGAAAAAATTCATCATAATTTTTCATTATATGAGTTTAAGAACTCAAAACCACCCCCATTTAAAAGGTTTATATATATATATGCATGTATGTAACGTATTTATTTGCGTACTAAATTTTGTGCACACGATAAAATTTGCAACTATGCACGAATCGTCTTCAAACTTGCCAAATATATTGAGATGGTTAATATCTCGCCAGGAATTGATAATGAGCAAAATCGGTCCAAGGGGGGGGGGATCGGGAGGGTTCAAAAATTTGAATACCGCTTTAACATGGCTTTGACAAAACCAAATCTTACAAAATAATGACAGGAAAAATAAACATTTTTCGTTACCAACAGTTACCAACAATTAAAAAAAATAATAAAAAAAAACAATAAAATTCTTATTGCAATAATAAGAAATTGCTATTGCAAGATTTCCGCTTGAAAATTGAAAAAAAATTGTTTGACAAATTTAAGAAAAATTGAATATTACGTCATAACTTTTTTCTAGCAACATTTCCATATCAAAACGGAAAATAAAATAAATAGCTTGACGGATTTTTTTAAAGCAAATATTACGTTATCTTGGAAATATAATAGACAAAAAGCAGGTGAATACGTAACGTTATGTGAGTTTGTAAAAACTTATTGAAAGATTATAAAAAACAGACTATGAAAACATTGGCATATTTAACATTTTGAAGCTCTCTGATTTTGCCTTCGCCATTTTAAAAGTTGTTCCATATATATATGCGTGCGTGTATGCGTGAATATTAGAACATTCATAAAAGGTTTATGTCTCTAAAGCTCATTCTTAGTGATGAAACTGGGTTTATTTCTAATCTTGATTTAGGTTTTGCTGGGGAAATTTGTAACTAAACTGAAATCTACTTCCACCTGTAGGCCGAGTCGGCAGTGATTTATATTTAAAAGACCTGGCTCTTTTAGTCATCAGCCCTGAGGTTTCTACTGATCCAATTTAGATAATTTTTTTTAAACGAAAGCTGTTCATTTATAGTTGGGCCCATTCTGTCTATTTTTCAATTTATTTCCATTTTAATAATTTATTTTTAATTTAAAAAAACTTTTTACGATATTTCTTCAAAATGGTGGCAATCCAGTTCAACTTTTCCCTGTATCACAAAAATTTATTTTGCTTTATCACTTTTCATCAATAAGATGCTTGATTTCATCAGTGATTATTCACTTTATTGCAGACTCAAAACATGCCCAAACCTCTTTAGAGTAACTATTTACTCTGAGCAAAAGTGGAATTGTTGATTCTCTGAAAGAATGAGTACTCACTCCTGGGAAGTGAATATTCACTCTAAACAGGGGTCAATAATCATTCTTTCGGAGGAGTGACTATGCACTCTTGCTAAAGGAGTGCTTTTTTTCAGCCCTGGTAGGAGTGACTATTCACTCTTATGAAGAAGTGACTATTCACTCTTGCTAAAGAAGTGTGTTTTTTTACTCCTGGTAGGAATAATAGTCTCTCTTTTATAGGAGTGAATGTTAATTTTTTATTCACTGAATTCTTTTTTTTATGTTGCTGTACGGCCATTTTAAAATAATGATATCTTTTAGAGCATATAATGAAAATAAAACAAGCGTGATAGTGATTGAAATAAAATACTTTATTGAAATTGATAGTTTGTAACATTAATTGAACTTTCTAAGGGAAAACTTATTTAAAATTACTATGAATTAAATTAAATTATTGACAAAAATAAACTAAACTATTTTATTCCAATCTTTCTCATTGTATTTTCTTTCACTGGTAGCCCCATAAATATCTTAGTTTTAAAATGCATAAGAACAAGTCTTAAAATCTTAACAATCGATATTTTTTTTAGATACCCATTAAGTTTTATTTATTATTTTAATAATTCCGTGATGCAAGTTATCAATGTTTTTTTTATGTATAATTAAAATTATATTGCTGAAAAACAGATATTAATAAACCCGCATTTATAAAATGACATGATATGTCATACTTAATTTGAATTTTTTATTACCGCATATAGGGTAGATGTGCTAGTAAAGGACACCCTTAAGGATTTTTTTAAATCATTTTTTATTAATAGTTATAGTTATTATATTCCAATATTTTCAATATTATACAATACATACACTATATGGCCAAAAGTGACCAGCCAATTGCGATTTTAGACATTTTGTTAAATATCTAGAAAAAACTTGAGGAATTATCCTGAAACCTTACGTGTGTAAACATAATAGTATCTTAGAACGGGATGAATCGGAACGCTTTTCAACTTTAACGTACAACAAAAAACTACTGATTTTTTAATTATTTTATTTTTTGACTAGAATCTGCGGTCTTGTTTTGTTCTTTAGCTTTTAAGCAAAAAAGAAAACTTTTTACAGTTTATTTATGTATATTTAATTTTTTTTTAATGGAGGGGTAATCTTTATTTTTTTCGATTCAGACTTTAACAGGATTAATAAAAACATGTAATAATGGTAAGGGAAGTATAGGAACACGTAATTACTATCAATTCTATCCTTTATTTTCAATACAAGTAAAGTTATGACTTTTCAAAAATTAGAAAACAAGTTAAAACCCAAGAAAAATTAAAATTCATTCTAATAAAATGTATTTTAATTGAGAAAGGTGAAATTTAGTACAAATTTAGCCCTGCTCTAAATTATTATTTACTTGGGTAAGTAAATATATATGGTGGCCCCAATCGCTGCATGTATTAATAGGATCTACTAGTACGGCCTCATCCTCAACCCTTAGTATTGTTTGCATTGCTTCTTTAAATTTATTTTACACTTTGAGATGTTTTTGTAATAAACTGGTTGTCAGAATTTATTTCTCTGCAACTTTCTTTAGTAACTTGTCATTTTTAATTTCTTTTATTGTGTGTTCCATATCTGTTGGATTGGTGGTTGACTTTTTTGTTAAACTAAGTAATTTCTTGGCAATTTTAAACTCTTGAAATAATTGGAACAAATAAAATATTGTTACAATACATATTCATACATGTATGTTCAGATATTACATGAAACTATTTCTGTATAGATAAATAAACCATGAGAGTAAACATGTTCCGATTCACCCCGTAAATCTTAAACCTCTGATGTTACTAGCTATTTTTCACTTTTTCATTATATAGCTTAGAAATAAGTAGAATTTAATACAGCATATCGTTTGCAGGTCTATCATTGATTAAAAATCTCTACTATTAGGTTTAGAATACGAAAAATACCCCAGTTACATACAAAGTTTTGAAGTCATTGAAAATATGAGATTTTTAAAGATCAACTTGGACTTTTTTTTTTTTTTTGTATGCTTCTGTAGTACTGCCAAAATGGCAAAACTAAATTTTCCATCTCTTAATGATATTACCTTCTTGTAAAAAAAATGCCAACTGAAAATATCACAATATACATTTATATTGAATTTATTTGTATGACGGGGAAGTTTCGTTCCTATTCACCGCCTGTTCCTTTTCACCCCATTTTACGGTACAGGTCATACATTTAAGTGAAGATTTTTTCCCAAAACTCTATAGAGGACCGTCAACAAACTGAAAAAGAACGAATGTCTTTTGAATATTCCTGTCTAAACTAATGAAGCAAAAGTGCTCAAACAGTAGATTATGATTATGTTGTTTATTACAATCATTCATGTTCATTTTTATGCGGATATCATATGTATACTCGTAGAGAAATCGAGGTTTTTATAAAAACAGTTCCAATTTTTTTCTTGCTTTTTGTTTATAATTTGTCGAGTTCTAAATAAAAATTAAAGTTCTTTTCCGAAAATATGACAAACAACATTATACACAATACCCTGCAATCAGAATTAAAAATTAATAAAAATCGTATGAGAAATGAGCAGGTTTACTAAATAATTTTTCATTGCGAATGCGAAGACATTTCAAAAATTCATTTCAAAAATTCATTTCAAATTTATTCAGCAGTTAAATGATCTAGATAATAAGATTAAATTTACTTTCGAACTTGAAACTGATAAGAAATTACCTTTTTTAGATGTTGAGTTAAAAAGAGAAAATAATAAACTAATTCGTTCAGTATATCGAAAACCAATAACAAACTTAAATGTTATACCTTTTGATGCTTGCACTCCATATTCTTATAAATTATCTACCTTTAGATTCCTTATTAACAGAGCTTTTAGAATTTGTTCTACTGAACATTTAAATGATGAATTAGATAAAATTAAAACAATAGCTATTAACAACGGATATCCAGTTAAAATAGTTAATAAATTAATTAAAAAGTTTATTAACAAAATGAACGATGCAGTTTTTGAAAATAAAACCGACAATGAAAATAACATGAGAAGGGTTGTTTTAAATTATTATCCAAATTTCTTCGAGTCTGCTAAAACACAATTAAAAAAGTTTGATTTAAATTTAATTGCTAGACCCCCTCCAAAATTAAAATCAATTTTAACAACTAGAATTGACCCTATTGATAAATTTGACCGATCAGGTGTTTATATCATTCCATTCCTTAAAGAAGGTGGTTATAAGAATTATTATATTGGCATGACTCAAAGAAAATTCAAAGTAAGATGTAAAGAACACATTGCAGACATAAAATTTGATAGAGGTAAAACCGCATTATCTAGGCTAAATCAAATAGAAAACATAGATATTTTGTTTAATGAAAGTAGATTAATTTATAGGTCAGATTTTTATTTGCAATTTTTTATTAGAGAGAGTATTGAAATTTACGTCAGAAGCTCAATGGTCTGCAATGATTCCTTGTCATTTCAAATCCCAAATACAGTCAAGTCTCTATATAACGAAATCCATCGTTCCAGTAAAAAATTCGTTATATAGAGAAATTCGTTGAATAGAGAGAGCCGTTAAAAGTTGTTTAATGTGCAAATTTTAAACAAATATTATTTTTTATACGTTTAATTAAAAATTTGAAGTGTTTAACTATAAATATTAACGTAATATCCTATTTCTAAGTTATTTGAACAGTTTCAAAAAAGAGAATAGACATTTATTTAAAAGCTTAATAAAAATCACACAAGAAAAACGTACGTTAATTTTTTTGCCATTGAAAACAAAATTTTCTCAAATTTTCGGGGGCGACCTCATTGCTCCGGGAGTGAATGTCCCCCCCAAGCCACCCTCTGAAATCAACACTTCAAGTACCACATTGATCCAGATTTTATATATGTAACATTTAAGTTGACACTGTTTCTCGAAGGATATTAAAAAATGTGTGGGAGGAGGGGGGGGGGGCGGTAGAATGAATTCGTTGGACTTAAAGATCAAGGAGATTCAAGGTAGAGAAGCAATATAAAAAACTCAGCATTGAACGATAAATCAAAAATAAGTGATGGAAATTTGATTCCGTGTGATTTTGAAGCTTTTTTAAAACTGAATAAATAAAGAACATTTTATGAAAAAACTCGTTATATGGAGATTGATATTTCGCTATATAGAGACCGTTTTTAATGTAATCATGAAAAAGGGGGACCGTTCCTGCTAAAAATTCGTTATATAGAGAAATTCGATGTATGGAGTTTCGTTATAGAGAGACTCGACTGTATTTGGATTGAATTGTTAAATAATTTAAAAATTAAGCAACGTGATACATAATTAAAATATAACGCGCGTGATTTTTATTTTTAAAAAATTTTTAAATTTCATTTGTAATAGTTTATTGTCATTTTCCATCTTTGTGTTTATTTGTATTTTCTTTTTCTGATGATGATTGAGTAAATTCAATCGAAACATGTAAAAATTATTAAGATCTTTTAATGTTTTTATTAGTATTTAACGACCTTTATAGCAATTAAATATTTTAATGCATATTTTTGAAATATTTTTAATGGACGTATATGAAAACTTCTACTTATAATTAATGAATGCGAAGACGCTATAAAAATTTCATTTGCATATTATGTTAATTAAATGTATAGAGCAACTTTTGTAAAAGTCTAATAAACGTAGCTTGAAAATTCTGAAAGTGTTCCTCGATAGAATAAGCTCAAAATCCGTATTCCCAAAATGAAGCAAAAAATGATGAACTGGATCCATTTATCCATTGAATAGTGTCAATATAGAATAAACAAAAAGGCACATAACTGTATTTGGATACAACTTCTCATTTTTTTATTATTTATTTATTTATTTATTTATTTTTATTTATTTAATTTATTTAATTAATTTATTTATTTATTTTTATTTATTTATTTATTTATTTATTTATTTTTGCTTTTTTTGAGGAAGAATGTATTTTGAGCTTATTCTATCGACGAACACTTTCAGAATTTTCAAGCTATGTTTTACAGATTTTCAGAAAAGATGCTCTATACATTTAGCTAACATAATGTGCAGATGAAATTTCGATAGCGTCCAAGCATACGCAATGAAAAACTATTTAGTAAACCTTCTCATTTTTCATACGATTTTATTAATTTTTAATTTTGATTACGGGTATTGTGTACAATGTCGTTTGTTATATTTACAGGGAAAAAAAATATTAATTTATATTAACAACTTTGTAAATTATAATAAAAAAACTAGAAAAATTTGGAAATTTTATTAAGGGAGGTTTAGAATTCAATTTTAAATTTAACTAAATCCATTGTGTCACTTATTTTTTCATTAAAAGTATATCAGTATTTTGAAAGTCTAGTAGGGCAACTCTAAATTTACTTTTTAACTGTAAAAATTAGGTATAGTTTCCCCTCTAGTTGTTAAAGAAAAACAGCATATTTTAAAGTTTTTCAGTAAACAGTTCTTATCCAACTTTTCTAGCTTTCAATAAGTGAGCATTCATTTCATTTCAACATGTGAGATATATACAGTCGACTCTCGTTAATTCGAAATCGGATAATTCGAATCTCGCTTAATTCGAACTAAACATGAAGTCCCGAAATTTTCAATGGCAGAATAAAGTTAAACTTTTTCATTAATTCGAACTCATTTTCTCTAGACATCGTTTAATTCGAACTAACGAGAATTTTTCATTCTTCCTTTCTTTCACCAGGATTTCAGATCATTTAACTAACTTTCTTTCTTTGATTCTTGTGAAAATTGTTCCGAAAGAGTATACATATAATCCCATGCATTTAATATCTCGTTTCTATGTGCCCCGTCTGTCCATCAGTGATGCTTCAAATTTTTCTTCCATCGTGTTTGTTTCTAATCTTTTAATTAGTTTATGTATTTATACATTCTAATTTAATACTAAGCGATATTCTGATGATAACAGACATAATAAATTTAAAAAACACTATAACATTAATTCCTTTGTAATAGTACCATATTAAGCATGTTCTCATTTCATACTTTCCATAATTCGAACTTTGGATAATTCGAACATTTCTTGTGGTCCCGACGAGTTCGAATTAACGAGAGCCGACTGTACTTGCTTTTTTACATTCCTTTCCAGGTGATATGTAATACACATTTTTAGGTGCTTTCGTAACTATATTAGTACATAGCACCTATACTGATCCTGATCTGTCTGTTCGTATATAAAAGCACAAAATTACCCAATCTAATAGTTTTAAATTTAATATGCGTAATTGTTACAGAATTTGGTTGAGTAATTTCAAACTTTTTGAAAGCAAAATAAAAAAGGTATCAATAAAAGTTTTTAATAAATGTTAAACGATTTCACTCTGTCTATCTGTCTGTCACAGAATCCATACACAGAAACATTATAAGTCAGAGAGTTCAAATTTTGTCTACTCACATCTGAATAAATCTTGTTATACAACAAATCATAATATTTTGAAAAAGACTATTATTTTAATTAAAATATATATTTTTAATATTATCATTTCATTTTTATTGTTATTTTTTCCTTCTAATTATTGCACGGAAGTATAAACAGATATAAAAATTAGTATGTATGTAACATAAATTAATGGATTAAATAAATCACGCGAAAAACGTGCTTATTTGTTTTTATTTCATCACCTTATATCATATTTAACAGCTATTTTGACACGCGAGAGGGTGATATATATTTTTTTATTTATTGAATTTCAATTCATTTAAATTATTAGCCGCCTCTGGTGACCAGTTTGGTCTCCCTTAAATTTATATTTTATTTTTATTCATAATGTTATTTATGTAATGTTTTATTTTTATTCATAATTTTATTTATTTGCGTACCCTCACTAAATCTACAGATTCTAGTAGAGAAAGCAACAAATCTATGCGATCAAGGGCAGTATTTGGGGAAAGAACCCAATATTCTGTTTTGGTTGGCGCAATTGGTGAAGAAAACCGAAATAGCGCCGAAAAACCGTTTAGCAAACTCTTTCAAGAATTCAGAGTGAGTCTGATCTACGATCAGACTTATCTACATTCTATGCATTGCTCTAACAAGAGATCTGCACGTGCCAAACCTCGTTCTGAAGCCCGACCTCGACCCGGCCCCCGGGCCGATTTTTATTAATGACATTCGGGCTGGAATCGGACTTTACTTTTTACTGAAGACTCGGGTCGGGCCTAGTCACTAATCTGTCCGGACCAGGTACGGGCTTTGCTTTTTTTCTGATGGAAAGGGCAGGACTTAACTTATTTTTTCCATACAAAGCCGGGAATGATTTCCTTTTTCCAAGTTTTCACGGACCAAAATATTGAGTCTCGGTTACATCAAAGTCCGAGTTTAAAACTTTTTTGAATGTACATTTCTTTTCCTTTTCTATTAGGAAAAACTAAAATTGTATGATGCTTAGAAATAACTACATTTTTTAAAATATAAAAAAGGATTGCTCAGGTCATTTCGAAGGCGAACAGTGGGGCAAAAACCCCCCAAAACTGGCCAAAAGTCGAAAAAGGAAATTGCGATTTAGGGATTTTTGATTATATAGTTGGCTAGAATAATGTTTGGAAAATCAGAATTTGTATTTAGAAAAAGAGTTTTGCTTTGTTCTGATAATCTGCATTGTTTTAAAAGCGGTGCTTAAAGGAATATCATTTGGGGCTAACAATAAGAGCAAAACAATTATTCCTCTAAACATGCGCCACATTTTATCATATAATGATTTAAAATGGATTCACACAATAATAATGTGTTCATTATTTGTATTTAGTATAACAGTTACATTAAACACATCAAAATAAATAATTTTATGATAATTTTTAATAAAATATTTTTAAAAATATTTTACATTTCTGCTTTTATGCATAAAAAAAAAAAAAAAAAAAAAAAAAAAAAAAAAAAAAAAATCAAAAGTTCTACAGAGTTCAGCAGCGGACTTCAATGGAAATAATAACATGGACTAATGATGATCTAATGATTCATGAATACACCAGCTGCCATAAACTGACATTCTGCATTTCATGCATATTTTCGTAAGTGCAAATAAAAATGTCACTTTTTTGACCGCTTCAAAAATTCTGAAGTTGGTTACTTTTCATATTAATTTAGCTGACAAGAATTTTTGTAACATTTGCTTTTCAATTTTGTAATAGGCTATTACCTTTTACATTAAAAGTAAGTATTATAATTATAAGAATAAATTAATTTAATAAATAAGCTTAGTAGCAAAAAAAATGAACATGATTCTCTATTATATATCCGACAGAATTACATTTTCTTATCTTTATAGGTAATAATTTTGTTCATTCTATTGTAATTAGAAGAATTATATTGTCGATGGTAATCTTTGCCATAGATTACCCAGCGTTGCATATTTTATTAATGAGAATGGGAGTAATTAAAAATCCGATTGGTTTTTAAGCTATTGCATAGCTTTTATCGCGGGCTTTGAGCGCGGTGACCGAATCCAAAAATTCCGTAACGCGAAAAATCCTAACACATCCGTAACGAAAAAACCTAACACTCGGCTAACGTCGTTTCCGTTCGGAAAACTTCGGGACTGTATCCTTCGGTAGACTTCGGCAGACATTGACGTGGTATTTTTCAGATATTAGGATATCAAGTCTCAAACTTATGTTTCTTATGATCTAATTTTCATAGCGCGGCCAAATTTTCTTTGGTAATTTATTATGAGACAGTGTTTATTTTGGTGACAGGAGACTCCCCACCGTGAGGGTCGAAAAATTTAAAATGCTTATAACTCCCGATCTAACTTTCGTAGCGCGGCCAAACTTTATTTGGTGATTTATTATGAGACATTGTTAATTTCTGGTGACAAGAGACACCCCACGGTGAGGGTCGAAAAATTTAAAATGCTTATAACTCGCGATCTAATTTTCGTAGCGCAGCCAAACTTGTTTGGTAATTTATTATGAGACAGTGTTAATTTTTGGTGACAGGAGACCCCACACGGTGAGAATCGAAAAATTTAAAATGCTCATAAGTCGCGATCTAATTTTCGTAGCGCGGCCAAATTTTGTTTGATAATTTATTATGAGACATTGTTAATTGTTGGTGACAGAAGACACCCCACGGTGAGGGTCGAAAAATTAAAAATGCTTATAACTCGCGATCTAATTTTGGTAGCTTGGCAAAATATTGTTTGGTAATTTATTATAAGACAGTGTTAATTTTTGGTGACAAGAGACCCCCCCACGGTGAGGGTCGAAAAATTTTAAATGCTTATAACTCGCGATCTAATTTTTTTCGCGCGGCCAAATTTTGTTCGGTAATTTATTATGAGGCAGTGTTAATTTTTGGAGACATTAGAACCCCCACGGTGAGGGTCGAAAAATCGCGATCTAATTTTTTTAGCGCGGCCAAATTTTGTTTGGTAATTTATTATGAGGCAGTTTTAATTTTTGGGGATATTAGAACCCCCACAGTGAGGGTCGAAAACTTTAAAATGGTTATAACTCACGATCTAATTTTCGTAGCGCGGCCAAATTTTGCTTGGTAATTTAATATGAGACTGTTAATTTTTGGTGACAGGAGACCCCCCACGGTGAGGGTCGAATAATTTAAAAGGTTTATAACTCGCGATCTAATTTTCGTAGAGCGGCCAAATTTTGTTTGGTAATTTATTATGAGACAGTGTTAATTTTTGGGGATATTAGACCCCCCCCCCCCCCCACGGTGAGGGTCGAAAAATTTAAAATGCTTATAACTCACGATCTAATTTTCCTAGCGCGGGCCCCACCAGTGGCCGAGAGGTTCGGACCTCTCAACTGGTAGACGGCAGGTGCTGGGTTCGAACCCAATCGCGTCTGTCGGCCTAACCGTTCGGAGTTTTCCGTGGTTTTCTTCGAACCTTGCGTAAATACGGGTTAGGTTCCATTAGAAAGACCCCCACGGAGGGCACTCCCCCTGGTCCTATATCCCTAGCGTAGATAATCGGACGACAAAAATCAACCAACCAACCAACCTAGCGCGGGCAAATTTTGTTTGGTAATTTAATATGAGACTGTTAATTTTTGGTGACAGGAGACCCCCCACGGTGAGGGTCGAAAAATTTAAAAGGCTTATAACTCGCGATCTAATTTTCGTAGCGCGGCCAAATTTTGTTTGGTAATTTATTATGAGTCAGTGTTAATTTTTGGTGACAGGAGACCTCCACGGTGAGGGTCAAAAAATTTAAAATGCTTATAACTCGCGATCTAATTTTCGTAGCGTGGCCAAATTTTGTTTGGTAATTTATTATGAGATATTGTTAATTTTTGGTGACAGGAGACCCCCACGGTGAAGGTCGAAAAATTTAAAATGCTTTTAACTCGCGATCTAATTTTCGTAGCGCGGCCAAATTTTGTTTGGTAATTTTTTATGAGACAGTGTTAATTTTTGGTGACAGGAGACCCCCCACCGTGAGGGTCGAAAAATTTAAAATGCTTATAACTCGCGATCTAATTTTCGTAGCGCGACCAAATTTTGTTTGGTAATTTATTAAGCTATTGCATAGCTATTATCGCGGGCTTTGACCGCGGCGACCGAATCTAGGAATTCCGTAACGAGAAAAAATCCTAAAACTCCGGCTAACGACGTTTGAGTTTGGCAGACTTCGGCGCGGTATCCTTCGATAGACTTCAGCAGACATTGACGCGGTATTTTTGCATAAGTTGATAAAAAATGCTATGCAATAGCTTTACCGCGGCAGTCCCCGAATGCCACACATATTTTTTTGAAAACTTCTTATAATGCTTAGCCTCGGAGCTTTAAATTTTATTTAAATACAATTTTCTTCTTTTAATCTGCCATTTTATTTATTTAATTATTTTTCAATTTTAACTTTTGAATCGTAATTAGCATACTGAAAAGTATACAAATTCATAAATAATAATTTCATAAAATTGAAATATTTTCGAAAGGTTTAAATTTTTGATTCCCACCATATTGCATCCGCCATTTCTTTCTTTCTTTTTAATTTTAATTTTGTAAACGTAATCAGCATCCTGAAAAACACTTGCGTACAAAGTTCCGTGCAGTTTGAATAACATGTTCATATTTTGGCCACCTTTTCCGAATTTTGCCAAACTGTGAGGCATCGATGTGACTTCAGCATTAAAAGTTTTCCTTTTCAGATATGTAACATGATATACAGGGTGAGTCATAAATATCGAAACAATAGGCTATCTCCTTAAATATTGCCCCTAGACCCATACTTCCAATTGCAAAAATTCATTAAAAAAGGTGAATTTTTTTATAAGATAATTTGCAACTCCATGGGGGGTCTATTTAAAAAATTACGAAAATTAAATTTTTATACGGCCCCCAGAGGAAAAAACTTCCAAATAGAAAAAAATTTCTTATCCATTCCTGAATTGAAAAAAAAAAAAAAAAAAAAAAAAATCATCTCGATATCTACAAATCCCCGAAAGATATTAAAATCCAAAATTTTCCAAAATTCGTGACTTACACCACTTAAGCATACCTTTAAGCGCAACGATATCAGTTCATTTGAAATAAAATTTAGGGATCGACCATACATTTACGCATTAATGTCGATCAAAGACCATATTTTAATTTTTAGATATAAAATAAAAACGTATTGGTTTTTGCTTTAAACTTATTTGAAATATGCTAGTTGTCTGCAATATCTAGAGCTTGGAACCAGCATCGTAACTGGCACTACCCGTTGGCCGGACCGTCTTATTAAACACTAATTAAAAGTATTATTAAATTAACTGATATTAATTTAACTCTCATTAAAGGTGTCTTAAAAACTTATTGCCACAGGCAATAAGTTTAGTGAAAATAGTAATAGCGATAATGATACTTCTATTAACGGAATCAATGGAAATATATTTTAATAAATTAGACCGAAATTTTTTCAAAAATCTACTTTTTACTATTCAGTCTCTTAATTTATAATGGTTTTAAACATTTTTTTTTATTTTCTTCTATCTTTACAAGAAGAAAGTATTGGATTCATGAAAATTTTGAATTCCGGTTTTCGACGGATTCACACGTTTTAGGGCTAAGAGGTAAGAGGTACCGAAAGACATGTTTTTACAAAATGTCTGTATGTGAGTCACTGCTCCTGTATCTCTGTATATGACATAAATTTTGTGTTCTATCTCAAGATCTAATCCACGGAATTTAATAAAAAATTATATTTACTTAGTCCTTGATATAAATTGGTACTGATTAGTTTTGGGCGTGAATCGCTTAACAGGTGGCCCTACTATACAGGCTTTTTGCGATTTCCGCCAAAGCTGTATCTCCAGAATTATACGCCTAGTGTCGCCCGTAATTAGAGGCACCTTTTAGGCATCGTGCCAGGGCCGGTGACAAGTTTCACGGGCCCCTGGGCAGACAAAAATTACGGGCCCCTACAAGAAAAAGTGTTAAAATTTGCCGCTTATTCGAATCATCGTATAATCGAATCATTAATTTTTTTAAAGCTTAGAACGTAACGTTTATTGTCTTTTATTTGAATTAACGCTATTCTCTCTAATTGAATCAGATTCAGATTTACAAACAGGTTTAATTTAAAAGCTGATTATTAAAATTTGAATTTTGACATAAAAAGATTTACTTCAGGGTATTCTGAAATTTTACATTTCATCAACTTGACAATCCCAATATTTATGACACAAAATATTTGCAAACAAAAACACTTAATTTCAATCAGTTGTTAAATAATTAAGAAACGTCCCCTATTAAAAACTCTCCCCCATAAATGTGGTACATCTGTACTGATTCGAGCTACCGATTAATTAGTATGTTGAAATATATCAAATAACATTTGTGCATTTGAAATGAATGTAAAATTAACAAGTTTTTTATAAAAATTCCATAAAACCGTAATTTAGAATATTCTAAAAAAGTTTTCTGCTCACATCATCATTTTAAATTTCGATTTATCAAGGTTAAGATATTATCATTATTACATGGAGATAATAGCAAAATTGTTAAAACAAATGGACAATCAATGAAAGACTTGTTTTCTTAATAGAATGCCAGACCACGAACGGTAGTAATAAATTCACGATTCTGTGACATAGCAATCGCGTTCATAAGTGTTTCAGAATATTTAAATAAATTTCATATAAAAAAAATTGTTAAAAAATACCAGTATCGAATCTGAACTGAGTAGGTATTGGGAATATGCGGTCAGCGCGGACTAGACGGTCAACTAGACTTAATTGTTCTCAAGTTGTATCGAGGCAAGACAACATGATTTGTAAAATTATTAATAGCGATAATGAATTATGTTAACGCAATCTTTGGATATGTATATACTTCTTAGTGGTCCTTAAATTTACTTCTCAATAACGCGAAAGTTTGAAACATTTTCTAACTAATTTTTAACTGTAAAAATTAGCTACAAAATTGATAATTCTGACATGAAGAGATTTGGAATCGAATAGCGTTTTTCATTTTTGATAAATAAGACACTTGTATAACCTTGTTGAGCACTTAAATAATATATATGCATGTATGTATGTATATTATAAAGGTCAAACGTATCTGTGCGGAACGCATACGTCATTTTGCGAATGGTAACACTTTCCCCTGGAATTCCGATTTTGCAATTTTCGCTACTGCAAATTTTACACTTCTGAACACGGCACATTTTAAATTTTTGCACCGTCATATAGAAAAAAAAATGTACTTTTAAATGCAATTTGTTTGAAAGCTGTATCTTAATTTCTTTTTGAGATATTATTTTTTTTTATAGTTTTTAGTACCAATTTTGTAATTGTGGCAACAGAATCACTCCATTTTCTCATAAAATTTAAAACAAAGAAATAAAATAAAATTCGCAACACTTTTCCATGCAATTCCGATTTTGCAATTTTCGCTACTAAAAAATTTTGCACTTCTAAACACTGCACATTTTAAATTTTTACGCCGTCATATCGAGAAAAAAAAAAAAAAATAAAGTTTTAAATGTAATTTGTTTCAAAGCTGTATCTCAATTTATTTTTGAGATATTAATTTTTTAAGTAATTTTTAGTATCAATTTTGTAATTGTGGCAACAGAATCACTTCATTTTCTCTTCAAATTGAAAAATAAATAAATAAATAAATAAATAAAATGCGTATACTAAATCAAAAATATTGTCTGTTATAAAATCCTGTGAATTTCCGTTTTATTTCGTTTAATAATTTAGATAATTGAGATTTATAGTATTTGTTAATTTTAGCTTAAAATAATATTTGTTTGAGAGTTAGACTGACCAATAAGGATGTAGTTTTTACTGTAACTAATTTTGCAGAGTTGTTATAAGTGATTGAAACAGTTCTTTTTTAAAGATTTTCTGTCGACGAATTTCGACGGGTTCCACCTCGTATATATAATGCACATAAATTAATAATTTGAAAAGAAATTAGATGAAATTTTAGAATTAAGTTAATTTTATATAAAATTTAGGATTCCGTATTAGAGGTCTGCACGGGTCCGGACCTGGCCCGTAGTCCGTACCCGGCCCGTGGCCCGTACCCGACCCGGCCCGCAGGCTGGGCCGGTGAAATGGTTCCGAATTTTCTTATGGGCTGGGGCGGGCCAGCAGAATTAGAATGATTTTTTTCGACGGACCGAGCCGGGACAACAAACAAACAAAATAAACGGTCCGGGCCGGCAAAAAATTGAACGGGCCATACGGGTCAGACCCGGCCGATTAAAAAAATTTGCGGGCCTACCGGCCCGTTGTAAAAATTTATACAGATACGGAAAAATATGAACTATTTTCAATAAATATGGCTTTAACGATTTGGTCTTATATGATTTTTCAATGTTTCTCAATCTACTTTTACTACACAGCTTCAAAAGTTACGATGTTTTTAACTTTCTTTTTTTTTCTTTTATTCTAAACCATATAAATTTTTAAATGAATCTTTATTTGAATGTTAGAAATCTAAGAATCAAAATAATCATTAATGTTGCTAATGTGTATTTCCTGTTAAATATACTGTAAAATCAGAATCTAGGAAAAAAAGTGGCCGGGAAAAAAGTTATCGGAAAAAAGTGACAAAAAAGTGGCACGGAAAAAAAGTTACTGGAAAAAAAGTGACCAGGAAAAAAAGTTACCGGAAAAGAAGTAACAAGGAATTGATTTTGGGGATTTATTATTGATTTTGGGGATTGATTGGTTAAGTAAGAAAGGGGGACTGGGGGGAGGCTCATAATTTAGGTATATGGGTTTTTCATGCTGAATTAAGTGTTTTGGTTCAAATTTTGGATAAACGTTCATATTGAAAAGGCGCTTGCCTGATTAGTTTAAGGAAGGGACCATTACCCCCCCCCCCATCCGCCCTAAATTAGATAAATGGGTTTTTATGCAGAATTATCCAACGTGTGTCAAATTTTGGATATAGGTTCTTTCTAAAAAGGCTTATACATAGTAATATAATGCCTGAAGAGATTTGGGAGTTTAATGGTTAAGCATAGACGAGGGGAACGGGGGAATAAACTCCCTTAAATTAAATTAATAGCCCCCTTTAATTAGATAAATTGTTTTTTGTGCACACTTGTCCGATTTATTTCATATTTTGGATATAAGTTCTTTCTCATAAAGTGAATCTCATAATAGTTTTAAGGGTTTAATGGCTAAGTATAGAGGGGGAACGGAGGATGCCCCCCCCCTTAATTAAATAAATGGCTTTTTACGCAGAATTATCCAATTTGCTTGAAATTCTGGGTGTAGAATCATTCTGACAAAGCGTATATCTGATTAGTTATGGGGTTATTTTGCTAATTAAAAGGGGGGCGGCTGATTATCCCCCCACTTAAATTAGATAAATTGTTTATTATGCACACTTATCCGATGTATTTCAAATTTTGGATATACGTTCTATATAATAAAGTAAACCCTAAATAGTTCTAAGGCCTTTATGGCTAAGTATAGAAAGGGGGACGGAGGATAACCCCTTTAAATTAAATAAATAGCTTTTTACGCAGAATTATCCGATTTGCTTCAAATTTTGGATGTAGGTTCATTATAATAAGACGAATCCTTGATTAGTTGTGGGTTATCTCCAGTTCACCCCTCTATACTTAGCCATTAAACCCTTAAAACTGTTCAGGGATTAACTTTACAGAAAGAACCTATATGCAAAATTTGAAATACGTCGGATACTTGTGCAAAATTTTTTTATCTTTTTTAAGGAGGGGAGGGGGATAATCGCCTGCTCCGTCTTTTTAATTGGCAAAAGAACCCCATAACTAATAAAAGATACGCTTTATTATAATGAACCTACATTCAAAATTTGACGCAAATTGGATAATTCTGCGCAAAAAGTCATTTATTTAATTTAAGGGGGTTATTCCCCTTTCACCCCTCTATACTTAGCCATTAAAACCTTTAAACTATTTAGGGATTCACTTTATGAAAAGGAACTTATATCCAAAATTTGAAATACATCGGATAAGTGTGCACAAAAAACAATTTACCTAATTTAAGGGGGGTGAATAATCACCCACCCACCCTTTTAAATTAGCAAAAGAACCCCATAACTAATTAGAGGTACGCCTTATCATAATTACCCTATGTCCAAAACTCGAAGCAAATCGCATAATTCTGCGTAAAAAGACATTTATTTAATTTAAGAGGGGTTATCCTCCGTCCCCCCTTTATACTTAACCATTAAACCCTTTAAACTATTCAGGGATTAATTTTATCAGAAAAAACTATATTTAAAATTTAAAATACATGGGATAATTCTGCATAAATTCCTATTTATCTAGTTTGAGTGGGAGATAATTGCTCGTTAATCCCCCTCCCTTTATAATGAGCAAAAGAATCCCATAACTAATCAGAGATACGTCTTATCATAATGAACCTACGTCCAAAATTCCAAGGGAATCGGATAATTCTGCGTAAAAAGCTATTAATTTAATTTAAGAGAGGTTATTCCCCCATTCCCCCCTCTATGCTTAACCATTAAACTCCCAAATCTCTTCAGGCATTATATTACTACATATAAGCCTTATCAGAAAGAACCTATATCCAAAATTCGACGCATGTTGGATAATTCTGCATAGAAACCCATTTATCTAATTTAGGGCAGATTGGGGGGGGGGGGGATGGTCTCTTCCCTAAACTAATCAGGCAAGCGTCTTTTCAGTATGAACGTTTATCCAAAATTTGAACCAAAACAGATAATTCAGCATGAAAAACCCATTTACCTAAGTTATGAGCCTCCCCCCCCCCCCAATCCCTCTTTCATACTTAACCAATGAATCCCCAAAATCAATAATAAATCCTCAAAATTAATAATAAATCCTCAAAATCAATTCCTTGTCACTTTTTTTCCGGTAACTTTTTTCCTTGTCGCTTTTTTTCCAGTAACTTTTTCCGTGTCACTTTTTTCCGCTTTTGTAGTTTATGTCACTTTTTCCGATAACTTTTTTTTCCGTTTACCGTAAAATCATTCCATATATATGTATGCAGTATTCATTAAAGGTATCTTAATTATATGATAAAAATCTGATAGAAATTGTGACCTGGCCCGGCCCGGACCGTTTTCACCAATTTTTGCACGGACCGGGCCCGGACCTTGAAATTTTGGTCCGTGCAGACCTCTACTCCCTATAATATCAATTTCAAACCCTTTCAAAACTTTTCAAGAGAAGCATGTGTCAAATCGGTAATCAGAGCCTGTATGGAGAGACTCGATGTCCTAAGGAGATCGCAATTAGTGCGAGCCGGACCCTAGTAGTTGCATCGTTTGTCCGATAAATGCGCCGCTTTTCCTATCAGTATCAGATGGGCCTATTGTAGTCTAGAAGCTCTTTTGCCGCGTCTCAAGGCATGGGCATAGCAGTCTGGGGTGAGAAAAGGGTCCTTTCTAAATTTCTTAGAAAGACAGGAAGTTCCTGGCTGTTTGTAAGAAAAATGATGAACGAATTGACAGCTCGCCTCATTACAAGACAAGAAGAGATAAGATCTGTCTTGTTCTATGCAGCGATTTTGTTACCAATAGTACTATATCTTTAGTAAAAATCGTCTCATAACAATTCTGAAACATTTTTTTAGTTAACTTGTAAATAAAAAAAATGTGCGCAAGTTCAGGTTTGGAATAATATGAAATCTCTATATTTGTTCGGTACGGTGCGGGCCCCTCTAACTCTCGGGCCCCTGGGCAGTTGCCCCCTGTGCCCCCCCCCCCCCTCTCACCGGCCCTGCATCGTGCAATAGCAATTTTAACAAGAAAAATATGAAGTTGATAGTGTCAAAACAATGAAAAAAATTGAAATCGACGTGATAAAAAAATGAAGTTTAAATAAACTGACGCATTTAAACAATAATTAAAGAATGTGAAAATAACAAAACTTAAACAAAATCTGAAATCGAAACTATACAGGACGGAGTTAATCACCTAGAAACTTTTGAAAAGCATTTAAACTTTAGGAGTCCATCTTTGTTCAAAACTAAATGCACTTTTCTGCATCAAATGTTTTTATTTCAGTATTTCTCATTTTTAAACTGACATAAGTCAATAACCGTCGGTTATGGTAACAGTCCAGCGAGTTCAATAGTTTTTTAAAATCCCTCCCAACCCCCCTCCCCCCCAAAAAATGCCCAAAGCGCAGAAAGAAATTTTCACCTCAGAAAATTTACTTTAAAAAATATGATTTGTATACAAAAAATTGCATCTATTTTATATTGCTATTTTAAATACTTTTATTTAAAATAAATAAATAAATATTATTTAAAATGCTGAATAAAAATTGAAAATTAGACATTTCATTTAATCAAAAGAAAAAAATTCAATGCGACAAATGATATTTTGAGTTATAACAATTTTAATTTACTCTAAATTTTTTGAAAAAAAATTATTAAGATGTCTGATGTTATAATACTTAAAAATTATGTGGTTAACCATCACAAAACTTTCAAAATTCTTACTCCATAAATAAACAAATTAATTAAATTTTTCCTTGACACATTACAGCAACATTGTTTCTTCAATTACACGCATTTCAATTTGTGTCTGATCCCTTGAAATCTCACGATTTATTAAAATTGCTATAACTCTCTGAATTTTGAAGATATCGAGATGATTTTTTTTTTCTTTTTGTCTTTGCTCAATTCAGAAATGGATAAGGAAAAAATTTCTAATTGGAAGTTTTTTCCTCTGGGGGCCGTATAAAAGTTTAATTTTCGTAATTTTTTAAATAGATCCCAGTTGCAACTTAGTTGCAACTTATCTTATAAAAAAATTCGCCTTTTTTTATGAAACTTTCCGATTGGAAGTATGGGTCTAGGGGCAATATTTAAGGAGATAGCCTGTTGTTTCGATATTTATGACTCACCCTGTATATGATATAGATTTTAATGCGTTGTAATTTTCCAGCTAAATGTAAGTTATACATTATATGGTGAAAAGTGATCGGCCATTTGCGATATTTGACGTTTTGTTAAATAACTAGAGAAATATATGAGGAATTATCCTGAAACTCAAGGTCTGTTAACAAAATTGTACAGATTGTATATTTCTGCGAAGATTTTTTTCTCGAAATCCCATAGGAGAACGTCAAAAAAAAAAAAAAAAAAAAAAAAAAAAAAAAAAAAAAAAAAAAAAGAATGAATATTTTTTGGATAACTTTGTCAAAACAAATGTAGCAAAAGCGATCAAACTATAGATTATGATTAAGTGGCTTACTGTAATAAAGTGTGTTCATTTTTATGAGAATAGCATATACTCGTAGAGAAATTAAGGTTTTGATAAAACAAATCCCAAACTTTGCCAAGTGTTTTGTTTATAATTTTCAGAATTCTTAATATAAAAAATGTTCTTTTTAGACATGACAAATGACAACATTTTGAACATGACAAATAACATTGTACACATTATCTTGTAATCAGAATTAAAAAATAACAAAAATTGCTTAAATAATGAGCAGGTTTACTAAATAAATTTTTACTGCGCATGTGTGAAAGTAATCAAAATATAATTTGCATAATGTGTTAGCTAAGTGTAAAGCGCAACTTTTGTAAAAGTCTCAAAAACATAGCTTGAAAATTCTAAAAATAATCATCGCTAGAATAAGCTCTAAAAAGAAGCAAAAAGATGAGGGGATGTATCCATATATCCATTGATTAGTGTCAAGACAGCATACTTACATAATACTGTACGTACTATTATATTTTTATACAGCCTCTCATTTTTTTTTGCTTCTTTTTGGGAACAACGAATTTTGAAGTTATCTATTTTTACAATTACCAGTCTAATGTTTTTGAGACCTTTACAAAAGTTGCTCTATACATTTAGCTGATACATTATGCAAATTATATTTTGATTGCTTTCTCGCATGCTCAGTGCAAAATTATTTAGTAAACCTGGTCGTTATGCTTACAATTTTTATTATTTTTTAACTCTTATTGCAAAGTATAGTGTAGAATGTTGCTGGTACTAATTTCTCAAAAGATTTTTTTTTATGTTAAGAACTCTGGACTTGGAACACTTGGGAAATTTTGGGACTATTTTTATAAAAAACTTATTTTTCCTACGAGTATACATGCTACTTTCATAAAAAGGAAAACAGTTTATTAAAGTAAGCTTTTGAATCATAATCCGTAATTTGAACACTTTTGCTACATAAGTTTTGGCAGGGTTATCCAAAAAATATTCGTTCTTTTTCAATTTTTTTACGGTCCCCTATGATCTTTCGGGAAAAAACCTTCGTGGAAATACAGGGTGTCCGAAAAGTCTGGAAACGGTCGAATAACTCGAAAAATACATATGAGATTGAAAAACGCAAATATACGTGTTAAATATTTTTAAATAAGCTACTCAGTGATACCAAATTTGACCTTCGTAACCGACCCCCTGGGGGTCAGAGGGGGTCCAACTTTGAAATCTTAAATTATAACCCCCATTTTTTATTGCAGATTCGGATTCTATGGACAAAAATACGTAACTTTTGTATTTGATGTTTATTTCGAATCCTCGTTTATCACGGTGTAATTGAGCATATTAAATCGATACATATTTCGGCTTTTCCTACGGGATTTTCCCTAATCGAAACTAATTGGGGAGAATTTATGACATCAAATTCCTCGTCTTTTGCAATAATAGCGTTTCCTGAAAATCACCCGTGTCGATTATTTCGGTAGTGCTACACAGTTAAAAATTTGATCCATTTGCTGTAGCGTCACTCCACAGCTTTTATAGAATATCTCTTTCATGACCAATGAGAATGTTCCATAACACAGTAAAGTACACTGTAAAAAAATTGACCCTTTTGCTGCATCGTCACTCCACCGTTTTTATAGAAAACGATTACTTTACTGTGTTATGGAGCATTCTCATTGGTCACAAAAGAGATATTCTATAATAGCTGTGGAGTGACGCTGCAGCAAATGGGTCAAGTTTTTAACAGTGTAGCACTATTGAAATAATCGCTAAGGGTAATTTTCAGGAAACGCTATTCCTACAAAAGACGAGGAATTTGATGTCAAAAATTCCGCCCAATCAGTTTCGATTAGGGAAAATCCCGTTGGAAAAGCGGGAATATGTATCGATTTAATATGCTCGATTACACCGTGATAAACGAAGATTTGAAATAAACATCAAATACAAAAGTTACGTATTTTTGTCCGTAGAATCCGAATCTGCAATAAAAAATGGGGGTTATAATTTAAGATTTCAAAGTTGGACCCCCTCTGACCCCCAGGGGGTCGGTTTCGAAGGTCAAATTTGGTATCACAGAGTAGCTTATTTAAAAATATTTAACACGTATATTTACATTTTTCAATCTCATATGTATTTCTCGAGTTATTCGGCCGTTTCCAGACTTTTCGGACACCCTGTATATGACCTGTACTATTCTGTTTACACACTTATAGTTTCAGGATAATTCCACGGGAATTTGCCTAAATATTCAATAAAACGTCAAAATTGCATGTGGTCGTCCACTTTTGGCTATAGATTAGATTTGGCTATAGATTTGGCTATAGATTATTTAACCTTCAGTATGATTGATATAAAATGATAAAGTAGATTATCAAGGTTTTTTTTTAATTTTATCTCAAGATTTTAATGAAAATTATTTGAAAAAAAAAATAAATAATTGACATTTCACATTCGTCTGTTTACAATTCAACAATTTATACAATATGATATTGCATAACTAACTAAACATATTTATTTTACAATAGCAACTCATTTTATTTGTTTAAAGAAGTAGAGTTTATCTTTTCATCACTAGGCAATGGTTTTTTTTTTCTTTTTTATGAAGAGATAATTTTTTATAAATATAATAAAGACATGTATTCAGATTTTACTGTTTTTCTATACAATAAGAGGAACATGCAAAACTTCAAAAGAGTATTTTCAGAATAATACTAAATTTACGTTCAAGCAAAATGATTACTTAATGCGTGACTTTTCTCTCATTTACTGACATCAATAGTTAGAAATTATTTCATAGTTAGACAAAAATTATTATTTCGGTTACACAATTTTTCCATTAAAAAGATGACATGCCTATAATAATGAAATCACGCTCATGAAATGAGACTAAATATGTGTTTATGTTATTTGATTAAAGTCTGTGTATTTTTGCCCATAGTAACGTCAGCAAATAACCTTTTTATGCGCAAACTCAGGTAATACTTTAAATTTAAAGAAAGAAACAAAGGAAAAATTTCATATAAAACTGTTACTATATTAAATGAGAAAAGAACTCCATAAATACTCTCCAGATTGTGCTTTAATTCTACCAGGATAAAACGGGCTGAAATCAAAGAAAATTTCAAATTTTGCGATATTTGACTTTTTATCATTTTACTGTCACGAACAACCAACATCTTGATCCAGCACATATTTTGAATAATGATTGTACTTTAAACTTTAAGTTTTAACAACTTCGGTATTTTATGTTTATATAAATATAAGCTTAACAAAAAGAATTTTAATATCTCTCCCTTTCCATTTGTATTATCCCTTGATGTGACAGTGAAATTTCATATCTAAAACTGATTTATTGTAGTGTAATTATACTTAATGTATAGATGCGTGTTAATTTTGAAACAGATGTTTTAAAATGAAATACCATTGAAAAAAGTATAAAAAAACTTAATATTATAAATATAGGAGCCTCTTTGGACGTTCCGGCGTGGTAAATAAATGAATTTCTTTAATCTTTTACAGAAATTGACTTAGCTGAAGTTTATAAAACTATCTTGACTCATAAACAACATTTAATTTTATTGTAGATGATTTATTAATTACTATGATTCATTTTAAAAGTCGAAAACATTCTTAAACTATTTAATTTACAATATTTGAATCTTCATTGACTTATTCTCAAAACTTTTTACGGAATTTGATATTCGTACCCCATTTTTGTTCATTACGCCTAAGATGCGCCAGTGAAGTTTACATTGTACTATGTTATAAAGATGATTTGATATTGATCAAATGTCACGTACTAGTTTGTAAATTTGTGAAAGATCGTTTTACATACTGCTTCAAGCTGAAATGAATTATCCTTATGAAGTCTATATTAACAAAGATTCTTCGGATGTTCTTTATGGCAAATAAATTAACTTTATTTAATAATTTCTAGAAACTAATTGAGCTGAAATATAAGCTGTTTTGACATGTTAGCATTATTTAAATATTATTAGAGAGCGCGAAACACTAATGATTAATTATAAAGCTTGAGAACATTCTTAAACTTTTTAATTTTAGTTATTTCAAACTTCATTGAAATTAGTTGGATTTGAAGCTTTATGTATGTACTAAAAGTAATGATTTAGTTGATACAATTTCGTTAAGCATAGTGAACGTAAATGTGCATTAGTTTTTTATGATACTTTTATTGCAAATAGATTATTATCTTTCAGAAATTTTTGCGGACTCTTATGTTATTGAGCAAATACATAACTAAAGATATTAAGGTTGTTAAATTGAGGTATACTTAAAGTGACATCTTTTAAATGATTAATGTAATTAATGTAAATGTTTTCCTAAGTAAGCAAATCATCTGAAATTGCGATTTCATTATCAAGATAAATATATGTAAGCGAATGAAATTTTAAAACATTTGATCTCTTTGGAAACATTTCTTACTTTAGTATTTGATTATATTACTGTATCAAATAAAATAGGACGTAATATTTTATGATGTTGTAAAATAATCGAAATTTTGTGTATAATGCTATCATACAGTCCATGATTGTAAAGAAAAGCAAATGTATTATAAAGACATTTATGAAATTGGAAGGAAAAACAAGACACAACTAATGTGAATAAAAGTGAAAAATTAATCTTAAATCTTAAAAAGCAAAAATAAAAAAATTTCTATGGATTTTAATTTGGATTTTACCATCAAGAACTCAGATGTAAACTAAAACATTTACTTGAAAACTGCTGAACAGAACAACTATTTTCATAAAAATATAGCTTTTCTTACATAGGTAATAAATTGCAAGAAAATAATTGAAAGTAGATAAAAAAAAAAAGTAATAAGCAATAAAATTATCAATTTAAATAATTGGCAATAGTCGTATAGAAAAAAATACGGTTACAGAATACTGTTGTAATCGATTTATACAAGTCTTCTTTTACAAAACTGATCTCACAATAAAATCTTGTTTACTGAGTTCTAGGAGCGCAGAAGTGATTTTTCAAATGAAGTAAAAAGTGATTTTTATAAGTTGATGCTCATGAAATAAACATATTATGGTTCAAAGAAAATTAAGGACTAACACAGTAGTACTAACACAGAAGTATTTTCTTTACTTTATTGATTCTTTATTTAATATAAAATAAACTTTTATTTTCATATGACATATTTTTACGTTTAATTTCGCGAAGATTCAATGTTATGTCTATATATTTGAGCATATAATTTCTATTTAAAATTTTCTTTAAGAATTTTTTTTTTTTGTTTTGTTTTGGAGTTATTCCACCTTATTCATAATCAAGAATAATATCAAAGTAGTTTTTCATTTATATTTGATAGTATATCTATTTAAACTTCCTTTAAAAAACTCAAAATTATGGAAACAGATAAAGTCGCAGTTATTGGATTTTATGTCGAGAGCGACATTTTTTCTCAGGGATCTGAAGAAAAAATAAAAGTTTACCTGTCAAATAGAAAAAATATGTATGATAGAATTCTATTTACGCTTGCAGACTACCTTACAAAATATTCAAAAAAATTCAACAGAGTTTATTTCCAGTTCACGAATCAAGCATCTGGTATGTTACCAGTTAGTACAATGAAAACACAAGAAAGAATAAATGCATCGGAAATCGACATTGCAGTTCAACCATTTATTATGAGTGAAAAAAACTTAGCGAGAGTGGATTTCTCTTACCCGTATAAACTTCTTGTCACTACATTTGTGACTCGTAAAGCAGAATATGAACCGCATATCTTTGGCATTTTTCAAACATTTTCATTACCGCTTTGGATAGCTATCATCTCAATACTAGTTGCGATATCTTTTGTATATTACGTTACATTCAAAAGAAGGTATTCATTTGGTAAAACTTTACTTCATGCTTTTGCGATTTTGTTAAGGCAGTGCTCTGTTTTAAAACCAACTTCAGCAATAGAAAATTTACTCATCTATTCGTGGGTTGCAGGTGCAATGTTTCTTTGTCTGGCTTACGATTCCGTAATCCTATCTTTTCTTTCCTTCCCGCCTGTCACTCAAATTAAGAACATACCTCAGCTGGCCAACGCTGTAAAAGAAGGACGTTATCACAGCATAGCGTCTCAACAATCACCTATTCCGGAAATGTTATTAACATCAGAAAATGAAAATTTAAGAATAATTGGACAAGACATTAAAAAGAATAACTTAAGTAATCCATATACTTTTCATGATTTTTTTCTAGACAGAAACAAACAAAATCTTGCATTTCTAGTACCGTCAGATGTCGTCGATATTTTCATGATAGGAAAAAAATTCGCCTCTGAAGATCGTTTTCTTGAGATGATGACAGCAATGCCTGTCCGAAAAGGATTTTGTTGTAAAAAATTGGTGGAAAAATTCGTTCATAGATTGATGGCTTCGGGACTGTATTTCAAGTATGAGAATGATGAATCATTTGTACTTCGCATGCCACTTCTACTGACACATGAGGAAAAAGACAACAATAAAAGAAAATTAACTATAACTGATGTTGCTGCTGCATTTATATTTCTAATATTTGGATACATCCTTTCTTTATTAGTTCTTTTGGTAGAAATATTGACAAATAATTTGAAGAAAAATAAATAAAAAAGAATGCTAGATTCACATACAAAGCAATCCTGCATATAACTCTTTAAAATTTAAACTGTTTTCTCTATTATATTATTTGGAAATGTTGTATGGAAATTATAGGAAAATTTGAAATTATTAGTATTGGATTGAATGGTACTATGCATTTTATGCTAAAAATATCATACGCATTATGATTAATATATATATGTATATATGTAAACTTAAGATTTCGTGTGATTATCTTTACATCAAATTCAATATTGATCTTCTGCTAAGAAATTAGTGCGAAAAGATACTAAGAGAAGAATACACATCTGAATTCGTCGAACGGGCAGAAGATCCAGTAAAAGAAATCAGTTGACAACTGCATGTATTAGTCTTTTCAATGCTTTCTCCCAGAAGAATGTTCATTGATTCAGAATGCTGCTCATTTTTATAATAAAATTTTAGTACTACCGTAGGTGAGTTTGTATGCGATATTTAAAATATAATATTATTTTTCGTCGAGAGTGTATTAATTATTTATTTCGATAGTTGAGAAATTAATATCCGACACGTGGTAAATAATTATTATTAACAAATTGAATTATAGTTATTATAATTAAAAAGCATATTTTTGTTGTCACTCGCTTTCTAACTTGCAAATCTTTTAATCGTTAATTTTTTGCGCATTATAATTTTAATGAAGAACTAGTGAAATGTGGTAATTTCAAAACTTTCTTCTACCTTATGCATGTTATTACTTCCTGAAAAATGCGGCATAGCAGCACCAGAAGTTAAGTGTTTTAAACCAAAATCTAGTCAGCAACAACTTATGTCAACTTATAACTGATTCTAAAGTTTAATGGAAATCCGTACATCAGTTTATGAAATAAAGCTATTCAAAATATTTTAAAAAAAAACTGCATAACAGCGCCACTTGTTGTGTGATGTACATCGAAAACTAATCAGGATATATTAAAATAGCAAATAAAGCCTTTGTGCACAAATGTTTAAGGATAGAGAGCCAACAAATATAAATGCACAAATAAAGTATGAGAAGGTAGCAAATAGCTATTTCGAATCTACTAACGAGATTCTTCATCAATGCAAAACTCAGCGAGCTAAAAGTAGCAAAACTGAGCGAAGAGACAGAGAGACGCAGGCTTATATACCCGCTATGGGAACAATCCCGCCTAAAGGAAAGCAACCAATGAGAAGAAAGCAGCCAAAA
The DNA here is from genome assembly GCA_964019185.1 of Maratus speculifer. NCBI lineage: Eukaryota > Metazoa > Arthropoda > Arachnida > Araneae > Salticidae > Maratus > Maratus speculifer. The sequence continues at coordinate 72,513,945 of OZ025303.1, forward strand.
CCAACTGAGTGGACAAGTAGCGACATCTATCGGAGAACAAGCAAAATAAAAACTAAAAAGCGAGTGAAAAAAAAGTATTAAATTAACGATTTCCAAATACTTGGAAAATAAGGAGTACTAGATAAGTCATTGACTAAGGAGTGAGAATTTTTTATGATGTGGTAAGCTTCCCAAAAATCAAGATCAAGAATAGAAGGACATTTATGGATGATGGTGGCTGAAGAAAATTTAAACTTATGTTGAGAAGACCAACAATGTTGAGCAATAGAGGAACGTTTAAGCTCCTGATTTTTGACATACGTTTTATGTTCCATTAAACGAAATCTGAGAGCACGTTTAGTCTGAACGATATAAGAAAGACCACATTGGCAAGAAATTTGGTAAATACCCCAGTTATCTAAGTGATCAATGGGGTGCTTAAGATTTGAAAAAGCAATTTTATTAAGAGGAGAAAAAATAACATTGAAATCGAATTTTTGTCCCAAAATTTTTGTCCACAGATAGACAGACAGACTTACAGACTCATAGACAGAAATTTTGTAAAAACATGTTTTTCGGGTTATCTGACCTTTAAAACGTGAAAATCGGATTTTGAAAATCTTCACGAATCCAATACTTTCTTTTTGTAAAGATAGAAGAAAGTAAAAAGGTTAAAACATATAAAATATCTTTAAATGTACTTTTCTGCATTAAAAAGATGTGGAAAAAGAAGAAAAATGCCAGAAAACTGTTTTATTGGCGGATTTTATCTACGCACCAGACATCAGTAAGATTACTATTAAACATTCATTTTAATTTCTTTCTGAGCACAAAAGTGTATGAAAAGTATTACAATCATAATTTGTGCTTGTGCTTTACGTATGTCAGTGAATAGGATAAATAACTTTTCAACTGATCTCCCGTTTGGCGAACATTTATAGACCGTTACTGCAAAAACCATATATATATACAGGGTGTCCCAAAAGGTCATGTCCAAACGGAACACATGGTTGTGTCAGGTCATGAGGAAACAGAATTACATAGGAAAGGGGGGTCGGAAACGCGATCTAAACAGTGAAATTGCATCGTAACCGTCACGCAAAGAAAAGATAACAAACGGTGTAAAATATCTTTATTTTACAACAAAACAGTACCAAATAAAAAAGAAAAATGCTACAACTCATAGTAAGTGCTCAAAATTGGCCCCATTAGCTGCGATGCATGCTTCACATCGGCGCCGCAGGCGCCGATGTCCGCGACTGCCCGCGCTTTCGTCTGACATCGCTTATCGCCCTCTAGCGGATTACAATCGCGTTTCCGACCCCCCTTTCCTATGTAATTCTGTTTCCTAATGACCTGACACAACCATGTGTGCCGTTTGGACATGACCTTTTGGGACACCCTGTATATATATATATATATATTAATGGTGCACTTCTGCGAAACTTTAGGAGTTTTATCCATTTTTAAAAAACAGTTTTTAAATCATTTTGTGGCCAATTCTATAAGGAAAATAAACAAGGAAACGATGCATTGCATAAGGGTTAAATACAGCGGTGATGTTATCAAGCATTGGTTGTGTTGAGATAACGTCTCCAATTTCATAAAAGGAGCTCTAGTATTCGAATCCAGCTGATTACATTGTCTCAGACTTTGTATTTAGTTTTAGAAAATTCAGCGGAATCACCCATTATATTTTTTTTACTTAAGACTTCTATTCATTTGCTGATTTAGATTATTAATAAAATATGCACACTTTCAGTTGATAACCTGTTTGTAATTTTTCTGACATTTTTCATCATTTCATTCCATAATCGAGGTACGCATCCCCTTTTCTATTTTTCTTTACCGGTGGCATGCAGTATACTTTTTTTTTAAAACTAAAAATGAAACTGAAATACACGAGCGTATAACAGAAATATTATATATATTTAACGAACATTACATTTTATTAAAATTTCTGAATATTTAATTGTGCATTGATTTACACAATAAAAGAAAAAAAAAATCTAAAATTTAATAAAAATTATTCTTTGAAACTAGAAAGTTTGCCATCGTCCGGTTGCCTTATAATTTCGTTTAATAAAGTCTTCAACAAACAAAAACATTAATCAGTGCAACAAACAAAAATTACAGATTTTGTAAAGCATAACGAACATTTGCAAATGAATACAAGTTTCTTAATGTTTGTGATTAAGTAGATAATTATTATTCAGAAAATATTGAGATTTTGTTATTTATTATCCGAGAAGGCAACTAAAGGTGTAAACAAATTTTATTAAGGTATAATTACAGTAAATCATTTGAAGTGATTTTTTAAATCAAAATTTAAGATTAAAATAATATATACAGTGTGTACACTCTCAACGATGGCCAATGGCTAATTTCTAAACCATTAGTCATAGACATATAGTTCCAATTGCAAAAATGCTTTAGAAAAAGGTAAAATAAAATTGTTTTCCAAGAGATTTATGTCAAAAAATTTATTAAAAATTGCGAAAATTAAATTCTTATACGATTTTGCGGTCCTATAAGTGATATTTTGTAAATTTTTACCACTTATCCAACAAGTAAGACAAAAAAAAGAAAAAAAAAAAAAACTCCCATTCCTCTGCGATAGTGATGGGCGATTCTGGAAATTTTGAGAATCGATTAAAATCGACATCGTATAGAACAACATCGATCATAATAAGAATCGATTTCTCAGTTCTAGAATCGATACTAGAATCGATATTTCGATATTCACAGATTCACACAAAGAAGCTCGAAATTAGTAATTCCAAAACTTAGACAATCAGCAGGACCGTAACTACTGCCTCCCACCCCCTCCCCATTTATGGAGGCATAGAATTAAGCTATTGCAAATTTTAGAGTCGGATAATAATAATTTTAAATTTTAAAATGATTATTCTTAAGTTAATAATATTTTAAATATTTTTTAAAAGTTTTTTCAAAGAAAATCTTGGTCAGATAAAAAAAAAAGTTTTTTTTTTTTTTTTTTTTTTTTTTTTTCATTTAGAACAGATTTATTTTAAATATTACTTCTGTACGCACTCTTATTCCTTCAACAAAACAAATGGAAAATTATTTCTTATCAATGTCATGCTTCTTAAAAATGCGTATATGAGCGAAATTTTGAAGGCTCTAAATTTATTTTAAAAGTTAAATGTTTTTTCAGACTTTTTAGGGACCCCAATAGATAATTGGAAGTTCGGTTAGTTGGAATTATGATAATCGGCGCTCTACTATATAGTCTTTATATATATATATATATATATATATATATATATATTTAATCAGTAATCTAGAACTCTATCTAAACAGTTATTGACTTATTCGCTGAATGTGTCGGACGTGGAACATAATTCTACAAATATCATGATTCATTTCATTCCCTTTTTTTCTTTACTTTCTTTCCTTTTTTCTTTCTTTTTTTTAAAATAGTGTTTGCGTTCTGATACTAGAACAGAAAAACAGGACATCTGTGATCATTTTGTTTATAAAAAAACAAACAAAGAAAAAGAAATAGAATGGACGACGAGATGATAACAGGGAATATGCCTCAGTTAAAATACTTGTCGAAACCATGACAATCTGAAAGATTAATGATTATGAAAGTAAAAATTAGATTACTTTTATTTAGATAAAAGGCTTTTTAGCAGAGATAAAAAGATAAATACTAGGCTGGTATAAAATTGACCTAAAATAAAATTCGGACTTCGGTCATCTGAATGTTAAATTTACAATGGTTGCTTTTGTTTTTTTATTGCATTGTTTTTGGATGCTACGATTTTATTAAAATCTACTTTATGATCATGTAAAGCAATGATTTTTTTTCTAATTTTATGAATAGTAATGATTCAAAATCCTTCCAAGATGAGGATGAATATCCTAGTTGCACCAATCTAGAAAAAGAGAAAGAAAAGATGCTCGCGTTTTTCTTCTGTGATCAAATATTTAGTACGCTTGCGCGCAGCCGGAGTAGGATAGAAATTGAAGAATAAGCGAAAACGTCTTATCACATGACTAAGAAGACATCAGATTGAACTCGTTAAATAGTAATGCAAAATCTCAAATAATCAGAATGTAATGAATGCATCGAATGCTATCGAAGTTTTTAAACATTATAATTAGTTTTTTTGAAAATAGAAAATGAGGCGATTCTCAAAATATGTAGTTTGGGAATTTTTTGTTAAAAAATGTGAAAACAAAGTTACAACAGTAGAATGCAAAAACTGCAATGCAAAATTTAAGTTTTGTGGTAATACAACAAATCTCAAGGCTCATCTAAAACGAAAACATCCTACTGAACTAGCGGAGGTTGAAGCACAACAAAATCCCAAAGAAAATAGAGATGGAGATGAATTATTGGGCTCAAAATTGTGTAAACAGACAGTGAGTACAAGTAATGTGGAAATTATCGAAAACCAGGTAATTACAGAAGAAAATATTTCTTCTGTTCCTCCTGCAAAAAAATTTAAACAAATGCGCCTGTATGGCGCAGTCGAAAAACTTGAACTTACCATTGAAGAACGCCATGAATTTGAAAAAGATTTGGTGCAAATGATTGCTGTTGACTATGATCCTCTTTCAATCATTGAAAAACGCGGTTTTAATACTTTTGTAAAAAAATATTTGCCTCAATACAAGCTCCCATCTCGTAAAATGATATCCGAGTCTGTTTTACCTGAAATATATGAGTCATTAAGTTCAGAACTTAAAAGGATGCTTAATTTTGTCGAAAATTTATCTGTTACAACCGACATGTGGTTATCAGACAGCAATAAGTCTTTTTTGACTGTTACAGTACATTTCATTTCTGACTTCAAACTGCATTCTTCAGTTTTATCTACGCACGAAATTATCAGTGACCATTCAAGTTTAAATATTTCAGAAGCGATTAAAACTGTTTTAGATGAATGGGAGATCAATGAGAAAGTTGTTACGGTAGTTACAGACAATGCTAAAAATATGAAAAAAGCTGTTAAAGACGATCTTAAAAAAACCCACCATCCATGCGTTGCTCATACTCTCAATTTAATAGTTCAAGATGTCATTAAAGGCAATGCGGAATTAAATGAGTTATTGACTAAATGTCGGGCTATAGTTACGTACTTTAAGCAAAGTACCAAAGCAGTCTACAAACTAAGAGAAGTACAAAATCAAATGGGTCTTCAAAAGTTAAAACTTAAGAAAGACGTTACAACTCGATGGAATTCTGTAGTTATTATGATGGAACGATTATTAGAAGTTAAATCTCCTTTATCAGCAGTCCTTCCGTTTTTTCAGGCTGCACCAAACATTTTGAAGCATCAGAGTGGGCAGCGATTGATGATTGTGTAGGAGTTTTAAAATCGTTTCTGTCTATGACTGAAGAGATATCCGGTGAAATGTATCCAACTGTTTCTCGAATAACACCACTTATAAGAGGACTTAACTTCCAAATAAAAAATAAAAAAGTCACCACGGATATTGGAAAAAAATAGTAGCATCTCTTTTAGAAACCATTCCAAAACGTCTTGGATTTTTCGAAACAACAAAAGCTGTTGCGATGTCTACATTTTTGGATCCGCGATTTAAAAAAGCTGCTTTTGAGATTTCAGAAAATGCAAATAAAGCTCAAGAATGGGTGATTGAAGAACTGAGTGAAATCATCCAGAGTGTTCAGGACTGTGATAATAGTGATAGTCCTCACCCCCAAAATCTTTCTACTTCCATAGCAAATACAAATAATAATGATAAGGATGACCTGTGGTGGGATTTCGACAGAGAAATTTCTAAAATTTCTTCTACTGTTACGCCTTCTGACACAGCTACAACGGTTGTTAAACAATATCTTGAGCTTCCTCATTTAGATCGCAAAGAAGATCCTTTGGAATTTTGGAAGTTACAAGAAAGAACAATGCCATTTCTTTCGAAACTGGCCTCAAAATATCTTAGCATACCAGCAACGTCAGTACCTTGTGAACGGCTGTTCAGCAAAGCTGTTATTATTACTAATGAAAGAAGAAATAGACTGTCTCCGAAAAAATTAGATGAACTTCTCTTCATCAGTGATAATGCTAAATTTAATATTTAATAATTAATATTAATTACCTTTGTTCTACGCCATTTTTAAAATATTCTGAAAAGTATATATATATATATATACATAGATACAAAAACAAACACATACAAAATGGCGCTCACGGTTACGGTTATAGTTACAGAAACTCGAAAATTTCCAATGGCAACACCCGTTTGTTTCATCGCAAAATGCTCAGCGCATGCGAAAACCCTAAACAGCGTTGGAACCGCACGTGTATCGCAAGAAACGGACATGTTATGCACGCACAAAAAACCGTTCTGTGAATCCTCCCCCCAAATAGAAAAAACTCGATTGGGGCGCAAGGAGGAAATTTGCATATGGCACAGAGTCAGTACACTAATCTGTGATTACAATACAGATCGGAGAAACTAAAACTTTTATTTTGATTACACATTTTCCACATGGGTCCCATCACCATGCAATGTGTAACTGCCTGTGATGGCGCCCATGTGGAAAATGTGTAATTAAAATAAAAGTTTTAGTTTCTCCGATCTCTATTGTAATCAGAAATTAGTGTACTAACTCTGTGTCATATGCAAATTTCCTCCTTGCGCCCCAATCGAGTTTTTTCTATGGGGGGGAGGATTCCTAGAACAGTTTTTTGTGCGAGGATAACATGTCCGTTTCTTGCGATACATGTACGGTTCCAACGGTCTTTGGGGTTTTCGCATGCGCTGAAAAAAAATGGGTGTTGCCATTGGAAATTTTCGAGTTTCTGTAGCTATAACCGTAACCGTGTGCGCCATTTTGTTGTCGTTCGCAGAATCTCGAGCTCACACCTCTGAATAGCTATATCTGAAATTTCATTTCGATTGGTTGAGCGGACTGGCCGCTCCGTATATCGGCAAAGTTTTTTTTATGACCACCCTGTATATTTTCGTATGTGTTGTGTGTACCTATGTGTTTCATTTCCTATTTTTTCTCTATTTTCATATCTAAAATTTGTTTTGCACATTTTTATTGCTTGAAAAGATATTAAATTAATTTTAGAGCTAATAATATTAGAAGAAATTCTATTTAAAAATTGTTTGCTTTAACAAAATCTTAAAATCACATACTTTTTGCAGCATATATATGTATGCAATATCGCCAGATAATTTTCTTGGAATATTATTGGTAAAAATATATATAATATAACACAAATCTGATTGAAATCTAATTGAATTTTGATGTTTTATCTCTTAGTTCAAATTATTGACCTAAGTTTCATCTTATTATAATTATATATTCGTGTTTGTTATTGCTTAAAAAAATTCTATCAAATTCTACATGTGGTATTTGTTTTAAACATTTTTTATTGCTTTATAATCTGTAACATTGGAGTTGGAGCTAGAAATATTAGAAAAAATTCAATAACAAATATATATATATATATATATATATATATATATATATATATATATATATATATATATATATATATTGTATGTTTTAAGAGAATTCTTAAACAGAATTATCTCAAATTCATCTTATTCTTAAAGCATATATATATACGCATCCAATATTTTCCAAATACTTTTTCCTGTAGTGTCATTGATAATATAAATATAATATAAATCTGCAACTATTTTAGACATACATCTTTACTGAATTTTATTATTTTTTATCTGCCATTTCCAATTATTGACCTAAGTTTTATGTTATATAGATATTTATATGCTTGTGTTTCTGTACTTTATTGCTTAAAAATTTTATTTTTCATTTTCTATATCTAAAATTTGTTTTAAACATTTTTTTATAACATCAGAATCTGTAAAATTTGAAGCTAATAATACTTGATGTAATTTTATAATAGAAATATCTTGATCTTACATTGCGCAGTAATATCAGAAGAAATTTTGTTATAAAATTTTATCTCTGTTTCAAGAGTACATAAAACAGTATTGTCTAAAATTCATCGACTTTTCCAGAATAAGTATTTATCCGGAAACACCGGATTTTTTTCGTATAATGTTCTTTTTTAATCCATTTTAAATTGCTGATTCTGTAAAGACCCTAATTTTTATTTCACTTTATATTGTCACTATATACAAGTTTGATACATAATTGTATTATATGTTCTTTCTCCTGCATACAAATATGCGAAATAAAATAACCGTAAAAAATATTGGTGTCACTTTGTTTAAATTGTTTAATATATTATTTGAAGAAATGAGTTTTAAAGCCTTTAAGCAAGATTTTCCTGCACGCATCCTTGAAAAACTTTAACTCATAAAAAACCATTTAATACAAAAAAAAACTTCCAATTTTCTTTTAATTTAAAGTATTATTACTGAGTAAGTTTGGTTGTCACTTATACAAAAACTTTGATAAATTTGAGAGACATAACTCAACTACTAACAACACTGAGTAACTTGGCATTAAACCGAGGATAAAGAATGCCAAGAGCGTGTAACTACAATGAAGTACAAGGATAAAAAACCAAAAAAAAAAAAAAAAAAAACAGAAGAGAAAAGTTTTTTTTTATTTTTTTATGCCAACTAAATGTTACACGAGATAGTTTGGAAGAAACAAAAAATATGCCCCATACCCAGCGGGACAAGTAAACCCCAAACTTGACGGAAGGGTGACCACAGCCCAAATGTATCTTTTGTCGAAGTTTCAAAATGAGGATTTGCAATAAAATAGAAAGAGAATTGGACATTTTAAAAATTGCATGCATACTTTGAATGACCCAGTTAATTCAGATTCGCGAGGAACGGGGGAGGGGCGAGGGATTAGAATGGACGAACTTGAAAAAAATAATAATAAACTAATAACCCAAATAACTGAGTTTCTAAACAAAAATATAGTGTTTAAGTAGGTGTTGAATTCATGGGGTGGTCCGCGGGAAACATGCACTCTTTGAAATTATAAAAAGTGCCAAGAGCATGTAACTAGGTGAAGAGAGGGGTAGTAACAGAAAAAAACGAGGAGATAAAAGCTTTATAACGATATGTTACATGAGATGGTGTGGAAGAAACAAAAATATGCCCACACCCAGCGGGGCAAGGTAAATCCCAAACGGACAGAAGGGCGACCCCGGCTCAAATGTATTTTTTGTTGAGGTTTCAAAATATGGATTTATAACAAAGAACGAGGATTAGACTTTTTAAAAATCGCAATCATAATTTGAACGATCCTGTGAGTTAAGATTGGTGAGGAAGAGGGGGGGGGGGTTAGGACGGGCGAACATGAAAAAAAAATAGTGGCACTCTGAGGGTGCCGACAGAAGTGAAACCTTGAACAATTACGTGTATATTTCTTGAATCGTTAGGAGATATAATTTTGAATTGCCAGGAAATAGTTTTAAATGAATAAAAAAAGATTCTATAATATTAAAGAGCATATCAATATCTATATAAAAAAAACCCTAGATACCATATGTCCTGCTATGGTAGTTAACTCACTATAACTACTTTCTTACATTTTAAAACGCGATAAATACACCAACCAAAATTAGACCATACTATCGATACCTTAATCCTTATCCAAATAAATCATTTTGAATTCATGCCTGTTACAATATTTGTAGATTACTTTTTGAATTATTCAAATCGGACATTCCATGCGAAAGATATTACGAATTTAAAGATGACAATCTAAAGACATAATAGCGCTGCTGAGCACTCGGTGGCCAATGAGCTCAGGGATTACGTGCGCAATCAAAAGATTGCGGGTTCGAAACTCAGTTTCGCTGATATGTATAAATTTTGTTGTTGTTGTTGTTGTTTGTTTGTTTGTTTTCGAAGAAGTTTGAAAAATTATAATTTTAACCCATTATGGGTCCGTAACGTGACCTAAAATGATGAGAGAAAATTTCTTATGCTAGATTTGTAATTTATGAAGCATAAGCTTTCAATAGCCATATTGTATCAAGAAATGAGAAAACCCCCCCTCTGCCCCCCCAAAAAAGGGTCCTATAGGGAAAACCGGGAAACTGGAATAGCAAAATGAACGGCGAGAAATTGTTAGTTATACTAGAATTTTTCTCCCATCTGTAAATCCTATAGAAGCAAAGTTATAGGCTTTTAAAGATTGAAGTGAAGTGAAGAAATAAGCAAAATTAGGTGAGTGATCGACAAGGGGGAGGGAGGTTCCACAGCTCTGGGGGTGCCATGTAGCTTAAACTTTTAAGTTAAAAATGGTAGAGAATTAAATGAGCGAAATTTTAAGGTGTATATTGGGGGAGTGTGCAAGCCCCCCCCTCAACATTTTTTTGTTTCTTTTGAAGGAACAAAAAAATATGCCCCCGGCGGGGCGCAGATACACCTTAAACGGGCGGAAGGGCGATCCCTTATTTATCTGTTGTCAAGGATTTAAAATGTGGATGGAAAATAAAACAGACCGAGGATTGGACACTTTTAAAACTGTATGCATATTTCGAACGGCCCTGTAAGTTAAAACTGACGCGAAAGTGGGGGGGGGGGATTAGAAGAGACGAGCGTAAAAAATAAAACATAATAAACTAATACTTCAAATAACTAGACTTCTAAACAAAAACTTAACGATTTAACCTAGTGTCGAATTAATGGGGTGGCCCGCAGGGGATACCCCCCCAGAAGTTATGATATTTTATGCTTTTTAATGCACAAATTGCGATTCCCCCTCTCTTACAGAGCTGTAAAACATGATGCCTTCCTCAGGAGTCGCAGAGAAATACCTGCATTCAACACTGATTTAGCCGCTGAGAAAAAAAAATCCATTCTTATACGTAATTTTACATCAATACTATCATTAAAACAATAAAATTGGAAAAATTGATTCAATCTGAAACGTGAGTAGTAGGAAAACAAGAGTACGGGCTCAGCAGGCGGCACTGCGGCACCGTGCCGCCTGCGGTACCTCCGTGCCTCCGGCTGTCCCGCCTGCGGTCCCACCACCATCCCACCGCCGCCCTCCTGCGCCCACCGTGCATCCCCCTCCCCGAACGCCCCCTAGTGGAAAAAAGGAACATTCTATTATAACAGGATAGGTGAACAACCTTCCCTAATTAAAAATATTATCAATCACATCTCAACTCGGACAATACCTCTCTTTAATTGACATTTCCTCTCCTAAACGACTATTCCCTACCTGAAACGGTCATTACCTTGTAAACAATCATTTCTAAAGCTATATAAATCTATGTTTTTCGATATTATTTTTAAAAGGATGTTAAACATCGAAGTGATTAGTGCTTTATGTGTTTACATATTGATGTGTGCCGTTTTTTCACTTGTTTATATTATTACTAAAGTTGATAGAATAGCAGTAGATTTTATATTAAATTTTAACGATACAGAGAATTTTCCCCATTAATATCATATTATGGAGAAAAGTTATCAGGATCCAAGTCAAATTGCTAGTTTTGGAGGAGTGGACGCTCTTCATCGAGCAGTTCACGGTAAGGTATCTAAGAAAAAAATTAAATCTTGGTTAGAAGGGGTTGATGCTTACACTCTTCATAAACCTGTACGCAGAAAATTTCAAACAAATCGAGTGATTGTGTATTCTATAGATCAGCAGTGGCAAGCGGATTTGGTAGATTTAACTTCTTTACAGAAATTTAATGACGGATTTCGTTACATTTTAACATGCATTGATATTTTATCTAAGTATGCATGGGCCTACCCTTTGAAATCGAAACGTGCTGAAGATATAGTAGCGGTGTTTGAATCCATTTTTCGAACAAGGAAACCAAAGTACTTGAATACTGACGCCGGTAAAGAGTTTTTAAATTCTCGTTTACAGAAGTTTCTGAAGCAACAAGGTGTTCGATTTTTTAGGACTTTTAACAAAACGAAAGCTTGTGTAGTGGAAAGATTTAACCGCACTCTGAAAACTAAAATGTGGAAATATTTTACAACGCATCACACTTATCGATATATTGATGTATTGGATCAATTTTTAGATAGTTATAATCACACCTACCATACCACCATTAAGAGACCCCCAAGTGAAGTGAATAAGGATAATGAAAGTGAAGTGTGGTTTTCTATTTACGGTAATATGTCAAAACTGAAAAGGAAACCTTGTGTTTTTAATTCAGGGGACTTAGTACGTGTTTCTAAACATAAACTGACTTTCGAAAAAGGATATGAAACAAGTTGGACGGAAGAACTATTTTTAGTAACAGAATGTGTCACGAGAATTCCCCCAGTTTACAAAATCAAAGATTTATTAGACGAACCTATTGAAGGAACTTTTTATGCAGAAGAATTGCAAAAAGTACAACCAAAAAACCACTTTGACGTTGAAAAGATTCTGAAAAAACGTAAAAGAAAAGGGCAACTTGAATATCAAGTTAAGTTTAAAGGTTACCCTTCTAAATTTAATCAGTGGATACCTTCTTCAGATTTATTTTCTCTATAAAACACCCATTTTTTACAACGAATGATCATTCACAATCATGTCATTCTACGTGACGCTACCTTCTGACAGTTCAATGAACTATTTTCCAGAAAACAAAATTTCACATTATTTTACAAGATTACCTATGCCTTTAGATTTAAAAGGTGAATGGGAAGTCGGTTTAACTGAATTGATTTATCCTCATAGATGGCGTAATATTACTGAATATGGTAACGAGTATGAATATGTGTTAGGTAACAGTTTAGAATTACCAGATGGAAGACCTAGAAACGGTAATGAATATGAACAAGATGACAGTGACACGAAAAAAATTCGAATCCCATCAGGATATTATGATCTCCCAACGATATCATTAAAGTGATAAATTATCAAAAATTTGGTGATAGAATTTCAGTTAGCTACAACAAACACACTAAAAAAGTGAAAGTTTCTTTGAAGAAATACGCACAATTGAAATTTTTATCCGGTTTAGCCGAATGTTTAGGATTCTTACCAGGTGAAGTAATCTCAAATGTTTCGACTTCCTCATTATCTTTTGAAAGTCCATTTATAGCTGACCCACACGCAGATTTTAAATTGCTCTACTTGTATAGTGATATTGTAGAACCTCAGATTGTTGGAGATACAGTGGCACCCTTATTGCGAGTGATTCCTGTTAAAGGGGAGGACGGAGATATGATTCATGAAGTGTTTGACAGACCTCATTACATACCAGTGACTCGGAAAAATTTTCAAACGATTGAAACTGTTATAAGATCACACACAGGACGTTTAGTGTCATTTGATCGCGGGAAGTTGATTGTGAAACTACATTTTCGTCAGAAATATCTTTCATAATGCTTGTTACTTACCAATGCTGTAATCAATCTTTTGAAGATTATTATACACATCAAACAGGTAGTGGATTGAACTATTATCAGGGAAATACTTTTCAGAAAGGTTATGGTTTCGGAGGACTTTTTCGTTCCCTTTTCCGTGCAGCTGTACCTTTATTTAAATCGGGTGCTAAAGCAGTTGGAAAGCAGTTATTTCATACCGGTGTAGATGTGCTAAATGATATTTCTCAAGGTGATAATATTAAAACAGCGGCTAAACGGCGATTTAAGGAAGCCGGGAAAAATCTAACAGATAAAGCAGCAGTTAAAGTGAAATCTATGATTGGATCAGGTCAAAAGAATAAAAAACGAAAGAGACCTCAAAGTTCTCTCAGTCGTCCTAAAGCCAAGAAAGTGAAAGCACACGATATTTTTGCTTAAAGATGTCTGGTCTTATTCATAAAGATTCATCCGTTTGCGTCAAATCTGAACTAGACTTGTTTATGATTCCACCTACGCAAACAGCTATAGAAAAAGGCCACTTTGTAGAATATCATCCACTAGCTACTATATCTGAGAGTGGACCAGTTGAGTTTAACATTACTGGCAATAGTGAAGATTATATTGATTTATCAGCATCTTACCTTTACGTGAAAGTAAAACTAACTAACGCTGACGGAACTCCCTTACCCGACAAGACACCTGTAGCACCTGTTAATTTATTTGTACAAGCATTGTTTTCTCAAGTAGATGTGAGTTTGAACGAAAGAGTGATTTCCTCTTCTAGTAATACTTACCCCTATCGTGCTTACATCGAGACTTTACTGAATTATGGAGAAGATGCTAAGAAAAGTTTACTTTCTTGCGAATGTTTTTTCAAAGATGAATGTTTGGATACAGTCAATCCTACACTTACCGATAACCCAGGACTTCATAAAAGATATGAATTAACTTCAAAAAGTAAAGTTTTGGATATGATAGGCCCACTACATTGTGATATTTTTCAACAAAATAGACTTTTATTGAATATGGTAGATTTGAAAATTAAAATGACACGTAGCAAACCCAATTTTTGTTTGATGGCTGATAAAGTTGGAGATAAAACACCTGATTATAAAGTGGTGTTACAACACGCCTCTATGTTTATTCGAAAGGTGAAAGTTAGTCCAGGTGTTTCTATCGGACACGCTAAAGCGTTAGAGAAAAATAATGCTAAATATCCTATCGATAGAGTTTTGTGTAAAACATACTCAATATCGAGTGGAAGCTGGTCTTTTATGCAAGATAACGTATTCTTGGGATCTACGCCTAAACGTGTAATTATAGGATTATTAGAAAATTCAGCCATTAACGGACAGTATGACCTTAATCCGTTTTTCTTTAACCACTACAACGTCAACTTTTTAAGTATTTACATTGACGGACAACCAATACCATCTAAACCATTAGAATTAAATTTTAACGAAGGAAATTATATTGCAGCCTACCATTGATTGTTTCCCGGCTTTAACCGAGATAATGGAAATTATCTATCTCGAGAAGATTATGCTAAAGGACACACTCTATATGCATTCGATTTAAGTCCGGATTTATGTGATGGTCCACACTTGAATTTACAACATCAAGGAAATTTAAGAGTTGAAATTAAATTTTCTTCAGCACTTTCATCAACTATTTCCGTTCTGATCTATGCAGAATTTGAAAACATTATTGAAATTTCTAAATCAAGGCATGTGTTGTGTGACTTTCCAAATTAGACAAAGATGAACTCTCAACAGATTAAAGACATTTTATCTCATAACAAATACACTAAGAAATATTTTTTAGATGTGTTTCCCAGCGATATGCTCCCTAACACAATTAAGCAATACCCCTGCTGTTTCGTATGCAACGTCGATTCTTCTGATCAACCCGGTAGCCATTGGCTTGCTTTCTACATAACTTCACCTAGAAGAGTAGAATTCTTTGATTCTTACGGAAATACTCCAGACTTTTATCAAGGACCTATTTTAGACTTTACTTTAAAATTCTCTCAAGTGATTTTTAACCCTTTAACATTACAAACAAATGTTACAGCTGTTTGTAGTCAATATACAATTTTTTTCCTCCTCTGTAGATGTAGAGGTGAATCTCTGAAAAAGTTTTTGTCACAGTTTGTATCTGAAAACTTATGTAACGACCAAAGAGTGTATAATTTTGTTGCCAAACGATTTCATGTGTATGTGAATTTTTATCAATAAAAAGTCTTATAAAATGCAATATCTTTTGTGTCTGTTTTTATTTATTATGGATTTCCCAAGCCTTCAACACCCCTTCACAGCTGTTTTATCAGGACCTTCGAAAAGTGGGAAATCTTTTTTTATAAAAGATTTCATCTACTTTAAAACATATATGATAAAACCTACACCCGATAAAATTGTTTGGTTTTACGGCATCTACCAAAATTTATATGATGAAATATCTGACGTTACGTTCATTGAAGGTTTCCCAACTAATTATGAAGAATATTTAGGAACCAATACACTGTTCATTCCCATATAGCACACTTGCCTCCCCAGGATGTCCTGGGGAGGATTCACATCCCAGGACTGTCATCCTCCAGGCATCCCTGAGGATGCAGAAAATTGTCACCAGGAGGTCCTCAGGAACCAAAAATGTCCGCTTTACAGCATCCTGGGGCGCTCCCCAGGACCTCCCTTAGGGTCCTCCCTGGGAGGTTCTGGGGAAGATTTGAGGAAGTGATATAGGAGGACTTTGGAAAACTTCAAGGTCACTAATATGTTAAAAAAAAATTAAATTAAAGTTATGATTTAATTTAAATTTTTTTAGAAGAAAACGCGAATGTTTTTTTTTTTTTATTATTATTCAGACGGATTTACATTCACAGAGATAATTCAGTAACAAATTTCTTACCTTCATTTTTCCTCCTGGACTTGAACCCGAGTACCTTGTTATTCTGGACGCGTGCTCTTACCGTTATGCTGTAGGGTCAATGAGGAGTAAAGGTTTCTAAGGTATACATGCATTTTTACTCCGCTTTTGAAACTTAAAACTAGGAAATGTCCTCATTTTTTGTGCCTTTTGCATACATTCGACATAAATTAAAATTAATAACTCTAAATAAATTATCAATAATTATTTGTTATAACATAAATGTCTTCGAATTTAAAATTTTTTAAATGAAATTGAATTTTTAAATGATAAAAATATCCTTTTAGCTTTTAATACTTAAAATCCATTATAATCGTTCTGTAGTTAGAAAATGGATTATGAACTATATATTTTGACACACAATGAATGATGCAAAACGTTTCTGATGATATCCCCTATAAAATTTTATTTTAGTTAGTAAAAATATTATTTCCAGAGATTAAAATAGCAAGAGATTAAAACACATAGTTTCTTTAAAATTATGATTTTTTTAATGATTGACAAATAAAGACTATGTGAATCCTTTCAAAAATAAAACTTTTTTGCTCTTTCTCTCTCTTACTTTTTTTTACAGAAATTTTAATCGATTTTTTTTTTCTCTTAGTGCTTTTATTAAATGAATTTATGAAAAAATATATATATAAATTTGCTCAGTCTTTTCTTTCCTAATTTTTACTCTTTGAAATATTTGATTGTTTCAGTTTCATAGAGAATATCACCAGTGGCCAAGAGGTTCTTCTCTCGAAGCTGGTAGATGGGAGGTGCTGAGTTTGTAGCCAATCCACCCGTCGGCCTAATCGTTCGGAGTTTACCACGGTTTTCTTCGAATCTTAAACTTCCTTGCGTAAACACGGGTTAGCTTCCTTTAGAAAGACCCTCTGGAGGGCAATCCTCCTCCCTTGATGTGTCCCTTGATTTTTTTTTTTTTTTTTTTCATGATTGACAAATAAAATTTAAGTAAATCCTTTCAAAAAAGAAACTTTTTGCTCTCTCTCGGTCTGACTTTTTTTACAGAAATTTTTATCGATTTTTTTTCTTTTTACGCTTGGTAAAAGGTGCTCTTATTATATAAATTTATGAAAAAAATATATAAATTTGCGTAGTCTTTTCTTAAGTTTTTTCTTTCCTAATTTTCACTCTTTGAAATATTTCATTGTTGCAGTTTCATACTGGGCCCCAGCTGTCAAGAGATTCTGCTATTGAAGCTGGTAGATGGGATGTGTTGGGTTTGTACCCAATCGCGCCTGTCGGTCTAATTGTTTGGAGTTTTCCGCGGTTTTCTTCGAATCTTGGATTTCCTCGCGTAAATACGGGTTAGGTTCCTTTAGAAAGACCTTCACTGTGGGCAACACCCCCTGCCTTGATATGTCCCTCATGTTGATAATTGGCCGTCATAAATACAACCAATCAACAAACCCGTTTTAAAGTGATTAGGTATATTTTGGCGAGCATTTATTAACGAATAATTAAATCCGTTACTTATGAAATTCTTATATACGACGGTACGAGTTTCAGATGTTTGGAGATTTACCACTTGTTGCGGGATTAAAAAATACTGTAAAACCACTGTATTATTTTATAACATTGTAAAAATATTAAAATTCTGTATTTTTATTAATAACACACCATTGTACAAATTTGTATAATCTTGTTATATCAGAATTTGGTGTGAACATCATTTGTAAAATTTTATCATTACACTGAAACACTGTTTGAGTTACATAAAATAGAAACTATTAATAAAATTTGAATCTGTTAACAAAATCATTTTATTTTCTTATTGTTATAAAAAAAATTACTTTTCAGTTAAATCTCCATTTAATAGTCTTTAAAAATTGTATGAAATCTTTAAGTGCATAAAAAATACAATATGCACCTTTTTTCATTTAATCAACGACGGGAAATATATTTGTTGACTTCTTGAAATGTATTTTTAGTAACTAAGATTTTAGACAATTCTAAAAGCCTAAAAGAACTGATGTCTTTATTTAAAATATAAGATGTTTTACACTTTTTATTTTCTTTCTTTCTAACCTTGAGTGATCCCTGTGAAATTCCCGTGAAACATTCTCAGCTGCAAAACTTGTTGGGAAGGGGAGGAGGCGGGTAGCTTATTGTGAATTTATAATAGTAATCTTGTAATTGATGGAAGGTTGGGACGGTGATTCCTGCATTGTTTGCATTTATGTGATAATACTCTCATTGTCACGTAACTAAGTACATACATGGTAAAACAGGAAATTCCATGTTTTATAGATATCCGATGAAATATAATATGAAATCGGTTTGTTAAATGAAGGTTTTAAGTAATGCAATATATTTTTCAGTTGAAAATTGTGATAAAATATTTGTTATTAAGGAAATACAGATAAATATTTATCTGTAATTTCAGAACCAAAAAATATTCATATTTTTGAAGTTTTCAAAGTAAAGATTTCACTTTATCTATCAGAATTTAAATAATAATAATGATATTATGTTTGATAATCTATAAAAGCTATTAGAAAAATAATTTGTTAATAAGTCCAACTTACATTTAAAAAATTAATTAATGATAAATAAAAGAAAATAGGTCTTCAGAAACAGTGGCGTCAACTTTTGTAAAATATTGAGTGTGCTGTAAAAATTTTCGAACAAATACATAAATATTGGGTGGGCTCAATTAATAATGGGTAGATAGAGATATCAAATTATTCTGTGGGCTTGCGCCCCATGGGCGCATATAAGCTGGCGCCACTGATCAGAAATGACACTTCAATTTATGCTTCTATTTAGCTAACATTTTCTTATCCCCAACACATACATAAATTACAGTGGTAGTTAATTGATAATAACCTTAATTAAACATTAAATTTGCGTGAATTTATAATTTTTAACTGATTTTATAGGAATGTATATTTTTTAAACAGAAAATCTTTTTAAATAAACCATGTATTGGTATGCATTTGAGGAGGGGGAGAGGTGCGGCTCAATATTTATACATTTTAAATCCAAAGGTACCATTTTAAAGGGTGTTATGTGCTGTGATAAAAATGTCTAGTTTCGTCGCGACACTTTTTTTTAATAGTGCTTAGTAAGTATGTTAGCTAATTATATATATATATATATATATATATATATATATATATATATATATATATAAACATTAAACATCTGATATTAAGATGCATCAGGATTCGATTTAGATAATTTTCATAACAAAGTTTTAACGGGTACTTATGAACAAACTTACTTTAAGAATCTCTTTTCTTTTTCTTTGCATAAATACCTTTACCTCTAAATATCAGAAAAAATATATGATCCAGAATTGTCTTCTATTTAGAGATTTTAGTTTATTAATTTAGAAACTTACAATTTAGTTACTTTAAACAAGTTAAATTAATTTCTTAATTAATAAAAAAGTAATAATAACAAAAAACAAAACGCAATAGGTTATTTATCAGTAATTGATAAAATATTGATAAATGAACAAAATTTGGTTTAAACGATACATAATAGTAATTAGTATATTAAAATAGGAATTAACAGAAATAATAAATTAAAATTTAACTAAAAAAGATTAAAATTTTTAGAAAAATTTAAAATAATTGCAATTTAATAACAATTATCTAACTTGCTAAAAAAATAAGAAATCGAATAATTGATAAAATAAAATTAACTCATTAAAAAACTTATACCGATCAAATTAAATTCAATACTTTAATAAAAATAAATTAAATATTGTAGTCCAGAATCACTCACGAGATGGCGCCAGCACTGTGGCTTCCTCGGCACTTCCTCAGGAAAGACTAACCGGGTACTTCCCCAGGAATGATTTCCCAGGTACTTCCCCAGGAGTAGCCTCTCTGGGAAGTTGCTCCGAGGGACACTTCTGGGAGCTCACTCCTGGGGACACCGTAAAAGACCTTTCCCCAGGACGTCCTGACCTTGTCATTTCAGCATTAGGAGGAATATGGGATGACTTGGAGCTCCTGGGGAGGTATTGAGGAGCTTTCGTGCTATATGGGTTATAGATGATCTTATGTGTGAAGTTGGCGGTGATCGTCGACTTACAAATTTATTTACCAAGGGGAGTCATCACCACAATTTAAGTATTTTTTTTATCACACAAAATTTTTTTCATAAAGGAACGAAAGATCTTCGATTGAATGCTGACTATCTTTTCCTATTTAAAAACAGACGTGATTTAAATCAAATCACATGTTTAGGAAGACAATTATACCCACGAAATCATAATTTTTTCCAAGAAGTTTACGCAGATGCTACCCGAAAACCTTTTACCTACTTATTAATTGATTTGAAAAATGAAACAGATGAAGAACATCGGTTAAGAACACAAATCTTACCGAATCAAAATCAGTATTATTACACTCTGAAATATAAATAATTGCGAAAAACGACAGACTCATCATTCCATAAAATGTCACCAACCCGTAAACAGGTCAAGGATTTACAGCTAATTCACTCATGTCCAAAAGCATTGCGCAAGCAGTTACTGAAAAAGCTACCATCAAAAGTGGTTAAAACCATCTGTGAATGTTCTTTAAACGTGTTAAAAGGAAATATACCAATTTCACATTATCAGAAGAAGCAGCTTGGAAAACACAAATATCTTCTAAGAAAATTAGCCTCTAAAAAAGGTAGTCTTTACCAGAAAAAACGTTTAATTATTCAAAAAGGAGGTTTTTTAAATATTTTGATACCAGCTGCTGTTACAGCTTTGTCAGCGCTTATAAATGGAGTTTAGCAAAAAGTTTGTTTTAGTCCCTGAGAGTGATTTTTCTAAACATACACCTTCTCAAAAGCAACTAAGTGAGTTTGATAAAGAAATGCAGAAAATTTTGAATAGTAAATTACAAGATTTTGAAAAACTGCAATTATACTACGACTTGTTAAAAAGAAAAATGAATTTAGAAGATTTTAACCCACCATTCAAAATGGATGTTACAGAAAAGGATGAACCTCCAAAACCGGCTGAAGATGAAACTATGCAAAATCCTGCAAATTCCGAAGACAACATTTTAAAAATGATTCCAACAGGTGTTCAAAAACAAGATGAACAACTCTTGCAATATTTGAAAACGTATCCAAATATTTTACGTTGGAATGAACGAGGAGAGATTATTTATAAAAACCAATTAATCCCTAAGTCTAATCTAACTGATTTGATTGGTTTAATACTCACTCAGAGAAAATCTTATAAACATTTATCTGGGAGAGAAGAATTTTTAAAAGCGTTGAGTTCTATGAATACTCCCAAGCTTTTCTTCAAGAACAAATATTTAACTATAGATGATAATGTGTATTCACCTATAAAAAATGTTAAATCGATTGTTAAAGCTAAAAAGATTCTTAAGTCCCCTGTAATACGTTGGCAGAAATTATATAAATAAATATATTTTTTCACTAAATTTATCATGTGTCATCTTTCTTTCTTAAACACCAACTTTCTTATACGTAAACAAAAATTTTTTCATCATCTAATATTTTTAAACAAAACTTTTTTTTTTCATTTGAAATTTTTTTTTCATTTCGATTTTTTTTTTTTTTTTTTTTTTTGAAATTTTTTTTTTCACTTTGAAATTTTTTTTTCACTTTGAAATATTTTTTCACTTTGAATTTTTTTTTCACTTTGAAAATTTTTTTTTTCATTTCGAAAATTTTTTTTTTCATTTTGAATTTTTTTTTCACTTTGAAATTTTTTTCACTTTGAATTTTTTTTTGTTTTTTTTTGTTTGGAAAGTGAAAGTTAATCTTTGAAAAAAATTTTTATTCAAAATCTGTTCAAAGATTTTAATGTAGAGTTGATTTTTCTGAAAAAGAAACTTCTTTTTTTCTGAAAGAAAAAGTATAAATTATTTTAACACATTAATTACACCATTTTGAGACACACCAGTTTATTTTTTCTAAAATTTACAAATCATCAAGTGTTTTAAACAGAACACCAGCTAACACTTTGTAATTTACATTTTGAAGGAAATAATGTGAAACAATCTGTGTTTCCTTGACAAAAAGTTCTGATAATGCTTTAAAATCTATAGTACAGAGAGATAATTCACCTAAACTTAAAAAATTTTCTAAGTCACTGGAAGTCATACATGCATGGCGAAGTTGTGCGGATGAATTGTAGACACATCCAAGACATTCATACTCTGATTTAAAAACTTTTTGCAGTTCTACTTCTATCAATGCTACTAAGCGTAGTTCTAATGTTGTAAATTCTATTGCGCATGTTTCCGAAGGTAAGAGTTTATGAACAATTAGAGTTGGTAAGTGATTTTCATACAGATATGTGAGCACTGTTTCATTGAAGGAGCTTAGATGGTGTTTTAAGTTCTCAAGTTGATATTCATCTAACCGAATGCAACAACCTTTCTGAATGCTGCTAATTTCAGCGATACCATCTTTAGATAATATGAGGATGGAGTTGTTTGCAATGAAAGATGATGTTGTATAAATTAAATTAAAGTCAAATATTTTCTGAACGAAACGATACCATGATTTTAAATTCATGGAAATACCATTTTTTGTAGGAGTTAGTGGTTGAGTTTCAGAAGATCGAAGAAATTTTCGAATGTGGATAATGACAGAACCTTTGAACAGTTCACAGGTTAAATAGATACTATTTCCAAGTTCTTTTAAACAGATTCGTTGATTTGAATAGCCATCGTTCATATCCATAGATTGAGAGCTTTTCTCCTTTCCGCTAGATAATGTAGGAATTGCATCAGCGATTGGCGCAGATGAAGTCTGGAATGCAGTTGAAGAAGTGGGTTTATCAGATAAAGACTCAGCTACAGCCGGAGAGGGGGGTTCACCAGATAAATTCATAATTAGTTTATTAAAATCGATGGTTTGAAACACATCATCCAAATTATCAAAAACATCTTCTAATTCACATTCATTTTTCGATTTTTTCTCGCAACCATTCTGAGAGGAATTATTAGATCGTTTCATTTTTTCCAAGAGAAAAATTGGTGCGACCTTCCACAACAAAATATAACAGAGTTATGTTACCACGCACAAATTCGAATTCACGCATAACTTCTGTGACGTCATATTCAAACCAATATTTTAGTTCACATTTTGTGCACCTGGTGTTGACACAAACCGAAAAATTCTTTCTCACGGTTTTTGAAAACAACACCTGCTTCTTGTGACGTCATATTCGAACTAATTTATTTTTTTCTTTTACTTTAAGTTTTCTACACCTGGTGTTGACATGAATCGTAAAATACTTTCTATTTAAAAACAACATCTGCTTCTTGCAGTTTTATGATCTGAAACATGTTCTATAACCGAAATTTTAATCTTTAAAACTGTAAACAAACTAGAAAATTTCATGACAGAAAAATTAATTTTCTGAATGCGAATACAAAAACTCTTAATTAAATTAATAAAACTAGATTTTTATTTAGAAATAGTCTTCTTTTCAACCCTGAATTTAAAAATGAAATGTATGTTTAAAAAGAAAATATTTTTTTATGGGGTCCCCCCGCCTCCCGCCACATCTCCTTATGTGGCGCCCCACTTTTTTTTATCCAGATCTTCATTTTCTTTTCTTCATTTTTTTTCTTTTTCTGTTTTTTAATTTAATTTTCCTGTTTTAAATTTGATGATGACCATAAGCGAGACTTGTTATACCATCATCTAGAATAAATCGTTTGTCGTCAAATGGGCTGAGTGCTAGCTTCTGTTGCTGTATAGTGTACAATTGATGGTGATCTTGCTGGATTCTTTTGCTTATTGTACAGAGTGTTTTCAGGTGATGTATGCATTCGGAATATTGTGAGTGTTTTATTTTCTTTCGAACGATAGATGTAGGTACTCCTTTGGCTCGTTTTTTCTCTCCATCTTCTGATAGGATGCTGTACATTTTCGCTTTAAGGCCTACAAATTCAAAAATAGTTCTTCCATTCATCTCATCCTTAAATTTACCTATTGTTTTCTTATTTTTTACAGAGTAGAGGGGGTGGTTCTTAGGATAATCGGAGAAGTCGAATTCGTCTTGATGTTCTTGCATATCTTGTAGTATATTATCTGTTTGGATGTGGTAGGTGAGTGAGTCAGTGTCAGGGAAAAGCAGTTGAGCACGATCTTGATAGTGTTTCTTAATTATGTTGTAATGGAATTTGTACATATGTAATTTTGCGAGATCTAGAATAGCGAACCCTACATAGATTGGACGATTCATAGTCAGAGTGGTTTTGACTCGTTCCACGGCTACCAGTCCCTCATTGAAAATCTTGAAGTTGTTAAATGCTGGAGATGCGACAAGTTTTTTTGACCTCTTCTCGTTGTTACACAACTCAATATTCCGTCTCAAACGGAGATTCTCCATTGTTTTACCAAAAACTGAATTGTTCAACAATTTGAAGAAGTCTTTCTCGAAAGAACTGGTAGCTTGTTTCCTCTTATCGGTGTTGAATTCTATGTAGGGCTTTAGCCAAGGTGCTTGTCTGAATTTAATTATTCTGTGAATGTTAATGAGTTCGAGACCAAGTTGGAGATAGAGTTTCAAGTTTCTGTAGTGGACGATGTAGTGTTCTTTGTCTTTTAAATTCGGTGAGAGCTTCGAACTTCCTTTGTAGGGTTTGTTGTTTAATAAAGATTTTGTGTAAGGAGATAACATGTCTTCGGTGATGTGAATGTTTTCCGGAGCAAGTGGGTATTCGTTATGGAGTAGATGAAGTTCAGGAGGATAACGCAAGTCCACCTGCAGAACATAGCCGTAATCTGCATTATCTGGATGGGAAAGGATGCTGTTTATATCTGTTTCAGATGGTTGAATCCATTGAAACTCACCAACAGGTAAGTATTCGGACATAGCCCAGCCATATAAGTTGTTAGCGTCCCAGTACATGATATGACTTGTTTTATTATTTTTGTTGTAATTAGGGACATTGGGATTGTTCGCTTTTGCATATCGTTTGGTGATAGCACTCACACCACCTCTTACACCCTTCTAAAAAAACAAGAGCATGTCAATGTCCGTGAGATGTTCCAATTGTACCTGAGTCATTCTAAGACAAGCTTGCCATGCGAGTCCTGGAGATGTGAACATGTGTGTAGGATCAATTTTGTAATATTGTAGGCAAAGTTTTCTGAAGTTTTGGAAGATGTCTGCTAGAAGAAGGACGTCACATTTAACATATAAATCGTGATATTCACCGAGATTTTGAATGTTAAAAGTTTCCCAAACATTTTGAGCATGTTCATAATCTTCTATGGAAATGGGTTCATCTGTTAAATCGTTATGGAATGATGAAGGTGGAGGGAGTTGTGTTTCATCGAATTTTTGGAAGTCTGTAAAATAGGTGTATGGATATATCCCTTTTCGAGTGAGGAGTGGGAGGTCTGTATCTTTAGGAAAATTAGCTTTAAGGAGGTGAAAGTCTGTTGGTTGCAGATTAGCTGTTAATTTTTCAAGAGATGTAGGTAAAAATTGGAATGAGTCGAGAAATCTAAGTTTTATGGGACAGTCTTGTTTTTTGATAGTAAATGATATGTATTTTCCATTGTATTTGCGATGACATCTATATTGTAAGATTTAAATTTTCCTAATTCCGTCATCAGATGGTGACCGTCGTAATGTTTTAGGTTGTGAAAAATAACTGGGATAACTTTAGGTTGTTTATATTGTAGATTACAATTCATATGGGCAGCACCGCGGTATGCACCTGTTATATGATCATGTTCTCGGCATCGCTTGTTGCCTAAGGGTTGATCGCAGATGCAGCACACAGTCGCTTCTCTAAAGGCTTTTTCTTGTTCTTTGGATGGTTTTAGAGGTTTGATGGTGATTAATGTTTCAGCTAATTCATCTCTTTCTTGAAAAATATTCTTCAAAAAATCTGATACGGCATCTTCTCCCCGATACGTTTTCATCTTCTTATGTGTTTTCCCATCTTGATCAATTATTATGTAGGCATAGCCGCAAGGGATATGTTTTTGTGTGGGGATAGTGTAAGAAGTACTAGGATTAGGTTCTGTAGTGTGAATTGGGACGACAAGACTTTCAAAATCGGCTATGATGATGTAAGGTGTTAAGTGTTGGAAATGATATCCGTTAAATTTTAAAATATTTTTCTCTGGATCGGGCATCTTGATGTGTTGAGGAGCGTGTTCTGAGCAATATGGAAGGTGATTGTCTAGAAGTGTCTGGGTCATAAAGCGATGAAGACATCGATAACAAAAATAGACTTCTCCGTTATATTTAGTGAGATGGGAAAAGAGTCTTGACATATTTTTTATGTATATATAGTGGGTGTTATTATCTTCATCCCCAATTAATAATAAATTAATTGCTTCTTGATGGGTTCGATTTGAGATGTGAAGCATTCCGAATTCATCTTCTTCCTCATCATATGAATATACATTAATTCTTATATTGTTTTTTTCTTCAATATCTTTAATTTTATGGTAAGGGACAGGACAAGGAATATCATCAATGATTATTTCATGTTCGAAAGGTGTGTAGTTGGAAACACGTTCTGCATTTTTTTCTATTTTCTTTTTATGAGCTAGTAGGCACCAAATAAGACATTTATTATCACTAAAATTTTGAATATTAATAAGAGCTTCTTTTCTTTTTAATTTTTCAGGAGTTTCAATATAACTGCTTCCGGTTAGTGGATTGTAATGAGCTATGTATAGGTCTGTGTGTAATATTTTTTCTAGCACCCAGCCCGACCCGAGTTGAACAAATTCTTCAAAATTGGTTTTAATTTTTTGTAAATTTTCGATGATGTGGTTTCTGACTGTTTCTTCGATATGTTCAGGATAGGGATCAGACCTAAAATACCCTAACATTGATTCAACTTCATCATCTTCATTAAATCGAGTAAACTTGATTGTATGTATAAGATGCCATTTAAGGGATTTCAAATTATTTAGAGAATTCAATACATGATTTTGGATTTCTTCTATAATTTGACTATTAAAAATGTCTATATCATAAGCGTTTTCTTCTGTAGCTGGAATCGTAATTTTCTCAAATGTATTTAACGCTTTTTCAGTGGATCTTTTTTTTGTGTTAACAGATTTCGCTTTCTGTGGGGGGACTGTTTTTTTCGTTGTGTGGTGTGTACGTTTATGTTGAAGTAGGTTACTTTTCTTCCAAAAAGATTTTGAACATGCTTCACATTGATGGGAAGCAGATGAACTGGTGTGAATCTTTAGATGTTGGTTTAAATTATCTTTTCTGCTAAAGGAGCCGTTGCAGACTTTACACTTGAACTGTTTTTCACTCGTGTGTGTTTTCAGATGTCGATTCAAATCATCTTTTCTAGTAAACGATTTTTCGCATTGTTCACAGTGAAATAATTTTTCACGATTGTGGGTCTTCATGTGACGGTTTAAAACACCTCGATGGTTAAAGGTTTTGTTGCAGATGGAACATTCCTGAAAGGAATAAAAGTGTTTTTGAGTATTGAGTATTTTTAACATGATTATTTTTTAAATTGATTGCAGATGGAACATTTCTGCAAGAAATAAAAGTGTTTTGAATATTTAAATAGATAATATATTTTTAAATTGATTTTTTTTTCATTAATTTAGAAATAAAAGTGTTTTTGAGTATTGATTTTTTTAATGTGATTATTTTTAAATTCATTTTTAGTGTAATTTTTAACTAACAATTTAGAATTTTTGTACTTGTTCCTAATACTTAAAATCTAATTTGAGTGTCCCTAAAAATTTCCTACTTAACAGAGAGAAATTCAGGTGAGTTAGGCTTAACGCGCTGAAGTGTAAACTTCGAAATAGAAAACAGTAATAGCAGAATAAACTTCCCCTAATACTATCCCCAGCTAATCTCACCAAAGAGAGATAGGTTTTGAAAAAAATACTTACATGAGTTGAAGCTTGCACCACTTCACTACGACTCTGGATGGTTCCATGTTCTCCACTACCTCGTTGTT
Source organism: Maratus speculifer (assembly GCA_964019185.1). NCBI lineage: Eukaryota > Metazoa > Arthropoda > Arachnida > Araneae > Salticidae > Maratus > Maratus speculifer. The sequence goes on from OZ025303.1 coordinate 72,542,012, forward strand.
CATCAGGATGTTCCTCATCGGGTGATTCATTCAAGCATTTCTGGAAGGAATAAAAGTGTTTTGGAATATTTAAATAGTTAATATATTTTTAAATTGATTTTTAGATTTTTTTTTTTTTTTTGTTCTTTAATTTAGAAATAAAAGTGTTTTTGAGTATTAATTTTTTTAACTAACAATTTAGAATTTTTGTACTTGTTCCTAATACTTAAAATCTAATTTGAGAAGCTCTAAAATTTTCCTACTTAACAGAGAGATAGGTTTTGAAAAAATACATGAGATGAAGCTTGCACCACTTCACTACGACTCTGGATAGTTCCATCTTCTTTACTACCTTCAGGGTGTTGAGGCATATCCTCATCAGATGATTGTGTAGACTCCTTAATGTGCCACTTCAAGTGTCTTAAGAGATGACGTTTATGTGCGAATTGACATGCACAAAGGGGACAATTCTAAAAATAGACAAAAGAAAAAAAACACATAAAAAACACTATTTTTACAAATTAAAAAGAAATTTTTTCAAACTCCTTTTTCTGTTTAAAATAACTTACTAAATGTTTATTATCATTTTTGATGAGAGTTAATCCACTGGGTCCTGCAACACCTTCTGAATCTCCTAATTTCCTCTTCTTAAGAGGCTGAGTATTACAATTCTGAAAAGAGATAAAAAAGAACAAAAAAACATTATTACAACAAATTGTAACTAAAAGAAAATTTCAAATTAGTTTTCTATATAGATATTAAAGAAAAAATTCGTACCAAAGACTCTCAAACATTCACTCTTTTAGATGGCTTGGATTTTGAAGAAATCTCTTCTTCCATTTCATTGCAAATTTCGTGTAATTCCTCAGAAGAAATACCAAAATCGAAAAAAATACCGTCCTAAAAAATAAATAAAAATACACATGATTATTATTTAAATTTCTGTAAAAATTGTCATATAGCTTTTAAAAAAAGAAAAACGTAGAAAAAATATAAAATTTACCTCCGATTGGGTGTGTAATTGAGATGACATTTTGCTTTAAGTAATGAGAAAATATAGAAAACGTCTTCACAGGTTTGAACTCAGAACGAGAAAGAAATTCTTTTTTGACTTCTTTCAAGTGACCCATTTTATATCCTAACCAAAACCGAACTTTTCCTAACCAAGTTGAATGACCTCCTTTTCACCCTCCCTCGCAGAGGACAGCTGATTTTGAGGCAGATGTTTGCAGGGGGAAAAGAGCATCCATGACTTCTTTTTAAGCCAGTGGGGGAGATTTTATTTTCTTTTTGCGAAGATGTGAGCGAGCCAACATTCGTTTTGGAAAAAAATACACAGATTAAATATATAATATTTTTATTTATGAGGTGAACTTTTCATGTATAAAATTAAAACAATTCTATTTTTTAATTTCTAAAATCAACTTTAGAAATGATGTTAGCTAATTAATAATATTTTTAATGAAAGGAAAAAATATTTACTTTTCATGTGTAAAATTTAAACAATTCTATTTTTAATATCTAAAATCAGTTTTAGAAATGATGTTAGCTAATTAATAATATTTTTAATGAAAGAAAGAAAAAATATTTACTTTTCATGTGTAAAATTTAAACAATTCTATTTTTAATTTCTAAAATCAATTTTAAAAATGACATTAGCTATTTAATAATAATTTTAATGAAAGAAAAAAATATTTTAATGAGAGGGAAGAGAATATTGAAATAGGTATTGCATTTATGAAACTTTGAATTTAATTGCGAAAATATATTACTTATTTCGTTAGCATAATTCAGAGCTTTCATATTTACAAAAATATTTAATTTTCTACTATAAGAGTTTTAAAACAAATTTAAATAATATTAACAAATTTACTATACTTTTTAATGAAAGAATAGAGGAATTGTGCTTGAATAAATATTTTCATTTATATGATATTGAATTGGAATGTATACTTAGAAATTACAATAAAAAGTATTTAAATTTAATTGAAATAAAAATGTATACATAGAAATTATGATAAAAAGTATTTAAATATAATTATTGAAATAATCATTTGAGTATATAATTTTAAAAATTATATTGACTGTATTGTTCTTATTCAGTGGAGATGGGGTTGATCACCTCTCCTGTTATAATAGAATGTTCCTTTTTTCCACTAGGGGGCGTTCGGGGAGGGGGATGCACGGTGGGCGCAGGAGGGCGGCGGTGGGATGGTGGTGGGACCGCAGGCGGGACAGCCGGAGGCACGGAGGTACCTCAGGCGGCACCGCAGGCGGCACGGTGCCGCAGTGCCGCCTGCTGAGCCCGTACTCTTGTTTTCCTACTACTAACGTGGATGGATTTAAAGTAAATAAAAAAAATTACAATTCTATTGGTATCTAAGAATTTTCCAAAATGCGCTTTCAATTTCAGTAAATCAAAATGAAATCGATTCCAAAGATCGAAATCGAATCTAAAGATCGACATCGAATCTAAAGATCGAAACCGAATCTAAAGACCGATCTTACGGGCAGAATCGATTTTAAATTTTTACTTTCTTTTGTAACTTTACAAGAAGAGAATATTAGATTCGTGAAAAATTTCGGCTTCCCGTTTTTGATGGATTTATATATTTTAGAAGGTCTTTAACACGATTTCGGGGTTTTTAAGAAATATCTGTCTGTGTGTGTGTCTGTCACTCTGTGAGTCTGTATATGACAAAAATGTCTGACCGTTCTATCTCAAGAACAAATGTACGGAATTCCACAAAACTTTAGATTTAGTTTGACCATGATATAAACTGAATCTAATTAATTTTTGGTGTATATAGCCTAACAGGTGGCGCTGTTATGCTGCAATTTTTGCGATTTGCGCAACAGCTGTATCTGAATAACGAATGCACGGATTTTCATCAAATTTCAGATTTAGTTAGTCCTTGACATGAATCGATGTTTTTTACATTTTGATGTGTATCGCTTCCCAGATGGTGCTTCTATGCTGAATTTTTCACAATTTCCACTCAGCGCCATGTTAAAGGAGGGGGGGGGAGGCGAAAGGAGGCGGTCGTCCCGAGCACGGAAATTTAGGGGGCGCCAAATTTTTACTATTAACATCACTTCTAGCCTATCACAAGAAAAAGTTAATAGGGGGGGGCTAAATTGGAACTTTGAACCTGGCGCAGTTCTCTTTTCGCACGCCCCTGTTTCCATTTTAGCTTTATCTCAAGAACCAATGCACGGACTTTCATAAAAATTTAGATTTAGTTAGTCCTTGACATGAATTGATGTTTTTACATTTTGATGTGTATCGCTTCCCAGATGGTGCTTCTATGCTGAATTTTTCACAATTTCCACTCAGCGCCATGTGAAAGGAGGGGGGGGGAGGCGAAAGGAGGTGGTCGTACCGAGCGCGGAAATTTAGAGGGCGCCAAATTTTTGCTACTAACATCACTTCTAGCCTATCACAAGAAAAAGTTAATAGGGGGGGGGGGCTAAATTGGAACTTTGAACCTGGCGTAGTTCTCTTTTCGCACGCCCCTGTTTCCATTTTAGCTTTATCTCAAGAACCAATGCACGGACTTTCATAAAAATTTAGATTTAGTTAGTCCTTGACATGAATTGATGTTACATTTGATGTGTATCGCTTCCCAGATGGCGCTGCTATGCTAAATTTTTCACAATTTCCACTCAGCGCCATGTGAAAGGAGGGGGGGGTAGGCGGTCGTCCCGAGCGCGGAAATTTAGGGGGCGCCAAATTTTTATTGCTAACATCACTTCTAGTCTATCACAAGAAAAAGTTAATAGGGGGGTGGGGGGCTAAATTGGAACTTTGAACCTGGTCCAGTTCTCTTTTCGCATGCCCCTGTTTCCATTTTAGCTTTACCTCAAGAACCAATGCACGGACTTTCATAAAAATTTAGATTCAATTAGTCCTTGATAGTATTTGATGCTAATTACCTTTTGGTGGAAATCGCTTAAGAGATGGTGCTGCTATACTGCATTATTCATGATTAACGCAACAGCGCTATCTCAAGAACGAAATTTCATCAAAATTCAGATTCAGTAAATCCCTGACATAGATTAGTGTTGTTGAGTTCTTAGTGTAAATTGCCCTACAGGTGGCGCTGATATGCTGATTTTTCATGATTTCGCAATAGCTGTATCTCGCGCTTTCATGGATTTTCATCAAAATTCAGATTTAGCTGGTACCTGATAAAAATTTATCCTGATCAATTTTTGGTGTACATCACTCAACAAAAAACGCTATTTTGCAGGGGGGGGGGGAGGGTTCTGAGTTTCTTTAATTCTTCTATTTTAGAAACTAATACACTGAAATTTTGGAATTTACACATCCGACTATTTTATCTTCGACTTTTGAAGGAAAATGAAAATTAAAAAAAAAGAGAAATCCTTCAGAGAAATCGATTAAAAATTTTAAAGTATCGATTAAATCGAGTTGGCCGTAGTATCGATTAAATCGATTTAAAAAATCGAAATCGCTCATCACTACTCTGCGATTAAAACTGACCGAGTAATCGCTGTTTAAAGTTAAAGCATTTCTGTTGCTGCAAAATAGGGGTCAGACACAAATTTACTGGAAATAATAATAAACGTCAAATATAAAATTTAATAATTAAAAATTGAGAGTAAGAGAATTTTTACAATATTAATTTTAAGTTTATATTGATTTTTACATATTGAAGCAAAGTATACAACTTGTACTAGAAATATAAGTAAAAAAAATATCAGAAATTTTGTTAAATTATGAAAAGGAACAGTCACAATTCGTTACAATATGATACATATTTAAAATTCTATTAGATTACTTAACCTAATAGAATATGGTGTAGTCCTATAAAATAAATAAATGGTACGCACCTAAAATCGAGTTAATATTACAGTGTCACTGGATATATATACGCATGCGAATTGAATGCCGATCGGATATTTGGAACAAACAGAGAAACTTTATAAGTAAAATAAAAACTTATCAAAATAACACACTTTTTTAAAAAAGATAGCTTCATTTCCTTACAAAATGAAACATAGGGTATCTTGGGGTAATAAGGTTCTACCAATTTTCACGACTTAGTTTTAGATTGCATTTTGCAAACAAATGTGGAATTTGATACCGCAATTCATTGACTATCTATAAATATAAAAAAATCATTTAACAGATATGCATTCATAAAATATAATGGCGTGATATCTCTACCAGTGTTGTTTAGCATTAATACCTAACTGTGTGGGTAATAACGCGACACCTGTGTGATCTGTGTGGGTAATAACGCCATGTAAACAAAATTATAAATTAAGATAGAATAATCCCATATAGATTGCCCATTTCTAAAAATGAAAACACTACAGTTTTAGAAATTGACAAATTGCATTCTAAGCGATAGAAAATGTTAAATTTTTTGTGAAAGTGTAAGAAAAGAAGGAAGGGGAAGGTTTAGGCAAAGGCATATGAGACCCTGAGCTTATTTTTCTTGAAAAGGATCGCTTAAATAGTTATTAGAAACATTGTACAGTTTTAACTGTGTTTATCTAAATCAGTATTTATGTTTCTAATGTATGCCTTCTATGTGATAGGAATGTTCAATTTTTTTTTCAAAGTCAATTTAAAAGGTGAGGGGGGAGCTTCAACAAAATATACATTCTGAGCTTATCTTTGCTTAAAAAGTTACACTTCAGTATAATTATAAGAAACATTGCATGGTTTTATCAATTTTTAATGGAATATTTTTATCATGTGAATTTTTAAAATAACTAGATATGTGCAATAAATATTTTTATTAACACTTTTATAGAAGTTTCGTAAATACTTTTTAACCCGTAAATTCCACACTAATGCGGATTCAAGCAAGTTAAAATTGGAATTAAAAACAAAAACAGTGCAAAATTCACCTTATTTACTAATTTGACAACACAAATATACACTTAACTGTACATAAATTGCTTAAAAGGTGCACTAGAGTACTTATAAAAACTTTAAAAATACATTTAAAGTTCTCTAAAATGTTCAAAGTTCAGAACGTTTTCAACCGCAAACTAACTCGGCCTTCGTCAGTGAGAGAAACTACAAAATGACAGGTCTTACTGCTGGCATTCTCAGGCTCGTCCGGAACAGTCCATTTTTACATCGAGGGAGGAAAGACGGGGAGTGAAGGGAACGGGACAAAATGAATAGAATAAACTGCTGAAATATATCAAAAACACAAGCTTATCTATTATTAATAAAGTTTTTCCATATTGCGTGTATATCGTAGGAAAGTGCATCATTACAAGCTATTTCTTTACTGGATATTATTTCGATGGATTCTCTAATGATAGCTTCTATGTGACTAGTAGTATGAAAGATAATTTTTGAACTATTGAAATCTATTTCTATAGGGTGCGTTTGTGCAAACCTTGAAAGTGCAGTATGGGGTTTACCCAATCTTAAATCTGCGTTATGTTCTTTCAACCTCTTTTGAAGTTTCCTTAATGTCATACCTATGTAAACATATTCTTTACTATCCGTCTTGAAAGGAATACTGTATACACCTGATTTATTAATGTCTTGAATAGGATCAATCTTTATGTTCAGCACAACTCTTAATTTGGGGGAGGGACTGCTATTAGTGCAATATCATACTTAGCTAGTGCGTGCCTTATGCTTTCGAAAAACTTCGGAATATAATTAACTTTACAAAATTTTTTTACACTTTTTATGGGATCTTTAACTTGCATATCTTGATCTTTCGTTTTAAACTTACTTATCATTCTTTCAATAAAATGAAGGGGGATGGAATTTTCAACGGCTATTTTTACTGTCTTCTATCTTTACAAGAAGAAAGTATTGGATTCATGAAAATTTTCGACTTCCGGTTTTCGACGGATTTATACGTTTTAGAAGGTCCTGAACACGTTTTGACTATTTTTAGAAAATGTCTGTCTGTGAGTCTGTCCGTCTGTCTGTCCGTCTGTCTGTCTGTCTGTCTGTCTGTCTGTCTGTATGTGACAAAAAATTTGTGGGCGCTCTATCTCAAGAACTAATGCTCGAAATTTAATAAAATTTTATATTCAGTTAGAACTTGATATGAATTAGTGCCTATTGGTTTTTGGTGAAAATTGGCCTGCAGGTGGCGCTGCTATACTATGTTTTTCATGATTTTCAAGATTGCTATATCTCAAGAACTAATACACAGAATTTCACCAAACTTCAGATTCTGTGACCCCTTAATATACATAGACGCTGATTAAGTTTTGGTGAAAATTGGCCTGCAGGTGGCGCTGCTATACTACGTTTTTCATGATTTTGAAGATTGCTATATCTCAAGAACTAATGCAGAGAATTTCCCCAAACTTCAGATTCTGTGACCCCTTGATATACATAGACGCTGATTAAGTTTTGGTGTAAATTGTCCAGCAGGTGGCGCTGCTATACCACGTTTTTCATGATTTTCATGATAGCTATATCTCAAGAACTAATGCACAGAATTTCACCAAACTTCAGATTCCGCGATACCTTGAGATACATAGCCGCTGATAAGGTTTTGGTGTGAACTGACCTATAGGTGGCGCTGCTATGCTACATTTTGCACGATTTTTGCGATAGCTATATCTCAAGAACTAATGCTGAGAACTTCATCAAATTTTAGATTATGTTAAACTAGAATATATAACATAATTAGACGCTGATTATATTTTGGTATTAACCTTGCAACAGGTGGTGCAGCTATGCTGCATTTTGCACGATTTTTCCTATAGCTATATCTCAACAACCAATGCACAGAATTTCATCAAACTTCAGAATTTGTTACAAAATGACATATAACATAATTACACGATGATTACGTTTTGTTATAAATCCTTCAACTGATGGCGCTGCTGTGCTATATTTTACACGGTTTTTTTAAACTAGCTATATCTCAAGAACTAATGCACAGAATTTCATCAAACTTCAGATTCTTTTACACCATAACATAATTAGACGCTTTTTTACATTTTGGCATAAATTGTCCAAGATATGGTGTTGCTATTCTACGTTTTGCAAATTTTTTGTTATAACTATAACTGAAGAACTAATGGAGGAAATTCGATCAAATTTCAGATTCTGTTAGGTCTTGACATAAATAGATGCTTATTAGGTTTTAGTATAAATTATCCAACATGAGGCACTACTAAGATCATTTTCTCAGAATATTAATTAAATTTTGCTTTTTAGGCTTTTCGGCTACAGAATCTCATTAGGCTAGGTCAAATGTTCGAGGAAATTCGATAGTGGGTAACTTTGGGGTCACCATGTTTTTTTTTAATATTAAAATGTACTTATGAGATAGAAGAAAGTTTTGGGATTGACACATCCAACTAGTTCTTATTAAATTTAGTTCTCCGCTCAGAAAATGAATTGAGCAAACTTGAAAAGCCCTTTTTATGTAAAAATTAAAAGGTGTTAGTTTGAAATTAATAGGAGAACTGCAAGCAAACGGGATTGTAAAATTAGACCTGTTAATTTTCCTAAAAACTTTACGATCCAAGCTCTGATTAGTTTTATTTCTGATTAGTAAGACATCTAAAAAGGCAAGTTTTTGATTCTGTTCAACTTCTAGGGTGAATTTTATTCTGCTATCAAGGCTATTGATTTTATCCAGAAAAGAATGCAATTCATTCTCTTCGTGGTTCCATATAATAAAAATATCATCAACGTACCTGAACCAGTGAACTGGGGCTGGTCTTATGGTTTCCATGATTTTCTTTTCAAAAGGACGAAGTTTAAATTCTGCTAACAAACTAGAGATGGGTGAACCCATGGGGGCCCCATTGATCTGTTTATAAAACTGATTGTTAAAAACAAAGGTGTTGCCATTGACAATTAAATTCAGACCTCTTTTAATCGTATCCTTAATATCTTCAGTAAAAGTAGAATCCGAGTCGATAAAGTCTGCAATAATGCTAGAAACTTCCTTTATATCTACGGACGGGTATAAGGATACTACGTCCAAGCTAGCCATAATACTAGAATTTTCAAGCGTTACGTTTTTAATTTTATCTATGAAATTCGAAGTGGATTCAAGAGCAAAATCGGATGGTGGTAAATACTGCTTTAAAAGTCAGGTGTATACAGTATTCCTTTCAAGACGGATAGTAAAGAATATGTTTACATAGGTATGACATTAAGGAAACTTCAAAAGAGGTTGAAAGAACATAACGCAGATTTAAGATTGGGTAAACCCCATACTGCACTTTCAAGGTTTGCACAAACGCACCCTATAGAAATAGATTTCAATAGTTCAAAAATTATCTTTCATACTACTAGTCACATAGAAGCTATCATTAGAGAATCCATCGAAATAATATCCAGTAAAGAAATAGCTTGTAATGATGCACTTTCCTACGATATACACGCAATATGGAAAAACTTTATTAATAATAGATAAGCTTGTGTTTTTGATATATTTCAGCAGTTTATTCTATTCATTTTGTCCCGTTCCCTTCACTCCCCGTCTTTCCTCCCTCGATGTAAAAATGGACTGTTCCGGACGAGCCTGAGAATGCCAGCAGTAAGACCTGTCATTTTGTAGTTTCTCTCACTGACGAAGGCCGAGTTAGTTTGCGGTTGAAAACGTTCTGAACTTTGAACATTTTAGAGAACTTTAAATGTATTTTTAAAGTTTTTATAAGTACTCTAGTGCACCTTTTAAGCAATTTATGTACAGTTAAGTGTATATTTGTGTTGTCAAATTAATAAATAAGGTGAATTTTGCACTGTTTTTGTTTTTAATTCCAATTGGATTTGAAATCGATGCTGGATAGTATGAAGTGCCAAACTACAGAGAAACTTTATAAATATGAGCGTCTGAGGCTTGACCGGGAATTGTGTAATTTATATTTTTTGAAGCGGTGTAAGCAGTTGGATGTTATCCCAAGATTCATCGCATGTAAGAACAGTTTTGCCAATAAACATTTTCCTACTCTTAATCATAAATTTGAAATGGAATGTTTAAAGCTTTGCATTAGAGATAAATATAAACTTATTGACAAAGTTTCAGTGCGTGTTTATCGTTTATATAATCTATTAGCTCAGACTCTATCGCAATCTGACTTTGATCTTAAAATGAAAGTTATTCAATATTACAGGGCATTTCAACGCAGGATAAAATTTGCTACTTTAAAAAAGAAAATTGCTAGTCTGAAACCTCCTAGAATTAACAGAAGTACAGTACCTATAGCAGATACGTTTATTAATATTTCCAGGAAACAGTTATCGAAAAAAGAAAAATCAGTCCTCAATCTCGGCCCGAAATTCATGTTTGATCCGAAATGGAATAGTAAGTTAATCGTTACGGATTGTGAAAAAGCTGTGCAAACTGCTAATCCAATGCAAAGAGATACCATTAGGTGTATCTTGCATAATAAAATGAGAACATTCGTTTACAGACCAAACCCTCAGCATGAAAAATTTAGGAAGGTAGCAGAAAAACTAAGAAATGATAAAAATATTATTATTATCCAGACCGATAAAACTAACCGTATTGCTATTCTAGACCGACAAGATTACATCGACAAGATGAAAGTATGTATTGATAGTATGGATTGTATACCATTAAATAAAGATCCCATTATGGAATTAGAAAATAAAGTTAAAGAAATTATTGGTAAAGGAGTTTGGCCAACGTTTATGAAAAATAAATTGAGAATTAACAAGACCGCAACTACTCCCTCCCTCATTGGTAGGTTAAAGAACCATAAGGTAGACTTGCCAATCCGTCCGATTGTCACTAAATGCTCCGGTCCCACATATTTTATGGAAAAAGCCTATGTTTACCTTTTAAAGCAGTATTTACCACCATCCGATTTTGCTCTTGAATCCACTTCGAATTTCATAGATAAAATTAAAAACGTAACGCTTGAAAATTCTAGTATTATGGCTAGCTTGGACGTAGTATCCTTATACCCGTCTGTAGATATAAAGGAAGTTTCTAGCATTATTGCAGACTTTATCGACTCGGATTCTACTTTTACTGAAGATATTAAGGATACGATTAAAAGAGGTCTGAATTTAATTGTCAATGGCAACACCTTTGTTTTTAACAATCAGTTTTATAAACAGATCAATGGGGCCCCCATGGGTTCACCCATCTCTGGTTTGTTAGCAGAATTTAAACTTCGTCCTTTTGAAAAGAAAATCATGGAAACCATAAGACCAGCCCCAGTTCACTGGTTCAGGTACGTTGATGATATTTTTATTATATGGAACCACGAAGAGAATGAATTGCATTCTTTTCTGGATAAAATCAATAGCCTTGATAGCAGAATAAAATTCACCCTAGAAGTTGAACAGAATCAAAAACTTGCCTTTTTAGATGTCTTACTAATCAGAAATAAAACTAATCAGAGCTTGGATCGTAAAGTTTTTAGGAAAATTAACAGGTCTAATTTTACAATCCCGTTTGCTTGCAGTTCTCCTATTAATTTCAAACTAACACCTTTTAATTTTTACATAAAAAGGGCTTTTCAAGTTTGCTCAATTCATTTTCTGAGCGGAGAACTAAATTTAATAAGAAAAATAGCCGTTGAAAATTCCATCCCCCTTCATTTTATTGAAAGAATGATAAGTAAGTTTAAAACGAAAGATCAAGATATGCAAGTTAAAGATCCCATAAAAAGTGTAAAAAAATTTTGTAAAGTTAATTATATTCCGAAGTTTTTCGAAAGCATAAGGCACGCACTAGCTAAGTATGATATTGCACTAATAGCAGTCCCTCCCCCCAAATTAAGAGTTGTGCTGAACATAAAGATTGATCCTATTCAAGACATTAATAAATCAGGTGTATACAGTATTCCTTTCAAGACGGATAGTAAAGAATATGTTTACATAAGTATGACATTAAGGAAACTTCAAAAGAGGTTGAAAGAACATAACGCAGATTTAAGATTGGGTAAACCCCATACTGCACTTTCAAGGTTTGCACAAACGCACCCTATAGAAATAGATTTCAATAGTTCAAAAATTATCTTTCATACTACTAGTCACATAGAAGCTATCATTAGAGAATCCATCGAAATAATATCCAGTAAAGAAATAGCTTGTAATGATGCACTTTCCTACGATATACACGCAATATGGAAAAACTTTATTAATAATAGATAAGCTTGTGTTTTTGATATATTTCAGCAGTTTATTCTATTCATTTTGTCCCGTTCCCTTCACTCCCCGTCTTTCCTCCCTCGATGTAAAAATGGACTGTTCCGGACGAGCCTGAGAATGCCAGCAGTAAGACCTGTCATTTTGTAGTTTCTCTCACTGACGAAGGCCGAGTTAGTTTGCGGTTGAAAACGTTCTGAACTTTGAACATTTTAGAGAACTTTAAATGTATTTTTAAAGTTTTTATAAGTACTCTAGCGCACCTTTTAAGCAATTTATGTACAGTTAAGTGTATATTTGTGTTGTCAAACTAAAGTTAAAATGTCGGCGTTAGCTAAAACATGCTTTAATAAATTTGTATTTTGAATTAATTAACACTTAACGGCTGTTAACGGTTTCAGAGACCGCTGAGTTTTTCAAGTTTCACAGTTTAACTATAGATACTGGTCAAATTTTGTTTCGTTTGTAGCCTTAATAGTACTACTTCTAGTCCGGGAGCCGACCGTCGATTTACCTATGTATCGAGTAAAAGGACCGGACATACATCAAAATGTAGGTCTCAATGTGCACATTAAGAATATCACCGTCTGCCAGGTCCTATCCTGCCGGAACGCAAGGCAGCCGCACTTTTATGACGTCAATTTTGAGTGTTTACCTATGTATCGAGTACAAGGACCAGACATACATCAAAACGTAGGTCTCAATGTGCACATTAAGAATATAACTGGCTGCCACATACATCAAAATGTAGGTTTCAATGTGCACATTAAGAATACCACTCGCTGCCAGGTCCTATCCTGCCGGAACTCGTTGGCAGCCGCACTTTTATGACGTCAAGTTTGAGTGTTTACCTATGTATCGAGTAAAAGGACCAGACATAAATCAAAATGTAGGTTTCAATGTGCACATTAAGAATATCACTGGCTGCCACAAACATCAAAATGTAGGTTTCAATGTGCACATTAAGAATATCACTGGCTGCCACAAACATCAAAATGTAGGTTTCAATGTGCACATTAAGAATATCAATGGCTGCTACAAACATCAAAATGTAGGTTTCAATGTGCACATTAAGAATATCACTGGCTGCCAGGTCCTATCCTGCCGGAACCCGATGGCAGCCACACTTTTATGACGTCAATTTTGAGTGTCTGCCTATGTATCGAGTACAAGGACCCGACATACATCAAAGTGTAGGTCTCAATGTGCACATTAAGAATATCACTGGCTGCCAGGTCCTATCCTGCCGGAACCCGATGGCAGCCGCACTTTTATGACGTCAATTTTGAGTGTTTACCTATGTATCGAGTACAAGGACCAGACATACATCAAAACGTAGGTCTCAATGTGCACATTAAGAATATAACTGGCTGCCACATACATCAAAATGTAGGTTTCAATGTGCACATTAAGAATACCACTCGCTGCCAGGTCCTATCCTGCCGGAACCCGGTGGCAGCCGCACTTTTATGACGTCAAGTTTGAGTGTTTACCTATGTATCGAGTAAAAGGACTAGACATAAATCAAAATGTAGGTTTCAATGTGCACATTAAGAATATCACTGGCTGCCACAAACATCAAAATGTAGGTTTCAATGTGCACATTAAGAATACCACTCGCTGTCAGGTCCTATCCTGCCGGAACCCGGTGGCAGCCGCACTTTTATGACGTCAAGTTTGAGTGTTTACCTATGTATCGAGTAAAAGGACCAGACATAAATCAAAATGTAGGTTTCAATGTGCACATTAAGAATATCACTGGCTGCCAGGTCCTATCCTGCCGGAACCCGATGGCAGCCACACTTTTATGACGTCAATTTTGAGTGTCTGCCTATGTATCGAGTACAAGGACATACATCAAAATGTAGGCCTCAATGTGCACATTAAAAATATCATTGGCTGCCAGGTCCTATCCTGCCGGAACCCGATGGCAGCCGCCCTTTTATGACGTCAATTTTGAGTGTTTACCTATGTATCGAGTAAAAGGACGAGACATAACTCAAAATGTAGGTTTCAATGTGCACATTAAGAATATCACTGGCTGCCAGGTCCTATCCTGCCGGAACCCGATGGCAGCCGCACTTTTATGACGTCAATTTTGAGTGTTTACCTATGTATCGAGTAAAAGGACGAGACATAAATCAAAATGTAGGTTTCAATGTGCACATTAAGAATATCACTGGCTGCCAGGTCCTATCCTGCCGGAACCCGATGGCAGCCACACTTTTATGACGTCAATTTTGAGTGTCTGCCTATGTATCGAGTACAAGGACCCGACATACATCAAAATGTAGGTCTCAATGTGCACATTAAGAATATCACTGTCTGCCAGGTCCGATACTTAGGTAAACACTCAAAATTGGCGAAAAAAAAATGAGTCTGCTACCTGGTTCCAGCAGAATTGGACATGGCAGATCATGATATTATTAATGTGCACTTTTAAACCTTCATATTTATTTATATATGGTCTTTAAATTCGATAAATAGGTAGACATTCAAAATTGATGTCATAAAAGTGTTGCTGCCACCTGATTCCGGTAAAACTGGACAAAGTAGACCCTTAAGTTTTTAATATGCATTTTCAAACCTACATTTTGATGTATGTCCGGACCTTGAATTCGATACATAGGTAGACACTCAAAGTTGACGTCATAAAAGTGCGGCTGCCACCGGTTTTCGGCAGGATAGGACCTGGCAGACAGTGATATTCTTAATGTGCACATTGAGACCTACATTTTGATGTATGTCCGGTCCTTTTACTCGATACATAGGTAAATCGACGGTCGGCTATCGGACTATTCTGGGGACTAAAAGTTTATCAAAATTATTCACCTTCTTAAAATAAAATCATGAAAAAAAAAGGCTTCATTTCCTTTCAAAATAAAACATACGTAAAAATACAACTGAGGATGTGAATTTGAAAACACGCCTTATCGCCTTTGTTTTCTCTATCAGTCTATACCAATCACAGCACTACAGCACTACTACAGCACTAATGTAACGCTACAATATCTAAATTTATAATGAAAATCAATGGATGCATTTGAAGGTTTTTCGCGATTTCCCAAAATTTAGTTTTCTCAAAAAAGAAAAATTTTAAAACACACGTCTTCAAATATTTTAACCTATCTAGAAGTTAATTAATTAAATGTAACACTACCGTAAAACTTAAACGGTGGCAGTACCTTCAGTTAAATAGCTTTAAAAATATTTCTTTAGCTCATTTAAAGCATTTTTGTTATTGAAACGATATGTGTGTGACAAAGTGTTTAGGAATTAGCCATTCGAGAGCGTTGGAAATAGACGCCCTTTATAATACTTTGAACACTTAGTATACGTTCCCTTAAAGCTTAATCCAACTCATCCGTTTTCTTCAGTAACAGAAAAGTGGTTTAAGTCTTGAAATTTAAAGTTTCATAACGCGGTCAATTTTAATGTTAGATGAATGGGACCTTTTCTTGTATTGCTTGTTAGAGTGATGGAAAAGTTTTACTAAATATCATTTATAGGATCGGTAGGCCGCATAAAAATTTATTTTTCATAATTTTTTTAATAAATTCTTTTTGACATAAATCGCTTAAAAAAAATTTCCTTGCCTTTTTTTAAAAGCATTTTTGCAGTTGGAACTATATGTCTATGACTAACGGTTTAGAAATTAGCCATTGGCTACCGTTGAGAGTGAACACACTGTATAAAAATTGAAATGTATTGAAGTTTTTAATCATTTTGTTGTATCATTTAAAGTACAATAAAATTTGAAATAAAGTTGTAAAATAAGGAAAAAGCAATACATACATAAATGTTGAATTTGATTTGCATTTCGACTTGCTTTAACAATAACTACTTTCAACGAGCAAATTAGGTTGCTAATCTATTTTATAAGTTACAGAAAAACAAATATACTTTATACAAATACTAGAGACTCCAAATAGGACATCTCGAGTTACAAAACTTAATACCCAGTGCACAAAACATTGATGAAAATTCTTTTTGCTTAATTAAAAACTCCAATATATATTTTTTGTATTGTTAATTCTTTCTATCACATATTAAAAACACTGAAAATATTTTTCAGGATAAATATAAATTTTGCAATCAAATGAAATTTTTATAGTTAATAAAAGCGATGCATTTTTTATTAGTCGCACGCTCCCAAAATCCCAATGATTTTGCGATTTAGAACAGCTAATTTTCATTATAATTATTTCGCTGATTAATATATAGATATATTAGCATATCTTGAAAACGTGGGCTTTTTAGGAGGGTTCAAAATTATGGAAATACGTAGCACCTAAAGTTGTCGTTTAGTCAATCCGTCTGTCCGCATATAACAATGCGAAAACTACCCAACCGAATCGTTTGAAATTTAAAATATATAATTATTACCTAATTTTGTCGAGTCATTTCAAATTTTATGAAAATTGAGTGCATCATTCAATTACAGGAACAATCAAAAGTATTAAATTGCATTACTGTCAATGAAAAAAAAAATCAAATTCATTTTAATGATGTTACGCTCTTTCGAATATTTCGGCTATTATACCGCATCCTAAATATGTATATTATTACATCAAAATCTGAATATTTTTAGATGTATCCGTAATTATATAAATACGTAGCACCTATGGTCGTCGTTCAGTTTGTGCGTCCGTCTGTTCGTCCGTTCTTCTGTCTGCCCGCATATAACGGAGAAAAAACTACCCTCCCAAATCGTTTGAGACTTAAAAAATATGTACTTAGCAAAATTTTACCGAGTCATTTTAAATTTTATGAAATACGGGAATTGAAAACTTCAATTGATTAAGGGAATATGAAATTATGAATTAATGGTATAAGGGGAAACATTGTTTGGGGCGTGTTTTAATAATATTAAGCTATTTCACATTTTATGAAAATGATATACATTGCTGAGGTTTAATACAAGTAACTTCTTATATATTTACAGGAACACGCAAAAGATTTCGACAACTATACTGTAATCAGAAGTACTCTTTGCAATAATAGCAAGATGTCAATATGATTTAAACTTCGTTATAGTACATTTGCTACGCTTCACGTGCAATTTTCAACTTTTTTAATATTATTTTATGATACACATTGATTTGTCTATTTGTTTAAGTGCTAATATTGTTTAAGTGCTAGTTATGAAATATGAGACAGAAACAAACGCAGAACTATTTGTATTCTTTCACGTGTAAACAAGTTTATTAATCAAGCTACACGCGATGCTGACTTTTTATAAAATACATGCTTTTATATTATTTAATCCACTGCATGATTTTTTCTATTTTTATGAAAAGAAATATTTGAAAACTATATAACGGCCTAATAATGGGAAAAATAATTAAAAAAAAAGTAAATTTCAAATTTTCGGCTAAAATTTTATATGACATGCACACTACATACACATTTAGGATTTTTAAAAGTTGTATTGCTATAGTTAATTTTTCAGCAGTGAAATTACGCTTGAATTTATTGAATATTTAATATGGGAATTACTGTGTGAACTTGCTATCTAAGTATAGTACCAACATTGTGAAAAATATCCAAACCGAGAATCGAACCCGAAACCCTTGGAATAGCGCTCCAAGTGCTTTACCATTTAACCTACGAGGACGATGCACAGCTTGGCATTTCTCCCTCCTATATGTTGGTAAAGCTGCACTGCAGCACAAGATGGAATAGTTTTATGAGCAACCAATCTTGAGGCATAACATGGGACATAAATAAACCCAGCATCGGTGAGCAAACATCCCCAAAACTATTCAGTGATTCGCCTTATCAGAAACATCCTATAGCCAAAATTCAAAGCAAATCGGATAATTCGGCATAAAAACCCATTTATCTAATTTAAGAGAGGGGGAAGGTAACCGCCCGTCTCCCTCCTTATACTTAACCAATCAATCCCCAAAATAAATCAGAGAAGCACCTTATCAGAATGAACCTATACCCAAAATTTGAAGCTAATCGGTAAATTCTGGGCAAAAACACATTTACCACCAATAAGGGAGATTACTCCCTAGTCCTCTCCCCGCCCTTTATACTTGACCAGTGAACACTCGAGACTAATCATGGAGACACCTCTTCACAATGATATTATATGAGGACCCCAGAAGCCAAGGGGTATAAGTGACAAAATTGAAAAAATTGAGTTAAGTGCACAGGGTATCTGGAAATATGCTTTTTTCATTTCAGGTAAAGAAATATAGGTCATTTTCTTATTATTTGCTGAGTTATAGAGATAACCTCTTTTTTCGAAAAACAAACAATATTGATTAATTATACATTTAAAGAAAATTGTACTCTATTTTTTTAACAGTTATTGAAATGAGAGTTCAAAGATTAGAATGCAACAAGCAGATGTTTCCTATTTCAATTTAGTCAATTGTTATTGATGTTCCAATTTAACATCAATTATCTTTAAACTCAATTTACTCCAAATCGACATTTTGTCACTTGTACACTTTGGCTTCTGAGGTCGTCTTATGTAAAATTCAAATGAAATCTGATAATTCAGCATGAAAAACCCTATTTATATAAATTAAGACAGACGGCAGATTAGCTTTCATCCCCCCATCTCTTATACTTAACCTATGAACTTCCAAAACTAATCAGGGAAGCGCCTTATCACAATATACCCATGTGAAAAATTTGAAGCAAATCGGATATTTTTATTATGAGTTATCGCGTTACATATATACATAAGGTGGTCTGGTGTAATAATGCCAGGCGGGGTAATAACGCCAAGTGCTAATATTTTGCATAATTATGAAATAATCTGGTAAATGACACCCATGTGCTCTGCGCAGAAGGGTTTGAGTCATATAAATCGCAAAAAACAGCTTCAAGTTAATTTGTTTCATTTATAGGTCTTATTGTTTTTACAAGCAACTAAAATTAACGCTTGATCTAAAATTTGCGAGGTACGTTTTGTTGTAATAGCTCCAATCCTTGGCATTAATACACCGGTTGATTCCCTACAATGGCCGAGCTACATCCTAAATACTAATTCAAATAAACACAGTTTATTGTGTGCAATGTTTCTAATAATTCTATTTAAGCGGTCCTTTTTAAGCAAAATGAAGCTCATGGTCTGATATTCTTTTGTCTCATCCCCCCCCCTCCTCCCCCCACACCATACCTTTATTTTTCTTACACTTTCACAAAAAAATTTAAAATTTTCAATAGCTTAGAATGCAATTTGTCAATTTCTAAGTTTGTAGAGTTTGTACTTTTAGAATTGGGCAATCTACATGCAATTATTCCATCTTATTTCATAGTTTTGTTTGCATGGCGTTATTACCCATATAGGTGGGTAATAATGCCAAATAGCATTGGTCGAGAAATCACGCAATTACATTTTATGAATACATATCTGTTAAATTATTTTTTTTATATAGATAGTCAATGAGTTGCTGTATCAAATCATGTATTTGTTTGAAAAATACAAACTAAAACTGAGCCGTGAAAATTGGTAGAACCTTAACGTGGCGTATTACTCCCAGGGTACCTTATATGATAACAAACATACAAAACGGGCAGGCACATAAGCTCTCAGGCTTTGATAGCCTGTGAGTTAAAAAGGAAAACAAAATATATTCTGTTTTACTAATTTTTCAATTTCGCGTACCACAAACTCAAAAAATCCAACCATCGAAATCTAAACTTACAAAAAATTTTACTATTTCAGATCCGTGGAGTTGAAAAAATGAAATCTTTACAATTTTGATGTTAATTTGTGTCCTGCCGAGCAGAAAAATTTTGATGGAAAGCAAAAAAACATAAAAATATGAAAATTTTACTAATTCGAAAATAATTCGGCATGTACTAGAATTTTTAATCCAAAACGGTTTTTATCTGCTGTATACACCGGGCAGTATAATGGGAATCTTTAACGTAGACTATGTAATCGTAAAATAACAATAATTCCTTTTATAGATTTAAAATTACATAATACTGGTTCATTTCATTTCAAACTGTTTAACAAAAAGTCCGGGGTCGGAGTCGGCTTGTATTTTAGCGACTCTGACTCCGACTCTTTTGCTGAAAAATGGGTCTGACTCCGACTCCAACTCTGTAGCACTGGATAACAATATAGTTCTTTTACGTATGTGTTGACTTTGTGTTTTAATTTTAGTAGTGTGTTTATATTCTTATTTATTAAAGGCTGAATTTGTTATAGAGTATGTATCGGAAACAAACTTTTATATTTATATTAACTTCAAACAGGCTAATCTTACGTAATCAAGCTACCGATTTTTAAAAATTAATGCTTCTGTCTTTTAAAAAACATAAAATACGAATAAATTGAGATGCAGTTTTGAACGAAATTAAATTTAAAAGCTGTCTTTTTAAATTGCATGGCATAAAAATTAAAAAAATGTGTTGCTTTAAAATAATTTGCTATACGAATAATTATAAAAGTTCAGTTCGTTGCGACCGTAGTCATGACGTTAGCGCTAACTGCTATTTTTACTTTACCACACAAGTAATCAATACTAGTAGTAATTTCTCAAAATGAGTATATGTTTTCTGTACCAATCAGTATGATTATGTTAAAGTAATTAAATCGGTGATGAATGCTTTTTCATCATAGTAACTCAATAATTTCAAAGAAAAGTAATTGCAAAAACACAACTTTTGTCGTTTCACATTCGACAATTTGGAGTTACGGGATAGCTTATTCTTTTTATCATGTTAGTCCTTAGTTATTTCACAATAAAATCTCATTATAGTACAGAATAATGAGATAATGATAATGTATTTCAAAAATATAAATTGTTATTTTTATCATTAGGCAACGATTAGTCTTTCATAAGTAGGTAACTCTTTTGTTAGAATAAAGACATTTATTCAGATTTCAGCAATTTTGGTATAAAACAAGACGCATATTTGGAATCACGAAAATACATTCGCGGAAAAAACTAAAACTTTGCGAAAAAAAGGAAAAAGCTAAATGGATTTTTCTTGCAAAATGATGACTTACCATGTGAGTATTGGCACATTTTCCAACGTCAAAGAATAATTACTAAGATTATCTAAAAAAGAAATGATTTACATTACAACATTTTTCCATTAAAGTGATGATATGCCAAAAAATTTGCAAAAAGCACCTTAATGAAATTAGACTAAAAGTATGTTTAATTATTTCGATTGCTTAAGGTGTGTAGTGCCATATGTATTACACAAACACTAAACACTTTTATCTCTTTGGCAGCAATTCTCCCAGCAGTTTTTGATGATATTATTTTACCTAATGAAACGTCTTATAATGTTTTAAAATAATGTAAAATTTGTTTTATTATACTTTAATTGTTAATGCAGCTGAAAATTTGGATGTAGTTTGGAATACTAACTAGCAGAAGCAAAACAGTTTCTTAATCTTGACTGTACATTAGGGTGGATCGAAAAGTATAGGGTTTTTTTTTTTTTTTTTTTTTTTTTAGAAATCACTATCGGCGCGGTGTGCAAAAGTTGCCTTTTATGTATACTAGTTTACAGGTTTTTTTTTTTTTATTAAAATACATTCATATCTTCCGGTGCCCCAAGCGCCCCAAAAATAATTAAAAATTGAGTTTTTTGTGATTTCTTTTATATTTTTTTGTTTTATTATTTTTTCTTAATTACTTTTGGCGCGGGGTTCAAAAGCTATCTTTTATCTATCGTAGTTTATATATTTTTTAAAAATAAAATTCATTCATATCTTCCGGTGCCCCAAACGCCCTAAAAATAGTTTAAAATTGAAATTTTCTTGAAAAAAAAATTTTTTTTTGCTTTATTTTATTTTATTTTATTTTACTTTTTGAAATTCATTTGGCACTGGGTTGTAAAGTTGTTATTACAATACTACATAACTCTGCAGTTCGTATATATTTTTTTTAATCAAAATCCATTCACATCTTTGATGCACCAATTATAATAAAAAACTGAAATTTTTACAAAAATATATTAAGAATTATAATTTACGAAAAATACTTACAAATTTTGAAAACAGTTCAATTAATATCGTGTAAGGTTATAAATAACATTAATTTTACAATAATAAGCGACATATAAATTTAAAAATCAACGCATTAAATCATAAAAATTACAAAAATCGAACTTACGTAGAGAAAAGTTTTACATTTTTCAATTCGGAAATTTATATATTTTTAAAGTTTGTAATATATTTTGGTATCAAAATGTTTTATATGGCTTCTTGATTTTATTCTATTCAATATAAAACCGTGTCTCTTTTCTTGTCCGGATACAGTTTCTGATGCCTCAGACACTAGTCGAACGCATCTTTTAACCGCGTGGGTATGGCATGGATATTTTGACCATTCATTCGTTTTTACAACTTTTATCATATTCTCAATTTCTTCGCAAGGCACATTCATCAAAAGAGGTGGTTCAAAACGTCCAACTCGTTGCCAGTCAATAAGTTCAAAATAATCTTTCGCTTTGATGTTTATTTGGGGTACTTTGAAAATTCTCACTTCTGGTGATTTTCTCTTTTTATTTCTAGCACAAATTAAATTTCGCATTGCTAAAGATCTGATATACTCTGTGTTATCTGTGAGCATTGACAATAGCAAATTTTGAAGGTGGCAAAAAAAAAAAAAAAAAAAAAAAAAAAAACTATTTTTTTTTAATAACAGCATCTACGAACTTTCTTAAACTAGTTTCCAAATATCTAGAATATGTGAAAAGTTGATAAGTTTTCAAATATGACGCGCTCCTTCAGTTATGGATGGCTTTATTTTGATATGAAACCATACAGGTGCATATACCTTCATAATATATGTTGTAAGAGTAATGAAATTATCAGAAGGATTTTCTGTAGCAACTTACAACCTTAAAATTCTACATGCAGATGTTAGCCATCTTGAGTGATAAACTGGACCAGGTTTCATTAATGCCAGATCAGAACCACATTCACCACGTGATATTGCTATGACAATATCATATAAATATTGCTGGTCATTGCTGAGAACTCTTCTATCTATGTTGTCTTCCAAATAATAAAGTATAAAAAGTTTATTTTATACATTTAATAAAATACGATTAACGATTTCTCATCCTCTCGATCTACGTTTTACGTTAGATAAATTATTCTTTAACTGTTAATTTTACTTGTATTTTTTAGCTCAAAATTTGCATGAAACTCGATTTTCGGCAAATAATTAAAAGTTTTGGGGCATTGGAAGAAATTTATCAAAGTCGAAAATTATTTGGATGCATGCTAATATACTATAAAATGCATCTTTTTTATCCCGCTGATAAAATAATTTAAAATAAATTAAAAAAATAAAAATTATAAAATTTTATAAAATTTTAATTTTTTTTACTATTTTGGGGGCGCTTGGGGGCACCGGAAGATATGGATGGATTTAAATTAAAAAAAAGATTGAACTAATATATATATAAGGCAACTTTCGCAACCTGCGCCAAAAATAATTAAAAAAAAAATTAAGAAGCGAAAAAAAATTTATAAAATTTATAAAATTTCAATTTTTAACTATTTTTGAGGCGTTTGGGGCACCGGAAGATATGAATGGATTTCAATTAAAAAACATATGTGAATTAGTATGCATAAAAGGCAACTTTTGCACACCTCGCCGATTAGATTATCCGGATTTCGATTTATCGATCCATCCTGCTGTACATGAAGAAAAAGATGCTCTGAAAAGTGTTAATTATTTTAAATTTTTATGAAACAACAAGGCACACTAAAGAAGATAAAAGCAATAAGATAATCAGGAAAAATAAAAAAGGAAAAAATCCAAATTTTGTTATGAATTTCAATTTGGATTTTGCTAATAACAACTCAAAGATGTAGACTAAAACACGCAAATTTATTTGAAAACAGCTGTTTTGGAAAATTCTTTTCTTTGAATAGGCTTTTATTGCCAAGATAATATATAAAGAAATTAAAATTGATAAATTGATTGACTGCAAGTTTAAATAATTGTTAACAAATGAAGCATAAAGAAACTGGTAAATATTTAGTCTTAATTTAAATTGGACGATAGTTGATTTATGCAGGTATAATTATTTTTTTTATCAAGGTAATCCCAAGTTAAAAATCTAGACTGCAGTGTCTTCAGATATGATGTTTGCAGTGAAATAGAAAGTTGTTTTTAGCAAAGAAATTTCATGAAATAAATATGTTTATAATATAACAACAAATATAGGTATTTTTTGTTGTCAGTATAGTTTGAGTAAGACAATTACTAATATGTGTGGTCCCCTGCACCAAAAAAAACTGACATTTTAATTATGTTATCCTTTTTTCTTCCGTGTAATTATTAAGTAGTTTACAGTCAAGTTTTGAAGGCTATTATCTAGTAAATGAATAAATTATAAAAGTATTTTTTATACACATGACTTAAAATACTTGCGCATATAAATATAAAATTTCTCATACATTTCTTGATTTGGAAAATTTTAAATTTTTCTCCAAGTTGTGCTCTAACTTTACTTGAATTTCACTGTCACACGTGAACACACATTTCACAGCTTAAGGAACATAAATTTCCTGTCCTATGTTATCAGTTTATTGGTTCAGCTGTACAACCAACATCTTTATCCAAAACATGCTCTGAAAATATTTGTATTTTAAAAGATTTAAATTTTAATAACATCAATAACTGAACTTCAATAAAATAATGCTTTTGATATACTCCGAAGAAATTTAATCTCCTTCATTTTCCTTACATCCCTTCCCTTCGATATGCACGTATAATAGCCCATCTACTGCGTTAAAATAGGCCATCCGTAGTACCATTTTTGAAATAGATGTTTTAGTAAGAAATAATGTTCGAAGATCAATAAAATATGGAACTGCTGAATACTGTTTAAATGTATCAAAAGAACTATTATGGTAATTTCAACTTATACTATGCACGTATAGTATACACGTATAGATGCACGTATAGTAGCCTATCTACTGCGTTAAAATAGGCCATCCGTAGTACCATTTTTGAAATAGATGTTTTAGTAAGAAATAATGTTCGAAGATCAATAAAATATGGAACTGCTGAATACTGTTTAAATGTATCGAAAGAACTATTATCGTAATTTCAACTTATACTATGCACATATAGTATGCACGTATATATGCATGTATAGTAGCCTATCTACTGCGTTAAAATAGGCCATCCGTAGTACCATTTTTGAAATAGATGTTTTAGTAAGAAATAATGTTCGAAGATCAATAAAATATGGAACTGCTGAATACTGTTTAAATGAATCGAAAGAACTATTATCGTAATTTCAACTTATACTATGCACGTATAGTATGCACGTATATATGCACGTATAGTAGCCTATCTATTGCGTTAAAATAGGCCATCCGTAGTATCATTTTTGAAATAGATGTTTTAGTAAGAAATAATGTTCGAAGATCAGTAAAATATGGAACTGCTGAATACTGTTTAAATGTATCGAGAGAACTATTATCGTAATTTCAACTCATACTATGCACGTACAGTATGCACGTATACACTATATTGCCATTGATTATGGGACACTTGCGATTTTAGACATTTTACTAAATATCTAGAAAAATACATGAGGAATCATCTCGAAACTCTTAGTGTATAAATATAATAGTATACGTCATACATCTCCGTGAAGATTTTTTACCGAAACTCCATAGGGGACCGCCAACAAATTAAAAAAGAATGAATATCTTTTGAATAACCCTGTCAAAACTAATGTTGCAAAAGCGCTCAAACTCTAGATTATGATTGAATGCCTTATTGTAATACACTGTGTTCATTTTTATGCAAATAGCATGCATACTCGCAGAGTAATTAAGGTTTTTATAAAAATGGTCCCAAATTTTTCCAAGTTTTTTCCTTATAATTTTCAGAGTTCTTAATATAAAATAATATTTTTTTCAGAAAACATGACAAACAACATTGCACACAGTACCCTGTAATCAGAATTAAAAAATAATGAAAATTGTATACAAAATGAGTTGGTTTACTAAATAATTTTTTACTGCGCATGCGTCAACGATATCAAAATTTCATTTGCATATTATGTTAGCTAAATGTATACAGCAACTTTTGTGAAAGTCACAAAATCATAACTTGAAAATTCTGAAAATAATCGTCAATTGAATAAGTTGAAAATCCGTTATTCTCAAAATGAAGCAAAAACAAGAGGGGTTGTATCCATATATTCATTGATTAGTGTCAATATAGAATACACAATACGGGATGTTACGACTACTTTTGGATAAAAGCCCTCATTTTTTTGCTTCATTTTGGAAAGAACGGATTTTGCCCTTTTTCTATAGACGATTACTTTCAGAATTTTCAAGCTATAATTTTGAGACTTTTACAAAAGTTGCTCTATACATTTAGCTAACATAATATGCAAATGAAATTTTGATATCTTTGACGCATGCGCAGTAAAAAATTATTTAGTAAACCTACTCATTTTTCATACAATTTTTATTATTTTTTAATTCTGATTACAGGGTACTGTGTGCAATGCTGTTTGTCATATTTTCTGAAAAAAATATTATTTTATATTAAGAACTCTGAAAATTATAAGGGAAAAACTTAGAAAAATTTGGGGCCATTTTTATAAAAACCTTAATTACTCTGCGAGTATGCATGCTATTTGCATAAAAATGAACACAGTGTATTACAATAAGGCATTCAATCATAATCTAGAGTTTGAGCGCTTTTGCTACATTAGTTTTGACAGGGTTATTCAAAAGATATTCATTCTTTTTTAATTTGTTGACGGTCCCCTATGGAGTTTCGGTAAAAAAATCTTCACGGAGATGTATGACGTATACTATTATATTTATACACTAAGAGTTTCGAGATGATTCCACATGTATTTTTCTAGATATTTAGTAAAATGTCTAAAATCGCAAGTGTCCCATAATCAATGGCAATATAGTGTATATGCACGTATAGTAGCCTATCTACTGCGTTAAAATTGGCCATCCGTAGTACCATTTTTGAAATAGATGTTTTAGTAAGAAATAATGTTCGAAGATCAATAAAATATGGAACTGCTGAATACTGTTTAAATGTATCGAAAGAACTATTATCGTAATTTCAACTTGTACTATTTTATAATTTGGTGAAAGATATGAGTTTACATTCGTATACAATTTTCAGAACCTTATTTTTAGAGAGTATTTTCTAATGCTCCTTGATGATAAATAAATTGACTTTCTTTAAATAAACTGTCTTAGAAAATTATTATCAGAAGTGTAAAAAACTAACTAGACATATTAATGCAATGTAAGTTTTGCTTTAGGGTGTTTTTAACTTTTTCTAAATATTTAAGAACATTCTTAAACTAAATGATTTTCAATATTTGAAACTTCACTGAAGTCAGCTTGATTCGAAGAATTTGTGTGCATTGAGAGCTATGATGTACTTGTTGTGATTGTGTTAAGCATAAGGAATAATCTATAAATTTGCACAAGTTTCTTATTCTTGAATTACAAGTAAGCAAATATTTTTCGGGAAATATATTATTTTCCAAGAATACAGCATTGAAGAGTAAATAGTTTGAATTATGGTGCACTTTCCGTACATTAGTGACTAGCCTGAATACTTGAAATATTATTCTAAATAAACAATTCTTTTAAATTGAAATTTCAGCATAAAATAATATATATAAAATCAGATATAACTGTTAACATTTTGACCACTGGAAATATTCTTATCGGAATTTTTAATTACATTATTGTATCACTAGAATTATAACGAATATTTTTACAATATTATTTTATGAAAAGGTTTACGTAAAATGTTTAAACTTAATACATATAACGTATAATATACGTATAATGTACGTCTAATGTAGTTGAACATTTTGATGTGAACATCCACATTTTGAAATTGAATATCCACTATCAATAAACTTAACGATTTGTTTACGTATCTTGTGTAAACATATAGACAAATTTGCTTTGGAAAATAGAATTTTCATTAAATCGGAAGAAACAACAAGACACAACTAAAGAAAAAAGGAGTTATAAATTAATCTGACGACTTTTAAAGACAAAAATCAATTTTTTTTATGTATTTTAATTTAAATTTTATTGTCGGGAACTCAAATTGGAGCTAAATCGTGCATATATATTTGAAAACCGCTAAATTTAATTACTATTTATAGAAAAATATTTTTTTCTTTTGATTTGCTTTCATTGCTTAGAACCTATCTGAACATATTTAGACTTAATATCATGCTCAATCCTTATTTTGCTGATATTTTCTAACATGCGTTTCAGATATAGTATGCTTTAAGAAATATAATTGTTGCAGTTTATTCATAATCAATACACATCTTATTAAAAATTCAAAATGTTGGGAACAGATAAAGTCGTGATTATTGGATTTTATGTCGTCACGCAAATTTTTCTCAGGGATCTGAAAAAACAAAGGACTACATATCAAATAAAAACAATTTCCAGGGAAGAATCCTATTTACGCTTGGAGACTATCTTACAAAATATTCAAAAAAATTCGAGAGGGTTCATTATCAAATCACAGATAAAAAAAATAGAGAATTTCCGAATGGTACATTGGTGGGAATAATGAGAATGATAAATCGATCGGAAATTGATATTGGCAGTCAACAAGTTACAATGCATGGAGACAGCTCAGAAAAAGTGGATTTCACTTATCCATATAAACTTAATTCTGCTACATTTGTAATTCAAAAAGCAGAATATAAACCACAGCTTTTTGGCATTTTGCAAACATTTTCACTTCCGCTTTGGATAGCTATTATCTCAACATTAATGGCGATGTCTTTGGTATATTACGTCATCTTGAAAAGAAGATATTCATTTGATAAAATTTTACTTGACACTTTCGCGGTTTTGTTAAAGCAGAGCTCTATTTTAAAACAATCATCAATGTTAGTAAAATTGCTCGTCTTTTCATGGGTTATAGGAGCGATGTTTCTTCCTCTGGCTTACGATTCCGTGTTCCTGTCGTTTCTTTCATTCCCCCCTGTCAATCAAATTAAAGACTTTCCTCAGCTGGCCAAAGCTGTGAAAGAAGGACACTATTATTGCATAACGATTCAACGATCTCCAATTTTTGAACTTTGATTAAAATCAAAGGATGAATATTTAAAAATTCTTGGACAAGACCTTAAGACAAACAACTTAAGTAGCGGAAACACTTTTCAAGATTTTTTCTACGATAAAAACAAACAAGATCTCGCTCTAATAATAGATTCTGGTGTCTTTGATTTTTTGACTATAGGAAAAAAAAAATATCTCAGAAGATCGTTTCCTTGAAAACATGGTTGCGATGCCTATCCGAAAAGACTTTTGTTGCAAAAAAAATGGTGGAAAAATTCGTTCATAGATTCATAGCTTCGGGACTGTATTTCAAATATCAAGATGATGCATCGTTTTTAATTCGTTTGCCACGTTTACTGAAATACGAAGAAAAAGATACCAGTAAACGAAAATTAACCCTTACAGATGTTGCACCTGCTTTTATATTTTTAATATTTGGACATATCATTTCTTTCTTAGTCCTTATCGTAGAAATATTATTAAACCGTATGAATAAAAGTAATCGTACAAAGAAAAATATAAAAATAAGAATATTAATCAAATATAAAGAAGATATAATTACTTTTTGCAATTGAATCATAATTCCTCTATTATTATATTAGCAAATATTATTTCATTCTTCCGATGTTGTATGACACTAAAATGAAATTTCATACATTTAGCATTGCTTTAAACTTAGTAATATACAGGGTTTATATTACTAAGTTTATAAAGAGTTATTAATCTCTTTATACTAAGTTATTAAAGAATATACAGGGTTTAATCTAGGAAAAAAAGAGTGGTAGCTTTTTGACTAATTATAGTTAAGAGCTATTAGCCAAGTAATGATAGCTTTAGCCAAGAAAAAGGAAAATGTTTCATTTCTGTATTTATTTGCATCCTATTAAATAAAAATATGAATATTGAATATTTGAATGACTGAATAGTGAACTTTAATAACGAAAATTTGTATTAAACAATGTGAAAGTCTGAAAGCGTTAAGATGTTAAATGTGTTACACTGTAAAAATATGTCCTGAATTTTACAGGTGTTAATCTGTGAATTTTCCTTGATTTTCCTAAAGATTTCCATTTTAAGAAAAACTGTATATCTTCCTGGAATTACCGGAAATCTTTATTCTAGGGCAGTAGACTAATTGAAAATTTCCGTTCAGGCAAGTAGAACAGAAAAGCTCCGCTCCCGCGAAATGCTTTAGATCCAGGATAATATCAGTCTGTGTTCCAGAGTACATAAACTAGTTCGCTTGAAGGCTGTAAACAGAGACGCGACGCGTGTATTATTCATATTAATAACTTTGAAGACTGAATTTGATATACAAAAAAGAGATAAGTTATTCAATTTTATTTTAAAACTTTCTTTGAAATTTAAAATCCCCCCCACCCCTTCCTTGAACACAGTTCAGTTTGCGCTACTTAACCACTACCAATTATTTAGATTTTGAGCTCAAAATTTAAGTTTAAGTCTAAACTTCCGAAAACATTTAATGAGATGCAAAAAGTAACCGCAAAAAATAGTTGTTCGTTACTTCAAAATCTAAAGCGCCCTCCATCGGCATTTTTGAAATTTATCTCTATAATTTGTTTTCAAAACAATACTGACAGAAAAAATAGTCACATTATATAGTTTCTAAATAAGAGGAACTGCAAACTGGATGCGTTTGATAGCAAAAATGGTTTTAAAAATGAGTCAGAAAAAACGCAATTTGTTATTTGAATACGTCCTCAAATTTTCGATCACTTCGAGAAATTCTGTTCAAAATACCTTTTTTGGCAAGCTTTTTTGAAATATATTCTGTCTTTATCAAAAAACTGACCAATGCATATCATTATGTAGTTCCTAAATAAGAGGATCTGCCATTTGGGTGCGTTTAAAATCAAAAATGATTTTAAATGATTTTTTTTCTGATACTCCTATTTTTGTTTAATTTATTTTTACCATACGAATTGGTCCTATGAAAAACTTTTCAATACGAAAGTTGTAGATATTATTGAGAAGATTTAAAATAAATTTAAATAGATTTGAGAGTTTAAGAATTGATGAAGTTATGGATTTTTTTCTTTTTTCACCCCACCCCCCCCTCTTTTTGTTTTCGTTTTTAATTTTTTAACGGTAAGAAGTAGTACTATCGAAACTTGTAATTACAAAAGTTTTAGGTAATGTTGAGAGCATTTACACAAAATTTAGTTAGATTTGATATCATGAGAATTGACGAAGTTATGAATTTTTTTTCTCCCAAAAACCTTGTTTTTTTCGCCTCTTGAGCCCATTTCTCAATTTATCAAAAATCTGTCATACATAACATTTTGGCCCAATTTTAAGAAGTGATATAAACTTTAAACCGATTCGATGTTTATTTTAATTAAGAAGTTATGGTGTTTTTTTGGTTTTCACAACCCACCTCTATTTTTACCCCCTTGGACCGATTTTGCCCCTTAACGAAGCCGAGATTTTATACCCCTTGATTTTATGTATCAATTTGGAAGAGATTAGAGCAGAACTATAGAAGTTATCGTGTCCATAAGAAATTGATATATATAAACTTTTTTACTAATGGTAGTTTTGGGGTCAAGAGGTCACGATCGGCGTAGATCTGCAAAAATTTTTCAGAAATTCCAACATTGGAGCGACCGCAATACGTAGTATTTCATACGAAATCTACCTAATAATAAAATTTATCTATTATTTTAGTCATTTCTAAAGATATTTTAATAACAATTTTGGAAGTATTTTACGGAGGCATACATAGAAAAGAAATATGATGTATCAAAATTTATATTGAATTTTCCCTTTTCGTGTGATTATGGACATATTGGTGTTGAATTAAGGGGGTGACCAGAATGCGGCATTCTCTCGAGGAGCAATAAGATGTCTGCCCAGAAGACTTGAGCTTTTCTGTTCTTAATGTTCAAAAAGTGCAATCCCCAGGAATTCTATAATTCCCTCCATTCCGTACCCAAAGACATACCCCCCAAAGAAAAGTGTCAGAATTCAACGGTGGAGCATATTTATTCTTTCTTTTTATGGATTAACTGCAAATTCACTGTTAAACTGTAAGAATATATATATTTTTTCATTTACCGCGAAATATTTATAGTAAAAAGAATTAAAATATTCAAGATAAGTGTCGAAGAAAAATTTTGATTTTAGGATAAATAAATATAATTATTACTAATTAATGCAGAATTTTGCTAAAAGCTATTGTTTTTACAAATAAACACTTTCATAGATAAAAAATCCTCATTAGTATTTTTAGACATCAGTCATATGATGTATCGTACTAAAACAATCAACTGAAATTTAGATTACACTTCAAAACATCACTTTTAAAAGCACGCACCTAATTTTTAAATACATAGTATTGAATTGAATGTAAATAATGTAAAATAGCTGTACGTAATTTTAAAATACATGTAAGTTACTGTTAAATAAATATAAATAATTTACAGAAATCCAAAGATGTCGAATGTAAAAGAAATATATGTATACCATAAGTTTTATTTATTTATTCTTTTTTATTATATTCGTAGCGTTTCAATGAAACTCTGTTACTTTTTTGTAAATAAATAAATGTGTATTAATGAGCTTAAGAACATGTTCTTATTTATATTTGTCATACGCATAAATAATCAGATATTGCAGTCCGAAAATATCTAATACTAATTTTGTCTGTGAAAAAAAATGGCCTGGGCGGGATTTGAGCCCGCTGACAGCAGAAAAGTGCGAAATGTAAAAGTCTGGCGTCTTTCCAACCGTACAATCCTGCCCTCGGAAAGGAGTTCAGTTTATTTGATTATATGTTTTGATTATTGTTGAGTGAACTTTGGGGGTCGTTTTTTAAGGCCCCCATGAATATTGCACTTTATCCTTGTGATATGTTTATATTCTAACTATACTCTATGAATACCCAAAGGCTCGCTGGATTCGGTGACACAAGCCTCGTATCCTCTCTTTGTTAGATACATTTATCACACATATACATATAGGCATCTGTGCATACATAAATAAAAAATAAAATCCCTGTTGGCTTGGCCTATACGCGGAGGTAGATTTCGAAGTTAAGTGCTCATTTCAACAATAAAAAAAATAAAACATGATTAGATACAAACCCTGATTAACAAGTTTGTTTGTTGCTTTTAAGGAATTTTTAATTTCATTTTTCTGTAACAGCTGGTTTTATCAGAATCATCTTAAGCGAAATTCGGCTCAAAATGCCCACATTCGACGGCATTTTTTAAAATTCATTCTGACTTTATGAAAAAATTGACCAGTATGGTACATTATATAGTTCCTAAATATGAAAAACTGTCAATTGAATGCGTTTGAGAGCAAAATTGAATTTAAAAATGAGTCAGAAAATAAGCAATTTGCTATTTGAAGACATCCTTGATCGGTTCTGAAGCCAGAACCGTTCTAAAATTATATAAAACTAAAGCAGAGATAGAAAAATTAAAATTGGTGACCTGAAATAAATATTGGCAATCTGTGGTAGTGTCATAGAGTCAGTAAAGAAGCATTTAATTAAAAGATAATCTAACGTTTATTTTCAAGAAAAACATATTCAAAATAAAAATATATGTATATATAAAATAATAAACAATCATAAACTATATCTGGTAAAATCAACCAAAAAAGTAATTTCTGAAATTATATTATCTATAAAATTAAAGTCATACTTTAACACAATAAAAATACTTAATTAATTAAACAGCATGATGTAAGGTAAAGAAAAAAATGTACAGGCTGCAAAATAAACTACTCACTTTAGCATAACTGGAAGAAAACAGATTTCTCAAAACAGATGATGACGGAAAAGTAATGTCCGGGAAAAGTTCAAAAGAAATAAAAGCCTTGGATGTCATAACAATTCATCACAACAAATGTTCAGCAAAATATTTTCACTATCTATTAACTGGATTCACCTTTAAAACAACATCATCTTTCAAAACTAAAACAAACTACAAACGTAAACTTCCATAACTGAAATTTAAAATAACGTACGGCCTTTGCTAGACCAAAACATCGTCAGACCACCGGCAGTCAAAACAAACCGACTGCTTTAAATACCCCTCGCGATTCCAGACATCGCCAGAAAGCAACGCCCCCTTTGCGTCTGCCGAAGTTGAGCAAAAGCGGTCCTGCCTTGCGATATGGAGATACGGCTATTCGTAAGTTGCGATTTGCGAAGATCGCAAATCGCGATCAGACGGAAGAAAACGATCATGAACGCACATGTAAAATGTTCAAATCGAAAGTAAACAAATAAGTAACCGACTAAGAAATAGAATATGCCATGGAATAAGGAAAAACAAGATAAAGGGATTGGAAATAAGATAAAGATAAGATAAAATTGGAATAAAATAAAACCAGTAAGTCATGCTATATTATCCTATTACAACATGTATACATGCTTATAGAGTGTTAAAAGTATGAATAGGATGACAATCGCCCCCCCCCCTTAACACTCGTACTCCAAAGAAACTAATTACCAAGTATTACCAAATAATATAAATAATATCAAAGGTCATATTGGACAACATAGGATATCAGTATATCTACTATCATACTTTGACAGTTACTAGTGAAGAATAACTTAACATTATCGTGCATAAATGCAACAATTCACAATATCTTATAACAAGGTTAATTTCAAAAATGAACAACTTTTTAACAATGTTAACAACCACACAATATGAATAACAATTTAATAACTATATAACAACAAGAATAACAATTTTTTTTCATAGCACAAGAGTCTTTAGTTACCATAGTAACTTAAAAATTCGAAAGTCTTTTAGGTACACAAATATTTCAAAAAAAAGTTCATGAAAATTTGTTACCATGTTACCTCGTCACATGCAAGTGACTACGATTACCGTTACATACCACAACATTCTTTATTATGTCGATTTTCTTGATCTTGGCCTTGACAATACACGATTATATTTACATACATTTGCATAATTACACTAGAGTAAATGGTTATTATACGACAGATTCATAAACATTACGAATATGAAGAATAGCAAAAACATGAATTACAGTGCAAAAACACTTTGATAATGTATGGGAAATTCATGATATGCAAAATAGACACATTCAATGATAATAACACTAATGATCATGATCATGATAATGACTGATTATGATATTGATAAGGATGGTGAGCGCTCACATAAAAACAAACAACAACAACAACAACAACAACATGCATGCTTAAGCTTTTGAAATAATACACATTTGCAAATGTTTTAACAAAGATTTAAAATGTGAAAAACACTTGTTATGCAATTTCTTAAAAGTAAAACAACCCTTTTCATATTTATATATATGCAAAAAATACAGCTCAATTTTCAACACCACGGACGGGACCTATGTGACATTTCCATTTTTCAAAAATAGGGACTTACAAACTTAAAAGAAACGATGCCCGCGACAGGCCTTCCTGTGATCAGAACACTCAAGAAGGCCACTACCCCCTGCAGGCCACTCTGGCTATTTACAATTGCACCCCTGTGAGCCGCTTCCTGGGGCTGCTCGGACCCCGGAGGATTAACCATCCTGAGGTCTGATCACATTCCAGCGGGAGTTAAATTGTCCGCAATGTTGGAAATGAGGGTATTGAAAAACTTATTTATGACATTAGAACATATGCATATGAGACAAAAATATGAAATAAAAAGAAAAACAAGTGTATAATCACATATTCAAACATTTATATATAAAGAAAACACTGAAATATACAAAATTTCAGATTTGAAAAATGAAACGTGTTAAACTTCAGGGTTTAACAAAAAAAAAAAAAAAATAAACAAGCATCTTAATGCTTGACACAAGTTCAGAGGAGGGGGAGTCTCTTTTTTTATATATATACTTTTATTTATTTACTTTTTTACTTTTAAATAATACTTATTTAAAACGTTACATATTACTTATAACTAAAGATCGCTTCAATGAACCTTTTAAGATGAAACTTCGTTAAGGGTTTTGTAAAGATGTCTGAGAGATTAGCTTTACTAGTTACGTGTTTTACATTAAATATCTCTTGGTTTAACAGGTCTCTAACAAAAAATAATTTAACGTCAATGTGTTTTGTTCTATAGTTTCCTATGGGAGACTTAAGGAAATCAATGGAGGCCATATTGTCTACTAACAGGGTTGGTTTAGTTTGTGGGCCTGTAAAAATGTGTTTATCATAACATTCATTTATGATTCTACTGAACCAAAGAAGCTCTTTAGTTGCTTCTGTTAAAGCCACAAACTCTGATTCCATGGTAGACAAGCAAACAGATTTTTGTTTGAAAGCCCTCCACATGATAGGAGATTTGTCTAGCATTAGAAGTTGTCCCCCCATTGACGTCCTGTCATCGCGATTGGCGGCGAAATCAGCATCAGTGTATGTTATTAGATTTATATGATGACAAGGTAGCCTCAGTTTGTAGTGTTTGGTGCTTTGTACATATCCTAGTAATTTTAAGAGACCATTCCAGTCTCTTAATCTGGTATCTGAAATGATACCAGGATTACTCTGGAATTGACTGAAGATGTTTACAGCATAGGATATGTCGGGGCGAGTCCTGCTTGTAAGAACAGATAAGCATCCCAAAACACTTCTGTATGGATATTTTGACATCTCCTGGGTTTCAGTATCTGTTTGAGGGCACTGTGCTTTGGAGTACACTACTCCTTTACTTATGGGAAGTGAAGTGATGGGAAAGTTAAATTCCTTAAACCGTGCACAGATATCATCAATATATTGCATTTGATGAATTGACACTACACCTTCCCTATCCTTCTCAAACTCAACCCCAAGAAGTTTACTTGTTTTCCCCAGGATTTTGATGTCAAAATGTTCAGCTAGTAACTTTAAAATTTCATTTATGTGTTTCTGATGGT
The DNA here is from genome assembly GCA_964019185.1 of Maratus speculifer. Lineage (NCBI taxonomy): Eukaryota > Metazoa > Arthropoda > Arachnida > Araneae > Salticidae > Maratus > Maratus speculifer. The sequence continues at coordinate 72,579,052 of OZ025303.1, forward strand.
TACTTAAAACAACGAAGTCATCAACGTATAATAATAAAACAACGTAATTAGAGAATGTGTAAACGCAATTACACCAATCCAATTTGTTAAAACCAAGAGAAATTAAAATTTTATGTAATTCATAAAACCACACCCGGCCACTCTGATGGAGGCCATACAATGCCCTCTGGAGTTTACAGACCAAATGCTCTTTCCCTTTTATTTCAAAACCTGGAGGCTGTTTCATGTAAATGTTATCTGAAAGAGGGGCGTACAGATAGGCTCCTTTCACATCGCATTGCGTGTGAATCCATCCGAGACATGAGACTAGGGCGGCAAAGAAAAAGCGGATTAGACTAAAATTTACAACTGGTGAAAATTATTACGTTCATTTCCTCCTGCATTGCCTGTCTCCAGAGTTCCCACTGAGGGGATTTTAAGGCTTGCTTATATGTGTTTGGTATGGAGTCTTCTAGTCATATATTGTTTTTACGTGTTTCTGATAAAGATGTGTGTGGAGGTGTGTAACTAGGACTTGAATTAGCACTGGAAGTAGATTTTACAATACCCTGGTATTTATTTTCCCCTTTGAAACTGAACATAGTTGGATCAAATTTAATACCATTAGACTGACAGTATTCCCGCACTTCTCTGAATGATCTTAAACGTTGCGTTTCACCCATCTCATAATAATAGATGTCGGTTCTCGACTTATCAGGCCTAGTTATGGCCTTACGGAACCATACAGCATCCCTCAGTGTTCTCGAGAATTCCTCGCCCTCCTCGTCACTTTCATCCTCAGATGAGTGAACGGAGGCGGGTTCAACGGATTCTGAGGTGCCTGGCTTAGGTGATGGAGATGGTGATCTTTCTAAAGGGAATCTGTCAGGTTGAAGGTCGGTCAAAGGGTCAATTTCTGGTTGTTCTGAACTCAAAATGTATGTGGGTCCCAGGTCGCTTCCGTTGTGCTGCTCTGAAGTTGTAAAAGGGTTTGTGCCTATTGAATAACTTGGGCCTTGCTCGCTATGTCTGTGAACATTTCTCGGTACAGATTCATCCCCAAATCTAACATTTATGGTTTCTATTATTTTATTTGTATCGGGGATCCATACCCTGTAGCCTTTGGTTGACATCGCGTAACCCACTAAAACCCCCTTTTTGGCTTTAGGATCAAACTTTGAGTTTCTTAACTGTTTGGGCACCCCCACGTATGCCACAGTACCAAAAGGGCGTAGATGTCGTATTGAGGGTTTGTTACCACAGTAATACTCAAAGGGTGTCTTTTTCTGTGTTTTATGACATATCCTGTTTAGTGTGTACGCGATGTATAGAACTGCTTCTGGCCAGAATTTTAGACTGAGTTTGCTTTCATTAAGTATTGAGCGGGCCCCGTCCATTATAGTCTGATTTAAACGTTCCGAGACCCCATTCTGTTCCGGAGAGTACACGTTGGTAAACTCATGGTGTATCCCGTTCTCTTCAAAGTATTTTGTAAAGGCTTCATTGTCAAACTCCCGCCCATTGTCGCTACGGACTTCTTTTACCTTAGTGTAGTGCCTAAAAATCTTTCAGCTCTTTTTACATGATTAGTGAATACCTTGAATACTTGTGATTTATTACATAAGGGATAGACTGATATTTTTCGTGAGAAGTCGTCAGTTATGGTTAAAAAGTACTTCTCGCCGTTTCTACCTGTTATTTGTGTCGGTCCCCACAAGTCAGTATGAAGTAATTCAAGGGGTCGTTTTGATCTTATTTGATTTATAGGACGGAAGGAAGTTCGCCTGTGTTTGTTAATTTTACATGTCTCACATTCAAAATCTTTACTTTTAATAGGTGGTAAGCCCCTTACACCATTACATTTTACGGTATGTTCAATTAAAGTGGAACTAATGTGTCCAAAACGTCTATGCCATAACTTAAAGTCGTCCTTCTGGACAGTAGAGGCTTGAAAACGCACCCTTTTAGGACTTTGACTATTTTGAGTTTTATTTTTATTTTTAGGGTTAGGATCTGGGTACAGGCAGTAAATGCCATCTTTAAGAAAAGCTCGAAATAGGGTACCACTGTCACGATATGCTTTAACCCTACCCTCACCTCCTCTGAACTTGGCACCAGTTTTATCAAGCCTAGGGCCAGATATCAAATTCCCATATAGCACGAAAGCTCCTCAATACCTCCCCAGGAGCTCCAAGTCATCCCATATTCCTCCTAATGCTGAAATGACAAGGTCAGGACGTCCTGGGGAAAGGTCTTTTACGGTGTCCCCAGGAGTGAGCTCCCAGAAGTGTCCCTCGGAGCAACTTCCCAGAGAGGCTACTCCTGGGGAAGTACCTGGGAAATCATTCCTGGGGAAGTACCCGGTTAGTCTTTCCTGAGGAAGTGCCGAGGAAGCCACAGTGCTGGCGCCATCTCGTGAGTGATTCTGGACTACAATATTTAATTTATTTTTATTAAAGTATTGAATTTAATTTGATCGGTATAAGTTTTTTAATGAGTTAATTTTATTTTATCAATTATTCGATTTCTTATTTTTTTAGCAAGTTAGATAATTGTTATTAAATTGCAATTATTTTAAATTTTTCTAAAAATTTTAATCTTTTTTAGTTAAATTTTAATTTATTATTTCTGTTAATTCCTATTTTAATATACTAATTACTATTATGTATCGTTTAAACCAAATTTTGTTCATTTATCAATATTTTATCAATTACTGATAAATAACCTATTGCGTTTTGTTTTTTGTTATTATTACTTTTTTATTAATTAAGAAATTAATTTAACTTGTTTAAAGTAACTAAATTGTAAGTTTCTAAATTAATAAACTAAAATCTCTAAATAGAAGACAATTCTGGATCATATATTTTTTCTGATATTTAGAGGTAAAGGTATTTATGCAAAGAAAAAGAAAAGAGATTCTTAAAGTAAGTTTGTTCATAAGTACCCGTTAAAACTTTGTTATGAAAATTATCTAAATCGAATCCTGATGCATCTTAATATCAGATGTTTAATGTTTATATATATATATATATATATATATATATATATATATATATATATATAATTAGCTAACATACTTACTAAGCACTATTAAAAAAAAGTGTCGCGACGAAACTAGACATTTTTATCACAGCACATAACACCCTTTAAAATGGTACCTTTGGATTTAAAATGTATAAATATTGAGCCGCACCTCTCCCCCTCCTCAAATGCATACCAATACATGGTTTATTTAAAAAGATTTTCTGTTTAAAAAATATACATTCCTATAAAATCAGTTAAAAATTATAAATTCACGCAAATTTAATGTTTAATTAAGGTTATTATCAATTAACTACCACTGTAATTTATGTATGTGTTGGGGATAAGAAAATGTTAGCTAAATAGAAGCATAAATTGAAGTGTCATTTCTGATCAGTGGCGCCAGCTTATATGCGCCCATGGGGCGCAAGCCCACAGAATAATTTGATATCTCTATCTACCCATTATTAATTGAGCCCACCCAATATTTATGTATTTGTTCGAAAATTTTTACAGCACACTCAATATTTTACAAAAGTTGACGCCACTGTTTCTGAAGACCTATTTTCTTTTATTTATCATTAATTAATTTTTTAAATGTAAGTTGGACTTATTAACAAATTATTTTTCTAATAGCTTTTATAGATTATCAAACATAATATCATTATTATTATTTAAATTCTGATAGATAAAGTGAAATCTTTACTTTGAAAACTTCAAAAATATGAATATTTTTTGGTTCTGAAATTACAGATAAATATTTATCTGTATTTCCTTAATAACAAATATTTTATCACAATTTTCAACTGAAAAATATATTGCATTACTTAAAACCTTCATTTAACAAACCGATTTCATATTATATTTCATCGGATATCTATAAAACATGGAATTTCCTGTTTTACCATGTATGTACTTAGTTACGTGACAATGAGAGTATTATCACATAAATGCAAACAATGCAGGAATCACCGTCCCAACCTTCCATCAATTACAAGATTACTATTATAAATTCACAATAAGCTACCCGCCTCCTCCCCTTCCCAACAAGTTTTGCAGCTGAGAATGTTTCACGGGAATTTCACAGGGATCACTCAAGGTTAGAAAGAAAGAAAATAAAAAGTGTAAAACATCTTATATTTTAAATAAAGACATCAGTTCTTTTAGGCTTTTAGAATTGTCTAAAATCTTAGTTACTAAAAATACATTTCAAGAAGTCAACAAATATATTTCCCGTCGTTGATTAAATGAAAAAAGGTGCATATTGTATTTTTTATGCACTTAAAGATTTCATACAATTTTTAAAGACTATTAAATGGAGATTTAACTGAAAAGTAATTTTTTTTATAACAATAAGAAAATAAAATGATTTTGTTAACAGATTCAAATTTTATTAATAGTTTCTATTTTATGTAACTCAAACAGTGTTTCAGTGTAATGATAAAATTTTACAAATGATGTTCACACCAAATTCTGATATAACAAGATTATACAAATTTGTACAATGGTGTGTTATTAATAAAAATACAGAATTTTAATATTTTTACAATGTTATAAAATAATACAGTGGTTTTACAGTATTTTTTAATCCCGCAACAAGTGGTAAATCTCCAAACATCTGAAACTCGTACCGTCGTATATAAGAATTTCATAAGTAACGGATTTAATTATTCGTTAATAAATGCTCGCCAAAATATACCTAATCACTTTAAAACGGGTTTGTTGATTGGTTGTATTTATGACGGCCAATTATCAACATGAGGGACATATCAAGGCAGGGGGTGTTGCCCACAGTGAAGGTCTTTCTAAAGGAACCTAACCCGTATTTACGCGAGGAAATCCAAGATTCGAAGAAAACCGCGGAAAACTCCAAACAATTAGACCGACAGGCGCGATTGGGTACAAACCCAACACATCCCATCTACCAGCTTCAATAGCAGAATCTCTTGACAGCTGGGGCCCAGTATGAAACTGCAACAATGAAATATTTCAAAGAGTGAAAATTAGGAAAGAAAAAACTTAAGAAAAGACTACGCAAATTTATATATTTTTTTCATAAATTTATATAATAAGAGCACCTTTTACCAAGCGTAAAAAGAAAAAAAATCGATAAAAATTTCTGTAAAAAAAGTCAGACCGAGAGAGAGCAAAAAGTTTCTTTTTTGAAAGGATTTACTTAAATTTTATTTGTCAATCATGAAAAAAAAAAAAAAAAAAATCAAGGGACACATCAAGGGAGGAGGATTGCCCTCCAGAGGGTCTTTCTAAAGGAAGCTAACCCGTGTTTACGCAAGGAAGTTTAAGATTCGAAGAAAACCGTGGTAAACTCCGAACGATTAGGCCGACGGGTGGATTGGCTACAAACTCAGCACCTCCCATCTACCAGCTTCGAGAGAAGAACCTCTTGGCCACTGGTGATATTCTCTATGAAACTGAAACAATCAAATATTTCAAAGAGTAAAAATTAGGAAAGAAAAGACTGAGCAAATTTATATATATATTTTTTCATAAATTCATTTAATAAAAGCACTAAGAGAAAAAAAAAATCGATTAAAATTTCTGTAAAAAAAAGTAAGAGAGAGAAAGAGCAAAAAAGTTTTATTTTTGAAAGGATTCACATAGTCTTTATTTGTCAATCATTAAAAAAATCATAATTTTAAAGAAACTATGTGTTTTAATCTCTTGCTATTTTAATCTCTGGAAATAATATTTTTACTAACTAAAATAAAATTTTATAGGGGATATCATCAGAAACGTTTTGCATCATTCATTGTGTGTCAAAATATATAGTTCATAATCCATTTTCTAACTACAGAACGATTATAATGGATTTTAAGTATTAAAAGCTAAAAGGATATTTTTATCATTTAAAAATTCAATTTCATTTAAAAAATTTTAAATTCGAAGACATTTATGTTATAACAAATAATTATTGATAATTTATTTAGAGTTATTAATTTTAATTTATGTCGAATGTATGCAAAAGGCACAAAAAATGAGGACATTTCCTAGTTTTAAGTTTCAAAAGCGGAGTAAAAATGCATGTATACCTTAGAAACCTTTACTCCTCATTGACCCTACAGCATAACGGTAAGAGCACGCGTCCAGAATAACAAGGTACTCGGGTTCAAGTCCAGGAGGAAAAATGAAGGTAAGAAATTTGTTACTGAATTATCTCTGTGAATGTAAATCCGTCTGAATAATAATAAAAAAAAAAAAACATTCGCGTTTTCTTCTAAAAAAATTTAAATTAAATCATAACTTTAATTTAATTTTTTTTTAACATATTAGTGACCTTGAAGTTTTCCAAAGTCCTCCTATATCACTTCCTCAAATCTTCCCCAGAACCTCCCAGGGAGGACCCTAAGGGAGGTCCTGGGGAGCGCCCCAGGATGCTGTAAAGCGGACATTTTTGGTTCCTGAGGACCTCCTGGTGACAATTTTCTGCATCCTCAGGGATGCCTGGAGGATGACAGTCCTGGGATGTGAATCCTCCCCAGGACATCCTGGGGAGGCAAGTGTGCTATATGGGTTGTGCCTTAAACTTGGGCAATACATAACATCGCCGAAACGGACCATCTCCCCATTTATTTTTAAGTCCACTAGTCCGGTCCCTTCAATAGGAAAAGTCGCTCCGTCAACGGCAACAGCCAACTCCTCATTGTGCAAAGGCTTAAATTTTACATATAGATTTTTATCTTTGCAAAAGTGGTGCGAGGCACCTGTGTCAAAGACCCAGGCGTCTCCACCACACTTAATGTTACTAAGATTAGATTGAATGAGGTAATTTACCTGGCTTGTTGGCTTACGTTGACGTCTGGTTCTGTTTCCATTGCGAGACGCATCTCTGCTAGGTCTGGGATTACTGGGTTGGACTCGAACTGGACTGGACACCGATGAACCTCTGGATACTGAGGAGTTCTGGAATGAGGAGTCTGAGGAGTCTCTCGAAGTAGTATGGAGGCAGGATTCGGGACTGGAGGCTTGTTGAGGCAATTTGCACTGTCGAAGCACATGGCCGGCTTGTCCACACCTGTGGCATCTTCCCTTAAACTTAGGCTGATAGGCGGACCTCTTGGGTGTGCGAGCTCGAGAAAAATGGGACTGGACCAGGTTACCTCTGTCCTCTTCTCGTAATTTGATGCGGGACTCTTCAGCTACCAACTCGGTCAGGACATCTTTAAACTTGAACTGCTGTTCGGGCCATCGCAAAATTCCCTGGACGAGATTATCAAATTTCTTAGGGAGCCATCGCAGCAACTGGAATGTCAGATAAATTTCCTTTATCGGCTCATTCATGGCAGCCAGTTGATCGGCTAGTCTTTGTAGACGTGCAGCAAACATGTCGACCGGCTCGTCAGGCTGTATTCTGCAGGATAGGATCTCGCCGAAGAGCTGCATATGGCGAGCACGGTTGTCAGGTTGAAAATGAGTTTTCAGCTTTGTCCATGCTTCATGAGGATCGTCGATGTTTTCTATGATTCTCCGGAACTCATTTTCGACGTTCAGGTATACTATGGACAGTGCCGATCTGAGCCGTGCCTGATATTCTTTTGTGGCTACTGCATCACTGGTATTCGGAGCCTCTTCAGTACCATTCACGATGCCCCAAGCATTTTTATCGAGCAGCAGGTATTTTACGTCCGCTGCCCAGGTTGCATAGTTGTGAGAATTTAGTTTGTTTATGCTAACCTGTACATTGGTCATTGCCATGCTCTAAACTAGACTTTATTAAAATTAAACAGAAAGGAAAAGAATTTTTTTTTTCAAAAAAAAAAAAAAAAAACCGTACTCTAAAACAGTCAGATAGTACGACAAAAAATTATACCAGAAAAACCTTTCTATTTCAAGCCAGAGAAATTAAAAGTGTTTATCAAAAAAATGCTATTGCGCCCCCCCCCCCCCACTAGAAAACACTTGGAGGTCTAATGGCCGCATGCTACCACTAGTTTATGATATTGCCAATGATGGTTATGGCCACCATAACAGGTTAAAAAGCGTAGTAGCTTTCGGCCCATAACCCGTGATCGGTTCTGAAGCCAGAACCGTTCTAAAATTATATAAAACTAAAGCAGAGATAGAAAAATTAAAATTGGTGACCTGAAATAAATATTGGCAATCTGTGGTAGTGTCATAGAGTCAGTAAAGAAGCATTTAATTAAAAGATAATCTAACGTTTATTTTCAAGAAAAACATATTCAAAATAAAAATATATGTATATATAAAATAATAAACAATCATAAACTATATCTGGTAAAATCAACCAAAAAAGTAATTTCTGAAATTATATTATCTATAAAATTAAAGTCATACTTTAACACAATAAAAATACTTAATTAATTAAACAGCATGACGTAAGGTAAAGAAAAAATGACCTGTACAGGCTGCAAAATAAACTACTCACTTTAGCATAACTGGAAGAAAACAGATTTCTCAAAACAGATGATGACGGAAAAGTAATGTCCGGGAAAAGTTCAAAAGAAATAAAAGCCTTGGATGTCATAACAATTCATCACAACAAATGTTCAGCAAAATATTTTCACTATCTATTAACTGGATTCACCTTTAAAACAACATCATCTTTCAAAACTAAAACAAACTACAAACGTAAACTTCCATAACTGAAATTTAAAATAACGTACGGCCTTTGCTAGACCAAAACATCGTCAGACCACCGGCAATCAAAACAAACCGACTGCTTTAAATACCCCTCGCGATTCCAGACATCGCCAGAAAGCAACGCCCCCTTTGCGTCTGCCGAAGTTGAGCGAAAGCGGTCCTGCCTTGCGATATGGAGATACGGCTATTCGTAAGTTGCGATTTGCGAAGATCGCAAATCGCGATCAGACGGAAGAAAACGATCATGAACGCACATGTAAAATGTTCAAATCGAAAGTAAACAAATAAGTAACCGACTAAGAAATAGAATATGCCATAGAATAAGGAAAAACAAGATAAAGGGATTGGAAATAAGATAAAGATAAGATAAAATTGGAATAAAATAAAACCAGTAAGTCATGCTATATTATCCTATTACAACATGTATATATGCTTATAGAGTGTTAAGGGTATGAATAGGCTGACAATCCTCAACTCTATCACGTTCGCTTCGGAAAATTCTGTTCAAAATGCCAACTTTGACAGCATTTTTTAAAAATACATTCAGCCTTTATCAAAAAACTCACTAATATGGTACATTATACAGTTCCTAAATAAGACAACTTGTCAATTAGAAGCATTTGAGGGTTTGAATGTTGTGAGTTTGTGAATTTAAAGATGAAGATTAGGAATTTAAAAATGAGTCAGAAAATAAGTAATTTGTTATTTGAATACTTCCTCAACTTTTTCAAACACGATCGTTTCAAGAAATTCTGTTCGAAATGCAAATTTCGACAGCCTTTTTTGAAATAAATTCTACTTTTATCAAAAACTGACCAGTACGTCACATTATGTAATTCCCAATAAGAGAACCTATCGTTTGGATGCGTTTAAAATAAAAAAATTATTTAAAAAAATGAGTCAGAACATAAGGAATTTGGATTTGAGATTCTTTTTTTCAACTCTTATTTTGTTCAAATATTATTTGCTATGCGGATTGATACTATAAAAAACTTGCCAAAGTAAAAGTTGTAGATACTATTGAGAAGGATGTGAAATAAATTTAATTGGGTTTCATATCTTAAGAAATTACGAAGTTATGGCCTTTTTTTTTCTTTCACCTTTCTTTTTGCTTTTGTTTTTATTTATTTTATTTTATTTTGTTTTTAATTTAATTTTTTGGAGTAGGAGTAAGTCCTATCAAAAACTTGTAATTACAAAAGTTTTAGATAATATTGAGAACATCCATAAAAAATTTAATAATTGAGTTTGATATCTAGAGACTGACGAAATTATTTTTTTCGTCCCTTGAGCCCTTTTTTTTTAATTTATCAATTATATGTCATGCTTAAACTTTTGGCCCATTTTTAAATTTATAAATTATATGCCATGCATAAACTTTTGGGGCATTTTTTAGAAGTAATATAATCTTTCAATATCTATTTTCATTAAAAAGTTTTTTGTTTTTTTTCACAAAACTTCTTTTTTTTTTCACCCCTTTGTACGATTTTGTCCTTTAACAAACTTCATCGAGATTTTATGACCTTTGGTTTTATGTAACAGTTTGGAGGAAATTTGAGCAGAATTATAGAAATTATCTTGTCTATAAAAAAGTGATGTATATATTTATATGTGTGTATGTATAGATATATGTATATATATAAACTTTTTTTTCACTGATAAAAGTTTTGCAGTGTAGGGGTCATTATCGGTGTAGATCTGTAAAACGTTTTCACAAATTCCAACATAGGACCGCAATACGTAGTATTTCCTACGAAATCTATCTAAAAAACCATATACTTTTGTTGTGTTCAAACCACTATCGGTACAACTTAAGAAACAATATAATAGAAGCAAGCCACTTCTCAAAATTATTACAATACTCAATTTTTTAATTTTAAGAATATATATATAAAATTTTTACAATGATATAGAGTATAACAACAGTAGTTTAATTCAAAGTTAAACATAATATCAAAGAAATAACATTTTAAATAAAAAATTATCTTTTAATGAAATCACCCAAGAATCCGTTAAAAAATCTGTTTTTAAAGATATTCTAGAAAATAAATAAATAAATTAACAGAAAAAATAAACAATCGTTAAAAACGTTACATAAAAAGTTAACATTTAAGGATATTAGGTAATCGAATTTCTTTCACTCATCTTTCAAAAATAAATTGTGAGCATATAATTTTAAACTTAAATTTTACGCGCACATGGCATTGGTGCATTTACCTTAAATCCAAATAAACATTTTTGTTCATTAAATGTTTCAGAAAAGATACATTGATGTTAGTAAAATGCAGTTACAGGCACCCAATTTTTTAATATCTTTCTATTTAATTTGTCATTTTGGGTATTCATTCTTTAGTTGTTTAAGAATAATCTAAACAATAATTTTTTTCTATAACACGATAAAATACTTTAAGAGACTCTCGGGTTATTGATGTTACATGTAATTCTATTAAAAAAAATGAAAATATTTTATAGTAAATGTTGAATATATTTTATCTATTTTATTTTTTGTTAGTTGTATCATGAAGTCCACATGTGTTTATAGGCATTGACTATATTTTAAATTAATTCTTTAGAAAAATAAATATGCTATTTAATGCATAGTAATTTCCTGCTACACGCATAAAAACATGACCTTAGACTCAGAAATAAGTATAATGTTTCTAATAACCAAAGCTCCAATCCATTTTTCTTCCTTTTTAGCACTTTCCAACAAAGTTGAAAAGCGCTTATGCATTCGGTTTGTCTGTCCGTCTGTCCGTCTGTCCGTCTGGCCGTCTGTCCGCGCTCTAACTCCCGTAAATATACTCGGATTGCTATGAAATTTTTATACGTTATTGAGGTTTACCCTAGCACGAACCCTATTGAAAATGAAGTATCTACCATGATTAGTTTATCTACAGAGAGAATCAAAAGTTTCACATTACATTACGGCCTATGGGGAAAAATCGCTAATATACTCAGATTGCCATGAAATTTTAGGACGTTATTGACGTTTACCCTGGCACAAGTCCTATTGAAAATGAAGTTTCTACCATGATTAGTTTATCTACAGGGCGAATCAAAAGTTTCCCATTACATTACGGCCTATGGGGGAAAATCGTTAATATACTCGGATTGCGATGAAATTTTAGGACGTTATTGAGGTTTACCCTAGCACGAACCCTACTGAAAATGAAGTATCTACCGTGATTAGTTTATCTACAGAGAGATTCAAAAGTTTCCCATTACATTACGGCCTATGGGGAAAAATCGTTAATATACTCAGATTGCCATGAAATTTTAGGATGTTATTGACGTTTACCCTAGCACAAGTCCTATCGAAAATTTAGTTTCTACCATGATTAGTTTATCTACAGGGCGAATCAAAATTTTCCTATTACATTACGGCCTATGGGGAAAAATCGTTTCAAAGGAATTTTAAGGATGTTATAACCCTGTCAAAGGTATTAAAATATGCATTCTATAAAATATAAGGTGCAAATGTAGCTATTATTCATTTACAGGTCCACACAAAAGAATTCCATTAGATATAATGGTAAAAGGGGGAATTGTGTGTGACATTTTAAAAATATATTGAGCTTTTTCATATATAATAAAACTGATATATGTCACTGAAGCTTAATATAAGTTATACGCTACTGTCTTGCATAATATGAAGTACATAGCATTTACAGGGCCATACAAAAGATTTCAAATAGTATATTCTTTCCGAAGTACCGTGTATGTGTCCGATGATGGCTGATGGAGGGATGAAATGCATTTTAATTATGATATTAGCGTTTGTATTTCGCTAAATATATGCGCATTACATGGTGTGTATAACTGTTATAGTTGATATACAGGGCTACCCAAAAGAGCTCACCAACGTTACTGAATATGAGCGTAAATTATTTAAACGTGGTTCTTAAATAAGCTATGCATTTTTACGCTGAGCTGCATTCAATTTACTGAGAAATGTTTGCAGAATATAGATAAAGGGATATACAGGGCCACGCAAAGAATTCGGTACATGGACGCCTATGAATGATAATTTATGAGAATGTGATTTCAGTTGTTTTAAAAGTGTTTTAGTTTACAATAAATTTTAGCCTAATGCTGACGTGTAATAAAGGTATAATGTAAACTACAGGGCTGAACAAAAGTATTCAAGTATGTTTCCATCTAATAGTATGAATTGCTGAAAAAGAAATTTCAAGCTACTAGGTATTTTCTTGCTGAGCTAAATTTTCCCATTATATGAACTGACATATGAAATACATGGCTGTTCTAATGTACTGGAATACATATTTGGGTATATTTGGCTATACACTATTATTTCCCTAAATAACAAAGTTTTGTTAAAGATTTCATTAAGTGTTGGAAAGTGCTTCATAATCTATGCTTAATGCATGATTTTTCTTACTTGTTTTATATGTCCTTTCTTTAACTTTTTTCCTCTTAAAATGATTTCAAAAGCAGCTTTTAGTTTAACTATATGTAACGAATCACAGAAAGCAGGAATTTTTTGTGTTATTGCCATTGAGATAAACTACAGTTCAGATTTTTAAACATTTTATATTCAATATAAATGCATACATTTATCACATATATACATATAAGTGCATATATCTGTGCATACATAAAGGAAAAAAAAAAGAGATATGCTTTTGTAGTAGGTCCAAAAGACCATTTTCGGTACAGTTTAAGAAACAATTTAGCAGAAGCGGTTCCTCCCTCAAAATCATTGCAACACTCACTCTTTAAATTTTCCACTTATGTATAAAATTATTTATAATACTATAGAGTATATCAACACCAGTTTAATTCAAAGTTAAACATAATATCGAAGAAACAATGTTTTAAGTAAAAACTTATCTATTAATGAAACCATCCAAAAATTTGGCAAAAAATCTGTTTTTAAAGACATTTAAAAAAGTATTAACAGTTAAAAATAAATAAAGAAAGAAAAAAAATAAATGAAAACAATGTATGAAAGTTAACATTTTCCCTGAGAAAAAAAAAATATGGTTTTGGCATTTACAATCTAAATTGAGGTTCTAGAAAAAAATACTATAATTCTAATACTATAATGCTATACTTCGTGTCATCCATGTAAATAATAGCTCTGTTTGTTGGAGAGTTCTAGAGTCGACAACTAGAATTCAAGAACGTTTTCCCATATTCTTGTTTTCAAACTTATTTGAAAATTTCTGCAAATAGATGCGAACAAAAGAGGTTAGTTTTGGTAATTATAATTCTAGTTTATGAAATCATTTCCGAAATCAAGCGAAACTTTCTCGTTGCTGAAACGATTTAACATCACAAGAAACAAGAGAGTAGAAATTCTAGATCATTTCATCTATTCAGTTCAGTTGTTTGCCCTATTCGCAGAGATCAGACATATATGTTTTTTTATAAGTGATTCAAAAGTGACTAACTATTCATTCTAGGTGAAGGCGGTACCTATTTTTTCTCAGTGTAAGGATAATAGTTAATCCAATTTCTTTCACTCTTCTTTCAGAAATGGATTGTGAGCTTATTTTTAAATTTTAAGAATACTATGCTCACATGGTATTGATGTATTTATTTACCTTTAATTCAAGTAAACATTTTTGCTCATTAAATATTACAGGAAAGATGCTTTGTTGTTACTAAAATGTAGTTATTCGGACCCAATTTTCGATTATCCTTCTATGCAATTTCTCATCTTTGGTATTCTGGGTCGAATTGTTATAAAGAACAATCTGCAAATTCAAGAGTTTATCTTTTATACCGCGACGAAATACTTTAAAAGCCTCTTATGTTATTTATTTTTCATGCAACACCATTAAAAAAGTATTTTGTGCTGAATATTAAATTTATTTTATCTATTTTATTTTCTGTTAGTTGTATCATGTAGTCTGAATGTACTTATAGGTGTTGACTATGTTTTAAGATAACTCTTTAGAAAACTAGATACACTTTCTAATACTTGCTAATTTCCTACTATACTCATACAAACATTAAATTAGAGTCACAATTTATTACGTTTATTACAGAAATAAGACTGCATTAAAAGTAGAGCCAATTTAGTCCTAAAACTTGAAATATTAAATTACAAAAAGAAAAATATATATATATATTGCAAATGCTCTTTAAAAAGGGAAAGGGGGGTGTAAAAAAAAAAAAAAAAAAAAAAAAAACAATTGATTTAAACCATGGTTGCTGAAACACTATATTTGTATGGAGAATAAATTATACATAGAATTAAACTATAAATGTTATGTTGAAAAATAACTCTATTAAAAATTATTTTTGCAATACTATTACTATGAACGAAACAATTTTGATAATATCATATTTGTGTCATATTAAATAGTACATAACATGGTATTATATTAATTATATATATATAATGCGATACTTGCGATATATTGGTTAAATGATACAAAAAACTTTTCTTTAATAATAATAATAATAATAAGCATATTTAGTTGTTTAGTGCTTAAATTATTCTCCTAAAATATACCGAAATTCACTTTATTATTTCATTTTTTAACTTGATTCATTCAATTCAATTTTTTTTTAAATATACCCAAAGTGAAAAATACAAAGCATTTTATGATGCATGTACAATTCAGGTAAGCGGGAAAAGAAACAATTAGTAAATTCCAGCCAATTATCAGAAAATTGCATAAATGTGACGATAGGGAAAATGTTTGTGACAATACGAATGAAAGCAATATTTCTAAAAATATTTTAATATAAATAAATAAATAAATAAATAAAATAAAATAAAACAACAAACAAACTTCTCAAAAATACATAAATCAATACATATAAGTTTAGGAATTGATAGGATAAATTATTATTTTACTCTTTTTTAAAAAAATCTTTGTTTGCAAATAATTTTTTTAAGCATTCTGATTCAACTACTTTAATAATCAAAATAAACTAAAAATAGTCAGATATGTTTTCTCTCATTTTTTTTCTAATACATAATCACAGTTTTTCCGCAGCTCAGTTTCAAATTATTAGTTTTAAAAATAAAGCTTTAAACACATCAAAGTTTGCCCCAAGATAATTCGGCGGTAAAAGCACTATTTGTTTCTATCTGCTGTCGGGGAAGTGCTTCTAATAAAAGTCTATAACAGCATATAAGTCGATTATAACAACCTATTACGTATGCAGATTTTATTCAATATCACTCAGCTAGTATCTTATACACTTTAAACTGCTCAAAATAATCACTGTACGTTTTTTTTTTTTTTTTTTTTTTTTTTTTTAATGGTATGTAAAATAAAACAAAGTGATTTAATAAGTAAGATTTAATTTTTTTTTAAATAAAATGAATATAATTACTAAAAGATACTGTTTAAATATAACATGTATTAATATATCAGTGTTTTTTTAAATGAAAAATTACCATCTGTCATACCTTAATTTTAAACTTATCATTCGAAACAATGATAACAGTTTTGAAGAATAACAACGATGCAATTCAAATATTTCTTAGAAATTCAGAAACGGAAGTTCTGCAATTTCATTATCAACATATTAAGCATCTTAGAATTTATAAATAAAAGAAAATACATCGAAGACACAATGACAGATTTAGTAGTTGCCCGCTCGCTATTTTCATTTGGCGTATTTATATCTTGGCTGGGTTCAGATGAAGAAATAATATTTCGGACATAAAAATGGGAAGGGTCCGACTTCAAATAAGTTTCATGTACTGAGATGTGTACGTTTCCTCATGAATCTTTTAGCATAAATTTCATACCATCAATGTAAAATTTGGTGCAGGACAAATCACATAAAAATCTGCGCTACGCACCAGTCTATTGAACTATTTACTTTCTTCTATTTTAACAAGAAAGTAATGGATTCATGAAATTTTTCGAAATCCGGTTTTCGGCGGATTTACACGTTTTATGTGTCAGAGAATCCGAAAAACATGTTTTTACAAAATGTCTGTCTGTGAATCTCTCAGTCAGCCTATCTGTAAGTGACAAACATTTTGTGGCCACTCTATCGCAAGAACTAATACACGGAATTCCACAAATCTTTAGATTCTGTTAGAACTTGATATAAAATAAATAGTATTAATTTTTGGTGTATATCGCTTAACAGGTGGCGCTGCTATGCCGCATTTTTCGCAATTTCCATAATAGCCATATCGCAAGAACTAGTACATGAATTTTCATGAAATTTTAGATTTAATTAATACTTGATATGACATGGTGCTGATTACGTTATGGTGCAAATCGCTCTACAGGTGGTGCTGCCAGAATGCATTATTCGTGATAATAGCCATATCTCTATCTCAAGAACTAATGCACCAACTTTTCTAAAACTTCAGATTCAGTAAATCCCTGATATAGATTAGTGTTATTTTGTTTTTGATGTAAATTGGCCTACAGATGGCGCTGCTATGCTGTATTTTTCAAGATTTTGCAACAAGTTTATCTAAAAAAACAATGCACGAATTTTCATCAAACTTTAAATTCAGTTGTAAGATGCCATAATTTGTTGCTGACTAGATTTTTGTTTGAACCGGTGGCGCTGATATGCTGCTTTTTTCAGGAAGTGTTAACGTGTATAAGATAGAGCAAAGTTTTGGGATTGCCACAACTGGCTAGTTTAGTTTTACTGCGATGTGATTTCTCAGATTAAAATGCATAGTGCTGTTCAGTGCAACGCTAGCTATAAAACAATTTCTTCATACTCCGATATAACAACTAAAAAACTTAATAAGAGTTTGTTATATAAGAATTTAAGCGTTTATTATAAAATTTCCATAGCTAAATAGTTAGAAATCTTCTTTGCATGTGATATTCATTTGACTTTTTAAATTTTTTCTTTCTACGATTTGACACTATTTCTACGATAAAAACTAAAAAGGAAATTATGTGACCAAATATTAAAAAAATAAATGCCGGAGCAACATCTGTAAAAGTTAATACTCTTTTGCTGGTGTCTTTTTCTTCAAGTTTAATTTGTCTTGGTAAAATAATTTTAAATGTTCTGTCGTTATAGTATTTGAAATACACTCCCGAGGCCATAAATATGTGAACAAACTTTTCTACCAATTTCTTACAACAAAAGCCTTTTCGGATAGGCATTGCATAAATGGTCTCAAGAAAATGATCTTGAGACACGAAATTTCGTCCCATATTTATAATTTCATTGTCTAGAGTATCGCCTATCAGAGCAATATTTTGAATGTTTTTATCTTCAAAATAAGTTGATAATATTCTTGAAAACCTTAAGTTATTCGTCTGAATGTCTTGTCCAATTACTTTTAAATTTTCATCTTCAGATTTAAGTAACAATTCAGGAATTGGTGTGTATGGTGGTGCTACGCAATGATAGTGTCCTTCTTTTACAGCCTTGGCCAACTGCGGCACATCTTTAATTTGAGTGACAGGGGGAAACGAAAGGAAAGACAGAACTACGGAATCGTAAGCCAGACAAAGAAACATTGCTCCTGCAACCCACGAAAAGACGAGCAACTGTTTCATAACTGATGACGGTTTTATAAGAGAACTCTGCCTTAACAAGACAGCAAACACATGAAGTAAAATATTACCAAGCGAATACCTTCTTTTAAAGGTGACGTAATGCACTAAAGCGATCACCATTAATGTTGATATGATGGTTATCCAAAGAGACAGTGAAAATATTTGTAAAATATCAAAGATATGTGGTTCATATTCTGCTCTTCGAGTCATAAATGAACACTTTCTAAGTTTAAACGGATATGCGAAATCTACTATATTCATAGTTCTTTCATTCATATGAATTGTATCAATGCCAATATCAATTTCTGCTCGATTTAGCATCGCTAATAGTCCCATTAATTTACCATTCGAATCCATTGCAGCTTCTTCGTTTGTAGAAAAATAACGAACTTCATCAATTTGTTTTGAATGTTTTGTAAGATAATTTCCAAGATCGGATAGAATTCTTGCATAGAAATTTCTAATATCATTAACGAAACCTCCGGAAATAGTAATGCCAATATAAGCGACCTTATAATTTTCCATAATTGTGGGTTTTGTATAATAAATGTAATTGCGAACCTTTGATTTTGAACTGATTTGTTAGGCAAACTATTTTAAAAACTATTAGGTGTCTTAATTTATTATGAATATGGTGCAAAAACGGAAAAAAAAAATTCTCAAAATGATTTTAATTTGAGTTGTGTGTTAGAAATTGTTGACAGAATATCAGTTCATATTACTATTGTTCGTAAATATCAACCATTAAAACAAACCAGCTTTAATTATTTCTTATATTGAATAAGAAATCAATTAAAGTAAATGAAAAAAAAGTATTTTATGATCTGAATGATTCAGTATCATTTGTGATACTAGAAATATATTTATGTTGGAAAATTCCATTAGTAGAAATCACTTTCTGTTTCAGTGTAAAATTCACGTTTGAATTCACGGTATGCTAAATATTCGTGTGGGGTTTGTTTAATAAAACAAGAGTTATGCACGTCTGAATCAATTACATTTATAATAATTAAATTAAAACTAATTTTAACAGTTTGTAGGCGTTAAAAGTTCGCAATTATTTAAGCTTACAACTTATGCGTCATCCCTTTTAATTGATGCAGATAAATTCTTTAAAATAAATAAGCCGGTTTAAAAAAGAATTCTTCAAAAAACAATTTCCAATTATCAGTTTTCAAAACATTTAAATGTTTTAGTTTATATAAGAGTTTTTGATCGTAAAATCCATATCTATAATATACTAGTTTTTGGATTCTTGTTTTCGTATTAATTTATCAGTTTCATCCTCTTTAATTGTATGAATAGAAGGCGGTTTAAAAGAGTATTTTTCAGTAAAGAAATGTTCAGTTTATCATTTTCAACAATGTTCTAATTCAGAACTGAGTTTTTCAATCTAAAATCCGAATTACAATATATAACAGTTTATGGTTCAAGTTTTATCCTCTTTAATTTTATTTGGTTTAAGCTTAATGGAAATAACACATTTCAGTGAATATTTTTCTGTCACTCAAAATAAATTTATAAGCTTTCGGAGAATAAAGTTTGTTAAATTTAGCAATTTTCAAATAAATTTATATGCTGATTGGTTAACATTAGTATTCTTGACATTAAAATATATAATTTTGGAATCTTCTTTCTGTTTAAGTTTACTTGTTAAGTTATCCCTTTTATCCTGTTTAACTGAATCCTGTCGTTACTCCCAATTTTTAGGCAATAACATATTTGTCTTGCTCTACGCTCAAAATAAATTAAAAAACTGTTGTATTTGCTCATAGCAGATATTCATAATGCACAACAAATGCTCAACTACATTAACAAATAAAATATTATAAACCATTTTTTTTAATTTCTTACGACATTATAAAAACAAATTATTACAGTAGATATTTAACCAATTTACACATTTTGTCGAACTTCATAAGTATTAAAAGTGAAATCGGCGATATTTTCTAAAGAATTATTATTTACCTGTAAGTCGAGAATCATACGAACATTTACTAATGTTTATAATGTTTAGTAAAATCGAAAGAACTGCATCATAATTTCAAATAATCAAAATACTTCCAAATTGATCTAACTTCAATAAAATTTCAAATATTGAAAATTAAATCATTTTCTATCTTTTGGTTGACTTATTAGCTTTGAAAACAATTCACTATGAAATTTAATAGACGTTAACACTTCAAATAAGATTTTTATGTTCAGTTATGTTCATTCATATGAGGATCATTTGAAGTATCTTCATTCCATGCTGTAGATTAATGTAAGTTGGTAGAAACAATTAAAATGCTTGTCGATCTTTCTCCAATTCATGGAATAATATAAGCTGAAACTGCAATAATAGTTCTTCTTACAAATAGTTTTCAATTTTTGCAAACTTTATTATTTTGTAATAGAATTTCCTGTAAAACATGCACTTCAAATGTAATATTTCACAGCACATAGCACATTGGCTACTTTATCCGTACATCGAAAAGATATAATGTAAAGAATGGAGAAATTACATTGCCTGATAGAATATTCAGCGGTATATTTTAATATAAACGTAAATTACGGAAGTTATTAATACAGTAAAACCTCTAAATAACGGACACATCGGGGACGCAGAAATTGTCCGCTATTCGGAGGTGTCCGCTATTGGGAAAACATCTGAAATTCAAAATCCGCTAAGAAATGCTTAACATTTCATTAATTGACTTTTATATGTCCTAAAATCTCTGTTATATAATTAATCAGAAATTAAAATTAGTCTTTAAGCAATGGGACTGAAATAAAATTATACACACCTTTATCCACTGTTTATTACATTCTTATGAAAAAAAAAAAACCTGTTTCAAAAGTTAACTTTTGCTTGCGATTACATGTGATTTGTTTTTCAAAGTGACATTATAGAGTTCCGGGCGGGGATAGAGATTGCACTTTTTGACTGTTGAAAGGATAAAATCTCAAAATTTTCCTGGGAAGGGATATTTCAATGCTCTGGAAGATGTCCCTCCTGGGCAACCCCTTCAATTCAACACTGAACTTGGGGGGGAGGGGGGTATTTTCCCCCAGCTCATTTATCTGTGATCACAAAATTCCCTGATAAATTTAGTGGCCTTTTTACTTTTTTTTCATTTTTTTCTCCTTAAAAAAGTAAATTTTCTGTCTTTATCGTCGTAAATAGTGTCCGCTATTCGGAATGTCCGTTATTCAGAGGTTAAACAATAAAAAATTTAGGTTTTGGGAGTGGGGATTGGAAAATTGTCCGTTAAATAGAGGTGTCCGCTATTTGGGAGTGTCCGTTATGGAGGTTTTACTGTATATGGAGTTTTTAAAGGGCTAGCAATGTTCGAAACATGCTCTGGGCCCAATTTTTTCTTGCACCACTGAACTGATAAAATTTCTGGCGATATATATAGCAAAATGTATCATTTTCTTAGAATTCTGCCAGAGAAATTCATGTGAAGTTATCTCAAGACGTAAAAAACAATTAAAAGTCTTCACAGACAAGAAATATTTAACCAGTTTTATATTTCTATGATTAAGTAATTTAAATGAATTATTTTAAGTCATATATCACAGAATAATTTCAAATATTTAAGAGAGAAAAAAACTAACAGTAATCTTAACGCATTTTTCTATCCAAAACGAATGATTAAAAAAAAAATTCGTTTTAAAGAAAATTTTCAATTTAGTAACAAATATTTATCTTCAAGGATTCATTTATAAATAAACTGACCTTGTTGAACTATTTTATGTTCAAATTTCGATGATAAAAATGATAGCTCCTTGTGTATGACGTATACAACGTGGTAAATTGGCAAGGTACATTGGCAAGTTATCTGGTGTAGACATGTACGAATGTGAAGCGTAAGGGTACAATTCCTTTCAAAAAATTGAGAAACAGATGTATATGAATATAATTCACTGAAAATAGCAACGATTAAAAGTTTGAAAGTTTTAAGATATAATTATTACCAAAATACTTCTGAGTATAGATGTTGGTTTGCTCCACTTCTAATGTTTAACAAGATTTTCAACCTTCAATGATTCAAATGATGTGTTTCACTACTTATGAAAATTACTACATTGCAGGAATGTCGATAATATAATCCACTAGATGCTGACATCTGATGACACAACAAATAAATTGATTGAAAATTATCAAGGACAGTTTTAAAAGTTGAAATATCACCAATCGCATGACTATAGCTTATATAATTAGAAAGTTTTGAAATATTTTTTTTGCGAAATTTTGTAGAAAATGAACATGGTTCAAAACGAAAGTTCTCATTAGTATTTTCATTTGCTATATCACCTGCCAGCACATTGATTTAATAATTGATAGTAATATATTTGGCAATCGAATAAAGGTAATTTAAAAAAGTGAAATCTCACCTCATATCTAATGATATTATATAGTAAAGAAGAAAAATAATAACTTACGATTTTCAAATAACAATAATAAGAATAACATAAATTCTGCTGAATACTTTGAAACCTGAAGCGTGTTCAGAATTTTTTTTCAACATTTAAAGAGTTATCGACGTATTTTTGTTCTGTTGTTAACAGCAAAATCGATTAAATTGGAGAATTTTGATTTTTCTGCATTCAGACTATGTAATTATACATCATTATATATTTATAAAGCTAATAGTTTCTTCCATTATGCTTTGAAAAATTATGAAGATCATTATAAAGCTAAAATTTTATTAATTGAGAGATTTCAGTTGCGTATTATAAAATTGATTTACAATAGCTTTGTAGACTCCCAAATTATATCTCTTCTAAACCTAAACTTTTTTCGAATTTAATTGTTTTATAAATCTTTTTAGTTTTCAAAATCATATCCATTTAACCGATACTAAATTTTGCTTAATTTAATTTATTTAAAAAAATAATGTTTTTTTTTATTTTTTTTTTTTTTATGAAATGAACTTTTTATGAATTGGCAATTGTAATTCTTTTTCTAAACTTTTAATATCTTTTGCAAAATTTTCAAATCTTTTTTAATTCTTGAAATTTGATGAGTATATGTACTATTAGCTTATCGATTATATTGTATATGATATGTCTGATCGAATTAAAAAAATGTAATTCAAAAGAAGAATGTACAATATTATTTATAAAATTTTCAGACGAATTTAAATAGTTTAAATAAGGAGAGATTCCTGAAAAATATAAAATTATTTAGTTAAATAGTAATACATATTTTTCAAAATCTCGCACTCATGATATTCACAAAATACGTTTGCATACGCAAACGCTAATCGCAGTTTGTCAGAACTGGCAGAAAATCTTAAAAAAAAAAAAAATCCTTCACAATTCACAATTTTGCATCAGCAATATTTTTTCTTCAATCAAATGTTATATTTTGCATTAATTTCGTTTTGTGCCAATTATTACGCTTGGTGACACTGCTATTGTTATAAAGGAAAAGGATGCTACCGATATATTTCTGTTTGTTGGGATTTCAAAAATCAACCAATTGGCGATATCTCAGTTCTTTGTTTTCATTTATCAAATGTAACCCCTATAAACAAACGGAGGAATGTTATCATTCTGAATTTTTAAGAAGTTACAGATATGAATTTTGTGGATTTAGAGTTAAAAAGTTATTGAATAATAGGGTGTCTTTATATAGAATTGAGAAACATCGGATACGAAATTTGATTGGTTGAAATGATTTTGGACTCAGAAGATTAAGGATAATTTATGATTTTGACTCAAAATAGCATATAAAACCATAAATAGATTTTTTTAAATATTGTTTTGTGAATAATATATAAATAAATTAGCTTACAAATTAAAAAAAATACATATATATATAGAGAGTTGCCAAGTCTCAGGCTTTTTACACACTACTATTATTTTAGAGAAAATATTCTTTTAAATTACCCAAATGTTACAATTAAATAAAACAACATTTTCCGTCTTAAAACACTTTACAAAAAGCAGGCGACGTAGCTGCTCTGTATATAAAAAGTGTAAGATGAAGAATAGGAGACAACGTAAAGAATAGGAATGTAGATCTCTTTACCAAAAATGAAACTGACTTCGAAAACTACTGCAAAGTAAAAAAAAAAAAAAAGTTACATAATAGTACACTGTAAAAAAAAGGGTCGATCTACTAAAAAAACTTTAGTGATCCTTGTAATTACTAAAAAAATTTTAGTAATCTTAGTCGGTTCCAAAAAATCTGTAAGAATTACTAGAAAAAAGTTAGCAGCGAATAGAGTTAATAGTTTTATATTTTTAATAGCCCTTACTAAAACTCAGTTGGTGTGGCCTTGATAGCATAGTGGTTATAGTAACGGACTCCAGGCTAAAAGGTCCCGGGTTCGAAACTTGCCACCGCCAAATACGCCCCGAATGTATGTAGTGTTTTGTTAATAAAGGGATTATGAAAATCTCGCGGAGTGGGTAGGAATGTTTGGTGTTGCCATCTATTGCGGTTTTGCCGAAAATCTTCCGTTTCAGAAGTCTGGATGCAGCTCGAAGGAAGCTCCTTCCTGTCGGGCGCACTTAATGGTTATTAAAAATAATTTTGGAGCTATTACTAAAATTTGCTTGGTGGCTCATACTAAAAATTTTTAAGTTAGTTATACAAAAAATTCTTTTGTTCAGTCTACAAAAGAAATGCTTGTTTCACTTGCAAAAAAAAAAGTTTGTAATGGTTACTAAAAAATTCTGTGGAATACAAATTTACTAAGAAATTTTTAGTAACCTCTTGAATTTTTTTTTACAGTGTAATAAGAAATTAAATTAATAGCATTATCATGTGTATTATTTTATTTATGTACATTAATCTGATTTTTTGGAGTCGATGCCAGACAAGACATGTAATTTTACAATAGACACACAGCGAGTTCTTTTGCTATTTAATATTTACAGTAATATCCCTTAACATTCGCGATTTTATTGGGATATTATGTGTTTTCGAAGTCTAATATTGAAAACGCTGTTTAAATGAAAGATAACCAATGTAACTGCGTTAAAAAATCAATGTGATTTGATGAATTAAAATGACTGATTCCATTAATTGACGATTCAAATACCGGCAAAACATTTATCAGAAACTACCCCCCCCCCCTCCTAGAAACGAATTCTGGATGCGCCACTGAAGCAATATCTTTCGTATGTTAGAAATTTTTTCTTTGACTTCTTAAGGCCCCTGTCCCTGGCCGAGGAAAAGCTCGCGAACTAATGCTATTCCTATGGAGAAGCTTTTTTCTAATAACTCTTTCGCATTTTGACAATTTTAAATAATTTCTTTTGCATTGGATAGCTGAGATCTCTCTCGACAGCGCTCCTTGACTACTTTTTCGATTTTGGTTGCAGGTTTTTTTTATAAAGTTAGTTTCACTTTCAAAACCGGTTTCGAAAGTGAAAGTGCTTTAAAAAAATATCTGCAACCAAAATCAAAAACGTAAAAAAAGAGTGATGTCGGCATGTACCTCAGCTATTCAGTGCAAAAGAAATTATTTAAAAATGTCAAAATGCGAAAGAGTTATTAGAAAAATGCTTCCCCATAGGAATAGCATTAGCTCGCGAACGTTTTCTTGGGCGAGGACAGGAGTCTTAACAGGTGATTGCCCGGCATAGTTCAGCATTCACAGCTCACAATTCTTTAAGGGTCCTGTCCCTGTCCGCGAAGACACTCGCGAGCTAATGCTATTCCTAAGGGGAGGCATTTTTCTAATAACTCTTTCGCATTTTGACATTTTTAAATACATATATTTTTTAATTGGATATCTGAGGTCCCTCTCAAGATCGCTCCTTGATTACTTTTTCGACTTTGATCGCAGGTATTTTCTATAAAGTTACTTTCACTTTCTGAACCGGTTTTGGAAGTGAAAGTAACTTTATAAAAAAGACCTGTGACCAAAATCGTAAAAGTAATCAAGGAAAGATGCAGAGAGAAACCTCAGCTATCCAGTGAAAAAAAATTCAAAATGTCAAAATGCGTTATTAGAAAAATGCCTCCCCTTAGGAATAGCATTAGTTCGTGATTGTCTTCGCGAGCAGGGACAGGAGCCTTAAACTGCCAGTAGAAAGCATTCTGTGACGCGAAACCTTTTCATCTTCATTGATTTAGGAAGACTTTTATCTCGCTTTTACGAAAGAGAGAGTCTGATATGCGTATCACATATCCTGAAGAGAATTTGATTCGTTTATTCTATGCATTGATCTCTAAGCCTACAGAAAAGAAAGATCAGATAAGTTATTTATAAACTCTTGTCTCAGAAATTGAAAATGTGATCGAAACACTACGTGAAGTGTCTTATATTTAACCTAAAATCCGATATGTTTAAAAGGTATCTTATAAACACCAACTGAAAGGAGTTATTAATTTATTCCCATAAACTAAAGTAAAAAAACAATCTTATATTTGCATATCATATTTGCGCATATATTTTTCGTACTTTTTTCACCTTTTCTTTTGTGGAAAAAACTGTTTATTATTTTTTTTATTAAGCATTTAAATGAAAAATGGATAAATAAACCTAAATTAAATAAAGAGTTTTTTTTAGAATTGATAACAAGTCTCTGAAAATGAGAAAATAAATAATTTTCGTTTTTGAAAAAAATTTGCAATAAATTATGAAAAAAATTATCAACCTTAAATAAAAAAATAGTGTAGTTAAATCTTTTGTTCTTTTAAGTATGAAAATACTTTAGCATGCTTTACTGACATACAGTGTTGCCAGTGGGCTACTTTTTAAAAATCCAGGTTTTTTTTATTGGTATTATACTTTTTTCAAAACTGTAAAATTTCCCTTCTTTGAACCTTAACCGCCTCAGTCCTGAGACAAACATTGCTAGAGACTGCAAAAATCACTTTAAAATTACTATAAAAATCTCCAAAGATATGTCAGTAAAGATGCTTATAATATGATGCACACATTTATTAATAAGGCTTAAAAGTAGTTTTAAGAATTCTAGAAGGATTTAAATTAATTTAAAGGGTGTACTTTAATGTCTCCTACAGGCGACATCAGGAATGAGGAGGTTAATTAATGTGTCATTAAATAAGGCGAAAGTTACCATTTTAAAAAAGTGGTATCAATCAAGAGATTTGAAAATAGAGAAGATAACCCACTGGTAGAACAACACTGTTTGCATGATTTGGGACTTCAAAGTGGCCATTTATCTTTCATTTCTTTTCTTTACGCTCATTTCTCTTAGAGTTATTATGGAATAAGAACTTCATTCTCTTGGAGTACTGTTCCAGCTACCTCCTCTTTTTTTCCAAACAAAGCAGTTTTCCATTAATATAAAATGTTTAGTGGAATATTATATATTGTATTTATTTTTACTTATAATATTTTTTTAAATAGTTGATTTTCTTAAACATTATTTGTAAGCAAGTGAGCCGTAATGCATAACAAAACGATAATGTTGGATTATCAGTTATAATAGTTAGTTGCCCAATGGTGTTGCAGATGAAGAGAAAAAAATACAGAAAAAAACCAATGTTTTGTATCTTAAAAATAAATAAATAAATAAATAATGTATGGCTGGAAACTACAAATTTGGTATAACTTATGCCTGATCAGAGGACTTTTAACCCTGCTTCAATAAAAATTATAATTTTTTGAATAAACATTATTATATGCCAATAAGACGTAATACAACACATTTTCACTTTTTTGAAACATTAATTTTTATTTAATGTGTCATATATTTTTAAACATATAACAAAGATCAGTTAATTATTTACAATGTTAGCAAACTTCTTAATTTTAATGTGCTAAGTTTATTAATGAAATTGCGCATTTTCAAGCGTGTCATAATTTAGATTACTACTTATGTAGTTCTTTGATATGTTTCCGTAAGAAATTCCATTTAAAGCTGCCAGGTCATCATCTCAGTTGTTCTCTGATAAAATTTAAATAATTGATACCAATAAATGTTAATGCACTACTGTATGTTTGAATCTTGTCTTAAAAATTAATTTATAATTTATATTTAATATAGATGGTAAATTCTAATATTTTATAATGGTTATGTATGTATATGTATATGTATATTTACTTTAAAATGTTGTTTTTGCGAGTGAAGTTCAAGATAATTTCCTTTATGGTTATAAAAACAATGTTTTGAAAAAAAAAAAAAAAAGTTGTTTATTTTCTCTCTATTTATTTTCTTCATTTATTTTATTATTGTATTTATTTTATTCAACTTATTTTATTCTTCAGCATTAACATTTATCTATAATAACTAAACTCAGAATGTGATCTATCGGATATGCATGCATTTTTATAAATGAGGGGGAATTGTTCAGTTTTTAAATTAAATTTACTTCTTATATAGAATTGTGAGAAAGCGTACGGTAAACCAAAACACACGCGAAAAACATTTGATACGTTGGAAAATGATTCAAAAATGGATTTATTCTATATTTTAATGTTAAATTATTTTCCATAAAGTGCGATTTTGAATGAATATAGACTTAAGGCATATTTTGAATTACACTAACCACTTAACTGACCAATACTTTTGGAATTTTTTTTTTCAAATAATGACTATTTTTTTTTTCATTTCAAAAATCACATTTTCAAATCATTTTTTAAATGAAATATACAAAAAAAAAAAAAAAAAAAATCATATCAAAAATAGAGATTTTACATGCAAATATAAATTTATTTATTTCCACCTTAACCCATTCGGGATGAACATTTTTTTCAGAATTTTTGATATTTTATAACTGGTTTTTCAAAACAGAAAATTTTTAACTAATTGACTCAGAAAAATGCTTTGAATAAATAATGTAAAACTTATAGTAAAAATTTACTGGTGAAAATAATAAATCATGATTTGCCGGAATGTGATACGAACAAATGACTGGCAAAAATGTGTTGCCCGTATGACGTACGGACAAATCAGCGGTTAAAAGATAAAAGAGCGGTTAAAAGGGAAGCGGTTAAAAACAGTGTTCTCGCTGACATTTGACAACATTAGTAATTTGGCTAATTAAAAATAAAAAAAAACATTCGCCAAATGAAAAAAACACTAGCAAAATAGATCTGCGGTGTAACACACACACGCACAAAAGTATCTTTAATCCTTTAATATACTCCCCTTTTTTCAATATGTTCTAAAATAACCTAAATTGTTATAACTGCGACAGCGATTGTTATTAATGTAATTTTAGCTACCCGCTTCAAAAGTATTAAAATGTGTATGTATGCATATGTATGAAAAACGAAAACGAAAAAGAAAAGGCAAAAATTAAGCATTAGCAATTTGACGAATCTAATTGCTTGTTTACTCGCCAAATGAAGAATTTAGTCGGAATTCGGAGCAATGGCGAGCGACAGCGAGAGCCTTACTTAAAAGATAATATTTATCTCTCTACGTGTTCGGGTTTATTTCGACCCAAAAGCCGTATTCAAAGTTTTGAGTCTGTAGCTTTTCGCACACCACTATTTTTTTTTAGAGAAATTGTTGTTCTGTTAAATAGTTCAAATGTTCCAATTAAATAAAGCAATGTTTTCTGAATAAAAATTGTGGTAGGAAACTTGGAAGCTCTGCATGCTTGAAATATGCATATTCGAAATGAACATCTTATGAGGGTTAAGTTATTTGAAGATTGCTTCTAGCTTGATTCAAAAAATTTTTGTAAGCAATATTTCTTTTATATTGAGACAAGTGAAAAAATTTTTAGAACATTCCATAGCTGGGACTCAAAATATTTCTCAATTACGTTGCATTTTGCTTTGTTATTTTATTTTATTTTTAAGTTTATTTATGTATTTTTATAATTTATTTTCATTGACATAAAGGAAAGAAATACAAAACTGGTAAATATGTATTTATAATTCACGAAAGGGAAAAGAATCAGTTAGTAAATTGCAAATAAAATGAAAAAAGAAAAAAAAACTATAAACTTGATAATACGAAAAAAAAAAAAAATCCTTTAACACTTTGGGAATGAAAACAATATTTCTACAAATGTTTAAAAAATGTATAATAAGTCAGAAATAGAAACTTCTCAAATGCACAAAAATTACTATATAAAAATTATTAAATCAACATCATAAATTGTTATTTTAATTCACTTACATTTTTATTTGCATATACATGCAAAATTTCGAATTCATGACATACAAGCAAAAGCATTAAAGGAAGAATGATAATCTTCGACGGGAACCATTGATTACATCCAGTAGGGTTCCAAAGGAAAAATTAAAATTTTGGGGAGAAAAATGAGAGGCGAGATTCCAATGTGTTTGTCGCACTCGGAGGTGTCCTTTGTCCATAAAATCTTTTAAGGGTGTATTTCGATTCAAACTGCTTATTTTCCGATTCATTTTAAAATTCATTTTTGCTCTCATATGCATCAAACTGGCAATTTGTCTTATTTAAAAAGTACACAAGGTGCCGTGATTGTCGATTCTTTGATATATGCAGAAAATATTGCAAAGAAAGCAATCAAAAACGTCATTTTGATTCGATTTTTCCGAAGCGGGAGATCTGGGAACGAAAAAAAATGTCATACTGATAAGATAATTGTTTATAAATCAAATTCTAATGAATTGAGCGTAAAATGACATCACACGGCACCTTATACATCTTTTCAAAAATCCCCTCAGCAAGTTTCATATTTCTACTTTTAAAAATGTATCTGAAATTGTATCAGAAAATTTCGAGCCGTTGAAGGTAGAAAAACGTTTTTTCGAATACGCCCTTAACGCATGAAATTTCAACCATAAGATCAATGTATAATTTAGCATGGAACTAACCTTGCAAAATGTCCCGTAATAGTATCATGGTCTTGTATAATTAAAAAAATGTAATGCAATGTGCTATTTATTCATTTTGCTGTGTACTTATATAAGGAAGCATTTTATCGTGCGCTGATGTGTAAGGGCACTTGATGCATTGTCAGTTTTTCGATACCTACTTCCAATATCCGTAGGAATCGATGCGGACTTTAAGGTTTTATGAATGCGGTAACTTTTCCAAGTACCAGATCTTGCCTAAACAAGTTACCACATCGAAAAAAACCTGAAGATTCCCAAAGATACTAACACTCATTGTAAATGGATTTTAAAAAGTTGACAATCAAAGAGTGATCAGCAAATTGAATATATCAGATCCAAGTAAAATGCCTCCATTACGCAATACATTGCAAAGACATATGATATATCAGTACAAATCAATTTAATGAAGGAGACTCATTTAATTTCTCACATAGGAAGCATGTACAACATTTGTTTAATATCATCATCAAGTTTACCTGGTAAAAGCTGCGAGTTTACGATGTCAAAATCATTACTTTCTAATGAAGGACTAGTACAAAATTTTTCACTATTTGTTACAGCGACTCCATTATCAGCAGACACACACATAAAAAGTTCTGACAATCAATTTTTAACACAATAAAAGTGATTGCTAAAATTATGATACGAATTAAATATTTCCAACTAAGCGAAAAAGTGCCCAGGACCGGGAATCGAACCCAGATACTTGGCTTACAAGGCCAATGCTTTACGGTTTAAGATAACTGGGCACGGCAACCGGTGAGAATTTTTCGCTCAGATAACCATGTAGGTTCTGTAAGTTCTGTTGAGCTGTATAAATGACAGACCAGATGTTATGACTTACAGGGTTGTCTGAGCGAAAAATGCTCACTGGTTGTCGTGCCCAGTTAGCTCAACCGGCATTGGCCTTGCAAGCCAAGTATCTGGGTTCGATTCCCGGCCTGGACAATTTTTCGCTCAATTGGAAATATTTAATTCGTATATAAAAAAAAGCGTATGAAATTGCGATCGCTGCGCAATCTCAGGAAATACCGAACCGTATTAAAAAATAATGGCGTGAAAATGATGGTTACAGCCTTTGCTGCAACATAGGCTATATTTTATAAAGCCAACATAGGCTATTATATTTGCTGCAGTGGCTTTGCACATACTAGTTCTTTGTAGTCCCGCAACAACCATCTCTTTAGTTGGCGAATACTTACATTAAATAATAAGTTAGACTAGTCCAAATTTGGCACTTTTTTCGAACAACTTAGTCATTTTATTCATAGGGAGGGAGTATTTCAGAATTTTTTATAATTCTTTTCACTATAATGTTTTTATAAAATGTTGAGTGTGGTTGAATTTGATTACCGGGTAGGATAAAATCAGAGAACTTAGCTTTGTAGCAACTATTGTCATATTTTAGTTCCCTTGCAATGCAAACAATTGCACGAATTCAGAATAAAATTATTTCATCATTCTTTTTCACAGCACTTTCGAGTAAAGTTTTACAAGCACTAAATGTTTGACACTTAAAAAGTTTTTTTTTCTTTTCGAAGAATGTTTCTCAAGTAGATAATGTTCCATTCTGTAAATAATACAAATGACCGAGAAAATTTCAGCACTACTTGCGTTTCGTACACAGGAAACTGAGTTCCGAGAAAATATTTTCCGTAACACGCCGAAACTACAGTAGACTAAGATGATTTTCAGGAAGCGTTTCTTGGCCTGTTCAATCCAAGTGGTATCCGTAAATCTCATATAGCATTTTCTATGATATGCATACTCGCCTTTTAAACCAGTTATTTCACCAGCATCGTTTATATAATCAGACAATTCATTTAATCTATTGGCAACAACTTTTTCGTTGCCATCGAGAAGCCCCCAATGTTCGATGCAATATTTTATCTTTTGGTAACTTTTAGAAGACATCAACAATAGTTTGTCGTCTTCGTCATTAACAATATGAATATAAAAAACTATTAAATTAAAAGTATTAAGAAAAGGATTAAGTTAAAAGTTAAGTCAAAAAGTATTAAGTTAATAGTTAATTCGAAAAGTATAAAGTTATCACAGCAAGTAAACAAAAACAAAATAGTAAAACGGTAAACACTGCGGATACCACCCCCCCCCTGAAGTGTAGGCCTGAGCGCTCACATAAAAAATGGCGGATGTCAAGGGCGGATTTTTTTCCGCGTGTGGACGGTCCCTTGAACATTTGTACCAATAATATTTAAAAGCTTTTCCCGGATTACATGAAGCTTTTCCTGCATTTACAAGATTAAACAAACCAAAGAAATTATTTATAAAATACTGATGTCTGAATTTAAGGAACCGTACATATGTTAAACAAAAATCCTCCTTCTGCAGCCTCCATCTTGTCTCAACACTCAGGCCTAGCTTCCAGGGAGTGTTGGCGGATATGGAGCTAGCATATGCATGACGTCATTCGGAATAACACAATAAATTTTATTCTTTTTTTATGAAAAACCACGCTTTGTTGAACTTAAAATTATTTTGTTCAACATAAAAAATGTAAAACTAATTATTTATTATCTAAATGTATCAATACATTCTTCTTTAAATTTAAAGTTATTGTATCGCAGCGTCATCTAGTGCTAAAACCTTTAGGACATTTTTGGATTACGCAGAAATATAATTCTACGCCTCAAAGGATATTAAAAAATAATGTGCGAGTTGTTTTTGGTGAACAGTGTGTTTTTATCTTAACTTCTGTCCAATTTCTTCATATACCAAAGTTTATTTAATCCCCATGCTTCATAAAAGAACTTGAACTATAAGCGCCCATGTTCTATGGTCTACTAGGAAAATCATTTTATCATATACATCCAGTGTTTCCAAGTAATGGACATTTTATACTTAATGTACTTGGTATAATCGGGATTCTAAAACCAAACATTGCTGACTAAATGCGGACATTTGATCTTTAGTTCCGTCTACTCAGTTTTGAAAAGGTGGAACTAAGCAACCTTAAATCAAATATCAACAAGTTTTTATCAGAAAAATTGCATCCTTATACCAAATAGATGGCCTTTTTTGTTTGACTATAAGAAAATTCATATGAAAGCGAATCCATAGATAAACTCTAAAAACTTATCCAGGAAAATGGTCTTCAGAAACGGCGAGGCTTAAATTGTCCCAAATTCAGATTTTATAAGAATTTACCATTCAACAATGTCTTAAAACCAGTATATTGCAAAGTTGTATACATAATGTGCTACTGAGACAAAGTTTACTTAATGGATTAATCAATTAAGAATTAAATGCACATCTTTCTAACAGCAACATTTTATTACTCTCAAACCACTAATTTTAAAGAATAAATATATATATATAATACACACGATTGTGGCAGATAAATATCTTTACTTCTTGAAAAATTCATGATATTCGGTACACTACTGCTGTACTGAATTATTAATGCGGTTAACGGGAAGCAGTGCGATATTCCCTACCCAAGGGCTGGTAGCTTCCTTTTCTTTTTGATCCGCGATTCTGTGACGGATTTAGACAAATAACCTGATACTACAAACAGAACCTTTGATCGTTCTACTTGCTTAACCTTTTCCTGCATAAATTATTTTTCATTATCATTTTAAAAATCAAACAATTTTTTTTTTCTGAGAACTTATAAAATAATTTAATTTTTGTGCTACATGCTAACTCTTATCTGAGAACAAATCAGATTTCCATTTTTTAAAAAAAATCCTTTTTTTTTTTTTTTTTTTTTTTTAATAGAGTAATATTTATTTGTTCTGATATCAGGTCCAGGTGAATGAAAGGGTCAATGGGCAACAATACCTTGGTAATGGGCGACAATAGGATCGCCTACTTCCTATGTTATTTTATGCCCTGGCCATGTCCTATGGTCTACTCCGAAAATCATTTCATCTTATATATCCCGTGTTTCCAAGTAATGGACATTTTATTTTAAAATTTTCTCTTTACTTAATCTACTTGGTATAATCGGGATTCTAAAATTAAACATTTTTGACTAAAGGCGGCACTTGATCGTTAGTTCCGCCTACTCAATTTGGAATAGGCGGGACTGAGCAACCTTAAATAATAATAATATAAAAAAATACGCGTGGCACTCGGGGACTGCCGCGGTAAAGCTATTGCATAGCATTTTTTATCAACTTATGCAATTATAATTATTTATTTATTTTTTATTATAGATATTAATTCAAGTTTTTTCTTTTTCTTTGATATTAATTCAAGTTACATTTTTTGAGCGTGATGACCGAGAATAAAACACATTTTTTTCTTTTATTGAATAAATGAGAAGTCTATCGAAGTGCCGAAGTCTGCCGAACTGAAACGACGTTAGCCGGAGTGTTAGGTTTTTTTCTCGTTACGGAATTTCAAGATTAGGTCGCCGCGCTCAAAGCCCGCGATAAAAGCTATGCAATAGCTTAAAAATATCAACAAGTTTTTATAAGAAAGATTGTATCTTTATACCAAATAGATGGCCTTTTTTTGTTAGACTGTAAAAAATTTAATATGAAAGCGAACCAATAGATAAACTCTAAAAACTTTTCCAGGCAACTGACTTTCAGAATGGCGTGGTTTCTGTTGTCCCAAAATAAAGATTTGTAAGAAATTGTTGTTCAAAAATGTCTTTAAAGCAGTATATTGCAAAGTTGTATGCATAATGTGTTACTGAGAAAAGGTTTATTCAGTGGATTAATTAATTAAGAATTAAATGCAAATCTTTCTAACAGCAATATTTTATTGCCCTCATACCACTATTTCATTAACGTCGATGTCGATTGAAGTTCTGTTATGACTCATGACATTCCGTAACGCCTCGGCTTTACTGGATTACTACTGCAACTAAGTTTAGGTAAGAGTAACGCGGGAGGCTGTGCGATATAACCGAAGGTTGATTTGATGGTTTACAGCTTCCCTTTCTTTTTGATTTGCGATTCTGTGATCGATTTCGACAAATAACCCGATAATACAAACAGAATCTTTGTTCGTTCAACCTTTTCATGCATAAATTATTTTTCATTATTATTTTTAAAAATCAAAAAAAAATTTTTGTGATAAATAAGAACCTATTGTAAAAATAATTTTATTTTTGTGCTGTATGCTAGTTATTATCTGTTCTCAAAAAGAAAAAAAAAAACCTCCATAAATGAATGTTTTTTTTTTTTTTTTTTTTTGGCTTTATAAGGTTATACTTATCTGTCCTCCTATCAGATCCATGTGAATGAAAGGGTTAAAGATTGTGTTTATTACACTCATATCATTAATATAAAATTTACTAAATAAATGAGGTTTCGTACACGATATTTACAAGTTTTATAGCTCTTATTACGAGAATGGAGAAAGGGAACGAATTTAAACCCATGATTTTTTATTGTGGTTTTTTTGTTACTGGAGAAACACATATGGATTATTATTATTATTATTATTATTATTATTATTATTATTATTACTAGAAAGTGATATAAAATTTGTTTCAGTTTTTGAGATAATTAGAACAGTAATTGTAAAGAATTTCATTTTAATTCAGGTGCGTTTTTATAATTTTTACTTTCTTCATAGATTTTCATATATTACAAAATAAATTATCAATCCAGTCATGTGATATTCAACGAATTAAACAGCATTTAAATAAAAGCATCTTTTATGATCTGATTTTAAGTTCTTGTTACTACATGACAAAGACAGCATTTTCTAGTTATGTAGATTAAGTCTTTTGTCCTTGGCAGGCTAAGAACTCGCAAGCTAATGCTATTCCTATAGGGAGGTTATTTTTAATATTGGGTTTGAATTTTTTTATTTTATTTATTATTTTTTTGATAGGGGAGGGGGGGGGATAGCTAGGTGCATATCGACGTCTCTTCTTTTTTGTTTTTTCGATTTTGATGGCAGATATTTTCTAGAAAGGTACTTTCACTTTTGAAAGTGAAACTAACTTTATGAAAAAATATCTGCATTCAAAATCGAAAAAAAAAAAAAAAGAGCGATGTTGGTATGCACTTAAGCTATCCGATGAAATAAAAAAATTAAAAAAGTCAAAATTCAAACCCGATATTAGAAAATAACCTCCTCATAGCAATAGCATTAACTCGTGGGAGCTTCGTCGGCCAGGGACACGAGCCTTAACACTGAGCATTGGTACACGAATGGTGTTTGGTAAAAGGTCTTTATAACAACAAACTTTTATATTTATATTATACTTTCTTTGTCATACGTAAACAATAAATCACTTTTTTATAATGGTTCATTTCCTAATACAATTTAAAAAAGGAAACTAATGCATCAGTATTTTTTAACCCCTTAGTTTGTTTTGTGATAGTGACTTTTTCAGAAAATGGTTTCAATTATTTATCAAACAATTATTCGTTGACTTTTTTTTAACCACCTAGAAAATGGTGTATCTGATGCATATTTGAATACTTGTGATGCCCGCATTTAATTTGTTTTCTAATTGGTCAAAGGATATTAAGGTTTAATCCATGGCGTACGTAATACATGGCTCTGTTATTGCGTAAGCTATGTTTTGATTATTATAAAAATGATGTTTTTATTACTGGTTTTTTAATGGAATACGTCTGTTGCCACTGTGAAAAAATAATATTATTAACTACAAATAAAAAATACAATAATAATAATAATAACTGAAAAGCAAATTGCGATACAGCTTTAGAACAAATTGTATTTAAAAGCACTATTTTTTCTCTATACGACGTAAAAATTGAAAATGTACGATGTTAAGAAGTTTAAAATTTTTAGTACCGAAATTTGTAAAACTGAATTTAATTATAAATTTGAAAATGCGCCCATCGGTAGAAGGGCGTTTGCGTTATGCACATATATGGTTGTAATTTATAATATAGATAGGGTAGACATAACTAATATAAGAAATTGAAGGAATTTAGAAAGGAAGAAACACTATCACCTCTTTATTTTTGTTTTTTAAAAATTAAGAAATCCTTCAAGAGGAAAATGACTGTATAAATGACAATCTCATCGAAATGCTCCACCTTTATTTGTCTTTAACTCTAGAATAAACATGTCTTGTTTACGAAACGCAAAGATTTTTTTTAAATATGCATGTAGAATATATTTTTAAGTCTTAAATATTTGTCTTTGAAAATAACATTTTACAAATGGTTATTGTAATTTATTAAAGATTTTTTTACAAGGGGGATGAAAACTTTGGACAATAATACAAATATTTTTTTAATTATATATATATATATATATATCATCATCATCATCAACCGTTTTCGATCCACTGCTGGATGTAGGTCTCCCCCAGATTTTTCCAATGTTTTCTGTCTAATGCTTCCGTCATCCAATTTACACCAGCCACTTTTCTAATTTCGTCTCCATCTTACTTGTGGTCGTCTTCTTGGTCGTTTTACATCTCTAGGATACCACTGTAGTATATTTGTGCTCCATCTATTGTCTTGTCTTCGTGCAATGTGCCCAGCCCATTTCCATTTTAGCTGCTTGATTCTTTCAAGGATGTCAAAAACTTTTGTTTGATTTCTTATCCAGGTTATCCTCTTTCTGTCTCTTCTAGTTATGCCTAGCATACATCTTTCCATGCTTCTCTGTGCTGTTTGTAATCTTTGTATCATCCGTTTTGTTAGTGTCCATGTTTCTGCTCCGTAGGTTAATGCAGGTAAAATACATTGATTAAAAACTTTTCTTTTCAAACAAAGAGGCATATTACTCTTCAGAATAATACTGTTCTTCCCGAAAGCACTCCACCCATTTCTTATTCTTCTATTGATTTCATTCATGATACTATTATCCGATGATATATCCTGTCCTAGGTACACATGACTTTGCACTTCTTTAATCTCAGTGTTCTTGTAGACAATTTTCTTTTTTGATGTAAATGAATTAAACATCACCTTAGTCTTTTCTAAATTTATTTTTAATCCCACATTGATGCTAGCTTCTGCAAGATCTTTTAGCATAATTTCCAATTCTTCAGGACTGTTACTGAAAATTACAATGTCGTCAGCGAAGCGGAGATGACTTAAAAATTCTCCATTTATTCTAATCCCTTTGTTTTCCCAATCCAGCTTCTTGAAGATATTTTCTAAGACAGCATTAAAAAGCTTGGGTGAAATGGTGTCTCCTTGTCTTACTCCTCTTCCGAGCTTGATCTTCGCTTTTCCTTTATCTAAACGGATGGTTGCTGTTGCTTTCTTGTAAATCTTCTTTATGATATTGATGTAAGGTTTGTCTATACCAATGTCCTCCAGAGAATCTACTACTGCTGATGTGTAGACGGAATCAAAAGCTTTTTCGTAATCAATAAAGGCAAGGCAGAGAGGTAAATTATATTCTTTATGCTTTTCTATGAGTTCTCTTACTGTTTGGATATGATCCATTGTGCTGAATCCACTTCGGAATCCTGCTTGTTCTCTAGGTTGAGCCGAGTCCAGAGCTGATTCAAGTCTTGTCGTTAAAACTTTGGTGAAAATTTTATAAATCACGGACAATAAGCTGATCGGACGGTAATTTTTAATGTTTTCCTTCTCTCCTTTCTTGTAAAGTAGTATCATCACAGCATTATTCCAATCTTCTGGTACATCTGACTTTTTGAGACATTTGGAAAACAGTAAGGAAAGCCTTTTTGCAAATTCTTCTCCTGCTTCTTTGATAAGGTCAATTGTAATTCCATCTTCTCCAGGGCATTTACCTTTTTTCATAAATCGAATAGCTTGTAAAACTTCATCTGTCATCACTGGGATTATCTCTTCAGTTTCTGTTAAGATTTCTCGTTGATCGTGTACGTTGATTTCCCTCTGATCTTCACATTTATATAGATCATTATAGAATTTCTCAACAATGTGTACTATTTCGTTGCTGATTTTGGTGATTGTTCCATCTGCTCTCTTCAGTGCAAAAATGCCTTTTCTTCCAACACATAACTTGCGCTTAGCTGATTTTAAACTTTTGTTATCTTCCAGAACTTTTTTAACAAGATCACAGTTAAATTTTCTAATATCTTCTGTAACGCATTTTCTTACTGTTTTACATAATTCAGCATATTCAACTCTTGATTTAGGATCATTTTTCTTCACTTTAAATTCTTTGCGTTTTTTCATCAATCTTCTTGTTTCTTCTGTTATTTTCTTTGTTTGTTTTACTTGTGCATCACCGGCTATCTTCTTAGCAATTTCTTGTAGAGTATTGGTTAGCTTCTTGTTCACTATTGTAACATCTTGCTCTTCTTCTAAAGTTGATTGAAGTACTTGGAAACGGTTTTGAAGTTCCAAATGAAATTCTTCTTTATGTTTCTGGAGGTTTATAATATCGATTGATTTCTTTGAGTGTAGCAAAAGCTTCATTCTTTCCACTTTAGTATTTAACAGCAGTTTGCATCTAACCAATCTGTGATCGCTTCCTGTATTGAAGTTATTGAGAACGCTGCAGTCCTGAATAAGATACTTTTTGTTGGTCAAGATGTAGTCGATTTCACTTGTTGAGCCATTTGCACAACGCCATGTCCATTTTCTTTGTGGCTTTTTCTTGAAAAATGAATTCTTGATATACATCTGTTCACATTCTGCAAACTCAATCAATCTGTTTCCTCTTTCATCTCGCATACCATATCCATGATTTCCTACAGATAATTCACCTTTCTTCTTCTCTCCAATTCTAGCATTCCAGTCTCCCATTATTAATTTTATGTAGCAATTTCCCCTTTGATGCATTGAAGCTACTTCTTCATAAAAATCTTCAATTTCTTCATCAGAATAACTTATTGTTGGTGCATAAACTTGGGTAATTTGCAGCTTGTATCTTTTGGACACTTGTATTACTAATCTTGCAACTCTGTCTGATGCACTATCATATTCTACAGTGTGATTCTTCCACCTTTTATGAATCAGAAATCCTACACCATTTGTTCTTCCATCTTCTGTACCTCTGTAGTATAAAACATGTCCGCTGGCAAGATCAATCTTTTCTTCGCCTTTTCTTCTTATTTCACATAATCCTAAAATGTCCCAGTTGATCTTATCTAACTCTTCTTCAAGTTCCTGTAAACGGTTTTCAGAAGATAGGGATCGTCCATTGTACGTAGCCAAGGTCATCAACTTATGGCAGCCAAGCCGAGCCCGGTGATTCTTAGCACCCTCTGTCTTCATGTCTGTCTGATCGCTGCCGTAACCAGGAACATGCAGACTACCGGGAACTGAGGGCCGTGATTTGTTTTGTGAATTCATGGTAAAATAAGAGGGGTTGTGGCCAAATCCCTCCACGCTGGCCAAGCGGGTTGGAGGAAGCCCATCCGCGTTCGTTCCCCTTGCACTAGACAAGAGTACTAACAGGCTGTACCGATGGAAGGTGCGGATTGGACATTAAGTCTCTGCTCCCAGTCGATTCCTTTAAGTCCTCCTAGAAAGCAATTAAAGGGTCTTCTCCTGGTTGATAAGCAGAGGCTATTAAACAGCCCATATATATATACATATATATATATATATATATATATATATATATATATATATATATATATATATATATATATATATATATATATATATATATATATATATATATATATATATATATATATACTAGCTGAGACCACAAGCTTTGCCCGGGCCCTTAATAATATCCTTAAATGAACCTGGAATCTGTACTGCAAAATCTCATTTAAAAAATTCAATCTGAAACTGAACGAATCTTGAACCATGTCCCTGCTGCCAATGGCACTGTATAGTAAGCGTGCTTTTGCAAAAAAAAAAAAAAAAAAAACCGGCAGTCTTGAATTTTTTTGTTTCACATTCTACCACAAAAGAGCGAATTCTGTTCTTATCAAAACGGTTTTTAATCAAAACTATGTTAAAATACTTACCCGCAGACATATTAGTTAAAAGGTGGCGGACTTCAGCAAAAGTTTAAGTTAATTCATGAAATTACTATTAAAAGGTAGTGGTAAGAAACTTTGAAATTTTTGAAATTTTATATTAAATAAGTAATGTTTATCCCAACGCTCTATCAAAAAGCATCTAAAACGGTACGTTTTCAAATATTTCATCGCTCCTCATCCCGTCCTAAAAATTTATTGCCCCCTCTACCCCCCCCCCCCTGTAGTTTAATATATGTTTTATTTAAGTCATTATTATGTACTAGCTGATCTGCCCGGCGTTGCACGGTTCCGTGATAATAATA
Source organism: Maratus speculifer (assembly GCA_964019185.1). Classification (NCBI taxonomy): domain Eukaryota; kingdom Metazoa; phylum Arthropoda; class Arachnida; order Araneae; family Salticidae; genus Maratus; species Maratus speculifer. Next base: position 72,621,065 of record OZ025303.1, read on the forward strand.
TTAAAGGAACATGAAATATGTGATTTTATCTCAAACTCGAAATAAGTGAAATTACATTGTCTAAAGTACACGGCCACTGACTGTGTGAAAAATTCGTTTAAAAAAATGAACAACTAATATTTAGAGGTAAAAATGTTCAAAAGGACTGCAATGGGAAACGGGAGAGGAACTTACATGCAATTCAAGAATAGATAAGATCATGATGCATACAAAAATCTATAATTTTGACAAAAATGACAAAAAAACGATGCTAAACGCTCAAAAAATAAAAATCGTTAAACATCACATGGAAAATAGTATTGAAAATCGCATTGAAAATCACTGAAATAGAAAAATCATACCAGACAAAATTTAGTTAATTAGGCTGAAAGTTTGAAATAATTTTATTTTTATGAGTGAAAAAATAGCCCCAAAATTAGAAGAAATACTAAAAATTGCAATAAAAACTTCGTTAAAAGTTCCAAAAATCGCCGCACGAAATCCGAGTAAACTTTATTGAACAGAGAAAAAAAATTACAATATTGAATGAAAAGAATGAAACCGTATTCCTTTCACTAATATGGAAAAATCGTCTCGAAATGTAAAAAAAACGCTAAAAATCGCCTAAAAATTAAATACTTTATTGCTGATTCATTAATTTTATGTTTTTTTGCTTTTCTTACATGCAATTCAAGAATAGATAAAATCGTGATGCATACAAAAACTATTATAATTTAGACAAAAATGACAAAAAATCGATGCTAAACACACAAAAAAATAAAAAAATCGCTAAAAATCACATCGAAAATCGTGTTGAAAATCGCATTAAAAATGACTGAAATTGAAAAATCATAGCAGACAAAATTTAGATCATTAGGTTGAAAATTTGAATCATCTTTTTTTTTTATCATTCTCAAAAAATAGCCGCAAAAAGCGAAAATATACAAAACTCGCATTAAAAATATTCGCTAAAAATCAAAAATCGCCCCACGAATTCCGAATAAACTTTATTGAAAAGAGAAATAAAAAATACTATATTGAGTGAGAAGAATGAAACCGTATTCCTTTCACTAATATGGAAAAATCGCCTCGAAACATAAAAAGAACGCTAAAAATCGCCTAAAAAATTAAATAAAAAAATTCCAATAAAAAAATAAAAAATCGGTCTGCGAGGTGCAAAACTACATGTATAGAGGTACCTTCCCTCCTAATCTTGTAGCTCTACACGCAGCAGTCTCTTCAGAACAGCTCTGACACACAAACAAATTTCTCTCTTTATTATTATAGATTATAATTTATATGACAGAGGCAAATCGACCAGTTCGTTAGTGTTATTTATTCTAACAAATTCAGGTTTCAACAATATATTTCTTTTCCTTTTTAAAAATCAAATTTCTTATAAAACACAAAATTGCGGACCGATTTTAATAAAATTTAGATATTAATAAACAGTGAATAAGGGTAATCACGAATGACAAATTTTGAATTTTGTAAAAAAAAAAAAAAAAAAAAACGTCCAAATTGGCTCCTTGTATTTATACCGCGACACGGCATTTCCACCCATAAGTTCCTGTATAATAAATAATTGTTACAATTTCCTGTATCAACTTTTATAGTTTGTATCATGAATTTAGAATCCCCCTGCATACAGCGAAAATGTACAACATTTTCGGTGTTTTTTTGCAATGTAGATCTTTTTCAGTTTCAAACACATTCATTGCTTTGTGTTTCTGCTCCATACCATCGTTGATGCCGAGCTGTGGGCGTAGGCAGAGAAAGAAAACGGTAAAATTGTTTTAAAAAATTAGCTATTTCAAAACTATAAAAACTGAATGCAGACACAGAAAATCTGTTATGATTCAAATTTAACTAATTATTGCACTATTGTAATTTCTTTGACTCATAGTTTCATAGTTGTGCATTTTATTAGCATGCATTTTATTTACAAGTATAAAGATATGTTTATTTTAGTTTTATCCTATTTACTCATTAACATTTCTTATCATGATCACTAAATATATCCGTCGTTTTCTGCTGAGCTTAAGGTTTTGAAATTATTCATATTAAAAAAAATAAAAAATAAATGTATTACAAATTCAAATTTAAGCCAAGATTTATTATTATTATTAATTTGAATTAAAGTGTTCTTACACGTGTTTAGCTTAAGTCATTATTATTATTATTATTATAAAGTACATGATAATATTCTTTAACCTATTTTAGGAGTGGGGACAGTGGCGTAGCTACATATTCAGCGCCCTGGAGCAAGTAAAATTTCTGCGCCATTTTGTCACATAAAAATGTTCTGCCTAATTTTGTTTTGAAGTTTAAAATTTACATACTATTCTTAATTAGATTAAAAACCTTACTTTTATTTGAAAGGTCTAAGTATTTTCACATATTAAATACAAATATTTTAAACTAGTAAAAAAAATTTCGTTCGGTGTTTGCGTATGTGTCTGTCTATCTGTTTACAGTGCCAATGGCAATTTGTTGGAATTAAGAAAACTGACGAACTGATCGATTTGTAACTTTCAGATAATTTATAACACATCATAAAAGTTTTTAAAAGTAGGAGGCATCAAATTTCGTGGATAAAAGAAGAGGGCGATAAAAATTATTTAAGGAGCGCGACCAAATAGTCAAAACCTTACTGCTATGAGTTTTGCTACACGGTACAGCAGGCAGCGAAGACCCGGCTTAAGATTGGGCCTGTTTATGAGATTTTGCAGTCACGGGCAGACTAAATTTCTTGGAAATTACGTCATTAGAAAAATAGTTAAGATTTATGGAGGAAATTATTCATTTCCTTTAAAATGTGAGGTCTTTATCACCAGCTGAAATATATCCACCTCCACCTTTGTATAAAATTAGGATCTAAAGTTTTTTTCATTGTTATACTTTTTGAATCAATTTTTTTCTGTAAACCGTTCGTAAAGTACTATGGAGTAAATCAAGATTTTTTTTCCTTTTATAATTCGAAAACTCATTGATTACTAATGTCAGTGTTGCCAGATGATTACTAAAATTTTATTTTGAATACCACTATTTTTGTACGATAATTTTCGCTTGTTTTAATCACAAAAAAATTGTAAATAAATAAGGCGACTATCTGTCTATGAAAATAGTGGTATTCAAAATAAAATTTTAGTATTCGTCTGGCAACACTGACTAATGTGTGATATCGGATGTTGTTGGGGTGGGGGAGGGGGTAGAACCTGATTACGGCATAAGCAAACTCGTGTTATTTTTTTCAAAACATATGTTTTCCCTTATTTAATCCTAAAATTCTGTTACGAAATAAGACATTATGTGGGAAGATATTTTCGAAAAATGTCGTGTAAATTTGCGTAGGCGATAATCAGGTTCTAAGCTAACTGAATTTGATACTTAACTTTTTCAGGGAAAATGCTTATTAATTCTGCATTTGAGATTTGTCATATTCTCAAAATCTCAAAATACGCACAAAGTTTAATTTTCCGCTTTCAATTTATCTTCCACTATATTTATTCCGACTCTATTGTTTTGTAATGTGTATTGATATATTTTTTCTACAAGGAAGGACGTTTTTGTTTGTTTTTAAAGTGGTCAATAATTTTCTTAAACTTGTCAAGCTATTATTTTAAGGTTTAAAAAAATCTAAATAGCTAAGACATTACTGTTACATCTTAAAAATAGGTTTCTCAGCGATGATTTCTTTGGTTATGATTATTTCCGTATAGTAATATTCAAGATAATAAGTTTTTATTACCTCATGATTGGAAAATCCTCAACTGTCGTCAACAGAAAATTTACAGGGGGAAAAAAATTAGGCATACTAAAACGGTATTAGAGAAGTTATTTGAAGTAGCAAGATGGTAGGAATTAAATTAAAACTTCGTAAATAGAAATGATTGCTTTTAACTGAGTATAAAAACGTACTTTAAACGAAATAGTTGAAGTTAAACACAAGGTAAAATGTCGTAGGATATTTTGACTGTAACAAATATTTGATTAATAAGGTAAAAATATGCAAATATATATTAAAAAAATATTTCGCTCTTTTAAATTTTGCGCCCTCTGGATTCGTGCGCCTGGAGCAGTTTGCTCCAATTGCTCCACGGTAGCTACGCCCCTGAGTGGGGAAAGTTCTTCATCTTTTTCCGAAAATTTTATTGAGATTTTTTTTTATCTGTGTTTCTGGACACACAAAAATGGCTTGCTATTTGTCTCTTCTAATGCAAATTCTGTGCACGTCCATAAATCTTGTTGGTTTCTCAAAAAAAGGGTGGGAAGGAAGGTGGAGCTTAAATTTTCCACTCCCTCCATATAAACCTTCTTCAAATATTCATCAAATCCAAATATGCTTTAATAATATTAAATTCATCTAATCACTGATAATAATTGTAGTCTCATATGAAAATATATAATCAAAAGTAGAATTCCGAATTCCGAATTTAATAATTTCTTTGAAAATTTATTTCACGAAGTACAGTATCCATTTAAAGAAGCAATCTGTTTTGTAACTTTGAAAGAAAAACAACAAAATGTAATTAAGTTAAATCTCAAAAACATAATGATTTAGAAAATCAGCACGAAAAACAATGGATATAAAGAATATTTTATAAAATGGAGTATTTTAAAAAATGTCATTATTTAATAATATAAAAAAGTTTAGAATTAATACTGGCAAACACTGGCAAATAAAAAACAAGTTATTTATTTTTTAATAATGGGAAGTTTGTGAAAGAATCAAATCATTAATTTAACCCTGGAGAACTCGGGTGAGATTTTCTTTCTCCATCGTTACCTTTTTAAAGACTGTTATTTAAAATATTTTTCATTTGAATAAAATTTCGAAATGTGATTTCGATTACTTCACCTCTTTTGAGAATAAAAGTACTAAGCGAAAGAAAAAAGTTGATATTAAGTGAATGTAAAGTAAAAGAAAACAATTGGGTACCGTGAGAGAAATTCTCACTTGCGAGTTCTCCCGGGTTAAGGACACAAAAAATAATACAATGCTTTAAAAGCAAATTTTTTGTTTCTTTTTACACAAATCTTTTTTTACCAAAAAACTAAATTAACGATCAAGTCTTTAAAATCAAGATCAAGTTTTACGGACTTTATTATATACACCCATTTTTAAATACATATAGACATATAGGTGTACACATACATATAGGTGTAGACAATTTTTTTTTGAAGAAAAGGGTGTGATGCTGGATTATGTAAAGGAAGATAATATGTCTCTAACTTTGTAAGAATAAAAAAAAAAATAAGAGATAATAAATAAATAATAATAATAATTATGACAGGAGAGGCTTCGGTTCCAAAAGCTCCCCTCTTCCTTGAATACGTTCTTGTCTTTTCTTTCTTTTTTTTAAATACTTTTTTTTTTAAAAATGTTACAAACTCTCTTTAGTTATTAAAACTCAAGGTATAAATTAACGTAAACTGAGCCCATAAATGCTAAATACAAAAAGATTATTCACACATAACTCTAAAAATAATATTTCATTTTGAATGTTACATTTTGCAGAGCCGAAACATTATATATTTAAGGTATAATTCTATCTGGAATATTCATTTGAAAGGAAGCTTGCATTTATTCTTAAATAACGTCATTCATTATACATTACTCAGAGTTAAAAACTTACAACATTTTTCGCAACTTTTGAAGTTTAGGAGTTACAACCACTTTTTCTCCCGCATATCGTGTACGCTGGATTCATCAGCAATATGTACGAATGTCCTAGTGATTTGAACAATTTTGTGAAAATTGCAGCAGCAGACAAAGTCTATCATACTTAAGGGATACTTTTTTTACATACTTTTTTAGGGGTCCCTGTCCGCGAAGACACTCTCGTGCTAATGTTATTCCTATGGGGAGGCATTTTTTAAATAACTCTTTCGCATTTTGACATTTTGACATCAAATTTTTTTTTTCTGAATTGGATAGCTGAGGTTTATTTCTGCATCGTTCCTTGATTACTTTTTTTGATTTTAGTTGCAGATATTATTTATAAAATTACTTTCACTTTCAGAACCGGTTCAGATAGTGAAAGTAACTCTATAAAAAATATCTGTGACAAGAGAGATATACAGGCATATGTATCAAACACATATCAAACATATTATGCATATATATGATTTATATAAAGGTGTATATATGTGTGCACATGTATATGACTGCATGTCTGCATTCTTACGAGAAAAAGTTAACGTCAGGTTAAATGGCTTGCACTGCAGCGTAAATAAATAAATAAACTAAAAAGAAGAACCCGCAATGTTGCTCTTATTAAAATTTCTTAAGACTTATTTGCATATTATCGTTATAAGCTTGTGCATTAAACGCAAAAGGTAATAGCCGAAAAATACAAGTCATTTTGATATAAAAAGCCTGGACAGATCAGCATTGGTAACAAGATTAGAGCCTGCTAACAGACTTCGTGATTCAAAAACTACAAGGAAATAGACAGATCCTTCCCCAACACAGATTGTGTGCAATATTGTTTTGAGAGACCATTTTTTTTTTTTAATTTAGATTATTTACCAGTATTCTGACTAGTAATCCCTGCTTTATATATTTACGCTATGGAATGTTTGGGACAAGATAATAAAACATACTTATATAATACTAAGACGAATTTTAGTTACTCTGAAATGTCCAAATATATTCTTCGTTCGAAATTTCTACAACTTTGAAACATAATATGTTTCAGATATAAGGGGCAATATTTCATCCTTGTTTGATACTGTCTATATAACATGAATCATGATCATGAAAATATTATGCTATAAGTGATATATACAAATAAAATGGCAAAAATGCCTTTTAATTTTACTTGTTTCGTTTGCTCTAACAGCAACTTTTTTAAAAACAAAAATGATAAAAGAAAATTTTCCCTAAAATAGCTTCAAACTGAACAATAGATATTATTCAATTATTATTCAATTAAACTATTGTTCAATTTGAAGTTATTTTAGCGAAAATTTTCTTTTATCATTTTTGTTTTTGAAAAAGTTGCCGTTAGAGTAAACGAAACATGTACAATTAAAAGGTATTTTTGCCATTTTATTTGTATATATCATTTATAGCATAACATAAGTATTTTGATACTGTCTATTATTGCTATATATGATTTAAAAATAAAAATCGTTTCAGATGTCTTTCTAGTACAAAATCGTCCATAGTGCTAAAATTTTTCATTTAACGCCGATTAACCGATAATATTTTTAATTATTTGTTTCGTCTCATAATGAATTTTACTTAATTTCTAGCGTTACAGAATTCTCAGAATGAAGAAGTTTTAAAGCCATGTTCGATTTGGCATTTTCATGGGATGAAGTTTTTCGAAAAAACTCTTTATTCCTAACGTACAATGTGGAAGCATTTTTTTTTTTATGGAATATTTAACAAAACTTCCATTTAAAACGATAGAAAATGATTTTAGTATAACTATTTCATGAATAAAACAGAAATAATATTGCACATTAAAGCGTAAAATCTGAACTTATGTGTAAAATATTCGACTAAACCTAATATACGCAGAGCGTAACAAAGGCTATTTCAAAGAAGTGAAAGAAAAAAAAGAATACATACTAAGTATTGGGAAGAAAGCTTCATTCTTTAAAAAATTCATACAAAAACATAGCCTAAACTACAGATTATATTTTTATTTTATTAATACCACTAAATTTCAAAGATATAGATTTTTAGATGAAATACTCTGTTTTTGTGTATGTTTACACGTGGTCCTGTAACAGTATATTCATGAATCTCCATATATCTGTGATATTTGGAGCTTATAATTGTAACAACAGTTTTGATATACCCAAGGGTTGATGGCTTCTTTTTTATTTTCTTTCGCGATTCTGTGACCGATTTCGAAAATAACCCGATAACACAAACAGAACCTTAGATCTTTCTGCTTGCTTAACCTTTTCATGCATAAATTATTTTTCATTGTTATTTTAAAAATTCAAATAATCTTTTTTGTGATAAATGAGAATTCATTATAAAATAATTTTATTATTGTCCTGCCCCTGCATGCTATTATTTGTTCACAAATTAGACCTCCAAAAATAAATGCTCTTATATATATATATACAAGGTCCGGTTATTAATTTCTAGGGCTCATGAAATAACTTAGAAGAAAAAAAGGTTAAACACATAGTCATTTAATATGGTTCGAAGTAATTCCCATCTGCTGTAATGCACATCTGTGCTCGCTGTACAAATTTCGGAAAGAAGTTTTAAAGTCCTCTTTTGGAATGCTCTTTAATAGTGACATTACAGTTTTCTTGGTGGCTTCGACATCCTGAAATTTTGTTCCCTTGAGGTAATTTTTCAACTTAGGAAACAGGAAAAAGTCTACGGGTGCTAGGTCTGGAGAGTATGGTAGATGCTGCATCACAACCATGCTGGGCTAAGAATGGCTTCACAGGCAATTTAATGTTAATTCTTTGCTCCATTTTCACTTCGACAACAGGAATTTAAGAGCTACGTTTTAATGCGCTTTTCCACGAGAACCACTTACATCAGAATGTCGCAAAATGCACTGCACGTGCACATGTACAAGAATACGCTCTTCAATATGCAATCATTAGCGCCATCTTCCGGCTTTTTGTTCTCGTACAGTTATGTCAGTCCTGGAAATTAATAGCCAGACCTTGTATATAAGGTAATACTTGATTATCTGTTCTGATATCAGATCCATGTTGCGAATGAAAGGGTTAAAGATTGCGTTTATTACACTCATATTATAAATGTAAAATTGACTAAATAAATGAGGTTTCATACACAATATTTACAAATTTCATAGATCTTATTACGAAAATGGAGAAAGAGGACGAATTTAAACCAATGATACTTTTATTTATTTATTTATTTATTTTATTTATTTTTTTTTTATTTATTTATTTAATTTTTTTTTTTTTTTTTTTTTTTTTTTTGTTACTGGAGAAACAAATATGGAATATTATTATTATTATTATTAAAGATATGATATAAAGTTTGTTTCAGTTTTGAGATAAAAAGAGCAATATTTGTAATGAATTTCATTTTAAATCATGAGCGTTTTTATAACTTTTATTATTTTCATGGATTTTTATGTATTACAAAATAAATTAGCAATCCAGTCATGTGACATTCATTGAGTTAAACTGCATTTAAAAAAAAATGCGTCTTTTATGATCTGATTTTGAGTTCTTGTTACAACTTGAGTACATGACAAAGACAGCATTTTCTAGTTATGTAGATTAAGGCTCTAATCCTGGTCGACTAAGCGCTCGCGAGCTAATGCTATTCCTATGGGAAGGTTATTTTCTAATATCTGGTTTGAATTTTGATATTTTTATTTATTTATTTATTTTGTACTAGCTGTTACCCGTGACGTCGTTCACGTAGCATTAAAAAAAAGATAAACGCTTTAATTAAACAAAACGGTTCATTAACAATAATTTAAAAAATATATAACATTTATCTTATAGAAGGCTATGCAGTAGTTTTTTTATAGGGGACTTAAAGAACTCAGTCAAATAAAAGGAAAATGTGTTAGATAATATGAACAATCGCGAAAATGAAATTGTTACCACTTATACTGCAGAACAACTGTAACGCACCCAAATTGTACAGAAATCATGTTGTAGTGCATTTTAGAATTCCATATCAAAGAAAGAAAAATCATGTGTTAAACCTAGGTAATAAAAAAAATATCCAACATTTCCATAATGCATAACTTCACCGGGACATTCTTTTCTGCAGCTGTGTATATGATCTATATGTTTGTAAATATTCTAAATACAATGTTAAAATTTTGCTTAGTGAGAAAAAGTATAACGAATATTAAAATTCACCTTTAGCAATTTCTAATTATAGACAGAAACTTACTTGAATTCTTTTTTTACAGTCCTGTATATTACGTGCAAATTTGTATACGATCGCAAATTTAGCTTAAATTATTCAAGCAAAAAATCCGATTCAAATTATTGAATTCATATTTCCGGGAATCGCTATTGCACTGGTGAGTAATCCAGTTTATTGTATAGTCTGATACATGATTTATTTAAATTCTACAAACATCTCTTATTATATCAAATGTAGCTGAACTTCAGGATGCATTAGTTTTCGAAATACATACGATAATTGAAAAACCTCTTCAGCAATCTTGTCTAATAGACCACACTTTGGATACAATATCTAAGATCTGGACACAGGTCCAAAATCTTTTATGCGTCTGTGTAAATGAACAACAAATGTGATGCAAATGATACTTAACTGCAAGCTTATTGTAGTAAATTTCAGTATTTATCATTGTATTGATTATCTCAGTATATTAATTTCATCATGTTTGAAATAGCGCAACGCAATTAAAATACGCTGGGAATATTTTTTTCTCCGTAGACTATTATATTACCGAACATTTTTCTGTAATCTTGTAAGTGAATGTTAAATCTTTTCACCCCATTTTCTACAGAAATCCTATTTTAGTGCACTTCAGAACCTGATATCAATTTCAATACTATTAAAATAACCTTAATAAAATAACATTATTAAAATACGTTGCAAATGGTTTTTCTTCACAGACCATAATATATTGAAATACTTTTGAGCTCCCTGTACGCACCCTATAAATACTACATTTAACATATTCGATAGTAACCATGTTCTTCTGAACCTTAAAAATGCATGTAAATTTCATTACATTTAAAATTATGTAACATTATCAAAATACACCACAAATGATTTTTTCGCCTTAGACCATAATGTAAATTTTCCTTTTGAGTGCTCCTGTGATTCAGCTATAATTGCTACCTGGTCCATTTTTAATGCCGCATATGCTGTAATTGCTCACTGGTAAATCTCAATAACGTATGTTATTTTCGTATGAATTCCACTATATTTACCCAAGTTGAAAAACGGACAGACAGACGGCAGACCCCAGGCACTCGGCATCCGGTATACAGACAGGTTGAAGTCGTAAATACTTTTAGACCATGTTAGAAAGTGTCAAAAAGCGGGTAGTTTCCGTAAAACGAAAAAAAAAAAACAGTGTTGGGAAAAATATACTACAAAACTGTATTTTAGGTGGCATTTTTGTATAATTTGTACATATATGCTCTGCATACCATAAAAATGTATAGAAATTTATTATAAAAAACATTCTTAAAAGTCACAACATATTTTTACTTTTTAAGAGCTAAAAAAAATGTGCAATTAATATCCATTTACAAACCTGTTTCCAGTACACTTTGAGAACATTATGCCAAATTGAGATATTGACTGAGGGAATGTATTTTCTCACAATTACATTAAATCTTTAGATTTTAAGCCCGAAAGTGCATTTTTAAAGTGATATTTATTTATATTTTCAGAATTGAACAATTTTCAGAAATGAACAATTTTCAGAATTAACACACAAAAATATTTTTTTTTGATTAGTTGAGCTTTTCTTACTTTCTAAAAATGATAAAAAGTTTTTCATTGATCATTACATCATTTACGATATGTATAAATTATTAATATTTTCTAATCGTTTAATATTTAACCTTTAAAAAAACTTATTTCATTTTAAAATTAAATATTAGCCACGCTCAGACGACAAACTTAATTTTCTTTAAATAATAACTTTTGATATCATAATTCAATCTCATTTCATTTCAACATCAGAGATATTTTATTTTCAATATGTGACGTCACAGTCGTCTCTTTGTAGCACTTACTCAAAATTACATTGTGTTATTAAAAATGAAAACTTGAAAACTTATACTTTGTTTCATATATGACGTTACATTGATATTTTTAAAATTCTTAATGGAAAGTATTCCTCTGACGTCACAATTGGTAAAAAGTTGAATTTAATAGCCTCGAACCGAAAGAAAGAAAAAGGTTCATTTTGATTACGGATTAATATCCGGAAAAAACTACTAAAATATTTATATTCTTGTAAAGTGTGAAGTTATATTCTTGTAAAGTCTTCTAAGTGTAAAAGAAATTTTATATAATCGTTTGCGTAATATAAGAAGAAAAACAGCATTCCTCTGACGTCACAATTGGTGAAATTGCGGTTTTTAATCTCGAACCGAAAAACAGAATAGGGTCCATTTATTTATTTAATTTTATTTTATCACGTGAAAATCTTTCAGTTGAAAATTAATTACAGAAGAGAAATAATTATTCCGTTTTTTTTTTTATTTTTTGGCAACGAAAAAAGAAAGATAATTAAATATTATGGAAAATTTTTCAATTTATTCTGTATGAAAAATAGTGAAATATTGAATTATTAAGAAAAATATTTGAATAAAATAAATAAAAATTAGCCTATGTTCATTTCAGGCCAATAATTTACCTATATACAAAAATTCAAAGACATTAATCCATCCGTTTTGAAGCCAAGTTCATTCCAATTTTCGGACACACTTTCACATTTATAATATATATAAGGATTGGATTGTTGAGGTGCATACCGACGTCGCTCCCCCCCCCCCTCTTTTTTCCGATTTTGTCTGCAAATATTTTTTACAAATGGTATTTTGAGTATTTTCATTTTTGAAACCAGTTTTGAAAGTGAAACTAACGTTATACAAAAAATATATATGAGTTCAAAATCGAAAAAAAAAAAAAAAAAAAAAAAAAAAAAAAAAAGACGATGTTGGTATGCAACTCAGCTATCCAATACAAGAAAAAAAAATATTCAAAAATGTCAAAATTCAAACCAGATATTAGAAAATAACCTCCTCTTAGGTATAGCATTAGCTCGCAAGCGCTTAGTCGGCCAGGATAAGGGCCTTAACACAGAGAACTGAAACACGAATGGTGTTTGGTAAAAGGTCTTTATAACAAAAAGCTTGTAGATTTTAAATGTACTTTCTTTGTCGTATGTAATCAATAAATCACCTTCTTATAATGGTTCATTTCCTAATAAAATTTAAAACAGAAAACTAATGTATCAGTTTTTTTTTTTTTTTTTTTTTTTTTTTTCCCTGAGTTAGTTCTGTAATAGTGACTTTTTCAGACTAGATTTTCAATTATTTATTACGTAATTATTCGTTGACTTTTTCTTTTTTAAACGTTTGGAAAATGGTGTATCTGATGCATATTTGAATACTTTTGATGCCCGCATTTTATTTGTTTTCTAATTGGTCCAAGGATAATAAGTTTTAATCCATGGCGTACGTTATACATGACTCTGTTATTTCGTAGGCTATGTTTTGATCATTATAAAAATGATGTTTTTGTTACTGACTTTTTAATGGAATACGTCTGTTCCACTGTGAAAAAATAATATTATTAACTACAAATAAATAATACCCCAATAATAATAATAATAATAATAACTGAAAAGCAAATTGCGATACAGCTTTAGAACAAATTGCATTTAAAAGTACTATTTTTTCTCTATACGACGTAAAAATTGAAAATGTACGATGTTTAGAAGTTTAAAAATTATTAGTACCGAAAATTGTAAAACTGAATTTAATTATAAATTTGAAAATGCGGCCATCGGTAGAAGGGCGTTTGCGTAATGCACAGATATGGTTGTAATTTATAATATAGATAGGGTAGATGTATAACTAAATATAAGAAATTGAATGAATTCAGAAAGGAAGAAACACTATCACCTCTTTATTTTTGTTTTTTAAAAATTAAGAAATCCTTCAAGAGGAAAATGACTGTAATCGAAATGTTTCACCTTTATTTGTCTTTAACTCTAGAATAAGCATGTCTTGTTTACGAAACGCAAAGATTTTTTTTTTTTAAATATGCATGTAGAATATATTTTAAGTCTTAAATTTTAGTCTTTGAAAATATCATTTTACAAATGGTTATTGTAATTTATTAAAAGATTTTTTTGCAAGGGGATGAAAACTTAGGACAATAATACAAATATTTTTTTAATTATATATATATATATACTAGCTGAGACCCCAAGCTTTGCCCGGGCCCTTAATAATATCCTTAAATGAACCTGGAATCTGTACTGCAAAATCTCATTTAAAAAATTCAATCTGAAACTGAACGAACCTCGAACCACTGTATAGTAAGCGTGCTCTTGCAAAAAAGAAAAAAAAAAAAAAAAAAAAAAAAAAAACCTTCAGTCTCGAATTTTTTTGTTCCACATTCTACCACAAAAAAGCGAACTCTGTCCTTATCAAAATGGTTTCTAATCAAAACTATGTTAAAATACTTACCCGCAGACATATTAGTTAAAAGGTGGTCGCAGTGTTGCCTGATGATCGACAGTCAAATTCCCCAAAATTTCTAAATTTTTCCCCAAATCAGTACTTTTTTCAAAAGTAGTCCCCAACATAAATTCTGCTCTAAAAAACAGATTTCCAACTTTAAATTTTCCACTATAAAAAATGTTTAACTAGTTTAAACTCGAAATTTTTCCCCAAATCAACCATTTTTCTAAAAAATTTCCCCATTTACAAAAAAAAAAAAAAAAAAAAAAAAAAAAAAAATGGATATTTTAAATATTTTAGAATTTTAGATGATCAAAATCTGACATTCTGTGATATTCACCCTTTACTGTTTTTCAATGAGTTTTATAAAAATATTTTTTTTTCTCTGTAGTATATATTTATATTGACAAAATAAATCTTTATATGAGTTTATGTGTCTGTTTGTGATAATTAGGAATATCTGCCGCAGGTGCTAAATTCAGATGAGGGATAGTCCAAAAGGCAGATCGCGATGCACCTGTGATACATGTAAAAAGTAACAATGATGAGCATGATCATGAGAATAATGATTGATATATCTCATTTCTGAATTTCATTTTCGTTTTTCAAATCAAAATTGAATTCAAAACAGATCCTGTGTTATCAGGTAACTAAAAGTAAACTTCGAGGTAAACTTTATGTGAAATAGTGAAAAAAATCCCCATGTTTTTTCCCAAAAATGTTGATAGTCCCCAAACATTTCCCCAAGAGCTACTTGTCCCCAAAAAATTCCCCTGAAGGTTCGAAATTCCCCAAAATGGGGACAAAATCCCCAATCTGGGAACACTGAGGTGGTGGGCTTCAGCAAAAATTTAAGTTAATTCATAAAATTACTATTAAAAAATAGTGGTAAGAAACTTAAAAAATTTTGAAATTTTATATTAATAAGTAATGTTATCCCAACGCTCTATCAAAAAGCATCTAAAACGGTACGTTTTCAAATATTTCATCGCTCCTCCTCCTTTCTTAAAAATTTATTGCCCCCCCCCGAAGTTTAATGTATGTTTTTTTAAGTCTTTATTATATACTAGCTCACCTGCCCGGCGTTGCACGGTTCCGTGATAATAATATTAAAGGAACACGAAATATGTGATTTTATCTCAAACTCGAAATAAGTGAAATTACATTGTCTAAAGTACACGGCCACTGACAGTGTGCAAAATTGGTTTAAAAAAATGAACAACTAATATTTAGAGGTAAAAATGTTCAAAAGGACTGCAATGGGAAACGGGAGAGGAACTTACATGCAATTCAAGAATATATAAGATCATAATGCATACAAAAATCTATAATTTTGACAAAAATGACAAAAAACGGTGCTAAACGCACAAAAAATAAAAATCGTTAAACATCACATCGAAAATAGTATTGAAAATCGCATTGAAAATCACTGAAATTGAAAAATCT
Organism: Maratus speculifer; assembly: GCA_964019185.1. Taxonomy (NCBI): domain Eukaryota; kingdom Metazoa; phylum Arthropoda; class Arachnida; order Araneae; family Salticidae; genus Maratus; species Maratus speculifer. The sequence continues at coordinate 72,636,659 of OZ025303.1, forward strand.
TACCAACAAAATTTAGTTAATTAGGCTGAAAATTTGAAATAATTTTATTTTTATGAGTCTCAAAAAATAGCCCAAAATTAGAAGAAATACGAAAAATTGCAATAAAAACTTTGTTAAAAATTCCAAAAATCGCCGCACGAAATCAGAATAAACTTTATTGAAAAGAGAAAAAAAATTACAATATTGAATGAAAAGAATGAAACCGTATTCCTTTCACTATTATGGAAAAATCGTCTCGAAATGTAAAAAGAACGCTAAAAATCGCCTAAAAATTAAATAAAAAAATTCTAATAAAAAAATCAAAAATCGGTCTTCGAGGTGCAAAACTACATGTTTGGAGGTACCTTCCCTCCAAATCTTGAAGCTCTATATGCAGCGGTCTCTTCAGAACAGTGCTGACACACACACTGACTTGTCTCTTTATTATTATAGTTACAGTGAATATCCTAATTAATAACTTTATTGTTGATTCATTAATTTTATGTTTTTTGCTTTTCTTGCATGCAATTCAAGAATAGATAAGATCGTGATGCATACAAAAACTATTATAATTTAGACAAAAATGACAAAAAATCGATGCTAATCGCACAAAAAAAGAAAAAAAATCGCTAAAAATCACATCGAAAATCGCGTTGAAAATCGCATTAAAAATGACTGAAATTGAAAAATCATAGCAGACAAAATTTAGATCATTAGGTTGAAAGTTTGAATCAATTTTCTTTTTATCATTCTCAAAAAATAGCCGCAAAATGCGAAAAAACACAAAAATCGCATTAAAAAAATTCGCTAAAAATCAAAAATCGCCGCACGAATTTCGAATAAATTTTATTGAAAAGAGAAAAAAAAATACTATATTGAGTGAGAAGAATGAAACCGTATTCCTTTCGCTAATATGGAAAAATCGCCTCGAAACATAAAAAGAACGCTATAAATCGCCTAAAAATTAAATAAAAAAATTCCAATAAAAAAATAAAAAATCGGTCTTCGAGGTGCAAAACTACATGTATAGAGATACCTTCCCTCCAAATCTTGTAGCTTTACACGCAGCGGTCTCTTCAGAACAGCGCTGACACACAAACAAATTTCTCTCTTTATTATTATAGATTACTGTGAATATCCTAATTAATAACTTTATTGCTGATTAATTATTATTATTATTATTATTATTATTATTTTTTTTTTTGCTTTTCTTACATGCAATTCAAGAATAGATAAGATCGTGGTACATACAAAAAACTATTATAATTTAGACAAAAATGACACAAAATCGATGCTAAGCGAAAAAAAAATCGCTAAAAATCACATCGAAAATTGCGTTGAAAATCGCATTAAAAATGACTGAAATTGAAAAATCATAGCAGACAAAATTTAGATCATTAGGTTGAAAGTTTGAATCAATTTTCTTTTTATCATTCTCAAAAAATAGCCGCAAAATGCGAAAAAACACAAAAATCGAATTAAAAAAATTCGCTAAAAATCAAAAATCGCCGCACGAATTTCGAATAAATTTTATTGAAAAGAGAAAAAAAAATACTATATTGAGTGAGAAGAATGAAACCGTATTCCTTTCGCTAATATGGAAAAATCGACTCGAAACATAAAAAGAACGCTACAAATCGCCTAAAAATTAAATAAAAAAATTCCAATAAAAAAATAAAAAATCGGTCTTCGAGGTGCGAAACTACATGTATAGAGGTACCTTCCCTCCTAATCTTGTAGTTCTACATGCAGCGGTCTCTTCAGAACAGCACTGACACAGACAAATTTCTCTCTTTATTATTATAGATTATAATTTATATGACAGCGGCAAATCGACCAGTTCGTTAATGTTATTTATTCTAACAAATTCAGGTTTCAACAATATATTTCTTTTCTTTTTTAAAAATCAAATTTCTTATAAAACACAAAATTGCGGACCGCTTTTAATAAAATTTAGATATTAATAAACAGTGAATAAGGGTAATCATGAATGACAAATTTTGAATTTTGTGAAAAAAAAGGTCCAAATTGGCTCCTTGTATTTGTACCGCAACGCGGCATTTGCGCCCATATGTTCCTGTATGATAAATAATTGTTACAATTTCCTGTATCAACTTTTATAGTTTGTACCATGAATTTAGAATCCCCCTGCATACAGCGAAAATGTACAACATTTTCGGTATTTTTTCGCAATGTAGATCTTTCTCAGTTTCAAATACATTGCTTTGTGTTTCTGCTCCATACCATCGTTGATGCCGAGCTGTGGGCGTAGGCAGAGAAAGAAAACGGTAAAATTGTTTTAAAAAATTAGCTATTTCAAAACTATAATAACTGGATGCAGACACAGAAAATCTGTTATGATTCAAATTTAACTAATTATTGCACTATTGTAATTTCTTTGACTCATAGTTTTATAGTTGTGCATTGTATTAGCATGCATTTTATTTACAAGTATAAAGATACGTTTATTTTAGTTTTATCCTATTCATTCATTAACATTTCTTATCATGATCACTAAATATATCCGTCGTTTTCTGCTGAGTTTAAGATTTTGAAATAATTCATATTAAAAAAAAATGAAAAAAAAATGTATTACAAATTCAAATTTAAGCCAAGATTTATTAATATTATTATTTGAATGAAAGTGTTCTTACACGTTTTTAGCTTAAGTCAGTTTTATTATTATTATTATAAAGTACATGATAATATTCTTTAACTTATTTTAGGAGTGGGGAAAGTTCTTCACCTTTTTACAAAAATTTTATTGACATTTTTTTTTAAATCCGTGTTTCTGTTTCGTGGACACACAAAAATGGCTTGCTATTTGTCTCTTTTAATGCAAATTCTGTGCACGCCCATAAATCTTGTTGGTTTCTCAAAAAAAGGGTGGGAAGGAAGGTGGAGCTTAAATTTTCCACTCCCTCCATATAAACCTTCTTCAAATATTCATCGAATCCAAATATGCTTTAATAATATTAAATTCATCTAATCACTGATAATAATTGAAGTCTCATATGAAAATATATAATCAAAAGTAGAATTCCGAATTTAATAATTTCTTTGAAAATTTATTTCACGAAGTACAGTATCCATTTAAAGAAGCAGTCTGTTTTGTAACTTTGAAAGAAAAACAACAAAATGTAATTAAGTTAAATCTGAAAAACATAGTGATTTAGAAAATCAGCACGAAACAATGGATATAAAGAATATTTCATAAAATGGAGTATTTTAAAAATTGTCATTATTTAATAATATAAAAAAAGTTTAGAATTAATACTGGCATATAAAAAACAAGTTATTTATTTTTTAATAAAGGGAGGTTTGTGAAAGAATCAAATCATTAATTTAAAATGGGAGAATTCGGGTGAGATTTTCTTTCTCCATCGTTATCTTTTTTAAGACTATTATTAAAAACATTTTCATTTGAATAAAATTTCAAAATGTGATTTCGATTACTTTACCTCTTTTGAGCATAAAAGTACTAAGCGAAACAAAAAAGTTGATATTAAGTGAATGTAAAGTAAAAGAAAAACAATTGGGCACCGTGAGAGAAATTCTCACTTGCGAGTTCTCCCGGGTTAAGGACACAAAAAATAATACAATGCTTTAAAAGCAAATTTTTTGTTCCTTTTTACACAAATCTATTTTTACCAAAAAACTAAATTAACGATCAAGTCTTTAAAAGCATGATCAAGTTTTACGGACTTTATTATATACACCTATTTTTAAATACATATATACATGGTGTTTTAATAGAGTTTCAATTGCCCCCCCCCCCTTTTTTTTTACCTTTACACGAGGGCTAGGACAGCATCTGTCCGGATTAGCATGAGTTCTTGGACATATGCTGTCCGATAAGGGCTGTCGAAATAAATTCACAGTTCAGACATTAATGTTATAAATCAGTGGTGTAGACAATTTTTGTTTTTGAAGAAAAGGGAGTGATGCTGGATTATGTAAAGGAAGATAATATGTCTCGAATTTTGTAAGAATACAAAAATAAATAAGAGATAAAAAATAAATAATAATAATAATTATGACAGGAGGGGCTTCAGTTCCAATAGCTCCTCTCTTCCTAGAATACGTTCTTGTTTTTTCTTTCTTTTTCTTTTTTTTTTTTTTTAATACTTTTTAAAAAAATTGTTACAAACTCTCTTTAGTTATTAAAACTCAAGGTATAAATTAACGCAAAATGAGCCCATAAATGCTAAATACAAAAAGATTATTTACACATAACTCTAAAAATAATATTTCATTTTGAATGTTACATTTTGCAGAGCCGAAACATTATATATTTAAGGTATAATTCTATCTGGAATATTCATTTGAAAGGAAGCTTGCATTTATTCTTAAATAACGTCATTCATTATACATTACTCAGAATTAAAAACTTACAACATTTTTCGCAACTTTTGAAGTTTAGGATTTACAAATACTTTTTCTCCCGCATATTGTGTACGCTGTATTCATCAGCAATACATACGAATGTCCTAGTGATTTGAACAATTTTGTGAAAATTGCAGCAGCAGACAAAGTCTATCATACTTAAGGGTCCTGTCCCTGTCCGTGAAGACACTCTCGAGCTAATGCTATTCCTATGGGGAGGCATTTTTTCTAATAACTCTTTCGCATTTTGACAATTTTAATTTTTTTTCTATTTTTTTTTTTCTGAATTGGGTATTTGAGGTTTCTCTCTGCATCGTTCCTTGATTGCTTTTTTGATTTTGGTCGCAGATATTTTTTATAAAATTACTTTCACTTTCAGAACCGGCTCAGATAGTGAAAGTAACTCTATAAAACATATCTGTGACCAAACACGAAAAAGTAATCAAGGAGCGATCTTGAAAGAAAACTCAGCTATCTAGTGAAAAAAAAAAAAAATTCAAAATGTCAAAATGCGAAAGTTATTTAAAAAATGCCTCCTTATAGGAATAGCACTAGCTCGCCAGTGTCTTCGCGAACAGGGCCAGGACCCTTAATTCTAAACTATAAAAGAGAGATATACAGGCATATATGTATCAAACACATATCAAACATATTATGCATATATATGATTTATATAAAGGTGTATATACCGGGTGTCCCAAAAATGACTGATGGATTTTAAAATTCAATAACTTGCAAACGGTGACAGCTATTTAAAAATTTTTTGCAGGAGGGTTATGTATAATGTCAGGAGTTTTTTTACCGTAATTTTTATTTTAGTTCGCATCTCAAACAATAGGTATTGCTGACGGCGATTGAAGGCCAGTTGATTAGTGCTGAGTGAATCGTCTACCTGGCCTTCAATCGCCGTCAGCGCCACCTATTGTTCTAAATGCGAACTAAAATAAAAAAAATTACGGTAAAAAAAAACTCCTGACATTATACATAACCTTCCTGCAAAAATTTTTTAAATAACTGTCACCATTTGCAAGTTATTGAATTTTAAAATCCATCAGTCATTTTTGGGACACCCAGTATGTGTGTATATGTGTATGTCTGCATTCTTGCAAGAAAAAGTTAACGTCAGGTTAAATGGCTTGCACCGCAGCGTAAATAAATAAATAAACTAAAAAGAAGAACCCGCAATGTTGCTCTTATTAAAATTTCTTAAGACTTATTTGCATATTATCGTTATAAGCTTGTACATTAAATGCAAAAGATAATAGCCGAAAAATACAAGTCATTTTTTTTATATAAAAAGCCGGGACAGATCAGCATTGGTAACAAGATTAGAGCCTGCTAACAGACTTCGTGATTCAAAAATCACAAGGAAATAGACAGATCCTTCCCCAACACAGATTGTGTGCAATATTGTTTTGAGAGACCATTTTTTTTTTAAATTTAGATTATTTACCAGTATTCTGACTAGTAATCCCTACTTTATATATTTACGCTATGGAATGTTTGGGACAAGATAATAAAACATACTTATATAATACTAAGACGAATTTTAGTTAGTCTGAAATGTCCAAAGATATTCTTCGTTCAAAATTTCTACAACTTTGAAACATAATATGTTTCAGATATAAGGGACAGTATTTCATCCTTGTTTGATACTGTCTATATAACATGAATCATCAGTTTAAAATATCAAAATTCTTATGTTATGCTATAAGTGATGTATACAAATAAAATGGCAAAAATGCCTTTTAATTGTACATGTTTCGTTTGCTCTAACAGCAACTTTTTTAAAAACAAAAATGATAAAAGAAAATTTTCCCTAAAATAGCTTCAAACTGAACAATAGCTATTATTCAATTAAACTATTGTTCAATTTGAAGCTATTTTAGCGAAAATTTTCTTTTATAATTTTTGTTTTTGAAAAAGTTGCCGTTAGAGTAAACGAAACATGTACAATTAAAAGGTATTTTTGCCATTTTATTTGTATGTATCATTTATAGCATAACATAAGTATTTTGATACTGTCTATTATTGCTATATATGATTTAAAAATAAAAATCGTTTCAGATGTCTTTCTAGTACAAAATCGTCAATAGTGCTAAATTTTTTCATTTAACGCCGATTAAGCGATAAAATATTTTTAATTATTTGTTTCGTCTCATAATGAATTTTACTTAATTTCTAGCGTTACAGAATTCCCAGAGTGAAGAAGTTTTAAAGCCATGTTCGATTTGACATTTTCATGGGATGAAGTTTTTCGAAAAAACTCTTTATTCCTAACGTACAATGTGGAAGCATATTTTTATGGAATATTTAACAAAACTTCCATTTAAAATGATAGAAAATGATTTTAGTATAACTATTTCATGAATAAAGCAAAAATAATATTGCACATTAAAGAGTAAAATCTGAACTTATGTGTAAAATATTCGACTAAACCTAATATACGCAGAGCGTAACAAAGGCTATTTCAAAGAAGTGAAAGAAAAAAAGGAATACATACTAAGTATTGGAAGAAAGCTTCTTTCTTTAAAAAAATTCATACAAAAACATAGCCTAAACTACAGATTATGTTTTTTAGATAAAATACTCTGGTTTTTGTCTATGTTTACACGTGGTCCTGTAACAGTATATTCATGAATCTCCATATATCTGTGATATTTGGAGCTTATAATTATATAACAGTTTTACAAGCTATGTCTGCTATGTCCACTTTGAAATTTATGTAGGCATATAGCATACACTTTCATTTCATCATAGGCTTCCCTTCCCATGTAACTGGGCTAAGAAATAGCAACCTTTTCTTGAAGACTAGCGTCTCTTTTCTGCGCTATTCCTTTCGGGAGCCATGGATAAGAGTTAAATCCATTCTAATTGTAGATGGGAAGGGTAGAAGAACTTTCTACGCAAACTACAGTGATAATTTATAAACATGAAGTAATTTATAATCAAGAAATCATTTTACGGGGAAACGGATATTTTCGTACAATATTTATTTTTTATTTGCTTAATATATATATAAATCACTTTGAAATGATACTTTGAATATTAAAAAGCATTCAAATGTAAAATATCCGATTTTCTCGTATTTAAATATGTATTTTGATGTTATTATAATAGTATTTATAAATTATAAATATATTAAATATTTAATAACATTAAATTATAAATACACGTGCTTTTGTATCATCAATCAATATAAAAAATACGTGTGGCACTCGGGGACTGCCGCGGTAAAGCTATTGCATAGCATTTTTTATCAACTTATGCAATTATAATTATAATTATTTATTTATTTTTTATTTATGCAGTTTTTTTTGTCCTTGATATTAATTCAAGTTAAACATTTTGAGCGTGATGACCGATAACAATTTTTTTTTCTTGTATTGAACAAATGAGAAGTTAATATCGTTTAAAATATTTTTATTATCTTACAATATATGAAGGTTAATCAGGAATTTTTATCATTGAAACTATACGTTTATGGTAGCTGAAATAAAAAACATAAGTTTAAGACTTGATATTCTCAAAATATCTGAAAAATACCGCATCAATGTCTGCCGAAGGATACCGTGCCGAAGTCTGCCAAACTGAAGCGATGTTAGCCGGAGTGTTAGGTTTTTTCCTCGTTACGTAATTTCTTTATTCTTTCGCCGCGCTCAAAGCCCGCGATAAAAGCTATGCAATACCTTAATAAATTACAAACAAAATTTGGCCGACCCTCACCATGGGGGATCTCCTGTCACCAAAAATTAACACTGTCTCATAATAAATTACCAAACAAAATTTGGCCGCGCTACGAAAACTGATCGCGAGTTATAAACATTTTAAATTTTTGAACCTCACCGTGGGGGGTCTCCTGTCACCAAAAGTAACACTGTCTCATAGTAAATTACCAAACAAAATTAGGCCGCACTGCGAAAACTAGATCGCGAGTTATAAGAATTTTAAAATTTTCGACCCTCCCAATGGGGGATCTACTGTCACTAAAAATTAACACTGTTTCATAATAAATTACCAAACAAAATTTGGCCGCGCTACGAAAATTGATCGCGAGTTATAAGCATTTTAAATTTTTCGACATTCACCGTGGGGGGGGGGGGTCTCCTGTCACCAAAAATTAACACTCTCTCATAATAAATTACCAAACAAAATTTAACCGCGATACGAAAATTAGATCGCGAGTTATAAGCATTTTAACTTTTTCGACCCTTGCCGTGGGGGGTTCTCCTGTCACCAAAAATTAACACTGTTTCATAATGAATCAGCAAACAAAATTTGGCCGCGCTACGAAAATTAGATCGCGAGTTATAAGCATTTTAAATTTTTCGACCCTCAACGTGGTGGGTCACCTGTCACCAAAAGTAACACTGTCTCATAATAAATTACCAAACAAAATTTGGCCGCTCTACGAAAATTAGATCGCGAGCATTTTAAAATTTTCGACCCTCACCATGGGGGGGGGGTCTCCTTTCACTAAAAATTAACACTGTCTCATAATAAATTACCAAACAAAATTTGGCCGCGATACGAAAATTAGACCGCGAGTTATAAGCATTTTAACTTTTTCGACCCTCACCGTGGGGGTCTCCTGTCACCAAATATTAACAGTCTCATAATAAATTACCAAACAAAATTTGGCCGCGCTACGAAAATTGATCGCGAGTTATAAACATTTTAAAATTTTCGACCCTCACCATGGGGGGTGGGGGGTCTCCTTTCACCAAAAATTAACACTGTCTCATAATAAATTACCAAACAAAATTTGGCCGCGATACGAAAATTAGATCGCGGGTTATAAGCATTTATAAAATTAAAGTTAGTTATAAAATTTTTCGATCCTCACCATTGGGCGGGTCTCCACTCATCAAAAGCTACATTATCCTACCTTGTTTTATCTTAAGACGATTCTTTTCTATACACATTCTATCAGGAATTTTTATTATTGAAACTATAGATTTATAGTAACTGAAATAAGACATATAAGTTTGAGACTTGATATCCTCTAAATATCTGAAAAAATACCGCGTCAATGTCTGCCGAAGTCTACCGAAGGATACCATGCCGAAGTCTGCCGAAGTAAAACGACGTTAGCCGAGTGTTAGGTTTTTTCGTTACGGATGTGTTAGGATTTTCCTCGTTACGGAATTTTTGGATTCGGTCTCCGCGCTCAAAGCCCGCGATAAAAGCTATGCAATAGCTTAAAATTTATCTTTATAAAAAAATATCTTATTTAATAATATAAAGCAACAGAAAAAATGTAAAAAACATAAACACAGGGAAGGCGCAGGGATTCGAACCCGTAGCCCCTGGTCTCGGATTCAATGCTCTATCCATTGGCTGCCTAGCTCATAGTCATGCGCTACAGATTATATTTAGTAAAACAATTAATTCGATTAAAATCGACTATATTCCCGCAGGGTCAATCCATTGCAAGTGATCCAGCACTGGTCGCTCAACCATTTTTTTTAAAAATCTGATTTTTTTTTTTTTTTTTTTTTTTTTTTATAGCAACATTATTCAGGGTGGCGAGTGGTCAGGGAAAAACGCAGTCAAAATAAGAGGACACTACCAGTATTATCTTATCAAAAGTACTAGAAATAATTTAAAGGGATTAAAGAAAGCGAATTTCTCTTTAACAAAATACTGGTATTTAGCACTTATTTTGACTATATTTTTCCCTGATCACTCGCCACCCTGTTATTATTTTAGTTTTATTAACTTTTGTTTGTGCATGGTAGCCATCTTTATTTCATTGTGTGTAGCGATTTTCTCATATACTAGGGTATACAAAATTGTAAATATCTCATCTTTTATTTTTCTAATTGAAATGGGCTTTGCAGCATTTTGTTCAGAATAAAATAAGCTAAAGGTACGGTGGTAAAATATTTTATAAAAATAAATTTTTACTGGTGAAATTTTAGATTAAAATTTAAGATTTTTTCAAAAATCTGTCCGTTTACAAGAGGAAATTTTTCATGCAAGAAAAGATGTCAACATGACATAATATTTTTTACAAATAGGTCGAAAGTACATGTACTCACACATTAAGTCCCAGATCTGGAAATTAATTTTTCTTTGCAAAAATATTCAAAAATTTCAAAATTCGCACTTTTTGGCTTTGATATCTCTGGTGGGGCATGAGATAAAAATCTGAAATTCTGGCCTTTGATAGTATTTTATGGTAGTGTTATGTACAAAAAATTTCAAGAAGGAGATTTGACTACAAGCTGAGATATGACATGGACAATATGTGAAAACAATACTGCTAAACACCTACTATGTAATTGTTCATACCTTTCAAAATGCTAAATTAATAATTGATGGTGCAAAGTTAAATACTAATTACAAATACCTTCTTCAAATGCTTGTGTATGATTTAAACAATTCAGAATGTATGTTATCCATTGCACTATGTCATAAGGAACAAAACCTACTAAAAATGCTACTGCAACAAATTTACTCGGAACACATTTCGGAAAAAGTAATTTACAGACAATGGGTTGCAACTGATAGTGTTGACATGGTTTCAATTATTTAACCTAGAGAAAAATTTTGTGAAAAAACTACATATGCTTTTAAGAAACATCACTATGCGTGTAAAATATAATCAATATTTCCTAAGTACAAGAAAGGAAATCTATTGGATTCAGAATACATTGAAGTTGATGACTTTTCTGAAAATTTTACATTTGTTATTCAAGAAGATATAATACAAAATATTCTCTGAATGAAGAAGCAGGCTATTGTCCATCCCTTTGTATATTAATATAAAGACAGTAGTTTTTTGATAAATGTAAGAGTAAAAGTTTTTGTGTTATCAGTGATCACTTTACACATGATGCCAACACAGTCCATACATTCCAAAAACTTTTGATGAATGGTATAAAAATTATTGTCCCATCAGTATGAAAGATCTTCTATTTTACTGACAATTTCTACCCAGTATAAAGTTAAAAAAAAAAAAAAATAGAAAAATTTTCGTCATCATTGGCCTTCAAGCAGAATGATACTTTTTTGCGACTAGTGGGTAAAATGCTTGTGATGGGACAGGAGGAACTTCAAAAAGAGAAGTAACTCAGAGGAGACTACAGATGACAGCTAAAAATAAAATCCTATCTTCTGATGAAATGTTTAATTTCTGTGATAAAAACTTTCCAGCATTAAGTTCATGTACGTTTCAAGTGTAGAAGTGACCAATCATGCAAATGAATTACATAATCGATTTCAATGCTGCATGCCAATCCCTGAAACTCGTTTCTTCTATAAGTATGTTCTTGTAAATAAAACATTTCTATGATGTTACCATACATCAACCTAGAGTAATTTTCAGGAAGTAATATATCCAAAGGCCTTTAAAAGTTTGTACTTCAAAAGAAATAACATTGTTGCATGCGTGTATAATAAGAAGTAGTATCTTGGAATTATTAATAGAGGGAGTCTTGAACATAGCGATTTCAAAGTTCATTTCTATGGTAGCAGGTTCAAGAACGTCATTCAAGTTAAGAAGAGATGACAGGACTTGGGTGTGTGTTCAAATTAAATTTTGAGAAAGATCACCCTAATGGAACTGACAACAGTAACTGGTTGATCTCTTAACATCCCTCGTAAACAGTGTTAAGCTCTTTGTTGAGCAAATATAGTATTGCTCATTGTAAATTAAACATTTATTAATAAACTGTTTTCAACAAATGTTATTTTTTGTGTAAATATTGTAATAAAAGAGATTAATCTCACTTCTCCTAATGTACTCGTAATAGCATTTCTTAACATTTTCTAATCACCGTATATCAGCTTATAGCCAAATCTCCTTCTTGAAAGTTTTTGTGCATAACACTACCATAAAATACTATCAAAAGCCAGAATTTCAGATTTTTATCTCTGCCACACCAGGGATATCAAACTTCAATGTGAGGAAATAGCTGCACACGATGAAACAAAGATGGCCACCATGCTCAAACGAAAAATATTAAAATTAAAATAATAGTCACTTTGAACTTCCATCATGTTAGGGTTGTTGTATAAAAAATTTCAGATTTTTAAAAAATGGTCAAGCAAACAAAATATTTTCGGGGCCAATTGAAATGGCCGAATGACATTTTAGTAGGTTTTGCTCATCTGGACAAAAGTGCATTGGCTTAGCATACAATCAGAATTATTTAAATCACGATTTAGTTGGTTGGTTGGTTGTATAAGGTTTAGTGGCACAAAATCCCTTGGGGGACATGCTGCGCCAAAACAAAGTAAATCACGATTTAAACAGCCTTTGAAGACAATCTTTGTACACTCTTAAAACGAAAGAGCTGATTTGGCTTCTCATGAAAGAGCTGTAATTTTTTCGATCATAAAAGAGTTGTTTTTCAAACGATTAAATCTTCTTGATCTAAATTGGTTATTTAAATAGCTCAACTTCATTTAAATTGGTTAAAACTCGAGTTATTTCAACTCTTTTTTGAGAAGCTGCCTTTCAACATTGAGATGAGTGGATTTCAGCTTAACTTGAGCTATTTTGTGGCTGACTTTTTAAGAGAGTAATTAACACTTACTTTTGCATCATCAATCATTAGTTTAACATTTTGTAGGCATGAACAAACACATAGTATTAGGTTACAATAGGTTAGAAGTATTGTTTTCACATCTTGACCATGTGATATCTCAACTTGTAGTCAAATCTCCTTCCTGAAATTTTTTGTGCATAACACTACTATAAAATACTGCCAAAGGCCAGAATTTCAAGTTTTTATCTCGTGTCCTATCAGAGGTATCAAAGCCTAATAAGTGCGATTTTTGAAATTTTTGGAATTTTTTTCGCAAAGAGAAATCAACATCCAAATCTGGGACTTGGTGTGTAAGTACATGCACTTTCAACTTATTTATAGAAAACATTGTGTCAGGTGACACTTTTCCTTGCACGAAAAATTTCCTCTTGTAAACGGACAGATTTTGGAAAAAAATCTTAAATTTTATGTTAAAATTTCAACTGTAAAAAATTATTTTTCAAAATTATTCTACCACCATATATTGAGCCTATTTTATTCTGAACAAAATGCTGCAAACCCCATTTCAATCGGAAAAATAAAAAACGAGATATTTACAATTTTGTATATCTTAGTATCTGAGAAAATCGCTTTACAAGATAAAACAGAGATGGCCGCCATGCACAAACAAAAAATAGTAAAATTAAAATAACAGTCATTTTGAACTTCCATCATGTTTGGGCTGTTATACAAAAATTTTGAGATTTTTTAAAAATAGTCGAGCAACCAAAAAAAATATTTTCTGGACCACTTGAAATGGCTTGACCCTGCAGAGTCTATCCTTCCCACCTGCTTTTGAAATGGACATAACCCCTATTCATCACTGTCGTAAGGAATAGAGCAAGAAAGAGACGCTACATTCTTGACAACATCATCCTCCAAGTTGATTCCATCTGCGTTACGTTTCTTTTATTACAAGAATGAAAAGAAAAAAAGTTGCCAGAAAGATAGCCCCGCTAGAAAAAAAGACACCCTTTTTGCGATGAAATCTCGGAAATGGATGCTTCATGAATCGGCTGTTGGAAGAGAGGAGTTCGATATTTACTCATTTTCTGATCTAACCAGGAAACCACCCGATGGTGCAACAATAGAAAAAAAAAAAAGTAACAATTGAAAGGCCATATTGGAACGTGTTTTTAGATGCATAAATTATTTGTCCTCGTCTCATCGTTATCGAGATTTAGAGTTTTAAAATTTGGAAAATAAAACATCTAACATTAAAAAGGGGAGGGGCTTTCTGCAAGTCATTAAGTGAAACATTTCATGGGGTAAAGCAGTACCCAACAGGGCAATAATGGAAGACGGACTCGATATTTTTCATGCGAACTGCAGAAAAAATACGAGGAAGCATGGGAGGAAAAACTCCGCCCAGTCGCGCCAATGTACGAAGGGAAATTGATGCAGTGCACAGAAAAAAGACTGCAGGCGCGAAAAGTGAAAAATCAATGTAGCAGTATCAAATTTATATGGGTAGGCTTATTCCACTGAATCTATGTTTATGTCGTCCATAACATGATTTTCATTACCAATATTGATTTTTGATCTATTTACCATCTCTAATAGCCCTGCCAATGTACCATTCGGATATCTCACACTTTCTTCATTTGTAAAAATGTGACGAACTGCATCAAAATTTTTTTTTAATACTTTGTAAAATAATCTGAAAGAGTTAATAGGCATTTTAATATTGATATTTATTTTATCTGAAAGCAAAGATCTAGAGCTATGAGACAAAAAATTATTGTTAATACGAATTCCAATAACTGCGACTTTGTCCTTTTCCATAATTTTGAGTTTTAAATAAGAATTGCAAGCCTTTCTTTTTCTATAGATATCCCTTTTAATTGTTGCAGATGTGTTCTTTACAATTAAAGTAGGATTAAAAAGATATTTTTATTAAATAACTTTTCAATTTAGAAGTTTTCAAAACATTTCCATGTTTTAGATCATAGATGAGTTTTTGATCGTAAAATCCAAATCAAATACATACCAGTTTTGGGATCCTTGTTTTAGTATTAATTTATCGGTTTTATCCCCTTTAATTGTGTCAATTCTTTCAATAAGTGTAACACTTTCAGAAAATATTTTTCTGTCACTCAAGATAAATTTATAAACTGGTATTCTTGTCGATCGTAGCTTTTCATTCTATTTAAAGTGATACAATAATGTAACCAAAAACTACAATAAGAAATGTTTTCGATTCGATCAAAATGTTAAAGATTTATTTTTTTATGTAAGAATTATTTTATACTTACAAGGAAGGTCTCCATACGGGCATACTCCGAAAAATATGAAAAAGATACAGAATGTTCTTCTCATGAGGCTTTATATATTTTTGTAAAAAAAAATTCGGCGGAAATTCATTGCATTGTCCGTAAAAAATTAATGAAAATTTCGTTATTTGGCGATTTATCCTCGGTTGGCGATAGAATGCAATTTAAAAAAATTCTTTTTCACGTCAAATACATCTAAAGGGAAAAAAGTGTTATGTTGAACTTATTTAGATAAATTTCATTTAAATAATTTTAGTTTTGATAGTTTAAGTTTGTTTCAAGCATAATTTTGTTATTCGCGTTTGAAATGAAATAGACGCCCTCTCGCGGACAAAGTCTGAAACGAGATAGAACTGATATCTTCCGCTGAAATCGGTGTTTAAAAGGCCGATAAATAAATAAACAGTTCTATAATAAATAAATAAATAAATAAACAGTTCTATAACGCATGCAACGTTGGGTTCTTTGTATTAAAATTATCTAAAATCAAAATTTTATATACAAAGTTTAGATCTATAATATAAAAAAGTACATTTGACTTACTCATGGCAAAATAACATGACAGCAACACAATGCTTGCATGATTCGCTTGCTCCAGTTTTGCAAGAGCAAGAAAAATTTTTTATTTTCAAATTTTTGTTTTCCTTTACTAGCAAACCTGAAATAATATGGGGATTTCCTTTTGTTTGGCTTGTTTGTAAACACGAGCCTACAATTTCTTCTTCTTTGCATTCTTTAATGCCGCACATTACTAATCTCTTTGAATCAATAATTGCTTCAGCTTCTCTAAAGCAATTACTAGATTTTCCAGCATCTAGAAATTCTAAAATTGTCGATATTTGTAATTTATCTCCCATAAATAAATAAAAAAGATAAAAAACTGCACTTTAAATAGCTCTTTAAACGGGTTTCGCTATGCTACAGCATGGAACAAACAGCACTACGTAAACAAACGATTATCAGGTCTATACAACGCCACCTTTCGGTCATTACAAACGCGAATATCGGTATTTAGGTGTGTTTATATTCAAATTTAATTATCAAAATTTGCAATTTAAAATGAAATTCATAATTTAAACTAATTAAAATTGTTTCAAGCTCAAAGTCCAATTGAATATTGTCGATTCAATTTTGTTGTCATGGAAACAGCTGTATTTTATTTTAATATACTTAAATGCATGAAAATAAATGTTCTCTATGACTCTTTTTATTTATTAAAATATTTTTTCCAATTATAATTTAAACTACTCCCAACTGTCAATATATATACATATATATGTAATGCAATATATATGCATATAATGTATTAAACTCTCTCACTGTTTATTTCAAATTCATTAAATACCATTAACACGTATTCCAAACATCCAACATTTTCAGTTACATTAAAATCGTTTGCTTTTGGCGAGGAAAAGTGCAGCGCGCCAAATCGCTTGATGCTTTCGTCTTTTCACGCCAAATATTCGAAAGTATTTTATTTTTTTACATAATTTCTAATGTAATTCCGCCGCTAATTTTGACTGATCCTTTATTACATACATAAGTAGTTTAATTAAAATTTTTTTCAAAAAATTCTGAGTATGCCCACTATGGAGACCTTCCTTGTTAGATTTCAATTTTCAATGGAAAAAAAGAATAATATGTGCATCAATCAGATTAGTCGATTAAGAGGATTTACAGTAAGTATCTCGTAGTTTAACCATCTGACTCTTTTCACAACTATTTTTGAAGAAGAAAAGTCAAGGTAGTACAGTCAAAACCCGTTATAACGAACTTCAAGGGACCGAAGGTTTTGTTCGCTATATCAGATGGTTCACTTTATCTGAATTGTTAAAAAAAATGTTAGAGTTCGCAAAATATACCAATCATTAGTTGATATGAGTATATTAAATAATGATGTATTTAAAATAAAGGATACAATCTACTAGATATTATTATTAATGAATTAAATTGACTGAAATTGACCACATTAAGCTGACATAATGATAATTAACTAAAGATAAAGACAAATACAAATAAGTTTTGCACACACATGTGATCAGGGGTAAGGGAAAATGACTGACGGGCGAGCGGGATCACACCTGCTGAGTGGCTGTCATAAAAGAGAAAGAATGCAAGTGATTCTGCTTTTTAATGAAAAGAATCATTGTAAATTCGCACCATGTTCTACTATCCGCCATACATTTTCTTATGAAATTAGAGTCGAAGTCCTTTTTTCACAACTGCGGAAAAGTAAAGAAAAAATAATCATGGTCAACTTTAGAAAATTGTTCGTTATAGCCGATTCTTAAGATTCCGGATATTCGCTATGAAAGGATAAATTAGTTTTAAATACATAGGAAAACGGCCGGGCCAAAATTATCTTTCGTTATAGCCATGATTTTGTTACATCCCGGGTTCGCTATAACGAGGTTAGACTGTATTATTTTCAGAATAATAATTGTCCACCTGTAATTCAGCTGAAAATTTTTTTGAGAAACTTATACTTAAAAAAGTTAATTTTATACCGTCAAATTACGTCCCAAAAAATTGATTCAAAATAAGGTTCTATGAACAGCAAATTAATGTAAGCTCTCAGAAATATTTAAAACACATGTCGGCAGCAATTACTGGAATAGTACGAGTTCAAACTGCAATAGAAAATCTTCCACTTAAGTAGCATTCAATTTTTGTAATTTATGCCGATCTTATAGGAGTAATTCTTCAAAAATCTAATTAAAAAAAATAGCTTGCTATGCATGACTTCTATTATTTACTGTAAAGTACAAATAATTCACTGGCACAGCTAAGGGATAAAATAAGGAAAAAGGAAGTAAAAACTCCTCGCAGACATTTAAACTTGCTTATTATGAACATGATATATTGAAGTTGTTGAAATGCAATGTTTTTAAATCTCAATCACAGTTCAAGTCGTAGAATGAATCGAAATCTTGGTCACTGAATTTATAGAATATCCGATGATTAATTTATGATTCCTTTAGTTTTCTTCAGTCAATGAAATTGAGATAAATTTAGAGCACAGCATGCAGAGTAAACAGAACTGCCCCCAGTAAAGAATTATCTAAGCAAACTTGTATGTCAGTTCACCACTAGATTATATATAGTTATTTTAATTCATATGTCAATGATAAAAGTAAATACTCAAAAGTCAAAAACTTACAATACTTTCCTATTTTAAATCATAGTAATTTTAAATAACATTTTTATAAATCAGTATAAATGAATACTTTGAAGAAACATATTTTTCTAATGGTATATGTTTTAATGCATAACAAATTTATATGAGTTCAGGAATGTTTGGATGAACTCTACTCAAATCGTAGAAAAATACTGATAAAAATCTGAATAAAGAAGATTAAGTAGTATTCATTTGCAAATAATCTGAGATATTCATAATATTTTGAGTTTTAAATTCGATTTTAAAATAATAGTTCATTGCGCATGACATCTGCAAATTGGCTGATTACATGGTGCAGCAGTCGTTATGTGGAGGTGGCCAAAAAGAAGGGAAGGAAAGGGGGTAAAGGTCCTCCCAGATCATACAGAAACATATTTCAATACACATATAAACTACCAAATGTGTCAAAATGTGAAACATTGATGTTTTTGGGGCATAATTAACTATTGGCTATTTGAGAAAAATATAATCGGAAAAGGATATTTGTAAGGCAATCATATCCAGTACTTAATCTATTCCGTGTTTAAATTTAGTAACTCAGCGAATAATTTGCTTTAAAATTATAAGGAGCATTTTTAAAAGATGAAATACCACAAACATAACACAAAAATTATACAAAATTGATAAGTATTTTGAAAACTAAAATTTTGTTTTAAACAAGCTTTTTTGAAATCACAAGTTGTCTTCATCTTTTTTCGCTTCTTACATTACTTGTAGAAATTCCATTATTTATTAATCGACCACATGGTTAAATTCCTTCAATTAGAAACTTACTCCTGTTGTATTTGATAAAAGAAAAAAAAAAAAAAGAAACATCACATGCAACATGGTGATAATAATGTAGTTAAATATGTAATTTACATATGTTTTAAAATAAATTTTTGCTCTAACAAACTTTTATTCAAAAATGGCATCAATGTATTGATTTATTGCTTTCGAAATAGACATTCATTACACTGAAAAAAAAAAAAAATCTGCCTCTGGCATCTAGAAAATAAATTGTGGCTCTAGAAAAAATAGTTCCATGTCATCCTTATAAATTCTAGTTCCCTTTGCTAGCGTGTTCTAGTTAATATTCTGATTGAGTAGACCAGAGTTTTCTTGTTCCCAGAACTAGAAAAAAACGGGCTTCGAGCTAGATTTTCAAAATGGCTAAATTTCATAACAATAACTTCCGGTTTCATAAATTAGAATTTCTAGTTTCCTGACTTTCTAAGATAGGTATTAGAAGTAAAATTTAAAGACACGTTAACTATAAAATATAATATCCTGAAGCAGAAAGCATGGTCATAAATGTAAATGTTAAAAATTAAAACTGTTAAAAATTCGATTTGACACATTTTTTGAAAATTATCTATTTGTTATTTATTGCCTGTAAAAGATCGCATATTTTACAAGTTACTGTTACTAAAAAACATTTCTGTTTACTAATTCTTGAAGCATTATCGAAATAAATTTATATAAAAATAATATCCTGTTCTATACAATATTTTTTTGTATTCTTTAAATTACAGAGAGACTAAATGAAATTAATTTATCTTATTTAATATACGTATTTTTTTTCACCATATTTTGATTACTCTTTGATTCATTGTCTTATAATCAAGGGTAATTTATAAGCACATTATAGATACATAGAAAAGTTTAAACATGTCTTTACATGAATTTCTATGAAAAAATAGAGTTAGTCGGATTCACTTCTGAACACCTCATTTATATATATTCTTATACTATAAGTACATGTTCTATGCATATCATATGCATATACGTCTTGTATGATTACAACTGGGCCATATATCTCACGAAATATTATTTGCATCGAATATTATTATATAGTGATACATGTTTTATAATTTGATAATTCATCCTCGGGCTCTGCTATAAAACACAAAACTACCTAAAAAAAGGTTAAAATATTTTGATTCTAAAATATACATTGATTTGTCAGCTATCGCTCCATTCGGAAAATAAAGTAAAAAAACTCTGCTGCTTCTATATTTGAATTTATTGTAAATTTTCGATTTCCATTGCCTATATTTAGAAAACTACCTCATGTAAATGTGTGGAAACATATAGTTTTATAGCAAAATATATAATGAATATGCTAAAAAAGATAGGTTTAAATCGATTAATTATTTTAAATGCTATTTAATGTTATAAACGCAAACATTTACTCGAATGTTAGAATAGGTAATTTTAAACATGTAAAAAATGATTTCAAACATAAAAATAAATGATTTTTTTTTTTTTTTCAAATTTGCAATAAGCATAAAATTACATACTTCACATCAATATTGCCAATTTTTAAGTATTAAATGATCACTTTAATGATTTTTTAATGTAAATAAAGTATAAAAATTCAGACCATAAACAGAAAATAGAAACACACATTGGTATATTATTGTTATTATATTTGCAGGATTAGAAGATAATTATAAATACCAAGCCTCATTTTAACCCTACGCTTACCAGATGAGTCGGAAAGTGGAATTAGAATCCAGAATAATAATAATAATAATAATAATAAAAATAAAATAGCATCATTCAGTCATTAATTCATTTTAGTTTCATTCTTCCGAATATATACATTATTTTTTTAAATTAAAATCTTTCGGCAAAATAATATTTAAATTATCACTGGTTGCATAACTTCTGTATTTTCATTTGTTAATGATTTATTTCAGACTTAAAGATTACTTACAAAACTGCTCTTTGTAAATATAAAATTTAAAAATTAAACTTTCAAACAATTTTATTTTATTGGATAGTTTTTTTTTAAATTTAGCAATTTAAATACTTTAAAATATTTGCTAATAATGTAAAAATTATATTATTAAATTTTTCCGTATCATTTTAAAATTTGAGAAAACATGGGGTTTTTACGAATGATATTTTACAAATAAACAAATCTTATGATAATATAACTTATATAATTGATTTTTATCATTTGATTGCAGTTACTGAAAGACAGTCATTTACTTCAATAAAATCTTAAAATTTAAAGAAAAGCAACAGGGAAAATGTTTTTTCATACCTTTTTTTTACCGTTTTTCTTTTTTGATGAAATTAGTATTCTTTGAATAACAAATGTATTCGTTCTGATAATAACTAAAATAATAATGACATAAATCCTTTTACACATGTCAAAACTATTTTAATTTTCTCGGGCGCATATTTCATCTAAAGCATACTTTTAAGAACTCCTGCGAAATTGTTCAACTAAATTTTTAAATCCAGACTGGCAATGCAAACACAAACGGCCATTTTATTATACAAACTGTTTTTATTGATTCGAAAGTCGCCTGCGATTTTCGAGTGTTTTAGGAGAGGTGATTTTTTTTCTCATCTGTTCTTATATATTTGTGTGCTGTAAAAAATATGCCTTTTTCGACTTGTTTCAAAATAGTTCAAGTTTTATAAAAAGCTCCAATCTCCTTTTTTTTTTAAATCAAACTTAACAATAATTATAGTGATATAGATGGTAAACAAATTAAGAAAGGTTTGAGTTTTTAGAGTAGTTAATTTTTTAGAACGCCATTTTAAAACAGAAAGCAACCTAACAGCTTTAAAATTCTTGTAAATTCTCGTGAATTACTTATACTAATTCTTGTGCATTTTCCTATATTATAGCTGCCAAACTTATTTTAAAATCTTTGCAAATAAATGAGAAGACAAGAAAAATGTTCCAATATCTAGAATTTTAGTTTATGAATCGATTTCGGAAATCAAGCGATAATTTCTCGCAGTTCAAACGATTCGTAACAGTTATAATTCGTGAAATATAGTTTATTCAACTATAAAACAACAGATTAGAAATTCTCGATCATTTCATCGATACGGTTTATTTATTAGACTTATTCGCATAACTCTGGCATATATATTTCTAGTTTAGGGATTTAGAAAGTGACTACTTATTCATTCTAGACGAAGGCGGTATATTTTTTTTCAGTGTATATGGGATGTATTCACAAAATTATATTTTCATTAAAACATATCTTAACAGCATAACACATGTTTGTTTTTAAAAACTACATTCTTTCAGAGTGTGAGGTTTTAAGCTGTATATATTTAATTTAGTTCAATTTCGATTTTATTGTCAAATTTGAAGGAGTTATTTCTGTAACAAGCACTTGGTATAGGGAAAAAAATCTGTAAAATCTCACTTGAATGTAGTAGTAATAGAAACATTTAAGTTTTTATTTTTAATTCTAAAACTTTTTCAGAAAAAAACTTTGTTAAATTTTCCAACTTTCAAATAAATTTGCATGCTGATTAAACACACCAGAGTTCTCGACATTAAATTAGATAATTTTGGAATTTTTATCTATTTAACTTTACAGATTAATCTATAACTTTTATCCTCTTTAACTGTATCCTGTTGTTACTTCCAATTCATTGGAAATAGCATAGTTCTATTTCTCTACACTTAAGATAAATTTAAAGAAAAACATACATACTTGTTGATACAAGGTATTCACAATGATCATCCAAATGTCCAATTGTATTAATAATTAAAATACTACACACCAATTTATTTGACTATTTTTGAACACTTTAAAAACAGCTTTATTTTATGACATATTTAACCAGTTTACAATTTTTAGCTAAGTTCATAGATATTAACCCTTCACTGCATGATTTTTCCTTTCTGCATGAAAAAATTATTTTGATTACTTTAGGTAGTCACAAATGCAGGAAAAATAATAAAAAAAATTCTGACTTCATATATATTTTTTAAATATAGATTTTTGTGGTATGTGCCATATGTGTCCCAAAGCACACAATGAGATCTTTTCATTTTTGCACCAAATGTGGCATGAAGCGCACAATACTGGTATATTACATATACAAAAATAGTATAATGTGTATTAAAATTTTATTGCAGGTATTTAACCCTATGAGGGGTAAGAAATTATTTTTCTATAATGTTGAATTCGCACGAGAATGTTCGAAAAAAAATTAAAACAAAGAAATCAATTTTGAAACTTTTTTTTCTCCTAAGTTAGAAATATAAAATTTAATTAAAAGCTTCTGCTGTGAATTTTGATTCAAATCAGGTGGTATGTAATATATCCCATTGCCCTGATGCACTCTATTACAGACCTTAATTCAAAAAATTTATCACGGCCTTTCACACCTTTGGGAATTTCTTTAGTATTGTCTTTAAAACGTGAAAACTGTCGGATTTTTTTTTTTTCGAATTCAATGACAGACATTGCCTCTTTAATTGTTTGGTTTCCTAAAACATCACTCCAATAAATATCCGTAATGGAAATTTGTAAAGTTTGAGAAAAATCCTTTCCTATGCTGTATCTACGTCTCTCTTCTGAAATAAGATTAAAAAGTTTTGGGTTAAAAAAAAGGGCAAAAACTGATAGGGAGTCTCCAGAGCCATAATTTCAAAACTTAAGGAATTGCTTCCTCTATATTTTATTTGCGCTTCAGATATTTGTCTTTCCTTTGTTACTTTTTTAGATATTTGTCTTTCCTTTGTTACTTTTTTCTATCAACACTGGGTCCAGCATTGATACCTGCAACACTAGAGAATAAACAATCTTTCTCTAAATTGATGCTTCTCATTATATACATTCAGTATTGAATTCAGTGTCAGGGAGAGGGGAGCATTCGTAGAACATTTACATGTAAACTTGACAACACTGATAACTTGAAAATTTGTTTAGTTTAGAAATTCAATCCCCCTCCCCCCATATACACTCCCGGCACATAACAATGTCTGGCCAGCGGAAAAACGTCTGAATTCAATATTGTTGATTTATCTTTTATGTAGTAATTTTAATGAAATTTAAAATTACTTTAATATTAATTACGAAAATTTATTTCCTGTGGCAATTGAACTAATTTCTTGAATCACATTTGTTGCAGTCAATGTCTGATTCATATGAAGAAATAGCATTTTCAATTATTTTTAGCTGGAATGTATATTGAATCACCCCAACTATCCCCAGAAACTCCAAAAGACTGATCATCATTATCAGATGCAAATAACATTGCATTGATTTAACCTTGCGTTAGCCCTTTGCGCTCCATTTTTTATTAGAATGTTTTATGGGCATTATCCTCTATGTTCCATATCTGGCACAAACACAAAAACAAGATTTCAAGCTGATGTACTAATATATTTTAGTTTTAAGCAACCTTAATTACGAATATATGATATACTCGAATGTCTAAAATTTTATCTTGCGATACTTTCAATATTTTGGGGTGAAAAAGTTCAAGCAAATTCAACTGTTGTGTAAGATGCAGACTGGATTTTTTTTTATTTTTAAATAAAAGCCTTATAACTGGTGAGGTACTGCCCTCAAGTGAGAAAAACTGGTACAAAACTCTTCGTTTGAATCTTTTACATATGCCACAAAGCTCAGATAACCTAAATTAAGATCCTCAGGAAAATAGAAGGGTTTTATCGGTATGTTCCATATATGGCACACC
Organism: Maratus speculifer; assembly: GCA_964019185.1. NCBI lineage: Eukaryota > Metazoa > Arthropoda > Arachnida > Araneae > Salticidae > Maratus > Maratus speculifer. The sequence goes on from OZ025303.1 coordinate 72,661,465, forward strand.
ATGCAGTGAAGGGATAAAAATTAAGTTCGTAATACTTACTGAAGGATTATTATTTGCCTGTAAGTCAAGAATTATGCGAATCTTATGTACATTTACAAATATTCATCAAGCTTATCAAAATCAAAACAACTGCATCATAATTTCAAATACACAAAATATTTCCAAATCTAACTTCAATGAAGCTTCAAATATTGAAATTTAATTGATTTTTTAAAAATGTTCTTAATCTTTCGAATAACTCATAAGCATTAAAAACAATTCACAATAATATTTAAACAGTATTATGACAAGTAAGTTCTTTTTCTTCAATTAAAACTGTTTCTAAAAAATATATACAATAAAGTCTCCATAATGGACACTCCCAAATTGCAGACACCTCTATTTAACAGACAATTTTCTCATCTCCACTCCCAAAACTTAATTTTTTCTATATTTAACCTCTGAATAACGTACATTCCGAATAGCGGATACTATTTTCGGCGATAAAGAATGAAAAAATATCTTTTAACGGGAAAAAAAAAATGAAATTTTTTTTTTAAAGCGTCTAAATTTATTCGGGAAATGTATCACAAATTTTGTGATCACAGATAAATGTAGAGGATGGGCTGGGGAAAGTCCCCCCTCCCCCACGTCCAATGTTGAATTCAAGAAGTTTCCCGGGAGGGACATCTCCCAGAGCATTCGAAACGTTCCCCCGGATGATTTTGCGATTTTATGTTTTTAATGCTCATATAGTGCAACTCCCTCCTCTTTCCGTCCCGGAACTCTATAATGTCTAATAATGTTACATTAAAAAACAAATTACATGTAATCACAAGCAAGAGTAAACTTTTGTAACAGTTTTTTTCACAAGAGTGTACTAGACAGTGGATGAAGGTGTACACAATTTTATTTCAGTTTTATTGCTTAAAAAATAACTTTAATTTCTGACTAATCATGTAATAGAAGTTTTAGGACATATATAAGCCAATTCATGAAACATTAAGTATTTCTTAGCATTATTGAATCTCTGAGGTTTCCCCCAATAGCGGACACCTCCGAATAGCGGACAATTTCTGCGTTCCCGAGGTGTCCATTATTTAGAGGTTTTACTGAATATGTGAGGGTCATACGAAGTATCTACGTTAAAGCTAACTATTTATCATTTTGTGCTCATTCAATGTTAATAATTATTTAACTTTGCAGTTTTTGCGTCCAGCTCATTTAATTGCTACAGATGTGTTCTTGACAATAAAAGCTGGTTTAAAAAGTATTTTTCAGAAAAGAATTGTTCAAATCAGTAGTTTTCAGAAAATTTTCATATTGTTATTTTCATATGCGTAGTCGCTGTATAAAAACGCTGCGCATCTTCGTTGTAAGCAAGCTGATTCCAAACTGATATTTTCATTCCCGTTTGAATTATTTTTACAAATTTTTTGTTTATGCTTTTTTATTGATGTTTCGTCTTAAAACTTCTGATAAAAGTGTAAAACATTTTACCTAATTCCCAGTGTTCTCGGTGAAATTTGACCAACGTTAGTAATTTGGCTAATTTAAAATAAAAAACATTCGCCAAATGAAAAAGTATTAGCAAAATACATTCTCCGTGTACCACCATAAAAAAAAAAGTTTTAATTTTTTAATGTACCCCCTTTTTTCAATACGTTTTGAAATAACCTAAGTTTTTATAACTGCGACAACGATTGTTATTAATCTAATTTCAACTATCCATTACAAATATATTAAAAATATGCATATACGCATATGTATGAAAAACGAAAAATAAAAGTAAAAACTGAGCACTAGCAATTTGGCGAATCTTATCACTTGTTTACTCGCCAAATGAAGAATTTAGTCCCAATTTGGCGAAATGGCGAGCGACAGCGAGAACCCTGCTAATTTCTCTATTTGCTTTTAAAAATCAAGTCATAATACCGGATAAATAAATTTGATAATTTTAGAGAATATTGGCACTTGTCCTTTCTGAAAAGCATAAATGGCCTCCGGATACCGGGTCCCGCTTCTTCACGACAGTGGCGAGATCGGGGTTTTCCCGTTGATCATATTACCTATACTTTGGGGTAACATGTTAAAATGCAAACGTTTACGAAAATAAAATTTTCAGTGCTTTGTATAATGTTTGTAAAATGAAATATGTTTTTAAATCATACATAACAGTGCAAACATTAACAAAAATTCAATGAATAAAAAAATCAACAGATAATAATAATAATAAAAAAAAATAATAATAATAATAAAAAAAAATCAGAAGCTATGGCATTATTTTCAATCAATCTATCCTATATTGACTGGAAATTATAAGGGGAAGTTTTGAAAGTTTAAATTTCATCTATTGCATGACTAAAGTAAAGCTATAAACTTAGAAAAATCTGAAATATTTTTTAAATGAGAATTTTGAAAACAGATTTTCTTCAAAACAAGACTGCACTAGCTTTTATCGTTTTTTATGTCACCTGTTTGCTCATCGATTTAATAATTGATTATAAAGTTAAATTCATACAAACAAATAATAATGCATTTGGTAGCCGAAAGAAGGTAATTTTAAGAAGTGAAACTACTAAAAAGTGAAAGAATATAAGGAAGATGTATAGTCAAGTGAAAAATATAACCGAAGATATTCATACAATAATAACATGCGTGCTGTTGAACGTTTTTAAGCGTGAAGTGTTTTCAGAACAAACCTTTTTCTTTAGTAAAAGAGCCAGCTACATATTTTTGTTCTGTCTGCAGTGAAGTACATTAAATCGAAGAATTTTCATATTCTGCAAATTTAGCCTATGTAAGTATAGATCATTACAAATATACAAGCCTAATAATTTCTTCCGTGATGCTTTTAAAAATGATACGGATCAATGTAATCTAATGTTTTATTAATCGAAAGATTTCAGCTGAGTATTATGAAATTTATCTACATGGGCTTTGTAAGCCCAAAAATTATACCTATCTTATACCTAAACATCATTTGAATTTTATTGTTTAAATAATCATTCTTGTTTTCAAAATCATATCGATTTAACTGAGAAAAACTTTTGCAAAATTTATTATTACAAGAAGCATGTTCCTATGATAAATATAACCTGGCAATTATAAATTTGGGACAAATATTTCATTTTCCTTAACACAGTTTTCAAATATTTTTTTTATTCTTGAAATTTGTAAGGAATACAAAATATTAGCTTATCATTTGTATCGCATATGATATGGCTGATCGTACTTAAATAGAGTAATATAAAAGAAGAATTTATAATGTTATTTATAAAATTTTCATATGAATTCGAATCAAACAGATTTAGAGAAATGCCTGAAAATTAAAACATTACATAGTTAAGTAATGATATATTTTTTCAAAACCACGCACACATCAGATTCAGAAAATGTGAATGCAAATTTCGAAATTAGTAGAAAATCTTAACAAATAAATAATCCGTATTTTCTGATCAATCTTTAGAAGTGTCAATTGGCAATCTTTAAAATTTTTTTAACCTCACCTATTTGCAACTGACTTCAAAAACTTATTTAAAATTTTGTTAAACTTCATTTACAGGATCACTAAAAAGAGATACATAATCGTTTACATAATCGTTTATGGGGCGAAGTGTTCGCAGCATATTTCAATAATGTTGCACTACTTCAAACATGATGAAATGATATACAATTCTATTGGTATTCTTCTTGTGGTAGAAGAGGATTTGCGCTGCATTTATCGTTTATATACAAAGATACATAAAATATTTCTGATACAATACTGTGTCTGAAGTGTCTCTGAAGTGTCTATCAGAGAAAAATGCTTAAAATGCGCTTTTGTTCATGGTGTGTGTTTGTAAGTTTGTCTAAATTTCTGCATACTATGTGGTGTGCGCATTTTCTATTAATCACAAATAGTTCTGCACGAAATAATTCGTAAGCATTACTGAGAATGAACGTAAATTTCTTAAAGGTGATTTTCAGTTGTGTTCGTAATTATGTAAATATGCAGCCCCTATAGTCGTCGTTCAATCCGTCTGTCTATCCGCACATAACAACTCAAAAACTACCCAACCGAATCGTTTGAAATTTAAAATATATAATTATTATATCATTTTGTGAAGTCTTGTTATATTTTATGAAAATCGGATTCATAATTTAATTACAGGAACAATCAAAAGTATTCTGTTACATTACGATCAATAGGAAAAAATACTATTAAGTGAATTTTGATGATTTTACACACTTTCGAACATAATACAATTCATATGCATCTATGAAATATACACTAAAGTATACACTCTGTACACTCTGTGGTGTTAAGAATGTTTTTATTTTCAATATAGAGGACCACACAAATGTATTCAATCTCATAGTGGTATAGGGAAAACATTGTTCGAGGTATGTTTTAATTCTATTAAACTATTTCACATTTTATAAAAGTGAATGCATGTTACTGACTACTACAGTCGTTTACTACAAGCTAAGTCCTGTATAACAGAAAGCATTTAGTATTTACAGGGACACACAAAACAATTCGAATTTTTTATTGTATCCGAAGTACTGTAAGTTTTAAAAACTTTCGTTGTAGTACGAACGCACCTCATTTGCTATGTCTCACTTGTAACTTCGGACTTGTTAATTTGAGTAAAGTACACTGTTAAAATTAAAGGTGGCAAACCGGTTGCATTTGGCGCCCAGGGGTGAAAAGGAGTTACCATTTGACACCCGAGGGCTTGAAAATGTGTTTGGGGTGCCGTTTGATCTCTCACTGGGTGATTGACGCTAATTAGGGTGCCGCGCAATGCATACCGTTGGAAGATTTTCACCCCTTAGTCATTTGCGCATGCTCTGTGACTTGTATCCTTCCCCTTCAACTACAGCAATTTCACCATACGATGACTATCACCGCAATGCGCTATCCCAATTTTGTTTAGAACTTCGGATGGCTAACTTTTGGCGAGCTTTTTTTTTTTATATAAAGCAACCTTTGAATTTCAGGACATTTGAACATTTCAGGGAGACATTGAAGGTGGGCTCAATGGCCGAGCGGTTAGAACCCTGAGCTTGCAATCAGACGTTGTGGGTTCGAATCCTTCGAGGACCAAAAGTCGGTTTATATATTTTTAATTTTTTATTATAGGGCACTCTGGATTAAGGGTGCCATCATTTCACCCTAAAGAAAGGTGCCATTCTGGCTCTCCTAGGGGTGCCACCAGTGAGACAAGCCTTTCACCCTTAAAAGGTGCAATGTGTTACCATTAGTTTTAACAGTGTATTTTCGAAATAAGATGCATTAAGTACATTAAGAGTTGTTTCTCGATTATAGGTAAAATCACTTACAGGATCAAGCAAAAAAATTGATACATGGCCGTTTACGGATGATAATAACTAAAGTGTGACTTTAATAGTTTTTAGCATCAGGGACCGATTTACAAATTTGGGGGCCCTGGGCACAGATGTATATGGACCCTCTTGCACCGATACTTACAGGATGACTGACTTTTAAAAAATGAAAAAAAGATAGTTACCATTATTGCCTTTAAAATATCCATTAATAAATTAATTATGATAATCAATAGCTTACATTTAAATAATTATTTTACAACAATGAACAGACTTTTTATTATGAACTGTGTGATACTAATTACCTTTTCCTATGCCTTTTAAACTAAGTCTGTATATTTGGAATCATAAAGTATTCAACAATTAATAATGAATTTTTGACAACACCAAACTGCAATTATTTTAAATATTAGGGGTTTCTGCAGTCTGCAAGCTATGCTCCCCAACATTCAAATAATCTAACGATAACAGGAAAAAGATTAAACTAAATTAAAAATACAATATATTTTTAAATAATAAAGATAAAAAAAATATTCACTATTATAAAGTAATAAATGAATGTTTCAGACAAAATATATGACGTTATAAAACTATAGTAAGAACGTAACAGAATGTAGAATGAAATGTAAAATTCCATTGGATATCAAAACTACATCAGATTTTGGACAATAATTGAAAAATCTTCAACAGCATTGGGGCCCCCTGAAAATCAGGGGCCCTGGGCCCGAATGCCCTCCCTTAAATCTGGCACTGTTTGTGTGTGATTTAAATGTCAGTTTAATATGCGGTGTGTATAAAAATCTGTATGCATTATACAGTGTTGTATAAAAAAATTAACGTAAGTTTCCGTTTATTGGTGTAAAGTGAATTTTTAACAACATTACACGTTTTCGTGCTAATTGCATGTTAGAATACTATGTAAAGTCTGTACAAATCTAAGGACCATACGCAGAGCTGAACAAAATATTTGATGTTGTTTTCCGACTGAGAGCAATATTTTTTTTATATTTATTTTTCAGATGTAAAATTGTAAAATATGCAACTTACACATATTCCACCTTATTAAACGGTGAGTTAAAGTATCCGGGAACTGTTGGAAAGGGTTTCATAACCTAAGCCTGACGCTTGATTTTTTTTTCTTGTTACTTATTTCACTTTTAGATACTTTCATGCTATTTCTTAGCAATGTTATATATTTATTTATGTTTTGGTCTACCAATTATTATCACTGCTATGTAAAGCCCAATATTTTCGAATGTTGTGAATAAATATTAACAAGTACGAAAAATCATGCTTTAAGCATAGATTATGAAGCACTTTCCAGCGCTTCATGAAATCTTTAACAAAACTTCATGATTTAGGTAAATAAGGATATAAATCCAAATATAACCAAATATGTATCCCAGTACTATTGAACAGCCCTGCATTTGATCTGTCAGCTAATATACATACTATATAATGGGAAAACTCAGTTTAGCGAAAAAATGTCAAGTAGCTTGGAATTTCTCTTTCAGCAATTTATACTAATAGATGGAAACATACTTGAATACTTTGTTCAGCCTTGTAGCTTGCCTGGTACCTTTATTATACATCAGTGTTAAGCTAAAATTTAATTTAAAACACTCTTAAAACAACTGAAATCACTTTCTGATAAATTATCGTTCATAGGTTCCATGTACTCAATTCTTTGCGTGGCCCTGTATATCATTTTATCTATATTCTGCAAACATTTCTTAGTAAATTTAATGCAGTTCAACATAAAAATGCATAATTTATTTAAAAATCACCTTTTTAATAATTTATTTTCATATTCAGTAACGTTGACGAGCTCTTTTGGGTAGCCCTGTATATTAACTATAGCATTTATACACACCATATAATATGCATAAATTTAGTGAAACTTATTATCATACTTACAATGCATTTCATCTATCCATCAGTCATCATCGGATACATACACAGTACTTCGGAAAGAATGCACTATTTGAAATCTTTTGTATGCCCCTGTAAATGCTATTATTTATATTAGGGAAGGCAGTATCGTATAATTTATACTAAGCCTCATTGACATACATCAATTTTATTATGCATGAAACAGTTTAATATATTTAAAATATGTCACACACAATTCCCCCTTTATCTATACATAATGGAATTCTTTTGTGTGGCCCTGTAAACGAATAATAGCTATATTTTCACCTCATATTTTATAGAATGCATATTTTAATGTACCTCGTAAAAGCATATAAATTTTAATATGTTTGACAGGGTGTAACATCTTTAAAATTTTTTGAAACGATTTTTCCCCATAGGCCGTAATGTAATGGGAAACTTTTGACTTTCCCTGTAGATAAACTAATCATGGTAGAAGCTTCATTTTCAATAGGGTTCGTGCTAGGGTAAACGTCAATAACGTCCTAAAATTTCATGGCAATCCGAGTATATTTACTTGAGTTACAGCTCGGACAGTCGGACAAATGGACAGACGGACAGGCGGCCAGACAAACCGAATTCATAAGCACTTTTCAACCTTTTTGGAAAGTGCTAAAAAGGTTGATAAACATGCGTATATGTATTTATATAGTTATTCCCTGTTTAACTGAATCTGTCTCGGGATCTGTTGAAATCTTTTTACTGTTTTTTAATCTACGGTTCCCTGATTTTGCCGTACGTCGCGTCGCACGGCCAACGCGTTTTTGCCAATCGTGATTTGCCTTCATTTACCATACATGTGTACCATGTATGGGCATTTATATTACAATCATGATTTATTATTCTTACCAACAATTTTTTATAGTAAATTTTCTGTAATTTGATTCGGGCTTTTTTATTTTTATTATTATTATTATTATTTAATTAGGTAAAAATTTCTGTTTTTAAAAACAGGTGATAAAAAATTAGAATCTCTGTAATAGACATGAAAGTCTTTTGAAAGTTTAAAGAAAAACTTTTGATCACTTAAATCATTAAAATGTTCAAATTCGGGATATATTGAGATTCCAGTCAATACATTATTGCTTACGAGATACATTAATAATTTAATTATGTAATTTTTTTTGCAAGTTTTCAATCATTTTTTTGGATGTGAATTAGTATTAAATATGCTGATAAATAGCAGTACTGTATTTATAGAGTTTATTTCTAGCTCAAAAAAAAAAAAAAAAAAAAAAAAATAGTGCAGTCTGTGACATTTGACAATAAGCTGTTGCGTACATGGTATCTGTTTTATTACTGTTTTTTTTTTTTTTTTTTTTTTTTTTTTTTCAAATTTATACAATTTTTTAGATTTTTATACAGCTGTGTAAAAAATTCATAAAGATTTTTTTACTTAATTTTTTATATTTTGTGCAGTTTAATGTAATGGAAACTCGTTATTCTAAAAAATTTGGGACTATTATCTATATGGATTAGTAAAATTTCGGATTGTTGGATTTGAAATTCTGATCCATATAGATTATAAAAAAGAAAAATGAGCAAAAGGTTCAGAAAAAAAGAATAAACAAAAGATTAAACAAAGAACACGAGAAACAAAATAAATAAAAAAAGAAAAATCAGTGAAAATAATGGGAAACAGACAAGAATAAGCAAAAAAATTAATAATGAGGGAGAAAAAACATGTAAATTATGAGAAATAACAATGAAATAAGAAAAAATAAGTAATGGAAATTGTAACTTAAAAATAGTTCTTTGTATTCTATCTTTAATAATTATATAATACAATGTGCCTTAAAATATATTATTGGTTTTTAATACTAATATTTTTTTTTCTAATATATAACTCTGTAAAATTTGTGCACATACGTTTCTTTAATAACTTGTTCTGACGCATATATCTCTGTAATATTCTTACATATATTTCAATGTAATCTTTAAAAGACACAGATATTTTTATAATATCCAAAATTTGAAAATTACATTAACACACCAATTCGGAGAAATTTGTAAGATTTTCTCCCATTTACGCACTTGTTTGAGTTTTTGAAGGGGATAGCAAATTACAAACTTCCAATAAGCCAGTAACATAAATACAGGTAAATTTTATGGATGAGTGATAAAATTTTATGACGTAACAGCTACTAATTTTCACATTTAAAATTTTAGATTGTATAGTGATGAACATACAGTGTTGCAGAAAAGAATTTATAAACATTACAGTTAATAAAAAAGTGTATTTCAAAAAGGTCTTATTTATTTCCATCTGTTACACTTTAGATTATTCTAAGAAATGTACTAGAAAAAATGCACCAGGATAAATTTATATTAAGGCGACAATTTACCTGGAAATTGGTTAAAAACTAGATTTTCTTTTTTTGGTACCAAATGAAATTTTGTTTAATTGTAGATAAGTTGAAACTCATTTTTATTTATTCTGTAATTATATTAGAAAATATTGTAATTTTTTATAATACACCCAATTGCAATGAACCGCACAAATTAAAACTTTGAATGGCCTTTTGTCAATATTCATATTTTCGTCACTTTCTTGTAAAAATGCTGAGGCAAATTTTGCATTTGAAATAGAGATTTAAATTTTTTTGTGTATTTTCTTTATTATATATATGATAGATGTGATAAAGGAGGTGGGTCAATAAGGGCTATTTTTCGCCCATCATATACCCGGAAAAAAAAGCTTCGAATTCAGATGATTATTCTGTGGCTTTGTATAGTTAAAGATATGTATTTTTGTTTAATATAAGTTTTACGTGATAAATAAAATAGTAAGTAATAGAAATTATAGCCCGAAAGTAGAGTATTTTGGCTTTTTTCTGCATTTTTGACGTTTTATGTGTCTTTGAATTATTTTTTTATTAAGAAGCGTTCGATGAACCCAAATAATTTTGACATGCAATGATTCTACTCTTTATAAGCTTTCATATGAGCATTATTTTTGTGAAAACACTCTTCACGAAGACTCCCTGGCGTCAGCAGCCGCTCATTTTGAGAACATTCTTTTATTTATTTATTTTTTCTTTCTTGTGCAAACTAAACGCTGATTGGTTATTTTACGATCTTTTTTATTAATGTTCTTTTTGTACCTTTCAGATTTCGATGTAGTCGTATTAAGAATAATGATCAAGAAACATGTAATATCTGTGCGCGCGTGTAAATATAATCAACCTTTTTGTGTGTTTACGTTTTGTCTTTTTTTTTTGCTGTGGATTTTCTGTTTTTGAAGATGGCCTAGAATTATGATTCTGCCCACCGTACATCCCTCAAGAACCCTCAAGAAAGGTAGGAAAATTTTATATTATTATTTTTAAGAATATTATTTTTCTACTGTAATGACGTATTTGAAATCAACATGGCATCCCTGCTGCGAGATGTACGGTGGTAATATATTTTGAAATAATTAAGAATTTGAATTTCGAAATTAACTAATTAAGTAGAGAAAAAGAAAAAAAAAATGGCTGAAAATTTAGAAACACTTAAAAAAAGAAGAACGATTTTTCGATCGGCTGTTACGAAAATTCTAAATAAAATCGAAACTTCCATAAAATCAGACGATGTGTCTATTGAAGAACTGCAAGAACATGTTGAAACATTGACCGACAAATTTAAGTCACTTAAGACAACAGATAATTCAATTGAATTATTAGTCAATCCCGAAGATTTAGAGAAAGAATTAGAAGCCGCTGAAAAGTATAGCGAAAATGTAATATTATGGAAGTCACGTGCAAATAAGAAAATTAGAGAATTAAATGCCAGATTTTTAAATTTAAAATCAAAACAAGAAAGTAACAAAGAACAATTTTCAGACAGTGTATTTAATGAAAAAGTGGATAATTCTGTAAAAGTTAAGTTACCGAAATTGCATATACCAATATTTGATGGAAATATAAATGAATGGCTTTCCTTTTGGAGCAGTTTTGAATCGGTCATTCATGATAATAAGTCGTTAAATAAAGTTGATAAATTTAATTATTTAAGATCGCAATTAAGATCGACCGCTTTAAACACAATTGAAGGTTTTCCTGTTTCCGAAAAAAATTACGATGCGGCTATAGAATTGCTGAAAAGTAGGTTTGCTAATAAACAATTATTAATACACAGTCATATTAGTAATCTTTTAGCTATCAAGCCGTTGAGAACTTCGAATGATATATATGCTTTCCGACAATATTTTGATAAATTATCAGTGGAACTGAGAAGTTTGCAAAGCTTAGGAACAGATATAAATAACATTTCAAGTGTATTATGTACAACCATTTTGAAAACAATTCCGAAAGATTTGTTAATAGAACTTAACAAGTCCGATAATGAAAAAGGATTTTATGAAATTGAAGAACTAATGAATTTTTTATCTACTTGTTTAAAAGCAAGAGAAAAGGCTAATCTAGTAATAAACCCAATTAACGAAGATAGAAAATTTTTTATTCCTCCTGAAAAGAAAAACTTTAATTCGTTTCGAAATAACAATAAACAAAAAAATTATCCCACAGCTAATGGTTTAGTGTCAACGAACAAAAAAGAGGATTTAAACATAATAAACTGCGTTTTTTGTGAATCATTTCATCACTGATCGGTTGATTGCGATAGAACTAATGAGTTATCTATTGATGAAATTAAGAACATTCTAATGAAAAAAGGAGCATGTTTTACGTGCCTAGAAATGAAAAAACATTTATCGCGTTTTTGCAAAAAAAAATATAAAATGCCGGATTTGTAACGGGAATCATAACACATTATTTTGTTATAGAAACGTAAAAAAGGAAAAATCTAAACAACAGACCGAAGTGTCGGATACTGACCTTTTTGCAAATGAAAACTTGCAGAAAGAAGTTTATTTACAAACTTTATATGTTTATGTAAGAAATAATGGTTGTGAATATATAGTACGCGCATTGTTAGATACGGCTTCGTCTAAGTCGTATATTTCAAAGTTCGTAGCCAATAAGATGGAATTAAAAAGTTTAAGAAAGATCAGAATTACTCACGGTTGTTTGGAGGTACCGAAACAACGGTAGATCACAACTGTTATTCTGTTAATTTAAGGGGTTTAAGGGGAGGTAAAAAGATTAAAATTGAGGTAATGGAACAAGAAAAAATTTGTGCTAATGTACCCAACATTAGAGACATTCGTTGTATTGCGGAATTAAAAGGAAAAAAAAATATTTTTGAGCGATATCTGCCCTGAAGGTAAAAATTGTTTATATGAAAGAAATTTAAATGAAATACATGTACTTTTGGGAGCAGATGTTGTGGGAGAACTGTTTACAGGAAAAATAGAAAATTTATCTTGTGGTTTGGTTGCGATGCAAACAAAACTAGGTTGGACTACTATGGGCAAAATTGGCGGAAATGAAAGGGATAGTTCTCTTTTGGTCCTTTCATTATATGTAAACGATGCCAAAATTACAGATTTGTGGAATTTAGATTCTTTAGGCATAGTAGATCCGGCGGAAAAACAAACTAAGGAAAAAGTTCAGAAATTAGTTTTGGAGCATTTTAAAGAAACCGTAAGACGCGAAACTGATGGTAGGTACAAAGTTTGTCTTCCCTGGTTAAGTGAGCATCCTCCCATTCCAAGTAATAAAGATTTAGCGATAAAACGTCTGCAAAATAATATTAAGAATCTCCAAAATTGCGGTCTGTTGAAAGACTACGAAGCAGTTTTAAATGAGTGGGAAACGGAAGGGATTATTGAAAGAGTGAAAGGAGAGGAAAAACTTAACACCAAAGTCCATTATCTCCCTCATAGAGCTGTAATAAAACCTAATTCTACGACCAAAATTAGGCCAGTATTTGATGGATCAGCACATGTTAAGGGTTCTGTTTCCATAAATGATTGTATAGAGAAGGGACCTAATTTAATTGAACTAATTCCTTCTGTTCTAAATCGATTTAGAGTGGGAAAGATAGGTATTGTAGCAGATATTCGTAAAGCTTTTTTACAGATATCACTGAATGAAAAGGATAGAGATTATTTACGTTTTCTCTGGTGGAGAGATGGGAATTCAGAAAACCTTGAAATTTATAGACATTGTCGGGTTGTCTTTGGGATTAGTTGTAGCCCCTTCCTTTTGGCCGCTACTCTAACACGTCACTTAGATGAAGCACCCGAGAACATTAAAGATGTTGCTATAAAACTTAAAGAATCTTTCTATGTAGATAACTGTGTAGCTAGTGTAGAATCGTTAGAAGAGTTAGAATATTTTCGCAATGAAGCACGGAAACTCTTAGCTTCGGCACAATTTGAACTTCGTGGTTGGTGTCATAATCGGTGCGAAGAAATTGGATTAGGCTTTAATGAAAAGGGTCATTTGAGTGATGCGGATGAGGATAAAATTCCCTTACTTGGTTTAATGTGGGACACCAAGAGTGATACATTGTCGTGTGATTTTCGGAATTTTAAATTGGAAAATGAGTGCATCACTAAAAGAACAATTTTGTCCTTAACTCATAAAATATTCGATCCCATCGGTTTCACTTGCCCCGTGACCTGAATTCCAAAATTACTTTCACAGAAATGCTGGAAAATAAAGGCGTCATGGGACTCCAAGCTGCCCGATGAGATAAGGAATTTAGAAAATGGACTAAGGAAATTAATGATTTGGGAAATCTTGAGATCCCGCGAAGATTGTCTAACTTATCTCTAAAAGAGGGAAACTTATTTTTACATATTTTTGCGACGCTAGTAAATTTTCTTACGCTACATGCATTTATCTAAGAAATACATGCATTTATCTAAGAAATACATGCATTTATCTAAGAAATGAAGTAGAAAATCGTGTAACTTGTCAACTTATTCAGGCTCGTTCTAGAGTAGCTCCTCTAAAGGACATTTCCATTCCACGCCTTGAGTTATTGGCCTGTTGTATTGGAGCTAGATTGTCTAATAGTATTAAAAACGATTTGAAATTAGAAAATGTCGATACTTTCTATTGGTCAGATTTAATGGACGTGTTATACTGGATAAAACGGGAAGGTCCTTGGGCTACATTTGTAGAAAATAGAGTTAGGGAAATTCGAAAGCTTACCCCCAACATTTCATGGAATTCCGTACCTGGACATATGAATCCAGCAGATTTACCGTCACGCGGTTGTTGTGCAAAATCCCTTATTAAATCTCAGTGGTGGTTAGGGCCATCATGGCTTTCAGAATCAAAGGAAAATTGGCCTAGTACTAATATTTTTCCTAATATGGATATAGTGAATTCTGAAAAAAGAAAAACTATTGTGACCGCTCCTAATGTAGAGAGTGATGAGGCACAATTTTATAATCGCTTTTCCTCTTACAATAAAATTTTGCGAGTTACTGGTTGGATTTTGCGATTTTACCAAAATTCGAAAAAGAGTAGTACCGACAGAATATTCGGTCAATTAACCCACAACGAATTAAAAGTGGCAGAAACAGTATTATTAAAATTAGTTCAAAAAGAATCCTTTGGGAATAAACATAATCAAAGACTGAAATGCCTGAATATTTTTACAGATTCGGAAGGAATCATACGCGTAAAAACGAAAATATTTCAACGAGAAGATGAATTTAATTTTAGAATACCTATCTTACTCCCTTCAAATCATTACGTCGTAGAACAGATTATATTTTCGAAACATTTAGAATTCGGTCATTGTGGCGTACCCTTGTTGATGACTGCGTTACGAGAAAATTACTGGGTGCTGAAGAGTCGGAAAACAATCAAAAAGGTAATCGGCAAATGTATCATTTGTAAAAGACACTCAGCAAAACCACCTGATGTAGTAGAAAGTGTCTTACCTCTTGAGCGTGTCAGAGAACTCGCGATTTTCGAAATAATAGGAATCGATCTGTGCGGGCCTCTTTATTTGAAAAATCAATCTAAAGTCTGGATTTTGATAGTCACGTGTGCAGTTTTTAGAGCTGTGCATTTCGAGCTATTGACAGCTCTTTCAACCGAAAGTTTTATCTTAGGGCTGAAGCTTTATTTCTAGACGAGGTCGTCCTGCAACAATATATTCAGATAACGGCACAAACTTTACTGGCTGCCACAATTTATTGAAAACAATTGACTATGAAAAAGGTAAAAGCGGTTACTGCGATTTCACGTATAGATTGGAAATTTATTCCACCTTCTGCACCTTGGTGGGGTGGATTTTGGGAAAGGCTTGTTGGAATCCTGAAACGAATCTTGAGAAGGGTATTGGGCAAGTCGTCTTTAAATTTTGAAGAACTACATACCGTTATCTGCGATTGTGAAAGTATTATAAATGCCCGCCCCTTGACGTATGTTACAGATAATAATGAAGATCTTCAAGTTATAACTCCTTCAATGTTCTTACAGGAAAATACTAAAATAGGTATGCCTGAATTAGAATTTCTAGACCACAAAGAAATGAATAAACGATACCATTATAGAATGAAAATTAGAAATGATTTAAAATCAAGATTTAGAAGTGAATACCTCGGCACATTGAAATGTTCGGTCTTTAGTGGGAAAAAATCAAGATCTTTGTGTGTAGGAGATGTTGTCCTGATATGGACGGAAAATTCTAGCCGAATAAATTGGCCTCTTGGTACACTGTAAAAAAAAAATGTAAATTTACGGGCATTTACCGTAATATTTGACGGTAGTTGTCCGTTTTTGAAGCTTAACGGTACACTTCCGTAAATTTACGTTGCGGAAACATAAATTCGGAGTACTAATATGTTTTTACGGGCAACGCCCGTTTTTTTATGCAGGATGTTCAAATCTGCTGCCTAGCCATTTTTTTACGGACAAATACCTTTGAATAAAGGTCTTTCGATGACGTCATAACAGAACGTTTTATTTTGTTTGTTGAAAATATTATTATTATTTAATTAAATTATTGTCTGGTTTAAATTATCGCATAAAATTATCGTCTGGTTTTAATATGCTATTGTTTTGGTAAATTTATCGAAAAATTAATCGGTGGTGGCACTCCAAAAATTTTCTTATCTCATATATGTAAATACTTCCTGAAAAGTGCAGTATAACAGCGCCACCGGTTATGTGATTTACACCAAAATCTAATCATTAACAACTTACGTGAACTCCTAACTGCATCTGAAGTTTGCTGAAAATCCGTGCATTAGTTTCTGAGATAGCGCTATTACTGAATCTGAAATAAGTTTTGCATAATAGTGCCACTTGCAGGGTGATATACACAAAAAACTAATCAGGACTAATTTTAATAAGGGGTTAAAACTGAATCTGAAGTTTGATAAAAATTCATGTATTATTTCTTGCGATATAGCTATTGTGAAATCGTGAAAAATGCATCATCCCAGGTAAGCATGGTAGCACAGCAGTATCGACTCGATATTGCCCAATATCGGACAACTTTGGCGTGCATCGGCAAAGACAGGTTACCTTTTACCAGGGATGTTAGTGGAGGGTATACGGGGGTATACGCCGTATACCCTCTGGACTTTTTTAAGGAACACCATATACTCTCTGCTTCTCAAGAAAACTATAGTATATACATTTTAGGGTATACCATACCCTATATTTTGAGCGTATACTCTCTGGATTTTTTGCCATTACACCACTGCCTTTTACCGACATTAGCCAATATTGATCGATGTTCGGCGATATTGGATCTAAAATATAAAAACTTGTGGAATTTTTAATATTTAAAATTTTAATTTATGTGTTGTACATTTTTGGAAAAATGGAAGGTAGGAATACATTTTTATAACATCTTAAATTCTGTAAATTTACGTAGAAAAAGTCTATTTCTCAATATCGGTCTATATCGGCCATGACCAATTCCAATATTAGCCAATCTTGGCCTCTATTGGCAAAGACCGATTTTATTTTACCGATATTGGTCAATATTGGTCGATGTTGACCAATGCTGGATCTGAAATATTGAAACTTATGGAAACTTAAGAATTTAAATTTTTTTAATTATATATACTTTTTTGGGAAGAGGTCTTTTTTATTGCATGGCCAAATCGGGACTTTGCCTATGAGCCCTGGACTTCAAGGGGCCCTCTCCATATATTAATTTCCAAAATATTTATCATTTCCCCCAATTCCAACTCTGAAAATTTTCAAATACAAAATACAAATTTAATTTTTAAAAAATTTGCCTAACTTTCTGAAAAACAAATTTCATTTTGAACTCACAGAGCTCAATGCTTTCGCAAAGCTAATTTCAACCACTATTAAAAAAGAAATAATATTTTTATTGTAATATATCGTATTAACGATGAACTTAAATCATATCAAAATTTTAGTGATTGAAAATAATCAATATGTGTAGTACAACTTAAAAAGATGCTAAACTAAAGAAAGTAACTTGGTAAACTCTCATTTTTATGTTAGAATATTTAGCTGAAGTTATTAAATTCATCTTAAAGTAATATAACAAGTTCCTAAAGTTATATAAAAGAATCTTGTTCTATACTAAGGGGAAAAAAAAAGAGTATTTTTATTAATTAAAATACTTAATCCCAGCTAAGAGTTTTCTTCGATAAATCCAAAGTGCGGTTTTCTGTGCAATCGGGCAGACAAATATTCAACCAATCAGAGACAAGCATCCTTTTCAACATTTCAACCCAAAACAAAACATGGCGGTCTGTCGCGTGGAACAACGTCTCTCGTCTGTTTGAAGGACCTGTCTTACGTTAATTCTCATTTAAAACAGGTAAGCGCTTTTATAATTTATATTCTAAATTGATTTTGAAGTATTGCTTTCTGTTTAAGTTATTTATATTCTTGTGTAGCATGTATTTTCTGTTCGAATTGTGTTTATGATACATTGACAATGTTACATTGGCTTACAAACGTTTGAAGTATATTCTTTAAATGTGTATTATCATTTTCATACATCCAACTAGTTTTTTTACAACAAACAGTTTTTCATCTACCTTTGATTATAAACCATCTGTTTTTGATTAATCAAATTATTATTGGCTTAGATGCAGTATCTTCCCGCGAGCCGCCATTTTGTCTCCCTGTTATTTCTCATACATTATTATTTTATCTAAAACTACAAAATGCAACTGAAATGATTATTTAACGATTGAATCATACATTTCAAAAAATGATACGAAATTAAACAAGACAATTTACTTTGGAAATTCAAAGATTGAATGATCAAATTTTTGATAGTAAAAATCGCTTGATTTACATATTCATTTATTATGTAAAACATTCAAGTAAAGTGAAAATAAATTTTTTAGTATGCATAAGCTTTAAAAATATTTATTTTATGTTTCTTCAAAAAAAAAAAATAAATAAATAAATGCAAAATAATGATAATAATAGCAATTTGTGAGAAATGATAGGGAAACAAAATGGCGGCTCGCGGGAAGATACTGCATCTGTTCCCCATAGACAGTGCCCGAAATGGATTTCCCCCTACTTCTATCACTTTTCAAAAATTTGTTGTTAATTTCAGATAGGGATGTACTGAATATTCGGTTTTCGGCCTACACGGCCATATTACCAAATATTCGGTTACCTTTCGGTTAGGCTGAATATCAAACTATTCGGTTTGGCCGAATATCAAAGTATTCGGCCGAATCCAATACTTAATAAAGCCTTTTAAAACGCATTTTAAAAAACTTTTCACAATTTCTACTTTTAACTGTCAATTTATTAATATATTTAAGATAATTAGAAATAAAAACATATTTAAATAATATAGAATGTTTTTACATTATTTATTTGCTGTTTGTAAAGTGTAACTTAAGAAAATTAACCATGAGAAGGATTAAAATTATGATTTATTAGGATTCTTCCAAGGAATAAATGATGCGAGTGCAGATGCAAGTTCCTAAATTCTATTTAGTAAATAATCTGTTTCTTGCTTTTCCCAAAAGACCTTCCTTAAACAGGAAAGGAAAACTTTTGAGATTAGTAATTGCTATCAAGGTAGACAATTTTTTGTTTATGAAACCATAATCGTAATCAACTTATTGAATCATAAATGCATTATATTTCATCTCACTCTAGGTCAAACTTGTGTTTTCGTTTGCTGCATTAACAATAAATAAGATACCATATTTTCAACTCACATACTCACATGCTTTGATTTCTGTAAAATATGATATGATGGGAAGGATGGAAAATGCCACTATTCATAAGAAAAGGACTATGAACTAGACATTCCTTTATTCAGAATTAAGTTGAAAGTATTTACAGTGGCAATTAAAAGTTTCAGGCCAGCAAAAAATTTTCAGTTAATTTGTAAATATACCCATATGAAGAGGAATCTCAAAGTAATACTTATACATTATATTGACATATTAGTTAGGAACTTACTTATAGAAGAATATATATCAATAAATTTTATTGACAAAATTAAATATAAAAGAAAACGCATGTTCTCAAAAGTTTCCAGCCACTTATCATTCTTTAGTTTTTTTCTATGCATAAAGTGTTTTTTGGTTGTGTTTATGAATGAATCAACATATATAGCATAGTTTGAATTCAAATTTGAAAAGTTCAACAATTACCTATTATTCATAAATGAGTGATCTTAGTTTGTCGCTAAAAGAACAATCTTCTCGAGATATTGCGGCTAAGTTATCGATTGCTAAAATCGACTGTAAACAATATTTACAAAATTAAATAAAGATGGTTATGGCTTTCAGAACTTTCAGAGGTCCGGGAGACCCCGAAAAATTGCTATTCCTGCAGACAGAATTACCAGGAGAAAAACCATTGATAATCTGCATGAAAATTCCGTTGCAATATATTGTGATTTACGGAATGAAAATATTGCTGAAATAAGTTAGTCTACCATGTAATGATACTGATGTGATACAGAACTTTATGGAATAGTCTGTGTTAAAAAATTTTCATAAGTAAAAAAAATACTGACGTACCCTACTTTCATTTTCCAAGTAACACAAAGTCTAGTCAAGTGAAAACTAGAAAAAAGTTCTATTTTTCCATCAATCGAATTTGAAACAGTTTTGGAAGTGATGACAGACACAACATCCGATGACCTAACAGCAAAAGATATGATTCAACCTATGTTATTCGTACAATGAAGCATGGCGGAGGACACGTTATGCCGTGGGGAGTATTTCCTTCAAAAAGTGACAGTCCGTTATTTGAAATCCACAGCCAGGTGAATTATACAATGTATAAGGATATCTTGCTAGCCTATTTTCTGCCTTATTAGATAAAAAATTTGATCGCATCTATTTTTCTTAAAATGATAACGACGTAAATAATGTTTGCAATCCTTGATAAGCAATGATTTTCGCACAAAAAATTTCGTTTTTGAAATGATCAGCCCAAGCGCCCAGCATGAATCCAATAGAAAATCTTTGAAAAGAAGATGACAAAAGTCTGCGGAACTATAAATATTCCAACTCAGCCAAAATTTCACCAAAATTGCAAGAAATGTGGGAAAAACTTACCATAGAAGATCTTTAACCGTTGATTGTATGAATGTCACGTTGCTGCGCGGCAGTACTTATTGCTAAAGCTATAATAAAATAGTAGTGCGATAAAATACTAATAAGGTGATCGTAAATGTTTTTGATCACTGTAATTTTCTATTACAATACCATTTTTTTACAAACTTGTGAAGGTGGCCGGAAACTTTTGAGAACATTCATTTTCCTTTATACTTAATTTTGTCAGTTAAATTTATTGATATTTACATGTTCTTCTATAAGTAAGTTCCTAACTATTATGTCAATAAAATGTAAAAATATCACTTTGAGATTTCTCTTCATATGGGTATATTTACAAATTAATTGAAAAAGTTTTGCTGGCCGGAAACTTTTGACCGCCACTGTATACTTTATATTGAAAAAAAATCTGCCTTGAGTTATTTAAAAAGAACAAATGAGACTGTACAGTTTTTCTTCAACTATTTTTTCATTATTTCTCTTTGATTTCAAAATGTTTGTTTCAATTCGTAGAAGAAATGAATTTTAAAATTTTACTAATTGAAAAAGTCTCATAATTATTAGGGGTGGGACGAATATTCGGCCACTATTCGGTATTCGGCCCTTTTGCCGAATATTCGGTTGGCCGAATATTGAAGGCTTGTTCACCGAATACTTCGGCCGAATACCATTAGCCGAATATTGCTAAAATCTCGCCGAATAGTGAAAGATATCTTGCCAAATAAATTTAGGATTTGAAGAATTTCATTTCTTGCAACTTTTTTTCTTTAATCCAAATTGGCTACTTCATTCATGAAGTCATTCTTATTCTTACTTAGAAAATATACAGTTATTCAGATACTAAAAAATATACAGCCTTTCTGTATTTCCTATAAAAGTTAGTGATATTTTAGAAAATGCAGCCTAAGTTGGAGATTTAATTATACAGGAAATGTCTTCATTAGAGAATGATACATTACAATTCAAGATATAAAAGCACTTATAGAAAAAAAAAAAACACTGCCTTATTCTAAAACACTCTAATATTTATTAATGTCTGCTTATTTTCTATAAAGTAGGAAATAAAAAAATTCATTCACTAGATGTATTAACGAAGATTTATTTTTTAAATTAAACATCAAATATCACTATTCCAAATACAGCGGTACATCTGAAAACAGAACTGATGTCAAACAAGATATGCTTAGATGACACAACTTGTTTTATGAAGATGATTTTATAAATATTTAAACATAAATTCTAAATACTGAACAAAGTATTTTTTTTATTCTGTAGTTTCCCCTTTTAAATAATTATTTGTCTGATTACTGACTTAAATATGTAACATTATTATGTATATATCTTTAATTTACATCTCCCTTCATTTATGTTGTTATCAATTTCTGTTTATCCTTTTAATGCTTGTTGAATAAGTGAACTATTGAAGTTGAATATTGTATGCACCGATTCAAATGTCAAAGATTTTGTTAACATATGCATTCTACTTTAAGCATAACCTTTTGCTTTAACATAATTTGTAATTTATAGCTTGGCAACTGATTTCAGAACAGTCTCATTCTTAGAAATTTGCTTATCATTAGGGACGCAAACTCTAAATGATCAAATTTACTTCATTAAAGGTTATTTCAGAAAATATCTCCTTGTGAGTTCTGAGAGAAAGAGATTAAGAATATTATTAATTTTGGATGGAAGAAAGGATAAAAGTATCATTTGATAATAAAACTGAACTACATTCCTCATATTTTAAAGGAAATACCTTACCATCCTGACTTGCTGAAAATCAATTTGATGTACATTAGCATAAAAGAATATGATGCAATTTCATAATTTTTTGAGTTAAAATGAGTTTTACAAGTTTAAAAATACATCTAAAAGCCCAATTAAGAGTAATAATTATTAATGAGCTCTTATTTTTAAAATTATATGTAATCAAAATTTATTTCCTTTATTGAAAAAAAAGTTGGTATTCGGCCTAAATTTTGGCCGAATATTCGGTATTCGGCCAAATCACTATTCGTCCCATCCCTAATAATTATGCTTCTTAATTAAAAAAAGGCATATTTTTTTAATACTGAATGTTTTTATAAAAAACTCTTGTTTATCAAAATGTAAGTTTCTCTTATTAAACATTATGTAAAATTGTTTTAAAAAGTAACATTTTAATACCTTTAAACTTTGAAACATAAAAAGTACAGTCGAGTCTCTGTATAATGAAACTCCATACATCGAATTTCTCTATATAACGAATTTTTAGTTGGAACGGTCCCCTTTTCGCATGATTACATTAAAAACAGTCTTTAGCGAAATATCTATCTCCGTATAACGAATTTTTTCATAAATTGATCTTAATTTATTCAGTTTTAAAAAGCTTCGTATGGTATCAATTTTCCATCACTTACTTTTGATTTATCGTCAGTGCTGAGTTTTTTTTTTTTTATATTACTTCTCTCCTTGTTCTTTAAATGCAACAAATTCATCCCACCTACCACACACCTTTCCACATCCTTCTCGAAACAGAGTCAATTGGATTGATACACGTAAGAGAGAAATCAATGAAAAGCACATAAGGGAGGCCTTCAAATGGAGGAAAATGTTAACGACAATTTTTCATTCCTTGCTAAAAGTTTTTTTTATTGGAGAGCGTAACAATTTTAAAATCAAAAACAACAAAAAATTACAGATTTCTTCGTCTGAAATTAATGCAAGTCTTCCTCATTTGATTTTCATTAAGTTTTTAAATAAATGTCTGTTCTCTTTTTTGAAACAACTTAAATAATTAAGAAATAAAATGTTAGGTTAATATTTACTTTTAAATATTTCAAATACTTAATTCAAAAGATTAATTTCTCTATATGAAAAATTTTTTACTGGAACGGTTGATTTCGTTATATAGAGACTCGACTGTATTTGAAAAGCCAAATATTCGGTATTCGGCCGAATAGTTACTATTTGGATGGCTGAATGTTCGGTATTCAACCAAAATGACTATTCGGTGCATCCCTAACTTCAGTTTTTTTTTTTTTTTTTTTTTTTTTTTTTTTTCCTTCAGAATCACCTGTGATGTACAATCCTATTGAATGGTAAGTAACAGAAATAGTAAATAACATTGTTCTTAGCTTGAAAAAACACAATTTTGTATGGAGCATTTGTAACTTTGTTACTGGCCAGTAGTTGAAAAAAATAGCCAGTTAGAAAAATTAGTGTACTGGCCAATGACCATTGGCTAAAATGTTAATTTTGACCTATATCTTCCACCAAAAAAAAAAAAGCACAAGTATCCTATACCTAAATTTAGTTTTCATGCTGTCCATGTAGCGAATTGATTATTATCTTTATTACTGTCTGGCCCATATGACAGTGCCTGCATCTTGATTGAATTAGTGTAATTTTACATTTAAAAAAGAAAATTCTTCAAAAACAAACCTATGATTGATGACCTCACGGATTTTGGTAGTGCATTTCCTTGTGTTCTCTCCAACATTGTTTAGGCCTCGATAAAATTTGCATGTTTTCAAATTTTATGAAAGAAATCTTTCAAAATGAACTTTATTTTTATTGTTATTAATAATAAATAGAAATTAGCTTTTTATTTTTAACAATTTCAGTTTTAAGCATTTACATTCATTTTTTCTTGCTCAATATGATAACTAGTCCTCTTGTCCCTGTCCCCCCCTTTTATTAAAAATATGTGAAAAAATTGTATATAAACTTACTTTTTTGATATAAAATTTGTTTAATATTTTCATTTTATATTAAGTATACTTTATTTTCAGTAAATGGTGTTGGTGGTAGCGAAAAATAATTGGTTTGTGTAAGTAAAAATTTATGATGCTAAACCTAAAATTCTTCAAAATTGGTTTTATGAATTTTTTATTGAGCTTTTCGCTATGATAAATGAGTAATTAAATTCGACACAAAAATCATTAAATGTCAGGTGGAATGAAATTGTTATAAAAACAGCACATAGTGTGTTCAAGATTATTAGGAAATATTGTTAATTGGCAATACTGTCTTTAAGATACATAGCTGGCTTTACAGTCTACCAGCTGTAAAAAGAGCAATTGAAATCTAGGAATATTTGTAGTTGTTTATCTGTTGTGTTGAAAAAGAAAGAAAAAAAAATAGATTCCCAATCCCAATTATCACATGTATGATTCTATTGTATCTTTTTTTAAAAGTTAAATTTATTCTTAATTTTCATTTTCCTTCGTCGGTTTATTGTTGGTACAGCCTTACATGAAAAAATATCTGCCATTTGTTGTAATTGATTTAACAAAGTTGATTCAATCATGCTAATTAAATAACAAATTTCTTAAGGAGAGTGAAATGAAACATGTAACAGTTTCTGAACTTCCTTGCCTTGAATTCAAAAGTATTATGTGAATTTTGTTGCTAAAATAGACTCTGTTCGCTGGGATAAATTCTTTAAAAATCTTAACCGAGCAACAATCTGCGAAACAAAGTGGTGTTATTTTTCTTAAACAAGAAATAAGGAACTTCATTTGCATAGTGATGTAAAAATCATTAAAAAAAGTCTAATAATGTATAGCATTGTGTGAAATTTATCTTGTTTAACTCCTAATGAAATTTCATGGGTCAAAAAAAATTGCATTTCACAAATGAAATCACATAGTCTCTCACGAAAATGGTTGATTACCGAAAAATGACTATGAAATCACTCTTCACTGTAAAACATTTCTGGAAACGTTACTCCATACAATTGGTGTAAAAATGGTGGCAAATGCTGCCTCCAGTTTCATGGAGTAATTGTTTTCACATATGCAATGGTGTAATTTAAACATATATTACTGATGTAACATGACAATGTTACACTGGTTTTAACGGTTAAAATACTCGATAAAACTGGAGGCAGCAATGAACCCTGTGAAAATGCTAACAAAAATTAGCTGCTTGCTTACAAATTTGTGCAAATTTAATACACATATCGACAAAACATGTGCCCGTAATGACAGTTAATAACAATGAAAAGGTCTAATAAATAAGCATGTGAAACCAGCCATAAATGATTCAAAACTTACTAAAATTAATTATATTAGCAGAGTTAGAAGCTTTTAGCCAAACCAAATATGTCATCTGGCCTTTTTTTTTTTTTTTTTTGTAAAACACTTTAAAAAAGCCTGTTTTAATTGAAAAACGCCAGCTTTTATTTATTTGTTAAAGATGGTTTACATTAGGGGTGCACAATTTTTTGAAGAGAAGGGCCACTTTCAAATATATCTGGGTGGTTGCGGGCCACATCAATAACATGGAGAGAATTCGAGTTAGAGAAGGTGATCTGTAGCCTACAATCTGAAAAAAAAAATATGTGGTTTCAGAGGAGAGTGTATGTGTATGATTGGGGGGGGGGGGTACGAAATTTGCAATTTTTACAAAGGCGATAGACAAAATTCATGATGTTCATGAAGGCGATCGACAAAATTCATGATTTTTACAAAGTCAATAGACGCAGTTCGCGATTTTTAAAAAGTTGATAGATGAAATTCATGATTTTTGCAAAGCTGATAGACGAAATTCACAATTTTCCTTCGCATGATTGACGAAATTGGCGATTTATCCGAACCTGATTGACAAAACACGCGATTTTAATGCGACTGAATAACAAAATTCGTAATTTTTCCGTACGTGATTGACGAAATTCGTGATTTTTCTGCACCTAATCGACAAAATTCACGCTTTTCCAATTCGGATCGGCAAAATTCACGATTTTTCCGAAGCTAATCGACAAAATTCAGGATTTTTACGAAGCCGATCAATCAAATTTGTGATTTTTTTCAAAGCCTGTCGGGGTCATTCCATGTCAGATCACCCAGACCATGGCACCCACCATCACCAATTTTGATAAAATTCAGTGAATTTGTAGAATTTCTAATGCTGATTCCAAAAACATCAATTATATTGAAATTGATCAAACGGTTTGTGAGTTATGAGCTTTTAAATAGCTCCCAAGATGGCCGACTTGCCGCCATTTTGAATAGCACATGTGACAACAAAAAAGTCCATAACTTCTTTCAGGTTTAAGCTAGAGCTTTCAAATTTTTTTTGTTTTGTTCAGAATAAAGTAAACTTTCATTTAAACAGATTTTTGTGAACCTCATTTTATAAAAATGCTGTCAAAAATGACTTTTTGTCATTTTTTTAAGTAAAAAAAGGGGCAACTTCAATGGCTGATTTCCCCCAATGTACCCCCTTCAATTTTCATCTAATTGCATAAATAAGCAACTCAAAGTGTGTTTTGATGACTAATAAAAAAAAACTTAATGGGCAGTTCACAGGTTTTTATTTAAAAAAATAAATTCAATTTTACTGACTTTCCTCAATAACAGAAAACGCAAGATAATGTGTTGACATTTCTTTTATTACCAGAAATATTTATGCATCCAAAAGTTTGATAAGATTTTATGTTACTTAAATATGTATGTTTAATGTGGCTAAAATAGGGGAATCCCCTATAAAAAAGGAAATTAATAGGAATGCCAATAATGGATTTTTGCTAGACATAGAAGTACTTTCCTGACAAATTGAAATCTACAGCAGAGTTTCAATAAATTATTTCCTGACAAATTGAAATCTACAGCAGAGTTTCAATAAATTATAAGTAAAAAAGAAATGATAGAAAAAACTATACAAATAGGTACATTATATAACAAAATCATACTTGTATATAATAAAAAATGTGATAAAATTAAAACTCTTAAATAAAAAATACAGTAAGTAAAAGTTACACTAGTCTACATATCAGATGATTAAGAACCAATGCACCCCTTTAAAGTATTTTTCTATGCTAATTTCACAACTGTTCTTAGTTTTCTTCTATCACGTATAGTTTGTTTGCGATCAACCAGAGGTGATTTCTAAGATTCATTGCCGAGAACAAGCATCATGTAATCGTCACAGATAATGTAAATGTATACTTGTTGTGGGTGTTTGCGAACTTATCTAACGACTTTTAGAATACAATCTGATTGTATTTAGCATGAGATAGACAAATGGTTTAACAGTGACTTCATATGTACATTAATATTATTGGCACAAAAAGCTGTGTATACAAAAATGCCTTGCTTTCTATGTGAACGGGACAGTTCGGCAAAGCAAAATCATTGGATTTTCTGATTCATTTTTAAATCCATTTTTGCTCACAAACACAATTTAAATTCAAATGGCAGGTTCTATATATATATATATATATATATATATATATATATATATATATATATATATATAAGGCATACTATATTAAAAAAAATGCTGTCAAAGTGTTCATTTTGAATTGAATTTAAGCTATAGTACTGGAAATGGAAAAAATGGCCATACTGAGAAAATAATTGTTGTAAATCAAGATCTAATTCATTGAACAAAAAATAAAAACACAGGTTGCAAGGCTGCCACAGACAACTATTTTTTAATTCTAACTGGCACCAACCACTTTCTTAAAAATGAAATCCATAATAGATGCTTTGATAACATTTGCAAGTAAAATATACTTCAAATTTTATATTAGAAAAATACTAGTGCACACAGAATATAAAAATATTTGCCAGTAGCAGCCCTGAGGTCGCTTATAAATCTCTGAAAAAAAAAAAAAAAAAAAAAAAAAATCACATCAACAAGTATAATGTTTTTACTTTTAAAAATGAATCTGAAAATGTGTTAGAAAATTTTGAGTTGTTGAGGGTACGAAAATATTTTTTTATATGCACTGCCTTAATATGATTCTGACAAAACCAGTTCTTACAGAAAATTTAAATTTTAAAAACAGCCAGATAAAATTGTTAAACTAGGTTTATATCTAAATTTGATTTAGTTTTTGGTTTTTGTTACTGAAACAAGTACAGTAAACTATCTCAAATCCGAAACCCCAAAATCCACAACTCTAAAAAATCTGCATATAATTTACGGATGTAAATAATGAAACATTCAGTTCAGATATAGGGACAAAATTTGACTTTTATAATTTTATATCAATTCCATTTTATTTTAATTTGTAACTTTTGTTAATAGTACTGAATTCATGTTTTTTTTCCCCCAAGAAGGAAAAGAAATATATTATGAAAAAATTCAGATTTTTCTTACATATCATTGGTAATCACAATCTTCTTATCAAATATATTTATGTATTAATCAAGCTTTTTTGGTTATTAAATCTAAAACTGGCTGAACCTGAAAAAAAAAACTTCTTTATTTTATGATTTTGTTGAGAATTAGTAATGTATCTTTATGAGGTACATTAGTAACTACATTGAATAATTTAGGAAAGATATATTTCATGTTTATAATGAATATTTAATCATATATTATTGATTATTAACTTGATCCTTAGTTTTAATATTTTAATCACTTTGAAAATTATCTACATTTTTATTATTTTAATTTATTACTTATTTTAATATTTATTATATTGTAAAGCATTCATTTTAGTTTTGATTGCATTATTAATTGCATTCAAATTCTTGTTTAAAAAAAAGTAAACAAAGTAATGACCGGAAATCGGCAAAATTCTAAAATCCACAAAACTTCTGGTTCCAAGCTGTGCGGATTTGAGGGAGTCTACTGTATTTAACTTCAAAATTTACATCTGCATGTTGGCAGGAATTTTTAAAAATTACCTTTACTTTAAATTATTATTGATGAAGATATATTTTTAATAGCATGTGTTTATTGTGTATGTGATATGTTATTTTGCATTAATTTAAAGTACCGTATTATTTATTTAAGAGTTGCAATTTTATTGTATTTTGTATAACAAAAGTATGATTTTGTCATAAAATTCAACTATTTGTAGAACTTTTTCCATCATTTCCTTTTTATTCATAATTTACTGAGACTGCAATAGATTTCAATTTGTCCGATTGTAAGAATCCATTATTGGTATTCCTATTTATTCCTATGGGATTCCCATTTTTTAGGCACATTAAATACATATATTTATGTAACATTAAACCTTATGAAACTTTTAGATGTAAATATGTATGATATTTCTGGTAATAAAAGAAATATCAATATTATCTTGTGTTTTCTGTTATTGTGAAAAGTCAGTAAATTTGAATTTATTTTTTTAAATAAAAACCTGTGAACCAACCGTCCATTAAGTTTTTTTTATTAGTCATCAAAACACACTTTGAGTTGCTTATTTATGCAATTAGATGAAAATTGAAGGGGGTACATTGGGGGAAATCAGCCATTGAAGTTGCCCCTTTTTTTACTTAAAAAAATGACAAAAAGTCATTTTTTGACAGCACTTTTATAAAATGAGGTTCACAAAAATCTGTTTAAATGAAAGTTTACTTTATTCTGAACAAAACAAAAAAAATTTGAAAGCTCCAGCTTAAACCTGAAAGAAGTTATGGACTATTTTGTTGTCACATGTGCTATTCAAAATGGCGGCAAATCAGCCGTCTTGGGAGCTATTTAAAAGCTCATAACTCATAAACCGTTTGATCAATTTCAATATAATTGATATTTTTGGAATCAGCATTAGAAATTCTACAAATCCACAGAATTTTATCTAAATTGGTGATGGTGGGTGTCATTTTTGGAAAAATCTGGGTGATTTGACATGGAATGACCCTGTCGGCGAAATTCGTGATCTTTGCAAAGCCAATCAATGAAAATCGCGAAATTACTCTGCATGATCGATGAAATTCTCGATTTTATTCTAGTCTGATCAACGTAGTTAGCAATTTTTCTATGTGTGACCAACAAAATTTGCAAAATTCCCATCTCCGACCAAAGAAATTTGCTATTTTTCGAAATGCGATCAATAAAACTCGCAATTGTTCGGTCTTTGATCGACGAAATGTGCGCTTTTTTTTGCTGTAAATTGACAAAATACACATTTTTCTTCAACCGAGTATCAATATTTGTGATTTTTGTATTAGCATTGACAAAATCTGCATTTTTTTATGCGGCAAGATAAAACTCGTGATTTTTTTTTCTTGATAAATTGACAAAAACACGATTTTTCCGCAGCTGATCAACGAAATTTGTAATATTTCCACGCATCATCACTTAATTCGCAATTTTCCCGTGTCTTATCAAGAAATTTTTTTTTTTTTTTTTTTTTTTTTTTTTTTGTGTCTGATCGACAAAGTTTGCGATTTTTTGTGCCTTATCGACAAAATTCGCTTTTTTTTTTAATGCAATAAACCGAGAAAATATGCTATTTTTCCATCCAATGATAATTTGCAATATTTTCGAGGAACAACAACATTTATGATTTTTTTCTTGCTTGATCAACGAAATGTGCGAGTTTTCGCGTCCATCTGACAAAATCTGCGATTTTTCCATCCCTGGTCGAAAAAACTTGCGATGTTTTCGTACCCAATCGGGAAAATTTGCTACTTTTTTCCCCGAGTCTCATGAGCAAAATTCGCGATTTTGCCCTCTCTGATGAGCAAAACTGATGATTTTTCCGATCCTCATCGATAAAATTTGACTTTTTCGCATTTGATCAGTAGAATTCGTGATTTTTCCGTGTCGATAAATGACATTTGTGATTCTTAAATGACGAAATTTTATATTTTCCCGCAGTAAATTGACGAAATTTAGGATTTTTTTTGTGTGACATATGTACAAAAATTGCAATTTTTCCCAGTTGTAAATTGACGAAATTCGCAGGCCACAGGTTGTGCATCCCTAGTTTACAGATATTTCATATTAAATTTGAATTAATTTATTTGTAATACACTTATAAATATTTTCTATTAAAAAATGTACATTTCTACTAAATTTTATCAAATAAATGAGTCTTTATAACTGCTGATGCATCTGTGAAGGCATTATGTCTGAAATTGAAATTATAAATATTCATAAGAATAAATTAAATTAGACTGTAATGTTGTGGTTTGGAATTCGTTGTTGCATAGCTCTATATATACCAAACATTTTAAAGATTATATGAAACAATAACTAAATGTTACATATAAAAATGGAATTTTCCTTACATACTTCTATTTACTTTTGAAATTGACAATAGATTATGTGTATTTAATAATTGAAATCATCTTGTTGTAATAAAACTTGTTGAATTAAAATTTTGAAAAGCTCATTGTTATTTTAAAGAATGCATACTCATACATAAACTAATGCAAAGTTATTCGTAATGCTGTTTTATTAAAAAGAATTGCTCTTTTTATTAAATGACTTTATGTGTGGCTCCAAATAAAAATTTATGAGCAATAAAATAAGACTTGTATATTAATATCCTTTAAAATTAGTTAAGTAATAAATTATGATACTAACTATACAACTATTGTCCTTTTTAATTATATAAAGTAGTAAAAAAGAAAAAAAACTGTATGTGTGTGTTTGGGGGGGGGGGGGTAAAGTCAGTATAAACTAGAGAAAGCATTTTGTATGGTCTTTTAAAAGTTAGCTGATATATTTATAATTTTGACTGCAAATCAATACGTATTATTCCAATATTAATGTGTTCATTTTGGAGAAATTGGGTTATATTGAATTCTACCTCAATTAAGTCTTTAAAACTAACTAAAAAACACCAATTTTGGTCAATAAAAGCTGGTTAAAACAAATAAAAGCCACCGGCATGGCTTTTTTGCAATCCTGGCTATAATTGGTTCAAATGGCTATTGCCGAAAGTTTTAATACTTTAACAATTAGACAACTGTTCTATAAAATAATTTGTTACATCTTAAAATGCATTGACTTTACACACTTTAACATACTCAGTGATTTCATGAAATAATTAGGTATTTTATGAAATAACATAATTACTTTTAATGGTAACTAATACATTTTTGTAAACACCCTGTATAATACTGCATTTTTTTGCAGATGAACCAAGTAAGCCTGGCCGACTACAAGCTACTGGTTAAAAGGTTACTAATTACCTATTTCAAATGGACAGCTCCAGAATATGATGGAGATGCTTCTATCACTGGTAGTGTCATCGAGAAGAGAAAGAAATGGAGGCATAAAGTGTGCGTCTCAAAAGTAAAATCTCACTTTTAAATTTTTAAATGAATAACTTTATTTATTTGATTTATTTTAATGTTCTAACATTTACTATAAATAATAAGTATTTTTGATTTAAAAAAAAGAATTCTAAAATTGATAAATGTTAATGATTTGTCAATTTAACTTTAGTCACCACGTGGGTCATTTGTTAACAGAATAGTTGAGGCAGATTTGAATAGTTCATAAGTGTCTCAATAATCATTCTATGATTCTGTTTCTTTCAGTTCACTTCATGCGAAATAATGTCATATCTAATATTGTCTTGAAATAGGAGACTTTTTGTCATATATTTGATTTTGTATTGAACTTTTCACAAGAGCATCCGTTAGCAAGTATGTAAAGAGCTATAAGCTTATTTATATCCAATTATAATTTAAATCCATGTAAAGTTTTCTAAGATGCAATAGTTTTTTGCAATATTTTGCTAAACAATTTCATTTCTTCCAAACTTGGAATGATGGCCCACTTTCACCTCTAAAATGTGTATGTGTATGATGCTTTGAATGGAGA
Organism: Maratus speculifer; assembly: GCA_964019185.1. NCBI lineage: Eukaryota > Metazoa > Arthropoda > Arachnida > Araneae > Salticidae > Maratus > Maratus speculifer. Next base: position 72,694,604 of record OZ025303.1, read on the forward strand.
TAGATATTAGAATTGCCTGAAATTAAAATTTTTAAACTGATACTATAAAATATTGTGAGCTTCCCCCCCCCCCTTCCTCTTTCAAAAGTAAAAGAAGTTAAATTTGGGTGTGTGCTTGTAATTGAGTTTATTTTTTTTAATCATTTTAAAATCCTTTATCATTATTTTAGAATAGAAGGGAAATACAAAGATACTCAAAGGATACAAGTATACACATACAAGGTATATATATCCTATACAAGGATACTAGAAGGGAAATACAAGGATAAGAATCTTTTGTACTTTGGCAGATTTTTGATAAATATTATCTAAATTCCCCTAAGCAAAATTTAAAGGCTTTATTTTTTTCAAATGTACATCTTAATTTTTATTTTATTCCGACAATATTTAATTAGTCATATAATCCTCCTTTTTCCCAGTCTACTTATTTCCGTCTTATAATCTTGTGCTTAAATCTATCACTGCGGAACTAGAATTTTGTTTATAGTAAATTTAACACATAGTGTAACTAATGATCATGACAACAAATAAAAAACAGAATGTAAAGCATATCAAATATTTTTTCTTGTGTTCGCAACTACCCTGCTGTTGGAGCACTTGTGAGCAATTCATTGAATTTATAAAGTTATTAAAAAAAAAAGAAGAGCTAACTATAAAGATGATTTTATAAAAAATTACCTTGTTTAAAAAAAGGGTTCTGTTTACTGTATTCAGTATTTTTTGTTTTCAGAAATTAACCAGTAATAAAAAAAGCTATCTTTATGTGAATTATTCACATGTGCTCCAGTCTCTCCTTCATGTATTCAAAGGCAATACACACATTAGGCTGATTTTTTTTTTTTTTTTTTTTTTCTCTTTAATTCACTCCCTAAGGTGGTCAGTGGGCTGCCGTAGGTATAATGGTTGTTTTCATATGAAGAAATCTGTATTAGCTTAAACAATGAGTAATTGTAAAAAAAAAAAAAAAAAAAAAAAAAAAAAAAAGTAGTAATAGCAGTATTACTACCATAGAACTAAATTTTGACCAATTTGGTCATATACAACTAAATTTGGCAACAAAATAAATTGCCATATATAAAACCAACTTAGCTGGTTAATTTGGTGAAATTTTCTATCTTTTAATGCATTTTCAAAAAATGTATATTTTTGTAAATGTTACAATAATGAAAACATGCTTTTTTTTTTTTTTTTTTTTTCATTTATATTTAATTCACAACAATCTGTTTTTTTTTTTTTTTTTTTTTTTTTTTTTTTTTTTTTTTTTTTCCATATGTAGATATGTAATGTTGCAAAAAAATTTTTACCTGCTTCCTAATATGTTAAAATAAGAAATTATGCAGAAAAATGTTTCTAATGACGACATAGCATTTTAATATTGTTACAAATAATTATTAATTTTAAGGCATTTTCACTCAGTTAGTTATAATTCGAAATATTAGGTGTTGCATTGAAATCATTGTAGCGACAAGTCATCACAGCATCAATTTGTTCGCGTGAAGTTTTATTTCCAGCCTTCTTCTCCCCCACCCCCCCCCCCAAAAAAAATACTCACCATTAAGGGGGTGGCACAGTCTGCAATATTATTAATCTAAATACGTTTTTGTTAACTTTAAAAAATTGACTGTGAATTACAGGTCAGCAAATTAGATACTCTACTGTATAGTATTTATTAGAAGAGGCATGTTTGTTTTTAATTTCTCAAAAATTAAAATCAATTACAAATACCACTACAGATCTGCCAACTATTGCAGTTAAATTGTATTTTGAATGATTTTAATGCTCACTACGATAATACAATTTTACTAGCAAAGATGATTTTTTGTCGTATCTGAAATACTCTAGATTCTAGAAAGGAAAAAAAAAGGGGGGGGGGGCACCAGGTTGAACTTTTCGAAGAGAAACCACTAATTTAAAAAAAGAGTACATTTTTTCAAAAAGAGCTATTAAAAAAAAAGGGGGGGGTATGCTTGTTCTTTGTATGCCAAAAATATTTGCTATAATTTTCAAAGATCAATTGAATTTCCACAGGCTGCCATGGAAATGTTTAAAAAAAAAACCATTGTGTGCATCAAAAGAGTTTAAAAGAGCCGCCAAGCACATAAAATAAATAAATTGGCTGCTTATGGTGCCATTTTAAGAGTTTCTTGGGAGATGGGTTGTCTTTGAGGGGTAGGGTTTGAAATCATGTGCAGAATTGTGTGATTTACATACAGAAAAAGAAAGACCTGCACATTAAAATTCTGTACTGTATTTCCCCCTGTAAATTCTTCTACATATTTTTTTCTGCAAAGTGAGCCAATCGGTTGTGCAAAACTGTTGAGAATTTTGGCGATCAGTCATGATAAACTATCGTGAATTTTAACAAATGAGTACGTATAAAAAAGTCAATTAGTTGCAGAAGAAATAAATTTTGTCAAAGGGTCATGGTAAAAATGCACATTCTGCCAAAATATCACAAAAAGAAATTGCAAATCCCTTAAATAGAACAATCGCATTAAAAAAATGAAGTTTCGTCAAAGAATCATGGTAAAAAATGGTAATTTCATCATACTTACAAAATGCAGATTTCAACTTAGAATCATGATAGAAAAATGGGAATTATGATTCTGCAGAGAGGGAGGGGGTGATATGAATATCATTAAATAATCTGAAAAAGTGTGACTTTAGTTGACATCTTCGGAAAAAGTGTGAATTTAGTCAAGATTTCAGGGGGCGGGGTGCAAATTTAGTTAAAATCCTGGGAGGGAGTGCAAATTTAGCGTGATCTCGAGAAAATGCATTATTTAGTCGAGATGAAAAAAAAAATGCATTATTTAGTCTTGATCTCAATAAAAGATGCAACTTTAGTCGCGATCTTGTTAAAACATGCAAATTAGTTGAGATCTCCAGAAAACGTGCAAAATTAGTCGAGATCTGAAAAAAAAAAGCGCATTAATTAGTCGAGATCTGAAAAAAAAAGCGCATTAATTAGTCGAGATCTCGAGAAAAAGTGTTAATTTCATTGAGATCTCAGGAAAACGTGCAAATTGAGTCCAGATCCTGGGGGGAAAAGTGCGAATTTAGTCGAAATCTTGAGAAAAAGAACAAATTTAGTCTAGATATCTCGAAAAGAGCACCAATTTATTCGAGATATCTCAGAAAAAGTGCCAATTTAGTTGATCTTGAAAAGAGTGTGAATCTAGTTGAGAGATCTTGTAAAACATACAAATTTAGTTGAGAGTGCAGTGACAGAACTATCTTCAAGTGTCTGCATCAATAATTATATTATTAAAAAGTCTGCAAGATGGAATGTATTATATAAATCTATTGTTTGTGCTGTTGTAGTGTTAATTATGGCAACGTGTGTGTATGTGTAAAATATTTCCATCACTTACGGAAAAAAAAGTTTTTCGATAAACAAAAATATTTATTTATGGCATTAAGAATGTTCTTAACTGATCCGCTGAACAAGCGAAAGACGTTTTGACACATTTACAAATTCATTTTTTAACAGAAAGTTATAAAATTTTAATGCCTGACTATGAAAGCGATTTCGAATTGAACTTATTTTTCCATTTTATGATAATTAAATTACTTATCGAGTTATAAGCTATTTCGATGACGCAATCACCTGTTTTTCTCCTCCTTTTCAACCGGTTTTTCTGCTTTCGTCAGGAAATATGCTCAAAAGTGTCAACTTTGAAGGCTTGTTATGAAAAATCTATTATGTTTTTTAAAAACAAAAGAATGAGTGCAATTAGACAGTTTCTGAATAACAACACCTGCTATTTTCATGCATTTCGGAACAAAAATAAATTAATGCATGTGCAGGGTTGTTATGTTTAAAACATTTTGTTTAAAACAGCTGTTTAAAACGCGTTTAAAACATTACATTTAAAACAATGTTTAAAACATAAATAGTGCTAATAATGTCACAAATTAAAATTTACGAAATAAAATTGTATTAAAAATTTCTAATTAGCTGTATGTACTAAAATACATTCAAATTTTATTAAATTTATAAATTGGTTATTTAATTTTAATTAAGTATTTAAATTAAATTTATTTCCTCTAAAATTGGAAATATATAATTTATTTTTTTAAATATCTCAATTATGATTTTTTATATAATATCAAAGTTCTATAATATATTAATTTTCGAAGATTAAAAGTAAGACTGAAAGAGCATTTTTCGGATATACAATACAACAAGCCTAGTACAGCCTTATCTAGAATGCAACAAAAAGAAAATATTTTGATAAATTTCTACAAAGCTAAAATAATCTTTTCAACATCAAATCATTACTCTTCAACTATCCGTGAATCCCTCGAAATTTTGCTTAACAATGATACTGTTTGTAATGACGTCATTTCTTATAATATTCGACACTTCGGTACAATATCCTTGGTGTTTTGATGAATTCATTGTGACTTTGTTTGTACAAGCAGACTGTTTTTGTTTTGTTTTTACATTTTCCATTTCTAATGAATTATCTTCTTTTATACTCCTTTGAAAATGGATGCGAGGGCATCCAAAAGATCTAAGGTAAATATTAATTAAATAATATCTATTTTTACAACACTTTTTAAGTATTTATTTGTATATTTTGAGAGATCTATTTCTCCTTTTTAGTGAATAAATTCGGCAGTTGGTGCACAGAGAACATAATATTGAGTAAAAAATCTGGGCTAAATGCCTTCTTAATATACTATAAATAATACTTTCTCCCATCAATAGATAATGCTATAATACTTTATAGATATTTGTTTAGTAGTCAAAAAAGATTTTTTATTGTTTTTTTTTCTCTTTCTTTATTAAAATTATAATGGCTTCAGTTTAAAATATTCATATATAAAAAAAAATTCAACATTAATTTAAATTTCTTTTAATAGTATTTCCTTTTTAATAATTCATTTATGAAAATAAACTGAAATGAAAAAAAAAAAACTTATCTACTTTCAGTTCGTTTTAAATTCTAATTGTTTAAATTTGTCCTCAGAGTTATAAAAGTATGCTACCTACCAACCAATCTATCTACTTTGATTTTCAGTTTGAATATGTTCTCAAAATAATAATAATAATTTAATAATAAAAAATGGACATGTTTAAAAAATATTTATTTCTTAACTAATTTTTTACGTACTTCATATTTTTTTACACATTTATTACATATTTTTTACATATTTCATTACGCTTTAAAGGAGAATCACTTGCAATTGATGAGACTGAAAAAGGCATGAACCTTGCTGCCAAATTATGTCCTGAACTAATTCCAATAATTATAAATTATAAGCTAAGTCAGTTCCATTCTCTGATTATATGTTTGATGCAGTTGCCAATCATAAATTTGACATTGGAGAATCAAATAAAGTGGAAATAACACAGGTTAAGCTTTGAAAAACACATATATATTGATAAAAATGCCATGAATATCATAAAACAGTTACACACAACTGTATGTTCTACTGCTGGATTAGAATAGAAAGAGTTTTCCCTACTTTTGGTTTTGTGCAAAGCAAAACCAGAAATCGTTTGGGTGTTGATAAGGCTGTTGTAAGGGTATTGACAAACTTGTTACCATTTTTAAAGAACTGAACAATTAAATGTTTTAGTTTAGAATAAAAATAAAATTTGTAATTAATGTTTGGTATTTGTTATATAATTTTTTTCTTCCTTACTGCCGTTTGAAAATATTTCCATTCTTTATATTTAATAATTTTTGTTCACTTTAATCAAAATTGTGCTGTGTGAAAAAAAACGTTTTAAACGTTTAAAACATGTTTTAAACAAAAAAAACATGTTTTTTTTTTTTTTTTTTTTTTTTTTTTTTTTTTTTTTTTTTATAAAAAACATGTTTTTTTTCAACCCTGTGCATGTGTCACAAAGTTGCTCTTTTTGATTTAAGAACACCCTTAAACAGAAAATTAGTTACTAAGAGAACATTGGAAAATGCTCTATTTGAAAGAAAAAAATATTATTTTACTATTCTCCAAAATTCTCAATGTAACGGTTGATTTATTGCTTGATACAAAAGAAGTTGATGTCGATATATTTTTGAAATGGTAGTAAAAAATTGTTCCCTATATGAATTGAAGCAATTTTTAAATCAGGAACTAACAGAGTTTTATAATAACCTGTGCATTAGTTCTTGAGTTAAAGATATTATGGAAACTGAATAATGCATCATATCAGCGCCACCTGTTAAGAGATATACCCCAAAAACTAACCAGCTTCAGTTTATATCAATGCTCTAATTAAATGTAAAGTTTTTTGAAATGTCATGAATTATTTCTTAAAACAAAGCAGCCACATTTTTTTTTTTTTTAATTAAAAACTTACGGAGTTGACTGATAGACATTTTCTAAAAACTTTTAAATTTCATTCCTTGCCTTCCAATACGTACAAATCCACCGAAAGTCAGAATACCATATTTTCTTTGAATTCAGTATTTTCTTGTAAAGATAGAACATAAAAACATATGAAAAAACATGCACTCTCAATTACAGTTAGCAATGAAGAAGAGATCTAAGAAATGCAATACACATTGGCTGCAAAACAGACAAACAATTCAAAAGTGATTAAAACCAACTATAATTGGTTCAAACGGCTATAAGTGGTATATATAAACGGTTCAAGGTGCTATAAAGGCATCTTACTTTGATATAAATTAACATTAATGTCTATCAGAGATGTTCAGGCCTTTTTGTTTTTGGGCCCAAAGTTTTATATCAGAGCTTAAAAGAATTCTGTCATTTTAAAATTGCTTCAAATTTAATCTACTCATTTAAAAATATTTTACATAGAAATAAAAGGTCAAATGCAAGTTTTATTCATGTACAAAAGGTTCAGTAAAATAAATTACTAACTGTAACATTACAACAAATGAATTATTTTACAATAATTGAAATTAATTTTGGGTTAAACTGGAATGAATTCTAATTATTCCTTACTTTTTTTGTTACTTGTTTTAATAGGATGCTCATAACAATTATCTATTAAACATAACTGCTGTATTTTCTGTTCATCTGGAATAATTGAGATTGTTATTATACTCAATTTCTGTTTATTGTGTATACTTTTATGTAATATTTATCTTACCTTTTTTCTAAATAGGACATGCTTGGCTATTAATCTGGAAAAAGACACAAAATCGAAAAAACTATCTGCAAGATCCAAACAACCTTGGCGATAAATTGTGTTACTACAAATCTGTGTGAAAAAATGAATTTTTTATTTGTTGTTTCTTAATTTGTTATTTAAATTTGTTACTTCTAAGAATACTGTGTTGAAGTATATTAAATAAATTTGTAAAAATTCATGTTTTCTTTTTATTTATTGAATGATAATTTATAAAACAGAACCATTGTAATAATTTCATCTTCAAACATTCCCAAGTTTAATCAATTTTCACCGAAATCTCGTAAACAATATAGTATATATTATCTGTGTACACAAGATCAAGAACCGTGGGACATGGGTGCAAGATCTTCAGTCTCAGGACTGATTTCAGTGTTGAAGAGATTTTTGACTTACTTAAATAATAGTGGTTCTACCATCAAGAACATTTAATCACTTTCTTTTATTGTTAGAGACCAATTTTTAGGTATAAAACAAGACTTAGAAATCTTCTAACCCTTTTGCATTTAGTTATTTCTAATGCTAAGAAAATATTTCAGTCTTGACTTAGATGGATTTCTTGCACCGATGTGTGTAGGATTATGAATCATTGTTAAATCAAAAATGGACTACTTTTGTTTCATGTAGTATTTAGTAAATATGTGATACATAAAAATCGAAATAATAAATTAGCATTTGTGTATCATAAAAAAGCTGCTCTCTATTATTAAGCGGCTTGGAAGGGAAAAGAGGGAGCAATAGCAGTACAGCTAATAAACTGATATTACTAATCATAATTTTTCTGATCAATTCAGGAGTCGATGCAGGTTTTTATTCTGGGGCTCATTTTGTGAAAAAGAAAAGTTATTTTTGTGAAAATAACATTTTTTAATGGAAGTTGACTTTGTTATTTGAACAAGGAATTTAAAAACTAAATATATATATTTTAAAAAACTCCTTTGCTAAGTTTTTGAAAATTATGACATGTTTTTGTGTACAAATTAGATTTTAAAACAGTATGAAAATGGCATAAAAGAATTTTGTGAAAGGGTCTGTTTTATTAAAGTTATTTTTGTGAAGAAACCTATTTTATTAAATAGTTTTTTCTGAACCCCAAATTTTGCCTGGATCAACCCCTGTAATTTAATATTAACTAGTTTTCTATTTTCATTTTACATATCAGACTTTTATCTAAACACATGAGGGTTTGTTATCTTACCAGTTTTTAAATGCTTCACCACTCTCTCACTATTAAAGTGTGTGATGGTAAATTTTGGAAAGCTAAAAATTGTATTTTAACATAAGTTATTAATGCAATAATACCAAAAGTGAGAACCTCGTAACTGAATAAAAATACAATTTACTATAGGAAATGAGTGAGAATGCTCTCCTTTAATAGAATTAAACTTTTATTAAAAAAAAAAAAAACTAACTGCCTGCTAAGAGTACCTGAAAACCTTGGAAAATTAGGCTTTGAATATACAAGTTTTATAATATGCATAAGTTATGAATGTTTTATTCAAATATTGCGAAAACATAAGTACTCCTGTGAAAATTTTTGTTGTTTGTGTTGTGAATTATCTATATTCCTCTTTTAAATCTATTATGGATTTTCAGTTGGTATATATGGTGATCCCCATTAAAGATTTTATTTAAAAACCCCCATATTTTATGATTTGTGGCCCCTTTCCCCCCCCCCCCTGAGTCCAAACGAGAATGGGGTAATACTGGAGTATGGAAATTTATATTAATTTCACTGAATGATCCTTTTTTTAATTTTACAAACAATGCTTTTTCTTTAATGAGGTATCCTAATGTATGTGTTTTGTTATTTTATGGGCAACACCCCTTTTTTTCATGGCCAGAATTTGTATTATTTTACAGGCAATGTCCCTTTTCTCAGAGATATCTTGGTATTGTATTTTTATGGTCAATGCACCTTTTTTTACGGGCATCTTGGCATTATAGTTTTACGGCCAATGTCCCTTTTTTCACGGGCATCCTGGCATTATAGTTTTGCGGGCAACGTCCTTTTTTTCACGGGCATCCTGGCATTGTAGTTTTACAGGCAATGCCCTTTTTTTCACGGGCAACTTGGCATTTTATTTTTACGGACAATACTACTTTTTTTACGGGCTAGTTATGCATTTGCTAAAATGTAAAATTACGGGTGATTTTTAGATTTACGGTCAAAATATTTTTTTACGGAATCTCTGCTGCCGGCTTTTGTCCGTAATTTTACGTAGATTTTTTTTACAGTGTAGAGTTACCGAACTTATACCCAGTCAAGATGGCGTTGTGCGCGTAGTAAAGTTGAAGACTGCAACTGGAATGCTAATTCGTCCCATTAAGAAACTTTGTTCTTTGGAGGTGAATGGAATCGCCGATAATCAAAGTGATGCAGTACTGCAAAAGCGTTTGACTACTCGCCGTAGTCGAATTGTACGGCCGCCCGAAAGACTCCAACTGCAGTGATTGAGTTCTGTCCCCTAATGAACTCAAGGTGGGGAGTGTGAAAACACTCTTCACGAAGACTCCCTGGCGTCAGCAGCCGCTCATTTTGAGAACATTCTTTTATTTATTTTTTTTTCTTTCTTGTGCAAACTAAACGCTGATTGGTTATTTTACGATCTTTTTTATTAATGTTCTTTTTGTACCTTTCAGATTTCGATGTAGTCGTATTAAGAATAATGATCAAGAAACATGTAATATCTGTGCGCGCGTGTAAATATAATCAACCTTTTTGTGTGTTTACGTTTTGTCTTTTTTTTTGCTGTGGATTTTCTGTTTTTGAAGATGGCCAAGAATTATGATTCTGCCCACCGTACATCCCTCAAGAACCCTCAAGAAAGGTAGGAAATTTTTATATTATTATTTTTAAGAATATTATTTTTCTACTGTAATGACGTATTTGAAATCAACAATTTTATTTGGGTTCAGTGTGCGCTTCTACCTGTAAAAGAAAAAAACTGTATCTTGTGAGAGAATCAAATGCACTATTATCGGAGCGCGTTCAGACTTCTTTTGCCGTACTTAAAAAGTATTTAAGATGTTCAGATGTCGATGTTGTTTTCTAAAATTGTTTTCGCAAATATTTATTAAAGAAATTACTAATAAATAATACTTGGATACCAATGTCATTGTTCTAAAGTCTCGCAGAAAACTTTTCGTATCGGTTCTAACAGAAAAGTTATGTAGATACTTAGATGTTGTGAAGACCTTTCATTAATTCCTTCCCGATGGGAGCGTTTTACGAAATTTTTAATGTTTTGTCACCAGTTTTTAAAAACAGAAATTTGCGCAGTGTTAAATCTAGAAAATGCTCCGATTAAATAAGGCAAATTTTACAGTAAAATTTTACTGGTGGGTATAGACAAGGATTCTTTAGCCTTTTTGCGGCACGTATACATGTCGCTTGTCCCCAAGGGATTAAGCATATAGCATTCGTCACTACTTCAAATTACATTTTGGATGTCTTCGTTCCTTGCTTCGCGGAAACAACCCGTAAGGCATGGTGACATCACTGCGTCGTCGTTGTGAAGTCACATTGTGACTTTGTGACCATCGATTCTCGATGTGACGTCGCGTGACGTCGATGTGAAATCACAGTGACTAAAATGTGAAGTCGTTATGGCCGTTTTAGAGCTCGTTTGTGACGTTTCACAAAGTGGTCACAATGTGACAAATTTGTGAAAAATGTGTCATTTGTGACTAATTTGACATTAACATTGTGACGAAACGCAAACAAAAGCAACGCTATTTAAATTGCCAGAAACATGTTTTTAAAAGTAAATAACATGTTTTGAAGAATATTTGTAATTTTCTAAAAATTTTTAGTAAAGTCCCATCTCAGTCACAATGTGACGTCACTGCGTGGTGGCATTTTGGTCACTGATGTTATGTGACCAAAGTGACTCACAGTGACGTCATTGTGACGTCACTATGACCATGCATGCTATGAGGGAAAGAACAATTACACTAACATACTCACGAACACATTAAAAAAATATTCATATAATATCAGAAAGTGGGTGAAGCCAAATGATGTTGGGAATATTGATAGATTTTACCGGGATTTTTTGGAACGAAATGAATATTGAACATGAAATGCCAAGAATCTTAAATAAGCAGCAACAGTTTTCAACAGGGGATGCTAAGGGATACCTCCCGTAACCAAAATTTGATTTTTCGGCGCACAATTTCCAAAACCTATAATATTTGGATGAAAACACAGCAAAACATTATCACATAATGGTACTGTCAGTGTAAAATACGCGAACGAGTCGTAGAGTGCTGGGTGCATGTTGTTTTCATATTATAGTTTCTGGCTTACAATACTACTGTACCCATAGCATGTGCCATAGTTCAATCAAAATTAAAAAACCAAATATTGAATATGTTCATATACTATACAAGACGCGACCACTGGATGGTCCATTAGTGATTCTGGTGAAGCAATCAATAAGGAAAATAATCTAAAACACATTGTCCAAAAGGTCAGAAACTGTATGATTATTATTATTATTATTATTATTATTACTTATTTATTATTTCCGATATTTCATATATTGAAATAATAATCTTAGTAAGCTCCATTCATCTTAAATTTACACTTATTGTTGCATTTACTATTGATTATATGGATTAAAACTAATGACAATAGTGTTTATGTTCGTTAATACACATAATATTTACTTAAATCATTATTTTATTTTTTCATCAATTATTAATCTTTCATTCAAGATATTATTATTTTCTTACTTGTTATGAGGTATACTAATGAAAAAAATGTATGTCACGTCTAGGTGCTGATGGGCGAAAAATGGCCCTTATTGACCCACTTCCTTTGCGGATGGAATTAGCCTCCAGATTTTTTGTTATTTAAAAAAAAAAAAGTTTATGAAGGTGTGTTAGATTTTTAATCATTTTTCACAATATATACCATTAAAAAAAAGCTAATATTAGATGTATCTAAAACTCCATGCACAATATAGTATAATACACACTTGAAAATTTTTTTTAAATGGCAAAAATATCAATGGTTTAAAAAAAGTAGCAAGGATTTTAAAAAATTCATTATTTTACTAATTTTTAAAGATATTAATACGTATACAGTTAATTTTTTTTCTTCAAAATTCACTGTAGTTTAATATTGAAATGCAGTGAATTCACTATTTGAATTACATTTTTAATAATAATAAAAAAAAAATGTTGAAAAGTAAATTGTCCCCTTTAAAAGTAAACAACAGTGAACATACTCTAAAAAGTTTTTATATTTTTTTTCATTTTATCTTGAAATTTGCATGAAATTTTTTATTAAAACCAGCAACAATACTCTTACAAAAGAGAAAAAATAATCTAATCTGGAATCCTCCACACACATAATTCGAGGAACACCCCGCTACGTTGTCAACAACTGATTAAAAATATTAACAAGTTGGAAATTGCACGTGAAGCTTAGCAAATGAGGTGCGTTCGACGATAGCGAAGTTTTAAAAATATCACTCTCATATATCAATCTCATAAAATTGTAAATAATTAATTACAATTAAAATGCGCACCAAGCAATGTTCTTCCTACATCATTATGTAATGGAATACTCTTGTGTGGCCTTGTAAATCAATAACAAATATTCTTTGGACCACAGATTATGTAAAATGCATATTATAATATGTACTTTATACATGCATATCAATTTTATTACGTAACACCATTAATAAATGTAACACCATTAAGATGCATTTGAAACATTTTTCTCCATTAACCGTAATGTGATACTTTTGATTGTCCCTGTAATTGAACTATCCATCCGATTTTGATAAAATTTGAAATAACTCGACAAAATTATGTAATAATTATGTATTTTTAATTTCAAACGATTCGGTTGGGTAATTTTTTCGTTGATATATGCCGGCAGACGGACGGACTGAATGACAACTATAGGTACTACGTATTTACATAATTACAAACGCATCTAAAAAGAAAAAAAATAACGTCAAGATTTATTTATTTATTTATTTATTTTTGGCATACATAAATACACATATTTATCATACATCAATCTTAAACAAACTTAACGAAAAAACGTGCTTTTCAGCAACTGATGAGTAGCTTTGTGATTTTTCTAAATAAAGATTTTACTTTTAAAATTAAGTGAAAAGTTTCGATGAAAAACATGCATAAGAAGAATATATCTTTTAAAGAATTTCTTTTAATCCAGAATCTTTCACATTAAACAATGATAATAACAATAATGATTGTTTAGGGTTTAGTTTATTATTCGAGAAATATGTGACTAATTCCAACAAAAAATGACATGTCTGTTACATACAACGATTTTTGGCTACCAGTATTTTAGAACAGAAAAATGTGACTCATTTTATCGGAGCTATCTCATCAGTTGAATAGGGCGAAGCAAACTTTTCGAAAATAACGGTGGCGTTTTTAGCTGTGTGACAGGCATGACAAGTTTTCATGGAAATGACCATGAAAATTCGATTCACTGTATTATTTCCTTTTTAACTTCATTAATCCCATTTAATTTTATTTATTTAAAAAAATTGACTTAAAGCAAAAAATACTAAATTATTTGGGATGTATTTACAACTTAGGTAAAGGGAAAAGAAACAATTAGTAAATTGCAGCCAATTATCATAAAATTGTTTAAATGTTATAATAAGAAAAGCATGTGGGACATTTATGAAAACTATATTTTAAAAAATATTTTAAAATGGTAAAGTAATACACAAACTTCTAAAAAATTAATAAATATAAACGATTAATAAATATAAACAAATGAATTGTAAATATATATATATATTATTTTACATTTTTTTCAAATTTGTTTTCGAATCATTTTTTTTTTCAAACATTCTGACTCAACTACTTTCATAATGAAAAATAAAATAAAAATAGTCAAGAAAGTCTTCTCTTCTTTATTCTTTTCAAATAGATGATGAGAGCATTTTCCTCTGCTCAGTTTCAAATTATTCAAATTACCGTAATTTTCGGCGTATAATCCGTGGATCAAACAATCATTTTTAGACCCAGAAAAATCTTTAAATAAAATTTGAGTTTTTAGATCGCGGTAAATATTTGACTAAAATTACGTAATAAACTTTCTGAGTAAAATCAATTTAGTTTTATCAGCGGATTATACGCCGGAAATTACGGTACTAGCTTTATTACAATAAAACAAAAGAATTTAATAACTAAATTTTCACTTATTAAAATGCAAATAATCACTAAAACATGCTCTTTAAATATAAATTCTATTGATTTTTTTAAAGAAAATTTACCATTTGTCATACTTTAATTTATCTCTTATCATTAGAACAAATAATAATAGTTTTGAAAAACGAAGAAATAATATTTCGGACTGAAAAATATAGAAGGGGCCAATGTCAAATGAGTTTTATATACTGAGATGAGTACGTTTTACCGTGAATCTTTTAACATAAACTTCATACCGTCATATAAATGTGGTATCTGAGGCAGAAAGAATCGCTCAAAATCACGGTTACATAATAGTCTCATATATTTATTTAATTTACTTCTATATGATACGAGTAAAAGGAATAGTGCTGTTCAGTGCAGTGCTAATTATAAGAAAATTTCTTACTATTCTCATATAACTACTGTAAGATTTGATGAGTTTGTTATATGAAAATAGAGTAAGTACTATTAAATTTTCACAGCTACTTAGTCAGAATCTTCTTTGCATGCGATATTCATTTGACTTTTTATGTTTTTTTCTCCATACGATTCGACATTATTTCAACGATAAGAACTAAGAAGGAAATGATGTGTCCAAATATTAAAAATATAAACGCAGGAGCAACATCTGTAAAGGTTAATACTCTTTTGCTAGTGTCTTTTTCCTTATGTTTCATTAGTGTTGGTAAACGTGATAAAAATATTCTATCATTATAGTGCTTGAAATACAACCCCGAAGCCATCATTCTGTGAACGAAGTTATCTATCAGTTTTTTGCAACAAAAGTCCTTTCGGATAGGCATTGCAGTCATGCTCTCAAGGAAACGGTCTTCAGAGACGAATTTTCGTCCTGCACTTATTACATCAATTTCTTGGGTAGCAGATATCAGAGCGAGATTGTCTATGTTTCTGTCGTAACAAAAATCATCAAAAATAATTTCGAAATTGAAGTTATTCGTCTGACTGTCTCGTCCAATTGTTTTTAAATTTTCGTCTTTAGAATCTAATAATATTCGAGTCATTTCCGTTGCCGCATCCGTTACACAGTGATAATGTCCTTCTTTTACAGCCTTGGCCAATTGTGGCACATCTTTAACTTGATTGATTGGAGGGAAAGAAAGGAAAGACAGAACTACGGAATCGTAAGCCAGACAAAGAAACATTGCCCCTACAATCCACAAAAAGACCAGCAGTTTTTTTATCATTGATGCTGGCTTTAGAACAGAACTCTGCCTTAAAAGAACAGCAAACACGTGCAGCAAAATTTTATCGAACGAATACTTTCTTCTGAAGGTGACGTAATACACCAAAGACATCACCATTAATGTAAATAAGATAGTTATCCAAAGAGGCAGTGAAAATGTTTGTAAGATACCAAAAATCTGTGGTTTATATTCTGCTTTTCGTGTGACAAATGTAGCAGTATCAAGTTTATACGGATAAGCAAAATCCACTACATCTGTGGATTTGTTGTACATAAGTTGCGTTTCAATGCCAATATCAATTTTTGATTGATTTACCATCCGTAGTAGTCCCTTTAATGTACCATTCGGATATATTTTACTTACTTCATGTGTTACACGATAACGAAAGCTATCAAATTTGTTTGAATGCTTTGTAAGGTAATCTCCAAGAGTGAACAGCATTCTGTAATCAACATTTCTTTTATCTAAAAGGAAAGCTGTTAAAGCTCTCTCGTTACAAATACGAGATAAAATATTCTTGTCTAAAGAAGCTCCAATCACTGCGACTTTGTCTGTTCCCATAATTTTGACTTCTGAATAATAATTGTAAGCCTTTAATTTTCAATAGATTTAGTATGCAAATTAAATTAAAACTATTTCGTATATTGATTTATTATGAATATGCTACAAACACTCTGAAAAAAATTATTGGAACAATTTAAATCTGAGTTTTGTTAGAAATTGCAGACAGAATATTAATTCAGCATTATAGTGTTTGTAAATCTAAATCATATAAACAAAGAAGCTTTAATTATTTCTTATATTGATTTATGAATCAAATGAAGTTTAAAAAAATACTTCATGATTAAAATAATTCTATATCATTTGTTATACTATAAATATGTTTATTTCCAGAACTTCTATTAGTAGAAATAACTTTCTCTTTCAGTGCAAAATTCCAATCTGAACATTGCATAGAACAGATTTGTGTGGAATGTTTTTAATTAAGCAAGAGTTATTCTCAATCAATTACATTCATATTTAATTTAAAGCTAAATATTTAACAATTTCTGTGCTTTAAATGTAAGCAATTATTTAAACCCCCAATTTATGCGTCCATTTCTTCTAATTGCGACAAATATAGTCTTTACAATAAAAGCATGTTTAAAAAAGAATTTTCAGTGAAGAATTATTCAATTTAGCATTTTCTAAACATTTAAATCTTCTAGTTCGTGTGAGTTGTTGACCGTAAAATCCAAATAGAAGATAAACCAGGTTTTGGATTCTTGTTTTTGGATTAATTTATCGGTTCTATCCTCTTCATATTAGTCAATAGAAGGCGATTTAAAAGAGTATTTTTCAGTAGAGGATTATTCAGTTTAGAAATTTTTAAAAATGTTCTAATGCAGAGTGAGTTTTTTTTTTTTATTGTGAAATTTAAATTAAAATGTATACCAGTTTATAGGTTATGTTTTTGGATTAATTTATTTATTTTACCTTTTTTTATTTTACCTGGGTCAAGTTTAATAGAAATAGCAGTTTTCAGAGAAAATTTGTCTGTTATTCAAGATAAATTTAGAAACTGGTATTTTTGATTATTGCACGTTTTCATTCTATTTCAACTGATACAACAATGTAGTCAAAAACTAAAATAAGAAATATTTCCAGCGGAAATTTTTTTTTTCATTTGTACAGCTAAGGAATAAAGTAAAGGGAAGGAGAGTTAAAACTTCTTGCAAATATTTAAACTTCCTTTATTATGAATATGAAATATTAAAATTGTTGAAAATTATTTTTTTTAAGTGCAACCATTGCTCAAGGCGTATAGTGGATCTCAGTCTTGGTTGTACCAGTGAATTGATAAAATATCTGATGATACATTTATAATTTCCTTAGATTTCTTCAGTAAAGAAATGTATAGAAAATTTTGTATTTCTATTCACCACTATATTATGTATAAAGATTTTAATTCATACGGCCACAATAATAGTAAATATTTAAAATTCAAGAGACTTTCTAGGTAATGCTTTCTTATTCAGAGCGAATATTTTAAAATAGAGTAATTTTAAGTAACATTTTATAAAATAATTATAATTTGAATACCTCCATCGAACATACTTTTCTGATGGCATATGATTTAATACACAACAAATTTATGGAATTCAGAAAAATTCAAAAGCTTTTGATGAACGCTACCCAATTCGTAGAAAAATAATGTTAAAAATCTGAAAGAAGCAGATTAAATAGCATTCAGCTGCAAATAATCTTGGCTTTTTATAATATTTTGAGTTTAAAATTCGATTTTAAAGTAATAGTTCATTGCGCATGACGTTTGCGACATTGGCTGGTTAAATGGTACATCGCAGTCAGTATGTGGAGGTGACCGAAAGGGAGGGGGGAGGTAAAACTCCTCCCACAGCATTCAGAAACATATTTCATTGTGCATATAAATAATCGAATGTGTCAAAATCTAAAAATTTGGTATTTTGGAGATATAATTAATTATCAACTATTTGACAAAAATAAAATTGGAAGGTATAATTATAAGGAATAATTGTATCCAACCAGTAATCGGTTTCGTGTTTAAATTTAGCAACACACCAAACAATTTCTTTAAAATCATAAAGATCATCTTTAAAAGATGAAATATCACCAAACATAATACCAAAATTATACAGAAAGCTGATAAATATTTTGAAAACTAAAATTTTGACGAAAACAAACTTTTTCAAAATCATAAGTTGCCTAAAATAGTATCCACTCCTTATATTAGTTATAGTTAATTCAATTATTAATAAAATCGACCACACAGTTAAATTCATTTTATTAGTAAATTATTCCTCTTGTAGTTGATAAAGAATATTTTAAAGAAATGAAATATCACATAGAGCATGGTGATAATAATATAATTAAGTAGTTTACATATGTTTTAACACTAGAACCGCCATTAGGGGTCAAAATGACCTCTGCCAGATTGATAATAGTCGATACGAACCAGAATTGTCTTCATAAGATATGTTAAATGTATACAGCAGAAAAAAAACTAATTAAATAAGTTAAATAGTTTAAAATTAAAATTCTGGTGAGAAACACTTTTAATAAAACCTGAGTAAAATACCCGGCTGTTTTAGTGTTAATATAAATTTCTGCTCTAACAAACTGTTATTTAAAAGTGGCCATCAACGTAATGTTTTAATAGCTATTGTATAGGATGAATTTACAAAAAAAAAAAAATTTCAGTAAAACATACCTTAACAGCATAGAACATGCCTGTTTTTAAAAATTAGATTCCTCTGAAAGCGTGCAATTTGTAAACTTTTTTTTAAAATATTTTTTTCAATAATTGATTATACAGTAGAATTTGACGGAATCACTCAATTCAAAATTTTGTAATAGGCATTTGGTAAAGTGAAAAAAATAAATAACCTAATATTGCCCTTAAATGAAACAGTAATAAAAATATGATTGATATTATTTTTAAATCTGAAGTTTTCTGAGAACAAACTTAATTAAATTCAGCAATTTTTAAATAAATTTGCATGCTGATTGTTTCATTTCAGTGTCCTCGATATTAAACTACATAATTTTTGAATTGTTTTTCTTTTTAAGTTTACAGATTAATTTATCATTTTATCCTCTTCAACTTTATCCTGCTGTTTATGGGAAAGAATATATTTCTGTTTTTCTATACATTCAAGACAAATTAAAAAACTTTTATACTTCTTGATAGCAGATATTCATAATGCACATCCATATGTACAACCACAGTATCAATTTAAATATTATGCGGTAATTAAATTTTTTTTTTTACAATATTATAATAACAACATTATTATGAGAACATATTTAACCAGTTTACGGTTTTTAGCTAAGTTCATAGATATTAAGTGGCTACTTCATTTAAGAGAAAAAACACGTTCGCTAATACTAATCCTAAGGAAGAAATCTATAATAATATCTCTGTTGCATTTTAATATTTTTAGATGATTTTTTTGCATTGGATAGCTAAAATTGACCTTTATTCAGGCCTTTTTTTTTTTTTTTTTTTTTTTTTTTTTTTTTTTTTACATACAGATATTTTTTAAGAGGACGCTTTCATTTTCAAACCGGTTTGGAAAAGGAAAGTTTCCTCATAAAAAAATATCTGCTACCAAAATCAAAAAAGCGAAAAATGGCCTGCATTCAGCTCAATCTCAACTATCCAATGAAAAAATTATTGAAATGCAACCGAGATATCGTTATAAATTTCTTCCAAATGATTAACATTAGCGAACGGGTCTTTTCATTTGTCTGAAATAGCTCCTTAAAAGTAAAAGTAAGACTTACTGATAATTACTATCTGCCTGTAAATGAAAAATCATACTAACCTTATACACATTTACAGATGTCCATCATGCTTATCAAAATCGAAAAAACTGCACCATAATGTCCCATACGCAAAATATTTTTCAATTCATCAAACTTGAATGAAGCTTCAAATATTGAAAAATAAATTATTTAAAAATGTTCTTAATCTTTCGAGTAAATCATAAGCATTCAAAACAATTCACAATAAAATTTAAATGACGTCATCATGTCAAGTAAGGTTTTTATTTTTCAGTTAAAACAGTTTCTAGAAAAATGATTTTTATGAGGATTATACGAAGTATCTCAGTTAAAGCTAAATATTTATCATTTTGTGCTCGTTCAATGTTAGCAATTATTAAAACTTGTAATTTTTGCTTTTAGTTCATTTAATTGCTACAGATGTGTTCTTGACAATAAAAGCGGGTTGAAAAAAGTATTTTTCAGAAAAAATTGTTCAAATTAGTAGTTTTCAGAAAAATTACGTGTTCTAGTTCAGATGTGGCATTCTGATCGTAAAAATGTAATCAGTTTTTGGATTATTGTTTTCGAATTAATTTATCGTTTTATCCTTTGTAATTTTACCTTATTTCTTTCAATTTAATAGAAATGATACTTTTCAAAGAATAGTTGTCTGTCACTCATTATAAATTTACAAACTAAAACTCTTGTAGTAGATTTTCATTCTATTTCAACTGATACAATAATGTAATCAAAAAATACATAAAAAAATGTTTTCAAATGATTAGAGTTTTATCCTTTTATTTGTTTATTATTTCACACTGGAATTTTAATTCTCAAAATAAAAGTTCAATTAGAATAATGTGAGCATCAATGAGGTTAGTCGATTAAAAAGATTTGCAATAAATATCCCATAATTTAACGATTTGTATTTTTTTTAAACTATAATCATGGATAATCAAGATAATATCTCTTTTCAAATAGTAATTAAATACAAGTATTTCAACTAAATAAGTTTATGAGAACGTTAAATTTAAGAAAGTTAATTTATGTACCACCCAACTACGTCTCACAAAAGCTTAACCTAAGTACACTGTTAAAAATCTTGTCCTAGTTTGAACCAGATTTTGGTGCTTAGTAGTTGCCACCATAAGATGGTGAAATCTAGTACCAACATTTGGAGCTTCCTGTTTCAGCTTCCTTTGTTGGAACTATGTTTCAACAGGAGCTCCAAATATTGGTTCAAGATTTCACTATCTTACAGTGGCAGCTATTAAGGGTGTATCCGAAAAAACGCTTTTCCACCTTAAGCAGCTCGAAATTTTCCGATACAATTTCAGACACATTTTTAAAAGTAGAAATATGCTGAGAGGATTGCTGAGACTTGCTGAGGGGATTTTTGAAGAGACGTACAAGGTACCGTGTGATGTCATTTTACGCTCATTTCATTAGAATTTGATTTATGGATAATTATCTTCTCAGTATGACCCTGTTTTTCGTCCACACATCTCCCGCTTCGGAAAAAACAGTTCAAAATGTCGTTTTTGATTGCTTTTTCTGTAATATTTTCTGCATTTATCGAAGAATTGACAATTACGGCACCTTGTGTACTTTCTAAATAAGATAATTTGCCACTTTGATACATTTGAGAGCAAAAATGAATTTAAAAATAAATCGGAAAATAAGTAGTTTAAATCGAAATACACTCTTAAGCACCAAAATTTGTTTCAAACTAGGTCAAGATTTTTAACAGTGTAGGGTTCTGTGCTATGGATTAATATAAGCTCACAGTAAAGATTAAAATACCTTAATTTCACCAATTCATGGAATAGTTATACGTTGAAACTGCAATGACGGCTCTTCCTATTAATAGTATTCAATCTTTACAAACCTTATTAATTTTTAACTGTATTTCTTGTAAAACGCGTCCTTCAAATGTAATATCTCACTGTACATGACGTCTAAAATATAGTAGATTAGCTACTGCATCGTCACTTCGAATAATATAAAAGAATGGGGAAATTACAATTCCCAACAGTGTATTGAGAAGAATATTTTAATATAAACGTAAGTTAAGTTATTACAATTTGAATTTTTTAAAGTGCTACCAATTTTCAAAACTCGCTCTGGATCCAAATCTTGGTTTTACCATTGAGCTGATAAAATGTCTGACGATAAAATTGCAAAATTTCTCAGATAGGGAAACTCATGTAAAGTTAGGACACAGTGGAGAGAGCAACTAAAAACCTGAAGTTTGATGCATTTGTTCTTGAGATAAATTTCTTTCAAAATCGTGAAAAACACAGCATAGCAGCGCCACCTGCCAGGCCATTTACAGCAAAAAGTAAAAAATATAATTTACATCAGGGACTAACAGAATCTGAAGTTTTAGAAAATTCCGTGCATTAGTTCTTGAGATAGAATTATTGTGATAATCGCGAATAATGTATCATGGTAACGCCACATGTTGAACGATTTGCACAAAACCATAATCAGCATCCATGTTATATCAAGTATTAACTAAATATAAAGTTTTATGAAAATCAATGCACTTGTTTTTGAGATATGATTATTTTAGAAATTGTAAAGAATGCAGCATCGCAGCGTCACCTGTTGAGCAATACGCACTAAAATCTAATCTGATTTGTTTTATATCAACGTCTCACAGTTGATCTACAAAACTATTTTTAGTAAAAGTACAGAAATTGACCACTAGCACTGGACGGAGTTAACAATGTTTCCCACAAGCGTAGCGATATTTGATTGGCTTTTGGGGAATGCTTGTGGGATAAATCGAGAAGCTGATTAGCTGTAATCCATCATGACGTTCTTTGACGTCAGAAATGCTTGTGATCCATTCTGTAACTTTACAAACATATCTACTAAAATTACAGTTATCTTACTAAAATTTTATCTGTAACCAGGGTTTCAGTTACATAAAAAATTCTAGGAATCCCAGTTTCCTAAAAAATTCTTAGTAACCTTAGAGATTTTTCCATTTTCAGTGCAAATCTGTATCTATTACATGAATTTTTGCTGTTGCCGTTACATAAAAAGTTCTTGGAAACCCAATTTCATATAAAGTTTTTATTACTTTTGAGATTTTTTTTTTACAGTGTATCACGTAGCTTTCATGTGCGTAGTCGCTGTAGGGAAACGCTGCGCCACTCAGCTTTAAGCAAGCTGATTCCCCACTGATATTTTAATTTCCATTTGAATTATTTCGACAATTTTTTTAACTGTGCACTGAAAAAAAAAAAAAAAAAAAAAAAAAAAATCAAGAGGTTATTAAAAATTTCTTAGTAAATTTGTATTCCACAGAATTTTTTAGTAACCATTACAAACTTTTTTTTGCAAGTGAAACAAGCATTTCTTTTGTAAACTGAACAAAAGAATTTTTTGTATAACTAACTTAAAAATTTTTAGTATGAGCCACCAAGTAATTTTAGTAATAGCTCCAAAATTATTTTTAATAACCATTACGTGCGCCCGAAGGGCAGGAGGTTCCTTCGAGCTGCATCCAGACTTCTGAATCGGAAGATTTTAGGCAAAACCACAATAGATGGCAGCACCAAACATTCCTACCTGCTCCGACAGGATTTTCATAATCTCTTTATTAACGAGACACTACATACATTTGAGGCGTATTTGGCGGTGGCAAGTTTCGAACCCGGGAACTTTTTGCCTGGAGTCCGCTACTATAACCACTATGCTATCAAGGCCACACCAACTGAGTTTTAGTAAGAGCTATTAAAAATATAAAACTGTTAACTCTATTCGTTACTAACTTTTTTCTAGTAATTCTTACAGATTTTTTTTGTAACCGACTAAGATTACTAAAAATTTTTTAGTAATTACAAGGATCACTAAAGTTTTTTTAGTAGATCGACCCTTTTTTTTTTTTACAGTGTGCTTTTCTTTTACTGTTATTTCGTCTTGACACTTCTGACAAGTTCGCAAAATATTTTACGTGGCTTCTCCACTTGCTTATAAATGTCCTAGTTAAAATTCCAGAGAAATAAATCTGATGTTTTTAGAAAGTGGTGGCACCTGCCCTTTCTGCAAAGCATAAATGGCCGCCGGATCCCGTTTCTTCAAGACAATGGGGAGCCCGGGGTATTCCTTTTGACCATCTTATCCATACTTTTGGGTAAAATGCTGAATCGAGATTTTGGGAAAATAAAATTTTCGGTCCTTTGTATAATATCTTTAAACTAAAATATACTTTTAAATCACACATAAGCGTGCCAACTTTAAGAAGAAATTAATAAATAAAAAATAAAATCAACAGGCTGTTTTTAAATGAATTAAATCAAAAATACGATATTTTCACACAATCTAAATTAACTTAATATTATAAGAGGCAGTTTTAAAAGTTTAAGTATCACCATTTGCTTGACTGAAGCTATAGACTTAGAAAGTTTTGAAATATTTTTTAAAACGAAAATTTTGTAGAAAAAAGATTTTCTTCAAAACAAGAATTGCACTAGAATTTTTCGTTCCTTGCATCACCTGTTTACTCATCAAATGAATAATTGATTATATAGTTAAAATCATACAAACATATAATAATGGATTTGGTAGCCGAAAAAGTGTAATTTATTTAAGTGAAAATTCAGCTAGAATATAAGAATGATATGTAGTCGAGCGAAAAAAATAACCTACCATTTTCATCTAATAATAATATGCATGCTATTAAGCGTTTTTAAGCCTAAAGTATTTTCAAAACAAACTTTTTCATTAGTAAAAGAGCCAGATACGTATTTTGTTCTGTCGTTGTTTACAGCGAAATAAATTAAATTAAAGAATTTTCATATTTCTGCACTTAACTTTTATAAGTATAAATCATTAAAAATATACGAACCCAATAATTTCCTTTGCGATGCTTTAAAAAATGATACGATCGATGTAAATCGATCAAATTTAATGTTTAATAAATCGAAAGATTTCAGTTGAGTATTATGATATTTATCTACACGCACTTTTTAAATTTCAAAATTATACCTCTTCTAAATTTAACTTCGTCTGAATTTAATCCTTTAAAATATCCTTCTAGTTTTCAATGTCATATCGATTTAACTGAGAAAAAACTTTGCTAAATTTAATTTGTTATTACAAGAAGCACATTTTTTTGATAAATATGAGCTAGCACACTGTAAAAAAAAATCTGTAAAGGTACTATACATTTTCTTGGAAACTGGGATTCCAAGAACTTTTCATGTAACGATAATAGGAAAAATGCATGTAACCGATTCTGAAACTTGAATTTTTGCTGTTACCGTTACAGGAAAAGTTGTTGGAATCCCAGTTTCCTAGAAAATGTTTAGTACCTTTACAGATTTTTTTTTACAGTGCAATTTTAAATTTTTGTCAAATTTATATTTTTATTAAAACAAAGCTTAAATATTTTTCTTGTTCTTGAAATTAGATGAGGATACGTATTTTTAGCTTATTGATTGTATACTATGCCTGATCTTACTTAAAAAGGGTAATTCGAAAAAAGAATGTTCAATATTATTTATAAAATTTTCGCATGAATTTAAATAATATGTGTAGAGAGAAATTGTTGAAAATTTTAATTTATTTATTTAAGTAGTAATATATCGTTTCAAAATACTGCAGACATCACATTCAGAATATGTAGTTGCATATGCGGATGCCATTACACTTTAAAAAAAAAATCTGTAAAGGTACTATACTTTATCTAGGAAACTGGGATTCCAAGAACTTTTCCTGTAACGGTAACAACAAAAACTCAAGTTGTAGAATCGGTTACATGAATTTTTCCTGTTATCGTTACATGAAAAGCTCTTGGAATCCCAGTTTCCTAGAAAATGTTTAGTACCTTTACAGATTTTTTTTTTTTACAGTGTAGTAGACAACTGTCAGAATTGGCAGAAAATCTTAAAAAGTAAATATTCCTAATTTTAACAGATATAAAATTTTCCATCTGTTTTAATTAATTTACCGATTGAATAATCGAGTTTAAAATTAATCTAATTCCTAATTTTATTTATTTATTTATTTATTTTTAGTCCAACGTGTGGAATTATCAATTGACAATCGCAATATCAATAAATTATAAGCGCATCTATATGAAACTGTTTTCAACAACTTACATTATTCAGGATTTCATTAAAATTTACTACAGGATCACAAAAAACAGTTTAGTTATATAATCGCTTACGGGGAAAACTGTTCGCAGCATATATCAGTAATGGCACAACTATTTCAAACATGATGAAATCATATATGAAATCTGAGGTTTAAACAAGATGCTTGCAGTAGAAGATGATTTACGCTGCATTTTTCGTTTATTTATATTGACACATAAAATATTTCTGACACAATATTTCATTCGAAGTGTCTGTAAGAGATGATTGCTTAAAATGCGTTTTCATTTATCGTGTATGTTTGTAAGTTTGTCTAAATTTTTGCATGCTGCATGGTGTGCGTATATTCTGCAGTTCACAAATAGAACTGCTCAAATTATTCATAAGCGTTACTGAGAATGAGCGCGAATTCCTTATAAGTGATTTTAAAATTCAGTTATGCATTTTTGAACTGAGATGTACTCAGCATACTGAGAGATGTTTGCAGACTATAGATAAAATCACTTACAAGGTCAAGCAAAGAATTGGATACATGGCCACCCATGGATGATAATTTCTGAAGTGTGATTTCAATAGTTTTTAGAATCTTTGTGTCACATTAAATGTCTGCTTAATATTTTGATATACAGTAAAACCCCGGTTATCCGAAAAGCATGGGACCAAAGCATTTTCGGTTAACCGGGATTCCATAGGAATTTTTAGATAATTGGGGTTTCTTAAGAATTTTCGAATAACTGGAATGCTTGTGGGGAAAACTTGTTTCCTGAAATGCTATGATCGTAATTTAGATTTTAGAACATTGTTTTAATGAAATTGTTTTGTTGCAGTATTCAAAGCACCCTTAATGACAAACCAAAATTACAAATCGCCTCAACAGCAAGGCGATAATTTATTGGTTAAAATAGAAGGTTAGCACTAAAGGTCGTGAGTTCTAATTCAAAGTTAAAATAATTGTTCAATAATATATATAAATTGATCCCTACCTTGCGTGGGATTTTCTTTGAAGGGTATTATTCTTCTTCTTCATTAAGAACACTTTGAACTCATGACGATATTGCTGCAAGAATTATAGATTATTGTTTCATTAATTATGTTCTGTAGAGCAAATGATATAGTGACTTCTGGTTTCGAAAGACAGCTTTTTTTTTAATTCACATAAATTCCAAGAAAATACAGAATATGTGTACGTTGACATACACACACAAAAAGGGAAGAGTATCATAAAGTTTGTATTTAGAGTTTTTTTAAAAAGAAAGTCTCCGAGCTCATAGTTTTGCTTCCGATAATTTGCTTGAGGAAAACGTCAGCATCATCCGCGAAGAATCATTTCTAAGTCCGCAGTATCTATTACGTCAGGTAGAATGTTTTTGGTAAAGTTATTCATTTTCTTCAAAATACTTTTGCAGTGCTGCCATCTCGTGTGACACTTTGGAAACAAATTGCCATGAAGAAAGACTTTTTCTAATACCCCCACTTTTGTTTTCAAAGTGCTAGCCTCAGTTGCAGTTGAGATCTGAAAGTTTCAAACTGAGGTTTCGCAAGGGGCTTTGTCGTAATATCCGCAACCATTTGCTTTGAAGGACAATAGTGTAGACACATAGTTCCATTTTCTATCATAGTCTTTACATTATAATGCTTGACACTTACATGTTTGCTCCTGGATAGGTGTTTTTCGTTCTTTGATATTTAAATACATTGAAGATTATCTTCATAGACTACAATCGGTAAGGTTTGTGGTAGGTCTAAATCTGTCAACAATGCGAGTAACCATTTCATATCTTGACAGGTGTTTGAGACAGAAATATATTCTGCCTCAGTCGAGGTCGGTGCGACACTTGTCTGTTTTCTGCTTGTACAAGTTAGTAAGTTGTTGCCAAGTTTAACCCTTAAATGCATATTGTATGATTTTCGATACCATAAGTGTTCCCGATTTATTGGGGGTTTTATTCACATATTCCGTATTCTCACCAGAAATTTAAAACAGCAATTTTCACTTTACTTAATGACAGACCATTCGTAATTAAATAAAGAAAAATTTACTATTTAGATTTTTCTGGTATGATTTCTAATTCTTTGAATTACGCATTTTTTGGAACGCGTTCTATTCTATGCATTTAAGGGTTGAAGATATTGTCGGTAGTTGACTTCCGGTCAGTTTTATCTGATGCCCAATCAGCATCACGGTATGCTGTTAAGACGGGCTCTTTATGTTTGTCAATTATTAGTTTAAGATCTTTAGTTGTTTTCAAGTAGCGAATAACTTTTTCAACTGCTAACCTATCTTCTTCTCTTGGTTTTTCATTTTTTATATCTAATATGTTCACACAGGCTGATATGTCCGGCCTCGTAATGGTGGAAATATATAAGAGTGCCCCCACTGCTTGTCGATAAAGCGTATTATTACACATTAGTTTACTATCAGGGTCCAAATTAAAAGAATCCGTATTCATTGGAGTATAAGTTGGATTAGAATTTATTAAGTTAAATTTCCTAACAATTTCGTTAATTTTATTTTCCTGATCTAACATTAGACTTCCATCTTCTGTTTGTTTGATATTTATCCCCAAATAGTGCGATACCTTACCTAACGATTTTATTTCAAATTCCCTTGATAACTCTTTGTATATCTCTTCCGTATTCCGTTTCCTTCCTGCTACTAAAATGTCGTCAACATATATTATAATATATGACATGTTTCCGTTTCTATTTCGTATAAACAAGCATAAATCTGATGTACACTGATTAAATCCCATGCTTTTGAGTGTTTGACTAATTTTTAGGTACCAGGCTCCAGCTGCCTGTTTAAGCTCGTAAATAGCTTTATTCAGTTTACACACCTTTTCTTTTTGATCTTCTACTATATATCCCTCGGGTTGTGTCATGAATACCTCCTCGTCTAGGTTTCCGTGCAAAAATGCTGTTTTTACATCTAAATGAATTATATCTAAACTTTTATGTACACCAACATTTAGGAAACTTCTTATTGTGGTGTGTGCCACGACAGGGGAAAAGTTTCATCATAATTACACCCGAATTTTTGCGAATAACCCTTCGCAACGAGTCTCGCCTTGTAGCGTTCTATTTCTCCGCGTGCATTGCGTTTTGTTTTAAAAGTCCATTTACAACCTATAATATGTTTTCCCGGAGGTGGGTCGACTAATTCCCAAGTTTTATTTTACATGTGAATTGATTTCCTCATCTGTTGCTGCTAGCCAATTATTTTTAATTTTTGGGTCTTTCATATTTTCTATATCTTCCCAAGTTTTGGGTTCTTCAACTTGACACATGTTTCCGCTAATTCCATATCTATCGGGAGGTACTCCCCTATTTTCTCTTCCCGATCTTCTAAGCTGTATTTGACTCTGATGTGGAACTGCGTCCGCGTCATGTTTATCATCACCTAATTCAATTTGAACAACTTCGGTAGGGGTCGAAATGTTATTTTGATCTTGTTTAGTGTCATTTTTCACGTTTTCTAGAAATTTTACTGATTTTGATATCATTACTCTATTATCCCCGATTTATATTCTATATCCCTTGCTCCTTTGGTCATAGCCCAAGAAAATGCCTTCAATGGCTTTCTCTTCGAATTTAGCCTTTTTAGATTTTTCTACATAGGCGTATGCCTTGCAGCCAAATGTTTTTCTGTGTGACAAATTTGGTTTACGATTATTCCAAAGTTCAAATTGGGTTATATTGTTGTTTGCTTTAGTTGGCAGCCTATTTGTTAAATAAGTGGCAGTGAGAATTGCTTCACCCCAAAATTGTCTTGGTAGATTTGCGTCTGACAGCATTGTGCGTGCCATTTCTACAAGGGTGCGGTTTTTTCGCTCAGCAACACCATTTTGAGGTGAGCAAAATGGTACACTTAATTGGCGTTCAATACCGTTAAGGCTTAAATAATCTTCAAAATTTTCCCCAAGATATTCCTCTGCATTATCCGATCTAAAGGCTTTTATTTGTTTACCAAATTTATTTTTTACTAGTGCGGAGAAATCTTTAAATTTTTCTAGGGCTTCTGATTTGTGTGAAAATAAATAAACCATAGTAAACCTGCTATAATCATCAATGAACGTTATAAGAGTCAAGGAACTTTGCGGACAAACTTTACTGCCCTGAATTGACTCTGTCATGAACATGCTCGGCTGTAGACAAACTCTATTGCCTAGGACAGCACGCCATAGCTTTTCGTGAACGGTCGCGGACAGAATATTTTGCTAAATTTAAGTTTATTTGGAGTTCGAAAAAGTGGCAACGGCAGAACTGAAGAATAAGATTCTGGAACTTTCGAAGATTTTAAGTAAAAAACAGTAAGCTGTAGTGTGATATATATATAGATATGTAATAGTTATTTTTTTTTTTTTTTGTTAAATAGTGAAATACGCGTTTTTCTTTGTGGTTTTGTGTCGCGATAAATAAAGATGGAAAATGTATAGTGTGATCTTCAGTTCAAGACTTCATGTATGGTTCATCTTCTACAGATAATTGTATTTTAAAATGAACTAATTTACGAACTTGCGCAGCGGGAAGTTTATTAACGTAATAAAGTACCTTTTACCTGTGAATGTCTCCGTCTTCATGGGACCGCAAATGTCGCTGTGGACTAGCGAAAGGACTTCCTTAGACCTATTTGATGCTACATTAGGATAAGGTAATTGTGACATTTTCCCTTCGATACATTTAGTGCATATATTATCATGTTTACACTTACTTAGGGTTATACCGTCAGCTAACTTATGGTTCACAAGATATCTGATCGATTCAAAATTTTTGTGTCCCAGGCGTTTATGCCAAATTGTAATACAATTCGGATTATCACAAAACATTTGTGTTTTGACAGCGTATCCGTACTCATCTTTAGGACAAATTTCATATAGATTATTATTTAACTCCGCTGTTAAAACTATTTTATTGTCTTTAACAAAGTTACAAGAATCTTTTTCAAGAATGACTTTAAAATCGTTTTCTGTTGCTCTCTTAACCGATAATAAATTACTTTGTAATTCGGGACAGTAAAGAACATCTTTAAGAATAATTTGATGCAGTGAATTTGTACAAAGTTTAATATCACCCATACCATGTGAATCTAGTTTATTTCCATCCGCTATCATTATGCTACCAACATTTCCGGTTTTCAAGTTTATGAAATTTTCTTTTGCGTATGCTACATGTCTTGTGCAGCCGGAATCGATAACGAATTTATTTGCATTAAGTTCTTGTGCGCTATTAGCAGACATTAAATCACACGCAGGATAATTTTGTTCGGAGAACTTATAAATGTTTTCTTCCGAGTTTGATAAGGTAGAAAAATTATTCGAACCTATTTCTGCGTCGACATTACCTTTTGAACAGAAGTTAGAAGCATCCCTTACATTACCTTGATTACCTTTGTAATTTCCCGAATTATTTCTGAAAGAGTTTGAATTATTATAAAACTTATTTCGATTCTGATTATTTCTCTGGTTATTATTTTGCGTTTTATTCTTTAAATGATAATATTCTTCGCGTAAATGGTTATCCTGTTTGCAAAACGTACAAAATTTCTTATTTCTAGCGTTTTTATTTACTACCTTATATGCTGAGTCGCGTGAGCTCGAAACAGCTTCACGATTCTCAGATCTATTTATTGCTTTGTCAGTTGAATTTCGCGAATTTAAACTCATGTCTCTGCTTTCGCATCGATGTTTATATTCATCAATCAATTTATTTTTTACGTAATTTAAAGTTATATCCGTCTCGCTGGCTTTCTAACGCGGTAACCGTAGGGTAAAAAGATCTAAGGAGCGAATAAAGCAGTAGGGCACATATATGCGAGTCAGGGATCTCCTGGCCAATAGCAAACAGTTTGTCTTTAATTGATAAGATGTTATTGATGTGGGAGATCATTCTCCCCCCCTCACTTAATTTTTGAGAATATAGTTTTCTCAGAAGAAAAAGTTTAGATGAAAGGCTACTTCTCAAGTGTACATTTTTTAAAGCTTCCCAAATGTCTTTGGAATTTACTAGGTGTTTAACATGAATTATTTGCAAATCTTCTATACATAAATTAATGATCGTTTTCGCTTTAATATTATTTTTGTTCCATTCTGCAGTGACAGGATCCGGTGGGGGATTTAGAATTACTGAAAATACATTTTCTTTCTGCAGCAGGTTTTCTATTTTAAAAGCCCAATTAGTGTAATTTTGTTCATTCAGTTTTTCAATAAGGGCTATATCTCTAGAAGCCATTTTATTTATTTAAGTCACAATCGAAATTATATATTTTCAAAAAAAATGTTTATAGTTTATTTCCTTCAAATAAATTTATGGGCAAATATTTTTACTTAGATACATAAGAACATTTTCAGAACTCATAATCTAAAGGACGTGAGTTCTAATTCAAAGTTAAAATAATTGTTCAATGAATATATATAAATTGAGCCCTACCTTGCGTGGGATCTTCTTTGAAGGGTAATATTCTTCTTCATTAAGAACACTTTAACTCATGACGATACTGCTGCAAGAATAATAGATTATTGTTTCATTAAATATGTTCTGTAGAGCAAATGATATATTGACTTCTGGTTTCGAAAGATAGCTTTTTTTTAAATTCACATAAATTCCAAGAAAATACAGAATATGTATATGTTGACACCCCCCAAAAAGAAGAAAGAGTATCATAAAGTTTGTATTTAGAGTTTTTAAAAAAAGAAAATCTCGGAGCTCATAGCTTTGCTTCCGATAATTTGCTTGAGGAAAACGTCAACATCACCCGCGAAGAATCATTTCTAAGTCCGCAGTATCTGTTACGTCAGATAGAATGTTTTTGTTAAAGTTATTCATTTTCTTCAAAATACTTTTGCAGTGCTGCCATCTCGTGCGATACTTTGGAAACAAATTGTCATGAAGAAAGACTTTTTCTAATAAGCACCGATAGTAATATAGCTAGAGGTCGCCTTTTAAACATGTGGAAGAGAGGATTTCCCACGCTGAGAAAAGTGAAACGCGCGCAACACAGAGTAGCTGAGACAAATATAAACGGAAAATTTGTAAGTAATAGAAGAAAAAATACATGCAGCTGTTTAAAAAAATGCATATTTCAAATTGAAATGAAAAATTATCGATCCCAAAAGTTGTGAAAAATTAATAAGTTGACTCTGTTTATTTAATTCATAAAGAACATGCTCTTTTAACACTATTTTTACCAGTGTCCAATCTCACCATTCAAAGGTTTGATTTTTATTTAGTTTGCTTCTATTTTTTTAAAGCTAATAAGTATTAAAATAGCTCTTCAGTGCATTAAAAATGATTCGAAAGAGTTTTGATCTAAAACTTACAAATAAAACAGTAATTAGAAATCAAAATTTGCTGAAAATGTAATTTGACATCGGTAAAAATAGTGCTAACATTAAAAGTTAATAATTAAAAGAAATAATTAAGTTTTCACATTAAAAAAAATTACTTTAAGGAATTTTAAAGTATTTCTATTAAGCCGATTTTCGGATAACCGGGTTCTGCTTCAGTGGAGCATCGTTTATACGACGCCGAAGGGACTACCAAAAAACGTCGTATAAACGATAACGACGTATAATCGATTTTCACTTCCAAAACTAGAATTAATTTTGTTTTCAAGTAATTTTATGTTCAACGTGATGATTTGCATAAATTTGTAAATTAAACAAACCAAAATAAACAAATAACAAAAAAAAAAAAAAAAAAAAAAAAAAAAAACGGGGGGTGGGAATTAGTAAGCAATTTAAATATGCGTACCTCTATTTGTGTTTCACCGAAAGGTTCCTCATTTGCAGTACATGGTTTTCTTTCCATTTAAAGTCAAAGATAAAAAACTCTGCGTGGCAACTAAAAGTCGAAAATACTGACAACAGTTACAAGGATAGTCTATTTGCAACTTAGAACAGGTCGGGAAAGCTGACCATCCCCGAAGAAAAAATGACCCCTCCCAGTGTAATCTGTTACACGTAAGCTGATTTTTCAAACGAATCGAACACCAGCTCACATTTTTATAATGTGGATTGCATTTAAACGCGCTTTTTGGTGTTATTCGTAGCTGCTAACTTCTGCTCGTTCGTAAAATATACAAGAAAAATAAGCAAAAATAAACCTATACAAAATCGAAAAATTGACGTATAAACGATTTTGGGCGTCGTATAAAAGATATATTTTTACATTAAAATGAATAGGAATGAATCGGGACCACATTAAAACGTCATATAAATGTAAACGTCGTATAAGTGATCGTCATATAAACGATGCTTTACTGTATATGTTCTATTGAGTTTACCCCTAAAATATCTTTACAAGCTATATATATTCACGAGAAGAACATTCTGTATTTTTTTCAGATTTTTCGAATTATGCCCGTATGAAGACCCTCTTTATATATTTATACATAAGAAAATTATTTACTAGCATAGTTGCCAAGAACTTACGCAGTTTTGTACCACGAAAATTTTATAGTAAATTTTACCTTTTTAAATCGCCATGATTTGCCGATTAAATAAGGCAAAATTTTCTAATAAATTCTTGTGGTGCAAAAAAGGGGAAGAGTTGTCAGCTATGTACACTGGGGTTGCGCTAATTACACTATCTTAACCCTTACACGGATGAAAGGATATGCTTTCCACCTTATCTTTATTCAAAATTGATAGATTTGCATCAGAATTTTTAATAAAATATTTTGCTTTTCTAATGTACGTGATTAAAATAAAGTTCTGTCTGTTTATTTTCAAATCGATTTGTTTCTAGGTTGTGGAGGCAATCTATATTTTCAACATTTCACTCTCAGAATAGCTTTGCCTATGAATTCTACATGAATGATGCAAAGTGGAAAAATAATTGGCTAATTTTCCCCTTTCATGTTTAATACAATTCTAGCGGCTGTTTTTTTGGCATAAGTTCAATCCAATAAATGCAAACCATGTAGAAATATTTGACTAATCAAATTAAAAATATATATGCATCAACTAATGTTATACTTTATGTACTATCTGTCCTGGAAAATATAACACGCAAAATGATCATTGTTAATAATTGTTAATTGCCAATCATACTGAGAACTCATATTTTCTAAATGCTTTCAAAGCAGTAATTTGCTAAGCATTTGTTAAGTACATAAACCTGATTGATGCATTTCAGCCAAGATTTTAAAATTTTCCGTAATCGAATCTACTGCCATGATTAAAGTGTATAAAAAAAAGGGTATCAGCAACATTATAGCTGAAATATTATTGCATGTAAAATAAAAATATTATTAAAAAAAAAAAAAAAAAAAAAAAAAAAAAAAAAAAACACTTTAAATCGTATTAACTAAAATATGCTAATTGGCCATTGAACCAATTACGGAAGATACAGAAGATATAAGTTTGAAAAATTGCGTTGTCAAACATATTGTAACAGATAAATAAATGTAGATGAAGCATAAGTGCCTAAATGACTTAAGGCTACAGTGGACTTTCAATATCGCAAAAAATCATCAAATTGTCGAATTTTCATTTTTAGCATAATAACATTATATGAACTCCCTGCTACTGAACACAAAAAGAATTTTTCAATTTCGACTATTTTTACTGGAGTTAGAAGCATTTTTGTCCAATCAGCTGATTGTGCCACGCCCCTTTGTTTACTTTTTTGCCGATACGCACCCGTAAAATTTAGCCTAGATTTTAGTTTTAATGTTATTATTTTGCACTGAAATTATTAATTTTGTGATTTCGCAAAACAATACTTTAACTGTAACTTTTAACTGTTTCGTTAAGCGTTTGTTTATAATGTGTTTAGAGGAATTGCTTTTTATCCCCAACCTTTTTAGCGTAAATTAAAAAATATTAATATATTTAATGTATTAAAAATATTTAATATATTTAACAAAAATTTGTACAATAAGAAGTATTTATACCATGAATATTTCTAGTAAAATTAAAAAAAATTTCATTAGAAAATACAAAATGTTACTTTTGAGAAGATTTTTTAAAATTCAGATACTTTACGTCTTTTGCATGAATTACTGTCGAAGCCACATATTTTATGTGAATTTACCATAAAAACATAAAACACTTACATATAAGCTAGAATTGATATTGTATCCCTTAATAGCTGAAACTGTGTCAGTAGGAAAATATTAAGCAATTATAACCACTGTAGTTACTAAAACCTGTTTATCTCAGAATGAATATTTTCGTCGTTTTCATGATTTCAAAATGTTCCATGCGAAATTCTTTATGCCCAATTTTTCTGATTTTTTGTTTAAAATACTCTTTATGTATGTGTTAACAAATGTTACTAGAAATAAAAAATTTTTAGACGCATGTAAATTTTTTAAATTTCAGTTATATAAAATTTTTAATGATTTTTTAACGGAAAATACAAACGAATTAAGTTAAAATATTTTTTTTAAATGTTTTACAAGTAATACGCTAAAAATACTTAGTAACACATACTATGTTAACACATACATAGAGAGCATTTTAAACAAAAAATCAGAAAAATTGGGCATAAAGAATTTCGCATGGAGCATTTTGAAATATTGCCATTTTTTGTTAATTTAAAAAAAGAAAATTCTGTATCTCAAAAACTATTGAATATATTTTTTAAAAAAATTGTGAAATAAGAGATACATATATTATGATTATTTCCAGAGGTTTTTTTAAAAAATTCATTGAAAATTAAAAAAATTAGTTTTGAGAGTCCACTGTAGCCTTAACACATTCGCTGCCGCTTACGTAAAGATGTGATGATAGTTAATGCCGCACAGTAAAAGTGGGTTTTTCCCAGAAGCCGATTTACTTTTTATAACAAACAATCAGTGAAAGATTTTCCCTGGCCAGCGCGCGACTGGCTATTGAGACAGCACCCCACATCACGCGCTGGCACGTGATCGGCAGCGAATGTGTTAAGCTGTATTTATAAAGAAAGATGACAAGCAAAATGAGAATCATGTAAAAAAAAAAAAAAAAAAAAAAAAAAACATAAAAAACATAAAAAATGGAAATGTTGCCATGATCGCAAAGAGCTCTTAGCACTTTTATTTTAAACAGGGAGATTATTTTACGCAAGGAGAAATCTCGCCAATATTTTAATTACGTTACGTAGTAACTTAAAACAATGCTTTGATGTTAAAATTACATGTCTTGATTAATGTATTTATCATTTTTTCAATAAGTGAAATCTTGAATTTTAAAATTTTCTGTTTAAATTTAGTTATGCATTTTAAATAAAGGGAGTGACATGTTTATATTTAAAATGAAATGAATGAAATATGAAAAAATGGGATTTGGCCATTATCAGCTTTACCAAACTAATACAGAAACACAAAATTTTTTTTTTTTTTTTTTTTTTTTTAAGTAAATTTAAGTATAATTTAGAAAAAACATGATTCAATAATTTTATTATATTTTTAAAATATATATAAATAAATAAGTAAAACAAGTGGGTTGCTACGGTTGGCTATATATGAGAAATTAGGATGCTTTGTAATCTGTTTTAAACTATTATTCTTTTCATTCCATACAGAGCTCCTACTTGGTCCACTTTTTGACCACCACTTTTATTTAAAGAAGAATTTTATTTATAAATTTCATAGAAACACACCAAGAAGAGCGTTTTCTTGGAATTATTGCAGAAACATGCTACGAATTTCTTAGAAAAGTAAATAAATAAAAAAATAAATAAAATACTGGTTTTCAAAAAACGGGCTAGTGGGAGCCCTGATATAGCTTAAAAAAACTGAGCGTTTGACAAACGTCAGGTTATACGGAATCCTGCGCAAAACACGCACAACCCTAAAAACTACGACTCATATAATAGTCGTTAATACTGAAATGTTTAGGTAAAATATATATACGCAAAATTCAGTAATAGATGAACACGGATGGCCATTTACCAGAATTTGGAGCGTCGTTTGAAAAATGAAGATCTTCAAAAAGAAGTCCATAAAAAGTGAATTTCGTTTACCAAGTTTAAAGGAGGATTTTTAACTGAAGGAAGGGGAGGGGAAAGCTAGAAATAATTTAAGTATACTTAAATTTTCACATTCTCGAGCTGAGTACTGCTCATAAAACCTAAAATTTATGCCAAAATAGAATTTTATTTATTTTTTTCTTTACTCGAGCAGTGGAACCAGAAATAATGCTAGATGGTACTGTTTCTTGAATTGTAGATAGATTTCGTATGAAATACTACCTATTGCGGTCGCTCCAATGTTGGAATTTCTGAAAACTTTTTGCAGATCTACGCCGATCATGACTTCTAGACCCCAAAACTACCATTAGTAAAAAAGTTTATCTCTCTCTCTCTCTCTCTCTCTCTGTATATATATATATATATATATATATATATATATATATATATATATATATATTTCACTTTCTTATGGACACGATAACTCCTATAGTTCTGCTCCAATCTCTTCCAAACTGATACATAAAATCAAGGGGTATAAAATCTCGGCTAAATTCGTTAACGGGCAAAATCGGTCCAAGAGGGTGGAAATAAAATGGGTTTTTGTGAAAACCGAAAAAACGCAATAACTTCCTAATTAAAATAGATATTGAATCGGTTTTAAAGTTTATATTACTTCTTAAAAATGAGCCAAAAGTTTATGCATGACAGATTTTTGATAAATTTTGAAATGGGCTCAAGGGGCGAAAAAAGAACAGGGTTTTTGGGAGAAAAAAAATCATAACTTCGTCAATTCTCAAAATATCAAATCCAAATAAATTTTGTATAAATGTTCTCAACATTATCTAAAACTTTTGTACTTACAAGTTTTTGACAGGACTATTTCTTACCGATGAAAAAAAATAAAAACGAAAACAAAAAGGGAGGTGTGAAAAAACACAAAAATCCATAACTTCGTCAATTCTTAAACTATCAAATCTATTTAAATTTATTTTAAATCTTCTCAATAATATCTAAAAATTTCGTATTGAAAAGTTTTTCATAGGACGAATTCGTATGGCAAAAATAAATTAAACAAAAATAGGATTATAAAAAAACCTCAAATCAAAACAGCTTATATTCGGACTCATTTTTAAATTCATTTTTGATTTTAAACGCACCCAAATGGCAGATCCTCTTATTTAGGAACTATATAATGAGATGCATTGGTCCGTTTTTTGATAAAGACAGAATATATTTCAAAAAAGCTTGCCGAAAGAGGTATTTTGAACAGAATTTCCCGAAGTGATCGAAAATTTGAGGACGTATTCAAATAACAAATTGCGTTTTTTCTGAGTAATTTTTAAAACCATTTTTGCTATCAAACGCATACAGTTTGCAGTTCCTCTTATTTAGAAACTATATAATGTGACGCATTGGTCAGTTTTTTGATAAAGTCAGAATATATTTCAAAAAAGGCTTCCAAAAAAGAGTATTTTGAACAGAATTTCCCGGAATAGTCGTGATTGAAAATTTGAGGAAGTATTCAAATAACAAATTGCGTTTTTTCTGACTTATTTTTAAATTCAGTGTTACTTTCAAACGCATCCAATTGACAGGTTCTCTTATTTAAAAGCTATTTAATGTGCCGTATTCATCGATTTTTTGATAAAGACTAAACATATTTTTAAAAAATGCTGTCAAAGTGGGCACTTCGCACAAAATTTCCCAAAGTGATCATGATTTAGAATATAGGTTGTATTCAAACAACAAATTGCGGTTTTTCTGACTCATTTTTAAATCCATTTTTGCTTTCAAACGCATTCAATTCACAGTTTTTTGTTATTTACGAACTATATAATGTACCGCATTAGTCGATTTTTTTAATAAAGACAGAATATATTTCAAAATATGTTGTCAAAATGGGCATTTGAGCTGAATTTAGCTTAAGATGTTTCTTATAAAACAAGTTCTTAGAGAAAAATGAAATTAAAAATTTTTCAAAAGAGGCCAAATAAAGCTGTTAAACTAGGTTTATCTGTAATGAAATTTTATTTTTTGTTGATGAAATGAGCACTCTTCGAAATCTACCTCCGCCGATAGGCTAAGCCTACAGGGATTTTTTTGCAATTGATGTTATAATTTTTTTCTGTCTACAAATCGAAAGAATCAATTGTAACTTTTGAATCTCAGAATTAGTCATCTTAAAACTGTTTTACAATAATCATTTTGATTATATATATCATATGATACAGGATGTTTCTAAATTGTTTTTAGAAAAAAAGAGGGGTGACAGTACACATTAAGACAAACAATATTAAGTAGGAAACCAAGAGTCCCAAACGTTTTCCGAAGAAGATAGCCGTTATTAGAGTCCAAATTTTCAAATAATCATAAAAATCGGGAAAATTGGTCGATTGTTTTGCGGTTTTCACTTAAACTATTTTTTATGTCAATATTGTCTTGAAAACGAATTATAGAGATAAATTTCAAAATTGCCGATGGAGGGCACTTTAGATTTTGAAGTAACGAACAACTATTTTTTGCCGTTACTTTTCACATCTCATCAAATGTTTTCGGAAGCTTAGACTTAAACTTAAATTTCGAGCGCAAAATCTAAATAATTGGTAGTGGTTAAGTAGCGCAAACTGAACTGTATTCAAGGGAGGGGGGGGGGGGAATTTAAATTTCAAAGAAAGTTTTAAAATAAAATTGAATAACTTACCTCTTTTATGTATATCAAATTCAGTCTTCAAAGTGATTAATATGAATAATACACGCGTCGCGTTTCTGTTTACAGCTTTCAAGCGAACTAGTTTATGTACTCTGGAACACAGACTGATATTATCCTGGATCTAAAGCATTTCGCATGAGCGGAGCTTTTCTGTTCTACTTGCCTGAACGGAAATTTTCAATTAGTTTACTGTCCTAGAATAAAGATTTCCGGTAATTCCAGGAAGAGATACAGTTTTTTCCAAAATGGAAATTTTTAGGAAAATCAAGGAAAATTCACAGATTAACACCTGTAAAATTCAGGACATATTTTTACAGTGTAACACATTTAGCATCTGAATGCTTTCAGACTTTCAAATTGTTTATTATAAATTTTCGTTATCAAAGTTCACTATTCAGTCATTCAAATATTCAATATTAATATTTTTATTTAATAGGATGCAAATAAATACAAAAACATTTTAAATATTAAAATAAGTATTAATGTACCCGTGTTTCTAATAAGCAGCTTTCCATATGTCATACATTAACTTATCAACTATCGTTATAAAGAATATATAGGGTTTAATCTAGGAAAAAAGAGTGGTAGCTTTTTGCTAATTATAGTTAAGAACTATTAGCCAAGTAATGATAGCTTTAGCCAAGAAAAAGGAAAATTTCTATATACATGAGTACTATTTTTAATTATGCTATATACGTCACTCTGTAAGACTGACCCTTCGAGATTTACACATAAAAGAATTTTAGAAAAAAAAAAATTCGAACTGTCCTTTCCAAAAAAAAAAAAAAAAAATCATTATTAAGTTATTTAAATTCTTGATTGTCAGTCTATTTCTCCAATTATTTTTTGTTATATTCATGATACTCTTTTCATAATCTGTGTTGTAGACAATGCAAATTTTTTATAAAAAAATTTTTTTATAAAAAAATCACATCGGGAAACATTTTAGTTATGCCTTTTTTATAGAATAAAAGAATACAATCAGTTAATTTCATTTTTTAACATCTTGTAGCCAGAACCCACTTGAACGACTTCCATTCATAAACAATTTTAGTTTCTAGTCCTAAGTGGGAATCAAAATAAAACAAACTTAATTTCTTCTATAGCATTACATGCTAAACGTTTCATCCCATTTATTTGTTGCTACTAGGAAGCAAATATTCAAAACCTGAAAAGCATATATATGACATGCAATCTGATACATTGATGATTCAAAGCTAGCATGTATTGTAATCATACACATACACAATATCCGTTTTTCGCCATGCCCTATGCTGGAGTTGCATCAGATGCAAATAACATAATGCTCTTTGAGTTGAAGCCTACCGCATTCTGAATACTAGGCCTGAGCACTCACACAAAAATGGCAGCGAGTCATAGATTAATTTTTTTCAGTATTTTTACGGTCTGTTGAACTTCAATATCTACAACATTTAATAGTTTTATTTTTCTAAGATTAAATACGTTAAAGAAAACTTTTGAAAAATACTGGTGTCTAAATGTAAAGAGATCGTACAAACGCTTAAAATATATACATGCCTAAAACAGCTGTCATTTTTGTGCCATAATTCAGGCCTAGTATTCAGGAGATGCATTAAAGACTCTTGTCCCCATCAGGTGAAAACACTGGCGAGTTAATGCTAAATATTTTGCAGATATCTTTCATTTTCAAACTGGTTTTGAAAGTGAAAGTAACTTTTAAAAATATCTACTACTAAAATCAAATAAGTTAAAAAAAAAAACGCAATGGAGAAATGGACCTCGGCTATCCAAATCGAAAAAATATTATTTAAAAATATCAAAATACAAATGAGATATTAGCAGATAATCTACCCCTAGTTTTAGCATTCACTCACGAGGCACGAGTGTCTTCGTCTAACAAAGACAAAGCCTGACAGACTTTTAATATACTCGCTCGTAGAAGAGGGGACAAACTTTGAAGCAAATTGCAGTCACAGTATGAGTTTTTTTCTTGTGCGAAGAACAGCACATTTACAAAATGTGGAACAATAAAATTCGAATTATGTAGAATATTTTTTGGCTGTTGCTACTTGGCTAATCCACTAAATGTTTTTGGAGCAAAAAGAGCTTTCAGTTAGCTTTTTGGCTATTTGGTTAGCCCTAGATTGATCCCTAATATAACAATACTCTCGCAGAAGATGAATAATACAGTTCGGATGTTTCTTATAAACTCGACGACGGAAATTCTGCCATCTCATTATCAATGTATAAAGCATCTGCGAATTCAAAAAATATATGAGAAAATATTGAGATGAGAATGATAGAGTCATCCGCTTTTTTTCATTTCGGGAAATTATCTTCTTTACGGCCTCAAAGAAGAAACAAGATTTTGGATAGAAAAGTCAGTTATCGCGTTTGGGGTACTTGATTGTGTACTTTTATTCGAAAATATTTTCATATAAATTTAATACAATAACTTTAGTTATAATTTGATGCAGAAACAATCATACAAAATCTTCGTTATATAATAGTTTCATATAAATTTTATAATCTAAAGCAAAGGGTTAGTCTCAGAATGAATTACATATTACTAAGTTTAAAGCAATCCTAAATGTATGAAATTTCATTTTAGTGTC
The DNA here is from genome assembly GCA_964019185.1 of Maratus speculifer. NCBI lineage: Eukaryota > Metazoa > Arthropoda > Arachnida > Araneae > Salticidae > Maratus > Maratus speculifer. The sequence goes on from OZ025303.1 coordinate 72,737,722, forward strand.
ATACAACATAGGAAGAATGAAATAATATTTGCTAATATAATAATAGAGGAATTATGATTCAATTGCAAAAACTAATTATATCTTCTTTATATTTGATTCCTATTCTTCTTTTTATATTTTCCTTTGTAAGATTACCTTTATTCATACGGTTTAATAATATTTCTAAGATAAGGACTAAGAAAGAAATGATATGTCCAAATATTAAAAATATAAACGCAGGTACAACATCTGTAAGGGTTAATTTTCGTTTACTGGTATCTTTTTCATCGTATTTCAGTAAACTTGGCAAACGAATAAAAAACGATGCATTATCTTGATATTTGAAATACAGTCCCGAAGCCATAAATCTATGAACGAATTTTTCCAAAATTTTTTTGCAACAAAAGTCTTTTCGGATAGGCATCGCAACCATATTTTTAAGGAAACGATCTTCTGAGATAATTTTTTTTTCCTACAGTCAAAAAATCAACGACACCAGAATCTATTATTAGAGCGAGATCTTGTTTGCTTTTATCGTAGAAAAAATCTTGAAAAGTATTTCCGCTACTTAAGTTGTTTGTCTTAAGGTCTTGTCCAAGAATATTTAAATATTCATCCTTTGATTTTAATAAAAGTTCAAAAATTGCAGATCGTTGAATCGTTATGCAGTAATAGTGTCCTTCTTTTACAGCTTTGGCCAGTTGCGGCAAGTCTTTAATTTGATTGACAGGGGGGAATGAAAGAAACGACAGGGACACGGAATCGTAAGCCAGAGAAAGAAACATCGCTCCTATAACCCACGAAAAGACGAGCAATTTTAATAACATTGATGATGGTTTTAAAATAACTCTGTCTTAACAAAACCGCGAAAGTGTGAAGTAAAATTTTATCAAATGAATATCTTCTTTTCAAGATGACGTAATATACCAAAGACATCGCCATTAATGTTGAGATAATAGCTATCCAAAGCGGAAGTGAAAAAGTTTGCAAAATGCCAAAAAGCTGTGGTTTATATTCTGCTTTTTGAATTACAAATGTAGCAGAATTAAGTTTATATGGATAAGTGAAATCCACTTTTTCTGAGCTGTCTTCATTCATTGTAACTTGTTGACTGCCAATATCAATTTCCGATCGATTTATCATTCCCATTATTCCCACCAACGTACCATTCGCAAATTCTCTATTTTTTTTATCCGTGATTTGGTAATAAACCCTGTCGAATTTTTTTGAATATTTTGTAAGATAGTCTCCAAGCGTAAATAGGATTCTTCCCTGGAAATTGTTTTTATTTGATATGTAGTCTTTTGTTTTTTCAGATCCCTGAGAAAAAATTTGCGAGACGACATAAAATCCAATAATTACGACTTTATCTGTTCCCAACATTTTTAATTTTTAATAAGATGTGTATTAATTATAAGTAAACTGCAACAACTTTAAAATTATATATATTTCTTAAAGCATACTTTATCTGAAACGCATGTTAGAAAATATCAACAGAATAAGGATTGAGCATGATATTAAGTCTAAATATGTTCAGATAGGTTCTAAACAATGAAAGCAAATCAAAAGAAAACAATATTTTTCTATAAATAGTAATTAAATTTAGCAGTTTTCAAATATATATGCACGATTTAGCTCCAATTTGAGTTTTCGACAGTAAAATTTAAATTAAAGTACATAAAAAATTGATTTTTAGATTTAAAAGTCATCAGATTAATTTATAACTCTTTTTTTTCGTTAGTTGTGTCTTGTTGTTTCTTCCGATTTAATGAAAATTCTATTTTCCAAAGCAAATTTTTCTATATGTTTACACAAGATACGTAAACAAATCGTTAAGTTTGTTGATAGTGGATATTCAATTTCAAAATGTGGATGTTCACTTTAAAATGTTCAACTACATTATACGTACATTATACGTATATTACACGTTATATGCATTAAGTTTAAACATTTTACGTAAACCTTTTCATAAAATATATTGTAAAAAAATTCGTTATAATTCTAGGGATACAATAATGTAATTAAAAATTTCGATAAGAATATTTCCAGTGGTTCAAAATTCAAAATGTCAACAGTTATATCTGATTTTACATATATTATTTTATGCTGAAATTTCAATTTAAAAGAATTGTTTATTTAGAATAATATCTCAAGTATTCAGGCTAGTCACTTAAAAACGTACGGAAAGTACACCGTAATTCAAACTATTTACTCTTCAATACTGTATTCTTGGAAAATAATATATTTTCCGAAAAATATTTGCTTACTTGTAATTCAAGAATAATAAGAAACTTGTGCAAATTTATAGGTATTCCTTATGCTTAACACAATCACAACAAGTACATCATGGCTCTCAATACACACAAATTCTTCGAATCAAGCTGACTTCAGTGAAGTTTCAAATATTAAAAATCATTTAGTTTAAGAATGTTCTTAAATATTTAGAAAAAGTTAAAAACACTCTAAAGCAAAACTTACATTGCGTTAATATGTCTAGTTAGTTTTTTATACTTCTGATAATAATTTTCTAAGACAGTTTATTTAACCCCTTGAAGGGCGGTGGTATAAAATATATACCACTTAATTTTAATTGAAAAACGTCACATCGACACCAGAATTTTGAAATGAAAATTTTAATTTCATCAAGTACGTGAAGAAAAGCTTTTAACTATTTTGAAATAAATTTGATTTAAAATTCTGGTGTCAATCAATGATTTCAGCATTTTAAGAGTAGAATTGTTTTGCCCCTCAAAGGGTTAAAGGAAGTTAATTTATTTATCATCAAGGAGCATTAGAAAATACTCTCTAAAAGTAAGGTTCTGAAAATTGTGTACGAGTGTAAACTCATATCTTTCACCAATTTATAAAATAGTATAAGTTGAAATTACGATAATAGTTCTTTCGATACATCTAAACAGTATTCAGCAGTTCCATATTTTATTGATCTTCGAGCATTATGCACATGCGCCAATGCTCACATGTTAAGTCATCATTTTGCAAGGAAAATCCACTTAGATTTTTTTTTTCCGCAAAGTTTTAGTTTTTCCGCGAATGTATTTTCGTAATTCTAAATATGCGTCTTGTTTTATACCAAAATTTCTGAAATCTGAATAAATGTCTTTATTCTAACAAAAAAGTTTTCTACTTATGAAAGACTAATCGTTGTCTAATGATAAAAATAACAATTCACATTTTGGAAATACATTATCATTATCACATTATTCTGTACTATAATGAGATTTTATTGTGAAATAACTAAGGACTAACATGATACAAAGGAAAAGCTATCCCTTAACTCCATTTTGTCGACTGTGAAATGACAAAAATTGTGCTTTTGCAATTACTTTTCTTTGAAATTATTGAGTTACTATGATGAAAAAGCACTCATTATATATTTAATGATTTTAACATAATCATACTGATTGGTACAGAAAACATATATTCAGTTGGAGAAATTATAACTAGTATTGATTATCTGTGTTGCAAAGTAAAAATAGCAATGAGGATTGACGTCATACCTACGGTAGCAACGGTCTGAACAATTTTTTTCTAATTTTTCGTATAGTAAATTATTTTTAAACAACACAATTTTTTAATTTTTATGCCACGTAATTTAAAAAAAAAAGCAGCTTTTAAATGCAATTTCACTCAAAACTGCATCTCCATTTACTCGCATTTTATGTTTTTTAAAAAACATTAGAAGCTTGAATTTAAAAAATCGGTAGCTTGATTACGTAAGATTGATATAAATATAAAATTTTGTTTCCGATACATACTCTATAACAAATTCAGCATTTAATAAATAAGAATATAAACACTCTACTAAAATTAAGACACCAGGGTCAAAATATACAGGGTAGTTCAAATTAAAGTATCCCTGTTTGCGACACCCTGGCGAGAGAATCAGTGGGTGAAACGCCTTCATATTTGGAAGATATACGCATAGTCACTCCTCCGAAAGAGTGATTATTGACCCCTGTTTAGAGAGAATATTCACTTCCCAGGGGTGAGTACTCACTTTTTCAGGAAGTCGGCAATTCAACTTTTGCTTAGAGAGAATAGTCACTCTGAAGAGGTTTGGGCATATTTTGAGTCGGCTATAGAATGAATAATCACTCTTTTTTATGTACAGTGTAATCACTGATGTAATCAAGCGTCTGATTGTTGAAAAGTGGTAAAGCAAAATAAATTTTTTTTATAGAGAGAAAAACTGAACTGGATTGCAACCATCTGAAGGAATATCGTAAAAAGCTTTTAAAATTAAAAATTAAAAATTAAAATGGAAATAAAAAAAATAGGCAGAATGGGCACAACTACAAATGAACAGCTTTCGTTTAAAAAAAAAATAATAATTACCTAAATTGGATCAGTAGAAACCTCAGGGCTGATGACTAAAAAACAGAGCCAGTTCTTTTAAATATAAATCTCTGCTTGCTCGGCCTACAAGTGACAGTAGATTTCAATTTTAGTTGAAATTTTCTCCAGTAAAACATAAATCAAGATTAGAAAAAAAACCCAGTTCAATCATAAAGAATGAGCTTCTGAGACCTAAACCTTTTGTGAAAGTTCTAATATACACGCATACCCGCACGCATATATATATATATATATATATATATATATATATATATATATATATGTGACGATTTAAGGAGAACTCGAATTATTTCCACTGGTTAAAAAGAAACACACAGTCATGGCAAGTGAGGGAAAAAACAAAATAAATAAATAAATGTAGAAGATCCAATAATTAGTCATGGGCTGCTGTAAATTCATTTATTAAATTCGTAATAATAAGGAAGGAAAAGCTCCTTTTGCAAAAATTCCATCATTATTTCAGCGAGCTGTCCTCATCGAAGAAGCAACCCAAGAAATCATCTTTTTCATCTCGAGACTTCCACCTTTTTAAACTAAAAAGAAAGTTCTGGAACATTCTGTAACCTCAAACCATCATTCTTTTATGTAAACATAATTCTTGTCCAGCTACGACATTATTTTCCACAAACGATAAATTTATTTTTAAAAAAATATTATTTAACCAATTTATAATTGACTCAGAATTTTAAATATCTTAGGCAGACGATTTTTATAAATGATTAATTTTAAGAGAAAAAGAAAAGAAATGAATTTATTAATATGCACACATCAAAGGTTGACGTAGGAAAAATAAATAAATAGATAAAATAAAATAATCATATTTTTTGAAAGGTATGGTTTTGGAATAAATTTAATAAGACTTTCTTAAAAAGGGTTGATAAAAACATAGAAGAAATCAGTTTTATTTGGAATATTAAGAAATAAAGTTTTAATTAAGAATATTTTTAATTTAGAGCCATCTTTTTAAATTTACGCATACTGGAATAATGTTTTTTAAGGCAAATTAAGAATTTATATCGTCTGCATAAGGATTAACAGATTAGATTTAGAAACAAGATTTTAATTTAATAATTTGAAGTAAGTACGGAATATTATTATAAGAAAATTAAGATAGTATAAAGGTTAGTTTTGGCGAAAAAATTTTAAATTTGTAATATTATCCCCCCTCCCCAAGACTTTGTATGAAATTGATAGTTAAATAAAACTACAAGTTCAGACAACAGAAATATAATAATTTAGAAAAGTTAAATTTTGGAATAAAACTGTCAAACTCAGGAAGCCAAGAGATGGAAGAAAAGAAAATTAACGCAATATAAAAAATATTAGCGATTAAAATAAAATAGGTAAGAGAAAATTAATCTGAATTAAATTTAGGTAGGAGCATTTCCCTGAAAGAAATACAATAATGTTACAACATCACTTACCATTTGTAAGTGCATAGGAGATAATACATATAATAACAGTAAATAAGTTATGAATATTAATAAGCAAGAGATAAACATATAATAAAAACAATAAAAATTCGTTCTCATGGAAGTTTAAACAATTATAATGACTTAATGCATAGTTTATTTTAAATAAGTCCTTTAAATGAAACAAGTCTTTCAATAGTATATATAAAAGAGTCTTTTCCAATGTTCTCTGAATACAGTCTCTTTAATTAAAAATCTGCAAACCTAGTTTAATCTTTGGTTTTAATGTTATGTTGGATCCAACATCTTTCAGTAATATATCAATTTTTCAATAATAAATAGCATCACTCTCAATATCAATAATAAATAATATAGAAAAATTTAAATAATAACAATAACAACAATAATAAGTGATAGTATAATAAGACTCCATATCCTAATATTTTTCATAAGAGTATAATTAATACTAAACTTCATTATAGAAATCATAATAATAATAATAATAATAATAAAACAAGAGTATAATCAAAAGAAAATATCACAGTTTGTTTATTATTGATAGGGAAAATATTGGTTGAGGATAAAAATAATTACATAGCAATTAAATAATTTTCTTATCTTCTAATAGCATAAGAAAGTATTTTTTGCTAGCCGAAAGTATAAATAAAAAAAATCATAATAATTCCAAAATCCAAATAATATTAAATCTAACTATTTAGAAAATGGACTCTCAACCAGTATTTCCTTACAATAATTCCTTTCCGATACTCTTTTACAAAATTGTCAAATTTGGTTATAAGTTTTCAAATGCCAAATGTAGAATAATGTTTTATCTACACATGGTTTATAAACTTTAATAATAAAATACAATTAGGAATAAAAGGTGTCATTCTTAATTGAGAAATGGAAATAAAAATAGTGTGCTTTTTTGAGAAACTTTTAATATCTGTAGTTTTCACAATCACTGAAAATCACATATTATGTTATAGGTTTGAGTAGAATCATTAGATTTTATAACTGTTATAACATAAATATCTGCTGAATAAATAGAATAATACTAATGTCAAATACATGAGTAAATATAGTTAGACTTAAACACCCTTAAAATTAATTTATCAACATCAATTTGAAAGCTTTTACAATCAAAGTGTTCACCTTATGCCTGCATAAGGAGCCCAATTTAACCCCAAAAACTCCCAAAAACAAGTAATATTCTTGTAGGCCTCCAAGAACATACCTGCTAATGTTGAAAATTATGGTGATAAACTATTTAAAGAATAAGAATTAAAACTTAATCTACTGTCTTGACTTTAGTTTGATCTAGTGATTGTGATTGTATCTGAGGTTTTGTTTGTGTTTTGGGTTGCTCATGAAACAGTTTAAAATCTTCTGGTGAAAAATAGGGTCTTAATTTAGAAACATGCACAATAACGGAATTCTGTCCTGTCTCATAATTAAATTTATCTATTTCATAAGTTACATCAGAAAGTTTATTTATAATTTTGTATGGTCCAGAGAAAGTAGGTTCTAATTTTCGAGTGTTAGGTTATTTAAATTCTTCAAAAATTACAGAGTCTTGTATTTTTAATGGGCATTCGACAAAATTTCGATCATAGAGCCTTTTACTTTTAAGGTGAAATTCCTGAGTTCGCGCTTTCGCAATTTTGAGGGCTTTGTCTACTGATGGGTAATAGTTTTGTTTTAAAGGAGATTCATAAGGCAATTGACCATAAAATAAATAGGCAGGTGGGAACTTGGTGATAGAATGGGGCGTATTGTTGTATTCTTCGATGACTTGGTTTAATAATCTAGTCCAAGGTATTTTAGAAGTGGAATTAACTTTACATTTAAGCCTGGTAACTATAGTCTGATTAACGCGCTCTACCTTTCCATTGGTCTGAGGATGATGTGCGGATGTAAAACGCTGTTGAACATGATGATTTCTAAGGAATTTCTTAAATCTTGGAGATCTGAAAGATTTATGCCTGTCACTAAGTAGTTTTTGAGGTGCTTTGATATTGAAAATTTGTTTTAAACAGTTAGTGTATGTTTCAGTGGTAACATTTTTGGAGGGAAAAGCCCAAACAAATCTAGTTGTATGATCTATTATTATGTGTAAGAATTTTTTTGTTGAGTTGTAATAGTTAAATCCACCAACAGTATCAATAGAAAGACATTCAAAAGGTTGATCTGTTGCTGGCATAGCTTGTAATAAGCCGAATCTTTTCTGTTTTGGTTTTTTATTTTTCTGACAGGTATCGCAATGTTTAACAAATTCTGTAATGTCTATTGTCATATTAGGCCACTAATAGTTGGGAGATATTAAATTAAGCATTTTTTGAATCCCTAAATGTCCAAAATTATCATGAGCAATATGGAGTAATTTTTTTCTTAATGACATTGGTACAACAATTTTTTTGAATCCCTTTTTCTGAACTATAATAATTCCATTCTCTTTTTTATATTTTTTGTCACAAACATTGTCTTTGTCTTGCATCTCTATAATTTCTTTCCTATCTAGCAATAAACTAATATGTTGATTAAAATGACAAACAGGATTTCGTGACAACATGTCTGCTTCGACATTTGTTGAACCCTTTTCATATTTTAACTCATAATCAAACATACTAAGTTTGAGCGACCATCTAAAAAGCCTACCTCTTAAGTTTTTAACACTCTTTAACCATACTAGAGATGCGTGGTCCGTATGAATTGTAAACTTGACACCATGAAAGTAATGGTAGAATTTGTCAAGAGTATCTATAATAGCTAAACATTTTAATTCAGTTATGAAATAATTTTGCTCATAACTCTTCAAAATTCTAGAATGATAAGCAATAGGATGTAAGAAATTTTCTTTATCAGGTTGTTTTAGAACGGCACCTACTGCTATCTGAGAGGCATCTACAAACATATGTAAAGGTAATTTAGGATCATAAATTTTGAGGATGGGTTTTGCAATTAAAGAATTTTTTAATTTTTCAAAAGACTCCTGGCACTCTGAGTTCCATTCCCATATTGTGTCTTTTTTAAGTAATCGGTTCAGAGGATATCTAATTTCAGCATATTTATTTATGAATTTATGGTAAACATTAATGGAACCTAGAAATCGTTGTAACTCTTTCACATTTGAAGGAGGTTTTAAATTTTTGATGGTTTCAATATTGGCATTTGCTGGTGTTATAGTTCCATTAGTGATTTCATAACCTAAGAAATTGATTTTATTTTGGCCTAATTTACATTTAGAAAGTTTAAGTTTAATGTTTTCTTGTTTGCAAATGTCAAAAATGTGAGCTAAATGGTTTAAATGTTCTTCTAATGAGGAAGAGAAAATTATAATATCATCAAAATAGTGGCACGCAAAGTCGATTTTATATTTATTAAGGATTCTTCGAATGGTTCTATTGAATATGGGAGGGCCCGTTTTTATGCCAAAAGGGAGCACGAGCCACTCAAAAAGTCCAAAATTGGTTGCAAATGCTAATTTTTCTGTATCGGATGGATGTATTGGTATGTGCCAGTAGCCAGAGGCTAAATCCAAAGTTGAAAAATACTGAGCACTACTCAATTTATCTAAAATTCCATCGATACGGGGCAAGGGTTCTGCATCATTTTTAATTATTGCGTTTAATTTTCTATAGTCTATACATAATCGCGTTTTTTTACCTTCCTCTCTTTTCATAACTAGTGTAACAGGGGCAGAATAGGGGCTATTACTTTCCTTTATCAGTCCGGCTGCTAACAATGATTGAATTTGGTTTTTTATTTCTATTTCTTCTAGAGGAGATGTTCGGTAGGGCCTCAAAAATATAGGTAGGTCTGAGTTTAGTATAACGCGTTGTGGTTCAATATTAATCCTACCCACATCATATTTATGCTTTGCAAAAATATCACTATAAATATGAACAAATTCCCTTAAATTTACATCTTGAATTAAATTTATTTCCCCAGTTAAATCTGAATCCGAATTATCGCGAAAATTTTGAAGAGTCATGGAACCTCTATAATCAGGATGCACATTAATTGCGTGATCATATTCAACACAGTCTTCATTTTTCATAATATTTCCACAAGTAGATTGTAACTCTATATCATGATTACTTACATTCAGTGTTTCATTATCATAATTATCTATTGCTACAGTATTACCAGTATTTAATTTCATATTTTTTTATATTCTGAGGTTACAAATTCATTAGATTGATCCCTGTTTTGTTGTACTTGGTCCATATTTACTGTATTGAAATGAAGGGATCTCTCATTATGTATGGATATACTGTTAGTTATAATTTTCCTTCCCTGCCTTACAATACAATTTTTACATTCTATGGTTAATTTAAATTTAGAACATTCTTTTAACCCCAAAATAGCATAATCCAAATTTGTATTGCATACTAAAAAGTTAACATATTTTTTAATTTTACCCACTTTTAGAAGAACACTACATTTTTTATTTATATGTAAAAATCCTTTTGCCTGACCAATGGTAACTGAGGGTATAGTCTCAATTTTAGCATTAAGTTTTTTAACAAATTTAATTGGCAATATTGCAATAGTTGAGCCAGTATCTACAACACATGGCAAATTATAATTATTTGTACATCCATACACAATTAATAGTCAAATATTATGAGAATTATTTTGTGAGCTACTTGGAAGAGTATCAGAGGATGGCAACTCACTCCTAAAAATACATTCTCTTTCCCAATGAAAAGCATTACTCACACCCCTATTTGTGCATATCCTACAAGGTCTTGAAGGGTATGAATTTTGAATATAATTATTTTGACAAACTCTAGGTCTTTGAAACTGAGATTGCCTTTGGGGAATCCAATTCCTAAGTGTATTATTGGGCCTAACTGGCTGAATCCAGGGCCTAGTGGTTGAAAAGGTTGAAAATTTTGTCTAGCTGATGGTTGATTTATTACTTGGTTTGAAACTAGTGGGGTGGAAACTTCCACGAATTGTTTGACAACCCGGTACTATTCTGTGGTACTACTAGGAGGATTTATAATAATATTGTTTTTGAATTCTGGTTTTAAACCATCAGTTAAACCTTGTAATAGTATATTTTCACTAAGATGTAATTTCCTACCAATTTCCACTTTTTTACGAAAATAAGTTTCTAAATTGTCTAAATTATCTAATTTCAGATTTGAAAAATCAGAAAAACTCGGGAAGTCTAATTCAATGAGTCTTTCTATCAAAATTTTCTTAATTTGTTCATAATCCGTACAATTTAAGCAGTCATTGATATAAATTTTTTGTGCTTCCCCTTTCAAATATTGCGCAATAAAATTAAATTTCCATTCTAGATTTTTCTTCTCCTTTTCACATGTTGTATCAAAATATTTTAACCATGACAAAATGTTCATTCCAGAACTCGGATCAAACGGTACGAATTTAGGATCTTCCATAATTTTTTTATTCTTACTCATTAGAATAAATGAAGCACTTCTATTTTCTTTATTAAATCCTGATCGTAAAATCATTCGCAATAAATTTCAAAGTTAATAATTTCTATCAATTACATATTTTTTCAAAATTACTATATCAGATCCATAACATACAATAAATAATAAAATAATAAATTAATTAGTAAATTAATAAATTAACTTCAAATTACTCTCATCAATAAAATAATAAATAAATAAATAAATAATAAATACTTTCCATCAATCATAAATAGAATAGAAATAATAATCAAAACATTTAATAAAATAACTTACAGTTCACGAAAAATCTTCAATAAAATCCATTCTTCATTAAATTTTTCATCAAATACCTTTCGCATACTCACCACTTTGAAGTCATTAATTTTCAAAAATTTTCCTATGACCATGAATACTGAATCAAAATTTGTGCGCACAGATCTACATCAAGCGTCAGAAAATCCACATCAGACTCGAAGCAAGTACTATTCATTAGCAAGCTGAAAATACCATATAGGCTGTCCTTCAATCGAACTTCGGCGATAGCATGCTTTTCTTCGTTCCATCGCAATTTTCTTTAAATATCATTCATTAAAAAGGCAGCTCAGATAAAAAATCCTGTCCGACTTTTCGATTAGTTGTGACGATTTAAGGAGAACTCGAATTATTTCCACTGGTTAAAAAGAAACACACAGTCATGGCAAGCGAGGGAAAAAACAAAATAAATAAATAAATGTAGAAGATCCAATAATTAGTCATGGGCTGCTGTAAATTCATTTATTAAATTCGTAATAATGAGGAAGGAAAAGTTCCTTTTGCAAAAATTCCATCATTATTTCAGCGAGCTGTCCTCATCGAAGAAGCAACCCAAGAAATCTTCTTTTTCATCTCGAGACTTCCACCTTTTTAAACTAAAAAGAAAGTTCTGGAACATTCTGTAACCTCAAATCATCATTCTTTTATGTAAACAGAATTCTTGTCCAGCTACGAGATTATTTTCCACAAACGATAAATTTATTTAAAAAAAAATATTATTTAACCAATTTATAATTGACTCAGAATTTTAAATATCTTAGGCAGACGATTTTTATAAATGATTAATTTTAAGAGAAAAAGAAAAGAAATGAATTTATTAATATGCACACATCAAAGGTTGACGTAGGAAAAATAAATAAATAGATAAAATAAAATAATGATATTTTTTGAAAGGTATGGTTTTGGAATAAATTTAATAAGACTTTCTTAAAAAGGATTGATAAAAACATAGAAGAAATCAGTTTTATTTGGAATATTAAGAAATAAAGTTTTAATTAAGAATATTTTTAATTTAGAGCCATCTTTTTAAATTTACGCATACTGGAATAATGTTTTTTAAGGCAAATTAAGAATTTATATCGTCTGCATAAGGATTAACAGATTAGATTTAGAAACAAGATTTTAATTTAATAATTTGAAGTAAGTACGGAATATTATTATAAGAAAATTAAGATAGTATAAAGGTTAGTTTTGGCGAAAAAATTTTAAATTTGTAATATGTATATATATATATATATATATATATGGAACAGATTTTAAAATGGCGAAAATAAAAACAGAGAACTTCAAAATGTTAAAATATGCCAATGTTTTCATAGTCTGTTTTTTATAATGCTTCAATGAGTTTTTGCTAACTCACATAGCGTTATATATTCACCTGCTTTTTGTCCACTTTGTTTCCAATGTAACGTAATATTTGCTAAAAAAATAAATAAATAAAAATAAATAAATAAATAAATAAATAAATAAAAAATCCGTCAAGTTATTTATTTTATTTTCTGTTTTGATATGGAAATCTTGCAAGAAAAAGTTATGACCGTAATATTCAATTTTTCTTAAATTCCTCAAACTATTTTTTTTTTTTTTTTTCAAGAGCAAACCTTACGATAGCAAAGTTATTGTTGCAGTAAGAGTTTTATTGTTTTATTTTTTTCTTTTTCTTTTCTTTTCTTTTTTTTTTTTTTAATTGTCATCAGCTGTTGGTAACAATAAAAAAAAATTTTTTTCCCCTGTGATTGTTTTGGCAGAGCCATATTAAAGGGCTATTCAAATTTTTGAACCCTGCTCCATTCCCACGCCCTTGAGCCGATTTTGCTCATTTTTAATCCCCGACGAGATATTAACCATCTCAATATATTTTGCAAGTTTGAAGACGATTCGTACATAGTTGCAAATTTTATCGTGTGGACAAAATTTAGTACGCAAATAAATACATTATATCCATGCATATATATATAAACTTTTTAAATGGGGATGGTTTCGAGTTCTTAAGGTCATATAATGAAAACTTATTAAGAATTTTTTCAAAAGTCGCGCCATGGTAAAAACTACAATAAGTAAGTATTTCTTACGAAACTACCTAAAAAATTACATTAACTATGACATCATTTTCAAACATCGAAGCCCTCTGAAATGAAAATTTCAATATATTTGCCAGCGGAATGAAAACAATATAATGTAACAGCTTCCTGTTAAAAATGCGTTATTTTAAATTTGATATCATTTTCATTTTAAAAGTTTATAAATAGTTATTTTTTATTGTAATTGATAATGCCATCCGTAATATATTTTGATAGCCCATATTTTTATTTATCTCTTAAATAATCAAAACAACTCGCTTACCACCAATGTGAAGAAATTTCATAAAACAATTTTTAAAATTTAAATTTAAATTTAAAAATGGGATTATTAAAAAAAAAAAAGCTAATGCAGGCATATCTACGAATAATGTGTTTTCATAAAAAAAAATAATTATTCAAATAGATTTGGTAGAAAACTATGACCAGATGACTAAAAAAACAGCCTAGTATTTTAAAGTTTGGGTATTTTAAATATGACGTAACTTTTTTCTATTTGCGGCGGTTAATGCATTTTTATAAATTCATTATTTTAAAGTTTTCTTTCTTTTTAATATTCACATATAAATCTAATTTTATGACGTAGTCAGTATTTTTCCATCTTTAACTTTTAGTTATTCAATTCTCATTTGAAAGTTTTTTTTTCTGTTTGTGCTAGTCGTGTTTAAATATTTTTTTTAATTTGAAGGAAATATTATTCTTTAATCATTCGGCAACAATTTTAAATAATACCCTTTACAAAAAAAGGTCTTACAAAATGGTGAAAATTTGAATTTATTATGGAAATTAATTCTCAAAAAATGAGTCAAATAATAAAAAACAAAAACAAATGCAGGATGCACATCGAGAACTTCTAATGCATAAAATGAACTAAAAATGTTTAAATTCCTGAGTATAGTTTTTGCTCCTAAAATTTTTTTAATGGAACGATTTTGATCAACTTTAACACTAAATATCTCTTAAAATAATTGTTCGATTTAAAAACTGCGTGCATCAGCGCATTCATTAAACATTTTTCTATGATAACAACAATTTTCATATTTTTGTGCGTAATAGGTTTCCATTTCCCTATAGGTTTCCATTTTTCTATAATAACAACAATTTTCATATTTTTGTGCGTAATAGGTTTCCATTTCCATGCGTTTCACTTAGTTAAGATAATTTGACGCTAAGAAATCATTGACGTAAACATTACTTACAATTTTGAATAACGTCTTACAAAAGATAAATCAATTTATTGAGATAAATACATTTTGTTGTATCGTATAGATGCAAGTAAAACCATATATTTAACAACGAAATGGAAAATGAAAAGTATTAATTATATTTGTAAATATACTTTACCAAATAAAATTAAAAAAATTTGAATTTTTAAGCAAACCTTTTAAAGCCACATAAAGGCGTCATTTAAATTTTATATCATACATTTTAAAGCTCATATTTTGAATTTATATGAGAGGCATGTGAAAAAGCATCAGTGAATAAAGTTTAATGCATGTTTTATTTTGAATATAACGTTTGCACCCGCTATTATAAATAGATCAAAAATAAAATGATGAAAAAAATAATACAAAAATTCATTTTTTTTATTAATAGCATGGCGTCACTCAAAATTTGATATCATTATTTTTTAAATGCATATATAAATTCGTAGAGCCATAAAATAAACAGATGCATCAAAACTTTTAACCGTTAAGTTTTTTTTTTTTATGGATACCATTTATAGGGACATACAATAGTTTGCAATTGGTATATTCTTTCCGAAGTATTGTATATGTAACCGATGATTGCTGATGGATGGATGGAATACATTTTAATTATTATATGTGCTTTTAAGTTTAACTAAATCTATGCATATTTTATGGTCTGTATAAATGCTATAGTTGATATACAAGGCTACATAAGAGTTCGCAAACGTTACTGAATATAAGCGTAAATCATTTAAAGGTGGTTTTTAAATAAGTTATGCATATGTGGTTTGAACTGCATTCAGTTTATATTGCATTCAATTGTCTGTCAAATATATATAAAATGATATACTGGATCATGCAAAGAATTGCATACATGGATGCCTATGAATGAAAATTTATGAGAATATGATTTCAGTAGTTTTAAGAGTGTTTTAGTTTAAAACAAATTTTAGCTAAATATTGGCATGTAATAAAGGCACCAGGTAAACTATTGGGCTGGTCAAAAGTTTTTAAGTATGTTTCTATCTGTTAGTACAAATTGCTGAAATAAAAAATTCAACTTGCTAGGCATTTTCTTGGCAAAATAAATTTCCCATTATATAGTATATATAATAACTGACAGATATAATACATAGCTGCTCAAAAGTATTTCAATTTATATTTGGCTATAAACAATAACCTTATTTCCCTAAATAACGAAGTTTTTTTAAAGATTTCAGGAACTGTTGGAAAGTGTTTTATAATCTATATTTAACGCATGATTTTTCTTATTTATTTTAGAATAGAGAGCTGTATTTTTCATTTAAGGTGTATCATATTTTCTTTACAAACGTCTTTCAATTTTATATTTAAAAAATGTACAATTTTTATCTTTTTGGCTGTTTTTATTCTTGATTAATGCTATAACAGTTAATAAAAGTATTTATAGCTGGTCTGTTTCACATTATTAACTTTAGGATATAATGCTGTTAGTTATCCATTAATAAATTTAAAAAAATCACATAATTTAAATGCATCGACATATTAAAATTTCACATATTACAAATGTAGCAACATATTACTTGTACCTATTTTATTCAATAAGATACAGTTAAGATCTTAAAGATGTTAAAATATTCAAAATGTTAAATAAACGTTTTTTTATTAAAATTGAAATGTACAAAAACAAGGATATTCAACATTGAAATGTTTATTTATTAAAATGTTCAGTAATTAGTAAAACATAGTTTTTACTTTTTCTATTTTTACAAAAATTAAATATTGGATTTGTGAAAATTTTCCAATTTAAGATATCGACGGATTTACACGTTTTAAGGGTCAAACATCCCGAAAAACATGTTTTTACAAAATGTCTGTTTGCATGTGTGTGTGACAAAAATTTTGTGTGCCCTCTATATCAAAAACTATTCCATGGAGTTTAATAAAATAATATATATATTCATTTAATCCTTGATGTAAATTTGTGCTAATTATTTTTTGGCGTCAATTCTCTAATAGGTAGCGCTGCTATGCTGCATTTCTCACGATTTCAGCTCTATCTCAAAATCTAATATGCAAATTTTCACCAATCTTCATATTCAGTTAATCCTAGAGATGAATTGATCTTTTTTACGTTTTGGTGTAAATTTCTTTACAGGTGGTGCTGTTATGCTGCATTTTTCATAATTACCAATGTATCTCTTTCTCAAGAACTAGTGAACGAATTTTCATCAAATTTTAGAGTCAGGTATACTTTCAGAAATATTGGTGCTGATTATGTTTTGGTGGAAATCGCTCATCAGATGGTACTGCTATGCTACATTTTTATATATCTCTATCTCAATAATATAGTATCTTAATAGCTTTAACTCAAGAACAAATGCACGAATTTTCATATAACTTAAACTTCACTTAGTCATTGACTCACGTTGTTGTAGATAAAGTTTTAGTGTTAATCACTTAATAAATAAAGTTGCTATGCTGCATTTTTCAGGATTTCCGATTTAGAGATAGCCATATCTCAAGAGCTAATGCACGGAATTTCATAAACGTTAGAACCCTTAGGATGAATATGTATTACCAATTAATTTTGACACAGTGATATTGAATATCAAAGTATTAACTTGTATGATATAGAAATTGTTTGGGAATTGTCGCACCCAACAATTTTAAATATAGTTTTGATGCATTAGCAATTGTCATTAGATTTACTCCCGTCACATGCTTTAATTTATCAATTATCATTATAAATAATAATAATAATCTCGAGTAACATTAATATCACAGTTTAGTCATATATTTAAAACCCAGCAATGGAAGTTTTGCAGTCTCTTTATCAATATGTGTAGCATTCCCAAGTTTCATTAAATACGATAAAAGAGATTGAGAGGAGAACGATGGGCTTTGTTTTCAGTCAACTTGTGTTTCTATTTGATAGGTATATCTCTTTCCCAGCTCCAAATGTAGAAATATAACTTTTCAAAACGGGAAAAAAAAGTGAGGACAACTTTGAGACGCTTTTGACGTAATCGGATATGTTCTCACAAATTTCCTCTAGTATCTGCTCATGCCAATTTTATGCCATATGATCAATGGCACGACACAGGATGCACAATTAATTATACGACATTTTCGTTATGTAACAGTCTCATATAATTTAGAAATCTAATTCAAAGTAATATTCTTAGAATAAATCAAATAATACTATTCAGTAGAGTGCTAATAAAACGAAATTTTCGTAATTTTTCGATACATATGCGAAACGAAATATGATTAAAGTAATATAAGATTAAAGTAATTATAATTTAATTTTCAAAGCCAATTACATTAAATCTTCTTTGTATGCGAATGTCATTCTTCTTTTTACATACATCCTTTCTTTTTTTCGAACGAGCCACTTTCTTCATATGATTTGATAATATTTCTAGTAAGAGAACTAAGAAAGAAATTATTAGACCAAATATTAAAAATACAAACGCAATAGTAATATCAGTAAGGGTTAATTTTCTTTCACTTCTGTCTGTTTCTTCGTATTTAAGCTGGCGTCGCATGCGGAGCAAAAAGGCTCCATCATTCCGATACTTAAAATACAATCCCGAAGCAATAAATCTATGAACGAAATTTTCTATCATTTTTTTGCAACAGAAGTTTTTTCGGAGAGGCATTGCAGCCATGCTTTCTAGAATATGGTCTTCAGAAACAAATTTTTTTCCTACGGTGAAAATATCAATGACATTTGTATCTACTAGAAAAGCGAGATTTTGTTTGTTTCTATCGAGAAAAAAATCTAGAAAGGTATGCGAGTTACTTAAGTTATTCGCCTTAATGTCTCGTCCAATTATTCTTAAATTTTCTTCTTTTGATTGTAGCAAAGGTGTAGCCAAACCTGTTTGTGGCATTGATATGCAGTGATAGTTTCCTTCTTTTACAGCCTTGGCCAACTGTGGCACGTCTTTAATTTGAGTGACAGTTGGGAATGCAAGGAAAGACAGAATTACGGGACCGTAAGCCAGACAAAGAAACATTGCTCCTACAATCCACGAAAACAAGAGCAAGCTTTCTGTTATTGAGTATGATTTTAAAATGGAATTCTGCCTTAACAAAACCGCAACACTGTGAAGTAAAATTTCATCAAATGAATGTCTTCTTTTTAAGATGACATAATATACCAAAGATACCGCAATTAAAACAGAGATGATAGTTATCCAAAGAGGCAGAGAAAATGTTTGGAAAATGCCCCATATCTGCGGTTTATGTTCTGCTTTTTGAATCACAAATGTCGTTGAATGAAGTTTAAACGGGTAAGAGAAATCCATCATCTCTGTGGAATTTTCGTCCATAACGAATGGTTGAACGCTGATATCAATTTCAGATCGATTTGCCATTCCTATTATTCCCGTCAATGTGCCATTCGAAAATATATAATTTGCTTCATTTGTGAATCGAAAAGAAACTCGATCAATTTTTTTCGAACTTTTTGTAAGATAATCTGCGAGCGTAAAAAGAATTCTACCATAAATATTTGTTTTACGTGATACGTACACTGTAAAAAAATTTTGTAAAATTCCAGTAGATGTACCGTAAATTTCACGGTACTTCTACCATTTTCACTCTTTACGGTATGAATACCGTATTTCTAAGGTATATTAAGTGTAAAAAACAGTTTTTTGTACTGTTTCGATTAAAAACGGTATTTACACAGTAAAATTATTATTTTTCCGTAAAAACTCGGTATTTATACCGTAAAATAATTATTTTTCAATAAGGAAAACGACATTGTAAAAATTTTCGTAGCATTTCAATAGATGTACCTAAATTTTACGGTACGTCTACTGTTATCATTCTTTACTGTATGAGTACCGTATTTCTAAGATATAATAGGCATTAAAAAAAACCAGTTTCTGTGCTATTTCGATTATAAACAGTATTTATACCATAAAATGACCAATTTCTATGCTATTTCAATTATAAACGGTATTTATACCATAAAATGATTGTTTTTCAGTAAAAAGGCGATATTTATACTGAAATTAATTATATTTCAGTAAGGGAAAATATGGCATCTTCGCCTCATTGTACGGCATTCTCTCAAGCGATGTTCTTGTTGTTGCTATGTAAATGCGCGCAGGTCTGAGGAGATGGGGGACTGCAGCCGTTAACTTCTTTTGGAGTCCAAAAATCTCAAAGGGTCACAACTCCTGCAATACACACTGTTTATTATAATTTTTATGGATACCATAATGTAACAATAAAAAAAAAAAGAAAGGAATGTATTTACTTTTGTTAAATAGTATTAAAGAAGAATAGATAATTATTAGAATATATAATTATTATCTTTAACTACAAGAAAATAAATAATGTAATTTATGAAAGATGACTAAAGTAGTCTACAAAGTAGACGAGGCATTATTAAAGATTCACATGCATTTTATGTGTCTTGCGTGTCTGTGTAAGGTGGGGGGGGGGGGGGGGGTGACTGATTCTGGACCCGTCACGATTCTCGACGGCCTGAATAGATGTCGTCTTTCTAGTGGGAACTTTTAATCTATCATACTGAATGATGTCAAATCCATCCTTAATTTTTATTGGAGAATTATACAATTCATAGAAGTGAAATTCTATGATTTTAAACTAGTTTAATTAATTACTTATTCATAGTCATGCAATTGTAATTGTAATATTATGTACCATTGAATATACAGGGTGTCCCTAAACAAATGGTATATACGCTAGGAGGTGATAGAACACATCAAGACGAGTAATAGTAAATAGGAAACCAAGGGTCCCAAACGTTTTCCAAAGGAAATAGCCTCCATTAAAGTTTGGGGTCCTAAATTTCAAATACACATAAAAAACGAAAAATTGGTCGATTCATTTGCGGTTTTCACTAAAATTATTCTTTATGTTGGTATTTTCTTGAAAATAAATTATAAAGATAAATTTCGAAAAATGCCGATAGAGGGCGCTTTAGAATTTAAAGTAATGAAAAACTACTTTTTTGCATCTCATTAAATGGTTTCGTAAGCTTAGATTTAAATTTTGAGCTCATAATCTGAATAGTTGGAAGTGGTTAAGTAGCACAAACTTAACTGTGTTCAGAAGGTTTAAATTTCAAATGATTATAAAAAACGGAAAAATTGGTCGATTGATTTGCGGTTTTCACTAAAACTATTTTTTACGTCGGTATTTTATTAAAAATAAATTATAAAGATAAATTTCAAAAAATGCCGATAGAGGGCGCTTTAAACTTTGGAGTAACGAACAACTACTTTTTACGTTATTTTTTGCATCTGTTTAAATGTTTTCGTAAACTTAGACTTAAACTTAAATTTTGAGCTCAAAATCTGAATAGTTGGGAGTGGTTAAGTAGCACAAACTGAACTGTGTTTAGAGGGTTCAAATTTCAAATGATAATAAAAAACGGAAAAATTGGTCGATTTGTTTGCGGTTTAAAATAAAACTATTCTTTAAGTCAGTATCTTATTGAAAATGAATTTTAAAGATAAATTTCAAAAAATTCCGTTAGAGGGCGCCTTAAACTTCACAGTAACCAACAACAAATTTTAACCGTCATTTTTTGTATCTAATTAAATGCTTTCCAAAACTTGTTAAATGTTTTCGAAATCTTAGATTTAAACAACATTTTGCGCAAACTGAAGTGTGTTCAGGAGTTGAAATTTTAACCCCCCCCCCCCCTCCCTCGAACACAGTTCACTTTTGCGCTACTTAAACCCTCGCAACGACTCAGAATTTGATCTCAAAATTTAAATCTAAGCATTTGAAAGCATTTAATGAGTTTTAAAAAAATAACGGTTAAAAATAGTTGCACGGTACTCCAGTGTCTAAGGCGCCCTCTATCGGCATTTTGTGAAATTTATCTTTAAAATTTATTTTCAAGAAAACACTGATTTAAAGAGTAGTTTTAGAAAAAAACCGCAAACGAATCGACTAATTTTTCTGTTCTTTTTTATAGTATTCCATTTCGTTTGAAATTTAAACCCTCTGAACACACTTCAGTTTGTGCTACTTAACCACTCCCAACTATTCAGATTTTGAGCTCAAAATTTAAGTTTAAATCTAAGCCTACGAAACCATTTAATGAGATGCAAAAAATAGTATTAGGATGGATTATTTCGTCAAACCAAAGTCTAAAGCGCCCTCTATCGGCATTTTTTGAAATTTATCTTTATAATTCATTTTCAATAAAGTACCGACATAAAGAATAGTTTTAGTGAAAAACGCAAATCAATCGACCAATTTTCCGTTTTTTATAATCATTTGAAATTTAAACCCTCTGAACACAGTAAAACTTTTTGCTACTTAACCGCTTCCAACTATTCAGATTTTGAGCTCAAAATTTAAGTTTAAATCTAAGCTTACGAAACCATTTAATGATATGAAAAAAATCACGGCAAAAAATAGTTTTTTATTACTTCAGATTGTAAAGCGCGCTCTATCGGCATTTTTCGAAATTTATCTTTATAATTTATTTTCAAGAAAATATCAACATAAAGAATAATTTTAGTGAAAACCGCAAATCAATCGATAATTTTTTCTGTTTTTTATGTGTATTTGAAATTTTGGACCCCAAACTTTAATGGCGGCTATCTCCTTTGGAAAACGTTTGGGACCCTTGGTTTCCTATTTACTATTACTCGTCTTGATGTGTTCTATCACCCCCTAGCGTATATACCATTTGTTTAGGGACACCCTGTATATACCAATGATATTCTTATGTGTTAAAAGGGTTTATTCACCTTTGTGTATGCTCTTTGTGTTTCATTCAGTTGGATCCTCATACCGGACGTGCAGGACAAAGAAGTATGTAACATTTTAACTATTTTTAAGTGAAAGTAACTATTATGCATGTATTTTTATTACATTTTTAACTTGCATTAGTTCTTAATAAACTTCTTCTTTACTGTTATATATTTGTCTTATTAATTTATTTTGGGTTTAAAAATTATGACATTAATAATTATTTTTTTTTTAGGTATGACAAACAAGAAAATTTTCAGCTAAAAATTATTTGAAATTTAAAAAATTTTCAAAAAAAAATCTAATAATACAATGTTAAAAATTTCCGTGGTGGAATTTCAAAGTGGAGTCTATTCATGAAGTAAAATAAAGAGAAGCACCGAAATATGGTACTGCTTATTTTTTTTGAAAACTCCAAGCTGGGCAACACGATGCGTTTTACCTTTTTATTTTTCCTTATTCAGCGACACACTAATAACACGCATGTCCACGTTCTCTACAATGCTAATGTATCGAACGTCGCCTCTCTCAAATAATGAAGATCGGCGGCTAGTAAATTGTCTGTTAAAAAAAATGAAATGGTATAACGTATCGTGTGTGCTCAGATGGTGAAATTTTGGGGCCTATAAAGACCCATCCCCCGCGAATCACCACGTTCAAATTTAGACAAAATTATCATAAAATAAGAAAAAAATACATCCTTATCAGAAAAAAATAATAAAATACCAAACAGTCAGTTGGCTTAGATTTACGCTTAAACCACCAGTAAAACTGCAAACACCGGTCCCCTTTCCTCTACCAACCTCATAAATAACTAAAATTCAAAAATCTTTTTCGCTTACGTTGTTAGAATTTTATCGAACTCAGACCCCAATCTCTATGAGCTCAGGAATTTCGTAATTAACAATTCTGTTGATCTAATCCTTTAAAAGGTGGTAAAGTTCAAAAACTCTAAAAATCGCAAATCAAAATTTTAGAATCTATCTCACTCGACGCTCTTTCCCCATATGGCTCAGTATTGAATTCAGACACTTTTCTCCGAGAGGGACTTCTGGGGCTCCGGAGGGTGGGAGAATGAAACCTTTTTTCCCAGTGAAAACACAAGAACTCTATTTTTCCGGGGGGGGGGGGGACATTTTATTGCACTGGGGGGTGTCCCTCTGGGGCACCCCATTAATTCAACACTGATATTTCAAGACTGTTATTTTTGTTAAAAGAAATGTCTCTCATTCGGTAACTCAATCTCTCCCTCCAAATTCTGGAAAATTAAACATTAAAAACCATTTAGACAGTTAAAGTTAATTCACAGTCTCATCCATATGTCTTCAAATCTTAGACAATCCCCCCTCCCCCGATCTCTCTTCAGTCCGGCTTGGATAAATTATTCAGACTAGATCTTGAATGATATTTTCCTGTTACTTCAGTGGTCATCAGTGGAATTTTGATGCAAACACTACCACTGATGTTTTTAAAAGAAATAGTCGATGCCTCCTACCCGACTCAGTATGATCCATCGGATGGATCGACCTTGCTCTGTTAAAGATGTCTGTAAAATAATGATTCCCTATTCCCTGATTTTGCACTCACTTTACCATATTTCAAGTAAATTATAGAAACGCGATTAATTTACAAAAATTCCATTCGACCAATAAGGAGCTAATTGCAAATATAACGTTATTTACTTTTTGGTAATTTTGGACCCTTTCCCTCCCTTTAGATATCATACGTTACTTCCATCAAACTCCGTGCCCCGGTAATGATATCGTTATCAAAGTGTAAAAAATTTTTTTTAGAATTAAATTCTTTTGTTTTGAGTAACATACAAAACGGGTTAAATTTATTTTTCGCAAACTTTATTGATTCAGTTGAAGATAATTTAATAAAATATCGCTTTATTCAAACAAAAATAGTTAACAAAAAAAAAAAAAAAAAAAAAAAAGATAATGTACTATTTTTGAACAAAATACCACGTTACAGAGAAAAAGAGATAATTCTAATTGGGTCAAAAATGATATCGATATCAAAAGGATAATCCCCCCCCTTCCCCTAGAGATATCTTACGATATCATGTGTCAGACCCTCCCTCCCCCCTAAAAGAATAATATTATATATACACAACACCTAATAAAAAAATTAATATATCATTCTTGTTTCTAGTAAAACCATCGTAAATATTGACTGAGCAAAACATTTTCTTTGAAAATGTCTGATTATAGGTAAGATAATACAAAGCGTGAAAATTTGCTTTCGACCGAAGTAATGTTGTCAGATTTTCGAGGCAAACGCCTTCTTTACGGGTAGCAGCATAAGTTTCAGTATTCACCAACCAACCAACAAATCTAATGGCGTCAGTTTGTTGATTTCGGGCAATGGAGAACTTGAGATCCGAGTTATTTATTTAAGTAAGTTAATCGGCTGTATTTCTTGTTTTCCTTTAACTTACATAATTAGATAACTAATTTGAACTATACATGTTTTAAATTGTTTTTCCTTAAAAGTATGTTATTCATTTCTTTGGCTAAGTTATATAAAAATTGGAAAATGAATTACTTTGTTAATGAAAAGTGCGTGTTGGATTAAATTGTGTTTAAAATAGCAAACTGACATCTATAAAATTTTGAATATTTTCTGTTCAATATTTCAACTATTTCCTTTTAAATTTAATCATTTTTACTAGAATATATGCGTAATATTAGTAATTTACATTTATCTTATTCAAAAGAAGGAAATCGACTTATTTCATTCCTCCTTTTGCTAGCAGGTCCCATTCCTTCCCATTATGTTCTGTTATATTAAACTGCTTTTAAGTTTAGTTAAAATTATGGATAATGTATAATATTAGGTTTTCTAAAGAGGGGAACTATTACAGCTACAGGTAAAGTCATTAATATACTTCAAATATTAAAGTTATAGTAAGCAAATTTATTTTTTTAATAAACAATTTTTTTATACAAATCTAAGTTTATGCTGAAAAGCAACTTTTTTTCAACTGAAGATTTGGTTGTCATTGCTCCATCTCAGTGGCGTAGCTAGGATAGGTGACACCCAGAGCGGATGTAAATTGTGTTACCGCCAGCCACCATGGTGTCACCCCCCCCCCACACACACACACACCGATCCGTTATATTTTTTCATTCACAATTGTACGCTATTATTACAAATGACCATATCATTTCTCATTTACCTTTTGCCCTGTATTGAGAAAAAAAACAGAGGGGGGGATTTTTACTTAACCCATAATCCGCTTAAATCAATGTGGTGTCTGTATGTCGAAGAAAATTCTTTCTTTTAAAGTTTGTTTTTGTTATCCACTCGTTGGATAGATAAGATTTTTGTTCCCTGGTGCAAATATCTTATTTAAACACACCAGTCTGCAAAAAATTTCAACTTCTTTTAGAAAAGAAAATTAAGTCTATTTCGTCGTACGCTAGAAATTTAATTTTATTTCAGAATTCTTTTTCCAAATGGTGTAAGATTATAAATATTTATTTTCAAATAAATATTGGGTGACAGCCGGGTTGGACCGTCCCCCCTGCCCCCCACTAACTACGCCACTGCCTCCATCTAGTATTGTGATTGATGTTTAGAATAATACGTCGTGAGGAAAAATTTCTGTCCTATTCTATCCCATTCTCCATTACTAACTAATATTGTAATAAATATTAGTACTATTTATTACTAATATTAGAACTAGTACTAACTAATATATCCCGTACTTGAATAACATTAATTAATTAAATTTTGAAAACATAGTATATTAACACACGAAAAAAAATCATAAAAACCTGATTTAAATAAAAAGAATCTGATTTAAACAAAGATATACATATATATTTTTCCAACTATGATTGTTTTGCACCTTAGTTGCTATTTAAAAGCATGCATATTCATGCATATTCCATTCATAATACTAATTTTGAAAATAGTGAGAAGTGGTGTTTACATTAAGATTTTTTTGGTTTTAAATGTTTATAAAAAAAGACTTGTGCATTAGTTGCTCTTAACCCGGGAGAACACGTCCTTACCCAGTGTATGAATGGTCTTAACTTTATCACCAATAAAATCAAATTATAACAACTACTTTATTTAGACGGAAACAATTCATACAAATTTTGTGATAAAATAAGTTGCAGATTACTTTTAAAAAATTAGTGGTTACAATTGTAAAAACCATACGCACTCAGGGTCTTTTAGGCCCTGTGCGCGTCCTCTCGGGTTAAAATTAGAGTCATCGTCCTGTTTAATTTCATAGAACACAGTAAAAAGAGGGGGGGGGGAGAGGAAATTAAGTCAATGTAAATCAGAATACATTAGTTGATATGGCCCTTTTAAAATTCAGCTGGCATATTTGCAAATCTGATTTAAAAAATTCACTGGCAGCTCATATCTATGTGTTATTACAGTATTTATGTTTTCACTAGTGAGAAACTGGGTTATTTATTAAATTTTAAGTCAATTAAATGTCATTAAAACTAGTGTTTGATTAAATAGTCGATTCGGTATTTTGTGATTCCGCATGTTATACGATTATAAGTGTCATTAAACTAATTAAAAAATACTTAAAAATGTGTAGCCTATAATTCAAATACTTCGCTGAATAAATGCGAATTACGGCGTTTCTTGATCCCCCCTCCTCTCTAGAAAAAAAAAGCGCCCAGTTAAAGTCAAATTTCTGGAGTGATACTTTTTTAATTTGTCTTTTTTGCACACAGAGAGAGTTTATTGAATCGGATTTAAGTCTTTGTGTTAAAAATGTACTTTCTGGTAAACTTTTTTTTAGGTAGATTTCGTATGAAATACTACCTATTGCAATCGCTCCAGTTTATATATCTATCTATCTATCTATCTATCTATCTATCTATCTATATATATATATATCACTTTTTTATGGTCACGATAACGTCTATAATTCTTCAACAATCTCCACCAAACTGGTACATAAAATCAAAGGGGATAAAATCTCGGCTAAGTTCGTTAATAGGCAAAATCGGACCAAGGGGGTGAAAACCGAAAAAAAGCCATAACTTCTTAATTAAAGTAGAAATCAAATCGGTTTAAAGTTTATATTACTTCTTAAATATGGGCCAAAAGTTTATGCATGACAGATTTTTGATAAATTTAGAAGTGAGCTCAAGGGGCGAAAAAAAACAGGGGTTTTGAGAGAAAAAAATTCATAACTTCGTCAATTTTCAAGATATCAAGTCCAACTAAATTTTTTGTAAATGTTCTTAAAATTATCTAAAACTTTTGTATTTACAAGTTTTTGATAGGACCAACTTTTACCGATGAAATAAATTAAAAACGAAAAGAAAAAGGGCGGTGAAAAAAGAGAAAAATCCATAACTCCGTTAATTTTTAAGATATCAAATCTGATTAAATTTATTTTATATCTTCTCAAAAATATCTACAAATTTTATAGTGACAAGTTTTTCATAGGACCAATTCGTATAGCAAAAAGAAATTAAACAAAAATAGGAGTTGGAGAAAAAACCTCAAATCCAAACTGCTTATATTCTGACTCATTTTTAAATTCATTTTTGATTTTAAACGCATCCAAATGATAATAGATCCTCTTATTTAGAAACTGTATAAAGTGACGCATTGGTCAATTTTCTGATAAAGACAGAATATATTTTTTAAAAGGCTACCAAAAAGGGTATTTTGAACAGAATTTCTCAAAGTTATCAGGACTGAAAATTTAAGGAAGTATTCAAAGAAGAAATTGTGTTTTTTTCTGACTCGTTTTTAAATCCATTTTTGTTCTCAAACGCATCCAATTTACAGATCTTCTTATTTAGGAACTATATAATGTGATGCATTGGTCAGATTTTTGATAAAGACGGAATATATTTCAAAAAAGGCTACCAAAAGGGGTATTTTGAACAGAATTTTCCGAAATCATCGTGACTGAAAATTTAAGGAAGTGTTCAAATAAGAAATTGCGTTTTTTTCTGACTCGTTTTAAAATCCATCTTTGCTCTCAAACGCATCCAATTTACATATCCTCTTATTTAGGAACTATATACTGTGACGCATTGGCCAGTTTTTTGATAAAGATATAATATATTTTTAAAAATGCTGCCAAAGTGAGTATTTCGCACAAAATTTTCCGAAGCAATCATGATTAAAGAATTAAGGATGTATTCAAACAACAAATCGGCTATTTTATGACTCATTTTTAAATTCATTTTTTTCTCAAATGCATTCAACTGACAGTTTTTTGTTGTTCAGGAACTGTATAATGTACTGTTTTGGTCGATTTTTTAATAAATTCAGAATTTATTTCAAAATATGTTGTCAAAATGGGCATTTGAGCTGAAGTTTTCTTAAGATGATGCTGATAAAACCAGTTTTTGCAGAAAAATGAAATTAAAAAATTTTCATAATTGTCCAGATGAAGTTATTAAACTGGGTTTATCTCTAATCATATATATATATATATATATATATATATATATATATATATATACATATATATTTGTTGAAATGAGCACTCTTCAAATTCTACCTCCGCCTATAGGCCCAGCCGACAGGGATTTTTTTTTTTAATTGGGATGGTAAAAATAATGAAATGTCATATTTTGTGGAAAGAGCCTATTATTCAATGAATTTTTTTTTAAATAGGCCCCAAATTTCGCTTTGATTGTGCCTTATTACGTAAGTTTACATTCAAAATTTACAGTTTTACATATTTAGATTTTAGACCATTGGTGTAAAAATCTAGGCACCAGCGGGGGGCAATCACTCACCACGGGGTAAAATTTAATAGCATTCTAGCAAGAAATTTATACAAATTATTAGATGATACAAGACGAAAAAAAGTTAGTAGTGAGAGCATAGGAGCAATTGGCACAAAGACTTTTGCACCCCTGTCTTAAAACAAAGAGGTCCATCCAATCCATATTTTATCACACGTTCTCAATATTAGAAATTTTACGGGAAGTGTAAATTATAATTATCATCTATTTGAGATCTTCGAAATCAGCCTGCGTAATTTTTGTGATAAAATATTAATAACAGTAAAAATCATTGATTTACAGTATAACTATTTAGTTTCTTACACATCCAATCCTTGTGTGATTTCTTTATTTTTCAAATTGATTATTTAGAGAATTATAAGAATATAGTTATTATATTTTCGGGTTTTTTTTAACACATTTACTTTTTGATAATGAGTAATTTTAATATGACGGAAAAGCTAGGGGTCTTCCTCTGGTATTTTATTTATTTATTTATTTTCATAGTAATTATCGTCCAAAATCTTCAAAAATTTTTGGAATTAAAACATGTTTTCACAGTTTTTGACAAGCAATCCAGAAAAAATATTGATGTATATTAATAAAATGGCTGGTATAAAGACTTTTTTTCATTTGGTATATTTAAATCGTTAAGAAATTATATATGTTTATTTTCAATAACAGAAAATTTGGAATGGAGAAGGAATATGGCTTCCCAATTTCATTTTTGAAGTATGGTGGAGGAGTAGACTTGGACCTGATACCCAGTAGCAAAAGAAATTCTCGATTGTCTGCGGTAGATACTACAGAGGCAGAAAATAATCCATAGGTAAAATGTTTTGCAATTGCAGCGTTAATTAAACATTTACTTTTAACGATTTTACGCGTTTTATTCAGTTCTGTTAATAACTAACTTACATTTTTGCATTCAGTAATAAAATGTTAAATATAACTTAAAACAAAAGAAATGTTTGATGAAAAAATAATCTGCAAAGAAGAAAAGAAAATCTGTAACACCCGTCTCCATTCTTTAACTTTCTGCTATAAGGCTTGCAATATGAATAGTGATTGCAAAAAATAGTGGATATGACTGAGTATCAGCATTTTTTTATTGCACAATCTTCATCATAGTTTCTTATTTTAATTTTTGAAAAACAAATAAAATCAAACACAAAGTCGATATTTGATTTTTTTTTTTTTTAATCAAAGGCTTGATACATTTCTTGTAATATTTCAAACCCATAATGGTAATAATAATATAATGACTTTTAGTTATTACTAATAGCATAATTTTATTTGTAGGTACATTTAACTCACACATAATCTAGCTAAAATAGCGTCTCAGTATTATCATTGTTAAACGCATACTTTTTACTTATTTCTAGTTAGATTTTAATTCCATACATTCCTCCATTTTAATTCCTCTTTTCTTCTCCAAATAAACTGAGTTTTTTAATTGACTTCTTTTCATATCCTGCCCTTCATTATAATTACAGATTCACAGTCGCGAGATGCCACACGCGGCTAATTTTATGCTGCGACTTGTAACTTTCGGTGCTTAAGGGGGTGCAGGAAACAAAAATATTCAAATTTTATTAAACAGTTTTATTACATTAAAAATTCTGCTTAAAATTATGTTTAAAACCTTGTTTCTATTTTAACTGTAACAAGAAATATGATTTTTTTCTTTTTGGTTTCTTTTTAAAATCTAGTTTTCAAAGCAATCGTTCTCATAGAAATGACTTTCTGTGAAAATGCTTTTTTTCTTCATGAGTTTTTTCAACATTTCTTGTATTTAAATTACTTTAACCCAATAACGGTTAAAAAAAAACCTTTGTTTAAATTTGGAACAAGTCTTTTTCAATTGTTTTATATTAATTTTGCTTCAGCAAATTTCAAAACAAAAAATTTTAATTTGAAAATATGATTTTAAAAAATTACATTTTTTTTTTAATTTTACTTTAAATATTTTTTAATTTTATTCAAATTAATGCTTTTAAAATTCCTAAATCAGAATTAAAGCTTATATATTTCTGTTTATATAAATGAAAAGAAATTCTACAAATAATATTTGGAGTTATAACGATTTTAAATTACCCCACTTTTTAATAACTACTAAATTTAAAAATTAAAAAAAAAAAAATATGAGAAATTATGTCACGGGCTTTTGTTTCAAAATGATATGGTAAACCATCAGAAAAAAATTTCAAAATTTTAACTGAATAAATAACAATTACTTGATAATGTGTGCATTGTTGAGAGAATGTATTAAATTAAGGATTTCATTTCCGACAATTCCATTTTTGTTTAAACACATAGCCTACACTAGGCTCGGTAAGAAATTTTCAATCTAAATATTAATTCTATAATATTGTTATTTACAGACCTCTTGCCCCCCCCCCTTTTAATATTTTTAAATGATTTTTTTTTTTTTTTTTTTTTTTTTTTTTTTTACACAGGGTGCAGTACGTAAATTTTATTGTGCATTTCTACTTTTACTTACCCATCATACGTAGTATAGGGTAAGTCTTGCAATCGTTTTGAAAATCGAAAATTTTTTTTGACGGATTTACACGTTTTAGATAATGGAGATTCCGAAAAACATATTTTTAGAAAAAAAATTTTGCCGTCCGTCTGTCTGTCTGTCTGTCTGTCTGTAAACGCTCTATCTCCCGAACAAATTGCGATAGAGACTTGAAATTTTGCATGTAGTTAGTAAGTAAGAATGGGACGAACCCTATTTAATATCAGCGACCTCGATTATCCGGAACTATTTTTTTCGGACATTCGAAAAATTCGTTCTGATGAAAGGTATATAAAAATTTTCGAATTTTTTTGTTCTAAGGAATGGACGTAAAAGGCAATAAAATAACACACATTTTGCATATAGAACGAAGTCGATCGGATTATTAGTTGCCGAGATATTTGTAATCTTGTTTTCCACATTCTTCGATTTTTCATGACCCTGTATTTCATTCAAATTTCAATTCAGAAGTATATTTTAATTGGAAATGAGACGCTTAATCCGACGCAGTTAATTGTTAGTTAATAGAATTATTATTTTTGGAGTTATAAGGATGTTTCTTTTACGCAGTTCGGTACTACTTGAGTAGTTTGGCGTTTTATATAATTTGTCGAAATTGGTACATCAGCAGTTCTTCAATATAGCATTACTATGTATATTAACAATATTTAAATTTTGTTTATGAATTGCAATGCATTGTATAAATAGTTTCACATGTTTTATTTTCAAATACATATCCATGATGGGTAAGTATTACGGTGGCCCCCAACGACTAGTTTCAATTGTTTGTTACAGTTTTAGGCAGCTTTCATTAGAAAAAGTAAAAAGCTATCTATTGCAGCCGTCCGGAGAAAAGCACTTCCGGAAAATTTTGGTATATTTTCATCGATCATGACTCCCAGATCCCAAAACCACCCTCCGTTCAAATGTTGACATATATATGATTTTTGTCACGCTGTAACTATCGTATTTATGAACCGATTTGAATGAAACTTGGTATGTACATAGTACATAGAAATGGCTCGACCAAGTTCGTTGGGCAGTATCAGATGCAATCTTCAAAATAGTGTCCATTTAAGTTTATCAAAAATCTTTTAAATGTATAATGATGTACAAGGAAAAATTTAGAAATTGAGAAAAGATTCTAAAGTGTTTGATATTAATAGTGAATTACGGAATACTTTTTGCTTTGTCTTTACCTTAAAAAGCGCCTGAGATATAGCAGTTTGGATTTTTAATGTGGATGACATTTTATTAAAATCAATTTGCCAGCGCCAACCCTGGTATATATTAATCAATTTCGATGTGAGTGTGCGCTTGTACATGAATTAAGATTTCGACCAAGCTCATTGGATTGTTTTATCCATTATGTTGTTTAAAAATGGAATATACTTCATGATATCGTGGAATTTGGAGACCCTATAAATCGCTTAAAATAAAACCAGCTTCAATAAAAGATGACTAATTTATAAAAATTCCCATTAATATTCAGTATTGACAAAAACGAGTATTCAATCTTATATAATCGGACTCCACTAATTTGAGCTTCGTATGTTTGAATAACATAACTTAATTTAAAATAAATAAATAAATAAATAAGGTATATGAAAGCTACCTTTTCCTCCCGGCACTGCCGGAAGGACTTTTTTATGTGCAGATGCTTCTACTTTGAAAGCAGTTCTGAAAATAAAACTATTTTCGCCTTAAGATATGGTTACAAAAGTTGAAAAAGTACAAACAGACAACAATATATATCAATTTAAAATTTCACATCCAAAAAAAAGTAAAAATAAAAATACTAAAATACAAGTTAGAAATTTCTAAGAAATTTTCCCGTGAATTTAACATTAAATATTGGCATTTAGTCACGGGACTGGTGTAGGTTCTTAAGAGTCATGGGAAGTACCACACTAGTCATGGGAAGAAACGAACACACCAATGTAAATTCTATGGGAGCGTTATTTTATAATATTTAACATGGATATAAATATTGTTCAGTAATTTCTGTGTAGGATAACTGAGGGCGATATACCTGCGGTAGTTTTTTAATTTTTAGATTTTAGTTTTTGACATTTTTTTTTGTTTTCCTTCACTTACAGAACTGGTTTGGAAATTGAAACTACCCAAATATATATAAAAAATCTATAACTAAAATAGGAAAATGAAAAGTAGCCCAGTAGATCATCTTCAACTATTGTATGTATATATATATATATATATACATATATATATATATATTAAAAACAGCGAGAAAATTGAAAATAACGGTCCCATAGGATTAATATTAGCATTCTTGTTACTTCTTGTGAATATTGAAATAACCTCTTAAGATGATTTTGTGAAACCATTTCTACAAATTACTTTTGTATTTTCTTTAATAATTTATTTTAATGCTTATACCCATGTTGAATGAATCTTTTTCTTTAAGGTACTTGATGTTGGTCAATCCTGTGTGTGGTACAAACTACAAATAATCAATTGGTGGATAATCAAAATACAGCAAAGTGGGCAAAACTATTGGAACTTGTATATAAATGTAAATGACACACTGTGTAGAAGAAAATAAATTGTATACATAAATATTATAACTATGCATCATGATATAGTGTATTAATGTAATTTAATCGTTGTAATAAATATATTTTTATATTTTAATTGCTTGTTTTAAATATGTCTGAATCATAATGATATTAATTTATTTTGTAAATGTTCTAAAACATTTATATTTGTAAATTTAATATGATTCTCAAACCCTCTCCTTAACAATGCAAAGTTTTTATACAATTTTAAACTTATTTTTAAGCATGAATGTATAAATTTAGTCTTGACTATTTAAATATTTGGAAGGAAAATACATTTTTAATTTTTATTAACTTTTTTTCGCGTTATAAGCAATTTTGCCCACGACAACTAGTTTTTACTTTTCTTGATCTGTAGGGAGAATTAAAGTTTGTTATTAAGATTATAAGCTATAAATTACATATCAATTCTTGCAAGAATAATATAATAGCACATTTCCATTAAAAAAATTAAAAAGTGGTGATTTGTTAGACAGTGACATTCTTAAACTTTTAAATGAATGTAAGAAATTTTAGATTTGTATGTTGAGAAAATAAAAATAAAAATCCTAATTTCCAAGTAAGTAACAAGAATATTAATGTATATGTATAATTTTAACCACTTTTATTAATTTTACTTTATTTTTTGAAAGTGTATGTGATTTGTATTCTCTTCACGCCCTTCTGATCCTTTAGTTTTTATAATTATGTCTGTGAAACAACAAAAGAAGTGTGAAATAATTTTTCGGCAGTCAGTACTCTTGAATTATTTGTTAATATTTAATAAAATTTAATAAATTGTTACTATTTAATAAAAATAATATAAGATCTATTAATTTTTTTCAGTTTTAATAATTTATAGAAATGTAAGAAAGAAATTTAATATTAGCATTTTATTTTATCAGAGATCATCTCACATTATCATAGCGGTCACAAATGTAAACACTTTTATGTGATTTTTTTTTCAATTCTCTAAGTGCATACTACTTTTATAGCATCTTTATACCTCTATTTTAAAATAATAATTTTCGCTGTATATTTAAACCTGAAATGTGACAGCAGTAACTATTTTAAAATAGTGGTATAAAAAATAAATGTAGAAAAGGTGTAGTAATTGGCAGCTATGTGAGTGTAATTCAAATTCATTGTTTTTAGTTACATTTTACCATAATTTTTTTTAAACAATTGTACGTAATGACAAAAAACAAAAAGAAAAAAAATATTCATTAAGAAATACAGAAAATCTAATATTTATAAAAAATAATGTATATTGTTTTTTACCAGCATACATATCTTTGCACAACTTGATGATCTACAAATGGTTTTATTAAAATTTTTATCAAAATATTTAAATGTATCCTCACATATCTAATATTTCTCGACAAAAAAAGTTTTTATAATAAGAGTAAGACTTGTGCTTACCATTTATATTCGTCGATTTTGATTACAGAATAACACATAAGAATAACCTATGTTTGACAGGATAATATAAAACAAAAAAGGACTGCAAAGAGAAACTTGTTTGTTTTAAAATAGGCAATGGGTATGACAAGAGTTTAAAATGACTATGTTTTAGAAATGATGATTGGTAAGTGTTATCCATTATAAGCAATATAAATTTCTAGACAATATCTGAAATATATCATCCCCTAACATATTATGTCTAGTGGAAGCGGCTACCTCTGCTTGAGACAATCTTGAGACAAGACCTACACTCATTCTCACCTCAAGAGAGTAATTCAGGTGGAAGTAGCAATTCTCCCACAAGACGATGCAGTCGTGATGATAGATTCCAGACATCGTCTTGAAATGTATATTGCTCGCAATGGAGGACACTTACCAGAAGTCATTTCTGAAAAATAGTCATTTTAAATTCTCGTCATATCTATTCTACAGGGTGGTCATAAAAAAACTTTGCCGATATACGGAGCTCTAGCGGCCAGTCCGCTCAGCCGATCGAAATGAAATTTCAGATATAGCTATTCAGAGGTATGAGCTCGAGATTCTGTGAACGGCAACAAAATGGCGCTCACGGTTACGGTTATAGTTACAGAAACTCGAAAATTTCCAATGGCAACACCCATGTTTTTTCATCGCAAAATGCTCAGCGCATGCGAAAACCCTAAAGAGCGTTGGAACCGTACGTGTACCGCAAGAAACGGACATGTTATGCACGCACAAAAACCGTTCTGGGAATCCTCCCCGCCATAGAAAAAACTCGATTGGGGCGCAAGGAGCCATTTGCATACGACGCAGAGTCAGTACACTAATCTCTGATTACAATACAGATCGGAGAAACTAAAACTTTTATTTTGGTTACACATTTTCCACATGGGTGCTGTGCCTGTGATGGCACCCATGTGGAAAATGTTTTAATAAAAGTTTTAGTTTCTCCTATCTGTATTCTAATCAGGGATTACTGTACTGACTCTGCGTCGTATGCAGATTTCCTCCTTGCGCCCCAATCGAGTTTTTTTTATGGGGGAAGGATCCCCAGAACGATTTTTTGTGCGTGCATAACATGTCCGTTTCTTGCGATACACGTACGGTTCCAACGTTGTTTAGGATTTTCGCATGCGCTGAGCATTTTGCGAAGAAAAAAATGGGTGTTGCCATTGGAAATTCTCGAGTTTCTGTAACTTTAACCGTAACCGTGAGCGCCATTTTGTTGCCGTTCACAGAATCTCGAGCTCATATCTCTGAATAGCTATATCTGAAATTTCACCTCGATCGGTTAAGCGGACTGGCCGCTAGAGCTCCATGTATCGGCAAAGTTTTTTTATGACCACCTTGTATATTTTTAACAAATAAGTTTCTCATTAGAGTCGTTTTTGTTTTTTTTAACCTGTCAAATGTGGGAGGGTTTTTTTTGGATCATCCTGTACTTTTACGGTATATATACCGTATATTTCATTTACGGTACACATACTGATTACAAATGTGTTTACGGTACATATACCGCACATTTAATTTACGGTATATATGTTGTATAAATATTTTTTACGGTACATATGTCGTACATTTAATTTACGGTATCTGTGCAGTAAAAATATTTTTTACGGTACATGTACCATATATTTAATTTACGGTATATATGCTGTAACGATATTTTTTTAAGGTACATGTACTTTAAATACTTTACGGTACATATACCGTCCAGTTAAATTACGGTACATATACTTTAAATATTTTACGGTACATATACCACAAAATATTTAAATTTATGTTCAGTTAAATTACGGTACATGTACTTTAAGTATTTTACGGTATATATACCGTCCAGTAAAATTACGGTAAAAGGAAGTGTCACAAAGTTGACGGTATAACCACCGTGATTCGAGACCAAAATTTTTTACAGTGTAAGATTTTATTTTTTCTTCAGATCCAAGGGAGGAAATTTGCTTGAAGACATAAAACCCAATAACTGCGACATTATCGCTATCCATAATTTTGAGATTTTAATAAGAGTTGTAGATTTTAACAAGAATCAGTAATTTTAAATAAATGTATTTTGAAAAAAAGTATTTGCCACTTGTGAAATATATTAATAAACATTACTAACTTTAAAAAAAAATGTCAATGCATTCTAAACCTGAATAGTGTGTTCGAAATTACTGACTGAATATTATTTCGGCTAGATAATAAGCTTAAATATAAATCAGTAAGAACAAACTACCGTTTATTATTACCTGAATATTAAATTATTAATCGAATAGGAAATCCTTGAAGGTTAGGAAAGTCGTATACTTTTTGTTGAATTATTAATTTGTTTTATGAAATACTTTTGTTAAAGATACTTTTATATTAAGTGTAATAATCTCATCTGAACTCATTCTTTTTTAGTATTATTCAATGCTTCGTCAAATTATTAATAAAAAAATTATGCAGACATAAATAAACTTCAATCAAATTTTAATTAAAACTAAATACTTAACAGTGTTTTTTTACATTTCTGCTTTTACCAATTATTTAAGCTTGCAATTTAGAACTTTATAAAGTTTTATTTCTTCAAGTGTGTTCTCGATAATTTAATCCGGTTTAAAGAAAGTCGCGTTTTTCGGAAACTAAATATTCAATTTAGCAGTTTTAATATTTTAATTAATAATAAATTTACAAGTTCACGCCTGGGCACTTGAAAGTAAAATCCACATTGAAATGCATCAGAATTTTTGGATTCTCGTTTCTTAAAAATGATTTTTTACTAAAAAACTTCACTAAAAATTCTATTTAGTTCTGTCATATTTTTTCTTCATGAAATGTTTTTTTACAGAAAATAGCACATTTCAGAGCATATTTAATTCTCGGTACACTGAAGATAAATTAACAAACTATTATACTTGTTGGTAGTTTCTAATCATGATGCAAAATAACACACTCAACTACATTAATAACCAAAACATTATACAATATTAATTTACAACAATATAAGCTTTCTGCTTTGTTTTAACTGACTTATTTGTATAATCAAAAACTGCAGTATGAAATAGTCCTAACGGAATCAAATTGTATAAAATTTTGTTAATTTTTATGTAAAAGATTTTATACTGGAATGTATATTTTAAAAAGATTATTTTAATTAGAATAATATCTATTCCAATCAGTATAGCCGCTTAAAAAATTTACTAAAATTTTCTCATAACTTTAATTATTCTTTTTAACAATGTTATTAGGCAATAATTATCAAGCTTGAATTTCTTTTTAAAAGATAACTAATCCACATGTAAATCTAGAATCATAAGAAACGTATTCACATTTACAAATGTCCATTATGCTTAAAAAATTCGCAACAACTACATCAAAGCTATCAATATATAAAAATATGTTTAAACTCTACCTTCAAGAAAGTTTCAAATGCTAAAACTTAAATATTTTAGGAATGTTCTCCATCGTTAGAGTGAGTCATAAGAATTAAAAGAGCTCCAGAGTATAATTTACATGATTTTAACATGTCAGTCAGTTTTTATAAACTTCACCTAATTCAAATTCTAGATAGTTATTTTAAAATAAATAAATGTAATTACATAAAGGAAGCATCTTCTTTGGGGTAAGTTTCTGTGACATGTAGATTGATATAAGATAACAACAATATTTAGTACTCTTTTCGTACTCTCATCAATTTTAAGGATACAATATGTCGAAAATGCAATAATGGTTCTTTACATAAATATTATACAGTTTTTCCAATATTCACCGTTCTTTAAAATATATTTCGTGTTAAAACATCTGTTTCACAATAAATATTTCACTGTCAATAACATTTATTGCCTAATACACTGGCTATCACACTACAATTTTTAAATGGTAAATCAGAGGAGTTGAAATTAAAATTGCTTGCCGAATTTTGAGAAATCCATTTTAATCTGACCATAAACTATTGAAGTTGTTAAACTGTGAAAATCTTAAAGTATAATTACTACACAGCATGTTTTCTGGATCAAGATTTTCGTCTTATCACAGTGCTGATAAACTATCTGACGAAATGTATAAGTTTCTTAGAATTCAGCCAGTCAAATTCAGTCAAAAGACACATCCTGCAAAGGAATTATAGCGTTATTTTTTGTCACTTCGTACATCAGCAGTTTTTTGGTACTTAAACTTGAATAAATATTTTTCTGTATGAAAAAGCTGTTTGCTCACATTGGTATGTGCAACAATACAGACACCTTAAGTAAGCGAACTATATAAACGTACATTTAGTCTCATTTTATATTTAAGTTTTATTATTTAGACATGTAATTTCTTTAATGGAAAATCTGCGTAAACTAAATTATTCGATTTTTTTCACTAGAACATAATATTTGTTTATTGAAATTACTTAAATTTCACGTGCTAAGTGACCATTTTGCTTAAAAATGAATTTAGCTTAATTTCGCAAATGACTTGCGAAGTCCAATTTGTGGTTATGCATTTATTACCTGCTTCATAAAAAACACAGTTATCTGATCAAAGTACTTATTATAATAAAAAAAATACTTATTTACAAGAGAATAAACATTGCCTAGTGATGAAAAAATAAGTACACATTATTTAAATAATTAAAATGATTTGTTATTGTGAAATGTCCACAGTAGTGTTCTAATATGAAGTAAAAGCAATCAATGAATTTTAAATTGTCGATTGTAAAATATGAAATCCTTTGGTGCGAAATTTTCTTTGAAATTAAAGTGTTGCCATAATAAAATAAATGGTCAAGTGCAAGTAATTCTCGCACTCAGATTATTCTGTGCAATATACATATGAATTATTAACCCCCTGTTGATGAACGACTGGTAGGCCATTTAAAATTCCCAGAATCCTTCATTATTCCTACCAGTTTATTATTATTTTTTCTTTTTTTTGTTAAGTTTACCTTACTTAATCGGTTTACCTTGCATTTTTACGATTAAACTACTGTAGAGAAAATTCTTTGTTTTTAAAAGCCGGTCGTAAAGTATTAAAAATTAAGCAACATGCTCTCGTCGCGAAGGAGTTAATTGTATTACAAAAAATTTTTGCTAAAAGAATAATAAAGATCTTGTAAAAATATATAAATGGTAGGTCAAGTTATATCTCTAAATACTAGAAAAACATGAATGGATATACTATGAATCTGGTATACGTGCCACTTAAAGTTTTTCGAATCCTTCATTATTCCAACCAGTTATTTTTCATTGTAAAGTTTACCCTATTTAAACGGCGCATTTTCGCGATTCAACTATAGAAAATTTTCTGTTTTGAAATTACGGGGGTAAAATATTAAAATGTAAGAATGTACTTTCAACGCGAAGGAGTTAACGTTTATTATAAAAACGTTGCTAAAAGTTAATAATATGACCTTGTATAAAATGTAGGGTTGGTTAATGGGTGTACCATAAAAGTTCAAAGAGATATGAAGCCCAAATAATATAAAATATCTATTTTGTATAACTCTTTTTTTGTCTTATTCTTATGAACTTAATGTCTTATAATGAACTTAATTAGGTACTGAGAATAAAAAATAGTGCATATTTAAACTTCATTTGGCTTTCCTAAAAACTTAATTCAGCGTATTAACAATATTTTATTTTTACATTGTAACCAAAACAAATACTCGTTAAAAGTTTAAACTTATCATTGTGCTAAGTACGCTTTAAAAGGAGGTCGCAAATTGCAACGCCGCCCTGGTTCATGCCACGTTTTGCCAAATAAGTTTGGAATTAACTTTTAAAGAAACGGGAAGCATATTGAGAGATCCACTCATGCGAACTTGATGCGAACTATAATATTTAAAAAAATTAATTTTAATTAAATTAGTCTATTTACAACAGCTTAACGTTTTTAATTTAACTTCTAATTTTTAATTTAAATTTTAAAAAATGGATATTGCTTTTATACTGTTACTAGACATTTTATTGCACGGATAATCTTTAAATATTATTTTCTAGGCTTGAAAATCCGATATTACATCGAGTACGCTGCACCTATCATAGCAAAGTCGAGAGCGTTGGGTAAAATGGTTATGAAATAGAAAATGCAAACGACTTAAAAAAATTCCTGGCAAACCAATTGACGCACGACAGTGATTTTATTTATTTATTGAGAGATAGAACTTGATGAGACGACTAAAATGATAGTATTTAAAATTTATTGCAAGATTACTCTAGTTTTTAATTTAACTTAAAAGAAAAAAATGGAGACCCAAAGTTTAACAAAATATTGCTAATGATCCTATGTATGGATTGACTTTATTTTTATCTTCTTGGCAAAACTTAATTTAGATTTTTTTTTTTTTTCATTTTTGTATGTTTGACGGTTACTTAGAAAATCGAATTTGGGTTGTAAAGCTCCAGTTGAACATTGCTAATTGTTGTTGTAGTTTTTTGTATTCATTGCCACAGTTTAAATAAATATAAAAATTATTATGCATGTAACATAATTCATTCAAATTAAATAAATCAGATGAAAAACATGCTTATTTATTTTTATTTTTATTTTCATACATCATATGTATCATCTATTTTGACGCGCGCGAAGTGAAATGTTCTTTTTTTTTTTTTTTGTTTATTAAAGTCATATTTATTTTAAATCATTAGCCACCTTTTGCGACCAGTTTGCTCTCCTTTAAATGTATCCCGTTAATGCAACTTGCCACTTTTCTTCATAATTTTATTTACTAGCGTACTTTCTCTAAATCAGAAAATTCTGATAGATAAATCAATAAATCTATGCAAACAGGATAGCATTTTCTTATATATATATGTTGCGGCCAATACCCGGAGCCTGTCCAATTCTAGAACTGGCCAAGCTTCCTGGCCAAAACCCGAAATACATGAAATGCATAGCGTATTTCGGGTTTCGGCTGGCCAATTCTTGAACTGGCTGGGAAGCCTTGGCCAACACCCGAACTATAATTCATAGGTACCAATTTTTTTGTAGTTAAGATAATGTAACATTAAAATGCACAGTAAAAAAGATTCCCATTGATTATATCGAAACGAAATATTTTTGTGTACCCAACTAAAATAACCAAAAATAGTACACAATTCCCTTTCAATATCGAAATTAATTGATAAACCAAATAAGATGACAATTAAAATTAACCGCAACCTTTACTCGAGTTAGAGCACGGACAGGCTGACGGCTAGACAATTTGAATTCATAGACACTTTCAACTATGTTCGAAAGAATTAAGTCGAGTGCCTATATCTATTTCGCGAATTGGCCAATCGCATCTGGCCAGTTCGCGAATTGGCCAGTCATTTATTAATGTTGCTGGCCAATTCGGGAATTGGCCGGCCAGTTCTAGAATTGGGCAATTTCGGATATTGGCCGCAACACACACACACACACACACACACACACACATATATATATATATATATATATATATATATATATATATATATATATATATATATATATATATATATATAAATGACGATTTGGAAATGCACAATTAAATGAAAATCTGCTTAGATATCGCGAAACCGCAGGAAGGTTACCATCGGGGAACCCTGTTCTGCCGCCAAATGTCGCCAAATTTGGTGGCCAAAACTACTCGTCAAAATTGAAGGTGCTATTTCCGGTACTTCGACAAGTTCCCATAGACCCCCATTGTAATTCAATAAGGTATCTGTTTTATTTTATTTTATTTTTATTTATTTATTTATTTTTGACAGCAAGAATTAATTTATCAAATTTTATTAATTAATTAAATATTATTAATTAATTTAAATTTAAATTGTTGAAATTTAAATTAAACTTAAATTTAAATTAAAAAAATAATTTTTTTAATTTCAAAATTACCAATTTTAAATAAATAAATACATAATTTGTCTACAAATGAAGTATACGTTCTGGATACATTAGTTTTACATCATTATCAATTCATTTGGGGCTCTTGAACCAACAGTTTTGCTACAATCTTGCACGCAATGGATGCAACTCAAAAAATAATTTTTAATTTTTCATCAAAATTAAACATAGAGAAATAAAATAAAATTTCAATATAGAATATTAAAAAAATATTTTTTAAATAAAAGAAATATTAATTTGTTTATATTAAACATTTTATGCATTTAAGTTTTAAAGGGACTGAGAAAAAATATAAATGTGATGTTATTAATTTGCATCGTCAGTTAAAAAAGTAAGACTCCTGATACCCCTTATATGTTTTCTGGTGTTGTTTGTGTAATATACAAAATATTAAAAGAAAAAAATTAATTGGAATTTTCAGATTGTGACCGATTTAATATTGTATATCTTTCACTTTGAGCAACAGATTTGCTATTATTTTGGTTTATTAAAAATAATT
Source organism: Maratus speculifer (assembly GCA_964019185.1). Taxonomy (NCBI): domain Eukaryota; kingdom Metazoa; phylum Arthropoda; class Arachnida; order Araneae; family Salticidae; genus Maratus; species Maratus speculifer. The sequence goes on from OZ025303.1 coordinate 72,781,833, forward strand.
ATTTTCAGAATTATCAGACACTCCGATAACGCCATTTTCTCCAATTTGAAGACATATTTATGATTAAGTTTTTGTGACTTCAGGATTATTTGAATAGAAAACTAGTCCACGTTTAAATAATTAAAACATCTGATAAAAGGTATTTTTTGTTTAGGGTACAATATACTTTTCCAACAATGCATTATTATTTCTTACATAATTTAATGTTTTAATTTTAATAAAAAAGAAGTCAGAAACTGTACTTGAAATGTAGCAAATGAGGTACGTTTTTAATATAACTAGTTTTATAAATATTTAATTGTTAATACAAAAGCCGTGGCACTTTGATGCAATAATGCATGAATGCAAAACTAGTTAAAGTTCTATATATTAAATTTAATAATACGGAAATGATAACCTATAATCAATACCTATCATGGGATATCACTGAATTAATTATGTGTGAAAGGATTTAATTGAATAAACACCATGACGACCTACAATCATTACCTCTCAAAGGATGTTATTGAATTATTTACGTATGATAGGATTTAGCAGAATAATCGCTACAGCAACTTAAAATCCTTCGCTACTCCAAGATATCATTAAATTAATTAAATGGGATAGAATTTAATAGAATAATCACCATGACAGCCTAGAATCATTACCTTTCATGGGATATTATTGAATTAATTATGTAGAAGAGGATTTAATAGAATAATCCCTATGGTAACTTAAATCCTTAGCTATCACAGGAAATCATTAAATTAATTACATACGGTAGGATTTTATAGAATAAAGAAAACTTTTATTAATACCTTTTTTAAGTTTTTATTTTGTTTTCATAAAATTGGAAAAGACTCGACCAAAATCTGTAAAAATTATGCATGTTAAATTTCAAACCATTATGTTGGATAATTTTGTGCTGTTATATACGAACAGACGGACCAGACGACGAGTATAGATGCTACATGTTAATATAATTACGAAGACACCCAAGAATTTATATTATATGTCACCTAGAAAAAAATTAAATAAATTAAATATATAACTTACTTATTGAAATGAAATAAATTAAATGTATAACTTACTTATTGAAATGAAACGAATGCACTGTTATTGAATGCCAAAAAAAAAAAAAAGAAAAAAAAAAAAAAAGAAAGAAAAATGCACACAAACTGTTTACTGAAAATCTTTTTAAAATGTCGATTATATTAAACAACTAACGAAGCAATTATATATAGCTTTTACAATTAAAAATTAAATGTAGAGTTGTTGTTAAACTTTAGTTGGGGGGGGGGGGGGAGGGCTTACGTAAAGCTCTATTCTGGGTTGGCGGCGTATAGAGTATGCCAGGTCATTTTTCCATGCTCTGCTTGAAATTTGTATACACATTTACTGATTTATATTATAATTAATCCGATCAAGAAATACATTAAAAAAAGGAAGGCAAAAAAATTACATAAAGAATAGAAGAAGAAGAAGAATACTTTTAATATTCTCTAAGTCTGTTATCTACGGGAAGAAAGAACAGATTGTCGTACTCCGTAGACATGAAGGCTTTGGAAACCGTAACTAACTGAAACAGTGCAAACAGCACTGCTATGAAACACGCTCAAAGGGGGAGATCCAATCGTAGGCTGGTTCATTGCATCCACCGATTCGCCAAATATTTTTCTAGTAAACCTCCTCGCGCCAACTCCCCCGCGAGAATTCAAAACGCCATTTCTTTTGGTAGTTCGTCTTGAGACTTAAAGATTGTGGGTGATTTTTTAATATGATTTGTTTGTTGTGATATATTTTTTATATTGCAAATAGATAGCCTATTAACACGTACAACTGAAAAGTCTTCAGTGATGCTGAACTTGTTAAATAATAAATTTTATATATCGAAAGTTCCACTTTCACTCGAAAACTAACATAACAACGAACAGATTCATTTAGTCTTCTGTAACGTATTGTATGAACTTTGACCTAACTCATCTCCCTCCACGAAAAGGGATGGAGAGGGAGGGGGGCGCTCACTGCTTTCGCGGGGACCGAGGCGGGCAGCGATGACCACATTATTACTCCACATTTTGATAATTATCGCTACTGGTGATAATGCCAAAGCGCGCCAAGTGAACGCTTCTTATCTTTCGCCCCTGTATGCGACTTCTATTGCCTAGCTATTTGCACTGTTTCACTGACAGCTGTGGATTTACATTACGCCTATGGAGCCTTCACATCTTTTCCTGTAAGATCTTTGCTCCGTACACCAAGCCCTCCAATTTAGGGTTAAATATAACTGAAAAGGTACACTGGTGTTAGTAAAATGCAGTTACTGTCACTCAATTTTTGAATACCTTCCTAATCAATTTCGTATCTTGCATTTAGGAATTTCATCTGGAATGACCCCCCCCCCCCCCGATACACACCACAACCACCTAATCGGTTGATTGTGCACGTTGGAAGCAATTGATTTAGGGCAGTACAAATGAGTGTATAGATAAATAAAATAAAAAAATAAAATTAATGTCAGTATATTTTTTTAACGTTTTTCACCTGAAACATAAATATTATTTGTACTAGTTTAACTCCCTAAGAAATATATCGTAAAAAGGAGCTTTTCCATAATAGAAAAGTAGTTTTGTGGTTTCTACAAATAAAGATTTCACTTTACAAATTTCATAAAAGCATATATGATGAAAAACATATGCAAGAAAAATGTCTGTTAAAGAATTTATTTTTATTCAGAAACTTTCATATTAAAAAAAAGAATATTTAATTATATTTAATTGTTTAGGGCTTAAATTATTCTCCAATATATATGTTAAAATTTGCTTTATTAATGCATTTTTTAGCCTTATTAATTAAATTTAATGTAATTTAGTTTTTTAAATAACTAAAAAACTGAAGTAAAATCTACTAAACAATTTAGGATATATTTACAAATTCGGTAAAGCGAAGAAAAAAAAAAAAAAAAAAAAAAAACAGTAAATTTCAGTCAATTATCAGAAAATTTTATGAATATGGTGATAGGAAAATCATTTGTGACAATATGAATTAAAACAATATATCTAAAAAATATTTCAAAAATGTAATATAACACACAAACTTCTCAAAAATACAGAAATTAAGAAACATAAGTTGATGAATTGATAGAAAAAAAAAATATTTACTCTATTTCTTCATATTTGTTTGCAAATAATTTTTTTCAAGCATTCTGACTCAACTACTTTAATAGTTGAATAAATAAAATGATATAGAAAAATAAAATGAAAATAGTTACACAAGTTCTCTCTCATTTTTTTTCTTATAGATAATGAGAGTATTTTCACTGGTAAATTTCAGAAGTTTAACTTAAAAAATAAAGCTCTAAACAATTCAACATTTGCTCCTAGATAACTTGGGGGTAAAAACACAGTTTTCTTTTACTTGTTGAAGGTGAAATGGTTCTGCATAAATGGCTGTATGTATGACAATTACAACAATTTATTACTTGCACCTATTTTATTCAACATCACAAGTCAATATCTTATTCCTTTTAAAATGTCCGAAATGGTCAGTGTGGAAATTTTTAAATGGTGTGCACAAGAAAACAACGAAATTCGACAATTGATTTTTCTCTTATTAAAATGCTAATAATTACTAAAACATGCTTTTTAAGTAAAATTAATTTAGCATTTAAAAAAAGGGGGGGGGGAGGAAAGAAATTTTACGATCTGTCATACTTTAATTTATCGCTTACCACTAGAAACAATTATACTAGTTTTGAATAATAATAAAATGCAATTCAAATGTTTCTTAGGAATTTATGAGTGGAAGTACTGCAATTATCAACATGTTAAACATAATCCAATTTATAAATAAAAGAAAAAATATCCAGGACAGAATGACACATTTTAAAATTTTCCGCTATTTTCAAGTGGCGGATCTATATCTTACCTGCAGGTTAAAAAATTTCATTAATTGACAGGTTGTCTTCCGTGAAATTTAATCAGAAATTTTTCGTTTCTTTTGAAAAATGAAATCTCTCCTTATATCTGTTGCCATTTTAAGATTACAAAGTTTCAAAAATTGCTGTAAAAAAATTATCATTCATTGAGATTGCTGTATTTTTGATCGCCACTCATGCGTTTCATGCGCTTCAAAATACTGTTCCAAAAAACGGAGACTACAAATCAGAAACTTTCTCCGAAAAACGGAAACATTCCGGCAACTCTGCTGCAAGGCCTTTTCGTAAATTGACGGAATTTTTTTCACAGTGTGTCTTCAAATAAAGAAATAACATTTCGGAATGAAAAATGAGAAGGGCCCGATATCAAGTAAATTTTTAAGTACTGAGATGTGCACGTTTCCTCATGTATCGTTTAACATACATTTCATATCATAATAACAATGTGGTATTTTGTGCGAAACGAATCACACAAAATCATTGTTACATAATTATCTCATATATTTTTTTATTTTTACTGCAATATGAAATGCATAGAGCTGTTGAGTACAGTGCTAATTATAAGAAAATTTCTTACTAATGTCACACAACAGTTGTAAAATTTATTAAGAGTTGGTTATACAGGGTGAGTCATAAATATCAAAACAATAGGCTATCTCCTTAAATATTGCCTCTAGACCCATACTTCCAATTGCAAAGTTTCATAAAAAAAGGTGGATTTTTTGATAAGATAAGTTGCAACTCCATGGGGGGTCTATTTTAAAAAATACGAAAATTAAATTTTTATACGGCCCCCAGAGGATAAAACATCCAATTAGAAAAATTTTTCCTTATTCATTCCTGAACTGAACAAAAAAAATTTCATCTTGATATCTTCAAAACTAAGAGAGTTATGACAATTTTAATAAATCGTGAGGTTTCAAGGGATCAGACACAAATTGAAATGCGTGTAATTGAAGAAACAATGTTGCTGTAATGGGTCCAGGAAACATTTCTTTTATTTATCTATATTAATAAAAGAACAAAACGCTCTGTCTGTGTGTCTGTGTGTGTGTCTGCGATGGCTAGCAAAATCTACATCATGTACGAAGCTCAAAATTTTTTTGAGAGTAGCTCTAAATCTCTCCTGATGCATCTGAGCTTCAGAATTTTGAAATTCCAATTGTTAACTGAGTAATTAATTAAAATCGAGAGGTCACTCTCATAAAAAATCATCTTTTTCCAATTTTTTTCTCTTTCGTTTGTTTACGGTTGGTTGGTTGTGTAAAAATTTTCGCAGAAGTAATAAGAAAGCTGAGACAGAATTAAAGAAATCCATAGAGGAATGAGATAAGTGGAGGTGAAGTAAGCCTCAAAAAAGTTTTGCAATATGAAACCATTTATCGCTCAAATTTTTATGTGCCAAACAAAAGGACGTGGAAGAGATTTTGTATTATAAGACGAATTGAAAGAAATGAATTACAATTGAAGCATATTTTAAGAGGAAATAGCAAATTTTTAAAATGGTCTTTGTTCTATTATTATTTATTAAAATAAATGTTCGCTTTTAAAATGAAAGAAATTGGAAAATTAGCAATAATTAAATATCAAATTAATTCTTTTAAAATCATGTATGAAAACTTAAGTAATAAATATTAATCTAAAATATAGATTTCTGACTGCAGACGATTTTAATGTACTAACAAAAGAATGTTATATTTTCAAGCAAAACGTTAAAATAATTTTCTATATTAATATTTAAAACACATATGATAAAATAATTAATAAATTTTTACCGGTGAAGCGATAGATTAGTTCTTTTTAAGAAACAAGAGCAAAAAAGTACGGGTTTAAACCTGTTTCAATTGATAGGCGTGTCAAAGCACGTACTTTTGTTGGTACTTAATTGGACTTAATGTAGGTTTACAGCCTACATTAAGTCCTACATTAAGTAAACATTTTCTATAAAAGCGGTGGAGTGACGATGCAGCAAAATGGTCAAGTTTTTAATAGTGTATTTACACATATTTCGAGTTAAAGATAAAATCATAAAAATTTCAAGTTCATTTAAGATTATTATTACGGACCCGGGCAACGCCGGGCGGGTCAGCTAGTTTATTTATAAAGTTGGAATTTTGAATGTTTTGTGATGGTTAACCATATAATTTGTAAGCATTATCACATCATAAGACTTCTTAATATATTTTTTTTTTTTAATTGAGTAAATTAAAATTGTTATAACTCAAAATATTATTTGTCGCGTTGAATTTTTTTCTTTTGATTAAACGAAAATGTCTAATTTTCAATTTTAATTCAGCATTTTAAATACTATGTATTTAAAAAAAAAATAAAAGTATTTAAAACAGCAATATTAAAAAAAAGTAATTTTTGTAAACAAATTATATTTTTAAAAGTAAATTTTCTGAGCTGAAAAGTTACCGTTACCGACGGTTATTGACGTATGTCAGTTTAAAAATGAGAAATACTGAAATAAAAACATTTGATGCAGTAAAGTGCATTTAGTTTTAAGATGGGCAAAGATGGGCTCCTAACGTTTAAATGCTGTATAGTTTCGATTTCAGATTTGGTTTAAGTTTTGCCATTTTCACCTTCTTTAATTACTGTTTAAATGCGTCAGTTGATTTAAACTTTATTTTTTTATCACGTCGATTTCAAATTTTTTCATTGTGCTGTGACTCACAGACAGACATTTCATAAAAACATGTTTTTCGATATTTCTGAGCCCTAAAACGTGTGAATCCATCGAAAACCGGAATTCAAAATTTTCATGAATCCAATACTTTCTTCTTGTAAAAATAGAAGAAAGCAAAAATAGGTTTAAAACCTTCATAAATTTTGAAACTGAATACAGTAAAAGCTCGAAATAACGGACACCTCAGGAACGCAGAAATTGTCCGCTATTCGGAGGTGTCCGCTATTGGGAAAATCAAAGATAGTCAAAAAGTGCTAAGAAACGTTTAACATTTTATTAATTTACTTTTATGTGTCCTAAAACCTCTTTTATATGATTAATCAGAAATTAAAATTATTTTTTAAGCAATGGGGCTAAATAAAACTGTACACACCTTTAGTCACTGTTCATTACATGCTTGTGAAAAAACCCTGTTACAAAAGTTAACTTTTGCTTGCGATTACATGTAATTTGTTTTTCAAAGTGACATTATTGGACATTATAGAGTTCCGGTCGGGGAGGGAGATTGCTGTTAAAAGCATAAAATCTCAATTTTCCGAGGGAATAATTCAATGCTCTGGAAGATGTCCCTCCTTGGCAACCCCTTCAATTCAACTCTGAACGTGGGGGGGGGGGGGGATTTTCCCCAGCTCATTTATCACAAAATTCCCTGATAAATTTAGAGGCCTTTTTACTTTTTTCATTTTTTTTTGTCCTTAAAAAATACTTTTTCATCCTTTATCGCCTTAAATAGTGTCCACTATTCGGAATGTTCGTTATTCAGAGGTTAAACATGCAGAAATTTAGGTTTTCAGAATGGGGATTGGAAAATAGTCCGTTAAACAGAGGTATCTGCTATTCGGGAGTGTCCATTATAGCGGTTTAACTGTAGTATAAAGTAGATTTTTTTAAATATTTCTATGTAATTTATTAAAATATATTTCCATTGATTCCGCTAATAGAAGAGTCATTTTCGCTATTACTATATTTACTAAACTTATTGCCTGCGCCAATAAGTTTTTAAGACACTTTTAATGACAGTTTAATTAATATTACTTAATTTGATAACACTTTTAATAAGTGTTTAATAATGGTCCGTTTTAATGGTCCGTTCAATGAGTCGTGCCAGTTACGAAGTTGGCGGCAAGGTCGAAATATTGCAGACATCTAGCATATATCATCGAAGTTTAAAGCAAATACCTATACGCTTTTATTTTATATCTAAAAGTTTAAGTGTTGTCTTGGATCGACATTTAACAATACGTAAATTTATGGTCGATCCCTTAATTGCACTTCAAATGAACTGATTTTGATACGCTCAGAGGCATGCTTAAGTGGTGTAAGTCAGGAATTTTGGAAAAATTTTAGATATTAATATCTTTCAGGGATTTGCAGATATCGAGATGAAATTTTTTTTGTTCAAATCAGGAAGGGATAAAGAAATTTTTTCTAATTGGAAGTTTTATCCTCTGGGGGCCGTATAAAAATTTAATTTTCGTATTTTTTAAAACAGACCCCCCATGGAGTTGCAACTTATCAAAAAATTCATATTTTTTTATGAATTTTTGCAATTGGAAGTATGGGTCTAGGAGCAATATTTAAGGTGATAGCCTATTGTTTCGATATTTATGACTCACCCTGTATAAGAATAGAGTTATTACTGTTAAATTTCAATTGATAATTAGTTAAAACATTCTGTTCATGTTCTATCTTCTTCGTTTGTATTTTTTAATATTTTTTCATCTGGTTTGACATAATTTCTGAATCGTTTGACACGTTTGAATCGTTTTCCACACGATTAGAACTAAAATGGAAATAATACTAAAAATATAAAGATTATAATTATCAGAAAATTTCTTACTATTGTCACATGACAACAGTAAAGTTTAATAAGAGTTTGTATATAAAAATAGAGTGATAAGTATTAAATTTCCGATGATGATTAATTATAGAATCTTCTTTTCATGCGACATTCATTTGACTTTTTATAATTTCTCTTCATACGATTCGGCACTATTTCTACGATAAGAACTATAAAGGAAATTATGTGTCCAAATACTAAAAATATAAACGCAGGAGCAACATCTGTGAGGGTTAATATTCTTTTGCTTGTGTCTTTTTCTTCATGTTTCATTACTCTTGGTAAACGAACAAAATGTATTCTATCGTTATAGTACTTGAAATACAATCCCGAAGCCATCATTCTGTGAACGAAGTTATCTAACAGCTTTTTGCAGCAAAAGTCTTTTCGGACCGGCATTGCCGTCATGCTTTCAAGGAAATGGTCTTCAGAAAGGAATTTTCGTCCTATATTTCTAACATCAATTTCTTGCGTAGAGGATATAAAAGCGATATTTTCTATGTTTCTATCGTAATAAAAATATTTTTGAATATTATCGAAATTATTCACCTGAATGTTTTGTCCAATTATTCTTAAATTCACATCTTTAGATTGTAATAACAATCGACCGATTGCTGATCTTGGATCCGCTACGCAGTGATAAAGTCCTTCTTTTACAGCCTTGGCCAACCGTGGCACATCCTTAACTTGATTTACCGGGGGGAATGAAAGGAAAGACAGAACTACGGAATCGTAAGCCAGACAAAGGAACATTGCCCCCACAACCCAGGAAAAGATCAGCAGTTTTTTAGCCATTGTTGCCGGCTTTAGTACAGAACACTGCCTAAACAAAACTGCAAGAACGTGAAGCAAAATTTTATCAACCGAATACTTTCTTTTGAAAGTGACGTAATGTACCAAAGACATTGCAATTAATGTTGAGATAATAGCTATCCAAAGAGGCAGTGAAAATATTTGTAAAATACCAAAAATCTGTGGTTTATACTTAGCTTTTTGAGTGATGAATGTGGCAGTATCCAATTTATATGGGTAAGCGAAATCCACTACACCTGTGCTTTTATCGTCCATAACAAGTGTGTCAAGACCAAAATCAATTTCTGATTGATTTGCCATCTGTAATATTCCATTCAATGTGCCATTCGGAAGTATTGCACTTGGTTCATCTGTAAAAATGCAATGAACTCTATTGTAGTTTTTTGAATATATTGTAAGATATTCTCCAAGAGTGAATAGCATTCTGAGATTGGAATTTCTTTTATCTAAAAGTAAAGTTGGTAAACCTTCATTATATATACGAGATAAAATAATCTTGTCCGTAAAAGTTCCAATAACTACGACTTTATCTTTTCCCATAATTTTAAGTTTTGAATAATAACTATAAGCCTTTAATTTTCAATAGATTTACTCTTCAAATAAATTTCAAAACTATTTGGTGTATTAATTTATTATGAATATGCTGCAATAACTAAAAAAAATTCTTGAAACAATTTAAATCTGAGTTGTGTGTAATTGTAGAAATTGTAAACAGAATATTAATTCAGCAGCATATTATTCGTAAATATAAATCACTAAAACAAACAAGCTTTTCTCATTTCTTATATTGAATTAGAAATCAAATAAAGTTAAAAAAAAAAAAAAAATGCTTCATGATTCGAATAATTCTGTTTCATTCGTTATGGAATAAAAATGCTTATTTCGGGAAATTCCTTTAGTAGAAATCACTCTCTATTTCAGTGTAAAATTCACGTCTGAATTTACTGCATACTACATATTCTTGTGGGATTTATAAAACAAGAGACATACACGCCTTTATCAATTACATTCATATTTAAATTAAAGCTAAATTTTTATTAGTTTATACGTGTTAAATTTTCGCAAACATTTAAGCACTATCCGTTGTAATTGCTGCAGATATGTCTTTTACAATAAAGCCGGTTTTTAAAAAAAATCTTCAGCAAATAATTGTTCAATTATGAATCTTCAAAATATTTAAATATTTTAGTTTATGCATGAGATTTGGTTCGTAAAATCCAAATCGATAATATATCAGTTTTGGATCCTTGTTTTCGGATTAATTTATCGGTTTTATCCTTTTTAATTGTGTCAATAGAGGACGGTTTAAAAGAGTATTTTTCAGCAAGAAAAAGTTCAAATTAACTATTTTCAGCAATGTTTTAACTCAAATATAAGTTTTTTTTTAATTGTAAAATTCAAATTAAATTGTTTACAGCACTCGAAGAAATTTATAAGTTCTATCCTCTTTAATATTATCCGGTTTCAGTTTAATAGAAATAACACTTTTCAGATCAAATTTGTCTCTTACTCAAGATAAATTTATAAACCGGTATTTCTTGAGGATCGTAGCTTTTCATTCTATTTCAACTAACACAACAATGCAATCAAAAACTAAATAAGCATTTTTTGAAACTGGAACAAAACCTTTTCCGGGCACACCTAAGGGATAAAAATAAAGGGAAGGAGCGTTAAAACTTCAGTCAGAGGTTTATGCTTTCTTTATTATGAACAAGAAATATTGAAGTTGTTGACAATTAATGTTTCTAAAGTACAATTATCCAAGGCATGCAATGGATCTCAATCTTGGCTGTACATTTGAGTTGATAAAATATCTGATGATAAATGTTTAATTTGCTTAGATTTCTTCAGTCAATGAAATTGGCTTAAATTTAGAACACAACTTGGAGAGGAACTTGATTGTTCAAAGTCAAGAAATATGTAAGCGATTTTCCATTTCTCTTGACTACTAGATTATATATAAATATTTTATTTAATTCCTATGTCGATGATAAAAGTAAATACCTAAAATTCAAGAAATTTAAAACAGACTATTTTCCTGTTAAAAACGAATATTTAAATTACAATTATAATATCTTCAACGGAAATACATTTCTGCAGGTATACTCGTAAAATACAAGAAAGTTATTTTCCAAGAACAATAAGTCCAGCAGCAATATAAAACTTTTGATGGACTCTACGGAACTCGCAGGATAATAGCGTTAAAAGAATGAATGAAGTCGATTAAATTGGATTTAGATGCAAATAATCTTAGCTATTTATAATGTTTTGAGTTTAAAATTCGATTTTAAAATAATAGTTAACTGCGCATGACACCTGCAACATAATACATTGGCTGATTATGTGGCGCAGTAGTCAGAATATAGGGGTGGCCGGAGGGGGGGGGGGTTAAAACTTCTCCCGAATCATTCAGAAGCATATTTCAATATGCATATAAATTACTAACTTTGCCAAAATGTGAAAATTTGATATTTTGAGGGAATAATTATTGGAAATTTTGCGGGGGGAGGGGGAAATTGGAAGTGTATTAATAAGGCATAATGATGTCAATCAAGTACGCAATTTCACGTTTAAATTTAACATCTCTTAAAAAAGTTTATTTTAATTTATATGAAGCATGTTCAAAAGATGAAATATCATCAAACATATTATTACGTTTACGTTAACGTTTAATATTATACACCAAAATTATACATAAAACTTATAAATATTTAGAAAATTTAAACTTTGTTAAAAACAATCTTTTGTGAATCGTAAGTTGTCTTCAAGTTTTTCCGCTTGTTATATTACCTTTATTCATTCTGTTTATTTATAAAAGTAATTATCCACAAACTTAAAGTCATTTAAATAGTAAATGTAAATAATTTAAATAAATTTAAATAATTTAAATAAAATTTAAATATCACATATAAAATGGAGATTATGATGCAGTTAAGTATATACTTAAACTTAAGTATATTCTAAAAAATGTTTTAAAATACATTTACACTCTAATAAACTTACTCTCAAATATGTATTATTTTATCTTCTTGGGAAAAAAACAGCCATTATATTGGATAATTAGCAAAATTCTATTTTCAGTAAAACATATCATAACACCATATATATATATATATATATATATATATATATATATATATATATATATATATATATATATATATATATATATATATATACATATATTTCTTTGAAAGAGTGCGATTTAAAAACATTTATTTTCATTTATTTCATTGATCGGTTATGTAATCAAATACCACTAGAAGTAATTACTTGGTCAGGTTTCTGTAGCAGTTATTTTGTGCAGTGAAAATTGCATTTGAATGTAGTAGTAACATAAATATTGTAAGCATTATTTTTAAATCTAAAGCTTTTTCAGAACAAATGTTGTTAAATTTAGCATTTTTCAAATGTATTTTTATGCTGATTGGATAACATTAATGTACTCGACATTAAAATATATAATTTTGGATTTTTTTCTATTTACGTTTACATATTAATCAATCACTTTTATCCTCTTTAGCTATATTCTGTCGTTATAGGAACATAATATATATTCCAATAATAATAATATAATATATTCCAATTTATGAAATAACTTATTTTTTTTTTCTATACTTAAGATTAATTAAAAAACTGCTGTACTTGTTAATAGCAGGTATTCATAATGCACAGCCAAATGTTCATCTGCATTAACAAATAAAATATTATACTCCATTTTATTTAAATTTCTTATAAAATTATAATGACAAATTATTAAAGAACATATTTAACCAGTTTACGCTATTTATTTAAATTCATAGGTATTAAAAGTGAAGTCAGCAATACTTACTAAAGAATTATTATTTGCCTGTAAGTCAAGAGTCATACGAATTTTATGTACATTTACTAATGTTCATTTAACAAAGTCGAAAAAACTGCATCATAATTTCCGATACACAAAATACATTCAAATTCATCTATCTTCAAAGAAATTTCAAATATCAAAAATAAATTTACTTAAGAATGTTTTCAATCTTTCGGTTAATTTATAAGCATTAAAAACAATTCGCTATAAAATTTAATTGACGTTAATATCTCAAATAAGATTTTTATTTTTCAGTTAAAACATTTTTTAAAACATTTATTTATGTTAGGACCATTCGGATTATCTTTATTAAAGTAAGATTCTATGCTGTAGGTTAATGTTACCTGGCATTAACGATTAAAATATTTGTTGATCCTTCACCAATTCATGGAATAGTATAAGCTGAAACTGTAATAACAATTCTTCCTATAAATAGCATCCAATTTTTGCAAACCTTATGGATCTTAAATTTTGTTTCATGTAAAATCTGCACTTCAAATGTAATAGTTAATTCACCTGGCGGCTTAATATACTACAATGGCAATTTCATCGGCTAGACGAAAATATAAAATAAAAGAATTGGGAAGTTAGAATTCCTGACACAGTATTGAGAGGTATATTTTAATATAAATGTAAATTAATGAAGTTATTAAAAATTGAAGTTTTTAAAGTACTACCAATGTTCAAAACACACTTTGGATTCAAAGTTCTGTTATACCACTGACTAGTGAGTTGATAAAATTTCTGACGATAAGTTTCGCAAAATTTATCGTTTAAATCGCATTTATTAAGTTTATCGTAATTTATCATTTTCTCAGACTTCTACCAGGGAAATTCATGTAAAGTTATACAAGACGTAAAGGACAATTAAAAATCCTCACAATCAAGTAATATTCGTCCAGTTACGTATTTCTATGGTCGAGTAGTTTAAATAAATTATCTTACGTTATATTTCACAGAATAATTGCAAATATGTAAGAGAAAAGGAATCTATAACAAATTTTAGTGAACTTACCTATCAAAAACGAATAATTAAAAAAAGTCGTTCTAAAGAAATTTTTCAGCTTAATTACAAATATTTACCTTGATGGATTCATTTACTAGTAAACTGACCTTCTTATATCTATTTTATGTTTAAATTTCGATTATAAAATGATAGCTCCTTGCGTCTAAAACGTGGTACAGTGGCAAGTTATGTGGTGTAGACGTGTATGAGTATGAAACGTAAGGGCAAAATTCCTTTTAAAAATTTAAATATAAGAGTGTATGCAAATAATTCACTGAAAATAGCAACAATTAAAGGTTTCAAAGTTATAAGATATAATTATTTCACTTCTGAACACAGATGTTGGTTTGCACCACTTCGAATGTTTAGCAAGATTTTCAACTTTCAATGCTTCGAATGTTTCACTAGCAAAGAAAATAATTATGTTGCAGGAATGTCGATAATATAATCGATTTCTCCTTTCTTGATATATCAATTTTTCCATGACCAATTTTTCCAGAATTATTTCTATTCCTGCCTCTCCTTCTCATTTAGATATTCACGAAGCCTATTTTATTTGTAAAAATTCTAATACTCTTGTCAATGATCTCTCATCATCCCCCTCCCTTTCTCCTGCATAGAAATTATTTTTGTAGTTTTTTTTTTTTTTTTTTTTTTTTTTTTTTTTTTTTTTTTTTTTTTACTTTTTAATTAATTAATTAATTTTATTTACTATTTTTACAATTATTTTATTTATTTGTTTATTTATTTATTTTTATTTATTTTTATTTTATTTATTTTATTTTATTATTATTATTATTATTTGCCGCTGTTTCCTTTCTCTTTTATTAGTTTATGATCATTTTTCTCTTCCACCTGGGCTCTTTTAGCCAGCGCCACCTGTGGCACTCTTTGTAACTCCTCCTTCTTTCTTTAACTTTATCATTACTTTTCTCTTCCTTCTTGGCTCTGTCAGGTAGTTCCACCGATTCGCACTCTTTGTAATCTCCTCCCTCTTTCTTTCACTTTTATTTCCACTCTGTCCCTTGTGACACGTGTTTGGATTAGCTGAAGACGAGCTGTATTTTTGAAGCTCGAAACGCGTCATGTTTAATTTTCTTTTTATGGTGATTTTACAAAGTTTTTTAGCTTATTTATAAATTTATCGCCAATGATTTCGGTGTTTCTCAATACTTCGAATGTTTAGCAAGATTTTCAACTTTCAATGCTTCGAATGTTACCACTAGCAACGAAAATAATTATGTTGCAGGAAGTCGATAATATAATCGGTTAGATGCTGACATTTGATGGCACAACAATTAAATTGACTTAAAACTACTAGGGACAGTTTTAAAAGCTAAAATATCACATATCGAATGAATATAGCTATTTAATTAGAAAGTTTTGAAATATTTTTTACGCGAAATTTTTGTAGAAAATGAATTTGCTTCAGAACAAAAGTTTAGCTTTTTTCATTTGTTATATCACCTGCCAGCGCATTGATTTAATAATTGATATTAATATATTTGGCAATCGATAAATTTAATTTAAAAAAGTAAAACCTGGCCTCATCTCGAATATAAGGATATTATATAGTAAGAATAAAAGAAATCTATGATTTTCAAATAATAATAATAATTGGATGCTACTGAATATTTTCAAGCCTGAAGCATTTACAGAACAAACTTTTTTTAATAGTAAAAGAGTCATTTGCGTATTTTTGTTCTGTTGTTATTAACAGCGAAATCGATTAAATCGGTGGAACTTTTAT
Source organism: Maratus speculifer (assembly GCA_964019185.1). Taxonomy (NCBI): domain Eukaryota; kingdom Metazoa; phylum Arthropoda; class Arachnida; order Araneae; family Salticidae; genus Maratus; species Maratus speculifer. Next base: position 72,797,697 of record OZ025303.1, read on the forward strand.
ATTTCTGCATTCAATTTATGTAATTATAGATCATTAAAATTTATAAACCTATTAATTTCCTCCATTGTTCTTTTAAAAATGATACGGATCAATATAAAGCTAAAGTTTTATTAGTCGAAATATTTCTGCTGGGCATTATAAAATTGATTTACAATGACTGTGTAAGTACCAAGATTATACCTCTTCTAAACCTAAACTTCATTAGATTTCAATTGTTTAATAAATAATTCTAGTTTTTAAAGTCATATCGATTTAACCGACAATAAATTTTGTATTATTAGCTGATAGATTTCATTTTACGTGGTTGAGTACTTAAATAGGATAAATCGATAAAAGATAATAAAATAAAAGATTTATAAATAACAATAATATACATAATAATATTTATAAAGTTTATATATTTATATACATAATAATTTTTATAAAATTTTCATACGAATTTAAATAATATAAGTATAGAAAAATTCATGAAAATTTAAAAATTATTTGGTTAAATAGTAATATATATTTTTCAAAATTTTGCACTCATCATATTCAGAAAGTATGGGTGCATACGCGAATGCCATTTGTAAACACTTTCAAAATAGCAGAAATTCTTAAAAAATTGAAAATCTTTATTTATATTTTTTTAATTCAATCTTTGATGTTGTCAATTATCAGTCATATCATCAATAACATTGTAAACTCAATATATGCAAATGTCTCCAACATTTACATTATTTAGGATTTTGTTAAATTTCATTTACAGGTCAGCACAAGAGATTTCGTATATATTATCGATTACGAGGAAAACTTTTCGCAGCATATTTCAATAATGTTGCACTATTTTAAACATGCTGAAATGATATACAATTCTGAGATTTATACAAGATGCTTGCAGTAGAAGATGAAGTGCATAGCATTTATCGTTTATTTACAAGGACATATAAAATATTTCGTATACAATTCTACATCCGAAGTGTCTATTAAAGATGATTGCTAAAGATGCGTTTACATTTATGGCTTGCGTTTGCAAGTTCACCTAAAATTTTACATGCTGTGTGGTGTGCGTTTATTTTATGAATCACAAACGGAGCTGCAGAAAATAATTCGTAAGATTTGTTTGTTTGTTTGTGTGTGTGTATGACGGCCGATTATCTACTCGTGAGATATAGGCCCTACGGGAGAGGGGTGGCCATCATGGGGGTCTTTTTAAGGGAACCTAACTCTTATTTACGCAAGGAAACCCAAGGTTAGAAGAAAACAACGGAAAACTCCAAACGGTTAAGAAAACGGTCACGATTGGGTTCGAACCCAGCACCTACCGTCTACCAGATTGAAGATCAGAACCTATCGGCCACTGGTGGGGCAATATATCGTAAGAAAAATACTGAGAATATGCGTGAGTTATTTAAAACTTTTTTTTTTAATTTGAGTTATGGATTTTCGAACTGAGATATATTCAGTATACTGAGAGATGTTTTGAGACTATAGATAAAATCATATACAGAGTCACGCAAAGAATTGGATACATGACCGTCCATAAGTGGTAATTTCTGAAGTGTGATTTTAGTAGTTTTTTGCATCTTTTTGTCTGACTTAAATGTGACTTTCATAAGCGGTATGTATAAAAATCCGTACGCATTATACAGGGTCGTATAAAAAAATTACCCTACGTTTTCCTCTATTAGTGGTAATTATTGAATGAATTTTCAAAGAGCCGAACAAAACAATTGGAATTGTTTTCCGGCTGTGAGCGATAATTTTTTTAGGTTTGTTTTACATGTGTAAAATGACAAAAAATATATTTTTTACTTTATTAAAGGGTGAAGTTTTGTTAAAGATTCGGAAATTGTAGAAAAGTGTTCCATAATCAATGCTTTACGCGTTATTTTCTTTCTTGTTAGTTTTTTAATTCAGTCACAGGACGATTTTATCCCCTTCCTTAACACATTTATACATTTATTTATGTTTTCGCTTACCTGTTATTATCAATGCTGTGCAAAACCCGGTATTTACAAATGGCATGAATTAATATTAAAAATATTGATAAATATTGTTTTATATGTAGTTATTTCCTGTTTATAGAAATATACTGAAAATTTTCGAAATATGATGCAGTTTACCTCATATCTTTTGTATATATATATATATATATATATACTACCTCTGACAATAAAGTTGGGTGAATAGATTTGTAACATTAATGTAGAGTAAATATTAACGAAAGTTACCGTGCCATCATTCGAAATAGTTACCTCCCAAAACTATACACCGTTGAGATCTGCTATGTATGCCCTGGAAAATTCGCAAGAAGTGTTCTTTTGGGATGGTGTTCAAAAGCTTCGTCACGTTTCATTGGATGCGAAATCTGTGGTCAAATCTCTTTGAAAGAGAGTTTGAGTAGTGGAAATAGGAATAAATCTGTGCGATTGAGATCTGGAGATTATGGTGGATGTTTAATTCACACCACCCCTCATGAATTTCTTTCGGTATATTGCAAATCTTAAAACCAAACTTTAAACTGATCTTTTGTTCATTCATTTTCCTGTTCTCATTTAAGAACCAAACACGCTGAACAAGCGATATGTAAAACACGTCTTACGCAGAACATAAACGACGCTCAACTGAACAACAGGGGGGAAGATGGTCAACACTTGCTTCTATGCAGGTGCAGCGTTTTGTTTCCCCAGCTTTGCTAGATCGGCCGTTTTGAATTCATTCACCGAACTTTATTGTCAGAGGAGTATAAACAGGGTGTTTCTAAATTCATGGTACAAACTTTAAGGGGTGATAGTACACATCAAGACAAATAATATTAAATAGGAAATTAAGGGTCCCCAACGTCTTCCGAAGGAGATAGGCGCCATTAAAGTTTAGGGTCCAAAAATTCAAATGGTTATAAAAAACAGAAAAATTGGTCGATTCGTTAGCGGTTTTCACTAAAACTATTCTTTATGTCAGTATTGTCTTGAAAATAAATTATAAAGATAAATTTCAAAAAATACCGATAGAGGGCGCTTTAGACTTTGGAGTAACGAACAACTATTTTTTACTATTATTTTTTGCATCTCATTAATTTTTTTAGAAGCTTAGACATAAACTTAAATTTTGAGATGAAAATCTTAATCATTGGGAGTGGTTAAGTAGCGCAAACTGAGCTGTGTTCAATGGGGGTGGGAAGGTTCAAATTTCAAATGATTATAAAAAATGGAAAAATGGGTCGATTCGTTTGCGGTTTTCGCTAAAACTATTCCTTATGTCAATATTTACTTGAAAATAATTTTTAAAGATATCTTTCAAAAACAGCCGTCAGAGGGCGCCTTAAACTTTAGAGTAACCAACAATTATAATTAATTATTATTTTTTGTATCTAACTAAATGCTTGTAAAAGTTCAAGCTTATATTTTGAGCTCAAAATCTGCATCGTTGTGAGTAATTAAGAAGCGGAAATTGAACTGTGTTCCAGGGTTGGGGAGAGTAACAGTTCAACTACTGAACACACTTAGTTTGCGCTTCTTAATCCTCCTATCGATTTAGAATTTGAGCTCAAAATTTAAGTCTAAGCTTTTACAAGCATTTAATTAGATGCAAAAAATAACGGTTAAAAATAGTTGTTGGTTACACTAAAGTTTAAGACGCCCTCTAACGGAGTTTTTTAAAATTTATCTTTAAAATTTATTTTAAAGGAAATATTGACATAAAGAATAGTTTTAGCGAAAATCGCAAACGAATCGACCAATTTTTCCGTTTTTTATAAAATTTGAAATTTGAACCTCCCCACCCCCCATTGAACACAGCTCAGTTTGCGCTACTTAACCACTCCCAACGATTTAGATTTTCAGCTCAAAATTTAAGTTTATATCTAAGCTTCTAAAAAAATTTTATGAGATGCAAAAAATAACGGTAAAACATAGTTGTACGTTACTCCAAAGTCTAAAGCGCCCTCTATCGGCATTTTTTGAATTTCATCTTTATAATTTATTTTCAAGTTAATACAGACATAAAGAATAATTTTAGTGAAAATCGCAAATCAATTGACCGATTTTTCCGTTTCTTATAATCATTTGAAATTTGAACCTCCCCTACAGTTCAGTTTGCGCTACTTAACAACTCCCAACGATTTTGATTTTGAGGTCAAAATTTAAGTTCATATCTAAGCTTCTAAAAAAAATTAATGAGATGCAAAAAATAATGGTAAAAAATAGTTGTTCGTTACTCCAAAGTCTAAAGCGCCCTCTATCGGCATTTTTTGAAATTTTTCTTGATAATTTATTTTCAAGGCAATATTGACATAAAGAGTAGTTTTAGTGAAAACCACAAACGAATCGACCAATTTTTCTGTTTTTTATAATTATTTGAATTTTTGGACCCTAAACTTTAATGACCCCTATCTTCTTCTGAAAACGTTTGGGACCCTTGATGTCCTATTTAATATTTTTTGTCTTGATATGTACTATCACCACTTAAAGTTTGTACCATGAATTTAGAAACACCCTGTATATATATATATATGAAGAATAAAATTTAACCCCTTAATATATATATATATATATATATATATTACTATGAATGTCATTATTTAAATAATAAAATACATTTATATCGATATATATATGATGTAATTTTAATTGATACTAATAACACCTGTATATCTCAATTCCCTGTTGATTATCCTTCTAATCTAGAACTTTCAAAAAACCTACTTTTTAATAATACAATCAATTTCTTAGATATTAAAATTATATTAAAAGAGAACAAATTTATAACTGATATTTATGACAAAAGGAAAGAATTTAAAGTTAATACCTTTACTAATTTTAAATCATGTCTTCATAATTCTGTATATCGTAATATAATACTTAACCATTTATATAGAATAAAATGTCTATGTTCTTCCCATTTAATTAATACTAATATTAAAAAGCTTGTATATGATGCTATAAATAATGGTTATCCTAAAAAATTCATATATTCTTTAATTTATAATTAGATATTAAATGATCTTATAATTAATTCTTTGCGTAAAAAATGTATAAAAAAATTATAAAACATAAAAATAATAATAAAAAATTAAAAATGTTGAAAACTAATAAAAATATATATATATAGGTTGGTTGGGTGGGTTGATGTTAGAGTACGGAGGAGGGTGGGGTTGTCTGGATAAAATCGCAAAGGTTAATTATTTAAATATATATATATATATATATATATATATATATATATGTTACAGGCCAAACTAGATTGGCCTAGGCCAAAGTAGTTTATCCTAACGCCCATCGGATAGACTAGTTTTTCCTAGGCCAAACCGGTCTATCCTAACGCCCATCGGATAAACTAGTTTTTCCTAGGCCAAACCGGTCTATCCTAAGGCCCATCGGATAAACTAGTTTTTCCTAGGCCAAACTAGTCTATCCTAAGGCCCATAGGACAATCTAGTTTTTCCTAGGCCAAACTAGTTTGGCCTAACTCTTATAGGATAAAATAGTTTAGCCTGCTGTTTATTGGTCTGAACTAGTTTCTCCTAGGCCGATCTAGTTTATCCTAAGTCAATTCAATTTGGCGTGATTTTATTGAATTCAATGACCGCCACAGCGCCAACATTCTAGTTTGTCCTAGGCTGATCTAGTTTATCCTAGGCCAATTTAATTTTATGTGTTTTTAGCTCGCAGGCGTCAAAGCCTGAGAAATAATGAGCTCGCAGGTTCTGTATGTATGAATGTACGTACGTCGTATGCACGTATGTATGTACGTGCGTATGTACGTAATGCGATAACTCGTGATAGAAATATCCGATTTGCTTCAAATTTTGGATGCACGTTCATTGATATAAGGTGCTTTTCTGATTAATTTTGGGAATTCATTGTATAAGAATAAAGGGGAGCGAACGGGAGGCTAGTCCCCCACCGTTAATTTAGAGAAATGGATTTTTGATGCAGAATTGTCAGTTTTCATTTAAAATTTTAGATATAGGATAATTTTGACAAGGCGCCTCCATGATTAGTTGTGGATGTTTATTGTTTAAGAGTAAAAAAAGGGCAATGTAGGTTAACCCCTCCCCATAATTTTGATAAATGGTTTTTGACGCAGAATTTACGGATTTGCTTCACATTTGTATATAGATTCTTTCTGATAAGGCGATTCCCTGAATAGTTTTGGGGGTTTAATGGTTAAGTATGAAGGGAAAAATGAACGATTACCCTCTTGCATAGAAAAAACTAGTTTATCCTGTGGGCATTTAGATAAACAAGTTTGGTGTAGAAAAAACTAGTTTATCCAATTGGCATAAGGATAAAATAGTTTGGCCGAGACTAATTTAATTTAGCTCGAAAACGGGTCTGGCCAGTAAAAAACATATCTTTCACTAGGAAAAGTATAAATGTGTTTCAAGAGTCATTGCTTTTAACACCAATACAGAAATTTAACATGTTCACCTTAGAGACATGATGCATTGGGCATGGTGTTTGCTTTTTTTCTGCCAACTGAGATCTGGCTTGCATTTATTATTATTATTATTATTATTATTATTATTATTATTATTATTATTATTATTATTATTATTATTATTATTATTGCATATTCGAGCCAGACTGAAGCTGAACAAAATTTGTAATCGAGCAACGTTTTCCATTTTTGAGAAATTAATTACCTGTCGACATATAAGCTATTCTTGTCACGGCGTCATTTTTTTTTTCTTTTTCCGTGAAGTCGTAACCGGAAATTCGATTCAAAACGTACCTTTATTATTTTCTCAAAGATACATCGCTTTTATGAAAAAATGGTTTACGCCATTTGACTATATATTATCTGAATCTGTTAACCTTATGCATTTCCGAAAAGGAAGTAGTTCATAAATGTGTTAGGATGTAGCTCTTTAGGATTTGAGAAAAGCCTTAAGAAATGACAGAGAAATATATTCACAAATGTACTTTTTACTGAACGGATTCAAAATTTATGATATTTATAACTCTCAGATTTTTTCTTTTGTTCCAAACTACATTGATTATTTAATGAATCCGTATTTGAATATTGAAACTCTAAGAATCTAGATAATCATTAATACATTGTGTATTTTCCATTCAGTGAACAAAACATAATTTAAAAATACATTGTAAATTTATCCAAAGAGTATATAAGCAGTATTTTTTAAAGGAATCTTAATTGTATGTGAATTAAAACCTGAATTTTTTTGCAGAAATTGAATAGGGCCAGATCGAGCCGGTCTGAGTCTTTTTTCACTGATTTTTGTACAGACAGAGCTCTGCCTGTACAAAAGTAAATAAACATTAAAGTAAATAATAATAATTTGCTTGAATAAGCAAACACCATGTCCAATGCATCATGTCTCTATTGTGAACATGTTAAATTTCTGTATTGGTATTATAAGCAATGACTCTTGACATACATTTATACTTTTTCTAGTGAAAGATATGTTTTTTACTGGCCAAACCCGTTTTCGAGCTAAATTAGATTAGCCTCAACCAAACTATTTTATCCTTATGCCAATTGGATAAATTATTTTTTCTACACCAAACTTGTTTATCTAAATGCCCATAGGATAAACTAGTTTTTTCTATGTAAGAGGGTAATCGTTCATTTTTCCCTTCATACTTAACCATTAAACCCCCAAAACTATTCAGGGAATCGCCTTATCAGAAAGAACCTGTATACAAATGTGAAGCATATCCGTAAATTCTGCGTCAAAAACCATTTATCTAAATTATGGGGGGGGTAACTTACATTGCCCTTTTTTTACACTTAAACAATAAACATCCACAACTAATCATGGAGGCGCCTAGTCAGAATGATCCTATATCTAAAATTTTAAATGAAAACTAATAATTCTGCATCAAAAATCCAATTCTCTAAATTAACGGTGGGGGATTAGCCACCCTTTCGCTTCCCTTTATTTTTATCCAATGAATTCCCAAAATTAATCAGAAAAGTACCTTATATCAATGAACGTACATCCAAAATTTGAAGCAAATCGGATATTTCTATTACGAGTTATCGTGTTACGTACATACGCACGTACATACGTACGTACATTCGTACATACATACGTACATACATACGTACATTCATACATACAGAACCTGCGAGCCCATTTTTTCTCAGGCTTTGACGCTTGCGAGCTAAAAACACGTAAAATTAAATTGGCCTAGGATAAACTAGATTAGCCTAGGACAAACTAGAATGTTGGCGCTGTGGCGCCATTGAATTCAATAAAATCACGCCTAATTGAATTGGCCTAGGATAAACTAGATCGGCCTAGGAGAAACTAGTTCAGAGCAATAAACAGCAGGCTAAACTAGTTTATCCTATAAGAGTTAGGCCAAACTAGTTTGGCCTAGGAAAAACTAGATTGTCCTACGGGTCTTAGGATAGACTAGTTTTGCCTAGGAAAAACTAATTTATCCGATGGCCGTTAGGATAGACCGGTTTGGCCTAGGAAAAACTAGTTTATCCGATGGGCGTTAGGGTAGACCGGTTTGGCCTAGGAAAAACTAGTCTATCCGATGGGCGTTAGGATAAACTAGTTTGGCCTAGGCCAATCTAGTTTGGCCTAAAATCGGGTTTGGCCTGTAACATATATATATAATTTAGAATGGGTTATTCATTTTAACATAATTTTTAAACTGTTTAATTGACACCAATATATGGATATTTGTCTAGTTATATCTATAGTTAAATATCTATATTTCAATTATCAAATTAATTTTAATGTTATTGATATAATTTTTGGTATTATTATTAATAATATCATTACTATTATTATTATTATTATTATTATTATTATTATTATTATTTTTTTTTAATTTTTTTAAAATTTTTACTTATTTTTATTTTATTTTATTTAATTTTATATTTTTTTAATTTTTAATTTTAATTTAATTTAATTTAATTTTTTAATTTTTATTATCCTATATTAAGATAATGAGTTTTTACCATGTAAAGTCCCAATAACTGTTACTGATTAAAGTAACAAAATGGTATTTTAAGTTATATGTTAATATGAATGTTATCTCTTAATTCTAATTTTAATTATTTTATTAATTTAATTTTATGTTAATATCGATTATTAATTATTTTCTCCGGTTCAATTATATTTCCATTCAGCTTTATATATATTTTTTTGTTTGTTATGGATGGCTATTATTTTTACTTACTTTCAACTCCTTTTTGTAAAATATTTTTGTTCCTTGTTTAATAATTTGGTTTTTGTGTGCTGGTAGCCCCAAATACGTATTATTTTGCTATTTCATGGCTAATACGTGGATGAAACCGCACACTTCATTTGTAGTTCCAGAGCATTTGGGGCCTGATGATTCTGCTTTTGGAGCTACAAATTCTATTTGCATTCATTTTATTTATTTATTTTTTCAGATTTACTCGCTACACTATTTTTTTATTTTATTATAATTCAATTCTAATTCTTCGTTTTGGTTAATTGTTTTATTGATAAAATCCATTGGTGAATCTTGTCTACTTTTAATGGTATTATATATATATATATATATATATATATATATATATATATATATATATATATATATACATATTAAGTTTAACATTAAATTTTAGAAGCTTAAAATTTAAAGTCCCATCTAATATTCTTTTAACAATTCTGATGTTTGTTTAAAGCAGTTTGCCCCTGATAACTTTTTTTTTTCAGAAATACACCCTATTACTTTCAGATATCATTTTCAACGCTCTTTAAGATAAACAAGTCGAAAATTGCTCATCAAGCGTAGCAAATGAGGTCTGTTAGTAGTAATGGTGCGTAAGCTTTAAAAATATTTAGATCTTGCTGTAATAGTATGCAGTATTTCGGATACAGTATAGTAATTTATGTGCATCTCTGTAAATACTACCTGCTTTCTATTATACTCAAAGTAACTTGCAATAAATCTAAGCAACGCATATCAATTTTTCAAAATGGGAAATAGTTTAATATAATTTAAACGCGCCCCAAACAATGTTAACATTTATACCATTATGCAATGGAATACTTTTGTGTAGCCCTGAAAGATAACAAATATTCTTTCTACCATACATTTTACAGATAGTATATTGTAATACAAACATCGTAGATGCATATTAAGTTTATTATGTTCGAGAGAATGTAACATTATTAAAATTCACATGAATTTTTTTCCCATTGGTCGTTATATAACGGAATAATTTTGATTGTCCCGGCAATTAAATTATGTATCCGATTTTCATAAAATTTGAAATGTCTAGACAAAGTTATGCAACAATTATCTTAGAGAAAATATTATTCTTCTAAATTGAATAAATGACACAATTAAATAAAACAACATTTTCAGTACTAAAATAGTTGTATCCGAAAAATCGGAAACTTTGCTGCTATGGTATATAAAAAGTGCAATATGAAGAATGGGAAGCAACGTGACGATAGGAATGTAGGTCTTTCTTCTAAAAATAAAACAGACTTCAAAAACTACTGCAAAATAAAATAATAAAAAATTTACATTACTGTAACAAAAAAATAAATTAAAAGCATTGTATTTCTAAATACAGCATGGCTTCATTTCACTTAGACTTAAGGGTGTATTTCGATTTAAACTGCTTATTTTCCGATTTATTTTTAAATTCATTTTTGTTCTTAAATGCATCAAACTGGCAAATTATCTTATTTAGAAAGTACACAAGGTGCCGTAAATGTCAATTCTTCGATAAATGCAGACAATATTACAGAAAAAGCAATCAAAAACAGCATTTTGAACTGATTTTTCCGAAGCGGGAGATGTGTGGACGAAAAACAGGGTCATACTGATAAGATAATTGTCCATAAATCAAATTCTAATGAAATAAGCGTAGAATGACATCACACGGTACCTTGTACGTCTCTTGAAAATTCCCCTCAGCAAGTTTCATATTTCTACTTTTAAAAATGTGTCTGAAATTGTATCGGAAAATTTCGAGCTGTTTAAGGTGGAAAAGCTTTTTTTCGGATACACCCTTAAACATGATGCGATTATTTATGACAAAATCGATTTGAATATTTTTATTTATAGAAAATAAAAATGGTAAAAAAATTTAAAAGTCAAATCATTATTTTACTGTTTTTTTATTATTTTTTATTTTATTTATTTATTATTATTATCAGTCTATATTTTTTATCATAGTTTTTATTATTTTGGTAAAGTGATGGGGATTTCATAAATACCAGATTTTTGATCTATTGGAAATCTATTGGAAATCTATTTCCATGGATCAAAAATCTGGTATTTATGAAATCCCCATCACTTTATCAAATAATGTTAAAAAAGTGTACATCGGAATGACGAATCACAACACGCAAACTTTTCATTAGAATTAAAGAGCATCGCAGAGATATTAAACAATGTAAACATAATACTGCAGTTTCTCGCTTCTACTTGGCGAACAAGGGTTCCCGTATTAACTTTGATGAGGCCAAAATAATAGTTCCGTGCAATAACCCAGTTGAAGGTAAAATAAGAGAATCTGTCGAAATCATTGCACGAGACAATAAACCTTGTAATGATAATTTGTGCTACAATATACCAAAAATATGGCATAACATCATAAGATCTTAAAATTTTTATCTCGTTGCAATATTTTAATTTTTACTCACGTGTAAGTGGCAACATTTTTAAGCTTTTAATTAATTTCGATTTTAATTTATTAGAAATATTATCTCTCGATCAGGAAGCAAACTTGGTCCTTTCATTATCATATTTTCCTGAAGACGGTGCGAAACGTTGATATTTTTATTTTATTTTAATTGTACAAGTTCATATTAAAATTTTTTGTGCAACATTGAGCAATGTCCAATGTGTTGTATTTTTAATAAATACATTCTTAGTAGTTAAATTTTATGGTGCAATTGTCCAGTATATATTTATTGTAGATTTTTATTATTTAATTTAGCACTAATTCTATTTAGGAAAATTTTAAGATATCTAAATATGCTTTTTTTTCTGTGTCTTTGCTAACCAAAATATCTCATTAATGTGGAGTATAAACATTCCTTAAGATCATATGTGAAATTTTATTTTGAATATTATGTCTATACACTGTTTTCATTTATGGAAGTAAAGATTTCTTAAATTATTCAAATTATTAGAAAAGCGACAAATGTTGACTTAAAAAAGTGAAATTTTTATTTAAAATGGTACTCTCCGATTTTTTATAAATGACTTAAAATATCCAAATATGCTCCCCCCCCCCCCTCTCCTTCTTTACTTACCAAAATATTTTATTAATGTGGAGAATGAGCATTCCTTCAGATCATATGGGAAATTTTATTTTGAATATCATGTCTATACTCTGTTTTCATTTATGGAATTAAAGATTTCCGAAATTGTTATTATCCCTGTTATTCTGTGATACTGAATTATGAATGCGATGCGATGAAAGTAAGAGTAATGGTTACAGGGTTGCCAGATTGGCCTTTTTGAGGCCAAATCTTAAAAAGCTGGCTTTTTTTTTTTTTTTTTTTTTTTTTTTTTTCCGAAAAATCATTCGGCCTTTTGGCTTTTTTCTGGCTTCTTCTTTTTCCTAAGTACTTTTGAAGTATTTTTTACGTTATTCACTTTTAAGTAGCATCGAAATTGCTAATAAAGTTGCTTTTTTGATGGCATTTAACACTTTGGAATTTTTCATAAATTTCCTTCTTGCCCGTAATAAGTAAAAAGGTAGACCAGCATGAAATGGTGTGGGAAAAACAAAGCAAATAACAGAGTGTTTCGACATACCAGATGTAAAATTTGATTATTTTAGTACGCCCTTTGCCGAAGAAAAGATATAACTTTTTGCTTCAGGAAAATCCCATGTAAACAGATTGAATTACATACATTGTTAATTTTATCAGAATGATTTTTTTTTTTTTTTTTTTTTTTTCATGTTTTAAAATTTCATATGACATTTGTGAATTGTGTTACATAGCAAAGTGAAAATAATTCGAATTTGAATATCTTAAATTTTTAAACGCATTTATAATAAAAAAAATATTTTAATGGCATTTTAGGATTAACTAAAAGAAAATTTTCCTGTACAGAAAACTGCTTTTAGCACCTCTATAGGTCGTTTTATGCCACATAGAATTTTATATATATATATATATTCTAAAAACTGTTTGGATTCTTTTTGGACTTTTTTCTAATACCATTTGGCCATAACTGATAAATTTTATCTGGCACCCCTGAACGGTTAGCGGGAATTGTGCGATATACTGAAGGGTTGATGTTGATAGCTTCCTTTTCTGTTTCTTTCGCGATTCTATGACCGATTTCGGCAAATAACCCGATATTACAAACGAAACATTTGTTCGTTCGACTTGCGTAACCTTTTCACACATAATTTTTTTTCATTATCATTTTAAAAAGTCAATTTTTTTTTTTTTTTTTTTTTCCCTTGATAAATGGGAATTATTATAAAATAATTTAATTTTTGTGCTACATGCTAATTCTTATCTGTGCACAAATCAGATTTCCATAAATGAATCTTTTTTTTTTTTTTTTTTTTTTGTTTTGTTTTGTTTTATAGAGTAATACTTATCTGTTCTCATATGAGGTCCATGTGAATGAAAAAGTCACTGCGCATCAATATCTTGGTAATTGGCGACAGTAGTGTCACCTAATTTATAAGTTATTTTATGCCCTGGCCCATGTCCTATGGTTTACTCGGAAAATCATTTTATTTTATACATTCCGTGTTTCCAAGGAGTGGACATTTTACATTAACATTTTCTCTTTACTTAATGTATTTGGTATAATCAGGATTCTAAAACCAAACATTGTTGACTAAAGGCGGGCACTTGATCTTTAGTTCCGCCTACTCAATTTTGAATAGGCGGAACTAAGCAACCTTAAATAAAATATCAACGAGTTTATATCAGAAAGATTGCATCTTTATACCAAATAGATGGCCTTTTTTCTTTTACTAAAAGAAACTTCATATAAAAACGAATCCAGAGATAAACTCTAAAATCTTATCCAGGAAAATGACTTTCAGAAACGGCGAGGCTTAAATTGTCCCAAAATACAGATTTTATAAGGAGTTTCCATTCAACAACGTCTCAAAAGCAGTATATTGCAAAGTTGCATACATAATGTGCTACTGAGACAAAGTTTACTTAATGGATTAAGCAATTAAGAATTGAATGCGCGTATTTCAAATGGCATCATTTTACTACTATCACACTAAAATTTTAAAGATTCTAATACTATAACACAAATCTTATTGAATAAAAATTCATGACGCTCCATACACTACTGCTGTAATGCATTATTAATGCGATAAAGTAACGATTAGCGGGAAGCTGAGCGATATACTCAAGGGTTCATAGCTTCCTTTTCTTTTTTTTACCCGATTGTGTGACGGATTTCGACAAAAAACACGATAATACAAACAGAAACTTTTTTCGTTTCACTTGCTTAACTTTTTCACACATAAATTATTTTTCATTACCGTTAAAGTATCAAACATTTTTTTTCTGATAAATGAGAAATTATTACAAAATAATTTAATATTTTTGCTGCATGCTAACTCTTATCTGTGCACAAATCAGATTTCCATAAATAAATCCTTTTTTTTTTTTTTTTTTTTTATAGAGTAATACTTATCTGTTCTCATATGAGGTCCATGTGAATGAAAAAGTCACTGGGCAACAATATCTTGGTAATTGGCAACAGTAGTGTCGCCTACTTTATATGTTATTTTATGCCCTCTATATCCTATGGTTTACTCGTAAAAACATTTTATCTTATATATCCTGTGTTTCCAAGTTGTGGACATTTTATATTAAAATTTTCTTTTTACTTAATGTACTTGATATAATCGGGATTCTAAAACCAAACATTGTTGGCTAAAGGCGGGCACTTGATCTTTAGTTCCGCCTGCTTCATTTTGAATAGGCGGAACTAAGCAACCTTAAATCAAATATCAATATATATATATATATATATTTTTTTTTTTTTTTTTTTATCAGAAAGATAACATCTTTATACTAAATAGGTGGCTTTTTGTTTAATTAGACTATAAGAAATTTCATATGAAAGCGAATCAATAGATAAACTCTAAAAACGTATCTAGACTACTGACTTTCAGAAAAAGGCGAGGCTTCTTTTGTCCCAAAATACAGATTTTATAAGGAGTTTTTATTCAACAATGTCTTAAAAGTAGTATAATGCAAAGTTGTATGCATAATGTGTTACTGTGAGAAAATTTACTTCATGGATTAATTAATTAAGAATTAAATGCAGGTCCTTCTAACAGCAATATTTTATTACTCTCATACCACTCATTTTAATGAGTAAAAGTGTATATATTATACACACCGTTGAAAGGCATAATAATTCTTGGTTAGTAGTTCATGACATTCCGTACAATACTGTTGTAGCTGTACGGAAATATTAATGCGATTGCGATGAAAAATGCAAATAAAATTAACGGTACGCTAGGCCGGCGATATTAGGGTTGGGCATTTCAACTCCTTTCAAGGTTCAAGGAGTCGACTCTGAGTCGATTTATTTGATCGATAAGTCGACTCTCGTCTTACTTGATTGTTTGGTTATAAAGATGCCACAATTCTATGTCTGATATCACGTGTATTGCGCAGAAGAGAATTTTCGAGCGTATGCTCGAATTATTTTGGTTTTGTTTTTATATAAAAGATCTTTTTTTTTGTATTAATTAAAGTTTCTTGGATGGGAAATAGGGGCGCCAATTGGAATGGCCGAAATTTCAGTCTCGACCGGCCCGGACTTTACAAAAAATAATAGCCAGGTCCGGTAAAAAATTAAAAGTTCGCCTAGCTTGCTCCATACAACAATGTTACTAGCCCGACCCGGAAAAAAATTAAAATCTAGGCTTTAGCCCCGACCCATATAGAAATAATAGAAAACAGGCCTGCCCGGTCCGTTCTGGCCAGGAATGATTTTTACTACTTCAAAAAAATTCAGATTTTTAACATATAATTAAGATTTGTATAACCTCTTCAGACCTCATACATTTTTAGCCATCATAGAAATTTTTTGACAGTTTTTTCCATCTATTTGTTCATAAAGAAACATATTTTTGTAAAAAAAAATAAATAAATAAATAAATAATTATCATTATATATAATATAAACATCACTTTAAAATATCAATTTAATTTAAATGCTTTAAGTGATAAATTAAAATAACATAAAAAGATTATAGCTTGACATGTTTCATTGCTCTTACGGCAACATTTTCAAAAGCAAATAAAATGATAAAAAGGAATTTCCCGAAATAAACAGAAAAAAAACCCAAATCACGTGAACATGAGCATATAAAAATAAACTGGAAATAAAAATGAATAAAAATAATTGTGAGCGTGACATATTACAAATTATTGTCTTAAAAACCTTTGAAGCATTTCTTTCCATATTTTAGGTAGTTCCATGGAGGCAAATTCATTGCAAATATTGTCTTTGCGTATGAAGATTTCTATTGATTCTCTTATGATTGATGGAAAATATGATCTAGAAGGGTATATTATTCTGCTATTTTTAAAATCTATTTGTAATGGTTCTTTGCTATATAATCTTGAGAGAGCTGTAGTTTTCCTATTGTATTTTATGTCTGCTATATGTTCTTTAATTCTAGTTTTGAGTTTTCTACTTGTTTCACCAATGTAATATTAAATTAATTATCATTAGTTTATATTTACTAGAAGGTATACATATGTGCACCTTAGGTTCGTACAACCAAAAAAAAAAAAAATATATATATATATATATATATATATATATATATATATATATATATATATATATATATATATATATATATATATTTAAACGAGACATTTGGTGGACAATTGTTATATATATGCTTAATTTATATTATATTTCGAAACAATTATTTTTTTGGATACAGAGACACATGTTGCACTTAGTACAAATAACTCTTGTTATTGATTTACAACTTGCATATCTACATTTTGAAGCAAAGCTATCATTTTTTGAACGAGGAAAATGTCCAATCTTCTCGTATGTAATATCGTAAATTATCTGCTGAATAACATTACGTTGTTTCCGCTGTGGTTTATTTTCGATATCGTTTTCAGAATCACTTTCAAACGAATAATTTTTGCATAGTCTCCCTGGTCGTCGTGCTTCATGTACTTTGCCCTCCTATTTCCTCAGTATGTGTGCAAACTCTAAGCTATACTGTAAGCGAGAAAATCTGTCTTTTCGAGCAACATCACGTGCTTTACGATTTCTGATTTACATTATCCAACAATTGGAAATAACCAATTCTATAAAATATGTTCGAAATTCTTGTTGGCTATTTTTTCGTGTGAATAGCACAACGCTAGTAAGCTAAAAACCCATTGCTTAAATCTTTACCACTCATACATGTATTGTATATGTTCACAATTGTAGGTTGTTTTGCATTAATTCTACAGTTTTGATCCGTAGATCACATAACACAACTGCTCTCGGTATCACTACCTATGCTAGTTGATAGTAAAATTATCCATTGTTATCTTTCAATTTTACCATGCACCCTTCCCTTACACTTTCATCCCATTCTTTACGTTGCAGATCATGATCATCCTTAATTTTCTTATTTGCTGCTCCAAATCAATTGTTCATGATCGTTTAGTTTTGTAGATATTGTTACTCAAAAAAAAAAGTCCTCACATTTTGCACTAATAAAAAAAAATCAGTGTAAATCACACGTTTGTTATCTTAAGTAACTTTTAAAAGTAACTTTACAATGCCTCCACTTCATCCGCGTTCTTTTAAATAATCAGCTAATACAGTTCTTTTTCCATGATATATTTGGAAGTCAAGGGCAAGATCATCCTTGGCAGATAAAACAATTTATTTAATCCCAACGGATTAGGCTTTAACGGCACATATTGCTTAAATCTACAAAGTCCAGTAAATGGGATCACCTGTTTATCTAGTGACAAATGTTTTGGCGGTGGCAGGGACAGACATTTATTTTTAACTGCATTCAAGGTAACGTTTACTTTCCATAATTTGTCATCTGCTGAATGATCAACTGAGTTATCTGCAAAATGAAGAAATTTTCTAATCTCAAAGTATCGATCACGAGACATAGATGCAATTATGGGTATTGATAAGTCTTTTTGCCAGTAGAACCTTGTTTAGGGATATTTTAAAGTTCCCCTGAGTATGTGTACGTATGCGACTTTCATAATTTCATAGTTAGATGTATATAGTGAAGGAGGGTTTTGTGTTTGAACGGAATATAAATTGGTTTCATATGAAACTTTTCCCCCAAAATCTTCATTTAAATATTCGACAAATGATTCTAAAGGATTTACGATGTTGAATTTACTTCTAGATCATCCTCATCAATCAATGGTCCTCGGTATACCTATCTAAAAAATTAAATAAATATTTGCAAAAATATTAGGTTTTATCCTCAACAATATTATTATAATTTGCTGTAACAGAAGTTTTTAAAATGTACTTACTTTTCGGTTTTCCATAACAAAGGTCTTTTAGGTTCAATTTTATTGTCACGTGGTTTTGAAATAGGAACTTGAGTATTATCCCAATTTTTAATGCGAGAAGGCTCACCATCATCATTGCCACATTAGTTTAATTACTCTTACAAAAATATATTAATTATGATTTTTTAAAATTAATACTCAATTCAAAGAATCAACAAAACGAATTGTTATTTATAAATAAGTATAATTTATGAATCATTCAACATTCTAGCTCTGTGCCAATTAGATATCATTCAATATAAAATTTTAAGTCAGGTGAAATCTCTCCAAAAACACGAAATTGAAACTGGAGGTGCACAAATGTGCACCTTACAAATTACATCTAATTTAAATAGTTATTATTATCTAGTTAAAAATCTTGAATGATTTATGTATTATTGAAGTGTTTCTAAGCAATCTTAAAAATTATTGAGAATAAATATTAATTTTCTAATTATAAAAATGTACATAAATTTTTGAAGTTTTGCATTTGTCATCATTACGCGTTTATTTCCTGAAAAATCATATGAATCAAGACTGCTAGAGCCAATTCTTTCTGAAACTAGATAACACTGACGTACACAGATGAAAACCTCTTGTTTCAATAAAATTATTTCAAATAATAGGGTAACATCCCAGTAATTGGCACTTTAAGAATTTGCCTTTAAACTTACTTCAATTTTCATTACAAAGAAATAAGATATTTACTTGGAAATATTTTAAAATAAAAGAATGCATATCTGTGCATCTATTTTGCCCACTAAAAGCAAAAAAATTTGAAAAAGTATTTTTATAAAAATATATTTATAAAAAGTTGCTGAAATCACCAGTAATTGGCACCTAGAGCACCAATGTATGACACCTTGTGATCCAGTAATTGGCCCAAGTTTATATTTTAAAAAAAAAACTACATTTTGCATTGGGTTTAATCACTTTAAATGAATTTACTGTAGATGAAGATACCATATTTCAGGTTCTTAAAAGTAAGAAATCAGCATATTAGTCTAAAATGTGAACACTTTAAAACAATACAATATACTTATATTAATACCCAGTAATTGTCATGTTGTCCCCAGTAATTGTCATATGATGCTTTAATGGATTCCAATTACTGATAATATTTCATATTTTCAAATAAAAACAAATGATAAACAAAATTAGTCTATAACCTCTTCAGTCCTGATGTCGCCTGGAGGCGACACTAAACAGACCTTATTAAAACTTTTATCACATTCAAAATTTTCATTCAAGATTTTTAAAAACTGGTTCCAATTATTGTTAATAGATGACAGCATATTGCAAAATGCTTTTTTGTTACCAAAATAAATTTTTTCGTTCAATTAGCGGTATGCAAAAATGGCATCGCCAAAAAGAAGGAAAAATAATCACTTGCGTACAGTTAATCTCTTTTATCTATTAATAATAATTTTGCTAAAATTTATTCAGCCTAAGATTTTATAATATAAAGATTGTTTTTTTAAATGATACCATTTGTGTTAAGCTTTAACTGCTCTAAGCGTTAAAAAAAGCAAGGTCATTTTAGTGTCGCCTGTAGGAGACATCCGGTCATGCTCAAGTAAAACTGCATTTTCTGAAGTTGTTGGTAGAACTATTTTTTCTGAATTTAAATTCAGTATTTTTAAAAATATTTTCTTACCGTAAGATGAGATTACTTTGTGACAGATAAGGTAACGTTGTGACACATGGTCTAGTTTAGGTATTTTGAATCTCCCGCTCTGTTCTGTGTGGTAGGAAAGCAAACAGCAGTAATAACTCCCAGTACAGAATGCCACATAACCTAACAATTGTCTTCGAAAACTTTAACATGAAATATGCAAAGTAGACCAGGTGTCACAACGTAATCTCATCTTTGCGAAAATAGATATATTATTATTTCAAACAGTATATTATAATTTCAGTCATACGAGCTAATTATTTTCTTAATTTTTCAATGTGAGATCAGTTTTAAATTAAATGTGGATTTTTTAAAATTATTTTGAGGTAAATTGAATATGTTTTAAAATTTATTATTAAAAAAAAAAAAAAAAAACTTAGAGAATGTAGAGTTTAAAATTTTTTTATAGCTTTTATGTAAAACAGTAAAAAATACTTAACTGAAAACAGTAGAGACTCCAAAAAGCCTTTTACTTACAGAATCTGAGATAATTTTTTTCCTTTTCAATTATAATGACCTATCTAAAATATCCTAGAGTACGGATGTAATGTTCGAAAGACACCCGCTTTCAAGATAACATGTCGAGTGATACTTTTCAATCAGAGACAATTTAAAACAAAGAGATGATCTCACAGTATAACCGATGAAGAAAAGTCTGAAGATAAATTTGGGAAAGCCAAATCTATTCTCCAAACTGTTGTATCAGGATGTCTGTTGAATAAAAAATTCCCAGCCGTAGCTATAGATGATCAAATTATTCCTTTTTATAACCATGCACAAGGCAGACGATTCATCAAAGGAAAATCAAATCCCTGTGTATTGAAGGTCTTTTATCCACAGATTCAGATGGTCTCCCATAAGACATTTTTATGTATCAATGTACAGGAGACAAAATAAATACGGATATAAATGAGAATGATGGAAAATATTTAGATACTAGTGAAAAAATAGTGCTTAAACTTACAGAGAATTTACTTCCAAGCTGTACCTTGTATATGGACAGATATTTTACATCAATTCCTTTATTAGACATTTATTATATATTATATAAAGCTGAATTTCAGGGAACAGGTACTCTACGAAAGAGTAACATACCCCCAAATGTAAATTTTAAATTTGACTCTGAAGCTTGGACGGGGTTCAGTTGACCAAAAAATTCGTAATGATGGACAAATTTGTATCTTGAAATGATTTGATAACAAACCAGTTATACTTGCCTCATCAGCTGACGGTAAGCATCCTGAAGATATATGTAAGCGATGGTCGAAAAGTATAAAGAATATGCGTCAGTGAATCGTCCATCCATTATAAAAAAGTATAATGAATTTATGAGACGTGTTGATTTCTTTGACTGATATTTAAGCTATTATAGAATGCATGCGAGGACAAAAAAATGGACCATAAGAGTCATTATGAATTTTTATTTTTATTTTGCCATAGCTGCCAGTTGGATAGAATATAGAGGTCACCAAACGTTGCTCAATAGATCAAAGAAAGAAATATTAGATTATCTTGCATTTAGAATTCATCTACAAGAATATCTTTTCTATGGCATAGACGAATGCAGTGGCTCAGAGTATATTCCTAGTGAGCCATCACCACCACAGAAAAACAGATATAACCAAAGAATTTCCTTGTCATCCACTCCTTTGCGAAAAAGATAGGTTTCACATCTTCATAAAATATCCAAACCATCCACAAAAAAAAAAAAAAAAAAAAAAAAAAAAAAAAAAAGATGTAGGATGCCTGGTTGTAAATCCAATTCTGCAAGGATTCGATAAACTGCATGTAAAGTTTTTTTTTTTTTTTTTTTTTTTTTTTTTTTTTGTCTGCAAGAAGATTGGCAATGTTTCAAATTATTTCACGAAAAATAATATTAAAAAAAAAATGATTTAAAAATTCTTACTGATATTTAGGAAAGTATCTGCAATAATTATATATATATATTTTTTAAATTTAAGTTTCAGTTATTTCTAAAAGATTAGATAATTACAATTTAATTTTCAAACTATTATAAATAATGTTTCTATACAATGAATTAACTATTTAATCTTAAAAATATGTTCTGAATTATTATAAATGTGTACTATAACATAAAAATGCTATTTGATCGTAAAATAAATATAAATTTATACATAAATTTATACTTCGTATTTAACATATCGTACATCATTATGACCGGATGTCGCCTGTAGGAGACACTAATTTTCTAATTAAAAAAAATAATAAAAAAATTTTCAACATTTTTCCATTGTTTTTCAGAGTATTTAAAACCCAATTAACAAGAAATTTTTAAAATTTAAGACTCAAAGTTGGTTTCAGGACTGAGGAGGATAACTTTAAAAGTACTTCCAAAATAAGTGGTTTAATCTCAAATTCCTTGTAATTGGAATAGGTGCCAATTACTTGGAACTAGCAAAATTGAAGCACCATTAATTGGCATCTATCATTAATTCAGAAATCCAAATATTTGTGTCGAAAATACTTTTACACAATTAAACTAAAGAAAAAGCATTTGCAACAAAAATGGCTAATTTCATACAAGCCATAATTGTTTCTCTTTCCTAGGCACTATTGTCATCTAGTAGTATAAATCAAAGTTATAATCTTTAACATAAATGAGCATATAACTGGTATATGGTCTTGTATTTTTAAAAGACTGGATATAAATCTTATTTTAAGACATGTTTGTAGGATGTGCCAATCACTGGTGTATGCCAATTACTGGGGATGTTACCCTAAGTGAGATACGCAGTTGAAACCAAAGGTACACAAATGTGCACCATGGGTCTGAAGAGGTTAAAGAATGCTGCATAGATATTTATAGGATGGTTTTACAGTATATTTTACAGAAAATACACAATAGCAATATTAATGATCATTGAGATTCTGTAACTTTCAACATCCCAATAAAGATTCGCTAAAACATTAATATAGTTTAGAATAAAAATAATATATATATAGTAAAAAGAAAGATAAAACATCATTACTTTTGAATAAAAAGCAGATTCACGAAAATATTTCTACATAATTTATTAAAGATTTTCTCAAATCCAATGGAGCTACTTTCTGATACATTTCTGAATTCATTTCTTTTCGGAAACGCATAAGATTAGCGGGTATTCTTATTCAGAAAATGTGTTATCGAATGCCGTTAATTATATATATATATATATATAAAAGCAATATATCTTTGAGATATATTGCTGAATTTTGAATGAATTTTCAGATGTGATAGCGTAAAAGAGAGAAAAATCTGCGGCCATGTGATAAGAATCTCTTATATCTGGACAGTTATTGTATTTTCTAAAAATGGAAAACGCTGTTTGATTCCAAATCCCTTCAATAGTCAGGCTTGTCAATTTCATACTTTTGCAGTTAAAAATCAGTCAGAAAATGTGTCAATGGGTTGCATTCTTGAGTAGTGAAATTAAGAACCGATTGCGTTAACAAAAGTTCATTATCGCTATTAATACTTTTATCAAATATTGTGTCTGCTTTAGTCATCTTGAGAACAACTAAGTTCGATACTGCTTTTTTTTTTTTTTTTTTTTTTTTTTTTTTTTTTATCAGCTTGGACCGTTCATTTTTTTTTCTTTCTTTTTTTTTTTTTTTTTTTTTTTTTTTTTGCCGGCCTTGCCTGTTTATTTTGTTTGTCGGCCGTTTGAATTTTAGTCATTATTTCGTCGGTCTGGTCCGGACCGGGCTCGGACCGGTGCAAACCTCTACGACCGGCATCGCTGAATTTCTAGAAAACATGGATTTTTATATCGATTTGATTAAAAATTGTTTCGTACAAGGAAGTCTGATTATTTAAGCTGATTATTTCTGGAATTATTATTTTAGCTTTTTTTATGTTTATAATCTTCATTTTTTAAAGGAGTGCTCTATGCTTCGATACTTATTTTTTTTTTTAAATAAATCTCGATTTGTATATAAATCATTCAGTTAACATTAACATTGTTGATCTACATTTCACGTACTGACGTATGCACTGTTCTGCTTACTAAAGGCTTAAAAATCAGAAAAATGCTATAAAGTAAAATCTTTAAAGCGGTATTGTATTGAAAAGTAACAAATTTGCTATAGGCAAGAACCCCGGGTCCCAGTCCCGGTTCGTTGCTAAAAAAAAGTTAGGCTCGCTCCAATGTTTCCTTATTATACAGCTTCAAAAGCTGTGATTTTTTAACCTTCTTTTTTTCTTTTATTCTAAACTACATTACTTTTTTTAATGAATGTTTAACAGTCTAGAAGTCTAAGTAATCGTCAACATTGATGTTTATGTTTTATACAATTTAAAATATGCTGAAAAATTTCCTCATGAATATACATAAAATGTTTCTTTGAAAAATCTTAATTGTACGTTAAGAAAAATTGGATTTTTTGTAGAAATTAAAATGCGCCGGAACAGACTTTTTTTCTTTTTTTTTTTTTTTTCCTTTCTTCATGGCCGAGATTAGAGTGAACTTTTAATTTTCACACCAGCTCGAGGTAGTAGTCCGTTTTCTAATTACAGCTTTTCATAGGTCCGTGTGCAATTTTATGATTAAGTATCGTGAGTGGTCTCATTTTGTTCCTTATGTATTGTAGACTAAGAAAAGCGATGGTGGACATCCGGGACCCGCGACTGGGGAGGGGGAGGGAGAGGGGAAGGGTTGAAAAGTGCAAGGGGAAAAAATTCCATTTCATAAAAAATAAAGAAAATTATGTATAAATATTAAAGTTTTAAACATTTATAGATTAGTAAAAACATTTGTGGACATCCGGGACCCACGACTAGGGAGGGGGAGGGGGAGGGGAGGAGTTGAATTGTGCAAAAGAAAAAAAATCCTTTCATAAAAAATAAAGAAAATTATGTATAAATATTAATGCTTAAAACATTTATAGATTAGGAAAAACATTTGTGGACATCCAGGACCCGTGACTGGGGAGAGGAAGGGGGAGGGGAAGGGGAAGGATTAAAAATTGCAAGGGAAAAAATTCCATTTCATAAAAAATAAAGAAAATTATGTATAAATATTAATGTTTAAAACATTTATAGACTACGAAAAACATTTGTGGACATCAGGGATCCGTGAATGGGGAGGGGATGGGGAGGGGAAGGGTTGAAAATTGCTTGGGAAAAAAATTCTATTTCATAAAAAATAAAGAAAATTATGTATAAATATTAATGTTTAAAACATTTATAAATTAGGAAAAAAATGTGTGGACATCCGGGACTCGTGACTGGGGAAGGAGGGAGGGGGGAGGAATTCGAAAGGGGCAATAAAATAATTCTGTTTCGAAAAAAAATATCCATAAATATCAAAGTTTAAAACGTTTATAGAATGAGAATGGCATTGGTGGATATTCGGCACTTGTGATTAGGGAGACGGTGGTAAAGGAAGAGGAGGGGAGGAGAGGGGGAGGGGAGCGGAAAGTGTTGGAAGAGGCAAGAAAAAATTCCATTTAATATATACATACATATATATATATATTAGTATTTAAAGCTTTTTTAGAATAAGAAAAACAATAGTGGGCATCCGGGACCCACAACGAGGCAGGAGGAGGGGGAAGAGAGGGAAAATGGTTGAAAAAAGCAAAAAAAAAAAAAATCCGTTTAATATATATATATGTTACAGGCCAAACCCGATTTTAGGCCAAACTAGATTGGCCTAGTCCAAACTAGTCTATCCTAATGCCCATCGGATAGACTAGTTTTTCCTAGGCCAAACTAGTCTATCCTAATGCTCATAGGATAAACTAGTTTTTCCTAGGCCAAACTAGTCTATCCGAACGCCCATCGGATAAACTAGTTTTTCCTAGGCCAAACTAGTCTATCCGAACGCCTATCGGATAAACTAGATTTTCCTAGGCCAAACTAGTTTGGCCGAACGGTCATTAGGATGAACTAGTTTAGCCTGCTATTCATTGGTTTGAACTAGTTTATCCTAGGCCGAACTAGACTGTACTAGGCCAATTCAATTTGGCGTGATTTTATTGAATCTAGAGATCGCCACGGCGCCAACTTTCTAGTTTTGATCTAATTTATCCTAGGCCGATACAATTTGACTCGCTTTTAGCTCACATACTATCAAAGCCTGAGAGCTAATGTGCTCGTAGATTCTGTGTGTGTTTATGTAACCATGTACGTATGTACATACTTATGTACGTACGTACGTACGTCGGACTAATATATAGCGACTAATATAACGGACTAATGTGGAATTAATATAACACAAGCACCCAAGTGTTGGAATTTGGAATTTGGATGCGATTTAGTTCAAATCAGACGGCTTCGCCCGCTATCGGGTCCCTTGTTTTATATAAAATCTCGAAACGGGCGTATGTTGAAGCGAATGAACCTCGAAGAGAAAAAACATGATGATAATTTTTTAAGAAAAAAGATTCCGCATCGAAATACCACTATTTCCTAATAGTAATTTTTGTAAAAATGTTATATTCTTGTTGGAACATTTTGAAACTTGCAGTTTATGAAACTTACAGTTTTGAAACTGACAATTTATGGCATTTGATATAAATTTATAAAAAAAGTCACATTTCGGCGTGAAAGAGGGTGTGGATGCGAACAAAATCGCGAAATATAACGGAAATTCTAGCTTTTAAAGCACCGCGACCTCAAGTAACATATCTACTATTAGGTTGTTTAACGAAGTTTCATTCAGATACAGTATTGTTAATAATAGAGTGCACTCCTTGGTGTTGGAATGAGAAACTAATATAGTTAAATCTTGCTGGGTTCGCCCGCTATCTGACTGGCCTATGCAGCGGGGTTATGGTTGGAAATTCGTTCGCTTCGAGGCTCTTTTGAAAAGGAGGATTACATTCGGCGGTGCGTACTCAGCACGCTTGCTACGATTTGAATTTCGTTCGCTTCGAAGTTCGTTCGAAAAAAAAGAGAAATTATTTTTATAAATTTATATCATGTGTCATAAACTATCTTAAAGTTTCAACTAGATCAACCTAGAATTTCCTGATTTTCCGTTATATTTCCTGATTTTCTTCGCCCCCCCCCCTCTTTCCCTTTCGTAATGGGACTTTTTTTACAATTTTTATCATGTGTTATAAACTATCACAAAGTTTCAAACAGTTCCAGCAAGAATTTAACATTTTTACAAAAATTACTAATAGAAATAGTGGTATTTGACGCGCCATCTTTTTTCTTAAATATTTAACATCATGTTTTATTATGTTTCTAAAAGTTTCAAATAATGGTAATATTTAATTATCAGCTAAAACCTTAAAAAGTGCTGAGATTAAAAAAAAAAAAAAAAAATCTAGCGTCCTCTTACTCTACCCCCCCCCCCCATCCTAAATTTCAAGTGTAATGCTTTATTTAAGCTTTTTCTTATTTTTAAAAGGATTCGGATATTTAGTTTCTTAATATGAACAATTTCGCCTGAAGCGATGTGTGCAAAAACCAATATCTGTTACGAATTAAAAATCTTTTCATAAAACCGAAAGTCTCTATCCGATTGAAAAAAAAAAAAATCCGTTCTACGTTTATATCTCAGAACCCCCCAAATTAATCAGGTAAACGCCTTATCAGAAGGAACATATATCCAAAATTTGAAACAAATCGGTAACTTCTCTGTGAAAAACCTATTTACATAAATTAAGAGTGTTACCTCCCATTGCTCCTTTCTGTATACGTAAACAATGAATACCCACAACTGATCATGGATGTACCTCATCAAAATGATATCATACCTAAAATTTTAATAAAATGTGATCATTTTGCATGGAAAACTGACTTAACTAAATTAAGGAGTTGTGTATGTGTGTGTGTGTGGGGGGGGGGGGGTGCGGATTAGCCTTTTGTTCTCCTCCCCTTATTCTTATTCAATGAACCCCTGAAACTAATCAGGAAAATTCATTATCAGGATAAATCTATGTCCAAAATTTGAAGCAAATTGGATATTTCTATCAGGAGTTATCGCATTACGTACACACGTACGTACATACGTACGTACATATGGCCATACGTACGTAAATTGTTACATACACATACACAGAATCTACGAGCACATTAGCTCTCAGGCTTTGATAGTCTGTGAGCTAAAATCGCGTCAAACTGCATCGGCCTAGGATAAAATAGATCAAAATTAGAAAGTTGGCGCCGTGGCGGTCTTTAGATTAAAAAATATCACGTCAAATTGAATTGGCCTAGGACAATCTAGTTCGGCCTAGGATAAACTAGTTCAAACCAATGAATATCAGGCTAAACTAGTTTATCCTAATGACCGTTCGGCCAAACTAGTTTGGCCTAGGAAAATCTAGTTTATCCGATGGGCGTTCGGATAGACTAGTTTGGCCTAGGAAAAACTAGTTTATCCGATGGGCTTTCGGATAGACTAGTTTGGCCTAGGAAAAACTAGTTTATCCGATGGGCGTTAGGATAGACTAGTTTGGCCTAGGAAAAACTAGTTTATCCGATGGGCGTTAGGATAGACTAGTTTGGCCTAAAATCGGGTTTGGCCTGTAACATATATATATATATATATATATATATATATATATATATATATATATATATATTATATATTAATGTTCAAAATTTTTACAGTATGAGAAAATTATGTTCTCTAGGAGTCGAGGCAAAAGAATTGAGAAAAGCTAAAGACCACCACGAAGCAAATTGTGCTGCTTCAGTTCGCTGAAGAAATTTTTTTAGTGATTTGGTGGAATGTCTCTAAAACCATGTCAATCCTTTTGCCTATGATGGGGGCGAACTACACAATATCGTTACAATGACTGTTGCACCACCTGATGTGAAACATGATGTAACTGGAATGCCAGACATTGGTTTAGAAGAATACCAAAAGTTTGTTCAGGAGTGCATTATCAATGGAACAAAAAATTTCTGGGACCATTTTTCACAAAAAAAAAAAAAAAAAAAAAAAATGTGTAAAACATTGATAAAAAAAGTGAAAGTATCAACTACAGAAAGCATTATAAAAATAAAGGATGACGTAAAGTTGTTTAATCGTCTTGTCATTCTATGCCGCTCGCATCATGATATAAATTTGAAAGAATGTATCGGGAAATACGAGTTAGCTGCAGTTCCACGATCCTTATTCGCAAGCGATGGAACGATGCATAAAACCCAGGCCAAAAGTAAGCTAATCCATCATTTAGAAGAATTTTGTACAAAAGAACAAACAACGAACATTCTGAATACTTCTTTAGAGGCTAGCAGAGGTGTAGTTCAACTAAAATCCTCTGACTCTGATGTTGCAATCATAGATGGTATGCAAGAATTACATGTATTGATACCTTCAAAAGGCACTAAAACTGTTGCTGATTTGACAGATCAGTTCAGCGAAAAAATTCTAATCAAGTACAATGAATATTCAAAAATTCATATCATATTCGATACTTATTTTGAGAATTCTCTAAAAAATACCTCCAGAGAAAGACGGCAGCATGGTAACCCCTATTATATACAAAGACGAAGAAAAGATGAGTATGAAAACTGTCACCATGAAAAAACTTTTGTTTCATTATACAGATAAAGATTTGCTCACTGTAATAAGTCGAAATTTGCTCGAAAAATCTACTAATTTAGAAAAAAACTTATTGTTTCATATCGTGGCGAAGTCAAATAAAATAAAACAATGGTAGAAGATATAAGCATTTCACAAGAAGAAGCTGATACAAAGTTAATCCTACACGCAGTACTTGCATATCGCCAAGTGATACAGCATTAGTTTTAACTGGTCCTCAGAAACTCAACATTTCTGTTGGCTTAATATATAAATCTTTAGGTCAGAAAAGATCTGTTGGGCTTTATTGGGACTGCATTATCTTTCTGGATCTGACACCACTGTTTCATTTAGTGGTAAATCAAAAACCAATTTCTGGAAGAGCTTCATAAATGCTAACGACAGAATTCTGAAAGCACTTGCCGCATTAGATCAAACAGATATCCTTGAGAATGAAATACATATTAAACTTGAAGAATACATATGTTCAGTGTACATGCCAAAATTAAACATTAAAACATTGAGTGAGCTAAGATGGTGGTTATTTACAAAAAAGCAAGCTGAGGGAGCAAATATGCCTCAAACTCAAGCCGCCCTTTACCCAGCCATAAGAAGAGCTCATTACCAAGCAATAATATGGCAAAAAGAACACATTTTAAAACCTAATATTCCACCCTCAATTGATTTTGGTTGGATGATAAAGGAAAAATAATACCTACCTGTCAGGTGTGACATGCCATGTTCTCCTCAAGAACTGGTTTCATCGCTGCGTTGTTCGTGTGTCAAGTCAAGATGTGTAGCATCCTGCAAATGTTCACAAAATGGAGTACCTTGTACGGAAATGTGTTCATGCTCGGGTGAGACTGATAATTGTGATAATGTTGGAGGCCTTGATGATGTAAATTATGATGACAGTGATACCAATGATCCTACTTTGTTTTGAAGTTAAACTTTTACTTGCAGTTTAAAATTTGAAAGTTTTTACCATTTAAGTACATGATGTATAATATAAAATAACAATACAAAGATAATAAATAATATTTAGAGTTAAAAAATTTGTATCATTTAGTATTTAGCATCACTCAGTTCCTTTTAAATTACCCTTATTACATATTTTTCCCTTACACTTTTCAACCCTCCCCCTCTCCCTCCCCAGTCGCGGGTCCCGGATGTCCACAAATGTTTTTCCTAATCTATAAATGTTTCAAACATTAATATTTATACATAATTTTTTTTATTTTTTATGAAATGGAATTTTTTCCCTTGCATTTTTCAACCCTCCCCCTCCCCAGTCGCGGATCCCAGATGTCCACAAATGTTTTCCCTAATCTATAAATGTTTTAAATATTAAAATTTATACATAATTTTCGTTAATTTTTATGAAATGGAATTTTTTCCCTTGCGCTTTTCAACCCTCCCCCTCCCCCCTCCCCCATCCCCTCCCCAGTCGCTGGTCCTGGATGTCCACAGATGTTTTTCCTAATCTATAAATGTTTAAAACATTAACATTTATACATAATTTTCTTTATTTTTTATGAAATGGAATTTTTTTCCTTTGCACAATTCAAGCCTTCCCCTCCCCCTCCCCCTCCCCCTCCCCAGTCGCGGGTCCCGGATGTCCACAAATGTCTTTCCTAATCTATAAATGTTTAAATCATTAATATTTATACATAATTTTCTTTATATTTTATGAAATGAAAATTTTTTCCCTTGCACTTTTCAACCCTTCCCCTCCCCCTCCCCCTCCCCAGTCGCGGGTCCTGGATGTCCACCATCGCTTTTCTTAGTCTACAAGACATAAGGAACAAAATGAGACCACTCACGATACTTAATCATAAAATTGCACACGGGATGTAATTAGAAAACGGACTATAGCTTGCGGTCGTATATTTGAGATCTTGTATTTTCAATGCACCCCCCTCCCCCACTTCCGAGAAATCTATAATGTCCACCCGAACCAACAGGTATCCCTTTAGAAGAAATGAATTCAATACTGCTCTTTTTTTTAAACAATCTGCTACAAAAGTAGAATTTTATTTCTGTTTCTCTACAGTTTCTTTTTTTTTTTAAGCTATTGCATAGCTTTTATCGCGGGCTTTGAGCGCGGTGACCGAATCCAAAAATTCCGTAACGCGAAAAAATCCTAACAAATCGGTAACGAAAAAACCTAACACTCGGCTAACGTCGTTTCCTTTCGGAAAACTTCGGAACGGTATCCTTCGGTAGACTTCGGCAGACATTGACGCGGTATTTTTCAGATATTAGAATATCAAGTCTCAAACTTATGTTTCTTATGATCTAATTTTCATAGCGCGGCCAAATTTTGTTTGGTAATTTATTATGAGACAGTGTTTATTTTGGTGGTCTTATTTATTTTGGTGACAAGAGACCCCCCCCCCCACCGTGAGGGTCGAAAAATTTAAAATGCTTATAACTCGCGATCTAACTTTCGTAGCGCGGCCAAACTTTGTTTGGTAATTTATTATGAGACATTGTTAATTTCTGGTGACAGGATACACCCCACGGTGAGGGTCGAAAAATTTAAAATGCTCATAACTCGCGATCTAATTTTCGTAGCGCGGCCAAAATTTGTTTGGTAATTTATTATAAGACAGTGTTAATTTTTGGAGACAGGAGACCCCCCACGGTGAGGGTCGAAAAATTTAAAATGCTTATAACTCGCGATCTAATTTTCGTAGTGCGGCCAAATTTTGTTTGGTAATTTATTATGGGACAGTGTTGATTTTTGGGGACAGGAGATCCTCCAAGGTGAGGGTCGAAAAATTTAAAATGCTTATAACTCGCGATCTAATTTTTGTAGCGCGGCCAAATTTTGTTTGGTAATTTATTATGAGGCAGTGTTAATTTTTGGGGAAATTAGACTCCCCCACGATGAGGGTCGAAAAATTTTAAATGCTTATAACTCACGATCTAATTTTCGTAGCGCGGCCAAATTTTGTTTGCTAATTTAATATGAGACTGTTAATTGTTGGTGACAGAAGACCCCCCCCCCCATGGTGAGGGTCGAAAAATTTAAAATGCTTATAACTCGCGATCTAATTTTCGTAGCGCGGCCAAATTTTGTTTGATAATTTATTATGAGACATTGTTAATTTCTAGTGACAGGAGACACCCCACGGTGAGGGTCGAAAAATTTGAAATGCTCATAACTCGCGATCTAATTTTCGTAGCGTGGCCAAATTTTGTTTGGTAATTTATTATGAGACATTGTTAATTGTTGGTGACAGAAGACACCCTACGGTGAGGGTCGAAAAATTAAAAATGCTTATAACTCGCGATCTAATTTTGGTAGCTTGGCAAAATATTGTTTGGTAATTTATTATGAGTCAGTGTTAAGTTTTGGTGACAGGAGACCCTCACGGTGAGGGTCGAAAAATTTAAAATGCTTCTAACCCGCGATCTAATTTTCGTAGCGCGGCCAAATTTTGTTTGGTAATTTATTTTGAGACTGTTAATTTTTGGTGACAGGAGAACCCCCACGGTGAGGGTCGAAAAATTTAAAATGCTTATAACTCACGATCTAATTTTCGTAGCGCGGCCAAATTTTGTTTATTCATTTATTATGAGTCAGTGTTAAGTTTTGGTGACAGGAGACCCTCACGGTGAGGGTCGAAAAATTTAAAATGCTTATAACTCGCGATCTAATTTTCGTAGCGCGGCCAAATTTTGTTTGGTAATTTATTTTGAGACTGTTAATTTTTGGTGACAGGAGACCCCCCACGGTGAGGGTCGAAAAATTTAAAATGCTTATAACTCACGATCTAATTTTCGTAGAGCGGCCAAATTTTGTTTATTCATTTATTATGAGTCAGTGTTAAGTTTTGGTGACAGGAGACCCTCACGGTGAGGGTCGAAAAATTTTAAATGCTTATAACTCGCGATCTAATTTTCGTAGCGCGGCCAAATTTTGTTTGGTAATTTATTTTGAGACTGTTAATTTTTGGTGACAGGAGACCCCCCACGGTGAGGGTCGAAAAAATTTAAATGCTTATAACTCAAGATCTAATTTTCGTAGCGCGGCCAAATTTTGTTTATTCATTTATTATGAGTCAGTGTTAAGTTTTGGTGACAGGAGATCCTCACGGTGAGGGTCGAAAAATCTAAAATGCTTATAACTCACGATCTAATTTTCGTAGCGCGGCCAAATTTTGTTTGGTAATTTAATATGAGACTGTTAATTTTTGGTGACAGGAGACCCCCACGGTGAGGGTCGAAAAATTTGAAATGCGTATAACTCGCGATCTAATTTTCGTATCGCGGCCAAATTTTGTTTGGTAATTTATTATGAGACATTGTTAATTGTTGGTGACAGAAGACACCCCACGGCGAGGGTCGAAAAATTAAAAATGCTTATAACTCGCGATCTAATTTTGGTAGCTTGGCAAAATATTGTTTGGCAATTTATTATAAGACAGTGTTAATTTTTGGTGACAGGAGACCCCCACCACGGCGAGAGTCGAAAAATTTAAAATGCTTATAACTCGCGATCTAATTTTCGTAGCGCGGCCAAATTCTGTTTGGTAATTTTTTATGAGACAGTGTTAATTTTTGGTGACAGGAGACCCCCCCCCCACCGTGAGGGTCGAAAAATTTAAAATGCTTATAACTCGCGATCTAATTTTCGTAGCGCGACCAAATTTTGTTTGGTAATTTAATAAGCTATTGCATAGCTTTTCTCTCGGGCTTTGAGCGCGGCGACCGAATTTAAGAATTCCGCAACGAGAAAATTCCCAACAATCCGGCTAACGAAGTTTCAGTTTGGCAGACTTCGGGAAGGTATCCTTCGATAGACTTCAGCAGACATTGACGCGGTATTTTTGCATAAGTTGATAAAAAGTGCTATGCAATAGCTTTACCGCGGCAGTCCCCGAGTGGCACACATATATATTTTTTTTTTTTAAGCCTCTGTTGCTATTTTTTTCGGACAAGCTAAAAAGTATCGTGTCAAAAATTGTGGCCCACTTTTACTTACCCATCATACGTAGTATACGATAAATCTTGCAATCATTTGGAATACATCGAAAAAACAAAATTTCACGGATTTTCAGATACTGGAGATTCCGAAAAACATTTCTAGAAAAAAAATATTGCCGTCCGTCCGTCTGTCTGTCTGTAAACGCTCTATCTCACGAACAAATGGAGATAGATACTTAAAATTTTGTATGTACTTAGTAAGTAAGAATAGGACGAAGCCTATTTAATATCAGTAACCTCGATTATCAGGAACTATTTTTTTTTTACTCTCGAAAAATTCGTTCTGATAAAATCGAAATGCATATAAATTTTTTCGATTTTTTTTTATTTTAAGAAAAGGACGTAAAAGGCAATAAAATAACACAAATTTTGCACCAAGAACGAAGGCGGACGGATTTACACGTTTCAGATACTGGAGATTCCGAAAAACATATTTTTAGAAAAAATTGCCGTCCGTCCGTCTGTCTGTCTGTTTGTAAACGCTCTATCTCATGAACGAATGGAGATAGAGACTTAAAATTTTGTATGTACTTAGTAAGAAAGAATAGGACGAAGCCTATTTAATATCAGTAACCTCGATTATCCAGAATTATTTTTTTTTACTCTCGAAAAATTCGTTCTGATGAAATGTATATAAAAATTTTCGATTTTTTTTTTTTTTTTTTTTTTTTTTTTTTTTTAAGGAAAGGACGTAAAAGGCAATAAAATAACACAAATTTTGCATCAAGAACGAAGGCGGTCGGATTAATAGTTGCCGAGATATTTGTAATAAAGTTTTCCACATTCTTCGATTTTTCATGACCCTGTATTTTCTTCAAATTTCAATTCAAATGTATGTTTTAATTAGAATTGAGACGCTTAATCTGACGCAGTAAACTGTTAGTTGATATGATTATTGTTTTTGGAGTTATAAGGATGTTTCTTTTACGCAATCCGGTACTACTTGTGTAGTTTGGTATTTTGCATAATTTGTCGAAATGGGTTCATCAGCAATTCTTTAATGGAGCATTACTATGTATATTAAGAATATTTAAATATACGTTTAAATTTTGTTTTCGAATTTCAATGCATATTATAAATAGTTTTCACATATTTTATTTTCACATATTACATAATGCATAGCTATGATGGGTAAGTATTACGGTGGCTCCTAACGACTAGTTTCGTAATCTGGCCGTTAAAACGAGACATTCATACAATTTGATTGTTAAAATGCATTTCTTTTTCTCAGAGTCTATAAAAAAGCGTTTAAACTAAAGAAAAAATCCGTTTTTGATGAATCTAGTCAATGAAGATATAGCATGTCAAATTGTATCGCTTTATTATTCCGCATTCCAATGTCTCAGAGAGAAATTGCTATTCAATTGGGTATTTCATGCCGTTCTCAGGGCCCGACTTAAACAGTGGAAGGGCCCTGGGGCAAACATTCTTCGGGGGGGGGGGGGCCCTTCTACCTCATATTTTTCGAAAAATTATACTGGAGTGACTAAAATTGAAATTCATAACCATTGTATGTGTACATAAATTTCGTACCAAGTACTATTCACATCTATATACATAACAGCAGAAGAAAGATAACATTAAGTAATTATAGAACACAGGGTTTGTTTCGACTACCGGAATATGAGGATAAATGTGAGGCCTTAAGGAGGCATTGGGTACGGAAACAAAGGGAGTAGGAGAAAAGAAACCCTTAAAATGAAAAAAAAATGTCATTTTTGATCATTTGACACTCTTTTAACGGAAAACTTATACCTGTCCTTTGGGGGGGGGAGGCGGGGCAATTGCCCCGCATGCCCCTGCCTTAGTCAGGCCCTGGCCGTTCTGTTTGCTATTACATTGATAAACACAAGAAAAATGAAGTTAGTTCATTGCATACTAAAAGGGGTCGCCCTTCTAAAAAACCTATATCGATTTTTTTTTTTTAATTGGAGGCGAAACTGAATTCTTCAATGGCAGAATCTACATTCAACTTATTTTTTTTATTTTTATTTATTTATTTTTTTTTTTTTTCAGATCTGCATCAGATTAAACCAGTTAAAAATTTCTCCTAACGAATCCTACATCGTTTTTTATCAAAAAATTCAAAGATAACACCTGCTTTATGTGATCGTCTTTTACCTATACGGCGACCAGCATAAGCATATCATAAATTCGTTTATCATTTACTCGCCACCTTGCTCCTGTACCTCCTTCTTATTCATTTATCCCGCCCCTTTTACAGCTACACTGCTTCCTTCCTTGTCCTTTCTCAAAATCTCGAATCCCGATAATAATATCAATTAAACGTAGACGTTCGTTTCCAGCACAGATTCGAAGAGTTGAAATCTGATATCGAGTCGAACGAGTGGTTTTCGAGGAGTCGAAGAGTCGAGAACCCAATCTTCAACTCTCGACTCCCCAAGTCCGGCACTGTGTTAAACTGGTCCAACCACTCTTGTGAGTGAGTGACTTCGACTCCGAATCCGAAACTGAGTTGAGATGGAAGTTCAACTCTTTTGAGTCGATTCCGTTAACTAGCCAGGAGTCGATTGTTCGAGTCTCTTGGAAGGAGTCGAGATTTAGAATCGACTCTTCGACTCCTCGGCCAATTCTAGGCGATATACCCAAGGGTTGATGGCGTCTTTTTTATTTTCTTTCGCGATTCTGTGACCGATTTCGAAAATAACCCGATAACACAAACAAAACCTTTGATCTTTCTACTTGCTTAACCTTTTCATGCATAAATTATTTTTCATTGTTATTTTAAAAATTCAAATAATCTTTTTTGTGATAAATGAGAACCCATTATAAAATAATTTTATTATTGTCCTGCCCCTGCATGCTAGCTATTATTTGTTCACAAATTAGACCTCCAAAAATAAATGCTCTTATATATATATATATATATATATATATATATATATATATATATATATACAAGGTCCGGCTATTAATTTCCAGGGCTCATGAAATAACTCAGAAGAAAAAAAGGGTTAAACACACAGCCATTTAATATGATTCGAAGTAATTGCCATCTGCTGTAATGCACATCTGTGCTCGCTGTACAAATTTCAGAAAGAAGTTTTAAAGTCCTCTTTTGGAGAGCTCTTTAATAGTGACGTTACAGTTTTCTTGGTGGCTTCGACATCCTGAAATTTTGTTCCCTTGAGGTAATTTTTCAACTTAGGAAACAGGAAAAAGTCTACGGGTGCTGGGTCTGGAGAGTATGGTAGATGCTGCATCACAACCATGCTGGGCTAAGAATGGCCTCACAGGCAATTTAATGCTAATTCTTTGCTCCATTTTCACTTCGACAACAGGAATTTAAGAGCTACGTTTTAATGCGCTTTTACACGAGAACCACTTACATCAGAATGGCGCCGAGTGCACTGCACATGTACAAGAATACGCTCTTCAATATGCAATCATTAGCGCCATCTTCCGGCTTTTTGTTCTCGTACAGTTATGTTAGTCCTGGAAATTAATAGCCAGACCTTGTATATAAGGTAATACTTGATTATCTGTTCTGATATCAGATCCATGTTGCGAATGAAAGGGTTAAAGATTGCGTTTGTTACACTCATATTATAAATGTAAAATTTACTAAATGAATGAGGTTTCGTACACAATATTTACAATTTTCATAGATCTTATTACGAAAATGGAGAAAGGGAACGAATTTAAACCAATGATACTTTTATTTATTTATTTATTTATTTTTATTTTTATTTTTATTTTTTGTTAAAGGAGAAACAAATATGGAATATTATTAAAGATATGATATAAAGTTTGTTTCAGTTTTGAGATAAATAGAACAATAATTGTAATGAATTTCATTTTAAATCATGAGCGTTTTTATAACTTTTATTACTTTCATGGATCTTTGTGTATTACAAAATAAATTAGCAATCCAGTCATGTGACATTCATTGAGTTAAACTGCATTTTTAAAAATGTGTCTTTTACGATCTGATTTTGAGTTCTTGTTACAACTTGACTACATGACAAAGGCAGCATTTGCTAGTTATGTAGATTAAGGCTCTAATCCTGGACGACTAAGCGTTCGCGAGCTAATGCTATTCCTATGGGGAGGTTATTTTCTAATATCTGGTTTGAATTGTGATATTTTTATTTTTATTTATTTATTTATTTATTTTGTATTGGATTGTTGAGGTGCATACCGACGTCGCACCCCCCCCCCCTTTTTTTTCGATTTTGTCTGCAAATAGTTTTTTACAAAAGGTATTTTGAGTATTTTCACTTTTGAAACCAGTTTTGAAAGTGAAACTAACTTTATGAAAAAAAATATATATATGCGTTCAAAAAAAAAAAAAAAAAGACGATGTTGGTATGCATCTCAGCTATCCGATACAAGTAAAAAAATATTCAAAAATGTCAAAATTCAAACCAGATATTAGAAAATAACCTCCTCATAGGAATAGCATTAACTCGTGAGCACTTAGTCGGCCAGGATAAGGGCCTTAAAACAGAGAACTGAAACACGAATGGTGTTTGGTAAAAGGCCTTTATAACAACAAGCTTGTAGATTTTTATTGTACTTTCTTTTCTTTGTCGTATGTAATCAATAAATCACTTTCTTATAATGGTTCATTTCCTAATCTCTATAAATAAAAGGAATTCCGAGGATAATTAATTGAGGCACAGGGGAAAGCAAATCTTGGCAATGCGCCAACTCGGTCCAGAGGAAGCAAATCTTGGCAATGCGCCAACTCGGTCCAGAGGAATATCATTAAGAAATATAAAACAGATAATGTATTTATCACAAAAAATCGTCTGCTAAGAAAATATCAACACTTTAACACGAAACTAACGCAATCGTTGGATACATGTTCCCTCCCGTGTTTCTCATTGCTCATTTTAAGTATTTTTAGAGTTTAATATTAGTTGTTGTTTTTAAAACTGATTTTTCACAAAGTCAGCTGCGACGTATTTCAGACAATGCATTTCTGCATGCTTCCAGTTATTGATAAAATCATACAAATTTCAAGTTCGTTTAATATTGCTAATACGGACCCGGGCAACGCCGGGCGGGTCAGCTAGTAAAATTTAAAACAAAAAACTAATGTATCAGTTTTTTTTTTTTTTTTTTTTCCCCTGAGTTAGTTTTGTAATAGTGACTTTTTCAGACTGTAGTTTCAATTATTTATTGCGTAATTATTCGTTGACTTTTTCTTTTTTAACCATTTGGAAAATGGTGTATCTGATGCATATTTGAATACTTTTGATGCACGCATTTTAGTTGTTTTCTGATTGGTCTAAGAATATAAAGGTTTAATCCATGTCGTACGTAATACATGTCTCCGTTGTTGGCAAGCTTCGTTTTGATTATTATAAAAATGATGTTTTTATTACTGATTTTTTTATTGGAATACTTCTGTTGCCACGATGAAAAAAAATATTATAAACTACAAATAATAATCACAATAATAATAATAATAATAATAATAATAATAATAATAAAGCAAACTGCAATACAGCTTTCGAACAAATTGCATTTAAAAGTACTATTTTTTCTCTACAGTACGATATAAAAAATGAAAAAAGTGCGATGTTTAGAAATTAAAAAATTTCCAGTACCGAAAATTGTAAAACTGAAATTTCATTTAAAATTTGAAACTGCTGCCATCGATAGAAGGGCGTATGCGTTAAGCACAGATATGTGTATCCTTTATGATATAGATAGGGTACATGTAGTTAATATAAAAAATTGGATTAAGACAGTAAGGAAGAAACATTATCACCTCTTTATTTTTGTCTTTTAAAAATTAAGAAATCCTTCAGGAGGAAAATGACTGCATGAATGACAATCTCATCGAAATGTTTCACCTTTATTTGTCTTTAACTCTAGAATAAACATGTCTTGCTTACAAAACGTAATTTTTATTTATTTATACTAGGGGAGCCCCGCCCCCCTGCTCGCTATGCTCGCCAACCCCCCGCGTAATCGCTTCGCGATTCCAAATTATTGGCTACCCCTGCTTGCTGCGCTCGCCAATACCCCATGGTATGAATAAGCAGTTGCAGACCTGTCAAATGAAGTGTCACACGACTGGTGTTGTAAAGAAATTAAAAATGTGCCCCCCTGGGGGGCAGAGTGGTAGGCGACACAAAAAACATCCATAATATGAATAAGCAGCTACAGACCTCTCAAATGATATGTCACACGACTGGTGTTGTAAAGAAATTAAAAATGTGCCCCCCCTGGAGGGCAGAGTGGGGGTGACACACAAGACATCCATAAAATTAATAAACAGTTGCAGACCTTTCAAATGATGTGTCACACAATTTGTGTTGTAAAGAAATTACAAAATGCGCCCCCTCTGAGGGCAGCGGGGGGGTTACACACAAGATATCCATAATATGAATAAGCAGTTGCAGACCTCTCAAAT
The DNA here is from genome assembly GCA_964019185.1 of Maratus speculifer. Classification (NCBI taxonomy): domain Eukaryota; kingdom Metazoa; phylum Arthropoda; class Arachnida; order Araneae; family Salticidae; genus Maratus; species Maratus speculifer. The sequence continues at coordinate 72,838,711 of OZ025303.1, forward strand.
GATGTGTCACACAATTGGTGTTGTAAAGAAATTAAAAATGTGCCCCCCCGGGGGGCAGAGTGGGGGAAGACACACAACACATCCATAATATGAATAAGCAGTTGCAGACCTTTCAAATGATGTGTCACAAAACTGGTGTTGTAAAGAAATTAAAAATGTGACCCCCTCCTGGGGAGAGCAGAGTGTGGGGGTGACACACAAGACATCCATAATATGAATAAGCAGTTGCAGACCTTTCAAATCTTGTGTAACACGACTGGTGTTGTAAAGAAATTAAAAATGTGTCCCCCCTGGGGAGCAGAACGGGGGATAACACACAAGACATCCATTATATGAATAAGCAGTTGCAAACCCCTCAAATGATGTATCAAACGACTGGTGTTGTAAAGAAATTAAAAATTTGGCGAAATATTACAGTTATCGCCAAGTTGGCGTCACTTTTGACAACTAATTTTGGTCGCCAAATTTGGCGATATATCGCCAAGTTGGCGACAAACTTGGCTATTGTTGGCGATGGTAACCTTTCCTCTCTTTATGGTAACCCATACGGCGATGCATAGACGGAGTCCTTTCCTGATTGGTCTATTCGACTCATGGAAGGAGTGGACAACCCGGATTCGTTAGTTCCGGAAATCTTCCACATCAGCATCATTCCAGGAGTCATTCCTTTTAAGGCTAGTTTTTTTTTAACTATAGAAGGATTTTTTATGCACATAGAATTTATTTATAAGTCTTAAATTTTAGTTTTTGAAAAAATCATTTTCCAAATGGTTATTGTAATCTATTATATAATTTTTTTTACCGTATATTTATATTAGCAAGGGGATTAAAAGTTTTGGACTGTAATGCAAATATATTTTTTAATTATATGTATCTATATACTAGTTGAGTCCCCCGGCTTTGCCCGGGCCCTTAACAGTATTCTTAAATAAGCCTGGAATCTGTACTGCAAAATATCATAAAAATAACTCAACCTGGAACTGAACGAACCTCGAACCGTATCCTACACTGCCAATGACACAGTCTAGCAAGCGTGCTCTGGCCGCCCCCCCCAAAAAAAAAATCGCATTTTTTAGTTCCACATTCCACCACCAGGGACCAAACTTTTTTCTTAACAAAACTGTTTCTGGTCAAAACTAATTGATGATAGGACTATTGAAAAATTGTGGTACACTTTTGAAATTTTATATTAAATAAGTAATGTTTATCTCAACACCCAATCAAAAATACGCATCTAAAACGGTACGTTTTCAAATATTTCATTGCTCCTTCACCCATTTTTGATTAAGGTTGAGATTACGAGGTGCCTCACTTAAGATCGGTGTAGAGACTTACGATGTAAACAATGCGTAAATGGCAATACGGTCGTCGCGAAGGACAGGACACATAGCACTAACTTCTTGTGGTCCGGCTTCGCTATTTTTTATCTATCGTGTCTGCGCTTTGATGTAAAATTGCTTTTTCAGAGCACTGAATTTGAGCTTCAAGAGAGAAATCGAACTCGAAATCAGAACAGCTTTACGACTGAAGATGGGGGAGATAAACTTTCCCTTCTTTTGTCAATTCAATAGGCTTGTACATCAAAAATCATTTAAAGAGGTTCTAAAACTAGCAACCTTTTGTTCCGTTCAGAAACAAAGATATATTTATTGCTCTTTTAGCGTAACTGAAAGTTGTGCTGTTTGCGCGCAGCCTAAGACAGCTCGAAAGCTGCCGTAAGTTTAAGATCAAGTGAATGCGCGGACAACCTCTACAAACGTAACAGTGCCCTCTCATTGGCTGGCTGCAAGGTGCCTTATGCTGAGGCACCCTAATACGAAGTTACGATCGATCGCAGGAACGCCCCTCCTACGATCGAGCGTAAGATAAGCGATAGCGAGGCACCGTGATCATAGCCTAAATGCACGTCTTCCTAACAGCAACATTTTATTACTTTCATACCACTAATTTTAAAGAAAAAATTTTAAATAAAATACAAACCATTTCAATAGCTTGTTTTGAATATGATATGTTGATATACTCATGAGATTCCGTACACTACTGCTGTACTGGATCATTAATATGATTAAGGTAAGAGCGAGCAAAGATCTTAGAGAGGGAAAAAGATAGAAAGCTCTCATTGGCCCAATGTAAACAGCAGACTTCTCTCTCCGCTACGTAACCTACGCTACTTTGAGCAGTGCTAGAAAACAAACTTTACAGAGATATAGCGCAGCGAGGAGCACGGGATGGGGGGAGAGCCGCGCATTTCGATCTTATAATGTTTTCACATTCCTGCTTGTTTTCAGACTTATAAGGAAGTGATTCAAGAACAACATTATTTTTTTTTAAAAATCTTAGTAATAAAAGTATATATATATTGTATTATTATTATTTAGTGAGTGTCTATTATTTTTTGTTTCATCAAGGGGAAATGAATGTATAAATATGAAAGAACTGATGCTATTCTCTTACAGGAAAGCACAATTGAACAGTTTAAGAATTGAAAACTATTGTTTTCTCTTGAGAGATCGTTTTAACTCATTTGTAAATAGAATAAAAAAAATATTTTTGTTTCATTCTATTTTTTTTAATTTCATTTGTGATAGCAATGAATTCTTTGTAATTAATCATTTTCACTCCAATTATGAGGACGTTAATTATATAGGATTTTTCATCCTCCTCATTTTAAAATGTAAGCGACAGATTTTTATGTATTTATATGCAATTTAAATATTAACACAAGTTTCCATTTTTATTAAAAAACTGATAAAATCATTATTTTAATTTGTAATAAAAAAGAATATTAATAATATTCTATACAATACCATAATACTGTATAATACTATACTATATAATACTATACTATATAATACTATTCTACATAATACTATTCTATACAATACTATTATAATAATTAAAGAATAATAATACTATTGCGTTGTTATATTATATTAAATTATTGCTCATAATCAGCGATCTGTCTTTCACAAGATCAGAAAAATCAGAATAATAATAATAATAATAATAATAATAATAATAATAATAATAATAATAATAATAATGCTATTCAATACAATACTACTATACTAAATAATACTATACTATATAATACTATTCTATATATTACTACTATAATAATTAAAGAATAATAATACCATTGCGTTGTTATATTATTACATTATTGTACATTATCAGCGATTTATCTTTTACAAGATCAGATCTGATCTCAGAAAAATGGACTCTTCACAATTCTTAAAACTTAAATTTCCCCTTTCTTATTAAATTTATTAAAAAAGACGAATTAAAAGTTTTAAATTTTGAAGTATCTATTTTTGCGAGACTGAAGTTTGTGAAATACAAATCACTGATAATGTAATCATAATATTAAAATATAAAAATACTATCAAGATAATACTAATATAAAAGCACACTAATATAATTGCATACTAGTATAAAAATACGTAATAATAATGTATTAATAATATATGGCATAGTTTTACATTTTAACTACACAATAGTGCGATAATGTTCTTTAAATTAAAATGGAAACTTATAGGAACATTTAAATAAGTAACATATACATAAGCATCTGTCACTTACCCTGTTTTAAAAAGCTGAAATTACTTAATAAATCCATTGCTTTTACGAGCCGGCTAGTACTGAATAAAGCATAAAGCAAAATGGCTGACCCACGCCACCCAAAACAGCAAGTGTTGAAGTTCTTGATCGGAGGAAAAACAAGGCGTCCCCTGAGTTGTTGTGGTTTTCATTTAAAATGCGCGCGCATGTCAAAGGAAACTATCTTTCGTCCTTGGCGCGCGCGCGCGCACTGCTTCATGCTTCATCCTGTAATGTTTGCTTTCCTGCTATGCATGGTATCACAGGATTAAAAAGGAGCCAACAGATGGTGTAGTTATGTGTTTTCGAAGCTGAGGTTCTTGTACCATTCTACTTTCTTTGTTAACGGTTAGCGGAAAGCTGTGCGATGTAAGGAAAGGGCATGTTTACAAACAAACACTTCTGTCAACCAATCTACCGTTACAGTTTTTGTCATAGCGATTACTGTAGGAATCATCTTGACGACGTAGCCCAATCATATCATACTTACTTATGCAATGGCAAACTTAGACCAATCCAATTCCCGGAGTTCATCCGTACAGTGTCAGTCGTTAAAGAACGGACTGGTTTTTCTCCCTTATCCACAGTAATTCGTCCACAGTGACGTCAGCTGCCCTTTCCTTATACTCAAGAGTTGATAGCTTCCTCATCTTTTTGTTCGTCTGACTAGTTTAACCTTTTCATGCATAAATTATTTTTCGTTACTATTTTCAAAAATCAAACACTTTTTTGTGTGATAAATGATAATTTATTATAAAATAATTTAATTTTTGTGCTACATGCTATCTCTTATCTGGGCACAAATCAGATTTCCAAAAACGAATCTTTTTTTTTTTTTTTTTTTTTTTTTTTTTTTTTTTTTTTTTTAAGAGTAATACTTATCTGTTCTCATATCAGGTCCATGCGAATGAAAGGGTCGCTGGGCGCCTACTTTCTATGTTATTTTATGCCCTGCCCCATGTCCTATGGTCTACTCTGAAAATTATTTTATCTTATACATCCCGTGTTTCCAACTAGCGGACATTTTATATTAAAATTTTCTCTTTACTTAATGTACTAGGTATAATCGGATTCTAAAACCAAACATTGTTGACTAAAGGCGGGCACTTGATCTTTAGTTCCGCCTACGCAATTTTGAATAGGCGGAACTATGCAACCTTAAATCAAATATCAACAAGTTTTTATCAGAAAGATTGCATCTTTATACCAAAATAGATGGCCTTTTTTGTTTTATGACTGTAGGAAATTTCATATGAAAGAGAATCCATAGATAAACTCTAAAAATTTATCCAGGGAAATGACAATCAGAAACGGCGTGGTTTCTATCGTCCCAAAATACAAATTTTATAAGAAATTGCCGTTCAACAATGTCTTAAAAGTAGTATATTGCAAAGTTGCATACATAATGTGCTACTGAGAGAAAGTTTACCTAATGGATTAATTAATTAAAAATTAATTGCATGTCTTTCTAATAGTAATATTTTATTGCTCTCATACCACTAATTTTAAAGAATAAATGTATATATATTATACACACCATCGTTTAAGACACTCATATTCACTGTTAATAGTTCATGACATTCAGTACACTACTGCTGTACAGAATTATTAATGCGATGAAAGTAAGAGTAACGGTTAACCCTCTCCGACAGTGATGGTAACCTGTGGGAAAATTCCCACATCTGTGGGGAAAATAGAGCTGTGTGGGAAAAAGGGGAAACTTGAGGTTTTGTGGGAAATTTTGAGAATTTCCCATTCCACTCTCATGAACGCGCCTTTTCCCTTTCTTTCTGCAAAACTTTTTAGGAAACCCTTTCTTTCGACTTGTTTGTCAAAACTCCTGGCGATTTCCATCGTAATTATTTCGCTGAATATTGCTGTTGCGTTCCATTGACTCTCGAAACAGTAATACAACTAAACTTCTCTAAGTTAATAGATCAGATTCAACCACGTGACCACATGCCACCAATTTTCCACCAACGAATCTTTACAGATCTTTTATCTCTCAAAGCTCAAGCCGAGGCTCAAGCATCAAAGTAGAGAAACCTGGGGGATTTTTGGAAGGGGGGGGGGAGGTTATGACGTCAGTCGGAACTATTCTATTTTATTTTCGGTTTCGATCGCTCGCTTGCTTGAGAAAAGCGTAAAACGAAAACAGTTTTTTAGTTTTAGATTTTAGTTCAAATTTTTCTAGAATGTGTATAGTGTAGTATCTCGAAAGTTACATTTTAATGTTTTATAGCTATGGATTTGGAAAAGCAGAAGACTCGAATGTTTCGACAACCAACGTTAAAAGGAAAAATAGTTTTTCTGATAAGGAGAAACCGAAAGTAAGAAAAAAGTATTTCAATACGAATGAGTCTTGGAGTAAAGTTTATTTTTTATTGATATGATAAAAATAATTTTGAAAAATAATTTTTAAAATTTTCTTTACTGACATTATACCTGCAAATTAATGTAATGAATCTGCTTCTATTTTCATCAGAATAAACTTTTTGCGTTTGAAAATAAATATTGTGTGAATAGAAAAATTAACTTTAAACACTAATTAGTTCATTCTAGAGAAATAGCAAAATAAACTTCTTTTTCATAGAACTTTCATGAATGAATAACAGTTTTGAAAAAAAAAATAATAATAATCATTATTGCCTTAAGAATTTATTTTTATATTATGTTTATGTCTATTAAATTACTTATGTTCTTCGATTGATTGAAAAATTTTTGTTTTGAAGAACCAAAATGAAAAGTAGTATAAAACATATTTTGGTCATTTGCCAATAGAGGGTGTTTTTAAGGGCTGAATCTAACAGTGTGGGGAAAATTGAGCTCACGAGGGAAATTTTGAGGGGAAAATTGAGCTCATGAGGGAAATTTCGAGGGAAAATTTCAGTGACGAGGTTACCATCACTGCTCTCCGACCGACCCCCGGTTTAGAGACACAAAAACTCCGTGAATATTTCAAAAACTACTCTAATCTCTAATGGCTAATTTAAATCTTCCTTATGAGTTCTAGATGGCAACACGACAGAGATCAAGTTCTACTTTTTTTAAATAATAGGTAAAATATTTTACTCTAATACGCGCTTCACAGCAATGCTCTTCTCACCGCGCTTATCAATGCTCTACTTTCATGGTGATTCCACTTTGGCAACAGCTGTGTAATTAAAATGGTTTGTGCAATTTTTACGAAATTATACCTGTATACTCTTCTAGGCCTAAATAGATTGCCTAATTTTCTTTTACTTTAAATTCCAACTTTAAAGAGTAATGCGCCGGAAAGCGTTAACATCACATCCATCTGCGCAGATCCAATACCGTCTGCGTTAACATCAAATCATCCGCGCAACTTCTGGTGAGCAGGTCTGTTGATGAGAACTCGGAGGAGAGCTCGCACATTTCACCGAAAGACTTAGTTGAAATTTGCAGCTAAATCAGCGTATCAACCTCGGTATGAACGGCGCGGCAATTCTTAGGTTTTAAGTTGCCCACTTGCTCCTGTTTTATCTTTTGTAGAGTTTTATAATGATCTTTATTAAATTAGTTAATAAAGATTGGTTATAAACATATAAAGATCAGTTGCTTTTTAAATTGTACTTACAATTAACTAAATAAAATTATATATACTTAATTATAATAATTTATTATAATAAATTCATATATAATTATAAATTATAATAAATAAATAATTAAAATATGTTTTTTAAATTCATATAAGTTTTTTCAAAATAATTAAATGAATATTTATTAAAATACAATATCTCCTATACTTACACTTAATATAATTTTATGCTACATAAACATCATTTTATATAAAAGATTAGTAATTTCTATTAATTTGATATTTAAGTTCTCGTTTTTTTAAATCAAGCATCATTTTCATATATAAAAATCGGGATTAGTTTACTACTCTTTTTACTAATTACTGATTCATCTGAAATTATAAAGATGTGAAAGATTAGTACAATTACAAGTTTTCTTATTTTCCTTATATTATTATTATTATTTAAATGTATAATTACTATTGATTTTAAACATATGTAATTAGTTAATATCAATCTTTAAATATATATAGATAATATTAATATTTAACTGTGAATAATCTATATTAGATCATGTTATTATTTAAATATATATAATTAATATTTTTGTTTAAATGAAGTGTGTTACTGTACATGTATAATTTAGATGAATTAATATATTATTTAAATATGTATAATTTATATTAAATAATATTTAAATATACATAATTTATACTAATATTGGTTAAATATCTAATTAATATTAATACTTTTGTTTAAATGCACACACCTTATATTAATTAATATTATTTAAATATGTATAAGGATATTAAATAATATTGTTATTTAAGAATATATTTAATTGATATTTTTACTTAAATACACGTAATTTATATTAATATTTTTATTTAAATAAATAAGTAATATTTTCGGTTAGCAGTTTGTTATACATTCTGTACAGTTTTCCGTATCTAACTAGAGAGATATAAAATATGGAAAAAATGAATCGTATATTAAATACATGTACATAATTCTTTCCAAGCAGAAATTAATCCACAGTCCATCACCAAGCAACACTATTTTACACCTAGTGCAAAAAAAATCTGTTTGTTTATCTATTGAATGCTACTCAATGTCAGTGGTAAGTGCCAGGAAACTGCTATTATAGCAACTTTTGTGCACCCCTTGATTATTTTTCTGTTTTAGAGAAGAGAATTTTTTTCATTGGACTCATTGGAGTATTTTTTCAATATTAATGTGCAAAGTTATACAAAATTTAATTATGCATAAAAATGCTACCACATTCGAAAATACATTTCCAGATTTTATCGCTTATATACAGTACGACCATCGTACTACAATCAAAACATTTTTTTGCTCTGTAAGTGAATGATAACCATTATTCATATCACATTCTACAGTAAGCATCTTGTAATACACTTCAATAATGTATATCAATTTCAATATGACTGAAATAGTGTAACATAATAAAATATGCCTGAAGTAATTTTTTTTGCGTAAACATTAACTGATTTTTTTTTTTTTTTTTTTTTTGTTTTAGTGATGCAAAAATTGATGATACACGTTTTGACAACAGTATTCAGTTTATTATTATTATTATTATTATTATTATTATTATTATTATTATTATTATTATTATTTTATTCAGGTCTGATTTGAAATCGATGACCAAAAGTTTTGTGCCATCAGAATCTGATGTTAAAAGCACACATTGTATAAAAGTGATAACGTTTATTTTTTATGTACATATAAATTTCGTCTTACATAGAAATAAGAATTAGTCCTAAATACTCTCTCGTGACAATGTTTCATGTTTTTCGTGTACCTGAAAATTAGTTTTAAATAAAATATATTTGCAATATTTATACCCAATCGATGACTTGAACAAAAACAGAGTTCAGGCAGAGTCAGTCATCTCGCCCAGAATCAAGTTTGTATCTCAGTACCACGAAGGGTTATGTCCCTAAATGTTTGTTTTGGAAAAGAGCGCATTGTGACGAAACTACTCAGCGGATTTCAACGAAAGATATAAGAAATGTATAAAACTCCCATACGAATATTTGATATTTTTTACAAGAAAAGAACAAGTTTTCTAACATTTTTCTTATTTTTAAATGAACATTTTAATTAAAAACCTATTGAAATAATTGAGTGACCACCTTAATCTTTTGTATAAGATACTACAATGTATGACCTACATTCGGTATCAATTTCAATGTTCTAAGTAGAGGCATATATATATATATATATATATACAGGGTGATTCCAAATTTTTTTTACAATAAAAGAGGGGTGATAGTACACATCAAGACAAACAATATTAAATAGGAGACCAAGGGTCCAAAACGTTTTCTTAAGGAGATAACCGCCATTAAAATTTAGGGACCAAAATTTCAAATAAACATAAAAAACGGAAAAATTGGTCGATTGATTTGCGGTTTTCACTAAAATTATTCTTTATGTCGGCATTTTCTTGAAATTAAATTATAAAGATAAATTTCAAAAAATGCCGATAGAGGGCGCTTTAGACTTTGGAGTAACGAACAACTATTTTTTGCCGGTATGTTTTGCATCTCATTAAATGTTTTCGTAATTTTACACTCAAACTTAAATTTTGAGCTCAAAATCTGTAGTTGGGAGTTGTTAAGTAACACAAACTGAGCTGTGTTCAGAGGGTTCAAATTTCAAATGATTAAAAAAAACGGAAAAATTGGTCGATTGATTTGCGGTTTTCACTAAAACTATTCTTTATTTAGGTATTTTCGTGAAAATAAATTATAAAGATAAATTTCAAAAAATGCCGATAGAGGGCGCTTTAGACTTTGGAGTAACGAACAACTATTTTTTGCCGAATTGTTTGCATCTCTTTAAATGATTTCGGAAGCTTAGACTTAAACTTGAATTTTGAGCTCAAAATCTGAATAGTAGGGAGTGGTTAAGTAGCATAAACTGAACTGTGGGGGAGGTTCAAATTTAAAGTAATTATAGAAAATGGAAAAATTGGTCGATTCGTTTGCTTTAAAATAAAACTATTCTTTATGTCAGTATCTTCTTGAAAAAATTTTTAAAGAAAAATCTCAAAAAATTCCGTCAGAGGGCGCCTTAAACTTCAGAGTAACCAACAATTCATTTTAACCATTATTTTTTGGTTCTAATTAAATGCTTGCAAAAGCATTTTAAATGTTCTCGGAAGCTTAGATTTAAACTTAAATTTTGAGCTCAAATCCTGAATCGTTATGAGGAGTTAAGAAGCGCAAACTGAAGTGTGTTCAGGCGTTGAAATTTAACCCTCTTTCCTCCTCGAACACAATTCAATTTTTCGCTACTTAAACAATCCCAACGATTCAGAATTTCAGCCCAAAATTTAAGTCTATGCATCTGAAAGCATTTAATGAGATTAAAAAAATAACAGTTAAAAATAGTTGTACGCTACTCTAAAGTCTAAGGCGCCCTCTATCGGCATTTTTGGAAATTTATCTTTAAAAATTATTTTCAAGAAAGTACTGATTGATCAAGAAAACTGCTGATTTAAAAATTAGTTTTAGCAAAAACCGCAAACGAATCGACCAATTTTTTCCGTTTTTTACAATTATTTGAAATTTGAACCCTCTGAACACAGCTAAGTTTGTCTACTTAACGAATCCCAGCTATTTAGATTTTGAGCTCAAAATTTAAGTTCAAGTCTAAGCTTACGAAAGCATTTAGTAAGATGCAAAAAATAACGCCAAAAAAGAGTGTTTCGTTACTCCAAAGTCTAAAGCGCCCTCTATCGGCATTTTTTGAAATTTATCTTTATAATTTATTTTCACGAAAATACCTAAATAAAGAATAGTTTTAGTGAAAACCGCAAATCAATCGACCAATTTTTCCGTTTTTTATAATCAATTGAAATTTGAACCCTTTGAACACAGCTCAGTTTGTGTTACTTAACCACTCCCAACTACAGATTTTGAGCTCAAAATTTAAGTTTGAGTCTAAGCTTACGAAAACATTTAATGAGATGCAAAAAATACCGGCAAAAAATAGTTGTTCGTTACTCCAAAGTCTAAAGCGCCCTCTATCGGCATTTTTTGAAATTTATCTTTATAATTTAATTTCAAGAAAATGCAGACATAAAGAATAATTTTAGTGAAAACCGCAAATCAATCGACCGATTTTTCCGTTTTTTTATGTTTATTTGAAATTTTGGTCCCTAAACTTTAATGGCGGCTATTTCCTTACGAAAACGTTTTGGACCCTTGGTCTCCTATTTAAATTTGTTTGTCTTGATGTGTACTATCACCCCTCTTTTATTGTAAAAAAAATTCGGAATCACCCTGTATATATATATATATATATATATATATATTCCGGCGGGGCTAGGGGCGTGTCCCGCCGAATCTCACACATTAGGTCTACCGGGAAGTTCTGCCGTATAATGTTATTTCACGCCTTCTTTTTTAACTATCATTTGAACTAACATGCGAGATTAGTGCGAGACACGCCCCTTCCCATCTCTGCCGCAATATGATTTTGCCTTTTCTTTTTTTTTAATATGATGCACCTTGCGTAGAAAGTTGAAATTGATAGTGAATATAAATCATATCTCGTAATATTTCATGCAAAAAAAAAAAAAAAAAAAAAAAAAAAAAACGATGGTCATTCAGAAATTTCAATAGAGTTTTAATTAACCCTTTGACGGTTAAAGCACTCCTATTCATAAAATACTAAAATGATTGAATGACACCGGAATTTAAAAACAAATTTATTTCATAATATATAAATGTTTTTTTTTACGTTCTTTGTAAAATTAAAATTTTCATTTAAAAATTCCGGTGTCAGTATAACATTTCGCAATTCAAATTAAGTGGTATTCTGGGCGCGTATACGCGCTTATAACCACGAAAGGGTTAAAATGTTTATTTTAAAACATAAAAAAGGTTTGAAAACTTGTTCTATTGTTAAAAATAAATTTAAAAAAATTGTCAAATATTCGTATGGTGGATTTCTATATCTAGTACTTTTTTTCGTTGAAATCCGCTGAGTAGTTTTCATCTTTTTGCAGTCTTCTGCGCTCTTCTTTAAAACAGGCATTTAAGGTCATCCCTCCCCCCAATGGACTTGAAATACAAACTCGAAACTGGGGAGAAATAAATTTGTTTTTATCAAGCTGTCGATTCACGTAGGACTCGACGTGGTTGACTCAAGGGTATAATTTACTAAGAAACCCGGTTATACCCTTTGAATGAAAAAGAAGAAAGATAAATAATTTTCCCATAGGATGACACGGGGTTCCCGTTTGTTTCTTCGCCACCAGATAAAAACCCTGAAGTAGTTTCTATTCTATTAAAAAATAACTAGCACTGTCACCTCTGCAGTTAAACATGTGATGACTGGGTGTCTTTCTTCGTTAATATTAAGCAAACTACTTACTGCATAAAAAATATGAATATGGGTAGTATTACAAATAAATCTGTTAAAAATACACTACAGACATTTTTTTAAAAATTGAATAATTATTTTAAGGGATATTTTATGTTAAATTGGTTAAAATCGTTCCATTCAAAAAGTTTTATACGAGCAAAAATTACACGTATGTATTTAATATTTTTTTCTAAGAATTATATATTTGAAACTCCCGGTGTGCAAACAGCGCTTATTTTTTTTTTTTAATTTGATTAATTTTTGAGGGTTTATTTTCTTTTTAAATTAAAATTTTTAGCATTCCGAGTGATATTTTTACACGTTTCAGAAAAAATTAATTATTTGAATTGTTACCAATTCTAGAAACAGTTCAAAGAATAATATTTTCTTTAAATAAAAAATTTGTTGCAAGCGACAGTTATGACTAGGGGAAAAGAATCAAACTAAAATTAAATGATAAAGCATTAAAAACAGGAAAATTTATAATTTTTTTTTATATATAATATTGTATTTTGTTTAATCTTTTAATGTTATTTCACCTAACATTGAAAATAATGTTATATGAAATCTGTTGAAAAATATTTTATGTCAACTCTCATTTCTTTTTTTTTTTTTTTCTCAGTGTGTTTCACTTATTGAGAAATCAATAATATCTTTTTTTAACAGTCATTTATATTTCATTTTAAGCAATTTATACCAATTGACTATATCATACTTAAATGTTTTTGTACAGCCTTGTATTTTTCCTTCTATCTTTAAATACGTGTATACCACTATTTAGCTAAAATTTAATAAAAACTAAAATATGTTTAAATCTAGTAGAAACATACTTGCAGAGATCATCATCCATAGATAGTGGACTGGGAAAATGCATCCGATTCTTTGCATGGCACTGTATATAATTTTATCTATATTTGGCTAAAACATCTCAGTGTACTAAAAATAGTTCATTATAAAAATGCATAACTCCTTTAAAAACCACCTTTCAGCTATTTTCATTCATACCCAGTGACTCACATATTCAAATAATATAGCACATTCGAAACATAAAAACATAGAAACGGAATTTAGGAATTAAATATTTAATTAAAATTAAAATGTGGAAAACATAAAAGAGACAGTTCTGCTGAAGTTAAAAGAATAAAAGGATTAAAAGCTATGTAGTAAGTCTATGTGTGTGGAGGGAATTATTTTGGGTAAATGTGTATCAAAAGAACCCCTTTTGTAAAATAGATATTTTATTTTACTCATACCGCTAAATTTTAAAGTATCTCTTTTAAAACTAATATACTCGTGATATCACCGCAAAGTAACAGATATTCCGTATTTAAACATACTCCAGATGTCTTACATTTGGAGTGTGTGATTTAAATTAAAATAGGCAGGTGTGAGGACTAGCGTCTAGCGACAGCAGGATTCCTAATGGAAGGACTTAGAATAAAATCTGCAAAGCTTGAAACTTGGGATTTATCCCTAAATTTATTTTAGGCATATTTTCCCCTCTTTCCTCAAATGCTTCTAGGGAAATTATCGATAGCGATCTGACAATGCGGGTTATTGAAAATGCGATAATCAAGGTTTTTCTATCATAACCAGCGATAACCAGCTTTTCATTTTTTTATTATCTTTAAGATTGCTTCTGAAATGAAATCTGTTACTTAATATTTACTGACACTGATTAGAAAGTCGGAGAATTTTAAAGTTTTGCTACGAAAAGAATTTCTGGGAATATTTGCTTGTTTACACTCTTAAAATAAACTGTAATGATTTTTTTTTTTTTTCGTGGGGGGTTAAATTACTTATGCCAATTATTTCAATTCAATATACAGTCGAGTATTTAACGAAACTCCATACATCGAGCTCCTATAACGAAACTCCATACATCGAATTTCTCTATATAACGAAGTTTTAGTAGGAACGGTCCCCTTTTTGCATGATTACATTAAAAACAGTCTCTATATAGCGAAATATTTATCTCCATATAACGAATTTTTTCATAAATTGGTCATAAAAAACAGTTTTAAAAAGCTTCGAAATCATATGGAATCAATTTTCCATCACTTATTTTTGATTTGTCGTCAGTGCTGAGTTTTTTATTTTTATAAATATTATTTCTCTCATTGTTCTTTAAATCCAACGAATTCATTCCACCTCCCACATACCTTTCCACATCTTTCCCAAAACAGTGTCATTTGGATTGATACACATGTAAGAGATGAATCAATGAGAGGAACATAAGAGAGGCTTTCAAATGGAGGGAAATGTTAACTACAATTTTTCATTCCTTGGTAAAATTTGAGCATTTTTTTGCAAGCGTAACAATTTTAAAATCAAAACAACAAAAAATTACAGATTTCTTCGTCTGAAATTAATGCAAGTCTTCCTTATTTGATTTTCATTAAGCTTTCAATTAAATGTCTGTTCTCTTTTTTGAAACAACTTAAATAATTAAGAAATAAAATGTTAAATTAATATTTACTTTTAAACACTTCAAATTCTTAATTCAAAAGATCAAAAATAATATTTGTTCAAATTTTACACAATAGATACGATTTTAACATTATTCTCTATACATCGAATTTCTCTATATAACGAATTTTTTACTGGAACGGTGGGTTTCGTTATATAGAGACTCAACTGTATATCATAAAATATATAATAATAAATTAGCATGCTTAGTTTATGTTGTTATAATACTGTAGCTATATTTTGAAAATTTCGCAATGTAATTACCACATAAATTCAAGAATCGCTTTAATAGAGAACAATATATGCTCTATAAATAATTTAAATGCCAAAACTTTAAGTAAGAGTTTTCATCAGTCCCTAAGAAAACCGTTTCTGGGAATGCCTGATTACTATCTTAAGATGTTGTAACATTTTTTTTTTTTTTTTGGGAGGGGTGGGAATCATTTTTTTAATGTGATAAATATGAATTAATAAATTAGCATGTTTTTGTTTAGCTTATCATACATGAAAGTATGGATGTGATTTATAAATATTTAAATATAATTATTACATAAATTCAAGAAATAGTTGAATTAAGAGCAATATTAACTTAAACTCCATTGATAATTTATTTCAGTTTTGTCTGTCACAGTATTCAATGTAGTAATAATCTTGAATAACTGTAAGTACAAAGGCTTTAATTTTCTACTAATAGATGGCAAAGTCCTACCATTAGGAATCCTGCTGTCGCTAGATGCTAGTGGTGTGAGATGTTGGTGTTTTGTAGCATTGCGAACTCTGGACTCTGGAGATTTTTATCCTATGTCCTATCTCATGGCTGTTGGTTTTTGAATTGACGCTAATTGATAAAGCAGATAAAAGGGTATTATCTATCCAGCTTAGTTAGTTATTTCACGTTGCTGAATTTACGACGAAGCTCGTGGGCTAGCGATGCAAAAAATCTGATTAGATTGTTTGTTTTGATTGACGGTGGCGATTTTTAAATGATCACGCTTTAAATGATTTATTATGTTTAAATGCTTAATCATAATTATTAATATTTTTAAATCATAATTCAGCTATTTTCATTTATAGCCAGTGAGTCACATAATAGAGCTCATACCCAAACATTGAAACGGAATTTAGGAATCAAATATTTAATTAAAAATAAATACATATTAATTATGTTACATAAAATAATTAATAATGTATTGATTAATATTTTATATTAAATTAAAATATTAATTATATTATATAATATTAATTTTGATAATAATATTCTACTAATTATTATTAATAGTTAATTTATTACTAATATGTTTTATAACAATAAGATACATAATATATATAAAATAACTTAATATAATAATATATAAATATATTTAGTTTTATTATATGCAATCTAATATACATATTTTATTATATATGTATATACATAAAAGAATATATAATATAATAATATATATACATAAAATATAGTAGACAGTATATATTATACATATTATAGAATATACCGTACCATGAAAAAAGATTTTTCAAAAGACTTGAAGGCTGAAAAGCGAAGTATGCCATTCCGATACAATGACATGTAAAAAGATTAGATAAAAATAATTCGCAGAAGATATACAGTCATTGACGGTAACTTTGATCTGTATTTTTTCTATTTTCGGATAGCACATTCTTATTTTAAGAATATTGTTGCAACTGGGAACATAAAAAAGAAGCAATAATCCTAAATTATTCTATAACTCAAAAATTAAAGGATAATAATGATTAAAGCAATAATAATAATAATAATAATAAATGAATTTTTAACCAAGTTCAGAGTTATGCAGCTATGGAGTGTAACTTTGCACCATATGATAAATATCATCTAAAATAATTCATCATGAATATATATATATATATATGTGTGTGTGTGTGTGTATTATAGTTAGGACAACTTTGAACCCCCAAAATTTTTTTCACATACGAAAAGACTTCTAATTTACATTTTTTAACATCACAAGACTTGTGTAGCTTACGACCTTACAACAAATATTAAGCATATGAAGAATGGAAGAAGAAAACCCCAAGTATAAATAAAACAGAGCTGTTTATTGTTCATAAAAAACATAAAACTCCAATGAAAAACAATTTTCAGCGAATTAACTCAATAATATATCCATAGTTACAGTAATACATACTAGTACTCAAACAAGAAGAAGAAAAAAAAAAAAAAAAAAAAAAAAAAAAATCGAATGTACAAAATATGAAATTTGAATAGCTCCGCCCACAATAACGCCTTTAAATGAATTTTATGTATTTTTTTTACACATATTTGTGAAAATATTTACATGTTGTATCTAGCGCACGCTTTTGGTATTTACACAAAATATGCGTGCATATATGGGCAATTTTTTACAGTAGTACGTATAATCAGTAAATAATAAACCTATGTTCAATTTTGATCCGGCTCAAAGTTATACTGAAAATGGGATAAAATGATAGTATCTTCGCATTTTACATTTTATAAGCTATTAATGGATAAATAATCACAAAATATTGACACATTTACTAAATTTAAGTAATAATATGTCTAATAAATGAGTACATTATTAATTACTAAAAAAATTTAATTGGATTACAACAGCTTCAAAACATCATTCAAAATTAACTTGACAGTACTGCACAAAAACAGTTGGATGATGCAATTACTTGCTGTTACTTACCCATCATACGTAGTATAGTCTTGCAATCGTTTTGAAAATCGAAAAAAAAAAATTTTGACGGATTTACACGTTTTAGATAGTGGAGATTCCGAAAAACATATTTTTAGAAAAAAATTTTTGCCGTCCGTCTGTCTGTCTGTAAACGCTCTATCTCCCGAAAAAATTGAGATAGAGACTTGAAATTTTGTATGTAGTTAGTATGTAAGAATGGGACGAACCCTATTTAATATCAGCAACCTCGATTATCCGTAACTATATTTTTCGGACTCTCGAAAAATTCGTTCTGATGAAAGGTATATAAAAATTTTCGAATTTTTTTGTTCTAAGGAATGGACGTAAAAGGCAATAAAATAACACACATTTTGCATATAGAACGAAGTCGATCGGATTATTAGTTGCCGAGATATTTGTAATCTTGTTTTCCACATTCTTCGATTTTTCATGACCCTGTATTTCATTCAAATTTCAATTCAGACGTATATTTTAATTGGAAATGAGACGCTTAATCCGACGCAGTTAATTGTTAGTTAATAGAATTATTATGTTTGGAGTTATAAGGATGTTTCTTTTACGCAGTTCGGTAGTACTTGTGTAGTTTGGCGTTTTATATAATTTGTCGAAATTGGTACATCTGCAGTTCTTTAATAAAGCATTATTATGTATATTAACAATATTTAAATTTTGTTTATGAATTGCAATGCATTGTATAAATAGTTTTCACATGTTTTATATTCACATAGATATCCATGATGGGTAAGTATTACGATGGCCCCCAACGACTAGTTTTAATGTTGCTGTTTTATTTTCTAAAATAGAAAGTAGAAATCCCAGTTTAGAACCTTCCCAACAGAGTGCAAGGAAGTGCAGAGAACCTTGCCTTTTTAAGTAAAATCTATTGGAAATTAGGACGCGGTGCAAAGTTACAGCCCTTTGTTCAAAGTCATCCTGAATGTCTGTATTCATTTATTAGATATGGAAACAAAAAAACTTAAGGAATTTCCTTAAAAAACAGAAGTATTGAAAGAATCAGAAAATAAAACTTGAGGAGGTGGGCCTATAAATAAAACTTTTTTAAAAAAAGTGGGTAAGTGCGATCGAAGCTCGCAGAGAGGGTTTCATCGTTTTGAGACGAATTTCGAGAGATTCGTTTAACATTTCTTTCAAAACAACTTATACTTTAATTAACGAATCCAAATTGTTTATAAATATTAATTTATATTAATTACTCCCACATTTTGCAAAAAAAAAAAAAAAAAAAAAAAAAAAAAAAAAAAAAAAAACCTCACCAAGATGACGAATGATGAATTGAAAGCACATGATTCGGTGGGAATGGTATTTAAATGCTGCTACGGAGTCTCGGTAATCATTTTTGCGCTTATGTCTGCTTGTGAAGGTAAGGGTTGCTGATTTAAGCTGCTTTGATAAAGAGCAGAATTCAGTCACCTTACGACTCACAAGGAAGGTCTCCATACTGGGCATATCCAGAATTTTATGAAAAAAAAATGCTTATTAAAGTACTTATGTATGTAATAAAGGATCAGAGCACCAACAAATTTAATTTTCAAATAATTACAAAAAGGAAGTTATTTATTTAAAATCAAACAAAAAACGTTTAAATAAAATTATTTAAATAAAATCCAAAATTCCAAATTTTTGGGTGGTGTGGTGTGTTTTTGTCGGCCGATTATCTACGCTATGGGATATAGGCCCTATGGGGTGAGTTGCCCTCCGTGGGGGTCTTTCTAAGGGAACCTAACCCGTATTTACGCAAGGTTCGAAGAAAACCACTCCAAATTTTTAGAAAGTCTAAAATTAAAAAAATTTGCAAAAATATAATTTTTTTTTAAAATTTCTTTAAAAAAAAAAAGTTTAAATTATATTTAAAATGTTGAATCATTTATAAAGCACAATAGTTTTTAAAATAGATAGAAAATTTAATTCAAAAAAATATTATGAATGTTAGTGATAAAAAAAATAAAAGAATAATAACGGTTAAAATGGCAAAAAATACGAAATTTCTTTTAATTAAATCGATCTTAATATGAGAATTTCAACTTTCAGAACCTGATATCGATTTAAGGAGTTTCTGGTGTCACTAGCGAGATGCTTTACCTCCGTGCTATGATTCGACACGCAAACGTTGAAATTAAGGTTCTGTTTTAAAACTTAAATCGTAAAATTATCGGATGACATTGAAAAAATTATTTTAATTAAAATAATAGACTTTTTCGAGAAAAAATAATATATATATGAATTATTGTGTGACATGGGGCATTCAGCTGTACGTACACAAAATGTGAAGTCTCTGACTTATGCAGTTTTTATGTGCGGACTCTGTGACACACCGACAGACAAACGATCAAGATTTCGTAGGATATATTTTACATATTTTAGAACAGGATATCGTTTTAAATTGTTTCCTATTTTATAAACAGCGCAAAGCATAATATTTTCTTCAAATTTGAAATTTCTATATATGTAGCTATTAAAAAAATAAAATAAAAGATTATATTTAAAAAGCAAGAAAATATCAAATATTACGTCGTCAGAACTATATTTACATTTGAATTTTAAAAGAAAAAGAAAATTTTAAAATAAAATAATCATTAATATATGTTAAAAGTCGTAAATGGAGGAAATTACGTCACATTTAAATTGGCCAAATAATAAAGCTAAACAGTTTAAATTTTAAAATATGTTTGCGTGAGACATTTATGTAATATTTTAAGATAATCCGTTCAATTATTGTTTTAATTCTAAGACAGTAGAAACAATGTTTCCTTTATAACAACAAAAGTATTTTTACGTGAACATTAATAAGATAAAGAAAACACAGTTGAAAAATACACCAGATTAAATACGATACATTGAAAATGACTTATTTCAAAGAACTTTCTTATAGTGTTATTAAAAAAATACCGGGAGGCAATGACTGTTTACTTAACGTATTTTATATTAGCTTATTTTCAAATTCTTATCCTTTTTTTATATCAAAGATGAAAACAGCCATTCTATCCCTTAACAGCAGTTGATTTGGTCTTAAAAATCTCCTATCAAAGAAAAAAAAATTACAGAGAGATGCCATTGTTTTATTATTATTATTATTTTTTTTCAGCTAAGTCGATCTTAGCTTGTTTTTAGAATCTAAGATATTAAAACTGGGATTGACGAGCGTAGTTCATAAAGGGCAGAACCGCCTACTTTATCGAAAAACGGAAACTCATTTCGATTTCAAATTGTTCCAAAGTTTACCAATTTTATGCTCTTTACGTTTAAAAATCAGTAAGAAAATGTATCAGAAGATATGAAGATCTTCATGTTGTTGAGCAGGAGATTTGAGAATCGCTTTGAGGTCTCAAGAAGATAAAATATGGCACTTTAAATAAATCTAAACATAAATTTGTCGAAAAGATAAAATGAAAAACAGATTTTGATTTTTTTTTTATTTCCTTAGATAGAGGTGTCACAAATTTTAACTGCCCAAGGTGCTAAATAAAATATAAACATAAAAAATTATATGTTTTCGAAAAATTAAAGCATTGTAAAATCGATGAAAAAAGAAAAATATTTCATTCATGCTTAACAGATGGCAGCACTAGAGAAATAAAAAGAATCTCACTTGTTTTGCAACCATTGTAAGGTATAAATGATACTACAAAATTCATTGCAATTTTAGTGGTTTAACTTTCGTAAGCTTTAAAATGAAATTTTAGTTTTGAATGCAAAGTAAAAAAAAAAAAAAAAAAATTTCAAATTATGAATGTTTGTAATTTTAATTGCCCAAAGATGTTAAATAAGTATCTATTTTCTGACATACTGACGAAATCATTGGAACAGATGTCGTATCTTCCCGGAAGCCGCCATTTTGTTTCCCTATAATTTTCATTATTATTTAACCTTAAACTACAAAATGCAACTGAAATGATTATTTAATGATTGAAACCAACATTACAAAAAGTATTAATTTAAACAAGTCAATCTACTGGGGAAACTCAAAGATTGAAAGGTTTAACTTTTAATAGTAAAAATACTTTGATTTATTTATTCATATTTTTTGTAAAATATTCAAGTAAAATGAAAACATATTTTTTAGTGTGCATAAGCCTTAAAAATGTTTATTTCCTGTCCCCCCCCCCCCCAAAAAAAAATAAATAAATAAAAAATAAAAATAAATAAGTAAAATAATATTTTTAAGAAAAAATATGAAAACAAGATGGCGGCTAGCCGGAAGATATGGCATCTGTTCCAAATCATTTTCATAACCAGGTGTCTAAAATCTGCATTTCTTCTCTTCTCATAGAAACTAGTCGCTGGGAGGGGGGGGGGGGGATATGAAAATAAAACGCATGTAAACTATTTATAAAATCCATCATTGCAATTCCAAAACAAAATTTCAATGTATGTTTAAATATTTTTAATGTACATAGTAATGCTCTATTAATGAATTGCCGATGATAGTAAAATAATATTTTTAAGAAAAAATATGAAAACAAGATGGCGGCTAGCCGGAAGATATGGCATCTGTTCCAAATCATTTTCATAACCAGGTGTCTAAAATCTGCATTTCTTCTCTTCTCATAGAAACTAGTCGCTGGGAGGGGGGGGGGGATATGAAAATAAAACGCATGTAAACTATTTATAAAATCCATCATTGCAATTCCAAAACAAAATTTCAATGTATGTTTAAATATTTTTAATGTACATAGTAATGCTCTATTAATGAATTGCCGATGATCCCATTGCGACAAATTATATGAACTACTCAAGTAGTACCGAATTATGTAAAAGAAACATCCGTATAACTCCAAAAATAATAATATTATTAACTAACAATTTACAGCGTCGGAATAAACGTCTCATTTCCAATTAAAATATATCTTTGAATTGAAATTTGAATGAAATACAGGGTCATGAAAGATCGAAGAGTGTGGAAAACACGGTTACAAATTTCTCGTCAACTAATGATCCGATTGACTTCGTTCTTTTTGCAAAATTTGTGTTATTTTATTTTTTAATTCTTTTCTTTAAAATAAAAAATTCCGAAAATTTGTATGTACCTTTCATCAGAATGAATATTTTAGAATTCGAAAAAATAGTTCCGGATAATCGTGGTTACTGATATTAAATATTCTTCGTCCCATTCTTACATATTAAGCACAAACAAAATTTCAAGTCTCTATCTCATTATGTACGGAAGATAGAGCGTTTAAAGACACTCAGACAATCAGACGGACGGCATTTTTTTTCTCTAAAAATATGCTTTTCGGAATCTCCACTATCTGAAACGTTTAAATCCGTCATTTTTTTTTCCCGATTTTCAAAACGATTGCAACATTTACCCTATACTACGCATGATAAGTAAGTTAAAAAAAAAGCGCAAGTACGATATTTAATTTTTTTACAATGGTAAAGTATCTAAAAAAATGTGGAAAAATTTTGACGTTTCAGGTTTACTATTCTGTGCAGGTTACAGTAGTTTGGTTTGGTTTATTTTGTAACGCCCTATTACCTATACGAGGGATAAAAACTCTAGGAGGAGTGCCCTTCGTGGGGAGGGGATCTGTCTAAGGGAACCTAATCCGCATTTACAGAAGGTTTCCCAAAGTTATAAGAAAACCACGTAAACTCCGAACGGTTTGGCCGAAGGGATTGATTGGACTGGATTGGACTTGAACCCATCACCTTCATCTAGCAGCTTCGAGATCATAACCTCTCAGCCACTGATGCGGCTGTATGTTACAAACATTCGCAATATATGCATGAATTTGATTAAAAAAAATACATTTACAAAAGTAAGAACGTTAAAAGAATAAAATACGAAACTTAGGTATAAACACTTAAAAATATTAGAATGTGATTTAAAAGAATTAATTGAAATTATACAAGGAAAAGAAAGTATATGAACTGAAATATAAGTTTTGTAATATAATATAAGTAAACTGAAATATAAGTTTTGGGATAATATCATACAAATACGTCTGAAAATTACATTAGCATATAAAATTAAAAATATATTTGCAGATATATTACGATAAATTAATTTTTAATATTGTTAAAAAATTTATATATTTCTAAAAAATAATTTTTTCATAAATTTTTTATGCTAAACATTTGCAATATTTAGTCTAAACATTTCTGCAATTAAATTGTTTGAAATTGTATTTAAAAGATTTAGTGGTGTCAAAAAGATGAATCAAGCAAATTATTTTTTGCCCGTGCAAAGAAGCACTTAACCCTTTATCTACCGAATTATGAATTCATGAAAATTTTACATTCTAAAGCATTTTACGTAAATTGTTTAAACTAAATTAATAGATTTACATAATCATTTGATACATTTTTGAAGGATTAATTAAATTCGAATTTACAGGGATTTTGTGCAATTTTTATAAACCCACTCAAATTTTTCATTTTGAATTGTTTTCTTAGTATTTTGTAGAATTATAAAATTTACAAATATGATATTCTTACAATATATATATTGAAATATTTCCGCATTGAAAAATCCCCACCCCTTTCCCTTAGCACCAAGGAAGCTGAACAGATGCAAAGGCAAAAGAAATCATCCTTTAAAAAACATTTTTGTTTTGTATAACCAATAATGCTTTTGGAACAAGATGCAGTAATGTATCTGTAGCTCATTCTAAACAGCATTACAACTAATCGACGCATTAAAAGAATTTTATAATATGTAATTTTAATGGTACTTATAAGAACCGTCGGTAGATAAAGGGTTAATCTAGATTTGGAGTTTATAGGTAAGAGGAAAATGTGTCTCAGGTAGACAAAATTTTAAAGGAAATTCCTTCCAGAATAACCGATAAATGGCAGTACTAAAAATATTTTAAAACCAAAATTTTGAAAAACATAATTATTGTAACAATTTCAAAATATTTCACTCTTTCTTGTAGCTTGCTTTTAAAACCATTTATTATCATGTTACAGTGAAAATACAATGCACGGGGAAAAATTATATGCTTTTAAAAAATTAAAGGATTGTAAAATCGATGATAAATGAAAAACATTTCATTTACTCATAACAGATGGCAGCACTAAGTAAATTAAAAGCATGTCTCTTTTTTTTTAACCATAGCAAGGTATAAATCTTACAAAATTCATTGAAATTTTAGTGGTTTAAATTTCGTAAGCTTTTAAACGTAATTTTTGTTTTGCATGCAAAGTAAAAATTGAAGAATTTTTCAAATTATTGTTATTATTTTTTTTTCGTACATATGCCGGCACATATTTTCGATTCTCGATACCTGTACGCTGGTATTGTTCAGTACATTTCCGAATATGAAATTTTGGATATTATGAAACAGTTGGTTTTGTTATTACTTCCATATAGTAATGATAGTATCGTAATGTTAAAAAAAAATTATGAATGTAAATTCGTGACCGAATTGGGCTTTTATGGACTAAAACGAAACCAAATCGAATTTCGATGATTTTCCTATTTTTGGCCGAAAACTAATACGAATATATATATATATATAAGGAATTAATACATACATAAAGATTCATAAATGCTAAATAATTATACGTGTTTATTAAATATGTATAATTATTAATTAATTATACGTGTTTAATAAATATATATAATTAGTAATTATATAAATGTGACCCAAGTTAGCTCTCTGTGCCTTAGACGCAAACCTTTTTATCTTCATATCAAATAAAATATAATTAAATCGTCAATGACATAGCAAAATTTTCTAATTATAAAAATCTCATTTAACCAAAAAATATTTTAGTTATAGATGCACACACACCTCGATTTATCTCTTATAATGATTTTTGTAAATGATTATCTATTACACTAGATGTTTCGTAAAGAGTTGAAACACTTTTGCGATTTCAAACTAAAAATTTTCGGTTTCTGTTAAGTCTGCAGCTTTTAAAAAGTACATGAAAAAGTTTAGCCGTATATGCATTGCTTGCTTTATAATTTGCATTCCCATCTTGAATCAGTCATCATTGATAGTTATAAACAATGAAGTTCATAGCAATAAATACTTTCATTTGAGCCAATTCAACAAAAATCGATTAGTATGTTGAAAATTTTAAGGAAAAAACGAGATTTTTGGAATCCATATAGTTTTTTCCTTGTTGTATTTTCAGCCGCATTTTGAACGAAAACGAATTTTCGGCAAAATTCAGAATGTGGACTCGAAACGAAATAATTTTTCGGCCGATCTCTATTGACAATTCATTATATTTGTTTTTTTTTTCTTTTATCCCAATGCGTAAAATTTTCATTTCATTTATTAAAATCTACACATTTTATGCAGAAAATGAAAGTTATAAAAATAAAAGCTATTTTCAGACAATAGTGAAAATGGAATATTTAAATGCATTTCTAATGCTTTGACTTTCCAAGAAAAATAATATCAAAATTAATGTGGCATTGCAACCTTACTAAATAACCTTACTAAAAATAAACCTGAAGTCAAAACCCTGCAATGAGTGTGTTACTGGATTTTTTCTTTTCAAAAATATGTATTAAAGTATTTAATTGCTAAAAAGGACGACAAATACTAATAAAAACATTAAAAGATCTTAATAATTTTACATGTTTCGATTAAATTTACTCAATCATCATCAGAAAAACAAAATACAAATAAACACAAAGATGGAAAATGAAAATTAGAAATTTTAAAAATAAATAAAAATCACGCGCGTTATATTTTAATTATGTATCACGTTGCTTAATTTTTAAATTATCTAACAGTTGAATCCAAATATTTGGGATATGAAATGACAAGGTATCATTGTAGACCATTGAGCTTCTGACGTAAATTTCAATTCAAACCTCAACAAATTCAAACCTCATTAAAAATATTCGTAAACAAAATTAAAAAAGTAAAATCCGTAAAAAAAAGTAAAAAAAAAGTTTTTTTTACAGATAAACTTTACTTACTCAATGCAAAACTGACCATTTAAAAATATTGAAATGCAACCGAGATAACACTATCGAGAACTTCCATAGGATTAGCTTACAGCGAATGGGCCTTTTCGTTTAAGTGAAGCAGTCTCTTAAGTTTAAATGATCGGAAATGGGCTGTTTAACATATTGTTTCTTTTTCTTCCATGAAATCCTTCGAAAATTATATTTCAAGTTGACTTAAATCCAGACTCGAACAGGAAAGTCTAAAATTAGTACTAAAAATCTAAAATTTGACTTTTAAAAACTTTCAGAACCGAATGTTTTAATATTTCAGAACAATATCACTTTTGAAAAATATGCTGTGCTAACTAAAAGTCGCAAGTGGGAAAAAATGTGTTTGTGTTTTTTGCCAAAAAATCGTATTTTAAAACCTATTTTCTTAGAACCGTAATTTATAGTTCCAAATCATAGTAACAACGGTTTTTTCATGGCAGTTGGCAGGTCTGTATGAAGTTCGAATGCTTTAGGCACTTAAACCTGAATACCTATTAAAAGCAAATACTTTGCTATTGAGATCTTGCACCGACACGGCACTAATTACTTAGAGAAATGTGATATTCAGTGACGAATCAACATTTTTGACATCTGGAACGATTAATTAACACAACATTCGTATTTGGGATTCAAAACAAGTCAACGTTGTTTGGGTGTCTGTCAGTGACAGTGGAAAGTGAATGTGTTGTGTGATCTGGTTCGTGACAGAATAACGAGTCAATTTTCTTTACGAAAAGAACTGTAATTGGTCCAATTTATCTTGGCACGCAGAAACAATAAACAATAATTTGGAACTATTTTTTTTATTATTATTAACTATTAACTTTGCATCCAAACGTGATATTCCAGCAAGATGGTGCTCCACAGCACTGGAGTTGAGACGTTCGTAGTTCCTCAGACGAAACAATCTTTCAATGATGCATCGAACGTGATCGCCCCAATGCTTGTCTACAGTGATCTTCAGACATACCTACTGGATTTTCTTTCTGTGATGATATGTCAAAGATAGAGCCTACGCCATATATTTGTATTCAAGCAACACATATATCATATGTATTGCTTGTGTCCGCCACAAAAATTGCAGAAGCCACACTTTGATATGCTGTGTACTCATGGCTTGAAATTGAATATCAACTGGACATTCTGAAACCTAAGAACGGAGCCCATATTAAAATGAGACATGGAAAGAAATGTAACTTTTCAGACAAATAAATATTTTCAGCAAAATAATCATGTTGTCATGACATATCAATAATGCATAAAAGAAAAATTAGATATTCAGAAAAAAAATTTATGAACATTAAATTTGTTGTATTGCTATTCATGATATCGCAAACCTGAAATCTCTAGACCTCATAGTTTCCGTAAAATTAATATTTATAATCAGAAAGTTTCATCTGGAACATAAGTACACTTACATATACATATAAGTTACACGTAACATATACATGTTAATATTAATTCATATTAAAAGTTCCAAGATTGTTTCTTTCAGTTTTTAAATTAATTAATAGAATAAAATTAGCGTTTTCCACATATTTTTTATACTTTAGATGTTATTAAAAATTGCATTGTGTTTGTTTTGATATATTGTTCATTTTACGGTTAGTTTTCTACATATATTTGCCAGCATGATGTCTTCAAGATGAATATACTACCTCTGACAATAAAGTTCGGTGAATAGTCCTATAGCATTAATGTAGATGAAATATTAACGAAAGTTACCATGCCATCCTTCAAAATAGTCATTTCCTATAACTATGCACCGCTGACATCTGCTATACATGTCCTGGGAAATTTGCAAGAAGTCTTATTTTGGGATGAAGTTCAAAAGCTTCGTCACGTTTCATTGGATGTCAACAATATGGTCAAATCTCTTTCAAAGAGAGTTTGAGTTGTGAAAATAGGAAGAAGTCTGGAGGACTGAGATCTCCTGAGTATGGTTGGTGTTCAATTTGCACCACCCCTCATGAATTTCTTTCGGTGTCTTGCAAAGCTTAAAATCAAATTTTAAACTAATCTTTTATTCGTTCATTTTCTTGTTCTCAGTTAAGAAACAACACACTGAACAAGCATTTAGTAAAGTACGTCTTACACAGAACAGAAACGACGCTCAACTGAACAACGGTGGGGGAAGATGGTCAACATTTGCCTCTATGCAGGTGCAGTGTTTTGTTTCCCCAGCGTTGACAGATCGGTCGTTTTGAATTCATTCACCGAACTTTATTGTCAGAGGTAGTATTCCATTTTCTTATATGCAGTAGTTATTTTTTTGTCTTTAAAATTCTGCAAAACTTATTCAAACTTAAAGTTATGTTTTGAACATTTGTTTTATTTTGCAATTTTAAATTTTTGGATTATTTTAAACATACTTGAGAATGCACGTGACTGGTTGTTTTTCCACAATATGTCTCAACTGACGTTTAGGAAAATATCTACACTATATTCTGTCAACTTCAAATTCCATCTAATCATACGAGAAGACAAATCTTTCTAATTGGTTAATTTTATTAAAGCAGAATGACCAGTCACCACTTTCACCGGTAATTCATAAAAAAAGACCAAATATTAGCTAGACCCCCCCCCCCTGCTCTCAATAAATAAATAGTTCCTCTCAGCTAAATAAAAGAATTCTTGGTGCAAATCCTATAGGCTTACATTCCTGAAGCAACACTGCGCATTATTCCTACCGAGCTAGCCTCGAGTATACCTTGAAATTGTAATAAATTTTTACTACCGGATCCGTACGCATCAACGGATTTAGAGTATTTTAGGTGTTTTAGTAACATAAATTTCTGAAAGAACTGATCGCTATGTATGAAGGTAGAATTTTTTTCCCATTAAATAACACAAATATTTTAACAAAATTAAATAACAAAAATTTTAATGAAAGGTGCTTGAAAGTTTTTAAAACGTACGAATCTTGTAATATGGTGCAAGAAATAGGAACAAACTTTCTCCTCCTTTAACAATTTATACGATATACCTGAGAAGTTGTTAGCTTCCCAAACTTCCCTTTTTAAGTGCGTTCGTAATTATGTAAGTACGGAGCCCCTACAGTCGTCGTTCAGTCGTCCGCATATAACAGAGCAAAAACTACCCAACCGAATCGTTTGAAATTTAAAATGTATAATTGTTGCATAGTTTTCTCGAGTCGGTTCAAATTTTATGAAAGTCAGATGAATAGTTTGATTACAAAAACAATCAAAAGTATTCCATTACATTACTGCCAAGGGAAAAATAGTTTCAAGTTCATTTTAATGATGTTATACTCTTTTGAACAAAATAAAATCGATATGCATCTATGATGTATATACTAAAATATACATTTTCTACAATGTGTGGTGAAAAGAATATTTATTATTCATTTACAGGGCCGCATAAAAGTATTCCATTACAAACTGGTATACAGAGAAACATTATTTGGACTGTGTTTTAATTATGTTAAACTTTTTCTCATTTTATGAAATTGATATACATTGCTAAGGTTTACTATAAATAACTTCCTGAATAATAGAAAGCAGATATTTTTTAAGTGTGACACACAGAAGATTTCGCCTGCTATATTGTATCCGAAGTACTGTATTCTATTACACCAAGATTTGAATATTTCTAAAAATTTGTTATAGTATGAATGCACCTCATTTGCTCGTATGAGGTACAATTTCCGACTTGTTCCTTTTAAATCTATACTATGGTTCTCACAATTCTGAAAAATTAGAATAAGCTTCGAAAAGCAAAAAACATTACATTACAATATATTCACCAGTTCTTAGCCCTTTCGTGGATAAAAAATTTTCTGTTAATGCTCAGATGATACATTGCCACCTCAAATTACGAACAATTTACTTTCAAAACAAGTAGATGCCTTCTTTCTCATGCATTTTTACAAGTACATTTTTGTGGAAAATTTTGGTATAATTCTGATAGTAGGAAATAAAAAGTAAGTAGGAAGTATCCATTCTACAGTCCATGAAAGGGATAAAGAAAATATCATTGATAAAATGACAGGATGTCTGATTATACAGATTTGAACAGATTATGGATGAATTTATTCCAACTGCTTTTTCATTTCTGTTTAAATTATTTTTTAATTACCGTAATTTCGGGTGTATAAATCGCGAATCAAACAATTCTTTTTGGACCCAGAAATCTTATTTAGTGATTGAAGACAAATATTTACGGCGATCTAAGTAGTTACATTTCTCTCTTAAAAAATTCTGGGTCGAAAAAGAATTGTTTGATCTGCGGTTTGTATACCCGAAATTACGGTATAGAATGAGTAAAGAGAACCGCACTAAAATATGTGTGGGCGGTTCAGCGGTGCCAGACCTTGGGTTAAACAGGTGCTATATCTACACTGTTAGTTATCAATACCAATGCATATGCATTCGATTAAATAAAACGAAGCGAAAAAACAAACGAGGGCGATAAAACAAACACAGTTACTTCAATGGTGAGTGCAAATATTCAAAAACATAACTCCTCTCTCAACTATTCCTTGAACAAACATACTAACCACGAAATAAGAAGACGTTATGTTAGTGACGCATTGCAAAACTTAACGCCATCCAACACCTGCATGAGTGAACAAACAAACATCTCACGGCAAAAATTATTATGCCAATAACACACGACAGAAATAGGATGCCAGCTTATGAAATTACATTTCATAAGAACTTGATTACCTTTTATTTTTAACTTTAACTGCTCCCGTGATTTGTACGTACGTCGTACGGGCAATGTGTTTCTGCCAGTCATGATTTATTACTCTCACCAGTAAAATTTTATTGTAAATTTTGCATTATGTAATCAGAGCATTGTTCTGATTCAGTGATGCAAAAATTTCTTTTTTGAAAAATCGGTGATAAAAGATTAAAAATTCTGCAAAAGACATAGAAAAATAGGCATTATTTGAAAGTTTTTTTCAAAAACATTGACCAGTTATGTGGTTAAAACTTTTAAATCACCACTACAGGGTTGGATTTTTACCTGAAGAAATCTATTTCTTCCATGACAGTGGAAGAAATGGGAAGAAATGGAAGAAACCGGAAGAAATGTGGATGAAACCAATAGAAAATAAAACATGCTCAAAATTAACTATGTATATTAACTATGTAAAATGATTAAACTAAAAGTATAATTACAGGAAATCTAAATTGGAAAATTTAATGTTAAAAAATATTATTTCTGAAAAAAAAAGTTATTTTTTTTCATAACATATTTCAGGATCAGCAGACATTTATGCGTGATGGATTTTATAACTTTAGAAGTAGAAGGTTTTTTTTATTTATTAATATGCCATTTATGTGAAAAGAGAGAAAAAAATACTTGCAAAATGTTTATTTTTCATATAAAAATGCATTATTGAAATTTGCAATTATTTATCTTAGCATCTATCATGCATATATAAATGCTGATTTAAAAAGACTATTTTCTCAAGCTCTATAGACAGGGGTATAAAAATCTAAGCGCCGATGGGCAGTTTTTTACCACTAAATTTTATTCCTTATTTTTCATCTAAATTTTTTGCAAAAATTTTAATAAAATTTAAGCGAAGAAACACAGATTGTGATTTAGTGATAAATTTAGTGATAAAAGACTGCCCACTGCCTAGATTTTTACCTATGTCTATGTATGTCAGAATGTTTTTAAACTCTCCAAGTTTTCTGTAGGACTTGAAAGGTTTTTTAATTTCATCTTATGCAGTCATCCATTCTAAGTAAAGAAATTGATTGGAATATTCTATTTCTAAAAGATTTTTGGTTATATTATTAATGTTAAAAATAATAAACTTTGCTGCAACAACAAAAAAGCATATAAAAGTAAAACAGTAAAACGACAATATAACATATTTTGCTGCAATAAGAAAAATGAGGATTTTGATGAATTTATTTAATACAGTGATTATTGTACTATAATACTTACCTTAATAAAATCCATGTAAATTCAAAGCACTGTCTTTCATTTAAATGAGTTTCATTCTACTGTTGGTAAATGATCTGTACTATTTACTACTAGTTTCAAAAGTTTTAATAACTGAAAAATACGATGGCTATATTAAAATGGATACCATTTAATGAATTTTGTGCATTTTAGGTAACATTTCTTTTCTTTATTTAGCGAATTAATGAAGACCTTTACATTCGTGCCATGTGATCTTGATTTAAAAACTGATGTAATTATTAATTTAGCATATAAGTAATTAAATTTGTGTAGATCTGGGTGAATTAATTTACCCGAGGTTATAGCAAGAAGATATTTATTGTATCTTACAAAGTTTTGTGTTATATGGTAAATTAAAAAAGAATAAAGGTTTCTTCCGTTTCTTCCACTGCGGAAGAAACCTATTTCTTCCAGCTGGTTTTTTTCACGGTTTTTTCCACTGCGGAAGAAACTTGCCAACCCTAAACCATTATTATGTGTATGTTGTAGGCTAATTACGAAATCCGCCTCTTTGCAAAGAGTCCAGGTAATTGGAGAATCCATTTTTCCAATCAGCCTGATATTTTTCAGTCTTATTTAAAAAAGTCTAAGCAGATTTAGGCTAATATTAATTATTATTTGTTTCTCAACCAATCGTGTATTTTTCAGGCTTATTGCTGAGAGCATTTTGAGAGCTAAGCTGATTGGAAACATTTCAAAATTATGTGAATTTTACATTGTTAACCAAGAATAAACCAACAAAAGAAAAAAAAATTCCACTCGAGAGTCGAACTAGAATTCTTGGAAGAACGCTCCAATACTCTATTATACCTTTTAACGCCTATCTTTTTTCTACACTTCTTTTAATTCTTGGGAATCAGTTTTTTACATGTAGTATTTTTTAGTTATTTAATCATTTAAAATTTGAGATTAGATAATGAGAAAATTTTGCTCACATAAATACTGGTATTGAGATTTCAACGTTTTGTTTGATTGTAAATGATCTGTAAATGATGGTGATCGCATGGTGGTCACGGGTTACGCTATGAAGATGGTAATCAGTTTGGTATTTCTCACTCTTAATTGTCAGTAAAGCTGCAGCCACAGTACAAGATAAATAGTATCCTCGAGTAGACAACCCTGAGTCAAACGTGATACGAAACAAACCCAGTATAGGTGAACACATATAAGTACAATTTTGAATAATTTTTCACTTAATTTTCAAAGAAATTACGAACGAAATTATTGAGCATTAAATAGAAGAAATCTTTCACATTGCTAACTAATATTGCAAACGTTTTTTTCACTTTGATTGTTTACGCTTAGTTAGCTATGTGAAAAAATTCACATATATGATATTCAATAATTTAATTCGTAATTTCACTGCTAAAAATTAATTGAAAATTTAATTAAAATTGTACTTATATGTGAATAATGTATTTAGTTCTAAATGAGCAGAAATGTTTCCACACTCATTGCAAGCTAATGCAGTTTAGAGATAAGATTATGATCACCTGTTTGTCCAAGCAACCTAGTTTTATCTAGGTTTATTGCAACAAAAGTATTAGAGTAAAGGATTCGTATAGATACCGTTATTTTCCAGAAAAAAATGCAAGTTTTTTTTTTCCATAGAAAAATAAATCTAGCTTAAACAGGCGAACTTTCACCTTATTTAATAATAGATTTTCAGTAAGGTAATACCGGTACCGAGGAATTTCATCATCGCAAAATTCCAGAATCCGTACGAACAATGGAGAAGAAATTTAAAAAGCTCGCAAAAAAGTTTAAGAAAATTATCATATTGCCATATTTTATTAACGCGACTTGCTTTCTAAGGTAAATGAATATAGTAAATTCCAATGTACAGGCCGTGACTTAAATAACTTTCTTTACTATCAGAAATTTAATTTAATAAAATGCAAGTTATTGCTACTTAAAGTTATTATACTTCATTTATTAAGTAAAATTTCTGGTTTGAAATAGACTTATTTGAACAGCGTCTTCTGAGCCGACACTTTTAGTACTTCATTTTTAGGTGCATACGTAATTATGTAAATACGTAACATCTATAATCGTTGTTCAGTCCGTCCGTCCGCCTATCTGTCCGCATATCACAACGCAAAAACTACCCAACTAAATCTTTTCAAATTCAAAAAAAGGTAGCTTTCATTTTCCTTACTTAAAAAAAGTTTATGCAACCATAAAAAGCTCAAATTAGTGGAATACGATACTAGAATATTCAATACTTGTTTTTGTCAATGCTGAATATAAACGAGAATTTCGTGAAATTAATCAATTTTATACAAGCCGGTTTTATTTAAAGCGATTTATATTTGATCATCTTAATCGGTGAAATAATGAAGAGACTACCATTTTAAAGCAACATGATGCGTGAAATTAACCAATGAGATTGATGAGATCTTATTAAGTCCTGTGCATATGCTAACTCGCATCGAAATCGGTTGATGTATGCAAGTGCTGTCGCAGATAAATAGATTTTTCAAAATGTCACCCTCCTTAGAAATTCAAACTGTTATGCATATGTCATTTTTTGGTGACGTTGTACAGATGAAGTTTTCTTCTCCAGCCGATTGACTTTTCAATCAATAGACTTTCCTTTAATCAATATACTTACCTTCAATCAACAGTCAAGTTTCCACCTTCAGCTCGCCGCTGTCTGTCGCGAAAGACCTTTGTACTCTAGCGGCCTGTATATTATGTTATTTTTTTTTTCTTGAGGACTGGAAGTTATTGTAATGAATCCCCGCATGCCGGGGAACTTACCGGGTGGGACAAATAGGGTCTACACCGGATCCTAGCGATCTGGTGATCTTGTTCCACTTAGGCATAAATAAATAAATAAAACAATAATACTCCGGAATCCTTGTATCGAGATCAAACACTTCAGTAAGAAAGCTTCCTTTTTTACTATTTCTGGTTTTTAAATTAATTAATTAATTTCTTTATTTACTTTTGCACAATATTATAAATTTAAAAGTTTTGTGACAATTTTAAATGGCCTCCATTTTGAAACACGATAGCAGATGAAATAGGCCATCGAACTCGGTCTGGACATTGGTTTGTTCTATGTACACATCAAGATACATCCAAATCGATTCCTAATTGTGTATATTATCTCTTGACAAAAATCAGATCATTTCAAACGTCAGCCACACTGTAAAAAAAAAAAGGTCGATCTACTAAAAAACTTTAGTGATCCTTGTAATTACTAAAAAATTTTTAGTAATCTTAGTCGGTTACAAGAAAATCTGTAAGAATTACTAGAAAAAAGTTAGCAACGAAGAGAGTTAATAGTTTTATATTTTTAATAACTATTACTAAAACTCACTTGGTGTGGCCTTGATAGCATAGTGGTTATAGTAACGGACTCCAGACTAAAAGGTCCCGAGTTCGATACTGGCCACCGCCAAATACGCCCCGAGTGTATGTAGTGTAAGTACTCGTTAGTAAAGGGATTATGAATATCCTTTCGGAACACTTAGCAATATTTGGTGCTGCCATCTATTGCAGTTTTGCCGAAAATCTTCCGCTTCAGAAGTCTGGATGCAGCTTGAAGGAACCTCCTGCCCTTCGGGCGCACGTAATGGTTATTAAAAATAATTTTGGAGCTATTACTAAAATTTGCTTGGTGGCTCATACTAAAAATTTTTAAGTTAGTTATACAAAAAATTCTTTTGTTCAGTTTACAAAAGAAATGCTTGTTTCACTTGCAAAAAAAAAAAGTTTGTAATGGTTACTAAAAAATTCTGTGGAATACAAATTTACTAAAAAATTTTTAGTAACCTCTTGAATTTTTTTTACAGTGCACACTAGAAATTCAAAGTGCTATAGTTCAGCCACTGTTTAAAATTTAAACAAAACAAAAAATGCCCCATAAATCCATTGCTTAATGTCAATATAACATACTCAATATTGCACGTACTTCTATATTTGGATAAAACTCATCTTTTTGCTTTATTTTGGGAATAGGGGAGAGTGGAGATGAATGGGAGAATTTTTACATTTTTACTAATAACTTAGGTTGTATTGTTATTTAAAAAAAACATTACTTAAAGAATACTTCAGCATTTAGCAATTTATTGACATACTAATTTCAATGAATGATTGTTTTTTAAAATTTTAATAACTTTTTTAAACATGCATGCATATTGTCCCATTCATCCCCATGGTGGGGATGAATGGGACAACTTTGGGGGTGAATGGGACAGGCAAAAAATATTCCAAACATATTTTACTTGAAAACTGAGTGATTCATTTTATTTTACAATATATTGACTAAAGCTAATATTAAATGACAACACTCCTTTGCTTTTGGCAGTTCCCAGAGGTCTAGGCTTTGGTAGTTTCATCACAATATCCTACAGATTAACAAAATAATTTTCTGGTGGATCGGTATATTAAAATAAGGAATTATTATCCTTTTTTCTTAAGAATTTACTTGAAGGTTATCATTATTGTTCCTTAAAATCTAGCAATGTAATGATAAATATTTTTTTCCACATATCTTTGTTAGGAGAAATTCGTCTACTATTTTATTATCCAAGCTGCAAACTTGGTGGTCCATATCACTTGAAATCATGTTTAAATCACTTTAATCTTCATCTTGAAGTGATAAATTGTCAGATTCATCACTACTGTCCAGTCCATACCTTTACTAAAACTATTTCTTGGATCAGGCAATTCATTTTTTCTATTAATTTATGATTTTATTAGTTTTTTATTTATTTATTTTTTTCTTTTACAATTTTCTTTTTCAAATATTGTTTTTCTGGTGTATCGGTTAGAACACAACAGTGGCCTTGTAACATCTGGTTTCTAGGTAATGACAAAATGCAATTTTATCTATTATGGAATAGCTCGGGGGATGAATGGGAAAGTCCCTATTAGGCTTAGGAAGCACTGTCAATATTGTTCATTTGCATCATTTGCAGTATAACAAGGGATTATATCATTTTAAAATTAAAAAATATATATATAAGGTTTTTAGAAAGTTAACTATCAATTAAA
Source organism: Maratus speculifer (assembly GCA_964019185.1). NCBI lineage: Eukaryota > Metazoa > Arthropoda > Arachnida > Araneae > Salticidae > Maratus > Maratus speculifer. The sequence continues at coordinate 72,876,306 of OZ025303.1, forward strand.
TACTAAAAAGATTAAACAAATAAATTTATTTCTTGAAAAATACACTTTGTACAATAGCTAATCTTCTGTTATGGATATTGTTTTGAAACTATGTCTGTTGAATGACCTCAATACTGCCATCTATCAGGTAAATTATCAAATTATTTATGCTTGTGGAGCATATATACATTTCTGCTGTCCCATTCATCCCCTGTCCCATTAATCCGCACTCTCCTCTAAAGGATTTTGAGCTAATTCTATCAACGATTATTTTCAGAATTTTAAAGCTATATTTGTGAGTATTTTTTAAAAGTTGCTCTATGCATTTAGCTATCACAATATGCAAATTACAATTTTATTGCCGCGACGCATGCGCAGTGAAACATTATTTAGTAAACCTGTTCATTTTTCCTACAATATTTTTTATTTTTAATTTTGGTTGCAGGATATTATGTACAATATTAATTGTCATATTTTCTGAAAAGGTAATTTTTTAATATTAAGGACCAGGGCCGTAGCAAGGTGTTTTAAAGCCCCCCCCCCAAAAAAAAATAAATTTGGGCCCCCCCCCCACTTTCAACTGAATTTTTTGATAAATATTTATATTGAAGTTTCCTATGAATTTCAAATTATAATAATGTAATAAAAAATTTTAATAATTAGCATAAATATTTTAAATCATTATTAAAATTTTTATAACATTTATAACTCTGCACAAATACGAAATAAACATGCATTGCTTAAAGAATCCGTGGCAGAATGTGCGCGACACTGTGCCGGGCGTCGCAGACTTTTAGGGACACCTGCAGACTCAGCAATGCCCCGGACGCGCTGTTGCGCTTAAATTATGCAAAAAATAGCTCATTCACGTGGGACGCGTAATTTCGTCAAAATATCGCAAAATAAGAACGAATTTCGTCTAAAGAGCGCGAGAATAAACGCAAATATTTTCAAAACATCGCGAAAAAACGGCAAATTTCGTCAAAAAATCCCTCAAAAGCAGATTTCGTCAAAAAATTGCGATAAAAGGGACAAATTTTGTTAAAAAAATCCCCCCAAACACGGCAAATTTCATCAAAAAATCTCGTAATAAAGACAGATAACTTCAAAAAATCGCGAAAAAATGACAAATTTTGTCAAAAAATCTCGAAAAAAAAGACACATTTCGTCAAAAGATCGCAAAAAAAGCGAACATTTCGTCAAAGGCACAAGGAAAAAAAGATATTGCTGGAAGTAGATTTTTCTGTTTTATTATTATTATTATTTTGTATGTGATAAAAATAACTTACACATATACTACACATGCATGTTACCATAATTAATTAGCACTACAATAGCACAAAAAATATATTTATGTAATACGTTGCATTTTGCAGACTATTTTTGAAAATATTATTAGCGTTGCAGACATTTGAATATAGTTCTGCCACCGGGCTTAAAGATAAATTAACAATGTTAAAATAAAATTTGTCTTAAACAATTTTACAAATAAGCACGTGATGCTAAGATTTTATTATAAAGTATAGGAAATAAATAAATTACATAAACACATAATTTCAACAGTTTGCTACTTAAGGGGCTATTTCAGTTACGCGAAAAGACCCATTCGCTAATACATGGAAGAATGGAATGATATGCTATGAAAGAAATTTTATCTCAGTTGCATTTCAATATTTTCAAATGATTTTTTTTCACTGGATAGCTGAGATCAATCTGTATGCAGGTTTAACCCCCCCTTTTTTTTATTTTGTTTGCAAAGTTTTTTTAAAAGGATGCTTTAATTTTCGAAACCGGTTCCAAAAATGAAAGTGTCCTCATTGAAATTATCTGTAAACAAAATTGAAAACGCCAAAAACAGCCTGTATACAGATCGATCTCAGCTATCCTCAAAGAGCACCGATTAACCAAATTCATTGCATAACCAAGTATTGAATGACAAAGAATTTACAGAAACTGACATAAAAATTTCGCAAGTTTTTTTAATATTAATTTTTTTTAAAGTAACAGCTTACATACATTTTTTCCCCTTTTAAAATATGAAATATTAGTAACTACAGGTTTCAAGACAATTATAAACTCATACTTCATACCGACTTTTTCTTAAAAAAAAAATAGACAAAAATATTTTTAAAATAAGAACTTAAATGATAAATTGAAAGCAAAATTGTTATTATTTTGAAAAGAGGCAAAAAATTTCGAATTGTGTGTAAAGACATACGCCCAGCAACATTTTAACAGGCTCGAGGACTGTGCTAACTTTTGTCAGTTTCAGAGCCCACTTAAGAATTAGAAGTATAGGAAGCCGACGTCACAGAGAAGGGGCCCCTATTAACCTATCAATTGTTTTTTCATTTCCTAAATTTATTTTTGGTATGTATAAATTATTCGAAATTTTACCATGCAAATTTCGAGTAAATAACGTTTTTACTATTAAATTAAAACTGCTTCTGCATATTATACACATTAAAAAATATTTTATTAAATACATAATTATACATAATTAATTAATTTTGTAAAAGACAAATATGGAACTACAATTGAGAGTATTTGAATTTCAAAATATTTTTTATGTTTTACAAATTGCGCTATAGTAAGAAAAAATATTGAAAAAATATTTCATAAAAAAAATATATATGTTTTTACTCTGATTGAATTTATTGAATTGAAAATTAGGTTTGAAAAGTAAATTTGGGGGGGGGGGGGCTTTATATTTTAGTGGGTAAGCATGGGCTTTATGGGCCTGTGAGATTATTTAACATCATGTAAAAGAAAGAAAGAAAGAGCATAGAAATTTTTAAATAGCACAATTTCTTATTGTGACGTGAATTTAGAACTCTAGATTATCCAAGAAAATAAGGGTATAAATTAAATGATAATTTACTTATTACTTGGTAACAAACAAAAAAGTTTAACATGTGAATGAATATAATTCAGAGGTTGATGCAGGGATTTTTTCTTGGATCCCATTTTGTGAAAAATAAAGTTATTTTTATGAAATTTATTGTATTTTGTTATGAAATTTTTACTTCAGTTATTGAAGTTTGCATCAAACATTTCTTAATAATAACTTATTTAAGCATTATGCTAAATTTCTCATTTCTGGTGAACTTGTTTCCTTTGCAAAGTACATATTTTAAAACCTAACAATATAAAATTAATTAATTAGAGTATGTTTTTGCAGAATAGAATTTTGTGAAGACGTGAGTTTTATTAAAAAAGAATTTTGGGAAGACACCCTAATAAAACTTAAATGAAAAACATGTAAATGAGAAATGTGTATTATTAACCTTCCTACCCTGAATGGGTCTAATAGACCCATAACTATAATTTGTTTTACACGATTCGGACCAGAACTTTTTTCATAAAGAAAGTTAAATAAAAGATTCAGAGAAATAAATCAATTAAGTATATTAAAATGTTTTAAATAACAATTCTAGTGTGAAATGTTTTTATCAAGATTGAGTAAAATTTGAACAGGGTAGGAAGGTTAAGATGTGTTCCATTATTATATATATATATGTTACAGGCCAAACCCGATTTTAGGCCAAATTAGAATGGCCTAGGCCAAACCGGTCTATCCGAACGCCCATCGGATAAACTAGTTTTTCCTAGGCCAAACCGGTCTATCCTAACGCCCATCGGATAAACTAGTTTTTCCTAGGCCAAATTGGTTTATCCTAATGCCCATCGGACAAACTAGTTTTTCCTAGGACAAACTAGCCTATCCTAAGGCCCATAGGACAAACTAGTTTTTCCTAGGCCAAACTAGTTTGGCCTAACTCTTATAGGATAAACTATTTTAGCCTGCTGTTTATTGGTCTGAACTAGTTTATCCTAGGCCGATCTAGATTATCCTAGGCCAATTCAATTTGGCGTGATTTTATTGAATTCAATGGCCGCCTCAGCGCCAACATTCTAGTTTGTCCTAGGCTGATCTCGTTTGTCCTAGGCTGACCTAGTTTATCCTAGGCCAATGTAATTTTACCTGTTTTTAGCTCACAGGCGTCAAAGCCCGAGAAATAATGAGCTCGCAGGTTCTGTATTTATGCATGTACGCATGATTGTACGTATGTACGTACATATGTACGTAATGCGACAACTCTTGGTAGAAATATTCGATTTGCTTAAAACTTTGGAAGTAGTTTCATTTGGATAAGGTACTTTTCTCATTAGTTTTGGGAATTCATTGGATAAGATTAAGAGAGGGTGAACGGAAGGCTAATACCCCATTGTTAATTCAGAGAAATGGATTTTTCATGCAGAATTATCAGTTTTCATTTAAACTTTTAGGTATAGGATCATTCTGACAAGATGCCTCCGTACCGTGATTAGTTGTGGATGTTTATCGTTTAAGTGTAAAACAAAGGTCAATGTAGGTAACCCCCCAATAATTTAGATAAATGGTTTTGATGCAGAATTTACGGATTTGCGTCATATTTGGATGTATATGTTCTTTCTGATAAGCGATTCCCTGAATAGTTTTGGGGAGTTTAATGATTAAGTATAAAAGAAAAAGTGAAGGATTACCAACTTTCATAGGAAAAACTAGTTTATCCTATGGACATTTAGAGAAATAAGTTTGGCATAGGAAAGCTACTTTATACAATTTGCGTTAGGATAAAATAGTTTGGTCTAGGCTAATATAATTTGGCTCAAAATTGGGTTTGGCCGGTAAAAACATATCTTTCACTAGAATAAGCATAAATGTGTGTCAAGAGTCATTGCTTGTAACATCAATACAGAAATTTAACATGTCCACCGCAGCGACATGATACATTGGACATGGTGTTTGCTTATTTTTATTTTTATTTCTCCAGACTCAGGCCATGCTGTGATAAGCTTGCTTTTATTATTATTATTATTATTATTATTATTCGAGCCAGATCGCAACTGAACATAATTTGGAATCGAAAAGCGTTTTCCATTTTTGAGAAATTAATAACCTGTCGATATATAGTTATTTTTGTCACGGAGTCAAGTTTTTCTTTTCCGTAAAGTCGCAACTGGAAATTCGATTCAAAACGTAGCTTTAATAGTATTTTCTCAAAGATACATCGCTTTTATGAAAAAATGGTTAACGCCATTCGATTACATATTTTCTGAGTGAGAATGCCTGTTAATCTTATGCATCTCCGAAAAGGAATTAATTAATAAATGTGTTAGGATGTAGCTCTTTTGGATTTGAGAAAACCCTTAAGGAATGACAGAAAAATATAGTTACAAATTTACTTTTTACTAAACATACTCAAAAGTTATTATGTTTATAACACTCCTTTTTTTCTTTTGTTCCAACTATTTAATGAATTCCTATTTCAATATTGAAGGACTAAGAATCTAAATAATCAATAATACATTGTATATTTTCCATTTAGCGAACACATCGTAATTTAAAAATACATTGTAAATTTATCCATAAATATGTATGCAGTATTTTTTAAAGGAATCTTAAATCTATGTGAATTAAAATCTGAATTTTTTGCAGAAATTGAGTAGGGCCAGGTCGAGCCGGACTGAGTCCCTTTTCACTGATTTTTTACTGGCAGGGCTCGGGCTGAATTTTTAATTTTTATACCGGGCTTCGAAATTCTGACCCGTGCAAACCTGTAACAGTATTCTACTACCCTTCAAATAAAATACATTATACAGGGATGATAGAAAAACCACTTTGCACAAGGTTAGCGAGCAGTAGTCGGGATTAATATTAAAAAGAATATTGCCCTGTTAAAGTAATGGCTTTGCATTCATAGGCTGTTTACACTAATTGTGTATTACAGACTTTTTTTTTTAAATATCACCCTCGAAAAAACAAGTAAGGGAGATTACTTTTTCCCATTTCCCCTAATTATACTTAACCACTGAACCCCAAAACTAATCACAGATACGCTTTAAAAAATTGAACAATTATCCAAAATTTGAAGCAAATCATATAATTCTGCTCAAAAACCATTCATCTGATTTAAGGAGGGTAATCCTACATTCCTCCTTTTATACTTAATCATTAAACCCTCAAAACTATTCAGGGATTCGCCTTATGAAAAAAACTATATTTAAAATTTAATCTGCAAATCAGATAAATCTGCTTAAAAACCCATTTATTTAATTTATGGAAGGCAATAAATCGTCCACTCCCCCATTATACTTAACCAAAAGAAAAATTAATTAAAGAAGCGTCTGATCAAAATGAATTCATGTCCATAATTTTAAGCAAATTGGATAATTCTGTATTATAACTAATTTATCTAATTTAAGGAAATAAATTGTACGCTTCCCCTTTATACTTAACCAAAGAACCACCAAAATTAATCAGTGAAGCGCTTCATCAGAATGAACAAATCAAAGACTTGCAGCAATTCGGTTAATTCTGCATGAAAAACCCATTTGGCAAGATTAGGGGGAAGTCCCCCTTTCTTCCATTTTTTCTTAACCAATTAACTTCCAAAACTAATTAGGGAAGCACCTTACCAGAATGAATCTATTTAAAAAATTTAAGCAAATCAGAAAATTCTGCTTGAAAAAAGCATTTACATAAATTATGGGGCGTTACCTATATTTCCCCCTCTCTTTATACTTAAACAATGAACATCCACAACTAATCATAGAGGCGCCTCATCAGAATGCTCCTACATCTAATTTTTTTTTATTATAAAATATGCTCATAATGCATGGAAACTCATTTATTTGATTTAAGGGAAGGGGCGAATCAGCCTCTCGATCTTCCTCCCCCTTATTATTCTCCACTGACCTCCCAAAATTAAACAGAAAAACTCCTCATAAGAATAAACATATATTGAAAGTTTGATGCAAATCGGGTATTTCTATCAAGAGTTTTTGCGTTACGTACTTACGTACATACATTGATACAGAATCCATGGGCACATCATTTCTCAGGCTTTGGTAGTCTGATGAGATAATAACACGTCAAATCACATTATTTCTATGAAGAGTTATCGTGTTACGTACATACATGCGTACATACAGAACTTGCGAGCCCATTATTTCTCAGGCTTTGACGCCTGTAAGCTAAAAACACGTAAAATACATTGGCCTAGGATAAACTAGATCAGCCTAGGACAAACTAGAATGTTGGCGCTGAGGCGGTCATTGAATTCAATAAAATCACACCAAATTGAATTGGCCTAGGATAAACTAGATCGGCCTAGGATAACTTAGATCAGACCAATAAACAGCAGGCTAAACTATTTTATCCTATAAGAGTTAGGTAAAACTAGTTTGGGATAGGAAAAACTAGTTTGTCCTATGGGCCTTAGAATAGACTAATTTGTCCTAGGAAAAACTAGTTTGTCCGATGGGCGTTAGGATAAACCGGCTTGGTCTAGGAAAAACTAGTTTATCCGATGGGCGTTAGGATAGACCAGTTTGGCCTAGGAAAAACAAGTTTATCCGATGGGCGTTAGGATAGACCGGTTTGGCCTAGGCCAATCTAGTTTGGCCTAAAATCGGGTTTGGCCTGTAACATATATATGTTTTTTTTTCCAAGCTGTGCAAAATTTTCTAATACTTAAAATTTTTAATAACTGTTACATAAGTTACATAAAGTAATAAATATGGCGTACCAGATTAGTATAGGAATAGATCTTTTTCTTCCAGATAATCTAAATCTACACTTAATTTTATAAATATTATATCATGTGTACTACTAAAACAAATCGAAAAAAAAAATTATAAAAAATTCCACATCTGAAGTGCTGTGTTGTCTGCATCCATGCACTTGTATGTATTAGCGAGTTGCTAAGTACTTGGACAGGCTAGTTCTCGCTTTAAGGCCAAGGAATCCAGTTACTACTAAGCTGTTAAGGGTGTATTCGAAAAAACGCTTTTCCACTTTCAACAGCTCAAAATTTTCCGATACAATTTCAGACATATTTTTAAAAGTAGAAACATGAAACTTGTTGAGGAGATTTTTGAAGAGACGTAAAAGGTGCCGTGTGATACAATTTTATGCTCAATTCATTAAAATTTGATTTATAAGCAATTATCTTCTCAGTATGACCCTTTTTTTCGTTCACAGATCTCTCGCTTCAGAAAAATCGGTTCAAACTGCCATTTTTGATTGCTTTTTTTTTTTGCAATCTTTTCTGCATTTATCAAAAAATCGACAATCACGGCACCTTGAGTAGTTTCTAAATAAGAGAATCTGCAATTTTGATGAGTTTGAGGGCAAAAGGGAATTAAAAAATAAATCGGAAAATAAGAAGTTTGAATCGAAATACACCCTCAAGGATGTATATTTCGAATACACCCTTAAGGGTATATTTGAAACAAATGATTTCCCACCTTCAACATCTCGAAATTTTCCAACGCATTTTCAGATTCATTTTTAAAAGCAGAAACATGAAACTTGCTAGGGTGATTTTTGAAGTGATGTATAAGATGCCGTGTGATGCAATTTTCCGCTAAATTCATTAGAATTTGGTTTATGAACAATTATTTTCTCAATTCGATCATTTTTTCCTTCCTAGATCTCCAGGTTCGGTAATTTCTGTTCAAATTAGCAACTTTGAAAGTACTTTTTTTTTTTTTCAATATTTTCTACATTTACCAAAAAATTGACGAACACGGCACATTATGTAGTTTCTAAATAAAAGATTTTGAAAGTTTAAAGAAAGCATTTGAAAGCAAAAATGAATTTTAAAATAAATCTGAAAATAAGCAGTTTTGATCGGAATGCACCCTTAATATTTTAAAGTGATTCTCTTGATGTTGTTTGTGTCACCCACGTCGTGTAACAGGTGACAGATCAGTATTGCACAGTTAATCTGAAGAACAACCTATCTTCTAAGAACATAATATTCGGGTGTTTCAAAAGAAAACACCCTTTTGTCGCTATCGCTAGCAGATCTACATAAAAGCGCGTGGCCAAAAAGACGGGGGGGGGGGGGGGGGGAAATCGGGGAAGAAAATAAGGATTTCCAGTTTCTGCGTTTTTGAAATCTAAACAAAGTTTTTGATAACAACAGGGCCCAGTTCAGACTGTGGGGACCCCCGAGGCAAACAACATCCAGGAGCTCCAGATTTTTTTGTGCATAATATAGAAGTGTCAAGCATCAAAAATAAAACCTATTGCATGCATGAATAAATCTTCTTCTCGACACGGCTCACATCTGTGTACAAGATATCCCAAAAAGTTGTTCACAACTTTAATTAAGAATATTAATTAGATAATTATAGGGAAAATTATAGATTGGTTGACATTAGTATTTCTTTGCAAATTTTTACTTTGCCTACCTACGTACATTACAAAATGTCTGAAAAAGAAGGCTCAAAATTAGTCATTATTAATCATTTTTACTTTTTACATTTGGAGGAAACATTAATAAAATATTCCTTTTGAAAGCTATAGAATACTATGTTGTTGTAATAAGGGCCTGACTAAATCAGGGGCATGCAGGACAACTGCATTGGATGCCGAAGCTCCTGATTGAGGGGCCCTCGAAGGGCAAATATAAATTTTTTGTTAAAGCTAAATAATAAAAAATGGCCAAAAGTGACCAAAATTCTTTATTTTTAGCTTTATTGGGGTTTTTTTCTCATCTCTCCTGCTTTTGAACCCCATACCCCCCTCTTCCCTTGAATGTAACAGTTACAACACAGGTGTATTTACATTTTAAAGGCTCACATTTGTTCTTATATTTCTATAACTGAAGAAAGAATGTATTCGGTAGTTTCCTAAAGTTACCTTTTTTGTGTTATTCTGTATACAAATGCGAACAGTATTTGAGATGAAATTTACGTATACAATTAGTATAAAGTTTAGTTTTAGACACTTCAGTATAATTCTAGAAAAAATCCAAAAGGTAGAAGGGGAGCCTCCTCGAATTACATTTTCCCCAGGGCCCCTCACAATCTAAGTTGGGCCCTGGTTGTGATAAAAATTTAATCATTTGTTTTCTAATGATATAGTTTGTTTTCTGCATATGTTGACGGAATACTGGATGCAGAGAAGAAAAACAAAACATATGAATTTTGTTCACTTTTGGCCCATTTAAGCATTTGACATCCTTTAATGGCAATCTCGATTATTGGGGGCCCCCTTCAAAAGAGGCTCCTGAGGGAACTGCCCCGCATGCCCGTGGATAAGAAAAGGTGAATTTGAAAAAAAATATTTAAAAGAAGTATTTTTTTTACATTTTCAAAACAAATAAACTTTGGTAAAAAGTTCAATAGAATCGATTAGGGGGCCCCCTGGCTTCGTCGGCCCCCCCCCCAAATGGGGGGTATGGGGGGCGGTCGCTACGGCCCTGTTAAGGACTCTAAATTATAAGCTAAACACTTGGCAAAATTCGGGACTGTTTTTATAAAAAACCTTAATTTTTCTAAGAATATACAGGATATCCTCATAAAAATTAACACAGTTTATTTCAATAAACCACGTAATCATAATCCGCAATTTTGGCGCTTTTGCTACATTAGTTTTGGAAGGGTTATCCAAAAGATCTTCGTTCTTTTTCAATTTGTTGTTGGACCCCTATGGAATTTCGAGAAAAAGTCTTCAAGGATATATATGACCTGTAAAATTCTGTTTAAGCGCTTAGAGTTTCAGAATAATTCTTCATATATTTCCCAGATGTTCCACAAAAAGTCTTAAATCGCAAGTGTCTGGTCACCTTTGACCATATAGTGTATATTTACAAAAGAATCAGCGCGTCATTCAAAAATTTTCCCGTTAATATTTTAAGTGATTGAAATAATCAAAGGTACGTTAAATTGTTTTAAATATTTATTATGTTTAATTTTCTTAAATAAAAGTCTTTAATCTAGAGTTGGAGTTTATAGGTAAGAGGAAAAAATCAATGTTGAATTTAGACACATTTCTTTGGGAGACATTTTTATAGGTCAAAGAACTGAAATTGGTCCAATTTATTTTGGCAAGCTCGAATAATAGGCAATAGTTTGAAACAATTTGTTTTTCCAAAGCTTTCTCCCTTTGCAACCAAATGTAATATTCCAGCAGGATGATGTCCCACCGCACTGGAGTTTAGACGTTCATTGTTCTTTAGACGAAATAACACTTCAATGATGCATCGACGTGATTGCCCCCAATTTTTGTACACAGAGGTCTTCAGACCTACCTACTGGTTTTTCTTTCTTTGTTGATATGTCAAAGATATGGTCTACGCCTGTATGTGTTGCTTGTGTCCATCACAAAAATTGCGAAAGCCATCTTTTTTCAGTCACATCTGATATACTGCGCAATTCATGGCTTGATAGTAAATATTGACTGGACATTCTGAAACCTTAAAACGGGTACTAAAGTGTAGACATGCCAAAAAAAAAAGTAATTTTTTAGACAAATAAACATTTGCATCAAAATAATCATGTTATGACATATAAATAATGCATACAAAAAAATTAGCTGTTCCGAAAAAAAAAAATGATGAACAATAAATTTGTTATATTGCTATTCGCGGTATTACAAACCAGAAATCTCTAGACCTCATAGTTTCCATAAAATTAACATTCGAAATCAGGAACATATACATGCGGTAACATGCATACATATACATGTTAATTATTAATTCATATTAAAAGTTTTAAGATTGTTTCGTCCTTTGATCCATCCGCCTGTTTGTCCGTCAACCTGAATTGTCTGTCTGTCCTTCAGCACGAAAATATTAGAGAAAAAAACCACGCAACCGAATCGTTTGAAATTTAAAACATATAATTCTTTGATAACTTTGTCGAGTTATTCGGAATTCTATGAAAATCAGATGTATAGTTTGATTACAAGGACAATCAAAAGTATTCCGTTACATTATGGCCATAGGAAAAATAGTTTCAAGTGCATTTTAATGATGTTACACTCTTTCGAACATAAAAAAATTATATTCATCTATGAAGTATATACTAAAAAATATACATTCCGTACAATCTGTGGTGCAAAGAATATTTGTTATAACTTTACAGGGTCAAATAAAAGTATTCCATTACATAGTGGTACAGAGGGAAAAATTGCTTGGGCTGTGTTTCAATTATATTAAACTGTTTCACATTTTATGAAATTGATATACATTGCTGAGGTTTAGTACAAGTTTATTCCTGAATAATAGTAAGTAGATATTTTTTAAGCGTGACAAACAGAAGATTTCGACTGCTATACTGTATCTGATGTACTGTATACTATTACGCCAAGCATTGAATAATTTAAAAATTTTGTTACAGTACGAACGCACCCCATTTGCTACGTTTGACATGTAATTTCCGATTTGTTTCTTTTAAATATATGCTTACTAAGTTTCTCTCAATTCTGAAAAAATTAGAAAAAGGTTGTAAAACAAAAAACATTACATTACAATATATTACAATATTAACAAGTTCTTAGCCCTTTCATGAGTAAAATAATTGTGTTTCTAAAATGCTCAGGTGATTCACTACCACCTCAATTTACGAACAATTTACATTCAAAATAAGTAGATGGTTTTCTTTGCATCCATTTTTACAAGTACATTTTTGTAGAAAATTTTGGTACAATTCTGGCAGTTGGAAATAAAAAATAAATATGGAGTATCCATCCCACGGCCCATGAAAAGGTTAAAGGAAATATCGTTGTTAAAACGACAGGATCGCTGATTATACAAATTTGAGCATATTATAAATGAATTTTTGCCATTGACGTATTCCTACACTGTAAAAAAAATTTCCTTGAAAAAACGGAAAACGTACTGGCAGCAAAGTTGCCATATCTGCTCCATTTTTTCACGTAAAATTTACTTTTATGTCTTTTCCGTTTTCGAAACTGAAATGTTCCGTTTTTGGAAAATGAAGTGTTCCGTTTTTAAAACTGAAGTGTTCTATTTTGGAAATTGAAATGCTACGTTATAGAAACTGAAATGTTCCGCTTTGGAAACTGAAATATACCGTTTTGTAAACCAAATTGTTCTGTTTTGAAAATTGAAATGTTTCGTTTTAGAAACTGAAATGTTCCATTTTAGAAACTGTTGCTTTCAGGTTTAAACCTAGATTTTTTTCATTTTGCAAACTGCTATCTTCAGTTTTATCCCGGTTATTTTCAGCCATATTCAAGTATCCGTTCAAAATTTGTCTCACACTGAGATAGTGAGATCTCAAACTCTGATGTTATGCGTATGAGGAGGGGAGAGGATTAATGCCTACATATATTTTTAAAAATAGCAAACTATTATTTTTAATTCATTTTTTCTTCTGTGTACTGTTATATGATTTGTTTTTTAGTTATCAAAATATCAAAATAATTCTAAAATATATACTTAATATAATTTAAGTGTTGGTACTTCGCAAAACAAAGTAAAAAATAAAATTAAATATATATTTAACAAATACTTTCACACAAAAAATTGATGCTTGAAGAACTAACTTTGCACACTGTAAAATATGCATTACCTGTGGAGATAAATACTGCCACAGATATGTTTAACATTGATGAGGGAATTAGAGATGTGATTTGCATTCCACTTGAAACTGGTTTATCATTTGTTACTTGTAATATTTTTTGCTTTATTATAATTTGCTATATTTAGATCTTTCTTATCTACTGAAATTTTAATAATGCTAATTAAATAAACAAATATTTATGTTTATAATTGCTGCCAATATAATAAAATGATATACATTAAATTGCTTCGATAATTTTCAAGAAAAAAAAAGATACATTGATATCAGTTTTTTTTCTATTTTCAAAAGTGCCGTGCCCTCCTTAACCCCTTAAGGTAAAATTTTGAAAATTGGTTTTTGACTTGCATCCACTGCGAGCAAGACTGTAGCAAAACTATTGGTTCAACCCCCTCTCCTTCCCTCCCGAAAAAAAATACAGATAATAATGTTTAACTAATGTATCTTGAATGTATACTTCATTTGTAAGCAATTTATAATATCTTTATTTAAAATAAGTCATTTTTCAATAAAAAATGAAATTTTAAATTTTTTTATAGTTTAAATTTAAACTTTCAATAGATAAATAAATAGCTTACAAATAAAATGTATGTTCAAACTACATTACTTTTACATCATTATCAATGTTTTTGGTGGCTCTTGAACAAATAGTTATGCTACCGTCTTACGGGCCGTGTATGAAACTGAAAAAACAATTTTACATTTACTTTAATCAAACTTAAACATAAAAAAATAAAATTTCAGTATGGAATGTTAAAAAAAATGACTTTACATATAAAAGTAATTAGGTTGTCTATATAAAAAATTGTATGCATTTATTTTTTATAAAGATCGAGAAAAAAAATAAATGTTGCATTATTGCTAAGTTGCATTGCCAGGTAGAAAGTAAGACATTTAATACCCCCTAATAACTCTGAAAATAAATATATCATCACTTCTGACTATAAATTTACCTTTTTATGCACAAATCTTTAATTTTTCAAGTATTAAATTTAATAATGAATCACTCTATTTATGTTGTAAAAGTTGTACTTCTTAAATGTCTATAGAATTTGTGTATATAAGCTTAAAACATCAGAGTTTTTTAACTTTTACAAACTTGATGATAATAAAGACTTTTTGTATATATTTATATGTAGGCTATTGTTTTTGTTCCTTTTATTTAATCTTGGAGGGAAGAATATTTATCGTTACGATGTCATAATCCGTTTAAATAATTTTTTTAGTATGCGCCATAATGATATTTTAGACATGCCCTTTGTATCAATGTAATTTAAAACTTCACATAAAATATCTAGCTGCCAATCTTTTTATTTTTAAAAAATTAGATGAAAATATTTTTTAAAAATGTGAATAATAATATACAAATTAGAAACATTTCATTTAACTCACTTCCACTTTCATTATAGCTTTCATTATAGCTAAGTAACTTGAAAAAGGACAAAAAGATTAGCAACTACATAGTACCTTGAAAATAACATTTAGTACTATACAACATTTAACACTTACTATTCTTTTTTGACAAAACCTCTAAAATTAGGAGAATTTTTCTTTACAGGAAATTTAGAAGTTTAACATTTTTCCTAATTATTCACGATTAATAATTCTACCTTTGCACACTGTAAAACTTCAATAGTAACTCTTGTTACCAATCTAAGTAAATATATAAAATAAAGCATTTTATTTACAAGTATATTTCAAAACAAAAAATATCGCTGAAAAACATATATGTTAATCGAAAATTGCAGTTTTACACCCACCATTTACGCAATGAAATATCAATCGTATTAAACATGGCAACAATTAATCTGTTACTAAGGGCATTTCTCAGATTTTTAATTAATTGACCTGTTTTCGAAATATCCCAGTAAATGCCAAATATTTTGCTGAAAATCAAGAAGATATCAACCATTCAATAAAATTTTCCCCAGATCTTCAAAATGCTGAAAAAGAATTCGGAATATGCTCACTCCACCCCCTCCTATGCTTTTTTTTTTGGGGGGGGGGAGAGGTGGAGTGAGCATATTGTGAATTCTTGTGAATTCCCCCCCAAAATAAAATAGGATTTAATTAAAAATGGAACTATTTCAATACATTCAGCTAGAAAAAAATCCTGACAGTAATTCATTTCAATGTCGCCATAAATCCCTCCCTCCCTCTTTTACTGATTAACAATCGCAATTGTGATCAAACTATTGATATCAGTTAGCAATCATGATTATTTAAGTAAATCCAAATTACATATTTTAAAGACAATAGAATTTTTGTAGAAAATATAAATAAAATCATGAATAAAAAAGCAAAACTAAATGTAATATCAAAGATACTTTATTGCTAAAACATCACAAATTAAAATACATTTCATAAACTTTGTATATTAACTAGATTTATTGGCAGTTTGCAACTGTACCATTATTTTTCTATTTACCCTGGATATTTTGCCTCCTGTATCTCGATTTATGTCAGCAAAGATTCTGAAAAATTAAAATAAAGAAAGTTTGTAATAAAATAATATGTAACTAGATAAGCACTACAAAATTTAAATGCCGTGCAGCAACTCGTCTTGAAGTATAAGCTCTGAAAAAACCCTAATTCTCAACGTGTTACCCAGCATCAACGTAAACTAGTCTGATTCTCCATGACATTTATTGTTGGCCAAGGAAGAGCACCATCAACTACGTGTTACTCTCCCTGTGTCCCAAACATCATTGGAAGCCATGGAAAGTTATGGATTCTCTAAAACAGTGATTTTTTAGAGTAGCAGGGTTTTAATACTTCTGCAATAAACATTTTTATAGATCTCAGAACATTAAAGCCATATGGTGACTAGAAAAAACAGTTCGCTAAACAAAAATATAATCAGTGTTATAAATAAATAAATAAATAAATAAATATATATATATATATATTTATAACTATATTTAGAAACTATTTAAAAATATTTTATTTTAAGTTTATTCAACAATAATTTAAAAGCCACTAGGGAAAATAAATAAATAAATCTAACCGTTTTCTGAAAATAAAATAGAAAATTCAATTTTCAGTTCCAATTCATTTAAAATAACGATAACAATAATTTATAAATTTTACTTTCAAGAAATAGCAATTCGAAAATTTAATTTTGATTCAATATATTCATACAAACATTTAAGAAAATACAACTTAAGAAATTTTACTTCAAAAATATTAACTGTTCTACCGTGACAAGATTTGTCACATAACTACTGTGAGCGGTCTGTCAGACCGCTTAATTTAAAGATGAATGTAATGTTACATTAATTCTCAGAATACTATTTAGGTAATAAACTTTATGTATCTGACTATTATAAATAAAATTCAGCTATTTAAAAGTCTCTAAAAATAGTAATAAGGCTCCAAACAAAACAAAATTCGAGCAGTATCGATAATTAAACTAAAAATTACGAGTTAAACTGTGAAACTTTAAAAACTCTGCGGTCAGACCGCTAACATTAGTTATGGGTTAAATTTTTATTAGAAAGACGAGCAATTTTCAGAAATAAATATATTTTAGCATGTTCAGTTAATAATATAGGGGAGAGTGGGGTGGTATGGGACATTTTTTATAAAGAAAGATAATAAACTTTGTTTGATACAAAAACAAAAATTTCTATTTATAGAGTGCAAGGTAAAACACTTTTTAAAATTCCTGAACACTATAGAAACATAGCAAGCATAAGCTATTTTATAATTAAAGAAAGTGCACGTTTCAAAATGTGTCTCATTCCTCCCCACATACAGGAAGGTATGGTATAGGAATAAAACAATGCTATAAAGCACATATAGTATAGTGTCGGTTAGATACACAATCAAACAAAGATTGCAGGTTAATTATGTAGTACGTACCATAATGTAAAATTCCAGTATCTTCATGACTGGAATGAAAATTCATCTTATTAAAAAGAAAAAAAAAAAAGAATTTGACATGCCCTATTCCTCACCACTTCCATGTTTTATGTCACACTTTTTATATAAACAAAAATGTTGATTTTAGACTTATTTTAAAAAAATGGATAATTTACAGTATGGTGTTTCATAAATAGGAAAACGAACGCATCTATGCATAAATAAGTCATTATATACAAAATGTATAAAAAGTATATGAAGAAAATTTATTCCTGTTTCTTGAAATATTTTTTTCTTTTAGACAATTGCAAGCTTATACATACCAATGTTTTTTTCATGTGAAGATTCGCCTACCATTGTTTCATCTTGTGTGCGATTGATGAAATGCTTAGAATGACAAAATAAAGAGAAAATCCTACTGTTCAGTATTAAATTCAAGGGAATAGCCCAAGGGGAACATCCCCCCCAGAGCAGTGAAATTCCTCCCCCCGGAAAAATTGATATTTTGGGTTTTCAATGGTCCAAAAGGGCAAACCCCCCCGAAGAAAAAGAGCCACCCCCCGAAGACATAAAAGTCCCTCCCGGAGAAAGGTGTCTGAATTCAACACTGCTACTGTCAAAGTATCTGCCTCTCTCTGTCAAAATCCACTCCACTCTCTAGTTCTTTCAGTTTAACAGAGAATTTGCAGTTAATACATATAAAGGAAAAATAAATATACTCCAGTGGGGAATTCAGACACTTTTCTCCGGGAGGAATTTTAGCGGCTTCGGAAGGAGGGATATTATAGAGTTCCTTGGGATTGCACATTTGACATTAAAATCACAAAATCTCAAATCTTCCAAGAGACACATCTTATTATTCCTCCAGGGAATGCCCCCCCCGAACACCCCCTGAATTCAACATCAATATATCTTAAATCACTCGGAAAGGGACACCTAAATATAAATTTTGATATTTTTTTCATGAATGTCTCCAAAAAATATTTTCAAAATTTTTGTTAAAATACCTTTACAAGTGACTAAAACATTAAATTAGTTTTATATTTTGCATTTGGGCATTTCTGTCTACAAATCGACAGAAAATCAGTTTTAACTTCTGAATCTTTTGAATTAGTCATCTTAATCCTATTTTACAATAATCGTTTTGATTATATAGTCTTTGTATTTAAAAATTTCAATAGACTTAACGCATAATAACCGCATTTAAGAATTTTTATTCAAACCAACGTTTATTTAAAATACTTATAATATTCATTATAAAAAGTTATAATTGAACGACTAACCTCTTTTCTGTATAACAAATTCGGTCTTCAAAGTAAATATTATAAGTAATGCACGTGTTGCGCTTGTGTTTACAGTTTTCAAGCAAATTTGTTAATGTACTCGGGAACTCGGACTGATTTTATCTTCGACCTAAGGCGTCGAAGAAAAAACTGAGCTGAGGGTTTTCCGTTCTACTCCCCTAAATGCAAACGTTCAGTTAGTCGATTGCTCTAGAATAAACAATTCCAGTAATTCCAGGAATAGTTGCAGATTTTTTTTAAAACGGAAATTTTATATTAGACGACTGTCCAGGAATAAAAATTTCCGGTATTTAAAGGAAAAGTTCCAGGTTTTTTCTAAAACGGAAATGTTCAGCTAAAGCAAGAAAAATTCACAGAGTAACACCTCTAAAATTCAGGGCATATTTTTACAGTGTAGAAATGATACCAACTACTATGTTATTTATGTGACCTAAAAATCAGTCGTTACAAAATCACAATAACTTATAATTCGGTAAATAATGTATTTCTCCCTTCTGAAAAAAAGTAACTAATGCCGTCACCGCCACACCGAGGATTTTTTTTTGTCAATATTAAGAAAACTGTTGAATACAAAAATAAGAAAATTAGTGGTATTATAGAGGAATGATTGATAAACACTCTGATGCAAACAGTTTTCAAATCGAATTACTGTTTAATATAAAGTATGTCATAATCATTAGATTAAAAAGCTTTATTGGAACAAACACAATATATAGGAATGTAACCATTTTTAGATCATTTTATGCTTTAGAAGTTCCATGTGATCAAACTACATGTATTTTTTTAATTTGATTTATTTTTTTGAGAATTTATTTCCGTTAAAATTCAAATTTTCATGATTTTGAGAGATATGTTTTGCATATTTTTTAAAAAAGGTATTATTATCGCCAATTTTAAAAACAGTGCAAAGAATAATATTTCTTTTAAATTAGAAACTTATTTAGATGTGGCTCTGATAAACAGGAAAAAAAGCTTTCAAATAAGAACTATACGATTACGTGTTAAAAAGCAATAAAATTTCGAAAATTACATCATAAGAGCTACATTTACACTAGAATTTTAAAAGTGAAAAGAAAATTTTAATAAAAAAAATTCATTATTGTGTGTTAAAAATCTTAAATGGAGGAAATTTCGGCTTCTATATTGTATCCGAAGTACTGTATACCATTACACAAATATCTGAATATTTTAAAAACTTCGTTTAAGTACGAACGCACCTTATTCACTACGTTTGACGTGCAATTTCCGACTTGCTCCCTCTAAATGTATACTAAGTTTATCACAATTCTGAAAAATTAGAATAAACTTCAAAAGACAAGAAACATTACATTACAAAATATTACAGCAGTCACAGGTGGTTAGCCTTTTCATGGGCAAATAATGCTGTTAATGCTCAGGTGATTGACTGCCACCTAAACTTACGAACAATTTATTTAAAAATAAGTTGATGTTTCTCGTCGCATGCATTTTTACAAGTACGTTTTTGTTCAAAATTTTGGTACAATTCGGGATGTAGGGAATAAACTAGTCATATGTGGCAATCCCAAAATTTTCTTATATATTAAGTATGTTAATACTTCCTGAAAAATGCAGCATAGCAGAGCCACCGATTAGGTGATTTATGACAAAATCTAGTCAGATACAATTTATTTCAATTTATAATTGAATCTGAAATTTGATGAAAATCTGTGCATTAGTTTTTGAGATGGACCTATTGCTACACTAAAAATTAATCAGGTTAATTTTATTTATCAGGTACTAAATGAATCTGAAGTTTGATGAAAATTAGGGCATTAGTTCGTGAAATACAGCTATTTCTATATCGTGAAAAATGCAGCATACCAGTTTCATCTAAAGGGCGATTTGCACCAAAAACAAAACAACACTAATCTGCATTAGGGACTAATTGAATCTACTTTTTAAAGAAAATCGTGCATTAGTTCTTGAGATAGAGCTATTGCGATAATCACGACTAATCACAATGGAGGCGGCACTTGTTGAGCGATTTGCACCAAATCGTAAATCCAATATGTTATATGAAGTACCAACTAAATCTAAAGTTTTATTAAAATCCATCCACTAGTTCTTGAGATATGGCTATTGTAGAGCTTGTAAATAATGCAGCACAGCAGTGCCACCTGTTGAGCAATACACACCAAAAAGTAATCACATATAGTTTATATCAAGGTCTAGCAAAATCTAAAGTTTTGTGAAATTCCGGGCATTCAATCTTCAGATAGAGCTATTGTGATAACCACAACTAATCATCTTAGCAACGCCCCTATTGAACGATTTACACATAATCGTAATCAGCACCATGTTATATCGTGTACTAACTAAATGTAAAGTTTTATGAAAATCCATGCATTAATTCTTGAGATACGGCTATTGTGGTAATTGTAAATAATGCAATATAGCAGCACCACCTGTTGAGAGATATACGCCAAAAACTAATCAGATCTAGTTTATATCAAGGTTTAACAGAATTTAAAGTTTTGTGAAAGTATGTGCATTAGTTCTGACGATAGAGCGCCGACAAAATATATTTATATACAGACAGAAAGACATACAGACATACAAACAGACATTTTGTAAAAAAAAAAAAAAAAAAAAAAAAAAAAAAACTTGTTACATGACCCCTTAAACGTGTAAATCTGTCGAAACCTCATTACGAAAATTTTCACGAATCCAGTACTTTCTTCTTGTAAAGATAGAAGAAAGTAAAAAATAAGTAAGAAGTATCCATCCCATGGCCCCTGAAAGAGTTAAATGAAAGGATCACTGATTATACAATTTTGAGCTTATTATGAATGAATTTCATCCAAAGATCTATTACTAGAAATGAACCAATTGCCTTTTCATTTCTGTTTAAATTATTTTTTTAATTACTTTAATTTATAGAATTTGGAAAGAGTACCGTGCTTAAGTTTATGTGGGCGGTTCATCGGTTCCAGACCCCTAGTTAAACAGGTGCCACATCTACACTGTCAGTTATGAGAACCAATGTATATGCAATCGATTAAATAAAACGAAGCGAAGCTTTTTTGGCCGAAAAAACAAACACAATTACCGAGACGGTGAGTACAGATATCCAATGGCATAACTTCTCCCTCAACTATTTCTTGAACAAACATATGAACCACGAAGTAAGAAGACATTATTTTAGTGACGCATTGCGAAACTTATCGTATTATGTACCAAACACCTGCATGAGTGAACAAACAAACGTTTCACGGCAAAAATTATTACGCCAATAAATCACGCCAGAAATAGGATGCTTGCTTATGAAACTGCATTTTATAAGAATTCGATTACTTTTTATTTTTAACTTTAACTGCTTCCGTGATTTGCCCGTACGTTGCATGGTCGATGTGTTTTTGCCAGACATGATTTCCCCGTTCCACGTACGGCCATTCACATTCCAATCACGATTTACTATTTTTAACAACAGAATTTTGTTGTAAATTTTGCATTATTTAATCCGAGCATTTTTATGATTCAATAAGGCAAAAATTCCTTTTTTGAAAATCTAGTGAAAAAAATGAAAAATTCTGTAAAAAACATGACAAAAATAAACATTATTTGAAAGTTTTTTTTTTTCAAAAATATTAATCAGTTAAGTAGATAAAACTTTAAAATAACCATTATTATGTGTATGTTGTAGGATAATTGCAAAATCCGCCTCTTTGTAAATAAAAGCCCGAGTAATTGGAGAATCTTTTTTTCCAATCGGCCTGATATTTTTCAGTCTTATTGCGAAAATCCTGAGCAGATTTAGGCTTACTGGAAAATCATAATTTGCTTCTCAAACAGTCTGATATTTTTCAGACTTTTTGCTAAAATCCAGGTGAGAAATTGATGGTTGAAAATAATACAAAATTAAATACGTAAAATTTCAAATTGTTAATCAAGCACAAACCAACAAAGGTAAAATGTCCAAGTCTTGAGTCGAATCCGCATTCTTGGGAAAGATATTAATGCTCTACCATTAACCTACGAGGTCGATGCTTAGCTTAGAATCTCTCACTCTTAAATATCGATAAGAGTAGAACTGAAGCATAAGATGAAATTGTCTTCATGAGCACACAACCCTACGACAAACATGATACGAAAGAAATCCCAGCATAGGTGAACGAACACATATTAGAACAGTTTGAACTAATTTTTCAATTACTTGCCAGCAGTGAAATTGCACCCAAAATTACTGAATATTAAATACATAAAATCTTTCATGTTGCTAAGTAACATTACTAAAGCTTTTTCCATTCTGATGGTTTAGGCTTAGTTATTAGCAATGTTAAAATTTTCTCATATTTAATATTCAATAATTTTGGGCGTAATTTAACTGCTGAACATTAATTTAGAAATTAATTAAATTGCACTTATATGGAAATAATCCATTTAATTCTTAATCAGCAGGAAAGTTTCCAGGTTCAATGCAAACTCACAGTTAACAAGTTGGAAATTACATATCAAGCGAAGCAAATGAGATGCGTTCGTACTATAAAGATGTTTTAAAAATATTCATATCTTGGTATAATAGTATACAGTATTTAACACACAGTAGAATATTCGAAATCTTTTATGTATCCCTGTAAATGCTATTTGCTTTTTATTGTACTGTAAGTAACTTGCAATAAATCTCAGCAACAAATACCAATTTCATAAAATGTGAAATAGTTTAATATTATTAAACAGACCCCAAACAATGTTGTAAAATGATGCACACATTACACAAATTATTCCATAGGCACTGATTATATTAAAAAACACTTTAATAAAAGAATAACACTCACTCGCAGCTCACTGCTGCATTATCGTCTGCATTTATCTCAAACACAACTTTAGAATAATAATATAAAAAACACTTCACTTCTTTTCACTTTCTGGACACTGAGATTTTAATTATAGGTAGCACGGTATCGTCTGCCTACATGGAACATACCGGCCCCCATTGACATGTTTCACATTCAATAATAACTCTTTTTTTACTAAGTACACTAATTACACAAATAAATACAAAAGGTCACTATATATGTTTACTCAAATATAAAATTGAAAGAAAAAACAATATAACACTCACACACACACATATATATATTTATCTTTTATCTTTTTTTTTAAGTACTATGGTTTTCAGGCATAGGAAAATACATAATTTACTAATTGATCTTTTAAAAATTCCATTCGGAGTTTTTACCTGAACTACGCGAAATTTCTCATCATTACCCTAATATACTTCAATACTGCCTAATGGCCACTTATTGTTTCGTGTATTTTCCTCTACTAACAACACTAGATCTCCTATTTTTACATTATCCTTTTCAATTCTCCACTTACCAAATCTTACAATTAATTTCAATTATTGATTAAATTAAATAGAACTTTAAATTTAATTTTTTAACAATTGATAAATAAACTTTTTAGCCTTTGCTTTAAATATCATTTAAACTTTAGTACTAAACAGAAATATTAGAAAGGAGATAAAAGTGATTATAATTGCTAGTATCCTACTGATGTTAAATCTTATCAAAACCCCCCTCTTAACACTTTTATCTAAAAAGGAGAGGCGACTACAAAAATATTAAAATACACCACTATAGTTTTAATCCTCTTAAGGATAGCCTAACACACTAGCGCATCCTGACGATGTCCACATTTAGAACAAAAAAGGATAACATCTTAAAAAGGACCATTATCTCAACAGCACTTAATCACCTGTACACTAACTCCAAATATATTAATAAATCTTTAAAGAAGACACAATAACCAGGAATAAACAATAAAAATTAGCCAAAGTTCCAGCTCAGCCCAACACCCAAAATATTCAAACATATTTATACACAAAATAAAAACTTTTATATAATATTTACACACATCAAAAAACAACTTTTACCAGGTAGGTAGTCACTTAAAATTACTCTCATACCAACAAGATCCACTCGATCTGGCTCCTAGGTTTTAAAACATATTCAAAAATATTGACATATACTGCTTTTATATACCTTATACACACTTGAAAAAACAATACATATATTTCAACAAGAATACAGCATGTCAATATCTTACACTTATTAAATTTTTTCAATATTGTAATATTCACTAAACAATCTTCAAAGTCCATAATAGGAAGAAATTTCAATTATCATATACATTAATAATATATCTTACACAATTAACTGTTTTAAACAATATAAAAATATTATTTTCACATATTGAATAAAAAGATCAAAAATCTTTAATATTCAATTATAAAATTTAAGAATAGTGGAACCCCATGATTAAATTCAAAGGTAACCAAATCTCATTCTTACAACATACAAACTTCCCGGTCTGGAATCAACACATGACTCCATTCTCAAAAATAATCCTATCCTTCACAGCAGCCAATTTCCAATAAAAACAAAGTTTCAGCTACAACATCTCCTAAGAATCCGGAGGACACATATAATTAAATTGGTACATAACATTCATACAATTTTCAGTGCCGTGTACACCCGGCTACCCTTTCAATCTCTCCCAATTTGCCTGGGGCCCTAGGTCTTCATACCTCACTCTCTCGAAAAACACAAAATCACATAGGCAAGAGTTGTAGCACGGATACAGATCACCCGAATTCAGACAATCACAAATAAACCTCAAATAATAAACCATTGTTTCCATACTTAACAGATTAGGACAGATTAACCAATGTTGACACCAAGACCACAGAAACTCCTTATTGCCGAGAAATAGTACACCAGCACAAAAACACTTTCACAAAAATTAGACTCTCCTCACAAGCCGGCTGACACTACACAGCTGACTGAATATACTATCACATGATTGTTTCTGTCACTCAGCGAGGAGCAAAGTTAACATCTGAAAATCAATCCCCCTCCACTAAACACAGAAACATTTAGCAAAATTAACATCAGTTTTCAAAACAAAAATTTTCATTCCGAAAAATCTCCATTAAATATACAAAAATTCAGCCCAAGAATTGAAAACGAGCCATTCCATGAGAGTCCATCACTTACTAAACACCTCCATAGCAAAAGTTTCCAAATTCTGATTACACCAAACTTGCTTATACTCCACTATGACAACTACCTCTCAACTAACAGAAAAACTTCAGTGGATCTTCAAGCTTTCGTGGGGTGGTCATACACTATTCACTTAAGATATCCAACGCAGAAGATTCTACATTTCTGTTCACCAGAAAGGGTAAGTAAACAATTTAAATCTTTAAATGTACTGATCCCTATAATATGCTATTCTCAAAAGACATGACAATTGTACTGCCCACAACGGAAAACCTATAACAACAACAGCAAGCTATCCACAGAGAACTTAATGTATATATTCAATACTTATTCTAATTTAATATTTCCAATTTGGGTATTTGTGTAGCACCAAGTTTCGGGATCATGCCTTTCACATTTCCCAAAATGGAACGTATCTATTGCTATTTTTGTGATTTATATTCAAAAAATATTGCAGAATTACAGAAAAACTACATACTAAATACACTATACTTAAAACAGAAATAAACAAACATTAATTATTCATTTTATCTGTAAAAATAAATCATATTAATACATATTTCATTAAACATTTGCATATACATTTAACAGGACAAAAATAAATGTACCAGACCAAACTCGAAAATCCTAACACTTAGAATGGTGGATCTCTTCCATGGCTCTAAAACTCTAAATCAACTCTAAAACTCTAACTCAACTCTAAAACTCTAACTCAACTCTAAAACTCTAAATCAACTCTAAAACTCTAAATCAACTCTAAAACTCTAACTCAACTCTAAAACTCTAAATCAACTCTAAAACTCTAAATCAACTCTAACTCAACTCTAAAACTAAATCAACTCTAAAACTCTAAATCAACTCTAACACTCTAAATCAACTCTAAAACTCTAAATCAACTCTAGAACTCTAACTCAACTCTAAAACTCTAACTCAACTCTAAAACTAAATCAACTCTAAAACTCTAAATCAACTCTAACACTCTAAATCAACTCTAAAACTCTAAATCAACTCTAGAACTCTAAATAAAAATCTCTAAAACATATTACAAAAATTATTATTTTTATGAGAACTCAGAAAAAGAAAAGAAATATTTATCTCCGATTATAGATTATATGCACTAAATCAATGACTGGTGTAAAGTAAATAATAAAATTCATTCAGTAAATAAAAATTCAAATTTATTTAGAATATTCTGTACTTAATATACCAAAATTTTCGTGAGATCATGTTTCCCTAAATCTAACACTAATAATAAAAAAACCTCCCATACTGAAAAAAATATACTTGATTTTTTAAAACATAATTCATAAATCTCCGCCCGTAGACAGCACCAAAAACTGATTTCCTACCATTTAAGCACCTTATAAGTTTTTTAAAAACTTTAAATTTATTAAAGATTTTAAATATATAAAAGAGTCTATTAAACATTACACACTTTAATCAAAGTTCAAATATACTCTCAAAATCTTATATTTTTCAAAAATCCTCAAATGCAGGCCTGTTAATTAAAAAATATATAGAGAGAGATGCAACAATTTTAACTTCATTATACTTAAACTTCAAAATTAAATTAAACAGTTTAAATTTAAAAATATAGCAAAACTATTAAGGTTTTAACACTTCATTTTTAATAAATATCTCTATATAATATTTTTCACATAAACTACTTAAAAATTTATCCATTTAATTATTTTCTATTAAACTAAAGAAAATCATTTCATTTTCAATAAAAAGAATTTTAAAAATTTCACTTTTACTGCAGAAGTTCTCCATGACACAAAGTACCAGAACCGGTAGTTCTGTCGAGAAAATATGCAAAAACGTCATGGCCAAGTAGATTCCCAGTTTATCAGAGCTCTTAAAGGTATGCAGGATACAGTCTGTCACAACTAAGTCCATGTTTCCTTGGAACAAAAGCTTATTCATAAAGTCATTTCAAGTACTGTAGATCACAGTTCATGAACTCAAAACTCATCAGGAAAAAACTCATCAGGATGAAGTCCTCTCAGGTACCATAAGGCATCACAGCAAAAAGGCCAACTGGGCAAAGTCGTCACAGGCTATGTAGAGCATAATTCAAGAAACACAAAGCTGAAAGGTTCTTGTGAGCATTCAGGGCAATCAAACTTTCATACTGCCCACACACTTCACTTGCTGTACCATGACATTCACGACAAAAATGCATAAACTCCAATGTTTGGGACGCAGACCATACTCAGGTCTTATCGTCGTTCTTCACACTAATAAAATAAAACCAGCACTGTCTCTCTAGAGGCGATAAACTTTTTAAAAAATCAGCACAGTTCCTCTTATCATATCCCACGAAAACAGACTGAAAACTTTATTCTCTCAATATGCAAAATGTGCACTAAATATACAAAAAGCCAACTTATTTGTCCATATCTTAATCACATAATAATTTAAACAGTTCATCTTCAGATTTAACCAACATATGACTTCTTTAATTTTAATTGGCAAAGTCGTTTCAAAAAAAATTTTCATGAAATATGAACAGCAGCATCTAAACTTCTAACTGCTTCCAAAAAGAATAGTTCCGAAAAAAAATTTCCAGCGATCGGTATAATTTTTTTTTTTTTTTTTTTTTTTTTGTCAAAATATTCATTAACTCAAAACAATATCTTCTTAAACACAACACTTCCATTATTTGAGCACAACACTTCACTAATTTAAGCAGAATATTATTCGCCGAATATCACAATGAAAGTTTCAGAAAACACCTTTATAGAACTCTTAATATCACATCAGCACATAATTGAAATTCGATGACTATTTACTCACACAATTATTTTCACCTCCCGGAACGTCGGACCATGTAAAATAATGCACACATTACACAAATTATTCCATAGGCACTGATTATATTAAAAAACACTTTAATAAAAGAATAACACTCACTCGCAGCTCACTGCTGCATTATCGTCTGCATTTATCTCAAACACAACTTTAGAATAATAATATAAAAAACACTTCACTTCTTTTCACTTTCTGGACACTGAGATTTTAATTATAGGTAGCACGGTATCGTCTGCCTACATGGAACAAATGTTTCTTCCTATAATATTATGTAATGGAATATTTTTATGTAGCCCTCTAAATTAGTAGCGAATATTCTTTGCACCACAGATTATACAGAATGTATATTTTAATATATACTTCATAGATACATATCAATTTTATTATGTTCAAAAGAGTGTAACACCATTAAAATGCCTTGATAATAATTTTTCCTGTTGGCCGTAGTGTAACGGAATACTTTTGATTGTCCCTATAGTTAAACTATACATCCGATTTTCATAAAATTTGAAATGAATCGACAAAATTATACAACAATTATATATTTTAAATATCAAACGATTTAATCGGGTAATTTTTGCTTTGTTATATACGGACAGACGAACGGACTGAACGACAACTATAGGTACTATGTATTTACATAATTACGAACGCACCCAATAAGGGTATGATCATCATCTGTTTGTCCAAACAGCCTTTTTTTCTAGATTTATTGCAATAATATTAACTTTTTGCACTCAACAGGTGATTCCCACTGGCCACTAGCGTCCCACTTAAATGGGTGCTCTAAAGTCTCTAGACTCCAATATTTTAAACTAATCTTCTCCACCTTATCTAACGGCCGAATCATCTGTGATAAAAGATGGGAAAATAAACTGTAAGACATTAGTTGTGTCCAAAACATTTGGTGTCCCAATTTACGAGGGACGCCTAACAACATTAGTAGTGAGTTAGAGTCACATCTCGAGTGCAAATGGTTAATTTAAAAATATAGGAGGAGTAACCTAAAAAAGTCGTAAAAATGTTGAAGAAAATTGTCTCATTGTCAGATTTTATTGATGCGCAATTGAATTGTTCTGTAAGACTAGTGAATACTGTAAATTACAAAATATATGCCGCGACTCAAACAACTTCATTTCATTCAAGGAATTTAATTTCATAAAATGTAACTTATTTCGACTTGGTCGTAATTCAACTTCATTTATTAAGTAGAATTTCTTTCAAAAGCGGCTTATAAGCCAATACATACAGTGCTTCATCTTTATTTTAACCCTTACGACTCGGATGTCTCTTACACAAAATTTATTCGGTTGGCATTATCTTTTCAATAGAAGTTACTTTCAATTAAACGATATATAAAATGCTCTGGTAAATTAGGCATATTTTATTATTTCCTTATTGCGAATGTCAAAAACAAAATTTGCAAAGAAAGGCGATGTCCAGTGAAGCTGGACAGAGGATTAAGGGTATGTCTATTATGACAATGGGGTAAGAGTTTGTTTAATATAAAGACCCCATGCAGAAGTATGATCAAAATCTGTATCTGAAGCAGATTTTTAATGTTTTCCCACTATTACATAGAGTAGATTAGATGTAGAATGATAATAATTAAAAAAATTATAAGGAAAATTGTGCATCAATGATGTTTCCAGAGGTTGCAGATTTTTAATGTTCTCTAACATTCCGTAGGAAAAAAGAATTGTCCATGAAAATAGATAATGGAAATAATTAAGAATATATAATGTCGAGTCTCGAAAATCCTTAATAATAATTGGAGCTGATACCACTTCGAATTACGGAAAACTCGGATTTTCCGAAAAAGTACAAAATTCTTGCCAATAATAATTTTACTCATTTACGATAATAAAGAATGTACATACTTTTATTCCTTTCGTAATGATATGCATATACAGGGTGAGTCATAAATATCGAAACAATAGGCTATCTCCTTAAATATTGCTCTTAGACCCATACTTCCAATTGCAAAAATTCATAAAAAAATGTGAAATTTTTGATAAGATAAATTGCGACTCCAAGGGGGGATCTAGTTGAAAAGTTACGAAAATTAAATTTTTATAGGGCCCCCGTAGGACAAAAATTCCAATTAGGAAAACTTTCTTTATTCAGTCCTGAATAAGACACAAAAAGTTGCATCTTCATATCTCCAAAATTCGCAAAGTTATAGCCGTATAAAAAATTCACCAGGTTTTAAGGGATTAGACACAAATTGAAATGCGCGCAATTCAAAAAACAATGTTACTTTAACAGCTGTAGAAAACGCGTTCTATTTCTTGAGTTAGAATTTTGATTTTTTTCTTTTTTTGTGATGGTTAGCCTTATAATTTGCTAAGAAAATCACATTTTAAAATTTCTCATACAATTTATAAAAGTTTCATGTGGTTTAAATGGGACAATCAAAAATCGTTATAACTCGTAACATTATTTATCGGATTTCAATTTCTTTCCATTTAATTAAAAATGAAAATCTGATTTTAATTTTGTTCCAAGGTTTTTTTTATATTAATCTTAAAACTATTAAAAATGTTTATTGAAAAAATAATATAACTTTAAAAAAAATCATATTTTCAAAAGCAAACATTTTTTCAAAAGTAAACATTTTTCAAATTTGCCGAAACAAAACTAATGTTAAGAATGTCGTGTTTCAAGTTCTTTTTTTCTTTTAAAAATTCTTAACATTTAATAATTTAAAGACAAGAAATAGAGGATAAAAATTCATTATGCAGAAAAACGAAGTGTATTGTTTAAATGTCTGTCAGTTATTTAAAAAATGCTTTTCTAAGATGCAGATTAAGTATTTTTTTTTCTTTTTAAATTTACCTCTGACAACTTTAGGCTTTTTATCGTCCTCCAGGGGATGTTAAAAAATCCGTATTCGGGCCCAGGTAGGGCCAGGACCAAGATGTTACTTTTTTCTGAAGACCCGCCAGGCCGGGCCTAGCGTATTTTTCATAAAGGAGGGGACTACTTCCTTCAACTTAGGTGCACTCTGGATGAAATTTTCAAACCTGGTCTCGACAAAACCCGTATTAAAATCACTGTCTCTGACTGACTTAATACGTGCATAAAATAAATGAAATTCGGCTCAATCGAATATTTTACGAAAAACATATAGATTTTAAAATCTTTATTTTACGGAAAAAAAAAAAAAAAAAACCTTTAAAATTTATTTTTTTAAATAGATTATTCAAAGGCTAAAAAAATTAAATACAATAAAACGAGTGAAAAAAAATCTGCCTATGACGGAATTCTGTCTTAAACGGAAAATATGTTGATCCATGCAAAATAAATGCAATAGTACCTGAAAAGAAAATAAGCTCCAATTACATCTTCTAGGGAGAGCATCTGTCTATAACGTATTTTTTCTTTCCTATGTGATTCCGTCTTAAAACGTTTTAGTGTATAACGTTTTTCAGAAACTCTAACGCATGGGATATGAATTAACGATATTAAAATATAAGTGAAACATTTACATATAAATAAAGATTCATTGATAAAATAAATATATTACAGCCTTTGGCCCTTCTTTAATAATAAAAAGTATAAATATAAAAAACGAAAAGCTATAAAAGAATTTTCTGGTCAAAACTCCTCCATATGAAACATTTTTTCCCACGCCGAATTAAAAAACTATGTCGAAATATGCGACTGAACCGGGCTATGATTTGAACTATTTTCCAGACCGGTCCGGATTATGATGTTGACATTTTTTCAGGCCACGCAGAACTTTTTCCCCTATGGGTCTGTTTGGGACCTGGCCTAGATATTTCGACCCGGGCAGACGTCTGGTATACCAATTTAGCGGAAAAACTATACGCTGCTATTTTATGCCCAAAGAAAAAGCTCTATTTTAAACCGATTTTTATTAAATTGCAGTTTGTGAATGTTCCCTAACAAGCGTTGAAATTCAGTCAAGAAATCACAGTTTAGAGGCAGGGAAAAGTGGTGTAAGTCAGGAATTTTTGAGGATTTTGGGATTTAATATCTCTGTGGGATTTTTAGATACGAAGATGAAATTTGTTTTGTTCAATTTAGGAATGGATAAGGAATAATTTCCTAATTGGGAATTTTGCCCTACGGGGGCCGTATAAAAATTTAATTTTCATATTTTTTCAAATAGACCCCCTATGGAGTTGCAACTTATCTTATCAAAAATTTCACATTTTTTTATGAATTTTTCCAATTGGAAGTATGGGCTAGGGGCAATATTTAAGGAGATAGCCTATTGTTTCGATATTAATGACTCACCCTGTATATGATGCTTTATGATTTAAAAAATAATAAATTTCTTCCTGTGTTAACACATCATTTCTCTTTTAAGATGCAATATCTAGTCAACGCTTAAAAAGTATAACGTTAGCAGGGGTGGCTTCAATTTGCTGTACTACCACATTTTAAATCCAGTTCTTGCAAAACCTTCACTATGCGAGATTTTTTTTTTTTTTTTTTTCATTTTTCAAATAGCAGAGAGTCGTTTTCTTCTGAATCATTACATTCCACCTCATCTTCTGTTATTTCTACAATGGTAAATTCAATTATACCAATATTTCATCATTGCTTAGCAATTCTTAAACGTCATCTGCATTACAATTTTCACAGCCAGGTTTTTCTTTCACCAATTCTTTAAAAGCAATGTTATCATTATCTGTGTTATTAACCTCCTGACCGCCGAGCAAAAGGGCGAAATTGTAATGTTTTTTCTCTGTAATTTATTTTAAATGTTAATAGAAGAGGGATTTTCTCTCATGGTATAATTTTTTTTGCTACGCATATGCTGGCCTTGAAAGCATCAATCATAACTTAATTTCTTAAAACTGGATTATAGTTGTAGAATTATATTAATTTAAATAAATCTTCAATTGCAGTGAAACATGCAGCCTAGTGAACGGATATATCTGGTCTATCAATGGAGGTACTATAATTTATTCAATGTTGTTGATTGAATTACTTCCCAAGAATCAGCTATCCAGTAAACAATTTCTCTCATGTTTACACTCTTCAAAACGTTCTCAATACTTTCATCATCAGACCGCGCTAAACGTTCCAGGCGTCGGTAGATTTTCTTTAAATTCTCTAAACACTCTGATCCAGTGGCTGTATTAAACTTAGGAGAGGTAAAAAAATAGAAATTTAAATTTTTGCCACTTCGAATTAAGAAGGAATCTCGAACTTCTGAGACTCTACTGCATAAGAAAATTTTTGCGATAAAGAAATTTGTGGATGAAAGAGATTTTTAATATTTATTAAGATTGGCTTGATGCAATATAATAGGAATATAAAAGTGAACAACTTTAGAAGCACCAATTATGTTAAATTACAAGCAAACCGGTTTCAGTAGCATATAGCTTGCCGTCGTTAGTGTTAAGAAAAGTGTTCCACACCATTTATTTCCACGTATATTTTTATACTATATATGTTATTAAAAAAGTTTTGAATTGAATTTTACTTAGTAATTTTGAACTCTTGAATTAGTCTAAATTTACTTGGAAATGCATGCAACTAGTCGTGTCTATACAGTAAGCCTCCACTGATGTTTTGTCAAACATTTACATTATACTCTGTCAATTTTAAATCCCACCTAGCCATACAAGAAGAGAAACCTTTCCTATTAGTTAATTGTATCAAAGTCGAATAATCTATTACCACTTTCACTAGTAATTCACACACTCGCACACACTCACACAAAAATTAATACTCGGACATAAGCCAGACAGACACTATCCCACTAAAAATAATCTGAAAAAATCGCCACTTTCTTCAAAAATTCTGCAGAAATTTGAAGTAAGCTTGCAGATTTAGTTTTATCTTTAAAATATCTGCAGAATATTTAAAAATATTCTTAAAAATATCTACATAATGAGCCAAATACCGACGGATTTTCGACAGCTTTTTGGGCCAAATACCTGTAGATTTTTTACCGATTTTTTTAGTGGGGGTCCCTTTCAATAAATGAATAATCCTTTTCAGCTGAATTAACCCATTTACTCCCAAATTATTTTCTTCATTAAAAATGAAATTTTGGATTTCCCACCACTTTTAAAAGTCGAATATATTTTATCTTAAATTATTGAGAAATTTGTGTCGTGAAAAGTAATGTTTATTTATCTTTCTATTTACTGGTATGAAAAGTACTTTATTGTCTTTTTTATTATCATCCTTAAAAAAGTGACGCTAGGCACTAATGGGTTAACTTCTCCCTTCATTTGCACGTACATGATATAGGGAACGTGTTTTTGCCAATCATGATTTGCCCGTACCATGTACGAGCCACAGAGTACGGAATTGTAACAGAGAATCAACTTTCATACACTGTAATGGCAACTTGTTTAACATGGGATTATGCATAGACAGTAGCGACACGAGCGGACCACTCTGAAACTACGATCATAACATAAGAAGGTTGCTAATTCGGCGAAACATCGCTTCCTTGGCGACAAATGATAAGGGAAAAAGGGAAAAAAATACAGCGACGGCTTGCTGCTTCTTGTTTTGAAATTTATGAAAGAATTATTTTAATATGAAATAACTTTGACGTATTCGTCTTGCAAACAATACATGTGTCTCTTCTTAACATAACGACCTAATAATTTAAACTTAAAAATTCAAGAACAATAACAGCAATAACTACGAATCAATATAAGCGCGGAAATCTAAGATCAAATAGCATAATCACGTGTGCAAAGATAATCAAATCAGCATTCAGCAAGAAGTGCCAAGCCAGAATAGGGTTACAGTTAAACAGAAATCACGAGGATAAAAATTGCCAACGGGATGGTTTAGTTTTTAAGTGATCCACTGAGGGCGCTCTTTTCAAGCCGAGTTGAGGCTCTGTCCGTACTCTGTGGTACGAGCAAATGATTTCAAATCATGATTTATTTATTATTCTCGCCAAAAAAGAAGAGGCATTATTTGAAAGTTTTTTCTAAAAATATTGATCAGTTAAGGGGATTTGGGACCCATTTAAAAATAATTTTCATTTATTGAGTTAAAATTCTGAAATTTTTCGTGGCGGTCAAACATATCTTTTGTAAACAAAGTCACATAAAAAAAACCTCGCATAATTTATTTTATATAAAATTTAAAATTTATTGAAAAAATGGGGCAATTTAAAATCGTTATAATTCGAAATACTATTTGTAGAATTTAAAATTATTTTCATTTAAAAAAGCATAACTATAAAATCTCCAATTCTGCTTCAGCATTTAAAAAAATTATTAATTTAAATGAAAATTAAAAATAGTTAAATTAAAAATTCAAAACATAAATCATGTGACTTTTAAAAAAAGTCATATTTAAAAATTTTTGTTTTTAAATGTACTGAATCCAAATTAAAATAAAACAATTGAAAAAAACATGTTCTAAGTGGAAACAATTACCACTAACGGTTCTTGATTTGCAACAATTTAAATAGGAAAAGTGGTGAAAAAAAGGACGTCTTGTGAACAAAAGAAGTCGTTTCCACAACAACCATTGTGTGAAAGGTAGATTTTTAAAACAAACCAAATTGAAAAAATAGTATTGCCTGTTATAATTAAAATAGAAACATGATTTAAATATCATTTTAAACAGAAGAAAACAAAGTAATTTTTAATGCAATAAAATGTTTTTAGAAAATTTGAAGGGGCACAAAAGTGTCCCGGACCCCCTTAATTGGTTAAAAATTCTTGATGCAAAAGTTAAAGATTTACCTTTCTGAAGCAACACTACAATTACTCCTACCGAATTAGTCTCGCATTTACCTTCAAATTGTAGCAAATTAAGGGTTCGTATATGTATCAAGGGACTTAAGGGATGTTAGGTATTTTAGTAGTAGAAATTTCTTAAAGTATTGGTCGCTGTATCTTTTCCTCATTAAATAACGCAAACATTACTTAACAAAGGTACTTGAAAGTCCTTAAAACGTACAATAATATCCTGCAATATGATACAAGAGATAGCAACAGCTATCTACACAAACTTACCTTTTTAGGTGCGTTCGTTATTATGTAAATACGTAGCACCTATAGTCGTCGTTTAGTCCGTCTATCTGCATATGACAGTGTAAAAACTACCCAACCGAATCGTTTGAAATTTAAAATATATAATTATTAGATAATTTTGTCGAGTCATTTTAAATTTTATAAAAAATGGATGCACAGTTTGATTACATGAACAATCAAAAGTTTTCCGTTACACTATAGCCAAAGGAAAAATAGTTTCAAGTGCATTTTAATGATGTTACACTCTTTTGAACATAATAAAATTGATATGCATCTATAAAGTATATTCTAAAATATACATTCTGTACAATCTGTGGTGCAAAGAATATTTGTTATTAATTTACTGAGCCGCATAAAAGTATTCCACTAAATAATGATATAGAGAGAAACATTGTTTGAGTTGCGTTTTAATTACATTAAACTGTTTCACATTTTAGGAAATTGATATACATTGCTGAGGTTTACTACAAGTTATTTCCTGAATAATAGAACGTAGATATTTTTTAAGTGTGACAAACAGAAGATTTCGACTGATATAATGTATCCGAAATACTATGTACCGTTACACCAATATCTCAATATTTTTAAAACTTTGTTATAAGAACGCACCTCATATGCTGCGTTTGACGTGCGATTTCTGACTTGCTCTTTTTTAATTCTTTCCAGCGCAGCGTAAATCTGTTTGAAATAACTATATTAACCAGAATTAATGGACGATTTTTATAGAAAATATGAATTTCCTTGCTTTCAGATACGTTACAAAAGGAAAATTTCAATTTAATATTCTTGGTGTCAATAAAATTTAAATTAAGTGTCCTTTTTTAAAAGCACCGGAAAGGGTTAAATGATACTAAGGTTCTCACAATTCTGAAAAATTAGAATATGCTTCAAAAAACAAGAAACATTACATTACAGTATATTACAGTATTTATAAGTTCTAAGCTCTTTCACGGTCAAAATAATTATGTTAACGCTAAGGTGATTGACTGCCACCTCAGTTGACGAACAATTTACTTTCAAAATAAGTAGATTTTTTTCTTCGCATGCATTTTTACAAGTGCATTCTTGTCGAAATGCTTGGTACAATTCTGGCAGCAGGGAATAAAAAAAAGTAGGAAGTATTCATTCCACGGCCCATGAAAGGGTTAAAGGAAATATCATTGTTAAAATGACTGGATCGTTGATTGAACAAATTTGAACATATGATGAATGAATTTTAGCCAGAGTTCTATTCCTAGAAATGATACCAGCTGCTATTTTGTTTCTGTTTAAATTATTACTTACCTATTATATGTAGTATAGGAAAGTCTTGAAATCGTTTCGAAAAATTATTTTTTTAAAAATAAACTTAAAATATTTTTTTGACGGATTTATATGTTTTAGACACTGAAGATTACGAGAAACATATTTTTAGGAAGAAAAATTGCCGTCCGTCTGTCTGTAAACGCTCTATCTCCCGAACAAATTGAGATTAAGATAGATTGAAATTTGGTATATACTTAGTATGTCAGAATGGAAAGAAGCCTATTTAATATCAGTAACCTAGATTATCCGGAAGTATTTTTTTCGAACTCGAAATATTCTTTCTGATGAAAGGTATGAAATTTTCTTTTATATTTTTTTTCTTTAAGGACTATATGTAGAAGACAATATAAAAATCATAAATTTTCTATAAAGAATGAAGTCAATCTAATAATTAGTTGTCGAAATATTTGCAATCAATTTTTCCACATTCTTCGTTTTTTCATGACCCTGTATTTCATATTTCAATTCAAAAATATATTTTAATTGGAAATGAGACGTTAAATCCAACGCAATAAACAGTTAATATAATTATCATTTTTGGAGTTATAAGGATGCTTCTTTTACGCCATTCAGTATTACTTGATTACCCCGTCGGCTTGGGTCAAAAAACTATCGCCAAACTGTTAGATTAAATGCCAATAATGCCTTATTGTAAATGTCACATTCACTTGAAATTAAACACGTTTCATGCGTTTGTTACGTCATCAAGTGATTTTTAATTCGATTATTTATTTGTAGTTTTATTAATCTTTTATTAATTTATTTGTTATTTCGTTATTTAAAATAAAAAATTATGCTAATTTGTTTATTTTACTAATAGTTTGGCGATTTATATTAATTGATCGACGGGATGATCAAGTAGTACCCTCAATTCCGTAATAGAGCATTACTGTGTATTAAAATGTTTAAATGTACATTTAAATTTTATTTTGGAATGGCTATGCATTTTTATAACAGTTTTAATATGTTTTATTGTTATATTTTATGCATAACCATCATGGGAAGTATACAGTGGCCCCAACGACTAATCTTTTAATTGCTGTAATTTATAGAATGCGGAAAGAGAACCGCACTAAAATTTGCGTGGGCGGTTCAGCAATTCCAGGTTCCTAGTTAAACAGGTGCCAAATCTACACAGTCGGTTATCAGTACCAATGCATTTCCAATCGATTAAATAAAACGAAGCGGAGTTTTTTGGCCGATAAAACAAACACAGTTACTGCGGCGGAAAGCGCAAATATCCAATGACGTAACTCCTCCCTTAACTATTTCTTGAACAAACATATGAACCACGAAGTAAGAAAGCGTTATGTTAGTGACATATTGCAAAACGTATCGCCATCCAACACCTGCATGAGTGAACAAACAAACATCTCACGGCTAAAATTTTTAAGCCAATAACACATGCCAAAAATAGGATGGCTTCTTATAAAACTGCATTTGATAAAAACATGATAATTTTTACTTTTTTCTTTAAAACTTCGAGATAACTACTATTATGTGTGGGTTGTAAGCTAATTGCGAAAATTCGGATAATTAGAGAATACTTTTTCCAATCGGCCTGATATTTTTGCAAAGAACATAATTAAATAACATAAAAACTTAAGCAGACTTAGGCTAATTGAAAATCATCATTTGTTGCTCCACCAGGCGGGTATTTTGTAGATTTATTGCTTAGAGAATGTAGAAAGCTTACCTGATAGGAAATAATCCAAAATTAAATAAGTGAAAATTTTCACATTGCTAACTAATCATAAACCAACAGAAGGGAAAATGTCTAAGTCGGGAGTCGAACGTGGATCCTTCGAATAGCAATCTAATGCTCTACTATTGTGCTACGAGGACGATAGCCAGCTTAACACCTATCATTATCACAAGATGAAACATTTTTTATGTACACACAACCTTGAGACAATCATGACCGAACAAAGCCCAGCTAAGATGAACACATATAAGTACAATTTTAATTAAATTTTCTATTAATTTTCAGCAGTAAAATTACAAAAATTAAAATTAATGAATATGAAACACATGAAATCTTTCACTTTGCTTATAAAAGTGATAATATTTTTTTTCTATCTGATAGTTTACGTTAAGCCAAGAGCATGGAAAATTTCAAAGATTTAATATTCAATAATTTTGGGCGTAATTTCACTGCTGAAAATTAATTGTAAAATTGATTAAAAATGTACTTATTTGGAAATAATCTATTTTATTCTCAGTAGAAATGTTTCCAGACTCATTGCAAAATCATTTAGTTTAGCTATAATAAGATTTTGATAAATTTTTCGTCCGAACAGGTTTTATTTACGTTTATTGCAACACTATTTGTATGAAAAAAATAGGAAGAAGAAAGTAAAAAGTTAGTAAAAATTTATCACAAAATTGTCTTACTGTCAGATTTTATTAACGGGGTTAGAACTCTAAGGTTAGGGCATACCGAAAGTTTCAATGTATAGGAACCAGCTCAAAAAAATTTGTTTCCTAACAAAAACTTCATTTAATAAAATTTAAGTTGCGAACAATGTAAGCCTGTTATGGACCTCCTAGTTGAAAGAACAACTTTATATCCAGGATATCATAATGAGCTGTGTTGCATGGGCATGGGGAGCCATAAAAAAATTAAAAATTAATGTATAGAAGTGGCAAGCCACAGTTAAGAAAAATAAAATTAGCTAGCAAAATTAATAAATAAATAACAAAAAAAAATTAAAAAAAGAAAAGAGAAAATTAAGAAAAAAGAAAAACTTATAATGTTCGTAGTGTTCGAAAATCAAAGGACGAAAAAGCTACCGAAGGGATGCCCCAATAAAAAAAAAAGACTCTTTACAGAGACCATACATTTTTTTTTCTTATAAGAAAAACAATAAGTTATAAAGTTAGTTAACACTAACAGACTAGCAGAATTTTTTTTTTTTTTTTATAAATAAGATATAGACAGAGACAAACATAAAGAGAAAAGTTTAAAGGAGGGTTGAGGGAAACTCAATCATTCCCTTCCAATATGATAGTATATGTGGGACTCTTCCTATTAATGGGATCAGATACCTCATAATCTGGAAGCTCCGCAACAATTTCATTGGGTAGATTGTATAAGGTTTTATAAAAATTTTTAGATAATTGGTTGATTCGTTTTTTGAGAGAAGTAGTGTTAAGGTCTCTACGAATTGTAGAGTTTCTTAAATACCGACATCCATTTCGTATATATCGAAGATTTTTGTTATGGATACCATAAAGACTTTTCATGCTAGTTTTACAGGCAAACCCCCAGATAGGGCAGGCGTAAGTTATTACAGATCTAATGCATGCATTATACAGGATTAATTTATTGTGAATGGATAGAGTTTTACTGTTAAGCAGAGGAGAGAGAGCTTTAGAAATGCCGGCGGCTTTGCCCCGGATCTCAATGAAATGTTTCTTCCAAGTTAACCGTCGGTCGAGGATGACACCTAAATATTTAGTGAAGTCAGCCCAGGGGATAGTAGTGTTATTAACAGTTAGTCTATTAGGATAGTTTCTTTTTCTAGAAAAGTAAATAGCAGCAGTTTTATCTTCATTAAGTTTTACACGCCACTTAGTACACCAGGCAATGAATTCATCGATGTGTTTCTGAAGGATTTTGTATAGTGTGTATGGATGGTTTGCAGAGGCATACATTGCCGTGTCGTCCGCATACAGGGCAAGATAAGTCCTCAGTGTTCTAGGTATATCATTGAAAAAAATTTTAAATAATGTAGGGCCGAGAACAGAGCCTTGAAGAATTCCTGAAAGAATTCTGTGAAGTGTAGAGAGTATTTTATTAACGCGGACACAAAAAGTGCGGTCGCTAAGGTACGAATGTATGAGATGAATGAGACTGGCATTAATTCCCAGCTTAATTAATTTGTAAATAAGGCCATAATGCCAAACTTTGTCAAATGCCTTAGCGACATCGAGAAAAACAGCAGCAGCTGGAATCTTCCTGTTGAGGTTTTCACTCAGGAATTCCACAACACGAAGTAGTTGATGTGTGGTAGAGTGTTTGGCCCTGAAACCAAATTGTTCAGGGATAAGTTTATTATGTTCATCGAGAATTTCATTGAGCTGTGACCTTATGACGCGCTCAACTACTTTACTAATAGAAGGTAATAAGGAGATAGGTCTATAATTAGTGGGATCTTGTAGGTTAGTT
This sequence comes from Maratus speculifer, assembly GCA_964019185.1. Lineage (NCBI taxonomy): Eukaryota > Metazoa > Arthropoda > Arachnida > Araneae > Salticidae > Maratus > Maratus speculifer. Next base: position 72,918,151 of record OZ025303.1, read on the forward strand.
TTGGGTTTAGGAATAGGAGAGATTATTGAGGTTTTCCAAGGTTTTGGAAAATAGTGGAACTTAAGAATAGCATTTGTTAGAGAGGTTAGATAATTTATACAATTAAATGGAAGATTTTTTAAAGCATAATTAGAGATATTATCAATACCAGGAGTTTTTCTGTTTTTAAGTTTTTTAATAATGTTAAAGATAACTATGGGCTGAACCTCAGGGAGGGGATTCTGGGGAGGCGTGGAAAGAAAATTTTCAACAGTTTCATGGACATCAAAATAATGATCAGGATTGGCTAAATAAGGGTTGGGGGAGAACTGCTCGGCATATGACCTAGCAAGAATCTCGGCTTTGTCGGTATTAGTATATGCCGTACTATTAAAAGCAGTTAAGGGGGGGATGGAAGAATAATTATTATTCAGTTTTTTCTTTAATTTTCCAAAGGGAATTATCTTCAGGAGAAAGAGAACTGAGGAAGTTGTTCCAGTTTTTTTGTTTTTCTTTATAGATCAGATTTTTAATTTTATTATTAAGACGATTAATAAGGGGTTTTAATGAAGGATCTCTAGAATTTTGATAAAGCCGCCGGATGTTATTGCGATGCTTACAGATGTTATGAATATAATTAGGAAGAGTGAAAGAACTATTGTGGTTAGTATAAGGATAAGTAGCTTGCTTTTGAGCATCTATGATTAAATTTTGAAAGTTAGTTATAGCATTATCAATATCATTAGTATTAGTTATTTCTGGAAAAGATAAATCAGAGTTAAGGAGAATATTACGAAATTTTTTTCCAATCCACAGCCACTGAAGGGGGAGGAGAATGGGGGTTAACAAGATCAATTTTAAAACAAACAGGGAGATGGTCAGAACTAAGGTCATGAATGACAGTAGTAGTAACAGGGAAAGTTAAGTTTTTAGAAATAGCAAAGTCTATGACAGAAGGACGGGAGTTACGATAACCAATGTGTGTAGGTGTGTTAGGTGCGTGTAAGCTTAAGTCTAGGTGTGTGACCATGTTGTGTAGTGATTCGCCTCTAGTAGTGGTTGAGTGACAGTTCCATCGCCGGTTATGAGCATTAAAATCACCAGCAATGAAACTGTGCGTATTTTGTGCAAAAAGCTGTGTAAGATCATTGACTGGGAAAAAGCGTGAGTGTTTAACGTATAAAGATACAAAATTAATATTTATATGGGGTAATTGTACAACAATTCCCGTATTGTCAAGATCTGCAAAAGTTGTGTTCTGTACTGGATAGTGTGGGATGTGGTGTTTGATGTAGATGGCAGTTCCACCCTGATTTGTACCAGGGCGGGGGGTATGATAAAGAATATAGCCAGAGATATTAATGTTAATATTAGGGTTATGCACTTCTTGGAGAAGAATTACATCAATGTTAGTATTTCTACTAATAAAATCTCGAAGTTCGTTAATTTTATTGTTAATGGAGTCACAGTTCCAGGTTAATACATTAAGAGAATTTAGATGAGAATTAGTCATGATCGGGCAGAGAAATATCATTAGAAAGTTTATCAAATTCGGAAGCAATGGTTATAACTTTTTCAATTGGGTTATTAATATTTTTAGTTTTTTCAGCAATATTTTTGATACATTTAAGGAATTAGTAATTTGCAGAAGCTCCTTGAAATTCTGAAAAGTTTTAAAGATTTCCTGCAAATCTTTGGAATAATCATGGGGGGACTCAACAGTGGGCTGTGGAGTCTGTTTATCTAAATTAGTACTAGTAGAGTTATTAGAGGATTGTTTAGATGAATCGCCCTCTGGGGGAGTAGTTTTGTCGTTGTCAGGTTGTACAGTTTTAGTAACATTCGTAGTACTCGGTTTTTTCCGAGTGTAGTTAAAATCTTTTAAGATTTCAGCAAGGATTTGAGTATCATTACTAGCAGGTTTAGCACTGTTTTTAGGCAAATTTTTACTAGGATTTTTTTTGTTAACATTTTTCAGACGATAAGGATTTTTTATGCAACCACGAAAGGTACTAGGGTGTTGCCCCCCGCAGTTAGCGCACTTAGTGTAATGCGTCCCTTATGCGGGCACGCAGTGCTAAGGTGTTCTTCACCACACTTACAACACCTGGGTGTGAAGTTACACACCTCAGATGCGTGGCCGTAGCCCTGGCATTTGTAGCACTGTTTAACTCTTTGCTTTCCTCGAAAAGCTTCAATAGTTACCGAAATATAGAAGATCTCTTTAATTTTATATATCTCCTCGAAGTTTTTGGTAGGGAGAACGTTTACAGCATATAATGGCATAGGTTGCCCCGTTTTTCTATTTTTTAACATCGAAGCCCGGATTACGGTGAACCCGTAGTCCCTTAAACTATCCACTATTATCTTGTTATCAGTAAAACAAGGGAGACCTCTGATGCATACCTTTTTTGGTCTCTGATCTTTTGGGTGTAGAGTAGTGTATTTTTTAGTATTCTCATCAAGCCACTTCTGCGTGGCACGGAAATCATCATCGGTTTTGCAATGCACCATAAGGCGCTCACCCTGAAGGGCGATTTTTGGTTTATCTTTATTAACTTCAGCTATTTTTTGGGCCAACTCGGACCAATTTTCGTTTAATTCTATAAAGAATGGGTTTATTTTGATTTTAGAGCCTCCAGAGTCGAGGGCGCCAGAATTGGCGACATTATTTTCGTCAGATTCTTCCATGGATTCAAGAGAAACATCAGTAGCAAGGTTGAGTATTTATTGTTTAACGGTAAGGTTAAATTTCCCTCTTCATGAGGACGTTTAATTCCTTTACTTATAATTACAGAAAAATCACTTAAATTTAACTCTTTAAGAATTTTACTAGCACTTTTTCTATACTTAGTAAAGCAAAAAACACCAAAATAAGCGGAATCATTAAGCCTAGCAAAGGTTAATGGCTCCCCCAAAATGGAAAAAGCCTCATGGCAAACTCGACTCACCTCATCCTGCTCAGGCGAAGAATTGGCATAATCAGGCTTGCTTCGACATCCCAAGATGTACTCGTCAACATATCCAAAGAAGTCAGTCATAACAGCTGCAACCCGCTCTTCATAGGAAGCAGAGAGTCCCTTGAAAGTGGCGCAGAAATTGGGTAACATAGACCCATGGATAATGCCACCTATTATTTCAGCCATACTGGTCGCCATAATCAGTAAAAAAACCATACAGACGTCTTAGAACAACACTGCTGCACGAAACATCATTATTCATACGAACTATTACTTTCCGCACAACAATAACATACGAATATCAGTAAAATCAAAATTTAAGTTATTTCAATTTGAAGTTATTTGACTTCATTTTTTAAGTATAATTTCTGGTTTGGAATAGACTTATTGCCACAGCAAATCATAAAATGATACTTACTGTAATTCATTTTTATTTTAAGGGTATGTTTAACACAAGCAACCCATGCAGAAGTATGAATAAAATCCGCATCTGATGCTGTTTAATGTTTTCCCACCATAAAATAAAGAAAATGTAGTGTAAAATAATTTTAAAACTTATGCAAGAAAAATTGCTGTATCAAACATCTCAGTCTAGGTACCTCTCAATCATCAGATGCAGATTTTTTTTATGTTTTCTCAATATTTGGTAGGAAAAAAAATATTGCTAATGATAATAATTTAAAAAATAGTAAGAAATTTTTTGCCATAATGCAATCTGTGGATGAGACAAATTTTACTTTTTACTTACATTGTGTAAAGAAGATGGATTACCTAATGATATTAATTATAAAATAAATAGCCAAGTGCGAGTATTACTCGCGCTCAGAGGGTTCCGTACAATAAATATATGAATCTATGGCTATAGCTGTATATACTAGACAAGCATGAATGTCTACATAATAAAGTTTCAAAGAGATGTGAAATCTAAATGATATGAGATACTGCTATTCTATAGAGCACTTATCTTATGTTAATTTGTTTTCAGTTTTCCGCTCTTTTATGAACTTAATTCGGTATTGACAATAAAAATAACGCATATTTATTCTTCATTTGGCGTTTCATAAAACTAAATTCAACTTAATAATAATCTTTCGTTTTTGCATTGTAGCTAAAATAAAACCCTAGTTTCAAGTTTAAACCTGATATTTTGCCAAGTCGCTTCGAAAGTATTTCGCAAATTTGGAACACCGCTAAGGTCCGTGCCACGTTTTTCCAGATAGGTTTTATCATTAGAAATTTTAGACAATTTTCTAAAAGCGTTTCACACCAGAATTTTGAGTTAAAATAGTTTAAATATTTAATTTAAGATTTTTTCTTTGTTCTTTTTAACTTTTTTATAATAAAATTTCTGGTTTCAACAAAAAAATATTCATATAAAAGCAGTCAAAATGACTGCTCACAGCCATTTTACTCTTAATTAGCCCCTTGGAGACGAGCGACCAGTATATATTTTCCATAAGGTGCTCAAAATCTTTGATTATTCTCACTAGTAAATTTTTACTGTAAAATTTGCCTTATTTAATCGGAGCGTTTTCTCGATTCCGTTAGGCAAAAATTTCTGTTTTGAAAAACCTTTGATAAAAGATTAAAAAGTCCATAAAAAACGCTCGTCCACGACGGATGTATTGCGAGATCCATTCAATGAAAACTGATCGTGAATCCTATTGTATTTATCTGCTTAATCCACTGACATCCAAAGACATATTTTTAGATAACTAGACGTAGTCGCAAGAAACCAGTAAAGTGGCCAGGCCAGTAAATATGAAAATCATAGCAAACGCCGTAGCGTTTGGTATAATATGTTTAAGAAATGAAAAATGCAAACGTCTTTTAAAAATTTCTGGTGAACCAGCTGATGTACGACAGTGATTTTTTTTTTCAAAAGATAGAATTTAACGAGACAAATAAAATGATAGCATTCAAAAAATTATCGTAGTTTATTGCAGTTTTTTATTTAACTTTTAACGAAAAAATGAAGACCTAAAATTCAACAAGCGATAGCTACCGATCCCATGGATGGATTAATTTCATTCTTGGTTTATTTTAATCCTTTTGGTAAAACTTAAAATAGATTATTTTTTTTTTTCATCTTTGTATGTTTGACGATCACTGAGAAAATCGAATTTGTGCCTTAAAGCTCCAGTTGAACATTGTTTCTTGTTGTTGCTGTTGTAGTTTTATTTTATTCATTGCCACCAAGTTCAAGAAAGTATAAACTTTTTATTGTATGCAACATAATTCATTCAAATTACGCGAAAATCATAATTATTTGTTTTTATTGCGAAGCATTTAGTTTCAGTTCTTTAAATTAAGTTCTGATCGCATTGTAATTGTTTTCGTACGACTCCTTGATTTATTTTTCAGACATTTTGCATTTTATATGACAATGCAATAACTTTCTTAATTATTCTAATACAACAATAAAATTTTGGCAGCAACTGTTTTGGTTTTCAAGATATTAAAAAATCTTCAGTCTTTATCAAAAAATTTTAATGACAAGTATTAAAAAAAAATGCTCTGGTGAGCAACAAAAATGGTTAATATGTTTTTAAGTATAAACTAGTTCGATGTGCCAATCCCAAAACTTTCTTCTATCTCATACGTACATTTTAATATTTTAAAAAAAGTAGTTACTCATTTTAATGCTTTAATAATTTTAATTCAATACCATACCAACTTTGATTTTCATCTTAAATTTCTGCTTCAATCAATTAATCGGAGTAAAAACGAATCTCCATCCCTGCACGAGCCGATGGACAGTAGAATGATAGGAAGATTTTTTTTTAATTCAGGGAGGACTTACTTGCCTTACCAAAAAATAATCATATACAAAAAATTTAGTTCAGTTCTAGAACTAACTTCATACACTTTTAAGTGATGCAATATTGAAAATCGCATAAAATTCGCTATTGCAGCGCCCCCTTCCGGCAGACTTTTTTTCAGATTCGAGGCGATCCAACTAGCCACAGCCATACACTTACACAAAAAATTTCGTTCAGTTCGATGCATAACTTCATGTACTTTTGGTCGGTACAATATTGAAAATGGCACAAAAATGGCGATTGCAGTGCCCCCTTCCGACGGATGTTTTTCAAATTCAGGGAGGACCAACTAGCCATAGTCATACACTTACACAAAAAATTTGGTTAAATTCGATGCATAACTTCATATACTTTTGGTTGGTACAATATTAAAAATGGGACAAAAATCGCGAATGCAGCGCCCCCCTTCGGACGGATTTTTTTCAAATTCAGAGAGGACCAACTAACCATAGTCATACACTTACACAAAAAATTTGGTTCAATTCGATGCATAACTTCATATACTTTTGGTCGGTAGAATATTGAAAATGGCACAAAAATCGCGATTGCAGTGCCCCCTTCCGGCGGAATGTTTCAAAACTGAAGGAGGACTTGCTTGCCATAGCCAAAAACATTCACAAAAACTTTGGTTCAATTCTATGCATAACTTCATACACTTTTTGGTGGTAGAATGGCGACATACACACAGACACACACACAGATACACAGACACACAGACACACGGACAGACAGACGTTTTGTAAAAACATGTTTTTTGGAATCTCTGACCCCTAAAACGTGTAAATCCTTCGAAAACTGGAAGTTGAAAAAATTTCGATTACAATACTTTCTTCTATTGAAGATAGAAGAAAGTAAAAAGTGCTTGACTAGTGCTTCTAATTGAGCATGAAAGAAGACAAGAGGTTCCTTCTTGGCTGCAGCTCACTGTCAATGCCAAATTTTAAAAAGTCATATTTGCACTTTTTCCATATAAAAGAAATTTGCGTAAAACCTTCCGTCTTTCTTTTTAGTAAAAATTTCAATCGTGCTTAACATGTAAACTGCGCTGTTGACTCTGCACTGCAAAGTGCATTGTTGACTCTGCATTGCAACTGCATTAAAAATCAGTTTTTTGTGCCGTTCTATGCTGATGGCAAGCTTGATGGCACTGCATGAGTATGATACGCTACAGGAACTAAGGTTTCTGGTACTATATCGCCTTGCATTCATGTTTAATTACGCTGCGTTTTTTCTGGCTGTGTCTTTGCGCTACATATTTTTATCGTAATTGTGACTGTTTTTTATTGCGCAAATATGATTTTTTTTTTCAAATTTGGCATCGACAGTGAGCTGCAGCCAAGAAGGGACCCCTTGTCCTCTCTCATGCTCAATTAGAAGCATTTGTCAAACACTTTTTCGTACTTAAAAACATATTAACCATTTTCGTTGCTCCACCAGAGCATTTTTTAATACTTGTAAATATGTATTCACTTTCACAAGTCAATTTCCTTGATAAAATAAGATAAAAATACTCTTCCTTTAAAAGTGGTGGGAAATCTGAAATTTAAATTGTAACGAAGGAAACAATTATGACATTAATGGGTTAATTCTACTTCTTAGTCCGTTTCTAACAATTTGATGTTTATTGCTTTTGTACTGCTAATGGGCATGGCATTACTCAAATATTTCATTAAATGTTGTTATTTGGACTTTGATAAATGGGGGGGGGGGGAATAGAGACGTTTCCCTCGTCATTTTTTATGTCCAAACCGTCCGTATCTTTAAAGGTTAATATCTCGCTTGATTACCGATGATTTTCTTTTCGAAAATCATTATCAAAAATGTTTTTATAAGTTTGTAACGACAGGCAACTCAAGCGCTCTTCAACACATTTGCTGAATGCAAATAAATCGAAATTTGTGTGTAACGGAAAAATGCCCTTTTCACAAAAATCATGTGACATATGATAATCGCCAAATTTTTCTTTCATTTATATCTACGGCTTCTAATTTTTTCATAATTTTAGTTTCAGTAGATTAGGAAACAGATGGGGGAGCATATTTTGAACAATATTTTCAACGATATCTCTGAAAATATAATACCTAAAATTAAAAGAAATGTATTTTTGATTTCAGCGTAAGGAAAGCTTTCACACGATACGCCATACATACAGTATACAAAGAATTTTTTTCTTCAAATAACTTAATTAACTCCTTACCCCTTTCCTAAATATATTTATAAATGTTTAATAATTTTCAAATATGTCGGTCAATAGTCTTTATTGCTTCCTCCAATTTGAACTTTTCATGTTTTATAATTTACAAGTAAAATGGCTATGACAGACGGACAAACAGACACAGAAGGGATCATATTATGGTTCCGTTGTCTTATTTTAATTACAGAACCCTAAAAAACATATATCTAAATTTCTGTAGCAACAAAATCTACTGGTAAGGTAATTTATTTTTGTGAGTGTCTGTGTGTTTCTGTTCTCTTCGTTACGTAGAGAAGATCAGTTGCAGAATGAAAATAATTATTAAATACCTGTTAAGGAAATTTGTGTATCAATAAAATATACAGATGAAGCAGATTCTTAACATTTTTGCAATATTACTTAGGTAAGATGGGTCGCCAAATGATTATTATTAAAAATATAAAATATAAGATAAATTGGTTGAAGACGATTGTTGGGTAAAGACGCCAGTTTGTCAACAGATGACAATACTGACCGGCTTGTATGAGGAATGAATTTATCTTAATTAGTCGCCTTTAGTTGCCATAATATTTTTGGATCTCGTGAGCATTTAACATAGTGGGTAACACCCTTATAATATTCCATCGCTCATATTTAATGATAATAAACGGATGTTTTATTGAAATGAGATATTAGCAATATGAATTTCGTATTCTGTTACACCCACAGGGTAAGCAGAAGCGTCCATAATATTGCAGCAATATGGAAATAAATGTGTGTGTAACATCTTCCCACTATATACTTGAGGGAAGATGCCATATGATTCAGAAACAAATTAAAATAAAGACAAAAATGAATTAGATCTTTTCTGTATTAGAAAACACACTACCCATTCTCTTTATCACTCTTTTTTAAATCATTAAAAATATATTGGCAATAGGCCCTGAACGGCAGGATCCACAACAACCCATATCGTAAATTTTCAAGTCGTAAGTTTTGATCGTTTCTAAATACAATTTGGAACAAGGGAGCCAAATAATGAATGGCACTTTAATATCTGGTGACATCTTTCTCCAATTTTGACCTCTCAACTGGTAGACGGCAGGTGCTGGGTTCGAACCCAATCGCGGCCGTCGGCCTAACCGTTCGGAGTTTTCGTGGTTTTCTTCGAACCTTGCGTAAATACGGGTTAGGTTCCCTTAGAAAGACCCCCACGAAGGGCATCCCTCCCCATAGGGCCTATCCCATAGCGTAGATAATCGGCCGACACAAAATACAACAACTTTCTCTAATTTTTGGGAGAAGATAAAACAATTACATGAGTTTAACATAAAATTTCTCACTTCATTTTCATTTGAACATTGAGAAAAGAATTAATGAGTGTACATAATCAATTAAATACTAAAGAGCATTGGTGGTAAAACTTTTCTATATCTCATGATTTTAATGATTTTAATTTTGGCTCTCATAAGCAAAACATCCTATTATGTGGCATCTTCTCCCGATTTACCTTATATGAAAACTTTTGCAATAATGAAATCTACAGATGAGAAAGCTTTCTTAGTGTTTTCTTAGGGTTATTCAGTAAAGTAATTTCATAAATAGAATTGATTAAAAAATTGCCTTATTGGCGGATTTAGTTTATGTAACTGGTTCATAATTACAATTATTAAATACTTTCTTTTCTTTATAGATAAATTTTGCTTTTCCCTTCCTTGTAATGGTGTATAACAGTGGTTCCCAACATATGAGTCGCGACCCACTAGTGAGTCGCTACTGAGTAAAAGTTAAAGATCGGCCTCATCTGCAAAGTTTATTGATGCAGTAATTTTTCTTTATTTTTTATGATTATTTTCTAAGCTCACCTTCAAATGCAGTGTTGGAAAATCCATCAAAGAGATGCAATACAACCAACATTTCAAAAAAATTGGGTGGGCTGAAAATAATTTGAGTAAAATAACACTTATAGCTTATTCGCGGTACGTGGGTGTGCAGAGAAGAGCATAGGAGGAGCAATTGACTAAAGAATATAATTTGAAGTCAAATTATGGTTTAAGTAAAATATGAGGTTATTTTAATTTAATTATAATTTAACAAATGATTTAGCAAATTACATTCTGACAAGTTCCTCTTTATGATTACTTACATGCTTTATACAAATAACATTAAAGTTGCTAGCTGTTGAAAATGCATAACAAATAAATGTCATTTTAATCACCTTCATCGATTAATCAAGACATAAACGACACATAAGTGGCTGTGAAACGTTTTCTTTGGCCAGAAAATCGTCTTTAAAAAAAGTAATATTTTTCATGATATTTTTAACAGTGTAGACTGATTGAAAAGATCAGAATTTTGCAGTTGGCTTATACTCTTTGTAAAAAGTCGGATTTCGCTTTTAGCCTACGACATACATATCAAATCGATGCATGTAAAAGACGAGAAATTCTAACAAAATATAGATTTTAACTGATTAAATAGAAATATGTTTCATATTTCTATTATTATTATTCTATTATTATTCTATTATTATATTAATAGCTTCCTACACCTCGTTTTTTACTCTGCTTTGGCCTGAATTGAAGTTGTTTAATCTCGCCGAATTTCTTCTCAGTATTCTCATCAAAAACGCATAGTTGAACTTTTTTTTTTCGTTTTTTTCTTTTTTTTTTACATAACTTAAGTACATTAGAAAGAGAGTTAAAAACATTTCATCTTTACATACAAAAGCTAGGTTGAGTAAAAATTAAGAGAGTAAAGCATACACTATTATGGCCATTTTAAATTTTAGACATTTGTCAGATATTTAAAACTATAATTGCCGAATTCTTATGGAATTTCAGATTAAAAAGAATATATCGAACCTCATATTTATAAATGTCGGTTTGATAAGGAGGCCAGTTAAAAGGCAAATCAAAATAAAAAATCAAAGAACTAATCACAAAATCACAATCTAATATTTTAATGACTCTGTAAATTAAAATTCGCGAAATGATCTAATTATGCACTCTAAAAAAAAAATGTGTAAATTTACACACAAAAATGTGTAAATCGATGATACAAAAACGACATGTCTATGTGTGTAAATTTGTGTGTAAATTGCGCCAAATGTGTAAATTTCAGAATACACATTTTAATGTGTAATTTGATGATAAGTCCAAATGTGTAAAAGTTATCTGATAACTCTTGAAATACACACTTTAATGTGTGAATTGCACTGAAATACACATATTTCTGAGCACTATTTTTACACATACATATGTGTAATACTCTTTTTTTACATATATTTTTGTGCAGTAGGAAAATACCTACAATGTTGTGTAATATGCAAAATACACATGTTTTTGTGTTATGTACAGAATGCACAGATTTTTGTGTAATATTCTGTTTTTACACATATGTCATTGTAACATGGAAAATGCATTTTTGTGTAATATTTAAAATACATAGGTTTTTGTGTACAAAGATTTACCTTATTCTTTGATGTATAAACTGCGAAAAAGTTTTTAAAATAGCAAAACAAAATTACATGAAGAACAAATTCGTATGCTTGACTTGTTTCTAAGTACGCGATCGTAATTATGTAAATACGTAATAACTATAGTTGTCATTCAATCCGTCCGTCTGTCTATCTGTCCGTTCGCATATAACAACGCAAAAACTACTTAATCCGAATTGTTTGAAATTTAAAATACACAACTCTTGCATAATTTTATCAAGTCATTTCAATTTTTATGAAAATGAGATGCATAATTCAATTATAGAGACAGTCAAAAGCGTTCCCTTGCATAACGGCCCATGTATAAAAATAGTTTCAAGTGCCTTTTAATAATGTTACACGTTTTCGAACATAATAAAATTGACTTGCATCTATGAAGTATATACTACAATATAAATTCTGTATAATCTGTAGTACAGAGAATAGTTTTTATTAATTTACAGGGCCATACTAAAATATTACATTACATTATGGTAAAGAAGGAAACATTGTTTGGGACGCGTTTTAATTTTATAAAAATTTATCTGAAAAAAAGTTATAATTGCTTCTGTGTCTGTAATTGGATTTGGTGTAAACATTTGAATTTTTCGGACTAGGTTAAAAAAACTATTTCTTCTGACATCAAATGACATTTTTTTTAGAGTTTTTATTCATTTTTCTTGTAGTTTTTGAATGCAATACGCTTACAAAAAGTCTTCAATTTAAAAATCACAAACGAAAAACCATGAATTGAAATCTATGAAAAGCTGTCTTTTGTCATCGGTATAAAATGAAATAAGAAATGTATAGCATGTAAAATAATAAAAACTCGAAGTTTTATAGCAAAATATATTATAAACACGCTGAAATAGATAGTATTTAAACCGAATAATTATTTTAAATGCTATATAATGTTAAAACTACAAATATTTACTCTTATGTTACAATATGTGATTTTAAACATGAAGAAATGATTTAAAACACAAAAATAATAAATTATTTTTTCCAAATTTGTAATAAGCAGAAAATAACACACTTCTCATCCATATTATAATTTTCAAGTGTTAAATTGTAAAATAAATGAACTTACCTTTGAAAAAAAATCTGTTCTGGGCTATCAAAATTCAAAATTCATTTTAGCAATAATGATCTAAAACTGCTCATGTGATCAAACTCAGTATCGTCGTATGTTGAGAATTTTAAGAACATATGTGGCAAAAATGCTATGATGGATGATAGCAGTAATAAATAAGACCCCCGATTAAGGGTGTATTTCAATACAAATTGCCTTTTTTCTGATTTATTTTTAAATTCGTTTTTTCTCTCAAGCGCATCAAACTGGCAAATTCTCTTATTTAGAAAGTATATTAGGTCCCGTGCTTTTCAATTTTTTGATAAATGCAGAAAATATTGCAAAAAAATGCTGTTAAAGTCAACGTTTTAAACCGAATTTTCCGAAGCGGGAGATCTGGGAATGAAAAAAAGAGTCATACTGGGGAAATAATAGTTTATAAATCTAATTCTAATGAATTTAACAAAAAATAAAATCACACGACATCTCATAGATCTCTTTAAAAGTCACATCAGCAAGTTTCGTGTTTTTACTTCTAAAAGTGAGTCTGAAATTGTATCAGAAAATTTCGAACTGTTGAAGGTGAAAAAAATGTTTTCGAATGCACCCTTAATGCTCGCTGGTCATTTTGACTTTAGTGTACATCGCAGTTATGTAACACGGAGATACAAAGGTGTAATTCACTTTACATTATGATCTGACTGAAGCAAAATTCAAACTTTAAAAAATTTAGTTATTAAAAAATAATTTTAATCATTCATTGCGAAAATTACATTTTTATTTATAAAATTGTACATTTAAAAATAATAACTCTTGCTATCTATGATTATCATTTTTGAAAACAAAGCTCATTTTTCAGGTCTTATATGAAAGTTTTTGCACAATTTTCCAAGAATCTATGTTGCCAGAACCAATATCACTCTGATATCGTCATAAAATAATACAAGCGGATTTATAAGAATTTACTATAGTGGCTTTAAATGAAATGTGATAATTTTTTTCCATATAATTGTCTGTTAGAAATCCATATAACCGTACTTATTTTTACCAGACACAGCTAAAAACAAAGTAGGAATACACAGTTAATAACTTTTTTTTATGTGAATGAAGTATAAAATTGCAGACCATACATAAAATAAAATCACACTTTGGTATATTATCATTAATATTTTATTTACAAGAATGGAGGATAGTTATAAATAACAAAACTTATTTTAACACTCCGCCTACCAGACAGTTCCCCCGTCGGATCGGCCAACAAAAATTAGTTTAAAATTCCGTAAAAATAGGGTGTAAAAAAATCATAATTTAAAAAGCAATAATAATAAAGATCGAATTTTTGTATTTAAATCATATTTCTTTTTATTTGAATCGGATTTTTTTTTCCAGCATTGAAATATTGAATAGATGTAGGTTTAGCCTAGGTTTCTAAGATTAATAGATTCTAGGTTTCTAAAAAATTAGACTTTTATTTACTAACATAATCTATGTTTTTGCACTTTAATCAATAAAATTTAATTATTATTTAGTAACTACAAAAATTATAAAAACTGTAAATTAGTAATTTCATTAATTAATATAATACTATAAAGTTATATACATTAATATTTTGCAATAATTATGTAAAACTATATTAAAAAATAATGATTTTACATTTATTAAAATTATCAGTTGCTGCATTTAATTTTAAATTGATTACAATCTTTAATTAGGTATATAATGCATATTGTAATGCTTAAATTAATAAACGATAATTCAGTATTTAATATTTATTCTAAAAAGAAAAAGGGCAGAATGCTTGTTCTAAAAAAAAGGCACTATTACATAAGAAAATATATTACTAATGTGCTTAGTAGCAATAAAAATAAGCACATAATTTTTTAGTATGATAAATATAAAAATCATTAATTTTCAATATTTCTATAAATCACGAATTGAAAAATACAATTAAATAACATGTTTTAATAATATCCTGCTTTTTTCCAAGAAATAAAGTTCTATCATTTTTGTTAAGTCTTGGGTGCACATATTTAGAAGTACTGCGGTATGGAGGGATTTATTTAAAAAAAGATCTGGCTATATTTCACTATTTTTTAAAAGGTAGGGTGCATTTTGTTAATTTCAAAAGGGGCAAAGTGTTGCAGCCTTAACAAATAGCCAAAATGAAACAGTAATCAACAGAATTAATAAAAACAGCAAATAAGTAATTTCAATATGGCATAACCAACATAACTAACAAATATTATTGGTAGCTCATTTTGCATTTGTAGTAACAAAAATTACTGTTAATAGCATAAATCATACCTTACACAATGTATGTGCATACTAATATATATATATATATATATATATAGCCGAAATTTATCATATACTTTAAATGCTTATTTCATATAAAAGAATAAACAATTTAATTACTTAAAGGAAATTATGACATGACAAATTATATTAGATTTAGATTTAAATATAATATTTAAATGAAATATCTTTTATGCCTTAACAAAGTTATTGTATTTAATGTTTCACAGGACTCAGAAATTAAGATTAGAAACAATTATTTAAAGCTTTTTTATCAGATTTTGATGTACTGTATACAGTATTCCAAATTACATTAATTTTAATACACTTTCCAAATTACATTAATCTTAGATTTTAATACGTTTGTGTCATTTAGAACAATTAGATTTAAATCAATTTTGATTTAAATAATTGATTTTTATTTCAAATTGTTGATTAAAATAATGATTTAATCGCTAGCTTAAATCCACTTTTTAAAATAGTTAACACCCTAAGTAAAATCCAAATGAATGCGATAAAATTTAGAAATTGGTTTGTAAACTTGTTTTACTAGATCTAAATTCGTAAAAATCTCGAAACATTTAAAAAATATATCGAATAAAAGCTAATGAATTTTAACTGTGGTTGTATGCATTATTGTAATTTTTGTGCACTGTTTATCTTTTATTTCTTTTTTCGTGGGTTAATCATATATTTTCTGATACTGTGTATCGTATAGATATTTTGAAATTCCTTTCATTAAAATCATTCACAAAATAAAATAATAAAAGCTTCTAGAATTTAAAAAAAAAATAAATAGACAATATAATTATGACATTTCAGTCTCATTCCTTCAAACATATGGATTATTCATAGATTTTTATTTATTTCAACAAAATCATTGTAATTTAAAGAAAAGCAAACAGAAAAAAATTTTTTCATACCTATTTTCCATCGACATATTTCTTCATTTTTTGATGGTAATCCATAGAATCATTTGTAGAAAACAAATAGTCCAATATTAATTACAAAAGCAGTGGCATGAATCTATTTTACACATACCAACAGCATTTGTAAACTTTCTTGGACGTATTTTGTATGAAACACAGAATTTTGCGATACTCTTGTAATATTTTTTGCTTAAATTTTTAAACTTAGACGGACTATACGTACATAAACGGCTATTTTTACAAACAAAATGTTCTCGTTCTCTGTGTATTCCAAAGATCAACAAATAAACTTTACTGTCTTTAATTAAAAAATCGTCTGCGAGTTTTCCCTATTGCGCATGCAAAAATTATAAAGCAAAAAATGCTTACATTACTAAACTTTCAAGTTTATCACCTGTTCGTTCAAAACAGCAGGCTTAATATTTTTTTTTTCCTTTTTGAAACCACAGAAGTATAAGTGTCGCAGAAGTGTGTTTTGTTAACGACAGCTGATCGTTGACAAAAAATCACCGTAAAAGATAAACTGACATATATACCTGAACCTGAAACATTTTTACACTCTTCTATTTTTGCAAGAAAAAAATACTAGATTCGTGAAAATTTTCGAATTCTTGTTTTTAATGGTTTTTACACATTTTATAAGGTTAAAAATGTTTTTATAAAATGTTTGTTTGTATGTCTGTGACTCTGTCTGTCTCTATGTGATATAAATTTTGTTGGCACTCTATCTCAAGAACTAATACATGGAATACGTTTTCATTTTATTTGAACCTTATACATACACATGCATATATATATATTTGTGTGTTAGAAATGTGATTCTATATGTCAATAATTAATTTATAACAAGCTGGAAATTGCATTTTAAACGTAGCAAATGAGATGCGTTCGTGCTATGACAAAGTTCTAAAAATATTCAGTTTTTGCTGTAATGGATACAGTATTTCGGATACAGTATAGTGGCCGAAATCTTCGGTGTGTCCCTGTAAATACTATCTGCTTTCATTCAGCGGTGTAGTCGTAAAAAAAGCAAAGGGTATATGCATAAAACAGAGGGTATACCCTAGAGAGTATACACTGTAGCTCTTTTGAGAAACAGAGGGTATACCGAGTTCCTTAAAAAAATCCAAAGGGTATACGGCGTGTACCCGCGTATACCCTCCACTACATCCCTGCTTTGTATTATACAGGAAGTAACTTATAATAAACCTCAACAACGTATATAAAATGTGAAATAGTTTAATCGTATTATAACGCGCCCCGAACGGTATCTCCCCTATAATATTATGTAATGGAATACTTGTGTGTGGCCCTGGAAATTAATAATGAATATTCTTTGCACCACCGATTATGCAGAACGTATATTTTATCATACACTTCTTAGATACATATAGATTGTATTATATTCGAAAGCGTGTAGCATCATTAACAAATTGGAAATTGCGCGTCAAACGTGGCAAATGAGCTGCGTTCGTACTAAAATTAATTTTATAAATATTCTGAGCTTAATACATTAGCTGTTAAATTCTTATGCTAAAATGCATGAATATAAAATTTGATACGATTATATATCTCCAATTCAGTAACACGAAAATAATAGGACCTCTTCTTAAATAGGACGCAATCAAGATCGCAAACCTAGAATCATTACTTATCATGGGATACCGTGAAAATGCGTAACTGATTCGAAAACCACTGCTATTTTCATTTTTACTCTGTAACTCTTACAGATTCTTGTGTGTTACCCTGTATATGATTTACAGCATTTATATACACAAAGTAATATGCAAAAATATGGTTACACTTAAAAACTCATATCACAACTAAAAGTGCACTTCTAGCAAAAATCTGTAACGTAGAGTAGTAGTTCTGGTGCAGTATAGTATCCGAAATCTTTTGTGAGTGCTTGTAAATACTGTTAGCGCTTTCTATTATTAAAGAAGTAACTTGCAATAAAACTGAGCAACGTATATCAACTTAATTATATACGAACTAATTTAACATGATTGAAATACGCAGAAAACAATGTTTTCCCATATATCATTATGTGACGGAATTCTTTTGTGTAGCTCTGTAAATGAATAATAAACGTTTTTTCACCATATATTGCACCGAATGTATATTTTAATACGCTTCGGTAAATGTATATAATTTTTTTCCTGTTTGGAATGCTGAAACACCATTAAAATGAACTTGAAACATTTTTTTCTCATTGACGGTAATGTAACGTAATACTTTTGATTATCCCTGTAATCAAACTATACATCCGATTTTCATAAAATTTGAAAAACTCGACAAAATTATGGAACAATTTTATATTTTAAATTTCAAACGATTCGGTTGGATAGTTTTTGCTCTATTATATGCGGACAGACGGACAGACAGACGAATGAATGGACTGAACAACGACAATCGGTCTTATATACATACATAATTACGAGCGGACATAATTTTGTATCATTTTGTATGTATTAATCACTTAAATTTTTTTTTTCGTTTTCATTTTCGGCCGAAAATAGGATGAGTACCAAAATTCGGTTTCAGTTTCTGTTTTGATCTTAAAAATCGTTGATTCAGTTGATCCTTAATTATGATTAACACTTTCATTCGTGTAAATGCAAGTACTTTTCTACATTTACACATCTGTATGAGTTAATCAAGCGATAACAAATTGCACATTTGATTTCACATGCTAGGTACACATAAAAAAAGGTAATTTTTTGTTCAAAATGTGTAAATTTTGTGACAAGTATGCATTTGTAAAAAATTACTCACTTATGTGTGTACTTATAATTAAGTTTAAATTAGACTAACACATAAATAAGTGGAAATCCAAGCATTTCTAGACATTTACACACTTGTTTGAGTTTTTCAACTGATAAAAAATTACACACTTACTTTCACATCCTAAATACACATATAAACAGGTAAATTTCAGAAAAAAATGTGTAAATTTTACGACAGGTGTGTAATTTTAGAAATTTACACATATATTCGGGTAAAATTAGCTAATTTACACATTTATTTTTTAGAGTGTGCAAAATACAATGGATACTAGAGATGGGAAATCTAGTTACTTTTGGTTAACAGGTTACATCGTTCCACACATTCACAGGTAGCAGGTTTCAACAACCCGTTATTTTTGTAACGTATAACTAATCGATGAGACTATACTGTCAACAGACATTTTAATTAGCGGGCCTTTAATTAGGGTATTTTGAATAATTGATACATAAGTTTAGACGCTGTTTTAGTTCAGATAAACCTACGCATTTAAAATTAACTTGGTGTTAAAAATTTAATTTTTGCAAGATAAAAGCTTAGTTAGCTGTGATACTTTGCATTTCACGCATTATTTAACGTTTTCTTGCACTAAAAACGCGTTTTCCCCTGTTAAAAATTTATAAGTATTATAACTCAGTAAGTTTTGCCAGGAGAAAAATATTTTTTTTTCCGTTTTACTTGTTAAACACATAAAAACTTTTTCTAAATAAAAGTTATAGGAAATTTTATAACTTACTGAACACTGTATAAAATATGTAATTTCTTAAGAATTTAAAAATTGATACCTTCCTAATAATTAATATTTATATGATGCAGAAGAAAATTTAAAACATTCTTGCATATGGTACAGTGCCTCTAAAAATGACAGTTTTAAAGTTAAATTTTTGCAAACGATAATAAGAAATATCCTCCATAAAAATTAACACCGTTTTAACAACCCGATTTATCAAATAAATAAATAAATAAATAAATAAAAGGAAAGTTGGTACTGATATACCGCTCTTGTAAGGTCCTCACTTGGCAGAAGACCAAGCCGATCCCATTCAGACTTTAGGGAGACTAGCCTATGAGACCGAGATTCCTCTTCGACGTATTCATGGAAATGATATTAAAGTTTTCTATTTTTTGTTCTGAGTAAAATTTTATTTTAAATAAAATAGACTGTGCAGCTTCTATAAGTTCTCGGAATAACCATTTCAAAGTATATACTTTCTCCTACATTTTTTTGAATTTTGATAAAAGCAACTGTGATTTTTTCATTCCTTCTTCCTTTCTTTCTTTCTTTTTTTTTTTTTTT
Source organism: Maratus speculifer (assembly GCA_964019185.1). Classification (NCBI taxonomy): domain Eukaryota; kingdom Metazoa; phylum Arthropoda; class Arachnida; order Araneae; family Salticidae; genus Maratus; species Maratus speculifer. The sequence goes on from OZ025303.1 coordinate 72,937,940, forward strand.
TTACATTTATGTTTATGGCTAAATCGCAGGTTTAACGATTGCTTGGCATCTGACTTGGCGGCTATACGAGAAATTCGCCAATTCTAACAACCTAAATATTCAGGGCACATGTATGTCATATACTCACTGGGATTTACTTGGCGCCAAAATGGCGTTATTTTGCCTAATGTGGTAACCCTGATATTGTTGTTTATTTTTTGATAAACTGTTTATCTACCTTAATTTTTCTCTTTTCAAATTATATAAAATGTTTTTTGTTCTAGTTATTAGTTCTTAAGATTTAATAATTTAAAAATTGTTTTATTTGTTGTTAATTTTTTTTAATAGAAAGTAATTTAAAAATGTATATTTAACCAGAATTCGAAAATGAGGTTTTCGCCAAATTGACGTTGAAAAAAAATTGTACCAAACCTTGTACGTATATAATATCTGCGGCATATTCATATCCAATGCATGCAAATAATATAAATAAATAATGTACACAATATTATAAAGAAATAATTTTTTAAAAATGGCTAATCCGGCAAGTTTTAAAATCACGCCATACAGCCGTTAATTGTAAAAAAAATAAGTTACGCTATATTGCGAGGAAAAAAGTTATTATACTAAGTTCAATAATCATACTTTTAAATCATCTTTTTTATTATATTTGTCTTTTTATAACTTACTTTAGTGTAACAGAATTACAATGTAATATTTAAAAACAGATAATTGAATTACAGAAACAAAAAGGTATTCGCCAAAAAAAATCGACATATCTTGGATGTTTAATAAACAAACTCATCTCGAGATGGTATGAACTTCCCCATTTTCAATATGGACTCGCTCTTTTTGCCCATGCGCAGTTCTGTCCAGGTTTCTATCAAACGTGGTTCATCAGTACCTTGACTTGAAGTTAAAAATTTCGATATCCCCGAATCCATATCTATCAATGCATATTCATTCAAAGCTTATCCCAGAAGAACACGAAACATTAATTACACATTTTTAATCAAATGTCACTTAATCAACAAATTTCGCATGTGCAAGTACGTATTAAAAATTAATTACAATTGCATTAAAATTAAGTGCCCTCACCAAGCTAATTTTCTTCTTTTTTTCAGTAAAATACAATTACAAAAATAATGTTTTCCAGTTCTTATTTTATAACAAAGTAATAATAATAATAATAATAAACTCTTGATTAAAAAAAATAATAATAAAAATAAAAATACTGTCAAAATACTCTCCCCCCTCTCCCAAATACCATGAGTAATATCCCTTTAAAATTTTCAAACTGAAAGATTGCCACTGTTTTACCCATCTAACTACACCAACCAAAGTTTACGTCCCGTGCGATAAAACAGCTTTTTTATCAACAATTAAATCCGTAAAACTCTTTAATTCCACTTTTAAAACAGTTTCCTTTCCACTAAAATTATGACCAAAGATGGCCGACATTACCCCCTTGCTTTTTAATAATCCGCAAGTGTCACTAACTTCATGTACTCTAAATTAAAAATACATTTTCCCCCATTTCACTTTCAGTATTCTAATCATTTTTTAAAATAAAAGCCGTTTTTATTATTCCGACCATTTTTTCAATAAATGTAGTTTTCGTTATTCTAAAAACTGATTCTATTGCTTTAATCTTTACTAGCAGGGGTGACCGAGCTCAGCTCGGTCAAAATTAACTTTGTGTTCAACTCGATATAGTATTATTACTGTAAAACATGTTATTAATAATAGTATTATTTACAAAAACAATCAATAAGAAAACTATGTTTGTATGCACATGTTCATAAATTTTACTTTATTTTAAAATTTACAACGAAAGGACATCAATCCAAATCACTTTTTTAGCTCGACTCTGATTAATTTAACTATGCATCTCGAAGACTTATTAAGAATGTATAAGAAATTTCTTCACTCTGAAAGACAATATTTTTTGCCAGATATAACCAAATTTGGACACATTTTTTCATTTGGCGCCAAATATGTGTTTTGGCTTCGTAACCTTAATAGTCGATTTTTCGGCCAAATTTCTCCAGTAGTTTGTCAAATATCGCCAACTTATTGGCTTTTGCCATAGTCTCATGATCCTGACCCTTATTACCCAAATGATCCACTAATCACATGTGATGAAACATGTGACTTATCTCAATGGTCTTCAGGTAATCAAAAACAGTAGAGTATAAAATGAATCAAAATCGTTTAAGCCATTTCTTAAGTAAAATTAGCTTGACAGCATTCAGCAATGAAGCGATATGACCCACTAATATAATTTTGTTTAATATGCAACTCAGCTCAATAGTCTTCTCGTGACAAAAGACGTTCCGTTGCAAAATTTAGGTAAAATTGACTGAGTCGTTGTTATACATAATTAGAATGACCCGAACCCATTAAGACCTAAAACGACCCACTAATTTAATTGTTACGTGCATGTGTCCTATCTCAATGGTTTTCTTTTGCCCGAAAACGATATAATGGAAAATATACTCAAAATGGTGAGAACAATTTTCTAGATAAAATTAGCATGACCCACAAATGACCGTCATATCGAAATCTCTCGAAAATGTGACTTAGTTCATTCATTTTTGCGTGCCGAAAAACGCTAAATACAAAATTTAGATAAAATCGATTGAGCCAATTTTTAGGTATAAATAGTTTGACCTTGACTCATTATGACCCAAAACGACATATTTTCTCAACCATCTGACCTAACCCAATCATTTTCTTGTGTCCGAAAACGATAGAATATAAAATTTAGTCAAATTTGAGCGAGACATTGTCTAGATAAAATTAGAATAACCCAAAAGTGACCCACTGATCGAAATTTCTCGAACATGTGACATAGCCCAATGATTTTCTCGTGCCAAAAACATGCTTTATACAAAATTTCGTTAAAATCGATTCACCCGTTCTTCAGATATAGCTTGACCATGACCCATCATGACCCACAAATGACCCTTATAATCGAAATCTCTTGAACATGTGACTTAGCCCATTAGTTTTCTCGTGTACAAATATTGTTACACTCAAAATTTCGTTAAACTCGATCCTGCTGTTCTTTAAATATAAATAACTTGACCCAGACCCTTTATGACCCAAAATGACCCATTAATCGAAATTTCTCGATCATGTCACCTAGCCCAATGATTTTCTCGTGCCAAAAAATGTTGTATACAAAATTTCGTTAAAATTGATCCACATGTTCTTTAGATATAGCTTGATATGACCCGTTATGACCCATCATGACCCATAAATGACTCTTATAATCGAAATCTCTCAAACATGTGAGATAGCCCATTAATTTTCTCGTGTCAAAAAACTTACATACAAAATTTCATTAAATTTGATACTGTCGTACTTTATATATAAATAGCTTGACCCAGACCTTTTATGACCCAAAATGACCCAGTAATCGAAATTTCTCGAACTGAGATCTAGCTCAATAGTTTTCTCGTGCCAAAGAAATGTTGTATACAAAATTTCGTTAAAATAGATCCACCTGTTCTTTAGCTATAGCTTGACCATGACCCATTATGACCCATCATGACCCACAAATGACTCTTATAATCAGAATCTCTCGATCGTGTGACTTAGCCCATTATCTTTCTCGTGTCAAAAAACTATTACAGGCAAAATTTCGATGAAATTGATTCTGCGGTTCTTTAAATAGAAATAGCTTGACCCAGACACTTAATGACCCAATATGACCCATTAAAATTTTTTTTCGAACATGTAACCTAGCCCAATGTTTTTCTCGTGCCCGAAAACCATAGAATGCAATTTTTAGTCAAAATTGCGTGAGAAAATCTCTAGATAAAAATAGCATGACCCACAATGACCCCAAAAATGACCCACTAACCGAATTTTCTCGAACATGTTACCTAATCCAATGGTCTTCTTGTAATCCAAAATGATAAAATATAAAATTTGGTCGAAATCGTTAGAGCCGTTTTTTAAATAAAAATGGCTTGACCCACAATGACCCAAAAATGACCCACTAATCAAAATTTTTCGAACATGTGACCTAGCGCAATTGTTTTCTCGTGCCAAAAAACGATTGCATACAAAATTTCCTTAAAACCGATCCAGCCGTTCTCTAGATATAAATAACTTGATCCTGACCCATTATGACCCAAAATGACCCAATAATCGAATTTTCTCGAACATGCGACCTAGCCCAATGGTCTTCTCGTGCCCGAAAATGGTAAAATCCAAATTTTTGCGAAAATCGTTTGAGCCGTTTTTGAGATAAAATTTACCCACACACACACACACAATTTTTGCTCGCATTATAGTATAAGATAACTGTGAGCGTTATAAAAATTCAAACGATAAAATAACTTTTGGGCAAGAACTATAGCCAGATGTTTTAAAATATTCATAGGATAATGAACAACCAATAGCTTTTGAGAAATTTTATCACGTGAACTTTTGAGATAGCAAACGTACAATTATTCATGTGATTGGCTCACTTGATTAGACCAAAAGGATTTTTAATGTCTTATAGTCGTAGATGGATAGTGTTGCGTCAAAAGGAAAGTCTGGTAGTTTTTTCTTTGTGCGTAGGCATTTTTTTTTCTTCCTCTCTCTATTTCAAAAGCGTTTTAATGCTGTTGGGGATTTTGTTTTCTGCAGTAATAGAAATTCTTTGTCTTAGAATTCAAACAGATTTATAAGCTAGGAAATAGCTATTATATAACTAAACTTTTATTAATGTATAAATATTCATTCCTAAAATAATTTTTAGCCTTGATATTTATTTCTTCTTTTAAAATGCTTATCATACGAGGCATTCCAAAATTAACAGGGACTTTTTTGTAATCTGTTACTGAATAATATGTTTTTGGTTAATATTACGAATATTTATCCTGTTATGTTAAATAATGCTCATCTCTAGTGGATACTGTACAACGTGTTTCCTGATTCAAGTAATAATATTTTTCGTGTGAAATTTTTTGTTCAATTCTTTTTTCATTTTTTAGCTTAGACCATGCAGTGTTTTCAACGAAATTTAACGCCAGTTTAAGAAAAAATAGTAAAATGTAGTAGAAAAAATGTAGTGCAATTGAAATATTAATATATTAAATATTTTATGAAATCGAGTTTTATGAAGCCATTTTTATCTGCGCATGTGCGAACGACAATAGAGATATTTTTATGTGCTTTAATAGTCAACGGTATGGAGCAACTTATAAAAAGACATTAAGTCAAGTATCATGAAAACTCAGAAAGATAACGGCAACAGAATGAGCTAATTTTTATTTGCTGACCTAAAAGTAGTTGAATAATAAGGGATAAATCAAATTATACAAAATAACTACTTAAAAGTTGTTGCAAAAATATAGATATTATTTATTTAATTTACCAGAGATCTTTCGAACGCATTTATTTTCAACTTATATTTAACGCATTCATTATCAAAGGAGCATAAAAGAAGATATTTGATTAGAAAAAGAAAACATCCATTTAACAAACAACATTTTATATTAAATAAATAAAAATAAATAATATCTATATTTTTGCAAGACCTTTTAAAGGTGTATTTCGATTCAAACTGCTTATTTTCCGATTTATTTTTGAATGCACTTTTGCTCTCAAATGCATCAAACTTGCAGATTCTCTTATTTAGAAAGGACACAAGGTGCCGTGATTGTCGATTCTTTGATAAATGTAAAAAATATTGTAAAAAAAGCGATCAAAAACGGCATTTTGAACAGATTTTCCCGAAGCGAGAAATCTGAGAACGAAAAAAAGGGTCATGCCGAGAAGGTAAATGCTTATAAATCAAATTCTAATGAATTGAGCGTAAAAAAACATCACTCGGCACCTTATACGCCTCTTCAAGAATCCCCTCAGCAAGTTTCAGGTTTCTACTTTTAAAAATGTGTCTGAAATTGTATCGGGAAATTTTGAGCTGTTGAAGGTAAAAAAGCGTTTTTTCGAATACACCCTTAAGTAGTTATTTTGCATAATTTGGTTTTCTATTTCTAATCAAATATCTTCCTTTATGTTCCTTTGATAATGAATGCGTTAGCATTCAAAAGATCTCTGGTAATTTAAATAAATAATATCTATATTTTTGCAACACCTTTTAAGTAGTTATTTTGTATAATTTGATTTAATAACAAGGTGTATTTTCATCAAAGACACTTAGTGGTTTTGACTCATTGTAATAAGGGATATTTTTACAAATTCTCAATTGTCATTTTTAATTTTTTTAAACTATTATTTTTATTAATTCTTCGGTTCTTCTTGGATAACTAACAGAATGAGCCTACATGTCAAAATCGAAGCATTTATCCCAAATATACTCGTTGATATGTACTAAATACTAACTTTTTCTGTAAGTTAATTAATGCAAAATGACAATTTGAAAAAAAAAAAAGATCTTATCATTCAACTGCTTTTAGAGAGCAATTAAAAACCAGCTTTCTCTATTGCCGATATCTTTCTAAATTTTAATGATATTTGAGTGGATTTTTTTATGAGTTATTCCATAGAGTTAACTATTAAAGCGTGTAAAAAAAAATCTAGATTAATGTTTGCGCATGTACAGATAAAAATTATTTCATACAAATGCTCACATTTCATAAAATATTTAACATATTTATGTTCAAATTTCACTATATTGCTTCCACTACATTTTGCCACTTTTTTTTTCTTTTGCTTTAACTGGCGCTAAATTTGATTGAAAACCCTACATGATATATAAGATAAAAACATGAAAAAAGTTTTGAACTCTAAAAAGAAATTCTATTTATAATTATGAATATGTGCGTTATTCTTACATGAATCATTAAACATGTTCAAAAACCACATATTTGTATCCAGCAGCGATAGTTCCTTCAGTTGCATTTCAATTTACCAGGTAATCCCAAATATTATTATCTTTTCTTCTTTTTTCCGTTTTTTTCCAAATTCTCATCTTTATCAAATCGACGTTGATAAATTTGAGATCAAACATACTCATCATAATCATGAAGTTTCAGTGAAATCTGACAAGTATATTTTTAAATATTCGACAAAATACCTAAAATTGAAAGTGTCCGGTGATTAATGGCTATGTAGAGTATCTTATATGACATTTGTTTCATGTGTTGTTTCATTCATATTATATTTATGGTAGTTGTAAAGTACATTTGTTTTCTTTTTGATTAATTGTTTTTTAATTTCTATATTTTTTATTTTTTGTTTCATTGAAGCAGGGGTCGCAACGTCCCTAAAATTTTCGCACTTTACTACCAGTATTTTAAATCAAAAATCTTCGTCTCAGATTCTATTAACATCTGCAATGAAATTCAACAATAAATATTATGGTTTCAAAATTGTGGTAGGAAAATGTGAAAATTTTAGGAACGTTACGACCCCTGTGGAAGATACATTGTATCATATGTATCCATAAATATTCCGAGTTGCAACAACTTGTGTACGAGAAGAAGGTTAGGATGTGTCTCAAATGATGTTGAAAATATTCAAATATACTCGTGAAAGCAATGAACTTTTCTTTCTTTCTTTCTTTTTTCAAACATAGTCAGAAGACGTTATTGAATATTTACGAGTGACACATTCATTGTTTTATTTTCTAAAAATAAGTTTGGTAGACATTTCATGTATTTTATGGATTATAAATATTTCATAACATTCAAGGGTCATGAAATTTCAGGACTTTCAATGCAATGTTGAGAAAATAACAAGCAGAAGTCAAGAACATAGCTCTTTTGTTATTTTATTTTCTGGTCGTAAAAAAAACTCGTTTATTACACAAAAACGAAAACTAAAAGGGCTGTAAGACATTTATGACGATTTGTTTTGTTTATTTGTCATACAGCTGAACCTGCTTTTTTATTTCATGGCTGATGCATAGCCACTTCGACTTAATGCGTATTAGACAAACATTAGGCGGAATGCGTAATACTAATACGTATTCTTGAAGTTGACTTACGTCACTGCTGAAACGTGTTAACATATATAGGACCAGCGAATGTTTTAAGGTTTAATTCTATTCTATAGCGTACCTTGTTTATCTACCTTTTGAAGTTTTGGGAATTTTTTTGCTAATTTGTTTCAAACTTTTGCACAGTACACAGCCATGAAGTGGTCTTATTTCCTTATCTTCATCATGCTCTTCATTTGCTATTTCGGTGGTAAGTTTTAAATGTACTTTTCAACTGGCTTTAAACATATTATTCCACAAAACTATATTTTTCTGCAATAGAATAGTTATTATTTTTATCTCTTAAAAAGAATTTTCAAGAAAAAACCGCTATTCCACTGACAATACCCCGATTCTAAAATATTTGTTATTAATAATACTTTTAATGATTTTTACTCTTTTAATTATCACAATATATGTATGCTTGTATGTTTAGATGAGGCTATCACCTATTTGTGGGTGCGTAGATTTTATAACGTAGTGCAATTGTTTAGTATTGTACATCATTTAAATTTTAATTTTTAAATATTTACCAAGCGCACTATGCAACAAAGTTGGTTATTTCTTTCGATAATTGAAGAAAATGTCTATTTAGATGAACTGAATTAATAATTTTAATGGAAGAAATATTTTGTATAAAATTTATAACTAATACCGTAGAGAGAGAAAGACCTCAGTACCCGGTAGTACAGTAAAATCTCTAAATAACGGACACCTCGGGAACGCCGAAATTGTCCGCTATTCGGAGGTGTCCGCTATTGGGAAAACCTCAGAGATTTAAAAATCACTAAGAAATGCTTAAAATTCATTAATTGACTTTTATATTCCTAAAACCTACATTTTATGATTAATCAGAAATTAAAATTATTTTTTAAGCAATAAAACTGAAATAACATTGTGCACACCTTTATCTACTGTTTATTACATCTTTAAAAAAAAATCAGCTACGAAAGTTTACTTTTGTTTGCAATTACATATAATTTGTTTTTCAATGTGACGTTATTGGACTCTATAGAATTTCGGGCGGGAAGGAGAAATTGCACTTTTTGTCTATTAAAAGCATAAAATCTTAAAAACTTCCAGGGGGACATTGCAATGTTTAAGAAGATGTCCCTTCTGGGCAACCTTTTCACATTAAATGTAGAGGGGGGGGGGGGGAGGAGATTTTCCCTAGCTCATCCTCTACATTTATCTGTGATCACAAAATTAGTGGCACATTGCTCTGATAAATTTAGAAGCATCCTTTTTACTCCTTTTTTCTTTTTTCTTTTTTTTTTCTTTTCTTTTTTTTTTTTTTTTTTTTTACTTACCCATCATACGTAGTATAGGGTAAGTCTTGCAATCGTTTTGAAAATCGAAATTTTTTTTTTGAGGGGATTACACGTTTCGTACACTGGAGATTCCGTAAAACATATTTTTAGAAAAAAAATTTTGCCGTCCGTCCGTCTGTGTGTCTGTGTGTCTGTCTGTCTGTCTGTCTGTCTGTCTGTCTGTAACCGCTCCCGAACAAATTGAGATAGAGATTTGAAATTTTGTATGTGCTTAGTATGTAAGAATGGGACGAAGCCTATTTAATATCAGTAACCTCGATTATCCGGAACTATTTTTTTCGGACTCTCGAAAAATTCGTTCTGATGAAAGGTATATAAAAATTTTCGAATTCTTTTATTTTAAAGAGTGGAAGTAAAAGGCAATAAAATAACACAAATTTTGCATGAAAAACGAAGTCAATCGGATTATTAGTTGTTGAGATATTTTTAATCCTATTTTCCACTTTCTTTGATTTTTCATGATCCTGTATTTCATTCAAATTTCAATTCAAAGATATCTTTTAATTGGAAATGAGATACTCAATTCGATGCAAGAAACCGTTAGTGAATATGATTATTATTTTTGGAGTTATAAGGATGTTTCTTTTACGCAATTCAGTGCTACTTGAATAGTTTGGCGTTTCATATAATTTATCGAATTTGGTTCATCAGAAATTCATTAATAGAGCATGATTATGTGTTAAAAAGACTTAAATATACGTTTATATTTTGTTTTGGAATTGTAATGCATTTTATAAATTGTTTACATACGTTATGTTTTCATATATTTTACTATGCATATCCATGATGGGTAAGTATTACGGTGGCCTCCAACGACTAGTTTTTTGTTTGTTCTGGATAAAAAATTCTTTTTCATCCTCTATCGCCCAAAATAGTGTCCGCTATTCGGAATGTCCGTTATTCGGAGGTTAAACACACAAAAATGTAGGTTTTGGGAGTGGGGATTGGAAAACTGTCCGTTAAATAGAGGTGTCCGCTATTTGGGAGTGTCCGTTATGGAGGTTTTACTGTATTACCGAATGCGTTCTTTTCCCTCCGTTATAAGTGTGATACAAACACCACCGATCAGTAAAATATATCGTTAAAAATAAAAGTTTTTCCAACTTAAAAACATAGCTGTATTTATTTTTTTTTTTTTTTTTTTTTGCCATATTATAAAAAATTTTCGTTTAAAGCAAAATTCTGTTAAATACAAGTTTAACTGAATTATAAAAGAGATTTTCTGGATAGAATTTGTTTTATGTATGCATTCTCCCACTATTTTATTTATTTTTTTTCTTTTACATAGTATTAAGTTATAATGTATCTATGATACTTTTTATAAAAAAAAATAATTTAATTTGAGTGAAAAACTTAAGTAAAAACCAATCGTCAGATGACTGTAGCCATATATATAAAATATGTTTATTCTTTTAAAAATAAAAAATTATAAATGTGTTTATATTAGCAGGTCTTTAAGATGCATCAACAAAAATGGCGTTTTATAAAGAAAATAATTTTTTGTTAAGTTTTACTCATATTTGTTTAATCCTAAAAACAAAATTTTTACAATTTTTTATTCATTATTATTTGATCCATTAAATTTTTGTTCATTGGCATGTCATGATCCCGTATTATTTTATTATTTATTTATTTATTATTTTTTGGTGGGGAGGGGGGATATTATATATGCGTATATGAAAAGGTTCGTCAGACAGTGATCCCAAATCGTGATCAAGTGACCAAAAATCATTTCTGGCTTTCGTTGTGGATGTAGAGGATTCTGTTCCAATTATACTGTATTCTAAATGACATTACAATGTGAATTTAAACTAAATTTAACTGGGAGTTTCCAAAGAGGGGCTTAGTAGGGGGCAAAAGAGGGTGCAAGTTTTTATTAAATTGCAACTTTTTTTTTACAGGAATTTTTTTTTTCAGGAATGAGGTTATTTTTTTGTATAAGATTAATATTTTAATTCTGCCTCACCAGAAATTTCCATTTCTCTTACTCTCAAAATATACAGTTTGGAACCTTTTTTCTTACTTTCTAATGTTATTGCAAAATAATAAGTATCTATTATTGACACAAGCAATCAATAAAACGGATATATAATCAAAATAATTATTTAAATTTTGCCCCCCCCTCCCACATTTTTTTAAAATTTTGCTCACACACACAAACGTGAAATCTACCTTTTATACATTAACCTCTACTGCAAAGAAAATTTAAAAAATATATGACAATTTTAAAGTTTTAAACACTTGTATTTACTATGAATTAATAATGTATCGTACTATTCATTAATTAGATTATTTCCAAAATTTTCGTTTTCCCGTTCGTTTTTTGCCTCTCTCTGTTACATAGAGAATAATACTTTTGAAATTCCAATAAAAAATGAATTCAGCCTTTGATAGTTTATTATTAAAATATTACATGCAAAATTATTTCTCTAAATTCCCAGTACATGTATTTGAAATTTGTGCTTCTTTTTCTCCCCACCCCCTCCTCGGGTATTAAACATCTAACACCCGTTAAAATTTTAAACTTTTTACAAACAAAATCTGCTATATTTTATTATTTTATAACGTTTTATAATAAAATGAAATAAAACTTTTTATAACAACTTCTTAGAAATGCGGATTTGCACATTTCAGTAAAAGCAAAATTTTATCTCAAGTGTTAATGATTTTTTTTTTACCTTTTAGTCTTTCCTAAGTAAACAAATATACATATATTTTAAAACATGGCATTATTGCCAGTGTGACCGTTTTTGGATTTTTGTAAGAAATCTAGACTTTGTAGGACTTACAACAAGCTAAATCAAGCTAAAAACTCAGGCTAAAAGATAGTTGTCAGTCTTTTCATTTGAAAATAACAGTGTTTCGTATAACGAAATTTAGAAATGATTGCAAATGATTAAAACAATTGATTTAAGTTCTTATTGATCCTACAGGTTATCCTTTTCTATCTATCTGTCTATCTATTCTATAGTTTGTTTTTCTTATAGAATATGTATATAGTATTTGTAATATTTTACAAGGTTATACAAAATAGAACGAAAAAATGAAATGGATGTTTGTTAAATGAGGGATTTGTAAATCGCCGATTGTAATATAATTAGGTATGTTCGTAATTATATAAATACGTATCAACTATAGTTGTCGTTCAATCCGTCCATCTGTCCGCATATAACAATGCAAATTCTACTCAAACGAATCGTTTGAAATTTATCATATATAATTATTACACAATGTTGTCGAATCATTTCAATTTTTGGGAAAATCGGACTCATAGTTCAATAATAGGGACAGTCCAAACATTACATTACGGTCAGTCGAAAAAAAAGCTTCAACAGGGTGCGTAGTCTGGAAGGACCTTTTACCAGAATTTTTATAATGTAATGTTTGTTTCATTTAACAAATATGAAATCTTTTTTCAGATGTAACAGTCAGTACTTTAAAGAATTTCTGATACTAAAAGAATTAAAATCCTTTGAGTTTCTTGATGACTACGCACCCTGTTCAAGTGCATTTTAATGGTGATTCTCTCAACTTTTTCAAATATAATAAAATTGATATACATCGGTGAAGTATATACTAAAATATACATTCTGTATAATCTGTGATACGAAGAATATTTATTATTAATTTACAGGGTCACATAAAAGTATTCCTTTACATTTAAACTGCTCATTCATGCAAAATGAATACAGTAATATGCGAGAAAAAAATTATTAAACATTTACACCTGCTATAAAAAGAACGTATTTTTTTCTTTCCAATGCGATTCCACCTTAGAAGATTTTACTTTTACCATATAGCATTTTTTAAATTTTTATGTCAACATCACTTAGAATATGGATTAATAATATTAATGATAACTGAAACATTTACATACAACAAACAGAGGATCATTAAAAGCATAAATATCGCAGCCTACGGCAATTCTGCTTGATTGGAGACTATAAACCTGAAAAAAAAAAAAAAAAGACTAAGATAAGTTTTTTTGGACTTTTCCGTAAGAGTAAAGATCAACGTTCTGTAGAAATTCACCCGAGCTGGGCCGGATTCGGGCCGAATACTTTACTTTTTTTCGGGCCGGGTCGGGCCAATATCTTTTTCGTTCGGGCCGTGCCCGGGCCGAAATTCACTGTAGAAATTCACTTGGGCCGGGTTCGGGTCTAAATTTTAATTTTTTTTCCGGGGTTGAACTCGAGCCTTGTTTTTAGCTATTCTATCGGACTGGGCTCAGGCCGAAATTTTAACTTTAATAACGGGGCGGGCCGAATTTTTTTCTATAGATCGGGACGGGCTCGGGGCAGGAAATTTCGGCCCGTGCGGACCTCTTGTATAGGGTTACAAGACTTACTTACTTACTTACTGACTTACTTACTTACCCATCATACACAGTATAAGATAATAGACCTAGAAGCGGCAGCACAGACAATCACCTCATTGAGTTCACGGATAAAAATCTAGGATTAGAGAACCCGACTCTCATATTAAATTGCCATCGGTCTGCCAAGTCCTATTTTGGTGGAAAACATCTTAAAACCCACTTTTAGCATTTGATTCATAGATTTACCATTATATTTTCCAGCTCCCCATCTCCATGTTTTCATACTTTTGGGTACAGGAAAGCACAATGGTAAACCTAGGAGTCAATCATTAAAATAGTATTTTTAAGTGTTTTCTATCAAGTATGAGTTGGCATACTGATTGCGTTTTAATGTGTGAATCAAGATTTAACTAATACCCAGATTTTCATCCATGAATTTCATGAGGTGATTGTCTGTGCTGCCACCTCCCGGTCGAAAGAAAAAGAAAAAGAAAGAAAAATTTAAAGAATCGAAAATCGAAAGAAAAATTTTGACGCGATTACACATTACAGACACTGGACATTCCGAAAAACATATTTTTTAGAAATAATTAATAAAAATGGCGTCCGCCTGCTTGTGTGTAAACACTCGGTCTCCCGAACAAATTGAGATAGATATTTGAAATTTAGTGTGTATTTAGTATGTAATTATGGGAAGAAGGCTATTGAATAACAGTAAACTCAATTATCCGAAACTAAATTTTTCGAATTCTTGAAATATTAAGATGAAAAAATTACCAGGTATTCTGTTCATAAATTGGTTTATAAACAGAAAATAAAGGATAATTATATTAAATATTCTGTTTATAATATGATTACCCTGTGCTGTTCTGCAGCTTGTTTCTCTTACTAAACATTTCTCATGTCGAAAATACTTTTTCGCTGGAGAATCGGTATAAATTTGAGATTTTTCAGGCTGCTGTACTTTTCTTTTGTTGGTTCTGCTAGTACTAGATGTTGGATAAGTTCGTACGTCTTCTATTAACAAAAATACTATAAATGGTCTAATATAAAGAAATTAGAGCTATTTTCACTTCAATAAAAACTAATATTAGATATTTTTAGCAGAAATAGGTTGGATTAAAGAGTGCATGGTAAAAAAAAAGGTAATGAAAAAATGAACTAGAAAAGGATTTAGGTTGTATCAATGTGTCCCGTCATAGACTGTATCAATGTGTCCCGTCATAGACTGTATCAATGTGCCTTATACAGCCATTTTGAATTAAATGAGTCTCAAATACAACACTTTATAATTTATCTAACAATAAAAAATGAGGAACTGATAAAGAGTAGTTTTAGTTGCTAGGAAGAGTATTCTTTTCGATTGAAAATATTGGAACAGTTGTATAATACCATTTCAATTGCGCAACTCAAATTTATTTTTGACCTACAAAAACAATAAATCATCCGACCCATTTCATCAAACTACTGAATCATTCCAAGACTTTCTGTATGTAGTTGAATACACTAGCATCACCTTTTGGAACTGTTGTAAAACTTCCTGTAATGACCCAGTGAGCAGAAGAGGGGGTGTATCAATGAGCCCCATGTATCAATGTGCCCCAGTTCCCCATATGTTGTAGACTAATTACGAAATCCGCCTCTTCGCAAAGAGTCCGGGTGATTAGAAAATTCCTTTTTCCAACCGGAATGATATTTTTCAGTCTTATTGCAAAAAGCCTAAGCAGATTTAGGCTAATTTCAGTCATCATTGGAAAATCATCATTTGCTTCTTAACCAGTCATATATTTCAGGCTTATTACTCCGTGCATGTATAGAGCTAGGCTGATTGGAAATAATCCAAAATTAAATACGTGATACTGAAATTTAAGAGCGAGGAAAGCCGAGCTAATTACCATCCTCGTAGCTTAACCCATGACCACCCAGACATCTACTTACAAATCACCTACAACGGAACAAAACTTTGAAATCTCAATACCATTATTTAAGAGTGCAAAATTTTCTCATTATCTAATCACAAATTTTAAATAATTAAATAACTAAAAAATACTACATGTAAATACTGTTTCCCAAGAATTAAAGGAAGTGTAAAAAATTTTTAGTTATGATACATACGTGTTATGTTTTACATTGTTGACTAAGCATAACCAACAAAAGAAAAAAAAAACGTCGAAATCGAGAGTCGAATGAAAATCCATGGAAGACCGCTCTGATTCTCTATTATTAACTCTTTAACGCCCAACTTTTTTTACACTTCCTTTAATTCTTGGGAAACAGTTTTTTACCTGTAGTATTTTTTAGTTATTTAATCATTTAAAATTTGTGATTAGATAATGAGAAAATTTTGCACTCTTAAATAATGGTATTGAGATTTCAAAGTTTTGTTCCGTTGTAGGTGATTTGTAAGTAGATCTCTGGGTGGTCATGGGTTAAGCTACGAGGATGGTAATTAGCTCGGCTTTTCTCGCTCTTAAATTTCAGTAAAACTGCAACCGCAGCACACGATGGAATAGTTTCTACGAACACGCAACCCTGAGGCAAACATGATACGAAACAAAGTCCAGTATAGGTGAACACATATAAGTACAATTTTTATTCATTTTTTAGTTAATTTTCACCAAAGAAATTAAATCCTAAGTTATTGAGCAATAAATGCAAGTAACTTTTCTATTTGTTTATCGATATTGCTAACAAATTTTCCCTTTGATTGTTTTACGCTTAGTTAGCTATGTGAAAAAATTCACATATATGATATTCAATACTTTAAAGCGTAATTTCATTGCTAAAAATTAATTGGAAAATTAATTAAAATTTTACTTATTTTTGTAAATAATACATTTAATTCTCAATCAGCAGAAAAGTAACCACACTCATTACAAACTCATGCAATTTAGAGATAATAAGATTATGATCACCTGTTTGTCCAAACAACCTAGTTTTATCTAGGTTTATTGCAACACTATTAAAACAAGTTGGAAATTGCCCGTGAAGCGTACCAAATGAGGTGTGTTCGTACGATAACGAAGTTATTCAGATCTTGTTGATATAGTAGACAGTACTTCGGATACAGTATATTTGTCGAAACCTTTGAGTTCCTGTAAATACACAGGAAGTAATTTTCATTACACCTCAGCAATGTATATCATATTCATAAAATGTGAAATAGATTAATATAATTAAAACATGTTGCAAACAATGTTTCCTCGTGTAGCGTTATGTAGTGGAATACTTTTGTGTAGCCCTGTAATTTAATAATAAATATTCTTTACGTCACTGATTGTACAGAATGTATATTTTAGTATATATATACTTCATAGGTTAATGTCAATTTTATTATGTTCGAATGAGTGCAACACCATTAAAATGGATTTGAAACTTTTTTCTCATTGACCGTAATGTAACGGAATCCTTTTGATTGTCCCTGTAATTGATCTATGCATGCGATTTTCATAACATTTGAAATGCCTCGACAAAATTATGTAATAAATATGTACTTTAAATTCCAAACGATTCGGTTGGGTAGTTTTTCCGTTGTTATATGCGGACAGACAGACAGGCGGACAGACGAACGGACTGAACGGCAACTATAGGTGCCACGTATTTCCATAATTACGAACGCACTTAATAATAAAAAAAATAGAGTAAAGGATTTGTATGGACACCGTTATTTTCCAGATAAAATGCCAATTTTTTCTTTTTTTTTTTAAAGAAAAATAAATCTAGCTTAAACGGGCGAATTTTCGCCTTATTTAATAATAGATTTTCAAAAAGATAATAACGGTATAGAGGAATTTTCTCATCGTAAATTCCAAAATCCGTACGAATAATGGAGGAGAAACTTAAAAAGTTCGTAAAAAAAGTTTAAGAAAATTATTTTTTTGTCAGATTTTATTAACGCGGTTTGCTTTCAAAGGTTAATGAATATCGTAAATTCCAATGTATAGGTCGTGACTTAAATAGCTTTCTTTACTATCAGATTTTTTTAAAATAAAATGTAAGTTATTGCTACTTAAAGTTATTGACTTCATTTATGAAGTAAAACTTCTTTTCTGAAATAGACTTATTTGAATAGCGGCTTCTGAGCGTATACGTATGGTACTTCATTTTTAGGTGCATCATAATTATGTAAATACGTAGCACCTATAGTCGTCGTCCAGTCCGTCCAACTGCTGGCTGTCCGGATATAACAATGCAATCGTTTTAAATTCAAAAAGGGGCAGCTTTAATTTTCCTTGCTTTAAAAAAAAATTAAGTTACATTATTTAATTGTACAAAGCTCAAATTAGTGGAACACGATAATAAAATATCCAATACTTGTTTTTGTCAATGCTGAGTATGAATGAAAATTTCGTGAAATCAATCAACTTTATACAAGCAGGTTTTATTTAAAGCGATTTATATATGATAGCCAAATTCGGTGATATAATGAAGAGCCTGCCATTTTAAAGCAACGTGATTGGTGAAATTAACCAATGAGATTGATCAATATCTTATTAAGTCCTGTGTACATGCTAACTCACATCAAAATCAACTTCTATATACAAATGTTGTCGCAGGCAGTCAGATTTTTCAAAATGTCAAATTCCTTAGAAATTCAAACTGTTATGAATATGCCATTTTTTGAAATAAAGGCAAAACAAAAATGCTCCGTAATGCTTGTATCAAGATCAAACACTTCAGTAAGAAAACTTCCTTTTTTCTATTTTTATTTTTTTTAATTAATTAATTAATTTACTTTTGCACTATATTATAAATTAAAAAGTTTTGTGACAATTTTAAATGGCCGCCATTTTGAAACAAGATAGCGGATGAAGTAGACCAACAAACTCGGTCTAGAACATTGGTTTGTTTTATGTACACACCAAGTTATATCCAACTCCAAAAGGTTCCTAAATGTGCATATTATCCCGTGACAAAAATCAGATCATTTCAAAATGTCAGCTACACTAGAAATTCAAAGTGCTATAGTTCAACCATTGTTTAAGATGTAGACAGAAAAAAAAATTATTTTGGGAATAAAGGATTTTGAGCTAATTCTATCAACGATTATTTTCAGAATTTTAAAGCTATGTTTTTAAGTATTTTTCAAAAGTTGCTCTATGCACATTATGCAAATTACGTTTTGATTGCGCGACGCATGCGCAGTAAAACATTATTCAGTAAACCTGCTCATACTTCCTACAATATTTCTTATTTTTAAATCTTGGTTACAGGATATTATGTACAATATTATTTGTTATATTTTCTGAAAAGATAAATTTTTTAACTTTAAGAACTCTGCAAATTATAAGCAAAAATACTTCGCAAAATTTAGGACTGTTTATACAAAAAAAAAAAAAAAAAATTCTACGAGTACACATGCTATCCTCATAAAAATGAACACAGTATATTACAACAAGCCACGTAATCATAATCTGTAGTTTTGGCACTTTTACTTCATTAGTTTTGACAGGGTTATGCAAAAGATCTTCGTTTTTTTCAATTTGTTGACGGGCCCCTATGGGATTTCGAGAAAAAATATTCACGGATATATATGACCTGTACTATCCTGTTAAAGTTCCAGAGTTCCAGAATAATTCTTTTAGAATTCCAGAATAATGTATTTTTCTAGATATGCAACAAAATGTCTAAAATCGCAAGTGACTGGTCATCTTTGGCCATATATAGTAAATTTTCAAAAGAATCAGTGCGTCATTAAAAAATTTTCTAGCTAATATTTTAAGTGATTAAATAAATCAAAAGTATGTTAAATTGTTTTAAATATTCATTATGTTTCATTCCCTTCAATAAAAGTCTTTAATTTAGATATGGAGTTTAAAGGTAAGTGAAAAAAATCAATGTTGAATTCAGACACTTTTCTTCGGGAGAGAAATTTATGGGTTCGGGGGGAAAGAACTGTAATTGGTCCATTTATCTTGGCAAGCTGGAATAATGGGCAATAGTTTAAAACAATTTGTTTTTTCAAACTTCTCCCTTTGCAACGAAATGTGATATTCCTGCCCCACCGCACTGGAGTTGAGACGTTTATAGTTCCTTTGACGAAACAACCCCTTAATGATGCATCGGATATGATGGACCTAATGCTTGTACACAGTGGTCTCCAGACATACCTCCTGGATTTCTTTCTGTGCTGATATGTCAAAGATAGGGTCTATACCTGTATGTGTTGCTTGTGACTGACACAAAAATTGTGAAAGCCACTTTTTCAGCCACAACTGATATGCTGCGCAACTCAATCTAACAACTGATATACTGCGCAACCTAAGAACAGATCACATATTAAAGTGCAAACATGAAAAAAAAACTGTTCCGAAAAAAAAAAATTGATGAATAATAAATTTATTGTATTGCTATTCATGGTACTGCAAACCTAAAATCTCTAGTCCTTATAGTTTCCATAATGTTAACATTTGAAATCAGAAAGATTTCATGTGGAAATGTTATATGTTAATATGAACTCGTTTTAAAAGTTCTGAGATTGTTTCTTTCAGTTCATAAATTAAGTAATGGAAGGTAATTAGTGTTGTTCTATATATTTTTTATACATTATTTTATATATTTTATAAAAAATTGAATTTTTTTTGATATATTGTGCATTCTATGGCTATTTTGCTACATATATTTGCCAATATGATACTGCCAAGATAAGTAAATGCCATTTTATTAATGCAGTTGTTATTTTTTTCCTTTGAAATTCTGCTGGAGTTATTCAAATTTAAAGTTACGCCTTAAACATTTATCTTACTTGGGAGTTTTAAATTTTTCGATTATTCTAAATTTATTTCGGATTGCATGTAACTGGTCGTGTCTCCACAATAAGCCTCTACTGACATTTAAGAAAAGATCTACATTATAACTTTGTCAATTTCAAATTCCATCTAACCATAAAACTACGAGAAAGATTAAAATATGTATGCATATTTACAAAAGAATGAGCGCATAATTTAAAAGTTTTCCAACCTATGACTCCGCGGGAGGGGGGGGGGGTAGAACTGTCATTGGTCCAATTTATCTTGGCAAGCTGGAACAACAGGAAATAGTTTGGAACAGTTTGTTTTTCTAAAGCTACTCCCTTTGCAACCAAGTGCGATATGCCAGCAAGATGGTGCTCCACTGAACTGGAGTTGAGACGTTCGTTGTTACTAAGACGCAACAAACCTTCAATGTTGCATCGGACGTGATGGATCCAATGATTGTCCAGAGTGGTCTGTAGACATAACTACTGGATTTCTTTCAGCGTTGATGTGTCAAAGATATGATCCACGACTAAATGTGTTGCTTGTGTCCGCCACGAAAATTGCGGGAGCCACTTTTTTCAGCCACAACTGATATGCTTCGCTATTTATGGCTTGAGATTGAATATCTTCTGAACATTCTGAAACCTAAGAACAGAACACATATTAAAGTTCAGACATGCAAAAATTGTAATTTTTCAGACAAATAAATGTTTACAGAAAAATAATCATATTGTTATGACATATCAATAATGTACACAATAAAAGTTAGATGTTCCGGAAAAAAATGATAAACAATAATTTTTTGTTATGTTTCTATTCATGATACATGCATGTAATTGTTCGTGTCTCCACATTAAGCCTCCACAGACGTTTAAGGAAAAAACATTGTACCCTGTCACTTTCAAATTACACCTAACCATACTAAAAAGACAAACCTTTCCAATCAACTGTATAAAAGCCGAAGGATTATGACCACTTTCACTGGTAATTCATTATAAAAATAAATGAAAGTTACTTAAGGCTCAAATATCAGACAGACAGAAACTTCCTTTCAATAAATGAATAATTTCTTTCAGCTGAATTGAAAATTCTTATGCAATTGTTATAAGTTTATCTTTCTCAAGCAATACTACATTTACTCCCACTGAGCTAGTTTCACATTTGCCTTCAGATAGTAGCAAATTATTGCTACACAGTTCATACGCATCAAGAGCTTTAGAGGACTGAAAGAGTTTTATCGCAGAAATTTCTTAAAGTACTGGTCGCTTTATCTCAAGATAGAATTTCTTTCCATTAATTAATATTGCAAATAATACTTAAGAAAAATGTGATGAATGGTACTCGAAAATCTTTAAAACATACAAATCCCTATAATATGGTACAAGAGATAGGAGTAAACTTTTTGCTCCTATTAATTATTCATACAATCTATCTGAACCGCGCTGCTAGCTATACAAACTTTTTCTTTTTTAGGTGCGTTTGTAATTATGTAAATACTTGGTACATATAGTCGTGGTTCAGTCGGTCCGTCTGCCTGTCCGTCCCCATATAACAAATCAAAAACTACCCAGCCGATTCGTATGAAATTTAAAATACGTCATTGCTTGAAACTTAAAATACGTAATTGTTTCATAGTTTTGTCGCGTATTTTCAATTTTTTTGAAAATAGGATGTAATTTGATTATAAGAATAGACAAAAATATTCCGTTGCATTACGACCAAGGGAAAAACAGTTTCAAGTGCATTTTAATGACATTACACTCTTTCGAACATAATAAATTTGATATGCATTTATGAAGTACATATTAAAATATACATTATGTACTATCTGTATTGCAAAGAATATTTGTTATTAATTTACAGGACTGCATAAAAGTATTCCATTACATAATGGTATAGGGAGACATATTGTTTGGGTTGCGACATATTGTTTGGTTTGCGATATATATTGCTGAAGTTTACTACAAGTTACTTCCTAAATAATAGAAAATAGATGTTTTTTAAGTGTGACACACAGAAGTTTTCGGCTGCTATGTTGTATCCGAAGCACTGCAAAACTAGGGTGTATCGATTTTCAACTTTTCTTTTGTTTCCAAATTCCAAGTTGATAAAAAGTTGCTACTAGACACCACAACTTACCACAAAAATTTTGGATTTTTAAGAAAATGTTCAGGTTTCCCGCACAAGGCCTAAAGTGTAGAAATTTTACTTAAAAAGTAAATTCTTACAATTTTTTTTTTAAAAAAACCTAAAACACTTTTTTTCTAAATTGCAAGTTAAAATTCCACTAACAATAAGCGCAAAAAGGATAGAAAATGTATTTCAAAAACTTAGCACAACATTTAGGTCTCCCACACAAGGCCTAAAAGTCGTAAATTTCAGCCAATTTTTTAACATTTTTCAATGCTTTGATATTTGTGTTGTTGCTGGTTTAAAAATTAAATGTAACTAAAGCCTCGTTAGGCTTAATAGAAGTTGTTGAAATAAGTGAAATAATAAATTACATTTCAATACGTCAAGCGCCAACTTGAGACTATGGGGTGGGGGAAGGCCACACTGTCGAGCCGCGGAGACGCGACACCTATGAATTATCGCGCCGACTTGTCAGTAGTCGTCTGCCCGTGAGCGAGCATTACGGTTGTATTTTAGTGCGATAGTCTTGTTGTAAGAATCAATTGAGTGAGTGTTGTTGTTGTTCATTATGAGTAAAAAACCGCATCTACTAGCAACCCTTCCGCGCAACTAGACAAACTACCGACAGGCCAGTTATCGGACAACCTATTAAAGTGAGTGAGTTTAATGTTCTGCAAACCAAGATGAATGTTTTGAAGTATTTTGAGTAAGTACGCATTGAAATGGAACAAGAGGAATACATCAGCCTGCAAAGAAGGTAATTGGTAAGAGTTGCTTTAAAACTTGAGGAAATACAGAAAAGAGCTTCAATTTCTGATTGTGGCACCAAAAGCACAATATTTATGGTTTTAAAACTGCATGAGCAGCTTGAAAAAATCAAAAAGTGTTCAAGGCCTAAAAGGAAGCATCCTAACTCCTACAAAGATGCAGTAAGTAGCTTTCAGTCAAAAAAATTGAAACTGCATTGTTTGATATTTGTACTTGCAAATTGACCTCAGCAACTGTATTTGCTCTATTGACAAAAAAATCCCGGCACTAGTACATGATCTTTTGCTCGACCAACGTGGTCCTAGATTGATGTCAACTGCAGAGTGTGACAAAAACGAGACTAAAAAGCTTAAAAAGCAATTAGAAAGAAAATCTAGGTCACAAGCTTTAATGCAGGTAGTTGTAAAAAAGACTGAGGATGAAAACTTAAAATCTGTTGATAACATTGATTCTGGTGATAGTACAGATGATTCAATGTCTCACACATTATGATAAGATAGTGATTTTGAAATAAATGTACCTGATACGAGTCAAAAAAGTGTTTCAATTGTAGAAGTAAAACAAGAACTTCCACAACGCTTGTCTTTATTTTCACCAGCTTATGACCGCAGGGACATTTCTAGTAAAGCTGAAGCTCAGTTACCTACTGCACTTTTGCGGGACTTCAATGCCATAACTGCGGAGAACCAAGAAGCAGTAATCGTCAAATCAAAAGTAGCACGTGAAAGACTTAAGTCTCGTAAAGAAGTAAGCTCAACTCGAACCTTCGATTTATTGGCCATTTACTTTGATGATCGTAAAGATGAAACCATAACAAAAGAAATTGTAGCTGACAAAAGTGTCCGAAAATCTTTAATGGAAGAACACATATCTATGGTTGAAGAGCCTGGATCCAAGTATTTCGGTCATGTAACTCCCATAAATGGAACAGGAAAGGATATAGTTACATCTCTTGTAAAGTTTTGTGAAGAAAAAACTGTCGATTTTTAAAAACTAAAAGCTATTGGTTAAGATGGTACGGCAACAAACACAGGCTCTTCATATGGAGTTATCACCTTATTTAAAAATAGAATATAACTGCCACTGCAGTCAGTTGTGTGTTCACTACATTTGAAAGAATTACCATTTCAAAAAATTATGGTTGCTCTTGATGGGCCGACTTCGCTCATGTTCTATAAAAATACATCAGCAACATTTTGTACTTATATACTACATTTTATTCCACCATTTATAATATTTTATACATTTATAATAAACAATCGTAATCACAAATAACGATAGGCTTTATTTCAACATCTTTTTCAAACGATTTACATCGTTAAACTATCTTTTTTAAGGTATACAATATTTATATATTATTTATGTAGTATGAATATATATATATATATAGCAGTGGATCGAAAACGGTTGATGATGATGATCATGATTATATATATATATATATATATATATATACACTATATTGCCATTGATTATTGGACACTTGCGATTTTAGACATTTTACTAAATATCTAGAAAAATACATGAGGAATCATCTCGAAACTCTTAGTGTATAAATATAATAGTATACGTCATACATCTCTGTGAAGATTTTTTACCGAAACTCCATAGGGGACCGTCAACAAATTAAAAAAGAATGAATATCTTTTGAATAACCCTGTCAAAACAAATGTAGCAAAAGCGCTCAAACTCTAGATTATGATTGTATGCCTTATTGTAATACACTGTGTTCATTTTTATGCAGATAGCATGTATACTCGCAGAGTAATTAAGGTTTTTATAAAAATGGTCCCAAATTTTTCCAAGTTTTTCCCTTATAATTTTTAGAGTTCTTAATTTAAAATAATATTTTTTTCAGAAAATATGACAAACAACATTGCACACAGTACCCTGTAATCAGAATTAAAAAATAATAAAAATTGTATGAAAAATGAGTAGATTTACTAAATAATTTTTTACTGCGCATGCGTCAAAGATATCAAAATTTCATTTGCATATTATGTTAGCTAAATGTATAGAGCAACTTTTGTAAAAGTCTCAAAATCATAGCTTGAAAATTCTGAAAGTAATCGTCTATAGAAAAAGGACAAAATCCCTTGTTTCCAAAATGAAGCAAAAAAATGGGGGATTTTATCCAAATGTAGTAGTACATCCCGTATTGTGTATTCTATACTGACACTAATCAATGAATATATGGATACAACCCCTCTTGTTTTTGCTTCATTTTGAGAATAACGGATTTTCAACATATTCAATTAACGATTATCTTCATAATTTTCAAGTTATGATTTTGTGACTTTCACAAAAGTTGCTCTATACATTTAGCTAACATAATATGCAAATGAAATTTTGATATCGTTGACGCATGCGCAGTAAAAAATTATTTAGTAAACCAACTCATTTTGTATACAATTTTCATTATTTTTAAATTCTGATTACAGGGTACTGTGTGCAATGTTGTTTGTCATATTTTCTGAAAAAAATATTATTTTATATTAAGAACTCTGAAAATTATAAGGAAAAAACTTGGAAAAATTTGGGACCATTTTTATAAAAACCTTAATTACTCTGCGAGTATGCATGCTATTTGCATAAAAATGAACAAGGCGTATTACAATAAGGCATTCAATCATAATCTAGAGTTTGAACGCTTTTGCTACATTAGTTTTGACAGGGTTATTCAAAAGATATTCTTTCTTTTTTAATTTGTTGACGGTCCCCTAAGGAGTTTCGGGAAAAAATCTTCACGGAGATGTATGACTTATACTATTATATTTATACACTAAGAGTTTCGAGATGATTCCTCATGTATTTTCCTAGATACTTAACAAAATGTCTAAAATCGCAAGTGTCCCATAATCAATGGCAATATAGTGTATATATATATATACTAGCGGACCCGACAGACATTTTCCTGGCACCGACAGTCGTTGTCCACGTTGTCCTGTCACCGACACCAAAAAACAAATAAATGTACATAAATATAATAATACGCACGATACATACTACACTCTTAATTTAATTTCTTATTACCATTATATAAGGAAATTACTTTTAATTTGCAGTAATTTTTGAAGTCGGTTCAATTTTTTGTAGAAAAGTTTATTTTTCTCTTTTTAGTTAAAAGTTTACGATTTTCTGAAGTTAGAAAATAATATTGCAAATCACACATGTATGTCAGGAGTGGCGTTGGAACACACGATCTCTTTCTTTAAGAACCAAAGCTTAAAGCTGGCGCATTAGACCGCTTGGCCATTTCGTCCGCACTGTATTCAGCGAACTTATTCAACACTTTTAATTAGCGAAAAATCACTAACTATTAGTTTTTGCCTAATTACTAAAAAAAGTACTTAATCAATTTCGATGAAATGTGAATCTAAACCATTCTCGAATCCAATGGAACACACTCACAAAATTTCATTGAAATCGGTCCTGTCGTTTAGGAGGAGTTCAGTGACAAACACACGCACAGAAGATTTATATATATAAAGATATATATGTAGGATGGACGAAACCATACTCAAAATTAACACTAAGTTCAATGACATACACTGACATTTATTGAAACGAACAGACGAAACAAAAAAATAAAATAAAATAAAATAAAATAAAAATAAAACATTAGCTCATTTTTCGCAATTTTCACACAATCCTTAAAAACCATCTATCCGTCGTACATGTTTATTAATTTAGTATTTTCCTTTTAAATCGTCGAATGTCGTCGTTTCAGCTTTTCAACATTTTCCGCCGTTGTTGATAACATTCCATATATTTCTTTTTTCTCTTCGTCACACAGCTTCGCTACTTTTCGTTTCTATATTAATCTCGAGGTAGAGTTCCGGTGAATGAGTGGCATAGGAAAATACAGTCCAATTCAGGTGCAACAGAGAGTATATTCCATATATATATATATATATATACATACACACTGGTGTCCAAAATTTAAGCATAATTGGTAATTAAGTAATTATTTTTAAGTAATGAAAGAAATATGAATCGGAATGTGCTGAACCTCCAGGTGTGTAAACAAAATAGTACGCGTCACATATTTTCGCGAAGAGTTTTCCCCGAAATCAAACAGGGGACCGTCAACAAATTGAAAAAGAACGAAGATCTTTTGGATAACCCTGTCAAAACTAATGTAGCAAAAGCGTTCAAACTGCACATTATGATTAATTGGCTTATTGTAATGTACTGTGTTAATTTTTACAAGGATAGCATGTATACTCGTAGAGAAATTAAGGTTTTTATAAAAACAGTCCTAAATTTTTCCAAGTTTTTTGCTTATAATTTGCAGAGTTCTTATTATAAAATAATGTTCTTTTCTGAAAATATGACAAACATCATTGTACACAATACCCTGTCATCACAATTTAAAAATAATAAAAATTGTATGAAAAATGAGTATGTTTGGTAAATAATTTTTCATTGCGCATGCGTCAACGATATCAAAATGTCATTTGCATATTGTGTTAGCTAAATGTATAGAGCAACTTCTGTAAAAGTTTCAAAAACATAGCTTGAAAATTCTGAAAATGGTCGCCTATAGAATCAACTCAAAATCCGTTATTCCTAAAGGAAGCAAAAAAATCAGGGGTTTTACCTAAATATAGTTGTACGTGCAATATTGTGTAGGCACTAAACAATGGAATATGGATACAGCCCCTCATCTTTTTGCTTCATTTAGGGAATAAAGGATTTTGATCTCATTCTATCAACGATAATTTTCAGAATGTTTAAGCTATGTTTTTGAGACTTTCACAAAAGTTGCTCTATATACTTAACTAACATAATATGCAAATGAAATTTTAATAGCGTTCACGCATGCGCAGTAAAAAATTATTTAGCAAACCTGCTCATTTGTCTTACAATTTTTATTATTTTTAAATTCTGATGACAGGGTATTGTGTACAATGATGTTTGTCATTTTTTCAAAAAAGAACGATATTTTATATTAAGAACTCTGCAAATTATAAGCAAAAAACTTGGGACTGTTTTTATAAAAACCTTAATTTCTCTACGAGTATACATGCTATCCTTGTAAAAATTAACACAGTACATTACAATAAGCCAATTAATCATAATGTGCAGTTTGAACGCTTTTGCTACATTAGTTTTGACAGGGTTATCCAAAAGATCTTCGTTCTTTTTCAATTTGTTGACGGTCCGCTGTTCGATTTCGGGGAAAACTCTTCGCGAAAATATGTGACGCATACTATTTTGTTTACACACCTGGAGTTTCAGCACATTCCGATTCACATTTCTTTCATTACTTAAAAATAATTACTTAATTACCAATTATGCTTAAATTTTGGACACCAGTGTATATATATATATATATATATATACATATGTATATATATATATATTCATACCTTAACTAATTTCATTATCTATAATAATTTTATCATGCATGATAACAATATATATATTCAAAATGTTGGTATACCACAAGGTGGTAGTACATCTAGTGTATTATCTGACTTATACTTATATTACTATGAACGTCATTATTTAAATAATACAATACATTTATATCGATATATAGATGATGTAATTTTAATTGATACTGATAACACCTGTTTATCTCAATTCCCTGTTGATTATCCTTCTAATCTAGAACTTTCAAAAAACCTGCTTTTTAATAATACAATCAATTTCTTAGATATTAAAATTATATTAAAAGAGAACAAATTTATAACTGATATTTATGACAAAAGGAAAGAATTTAATTTTAAAGTTAATACCTTTACTAATTTTAAATCTTGTCTTCATAATTCTGTATATCGTAATATAATACTTAACCATTTATATAGAATAAAATGTCTATGTTCTTCCCATTTAATTAATACTAATATTAAAAAGCTTGTATATGATGCTATAAATAATGGTTATCCTAAAAAATTCATATATTCTTTAATTTATAATTAGATATTACATGATCTTATAATTAATTCTTTGCGTAAAAAATGTATAAAAAAATTATAAAACATAAAAATAATAATAAAAAATTAAAAATGTTAAAAAGTAATAAAAAAAAATATATATAGGTTGGTTGGGTGGGTAGATGTTAGAGTACGGAGGAGGGTGGTGTTGTCTGGATAAAAACGCAAAGGTTAATTATTTATTAAAAAAAAAAAAATTGAGAGTGGGTTATTTATTTTAACATAATTTTTAAACTGTTTAATTTACACCAATATATGGATATTTGTCTAGTTATATATATAATTAAATAGCTATATTTTAATTATCAAATTATTTTTAATGTTATTGATATAATTTTTGGTATTATTATTAATATTATTACTATTATTATTATTATTATTATTTTATTATTATTATTATTATTTTTTAATTTTTATTATCCTATATTAAGATAATGAGTTTTTACCATGTAAAGTCACAATAAATGTTACTGATTAAAGTAACAATAATGTATTTTAAGTTATATGTTAACATGAATGTTATCTCTTAATTCTAATTTTAATCATTTTATTAATTTAATTATGTTAATATCGATTATTAATTATTTTTCCGGTTCAATTATATTTCCATTCTGCTTTATCCTTTTTGTTTGTTATGGAAAACTATTATTTTTACTTACTTTCAACTCCTTTTTGTAAAATATCTTTGTTCCTTGTTTAATAATTTGGTTTTTGTGTGATGGTAGTCCCAAATTCGTATTGTTTTGCTTTTTCATGGCAAATACGAAGATGAAACCACACACTCCATTTGTAGTTCCAAAGTATTTGGGACCTGAAGATTCTGCTTTGGTTCTACAAATTTCATTTGTATTCATATCATTCTTTTTTCCTTCCATGTTCAATGTACTATAAGTTATTAAATTCAATGGTTAATTTCAAATGGTTAATATTGTTTACTATAATTCAATTTAATTCTTTTATTGATAAAATCCATTGGTGAATCTTGTCTACTTTTAATGGTATTATATATATATATATATATATATATACTAGCGGACCCGACAGACGTTGTCCTGGCACTGACTCCAAAAAATCAAATAAATGTACATAAATATAATAATACGCACGATAAATACGCTCTTAATTTAATTTCTTATTACAATTATATAAGGAAATTATTTTTCACTTTGCAGTAGTTTTTGAAGTCGGTTCAATTTTTGATAGAAAACTATATTTTTCTCTTTTTTAGTCAAAAGTTAATGATTTTCTGAAGTCGGTTAGTTAAAATACAGAAAAAAATATTGCATATCATTCACGTATGTCAGGGGTGGGGTTCGAACACACGATCTCTTTCTTCGAGAACCATAGCTTAAATCAGGCGCCTTAGACCGCTCGGCCATTCCCACCGTACTCTATCCAGCGAACTTATTCAACATTTTTAACTAGCGGAAAATCACTAACTTAATTAGCTTTGCCCAATTTATTAAAAAGTACTGAATCAATTTCGATGAGATGTGAATCTAAACCATTCTAGAATCTACTGAACACACACAAAAAATTTCATTAAAATCGGTCCAGTCGTTTAGCAGGAGCTCAGTGACATACACGTGCACAGAAGAATTATATATATATATATATATATATATAACCATTAGATAATACTACAAATCAACATCAATTACTGTAAAAATTTGTTAATGCCAAACCATATCACACAGATATATATATATATATATATATATATATATGTATATATTGTTATTTTATGTCTCCTGTAACAGAAATACACTTAAGTATAGTGTTTTTAACGGAAAAAAGGGTTCATTTACGCTAAAAATTACGAAAGTCTCGTCAAAATTAACAAACTTTAGGCCTTGTGCGGGAGACCTAAATGCTGTGCTAAATTTTTGAAATGCATTTTCTATCATTTTTCATGATTATTGTTAGTGGAATTTCAACTTGCAATTTAGAAAAAAGTGTTTTAGGTTTTTTTTTTTTAATTTTGTAAAAATTTACTTTTTAAGTAAAATTTCTAAACTTTAGACTTTGTGCCGGAGACCTAAAATATTTTTAAAAATCGAAATTTTTTTGTGGTAAGTTGTGGCGTCTAGTAACAGTTTTTTTTAACAGGGAATTTTGAAACAAAAAAAAAGTTAAAAATCGATACACCCTACTGCATACTATTGCATCAAGATCTGAATATTTTTAAACCTTCGTTGTAGTACGAATGCACCTCATTTGTTACATTGGATGTGTAATTTTCGACTTGTTCCTTTTAAATCTATAATAAGGTTTTCACAATTCTGAAAAATTAGAATAATCTTCGAAAAAAAAAATTACATTAGAATATATTACAGTATTCAGAAAAATAATTGATTTAATGGGTAAAATAATTGTTTTAATGTTCAAGTGATTCACTGTCATCTCAATTTACGAACAATTTACTTTCAAAATAAGTAATGTTTTTCATCGCATGCATTTTTACAAGTACATTTTTGGCACACATTTTGGTACAATTCTGGCAGTAGGTAATAAAATGTAAGTGGGAAGTATCCATCCCACGGCGCATAAAACGGTTAAAGGTAATACCGTTGTGAAAATGATAGAATGGCTGATTATACAAATTTTAACATATTATGAATGAATTTCAATCAGAGATCTATTCCTAGAAATGATACCGACTGATATTTTATCTCTGTTTAAATTATTATTTACTTATCATACGTAGTATACGAAAGTCTTACAATCGTTTCAAAAATCGAAAAAAAAAAAAATGACGGTTTTATATGTTTCAGACACTGGCAATTAAAAAAAAAAAAAAAAAAAAAAAAAAAAAAAAAAAAAAAAAACCATTTTTTATAGAAAAAAATGCCTCCCGTCTGTCTATTCGTTCTGATAAAATATATATATCTATTTTTAACTTAAGGAATTTATGTAAGATACAATAAAAAATATAAATTTTGCCTAAAGAATGAAGTCAATTGGATAATTAGTTGCCGAGATATTTGTAATCCTATTTTCCACATTCTTCGATTTTTTATGACCCCGTATTTCATTCAAATTTCAATTCAAAGATGTATTTTAATCGGAAATGAGACGTTAAATGCACTGCAGTAAACAGCTAATATAATGTGGCGGATTTAAAAGGTCGCGATGGTCGCAATCGCGAGGGACCCCGCATCCCAAGGGCCTCTAAATCTTCTTTTGAGTTCAAAGAAACATGCGATGTTTTGAGAAAAAGGATTTTCTTAGTTGTGATTCGTGCACTCTTCTTTTCAGACTAACACCCTCATATTAAATAAGGCCCTAAGGCTCTTTTTTAAACATTTACCCAATTTTTGTGCATTTCTTTCTTATTTGAACGAATAATTCATACCCTGTGTTAACTTTGAATAATTAAAGATCTAACGCGCTAAGTACCAAGTACCAAGACTGTTTGATATATTTTCATGTTAGGTCCCTAATTTTTAACTCTCAATTGGCTCTTTTCAGGCTTTCTATTATAACTTTCTTTAACCTTTAACTGCTGTTAGCCGCCTCAGAGACCGCTGACTTTTTCATGTTTCACAGTTTTACTTGTAATTTTTAGTTTAACTACAGATACTGGTTAAATTTTGTTTAGTTTGGAATCTTATTACTACTTCTAAATACTTTCGAATAGCTGAATTTGATTTATAATAGTCTTGTATATATAGTTTAATACATAAATAGTATTCTGAGAGTTAATGTAACATTTTATTCGTCTTTGGATTAAGCGGTCTGACAGACCATTAACAGTAGTTATGTGACAATTTTTGTCACAGCAGTTAAGGGTTAAAATGATCCGTTTAATATTTTTTTCCTAACAACGTCTTAGGTCTTCCAACTACTACATAACCAAAAAAAAAAAAAAAAAAAAAAAAAAAAAAAAAATCTTATATTTTAGCTACCACCAATTTTGAATATTAATTTGGAACCCTTTACCATTTAGTTATTCTTCCGTTTCTAGAATCGAGTTAAAATCTTGGGCACCCTAGGATCATGAAGAGAACGATTTAGGACCCTTGAAATTTTTCTGAGGCATGCATTTTTTGCCTCTTAATTTTCTCGCATTCTCAATGCAAAATTTTAAAGTTGAGTCTTGGACGGGATGTATGAAATCTTCCCCATGAAATCTGCCCCCGTCCGCCATTTTGACCTCTACATTAGAAGGGGGTAGATATCCAGCGGTGCAGCATTTCACTTTCTACGAGGGCCTGATTTCTGCCCCCAGTATATCTTCCCCCGTCCACCATTTTGAGCTCTGCATTAGAAGGGGGAAGATATCCAGTGCTGCAGAATTTCACTTTCTACGAGAGCCTGATATCTACCCCCAGTATATCTTCCCCCGTCCGCCCTTTTGACCTCTGCATTAGATGGGGGTAGATATCCAGTGCTGCAGCATTTCACTTTCTACGAGGGCCTGATATCTGCCCCCAGTATATCTGCCCCCGTCCGCCATTTTGAGCTCTGCATTAGAAGGGGGAAGATATCCAGTGCTGCAGAATTTCACTTTCTACGAGAGCCTGATATCTACCCCCAGTATATCTGCCCCCGTACATCATTTTGATATCACAGTAGAGGGAACATACATGGAGTGCTAGAATATTTTTTAGGTTCATCGAGAACCTAAGAATCCTGGCTATATATCCTTTCTGCGTATAGTTTTTATTGTTTCCGCTAATAATCATACGGTTTATTTATCTAGAAATTTGTAGACGACACTTAAAATGTAACTCTAAAATTATATAATATATATGAGGACGTAAACTTCAAAACGCACTTTATCGACATTTTTAAAAATGAATTTTCTGTATGAACCTATTCTATTAATAAATCTGCGTAAAAGAAAAAAAAACTATAATTTTAGGAAAAAAATGAAAAAAAAAAGAAAGAAAGTTTTAACGTGTGTTTTGGCATTGTAAAATCTTGGTGTTTACAATGAAAACTAATAGTTTTTATGACATTTATTTAAATCGCAAAAATTTTACTTTCTGGAAAAGGCAAAGTTTGAACCTCACGCCCTCTTATATACATGCAAGATTTTGAGTACTTTTGTAGATTTCGTCATGCATATTATGCGATCAAAATTGCAGTAAAAATTTACTGCTACCGTTTGTCAGTTTGAACCTTCAAATTAACCGTTTCCAGACTGCAAAAGACGTCCTTAAAAGGATTAAAATAAAACAAAAAAATCATATCTTCGTCGGTTTACAAGATATTAAATGCAATTAAATTTATTATAAATCTTCTTAATATTATCTACAACTTTTATATTGACAAGTTGTTCATGGGACCAAGTCTAACAAAAAAAGAATCATAAAGGGAGAGGAGGTTAGAGAAGAAAAGAAGTCACAGTAACATAATTCTGATTAAAAAGGCGCTTACCGAAAATTGAATTAAAAACTCATCAAAAGCGGCTAGATGAAAATGCGTTTATTTCTAATCTTGATTTCCTTTTTTTAAAAATTAGTAATTAACTTTCAAATATACCTTACGGGTATATTTTGAGGCGGTAGGGGCTTTTTCTAATTATTTGCTTAAATCGTAAATTACGCATGTCAGTATTGCTCTTGATGTGCAGCACTTTTAACACTAAATATCAGCCTTTTTGCATGAAAATTAAACACGGAGTTTGAAATCACCACATTTGTATTTCATAAAATTTTTAAATCGTTTAGACAATAATAAATATCTTTTAAAATAATTTAAATGTATTTATTGGTAGTCGATAAAAAAGAAAAACAGAAGAATTCTTCTGCAAGCTTTTTATACTAGATTTCCGTTTAAAAATATAAAGTTGTTCCAATTAATGAACGGTTTTATTTCATGTGTTTTTAAAGCTAATATTTTGATCCCGACTAAAGCTAGGCGAGACACCTACTATTTATATGTTGTTAAGCACCAGTGTATTTATATGTTGTTATTTATTGTTGTTAAGTTTATAAGTTGTATGTCTTTGCAAATTAGTTATAGGAAAAAAAAAGAATCTTCCACGCATTCATTTTTATCGAGGAAAATAAAAATAGTAATGTAATTGGAAAATGTTTCCTTAAAATTTTATTAGTTTGAGGGAAATATTTCTAGATTTCGAGAAAGAATCGTAAATATTCCAAGCTAAAACATGGTTTTACTTTAAATTTTGAGTCTTGAGCAAATTTTAGCTTTGGATATGAAATTGGAATCCACTCGCTCAAGAATTATTAAAATTATAAATGTATAACTTTATTTTGCACCCTGAATATTTTTTAACATTAGTACTAATCATCCTAAAAATATTACAATTTTTATACATTTTAGCAACATTTTCATTTTAAATATGAACTTTGACATTAATAACCGAAAAAATTATTTAACTATGATTGCAGCCAAAATTTGTGCTTAAAAACAATTTTAAGGACATAAGAGAGATTGCTCGCCAACTAGCAATTGATTATAATCAAAATCTAAGATGCATTATGTTTATAGGGACATATTTCTTAATTCCTTAAATTTGACTAAAATTAGCCGAAATTTTCGTTTGCAAATGTATAAAAAGTATTAGGATTGTTAAGCTTGTAAAAAGTTTACCTTTTATATTAACACTGTTTGTAAAGCAGAATTTGATTCGATTAAAGAAGACGGTGCTGATTAAACAAATGACAAACGTTGTTTTCTTAATTAAAAAAAAGACTTATTCAATAGTACAGTGATTCAAATAAGCGGCAAATTTCCATATGTTTAATTGTAGGAGGGGGGCCGTATGTTTAGTCTGCCCAGGAGCCCGTGAAACCTGTTACCGGCCGTGCACACTAGAAATTCAAATTGCCACACCTCAGCCATTTTTTAAGATATGAACGAAAGAAAAAAATGCTCCGACCCTTTTTTTATAAAGTTCAAACACATAAAAAACGCTTAATTTTTTCATTTTTTGTACTTCATTTTTATTTTTTTTTTTTAGTTTTAAATGGCCACAGGGCCGGTTAGAGGGGGGGGGCACAGTGGGAAACTGCCCAAAGGCAAGGGCAGTGGGAACAAGATGGGGCCCGCACCGTATCAAACAACTATAGAGATTACATAATATTACAAATCTGAACTTGCACACATTTTTTTAATTATTATTCACAAGTTAACTGGAAAAATGTTTCCCAGAATTGTTGTGATAATATTTTCACCCAAGACATAGAACCATTGGTAAAAGAATCCCTGCATAAGAACCATTACTAAAAGAATCCTTGCATAGAACATGGAACAAGACAAATATTATCTCTTCTTGTTTTGTACTGATGTGAGTACTAATCTAAATCTGTCACTTCATTCATCATTCTTTTTACAAACAGCCAGGCACTTCCTGTTTTCCTAAGAAATTCAGAAAGAACCCTTCTTTGACCACGGATTGCCATACCCATGCCTTCAGGCCAAAGAGCCTGTGGACTACAACAGGTCTATCTGATACTGGCAGCTAGACCGACTCAATTATCGGACAAACGGCCCGCGCTAATTGGGGTCTCCTAGGGAGTTCCGATTTACTGATTACCGAATAGGTACGAGAAGTACATGCTTCCCTTAGAAAGTTTTGAAGGGGCCCAAAATTGAGAACACAGGGGGCCCTGAATTTTGCATGGAATTAACTTAATTCTAAAATTTTACCTAATTTATTTTCAAATTATTAATTATGCATATATGCATATATATATAATTTGTATTATTTAAGTGCTTCGTAAATGCAAATAACAAATTAATTTTTCATGTAAAAGATCAGTTTTTGTACATTATTTTAGATAAATTTTTATTTTACATATTGAATTTTAGAATTGTTAAATTTAGCTTATATGTACAAAAAAAAAAAAAAAAATAAATAAATAAAAAAAAAAATAGCTATTGCCGTTATTGAAAGAAGTATATCAAAATATTGACACTTTATGTTGTGCATACATTTTTAATTCAATGTTTCCATCCAATTATATTTTTTATATTAGCCCCATGCTAATCTCTTTTAGCATATTTTGCTTGATTGTATTCAATTTTAATGTTAAAAGAAAAAAAAGGGGGGGGGGGGAATATTGATTAATGAAATACATATGAAATCAAGTGAGCCATTCTTTTGAATAATATTTATAGCAGTGGTGAATTTCCAGGTATCTCGAATGTAAATTCTTTACAAATGAAAGAGGGCCCCCGAAATGACACTGTGCTTCCCATAGCATCAGAGCTTAAACGGGCCCTGCCTTTTTACAGGGAAATATTGTTTTGAAATACCATTTCCTCTGTACAAAATAACATTTTCCCCATGATTTGTTTTTACACTAGAACCGCGGAGACGGGTCATTTTGACCCGTATTCTGTGAAAAGATGTCGATTCGAACCAGATAAATCTTCTTAAAATAATTTACATGCAAGCTGCACAAAAATTATTTAAACTAAGTAAGTTAAATAGACTTAAATACAAATTCTGATGTGAATTATTTTTATAAAACTTGGGTAAAATTTCCCGCGGTTCTAGTGTTAAATATTTCTTTTGAGAATTTCTGAAAGTCGAAGTTGGTATACTTTTCAGAGAGTGTGTAGTTTTGACAATCTCGAAAATAACCATTCACACAAAAAATCACAAACTATCTTATAAAATTGGTTCACTAATTTATTAATGGTTTTTATAATCTTCGATTAACCCTTTATCTACGGACGGTACTTATAAGTCCATTAAAATTATTCATTATAAAATTCTTTTAATACGTCAATTAGTTGTAATACTGTTTAGAATGAGTTACAGATACATTACTTTATTTTGTTCCAAAAGCATTATTGGTTACACAAAACAAAAATACTTTTAAAAGTATAATTTCTTTTCCCTTTGTATTTTTTCAGCTTTATTGGCGCTGAGGGAGGGGGATGGGGATTTTTCAATTCGGAAATACAGTCGGCTCTCGTTAATTCAAAATCGGATAAATCGAATCTTCACTTAATTCGAACTAAACGTTAAATTCCGAAATTTTCAATGGCAGAATAATGTTAAAAATTTCAGCTAATTTGAACTTATTTTCTCTTGATATCGTTTAATTCAAACTAACGGGAACTCCAATTTTTCATTTTTCCTTTTTTTTAAACTCCAGATCCTTGAAATAACTTGATTTCTTTCATTTTAGTAAAAATTGTTCTGAATTAGTATACGGGTGATTCTACGATAAGAGGTAATTTGTACGGCAATCTGTTTAAAACAGATTTTTTATTCTATATGTTGCTATTTTTTGCAATGAATCGCATCATCTTAATATACTTTATTAAATAACATTACGATTGAATGCCTAATTTAAACACATTTTTCTGAAATTTCTTACAAAGTCTAAAAAGTCCCCTCCCCTGGCATGTCCCCTTGCCGGTTTCAATTTAACTTTCAAACAATACATATATTTTTTCCGCCAGATGCTTAGCTAAAGTATGTTTAATTGGAATTTAAATAATTATACTTACGTATTATAAAATAAAAAATAAAATATTTTTGTTAATTTCAAATAATTTTTAAAATTAACTTTTGTCCCGCTTTTTTTGTGTCTCTCCCCTGTCAAATTTTGTTCCGCTGAAACAAATATAAATTCAACGATGGCTATATTGGAAGTAGTGCTTAAGGACATCTATCGGCTTGAAGTTAGCAATACTAAACGCGCAAGCCATTTAAGCGTCGCCATTTTTAGTTGTTGCGACGCGACCTGTTTTGTAGTGGTTTCGCACAGTGATCGTGTATCTCCCCTGGTAAGTCATAAAACTTATAATATTCATTTAATTCAATTGCATTTACTGCCCTAATTAAACAATACGGTAATACTTAAAGTGAAATACACAATTAACCGAAAAACTAATTCAATCAGTTAAAAAGTTTGAATTTACAAGAAAATGTCTCTCCCCTGCCGTATTTCCCCTGGCACGATAACTGCCAGGGGAGCGAGTCACTGACCAGAAAAAGTTATAAAATATGTATAAAGTGACTTGCCCTTATATGAAAAAATAAATAAACGGGACAAAAATCATAATTTAAAGGTTTTTGATCAAACTCAAACTTTTCTTTTTGGCCGAATTATCCATGTTTTTGAACCTCTTATCGTAGAATCACCCATACACATAATCCCATCCATTTGATATCCGCTTTCTAATTATCCGTATGCAGACCCTGACTATCGCACGGGCACTCGAGTTCTATGCCCTGGGAACGAAATTTCTGTGGAACACAAAACATTTCCTATTTCATCTAAATTTATATTATAAAAATCATAATTGCGGAACGAAAAGTGATATTAATTCGGTAAAATGACAAAAGCATACATCAATTTATGTTTAAAAGCACGTTTCAATAAATAGTAGAATTTCTTTCTTAATTTTTATTTATGGAACTGTTTGTCAATTTTCGAGGAAACTTTTTTTCAGATAAGTGTATAATGTGTAAAAAAACTACTATCAGTAAATTAACTAATCTACGGGGGCACGAAAATTTGAAAGTGCCCAGGGCATAGAAACTTGTTAGTCGGTCCTGTCCGTATGTCTGTAAATGACACATCCACCTCTTTTTCCATTGCGTTTGTTCCTAATTCCTTAATTGGTTTATGTATTTATGTATTTTAATTTAATATTAAGTCACATTCTAACTTGAACAGCTGAAATGAATTTAGAAAATACTATAATTCCTTTGTAAAAGAACTCTTTTAATTATGTTTTTCTGTCATACTTACCATAATTCGAACATTTCTTATGGTCCCAGTAAGTTCGAATTAACGAGAGCCGACTGTATTTCTACATTTATATTGTAAGAACACCATATTTGTACATTTTATAATTCTACAAAATACGAAGAAAACAATTTAAAATAAAAGATTTGAGTGGGTTATAAATATTGCACAAAATCCCTGTAAATTCAAATTTAATTAATCCTTCTAAATAATTCAATCCTTCTAAAATCCTTCAAAAATTTATTAAATGATTAATAAAGAAAGCGTCTTTTCAATATGGGCGTATATCCAAAAATTGGACCAAAACCGTTAATTCAGTATGAAAAACCCATTTACCTAAATTAAGAGCCTCCGTCTTATCAATGAATCCCCAAAATAAATTCCTTATCACTTTTTTTCCTGTAACTTTTTTTCCGTAAACTTTTTTCCGTGTCACTTTTCTCCGATTTTATAGTTTATGTCACTTTTTTCTGTTTACCTACCAGATGGGGGAAATGGTATCCAGATGCACTAAGTAGCTGCCACTTGTTTCGTCGGTCACTTCGTGATAATTTAAAAGCAATGATCTTATACAGGATGAATGGATATATGTTTATAATAATTGATTTATACTTGAAATGATATAATCACATGCAGAATTTTAAATTTAATTATAGCGAATTGTTAAATGACTAATTTTATAATTCATATTATTAATGAAATAAGGTCAGGCAAAGTTAGTTTTAACGAGAAACAACATCATCACTGTATTGAATCGTGTTTAAAACAGCCATCACTTTAAAATAATCTAAAAATTCGTCGGAAAACAATTGATTAAAATAAATTACACATACAATCAGTTACAAAAAATCAAACCTGTGGAATTAATATATTAAAGTGTTTTTTAAATATAATAATAAGTTTCTGCATTATGAAATTAATAATTTTAGGAATATATAATTATATTCGATTTATATTTATATCTATTCTAAGGAAACTTTAAATGTTGTTTAGAAAGCTAATATTTGCTCTTCACTGAAATAC
The DNA here is from genome assembly GCA_964019185.1 of Maratus speculifer. NCBI lineage: Eukaryota > Metazoa > Arthropoda > Arachnida > Araneae > Salticidae > Maratus > Maratus speculifer. Next base: position 72,978,810 of record OZ025303.1, read on the forward strand.
TGTGTAATCAAAGTTGCGTTCTCTTTAAATTATCTCTGAATGGAAAAATACAATTTAAATCAATGTCCAATGCATAATTTTATTTTGTTTGCTTCTGTGGAGTTATCGGCTGTTTGAAAATTGTTTTAACTCTAATTAATACATTTTACTCATCATATGGATTTTAAACGGAATCAAGAATAATTTTACTTATGGCATTTTCCAAAATATGTTCAATAATGTCAAAACAGCAATGAGAATCCAAGAAAATAATGCGCATGTGCTATCCATCAGTTTTCTTTATTAATAAATAAATCAAGTTATTATTATTTTTTAATGAATTGAAGGATGCTATCTATATTTTACATTAATCATAACAACAACCTAAGACTTAAACTTATGGAATGGAGAAAAGTTCAGTTTTAAGTAGGCTTTCTTATCCCTTTATGTCCCGACGTCACTTTAAAGCACCTTTAAAATAATTTGTTTTAAAATGCATGTAATACTCGATTAGTAGTAATACATTTTAGAATGCGTTCTAAATACTACTTTACTTCATCTTATCTCAAGAGCATAATTGGTTGAACAAACAAAAATATTTTTAAAAGGACGATTTCTTTTTCATTTGCATTTCTCAGCTTTCTTAGCGTTGAAAGATTGTGGGGGAAATTTTCAATTAAGTATCATTTTATAATTCTAGAGTAAGACCATTATGTTTGTACATTTTGTAATTCAATAAAAATCTAAAAAAGTATTTAAAATAAAAAATTTGAGTGCAGTTATAAATATTGCATAAAATTTCTACAAACACAAATTTAATTAATTAATTTTAACTGTCAAAACTCTTTTAAATTTTATTAAGAGGAACTTCAGTCATGAGAAAAGACCCGCTAGCTTATGCTAATCCAATGGAAAAGATTTATAAAGATATCTCGATTGAATTTCAATATTTTTAATATTTTTTCTTAGATGATCTGTATGCAGGCCGTTTCTTACTTTTTCGATTTTGATTATATGTTTTTTTTCTCATCAATATGCTTTCACTTTCGAAACCGGTTCCGAAAATAAAAGTGTTTTCACTAAAATTATCTGTAAATAAAATCGAAAAAATCTCTAATATTCAATGAAAAAAATCATTTAAAAACTTGTAAATTCAAACGAGATATATATTTTTTAATTTCTTCCACAGGATTAGCATTATCGAACGGGCCTTTTCGCTTGACTGAAGTAGCCTCTTAATTAATTGTGTACATCTTCTTATGTAGATTCAAAAATTCACAAAAAATGCTTCAGAAGATGAAATTTTCATGAATTCATAATTTGGGAAATACAGGGTTCGGAGGTACACCGCTCTTAATTATTTTCCGGTGATCACGAATATTTTCCATTTAGGAAAACTCCATTTTAAAGAGGTTTCGCTTTAATCGGGTTCCTTTATAGACAGATCCATTTTATCAGTTTTTAAAGTATTTAGTTTGCTTAATTACTGCATTAATAATTGCTAAAAGATGTTAGCCACCCCAAAAAAAATTTCGGAGTCCACCCCTGACATGATTCGCTGGTTGGCACATGATTCGCGCCCTGCTCTGAAATTACAGATTTTTTTTCTTTTACGCAGATTTATTAATAGAATAGGTTCATACAGAAAATTCATTTTTAAAAATGTCGATAAAGTGCGTTTTGAAGTTTACGTCCTCATATATATTATATAATTTTAGAGTTACATTTTAAGTGTCGTCTACAAATTTCTAGATGAATAAACCGTATGATTATTAGCGGAAACAATAAAAACTATACGCAGAAAGGATATATAGCCAGGATTCTTAGGTTCTCGATGAACCTAAAAAATATTCTAGCACTCCATGTATGTCCCCTCTACTGTGATGTCAAAATGACGTACGGGGGCAGATATACTGGGGGTAGATATCAGGCTCTCGTAGAAAGGGAAATTCTGCAGCACTGGATATCTTCCCCCTTCTAATGCAGAGTTCAAAATGGCAGACGGGGGCAGATATACTGGGGGCAGATATCAGGCCCTCGTAGAAAGTGAAATGCTGCAGCACTGGATATCTACCCCCATCTAACGCAGAGGTCAAAATGGCGGACGGGGGAAGATATACTGGGGGTAGATATCAGGCTCTCGTAGAAAGTGAAATTCTGCAGCACTGGATATCTTCCCCCTTTTAATGCAGAGCTCAAAATGGCGGACGGGGGAAGATATACTGGGGGCAGATATCAGGCCCTCGTAGAAAGTGAAATGCTGCAGCGCTGGATATCTACCCCCTTCTAATGTAAAGGTCAAAATGGCGGACGGGGGCAGATATACTGGGGGCAGATTTCAGCATTCCCTCTTGGACACCTCTTTCTGGACCATCACCCTTATATTTTTACCTAGGAACCTACCCTGTTTGATGCAATTCCCCACAATTTTTTCACATTTCTTCAAAGTTTTATTCTAATGATTATTTCATGCTTTATTTTGACTAATTGAAGATCTAAAGTGCTAAGTACTACGGCCATTTAACATGTTTTCATGTTAGGGTCCTGCTCATGTTGGTCTTCTTTAGGCCCTTTTTAACAGCCTTCTTAAAAATGATCTGATTCACTAGCTTTTTTCCTAAGAACTTCTTATGCTCTTCAGCTACTACATGAACGATAAAAAATTTCTCAGACTTCAGCAACCACCAATTTTGAATGTTAATTGCCTTCTTGCAGCTCTTTTAAAAATGATTCTATTCTCTTGCAATTTTCTTTAACCCTTTCCAGCACAGTAAAATTCTGTTCATAAAATGATGAAATGAGTGGTTGATACCGAAATTTACAAACGACATTTTTAGAAAGTAAGAAGTTAATACTTTAAACTTTAAGTGTAAAAGCAAAACTTTAAAAAAATATTCTTGATGTCGTTTGTAAATCTGGAATTAAAATTATGTGACTCCAATGCGTGACCACTGTACCGTAAAGAGTTAACATAGTTTTAGGGTTCTCAGGCTATTTTATAAAGTATTAAAAAATTGACTGATGCCCTAAATACCACCATTTTTGAATATTAATCTTTATTTTGGTATCAACTTACGTTTACTCACTGCAGCCATAAATTAAAAATAATGCTACTGTTGAGAATTTCATTCATAAAAAATATATTGTGTTAATGTTAAAAGAAATAGGACAAATTTATTGGGGAAGGAGTACTTCCCACAGCTTTTTTCCTAAGATTTTTTTCTAACAGCTACTTAGGACCTTCAGCTACTCCTCATACTTTTATTGGTGTTCTAGGACCTTTTTTAAAGAACTTTCCTATTTATTTCTTTAAAATTTTATTCTAATGATTAATTTATACCCTAATGTTAATTTCGTCTAATTGAAGATCTAAAGAGAAAAATGTTATGACTTTTTAACATGTTTTTGAGCTTTGCTCCCAACTATCAGCTGACTTCTTTTGAACCCCGTAATATAGCTTCCTTAAAAATGGTCCGGTCATTAATTTTTTTTTTTCTTTACAATTTCTTAGGCCCACCTGCCCACTTCATCTATTGCCGATTTTGAACATTAATGGTCTCCTTGGGGCCCTTGGTGCATCTTCTTTAAAAATAATTCAATTTTCTCTACTTTCTTTTCATAGTTCTTGGATCATCCGGCTACTTTATAAACTAGAAAAATTTCCTTGTACCAAACTGCATTTCTGTTCAGACTCTGGCCTACTAGAACCTGGTACAGGGTCTCTAAAAGTTTTTTGTCTTAAATTGTTAGTAAATTGCCCCCTTTTAATCCAAAATCTGTTTTGGGAGACTTTTTCCATTTAGTCATTCATCCTTTTCTATATTCCAGTTAACACTAAAAAAACGGAAAATTTTACTCGACTTTTATAAAAATATTTTTACACCATACTTTTCATTTAAATTTATTTAACTTTCTTTTTCTTTCTTTCTATTAAATTTATTTTACGAAAGTATTTCTGGTACGAACAGAAATATATTCATTTGGCACGGGCCAAAATGGCTCCTCGCCGTCTTAAGGCCCTGCCTAGTTTTGGACTCTTTCAACTTTTGTGCACCATGCATTTTTCATCCCCTAACTGCGTCACACTCTCAATGAATAACTTTAAAATTGAATCATAGATTCCTCGTTTCGGATCAACACTCTCATATTTTAATTGAAGCACTATGAATTATTTTTTATGCATTTCCCTAATCTTTTTGCACATTTCTTTAATATTTTATTCAGATAAATAATTCATACCCCATACTTAATTTCAACTAATTAAAGATTTAAAGTGCTAAGTACTAGAACCTTTTAACATGTTTTTAGCTTAGAGCTCTGCTCTCAGCTATCAGATGGTTCCTTTCGGGCCCCTTTACCACTCTATTAAAAATGTTCTGATTCACTAACTTTTTTTTAAGAACTTCTTGGGACCTCCATCTGCCCCACATACTTTTATTGGTGACCTAGGGCTCATTTTTAAGAATTTTCCACTATTTTTTTGCACAGTTATTTAAAAATTCATTCTTATTGATTAATTCAAACCCTATGTTTAATTTCGACTAATTGAACGCCTAAAGGCCTAAGTACAAGAACCTTGTAAGATGTTTTCATCTTGGGGCCCTAATTTCAACTGTCAGTTGACACCTTTTGTTCCCCTTAGTATAGCTCCCCTTTTCAACTTTGTTGGAAAGGGCCAAATATGGAAAGAAAAGTAAGACACATAATTTTAGCATATTTATCGGCCACAGTATCAAAGTTCATGTAAAATTCTGATGTAATTTAAACATGAAATTAATTTTGTGCATCTAATCCTCAACTGTCTGAATATATTTTAATTAACGTGTAAGTAATTATTATAATTAAGTTTTGAATATCTATTATTTTAAATTTATAAATGTACCCAATTTTTCAAGATTTAAGGGCCCCAAAAAGTTCCAGTGACAGGGGCCTCTCACTTCAAAAATCCACCCCTGAATATAATTATCAGTTTCAGAATTATAAGGATGCTTCATTTACACCATTTAGTATTACTTGATTATCCCGTCGGCTTGGATAGAAAAACTATTACCAAACTGTAAGATTAAAAGCCAATAATGGCTTATCGTAAATGTCACATTCACTTGACATTAAACACGTTATGTGTGTTTGTTACGTCAACAAGTGATTTTTAACTCGGTGTTTTATTTGTAGTGCTATTAGTCTTTTACTAATTTATTTGTTATTTCATTACTTAAAATATACTTCATTTGCTAATAATTTGGTGATTTATATTTAATGTCGAAATTGGTCGACGGGATGATCAAGTAGTACTTGCAATTCCGTAATAGAGCATTATTATGCATTAAAAATATTTAAATGTACGTTTAAACTTTGCTTTGGAGTTGCGATGCATTGTATAAATAGTTTTCACATGTTTTAGTGTTTTATTTTATAGTCATGCTTATCCATGATCGTCAGTGGCGTAGCTAAGGGGGGGCAAGGGGGGCGTCCGTCCCGGGCGCCGAGGCCTAGGGGCGCCGAGGCCTAGGGGCGCCAAATTGCGAGAAATTGTTATGTATCTATATTGGGGTGGGGGCGCAAAATTTCTTGCTGGCCCCGGGCGCCAAAAAACATAGCTACGCTACTGATGATCGTAAGTATCATCCATGAACATAAGTAATCCGGTGACCCCCAATGACTATATTTTTAATTACTTTAATATATAAAATGCGGAAAGAGAACCATACTAAAATTTCTGTGGGCCGTTCAGCGGTTTCAGGCTCTTTTAATTAAACAGATGCTACATCTACACTGTCAGTTATCAGTACCAATGCATATGGAATCGACTAAATAAAATAAAGTGAAGCTTTTTGGCCGACAAAACAAACACGGTTTCTGAGACAGTGAGTGCAAATATTTAATGACATAACTCCTCCCTTAACTATTTTTTGAATAAACATATGAACCACGAAGTATGAAGACGTTATGTTAGTGACGCATTGCTAAACTTATCGCCACCCAACACCTTCATGAGTGAACAAACAAACATCTCAGGGCAAAAATTATTACGTTGATAACACACGCCAGAAATAGAATGCAGAGCCTGGTTACGGCACAGGCCAACTAGGCTGTGGCCTTGGACTCATTGCTGCTGGGGATCCCAAAATGAATAAAATTATTTCGAAAAAGAAATCTTAACACTGTAGTTTCCTAAATTATTTTCTCAAAAACGAAAATATATTTTGGTTAACTTTGGAACAGTACCCTAATTTCTTATAAGATCCCCTTCTCCTCTAAAAGAATAGCAACTATTGCGCTGCGGGAGCCCTCCGAAATGATGCCGGTCCTTCTGCTCCGCACAACCTTAATCGGACTCTGGTAGGATGTCGGCTTATAAAACTGCATTTAATAAGAACTCGATTACCTTTTATTATTTTATTTAAAACTTCGAAAAAAAAATTAAAAAAAACCTCACTAATATGTATATGTTGTTAACTAATTGCGAAATCCGCCTCTTTGTAAAGTAGTTTGAGGATTCTTTTTTTCCAATCAGCCTGCTATTTTTCAGTCTTATTGCAAAATAGATAAAAGCAGATTCTGAATAATTGGGAAATTATGATTTGTTTCACAACTTAAACTCTAACTCAGGTCATATTTTTTTCTGAGAGGATGTAGAGAGCTAAGCTGATTGGAAACAATCTAAAATTAAATACGTGAAATATTACATTATTAACAAGGCATAAAAATAGAAAAGAAAAATATCCAAGCCGGGAGTCGATCCAGAATACTTGGCGTAGCACTCCAATGCTCTGTTTTTAATAATTTTAATCATTTAACTGCCAAATTTTTTTTTTTTTTTTTTTTTTTTTTACATTTGTTTTAATTTTTTGGAACATTTTTTTCCATGTAGTAATTTTTAATTAATCAATCGCTGAAAATTTTACATTAGATAATGGGAAAATTTTAGTACTAAATACTAGTGTTGAAATATAGAAGGTTTGGTTGTACCTGATTTATAAATAGATCACTGGGAGGTAACGGATTAAGCTACGAGGATTGTACCTAGAGTATTTATTTCTCTTATATTATCGATAAGGTTGCATTCGCAGAAAAAGATGCAATTATTTTCATGGGAACACAATCCTACAGCAAACATGATACAAAACAAAGTCCTGCATAAGTTAATACATATAATTACAATTCTAATTTATTTATTAATTAATTTTTAGCAGTGTGATTCCGTTCGAAATTATTGAACATTAAATACACGAAATCTTTCACATTACTAACTAATATTGCTAACTTTTTTTTTTCACTTTGATTGTTTACACCTAGTTAGCAATGAGAAAATTTTCAAATATTTACTATTCAATACTTTCACTCATAATTTCACTATTGAAAATTAATTAAAATTGTACTTATATTGAAATAATTCATTAATTTACAATCAGAAGAAATGTTTTGAGCCTTATTGTAGATTCATGCAGTTTAGAAATAATAAGAATGGATATAACCACCTGTTTGTCCAAACAACCTAGTTTTATATAGGTTTATAACAACACTATTAGGATAAAAAAATAGGAAGAGGTATCTAAAAAGTTCGTAAAAATGTTGAAGAAAATTGTGTTATTATCAGATTTTATTAACACGGCTCGTTTTCTAAAGTTAGTGAATACTGTGAACTCCCCTGTATAGGCTGTGGTTCAAATAACTTTGCTTCCTACCAGAAACCTTATTTAACAAAATGTATGTTATTTCGACATGAGAGTTATTTGATTTCATTTATTAGGTACAATATCTGGTTTAAACAGAGGCTTATAAGCCTACTTACGGTACTTAATTTCAATTAGAGGCATGATGGTGAGTGTTCAGAGAAAAACATAATCGAAAAAGCTGTTATATACAGGTATTTTGCTAAAAATAAATCCATCTTTTTAAATTTCTTTATATTATTTGAAGTACTTTCTATAAGAAAATACTAGTAGTTTACTAGTTTTTTTTATTGTGTTTTTACCTGACAACTTGTTACCCCTAGAGGGTATGTTTAACACAAAAACTGAATAAAATTTACTGTATTAATGAAATCTACAGATAAGTAGCTCTTCTTACCATCGCGTAGAGAATATTGATTGCTGAATGAAAATCAACATAAAACATATGATAAGGAAATTGCCTTATCAGTAAAATCTGCAAATCAGACAGATTCTTAAGGTTTTTACAACATTATTTAGAGAAGAAAGATCCCCAAATGATGATTATTATTAAAAATGCGAAATCTATATGAAAATTTCTGCAATGATGAAATCTAAAGACGAGACAGCTTTTCAAATGTTTACATGAGATTACGTAGAGCAGATGAATTGATAAATTGAATTGATTATAAAAAAATTATAGATTTAATTTATGTTAATAAAAACATAAATTATGTAAATTAGATGTTAATGTTAACTCTAATTTATGTTAATTAGAGTTAATAAAAACCTTTATATATATATATATATATATAGGTAAATATTGCCTTTTCTTGTAATAATGAAAAAAAAAATGGAAGTAAAACAGAACATTTTTTCAGTAACATTACACAAAAAAATGTACCGTTGATAGAATATATCAGATATTCAGGTGCATTTCTAGCTTATTTTTATTATAAGTAATTTACAGATTTAAAATTGAATTAATGTAATCACTAATTTCAGGTAACCAAAATATCATCTGTCAATATTACAGTTTTCGTATATTCTTTGTTTTGTATTATTAGCTTCATTCAGCAGCCCATCCTTTATGCGGCAGAATTTAATAATTTAGCAATTTCCCAATATATTTTTTCTAGTTATTTTCATTTAGAAACTCATTTTCAGTAAAAAAATCCGTTAATATACAGAATGTTTTCCGTAAAATTTTACGGAATAGTTTCATTTTTTCGAAAAAAACAGAAGAATTTCCGTTATTGATATTTTGAGATTATAATTACAGTAAGATTTCCGTAAATTATCTGGAAACAGAGAAGCTCTGTATTAAAACAGCATAAATTCCGTAAATAACTAGTGTCGCCATCTATATCTCTGATAGAAAAACATTATAGAGTTGTTTTAAGAACAACTTTCTATAATAATTTTCTATATTTCTTTCTGTTTTAATAATATAAAGCTAACATATTTTTACAATATTAAAAAAAATAATAAAAACTATAAAAATTTATTAATCCTTTTTAAGTTTGAGATTAGTTAGTTTTTTTTTTTTTTTTTTTTTTCAGTAAGTTTATTTCCATTAGGATTTTTAAATGGAAAAAAATTCTACTTTTAATTTTAATGTATTTTTTTAATCTATCCATTTTAAGAAATTTGCACATAAAATTTAAAACATCTGAATTATATTAAAGAAATTATTATAATGTTGACGATTATCTAATTTATAAAAAACAATAAAGGAAATTTATTTTAATAACCTGTAATAACTATCTTTATTGAGATTAAAATCGATCGTCATACAAATACTTTTTAAAAATAGATGTTTTTTTTTTTTTTTTTTTTTTTTTTTTTTTTTTAATATGTTAGTGGCCTTTCAAAAACAAATAAGTAAATAAATATGAATAATATTACAATAAACTTTTAAAAATCTCCTTAAAAATGAAGAAAACAAAACTTTTTAATGCATTCAACTCTTATTATATGTAATATTTTAAAGTCTAAAATTTATTTTTTATAGAACTGAAATTAAAAACTAAATATTCGAAATTATGGAAACAAAATCTGTTAAACATTTAGAAATGTACACTAAATAACATATAAGTAAATAGTTAATAAATTAATAAGTAAGTAATAATAATTAATAAGAAAGTAATAAGTAATTCTCTACAAAAATTAATGCTGAGTTCAACATAAAGCCTTTGCTTCATAAAATCATTCGAAATAAGTAAAGATATTTGCAAGTTCTATGTGTATAACTGTGGCGTAATGGTATTACACTACTGCAAGCTGCAATAGGACAGGTGCTTGGTTCGATCCCCATCGAGGGTAAGTAACATTTCTCCACTGTTGTTTATATTAAATGTATGTAACCTGAAGTGTCTTTGTCTAAAGAATAAAATTCATAAACCTGCAAGTTTGTCCTTGAAAATTCTTTTTTGGCTTTCAAGCAAAAATTTTTATATAAAAAAATATGTAAAAAAAAAAAAAAAACGGAAATATTTTGAAAAAAAAAAAACGGAATTTTTTTCCGTTAAAAAACGGAAATAGTACTGGCGTCTAGATTACCAGTACTATTTCCGTTTTTTAACGGAAATTTTTTTTACAGTGAGTATATACAATAGGGAAAATTTGATAAATCTGCCTCCTGATCTCTATTAACACAACAGTTTTCTTATATATGTTTTCTAATAATTTTCACTAAGCAACCTATTTTCTGTACATTAATACTGAGTAAACATCAAAATCTGCTTGATCTGCAGATTTTATTTATACAAGATTTTTCTTATATATGTTTTATGATAATTATTATTTATTAATCCCTCTTCTACTTGTAACGTTGAGAAAATACTAAAAATCTGCCTTATCCACAGATTTAATTATTGTGGAAATTTTACTATACATTTTTCATATTTATTTTCAATAGCAATTCATCTTCTTCATGTAATGTAGAAGGAAATTAATGATCGGATTACTTCATAGATACAGAATATTTTCTTATATATGTTTGTCACTTGTTTCATTCAACGACAAATCTTCTTTACGTAACGTTGTAAAGCAATAAAAATAGCTTCATCTGCAGATTTCATTATTGCAGAAATTTTCTAATAAACTTTTACAACTAGGATCGTACCTTTTACAGTGAACTGTTGGTTGACTTAGCAAAATGTCCGCTATAACCGATGGGTCACTATATCAAAATTCATTGAAAAAAAATATATTTTAGCATTTCATATCATATTGTTAAAAATAATGATTGCAATAATACGTAGTTTGCTTATAAATTATTAAGTAATTTAATAGATAATAAATCGAATATAACAAAAAATAGTCCTTATTAAAACTTGATTGTACTTTTACATTCTTTGCAATAAATTATTGACTTTTTATTGAATACAATTTGATTTTAAGTAGAGTATCTCAATCTTCTTATCAACAATTTGTAAAAAAACCGAAAATTTCCTGTTCGATATTTGCTGCAGAAAAAAAAATGCTCTAAATATTCGCTGCTGAATTCACTTCCACAATAGGAGGTGCCGAAATTGCAAGTGCTTTTACAACATAACTGTCTGTCTTCTAAGTATTCTTCAGCATCGTTCTTTTGTTTAACTTTAAATAAACAGCCATTATCGGTAAGAGTAACACTAATGTACACACAATAATCGCAAGATCCGAAGTACTCGGCAATGCTCCTTTGAAAAATAACTACACTATGCTCGTTCAGCAACAGAGTTATTGGTAAGTTTTTCTTCATCGTCTTCAGTCTATACTTTAGCATCTCTTCTTTCCAATAACACATATTTCGAAAGACCTGCGCGGGGGAAACTGTTGCGGATTGTTGATGATGTCACCTTTCTTCGTGACTTTTCCAACAGAATTATTTCTTTAAATAAAGAAATTTTTTATTCCGTGTTTCTTCGAAGTTCTCTAAAACACGCATCATTAGCTGTTTCCTGTATGGAACTTCAGGTTGCGAACAATGCCCTGGTCCATGGCCTGCAGCAAAGAAGCTATATTTGGAGACGAAAAAACGAGCTTAATGCAGTTCAGAGTTTCTACATGCGAATGGGCTAGACATTTTTCTATAAGGAGTACAGTTTTACTTTTTGATTTCAACAAATCATTGTACCATGTTAAAGTTCTAAAAAAACAGATGAAGTCATCCAGGACATTGATTGGCTCTATAGTAGGTAGGCAATTTTTAAGGCTTTTAAAACTACCCGGCATTTGGAATTTACCTAAACAGTTATCGGTTTTCTGAGCCATTGAGCGCTCCACTTTTAAACATCCGATACACAAAAACTTACTAATTGCTGTACCAACAATATTTTCACAAGAAAATAAATTTATTTTTAATTAACCTATACAGCTATCCATTAGAACGCACAAAACCATTTTCTTGGAATGTTTCGGCCAAACCATTTGTTAAAATTTGAATTACGGGTCCGGTCACAGAAAGATTTTTAACCCGCTGAATGGTGAACCATTTTAACAGAGCTTCTTCCACATTTTCTCTTTCCGTCTGACGTAGTTTCTTCAAAGAATCCAAGTGTTTTTTTCGTGTGCAGCATGAGTTGATAATGTTTGAAACTAGATTTTGACAAAAAAATTTCTTGCTCAGAGTCGATTGATTCGTTCGAATTTCAATACGTTTAATGATTTTAATTTTATCCTCAATCGAGAATACTTTCCTTTTTACATAATTTGCCATTTACACGAAATTTCTAGCTGCTCTTGAAAAAACTTTTTTTTTTTTTTAAATCTCAAATCAATCATAAGAATAATAAAGAAAGACACTGCAAAATGAGAGACAATCTTGGACTGTCTCGATTATGCTGACGACCGAAGAACGAAATTGACAAATAAACATCAGGCGCATATTCATAGAATTATTGAGGGAGAAAAAAGTTCTGCAACTTTTTTCATTTTTTGTTTCTGCAACGAAGGGAATGGAAAAAGAACCATATGCTGTTTTTAACAACCTTTAACAACCTTTCCGCTCTAGTTTAAGGCGATGAGAGTGATAAAGTGAAATTTCACACTATAATGTAACGTCATCATTTGCAGTCACAACTAGTGCAAGTTTAAAATTGAAGGATTAAAAAAATATATTCTTTAAAAATAAAATTTGAGTCTACTATAAAGGAACTTCCAAATTCTCAATGTCCACTAAAAGTGCATAAAATAACATTAGTTAAATAGGAGTTCGTACAGGATTGTTAAAAACTTTTACTACATCCGGATTGTCACTATATCTCGGGTTCATTATAGCAAGATTTGATTGTATTTCATTCATATCCCATTTTTTCTAGGTAACCCCAGGAAAACATTAAAAATCAGACTCATCTACATATTTCCTCAATGCGAAATTTTTCTCTTTATTTTTTTATAATTATTTCTTATTAGCAATCCCTCTTTTCGTAATGGTTTAAAAAAAAAATAAAGATAGGCTACGAAATCTGCAAAGATTTTTTGATACATCAGTTTTCGTTATTTTTATTATTATTATTATCATTTTCCCTCAACATACAATCTTCTAAAAATAATGCTGGAGAAACATCAAAAGTTGCCTTATCTGTAGATTTTATTGATACTAAGATGATATTATGGTGATACGAGATGTTAGCAAAAAATAAATGATTAAAATAAAAATGAAGTATTCATTTTATGCATCTTTTCGCGCTAACGAAATCTGTCAATAAGACTAGTTTCCTATATATTTATATGAACATTTTAAGTTTCTGTACAAATTTTATATTAAAAGTAAACATAAATTTGCGCTACTTTGGACATATTTAAATAATTCTGAATAAAATTATCTTGTTTTACAAATATGTTATCCTTTTCTAATAAATGGCCATGTGTAAAAAAAATTCCTGATGACTGAGAAATAACCAGACGATTTGCAATTAATCTAATTCGCCACTGCTTTTTACAATAAACCAGAATAATATCAAGCTGTTTGAGGGAAAAAAATGACCATAATGATCAATTAACTTAAAGTTGCTTTGACTGTTTGCAATAAGCCTGAAAAATATAAGGTCGATTTGAAAAGGAATATGATTTTCCAATTTGTAAACACTTTAAGCTGTTTGCTATGATCCGAATTATACAGTTAATTTACGACATATAAAATGTGTTTAACAAACAAGAAAATCTAACAAAAAGAATTATTATAGATATTAAACATCAGTATGAATTTCAATATATATTTTCCATTTAAAATATCAAAGTTAAACATTTATTTCAAATAACACAATTAAAAATTTTGAATAATAATAATTCATTTTTATGTCTTAAAAATTAAAAAAAAAATATTCTCATGTGGAATTTAATGAATGTCTCATTTGTGAATTATATCTTTTATGCCAGAATTAAATATTATGTTAAAATAATAAGCATTAATAATATATATATATATATACCTAAGTACACTTTTTTATAACCATTTAAAGTTCATTTTTGAAAATAAACCTAATTCATGGTTGCCACGCACCAGGGAATTTTCTAAATAAAATATCAGTGTCTTATATATATATATATATATATATATATATATATGTATATATATGTATATATATATATATTTAAAAAAATGTAAGATAAAAGCATAAAATTTCACCCTATTTAAGCTATGATTTTCTATAAGAAATATTGGCATTGAAAAATTTCCTGATCTGGAAATTCCCTGATCGGTATGAATCCTGTAGTTTTTTTACTGCAATTCCTCCTTATTCTCATAAATTTACCTTACAAAAGCACTTATGTAACGTTATCAACATTTTGCCAATTTTGAACACTCCTGCTCCCCTAACGATATCATACGTTATTATTCATTGAGCCTCCCTGCCTCAATAACAATGTTATCAATAACTTTTTTTACATTTTTAGGTGCGTTTGTAATTATGCAAATACCAAGCACTTATACTCGTCGTTCCGTCCGTCTGTCCGCATATAACAGAGCAAAAACTACCCAACCGAATCTTTTGAAATTTAAAACATATAATTGCTGCGTTGTTTTGTCGAGTCATTTCAAGTTTTATGAAAATCGGATGCATAGTTTAACTACAGGAACAATCAAAAGTATTCCGTCACTTTACGGCCAATGATTAAAAAAAATATTTTAAAAGTATTTGAAAGGTATTACACTCTTTCGAACATAATAAAATTGATATACATCCATGAAGTATATACTAAAATATACATTCTGTACAATCTATGGTACAAAGAATATTTGTTATTCATTTGTTATTTACAGGGCTACATAAAAGTATTCCATTGCATAGTGGTATAGTAGGAAACACTGTTTGAGGCGCGTTTTAATAATATTAAACTATTTCACATTTTATGAAATCGATACACGTTGCTGAGGTTTATTAAAAGATAATTCCTGTTCAATAGAAAGCAGATAGTATTTACAGGGATACAGAAAAGATTTCGTACAATCTACACCAAGATCTGAATATATTTAAAACTTCCTTAAAATATGAACGCACCTCATTTTCTACGCTTGAAGAGCAATTTGCTACTAGTTTTTCTTCCTATACGTTTGCGTTAATATAGACACATGATTATACATTTATTAGGAGCATAATTTACAGATTCAAGAAGTCAATAAAAATTAAATACATAGAATAAATTTATACCAAAAAAAAAAAAAAAAACCAAAATATTAGTTAATATTTAAATGTATTTAACAGTAGCTTATTGTTACATCACACTTATAACAGTGTGATGTATATTGTCTTCTTGCAATTGCTCTCTGCCCGGAAAGGATAAGAGTAGAATCTATCAGTAAAAAAGTGGATAAAATTATTTCTCTTTTTTTTATTTCTCGTCTGGTAAAAGCAAATATCATTTAAGTTCCTGGTTTCACTAATAGAATTTGGAATTATATGAGCACATAGAAGAACAAGAATATCCAACGTTGAAGCAAAATTTGAAAGGAAATTATTTTATAAACTTTTAATGGCTTTAATAATAGCTTTGTATTGTCATAAAAACATAGAAAAATAGTCAGGTGTGACAATCCTGACTGAAGCGACGTTTTTGACGTCGAACTCAAAAAGACGTGACAATCCCGAAAGTGTGACAATCCCGAATTTACGTTTATCCTATGCATGTTAATATGTCCTGAAAAATGCATAATAGCAGCGCCACCAGTGAAGTGGTTCAAACCAAAATCTAGTCAGCAATATCTTATGTCAATTTATATCAGAATATGAAGTTTGATCAAAATATATGCATTAGTTTTTCTGACAGAGTTATTGCAAAATCTTTACAAAAAAATCTTCATAATAGCTCCTCATGTTGGATGGTGTAAAACAAATAGGGATCATTTTTTTATCACGTACTAACTGAATCGTAAGTTTGATGAAAATCCAAGCATTAGTTCTTGAGAAACATTTAATTGGAAATCGTAAAAAATGCAGCATAAGAGTTCCATTTGTAAGGCGATTTTCACCAAAAACTAAACAATAGTAATATACATCAGAAATCAACTGAATTTCAAGTTTTAGAAAAATTCGTGTATTAGTTCTTGAGATAGAACTACTGCTATAATCAAGAATAATGCACCATGGCAGCATAACCTATTGAGTGATTTGCACCAAAATGTAATCAGCCCCATGTTATATCAAGTGCTAACTAGATCTAAAGTTTTATCAAAATCCATGTACTACACTGCTCAAAACAAATAAAGGATATTGCAGCTTTAGGTGGATTTTGTATCAGGGAAACTTTTTAGCTGATTGATACATCGTCGACAGACATAGTAGGTTATATCAGAATAAATTACACATGTTTGGCAGAAAAAAATGCATTTTATTGCGCATTTGTGTGCAAAAGGAAAAAAAAACACAATTTGTGCATATGAGAAAAAAAGAATAAGAAAAGGTGTTTTCTTCAAAGAAAATCATTTTCAGTAGGGGGTATGGTTTCCACGGGCGGCCAGCAACGTTGAACACCTTTGAGGCAAGGACTCAATGAGGCTATTAATGACGAGTTGGTGTATTCTGCCCCACTCTTCCAGAAGAGCTCTTTCCAGTTCTTGGAGAGTTTGTGGGAGTTGTTGGCGGCCAGAAACTCGTCTTCCTAGAGCGTTCCAAACGTGCTCGATTGGATTCATGTCCTAACTCACAGTTTGAAAACCAGAAAAATTTGCATTTGTGATTCTCTTCTTCTATTTTCGGCAAAAAAATTTCGTTTATATCTTTATTTTCTATAAAACTTCAAATATCCTTTAATTGTTTTGAGCAGTGTAGTTCTTAACACTAGAACCACGGGAAATTTTATTCAAATTTCATAAAAATATTTTTTATCAAAATTTTCATGTAAAACTATTTAACTTATTTATTTAAACTATTTTAGTTCAGAATATATGTAACTTATTCTGTGAAAAAAATTCTGGTTTAAATTGGCACTTATTCATTTTCTGTGGGTCAAAATGACCCGTCACTGCGGTTCTAGTGTTAAAATATTGCTATTGTGGAAATTGTGAATGATGCAGCATAGCAGCGCCATCTGCTAAGCAATATACACAAAAAACTAATATTTTCTAATTTATATCAAGATCTAACAGAATCTAACTTTTGTGAAATTCCGTACATTAGTTCTTGAGATAAAGCGACCACAAAATTTTTGTCACATACAGAGAGACAGATAGACTGACTGTTAGACTGACAGACTCACTGACAGTCATTTTGTAAAAACATGTTTTTTGGGTTCTCTGACATCTAAAACACGTAAATCCATCTAAAACCGGATTTTGGAAGTTTTCGCGAATCCAGTACTTTCTTCTTGTAAAGATAGAATAAAGTAATTAGTCAGATGTGGCAATCACAAAACTTTCTTTTATATTATGCATGTGAATACTACATAAAAAATGCAACATAGAAGCGCCAAAGCACTAGTTCTTGAGATACGGCTATTCTACAAATTGTGAATAATGCAGCATAGCAGCGCGACCTGTTGAATGATATACGCCAAAAACTAATCAGATCTAATTTATATCAAGTTTAATAGAATCTAAAATTTTGAGAAATTCCGTGCATTTGTTCTTGAGGTAGAGCGCTCCCAAAATTTTTGTCCCATGTAGACAAACTGACAGACTCACAGACAGACATTTTGTAAAAATATGTTTTTCTGTTCTCTAACCATTAAAACGTGTAAATCCGTCGAAAACCGGACATCGAAAATTTTCACGAATCCAATACATTTTTCTTGTAAGGATAAAGAAAGTAATAATATTAATATCGAGTTACTATTGAATCTATTGACTATTTGGAATTAACGAAAAATTTACTAAAAAAAGAAAAGTTTGACTGGACCAGAAATGCTAAGGACACCAAAAAACAAAACCCCCGTCCCTCTAGAGATATCTAATGATGTCAAGTAACAGAATCCTTCGCGATCCCCCTTAAAGAAATAACGTTATACAGGGTGAGTCATAAATATCGAAACAATAGGCTATCTCCTCAAATATTGCCCCTAGACAAATACTTCCAATTGCAAAAATTCATAAAAAAAGGTGAAATTTCTGATAAGATAAGTCGCAACTCTATGGGGGTCTATTTGAAAAAACACAAAAATTAAATTTTTATACCTCCGTAGGGCAAAATCCCCAATTAGGAAATTATTCCTTATCCATTCCTAAATTGAACAAAACAAATTTCATCTCCGTATCTAAAAACCCACAGAGATATTAAATCCCAAAATCCTCAAAAATTCCTGACTAACTCCACTTTTCCCTGCCTCTAAACTGTGATTTCTTGACTCAATTTCAACGCTTGTTAGGGAACATTCACAAATTGCAATTTAATAAAAATCGGTTTAAGATAGCGCTTTTTCTTTGAACATAAAATAGCAGCGTATAGTTTTTACGCTAAATTGGTATACCAGACGTCTGCCGGGTCAAAATATGTATGTCAGGTCCCAAACCGACCCATGGGGAAAAAAGTTCGGCGTGGCCTGAAAAAATGTCAACATCATAACCCGGACCGGTCTGGAAAATAGTTTAAATCATAGCCCGGTTCAGTCGCAAATTTCTACATAGTTTTTTAATTCGGCGTGGGAAAAAAATGTTTCATATGGAAGAGTTCAGACCAAAAAATTCTTTTATAGCTTTTCTTTTTTAATAATTTATACTTTTTATTATTAAAGAAGCGTCAAAGGCTGTAATATATTTATTTTATCAATGAATCTCTATTTATATGTAAATGTTTCACTTATATTTTAATATCGTTAATCCATATCCCATGTGTTGGAGACTCTGAAAAATGTTATACACAAAAACTTTTTAAGATGGAATCATATAGGAAAGATAAAATACGTTATAGTCAGATGCTCTCCCTAGAAGATGTAATTGGAGCTTATTTTCTTTTCAGGTACTATTGCATTTATTTTGCATGGATCAACATATTTTCCGTTTAAGACAGAATTCCGTCATAGGCAGATTTTTTTTTCACTGGTTTTATTGTATATAATTTTTTTAGCCTTTGAGTAATCTGTTTAAAAAAAATTAAAGGTTTTTTATTTTTTTGTAAAATAAAAGTTTTAATATCTATGTGTTTTTCGTAAAAAAATTCGATTGAGCAGAATTTTATTTATTTTATGTACGTATTAAGTCAGTCAGAGACAGTGATTTTAATACGGATTTTGTCGAGACCGGGTTTGAAAATTTCATCCAGAGTGCATCTAAGTTGAAGGAAGTGGTCCCCTCCTTTATGAAAAGTACGCTAGGCCCGGCCTGGCGGGTCTTCCGAAAAAAGTAACATCTCGGTCATGGCCCTACCTGGGCCCAGAATACAGATTTTTTAACATCCTCTGGAAGACGATAAAAAGCCTGAAGTCGTCAGAGGTAAATTTAAAAAGAAAAAAAAAAGACAATCTGCATCTTAGAAAAAGCATTTTTTAAAATAACTGACGGACATTTAAACAATATACTTTGTTTTTCTGCATAATGAATTTTTTATCCTCTATTTCTTGTCTTTAAATTATTAAATGTTAAGAATTTTTAAAAGAAAAAAGAACTTGAAACACGTCATTTTTGATTTTTTTTACATTAGTTTTGTTTCGGCAAATTTGAAAAAATGTTTACTTTTGAAAAAATGTTTGTTTTTGAAAATATGGTTTTTTTAAAGTTATATTATTTTTTCAATAAATATTTTTAATAGTTTTAAAATAAATATAAAAAAACCTTGGAAACAAAACTGAAATCAGATTTTCATTTTTAATTAAATGGAAAGAAATTGAAATCCGATAAATAATGTTAGGAGTTATAAGGATTTTTGATTGTCCCATTTAAACCAGTACTAACCACATGAAACTTTTATAAATTGTATGAGAAATTTTAGAATGTGATTTTCTTAGCAAATTATAATGTTAACCATCACAAAAAAAAGAAAAAAACTCAAGAAATATATTTTTTACGCGTTTTCTAGAACTGTTAAAGTAACATTGTTTTATGAATTGCGCGCATTTCAATTTCTCTCTAATACCTTAAAACCTGATGAATTTTTTAAACGGCTATAACTTTGCGAATTTTGGAGAAATGAAGATGCAGCTTTTTGTCTCTTATTCAGGACTGAATAAGGAAAGTTTTCCTAATTGGAATTTTTGTCCTACGGGGACCGTATAAAAATTTAATTTTCGTAACTTTTCAACTAGACCCCCCCCCCCCCCCCCCATGGAGTCGCAATTTATCTTATCAAAAATTTAACATTTTTTTATGAATTTTTGCAATTGGAAGTATGGGTCTAAGGGCAATATTTAAGGAGATAGCCTATTGTTTCGATATTTATGACTCGCCCTGTATATGCACAGCCCAAAGATTAATTTTGCTTGAGCAACGAACTCTGTTATAAAAATTCACTGATTTCTTAGACTTAGAGGGAAATTTAAATTATTGAATTTATTGAAACTAGGTAGAACCCGTCGAATTTCGACGAAAGAAAATATATAAGGAGGAACTGTTTCATTGATTTATTATAAACCTACAAAATTAGTTACAATATAAAATACCTTACATTGGTAAGTCTAACTCTTAAACAAATGATATTCAACCAAAAGTTAACGAAATACTATTTCTATAAAACTCAATTGTAGAAATTGTTAAAATTAAACTTTAATCGCACATGTAAGTATTAAAAAATAATAAAGATCCGATATTATGATAAAATTAACAATTAAGGCTCTTATGTCGGTATTAAAAAATGAAAAAAAAAAGTAAAATTCTTTCCACTTTGACTCAATCATAGGATTTTTCCCCTGTGAAACCTAAATCCGATATCATTTTTATCATATCCAAATTTAAATATACACCATTCACATCTTTGTTGACCTCTTTTTAAAAAATTGGTATTTTAATTTGATCATTTTGATTCAAACCTTGAAGTCGCTATGCTATTAACTGAAACAAATTCTAAACTATTTATATTCTCTTAAGTGTAAATGAAATTTTGTAAATGAAATCAAAATCCATCGGGTTTTATGACAGAAGATAGACACAGAACGTATTTAAATTATAATTTTTTTTTCACTTTTAATGTGAAAATGGCAACATAAAGATACAATAATATGTTTTTTTCCCCTTTTCTCTTGATAAAAACGGAGTACTTCTGTTGCCACAATTAGAAAAAAAAATATTAAAAACTTAAAAAAAAATTAATATTTCAAGATTAAATTAAGCTACAATTTTAAAATAAATTGCATTTAAAAGTACATTTTTTTCTCTATACGACGGTGTAAATATTAAAAGTATGAGATTTTTAAAAGTAAAAAAAATTGCATTAGTAAAAATTGCAAACCCGAAATTTCATTTAAAATTTCAAAGTGTTGCCATTCGCAAAATGACGTATGCGTTACGCACAAATACGTTTGGCCTTTATAATATAGATATACATTATTTTTCCTGTGTGTCATTTTTTAAATGAAGTAACAGAAAAGAAAAAAAAATAAACGTTATTTCAACTATCTTTTTGGGATTTTTAAATTGATTTATCAAAGTATAATTGTAATGTCAAACTGTCAATTTATAAAGGCATATTTTTAAAAAATATCACTCTTCATTTTTTCATTCATAATTTATAATTTACTTTTTACTTTTTATCCTTTAAAAACTTTCACTGTTGCAGTTTTAGAACCATTTTGACGAGCGTTTATTGACACATCATTAAATCTTTTTTAGTTTGGATTCGTATACAACCGCACGAGTTTCAAAAAATTCTTTGCAATTAATCCCTTGTATTGAACTAATTGCAAAATACCTTAAAATTAACGTATTATTAGATGATTGAGTTTTTAAAATATTAAAATGTTTCATTTTCATCAAAAATGCACCTGTTAACGTGATTTTTATATTTCTAGCATATCATAAAGTGAGTTAAAAAAAAATTATGTCCAAACCTGTTAAAAATCTTTATGTACTAAACCTTAGGTCCAGTTAAACTAAAGAATATAAAATATATATTATACAAAATTTTCAAGTGTCGATTCATTCTTTCTATCTTTAAAATAGTTGTAAAGTAACTTTCTTAATTTTTCGCTTGAATTTTTTTAAAAATTATAGCACTGATTGTGTTATTTTTTATGCAAGATCCATCGTATTGATGTATATACAGGGTTTCGCTACCAGACCGACAAACTTTGGGGGATGATAGTAGACATGAAAACAAACATTATTAAATAGGAAATCATGGGACGCAAACGCTTTCTGTAGGAGCTACGTAGGAGCCATTAAAGTTTAAAGTCCAAAATTTCAAACGATGATAAAAAACGGAAAAAAAGGATCGATTCGTTTGCGGTTTTCACTAAAATAATTTTTTATATCACAATTTTTTAAGAAAAAAAAATTAAAGGTTACATTCAAAAATTGTCGATAGAGGGCGCTTTAGACTTTAGAGTAACGAACAACTACTTTTTACCATTATTTTGTGCATGGGGCTAAAACTATTCTAAAGTTTAGACTTTGACTTAAATTTTAAGCCCAAAATCGGAAACATTGGAATCGGGTAACTAGCGAAAATTAAACTGTGAACAGAGGGGGAGATTTTAAATGCTCATAAATATTGGACAAACCAATCGATTTTGTTGCAGTTTGCGTGTCATTCCCTTGGTAATTATTTTATTCAAAATGACGTAGAGCTTTGTTGTCCTCATTTTTTGATAGAGGACGCTTCCGACACATCTCTGATATTTCAAAGGCATTACTCCTGGGTGTTTTACTACCAGACCAACATACTTCCAGGAAGTGTTAGCTATGCAAAGACGACTCGAAATCACATAGGAATGTAACATTGGAAATGCCTTTTTGGCGAGTTACGGTTAAAGGAAGCAGAGAAAAGAAAACAGAAACAGTAGAGAAAGAGCGACGCGTTAATAAGCCAGAAAACAGTTTATTTAAATGTTTTATTACAAAAGGTGTTCGAAATTACTACCAGAAGTAGTCCGCCATGCTTGACAGCGGCGTCGTGTGGAATTCTTCAGGCTTTGAAAGATTCCTGGCATCTCTGATAGTTTTCTGGCAGCTACAGAAATACCTGCTGCGAGGTCTTCAACTGTTGGTATGAGAGTCTCATACACCCAATTTTTCATTTGATCCCAGCAGAAGAAGTCCATACACGATAGGTCCTGCGATCTGGCAGGCCAATGAACCGGGACACTAGGACCTATCCAGCACTGTTCATATATTATTTCAAAGTGTCGGCAAACGTCATTGATAAAATGTAGAGGAGACCTATCGTACTGTTTATCGTTCAAATACTTCATTCTGCGACCTTTGGAACCGGTTCGCGAATGATCAGTTCAAAGTGATCACTGTTCAGGCGAATTACCGTTAAGCGCCCTCTACCGCAAGGAAATCGCAGCGCCATCTACCGTCGCTGTCAAACTTGCCGAACTATTTCTGGTCGTAATTTCCAACACCTTTTCTAGTAAAACCTTTAAATAAACTGTTTTTTGTCACATTAACGTGTCGCTCTTTCTCTGTTCTTTCTGTTACTTTTTCTCTGCTTCCTTTAACCGTAACATGCAAAAAAGGCGTTTTCAGCGTTACATTCCTATGCGATTCCGAGTCGTCTTTGTATCCCTAACACTTCCTGGAAGTATGTTGGTCTGGTAGTAAAACACCCAGGAGTCATGCCATTGAAATGCCAGAGATGTGTCGGAAGCGCCCTCAATCAAAAAATGAGGACAATTAAGCTTTACGTCATTTTGAATAAAATAATTATCAAGAGAATGACTTACACGCAAACCGCAACAAAATTGATTTGTTTGTCCAATATTTATGAGCGTTTAAAATCTCCCACTCTGTTCACAGTTCAATTTTCGCTAGTTAACGGATCCCAATGTTTCCAATTTTGGGCTTAAAATTTAAGTTAAAGTCTAAATTTTAGAATAATTTCAACCCCATACAAAAAATAACGGCGAAAAGTAGTTGTTCATTACTCTAAAATCTAAAGCGCCCTCTATCGACAATTTTTGAATGTAACCTTTAAAATTTTTTTCTAAAAAAATCGTTATATAAAGAATAATTTTAGTGAAAACCGCAAACGAATCCACCCTTTTTTCCGTTTTTTATAATCATTTGAAGTTTTGGACCTTAAACTTTAATGGCCCCTAGCTCCTACGGAAGACGTTTGCGCCCCATGGTTTCCTATTTAATAATGTTTGTCTTCATGTCTACTATCACCCCTCAAAGTTTGTCGGTCTGGTAGCGAAACACCCTGTATAAATGGCGCGAATATTAACATCGAGTATACGAGAAGATGGTTACGATGTGCCTGAAGTGATGGTTAATGTATTCAAGTGTGAAAGCAATGAACTTTTTTGTTTGTTTGTTTCTGTTCTTTCCAGTTTGGTCAGAAGACGTCACTGAATATTTACGTGTAACACATTCATTGTTTTATTTTCTAAAAATTAGCTTGGAAGACATTTATATATTTATAAAATATATACAAATATTTTATGAATAATAAATATCATACAACATTCATGGGTCATGAAATTTCATAACTTTCAACGCAATGTTGAGAAAATAACGAGGCAGAAGTTTGGAATCTTACTCTTATATTATTATATTTTCTTGCTTATAAAAAAACTCCCTGTTTAGGCAAAAACGAAAGCTAAAAGTGCTCTAAGACATTTATGACCGATTTGTTTTGTTTGTTTGTCATACAGCTGAACATGCTTTTTTATTTATCTTTGTCATGGCTGATGCATAGCCACTTCAACTATATGCGTATTAGAAGAATATAGGCGGAATGCGTAATACTAATACGTATTTTTGAAATTGACTGTACGTCACTGTTGTAACGTGTTTACATATATAGAACCAGCAAATATTTTAAAGTTTAATTTTGTTCTATACGATAGAGCTTCAGTCAGCAGTTTCAAGTTTTACGAATTTGTTTGCTAATTTGGTTCAAACTTTTGCTTAGTCCGCAGTCATGAAGTGGTCTTTTTATCTTAGCTTCATAATTTTCTTCATTTGCTATTGTGGAGGTAAGTTTTAAACATATTTTTAAACGGTTTCAAATGTATTATTCAACAAATTATACATGTTTTTCGACAGAGTAGCTATTATTTTTATTTATTAAAAAAACATTCTAAAATAAATTGATATTTCATTTCGGGTACTGTGATTATAAAAGCTTATACTTAATAAAAATTCTGAATTTCTTTATTGTTTTAGATATGACTATATAGTTGTGAGTATGTATAGGTATTATTAATTCATAGATGTGTATATTTTACAACGTAGTTCATTTTTTTCAGCATTGAAAAGCATTTAAATAAGAAAAAAAAATTACTAAATTAATTCAAATTTACATCACAATTATAACCGCACGATAGTCTTTTTGGCGATAGCATAAAAAATAATTTTTTTAAAGAAAAATTCTGTTGTAAACAAGTTTTACTGTATCAGAAAATAAATTTGCTGAATAGAAATTTTTTTTAAAGAAGTTCTATGTTTTTCCATATAAGCTTGTTATTTTATCTTTTGCATCATTGCCTTCTTTACCAAGTATGTAGGCAAAGTTGTATGTTATTTTGGCTTACTGAGGAAAACTTCTTTTAGCTGAACTGAATTTAAATTTTTGGTGGAACAAATATTCTATGTAAAAGTTATAGTCCTGTCCACAGCAAGAGACCACTTTTCCCACTAGTAATTCGAACGCACCAGAACGATCATAGGATAAATAGGAATTCATTAGGAAGGAAACGTTTTAAAGCATCCTAAACAAAAATACCAATGATAAAATTATAATAAATTTGGATTCAATTCTTGATATAAGAATTGTTTACAAAAGTGACGCTTTCGAAGATGAGAATATATTTTGCGGGTCAAAATTTTTGAAGCAGAATAATACGAAAAATACAAGTAACTATCTCTTATCATATGATTCCAATTCAATTTCTAAGAAACAAATAATAATAAAGTTCGAAGCTCATGCTAATTATTTGGTATCTAATTTCCTTAAAGACTATAAAATCTGTGAAATTTTGATTTATTGCCACGTTTAAAAATCGAAAGTTAAATTTCAGATTAGTACAACATGCTTTTGATACGGGCCACACCCCATTTTTCGTAAATTCATAAAATTTGAAAAATAACTGCAATGATTACCATTACAGATCTTTTATCCATGGATGGTTCATTAAGCTATTACCCATAACGTGAAGGTTAATTCCATACGAATGTATCTTGTTTTTGAAAGAAAAACTTCAGCTGTAATTGAAACCAGTGAGTTCGATGTTTTGTTGCTATGTCTGATGTTGATACAGAGGAAGCAATATTATGACAAGGCGAAAAGTATTCTCTCTATGTTTTTCATTTTAATTAAAAAAAGATTTTAGTATATATTTTAATTTAATTGCTTTTAAATGTATCCAAATTCTGTCTAAAGTTTCATTGTTGGTTTAAATATTGATTTAACTCAGACGTAAAAATGTACATAGTACATCTTCAAAAAATCCAAAACCGTTTGAAAAAAAATGTTACTGACTTTATTTATGTACATAATAAAGGATTAATCAAATTTAGTTGTGAAATTCTAGAAAAATCAGTAAAAAATAAGACACTTTCAAGTATTTGGTGCGAAAAGGTGAACTCGCCATTCGGTTTGGCAAGCAGGACGTTTTTCGTCAAATGCAACGAATATTAATGTATTTGGTAATGGCTCAATTAGAAAAATGGTTTGATTTCACAATAATCATTTAATCTAAACTGAAACGATGAAAACGTTTGCTTAAATTTATACAGTTTCACAGATTGAATAGGTTTTCAGTGTATTTTAAAAGTTAAAATATTAAATATTGTTTTAAAATATTTATAATATAATAAAACCTATATAATATATAATGGGAGACGATAATATCCCAAGTGACGCAGCTTAAGCCAAAAATTGTTTTTAATATACAGTATAGATAGATAAACGCTGTCGCTATAAATTTCGATATCGAAGAAGTTGTTTTCAATGCAACAATGCTTTTAACTTGTTGCCTCCAACGCTTATAAAATTCAAATGATACTGCTCAGAATCAGAGCTTAATTTTGAATTTAAAACAACTGGACTAAAATTAAATTTTGTTCTAAACAGTATCATATCATCTCAAATGAAGTAAAATCTAGTAAATGAATCTTACAAAACTGTAGTTACATAAAAGTATTTATTTAACTTACGAAAACTAATTTATTGCGAAAAATAAGAAATGTTTTATATCAGAGAACATATAAGAGAAAAGCGTACATTTAAAAATTTCATTTTATCGTTAACCGATGATAAACTGCGAAAAAGTTACAAAATTTTCGTCATTATATACAGACTTTATATAAGGTTTACATTATATATATTATATTATATAATCGTTATATAATCGCTTATATTATTTATATATTATGACTTTATATTTCGCAGTATCTATTGAACAAATCTATCCTCAAGATAAAAATATTCTGCACTTATTTAAAAATTTTGTAAAGTATCCACTTATGGAAACTTTCCTTGTAGATAGCAACAATAGAAGGAGTATTTTAAAATTATTTTTAAAGTATAAAACTATACATGTCTCACTTTTTAAAAATCCTTAAATTAAAAAAAAATGATTCATTTTAACTTGTTTTATTTAAATTTTTGGTAGTTGCTATGCAATGATTATATATGAGGAGCCCAGAAGCTTCTGGGGTCCTCATATATATATATATATATATTGGGGGGGGGGGAGCGGGGATTTAGCACGCGGTTGTCAAAGGGTTTACATCCCTCCAATAAGGTTAAAACATTAATTAGACAAATTTTATAAAAGTTTATTTGGCAATTGATTTTTTTCATCTTTCAGAAGTCAGAGCTGTTTCGAAGACAAAAAGTAAAACATTCATAAGATATGCTTTTTGTCTAAATAAATAGGGGGCTCTGCCCCCTACGAGCTACGCTTACAAATCCCCGTTGAGACGCAATAAACTCCAAAAAGGAGCTAATTTGAACGGCATTTAAAAGATTGCGTACCATTGAACTAAATATATCTATACATATAATAAAACAGTAGGACCCGGTGTGTCTGTACATTGAAGATAATTGACAAAAATGGAGTCAGGGCGATAAAAGAAAACCAATGAAACACAAAAATTTTTTTTTTGAATTTTTTGTCTGTCTGTCTGTCTGTCTGTCTGTTTGTTCGAGGTTATCTTCGTAACTACTGAATGGATTTTTATGCGGTTTTCACTAATGAAGAATGCACACTCCCGGGCAGTGTATAGGCTTTGTTTCATCAAAATCGGACAAAAGACAAAAAAGTAACAAAAAGAAACAAAAGAAACTATTAGGTGCGCTGCTCACGTTTTTTAGTACATAACGTTTTTTAGTACATATAAAATCCAATAGATGTCACTGTGCGATTTTAAAACGCGCTATCGTTATGTTTTCGCCAGTCTACTTAAGTATGAGAAAGTTTCAAGCTGGCTGTCGTTCCATGTGGTTTAGTCGGTAGAACGTCAGTGCGCCATACTGATGGCCCGGGTTCGATTCCCAGCATGGAATTTTTTTTCACTATGTTGGCATTAACGCCTATAAGCAATTAAAAGAATTTGAAATATTGTATTCAAGGCGAATTTTCTCTCTGGGAAAATTTCCTTGCATTAATATGTCAGTGTAATTTTTTTTTCGATTTAATTTTTTTTTTCGAAACTTTGTTTTTCTTAAAAAATTACAGTAAATATTTGATATTTCCCAACGTTTTTTGAATGATCGACTTGCTTTTTTTTTTTTTTAATGTATGTCTGAACCTTATCTAACTACTTCTTCAAGATTTCTTTAGATAAACCGACCAGCGTAGCGGGCGAAGGCCGCTAGTATATATATATATATAATTTTTTTAAATGGGCTATCTCCCTCTAAACGGGTTTCCAATCATTTCTCTTTCATTGGGGGAGTTTTAAGGTCGAATCAGCTGCTGTTAAACATCTACTGGCCATTTACATGTTCATTAAACAAGATCAGTTAAACGTTGTCTCACTCACACACACACACAGAGTCTTTTCCTGTTGATACTTTTAAAACCAATGTATATATAAATCTAAAATCGGGTTTTAAGTGTTTTCCGAGATGTAATTTGGCAGACCGATTACATTTTAATATGTGAATCAAGATTTAATTACTTCAAGATTTTCATCCGTGAACTCTATGAGGTGATTGCCTGTGCTGCCGCTTCTTAGTCTACATTTTAAAATTTTAACTGTTTTGCAATATAACATGGTATTTTAAATCTGACGTAATTTCTTTTACTTAATGCTTTTAACGCACATTTGACGGATGAAAATTTAAAAAAAAAATTGTTAAAAATATTAAACTATTTCTTAATTCATCAGTAATATGCTATTAAGACAATGAAATTATAAATTATTAAGTAATGAAAAAAAAAAACGAAATTTACGCCTCTATGACTTAATTATAATTCAAAGAAATCTAAAAATAACATCTTTTTCACCGTCCGTCGCAAAATATACATGCATTCTTTTCATATTCATTTTCACTATTTTAAATATATTTTAACGTGCAATTTATTAATAAAGATATTCCAACACTTTATGTCACATTTTTAGCTATAATTTTGAATGAAATATCATTTTTTTTCTTTTATGATATCATTTTAACTTACTGAAAACCTCTGAGATGAACGTCTCAGTTTCTATGTCAGCGGAAAGAAAACAAAATAATGTAACAGCTTCACAAAAAAAAAAAAAAAAAAAAAAAAAAAAAAAAAAAAAAAAATGCGTTACTTAAAATTTGACATCATTTTCTCTTTAAAAATTTTTAAATAGTTATTTTTAATTGTAATACGATAAGGGCATCCGTTTGGTATCCCATTTTTTCATTGTTTAGATATTTTTTTATTATAGTTAATGTTTGACTATTTTAAATATAACGTTTTTTTTTTTTTTTTTTTTTTTTTTTTTGATATATGGGGGTTGAGTTACGGCGGCATTTTAATCAATTCATTATTTTAAAATTTTCTTTCTCTTTTAGTATTCACTTGTAAATGTACTTTCATGGTGTAATTTTCAGTATTTTCTCACTTTTCATTCTTAATTATTTAATTCTCGCTTGAAAGTTTTTTTTTACTGTTTGTGGTAGTCCCGTGTAAATATTATTTTTAATTTGAAGGAAATATTATTCTTTAATCATTTGGCAACAATTTAAAATAAAAATATTTTCTAAAATATGCAAAAAAGTCTTTCAAAATGCTGATAGTTTTAATTTAAAATGGAAATAAATCCTCAAAAAACGAGTCAAATTAAAAAAAGTCTGCAAACCGGGAACTTCCAAAGCATAAAATGATCAAAAAATTTTTTAATTCCTATGTATAGTTTTTGCTTTTATAAAACTCTTTTAATGAAACAATTTTAACCATATTTAACATTAAATATCTCTTAAAATAAATATTCGATTTAGTAATTGCTCGCATCAGCGTGTTTACTTTTTATTTTTATTTTTATTTATTTATTTATTTAATTTTTTTTTTTCATTTTTACAGTAGTTTTCTTAATATTAGCGAAGGAATACCCTAGGTCACAAAAAGTTCATTGTCAGCGGCGGTGACAGCGTAAGTTATCTTTTTAGGTGCGTTCGTAATTATGTAAATACGTAGCACCTATACTTGTTGTTTAGCCTGTCCGTCCGTATATAACAATGCAAAAACTACCCAGCCGAATCGTTTGAAATTTAAAATATTTTTTTATTACATAATTTTGTCTAGTCATTTCAAATTTTATGAAAATCGGATGCATAGATCAATTACAGGGACGATCAAAAGTATTCCGTTACATTACCGTCAGTGGAGAAACAAATTTAAAATGCATTTTAATGGTGTTACACTCATTCGGACGTAATAAAATTGATATGCATCTATGAATTACATATTATAATATACATTTTACACAATCTGTAGTGCAAAGAACATTTGTTATCGATTTTCAAGGCTACACAAAAGTATTCCATTACATAATGGTATAGCAGGGAGAACATTGTTTAGTGCGCGTTTTAATTATAACTTACTTTTTAACATTTTATGAGATTGATATACGTTGCTGAGGAATACTTCAAGATATTTCCTGTATAAAAGAAAGCAGATAATATTTACAGGGATAGACAAGATATTTTAGCTACTATACTGTGTCCGAAATATGGTGTACTATCAGGGGAGACCGGGGTTAGTTGTGCCAGGGGCAAGTTGTGCCATCGATCTTTCTGACTGACCCAAAAGGTTGCAGCACCTGTCGCGTCATGTGAGTGAAGAGGCTCATTGTCTCAATGTGCAGCGTAATTTTTGAGGTATGGCGTCGCGTTGTTTTCGAGATAAAAATATTTATCTTGTTTTCTATGGTAAAAGTAAATTTTGCGACCTCCATTTGAATCGTCATTGCCACTAGCGATACTTAGGTGTGTAAACTCCCTTAACATTATTTAAATGTCTATATTCCCAGCTGTTATTATATGTATTCCATTTGTTAATCATGCCAGTATTTCGGAAACTAATGAATATAATTCAAAATGGCGTAATGCGGGGCTAGTTGTGACGAAGTCTAAAGAGGCAAGTTGTGACATTTTCACCTTACACCAGTCACAGATTACAACCCCTTGATGTGTCAGTATACGGGCCGATAAAAAAATTCTACAATCAGGCTGTATGTGGATGATTGAAACTGCATCCTGGAAGCATTGTGTCGATCTACGACATACCAGGTATTGTCAAAATAGCCGTTTCTAGTGCTGCCGCTCCAAAATACATTCACGCAGGATTTCGATGTAGTGGAATTTGGGAATTTAATAGGAACATTTTTACAGATGAAGACTTCCTATGTTCCTCAGCAACTGATCCACCGTTATCTATCGGAGACGAGAGCGTTAAAGACAGAATGACAATGAAAAAAAAAATTAGTAAATATGTAACTGTTAAAAAACCAAGCACTTCAGCAATAACTTTAATCAATGATGGTGAGATTGCAGGACCGTCTTCAGAAGTAAGAAATCTCATTGAATTAGATGATTCTATGGCAACTGATAATAGCAATGTGTCAGTAGCAAGCCTTAGAGAAATAAGACAACCTCCTAAAGCAGGACCTCGAAAAGACAAGCAATCTATTCGTAAATGTTTGAAATCTGTCATTCTAACAAGCAAATCTGTAAAAGAGAAAATTCGAGCAGAACAAAAATCAAAAGAACGCAGAAAACAAATTGAAAAAGAAAAAAAAACTGTATGGAAAAGCCAAGCAGTGCATAAAAAAAATTATACCTAGGTTATTGAAAAATAGGAGAAGCAAGTATATGATAGCTCTGAAGATGACGAAAATTGCTTATGTCTAGTTTGCTTCGAGCTATACAAACTTTTTAGACCCGGAGAAGACTGGGTGCAATGCATGGACGCATGTCAAATGTACCAAAAATGAATCTTGTTATATTTGTATTAACTGTAAATCAGACGCTGAAACAAGCGATGACAATATAGCATATAGGCCTACACGTTGTAGTAGGCTTCCCAGTCAAAGATCAATATGGCCAAAGATTAGTTTGTCTTACGTTTTATTTCTTTCCTGATTAATAAAAAAAATAAAACACTTTCATGTTTTTATAATATTGCAAATCAAATCAAAATAAAATAGTTAAATTATTAACATTTGTAAACTCTTAATCTTTTATTAAGATATTTTTAGAGACACTTAGCAATAAAAAAAACTGATTAATACAGTTTTTTTATTGCTAAGTGTCTCTAAAGGTATCTTAATAAAAGATTAAGAGTTTACAAATGTTAATAATTTAACTATTTTATTTTAATTTAATTTGCAATATTATTAAAACATGAAAGTGTTTTATTTTTTGAAGAACGTTATAAATGTATAAAATTCTCATTCTTGATTTAACATATCCCATTTAATCGCCTTTCTTACATAATTTGTATATGATACAATGTACTGATATGTGTCATTTATGTGTCACAATGTGTCCAAGCATGTCAGAACTTGCCCCGTACCAGGGGTTAGTAGTGATAATTTTCGAGGTTACGCAGAATTAATTTTCTGTTATGAAAACGTTAATAATGTTAATATTAGTTTCATAAATATGTTACGCAAAATTTACTCTAATGATATGATACATTAAATCTTTCGTTTCAGTTCAAATTTTAGGGCTAATATAAAAAATGTCGAAAATGTCACTACTAGCCCCGGTCTCCCCTACATTAAAATTTGAATAATTTTAGGTGCGTCCGCAATTATAAAAATAGCTAGCATGTATATTCGTCGTTCAGTCAATCATTCCACCCGTCCGTCCGTCTGTTATTTTGCCCGCATATAACAAAGCAAAAGCAGCCCAACCAAATCGCATAATATTTAAAATATATAACTTTTGCGTAATTTTGTCGAGTCATTTTAAATTTTTAGAAAATCGGATACATAATTTAATTAAAGGGAGAATCAAAAGTAATCCACTACATTACGATTAATAGGAATAAATAGTTTTATGTACATTTTAATGATGTTAAACTCTTTAAAATATAATAGAATTGACATGGACCTATGAAGTATATATATATATATATATTAAAATATACATTCTATACAAACTGTGATGCAAACAATATTTATCATAAAGTTACAGGGCCACACAAAAGTATTCCACTACATAATACTATACGGGAATAGATTTTTTGGGGCGTATGTTAATTATATTAAACTATTTCACATTTTATAAATATGATATACGTTGCTGAGGTGTAATAAGAGTTTCTTCCTGTATACTTACAGGAACACAAAAAAAGGTTTCGACCATTATACTATATCCGAAGTACTGTCTACTATAACAGCAAGATCTGAATATTTTTAAAATTTCGTTATCGTACGAACGCACCTCATTTGCTACGATTCACGTGCAATTTCCAACTTTTTTTAGAATAGAGAGGTACTTCAGGAACTGTTACTTATCCATCATACATTGTACAGAGTAGTCTTGTAATTTGAAAGAAAAAAAAAAGTATTGACATTTTTTAGACACTAAAAACTCAAAAAAAAAAAAAAAAAAAAAAACTTTTTTTGAAAAATTTTTTTTTTTGTCCATATGTCTGTGTGTCTGTCTGTCCGTCTGGCTACATGTCTGTCTGTAAACGCTCTTTCTGCCGAATAATTTGAGATAGAGACTTGAAATTTGATGTGTACATAGTATGCAATAATGGAAACTAGACTATAAAATATCGGTAACCTTGAATACCTGGATCTATATTTTTCGACTCTCAAAATATTCGTCCTGATAAAAGATACATAAAAAATTTCGAAATAGTTTTTTTTAAGAAGCGAATATAAAAGACCCTAAAAAGCAAACATTTTGCCAAAATAAAAATTGAAGTCGATCGGATGGTTAGTATAGGGTATTTGTTGTTTAAAGCCAATAGTATAATTTACAAATAGTTTAACGATTTATACAGTTTGTCGAAATTGGTTGAGGGGATAATCAAGTAGAACCCGCAATTACGTAACAGTATGCCTTAAAATATTACTTAATACGTATTATGCCTTAAAATATTTGAAAATGCGTTTAAATCTTATTTTGGAATTACAATACATTTTATAAATAGTTTACACATGTTTCATTTTTATATTTTATATTATTCATAGCCATGATGGGTAAGTATTGAGGTGACCTCTAGCGACTAGTCTTTTGTTTCAACATAGATACTTGCGATATAAATAATCAAAATGCACTAGTATTTTGCAACAATCTGAGCATTTTTCAAAAATTACAGAGAAACAGCAGTAATAAGTTCGATTAAGACAAAAAATAAAAGCATGAAATGAACAAAAATAAGAACTTTTTGTGAGAACTCACATGATTGTTTTAACATATCAAACATAAACTAGTCGTTGGGGGTCATCGCAATACTTACTCATCATGGCTCTGCATAGCATAAAATATGAAAATAAAACATCTGTAAATTATAAAATGCATCTTAATTCCAAAATAAAATTTAAACGTTGCATTTAAATATTTTTAATTCATAGTATATGTTCTATTACTGAATTACTGGTATTACTTGATTATCCTAGCGACCCATTTCAAGAAGTTATATAAATCGCCAAACTACTCGTAAATTATAAAAAATTGATATAACTTTTATTTTAAGTAACGAAAATACAAATGAATTAGTAAAAGATTAATAAAAGTAGAAATAAAACGTTGAATTAAAAAACTCTCGATGACTTAACAAACACGTGTAACGTATTTAATGTCAAGTAAATGTGACATTTACGATTACTAAAATTACTGCCATTATTACAGTTTAATCTTATAGTTTGGTGATAGTGTTTTAGTAGACTAGGCACTCGATTAGCAATTAGAAATGTCAATCTTAATCAATGTTACAAATGTCAGTGGACAATATGATCTGATATTGTCACCTTACCGACACGTGTTTCTTCAGCTGATGACGAACTGTTATTGTTTTAGTTCGAGCCGCGTTCTGCTTTGTTTTCAATTTTATGGTTATTTTTACAAAGTGCATTATTTTAATTATTAGGAAGTAATGATTTTATCTGGAAAAGCTGTACTTTTAAATTTTGGCTTCTTCAACCAAATAGATGGCGACTTACTTCTTACAATCGTGAATATATTTAAAAATGCCAAGATGGACAAAATTTGAAGGCTCTAAATTTTATTTACAAATTCAAATAGTTTTACAGTCTTTTTATAGGGCCCACTATAAGTTTTGAAGAAAGGTATATCCCAGTGTAAAAATTTTAGGCGCCAATTTTTTTTTAATTCTAAGATATGCGGGTATTTATATATATATATATATATATATATATATATATATATATACATATATATATATACATAAATAGATATATATGTGTGTGTGTGTGTTGCGGCCAAAACCCGGAGCCTGGCCAATTCTAGAACTGGCCGGCCAATACCCGAACTGGCCAGGTTTCCTGGCCAAAACCCGAAATACATTAAATGAATAGCGCATTTCGGGTTTTGGCCGGCCAATTCGCGAACTGGCCGGGAAGCCTTGGCCAACATCCGAATTGAATATTTAAGGCTACCTTTTAGATGTGGGGCCGTCATGAAACTTCTGTTAGAAGTTGTTTCTTATTTAGAGAAGAAAGTTGTTTCTCGTCAGCACTGAGATGCACAGGTGACAGGAAAGGGTATTTCCATGCTATTCTGATATGCCACCTTAGTGGTCTAAAATACCATTTTTG